>OU452304.1:20377679-23069100 GCA_911728475.2 Pterostichus madidus | reverse complement strand
AGTAATTCACAGCACTGATTTTTTTCCAACAATCTCGTTTTATAAACTATTTTTGATTATTGTAGACTGTTTTTGAATAATAGTCATATTGATTATAACATTTTCATCATATTTTTATTTCATTTTATCATATTTTTAGTCACATATATTTTATCATTTGTAGTGTTTATTTATAATGTGTATAACTTATTTGTGTTAAAAACGATTTGTACGTGTTTAACAAGTCGTTTTTGAGTACACTGTTACGAAGAAAGACGTGAAGACGAAAAAACAAGACGTGAAGACAAAGAAACAAGACGTGAAGATGAAGAAAGACGTGGAAAACGAAGCACGAAGACGTGAAGACGAAAAAACGAGACGTGAAGACGAAGAAACAAGACGAGATATCTTGAAAAATGACCACTTTACAAGATAGCCGAGCGATGGCCATAAACATAGATGCAACATTGTATATATATATATTATATATATATATATATATATATATATATATATATATATATATATATATATATATTATATATATACCTATATACCTATATACATATATATCTATATACATATATATATATATCTATATATATATATATATATATATATATATATATATATATATATATATATATATATCTATATATATATATATATATATATATATATATATATATATATATATATGTATATATATATATATATATATATATATATATATATATATATATATATATATATATATATATGTATATATATATATATATATATATATATATATATATGTATATATATATATATATATATATATATATATACCAGTCGTCAAATCACGCCCCCCAAACATGTTAGTGGTGGAGGAGCCACAGGGATAGCTTTTTCAAATTATGAAAATTTGTCGCCTGTGGGAATCGAACCAGGGACCTCAGGATCCACAGGCCGACTTCATACCACTGTGCTAGCCATCCCATATATATATATATATATATATATATATATATATATATATATATATATATATATATATATATATATATATAGGTTCCATTATTTTATATTTGTTTCTATTTGAGACTTCCTTGTCAAAAAATACTAGGTTCGCCCCTATTTTGTTTCCCAATAAAAAATTATGCCTATCTATTACTCTTAATATACTTAAACTAAATGAATAAAATTGTTTGTTATAGTTTGTTCATATGCTCATATCTTCTTTGTTTTTGTAAATTGGAGAACAATTATTGTAATTGTTATACACTATTTAAATCTTCTATAAATATAAAAATATATCACTTACCGAGATCTGCTTCGACAGAGTGCCACACCCAGTAATGGGTAGAAGGAGTGATGATATATTTATTTTTATTTCTTTATAAATATATAAAAATAAATATAAATATACCATCACGCCTTCTACCCATTACTGGGTGTGGCACTCTGCCGAAGCAGATCTCAGTAAGTGATATATTTTTTGCGCGTGAAGTGCGGTTACCAGTAGTCAAATCACGGCCCCCAAAGATGTTAGTGGTGGAGGAGCCACAGGGGTAGTTTGAGAAATTATGAAAATTGTTTGTCGCATGTGGGAATCGAACCAGGGTTCTCAGGATCCACAGGCCGACTTCATACCACTGAGCTAGCCTCCCCATAGATAAATATGGTTAGTGATAATACGAGTATATTAACTATCATCAAGATATTAAAAACTTGATGTTAAGTTTACTACTACTTCTAAAAAGAAATTCTGTTTATTTGTTGTTACCTTCACACAAAAGATTTTGTAACATACTTCTGTGTAATATTAAGATAGCAATAGCTATTTTAAAAATAGTGCTTCCAATTTATTTTCAAAAATTTTAAAAATGGTTTAATTTATAAATTAGTGTTATATGTCGTGTATTTTAATAATAATAATTTAAATAATTAATTTACTGAGCGGCCGGCGCGCCGGGTGTTGTTTTGATGTTCGAAGGTTCATATAAATAAAACGAACATGCTAAATTAATACACAATATTATTTATTAAAACATGCAATAATTACCCACTATCTGTAGTCTAACATGTATATAATATAAATGTATATGTCAGCGTTTAAGCGGGGCGTCTGTAATAATTAGAAAAATAGCACCGTGAATATAAAAATATTCAACGAGTGACAATCGGACAACTCCATGCTATCTCACTCTATCATATGTACTCAAACCCAGGTATCCGTCTCGCTCTCGCCTAGATGTTCTCGGAAAATAGGACCATCCTCTTGCGAGCTATCGCT
This sequence comes from Pterostichus madidus, assembly GCA_911728475.2. Taxonomy (NCBI): domain Eukaryota; kingdom Metazoa; phylum Arthropoda; class Insecta; order Coleoptera; family Carabidae; genus Pterostichus; species Pterostichus madidus. The sequence goes on along the minus strand of OU452304.1, from coordinate 23,066,843 downwards.
ATCTCGCTCCAAACTACATATTCAATATAGGCACCAAACTCTTGAAGTCTCTTTCTAACTCACGTGTCCAACTAGGGGCCCAAACACTTGTTGCCTCTCTCCAACACGTCTGCCAGACAGATAACAAACACTAGCCTTCTCTCTCCAAATATAATCACACTGATTAGCGATTAGCGAGTAATGGTGAAGACAGTGCGTGAATACAATCTATGACTAGAAAGCTCGGTACCTGGTCAAGTCCAGCAGTCATCGAGTTTTTTGTTTTCTAGCTGACATGAGTCAATCATTTTCTGAAATGTGAACTTGAACATTATGAGAATTAATTAAACTATAATTACTATGAACACTATCGGTATTAGTAACAGAGGCTGAATCAGTGTAAACACTACAAAAATATTCTCTAAATAAACTAAGGATACCTGCAGGATTATCACCAGTTTTATCTTTATATTTCATAATACCGGGTATTCTAGATACACCTTTCTTATTGTTGACATATGACCCAAAACTTTTTGGATCCGCAATTATATAGAGTTCAATATTGGGAACATAATTCTTATGCGCCTCACTAACTTGCTTTTTGATAAGTACACGAATGTTTTTATGATCTTTATAATGATGAGAACTACTATTTATCTTATATTTATTATAGAGTTTTGATTTTGATATTAAATTTTTTAATATTTCATTGGAAAACTAATGTGGATATTCTGTGGTTTTCGAATTGGTACATGTTTATCAAAAATGATATAAAAAATTTCATAGAATTTGTTACAGGCATCTTCAACATAACGCTATTTTGAACTGCACACCACTCACAGCTCAATAAAGAGGCATACAGAAGTTCAAAATTAGCCTTCTTAAAATTATAAGTTTTTACATTATTATTGCACATAAAGTTCACACCGGGATTTTCAGATAAAGATAAGATAATTGACAAAGATGGATGATGAGGATTCTCTTTAACTAATGGAGAATTATCATGTGCAACAACACAATTAATATTAGTAAATACTAAATCCAATATGCGGTTATTGCTATTATTATTATTACATTGTGATAATTGCATAAACGCACGAAGTATTGGAGATGTTCGCTTAAGCCATCATTACCTTGCTTTAGACAAAAATTTGGAATATTAAAATCACCTAATATTAACACATTATTTTCTGAAATACATTTATGTTCAAGATATTAAGTTATCGTGTCTAAATCAGCCAAACTGTGCGCAGCTAGGATATAAATAATGAAGACAGTGATACAGTGAGTTTCAATGGATACTCTATATCCTATAATATCAAAAAATGGAAAACCAGTACTGATGTTATTCACGTCGATCAAATCGTGTTTAAATTTATTTTTTATTGCTAAGAGGATTCCTCCGCTACGAGTGACATTGTGCGCTTTAAGATTTCTATCTTGTCGTAGCACAGTACATAATTCAGGCGGAAACAGTTCCGAGCTATAAATGTCAGAATGTAGGCAGGTTCCGGAAATACAAATAAAGTCATAATCACACTGAGACACAGAGAGATACAGTCAACACATTTTTTTCTTTAAACTACGAGCATTTTAATAATAGCTCGACATGCGCAGTATTTACAACGACTGTACGTGTTAAACTTCAAAACAGAAAGACCAAACTAATATTAAAATTTAATTACATTTCTTTGCCGGGGTATCCTATTAGGTTGTAAAATATTATCCTTAATACTACGAAATTATCCAATTCAATTTAAATGAAGTTTTATAAAAACCACATCTCATCTTAAATAAATTTACTAGACAACTAGATTTTAAGTGGGAAAAAATTGTTTATAAAATTGGACGTAAATATACATTTTGGGTGTTTGATTATAACAAAATTTGTTATATTCCTGACTACATATATTTTATTGAAGGAAAACATTTATAAAAACATATTTTTCCGTTTATTGCATAACTTAGCTTTATTAATGATTCAAATATTAAATTATTTAATTTCTTTGAAGCATTAATAAAGATATGTTTTTATAAACGTTTTCCTTAAATAAAATTCCACCATCCGGCTTAACCAATTCTATTCCAACAAATATATAAATAAATGATATTTTTTGAGTATTTATTATTAATAAATTGAATTATTTCAATTTAAGAATGTATAATGACATATTTTAAAAATCGTACTTTATTGCGTTAATTTTGATAAGTGATACTTATATTATTTTTGTTTATATTATATTTAAGATAAAATAATTTAAAAAATCCATAATTATAACCAAAAATTCGATATTGAAACCAATTTTTCGGTCAAATACCGAATAATTATTCGGCTTAGTAAGATATCTAGTATTAACTAATAGATTTATTTCAAAATTAAAAGATGATATATTTGTTAACCTTAGATAAAATAAAATATTTTTAGTACTAAATAATAACAAAATAGTTGCAGAAACTTTATTACAAACCTCAATGCAGTACAAGTTTATCAACCTTCAAATAAGACTCAAGGTTTTATCAGAAATTCTTATTTACATGCGACATTTTGAAATTATTTTCTGATTTTAGATATTATTCTTTTTTGAGCCAATATACAACAGCTCTTATGTTGCGTTACAAAACCAATTTACGAGAAATCAAAAACAGACAACTCTCTCTCAGATGTAAGACTTCTTGGTTCAAAATTGAATGTGAGTTAGTTTTCGGAAGGCGGAAAAGCCGATTAGATGCAAATGCAGTCATATCACCGTCTCTGAGGTTTCTGTGGAATCTGTTTACTTCCTGTCACTGATATATCATTCTCAGACTCTCATATTGGAATGATAGATATTAGTTTTTTTCATAGCTGAAAAATGATTCAATCTAAATCTGTAGATAGCGATCAAATGCAATACTCCTCAAAAAGAGAAAGAAAATACCACAATTACTATAAACCATCTGCTTATTCACCAAATATGCCATAGCAATTTTTCCGTCTGTATAAATTATAGGTAAATACATTAAAATCACACTCTACATATCTACATCAACTGTTTTCAATCGGTATGGCGGAAATAGTTTCATTTTCAACAAGCTTAATTATTTATTTATTTATACTACTCTGTACAAGAGAAACTGAATCCCAATTTGTTGACATCTATTTTTTTTTGGTGAATAACATTTTCTTAAACCAGTTTTGAAAATATAATATCTTTACCTTTATGCTTTTAAATCTGTACTATTGAGATTACTTAAGATTTAAAAGTTTTTTACAATTTTGTATAGATTCAAATATATTATTTTATGCGCGATGTACTGAAATTCATGTGTTTTAGCTGTGAAACGTGGGCTTAAATACTTATTTCTTTCCATAGGGCCTCAATAAAATAATAAATAAATAAAAATGAAAATTTTTGTTTATTTTGAATATTTGATTTTGCAAAATGTCATTTTAACATAAAACGTATATGTTTTAATGTTTTAAATATAAAATTAAATGTTCCTTTGTTGTGCAAAAAATATTGTATGTGTCACGGATAAAATATGCGTTTCTGATCCTGAGCATGTTATTAGACCTATATATATATATATATATATATATATATATATATATACAAATTTTCATAATTTGAAAAAGCTATCCCTGTGGCTCCTCCACCACTAACATGTTTGGGGGCCGTGATTTGACGACTGGTAACCGCACTTCACGCGCAAAATATATCATTTACCGAGATCTGCTGCAGAGTGCCACACCCAGTAATGGGTAGAAGGTGTGATGATATATTTATATTTTATATATATATATATATATATATATATATATATATATATCACGATATTTATTTGTTTTGGTTGTATTTAAGAGGTGGGGTGGCTAGCTCAGTGGTATGAAGTCGGCCTGTGGATCCTGAGAACTCTGGTTCGATTCCCACAGATGACAACCAATTTTCAAAATTTCAAAAAAAAATCTATCCCTGTGGCTCCTCCACCACTAACATCTTTGCGGGTCGTGATTTGATGACTGGTAACCGCACTTCACGCGCAAAATACATCACTTACCGAGATCTGCTTCGGCGGAGTGCCACACCCAGTAATGGGCAGAAGGCGTCATAGTATATTTATTTATATATTTATTTTTATTTAAGAGAAATATAAAATTGTGATATTTCTTTACCCCATTAACGCCCATGCACAGAAGCAATGCATTTTTTTTTATGTGCCTTGGTGAATTTTCAAATTTTAATCTCATTTAGAAAAATTAGGTGAAAATTTTTTTTTGTGGTAAGGCGTAGTCTTGGCGAACTGGTGCATTTTTGCACCACTGGGTAAATACAAATACAAAATTTGGTATATTTACCTTAATTTATTTTTTGCATTCGAATAAATACATTCGCTCGACAAGGAGGGATTATGTGACATAAATACCGAAATCTAACTAAGGCATGATTGGCTTATTTACGATGTATTTGCGGAACAAACAATGTAGCTTTCACTCGTTCACTTTCGTCGAATCCAAACCGTGTGAAAAAAGTCAACATCATTTCTTACCACGTACTCCGGTAATTATTTATAGCATTGTCGTACAGATCTAAACCAAACATTGTGGCGTTATAATGGCGCAAAATTTGCGTCATTTGGACCTGACCCATTTTTTTTTACTTTGTGGTCAAGTCGCTTAGTACGATGCATTGGTTCAGTCGAAAAAAAATATATTATCAGCATCAAAACATTAATCGTGCGAGACACGCTCACATTTTTTCATTTCTTCTATGTCTTTCACTTTAGCATGACTCGTTCGATTTTCGCGAACTGTGCCAGTTGCAAAATAGCCCATTTCAGATAGGCTATGGGATGTGAAGAAGTTATCAAAAGCCACACAATGCTGATTCTTGAACTCAAGAATTGACAGCAGTTGTAGAACAACTATTTCTTCCAATAAATACACGAAGTCAGTTTTGGAAGATGCATACGGAATGAACTGATATAAATAGCCCTCCGCCGGACACATGTTTCAATATATGTATCCGAAACGAATCGGCATACCTCTAATAAATATTCTGCAAGAATGTTTACCGAAATATGCAATCACTTGTTCGTCAATTGACAACTTTGTTCAAGAGCTCATTGAATGGAGACATCTTCGAAAATTTGTGACTCGTTTCAGTTTATCATTGTCACACACATACAAAAATCGTTTCGATGTAAGACTAATAGTACAGGCGAACAACGACTGCCAACAATGCATATATTCACGTTCGAATCAAGCACAAAGATGTGTGTCAAAATACGAATTCATTGGTTGTATATGCCCATTGGTGCACAAATGCACCAGTCAGTTTCGCGCTTTCGTAATACGCGTAAGTTACGACAAATTGACAAGTTACCATATTTGGTCGAAATTATATCATAGTGGCTACCTAATTCCCAGAGGTACAGATTTTTTCTAAGCCTTTTTATATTTTTTCCGATATTCTGAAAATAAACCTCAAAAATATATACTGTTGTATGTGCATAAATTACAGGTGTAAGTAACAGTTAGGTAACCAAAATAAAAATCATATGAACAGATAAAGAGTTCAACCTAATTCCCAGAGGTACAGATTTTTTCTAAGCCTTTTTATATTTTTTCCGATATTCTGAAAATAAATCTCAAAAATGTATACTGTTGTATGTTCATAAATTACAGGTGTAAGTAACAGTTAGGTAACCAAAATAAAAATTATATGAACAGATAAAGAGTTCAACTAATATAATATAACTGTGTAAATATTTTTTTTATTTAATCACTTTAAAAAATCGAGAACTTGCTGGTGCAAAAATATTTGCAAACGCTATAAAACTGTCAATAATTTACAGTGGACGGACTGGGTACATGTGGTTTCTAGGCCAAAAATTTATTAAACATAATATGCAATTCTATCTACAATTATAAAATAATACTATTATTATGTATGCTTACTAGCTTTATATGAAAACTTATTTTCCATAGCCTATTATCATCCTATAGCAATCCAATATTTTCTCATGTCATGTTTGTTGGACCATAATAGATGTAAATAAGATTTATGTTTGAACAATTTTTATTTCTTGTACTTATAATTTTAATATTAATGAAATAAGGCTTCATGATTCCAATAAAAAATCACATATTTTAAATAGGACGTTTCGAGTCTATACCAAACTCATCATCAGCTACAAGAAAATATACAATATAAATAAACAAATAAATATACAAAATAAATCATATAAAATACCTTTAAACAGTACAAATAACACAAATTAAAATGTAAAATGTAAAAAAAAGTCAGCTAATATTGGATTTATATTGTAAACAAGTATTAGAAAAGAAGTTAAGATATCTATCTGATGTTATAGGTTTCCTATATCAATTAGATTCGATTTTATTATTAAGTCTAATCAAAGTAACATCAAGAAAATTAATTGAATAATTAGATTCATATTCAATGGTAAATTTTAAAACGAGGGTGAAAATTGTTAAATTTATTAAAAATTGAACCCATTTGGTGTACTGGAGTAATAGGAAAACAATCATCTACATATCTTTTATAGAAAGCGATCTTAAGAAGTGAATCAGTAAAAACATAATTTTCTAAACGTTGAAGTACATGGTAAGTCAAAAACACTACTAATACGAGCACCCATTGGAGATCCATCTATTTGAAGATATTATACATTATTGAAAGAGAAAACAGAAGATTCAGAGCAAAGTTTGATTCCATCAATAATTTGAGATTATATTAAATCAGTGTGTGAACTTAAATCGTCCCAATTATCTAAAATATAGTCTATTACAAGATCTTCTGGAATACTTATAAATAAGGCACAAGCATCCAAAGAAAACATGACACAATCCGAAATTAAAATAAGTTGATGTATGTCTTTAACAAATTCAAAAGAATTTTTACAACATATTGGGAGGAAGAAGTGACCATCAATATCATTCAAAAAACGTGCCAGTTTTACCAACAATAGGATTTTGTACTACCAGTTGTTGCATGCCAATATTTTTGGAAAATTTAGTAGGTATCAATACTATTGGTCGGATTATTATGTAGTTTGCGATAGATGGAAATATAATTAAGTATATTCAAAGCCTTAGAAATATAATCAGTGTTGAGCATTATGACAATTTTGGAACCTTTGTTAGCTCTTGTAATGATAATATAATCTTTATATTGTTTAACAAATCTTTTGTCTTAATAATCCATGAAAGAAGTTCTTGATCGTCAAAAGATAACTTATTTTTCTTCCATTGTCTTGCTTGAGAGTCAAGAAATTTAGAAATTTTAAGCTTCATATCTTCTTTATCAACAATGTTACTTCGATATATAGAAGTAGAAAGATTGATAAAAGACTCACATTTTTTTTCTACTATTTTATATAAGTAGTTTTAAAACAAAATTTTGAACCAAGAGAAAGAATTGTAAGGATGTCTTTGTAAATATAGAAGTCACTTAAATTGGATATCTGTAACAAAGTGGTTTTGAGTTGACTGTAGATATCCTTTTGGTTTGCTTCCCGGTTTTGTGCGATAAGATTCTGAGGAAAAATCTTATCGTGACAACGAATATGCAGTCGTCAGTCATCGTTGCACCCCAGAAAATACCACTCTTCACCCCGCTCAAAAACATATCGTCTGTTTTTGAGCGGTAGCGTCAGTGATGTCACGTTCGCGTCCTCGGCTGCTCAAGATGTGACCAGAACGCATCCGCTCCCGCTTTTCGCGCGGATATTTAGTATTTTACGCTTTAGCTTATATTTTGTTTTATTACTCATCAGTCTATTAAGTTTGTTAATTAATAAAGTTATGTATTTTGTTATTGTGTGCGTATTATTCTACGAATAATAACAATAACCAATCGTCTTTATAATCGCGCTTCCGTTTCAATTAATTACGCTTGAAGAATCGCCGTAGTTTAGTTTTTTATATATATATTTTCTTTCATATCGTTATTTGTTTATATTGGTTACGTGTATAGAAACGCTGAGTTATGTTTTGTTTTTAGGTGTAATTGACGTTTGACAGACGTTTGACAGTTGTGTAAATGTAACTGTTTTCTTTTTCTATTTATAGTTAAGGACAAGCCTGGTAAACTACCTTAACTTCTACTCTTCTACCGAGAGAACCCTTCTTTTATTTCTTTTGGATAAATGAAAAATAAATGGGTGAAATTTGATGAATGTAAGTTTGGTACGTGGAATGTTAGGGGTATAACTGGTAAAGAAAATGAATTGATGAATGTAATGCGTATGTATAATGTAGATGTTTTGTGTGTCAGTGAGACTAAAAGGAAAGGATGTAGTGAGGAAGAAGTGGATGGATTGTTTTGCTTGTGGTCGGGTGTTGCTGAGAATGAACACGCGAAGCATGGTGTTGGTGTGCTTGTTAGTGAACGAATGAAACCGTTTGTGAGAGAATATGGTTGTACTTCATCGAGAATTCTTTGGCTGAGATTAAAGGTAGGCTTTCATAGAATCTTCGTTGTGTCAGTTTATGGTCCAACCGAATCCGAAAATGATCTTGAAAAAGATAGATTTTGGAATTTGTTAGATAGTGTTATTGATTCATGTGATTCAGGTGAAAAAGTTATTGTATGTGGTGATTTAAATGGTTGGGTGGGAGTTAAGAGAAGCATGTCTGGGAATGTATTGGGTAAGTTTGGTGATGCAAGAGTGAATGAAAACGGTAGGAAAATAGTATCTTTTTGTTTGGAGCGTGATCTCTTTGTTTCCAACTCTATCTTTAAACATAAACTTGCTCATTTGTATACATGGGAGAATATTAGTGAAAATAGACGGAGTATGATTGATTTTATTTTGTATGATGAACGATTGAGAAGTTTAGTTGTAGATACGCGTGTGAAGCGTGGTGCTGAATTGGGTACGAATGACCATTATTTGGTGGTATCGCGTATACGTCTAGATAAATGTTGGAGAATGAGGGTGAAAAATACTAATAAAATGTTTCGTGTGAAATCCAGTGCACTGCAGAATGAGGATGTTAGAGATTTGTTTGTTGAGAAAATAAATGAATCTTTGCCCGTATGTGAACTTAATTTTGAATGCAGCATAAATGATGTTTGGTTCAAATTTAAGGATACAGTTCTTAAATGTGCAAAAGAAGTTTGTGGTGAATGTAGATTAGGTTCTTGTCCAAAGAATGCATGGTGGAATAAAGAAGTTAAAGAAGCGATTGAGGTGAAAAAGAGAGCATACTTGCGATTTCTAAATGTGAAAGATGTGCCTGGAAGTTTACGTGATGAATGCTTGCTGGAATACAAGAGGTTAAATAAATGTGTTAAGAGAGTAGTGAGAGGAAGCAAGGCGCGTTTTGATGATTTGATGAGTGAAAGATTAACTAATGATTTTAGTATGAATAAAAGAATGTTTTGGTTGAGAGTGAAGAGATTGAGAGGTGGTAATGTCAGGGCAGTGAAAGCGATTAAGAGTGCGGATGGTGAGTTATTGTGGAATGAATCAGATGTTACTAATAGATGGTGTGAGTACTTTAGGACTTTATATGGTAGCATTAATAGACCGAATGGTTGTAGTGAAAATGTTAGCGAAAATGTTAGTCGTGATGAATGGGATATAGATGAGAGTGATGTTAGTTTCGCATTGATGCGTCTGAAGATTGGTAAGGCTCCTGGTTTGGATGGTATATCGAATGAGATGTTGAAGTATGGAGGTGAGAGGTTATTTGACTGGTTAGTTTATTTGTTTAGATTTTGTTTAAAACGGTGTGTGGCTCCTGATGATTGGAAATGTGCTATCATTTGTCCTTTATTTAAAGGTAAAGGTAGTTCGAGTGAATGTACTAATTTTCGTGCGATAAGTTTGCTGAGTGTGGTAGGGAAGTTGTACGGGAAGATTCTTATTCATAAGGTACGAACCTTAACAATCTCCAAGTTAAGCGATATGCAAGGTGGTTTTTTGCCTGAGAGAGGATGTGTGGATCTATTGTTTTCTCTTCGTATGATTGTTGAAAAGTCACTTGCTAAGAACAAGAAGGTGTTCTGTGGCTTTCTCGATCTTAAAAAAGCATATGATAGTGTTCATCGCGAGACATTATGGAATGTACTGTTACAGTACGGTATAAATGGTAATTTGTTGGGGGCAATTCGTGCGCTGTATGAAGGTAGTGAGGCTGCGGTGAGAGTTAATGGTAAATTGAGTGATTGGTTTTGTATAGACATTGGCGTGAAACAAGGTTGTGGGATGTCTCCGTGGCTCTTTAATTTGTACATGGATGTATTGTTACGAACGGCGTTGAATGGGGTGGATGGTGTACATATTGGTGGTAGTGTTGTGCCTGCGTTAGCGTATGCGGATGATGTGGTTGTTATGGGTGAATCTGAAGAGCAATTGAAACGAATGATTCTAAATATAAATGAAGTAGGAAAAGATTTAAATTTATTATTAAATGTCGATAAATGTAAAGTGTTAGTGTTTGAAAAGAGCGATTTGGTGACTGATTGTAATGTTTCGGTGAATGGTGTGAGATTGGGTCAAGTGAATGAGTTTTTATATTTGGGTAGTATGTTTTCAAGGGATGGACGTATTGATTGTGAGATTGAAAGAAGAGTATCTGCGGGATGCAAGGTATTGGGTGCTCTGGGAACCTTTGCTCGAAATGTGAATGTATCCAAAGATGCTCGATTGAGTGTGTATAATGGTGTTTTAGTGCCTACATTGATGTATGGTAGTGAATGTTGGGTGTGGATGAAGAAACATGAACGTCGTATAACTACTGTGGAAATGAGGTATTTGCGGGGTGTGTGTGGTTATATTAGAAGAGATCGTGTCCGGAATACATTGGTGTATGATGAGTGTGAAATTGAGAAGAATGTAGTTAGAAAAGTAGGTATAAGTCAGTTGAGATGGTTTGGGCATGTTGAACGTATGTCGAATGAGAGATTAGTGAAACAGGTATATGTTGGTGAAATTGAGGGTGAAAGATTGCGTGGGCGACCTATGAATAAATGGATGAATATGATAGAAGGATTGTTGCGTGAACGAAAGTTTCCGAGTACGAGGAACAAACGTGCTTGTATGAAAGGAATTATGAATGTGGATGAAGCAAAAGTGGTGTGTCAGGATAGGAATGTTTGGCGAAGATTAATTGCGGAATGAATCTGATGATTTCAGAAAAGCGCAGGGTTTTAGATTTTAGTTTCGTTGTTTAGTAATTTCATTAGAGTGTTTACCTGTAATTGTGTGAAATTCACTTTCAAAAACAAGCGCAGGGACGACACTCCCTTCGTTTCTTATCTTTTTTATTCTTTTCTGATCTTACATTGAGTGTTTAACTGCAATTGTGTGGAATTCACTTCCAAAAACAAGCGTAGAGCGACACTCCCTTCTTTTCTTATCTTTTAATTCGTTTTCAGTTATTACGTAGTGTTTAACTGCAATTGTGTGAAATTCACTTTCAAAAACAAGCGCAGGGCGACGCTCCCTCTCTTTCTTATCTTTTTGTTTCATTTTCAGTTACTGCATTGTGTGGTCTTTTCTTTCATATATAAGTGCAGACTATCGCTTTCATCTTTTCTAATCTTGTAGATTCGTTGTTAGTTTCGTTATTAGATTCGTTGTTAGGAGTAAACGTGAGTAATTTGAGATTTTTTATGTATACGTTATGTACGTTGAAGAAAGAAAATGAATGGTAAGTGAAAAGGAATGATGTGATTGAAGGTTTGTTGTGTGATAATAATTTCGAGTGTAATAAATCAATGAGTTTATATGGAGTGATCTATGAAAGTGGTTGAAGTGAGGGTGGTATGTTTGGATGAAAATGTTTGACGATGACTGGTTGTTTGATGGGTGTGATTAGTGAATGTTTTATGAGTGATTTTAGGGTTCGTGCTACCCCATTTGTTGGAATATAGCGTGAAGATATGTATGTATGTATGTATGAAGAATCGCCGCCATCGAGAAACAATTACGCGCTCGCAATGTACAGAAACCCGACGTGTTACATATCCATTGATGAAAGTTTGTTTTAAGAAATAAACAAGTACTATTTAAAAAAATATTTTTCTGTAAAACATCAAGTTTTTTAATGATAATACGTTTATGAAGATTTTTATAACTGCGATATGTTCTATTTACATTAAAAATAATATAAAAATAAACTTCAATCGGTAGGTTGTTCATAAGAAATAATACCAGGATATTTTTAGAAGATATTAAACGTGAAGATTAGTTAAAAGCTCAAAATCGAGAAAAGTATGTAATCGAGCACATACTCGTAGCTCTTCTGGTTTAGAAGTTAGCAATAGTATAGTAACCGTTTTAAATATAGGCATACGGTACATTCTCTAACTTACATAAAAATAAATAGTTTTTGTTTGATTTGGTGTCAGACAAATATATAAATAATAAAGTGCTTGAAATGTTAAAACAATATATTTCCCTACAATATGTAAATACCTAGATCAGTGCGAATAAGACCAGGAAATCCGACGAAGCTTTTTTCAGAATTTCACATTTTAGAAATGCAATATTACTTCCCATATCTTTCATACGCTAGGAATTACTGAAAAAGAAAATTAATCCTTGTTTTTATAAGAAACTGCACAAAAACGTAATACGAGTTACTGAAAAAAGACAAAAAAACTTATCTTTCAGGACAATTATTATTTCAACGCCTTAGAAATTTTGACGCAAATTAAAACGTATGATAGAGGGCTCTTCGCGTAGAAACTTTCAGAATATATTTTTAAAAGTTAGCATTAAGAAAGACGAAAGTCAGAAGTGGCTTGAGCTCGATTAATGTGATATCTCTAACGGATGAACTTGTGCACAGCGTAAAATCATTTCCTTTAAATGGTTTTTCGTCGTGGAAATCTTTAGAGTTTAGAATAATATATCTTATAACAAGTGGTCTTTTTAACTTACTACTTATGTTAAACATTTCACATTACACCACTTCAACAAATTTGTCGTATAACATTTTTCTGCAAATATTCTACATTTTTCATGTCAATGAAACACATAACAGTCATTCAACCCAGCGTTTTACAACTTGTTTGTTGTGGTTGCTGAATGATATTGTTTTTACGGCCTTAATATACTTATTGCGTTATTGACTCATTAGCTTATCGTCTCGTAAATAATGAGGAATACCCAGCATGGTTGGCAAAAATCATGATTAAAAAAAATAATCATTGATTTTAAAAATTAATAATGATATTTTATATTTTTTTTATTTTTTTATTTGATTACTAAATGGAGTAAAAGTTATTAGTATTTAACTATTGATATGAAAAATTTCTTTTAAAAATATGTAATTTTAATTATTATTGCACATTTCAAGTTTTAACACGAATTTCTTAAACTAATCAAAAACTGATGTAAGTCATGATTTAAAAAAAATCATACTGATTTAAATCAAGATTTAAATCATGATTTAAGTCATAAGATTTGAATCAAGCCAACCCTGATACCCAGCCATGTGGAATAAAGCAAAAATAGTTTTGCTTCGATTTGATTATTTTTTCTTTTAACATAAAAATAACAGTTGTGTCTAAGCTTGCTAAGTGAATTGCTGAAATTATAGTAATGAGGGTTTTTGTATTATTATTAATTGCAACGTAATTCGAGAATTATTTTAGATCCACAATATAACAATAGCAAGCAAATCTCGATGGTTAAATTGCTGTTTATCATCAGCATACAACATTGCACTAGTTATTATTTTTTATCGTGTGCAAATACACGCTGTCTCATATTATGTTTCAGCCTGCGAAAGGGAAGTTTTGTAGCCATGAATATTTAATATTTGTTGAATAAAAGGTGTGACAAGAGACTTTACTATAGTATATGAAAATAGTTTCTTTGCAAATTATACCTCTCCAGGTAATAATTATGATATGATATAATGTATGATTTTAGATATTAGTTTTAATTATTGTTTATAGTATTTAGTAATCTTTAATCGACTAAAATCAGTTGTATCACCTTCAAATGTACACGACGCTTAACATCTGCGGCAACTTCAAACGAGCAACGTCTGTGAAATTCAAATTTAGCAAGAAATGAGAAACATGAATAAAATATTCTTAAAATTATAATAAATGTTTCGGTATCCGTTGTAGGCAATAATATAACAATGCAGATTTAATTTGTTGATAATTGTATTATACATTATTGATGATATTATCTTAACTGACTCGAGCCTACTTCAGTATTATTATTATTATCTTTATTTTTTCACTCTTTTTTTACAGGTGCTTTGTATAAACGGCCTTAAGAATACGGCAAGTATGATACAATACATATTTCATGATTAGAGGTAAGTATACAATATCATTATCAGTAACATTATATAATATATTTCATTTTATGTTGCAGACAGCGTCATTTTATTTCATCCTCTGGTTGACGTTCCTCTGCATCATCGGGTGATGGGATCGTTCATCGTTGTCTTGTTCAGTACCATTCAGTAGTGTTAGACCCCACTTTACGCTAGGACTATTAGTAACTCTTAATGAGGTCTGGCGACAGGTAATTAGGTTAAATGACCTTGGATTAGTTTTTGTGAATTTTCGACAAATAATTTGTAATTATGAAAGAATTTGCAAAATTTGAGTTAGAAAAATCTTGTTATCATAATATTGAATTTTAAAAATATATGTGTATATTTGTTTAAATATTTTGGTGATGTACTGCTACAAGAAAATATAAAGTAAAAATATTCTTGCTATTTGAAGATAATCAGTATCTATTTAAAATAAGTGTAAATAAAAGAGTTTGAAAATATTAAGAAAATTCAGGATAATTGTTATACTTCTAAAGTACATAATATTGAACTTTAAAAATAAATGTGTGTATTTGAATAAATTTGAATTTAAAAAATCTTGCTATTTGAAATAATATGTAATTTGAAAAGAATTCGAAATATTAAGAAAGGTTCAAGGTAAAAAAAATAATCGAGATGTACTGTATACAAAGGATTTTATTTAAAGTGTATTCAGTATTGACGGAACAGAAGGCACGACAGTACAAAGGAAAGAATATTTTTCCTGTAAATTATAAATTGCATTATTATCTGTTTGTTTTAGAAGTGGATTTCAATAAGCGGAACGTAAAAGGAAAATTAGCTAATATTAAACGTCGAAATAAATTAACAGAATTAGAATTGAACAAGGAATATAAACTAGTAGATATAAAAGCAGTTAACACTTGTTTCGGAAGAAAAATTATTGCCGAATGTGAGGAATTTGTTACATATCTTCCAGGACGATTTGATGAGCTGCAATGACGAAATAACTGATTTGAAAAAAATCAATTACACAATGGGGTATAAAATACACGGGGCTGAAAGATTATGGTTCTATGGGAAAAAAAGCCCGGTTACTAGAATTTGTTCAATTGTAATATGTTTACACTACCTCTTCATATTGTACTTATAAATTTTTACGTATTTTAAAATAAATGTTGTAAATATATGAAATGCTATTTAATTTAAATACTTATCAGTGAATATAATAAATAAAATTTTTGTGTATTATAAGTAGTTAATTATATTACTATTTTGACAACATGTGTACGAAATTTAAACATCCTTTCTCAGCTATAATTGCGGGCCATTCTGGCAGTGGAAAATCATACTTTGTAAATAATTTTATATCTAATATTGATAATATGAGTGATACTGTTTTTTCAAAAATATGTTGGCATTATGGAACTTGGCAAAGTTTATATGATACGATTCGAGATGTAGAATTTCATGAAGGCCTACCAGATGTAGAAAATATTGATGGAAACAATCCACAGCTAATTATAATAAATGATTTAATGAGAGAGTCAGATGACCGTGTGGTAGATATATTTACAAAATGGTCTCATCATAAATATTTATCCGTATTTTTCTTACTCAAAATTTATTTCATCAGGGAATAGATCAAAGAGATATATCTATGAATGCAAATTATATAATTTATTTTAAGAACCCTCGAGATAGAGCACAAATTATGCATCTATCTCGACAAGTTTTTCCAGAAAATATTAAATTTGTGCAAAGAGCTTATTCTGATGCAACATATAAACCTCATGGCTACTTAATTTTTGATTTAAAACAAAATACCCCTGAATGGTTACGTTTCCGTACATCACGTGACGGATTAACATATTGTAAAAAACTTTAAGCCAGTCAGTCGAGAGCGTTCCAGAAACTGCGTTGCAGCGAGACTACACAAGCAGTACTGGTGTGAGCGCTTCTCTGGTCATCCGGGGGAAGAGTGAGAAGGGAGAGTGGTCTAGAACTCTTCGAACGACAGATATATAAGACAAGGTCAGGCGACAAGTGCAGTTCAGTTGACAGTAGACTTCGAACGCGTAATATAAATGTTGTGAAATAAATAACAGTTTTAGTGTACGTAATATAAATAGTAGTTTTAGTGACCGTTATATAAATAATATTAATGTTTGAATATTTCTTAGTAGTGTTTAAGTTTTATTGTAGTGTTAATTAATTTGAAATAAGCTTTTTTTTATTCTTATTTCATTAAATAAATACTTTTATTTTCGTTTAACATAAATAGTTGTGAGTCATTTCTGTGCCATAAACATTCTACACACTTCCAGAAAGACTAAAAACGTTACAATTGGTGTCAGGTGTGGGGTTATTAAATAGTGAAGTGTGAGGTAAAAACAAATAAAATGGCGTCGTTTGGTTTAAGACTAAGTGAATTAAAAGTTGTGGACCTAAAGAGGGAATTAGAGGAGCGAGATTTGGACTCATCCGGGTTAAAATCAACGTTACAACAACGTCTGCGAGAGGCCTTAGTGGCGGCTAATCAGGATCCTGACGAATATATTTTTGAAATTGGTGCGAATGACAATCGTAAAATGTTGGAGAAATTAGAAGAAAATTCCAGAACTTTGCAAAAGCAGTTAGAAGAAAGTTCTAGAACTCTAAAAGAAGAATTAATAGAAAGTTCTAGTACTCTAAAAGAAGAATTAATCGGATCCGTGCAACATCAATTAGAAGAGAATTCCAGAAAATCTGAGGAACGTTCTAGAATTTTTGAACAGAAATTAGAAGAAAGTTCCAAAATCCTAAAAGAAGAATTAACAGAAAGTTCTAGAACTCTAAAAGAAGAATTAACCGGATCCGTGCAACATCAATTAGAAGAGAATTCCAGAAAGTCTGAGAAACGTTCTAAAACTTTTGAACAGAAATTAGAAGAAAGTTCCAGAATCCTAAAAGATGAATTAGGAGAAAATTCTAGAACTTTGGAACAGAAGTTAGAAGAAAATTCCAGAAATTCTGAAGAACGTTCTAGAATTTTAGAACAAAAGTTAGAAAAGGATTTAAATGAATTGAAAAACGAATATGAAAAGAAAATAGAACAGTTAGAAAATAAATTCCTCACTGCACCTGCAGCATCGAGTTTATGTCCTGGTGTGGCTGAAACAGAAGCAGCAAGTGAAAGGAAAATAGCAAAAGGTGAGACTGCATCAATAATTCGTATAAAAACACCGGAATTTGATGAAAAAACATCGTGGCCGAATTATTTGAGGCAATTTGAAGCTGCTGCAAAAGCTAACGGATGGTCACCGAGAGAGAAAGCAATTTCATTGACAGTAGCGTTGCGTGGAAATGCTGTCAATATCTTGCAGATACTGAAGCAAGAAGAACAAGAAGACCACGACCAGCTGGTTAAGCATTTAGATATGCGATATGGAAATGCGCACCTAGAACAAGTGTATCAAATGCAATTAAGAAATCTATTTCAAAGGCCGAATGAAACTCTCCAAGAATTTGAAGCTGACGTTGCTCACTTGGTTCGCCTCGCACATCCTACAGCGCCGGACAGCGTATTAGAGTGCTTAGCTATCCAAACATTTATTTATGGTATCCGAGATGGCGAAATTCAGCAAGCATTAAGATTGGCTCGACCAAAAACATTAGCCGATGCACTGTCTCTTGCTTTAGAATAAGAGGTTGCAAAACTAGCTTCGCGTAGCCAATCTAAAGTAAGATCAATAAACAGCGACTTTAAGACCGAAGATAATGAAGATATAGAAGAGAAGTTACGACGAATCGCTACGGAAATACTTGGAGGCAAGAAGAGAATACGTTGCTGGAACTGCGGTGAATTAGGACACCCGCGAAAACTTTGCGGGAAGCCTCTTAAAAAGAAAACAGATACAGAGTCGGAAAACTAAGTCGGGTTGATGCGAGGGGGCAGTCGTCGACCCGTATTCTGGTAGCCCCACATTCCATCGGATATGTCGCCTTTCTTCATCATCAAGTCAACACCATTTTCGTGGATGGTCTTGTTGACGGAAGGCCACTTAAAATGTTGCTGGATACGGGTGCGACAAAAACAATAATAAGATCCGACTTGACTAACAAGTTTGCACCAACACAATTATATCCGACGAAGTGGCGATTACGTACAGCAACTGGAGAACTAGCTACATCGTCAGGAGAGTTAGATGTGACTATCAACATCGGGAATACCTCCCTTAAACATCGTGTGTTGGTAGCTGAAATCGAAGATAAATTTATACTTAGAATGGACGTCATGGAAAATATGGTTTTAAACTGGACCTCAAGCAAGGCGTAATAGTAGTAAATGATGAAGAGCTCGTACTGCATCCATGAGAGGACGAAGTTGCACGTGCTTTAATAACCGAAGATGTAGTACTTCCGGAGCGAAGTGAGACCATTGTAGAAGCACAACTTGAAGGAAAATTTTGTACAGGAAATGTTACCATGTTGGAACCCCGAAATAATGATGAAGAAACTGGTCGTGGAGTGATGGTTGGAAAATCACTGGTAAAGGCCAACAAGATAATACCAGTTCGAATAATGAACATAAATAAGTATGCGGCCACAATTAAGCAAGGCACTATAGTAGGGGAATTTTCATCCGTATCTTCGATTATTAGAACAATGGTAGCTCAGAAAACACCAATTAGCAAGATGCCGGATACTTTGCTTAATTAAATATCAACATCTTTTCACGGGCTGACATCAGACGCGAAAATCAAAGCGAAGAGCTTAATTAGCAAGTATCAAGACATCTTTGAATATGACAAGAAATCCAAGGGCAGAACGAACGTTGTTCAGCATAAAATCTATACTGGAGATGCAAGACCCATCCGTCAAGGAGCAAGACGATTACCACTGGCAAAGCGTGAAGAAGCCGAAAAGATAATTGAAGAAATAAAGAAAGAAGGCGTGATTGAACCTTCAAATAGTCCATGGGCTTCACCAGTGGTATTAGTGAAGAAAAAGGATGGATCCACCCGATTCTGTGTAGATTACCGTCAACTTAACAACGTGACGAAAAAGGATAGTTATCCACTTCCCAGAATAGACGATACACTGGACACGGCTGGGTCAAAAATATTTTCTACTTTGGACCTAAAAAGCGGATACTGGCAAGTTGACTTTGACCCGAAAGACCGTGAAAAGACAGCTTTTACCATCAGAACAGGACTTTGGCAATTCACATTTATGCCATTTGGACTTTGCAATGCTCCTGCAACATTTGAACGACTTATGGAAACCGTGTTAGCTGGGCTGTCATGGAAAACCTGTTTGGTGTACCTCGATGATATTATTGTTGTTGGAAAAACGTTCGAGGATCACATGAAGAATTTGGAATAAGTTTTTCAAAGATTGAAACTGGCAAATCTCAAGCTCAGCCCGAAGAAGTGTCATCTGTTCCAGAAGAAAGTGCATTATCTCGGACATGTACGTAAGGGAATTGCAGTGGATGAGGACAAAATAAAAGCTGTAAGGGACTGGCCAGTACCAAAGGACAAGCATGAATTGAGAAATTTCCTTGGTTTATGCACTTACTATCGGCGATACGTGCAAGGATTTGCCAACATTGTTAAACCACTGACACGGCTTACCGAAGAAGGTAGAAGATTTGTTTGGGAAAACGACTGTCAAACAGCATTTAAAAATTTAAGGATTCTCTGACAACCGCGCCAATCTTAAGTTATCCACTTCCGGAAGGCAAATTCATTTTGGATACCGAGTACAAGGTGGTCGTGAAAAAGTTATTGCCTTCTTCAGTAAGACACTGTCGAAACCGGATAGGAACTATTGCGTCAACAGGAAAGAACTATTGGCAATTGTGGAGTCCACTGAGCATTTTTACAAATATTTATATGGCAGAAGATTCCTGATAAGAACCGATCATGCTGCTTTGAAATGGCTATTACAATTCAAAAATCCAGAAGGTCAGGTAGCCAGGTGGATCGAAAGGTTGCAGGAATAAAATTTTACCATTGAACATCGGGCGGGAACTAGCCATCGTAACGCTGACGCGTTGTCCAGGTGACCATGTTCCGAAAAATGCAAACATTGTTGCCGAGTAGAAGAGAAGCAAGCTGCTGCGTTAAGAACAGCAGTAGTAAAGAGAATGGCAACCGGAAGAATTGCAGAAATATAAGGAAAATAATCCGAATCTAAAGATTGTTATAAATTGGAAGAAAAACGGGGATAAACCGATTTGGCAAGATGCTGCACCATACTCCCAAAATGTGAAATCGTACTGGGCGCAATGGGACTCTTTAATAATTGAAGAGGGTCTCTTAAAACGTGTTTTGGAGAATGTGAAAGGTACAGAGCAGAGAACTCAGCACTAATACCTAAGAGCAGGGTACCTGAAGTGTTGAAAGAGATCCACGACGAATCTGCTGGAGGACACCTTGGAGTCAACAAGACTGCTGAGAAGTTGCGGGAACGATTTTACTGGCTAAATTGTAACGAAGATGTTAAAGAGATGCGTAGTTTGCGCTGCAAGTAATGGGCCAAATAGGAAACATAGAGCCTCAATGCGTCAGTACAACGTAGGAAGCCCATTTGAATGCATTGCAATCGACGTGGCTGGACCATTTCCCGAGACTGATGATGGCAACAAGTATATAGTAGTCGTCATGGACTACTTCAGCAAGTGGTTTGAAGCTTACCCCCTGCCCAACCAACAAGCAATCGCCGTCGCTAAAGTGATGGTGAAGGAATGCATATGTCGATTTGGAGTACCGCGCGAAATACACTCCGATCAGGGAAGAAACTTCCGTTTAATTCCAAGATATCTGCAAAATATTAGACATTCGTAAGACAAGAACGACTGCATTACATCCGCAGTCGGACGGCATGGTTGAGCGAATGAATAGAACGATCAACAGATATCTGTCGAAAGTTGTCTCTAACCACCAAAGGGACTGGGATCGTCATCTGCATATGTTTTTGATGGCATAGCGTTCATCTGTGTATGAAACAACAGGACAGACACCCGCGAATATCGTATTCAAACATGAGTTGCGGTTACCGTGCGATTTGAAATTTGGATGTAAACCTGGAGAAGATCTAGCTGGGGAAGATTACGACACCGATTTACGAAGAAGAATGAACGACATTCACGAACAAGTTCGTTCAAACATCCAAACTTCAAGCGACAGAATGAAAGATCATTATGACATCAGGGCAGAAAAGGGAGGATAAGGAATTGGAGAGTCGGTATGGTTATATAACCCACAGAAGTGTCGTGGTCTATTGCCGAAGTTACAAACATGCTGGAAGGGACCCTATGAAGTGATGAAGCGGATAAATGACGTTATCTATCGAATTAGGAAAATACCGACTGGGAAGCCGCGAGTAGTCCATTTTAATCGACTGGCCCCTTTTTCTGGTAATAACCATGAGGTTAGTGATGTTTGTGCACCTGCGTTCATGAACATGAACATGAATTAACATTTGGAGACTTCATGAAGAAATATTTCCATAAATAACAGCTCTAGTGTACGTAATATAAATAGTAGTTTTAGTGACCGTTATATAAACAATATCAGTATTTGAATACCTATTAGTAGTGTTTAAGATTTATTGTAGTGTTAATTAGTTTTAAATAAGTTTCTGTTATTTTTATATTCATTCATTAAGTAAATACTTTTATTTTCGTTTAACATAAATAGTTGTGAGTTATTTCTGTGCCTTAAACATTCTACACACTTCCAGAAAGACGAAAAAGGTTACAATATAATTTCCAACTAGTTACACATCATACATTTTTAAATTTAAAACGACAAACTAGAAAACAATTTAAAAATTTTCAAGAGACTAAAATTTATAAAAACAATTAATATTACGATAATAAGAAAATAATCAAGAGTGAAAATTGTCATATTTTTGTTAGATTGTTGGTTTGCTGGTGGACTTGGTAATAAGATTCAGAGTAAGTTATTTTCTTTTATTTCTATTAATTACTGTACATATCGAATAAGAATCTCACTTGAGTGACTAGTGTATAATATTGTCTAAATCGTTTTCATATCGGTTTATACTGTTTAGAAGAATTTCAGAAATTTTCAGAAATCTTTCTAACTCGCAAGTTTGTTTAGTATCTAATATAACTTTATAATAACTAATATTTATTATACCACCATAACTATGGTATTTCATATATATACGGAAGAAATTCAAGGTGTATAGCCCTGTATTTTCGAAGCGAAGAAGCTTGCAAAAAATAAATAAATAAAAAATAAATTTAAGAAACAGACTGTACTCGTACAGTAATCAATTTGATTGAAACAGGTAATGTTTAACATTTCAAAAATATTCTTAAATATTTGTTACTTTAAAATTATTCTCTATTTATCTTTTCTAATGGATTTCGTTCACATTTATCAAGTCATGATTCTATATTATTACGGTCAAAAATAAAGCACCCTAGTTTCAAATAACAATCTACGCCTTTACCACATTTGTAGAATAATCTCCAACGCACCTATTCGTTTCCACTCGTAATCATCTCTATAATGTCTATTTTTCTCTCTCGCTTGCCATTTACTTGTCTTACATCATCATTGTCGCATCTCGCCCGCTGCTTATCTAACTGGCCTAGTTGATACCGCATCTCGCCTTACATTAAATAATTGTGGCGTTACAATGTTTTTAAAATTCTATGATGTATGGATTTGATATCATGCAGATAAAATAACGAACCAAATAAATAAAAGTTTTAATGCCTCTACTGTCCTCATATTTTGATTGCTACAAAGATGGTGTAGATGGCTCAGTGGTATCGAGTCCGTGTGTGAATTCTGAGAACCCTGGTTCAATTCAGTCGAGAAACATTTTCATCATACTAAAATTATCCCTGTGGCTCCCCCTCCACTAACATCTTTGGTGGCCGTGATTTGACGGCTGGTAACCGCACTTTACGCGTATAGATGTACCATATTCAATAATAAGTTAAAGGCGTGATGATATTTTATGTTTTATTTACAAAAACAAAAGAGATCGGGTTACTACTGCTTAAAAAATAATGACCAGTATTATTTCCCTTGACAGCATAATATCTTCAATTTATAATAATTCCGTCTAAAACATATTATACTTAATGGAATATCCTTTATTTTACTCTAAATCGTTTCATATCGGGTGGGATTAATTTCGGTCCAATGCAGATTATTATGGAACAAAATGCAAGTGTCACTAATATAACGTGATGCACTCTATAAAATTGATATTAACTTAAAGAGCAACTAATAAATATTCACGCGGGTAGCGGGCCACTAAGACGTATTTAGACTCGCTAAGAGTATTAATTACAAGTGAAAATGAATATTATTAAAACAACTGAACAACAACGCGACTACGAGGTAAGGTGAAAAGTTCTCGGCAACACAGAGATGGCGTTCCAATCAGAAAAAAGTTATGTTTCCTACCTGGTTGCACGTGTCATTAGTTCGTATGACAAGTTTCAACTTGTTCTCTTAAGTAGTTTGTTTACACAAATTTTTGAAGTAGACGTCTTGCGTGTTTTTTCGTTAAAATGGATAAAACGGATATCATGCGGTCATAAAATTCTTCGTTTTTGATGAATTAACCCCTAAGAAAATTCATCCGAATTTGACAAAATTTAAGGGGGCTCTGTTCCTTCCATGTCAACTGTTAACAAGTGGGCAGCTGAATTTAAACGTGGTTGCACGTCCCTCGAAGATGACCGACGTGAAGGACGGCCAAAAAATACCACCACACTGGAAATCATCGAAAAAGTGCATGATACCTTGTTGGACGATAGGCGACTGGAGGTAAGTGAGATAGCTGAGGCTGTGGGGGATATTGGAAGAAAGTGTGCGAAACATCTTGCACAAAGAATTAGAAATAGTTAAAATGAACTAGAAACATTTATAATTAACTAAACGATAATTAAATGTGCGCAAAGCGCGAAAACGAATTCGACGTCGGTCACATCTTGACCGCCCGACGGAGCAAACCTCGCTTGACTGGTGCTACATCTCAAATCTAGCCGCTAAGTTTTTAAGCGGGGGTGAAGAGTGGTATTTTGAGGATGCAACACATGGCCGAAGACTGCAGACGACTACACACATTCGTTGTCACAATAAGATTTGTCTCAGAATCTTATCGCACAACACAGGGAAGTAAACTAACAGAATATATGCAGTCAACTCAAAACCCACCTTGTTACACAATCCCCCTGTTAAAACATAATTATATCTCCAATGGGATATAATTATTTAAACCTGAAACAGACAAAAATACCACAAAACACAAAACAAAACAACAACAAAAAATTTAAGTACATAAACGCAAACGAATACTGTAAAACAAAAACAATAGAAAAAGTGTACAAAAAAGCAAACAATACAAATTTATCAATACATAATCTAACATAATCTGAAGCTTAACTAAGTCTTAATTAACATGCACATAATAAGAAATATGTCACTGTGTCGCGGGAAGGTTCAGCAGGTATAACTTAGAGACTTCTGACTGCTGATTGTGTAATGTCCGCAGGGGGTCGTAAAAAAAGGGACTTGGGGTCACTGACACTGCACCGAAGTTACACTTGCCGTTGCACTTTCACTTCACGGACACCACACGGTTAACAAAGTACTGTCATTTAGGGTGGGTGCGAGGGGAGGGGGTTCTTCAGCAAGGGGCGGACGCTGGCTGGAAACCTTGAAGTGCTGATGGCTGCATATACATCCTTGGCTGGCAGGCCTCTCGATCCAAGATTTCCGAAATATTTTCTTGAGTTGCGGCAACTTATGAAATTGTTGTCGTAGGTCTTCCTATCTCACTAACATGTCGCTGTTCTGCCAGATGTTTTTGACCACTCTAGGTACTCGCCGAAACTGACCTTTTTTTTCTTCGATGGTGTCACGTTTCATAAAAGGTTCAACAGCGTATACCTCACTAAAAACATCTGTGCAGGGGATCGCTTTTAGTTCACAAAGTAGTAAATCAGAAATTATCGTTATTTTGATATCATCGTTCTTAACCGGTTCATCAACCTCTTCAGCAACCTCTTCGGAGTTGTTCGCCTGTATCCTGGTGCCTTCGTCGTCGTCGGTGACTTCGTCCTCCCACTCTATGTTTATAACGCAGTCAGCGCTTACCTTTTCTGTAGGACGCGGTATATCCACAACCACCCGTTTCTCGGCCCTTAGCAACGACTCAATTTCAGCCACGCTGATTGTTGCTACAGGTAGCACTTGAACCCCAGTTTGGACAACAGATCCGTAGCTCGGTTCCACATATGACCGACTACGATCCGTATTCTGCCCATGCAAAAACGGCGGGTTCAACGGTGCTTGCTGCACTTGCGCCGGCGGCTGGACATACGACGCCATCCACGTCTCTGGTAACGCTGTCTTCAGCTGGACGTCGGGGCGAAATCGACACGGTGCACCTCCCAGAGGATACCGTATGAACTGTGACGCGTCTGAGATGGAATTGTCACACTCATAACCATATTGCGGGTACATGGTTACCTGCGGGTGTGGCGGAACTCCAAGGTACTGACTCCATGGATAGAACGGTGGTGGAAGCCACGGTGGCACTTGTGTATACACTATAGTAGGGGAATTTTCATCCGTATCTTCGATTATTAGAACAATGGTAGCTCAGAAAACACCAATTAGCAAGATGCCGGATACTTTGCTTAATTAAATATCAACATCTTTTCACGGGCTGACATCAGACGCGAAAATCAAAGCGAAGAGCTTAATTAGCAAGTATCAAGACATCTTTGAATATGACAAGAAATCCAAGGGCAGAACGAACGTTGTTCAGCATAAAATCTATACTGGAGATGCAAGACCCATCCGTCAAGGAGCAAGACGATTACCACTGGCAAAGCGTGAAGAAGCCGAAAAGATAATTGAAGAAATAAAGAAAGAAGGCGTGATTGAACCTTCAAATAGTCCATGGGCTTCACCAGTGGTATTAGTGAAGAAAAAGGATGGATCCACCCGATTCTGTGTAGATTACCGTCAACTTAACAACGTGACGAAAAAGGATAGTTATCCACTTCCCAGAATAGACGATACACTGGACACGGCTGGGTCAAAAATATTTTCTACTTTGGACCTAAAAAGCGGATACTGGCAAGTTGACTTTGACCCGAAAGACCGTGAAAAGACAGCTTTTACCATCAGAACAGGACTTTGGCAATTCACATTTATGCCATTTGGACTTTGCAATGCTCCTGCAACATTTGAACGACTTATGGAAACCGTGTTAGCTGGGCTGTCATGGAAAACCTGTTTGGTGTACCTCGATGATATTATTGTTGTTGGAAAAACGTTCGAGGATCACATGAAGAATTTGGAATAAGTTTTTCAAAGATTGAAACTGGCAAATCTCAAGCTCAGCCCGAAGAAGTGTCATCTGTTCCAGAAGAAAGTGCATTATCTCGGACATGTACGTAAGGGAATTGCAGTGGATGAGGACAAAATAAAAGCTGTAAGGGACTGGCCAGTACCAAAGGACAAGCATGAATTGAGAAATTTCCTTGGTTTATGCACTTACTATCGGCGATACGTGCAAGGATTTGCCAACATTGTTAAACCACTGACACGGCTTACCGAAGAAGGTAGAAGATTTG
Organism: Pterostichus madidus; assembly: GCA_911728475.2. Taxonomy (NCBI): domain Eukaryota; kingdom Metazoa; phylum Arthropoda; class Insecta; order Coleoptera; family Carabidae; genus Pterostichus; species Pterostichus madidus. The sequence goes on along the minus strand of OU452304.1, from coordinate 23,039,970 downwards.
TTTGGGAAAACGACTGTCAAACAGCATTTAAAAATTTAAGGATTCTCTGACAACCGCGCCAATCTTAAGTTATCCACTTCCGGAAGGCAAATTCATTTTGGATACCGAGTACAAGGTGGTCGTGAAAAAGTTATTGCCTTCTTCAGTAAGACACTGTCGAAACCGGATAGGAACTATTGCGTCAACAGGAAAGAACTATTGGCAATTGTGGAGTCCACTGAGCATTTTTACAAATATTTATATGGCAGAAGATTCCTGATAAGAACCGATCATGCTGCTTTGAAATGGCTATTACAATTCAAAAATCCAGAAGGTCAGGTAGCCAGGTGGATCGAAAGGTTGCAGGAATAAAATTTTACCATTGAACATCGGGCGGGAACTAGCCATCGTAACGCTGACGCGTTGTCCAGGTGACCATGTTCCGAAAAATGCAAACATTGTTGCCGAGTAGAAGAGAAGCAAGCTGCTGCGTTAAGAACAGCAGTAGTAAAGAGAATGGCAACCGGAAGAATTGCAGAAATATAAGGAAAATAATCCGAATCTAAAGATTGTTATAAATTGGAAGAAAAACGGGGATAAACCGATTTGGCAAGATGCTGCACCATACTCCCAAAATGTGAAATCGTACTGGGCGCAATGGGACTCTTTAATAATTGAAGAGGGTCTCTTAAAACGTGTTTTGGAGAATGTGAAAGGTACAGAGCAGAGAACTCAGCACTAATACCTAAGAGCAGGGTACCTGAAGTGTTGAAAGAGATCCACGACGAATCTGCTGGAGGACACCTTGGAGTCAACAAGACTGCTGAGAAGTTGCGGGAACGATTTTACTGGCTAAATTGTAACGAAGATGTTAAAGAGATGCGTAGTTTGCGCTGCAAGTAATGGGCCAAATAGGAAACATAGAGCCTCAATGCGTCAGTACAACGTAGGAAGCCCATTTGAATGCATTGCAATCGACGTGGCTGGACCATTTCCCGAGACTGATGATGGCAACAAGTATATAGTAGTCGTCATGGACTACTTCAGCAAGTGGTTTGAAGCTTACCCCCTGCCCAACCAACAAGCAATCGCCGTCGCTAAAGTGATGGTGAAGGAATGCATATGTCGATTTGGAGTACCGCGCGAAATACACTCCGATCAGGGAAGAAACTTCCGTTTAATTCCAAGATATCTGCAAAATATTAGACATTCGTAAGACAAGAACGACTGCATTACATCCGCAGTCGGACGGCATGGTTGAGCGAATGAATAGAACGATCAACAGATATCTGTCGAAAGTTGTCTCTAACCACCAAAGGGACTGGGATCGTCATCTGCATATGTTTTTGATGGCATAGCGTTCATCTGTGTATGAAACAACAGGACAGACACCCGCGAATATCGTATTCAAACATGAGTTGCGGTTACCGTGCGATTTGAAATTTGGATGTAAACCTGGAGAAGATCTAGCTGGGGAAGATTACGACACCGATTTACGAAGAAGAATGAACGACATTCACGAACAAGTTCGTTCAAACATCCAAACTTCAAGCGACAGAATGAAAGATCATTATGACATCAGGGCAGAAAAGGGAGGATAAGGAATTGGAGAGTCGGTATGGTTATATAACCCACAGAAGTGTCGTGGTCTATTGCCGAAGTTACAAACATGCTGGAAGGGACCCTATGAAGTGATGAAGCGGATAAATGACGTTATCTATCGAATTAGGAAAATACCGACTGGGAAGCCGCGAGTAGTCCATTTTAATCGACTGGCCCCTTTTTCTGGTAATAACCATGAGGTTAGTGATGTTTGTGCACCTGCGTTCATGAACATGAACATGAATTAACATTTGGAGACTTCATGAAGAAATATTTCCATAAATAACAGCTCTAGTGTACGTAATATAAATAGTAGTTTTAGTGACCGTTATATAAACAATATCAGTATTTGAATACCTATTAGTAGTGTTTAAGATTTATTGTAGTGTTAATTAGTTTTAAATAAGTTTCTGTTATTTTTATATTCATTCATTAAGTAAATACTTTTATTTTCGTTTAACATAAATAGTTGTGAGTTATTTCTGTGCCTTAAACATTCTACACACTTCCAGAAAGACGAAAAAGGTTACAATATAATTTCCAACTAGTTACACATCATACATTTTTAAATTTAAAACGACAAACTAGAAAACAATTTAAAAATTTTCAAGAGACTAAAATTTATAAAAACAATTAATATTACGATAATAAGAAAATAATCAAGAGTGAAAATTGTCATATTTTTGTTAGATTGTTGGTTTGCTGGTGGACTTGGTAATAAGATTCAGAGTAAGTTATTTTCTTTTATTTCTATTAATTACTGTACATATCGAATAAGAATCTCACTTGAGTGACTAGTGTATAATATTGTCTAAATCGTTTTCATATCGGTTTATACTGTTTAGAAGAATTTCAGAAATTTTCAGAAATCTTTCTAACTCGCAAGTTTGTTTAGTATCTAATATAACTTTATAATAACTAATATTTATTATACCACCATAACTATGGTATTTCATATATATACGGAAGAAATTCAAGGTGTATAGCCCTGTATTTTCGAAGCGAAGAAGCTTGCAAAAAATAAATAAATAAAAAATAAATTTAAGAAACAGACTGTACTCGTACAGTAATCAATTTGATTGAAACAGGTAATGTTTAACATTTCAAAAATATTCTTAAATATTTGTTACTTTAAAATTATTCTCTATTTATCTTTTCTAATGGATTTCGTTCACATTTATCAAGTCATGATTCTATATTATTACGGTCAAAAATAAAGCACCCTAGTTTCAAATAACAATCTACGCCTTTACCACATTTGTAGAATAATCTCCAACGCACCTATTCGTTTCCACTCGTAATCATCTCTATAATGTCTATTTTTCTCTCTCGCTTGCCATTTACTTGTCTTACATCATCATTGTCGCATCTCGCCCGCTGCTTATCTAACTGGCCTAGTTGATACCGCATCTCGCCTTACATTAAATAATTGTGGCGTTACAATGTTTTTAAAATTCTATGATGTATGGATTTGATATCATGCAGATAAAATAACGAACCAAATAAATAAAAGTTTTAATGCCTCTACTGTCCTCATATTTTGATTGCTACAAAGATGGTGTAGATGGCTCAGTGGTATCGAGTCCGTGTGTGAATTCTGAGAACCCTGGTTCAATTCAGTCGAGAAACATTTTCATCATACTAAAATTATCCCTGTGGCTCCCCCTCCACTAACATCTTTGGTGGCCGTGATTTGACGGCTGGTAACCGCACTTTACGCGTATAGATGTACCATATTCAATAATAAGTTAAAGGCGTGATGATATTTTATGTTTTATTTACAAAAACAAAAGAGATCGGGTTACTACTGCTTAAAAAATAATGACCAGTATTATTTCCCTTGACAGCATAATATCTTCAATTTATAATAATTCCGTCTAAAACATATTATACTTAATGGAATATCCTTTATTTTACTCTAAATCGTTTCATATCGGGTGGGATTAATTTCGGTCCAATGCAGATTATTATGGAACAAAATGCAAGTGTCACTAATATAACGTGATGCACTCTATAAAATTGATATTAACTTAAAGAGCAACTAATAAATATTCACGCGGGTAGCGGGCCACTAAGACGTATTTAGACTCGCTAAGAGTATTAATTACAAGTGAAAATGAATATTATTAAAACAACTGAACAACAACGCGACTACGAGGTAAGGTGAAAAGTTCTCGGCAACACAGAGATGGCGTTCCAATCAGAAAAAAGTTATGTTTCCTACCTGGTTGCACGTGTCATTAGTTCGTATGACAAGTTTCAACTTGTTCTCTTAAGTAGTTTGTTTACACAAATTTTTGAAGTAGACGTCTTGCGTGTTTTTTCGTTAAAATGGATAAAACGGATATCATGCGGTCATAAAATTCTTCGTTTTTGATGAATTAACCCCTAAGAAAATTCATCCGAATTTGACAAAATTTAAGGGGGCTCTGTTCCTTCCATGTCAACTGTTAACAAGTGGGCAGCTGAATTTAAACGTGGTTGCACGTCCCTCGAAGATGACCGACGTGAAGGACGGCCAAAAAATACCACCACACTGGAAATCATCGAAAAAGTGCATGATACCTTGTTGGACGATAGGCGACTGGAGGTAAGTGAGATAGCTGAGGCTGTGGGGGATATTGGAAGAAAGTGTGCGAAACATCTTGCACAAAGAATTAGAAATAGTTAAAATGAACTAGAAACATTTATAATTAACTAAACGATAATTAAATGTGCGCAAAGCGCGAAAACGAATTCGACGTCGGTCACATCTTGACCGCCCGACGGAGCAAACCTCGCTTGACTGGTGCTACATCTCAAATCTAGCCGCTAAGTTTTTAAGCGGGGGTGAAGAGTGGTATTTTGAGGATGCAACACATGGCCGAAGACTGCAGACGACTACACACATTCGTTGTCACAATAAGATTTGTCTCAGAATCTTATCGCACAACACAGGGAAGTAAACTAACAGAATATATGCAGTCAACTCAAAACCCACCTTGTTACACAATCCCCCTGTTAAAACATAATTATATCTCCAATGGGATATAATTATTTAAACCTGAAACAGACAAAAATACCACAAAACACAAAACAAAACAACAACAAAAAATTTAAGTACATAAACGCAAACGAATACTGTAAAACAAAAACAATAGAAAAAGTGTACAAAAAAGCAAACAATACAAATTTATCAATACATAATCTAACATAATCTGAAGCTTAACTAAGTCTTAATTAACATGCACATAATAAGAAATATGTCACTGTGTCGCGGGAAGGTTCAGCAGGTATAACTTAGAGACTTCTGACTGCTGATTGTGTAATGTCCGCAGGGGGTCGTAAAAAAAGGGACTTGGGGTCACTGACACTGCACCGAAGTTACACTTGCCGTTGCACTTTCACTTCACGGACACCACACGGTTAACAAAGTACTGTCATTTAGGGTGGGTGCGAGGGGAGGGGGTTCTTCAGCAAGGGGCGGACGCTGGCTGGAAACCTTGAAGTGCTGATGGCTGCATATACATCCTTGGCTGGCAGGCCTCTCGATCCAAGATTTCCGAAATATTTTCTTGAGTTGCGGCAACTTATGAAATTGTTGTCGTAGGTCTTCCTATCTCACTAACATGTCGCTGTTCTGCCAGATGTTTTTGACCACTCTAGGTACTCGCCGAAACTGACCTTTTTTTTCTTCGATGGTGTCACGTTTCATAAAAGGTTCAACAGCGTATACCTCACTAAAAACATCTGTGCAGGGGATCGCTTTTAGTTCACAAAGTAGTAAATCAGAAATTATCGTTATTTTGATATCATCGTTCTTAACCGGTTCATCAACCTCTTCAGCAACCTCTTCGGAGTTGTTCGCCTGTATCCTGGTGCCTTCGTCGTCGTCGGTGACTTCGTCCTCCCACTCTATGTTTATAACGCAGTCAGCGCTTACCTTTTCTGTAGGACGCGGTATATCCACAACCACCCGTTTCTCGGCCCTTAGCAACGACTCAATTTCAGCCACGCTGATTGTTGCTACAGGTAGCACTTGAACCCCAGTTTGGACAACAGATCCGTAGCTCGGTTCCACATATGACCGACTACGATCCGTATTCTGCCCATGCAAAAACGGCGGGTTCAACGGTGCTTGCTGCACTTGCGCCGGCGGCTGGACATACGACGCCATCCACGTCTCTGGTAACGCTGTCTTCAGCTGGACGTCGGGGCGAAATCGACACGGTGCACCTCCCAGAGGATACCGTATGAACTGTGACGCGTCTGAGATGGAATTGTCACACTCATAACCATATTGCGGGTACATGGTTACCTGCGGGTGTGGCGGAACTCCAAGGTACTGACTCCATGGATAGAACGGTGGTGGAAGCCACGGTGGCACTTGTGTATACGAATACATTTCGTTGCACTACACTTTATACACTTTATTTAAATTCCCGGTTGAATCTAATTTACTTCCGTACAGCAAACATTACTTGAATTATAAATAACAAAATTTAAAATAAAACATATTGCGAAAATAAAATACTCACATAAAATAAATTACACACTCACGATGCACAACAAACGTAAATTCGAAGATAGCCAGTTAGCAAAGTGATTCGCTCATGCAAAAAATACACTTGTATGGCGATCACTTTGCAGCAGTTAGATATTCACCGCGATTCTGTAGAAATTAAAACGAACTTTTTTTGACTATCCTACCTGACTGCGTCAATGGAACAAAGCGGGGGGGGGGGGGATGAGCGTCGCGAGCGAAAATTATTAGATGTGAATGAAACAATTGCGGTTAAAGTTATTTGATTAAGAATAACACACATTAAAACACAGATAACTTTATTTGACATGAATTACTATAATACGAGTTGATATATAATAAAATAAAACTAGAAACATTTATAATTAACTAAACGATAACTAAATGCGCGCAAAGCGCGAAAACGAATTCGACGTCGGTCACATCTTGACCGCCCGACGGAGCAAACCTCGCTTGACTGATGCTACATCTCAAAACTAGCCGCTAAGTTTTTAAGCGGGGGTGAAGAGTGGTATTTTGAGGATGCAACACATGGCCGAAGACTGCAGACGACTACACACATTCGTTGTCACTATAAGATTTGTCTCAGAATCTTATCGCAAAACACAGGGAAGTAAACTAACAGAATATCTGCAGTCAACTCAAAACCCACCTTGTTACGAGTGCAATATGTATGCGCTGAAAATGTGAAAACACGCACAAGATGTTAGTGGAGAGGGAGACACAGGGGTAATTTTAATTTGGTGAAAAGGTTTGTCGTTTGTGGGGATCGAACCAGAATTCTCAGGATCCACATGCCGACTTGATACCACTGAGCCATTACCCCATGTCATATTCAGCTGTGAAATACACTTGTTTAGTCTTTTAGGTTTTCAGATACCATCACAAATGAAAAAAATAAAAATAGAGACAGACAAATAATTCATATTGTTGTGCAACTTTTTAAATGCAATATATTCTTAAAAACTTGTAATATAGAGCTCTCTGTTTAAAATAATTCCATTTGTCTATAACAATAATCGTGGGTATCTCTCAAGAATAAGCTGAAATACAGGTAGAAAACAACATAGCCAAAAGTTAAATGGAAATATAGGCTTGAATTTAAATAAGGTCATTTACGATCTTTTATGGGGTGGTTAGCTCAGTGGTATGAAGTCGGCCTGTGGATCCTGAGAACCCTGGTTCGTTTCCCAAAGGTGATAAACAATTTTCATAATTTCAAAAGCTACCTCTGTGGCTCCTCCACCACTAATATCTTTGGGGGGCCGTGATTTGACGACTAGTAACCACACTTCACGCGCAAAAATATATCACTTACCGAGATCTGCTTCGGTAGAGTGCCACACCCAGTATTGGGTAGAAGGCGTGATGATATATTTATATTTATTTATTTTTACAATCTTAATAAATATTTTTAGATAATGAAATTCATTAAATTTGTATAATAAAAAATAAATGAAAAATGAAAGAAACTTAAAAATTTATATTTATCATATAAAATTAAAATTATTTTGGTGCACAAATGTTTCAGTGAATATTGAAAAATTATAACTGTCAAAATGAAAGGTTTCGCTTACTTGTTGTAGGTATATTAATATAAATTATAATACGATAGTATTTTTTATTAACATAGTAACATTACTTAAAACATCTAAAATACAATTTTTTTAAATTTCAATTTTATTTCCGCATTTCTAAAATAAAAACAGAAATAAAAACAATCAACAACCAAGAAAGCTTTTTTGAGATTTCACATGAAAGAAGACTAAATTCTCCAGTGAGCTTGTATCTTTTCTGAACTGGATGACCGAGACTATAATTCATGTTGAAGTTTGTACATGTGGCATTTAGATAATTCGGTTCATCTTGTGCAACACTTTGGAAGCAACTTAACAGATGGCGACAGCAGCGTGGAGTGACCAGGGGTAGTCATGGCCGTGACCGCTCTGATAAATGACACGTCGTTATCTTATGTGCGTTGCCAGCGTTGCCAGCGTAGACGTTACTAAACGGCACCGCAAAAAAACATACGTTATGAAGCGGACTTACAAGCAAAAAACGCCTTTAAAATATCAACATAATATTTTCTTTCTATAATAAATTCGTTACACCATTTTATCCATATACTCTATTCTGCATATGGTGTGTGTCAAATGATATGACATTTAAGTTACTAATTTTATGCTACAAAACATATGTAACTTATTTTGTTCTAATGTTTTTTTCTAATTCCACTTTTAATCTTGACATACAATACAAAATGAGAGGACATTCTGATTTTACAGAATACAACAACGTATTTTGTATCCATCGTGAAAATCTTACTGTGGAGATTAAAGTTGGCCTTTACGACTATAAATTAAATATTGCTGATCTGAATTTAGGTAAAGTTTAAATAAATAAAACAATTTATTTATTTTCAAATATGTAGAACGTCGAATGTTTCGAATTTCAAAGAAATTCATCATCAGTGAGAATATAATACAGTAAAACATTAATAAATATAAACAGGCAATAGCCGTAGTCGAAAAGTAAGAAACAAACATGTGCTAGGATTTTAGTATATGTTTGTTTCACCTAAAATGGCAGTTAGAACTGATTGACACAAACAACTTTTCTTAGTTCAAATTTTTAATTTGGAGCCTCAGTTCATAGTTATTGACGTTTTTTGTTTTTGGAAATATCATCACTACTCCCTTATTTTAAAAAATATTTAAAAAATATAAAAAAATTCAGCATTTGCCTTTGGGTTTCTAATACGTTTGTATTTAAAATTATTTTCTATTTTATTAAATAACAAATGGCGACCGATGAAAAATTTCAAAACAAGATATTTTGAAAACCACTTGATCGATTTTTGAAAATAAAACATTTTTAAATTCCTAAACTATCTACTATAACATTTGTCTCAAACATTTTTTTCGATCTGTCCAAAAAATGCTTTTATTCAAATTTAATTACAAGATAAATTTTAACAAACTGCAACAATGAATTAAAACAAAGTAGGCTTGCTGCCATTACCTATTACCCGCGACTTCGTTCGCATGGTCTACAATTTAATGCAAGTACCCGGCATGCGTTGCATTGCAACTCAAAGAAAGTGTTTGTGTACAGCTGTCTATCTGAGAAGCATGTATTTTCCAAATTTAGTCCACACAATTGTAGCGATTGTTCCTGTGCTCTGTTGATGGTCATTGCAAATGCGAGTCGTACCGGAAACTGCAAACATCTGAATTCGAATGGCATAGGACTGAAGCTTTATTATACCTATATGTTAAGATTGGTTCTCGTCTGTACCAATACCAAATTTGAAATGAATCAGTGCAGTACTTTTCAGGATAGCTGGCGCCCATTTTGTTTCAAGATAGCGGACTGAAGCTTTATTATACCTGTATGTTAAGATTGATTCCCGTCTATGTCTATACCAAATTTGAATTGAATCAGTGCAGTAATTTTCAAGATAGCTAGCGGCTATTTTGTTTCAAGATGGCGGATTGGACTTTTGTTAAGTCAGAAACCTTCGCGGGCGTGCGCACAAAAACTTATCAAAGTTTCATCACAATCGGATGAATTATATAGGAACGCATAAGGGACAAACAAACAAACTTTAATTTATATATATATATATATATATATATATATATATATATATATATATATATATATATATATATATATACATATATATATATTAGAAAAGATGAAAGCGATAGACTCCACTTGTATATGAAAGAAAAGTCCACACAATGCAGTAACTGAAAATGAAATAAAAATATAAGTAAGGAAAGGAGTGTCGCCCTGCGCTTGTTTTTGAAAGTGAATTCCAATTAAACACTCTACGTAAGAACTGAAAATAAATAAACTAACCATTCAAATAACCTATCGCCTCCATACTTCAACATCTCATTCGATATGTTATCCAAACCGGGAACCTTACCATTCTTCAGACGCATCAATACGAAACTAACATCACTCTCATCTATATCCCATTCATCATCACTAGCATTTTCTCTAACATTTTACTCACACCATCTATTAGTAACATCTGATTCATTACACAATAACTCACCATCCGTACTCTTAAACGCTTTCATTGCCCTTACATTACCACCTCTCAATCTTTTCACTCTCAACCAAAACATTCTTTTATTCATACTAAAATCATTAGTCAACTACTCTCTTAACACATTTATTTAACCTCTTCAACACGTAATATTTCAGGCACACCTTTCACATTTAGAAATCGCAAATATGCTCTCTTTTTCTCCTAAATTGCCTCTTTTACTTCTTCATTCCACCATTCATTCTTTGGACAGGCGCCTAAACTACATTCACCACAAACTTCTTTTGCACATTTAAGAACTGTATCCTTAAATTTCAACCAAACATCATTTATGCTGCATTCAAAATTAAGCTCACATACAGGCAAAGATTCATTTATTTTCTCAACAAACAAATCTCTAACATCTTCATTCTGCAGCGCACTGGATTTGACACGAAACATTTTTTTTTGTATTTTTCACCCTCATTCTCCTACATTTATCTAGACGTATACGCGATACCACAAAATAATAGTCATTCGTACCCAATTCAGCACCACGCTTCACACGCGTATCTACAACTAAACTTCTCAATCGTTCATAATTTATTTATTTATTTTATTTATTTATTTATAAATCAATCCAACAGGATATAAAATCCCAATTACAGGACGATTATAACAAAAACAGTTATATAACATTGAATGATGCTTAATAGTACAAATTTAAGAATGGTACATAATAACAGACATACAAATATTAATATAACAAAAATTAAATAATTAAGTAACAGCTGATTTCAAGGTGCAAAGAAATTACACAGTGATCGTTTTAATTTACATAGCGGGTCGTCAAATAAATCAGTGAAAGGCGATATTTCATTACAAATGTTGGTGAGTTGCCTAATAGATGACTTTAGTTCATAATTGGTTCGTGATGAAGTACAGTAAAAAGTTAAGTGATTCCTCGAATTTTGGCGAGGGACATATATGTATAATAGTGCAAGAGATTATGAATCATCTACAGTACCATGTAAGATTTTATATAAATAAATGCAAGACATAATTTTCCTACGAGACAAAAGTGAAGTAATACACAGTTCCTGCAAAAGGTCATCATATTCATAATCATAACTGGGGTACTGTCTATAAATTTTGTAAAAGCAGTACTTAGCAAACTTTTTTTGTATAGACTCAATAAGAGAAATGTATTTAGTATAAATAGGATTCCAAACTTGAAGACAATACTCCAGTTTTGACCTAACAAAAGCAAAATACAAACTTTTTAGTGTAGTTAATTTACGAAAACAATGTGTATTACGAATTACAAATCCTAAATTTTTATACGATGATTTCACAATTAAGTTTATATGATCATTAAAAGTTAATTTATTATCAAACAAAACGCCAAGATCTTTAATCTGATTTACTCTTTCTAGGACAATTTGATCCATTTTATAGGAACAAGTATACACAAATTTTTTTACAAAGTAACTCATAATTTTGCATTTACTGTATTTGAAAAACAATTTAGAGGATTGAGACCAAATTAATATATTGTTAATATCATGTTGAAGTAATTCCGTATCATGAATTGAATTGATTGTTTTGAAAATTTTCAAATCGACAGCATAAAGTAATACTTTCGAGTGTTTAACTGAGTCAACAATGTCATTAATGAAGAGTAAGAAAAGTAAAGGACCTAGATTTGAGCTTTGAGGTACCCCAGAGGTGGGAAAGTAGGGGTTAGATTTATAATTATTAAAATGCACATATAATTCACGATGACATAAATACGAAGACAAAAAATTGAGAAGGTTAGCTGAAAATTGGAAATGTGTATCAAGCTTGTGCAAGAGAATCTTATGATTAATACGGTCAAATGCTTTTGAAAAGTCCGTATATATAACATCAACTTGAGTGTTCTCATATAGAGAGTTAAGAGTAAATTCTGTGAAATTAATAAGATTAGTTGTTGTAGATCTTCCACTTATAAAGCCATGTTGCTGGATTGTTAAATTTTTACTTACAGATTTATAAATGTAATTATAAAGAATCGATTCAAATACTTTGGCAATATTAGAAAGAATAGCTATGGGTCGATAATTAGATATATCAGTAATATCACCAGATTTAAAAATAGGACAGATAAAAGCAGTTTTCAGACAAGTTGGAAATATTTGTTGACTAAGGGATAAATTAAATAAGTAATGTAAAGGATCTAGAAATATATCTGAACAACCTTTCAATATATAAGCAGGTATATTATCTGGTCCAGGATTGGTTGATGGTTTAAGCTTATTAATAGAATTTAAAATGTCTTCATAAGTTATATGTGAAACATTTGTAATGTTACTGTAATTATAATTAGTGTTATCATTTGAAAGATTATCTACCAATTCATCAGAATATACACTTGCAAAGAAATCTGCGAAACCCTGAATAATATCTGGAGTAGAGTTGAAAGAATTGCCATTAAGGTGCATATGTCCGGGAATACGTGTTGTACGTTTTTTATTATTAATGTAAGTCCATAATTTATTAGGATCAGAAATTATAGATTGTTCTACATTACACAAATATTTTGCCTGTTCAGTTTTTATGTGTTTTTTAATCAGTGCACGCAAACGCTTGAATTCACTTAAATATTGTACATCATTGGTACTCTTATATAATTTATATTGTTTGTCTTTTAGTTTTATATTATTTATAATTGTAGAATTAAACCAAGGTGGATAAGAAGATGATTTCATTTTTACACGTGGGATACACCTGTGCATTACCGTATATACTATATTATAGAATTCAAGAAATGCTGTATCTATATCAACACATGAATAAACGCTATCCCAATTAGCACACAATAATAGTTCGTACAACATCTTAAAATTAGCGTGACGAAAATTGTATGCAATTAAATTACTATTGAAAGTAGAACTATTTAACTTATGAGCATGGGAGATAGTTGGCAAAATCGATAGACAAGGATGGTGCAGATCTTCATCAACTAAAGAATCATGATTGCGAGTGACTGAGCAAGGAATATTTGAAATAACAACATCAAGTAGTCTATCATACGAATTTACAACTACGTTGTATTGACTAGCATTGAAAAGTGAAGTAAAATTTTCGTAAGTATGTATAATGTTATCGCGATATCCGGTAGCTATGGTATCTTTTAATTTAGTTATATTGATGTCACCAATAATTACAAAGTTGCTGTTTATCAAGGAATGAATAGATTCAATAGATTCAAATAAATATTGAAGTTGCTGAGAGGTGATAGGAGGTGGACAATAAACAACAATTATAAAAATGAATGTGTTAGGCGTTAAAAATACTTTTGCACAAACTAGATCACTAGTAGATAAAGGGTGAGGTACAATATTTATAGAGATTGATTTATATTTATCGTTAATAGCACATAAAATACCACCCCCTCTACTTTTACCACTTATGGATGATAGTCTGTCTGCTCTAAAAATATTATAATTAGATGTAAATAACTCAGCATTAACTACACTGCTACTAAGCCATGTCTCAGATAAGCAGATTATATCAAAGTTTGATGTACAACAATTATTATAAAATATATCAGTTTTGGTATTCAATCCCCTTACATTTTGATAATAAATGAGCATAATATTATGTACTAAATGAAGTTTTGAGAATGTATATAAAATAATATCCGAATAAGTTTACAGTGTAGGATCTGTGCGTTTAGTTTGACTTGTAGATTCTACACAAATTCAACAAGGTCAATGACCGAAGTAATTAAATTAACAAAAATGTGACAAGTAAAGAATTTATTTACAGAAAAAAAAATCAGCTTTTAGTAAACTAAAGATATATCAGAATATAATTACAATATAAAATGAAACAAGAAAAAATAAACAAAATATGTATCAAATTAGTACGTTTACACTACCGTTAAATAGTAATTAACAATATTATTTCAAGTTTGATTTAACATAGATTATTCCTATATTTTTAAGAATTCAACTGGTGAAATGCGCTTGATAGTTCCGTTGGTATTTGCAAAAATGATACCATCTCTAGACCATACGTTTTTTTGACCATATTTATTGCAAGCACTTTTTAATAGATCTAGCCGTGGTTTAGTTAAATCCTCAACAATCAAGATCTTGGTTCCTTTGAGGTGTTTGCGGTTTTTTAGAATATTTGCGCGTGATTTATAATTTATAAATTTAATTATAATAGGGCGGGGTTTAGACTGTTGAGGGTTGGTGATTGTAGGTTTGAATGGTTTACCTGTTCGGTGGCACCTTTCAATATCACTAGGATTAACTTCAATTGGCAGTTTTTCACTAAGCACAGAACATACAAGCTCTGCAGTCTTCTCTTGGGCTACTTCAGGAATTCCAAAGACTCGAATGCAGCTTCTCCGTGAATATTGTTCCATTTGATCGACTTTGTCCTCTAGTGATTTATTAACAATAGTAAGTTTTTGTATAATACCCTCATAATAAAGTTTTTGTTCCTCCAGCTTCTGATCCAGGCGCTCAAACACTTTATTGACTAGTTTTTCAATAAACGAGTCGTTTGTTAGCAAAGATATAATGGTATCTTGCAACACTGCATTTTGACCACGTGTCATTGTTGTAGAATATGATTACTTGATATAAATTTTGAAAAAAGAAACGAAATACTTTTATAAACTTCGAAATTTTAACTTCTTCAATTTTAACGGAGTGACAACCAACACACGTCTACTCCTGACAAAGCATCGACCTAATATGATCAATCATACTCCGTATATTCTCACTAATATTCTCCCATGTATACATTCACTCTTGCATCACCAAACTTACCCAATACATTCCCAGACATGCTTCTCTTAACTCCCACCTAGCCATTTAAATCACCACATACAATAACTTTTTCACCTGAATCACATGAATCAATAACACTATCTAACAAATTCTAAAAATCTATCTTTTTCAAGAGAATTTTCGGATTCGGTTGGACCATAAACTGACACAACGAAGATTCTATGAAAGCCTACCTTCAATCTCAGCCAAAGAATTCTCGAAGAAGTACAACAATATTCTCTCACAAACGGTTTCATTCGTTTACTAACAAGCACACCCACACCATGCTTCGCGTGTTCTGAAAATGAATTAAAAGCTAAGAAAGGAAAGCAGTGTCGTTCTATGCATGTTTTTGAAAGTGAATTCCACTCAACAGCAGTTAAACACTCAATGTAAGATCAGGACACGAGTTCTATTTATTCTGTTGTCTTATTTATATATATATATATATATATATATATATATATATATATATATATATATATATATATATATATATAAAACAAACATCACTCTCATCTATATCCCATGTATAACTACTAACATTTTCACTACAACCATTCGGTCTATTAATGCTACCATACAAAGCCTTAAAGTACTTTCACCATCTATTCGTAACATCTGATTCATTCTACAATAACTCACCATCCGCACTGTTAATCGCTTTCACTGCCCTTATATTGCCACATCTCAATCTCTTCACTCTCAACCAAAACATTATTTTATTCATACTATAATAATTGGACAATCTTTCATCAAATCATCAAAACGCGCCTTGATTTCTCACTAGTCTCTTAACACATTTATTTAACCTCTTATATTCCAACCAGCATTCATCACGTAAACTTCAAGGCACATCTTTCACATTTAGAAATCGCAAATATGCTCTCTTTTTCACCTCAATCGCTTCTTTTACTTCTTCATTCCACCATGTTTTTGGACACGATCCTAAACTACATTCACCAGAAACTTCTTTTGCACATATAAGAACTTTATCCTTAAATTTCAACCAAATGCTGCATTCAAAATTAGGTTCACATACAGGCAAAGATTCATTTATTTTCTCAACAAAGAAATCTCTAACATACTCATTCTGCAGCACCCTGGATTGCATACGGAACATTTTTTCTGTATTTTTCACCCTCATTCTCCAATATTAAATCTAGACGTATACGCTATATCATCAAATAATGTTCATTGGTACCCAATTCAGCATTACGCTTCACATGCGTATCTAAAACTAAACTTCTCAATCGTTCATCATACAAAATAAAATCAATCATATTTCGTCTATTCTCACTTACATTCACCCATGTAAACAAATGAGCTAATTTATGTTTAAAGGCAGAGTTGGAAACAAAGGGATCACGCTCCAAACAGAAAGAAACTATTTTCCTACCGTTTTCATTCCCAGACACGCTTCTCTTAACGGCCACCCAGCCATTTAAATCACCACATACAATAACTTTCTCACCTTAATCACATGAATCAATAACACTATCTAACAAATTCCAAAATCTATCTTTTCAAGAACATTTTCGGATCCGGTTGCGCCATAAATAATAAATAAAATAAATAAAAAGTCTATAGAAGGACTCGCGTCCAAAATTAAATACTTTCCAGTCTTCCATTGTTTTAGTGTAATTGCAAATGAAATGTATTTTGTATAGCTTGCGTACAGAATTATTTTTTTATCTGGCATTATTTTACAGAATGTGCTTCAAAACCTTTTGTGTTTAGTATTAAATGAAAGATTGTGTGTAGGGTACTCGTGCAGAATTATTATTTTTTCTATTGCCAATTGTGTCATTGAAAATTCTTCGAAACCTATCGTATTTGGCACAAAGTAAAAGGTCTTAAGAAGGAAAAAAGTGTAAAATTAAATAGGTTTAGATCGGTAATAATCCAATTTTAATTTGACAGTTGTTTGACAGTTGTGTGAATGTAACTATTTTCTATTTGCATTTATAGTTAAGAATAAGCCTGGTAAGCTACCTTAACTTCCTCTCTTCTACCGAGAGAACCCTACTTTTAATTCTTTTGGATAAATGAAGAATAAATGGGTGAAATTTGATGAATGTAAGTTTGGTACGTGGAATGTTAAGGGTATATCTGGTAGAAAATGAATATATGAATGTAATGCGTGTGTATAATGTTGATGTTTTGTGTGTCAGTGAGACTAAAAGGAAAGGATGTAGTGAGGAAGAAGTGGATGGAATGTTTTGCTTGTGGTCGAGTGTTGCTGAGAATGAACACGCGAAGCATGGTGTGGGTGTGCTTGTTAGTAAACGAATGAAACCGTTTGTGAGAGAATATTGTTGTACTTCTTCGAGAATTCTTTGGCTGAGATTGAAGGTAGGCTTTCATAGAATCTTCGTTGTGTCAGTTTATGGTCCAACCGAATCCGAAAATTATCTTGAAAAAGATAGATTTTGGAATTTGTTAGATAGTGTTATTGATTCATGTGATTCAGGTGAAAAAGTTATTGTATGTGGTGATTTAAATGGCTGGGTGGGAGTTAAGAGAAGCATGTCTGGGAATGTATTGGGTAAGTTTGGTGATGCAAGAGTGAATGAAAATGGTAGGAAAATAGTTTCTTTCTGTTTGGAGCGTGATCTCTTTGTTTCCAACTCTGTCTTTAAACATAAACTAGCTCATTTGTATACATGGGAGAATATAAGTGAGAATATACGGAGTATGATTGATTTTATTTTGTATTATGAACGATTGAGAAGTTTAGTTGTACATACGCGTGTGAAGCGTGGTGCTGAATTGGGTACGAGTGACTATTATTTGGTGGTATCGCGTATACGTCTAGATAAATGTTGGAGAATGAGGGTGAAAAATACAAAAAAAAATGTTTCGTGTGAAATCCAGTGCGCTGCAGAATGAAGATGTTAGAGATTTGTTTGTTGAGAAAATAAATAAATCTTTGCCTGTATGTGAGCTAAATTTTGAATGCAGCATAAATGATGTTTGGTTGAAATTTAAGGATAGAGTTCTTAAATGTGCAAAAGAAGTTTGTGGTGAATGTAGTTTAGGCGCTTGTCCAAAGAATGAATGGTGGAATGAAGAAGTAAAAGAGGTAATTGAGGAGAAAAAGAGAGCATATTTGCGATTTCTAAATGTGAAAGGTGTACCTGAAATAATACGTGTTGAAGAGGTTAAATAAATGTGTTAAGAGAGTAGTTGACTAATGATTTTAGTATGAATAAAAGAATGTTTTGGTTGAGAGTGAAAAGATTGAGAGGTGGTAATGTAAGGGCAATGAAAGCGTTTAAGAGTACGGATGGTGAGTTATTGTGGAATGAATCAGATATTACTAATAGATGGTGTGAGTAAAATGTTAGAGAAAATGCTAGTGATGATGAATGGGATATAGATGAGAGTGATGTTAGTTTCGTATTGATGCGTCTGAAGAATGGTAAGGTTCCCGGTTTGGATAACATATCGAATGAGATGTTGAAGTATGGAGGCGATAGGTTATTTGAATGGTTAGTTTATTTGTTTAGATTTTGTTTAAAACGGTATGTGGCTCCTGATGATTGGAAACGTGCTATCATTTGTGCTTTATTTAAAGGTAAAGGTAGTTCGAGTGAATGTACTAATTTTCGTTAAGCGACATGCAAGGTGGTTTTTTGCCTGAGAGAGGGTGTGTGGATCAATTGTTTTCTCTTCGTATGTTTGTTGAAAAGTCACTTGTTAAGAACAAGAAGGTGGTCTGTGGCTTTCTCGATCTTAAAAAACCATATTGTAGTGTTCATCGCGAGACATTATGGAATGTACTGCTACAGTACGGTATAAATGGTAATTTGTTGGGAGCAATTCGTGCGCTGTATGAAGGTAGTGAGGCTGCTGTGAGAGTTAATGGTAGATTTTGTGATTGGTTTTGTATAGATATTGGCGTGGAACAAGGTTATGGGATGTCTCCGAGGCTCTTTAATTTGTACATGGATATGTTGTTACGGACGGCGTTGAATGGGGTGGATGGTGTACATATTGGTGGTAGTGTTGTGCCTGCGTTAGCGTAGGCGGATGATGTTGTTATGGGTGAATCTGAAGAGTAATTGAGAAGAATGATTCTAAGTATAAATGAAGTAGGAAAAGATTTATATTTGTTATTAAATGTTGATAAATGTAAAGTGTTAGTATTTAAAAGAGCGATTTGTTGACTGACTGTAATGTTTCGGTGAATAGTGTAAGATTGGGTCAAGTGAATGAGTTTTTATATTTGGGTAGTATGTTTTCGAGGGATGGACGTATTGATTGTGAGATTGAAAGAAGAGTATCTGCAGGATGCAAGGTATTGGGTGCTCTGGGAACCTTTGCTCGAAATGTGAATGTATCCAGAGATGCTCGATTGAGTGTTTATAATGGTGTTTTAGTGCCTACATTGATGTATGGTAGTAAATGTTGGGTGTGGAAGGAAGAAACATGAACGTTGTATAACTCCTGTGGAAATGAGGTATTTGCGGAGTGTGTGTGGTTATACTAGAAGAGATCGTGTCCGGAATACATTGGTGTATGATGAGTGTGAAATTGAGAAGAATGTAGTTAGAAAAGTAGGTATAAGTCAGTTGAGATGGTTTGGGCATGTTGAACGTATGTCGAATGAGAGATTGGTAAAACAAGTATATGTTGGTGAAATTGAGGGTGAAAGATTGCGTGGACGACATATGAATAAATGGATGAATATGATTGAAGGATTGTTGCGTAAACGAAATTTTCTGAGTATGAGGAACAAACGTGCTTGTATGAAAGGAATTATAAATGTGGATGAAGCTAAAGTGGTGTGTCAGGATAGGAACGTTTAGCGAAGATTAATTGCGGAATGAATCTGATGATTTAAGAAAAGTAAACTATTTTTGATTTTAGTTTTGTTGTTTAGTAATTTCATTAGAGTGTTTACCTGCAATTATGTGAAATTCACTTTCAAAAACAAGCGCAGGGACGACACTCCCTTCGTTTCTTATCTTTTTTATTCGTTTTCTGATCTTGCATTAAGTGTTTAACTGCAATTGTGTGGAATTCACTTTCAAAAACAAGCGTAGAGCGACACTCCCTTCCTTTCTTATCTTTCAATTCGTTTTCAGTTCTTACGTAGAGTGTTTAACTGCAATTGTGTGGAATTCACTTTCAAAAACAAGCGCAGGGCGACACTCCCTTCCTTTCTTATATTTTTGTTTCATTTTCAGTTACTGCATTGTCTGGACTTTTCTTTCATATAGATGTGCAGGCTATCGCTTTAATCTTTTCTAATCTTTGTAGATTATTTGTTCGTTATTAGATTCGTTGTTAGGAGTAATCGTGAGTAATTTGAGATGTTTTATGCATATGTTATGTACGTCGAAGAAAGAAAATGAATGATAAGTGAATATGAATGATGTGATTGAAGGTTTGATTGT
Source organism: Pterostichus madidus (assembly GCA_911728475.2). Classification (NCBI taxonomy): domain Eukaryota; kingdom Metazoa; phylum Arthropoda; class Insecta; order Coleoptera; family Carabidae; genus Pterostichus; species Pterostichus madidus. Next base: position 23,019,591 of record OU452304.1, on the reverse strand, counting down.
GATAAATGATTTCGAGTGTAATAAATGAATGATTTTATATGGAGTGATCTATGAATGTGGTTAAAGTGAGGATGATGTGTTCGGATGATAATGTTTGACGAGGGCTGATTATTTGATGAATGTAATGAGTGAATATGTTATGAGTGATTTTAGGGTTCGTGCTACCCCATTTGTTGGGATATAGCGTGAAGATATGTATGTACTGTTGCCGTCATGGAACTAGGCGAGAGGGTGGGATGCGCAGAAGACCAAATTTAGACCTTATCCCTACTCAAGAGTGCTAAGCACAAAATTATGTACGGGTCAGTGGCGTTGCATTGTTATGTAGCATTTAAATTTTCTTTTGTGTAATTAGATTATACTTGCTTTCTTTAAGTTTTGTAAGAATGTTTACTTCAAGTGTTATTCATAGTCAATCACGTGAAATTATTTATCGTGTGTTTAATTATTTTATGAACAACAAAATAGATACGGATATCTTGCAATTTATAAACAATAGAACAGCAGAAGCTACAGGTTTTTCTACAAGAAGTATTGAGAGAATAGTGAAGGAGGGTGAGTTTACAGCGTTCAATTCCGGCGAAACTAATTTTTCAACCCCGAAGAAGGAATGTCCAAGAACATGTAGTGTTACTGAAGTGCCAGAGTACCAGTTATGTAGTATTCGTCATATAGTTCATGATTTTCATAAAACTGAAAAGTGCCGAGTCTCAATAGATAAGTTAAATAAGAAGTTAAAGGAAGTTTTGTGCTGGACTGGATCAAACTATCCCTTGGCAGAATTATGAATAAAATAGAATTTATATGGCAGAAAACTGTAAAAAACAAAAGGGTTTTAATTGAAAAGTGTGACATGAATTTCTTATTTGCAAAAAATTCAATATTACCGAAGCAAAAAATAGACCAATTGATTATTTGGACGAAACGTATTTGCAGAGTGGCCATACTTCTTCTAAGAACTGGACAGATGATACTACGCAAGGTCTATTTAGCACCATATCTAAAGGTCAGCGACTTATAATTGTACATGCTGGGGGAGAAATGGGATTTATTCCTAATTGCCTGTTATTATATTTTCATTATTATTAACTTCTGAGACTGCCACTGAATATTATTGTGACTAGGATACTAATTATTTTGTGTTAATATTTGTATTATTATATTTACTATTTTGACTATAAAATTTTATCAATATTACTATTTCTATTACTTTAAGTATATATGTTTTTGTTTTATTGTTTGTTCCTGTGTAATAAAGAAATATTTTTTTTATTAACTTTTATTTAGGAGTGCAAAATTAATTATTTTTCTGTTTACATTTTACTAGTTAAGTTCAATATCTTGCACGCCACTGAAATTCTTAGCACCAATAGCGTTTAAGTAAGACGGGGTCTACTATACGCGGCCGCTCGCCAAGTTCTGTGCCGGCAACTGTATGTATGTATGTATTTAAATTGTCTTAGTGAACCCATCGTGTTTAATATAAAATAAAAAGTCTTTTGAAGGGCTTTCATGCAGAATTGGATTTTTTTTGCTCTGCAATTAGTTCAGTGAAAGTGCTTAAAAACCTATCGTGTTTGGTATCAAATGATAGGTTTTTTGAAGGGATCGCTTGCAGAATTATAAATTTTTAAATGGCAATTGGTTTAGAGAAAGTGCTCCAAATCCCACCGTGTTTGATATCAAATGAAAGGTATTTTGAAGGGCTCGCGTACAAAATTTAGTATTATTCGATCGACCTACTGTGTTTGGTATCAAATGAAAGGCCTTTTGAAGGGCTCTCTTATAAATAATAAATAATAATAAATAAATAATAGTTTATTTGTGAGAAGCCTTAGCTTATACAAGACTCTCTTATAAAATATATTACTTTCTGATCGTTAATTGTTTTAGTGAAAGTGTTTCAAAACCTATCTTGTTTAGTATCAAATGAGAGATCTTGTTAAAGGCTCGCGTGCAGAAATAAGTTTTTTTCGATTGACATTTGTTTTAGTGGAAGTGCTTCACCTATCGTGTTGGATATCAAATGAAAGGTCTTTTGTAGGGCTCGCGTACAAAACTTAATACCTTTCAATTATCAATAGTTTTAGTGCAATTGCGTCACAACATATTATTTTTGGTATAGAATGAAAAGTGTTTTAAAGAGCTCGCGTAAAAATTTGATTATTTTTGATCGGCAATTGTTTTAGTGAAAGTGCATAAAAACCAATCGTATTTGGTACACATGGATTTTTTTTGGCAATTGATTAAGGTATTAGATGATTGAGGATACATGTTTTGAATGGATTCAATTGATATCATGTTCATAAAAAAGTTTTAGGGCAAAACGTAATTTACATAAATTTTCCGAGGCGAGCTCCGAAGATCGCGTTACGTCGTGATTGGCGCGGAAGGAACGCTTGCTCCGCGCTGATTGGCGTTTGGTGCGTGGCTGGGGTAAATTATTACATGAATATTTATTCATAAAAATAGTTCAAAATGTACATTTTGAGCTCAGATTTGAATTCAGGAGGTCGATTTCATATGAAAACACGCCTCAGTAACCCGAATTTAAATTCGGGTTACTGAGGCGTGGTTACAGCCATTTGATGATGACCTGATAAGTTGATTCAAACGTGCTGTAATTTTTTTTAGGATTTGTGACAAGTGATAGAATTTATTATTTTTTCCTACTTTTCTTATTTATTAAGTCACAGTTCCACATTGTAATTGCCTTTTGTCTTTATTTTATTTCAATTGCTGTCATGCAGTTTGCGATTCTGTCGGTAGATGGCACCATGGGTTGCTCCTTAGCCCTCATGTCTTGTCTACCGACGTAGTGATTTGACCATCAGTCAGTTCAGCTTGTAAAAGTATCACAGTTCACTAGTCCCTAGTTGGTCTAGTTGGATACTTGATCACATCATACTGATGAGTCCCTAAAGGACGAAACGCATCTATGGTTTAAGCTGAAATGACCAGCCGTTTGATGATAACCTGATAAGTTGATTCAAACGTGCTGTAAACATTTTTGAGATTTGTGACAAGTGAAGAAATTTTTATTTTTTTTCCTATTTTTCTTATTTATTAAGACACAGTTCCACATCGTAATTGACTTTTTGTCTTTATTTTATTTCAATTGCTGTCATGCAGTTTGCGATTCTGTCGGTAGATGGCACCACGGGTTGCTCCTTAACTCTCATGTCTTGTCTACCGACGTAGTTACTTTAACATCAATCAGTTCAGCTTGTAAAAGTATCACAGTTCACTAGTCCCTAGTTGGTCTAGTTGGATAGTTGATCACACCATACTGATGAGTCCCTAATGAACGAAACGCGTCTCTGGTTAAAGCTGAACTGACCAGCCGTTTGATGATGACCTGATAAGTTGATTCAAACGGGCTGTAAAATTTTTTGGGATTTGTGACAAGTGATGGAAGTTTTTTTTTCCTATTTTTCTTATTTGTTAAGACACAGTTCCACATCGTAATTGACTTTTTGTCTTTATTTTATTTAAATTCTTTTATAAACTTAACTTCATTATTTTGTATCTTAACTTCATTTCTAATTTTTTTAATATAATCCCTTTGTGTTACTTACTGACGACTTGTTATTTTGAAATCATTTCCCCATACCCTTCTTGAGCCGTAGCCCGTATTTTGTCGAACAAGTATGTGTCGAACCATTTTCGGCCCAGACCAACTGGCGTCCCGATTTATTACTTTTTTTTACTGCTCAACCCCTACTGTTAACTGAGCTAGCCGCTTGTGCTGGGAGTGTAATAATTCCTTCTCCTTCATAGCAGATAGTGTCTAAATTTCTTTAGTGATCGTTACTATTGGTAGTACTTCTAGTTTTCTGTAACCTTGATATATTCGAATATCTCCATTCTTTTTTTTCACCAATACTATCGGACTGCCAAAGTCTGAGTGAATAGGTTTTACGATTGCTTTGTCAAGCCATTTTCTCATTTCTCTATATACTTCTTGTTTTTCTGCGTAAACTAATCTTCTAGGTCGTTCTAATACTAGCGCTTCATCCGTCAGTATAATTTTTGTTTTTAAAGGCATTGCTTTCTTCTTGTTGCTCTTTGGGTCGCAATTTTCATAAAGCTGTTGTATTTCATACTTCAACTCCGGTTTTACGTGTTGCAGATTTAATTCGGTGTCGTCATGTTCAATCTTAAATAATTGCTGTATTTTGACATCATTTACTTCTTCTTGCGTGATTTGTTCGTTATTCTTTAGTTTGATTCCGTCTTGGTCAATCTTGATTGTTGCTTCCTTCAGGATGTCGAATCCTACAATCACTGGCATCTTCATGACGTTATTTGGTATAACATGTATTTTTGCGAACCTTCCCAAAGTATCAATTTTTTGAGTTCTTATACCCGTGAGCTGGATAGAATCTCCGTCTAATGACGGTAAGCCCAATGAGAGGAATTCTCTCAATCTGATTAGATTCACATCACTTTCCCCTTTCTTCTCTTCTTTCTTCTTACAGTCTACAGCTTTGTGACCGAACTGGTTGCTGGCAAAACATTTTATTCCTTTTGATTTCGTTGGATAATCATTAGAACGGTGACCCTTCTGTTCGCAACTGAAGCATCGACTATCTGGATTTTTAAAATTTTTATCTTGATTGTTTCTTGGATTGTATCTTTGGTGCTGTCTCGGTTTATCATCAGTTCTTCTATCTTCTTGATGAGAAGATTTCTGCTTCATTAGTTTATACAATTTGACATTTTCTTTGAAATCATCAAAAGTTTTAGCGCCGTACAATGGTAATTTGTTATGGTTATCATCTGAAATTCCATCTATCGCATATTGTATAACCACTTCAACTTCTAGGTTTGCTTGACTTGCGATTTCTGGCATGACAAAACTATATTCTTGGGCTGATTCGTTTTTTTCTTCTTTCTTGCTTTCAGTCGTTTGTGGATATCGCCAATGTTTAGTTTAACTTTGAATTCTTCTGTTAATTGTTCTTTTAACAATTCGCACGACCTGATTCCTATTTCGGAATTGATTAACAGTTTTGCTGTATCTTGCAATGACTTTTTGGCGAAAATTAACTTCTGTACTCATTCCAATTCATAAGGTTAGGTAATTCTTCGAATTCTTGTATCCATTTTTCCACTGGATACTTATCTTTCCCGGTGAACTTGTCTTAAAGTCTTAAATGTTCTTTCTTCGTCTTGTTCAATTTGGGATTGTTTCTTCGCTGTTTTTTGCAGGGCTTCTTCATCATCTTCTTTGTTTTCGTCATTTATACTCATCTGAATCGTCTTCAAACAGGAATCCGCCAAACCGACGTACTATTTTACGACGGGCCGAGATGGGCGAACGAGCAGCAATCCGCGTATGGGAGTAGACCAAATGTGACGTCTTTTGTAATTAGTTTAAGATTATTTTTAATGTTCTAAATTACATCCAATTATTTTTGTATTAAATCATTTATAAAAATAATAATTTTTTTGTCATGCGTTCAATTTATTTCGTGTGATTTCCACCTAAATATATATATATATATATATATATATATATATATATATATATATATATATATATATATATATATATATATATATATATATATATTCTTATCTAAATAGTATATAAATTAAAAATTATAAATAATATTTACAGTAGCGTTATTATAAATTTTAATCATGTAATTTCTGAAATATTTCTAGGATGCGCACTGCACGTGACTGTCACGCAGCTTTCGCAAGTTAGATTCTTGATTTGGTACACTTTAGAGTTTACAGCTTTTCAGATTATCTTTCTTTAGGTAGCCTTTGAGCATCACAGCAGTGGGGATTAAAATAGATTTAAAAATAGGCATGATACTCAAAGAATATTATTTTCAGACGTACTTTTTACTACTTCACTTGTTAATTATAGATAGTGCTCTTACATATTTCTTCTAGTCTTAGTGCATACAATTAAGAAATAAAGATATATTGAAATGAATTAAATTACTATCTTTATGTTATTCACTAATCTTTGCTGACAAAACACATTTGCAATTAAATGTAGATATAGTAGCGTAAGGTCAAGTAATAAGTTAAAGAAGAGTGTAAAGTAGTATGTAAAAGAGTAGAGTAGTAGTAGAGTGAGTAGTAAAATTGTCAGTTGTCGATAAAGTAAACTTGAAAATATACATTTACCATGCAAGTATTTAATAACTGAATCAGAGACTATATGCCAGTGGTGGCGCTAGGCTCTGAAATATAGGGTGGCCAGTAGGGACCAGGAAGAAAATTAGTGGGGCATATATTTTTTTATCATTTTAATAATAAATAACAATGTTGTCAATATTAAATTTATTTGGTACCAAACAAATATAAATATAATATAGAGTAGAATCTCTTATAGCATGCTCTCCTACAACACCCCTACTAAATTTACAACACGTCAAAAATCTCACATATAACACGTGAAATAACACAAAATCGGCGCTTTTTACTGTAACGTGCTGTAATACAGTCGAGCGTCTCCTACTGCATGAATCTTTTACAATACGAAACGAGTTAGCGCGTGCTGTAGGTGATTCCACTGTATAAATAATAAACAAAAACAAGCATATTCTTAAAAAATAAAACAAAAAATGTTATCTAATATAATTAAAAGAAAATATGATAAATACAAAACACAGCAGTGATTTAGTTATACTAATTTAAACCTTCGGTTTTTATTTAAACTTGAAAATTTGTCTACAACTTCATTAAGGTCTATTAATTTTGATATGTCTTTTTCCACACTTAATATACTAATGTTGTTTAATCTTTCATTTGTCATTCTTGTTCTTAAATAACTTTTAATTCTTTTTAAAAAGGAAATGATCTTTCACAAGAAGCTGTTGATACAGGCATTAAAATAAAAATTTTTACCAAATTATAAATGCATTCAAGTGCTTGCTTATATTGTTCAACGAATGACAGGAACCCCTTGAGTGATGTAATATTTTTATTTTCCTCCCATACATAAAAGTTTCTTAACTAGCTGAATCTAAACAATCACAATTTATGTTCAAATATTCTGCTAATTTAGTTAAATGCATTTTATTGTAGAATAAATCATCTGTGCAGTCAAAAGCTTGTAATGATTTTAAAATAGTATAATTTTTGTTAATTTTTCTTTTAATTCAATTATAATGTATAACTTAAGTTTGACATCTTTCTCATTTTTTATTTCTATGTCTACAGAATCATCTATTTCAGAATCTACTACAAACTCGTGTAACCTTTTTGGAATAGATTTCATTATTTTTGGTTTGTCAAAATAGTCTGTTTTATCTAAACCAAGAGACAAAAAAAATATTATTTGCAGATTTCCATATAGAATTCCATCATTATCATTGTTTCGCAAGTTTTGAAATTCATTAATTGTTTCTTGAGCAAAATTTAATTTTTTTACATAATTCATATCAGGGGATTGGAGATAATTAGTTGTAAATAATTTTAAATTTTTTTATAAAAATAAGCAGTAAAACATTAAATTCTTTATCAATTTGTAAAAGTAAACCTTTTGCTTCACATCTTCTATCCTTTTTTACAGCAGTTTTAGAAATAAGATTGTTTAATGTTACAAAAATAGATTCAATGCTCTGAACTGAACAGTCCATCGCGTATCACATATCCTTTTTAATTCTCAAGCCTGTTTTGTAGGATAAATTTGTTTTTGCGTATTTAAAAATAGAGGATGAATTGTAGAGTTTGACATAAATGTATATAATTTTTCAAGATTAGAAAAAAAATAGCCGACTTTTTCAAATGTTTGCAACAATCAACAACAACTAAATTTAATTTAAGGTTAAAACAATGAATATATCGACGCAGCAACAGTCAACAAATTTAAGAACAGACTGGACAGTTGTTTATTTATGTGATTCAGATTCAGATTGTTATCTAGTTGCAGATTTTATAAGTGTTATAAACTTACTTTCTGTAAATAATAATAATAATAATAATAATAAATATATTGCTTGCGGAACAATACTTTTAATATAATTTTGCACGCCTTCTAAATGACCATTCATTACAGCAGCACCATCGTATCCTTGTGCTATGAAATATTATTTTCATCTAATATTGTTTTTATATAATTTGCAAAACTAGCAGCATCTAGCATACCGTTTGCACTTTTAAACCCTAAAAACCTCTCCTGAATTGCATTTTGAAGCAAGTACCGGACTATAACAGTTATTTGTTCATCTTTACTCAAGTCTTTTGTTTCGTCAGACATTATTGCAAAATATTTTGATTCCTTTATATGGTCTGAATTTTTTTTTACGTACAATGGTCGCCATAATAGAAATTAATAAATTTTTGATATCATGATGTAGGTATTTTGTAGGTATTTAGCATTATTTGAACTATCCTGTAACTTTTTTTGTTGTTTACATATTAATAACATTAATTCTCTTAAATTACCTTTATTTAAACTTAAAACACGTTCATCATGACCATATTGAGCAATAAAGTTTTGATGTAGTGTCTGTTTTCTTTAATTTCATTTTGGTATTGATCATTCACCATTTGTTCAATATTTGTTTTTTGTTTCTTTAATTTCATATAATTTACATATTTTATAACACACATTTTATGTAGTTCAGATTTATCATGTTTTAGTATTCCTTTACTTGAATCAAGTGCATTCTTCCAGTTGCGAAACCCTTCATTCACAAAAATATTTGCTTGATTTACATCATGGAAAATCGGCAGTATAAACAAAAAACACTGCCTTTTAAAACACTATACTCCAACCATGTAAATTTTTTAAACCACGTTGATTTAAAGCTTCTCATTCTTTCATCTTGTTTAACTTTTAGATACTGCGATAGTATCGGCTGACGTGGTCCTTCTTCAGGAGTCTGTGACAAGTCGCTAGATCCAGAAACAGTAAGAATTGTTTGTTCTGGTTCAGGTCTCACTGTTCGGGTATGTACGCCAGTTAAAAGCAATATTACTAGCAAAAATTTTTAGATTGACACTAAAAGTCTGGGGGGGCAACCGGGGACTACTGAAAATTTTAGTATCGGTACAAGTATCGGTATAAAAAATTCTATATTCTGTAACTAGATCATTATCAGTTACTGATCTAGAAATTAATGGCAACACTTATTGTTCATGATAACTTTAAAGATTATAATCATATTCTGCGACCAAAAATATTTGTTTTGTATTTTAGTTTTATGCCTTTTGTTTTTTTACACCTCTTTTTTACGAAGCTACCTAGCTGTCATTATAGTCCTTGGCGAGAAGTCGACATTTAGACGTACTCAATTTGTCTCTGTGTTGAAATTAGTTTTGCATTTGATATAAGTAGTTATTTTAGTGAATTTCTAGTTTTATTGTGAAGTATATGTTTTTCTCTATTGGAAGTGTGCAATTTTTTTTCATCTAAACCGTGAGTGTTGTTTATATTTAAATATTTTGGTTTACTTTTTGTGAATAGTTCAAGAGTTGTCATTATCAATCAAACAAGTGCGCATGATACCTACGCACCTGTTACATTTGGTGTAATTAGCTGTTTGTTTATCTTAAGCATTTATCGCCTGACTACCTACAACCAACTCATCATTTTTGTTATACATAGTGGTAATAATAATAATAATAATAATGGTAATTCAAATCTGTAGTTGGTGCTCATCAAAAGTCGACACGGTCAATATAATTATTTGCATTACATGTAGAAAACCATATAAAAGTACATGTGTTGGTATCTCATCCAATGAAGTTCGTCTTATTAACAGCAAAAAATCCATTAATTGGAATTGTACATCTTGCGAAAATCTATCAAATGATATAAATTCACTTAAAGAAATCATTATCAGGCTTGAAAAATAAATAAAAGAGCTCAGGACTTGTTTTTCGTGTGAGAAAAATGATAACTTCGATTTTGAGGAGTTAATATCGGAAATAAAGGAGCGTGAATCTATAAAAAATTACTTAATGTTATTTAATGTTAAAGAGGAAAAGTCGGCCACGAAGGAGATAAGAATCGCTAATGAAAAACAATTAATCAAAGATATATTATGCACTGTTAAGGAAGACCTACAACTAACTAATTTTATATTTCATCGTGTTGGCAAATACAATGCGGATACAAATAAAAATCGTCCACTTAAAATATCACTTGCTAAATGCGAAGATGTTCATAACATTCTTCGTAATGCCAAAAAACTAAAATCATCTACTAATTTTGAGAATATTTCTATCTCCACGGATAAAACACCTAAACAAATTGAATATTAGAAGAACATTAAGCGTGTAATGAATGACAGAAAAATGAATAGCGAAAACAATTTGAGAATAAAGTATGTGCGTGATATACTTAAAATTGTAGATCTTTCGTTAAACTAATAGTGCCCAACAGTGTTAGTTATATATGTAACTCTTTAAATATGTGTTATAAAAACGTTCGAGGACTAAACACCAAAGTGTCTGATTTCTATTGTGCTATTTCCGATCTTGATTATGGCATTGTATGTGTAACTGAAACTTGGCTAAAGTCTAACATTCCTAATAGTGAATTATTCCCATCGAACTATCAAGTAATCCGTAGTGATCGAAATTTTGAGCAAGTAGGGTTGCAACGTGGTGGCGGTGTTTTATTTGCAGCAAAAGACAATATGTTATTATCCAAATTAGACTTGAGTAGAGTAAATGAAGCAATTCCTTCAATCGATATTGTTGGTTGTAAAATTAAAAGTAACTACTCCATCATCCACATATTAGTTATTTACATTCCTCCCAACACTATTGCTACTGATCTAGAAATTTTCTTGGAGAATCTAAGCAATCTAGACTTTATACATAATAATAATACGATTATTTTAGGTGATTTCAATATTATTACATTCAGTACTCTGGATGCTAATGACTGTAAAGTATCTATTGTCAATAAATTTATTACTTTTGTAAATTTTAAACAAATCAACAATGTACTAAATAGTAATAATAGACTGTTAGATTTAATCATTACCAACCATAACTGTACAGTAGCTCAGAGTGATTTTTGCCTAGTCAAACCCGATCTGCATCATCCCATTCTTGAAATTTCATTTTGTATAGGTACTAATCATGCTAACAACTTTCCTGTTACCCAACTCTAGAAAACCTATAATTTTAAAACATTTTGTATTACACTAAAACTTTCTTTAACACTAGATCTGGTATAAGATCCAACAAATGTTACACTGGATGGTAGGAATAATTAATGGTAAGATAGAAAAGTATTTGTTCAATTCTCTATCTTAAAAAAATAAATATATTAAAACGTCAGTGTACCATATCCAATATAAGTGAAATATTTTTGTGCTTGAAGTAAATATTTTTGTATTACTAGCTTGAAAGTTATATCTAATATTTGAATAATTAAATTAAAATTAATTAATTTTCAATAGCCGAAAACAGAAGCGAACCAGAATCGCTGTTAATTTTGTCGATTTGAACCCGAACGGAAACTGAACTCATTATTTTTGTGTACAAAAAAACCTGGTTCGCTAATCCAGCATTTTATAGTTATTTTTATAACAAGTGCCGAAAAAGGCTCGTTACGTGCAAGTGCAGAATTTGCACGAGCATGTAACCTTTTTCGGCACGTGTTATAAACAACATTTTTCCTACAACTGTGCGATTTAGTAAATCACTAAAATATTATTAAAATTTATAAAATTTATAAAATTTTAATGATATTACATGACAACGATGTTTTACGGCGTTGCTATGGTTTGTTTGTTGATTGCTTGCACATTGTTCTACGTTATTTAAAATATTTCACTAACGTCAAAATAATTTCTTCAAAATCATCTTGATTGGAATAGTACAGTGAGTGATTCATCTTTATCATTAACACCTCCAAAGATAATTGAAGCTCCGGATCATACTATGTTGGATCTATTTTCGACAATGACAATCAACCTGCTGCTGGTACGTCTGAAGCTGCCGAAATTGTTACCAATAATATTACTGGTAATAATATGAACAGGTACGGAAGAAATCAATGTTTCTTTAGACACAAAAGTTTCCACTTTACATTATGTCAATATAAGCAACTGTAACAACTGTATTAATAATATACACATCAATAAATATGAAGTATTTCACTTACTCTTTAAATAAAACCATTTATCGATATATTTTACTTTGTTCGGTTCTTTTTATTAATTGTCTACAGATTAGATATACTGCAAATTAAGGTTACGTTTATAAACGTCAAAATATACTACTGCATATTTACTAGCGCTGGTTCACCGTATCTTCGTCTTCCATAAGCGTCAGTGGTCAAAATATGAATTCCGCGCTCGGCGCGAAATTTAAATCGCTGTCAAAACAATATTCTTTTGACAGTTACGTAATGAAGCACTTTCCGCACTAGTGTTTCTTTGCTTTCGGAAACGCACTTGGTCTGCATTCATCTACTTTCCATACGTAACCAAGGCAATTATAGTTACGTAATAACAAAGAAATCGCACAGTTGTAGGAAAAAATATTTTTTGCAATGAAATAATTACTTACATTTTTATTTTATTACTTTGTTGCTTGCATATCGTGTGTTTGATAACATGAGAAGTCTGACTTTGTTCGTTAGCAATAATGGTCTCCTATAACATAATCTAAACAAGAATGAAGGATAAGAACATTATAAAAAATACAGAAGACATAGACGCGGAAGATTTAAAAGAGATGGAGAAATTACGTGGTTCTTTAATAAGTTAAGAATGGCGGAAATATCCATTGATCTAGAGACAGCTCTTATGACTTATAACCACTTAGATGGCATTCCGATGGAAGATGAAGTATTAAGAAGTTTTGGATGTAAGATGCCTAAGAAAAAGTACTGTCTTTGTGAGGAAATTAAAGAAAGAGAAAGAGAAAATATTGCTGAATTAGACAAGAATTAGAATGACTTCCAACAAGTAAGTTCGGAAGAAAATCGTAGCAGTGAAGAGAGAGCTAATGGTGCCGTTACCGAGGAAACTCCGGAAATTTACGAGGTAAATAGGGAGAAAAAGGAAGCATCAGGGTTTAAAAATGATGTCTTAGTAGAGGGTACAGGTATTGAGGAAATTTCACAAGCGGTCAATGAAGAAAATTTTTAAAAATTATATTTTATATCAGAGATATTATCGATTAAAAATATAGTCAGATCACAAATTCGGTTCTCATTAGCCACAAATATTTTCGCGCGGTACATACGAGTATGCGGAGTAGAATGTAAGTAATTGTGACATCTCGGCACTGTTTTTTCAAACTGTTCATCTTATTTACAATAATTTAATTTCGTTTTCTTGGGCTTTCAACTACTACAAAATATTATTTTTAACATAGTAAGAATATTTTTTTGGAAAGACATAGAACAAGGTACCCCAACAGCGCTCAATTGGTTAAGCACTCTGGACATCGAACTATGAAATATCTAAATTTACACTTATATTTATACTTATGTATATATGTGTGTATGCATATGTATGCAGTGTATGTATATGTACATGTGTATGTGTATATATGTATGTATGTATATGTATGTAAATGCTCAGCTTGTGTCTTTAGTATATCATAACTATATCATAAATATTGATGTAACTATAATCGTATATGTTTCTGTAGCCATACGCAAAATAAATAATAATAAATAAATATTTTTCAAGAATTCAGTCGTATATTATTTGCACTCTTTGAACAAAACAAGTTAATTACCACTGAAATGAACTTGGGACATCACAATTCCAATATAAAACTTCAAAAAACTCAAAAACTTTATTTATGAATCTATTGTTAAAAATTTCAATTTATTACACAGATAGGAACCTACGATAATGACACTTTTAACACGAGCTTCTCAAAATACGAAGAGAAACTTCATTATTTGAAATGAGAACATATATTTTTTTTAATTTTTTGTGCGAAAGGGAATTTTATTCTGAATTCAACGAATAATATGTTCGGTACCGTTACATTACAATTTTTTTCATAGAAATATATATTAAATTGACATTAATTAAATTCAAATCGCCTAGTAGTTAAAGCGCTATAAAAATAATCATAATTTTTTTTTGTTTCTTTGAGTAATTATTAAATTACAATACTGTAACCCTGTCTTATCCCACCGCTGCCACCAATTTGTAACCCTCCCTTATTCAAAGGAGAATTAACAAATATTTTGAATGGGTTCCTGTCAGACCGGAGAAAGGACAAGTATGATGGAAATAAGTGTATACTTACAATTTGGTATAACAAATAACAATGACTTATTCGCACTTAATTTAATACAAGATTTTCTTCTGCTTTAATGCTGACTTCTTCGAATACGCACTTCACTCACAACCGTGACTAACTGTACTCTTTTCTTAATTCTTGTGACTCCCTCTTACTACATAGTTCATGCTGTTGAGTTCATGCTGTACTGTAGCGTATACTCTACTCTTACTCTACTTTGAATGAATGAATACTAAGCTTACGCTACTATATATCTAATTACAAAAGTACTAAGTCAGCAAATAGTTAGCTACTTACGCCAAACAATATTATTATGAATATCCAATTTACTAAATTATATTTACTAAGAATGTGCTGACTTTGCCTTGTTACATTCTTCCCTTCTTCAAACAATTTGCTTCCAGTAAAGGGGCTCAATTTGCATATTACACATTTAATATATAATCCTACTTTAACCATTCTTTCCTTGTTACATTCCTTTTTTTTTTAACTTAATTAAATGAAATGTACATACACATTAATATTAGACACTTATATCACTTGTACCATCCATAAAATAATCCAAATAAACACCACCATCGTCTTATGTTCATTTTATAACGCACAGCACTAGAATAAAATAGAAGTTTGTACCTCGCATCGCGTTCTTTCTTGTGGTTATTTGTGGAAGTCAAATTTGGTTTTAATTTCTTCTTGTAGTACAGCTTGTGTCATTTAGATCTAGAATCTCGCTCGTTTGTACTTATTTTCTTCTTTTAGCCATCTGTTGTGGAATTCTTCTTTTGTTGTTGATTCGTCCTATCGTATTTTTTTTTGTTCTTTATTTCTCTGAAACTGTGTGCTGTTTTCGAACTTAATGCTGAACCGCTTGTGAAATTTTCTCAATACCCGTACCCTCTACTAAGACATCATTTTTAAACCCTGATGCTTCCTTTTCCTTCCTATTTACCTCGTAAATTTCCGGCGTTTCCTCGGTAATGGCACCATAGGTCTCTCTTCACTGCTACGGTTTTCTTCCGAACTTACTTGTTGGAAGTCACTCTAATTCTTGTCTAATTCAGCAATATTTTCTCCTTCTCTTTCTTTAATTTCCTCACAAAGACAGTACTCTTTCTTAGACATCTTACATCCAAAACTTCTTAATACTTTATCTTCCATCGGAATGCCATCTAAATGGTTATAAATCATAAGAGCTGCCTCTTGATCAACGGATATTTCCGCCATTCTTAACATATTAAAGAACCACGTAATTTCTCCATCTCTTTTAATTCTTCCGCGTCTATGTCTTCTGTATTTTTTTTTGGTTTGGCCTGTTGTTTCTACTTGCCTTCCCTTATCCTGTGTATCATTTTCAATGTCTTCTTCTTTTTGACTATCGTAAACATTTGACTGCTGACGCTGATACTTATGCGGACGCTCACACTGACAATGCCTGGTGTAATGGTTGCCATTGCAATTGTAACATTGAACTTCATTTTCATATCTTTGATTTCTATGATTTCTTCTGTACCGAGTGTCATCATCTTCTCTCTGATAATTGTAGTTTTCTTTCCCCTGGTAATTGTAATTTTCTTCCCTTGGATACTAGTAATTTGCTTCTTTCTGGTAGTTATAATTTTCTTCCCTTGGATAGTAGTAATTTTCTTCCCTCGGATAGTGATTCGGCTCGTGATGCTGATTCTGTTACTGACACTGCCTGGCACAGTGGTTGCCATTGCAAATGTAACATTGTACAGAGCGTCTTCTCTCGTTGTAACTTGATCTGCTTTGGTCATACATCTTTCTTGATTCGCTTACTTGCCTATTGATGTTGAGTCCATTCATCAAACATTTAGTTCGTGTAGTTTGGCAAAAATCCGCAAACCGCTGCCATCATTTGTAAAACAAATTCACTTTACACTACCAAAAGTACTTTATAGCTGACTCCTAATACTTGCTGCTCCGCGAGTGAACCAAAAACGATTGGCCACTCTGATCTGACAAAATTTCCCTGACCGCTGCTACCAATTTGTAGACTGGAGAAAACACAACTAGGGTTGTTCTTGAAAATAACTTATATGGCTGATGTTGTTGAGTTCATGCTGAACTCTAGCGTCTACTCTACGGTTACTCTACTCCGAATGAATGAATACTAACTTTACGCTACTATATATCTAATTACAAAAGTACTAAGTCAGCAAATAGTTAGCTACTTACGTCAAACAATATTATTTTGAATATCTGACCTCATTACAACATAACCTAATTTACTAAATTATATTCACTAATAATGTGCTGACTTTGACTTGTTACAATACTACTATTTTATGGGGAACAAAAGAAATAAATTTTGGTAATCATTTCTTTAGCACGTTGATTTCTATGCTATTAGAATTAAATTAATGTCAATTTATTGTATACTTTTCTTAAAAGTATTATTATGTATGTGAGGGTACAGAAATTTGTATTAGTTGAATTCAGAATAAAATTTCTTTCTGGACAACAAACACCAGCGATCGTCAGCTGTTTAGTGTGAAGCCTTCTCTTACGAATGCAGTACCTCTCGCTTCTGGAAACAAATCCGTATATCCGTAGCGTAAGTTCTCATTAGAGTTGTTTTATTGTGTCGTCGGAAAAATGTTAAGGGCAAATTTAGAAAAACTGCTACTGAAACTTAATAATTTATTGGAAAAAGTATACGGAAATGATTTTTTATTGCATGCACGTGTTTTTAAGTGGTTTAAGCGGTTTCAAGATGGCCGAGATGACGTTGAAGATGATTCACGCCCGGGTCGTCCGTCAATGTCAAAAACTGATGACAATATCGAAAATATCGATAATCTGGTCAGATCTGACTGTCGGCGAAGTATCCGTGCGATTGCTAAAACTGTAAGAATTGACAAGGACTGCGTACGGCAAATTGTAACCCTCCCTTATTCAAAGGAGAATTAACAAATAATTTTAATGGGTTCTTATCAGGTCGGAGAAAGGAGACAAGATTTGAGTCCGTTGAAGTCATGAAAGAGAAAGCGGCACGCATCCTGAAGAGCTGACAAAAGAAGACTTCCAGCACTGTTTCGTACAATGGAAAATTCGCATGGAGTGTTGTAGGGATAGAGGAGGGATGTATATTGAAGGTGATAATAAGGTATGGAATCAAAATAAAATGTTAAAATAGCATCGTCAGTATCGTTATTCCATTCTATTATTCATTAGTTGTTTTACTGTTATAATATTTGAACAAAAATACCAATTTTCCTGCCTTTTTAACACCAAACTTATTTCTTAATTTGGTGTGCATGATACGAAACTATGAAAATACACATTCTACTAACGCTGCTGCCGATATTGCAATTGAAAACTGCTTTATAATATCTATATTTTAATTTACTGCATTAATTTTTTTTGTTAACACCATTATTGCAGTGCAGTGTTATTTGATAAAATTTTTCTTTTTCTCCCATTGTTTCGGAAAGAGGGGATTGGATAACAATTTCCGTATATCGGGGACAGTAAAAACTCGCTCTTTAAACTTGGCTTCAGACAGTTTTGAGAATTTGGAGCACAGATATCTGAAACATTCCCCATCTTTTGGCAGTGATTTTAGAAACTGCTTCATAAAGAATAGTTTAATATGAAGAGGTGGAAGGAAAACCTTTTCAGGAGGAACTAAGGTCGTGTAAATGACGTTCTTTTCGCCGAGCGTTAAGGTGTCTCGAAGTGGCCAGTCAGTTTTTATACAATGTAAATCTCTGGCTCGACTGTCCCACAAGCAAAGGAAGCAGGAATATTTTGTATAACCTGCCTGCTGGCCCAACATCATGGTTAATATTTTGATGTTTCCATAAGGCATCCAACATTGCCAAATCGTTATAGTTTTCCTTCATATGCACCGAATAACCTACAGGGAGTGATGCAAATTTATTCCCATTATGCAGTAAGACTGCTTTAAGGCTTCTTTTTGACGAATCTATGAATAAGCGCCACTCAGATGAATTATATTCCATTACAAAACACTTCATTAGCCCTTGAACTCTCTCTCTCGGTGCCTGTGCCATGAAAATGAGGCAGCATCTTTTGAAAAGCCTAAATCTCTAACCAGGTTATTGAGCTATCTCTGAGGAGTCCCTCGTCAACAGAAAAATCTGAACTAAATTCGTCCTGCAGAGGTAATTTGTTTTCCTCCTCAAAATCCCTCAGAATAGTAACTAAACTGGAAGGTTGGTGTGGAACTGGTATTTCAGAACTATGAGGCCCTGGACGAATAGCTGAAATAAGGTTTGGGTATTTTCTTATTTTTTATAGTAAAACCTTTCACATCTATTGAACAGAAATAGCAGTCGGTAGTGTGGTTTTGTTGTTCACGCCATGTCATAGGAATGCCAAAACGAAATGAGTGTTTTTTACCCTTAAAGCACAAACGAAGATCTTCCTCACACCTTCTGCACACCCTATGGGAAGCCCAGGTTTTGTCTACACCGAGAAGGCATCTCGGATATCCTACCAGCTGGTGTACTCTTCCTGATAGTTACGGTAACAGTGGCTGGCATTGCCACAGAGAAGTTCTGGTAGGACGGTCAGGAGCTGTTCCCCCGGGAGGCCGTAGCTGGTTTGGACCTCGTCCAGTCGCTCCATGAAGATGGTGGATGGAGTCCGTGCGGCTTCCTGGCGGATAAACACCGCCATCTGCTTCCGCAAACCTTTTACGGTATCGTCGGTGCTGAGCACGAAGCGCTCGCACTCCTCCTGGAACTGGACTTTAGAGAGGGCGTACACCCACGCGGTGCTGACTTCTCCCTGGCCTACCATCGCTGTGCTTCTTCTTCAGTCCCTACTCGGGCGCCAAATGTGCGACGTATCTGGCAGTGGTACGGCAAACAAAATTGACGGCAGTGTGCTTGGGTAGCAATGTATTTTGTCGGAGAATGTAGAATACGATCGTAGAAAATAAAAATACAGCAATGTAAATTAAATAAAATAGCCAATGTTTATTTCCTAGATGAAACGATATGCCAGGGAGGCGGTAGGATAGTAGCGGGTATGGATGTCTTGCGGAGATTGACGGAGTTGTTGCAGCAGCGACACAGGCCCTTGGCGCTGCGGTTCGGTGGTACGATGGATGCTGAAGGCGTTGTGATGTTGGCGCGGTGACGGACCAAATAAATAGTTTTTAAAAAGTTACTTGCTCTGTTTAAACAAATAATTAGAACAGACGATACGATGGCTAGAGCGTTTTAAAGAATATAAATCGTTGCACGTCAATGATCAATTCAGCCATTTAATATTCGATGATGTTATCAAAACTTTAAAAACATGACAATTATGTAACCAGTAAGATATCCACGAGGAGAGGCGCATCTGGGTAAGAAGCGTTAATCGAGAGCTGAGTAACAGTCAACCGCCATCATCTCAGAGAATATGACGCGAATCCTGGTGTTGCTATGAGTACCATATGTCGTTTGTTTCTGTTGTAACGAATATACTCAAGGGATGAGTCATCCAGTCCTGAACGTTCCAAAACCTTCTCGAGAACCAGAGTGTTGCAGCGAGGCCAGCCGGACGTATGGTGTGATAGCGTGTTTGTCCAGACGTACAGCTTCGGAAGGATTGTGACGCGTTCTGGAAAGATGGAAATGTCGAACTTGGGTATAAAAGCGGGCGCTGGACGCCTGGAGAGTTAGTTAGTTAACAGTTGACTTCAGACGCGGTTACATAAATATATCATAATATACGAGGGTGTATTGATAAGTTCTTAGCCTAACATAATTAAAGTTATTGTATTTCAAAATTAGTTTTTATTTATTCAATGTAATCACCTTTTAACTTTTTACACTTATCGCAATGCTCATAAAGTCATTTCAAGCCTTTCAATTTTTTTTATTTGTTTTGGTCTGCAAATCACTCCTTCACAGCACTTATCACTGCTTCATCCAGCGTGTTTCTCTTCCTTTGATTGTTCTTTTATTTCTGGATCGTAGTAATGGATCCATATTTCTTTTATAGTTACATTACGATCTAATATAGTTAAAGAATCTGCCTTCAAAACGGTAACAAAGTTGAGATTCTTATTCGTTCTTAGATAAGCATTTGGGGATTCATTTTGCAGATAATTTTCTCGTACACAAATCATGATGAACAATGTGAAAGATACGTTCGTATAAAATGTTTAAAGTCTCTGCTTTACATTTTAGTCCATTTTGTCGATTCTCTAGAATCCTCTCTTCTTCCTCTCTTAAATTTAACAACCCAATTTTTATGGTGCCGTATGAAGTGCAATAATCCTTAAATGTATCCAACAAATTCGCGTAACTTTCCTTTTCGGAAAACAGGTACTTAATAACCGACCGATACACAATTTTATCACAATTGAGATTTTCATCAGACATGTTGTTTAAAAATTCACATTGTGGAATCGGATGAACATTTCATCACCAAAATTTGAGAAACTATTTACAATACAACATACTTGTAGTTATGCTAACTGTTTTCCGTTTTAATTGTGGGAAATTTCCAAGCCTAACTATTAATAAATACCCTCTCGTAAATAGTAGTTCTGTGAACTTGATATGAATAATTTTAATCTACGTGTGTTAATAATTAGTGTTACTATTAGTGTTAACTATTTTTAATAAGTTTCTTTTATTATTAATTTTTTTTTTATTTTTAATATATATACTATGAGTTATTTTTATGTTTAAAACCCCACATATTTCCAGAAACGACGAAAAACGTTACAACTGGTGTCAGGTGTGGGGTGTGCAGTAGAAATAAATAAAATTAAGTGAATTTAAAGTTGTGGATCTCAAGACAGATTTGGGGGAGCGAGATTTGGATTCATAAGCAACGTTACAATAGCGTATACGAGATGGCTTAAAAGCGGATAACCAGGATCATGAGAAATTTGTATGTGAAATTAGTTCTAGTGAGAATCGTAAAATGTTGGGGAAAATGGAGAGAACTCTAGAACTTTACAACAGAAGTAGAAGAGAATTCTAGATCTTTTAAACAAAAGTTAGAAAAAAGTTCCAGAATTCTAAAAGAAGATTTGGCATACAATTCTAAAACTTTAGAACGAAAGTTAGAAGAGAATTCTAGATCTCTGAAGAAGAAGTTCAAAGAGAATTCTAAAAAATCAGAAAAAAATTCTAGAGCATTGGAAAAAAAGTTAGAAGAGAATTCTAGAATTTTGGAACAGAAATTAGAAGAGAATTCTAGAAAATCAGAAGAAAGTTCCAGAATTTTAAAAGAAGAATTGGAACAGAAGTTGGAAGAGAATTCTAGAAAATTAGAAGAAAGTTCCAGAATTCTAAAACAAGAATTAACAGGATCTGTGCAACAACAGTTAGAGAGAATTCCAGAAAATCTAAAGAACTGCATCAACAATTCGCATAAAAACACCGTCATTTTATAGAAAGACATCATGGCCAAATTATTTGAGACAATTTAAAGCTGCTGCAAGAGCTAACGATTGGTCGCCCAGGGTGAAGGCAATCTCGAAGAAATGCCACCGATATCTTGCAAATACTAAAGCAAAAAAAGTTAATAAAAGACTACGACCAGATAGTTTAAGCATTTAGATATGCGATATGAAAATGCGCACCTAGAACAAGTGTATCAAACACAATTTAGGAACCGAAAAACCTTGCCGAGTTGATGCGATAGGGCAGTCGTCGATCCGTACTCTGGTATCATCACATTTTATCGGTTATGTTGCCTCTCTTCATCATCAAGTCAACAGCATTTTCGTTCATAGTCTCGATAACGAAAAGCCACTCAAAACGTTACTGGAT
Source organism: Pterostichus madidus (assembly GCA_911728475.2). NCBI lineage: Eukaryota > Metazoa > Arthropoda > Insecta > Coleoptera > Carabidae > Pterostichus > Pterostichus madidus. The sequence goes on along the minus strand of OU452304.1, from coordinate 22,997,617 downwards.
ACAGGTGTGACAAAAACAATAATAAGAGCCGACTTAACAAAGGAATTTTCACCAACATGATTTCATCTAACTAAGTGACGTTTACGTACAGCAACTGGAAAACTAGCTACGATACATCATCAGAAGAATTAAATGTAACCTTCAACATCGGGAAAACCTCCCTCAAATATCATGTGCTAGTAGCTGAAATCGAAGATGACTTCATTCTTCGAGTGGACATTATGACCAATATGATTTCAATTTAGATTTCGAGCACGGGTAATAATGGCGAGTAAAGAAGAACTCGTATTACATTCACGAGAGGTCGAAGTAGTACGTGCATTGGTAACCGAAGATGTAATTCTTTCGGAGCGCAGTGAGACTATATTGTGGAAGCACAACTTAAGGGCACATGCTGTAAAGGAACCCGAAATGCTAATGAAGGAACTGGTCGTGGAGTGATGGTTGGAAAATTATTGGTTAGAGCCAACAAGATAATATCAGTTCGAATAATAAACTTAAAAAATTATCCTGTTACAATTAAACAAGGCACCATGGTAGAGGAATGCTCATCTGTATCCTCGGTTATTAGAACAATGGTAGCTCAGAAAATAACATCTTACAAAATTCCGGATAAATTACTCAGTCAAATATCAACAGCGTTTCAAGGATTGACTTCCTATGAGAAAACCAAAGCAAAGAATTTAATTAGCAAGTACCAAGATATCTTCAAATATGACAAGAAATTCGAAGGATACGAGCCCTATCAACTATATATTGGGACAAAATCAAAACATATATAATTCAGATATTTGAGAGTTTATTTTCTTTTCTAATAATTTTTTTTAAAATACTATATATGTATTTAATTAACAATAATTCGAACCAATCTGCAACACGAAAAACAAAATACTTACTCCATCATCCGTAATTAACAAATGAAATGTTAATTTTATTTCTAAAATGGATTAACATCGCCCTTATATTTTATGACCGCTCGAATTCGACTGGGCATTGACTCAACTATGGTTCTGTACGTTGCAGAAGTAAATCAATTCCAAATTTGCTCTATTTTGGTTTAAGTTCTAGTAATGTTCGTTGTGGATTGTTCCTCCATGTTTGTTTCATTTTCTGCCACACTGTTTCAATGATATTGAGATCAGGATTGTTAGAAGATCAAGAAAGAACATTTACGTCGTCAAACCACTTTCTTGTGGTTTTGGCCGCTCTATCCTGCTGAAAAATGTAATTTTCGCCAACATTTAAATTCGCCATACTTGATAATAGACTGTTTTCCACTATTTGTTGATATTTCGCAGCATTCATGGTACCATCAATAAATTCAAAGCAACCTAAACCTGAAGCTGTCATGCTACCCCAAATCATCACTCCTTTACGAAATTTTACTGTACGTTTTAGGCAATCCTTGTGGAAAGCCTCATTTTAGTGCGAATCACGCTTTTGCTGTAATCACCAACACATACGTCTAATTTGGATTCGTCGCTAAAATTACTCTATGTCAATCTTCTACCGACCAAGATAGTTTAGATTTTGAACATGTGAGTGTGGTTTTCTTTTGTTTTTCCGTTAATAGTGGCTTTTCCTTGGCCTATAAGAATTTTTTTTTGTGAAGTACACTTTTAAATTGTTTCTTGTTATTTCAACCTTATAAAACTTTACTCGACATTTATGAATCCACTGGTTATAGCACTCCCTTAACAGATTTAATCTGATTCCGTAATTCCATTTAGTCGAAATTTGCCTTAAAGTATTTCTTCGGCCTTTTTAGCATAGTTTTACTATGTCTATCAGAAACTAATTTTGGACGATCCAGACTTTTACCTTTTTTATCTAGAATACTTCCGATTTCTCCATAATGCTTAATAATATTCCACACTGTAGTTTTAGAAATATTAAGTTCATCTGCCACTTCACATATTGTTTTAGTGCGACAATAATTTTTGCACACTAACTTACGAATTTTTGAACTTGTAGATATATCACGTAATATTATGTTCAATAAATGCAGCGATTCATTCAAAACAATAAAAAAGCAACTGCCGATTAATCTGACGTTTCGTTCTGCATTGTTTTCACAAATTATTTATCTTATCTTGTTTCATATTTAACAGTTAATTTGTATTGTCCCAATATTTAGTTGCCACACAAAGTGAACATTTTTCTTGTTAATTACAGGTAACAGAATAAGTATTTTATTTTTTGTGTGGCTGATTGACCTCAAATGTTCTTAATTAAGAAAATAAATAGTATTAAATTAAAAAAAAAAAAATATTAGAAAAAAATAAACTCTCAAATATCTTAATTATATATGTATTTGATTTTGGTCCAATATATAGTTGTTAGGGCTCGTATTATATAGGTTTACAAGTTTCAACTTACATTTATTATTTAATTTAAAATTTTCCTCTTATTATTATTCAGTTCTAAAAGTCCAATTGATATTATTTTTGTTCTACAGAATTCATACTAATGATTCACAAAAATTGCATGTTTTATATTTTGCTATTACATTTTAATTTAAAGTATAAAAGTGATACCTTAAAAGAATTTATGTTGTAATGTTGTAACTTATGGAAGTATACTTAAAATGTAAGTTAATAGATCGACTTACAATTTTTTCCTGTTTTTATATGAATCATTGCAGAAATTCCATAATTAAATTGAAAATGATTAAAATTGAATATTGATAAATTGTCATTTGCATCTATATGAATATTTAAAATAATTTCATACATTTTCGCTGGTTTTCTCTAATATTAATAGAGAAAATTACTTCAATAAAAAGTAAAACGGCATTCTATACACTTCTACAAAAAAATTAATTTACCCGATTATAAGGCAAAATCAAAGAACAACTAACAAAAAGTCTGAAGAAAAGGAACGACTCCAAATTCAAGTCGTTAGAAAATATAAATGTCGATAGTAACGGCTTCTACGCCCACGTAGAAAACGTTCAACTAGTAATCGTCAAATATCAAACAGATATGTGTGTACAAGAAACAAAATTCAAACCAAATCAGAAAACCTCACTAACAAATTTAATTTTTTTTAGAAAAGACAGGTAACATGAACACTCAAGTGGTTGTGTTGTTATGCTGGTCAAAAAATCGATTCAGTCAGAAGAAACAAATTTAATCTTTGTAAAATGTCAAAAACACATAATTTTAATACTGAGTTCATTCAAATCAATAACAGTATGTTTACATTTGGTCAACTAAATGTTAGATCGCTTAACTCCTGTTTTTTTTTCAAATTTAAAGAATTTTTATGTGAATTTGATTTCGATATTTTTGCTGTTACGGAAACCTGGATTAGCTCCACATCTCAGTAGGGTAGAAAGGCCGGTTCTGGCGCGGAAGTAGATAAGATAAGGACACTTTAAAACATGATTATAATAACTGTATTATTAGGAAGACAGCAACCAACTTAGCAGTAATGTAAAGAGGGTGCAAAACTACAAAAATAGAAAGTATATAAAAATAGGAAATCTAAGTGACGTTACAAAGGTAAGACGCACGTTATAAGATTAAGATTAAGATTAAGATTAAGATTAAGATTAAGATTAAGATTAAGATTAAGATTAAGATTAAGATTAAGATTAAGATTAAGATTAAGATTAAGATTAAGATTAAGATTAAGATTAAGATTAAGATTAAGATTAAGATTAAGATTAAGATTAAGATTAAGATTAAGATTAAGATTAAGATTAAGATTAAGATTAAGATTAAGATTAAGATTAAGATTAAGATTAAGATTAAGATTAAGATTAAGATTAAGATTAAGATTAAGATTAAGATTAAGATTAAGATTAAGATTAAGATTAAGATTAAGATTAAGATTAAGATTAAGATTAAGATTAAGATTAAGATTAAGATTAAGATTAAGATTAAGATTAAGATTAAGATTAAGATTAAGATTAAGATTAAGATTAAGATTAAGATTAAGATTAAGATTAAGATTAAGATTAAGATTAAGATTAAGATTAAGAATTAAAAGGTTATAGTTAATTTAATTTACGATTAAGATGAAAAATAAGAATAAGAAATGTTTTAGTTAATTACAATTTGAATTATACAAATTATGCAGTTGAATAATAATTATTAAATAAACAATATTAATATTGCGAATTATGAGACAAATACTGATATACATACGGATGTGCATATGATAATTTGTTCAGGAAGTTTGATTTGATAATTACGTTTTATAAAATATATGGGAATATTTGTTTAGTATGCAAACTGTCTTGTTAGCGACAGAATTAATAAACAATATTTTTGTGCAATACGTGATGGAATCAGCATTTCGTAAGTGTAAAAAATAAATAAACTATTTTTTGAAAATTATATAATTTTGTTTATTTATAGAATTAATTTTACAAGTGAGGCACTATCTAGGTGCTATGAATGCTAACCTATAGTAAGTATTTTTTTAATTAATTAATTAATAAATTAATTAAAAGTTATATTTATTTATTTTTTAGCCAACATATCGTAGTGGGGCTCCCGCCCATTGGAGCGCAAGTTGTTTATGCCGATAACTTACCAGGTATAATTGGCATAGTTTATATATTTGTTGATGAATCAACAGTATATGTTAACCGTAAGTATTATATAAATTAACTAGCTGACCCGACAGACGTTGTCCTGTCTTAACTATGAATATTCAATTTGAAGTGGAATTAATTTTAAATTAATAATTATTTCGAAAACATAGTGTTTATTGTAATGCTTTGTGATACACAACATTTTTAGTTTTGTTTTCTGGCGCGTAAATATGTAAATAATGTTGATGGTTGTCCGACACGGGAACAGGCGACATTTGTTGATCTGTGCGATAAGCTCGACGATTTCTTATTGCCAACCGAGCTGTTTCACGGGCTGCCTCTATTTGCTCTTGTGTTTGAGATGCACGAAGTCGGGCTATACTATCGCGGCGCTCTTCTCGCGCGATTTCCTGTTCTTCTTCGGTGGATTGATTCGCAGTGTTACGAAGCCGAATTGCATTACGGCTTTGTTGGGAAAGATTAGATCTTCTGGGTCGCGGCATTTTTAATAATAATTCTCGCACAAATTATAAGAAAACAAATAAGATTTATTATTTAAACACTCGCAAAAAACTAACAAATCTTCAGGTAACTTTATTGGTTATATACTGACAGACAGCGGCAATGGAATGTTCCGAGAATAGACCATATTATTTTCTATAGCGCCTCTGCCGGAAAAATTTATGAAATGAAAAAGCGTGACAGGGTGACAATCTTTTTTTCTATTTTTTTCTAATTATGTTGGCAATACTAATGTTTGTGACGTCATGTGACTCGAACGGTGATGCATATGCGCATGTGCGCATGAATTGTGACAGTTTTATTGCCGCCAGTTTGAAGTTGACATGAAATCTTTAATTTGAAATTTTGGTCTGTTTACTAATCTTTGGAAAGAAATGAAAAGATATTGCCTTATTAATTAATGAATTCAAATTACAATCCGGGACGGAACAATTGTACCCAGGAATTTTTCAAACAAAATTCACACTTCACAAAACAATCACAACAAAACGTAAGTTTGAGGTTATCGGCCAGTGACAGATGACAGAAGAGCAAATTGGCGCTTAAAATTTTCAAATTTTAATATTTATTTTAATATTACTGTATTGATTATTTATATATTATAAGGGCAGAATCCGATAGTAAAAAATTAAATATATACAAAATTATCATTCATTTACGTTTAGATAAAATGATATTTTACTTTAAAATACTTTGGTTTGATTTTAGCTGTACTTCCTAGCATATGATTGGTGCATTATGAGCATGCGTATTGAGATAGTAATATGGTCTATTTCTCATATATTCTGTGTGAAATTAGTATACTACTTTTAAGAATTCTATGCTCTTACTAATTATACTGTAACGCAGCCAATTTAGTACACTACTTTTTAGAATTCTATGCTCTTTATAATTATACTGTGATGCAGCCAATTTAGTGACATCTATTCACATAGTGGAAAAGTAAAACGCAGCCAATTTAGCGACATCTATCAACAGAGTGGAAAAATAAAAGTACAATGTGTTCTAACCCCTGTAATAATTTTTTGTTTTTTTACGTAAATCGATATTTTAATAGTTATTCTGCTATTCGGGGCGAAGACGAATCCAACAAATCTTAGATCATCAAAATCGGTCCAGCCGTTCTTGAGTTATAAATGGTGTAACTAACCCGACTTTCTTTTATATATAAAGATTAATTATTTTTTTTATAAAAATTTTGTTTATTTTTTAGAAGTTAATTTAATAAACCCAGAAGACACGGAAGTGGCAGAAGATAATGAAGAGATAACAGTGATAGATTAAAAGTGTACTTAAGATAAATAGTTATAAAATAAAAAAAGTGTACTTAAATTTAAAAATAAATTAATATATATATATATATTATAGAACTAGAAGACGACGGAGTTATAATTATCCGGAAGAAGATGAAATACTAATTATATATATATATATATATATATATATATATATATATATATATATATATATATATATATATATATATATATATATATAATAACAGATATATGTGTACAATATATATATATATATATATATATATATATATATATATATATATATATATATATATATATATAAATAAATAAATAAATATATCATCACGCCTTCTACCCATTGCTGGGTGTGGCACTCTGCTAAAGCAGATCTCGGTAAGTGATATATTTTTGCGCGTGAAGTGCGGTTACCAGTCGTCAAATCACGGCCCCCAAACATGTTAGTGGTGGAGGAGCCACAGGGATAGCTTTTTCAAATTATGAAAATTTGTCGCCTGTGGGAATCGAACCAGGGACCTCAGGATCCACAGGCCGACTGTATATATATATATATAAATAGAAAAAATTGTTTGTTGGTTACAAGTATTTATATTTCATATGTAGGTATGTATACAAACATTTTTTATTTATTTATTTTTTACATAATATTTTTTGTAGAGAGCTTTTACTATAGACATATACATTTTATTTATAAATTGAAAACTAACTTATTGATGCAAAGAAAATAATATAATTACAAGAAAGGAAAAAAAAATAAATATGATTATTATTAATGATTAATTAAACATATTTTATTTTATTCACATTTTTAAGGACATATACATATTTTTATAAATACAAAGTCAAATTTAAAATTATACGAATGAAATCAATTTATTATTTTTTTTTACAAGTAGATAGTACAAGTATAATAAAATAATTATAGTAATAAAAAAAAATAGTTTTATTATACACATTAATAATTGAAAATTCATTATTTATAAATTAAAAACGAAGTTATAAAGACCGGTATTTTTACAAATTATATTTTTACAATAATTTATAGCTTGTTTTGTTACATGAAGTTTGCAGTAATTACAATCTTTTAGTTTCTTAATTTCATATAAACTACATTCACAATATAAACATTTTTTTATGTTAAAATTTATTAAATTTTCTAAATGTACTATTTTACTATTTGTTATATAAAATGATTGATTTGAAATATTTTTATTAATTAATTTATGTAATTGATTTGTTTGATATAATTTTACTGCACACGTATAACAAATATTATATAAATTGTTAGTTAAATATTTAAAAAAATTTAAACAGAAATATAAAGTTTTAGATTGAATAATATGCTCTGATAAAATATTTTTTAAATTTTTGGGGAAAAAATTTGTGTTTGTTATAAATTTAAATGTTGTTAGTTCATCGTTTTGTTCTAAATCTTCATAAAAATTTATCCAATCAATCCAATTTTTAATTATTTTATTTAAATGATCTAAATTTTCTATAATACTAATATCTTCATTACAGTATAAATTCATTATAATTAATGGATTTAAATAATGAATATTTTATTTAAATACCACAACACCTTAATTATTTATTTTTTATTCACTCAGTGTTAAAAAATTGAATACTTAAAAATCCATCAGTAGTTTTAGTTGAGAAAAAAGCTCCTTTTAATGTGGATAGTTCACTTTCAGTACACTTTCCAAAACGTGCAGGGAAAAAGCATTTGAATTCTTCCGTTGTCACAACTACTCGTGGTCCATATTGTGTATGGTATAATTTCACGTCTTCAATTATATATTTGTAATTCTCTTCTAATTCATTAAGTTTCTTGGTTGGAATTACATCAATGGATCCAATTTTATTAAAATATTCTAAGTTTGCGCACATTTTTTCTAAACAAAAAAAATAAAAAAACTAAATTATATAAAAAATAGGTTATTAATATGAAATATATATATATATATATATATATATATATATATATATATATATATATATATATATATATATATATATATATATATATATATATATATATATATATATATATATGGTGGCTTAACACCCCAAGTGGGGTTGCGCCGCTCAATAGAGCTCTCTAGATCCTTTACGTTTTAGGGAGGATCAATCCCTTAATTTCCTTTTCATATCATCTTACTTATGCTTCTCCATAGTTTCCTATCATTTGTTTTCGTCTTCCAATTTGTAATTCCAGCGTTTTGAAGGTCCTCCTTTACTTCCTTGAGCCATGTTGACCTTGGTCTTCCTCTTCTCTTTGATCCAGGGTCCCATTGCAGTATGGAGTGTATCATTTCTTCTGTTCCAGCTCTCCATATGTGGCCTAACCATTTTACTCTTTGCTGTTTAATTGTTTTTACTATGTCTTCCCCATCTATTTCTTGTAATAATTCATAGTTCATTCGTGCCCGGTACTCATTTATGTCCACTTTAATTGGGCCTAGTATATCCCTTAATATTTTTCTCTCTATTATTCTTAGTTGTTCTTCTTCTTTTTTTGTTATTGTTAATGTTTCTGCATCATACATCAATACTGGCTTTATTATTGTTTTGTAAATTTTCATTTTTGTCGTTCTTGTTAGCAATTTACTTTTTAATAGCTTTTTGTGCATGTGATATGCTTTATTTGTTGTAAATATTTTTTCTTTTATTTCTGTTTCTCTGTCTCCCTTGTTCGTAATCATGACACCTAAATATTTATATTTGTCTACTTCTTCAAATTCTATTCCTCCTATTTTTATCATTTCTTGTTGTGTTTGTTTTCCATATCTCATTATTTTTGTTTTATTTGCGTTTAGTTTTAATCCCACTTTCTCTCCTTCAATAACTATTTCCTGTACCATTTCTTCCATTATTTCTCTTCTTTTTGTAATTAATACTACATCGTCAGCATACGCTATTATTTGTCCACCGTTTATTCTTATTGACTTTTTGTTTATTTTCCTGGTTACATATTCCAGAGTTAAATTGAACAATGTTGCTGAGAGTGAATCACCTTGTCTTACGCCTTTGTTTACTAAGAATTCGTTAGTGTCTCCTTTTCTTGTTTTTACGCATATTTTTGAGTTCTCCATGGTCATTTTTATTAATCTTCTTAATTTTGGCTCCACTTCTAAATTTCTTAGTATTTCATTTAGTTTCCCTCTTTTCACCGAGTCGAAAGCTTGCTGAAAGTCAATAAATAGTATATCTATATTTATTTTGGCTTTGTGTACTTTTTCTAGAATTTGCTTTAACGTGTGGATAGCGTCTATTGTTGATTTCCCTTGTAGGAAACCACATTGGTACTGTCCGATTTTATGCCTTGTTGATGTAGCCAGTCTTTTTTGTATAATTGTCGCTAGTATCTTATATGCGTTATTTAATAATGTTATACCTCTGTAGTTTTTGCATTCCATAGGGTCTCCTTTTTTGTGTATTATGATCATCCGTCCTACCTCCCAATCCTTTGGCATCCGTTCTTCCTTCCATATTTTAATTATTAGTGCGTGTAATTGTTCGTATAATATCTCACCGCCATATTTTATAAGTTCCATGTCTATCCCATCCGCTCCTGGTGCCTTTCCGTTTTTGCTATTTTTTATTACATTTTTTATTTCTTCAAGTGTTGGTTCTCTTACATTTTGATTTTCGTTTTTGTCTTCTTTATTTCTTTCTTCCTTCTCATTTTCACTCTCATCAGTCTTTTCCTCTGTTAGTAGTTCCTTGAAGTATTTTTCCCAAACTAGTTTCAATTCTTGTTCATTTTCGGTTATTTTTCCGTTTTTATCTCTCATATTGTTTGTTTCCACTTTATGTTTGTGTTGTTGCTTCTTAATTCTTTGATAGAAACGTTTCGTATTTCTATTTTTTCTTTCATCTTCTATTCGTATTACGCTTTCCTCAATCCATTTTCTTTTATTTTGTCTTATTATTCTTTTACACTCTTTTCTTAATTTCTCATATTCTCCTTTATATTTTTCGTTATTTGTCTGTATCCATTTATTTCTTGCTTTAGTTTTTTCCGCAGATATTTCCCTGCATTCTTCATTGAACCATTCTTTAGTGTGTTCTTTTTCTTGACTTCCTAACTCTTCTTTTGCTGCTTCTATTATGCTTGACCTTATTTTATTCCATTCATTGTCTATATTTTCTTCGTTCTTCTCTTTGTGCGATAGTTTCTTATCTACCGTTATTACGTATTCATTTCTTTTTTCTTCGTTGTTCAATTTTCTTTTGTTCCATGCTGTTATTTTGCTTGTAGTCTTTGCCGCCCTTCTTATTTTCTGCTTTACCGTGGCAGTTACCATGTAGTGATCAGTATCGGCACAGGCACCTCTGTACGTTCGTACGTCTCTTATTGATGTCTGCTTTCTTTTGTTTATTAATATATGATCTATTTGTGTGTAGTTTTTAAGATCTGCTGACACCCATGTTGCCTTGTGTTGCCATTGGTGTTCATGTCTCGTGCTATTTATGATCATATTGGTTTTTACTGCGAAATTGCATAATCTTTGACCGTTATTGTTTGTTTTATTGTGTATTGTGTGCTTGCCTGCTACTTCGCTGATATAGTTTTCTTTTCCAACTTGAGCATTCATGTCTCCTAGTATCATTATTATATCCTCCTTAGCTATATCTTCTATTTCCATTTCCATTGTGTCATAGAATTTTTCTTTTTCTTCGCTATTTGAGTTTTCTGTTGGGGCGTAGGCATTTATCAGAGATATGTTAAATGGTTTTGAAGCTATTCGTAGAGTTGCTAACCTTTCATTTATTGGTTTAAACTGAATTATATTTTCCTTCATTTCTCGCATTATCATGAAAGCTACCCCGTATTGCCCTTGTTTTTTATCGCCTGAATATAGCAATGTAAAGTTTTTATTGTTTATATGTCCATCTCCTTTCCATCTAGTTTCTTGCAATGCCGCTATTTGTATTCTATACTTTTCTAGTTCTAAATTAACTTCTATCATTTTACCTGCTGTTAGTAAAGTTCTTATATTCCACGTACTAATTCTAATATGTTTATTGCTTTTGTGTTTCCGTTTCGTTTTTTCCTTTGTTTTCTGTTTTGTGTTCTCGTTTTCTTCTAATAGTTTTTTGATGCATTACCTTTTTTTAGATTATTTGTGCCTGTGCACCACTCGTACCATTCATTGTCTATTTTGAGTTTTCTGTATCCCATTTTTGTAATGCTATTATTCTCTTTTTCTTCTTTTGCCCTTTTAAGTATTTCTTTTTGAATTCTCATATCCTCCTTTGTTAAATCATTATCTATAAATATTTTTGTACCTATCAGCTTATTTTTTTTCATCATGATGTTCCTTTTATTTTCCCACGTGTCTATTGTTGCTACAGTATGTTGCCAGTCTTCATTTTTCCCTATCTTATATGTATTTGTGACTTTAATTTCCACTCCCAACTTGCTCAACAGGAACTTTTCTATCTCTTTATTATTATTTTCCAATTTTGCTCCTTTGATAATAATGTTATTTTTTTTCTTGAGTTTTTCTCTTTTTTCTTCTGCTTTTTCTAGTTCTTCGATTCTATTCACTAAGTTCTGTACCTTTTTTTCCATCTTCAATTCATTTTGCTTCAGCTCATTTATTTCTTCCTTTTGTAGCTTGATAATTCCTTCTAATTTGCTGTTTAATTGTAGTATTTCATTTTTTGTTTCTTGCCTCGCTGTTTCTATATTCTTATTCATTTCTCTTAAGAATACCATTATTTGCTCGTCTGAGTTTTCCATCTTCTTCCTTTTTCGTATTGGGGATCTTTCGGTTCTTCTGCTTTTTACAAATACCTTTGTCTCGTCAATACTGTTGCTTCTTTGTTTTTCTTTTTCCCCAGTTCCTTCTCCTTTATCTGACATTCTATTCTTCTTTAGCTCCGCACCTTGATTTCTGCTGTTTATTATCCTTTTGGTTGGTTGACCCAGTGAGCGGCCGTGTACTACGGGTTGCTTCTTCGTTAGCTTTGAAACGTGACGTTTTGCGATTTATTCTGAGTTAAGTTTTTGGCAATTTGTTCTTAATCTAATTTATCTCATAAAAAGGATACTTTTGCAATAGCTGACAGTCAGCTCTGTAGTTGTTGTCTGTGACCTATAGACAACGCTTTTATTTTTAGTGCGTACTGTTTATACTTTTAGGTTAATCAGCGTGCATTCCCCTTTTAGCCAAACTTTCCTCTACTACTTTTCTCCCTGGGCTTAACTTCAATTGTATCACCTCTTTATCACTCCTGCTTCGTACTGGATTAAATTTCATGTGAAAATATTAACTTGTTTTCGATTTATCAAAGAATTCAGACAATAACAATTGTGACACTTGTGACACTTGTGACCTCTACACTCTTGGATATGAAATATATATACTTACAATATATTTGAACACAAGTAGGTTATAACGTTGAAGTAAAAAAATTATAATAGTGCGTCGTTACAATTTGACAAATATTATATACAAACAATTATCTAAAAAAAAATTAAGTGGGGCATATGCATCATGTGATTAAGATAAAACAATCATAGATAGATAAATTAGTAGGAAACGGAAGTGATAAAATGATAAAAACGGGAGGGCGTAAGCATTATATGATAAAACAATTATAATTAAATAGATAAATAATTAGGAAACAAAAGTGAAAATAGGAGGCGTAGTACACATTATAGGATAAGACAATCATAGTTTATAGAATTAATAAACAGATAAAATTAGTAGGAAACGGAAACAATAACATGATAAAAACAGACGGAAGTGATAACATGATTGAAACGGGAGGGCGTAAGCATTATATGATAAAACAAATATAATTAAATAGATAAATAATTAGGAAGCAAAACTGAAAATAGGAGGCGTAGTATACATTATAGGATAAGACAATCATAGTTTAAAGAATTAATAAACAGATAAAATTAGTAGGAAACGGAAACGATAACATGATAAAAACAGGGTGCGTAAGCGTTTTGTGATAAAACAATTATAATTAAATAGATAAATAATTAGGAAGCAAAAAGTGAATACAAAAGGCATAGTATACATTGTAGGATAGAATCATGGTTTATAGAATTAACAAATAGATAAAATTAGTAGGAAACGGAACCGATAAAAAAAAATATATAAGGAGTATATTTATTATAAGTTAGAACAATCATACTTGTTTAACCATTACTGCAGTTTTTTAGTTTTTTGAGTTCATATATTATATTTACATTTAAACTAAAAAATGATTGTTTCGGAAGATATTGCATCATCATTTAAAAATCGTGTTCATTGTGGAAAAATTAATAATACTGAAAATATTGTATATCCAAATATATTTTTGGATAAATGTCTGTTAATATTAATAGAAAAAGTGGGGGAATTTATGTACAAATATAAGTCTCCTGTGAAAGTTAACTGTGAATTATGTTGTGAATATGTAATTAAAAAAGGTAGTAACGTGCAACTTTTTACTATTTATCATGTTTCAAAAATGATGTCGATTACTCTATCGGATGATTTTATAGAATGGTTTTTAAATAATGTAAAAGATCCTATTTTAACACATATGGAGGAATTTCAAGAACGAGACAGTGGAAAAGCTCTACAAAAAATTTTTCACTTAAAAGTAAGCAACATTTTTTAAAAGTATAATTTTTGTTTAATGTAATATAATTTTAGGTTAATATTAATAAATTTGACGCGACAAATGGAGGATCAACATACATAAATTTGCCAGAAAATATTAAAAATCGGAAAGCAGTAGTTAATGTAAAAAATCAGGTTAATAAATGTTTTGTGTGGGCAATACTTTCCGCTATATACCCCACAGATAAAGATGCTAATCGTGTTAGTAAATATCCACAAAATTATCATGAAATTTTTGATCTATCTGGAATTAGATTTCCCACCCCATTAATTGACATAGTTAAATTTGAGAGACAAAACAATATTTCCATTAATGTGTACGGATTAGAACACGATTCAAAAAATATGAAATATTCAGTTGTTGGTCCATTACATCACACAAAGAAAAAATGAAGACCACATATCAATTTACTTTATTGGGAAAAAGAAGAAATATCACATTATGCATGGATTAAATCACTTTCTCGTCTTCTGTCAAATCAAATTTCAAAACATGATAAAAAAATACATATTTGTGACAGGTGTCTACAATATTTTGGTACTGAAAAATTATTACAAAATCATGAAATAGACTGTAGTTGCATGGATGCTATTAAAATAGAAATGCATACAGAAGAAAATAAATGGATTAAGTTTTCTAACTATGTAAGAAAAGAGCGACATCCGTTTGTTGTATATGCCGATTTCGAATGTTTGATTAAACCGATTGCAAATTGCGCACCAAACCTGGAAAGCTCGTAAAATTTATATATTTTTTTTTTTGAATTGTTAGGTGTGTATAGAGGGGCAGCACATGCAGAATGTAATTTAAAATATACGCTTCCAAATTACATTCCTATATTTTTCCATAATTTAAGTGGCTACGACAGTCATTTGCTTGTAAAAGAGTTTGGAGTTGATGAGGATTATATAACTATTATTCCAAATAATGATGAAAAATATATTTCCTTTTCTATGCGTGTAAATGGGATGAATTTAAGGTTTTTAGATTCTTTGCGGTATGTTATAAATTTACAATATATATATACACATTGTATAATTAATAGGCATATACATTTTTTATAGATTTATGAATAGCTCACTTGAAAAATTAGTTAATTATACAGATAAAGATAATTTTAAATTAATGAATCAACATTATTCAAATACAATTAAAAAAAAAAACTATTTAGAAAAGGAATATTTCCATATGATTATTTAAAATCATGGGAATGTATGGAGCAAACTAAACTTCCTTCAAAACAAGATTTTTTTTCAAAACTAAAGAACGAACACATTAGTGAGGATGACTATATTCATGCTCAAAATATATGGAAAACTTTTGATCTGAAGACTTTTGGAGATTATGTTGAATTATACCTTCAATGTGATGTTTTATTGTTAGCAGATATATTCGAAAATTTTAGAAATATTTCTATGGAATCATACAAACTGGATCCAGTTCATTATTACACAACTCCAGGTTTGTATATAAAAAAAAATATAATATGCTAATCTTTTTAATATTTTTTCATGTTTAGGTTTTGCATGGGATGCAATGTTAAAAATGACTAAAGTAAATAAAGAATTAATAACAGATATTGACATGCTACTTTTTTTTGAACGGGGAATTCGAGGTGGAATTTGCCAATGTAGCAATCGTTATGCCAAAGCAAACAATAAATATATGACATCATATGATTCAACAAAAAAAGAAACATTCTTAATGTATTACGACGCATGCAATTTATATGGTTGGGCAATGACTCAATATCTCCCTTATGGTGAATTTGAATGGTTAACAAATGAAGATATTTCAGTGCTTAATATAATGGCAGTTCCTGCAAATAATTCAGTTGGTTATGTATTAGAAGTTGATTTAGAATATTCTCAAAACTTACACAATTCTCATAAAGATTTTCCATTATGTTGTGTATCTGAAGCACCACCCGGTTCAAAAATGAAAAAATTATTAACAACGTTATATGATAAAAAAATATGTTTTACACTATCGTAATTTACAACAATGTTTATTATTAGGTTTAAAACTCACAAAAATTCATAGAGTTATAAAATTTGCACAATCTTTATGGTTAAAAAAATATACTGATTTGAATACAGAGTTTCGCAAAAAAGCTAAAAATACTTTCGAAAAAGATTATTTCAAATTAAATAACAATGCTATTTTCGGAAAAACCATTGAAAATATACGAAATAGAAGAGACATTAAACTTGTATCAAAATGGGGTGGAAGAGGAGGGGTAAGAAAACTAATTGCGAAACCAAATTTTAAAAAAGTTACAATATTTACCGAAAATTTAGTTTCAATAGAATTAAATAAAGTTAAAATTCTGTTCAATAAACCGGTTTATATTGGAATGAGTATACTAGACATAAGTAAAGTACTTATGTATGATTTCCACTATAATTATATACACAATACATTTAAAAATTCTAAATTATTATATCAGGATACAGACTCACTTATTTATGAATTTAATGAAAATCCATATATTAAAATGAAACAAGATATGCATCGGTTTGATACATCGGATTATCCCAATAATAACAAATTTGAAATAATTCAAGCTAACAAAAAAGTTGTTGGATTATTTAAAGACGAAAATGCAGGGCAGTTGATGACTGAATTTGCTGGTCTTAAAGCAAAAATGTATTGTTTTGAATTAGAAAACAACTTGTCTTGTTCTAAAGCAAAAGGAATTTCAACAACTGTTACAAAAACATTAACAATAAATGATTATAAAGATACGCTTTTCAATCAAACAAATGTATTTAAAACACAAAATAAGATTATTTCAAAAAAACATAATATTTTGTCAGTAGAAATAAACAAATTGACTTTAAACCCAGATGATGATAAACGTTATATTCTGAAAGGAACTACAAATACTCTACCATGGGGACATTTTTCTATCACAAATGATGATATTATAAATTATAAGCAGCAGCTACAACAAAATAAAAAAGTTAAAAAAAAATAATAACTATGTTATTACGAATAAATAAAAAAACTCGTTTATATTTACAATATATTTTATTTAAAAGAAATTTGTAGTAATTTACAAAACATTGTTTTTATTTATCTATGAATTGTGGGAATTATCAAATCCCAACCATTTTACAAAAACCTGTGATCCTTTTCTTTTTAATACTTTCTCTACTAAATAAATATTTGGAAACTTGGTTTTTTGTAATTCATATTCATAAAATCCACCCTTAATTAAATTTCCATTATAATCTTTAATTTGATAAGTTACTGGATTTGTTATATTAACTTTTACAATTTTAAATATTTCTGTACTCCAATTTGGTTTATATCCCTTGTCAAAAATATTTACTTATACGAACAAAATCACCAATTTTGAATTTTCTATAACCAAAAATTTTAATATTATTGTACACTGTTTTTAATAAATATTTTTCAATTTTATTAGTTACATCTACAGGCTTCATTTTAATTGTTCTATGTATTGTGTGATTATAATTTTCAATTAATTTTTGTAATAATTTTAACCATTTATATGAACCTTGGATACTGAATTCCCGCCACATATTTGTTTTTTAGAGTACGATTAAATCTTTCAATTGCACTTGCTTTCAAATTACTGTATGTAGAGTAATGATTAATGTTAAAATCTTGAATAACCTTTGAAAATTTACTATTATAAAATTCTTTCCCATTATCTGTTTGTAAATTAATTGGAGAACGTCCTTGATCAAAAATTTTTTTCATAGCTGTAGTAACTTCATTTGCTGATTTTGATTTTACTGGAGCAGCCCATGCATATTTAGAAAAAACGTCAATAATAGTTAATAAATATTTGTACCCATTATTATCTTGTGCATACGGTATCATTTCAACCAGATCAGCTTGCCATAGATCATCAATACCTTTTGTAATTACTTTACGTCGTGGATAATTTCTTCGAGCTGGTTTATGTAATTCATACACAACATTTTCTTTAGACATTTTTAACTAAATGTACTAACTTATTTAAATTTTAATGTTGTTTTGTAATTGATTTATTTTTAAATTAAGTTTATCTTCTATATTTTTTATATTTTCATCCACATATTTTTTATTGACTGCATGTTCATCAAATGTTGGTTCTGCAACATGTCCTATTTGTTTCCAATCTGCATCAAAAATTGGTATTTGTTGCTTTCCTGATTCGTCAATTCTATTTTTTAATTTAAGAAAATTTACACTCATGTATACTTTCAAGTTTTTAATTTGTACATTAATATATTCTTTATATTTAGTTTCTATTTCTTGTTTAAATAACCCTAAATAGGTTTCATAGTCTACAATACGTGCATCAACATATTCTTTTGTTACAGCATCTGAAGAACTAACAGGTTTACCTATGTTTGTTATACGTCTTTCATTAATATCTATTTCACCATATTCATTATAAATTAGTTTATATTCTTCTTTATTTTTTTTTGTAACGAATAATGTCCAAACTTGTCAACTGACATATTGCAACTAGTAATAAAAATTAAAGTTTTATACTATTATATTCGCTTCTTTTAATTCCTCAATAATAGACATAATTTCATTATCTACATTTGTATTTCCCGCTTGTTTAGATGATAAAAGTAAACGCAAACGATCAACTATTTCATCAGCAGAATTCCAATAAACAAATTCACGATTATAATTTGAATAATTTATTTCTGTAGGAAGTAATCCACCGCCCCTTTTTTGTTTTTGCTGTTTTTAATGATTCAGGTGAATATCGTTTCGGTTCTTTATTTGATCGTAAAGAAGTACGTACAAAATTAGGTTTAATAATTTCAATATATTTTGGTATAATTGATGTTTGAATTTTTTCACTTCCATGCATCTTATGAGCGTTAGTTTGTTGTAATATTTCTATATACTGCTTTTTATCTTCATTCGTATAGGAAACTGGTTTCTTTTTAAAAATAAGCTTATATAAACCTTTTGTTCCTACATATTCTTTGTTATCAATTATTATATCATTTTTATCTATTTCAATATTCTTATTACCTAATTTAAATAAATTATTAACCTCATCAAATTTGATTCCATATGTTTTATCAATATCTTTGTCTTTATGCAAATATTTTTTAAGATATATTGCAGCAATATCACCAAATTTTAATTTTAAATTTTCCCATTCTTCTTTACCTTGTGGTGTATTACTTGCTGCCATAGCTTGTGATAAAGGTGACATTTCTGGTGAATTATATATTACTTCATCTTGTTCTGATTTGACAGGAAAATCAGGTGTTTCATAAGAAAAACTTAACTTACGCTTTGGAATATATGAAAATTTTCCTTTTTTCCTACTGTTTTGCTTAATTTCAGAACTAATAATATTTTTTTCGTTTTTTGAATTTTCAACAAGTTCCTGTAATGGTGCTGTTATGGGTTTAAATGTTTTTTGAAGTAAATGTTCTGTTTCACTATCGTTTTGCTTTAGGGCAGTAAATTTTTTTCGTAAAGTGTTGCTAATATTTATAATATCTTTTAAAACTTCTTTTTCACTCATTTTTTTTTAAATAAAAAAAATTAAATTAATTTTTTTGATAAAATTTATCTAAACCTTTTCGATAACGTCCTAAACCAGAACTGTCTTTATCTATAACTGCAAAGTCATATTTATATTCCCAACACTTTGTACAAAAAATTTTAAATTCATTAAAACTCATATCTGTATTAACATGATCATCATAAACATGTCGTAAATTAGTTTCATCTTGTTTAAATAAAATAATAAAATTAGTATTATCTCTTATTAAGTGTTTTGGAATATGTGCATATGTTTGAGAAAAATAAAAACAATCGATTGAATTATGGCGTCCCATGCTAAAATAATCACGCATACAATCTTGTTTATCACATGTAACATCATCAAAAATTATAACGGAGTTCGATTTTGCTTCATTTGGTGGTATAACATCACTGTTCTCATTAAAAGGATAATAACCCATACCAGCAACTTTAGACACACATTCTTTTAAAAATTGATATTTTTGTTGATATATTGATTTTGAGTATAAATATATGTTAATAAATTTTAAACCATTTTTGTGTGTTAGTAAACTAAGTAATATATTTGTTTTACCACATCCACTAGGACCAATAATTATACAACGTATATTATTTGGTAATAAGTTACTATGTTTCTTCGTTTCTTTTCCAGATGTTTTAAAATCAAAATTTTTAATTTCTATAAGTTGTTTTTGCTTAATGAAAGACATTTTACTAACTATATATTTCATGTATATCGTTATATATCGTTATATATTTTTAGTTGCAAGTTAAAATTCAATGATAACTTATACCGGTGCTGGCGTACTGAATAAAACAATTAATTCTTTACCTATTGAATTACATATACCTGGTTATCAATTTTGTGGACCTGGTACTAAATTAAAAAAAAGATTAGAAAAAGGTGAACAAGGTGTAAATTTATTAGATAACGCTTGTCGTGCGCATGATATTTCATATGCACAAAGTAATAATTTTAAAAAAAGATACGAAGCTGATAAAATTTTACATGAAAAAGCGTGGTTACGGGTAAAAGCAAAAGACGCAACATTTGGGGAAAAAGTTGCTGCTTGGACAGTAACAAACGATATGAAAGCAAAACGGAAGCTCGGAATGGGAGTAAAAACAAAACAAGTAAAAAAAATGTTAAGAAAACAACAACGTACAATTTCAACACCAAAAAAATATGGAGGATTTTTAGCAGCGGCGCTAATACCTTTAATTGGAAAGGCATTGTTAGCTGGCGCTGCAAGTGGTGCTGCCTCGTATGGTGTTCAAAAAGTTCTGAAAAGAGGTGAAGGTTTATATTTAAAACCTTATAAAACTGGAGCAGGAATAAAACAAAAAAAGAAAACAAAAAAAACAAAAAAAACTACAAAAGCAAATAAAACTACCAAATAGACCACTAACAGATTGGGATTTAAAATGCATGTTAGAAGCGGCTCCAAAAAGCGTCTGATTCCCTAGTTGGGACGGCTTATACTATAGCTGGCAGAAGCTATAAAATGCAAACCGTACTGCAGTCGGAAACTGCATGAATTTATGAAATGCAAACTAGAAGCAAATCAAAACGAGGCGGGCCGGATAAACCGGATCGAAACCGACCTCACCCAGAACGGATTTTGAATGATGACGACCACAGCAATAAAAATGGCCAAAGTAATATCGCAGGAAGCACTACCACAAATAACATGGCAGAACACCAGCAACGGACCGATGATTACTGCGAAGAGGTACCTCACTGCAGCTCCTCGGCTCCAACAGCAGTACCAGAATGCCCATCTGAAAGAAGAAATAAAAAATGTAACTGGACGGAGCAAGAGTATAAAGAGGTTATGTGGTGCTTTTATTATGCTAAAAAGGTAACACCGAAAAATCTAACAAAGGGAACTTATGATATGTGGAGACTAAAAAATCCATCTACTCGTTTAAATATAAACGCAAATATGCTTGCCACACAAAGACGTTTCATAGAACAGAGCAACAAGGTTTCCCTGGCAGATTTAAATAAAATAAGGAAAGAAGTGCAGATTTATATAGATAGCCCCAAGAACGAAAAAGAACCTATAGAACCTGATAACGATATCGGTCAGAGTAATGATCTTCAAGAACAACATACAGAAAATTTGGTACAAGTTGATAACATGCAGGACCAACAAGAAGAATGGAATAATGAGGATATAAGTAGGATCAGTACAAAGATACAGGAAAGACTACACGAGATAAAATCAACAACATCGAGAAATCCACTTCCTAAAATTAAAGAAGTAGGTAAACATAAGCACATACTAGTAAATACCAACAAAGCTATTAGTCAAATAATCTCCAGCAAGACACTTAACATAACGGACATAAACAATATGTTATATGCATCAGCGTCAGTAGTAATAGAAGAATGTGGAATCAAATTGAAACCCCAACATAGACAACAAACCATGAAAGAACCACCATGGAAGACAAGAATCCATAACAAAATTCAGCAACATAGAAAAGACCTAGCTCAAATAACTGAACTTGTTAAAGGAACACTGAAGAATAACAAAACACAAAGTGCTATAACATCAAAATACAAAATCTCTAATGAAGAAGACGCAAAGATTAAAATAGAAGAACTTAAGCAGAAAATAACAGCAAAAGCACAAAGAATACAAAGATACACAAAAAGAACGAATGGCTACAAGCAAAATATAATGTTCCAAAACAACACAGCTCAATTTTATAGACAATTGGGTAAAAAAGAGACACAAATAGAAAAATTACCGAAGGAAGGGGAAACATGTAACTACTGGAAAGAAATATGGGAAAAAAGGGATGAACATATAAAGGATAACAACTCGATACAGAGAGTTAAAGAAACAAATGAACACCTAAAAATGAGATGGACAGATATAACGCCTGCAGAAGTAAAAGCAGTTATAAAGAAAACAGCGAATTGGAAGACACCTGGCCCGGACGGATTGCAAAATTTTTGGATAAAAAAATTAACTGCACTACACGACAACATCACGGAATCCGTTAAAAATATTTTATCTGGAGACGAAGACATTCCTGAATGGCTTACAAGTGGCACAACATTCCTAATACCCAAATCAAAGGAAACTGATAACCCTAAGAACTTTAGACCAATTACGTGTCTCCCGGTAATCTACAAACTGATAACAGCAATTGTTACAAACAGAATACATGAGCATCTGAAAATAAACAACATTGTTCCATTAGAACAAAAAGGATGTATGAAGAACTCATATGGAACTAAAGACCACCTGCTAGTATCTAAAGCAATATCTGAAGACAGTAGAAGAAAACGCAAGGATCTGACAATGGTTTGGATCGACTATAAAAAAGCTTTTGATAGTGTTCCCCATAGCTGGATATTGGAAGTTATGAATATATATGGTAAACATGACAATATTAAATGTTTTCTAAGACAAGTTATGCCCAAGTGGAACACAAACTTGAAATTAAGATCCCTGAACTCAGATAAAGAATACGGAAACATCAAAATTTAAAAAGGCATTTTCCAGGGAGACTCTATGTCACCATTATTGTTTTGTATGGCACTTTATCCGCTGTCAAACTTACTGAATGAGACTAACCAAGGCTACCAGTTACGGAAAAATGGGAAAAAGATATCGCATCTGATATATGTAGATGATCTCAAATTATTTGCTAAGAGCGATGAAGAAATGGATGCTTTAGTGAGAATCGTCAAGGACTTCAGCAAAACAATAAAAATGGAGTTTGGATGGGAAAAATGTGCTAAAGCAACAATAATCAAAGGCAAACTCATAACCATGAATAACGTAGAGGATGACGAACAAACCATCAAAGATCTAGATACACCGATAAACGCTTACAAATACTTAGGTATAGAGGAAGCCAACAAGATTCTACATATAGTAATGAAAGAAAAAGTAGCTAAAGAATACTACAGAAGACTAAGATTGATACTAGCTACAGAACTTACAGCTAAAAATAAGGCTACCGCTATTAAAGCACTGGCTGTACCAATTCTAACCTACAGCTTTGGTGTGCTAGATTGGACACAAATAGAAATGAAAAAATAGATAGGAAAACAAGAAAACTACTCACCATTTATAAAATACTCCACCCGAAAGCGGATATTGACCGCCTATACATTCCGCGAAGAATGGGAGGTAGAGGTTTTCCGCACCTAGAATCCATCTTGAAGACAAACATCATTGCTTTGGACATGTACCTAATACAACAAAATGACAATTATCTAAGTGAGATATACAACCTAGAAAGGGGAAAGAAAACGGATAACAGTATTCCAAGAAGAGCAAAAAAGTATATAGAACAGGAGAATATGAACGCTATTGTAGCAGATACTGACGGCGACGTCTCTATCGAAATAACGAAAGCAGTGAAGAAAGTGAAACAACGAGTTGTAGAACACCTGCAGGCAAACACCCGAAGTAGGTGGAAAGAGAAAAAGCTGCATGGACAATACCTTAAAGATCTAGAAGGAACGAAAACCAACACCGAACATACTTTTAGCTGGCTCACAAGAACCGACATTAAGGGTGAAACTGAGGCGCTCATAACTGCAGCTCAAGATCAAGCATTAAGTACAAATTTAATCAAACGAGATATATATAAACTACCCACTGATGGAAAATGCAGGATGTGCAAATCAGAGGATGAGTCAGTATATCACATCATGTCTGCTTGCTCAGTTCTAACTCGCGATGAATATATCAAACGTCACAACAAAGTAGCGAAGAATGTTCATTGGAATATTTGCCGACATTACCAAGTACAAGACACAAGTGAAAATGGTATCTCCACTCACCCAATAAAGTCATAGAAAAAGGTCCGATAACAATCCTGTGGGACATGGGTATACAAACAGATAGAGAGATAAAGAGCAACAGACCCGATATTGTAATAAAAGATTACACTAATAAAACTTGTACTCTTATTGATATAAGTGTACCCGCTGATAAGAACATCATCGAAAAGGAAGCTGAAAAAATCCTAAAATATCAAGATCTAAGAATAGAAGTCAGCAGAATGTGGAACCTGAAGACGCAAGTAATTCCAATTGTAGTAGGGACAACAGGAAATATAAGCAAGAATTTGACAACTTACCTACAAAAAATCCCTGGTAACACCAGAAACACTGTATCAGTAATTCAGAAGACAGCTATACTTGGCACTGCACAAATCCTACGAAAAGTAATAAATTAAAAGCATAAAGCGGAAATAGCCATTTACCCTAGGATCAAGGAATGATCCCGGTATTATAGGCGTACTCACCATATTAGTAGCTCCGAACTTGACGGCATTGATCCTAAACACCTGGATAAGTTATTAATGTGTGAAATAAACAATAAATAATAATAATAATAAAGAACAACTAAAGAACAGATTCCAGAGCAGAATGAATGGAATAATGAAAACAATGCTAACAGGAAAGAACATTGCAACAGCTGTTAACTCCTACGCAGCACCTACCATCACCTATAGTTTTGGAATTGTGAGGTGGACCGCTACTGAACTTGAAGAACTCAACCGAACAATTAGAACAACGTGTACAGAATACCGTATGAAACACCCCAAAAGTTCCATTGAGCGATTCCATCTTGATAGAAAAAAGGGCGGCTGTGGTTTCATAGACTTCAGAAATGCATATCACCAAGAAGTTCACAACCTCAGGGAATTCTTTTTCGAAAAAGCAAGTTTATCAAAACTACACAAGGAAATAATAAAACTTGACGAGAAGCACACACCCCTGGACCTAGCTAATAAAGATTTTACACCAGAAGTATTTATAATAACAGATGAACAGAAGATTCAAAGTTGGAAGGAAAAAGAACTTCACGGTAGGCACATAGCAAAACTACAAGAAAATCACATAGATGAAAAAGCTTCAAATTCCTGGTTGCAACACAGCGGCTTATACCCTGAGACTGAAGGGTTTGTTATGGCTATTCAAGACCAAGTTATAGCCACTAGGAATTATAAAAAGTACATCATCAAAGATCAGACACAAACTCATGCTAGATGCAGAATGTGCAATGGAGAAAATGAAACCATTGAACATATAATAACGGCGTGTACACCCTTAGCTCCTACGGAATATCTGAAGCGACACAACAACGTAGCAAAAATAATACACAGTAAATTATGTAATCCAATACTAGGCGTACCTGAGATACCATACTATAAATACCAACCAAATAGTGTGATAGAAACACCATTGCACAAGCTTTACTGGGATCGTACGATACAAACAGACAGAACAGTGCAACACAACTGCCCAGACATAGTTTACCAAGACAAAATAAGGAAACTAACTTTCCTTATTGATGTAGCAGTGCCATCAGTGGACAACCTAAAAAGAAACATGCGGAGAAAATCACTAACTACTTACCGTTATCCATTGATATGAAGCAGACTTGGAATCAAGAAACTTTAAAAATAATACCAGTCATCATAGGAGCAACTGGAGAGATCCCGTACACTCTACACTCGGCAATAAAAGAATTAAATCTTGGACCACATACTTACCAACAGATCCAGAAAGCTGTACTACTGGATACATGCCACACTGTCCGGAAATTCCTCAACATTAAATAATCCTACAACAAAATAATAACATGTATATACTTGCCTTCAAGGCCATATATGTATGTATGTACTTACCTGCAAAGCAGTGAAAATGGGATAATAATAATAATAATAATAATAATAATAATAAAACTTTAGAATCTTATCCAAATTTATGTGACATAAAAAACATAAATACATTTTTGATTGCATATAAAAAGTTATTTATTTTTTATGATAAATGGGTGTGGCATAAAAAACTAAATGAATATAATTTTAATTCTAAACCACATTTTATTACAGACTGGTTGCCGTTTTTACCTAAAAATTTTAAAAAAATAAATGGTGTTTATTTAAGACAAAAGGGAAACATTGTACTAATTGTAGATGATTTAGCATATAATATAAAATACCCATCTTTACAATTAGAAAGTAATAAAAATCCATATATTGATGCAGTTCAAAATATTAATGGAGTTGTTTCTACAAATAATGGACAAACATACATATTTTATAATAACAATTCTTATATAGAAATTGATGAATGTACTTTTAGTACAATTAAATATGGATCAATTGACGTAAAGTTTCCTGGAATTCCAAATCACATAGAATCAGTATTTAAATATACAAATGGTAGATTATATTTTTTTATAAATTATTATTATTATGAATTTAATGAATTTACAAATACATTAGAAAAAGCAAAAAAAATTAATCCTGAATTGTTTAGTATTAACTGCCCAAATATTAGCATATACGAGCAATTGAAAATATTACTTTTAAAATTATTAAAATAGTTACACAAAATTTCTTAGTGTTCACTTTCTTTATTATTATATATATATATATATATATATATATATATATATATATATATATATATATATATATATATATATAATTATTATAATTATTAATGTTGTATTAAAAATACATAAATAAATATGTTTATATAAACTACAATTTTTTGTATTTTTTTTTCTCCAACAAATTCTGTTTTTTTCCTGCATAATTCTTATTACAGGAGTAATCCATGGACTATATTGTTTACTAACTTTTAGTTTTAGTAGGAGCACGTACATTGAATAGTGCAGTGATGTTATTGTTCATTAAAGATATTTTATCATTAATATTTCCATGGATTTACAATCTGCAATAAATGTGTGATAGTCTAGGTTTTTGAAATCTCTATATGTGATCACTTTGGTAGGTCCATGAGATTTAGGTAAATCCAAAATACAAAAAACACAACTGGGATCTGAAAAATCCTTTGTTAGAACACCTGAATTTTTACATATAGAGTTGTGTGATGTTAATATCACATCTAACAATGAATTACTGATTGGTCTATTGCAATTGTTGATTAACTGATGCATGCTGTAAATTTATATTGATGTCACCAGCATAAATCAAGTAATCAGACTGCGGAATAGACTCTGTGAATATAGTGTCTAATATTTCTAGTTCTTTATAAAAATCTGAATGTGCCTTATAAATTACACCAAAACATATCTTACTGTTGAAGATATGACCTTGTACCCATAGATGTTCAATACTGTAATTTTCAACAAATTTCATTCCAAGAATTTTAAACGAAATACAACTAGGAACATAGAGAACCACGCCTCCTCTATGTTTATGAGTTCGTTCAGAACTAATTAATGTATAACCTGAGATATTGAATAGATGTGAAGGAGATGAGTAGTGTAAAAAGGCCGGTTCTGGCGCGGAAGTAGATAAGATAAGGACACCATGTTTTACTGAAGACAGCAACCAACTTAGCAGTAGTGTAAATAGGTGAAGACAGCAACCAACTTAGCAGTAATGTAAAGAGGGTGCAAAACTACAAAAATAAAGATAAATTATTATAAAATAGGAAAGATAAGTGACGTTACAAATATAAAACGTTAAATGTTTATTAACAACAGATGGCGCAGATAGAAGATTAAGACAAGAAATTAAGATAAGATATTAAGATAAGAGATAAAGATAAGAGATTAAGATAAGAGATTAAGATAAGAGATTAAGATAAGAGATTAAGATAAGAGATTAAAATAAGAGATTAAGATAAGAGATTAAGATAAGAGATTAAGATAAGAGATTAAGATAAGAGATTAAGATAAGAGATTAAGATAAGAGATTAAGATAAGAGATTAAGATAAGAGATTAAGATAAGAGATTAAGATAATAGATTAAGATAAGAGATTAAGATAAAAGACTAAGATAGAAAATTAAGACAGAAGATTATGATTATGATTAAAAAAGATTAAAATAAAAATTAATTAAGTTAACAAAAATTAAGATTATTAGAAAAAAAAAACAAAAATATTTATTATTGTTTTAATTTTGTTTTTCATATAATTTTTTTGGATGCAGTGCGGATTTATTTTTAGAGTTGGGGAAAGAAACAATAAAGTACATTTTGTAATACATTTATTATTTAAAATTATACAAATTTTTTTTACTTTACATTAATTTTTAAACAAGTTTTGTTTTAAAAAGTTATGTGTTTTAGTGTTACACAAGATATGTAAACACTCAACACAATGATTTACATTTGGTGCTGGACCATCTATGTTCGTATTGTTAAAAGGTAAGTTGTGATGATCAACACAGACTAAGCGATGAATAATATCTTTATGTAACTTATACTTTAATGGTAGTTCAAACCAAATTTGTTGCAAATCATATCCATTAAACAGACTTCAAATATTTATAAAATATTTTTCACTAATTTTTTTACAAATATATGCTATTGATGCAAATTTACCAATGATTTTAAGTAATTCACTTGTATCATTTATTGTGCATGTGTTTATAATATTTTTGTATTTGTTATACTCATTTTCAGAACACAATTTTGATTTGTGTGAAAATTCTACTATTTCTAGAGCAATTAATTTGTATGCCATTATAACATTAACTAACAACAACTTATTTATTTAAAGTAAACAGATACAGTAAACTATTTATTTTATAATATTAAAATACGTCTAACTTTGCTGCTTGCTCAGACAAGTCTGTGCTAACCTTCGCTGTTGCGCGGCTTGGCTCCAGTTGACCAGTAGAAGACTGTCTTTATTTAGCGAATGAGATTGGAATTACAACAGTTTAAAAAGTGCTATTATATTATTGTATAAAGTAAAAAATTAGAATTATAATAAATTATTTAAATTATTAACACTAATTTCTTCTGTTTCAAACATAATATCTTCTATGCTTGGCAACACATAAACATATTCACATAAATTTTGAAACTCTTTTAAATATTCTGTAAAAAAATAAACGTAATTAGTTTTTGGATTCCAAAAATAATGTAATTTCACTTCTTTTAAAAATTCGTTTATTAGTTTATTTTTATTTATTATTTTTACACTTATTTTTGTGTTATTATCACTACAACAATTATTAAAAATTTTATTTATATATTTTATACATTTTATTTGTTTTTCGCTTTCATTAGATAAATATTTCACTGTCCTTATTAATAGTAAATATTATATCTTAAATTTATCATCACAATATAATATTAAATCAACACTTCAGACATATAATCATGTTTTAAATATTTTAAAAGCTTACTTGTATTATTTACTTTTATTTTAATTAAATTCATTTTTTAATATATTTTAAATTAGCTACTCTTCAGTCCAGTATAGCTATTAATCAAAAAATATTTTTCTTTAATTTTAACCTTTATAGCAACAATACTAAAAGTTTTTATCTATCTTTATTTTAATTGGTTATAAAGAAATGTTTTCTATTGGTCAATTAAAATATTATGAAATATAAATATATTTTGTATTCCAATCCAGTATTTACATGATATTTTGTAGCAGGTGATAGAACCTTTAGAATTTTTTGTTGGCGGTATATATGACCAACAATTTTTGCCTTTACAACCTGGACATTTTTTTGGTAATCCTTTACATTGAGGATTTTTACAAAAACTGCAACACATTTTTTTGTTATAACAATATTCACTTTATATTTTACAAAATGTTGAAGAGAATTAAAATATTTATTATATATTTTCTCTTTTTATATACATACTTTTAGTGATAAAAATATAACCGGAAATGTTTAATTGATAAACAATGATAAACAATGTTGAAAAGAATTAAAATATTTAGTATATATTTTATTTTTTATATTCATACTTTTACTGATAAAATAAAACAGGAAATGTTTTGATAAACAATTTTTATTATTAGTATAAATTTAAAATGTATTATTACAGT
The DNA here is from genome assembly GCA_911728475.2 of Pterostichus madidus. Classification (NCBI taxonomy): domain Eukaryota; kingdom Metazoa; phylum Arthropoda; class Insecta; order Coleoptera; family Carabidae; genus Pterostichus; species Pterostichus madidus. The sequence continues at coordinate 22,967,294 of OU452304.1, read as the reverse complement.
GTTATACTTGCTAGTAACAGAAAATGTTCAATTAATAAATAATTTTTTGTTATTAGTAGAAATTTAAACGTATTATTACAGTGTTATACCTTATAGTTTTATTTAATTTATTTCTCACAAAATTAACAATGGATAGTAAGAAAAATATTAGTAATATATACACACGAAATGAAACAATAAAAAAAATACTACATAAAATAAGGTATTTTTGTATAATTATATGTTAAGATAGCTATTATTAATAATAGTATTAATATAAAACCAATGTTTTAGGGTACGAAAGCAAAAATATATAATAAAACGAAGAGAATTAAAACGAGATATTGAATTTTATTATGTTAAGAAAATTATAATTCGTATGCTAGAAAATTTAAAACTTTAATTTGTATGTTAGAGAACTTTATATTTTAACCAATAGAATAAAGTTTTATTTTAACCAATAAAATAACGTTTTATTTGAACCAATTAAAATACGAATAAATATCAGCATCCTGTATTATTGCTATAAAATCTAGTTTTTTAATATATGTTTTCATTTGTGTTTTATTTGTTAATTAAGTTACACACACAAAAACTATGAAGGTAAGTTAATTAGTATTAATTATATATTTTTATTAAATAATAATTTATTAATAAAATTGCAGAAGGAAAAACATGGCTATTCAAAGAAATATCCAAAAAATACAGCTCCATCTCAAAAACAAATTGTTGAGCAAGCCTATGCTGTAAATAATATGGACAGCAACTTAAATTAAAAAAAAGAATCTATGCCATTATCAGAGGATGAAGAAAATATTTCACTATTACAAAATATTTTAACGGAAGATATAGTAGCAACCAATATGTTTTAAATAAAAAATGAAAGAAAATTACTAATGGAACATAGATATTTTTTAGATAATTATAAATGGGTATCTGTTGGCATCGATCCTGTAAAAAATTTTAAAATTTTTGTAAACATTTACAGTAACAATAGCAAGTTAGGAAAGTGTGTTTCTTTTACACCAGTAGAATGGTTTGAATTTTTTTCATGTCAAAATTTAATATTATTACATTTAAATAATAAGAGTAATATTGAATCACATACATTTTTAAATAATGAAATAATATTTGATACTATAGATAATATAAATGTAATAATATTAAAATCAAAGTACGGTTTATTATATTTAGGTAGTACATCTGTGAACTGTTTATTTCAAATTTCAGATTTAATAACTCGTACAATAAATTATTTAGAATCTTTAAATTTTTCTAGCTTTTATAACAATATTATAAATGATGTTCTTAAGTATGATCGAGATGTAATTAATAATATTTATAATGTATGTAATTATGTTAATGTACATAACTTAGCAATAAGAGAAATAATTATGTACTATTCTGATGTACTTGCAACATCAATTAATGTAAATTTATCTATAACAAAATAAAACTATATTACAAACTTGTTTTTTTTTTACATTTATTATAAATAGGACAGAATTTTTTGGAGAAAAAAAATACAAAAAATTGTAGTTTATATAAACATATTTATTTATGTATTTTTAATACAACATTAATAATTATAATAATTATATATATAATAAATATGTTTATATAAACTACAATTTTTTGTATTTTTTTTTCTCCAACAAATTCTGTCCTATTTATAATAAATGTAAAAAAAAAAACAAGTTTGTAATATAGTTTTATTTTGTTATAGATAAATTTACATTAATTGATGTTGCAAGTACATCAGAATAGTACATAATTATTTCTCTTATTGCTAAGTTATGTACATTAACATAATTACATACATTATAAATATTATTAATTACATCTCGATCATACTTAAGAACATCATTTATAATATTGTTATAAAAGCTAGAAAAATTTAAAGATTCTAAATAATTTATTGTACGAGTTATTAAATCTGAAATTTGAAATAAACAGTTCACAGATGTACTACCTAAATATAATAAACCGTACTTTGATTTTAATATTATTACATTTATATTATCTATAGTATCAAATATTATTTCATTATTTAAAAATGTATGTGATTCAATATTACTCTTATTATTTAAATGTAATAATATTAAATTTTGACATGAAAAAAATTCAAACCATTCTACTGGTGTAAAAGAAACACACTTTCCTAACTTGCTATTGTTACTGTAAATGTTTACAAAAATTTTAAAATTTTTTACAGGATCGATGCCAACAGATACCCATTTATAATTATCTAAAAAATATCTATGTTCCATTAGTAATTTTCTTTCATTTTTTATTTAAAACATATTGGTTGCTACTATATCTTCCGTTAAAATATTTTGTAATAGTGAAATATTTTCTTCATCCTCTGATAATGGCATAGATTCTTTTTTTTATTTAAGTTGCTGTCCATATTATTTACAGCATAGGCTTGCTCAACAATTTGTTTTTGAGATGGAGCTGTATTTTTTGGATATTTCTTTGAATAGCCATGTTTTTCCTTCTGCAATTTTATTAATAAATTATTATTTAATAAAAATATATAATTAATACTAATTAACTTACCTTCATAGTTTTTGTGTGTGTAACTTAATTAACAAATAAAACACAAATGAAAACATATATTAAAAAACTAGATTTTATAGCAATAATACAGGATGCTGATATTTATTCGTATTTTAATTGGTTCAAATAAAACGTTATTTTATTGGTTAAAATAAAACTTTATTCTATTGGTTAAAATATAAAGTTCTCTAACATACAAATTAAAGTTTTAAATTTTCTAGCATACGAATTATAATTTTCTTAACATAATAAAATTCAATATCTCGTTTTAATTCTCTTCGTTTTATTATATATTTTTGCTTTCGTACCCTAAAACATTGGTTTTATATTAATACTATTATTAATAATAGCTATCTTAACATATAATTATACAAAAATACCTTATTTTATGTAGTATTTTTTTTATTGTTTCATTTCGTGTGTATATATTACTAATATTTTTCTTACTATCCATTGTTAATTTTGTGAGAAATAAATTAAATAAAACTATAAGGTATAACACTGTAATAATACGTTTAAATTTCTACTAATAACAAAAAATTATTTATTAATTGAACATTTTCTGTTACTAGCAAGTATAACACTGTAATAATACATTTTAAATTTATACTAATAATAAAAATTGTTTATCAAAACATTTCCTGTTTTATTTTATCAGTAAAAGTATGAATATAAAAAATAAAATATATACTAAATATTTTAATTCTTTTCAACATTGTTTATCATTGTTTATCAATTAAACATTTCCGGTTATATTTTTATCACTAAAAGTATGTATATAAAAAGAGAAAATATATAATAAATATTTTAATTCTCTTCAACATTTTGTAAAATATAAAGTGAATATTGTTATAACAAAAAAATGTGTTGCATTTTTTGTAAAAATCCTCAATGTAAAGGATTACCAAAAAAATGTCCAGGTTGTAAAGGCAAAAATTGTTGGTCATATATACCGCCAACAAAAAATTCTAAAGGTTCTATCACCTGCTACAAAATGTCATGTAAATACTGGATTGGAATACAAAATATATTTATATTTCATAATATTTTAATTGACCAATAGAAAACATTTCTTTATAACCAATTAAAATAAAGATAGATAAAAACTTTTAGTATTGTTGCTATAAAGGTTAAAATTAAAGAAAAATATTTTTTGATTAATAGCTATACTGGACTGAAGAGTAGCTAATTTAAAATATATTAAAAAATGAATTTAATTAAAATAAAAGTAAATAATACAAGTAAGCTTTTAAAATATTTAAAACATGATTATATGTCTGAAGTGTTGATTTAATATTATATTGTGATGATAAATTTAAGATATAATATTTACTATTAATAAGGACAGTGAAATATTTATCTAATGAAAGCGAAAAACAAATAAAATGTATAAAATATATAAATAAAATTTTTAATAATTGTTGTAGTGATAATAACACAAAAATAAGTGTAAAAATAATAAATAAAAATAAACTAATAAACGAATTTTTAAAAGAAGTGAAATTACATTATTTTTGGAATCCAAAAACTAATTACGTTTATTTTTTTACAGAATATTTAAAAGAGTTTCAAAATTTATGTGAATATGTTTATGTGTTGCCAAGCATAGAAGATATTATGTTTGAAACAGAAGAAATTAGTGTTAATAATTTAAATAATTTATTATAATTCTAATTTTTTACTTTATACAATAATATAATAGCACTTTTTAAACTGTTGTAATTCCAATCTCATTCGCTAAATAAAGACAGTCTTCTACTGGTCAACTGGAGCCAAGCCGCGCAACAGCGAAGGTTAGCACAGACTTGTCTGAGCAAGCAGCAAAGTTAGACGTATTTTAATATTATAAAATAAATAGTTTACTGTATCTGTTTACTTTAAATAAATAAGTTGTTGTTAGTTAATGTTATAATGGCATACAAATTAATTGCTCTAGAAATAGTAGAATTTTCACACAAATCAAAATTGTGTTCTGAAAATGAGTATAACAAATACAAAAATATTATAAACACATGCACAATAAATGATACAAGTGAATTACTTAAAATCATTGGTAAATTTGCATCAATAGCATATATTTGTAAAAAAATTAGTGAAAAATATTTTATAAATATTTTAAGTCTGTTTAATGGATATGATTTGCACCAAATTTGGTTTGAACTACCATTAAAGTTTAAGTTACATAAAGATATTATTCATCGCTTAGTCTGTGTTGATCATCACAACTTACCTTTTAACAATACGAACATAGATGGTCCAGCACCAAATGTAAATCATTGTGTTGAGTGTTTACATATCTTGTGTAACACTAAAACACATAACTTTTTAAAACAAAACTTGTTTAAAAATTAATGTAAAGTAAAAAAAATTTGTATAATTTTAAATAATAAATGTATTTCAAAATGTACTTTATTGTTTCTTTCCCCAACTCTAAAAATAAATCCGCACTGCATCCAAAAAAATTATATGAAAAACAAAATTAAAACAATAATAAATATTTTTGTTTTTTTTTTCTAATAATCTTAATTTTTGTTAACTTAATTAATTTTTATTTTAATCTTTTTTAATCATAATCATAATCTTCTGTCTTAATTTTCTATCTTAGTCTTTTATCTTAATCTCTTATCTTAATCTATTATCTTAATCTCTTATCTTAATCTCTTATCTTAATCTCTTATCTTAATCTCTTATCTTAATCTCTTATCTTAATCTCTTATCTTAATCTCTTATCTTAATCTCTTATCTTAATCTCTTATCTTAACCTCTTATCTTAATCTCTTATCTTAATCTCTTATTTTAATCTCTTATCTTAATCTCTTATCTTAATCTCTTATCTTAATGTCTTATCTTAATCTCTTATCTTTATCTCTTATCTTAATATCTTATCTTAATTTCTTGTCTTAATCTTCTATCTGCGCCATCTGTTGTTAATAAACATTTAACGTTTTATATTTGTAACGTCACTTATCTTTCCTATTTTATAATAATTTATCTTTATTTTTGTAGTTTTGCACCCTCTTTACATTACTGCTAAGTTGGTTGCTGTCTTCACCTATTTACACTACTGCTAAGTTGGTTGCTGTCTTCAGTAAAACATGGTGTCCTTATCTTATCTACTTCCGCGCCAGAACCGGCCTTTCTACACTACTCATCTCCTTCACATCTATTCAATATCTCAGGTTATACATTAATTAGTTCTGAACGAACTCATAAACATAGAGGAGGCGTGGTTCTCTATGTTCCTAGTTGTATTTCGTTTAAAATTCTTGGAATGAAATTTGTTGAAAATTACAGTATTGAACATCTATGGGTACAAGGTCATATCTTCAACAGTAAGATATGTTTTGGTGTAATTTATAAGGCACATTCAGATTTTTATAAAGAACTAGAAATATTAGACACTATATTCACAGAGTCTATTCCGCAGTCTGATTACTTGATTTATGCTGGTGACATCAATATAAATTTACAGCATGCATCAGTTAATCAACAATTGCACTAGACCAATCAGTAATTCATTGTTAGATGTGATATTAACATCACACAACTCTATATGTAAAAATTCAGGTGTTCTAACAAAGGATTTTTCAGATCCCAGTTGTGTTTTTTGTATTTTGGATTTACCTAAATCTCATGGACCTACCAAAGTGATCACATATAGAGATTTCAAAAACCTAGACTATCACACATTTATTGCAGATTGTAAATCCATGGAAATATTAATGATAAAATATCTTTAATGAACAATAATATCACTGCACTATTCAATGTACGTGCTCCTACTAAAACTAAAAGTTAGTAAACAATATAGTCCATGGATTACTCCTGTAATAAGAATTATGCAGAAAAAAAAGAGACGAGGCTTTAATCCAATACAAAATATATAAAACGGAATCTAAATTCCAATATTATAAACAACTACGTAATCTTACTACTGCTGCCATACGCAGAGAGAAACAGGCATTTCTAGAAAATAATATTAACAACACAAATAATTCCAGTAAATTGTGGAATAATTTAAAACGGGCTGGGGTTTACCAATGAAAACGTGAAAAATATATCCCCATCACTGTCTGATCCTCAAGCTTATAGACAACACTTGCTTGAAAAAGTTGTTGCATCTATTATAAATCTTAATACATTAAATCATTATCTGAATAATACGTTTTCTTACAAGTGTATAGACCTTTTTACTTTCCAATTAATAAGATAATGAAATGTTTGAAAAATCTTAAGTAATCTCAATTCAAATGCAGTTGGGGTGCACGGCTTATCCTTAAAAATGATTACACTTATTTATCCTAGCATCTTTAATCATATTACGCACAGCATAAACACAAGTTTATTAGAAGGAGTTGTTCCTGAAATTTGGATATCAGCAATTGCTAAGCCCATTCCCAAAAAAAATATTCTGATACTTTTAATGACTTGCAGCCTTCTTCCAACACTTTCCAAACTCTTGGAGCGAGTATGTTGCGATCAAATTATGAATTATGTAACAGACAACAAAATATTACCATTTACACAATCAGGTTTCAGGCAGAGATACAGTACTAACATTAGCCTGTTAAACATAATTGATAATATTTTATATAATCTTGATAAATCTGATGTGTCTGTGCTTATTCAAATTGATTTCTCGCAAGCATTCGACATGGTTGATCAAAATATGCTCCTCTTCAAACTTAAATTTTATAATTTTTCTAATAGTGCCATACAATGGTGCAGTAGTTATTTAAGTGATAGAAATTTTTACGTTAACATGCCATCTAATACAGAATACAAGGATCTGTTTTGGATCTATTATTCTTTTTACTATACGCTGCCGACATGCCTTCTGTTCAAAATTTTTGTTCAGCGCAATCCTATGCTGATGACACTCAAATCTTATCAAAATTTAATGTCACTAAAATTTTAGAGAGTAGTCAACTTACAAATGAAGATCTGAAAAGATTAACTATATGGATGGAGAGTAATGGCCTTAAAATAAATGCGGACAAATCACCACTAATAATTTTTGGTACTAGTGACACACCTTACATTGTACTAAATGGCGTTCAACTAAATCTTAGTCCTGTCATCAAAAGTCTAGGATTAGATATTCATGAAAATTTAGGTTTTAATGCATATCTGCAAAAAAAAATTAAAACTGCATAGATTAAACTACGCCATTTATATCATTTTCGTCACATACTTTCTTCGAAAGTAAAATTGCGTTTAATTAACTCGCTTATTCTACCACTACTCGACTACTGTGCTTGCGTTTACATTCCAAATTTAACACAATTTGATAAAAAAAAGGATCACTCTACTGAAAAATTCTTGTATCCGATAAGTTTATGGTGTTCGTAGATATGATCACATATCCAGTCATCGACTGTTACCAAACATAGACGATATCGATGATCGTGTAGCAAAACTATATCTTTGTCTTATTCATAAAACTAGACTCCTCCTTATCTGCATGAAAAACTTATATTTAAAAATTATAATTAAACCTTGCGCGAAAAAGATTTATTTGCTGTACCTTCATTCAAAAAGTCCAAATTTAAATCTTCTTTTTCATACTTTGCTCCAACTTAGTATAACATTTCTTTTTTTGTGAAGTCTCTACCTATGATCTCTTTTAAAAGATATATAAACAATGTACTGTAATTTAATTTATTCTAATTGTATAATATTTTCTATTATCTCTCAGTATAAGTTTATATCTGCATTTTGTTCAATACTCAAATGAATTATCAAATAGTTCAACTTTGTATAATTGTAGACATTTCAATATGTTTTAGTATAGACTAGCGGTCGGCCTTCACGCTAGGCTCCACTAAAATAATGCTCAATTCTATATGGCATTTGACACAATATATATATATTGAATTATTTCTGATCTAAAACTTTTATGGGGTGGATAGCTCAGTGGTATGAAGTCGGCCTGTGGATCCTGAGAACAGGCGACACAAAATTTTCATAATTTTAATAGCTACCCCTTTGGCTCCTCTACCACTAACATATTTGGGGGCCGTGATTTGACAACTGGTAACCGCACTTCAGGCGCAAAAATATATCACTTACCGAGATCTGTTTCGGCAAATTGCCACAGCCAGTAAACGGTAGAAGGCGTGATGATATATTTATTTATTTATTTAAAACTTTTCAATTCTGTACGTCTGTCCATATGAAGACTGAAATAATGGACGATCGTAAAATTTATTATTATTATTATTTTTTCATTTAAAAGTTCTCATGCCCTTTCATATGATATCAAACACAGTATGATTCGGAACACTCTCAGTTTAAAACAATTGGCAGTCTTAAAGTTTCAACCTTTTTTAATTCTCCTGAAAGCTCCTTTAAAGCCCTTTAATATGACACTAAACATAGTATGATTCAGAATACTTTAAGTTTGAAACAACTGACAGTCGTAAAATTTCAACTTTTTTTAAATTTTATCTAAATGTTCTTCTAAACCCCTTTCATATGGCACCATACACGGTATGATTCGGAATACCTTATGTTTAAAACGATTGACGATTTTAAATTATATATTTTTTATTCCATCAGAAGGTTCTTCCAAAACTCTTTCAAATTACGCTAAATACGGTATAAATACAATTGTCAATCGTAAAAGTTCAATTTTTTTGTTTTTAATTTCATCTGAAAGTTATTCTGAAGCCCGTTCATATGACACCATACATGACATGATTAGGAATACTTTAAGATTAACACAATTGACAGACGTAAAACTTCAATCAAATACGTGTTTTATTTCCGAATACATTTTGCTAAACTGTTAAAAATCCATCAGACGTCATTCCTGTTGACGTTTCACATTTATATATTATATGTACAAAAAATCTATTGAAATTTTTTTCTAAACTTTCTTGAAAAACTGTTGGAAATTGCTGAAGTATTATTTCTGACGTCTTTTATTCAAGTTATCTTTTTATTACATTGTAGTTTGTTGCGATCAAATTTTGTTTGTTTTACTGTATGTTATTACCGCAGATAAATTTTGATTTATTTCACTACATACTTTTAAAAACTATTTGTCAAATTGAAGTTTTGTCATAAAATTTTATATGAACATGAAATCAATTTAAAACAGTTCAAAACCTGTATCATCTCATACGTAAATCAATTTACAAAATATCTCTAACTTGTTTAGAAATTGATATAATTTCAAACCAAACACTATTGGTTTTGATGCAATAATAGGATTCACTCTTTTAAAACAATTGAAACATTATAAATTAATATTGCCAATCCAAAACTTTTCCTCTAAAGACCTTTTACTTGATACCAAGCACGACAGGTTTCGAGGCTCTTGCATTAAATAAATAGATGGTAGAAAAAAAATCCAATTCTGCATGCAAACCCTTCAAAAGACTATTTATTTGATACCAAACACGATATGTTTTGATGCACTCTTACTTAAGCAATTGGCGAACGAAAAATATTTAATTTTGCACTCGAACGCTCCAAATAAACTTTCATTTGATAACAAACACGATAAGCCTTGCAGCATTTTTACTAAAGTAAAAACCGATCGAAAAAAAAAACAATTATGTACGCAAGCTCCTCAAAAGACCTTTTATTTGATACCATACACAATAGGATTTGATTCACTTTCACTAAAACTATTGACGATCGAAAAGTATTAAATTTTGTACGCGAGCCGTTCAAAAGACCTATCATTCAATACTAAATACGATAGGTTTGGAAACACTTTCACTAAAACTATTGTCGATCGAATATATTTCAGTTTTGAACTTGAGCCCTTCAAATGATTATTCATTTGATACCAAACACGATAGGCTTAAAAGCAGCTTCAGTAGAACCATTGCCGATCGAAAAATAACAGGAATAACAGGTTTTGAAATACTTTCAATAAAACAATTGCCTTTAGATGAATTCCAATTCTGCACGTGAGCCCTTTAAAATACCTCACTTTTGATATTAAGCATGATAGGTTTTGATGTACTTTCACTAAAACAATTTCGTACGCGAGCGCTTCAAAATACTTTAAGTTTGAAACAATTGTCTATCTTAAAATTTCAACTTTTTTGTTTCATCTGAAAGTTCTTCAAAAGCCTATTCAAATAACACCAAATACTGTATGATTCGGACAACTTTTAGTATGAAACAATTTCCTATCGTAAAACTTCAGTTTAAAAAAAAAATCATCTGAAAGTTATTCTAAAGCCTTTTCATATGACTTCAAACACAGTATGATTCGAAATACTTTAAGTTTGAAACAATTGACAGTCGAAAAATTTCCTTCAAATACGTGATTTATTTCCGAATACATTTTGCTAAACTATTAAAATCCTTCAACCGTCATTACTGATGACCTTCCACATTTATGTTTTATATGTACATGATATCAATTGAATTTTTTTTTTAACTTTTTTGTAAAACTGTTGGAAATCGCTGGAATATTATTTCTCATATCGTTTATTCGAATTACCTGTATTTTACATTGTAGAATGCTGCGGAATTTTTGATTTAATGTTACTAAGTATTATTACCGCGGACATATTTACATTAAAAAAAAAAACAAATAGAATTAAAATAAATTTCGGCATTTCTAAATTTTCTATCGACAATTGTTTTATTGCAAGTTTTTCAGAACCTATCGTATTTGGTATAATATGAAACTTCTTTTGAAGGTTACATATGCAGAATTGAAATTTTTTCAGTCAGCAATTGTTTTCGTAATAGGGCTTCAAAACCTATCGTGTTTGGTATTGAATGAATGGTCTTTTGAAGGGCTCGCATACAAAATTAAAACTTTTCTATCGTCAATTGTTTCACTAAAAAATTTTCAAAACTCATCGTGTTGGCTATCAAATGAAAAGTCTTTTAAAGAGTTCGCGTGCAGTATTAGTATTTGTTCTATCGGAAATTGTTTAAATGAATATGCTTCAAATCCTATCGTGTTTAATATCAAATGAAAGGTCATTTGAAAGGCATGCGTGCAAATTATTATTTTTTCAATCGGTTATTGTTTTAGTAAAAGATTTTCGAAACCCATCGTTTTTGGTATAAAGGACAGACGTGCGGAATTGAAAAGTTTTAAATCGGCAATAATTCAATTTATATTATGTCAATTGTCCTACAGAAGTGAATCTTACTTCAGTGTACGTGGACACTGGCGAAGCCTGTCCGATCGCTAGTAGATTAGCTATGGATGCTCAAAATACTGTGTCACACTCAGAAACGTTATCTCCAGATTACTTATGAGTATTATTAATCCCGTAATCTCGTAAATGCAAAACATATAAACTCCATTATTTACATTAAATTCAGTGAAGGACGGAACATCCATTCGGAATTTAATTGTATCTATTGTGTAATTCATGACCAGCGAACAGCGAACGAAGAATACACTTACACTGACAATTTCGTTAAAATGTAATAAAATATCAGTAAAGCTATTAGGCATGCGAACGGCAGAGAGTGCTAAAGTCGAGAATAAAAGCACTAACGGAGTATCGCAGACGAAGACAGAAGTGGACGGGGAAGTAACTGACTTATCATTAGAACGAGATGATGACGGTGGATATCGTCGGTGAGAACCCAGTTACATTCTTTCGGAACAATATAAAAAATATATGCTGAAAATTTTTAGTTGAATTATCTTCTAATTAAATTCGTCCATTTGTAATCACATGTGATAAATCTATTAATTTTCTCTGAGATATTATCACTTAAATCTGTACCAGGTTGCAAACTGTGTTGAATGTTTAATAATAACTATTTTTAGATGTCACTTGCAAGGATAGGATATAAATAATAATTCAATTGGCAGAATTCATAATTTTATAACAATTTCCTCATGCACTTTACTTTTAGCTAATAGTCAGATGCCGCAGCAACGTTTTATCGTAGTGTGATAAAATTATTTTGTATTATCAACATCCTTTGGATATTATAGTTCAGTGTTTCTCCACCAGTCGTTGGCCTACCCTTAGGTGTTCGCGAATTTATGTTCGGAGGTACGCTTTGCTTTCAATATACTCGTAAAATGTCGAATTTCATTATTTAATATTAAAGCTGATGTTAATGTTATAAAATAATTTGAAGAGGTACTTGAAAAATAGTTAGTAAGCTATGGAGTACGCCAAGAAAAAAAGATTTAGGAATACTGCTAAATAGTATCAAACATATCAAATCGACAAAGTAGTTTCGTGGTATAAAATTCAGTTCATCTACGCAGTGCATTTATATAACGATATGCTTTCATGGTGTGCTTATATAATTTAATTAATTACAATCATAATTAGGTACTATTTTTCTGCAAGGCTCAAGATTTTAGTATAATCACGAGTGGTTATTATTCATACCAGAAACATATCTTTTTGCGAGCATTAATCATTTAATAATGAACTAGACAGGTATTCTGCATTACTACATTAGCATAATTCACACGTAATAAAAGAAAGAAATTAAAACAGGCAGCTATGAAATATCATGCTGTTAAGACGTGTATCGTAGGAAAGAGAAAATTCAAAGAAGGGTTACCAGTGGAATGTAGAGAAATTTCTCTGCAAAAAAGCTATAAATTATCCTAAAAAAATCTCGAAAAAAACGTTGATGAAAGTTTGAAAGCAACTGTCTAATTGAGAGATTTTAAACTTGGGCAGATAATTTGCTTTACAAATTCTTTACTGGAGCATTTTGTTAACTTAGCACGTCATAACGTTTAAAAAAAATATATTAATTTTATGGGTAATTATAAAATATTTACAAGCAGTAAATCTCATTCAATGAATACTTGTATAACGAAACCATAATTTAAAGAATTGTAAATATAAATTTATAACATTTATTAAGAAATCTTTTTATTAAGATTTTGATAAATACAGAATTGTTGACCGTATTATCAAAATTATACGTACCTATATAAAATTACAGCAAACTAAACGAAATTTTATCGAAATACAAATTTCATTATAAATGAATTTTGAGATCACAAAATAATTTCTGTGGTTAAATTAAGCAAATATATCTGATGGACAATTCTTTATTTCGATTGTTTAATAAAAAATATTATTTAAGTCCATTCCAAATAATTTTTGCCTATTTTAATACCAGACCAACAGACAAGAACAGCCTACTTAAATAATGTATTTATTTATTTGTTTGATATTAATTTAATGATTGCTGTTGTATTTTTGTGTAACGTGAGAAATAATTTTTGACATCTAAAATGATTTGCTAACAATATGTTCCCTACCTTTCAATCAATCCAATATTTGAAATTCCTGACATTTACGGTAATTATAACCTCAAAACAGTGTGTAACAAATTGGATTTTCAAGAAACAACCGTTTGCAAAATTGTCGATTAGATTGAATCTTTAAGACACATGTTATGTTATTCATGTGATTTGACGGCTGGTAATCGCACTACACGCGCATAAATATATCACTTACCGAGATCTGCCTCGGCAGAGTGCCACACCCAGTAATGAGTAAAAGGCGTGATGATATACGCGACCCAACTCCATAATAGTTCGGCCGGTATAAATTTCAAACTGTATGCTTTACAAAAATATAAAAATATACTCTAAAATGTTTTATTCTTATAATAACACTATATTTACGTTATTATATCAATCTTTAGTTATCTATTACTGAAAGGATATTTTAAATAATACACACGTTTATAAAACTATTATCAAATAAGTATTACGACAACAGATTCATAAAAGTTCGGCCAACAAAAAATATGACTTAGAAGGCATTTATTTGCGTGTTTTAAATTATATAGTTGTTAAACCAAAACATAAATGGAAAACAAAACACAAACGGAAAAAAATCAATACAAAACCGTCATTTTCGTTTGCCGGTTTTTTTTTTTTCAAATAAAATGGCTCGTGGTTAAGCTTTGAGCAAAATTTTAAATGCTCATAAAATGGTATTTCTGCAAGAAAAATATCTATTTCTCATTCTATTGTGAGATCTATGATACAAAATATTATAAACTTATATAAAAAAATATATTTGAAAGTTTGAAAAATTGCCGTTCTTCAGCCATTTCGCGTGCTGATCTACAAGGTTTAAGAAGAATTTTGAAAGTAAATCGTTGAGCAAATGCTCGAGATATTATAATTTTGTGGTGGGAAATGATAAGTAAACAACCACATGTCTCGACAACAAGAAGAGAAATGAAAAAAACTGTTTTCAAGTTTTATAAGGTTTTTTTAAACTCGTGGATTCCAGCGTCGGGAGGTTGTACGAATGGTAACTATGTAGTACATTGTAATAGTTACGCATATGACCTCATCATGGAATATATTCGAAACAATGTGCGACTGCTGTTACGGGGTCGAGAGATTATTTCATCAAACATAACATGATTGAGATACGGAAGCGAGGGCAAGACAAAGCTATGACTTCAACTTCCGTTCCGAAACTGACAGTAGCAAAAATTAGCGCGGCTGATTTTGATGCGTTACTACTGGCAGAGCAGCGTACGGACATCGTTCGTGCAGTGAGGCACGCCGTTGTCATTGTAGTAGTAGTCGAGAAAATTAAAGTCAACGAAGTAGCAGTAGAGGTCGCTCACGCTCGTGCCGTTTTCGAAGCTGTAAGAATGAAACATAACAAAGTAGTAATTCAAATACTCGCACAAATATCGTGCGCGGAGTTAACGAAAATCTGCATCTTGCCAAATATACTTGCCATGAACACGACGCTATCTTCAAGCAAGCGTCAACACCAAGAGTTCGGCTACATCATCCGAGCTGCATCCTCTCACGACGAAGATTCTTTGGCTGCCTACTTTGGCAACGTTCCAGCCAGAAGTTCCAGCCATGGAGAAGTCGCACCTTTGCATGGTTAGCGACAATTCAACGGATAAGGTGGCTATATAAGACGTTTGTCACAATAGCTGTCTCCCACAACTTTGTGAGGAGCCCCCACCCTTTAACACCCAAAAACAATTTGTGACCCCAATTTTGGTGACGTTTAGTACAAAGTTATAGTGATCAGTGTAGTGTATATTGAGTAGTTAAGTGCGTTAGTGTAGGTGTGGTGATCGTAATAACTTAGTTGAAATTAAAATATATTCTTCAAATATATTTTAATTTTATTATTAAGGGGTAGCAGCTGTAACAAACTGAACTGGATGTTTAAGAAATAACCGTTTGCAGAATTGTTGATTAGATTGTGTCTTTAAGACACATGTCATGTTATTTACCTTTTAAAACACGCGCGAGCATTTGAAGCATTTGTCACATTCAGCGAAATTATTTCGATCTAGCATTTATTTAATTTTGTAACCCTGTCTTAGTCAACGAAGAATTAACAAATAATTTGAATGGGTTCTTGTCAGACCGGAGAAAGGACAAGTACTAGGGTTTGTTGGAAATAAGTAGGTACTTACAATTTGGTATAACAAATAATAATGATTTATTCTCAGTTAATTTAATACAAGGTTTCTTATGAGGCGCCGTTTGCGACAATATACAGACTCGTAAATATACAATTCTTTTCACAATATATACTAAATTTTTGACAATATCACATAAAATATTGTATATATATTAAATTTATTACAATATCACAAAAAATATTGTATATATACAAATTTTGTGTACTGTATTAAGAAAATCGGGTATATTATAAACCTGTATATTGTGATATTTTTGTCGCGTTAAAAATATATACAGAATAGGATTGTGCCACTTATTCAGAGATGGCGCTGAATTTCAGGTAGTTCACGCTGCATTTTGGAGAGATAGTGCAACATTCGAACGAAATGGCGCTATGAAATGTACACCCAAGGGGTGTACAAAATATTATTTTAAATCTTTTTCTCCAGATTTAAAATAACTATCTTAGGTTTAGTTTAAGTAACATTAACAAAACTGGAATTTCTTTATAGCTAACGGAAATGAGATTACAATTTTTAAGTAACCTAAAAATAAATACTTCTAAATTTGAATGTTATGGAAAATTATATCATTGTTATGATAAAATCATATTACATAGAGACATTATAAATAGTTATTTGTTAAACTAGAGAAGAAAGTGTCTCTTTTTTCCACTCGCTCATGAGGCAATTCGAGCGAGAGTGGAAAAAACTGTTTCTTCTCGTGTTAGACACCACATTTTTTCACGACATGTTTCTAAAAACGATTGTCTCGAACCTTCAATACATTTTAAGAAAAGATTAGTAGAATAAGGGCCAGTTTTTCAATCGCCGGTTTACGCTCGATTAATGTTAACCATGATTAAATAATAATGGAAACCATAGTTTCCATTATTATTTAATCATGGTTAACATTAATCGGTGATTGAAAAACTGGCCCTAAGGGTAATATTTTGTTTATTTGAACATGACTAGTAGAATGAAGGTAATATTTTATTTATTTGAATCAAAATAGTTTATATTGACATTACAGTTAGTGCAATATCTGTTCTTGGATTTATCGGGTAACAGTTTGTCATTAGTACCTTCTGCAATGTGTCTTATTTCGGGATGTGTATTTGGTTGTCTAATGTAGATAGATATTTCCTATATATATTTTTTAATGTAATGAAAAAATGTTCTCTTCATTTCTTTTACAAATATTTTTTGCTTTCGTTGTTAGTTATAGTCATAGTTACATCCCCACATATATTTATTATTTATGTTTTATTTAATATTTGAGCCATTTATAGTAAATTTATAATTTCTCCGATTTTTTATTCTGTTTTTTATGAACATTTGACTATTATTTATTAAGGGCTACTTATCAACTTATGGCACAATGGTAGCTAGCCGGGTTGTGGAAATTAGAACCCGAGTTCAATTCCCATAGCCGGCAACTGATTTTCACCACATTTAAAATTATCCCTGTGGCTCCCTCACCACTTACATCTCTGGAAGACTGTAATTTGATGGCTGGTAACCGCACTTCACGCGTATAAATAAATCACTTATCAAGATCTGTCCCGGCAGACTGCCACACATGGAAATGGGTAAACGGTTTGATGATTATTTATTTAACTACGAAATAAAGAGTAAAAATAAAAATGTTGATCTCTAAGGTAACCAATAATTATTGCAAAGCAATTGTTCCCAATATTAAAATAAAGTAGTAGTCTTGTGAATAACAACAAAATATTCCGAAAATAAAAAAAACCAAAAAGTAAACAAATTTATAATACATGTTTCAAAAATGACACCATTACAAAAAAAAAAAAAAACAATAATTTTAGTTGAGACCAAAGATACTTTGCATTAATAATAATTATTATTTGTGTACATAGACAGAAGTTAAACTTTGTGTTTGTAATCAATCGAGGCAAATAAATCACATAAGTACTCATAAAAAGGAGTACCGGGGTGCAGATGAGATAACTTATGCAAATCTATTGTTTATCTACGTTGTTTATTAATCGGTGTTATTCATTGACATCTTTACATTTAAAAATTTTATTTGTTCGCATTTCGATCATCTTCCACATACTTAGTTAATTTTAATCTAGTTTTTACAGTAACTAATCAAGTAAAACAAGAAATGTTAACTAAACATATGCAATATTGAAATATCTACAATTTTTATTTGAATATTTTCTCTTTAAATTTTATTGGGACACAACGGCTGCGCAAAAAATTATTTTTAAATTTATAGCCGGTGGAGCTGCTTAATACCTTGAGTATTCAAGATATAGTACATAAAACTTATTTGGCTAAGTTGTGAAATAAAAAGTAATAATTTATTTGTAAAAGTTTTGTCATTTATTAGTCAAATATTTGTTTTCTCTTGTCTTGGGACAACAAAATAGAAAACTATACCTATTTATTGTTTAATTAAAAATATTTGTTGGCGTCAATGAAATAGGCAACCATTTACTCACTAAAACTTTGGTCATCCTTGATTTTTACACTATTGGTAAAGTAGGAAATTAATTTAAATTCTACAGAACACTGTAATAAGCAGAGCCATCTTGCGGCAAATGTTCTAATCCTAGTCTGTATTCTAGAATTATGTCTGATATACGCATTTGAAGTACGACAAAATGCAAGAGGTAATATTTTACACAGTTGCTATTTTTCAATTTATTTAGTATGTTTCCTCAAAATGTGTAATATTTTACTACATAAATCTTGTATATACGTTTAATCATAGAATATATTGTTTTAATTTACATGAAATATTCAAAACGTTTTGTCGCAAACGGCGCCTCATAGTTTCTTCTGCTTTTGAGCTGACTTCTTGAAACACACACTTCACTCACAACCGTGACTAACTTTACTCTTCTCTTGATTCTTGTGACTCCTCTTCTTACTTACGAACCTAACCTATTTATTCATTACTCTAAAGTTCTAAGTCAGCAAAGAGTTAGCTAATAGACAAAACAATATTATTTTGAATAACTGACCTCATTACAACATGCTCTACTTTACTTAATCGTATTCACTAAGAATGTGCTGACTTTGACTTGTTACATTTTTCCCTTCTTTGAGGAATTTGCATCCTGGAAAGGAGTACAATTCCCAGAAGCATCATTCTTACTCTACATGACCACATTTAACTTCACAACATTGTCTGTATTGATGCATACCAACGTATTTTAAGCACTATTTTCTTCTCTCTAATGTCACTTCTCTTCTTTGGAACTGATGGGCTGACACGTCACGCCGCTCTCCTCGCAACTCTGCCCTTAGAGCTCATGTTGGTGACATTATTTCTTCATCGCTTCTATTGCGGAGGTAGTGACTTTTCGGGGTGCGGTTGGTTGCATCCTTACTACTTGTTGCGCTGGCTGGTGGTCTTTCCTAACTAATATAAACTAAACAAACAAAACAAAATATTTTCTTATTCTAATCTAGCTATCCCTGCTGTGGTTCCATGACTGTTTACTTATTTTCATTTGTCCTGGTTCTCTTGGGGGCGCACTAGGTGTTACAACCCCAGGATTTCCCATATCTTCATCGTGATTTATCGCAATTGATTCTAGCTTATGTTCTTGTTCCTGGTTACGTTGACGCGTTCTGCGGTGCTGATTATTCAGAACGAGATGTGTCAACGCGTTCCAGAGACAAGCAGCCATCCTAATTGTGCAATCCATTGTTTTGTATAAATTAAAACCATTAACCAATGCATTCAAAATGTATTTAACAATTTTGATAAATGCGTATACCCCAATAAAGCCTGACATAAACATACCTTTATTGGAGAACCAGCCCCACATTTGCTTTGCAATAGATTTCGCCAAGTGTCTGAGGTTGCCCTTGGAAAATAGGTCGAGAGTTGTCAGACCCTGGCCTACAGTGTCCCGTCGTACTACCCTCCTAGTTATTATGTTGGCTATGGCTTGCCGCTCTAGTCCGAAAATCAAAGCATCTTGGGCAGACTTGATCTCTATCTTTGAGTAAATACCGGTGTTTCCAATATCGTACAGTGGTTGTAACTTGAATTCTGGTTCCCGGTGTACCTCCAGTACTTCCGGCTCGATACCTTGCGTTAGATGCAGACTGTAGCCTAACCATTTATTGTCCATGTAGTACAGGGCCAGCGCCTGGTGGCTGCAATCTATCTGCTCGGCTTTGTCTTGGAGAATATGAATCATTTCAGTCAAGAATAATTCTTCCTCATCTGCAAGAACTGGTAGCTCGTTGTAGCAATCTTCTATCCTTTGTATCTTCACTACCCTCGGTGTGCATTGCATGATATGAATGACTTCGCCCATGACTCGCCCTACATATCCTTATTTATTTTTAATTAACGTGCTTACTGCATTAGGAGCTAGAGGAGCGATCAACAGTCGATTACGCAGCATGTCCCGCTTAAATAAGCATTGTCTGTGAATTACATCACTGTACATGTCTCTCATTTCTCGTTTAAATGATTGCTCTACGTACAGAAATTTAGTGTTTAAATATGCTAATAAATTTACATTTTTTGGATCTAGAACTCCATTTACTAGATATTTAATTCCGAAGTCGTTTTTAAATACTATTAATAATTTTCTATGTTCTGTCAACCAGATTTCATTATAACAAATATGTGTCCTCTCTAATAATTTAACAGCAAAAATTTTCTCTCCTTCCTCCACTACAACATATTGTTTACGACTTCTAAATTCAGATTTTTCTGTACTCACCAAGCCTACTTGACCCTTATAAAATAGCGACATGCAGCTGCCATCGCACTGCCCACTTGAGACTTGTTCCCACACTGTCTCTCCAATATCCGTGTCCATGCAGTAGTCTCCTAGAAACTTACAAACTACTCCACCTCTTAAACTAATTTCGCTAATTCTAATTTCAATGTAGCAGAGGAGTCTTTTAGTGAAATTTTTACCGTTGCCTGTACAGTTACTTCTTCTCAGGACACTTCATTCTCGATGAATGATCCTCCAGGTACACTTTTCCGACATATCTAAGCCACCGGCTAAAGTCAGTTATGCAGAAATTGTCCCATTACTCATTTATTTGTTTATCACAGCATTTCCCAAGCCTCTGTACATCTTGGTACGATGCATTAGCCGACACTCTTCTGGTCCGACTTCGTGAATATAAGTCAATAACCCTTGCTGAACTGAAGATGTATGACTGTGCATCTCGCAATGTTGAATTAGACGTGTTACTTCTACTGGACAGGTGTGGACTTGCACATTTTGAAATTCATTTTCTTGTAGAATTTTTACACAGGCACGGGACTCTGTGTATCTCTTGTTCACGTCCGAACATTCGGCCACGTCTTTAAGAGAAATGGTTGTGATGTTGGTATTCGGCCCTCTGCAGTCAATGCCAATTAACGCATAAGAAACGCTAATCAGACTGCATGCTGTTAGTTTGATCGCGAGTGACTGCATCTGGAAATATTAAAAAAAATCTATCGTCCTGGTGTTTGTACCCACGGAAGCTCTGGTGCTGGTCCCTTGCTGCATGTATGGTAAGGCGTTGTGGGAGTATGAGGTGGAATCGGTGGTAGATCCTGGCTCATATTAAATTCCTGAAGCATCACATGGTGCGGCAGCTGAAAATTTAAATTTGATTCTGTTTTCGGCTCCTTTGTCACTGCTTCGGTCTTCGCTTTGCTGGTGTTCTCCGTATCTGCTTTAAAAGGTTTTAAACGATTAACATGCACTTTTAAAATTTTCCTTGCAACATCTTTAATTTTATACTTACTTATATTTACTTATATCTACCGCGGTGGGGCGCCCGCGAGAGGAATCGCTCGTTTAAATGCTGTGTGTTACGTGAATCTTGCGAATATCTGTTTTGATTTTCAAATCTGTTGTTTCTGTGGTATCCATTACCTTGATCTGGCAGTGGGTTTCTGTATCTGCCTGTGTTGTAACTTCTGTTATTTCCACTACCCTGGTTTCACGGTGAATTTCTGTATCTCTTTGGATTTGTGTTGTAATTTCTGTAGTTACTTGTTCTCTCTCGGCATCTGACTGCGATGTGGCTTGGTTTGCCACACTTCCTGCATGTTTCTCTTTGTTTGCAGTCGTTTTTAAAATGGTCAGTGGCAAACAAAACATTTTCGTACTTCTCTTGGCTTTGTCGGTCTTCTGTCTACCGTGCCAATTTCTAAATTACACATCTTTTGTCGTAGTACTTCCATTTCTTCTTTTTCTGTCATCGATACGGCATATTCAAATGACAAATCTTCCTGTGCGTCCATTATTACTCTTAAATTTCTTTATTTCTGATTTCAAACCATTTTTAAACTGGTACAAACATAAGTTGTTTGCAAAATCTTCTTGTACGCTTTTTTCTTTTAATAATTCCTTTTTTAATTTTCTTAGCCTTTGTGCGAACTCTTGTACATTTTCGTTTATTTTCTGCCTGCAATCTGATAAGTCGTGATAGATCGGTCCTGGGATTCGTTTTTTCGTGAAACGTTCTAAAAATGGTTGTGTGAATGCATGTTGTTCTAGAGTACCTCTATATAGTTCTTTATTTTCCATGTATAGTTCAAAAGCTTCGCCAGTCAGTCGTAATCTTAGTATGTCCACAGTCTCTATCTCGGTCCATCCTCAATATCCTTCCGTATTCTGGCTTTAGCAAAAAATTCTACTGGGTTTTTTCCGTAAAATGTCTTCATGAAATTCGCAGCATAACTAAATTGACACTTACTGACATTAAACCTACTTTCCAGCTCTCTTACGACAGGCCTTCCATCAGACTTACTCACCATATTTAAAAAATAAGAAAAATAGGAAAAAGTTTTCCATCACTTGTCTCATAATTCCACAGAGGTTTTACAGCACGTTTGCATCAAGTCATCAACAAACGGCTGGTCAGTTCAGTTTTAACCATAGACGCGTTTCGTCCTTCTCTACTCATCAGTATGGTGCGATCATTTATCCAACTAGACCAACTAGGGAATAGTGGATTGTGATACCGACTTAGCTGAACTGACTGATGTTAACCTATCTACACCGGTAACACCTCTGTGGAATTATGAGACAAGTGATGGAAAACTTTTTCCTATTTTTCTTATTTTTTAAGACTCAATTCCACATCGCAATAGACATTTTGTCTTTTGTTTTATCACCATATTTACTTAGCAAAATAAAATTAAAAATTCCCAATACTTGCTTTTCCGCGAGTGAATCAAAAACGATTGGCCACTCTGATCTAACAAAATTTATCCCATCTCTGCCACCAATTTGTAACCCTTCCTTATTCAAAGGAGAATTAACAAATAATTTGAATGGGTTCTTGTCAGACAGGAGAAAGGACAAGTACTAGGGTGTGTTGGAAATAAGTATGTACTTACAATTTGGTATAACAAATAACAATGATTTATTCACAGTTAATTTAATACAAGGTTTCTTCTGCTATTGCGTTGACTTCTTGAAACACACACTTCACTCACAACCGCGACTAACTTTACTCTTCTCTTGATTCATGTGACTCCTCTTCTTACTTACTAAC
The DNA here is from genome assembly GCA_911728475.2 of Pterostichus madidus. Classification (NCBI taxonomy): domain Eukaryota; kingdom Metazoa; phylum Arthropoda; class Insecta; order Coleoptera; family Carabidae; genus Pterostichus; species Pterostichus madidus. The sequence goes on along the minus strand of OU452304.1, from coordinate 22,943,858 downwards.
CTAGACTATTTATATATTACTCCAAAGTGCTGAGTTAGCAAAGAGTTAGCTAATACATAAAACAATAATATTTTAAATAACTGATCTCATTACAACATGTTCTACTTTACTTAATCGTAATCACTGAGAATGATGTGCTAACTTTGACTTGTTACAATTTAAATCCCATAGTTTAAGGATAGTTAGGACACAGTTCGGATATAGTTAGTAGACAATGTACGAGGATAAGATAAAAGTTCTCGGCCTCACACAGACATGGCGTTCCAAACAGCAGAAATTTGTGTTTCCTGTCTGGGTGCACGTGTCATTAGTTCGTACGACAAGTTACACAATTTTTTTAAAGTAGACGTCTGCGTGTTTTTCGTTTTAATTGATAAACTTGAATATCGTGCAGTCATAAAATTCTTCGTTTTGGATGGACTAACCCTACTGAAATTCTTCCGAAGTTGACAAAAGTATGCGGGGACTCTGCTCCTTCCATTCCAATCGTTAAAAAGTGGGCAGCTGAATTTAAACGTTGTTTCACGTCTCTCGAAGATGGTCCACGTGAAGGACGGCCAAAAACCGCCACCACACCGGAAATAATCGAAAAAGTACACGATAGGTAAGTGAAGGTGAGTGAGATAGCTGAGGCTGTCGTGATATCGGAAGAAAGGGTGTGAAACATCTTGCACAATGGATTAGAGATGCGAAAGCTCTGCGCAAGATGGGTTCCGCATTTGCTGAATACCGTTCAAAAGCAAATGCACAAATGATCTTCGCAGCAATGTTTGGACCGATTAAATAGGAATACGACTGGTTTTATGCGGCGATTTTTCGCCGTGGATGAGACATGGATCCACCACTACACGCCAGAATCGAAACAGCAGTCCAAGCAGTGGTTGGAAGCCGATGGTTTAGTGCTAAAGAAAGCAAAGTCGATTGCATCTGCCGGAAAGGACATGGCCAGAGTGTTCTGGGATGCGAAAGAGATCCTGTTAATTGATTATCTTGAAAAAGGCAGAACAATTACAGGCGTATATTACTCCAACCTTCTTGACCAGCTGAATGCCAAAATTTGAGAGAAGAGGCATGGCTTGCAGAAGAAAAATATCAACTTTCACCAGGACAACGCACCTGCACACAAGGGTGCGTTGGCGATGGGAAAACTGCGGGATTTAGGGTACGATTTGGCCGGCCATCCCCCATATTCTCCTGATTTGGCACCGTCAGACTCTCACTTTCGGGAAGGAATATTGATGGTGGAGAAACGCTTGATCAATCAAGTGTGTTGAAGTCAAGGCAGGGTATGTGGAAAAATAAAATAAATTTTTAATTGAAAATTGCAGTCTTTCATTGTTAGGACAACAACTTTTCACCTTACCCTCGTAGAAGATTATTCGTAGATAGTAGACCGTTCAAAAGTAGTGGTAGGTAATACGTAAGTAGTCGATAAATATGATTCTTGAAGAAAGAATATTCGATGGTGTCTATCTCAAAAATATTATGTCATTAATTTCTTGTTTAATTAATTCATTTTCTTAATTTTATGTTAGTTTTAATTATGTTGTTTTAATGAAATATTTACTACTCGCATTTGTAGCTCTCCTTACTTATTAGCTAACTTCAGCACGTTGACAATCAGTGATACCATGATATGTTACAAGTGTGTTGTAGGGTCTTTAGCAGCAGAGTTCTAAACATTGTCAAGTGTCTTATATCGAATAACAAAATGGTCCTGAACAAACCGGTGTAATTAAATTCTCGGAATTACGACGAACAACGATTGGGCGACGGAGAAGGGACGCGCTATTTAATTTAATGGAAGCCGATACGAAACCTCAGCCAGGTAAACAAGGGACACAGACACTATTTGTTAATGTTATGAAGCTGACAAATTAAATTTGGTTATGTACTATGCTCCGGAACTATAACTGACGTTTTATGATCTACGCAGTAGATATTTCGCATTCTAATAAAATTAAATGCAAACAAGATTCTGTGAATTCTAATACCGATCATGGCATGGATGTGAATAATGAGAGTTATTTGACGAGACTTAACAATTACTTGATAGGCAGTGGTGATATTTAGCTAGTACGGACCGGTACGGCCAGAATCCATGAGAAAAATTGGAATAAAATAAGATTTAAACTACAGTGTTACCGAAGCTTAGTTGATTTAAAGCAAATGACCGGAGTTCACAAGTCTCAGGTTCAAATCTCGGCGGTATCCCAATTTTGCTCTTTATAATTCAATTTTATTTTTATCAACGGGAACTTTATAACAGTACTGAATTTGGCCTCACCGATCCACAGTATAGTAGTTCATACATTTTTAGGTGTGGAATTCGAACTCCGAATCTTCGGATTCAAAATGTCGTAACTTTAACTACACTATCGTGCTGCCGGATAATATATATTTTTTGGAATGAAGGCGTATTGATTATTATTGTCTTTTTTGTTACATACGTATGCATTATTTGGACTGTCATGTACTTCAAATAAATAAATAAATAATTCGAATATCATCATTGAGTAGAGCTTGTAATAAAATCTAAACATCTTGAATGCAATCGTATTTGTTTGAAAGGAAGTTGAAGTCAGAGAAATTGAAACCCGCAATATAAATTTGTGTATTTAAAGATGGAGTTTTTATTTTCTAAAAAAAAAAACTTACCGCATACCGTATTTCACTATTATAATCAAATGAAACCTACAATATATATATATATATATATATATATATATATATATATATATATATATATATATATATATATATATATATATATATATATATATATATATATATATATATAGTATTATTAGTATTATATATAAATTATGTACCTTGAACCTGTTTGTTTCATTACATTAGTCATAACACCATCTGACATAAGTTGACTCATTTAAGAGATAAGAGAAATGTATAAATAGGTTAGTTTAGTGAATAAGCACGCTCTTGTATCGTAGACTCTGCACAGTCAAGTACTGTGACACATATGTAACTATATACGAAATATAATAAAGTTATAATATTATTAAAGATTTTAGTATTCTTTTTAAAAACTTAAAATCGAATACTCAAAATTTAATTGGCGCAGTCGGTAGGATCAATAGCTTCGAAACACAACTAAAAAATTGTGTGGTGGATTTTTATCCTTTACCAAGCAAAACCTACAAAAATCTACGAAAACCGGTCGAACAGGACCCATCAGGCCGCAAAGGCACAACGTTCGTCTACAAGATTCACGTACTTCAGAGTGCTGTTCCGAGATCACGTCAACCAATCAACTAGGAAGACTTGCTGTTCCGAAACACGTCACTCATCAGAAGCACTTGCTGTATCTACTGGACAACACGAGAACTACGAACAAGACGCCGCAACAGAAGATGATCTTCACAAGAATCATCACAATCACAATCATCATACAAATGTAAGAATTTATTTAAAAAGTTTGTAAAACTTTTATATCATAATACACAGGGGTATTTCTAGCTACGACTAGTAATAAAAATACCGAGACCCGGCACAGGTCAATCACACACATAATACAACTTATGTCAGAGAGCGATAGCTCTGAATCAATAGAATCAGACGATTCCTTAACACCGTTACCAATAAATAAATATATTAAAATTAAATTGAAACCTAGTAGATTAAATCGCATAACAATGGCTACCACATCTGTACAAGAAATAGAAATGTACCTCAAAAAAATCCCACAACTTTGGAACAAATAGAATTAATGATTAAAAATGAATTTAGCTTTATTAATACGTATAACCAATCACCTATGTTGAGAAACAATGTAGAAAGACCAAAATTTGGCAATGGGCAACCTCCACAGAAGTTCCCATCACAAACATTCCCATCAACATCATTTAATCCCAGACAACCACCTCAATACCAGAGAGCTAACCCAAATTTTGCACCTAGACAAAATATAAAAAATTATTATGAGACGAAACGATTTAATCCAAAACCTATGACACAACAAACACGAATCACACAACCAATGTCTACACAAACAATCAGACAAAATAATAACATAGAAGAAGTAGACTTAGACGAAATAGATTTCGATACGGAACAAGCATTTTATAAACAAATAGATGAAGAGTTAAACAACGAAAGATTAGAGAAAGAAAAACAAAAGAAAATCTATGAAGATTCTTTTTTAGATTTAGAGACACCGATAGAAGAGATACAGTAGTAATGTCTTCTATAACAACGAACTTACCAGCATTAAAAATTAATCCATATGTCATACTGTTCGATACAGGCTCTTCAATAAACTTTATACACCCGGATTTAGTAAAACAATTTAAAGTAAAAACATATAATGAAAAATTAACTTTTAAAACAGTAAACGGAAAATCTAATTGCGATAAATATACAATAATAAAAATTCATAAAAAACCTTTAAAATGTTATGTTTATAAATTTCACAAAACATATAATATATTACTCGGAATAGAAGCATTTAAAATATTAAATATACAACTAAACTTTAAAGATAATAAAGTAAAATTAGACGACAAAATATATAAATTAGAAGAATTAACAAATTTAAAAGCAGAAACAAATAATATACAAATTAGAAATAATCACTTAAACAATATAGAAAAAAGAGAATTGGATAAACTCATAAACACATACACAGATCTGTTTCCAAATGAAAACGAAAATCTAACCTGCACTACCACCATAGAACACAAAATTAATGTAACAAATGAAACGCCGGTATATACAAAGAATTACCGACTTCCACAAATTTACGAAAAAGACATCGAAGAACATGTAAAAAAATTATTAGACAATAAAATAATACAAAAATCATTTTCACCCTGGTCATCCCCTATTTGGATCGTACCAAAAAAATTAGACGCTTCAGGAAAACAAAAAACTAGAATGGTAATAGATTTCAGAAAATTAAATTCAGTAACGAAAGACGATAAATACCCAATACCCAACATTGACACGATATTCGATCACATCGGACCTTCCGAATACTTTACAACCTTAGATTTACATTCAGGTTTCCACCAAATAAAAATGAATAAAAATGATAGAGAAAAAACAGCTTTTTCCACAAGTTCTGGACACTACGAATACATTAGAATGCCGTTTGGACTTAAAAACGCACCTGCCACATTTCAACGAATGATTAATGAAGCATTAGGCGAATTAATTAATAAAATTTGTTTAGTATATATGGACGACATTATAATATTTGGCAAAAACTTAGAAGAACATTTAAAAAATATAAGACTAGTATTCGAAAAACTACGTCAAGCAAATTTAAAAATACAAATAGATAAGTCAGAATTTTTACAACAAGAAGTTAAATTTTTAGGATATAAAATTAATCAAACCGGACTAACAACAGATGAAAAGAAAATAGAGACAATAAAAAATTTAAATTTACCAAAAACACAAAAAGAAATAAAACAATTCTTAGGAACTTTAGGATGGTACAGACGATTCATACCTAATTACGCAAACTTGACAAAACCTTTCACACAATGTTTAAGAAAAAATGTTAAAATAGATATAGATGACGAAAATTACAAGAATGCATTTGAACAATGTAAAAATACACTAATAAAATCCCCAATATTACAAAATCCAGACTTTAACAAAGAATTTATACTAACTACAGACGCAAGCGACTTTGCAATAGGCGCTATATTAGCACAAAAAACAGACGATAAAGAATTACCTATATGTTATGCCTCTAAAACTTTAAATAAAGCAGAACAGAATTACAGTACAATAGAAAAGGAATTAAAAGCAATAGTATGGGCAGTTAGAAATTTTAGACCATATATTTACGGACGGAAGTTTACCATAAAAACAGATCATAAACCTTTAATCTGGTTATTCAATATGAAAAACCCGAATCAAAAACTAATTAGATGGAAAATAGAATTGAGTGAATATAACTTTGAGATAAATTATTTACAAGGTAAAGAGAATGTTGTTGCAGCCCTACTATCCAGACAGAAACCGAAATTTAAATTAAATAATTTAATAGGAGATGTATTAGAACAAAACCCCATCGCACATTGTATATCAAAAGACTGTGAAATGTCACGAGGTCTGGCTGAACAAATAAATTTAAAATATGATTGTAAAAACTTTTGCAAAGAACGAAATAATAAAAATATCATTATTCAAAAAATAAGTAATAAAATAATATTTCACTTGATTACAAAAATAAATCATTTTGATAAACCATTACTAAAAAATTTAGACAAACCCTTAAAAGAACTAAGAGATTATATGATTATAAATGAACTACCTATAATAAATATCCCAAAATTAGGATGTGGTTTAGACATATTAGAATGGGAAAAAGTAAGAGAAAAAATAAACAAAATATTTGAAGATACTAATATAGAAATAAACGTTTTCACATTACCCGACGTTAACCATAACGAAACAGAAAACAGTAGCGAACAAAATAATATAGATCAAGAAGAAGATAATCAAACAGTACACAGCGCAAATGAGAATCCCATAGCAGGAATAAAATATTTAGATGAGAGAATTAATATAGCTGACAATCAGATAATAATTTATAAAGTAGACAGGGACACTGAAATAAAAATAGAAAAATATTTTGATAATAAAAAACAAAGACTTATTTGCAAATTTAATAAAGTAACTTTTAAACAAGATGTTATAGATTTTATAAAAACTTATCTCACCCCAAAAATCAGATATTTAGCCTTATTTCAAAAAGATTTAGATAAGGAAGTTTCAAAAATATTACAAGAAAATTTCCAACCAAATTCTATAAATATCATAGCGTGTACAAAATTAGTAAACAACGTAGAAAATAACGAAGAACAATTAGAAATTATACATGACTTTCACACAGGTCTTACAAATCATAGAGGAATCTTAGCCACAATAAGAGAACTAAAAGAAAAATATTATTGGCCAAACATGAATAAAGACATTCAAGAATATATAAACAACTGTGAAACGTGCCGATGTAATAGATATGAAAGAAAACCTATAAAAACAACTGACAATCTTACAATAACACCAAGCACACCATTTGAAATGATAAACATAGACTTGTTATCACTAAATAAAGAACCTTACTTGACGATATTAGATCAGTTCTCCAAGCACGCACAGATTATCAAGGTCGAAAATAAGAGCGCAAAACAAATAACAGATAAATTAAGAATATATTTCGAAACATACAAAATACCTAAGGAAATAATAATGGACAATGGTACAGAATTTAATAACACATTAATGAAAGACCTCTTAAGTAAAAAGAAAATTAAATTACATATAACTTGCGTTAATAACCCAAAAAGTAATGCAGTGGAAAGACTTCACTCAACATTAATAGAACAATTGAGAATACTACACTCAAGACCAGACACTAAAAACATAGCAATGTCAGAAAAAATACGAATGGCTACACTAGCGTATAATAATACAAAACATAGTACAACACAACTAAGCCCAATTGAAATACTTTTCGGAATATCAAATGAAAACATTTTTATAAAAACAGACCAATCCAAATTAAGAGAAAATCATGAAGAACAACAAAGGAAAATTAGGCATATTATAAAAGATAGAATAGAAAGAGAAAAATTAAAGCGAAATATAGAAAATGACAATCCTTTAGAATTAAAAGATAAAGTATACGTTAAACAAAATCCTAGAATTATTCATAAAATAAAGAAACCAATATACAGAAAATATTCAGTTAAAAATTATAACCCTTTATTAGGAAAAATTAAAATATTAGATAAAAAGAATAGAAGTAAAAATATAAAAATAAATCAATTAAAAATTAAATAAAATTTCAGATGTCAAGGACAAATTCAAGATATCTCGAACAATAATGGATTCCACCTTGCCGAATTAGGTGAATGCAAAATCAAGACTGGCGAACAACTAATATACTATAACTACAATATAAATCCCATTTATGAAGAATTCCTAAAATTAAGAACAAATAGAGATAATCTATTAAAGAATATAAAACCCCATAATGAAACATTCCAAACATACATTAATATTTTAAATTATAATTATTTAGACTTAAATAATCAAATTCAAAAACTATTTAATAAAAGACAAAAACGCGGACTTATAAACGGATTAGGCTCCATTGTTAAATCAATAACAGGAAATTTAGATTCTACGGATAGTCAAAGATATGAAGAAATGTTTAATAAATTAAAAACAAATCAAGAAATATTACAAGAACAGAATGATGAAGTCATTAAACATAATAAAGATATGACAAATAAATTTAATACACAATTAGAAAATGTCAGACATAATGAAAAAGAATTAACACGTCAAATTGAGAGCATAATTCATGCTTTAAAAGGAAATTTAGATTGGAAATTACAAATAGATATGGAAAGTAAATTTCAGAAATTAATATTAATAATAATGAATTTAAATGAATTAACAAAACAGATAGAAACAAGTTTAACCTTTTGCTCACTACACAAATTAGATGTCAGTATAATATCTTACGAAAATTTAAAACAAACTACACAAAATAACGACATTTGGAATTTAAACGAACTAATAGAAACCCATTGTAAATACTATAACGGAGAAATATACTTCATAATATAAATACCAACCTTCTCCCAAGAATCCTTCAAATTAAACCAGTTTACCCCATTACTCATGATTCAGAATGATAGATTTATAATAATGAGTGAACCTCAACAATTATATTTTATACAAGATAAGACTTATAAAATAAGTGAATGTAGTTATATTAAGAATAAATACTTGTGTATTACACAGTTTATAGAAATAAGTAAATGTATGGGAAATATATTAAATAAACAGAAGGATGATGATTGCAAATACCATAATATTGAGAAAAAGAATACTTTTGAATTAATTCAAAATACAAATGAACTAATTATGATTAGTCCAAATAAACAAGAAATTCAAATGAATTGCAATGAAATAAAAATAAAAAGAAATATTCAAGGAATCTATAAGATAAAAATTAACCAAGAATGTCAAATAAATAATTTCACATTTAAAAGAATTTTACAAAAATATAAAGAAATTGAATTTAAAACATTTGAGAAGGAATTAATAAGTTCAAAATTTAATGATACTAAATTACAGAATATCTCAGATATTATATTAAATGAACCAAAAATTACAAGAATAAAAGAAATCAAAATTGAAAATAGCAGTCATCACTCTTACATAATATATGTTATAATATTTATATTAATAAGTTGTTATATTTTAAGAAAATATGTATTACTTAGAATAAATATATATAGAAATGAAAGAAAGTTAAAAAGGGTAAAAACGGTAAGGAAAAAGCTAAGTGAATTAGCTATGCAAGAACAAATATAATGAAAAAACTAAAAGGGGAGGAATTATGTACCTTGAACCTGTTTGTTTCATTACATTAGTCATAACACCATCTGACATAAGTTGACTCATTTAAGAGATAAGAGAAATGTATAAATAGGTTAGTTTAGTGAATAAGCACGCTCTTGTATCGTAGACTCTGCACAGTCAAGTACTGTGACACATATGTAACTATATACGAAATATAATAAAGTTATAATATTATTAAAGATTTTAGTATTCTTTTTAAAAACTTAAAATCGAATACTCAAAATTTAATTGGCGCAGTCGGTAGGATCAATAGCTTCGAAACACAACTAAAAAATTGTGTGGTGGATTTTTATCCTTTACCAAGCAAAACCTACAAAAATCTACGAAAACCGGTCGAACAGGACCCATCAGGCCGCAAAGGCACAACGTTCGTCTACAAGATTCACGTACTTCAGAGTGCTGTTCCGAGATCACGTCAACCAATCAACTAGGAAGACTTGCTGTTCCGAAACACGTCACTCATCAGAAGCACTTGCTGTATCTACTGGACAACACGAGAACTACGAACAAGACGCCGCAACAGAAGATGATCTTCACAAGAATCATCACAATCACAATCATCATACAAATGTAAGAATTTATTTAAAAAGTTTGTAAAACTTTTATATCATAATACACAGGGGTATTTCTAGCTACGACTAGTAATAAAAATACCGAGACCCGGCACAGGTCAATCACACACATAATACAACTTATGTCAGAGAGCGATAGCTCTGAATCAATAGAATCAGACGATTCCTTAACCTTTCAGCGGGCGCGCTCTTTTTCTTCCTTTGTTTTTTATAAACTTAAAATCGAATACTCAAAATTTAATTTATATATATATAGTATTATTATTATTATATATATATATATATATACGAGTATATATATATATATATACAATATAAACACCACTGTAATTGTGTTTTTAAATATTAATTCAGAAAAGACGAATCATAAAAAAAATCATTATAACTATCTGTGGGTATCCGGTAATCGAGAAACTTACACAGAGAAATCAAAAATGATTAAACTTTAAAATATTGGTACACGGTTTCATAATAAATTACTACACTCACCGTATTTCCTAATTTCAAACAGATTTCCTGGTTTTCATTTTAATTTTCTAATTATCATTAGTGGAAAATCGCTGATTTAATTGAAACGAATATAAATTTCGAACAAATGCCAATATTTCATTTAAAAAAATAATTCGCATTGAATGTTTTTTCAAAAAGTTTAACATTCAAAAACAAAGAAGAATGGAAGCAAAGAACATTTTACGTGGCATGAATCTTTTAACGTAGAAAGTAAAATAATAGTATAATTTAAAAAAATGCATTTATTAAACTATTCAATAAAACTATTTTGAAAACATGGTTTCGCTATAAAAAAAAATTAAAATATCATCACCTCGTTAGACTAATCACGCGCAAAAATGTGAATTTAGGAATCCTAGTTCGATTTCCGCAAACCGACGAACTGATTTTCACTACATTATGGCTCCCCAATCACTAGCATTTTAGGAGGCACTCTTTAATGGATGATACCTTCACTTCACTTCGCCTTAAACTTGCCAGCGATGCCGTGGTGTAGCGGTTATTACGTCTGACTAGCAATTAGACTGTCCCTGGTTCGAATCCAGGCGGCATCCGAATTTTCTTTAACTTTAATAGATTATCAGTCTCTATACTATAATTGGAATGATATAAGTCATTGTTACTTCTTTCATTGTTACAGTTAGATTTCTACAAAAATCGTAGGTGTCGCCGCACTTAACAGTTTCTCTCTGTCAATGCCGACTTAGTCGGAGTCTAGGAGAACAAAAGTTGCATAGACACACACTAAGTTAAAGAAAGTTCGGTTGTCGCCTTCAACTTGCCAGCGATGCCGTGGTGTACCGGTTATCACGTCTGACTAGCAATTAGACTGTCCCTGGTTCGAATCCAGGCGGCATCCGAATTTTCTTTAACTTTAATAGATTATCAGTCTCTATACTATAATTGGAATGATATAAGTCATTGTCACTTCTTTCAAAAAAACTATGTTTTCAACAAAAGTAAATTTTTAATTACGTATTCGTAATAAGTTTCTTATGAAAACAACAGTTTCGAATTAACCTACATTAAATTTATTTGAAAGTTTGAACTATGGTGGTTAATATATGTAGCATAGGTTAATAATAAACAAAAAAATTCGTATATTTATTTTTGTGCTGATAATATTTATTTCTAGCTAAACTATCTTCGAATTTATTAAGGCGTAATGAATTCAATATTATACATACATTTTTTAATTGTAAGTCTCATAAAATATTATAGATGTGTATCTAAATAATCACGTGTAACCTTGATTGTGCTTAATTGACACTAATAGTCATCATATTCTCGATTCTCGAGATAACTATAACTTTTGGAACCCATACAGCACTGTTATGGATAAGGCTGATTAAAATGCGATTCTACACATACATGATGACATTTGTGTAAGCAGTTAATATTCAATGCGAACCACACTTCACGAGCTAGTCATGACCTGCTTAAGTTGAATAGAACCGTGCAATATAACAAAACGAAGAAAATTCGATAATTTGTACTTCAATTACGGCAGATATGAAAATAAATATTGATTACAATACAATGCTTCTACGACCGATAGTCACATTTTATGAATTAAAATATGTAATTGAACGAAATCTCCAGTAAAACATCTGTTATAGTTATGAAACTTGGATATTGGATGTGACTGTATTTTTTCTTTGTCTTATTGAATATCCAAATGCAACATTATTTGAATTTTATTTCCCACTTAAGTAAGTTCGTTTAATGTAATAAAATGTGTCTAATTGTCTTTTACAAAAATAATTTATTTATAAAGAAATTATTAGTTTATACGATGATGTTGAAGCGTACTTACAAAAATTGTTTTATACAAAAAAATAATAATTTGCACATAGAGTATATTTTGTATATGTTTTTTAATGGTTAATCTACAAGTTATATTAATTAACTTGTTATTGTGATACAATTAAATTTAATTGTGTAAGTTTTTTTTGTACGATATTGTACAGAAATTACTATTTTGTAATATTTTTTTTATGGTACAACTTTTATTTGACGCTTCAACTTAGGTATATCCTTTTTTTGTATAAATAATTTCTTTTTTATAAAACCATTTTCTTATGAACACTATTAGAGTTTTATTATTCTGCAAATTTATATTCTTCTAAAATAAATTAACGTTTTTCTCAATATAACATATAAACTCAAAGTTTATTCATGTCTAATATTATTGCTTTAAAAATGTTGGAACTATCGTCATTAATTGAAAATAATAATAAGGTAAATAATCTATTGAACGGTTTCAACATAATTTTCGCTTGATCATTGAACAATCGTTTTCCTAGTATAAATTATACATATAACCAAGAGCGTACCTAGAGAATGCAATTTAAAATTTTAATTTATTAATATTAGTAATGAAGTAATATCACAAAGAGAAAAATAATTTAGAGTAAATTAAAATTGGCACGCTTCATGTTTAAAAATCAAACAATTCAGTAGCTATGTTGGTTTTAAATACAGAGGATAATATTAACATAGTCATAGTCGTCTGTCAAATTGTTATAAAATAAACGAAAATTCCATTTTCAACATTCACATTTGTGGACATTTAATTAAGTTCGCTAATTAACAAACTCAGTGGAACAATTATTTACCTCCGTGAATATTGAAACTGCGTTGTATAGAATTCATAGTTGTTAGAGTTAAAATTGTTTCGGTGTTCATTAGCATAGCCACCTATTTTCTCAACTCAAGTACGGCCGTATGAAAATGTAACTTTAAAATCCTAAAAGCATGATTATCCAGTATCCACTGAAAGATTAATATCGAATTTATAATTATTTTAAAATTTTCATTAAATATTTTAATCAGTGCTCATTATGGGGACCAGTGAAAATCTTTATAAAAACGTACCTATTAATGAATCAGTAGCAAGAAAAAAAGGAGGCTAAATTCAACCTCATCATAAATTATTTATAAATATAAATTATTTTTAAAATGTTCTGTTATTTTTACAAAGTGTTTTTTGATAGTTCACTATTTATAACTTTGGACATTAGGAATAAATTTATTAATTTGCTTATTAAGGTTTTAATTTTTTAAGCTAAATCAATATCACAAAAAAACTGTTGTTCGAATTGAAAACGAAGAAAATATAGAATTTAACTGAAAAGTAAAACAGTACTAAAGGAACTAGCAACACTAGAAGAATGCAACAAATTAATATGTAAAATAAAAGAAAAATTCAATATTTTGAATGATGGCCATTTTGAAAAAATAAAAATAAATTAAACAGCATTTTAAATTTATTAAATCCAATGAAGACATAGGTAACTTTCTCAGAATCGCAAAATTATAATATTAGTGAACAAGCGCAGGGACGACGCTCCCTTCGTTTTTTATCTTTTTTATTCGTTTTCTGATCTTACATTGAGTGTTTAACTGCAATTGTGTGGAATTCACTTTCGAAAACAGGCGTGGAGCGACACTCTTTTCCTTTCTTTACTTGTAATTCGTTTTCAGTTCTTACGTAGAGTGTTTAACTGCAATTGTGTGGAATTCACTTTCAAAAACAAGCGCAGGGCGACACTCCTTTTCTTTCTTATCTATTTGTTTCATTTTCAGTTACTGTATTGTGTGGATTTTTCTTTCATATACAAGAGCAAGCTATCGCTTTCATCTTTTCCAATATTTGTAGATTCGTTGTTAGTTTTGTTATTAGATTCGTTGTTAGGAATAAGCGTTAGTAATTTGAGATGTTTTATGTATATGTTATGTACGTCGAAGAAAGATGATGAATGATAAGTGAATAGGAATGATTGGATAGATGTGATTGAAGGTTTGATGTGTGATAAGTGATTTAAATAAATTAATAAATATTTATATACATGATTTCGAGTGTAATAAATAAATGAGTTTATATGGAGTGATCTTTGAATGTGGTTAAAGTGCGGGTGGTGTGTTTGGATGATAATATTTGACGAGGGCTGATTATGAATGTAATGAGTAAATATTTTATGAGTGGTTTTAGGGTTCTTGCTACGCCATCTGATGATATATAGCTTGAAGAAATGTATGTAGGGGAGAGTTGCCGTATTTGGACTACCTAAACATTTTTTAATATATAAGAGTGTAGAAGCATTTTTTATAAAAACGGTATGGTGCAAAAAAAAGATGTACAATTATAATCTTTAAAATATTGTGATTTATTTCCATAAATCCTATATACTAATCGGTCAAATTCACTATATATTCATCTGGGCGGCAACCAGACTTTAGACACGGCTACAGCTTAAACGGTTCATGCGATTGTTGTGAATTTTTTTCTAGGATTTAAAGAATGTTTTGGACTAGTGCCTTTTGGGTATTTCAGATTTTTTGAAAGTACAGTCCGCTTGAAATTAACAACAAACTTTGCAAATTTTCTTGATCGAAGCATGCACGCGTTGCTATGCATTTGAAATTTGACCGCAAGCAGAAATTTTTCAGAGCTGTCAATCACTTTTGACGTTTCACATGAACCTGTTTTACATTAATATTTCAATTTCTAGACAAGTTGGAGAAATTTTCTAATTTGATTTAGGTATTAAAGGATTGAGGACATATGTTTTGAACGGTTTTCAATTGATTTCATGTTTGTATAAAAGTTTTTAATGATGCAACGTCCATTTCACAAATCTATGGTTAAGAAACAACATTACCTCTT
Source organism: Pterostichus madidus (assembly GCA_911728475.2). Classification (NCBI taxonomy): domain Eukaryota; kingdom Metazoa; phylum Arthropoda; class Insecta; order Coleoptera; family Carabidae; genus Pterostichus; species Pterostichus madidus. The sequence continues at coordinate 22,928,690 of OU452304.1, read as the reverse complement.
ATATACACGATCCAGGTTTTGAAAAATCATAGACCTAAGCTGTCATTTTTGACGTTACGCATGGAATTTTTCGATAGAATTATTTCAATTTCTAGACAAATTGTGAAAATTTTGTAATTTGATTTAGGTATTAGATGATTGAGGATACATGTTTGGAACTGTCTTGAATCCTATATACTAATCGTTCAAATTCACTATATATTCATCTGGGCGGCAACCAGACTTTAGACAAGGCTACAGCTTAAACGGTTTGTGCGATTGTTGTGAATTTTTTTCTACGATTTAAAGAATGTTTGGGACTAGTGCCTTTTGGATATTTCAGATTTTTTGAAAGTACAGTCCGCTTGAAATTAACGACAAACTTTGCAAATTTTCTTGATCGAAGCATGCACGCGTTGCTATGCATTTGAAATTTGACCGCAAGCAGAAATTTTTCAGAGCTGTCAATCACTTTTGACGTTTCACATGAACCTGTTTTACATTAATATTTCAATTTCTAGACAAGTTGGAGAAATTTTCTAATTTGATTTAGGTATTAGAGGATTGAGGACATATGGTTTGAACAGTTTTCAATTGATTTCATGTTTGTATAAAAGTTTTTAATGATGCAACGTCCATTTCACAAATCTATGGTTAAGAAACAACATTACCTCTTATATACACGATCCAGGTTTTGAAAAATCATAGACCTAAGCTGTCATTTTTGACGTTACGCATGGAATTTTTCGATAGAATTATTTCAATTTCTAGACAAATTGTGAAAATTTTGTAATTTGATTTAGGTATTAGATGATTGAGGATACATGTTTTGAACTGTTTTGAATTGATTTCATGTTCAAAAAAAGTTTTAAGACCAAACGTCAATTTGACAAATAGTTTGTTAAAGTATATAGTAAAACCAAGCAAAAATTGACCTCGGTGATAATATACTGTAAAACCAAAAAGAATATACATTGTAAAAAAAAGTTAATCGAATAAAAAAAAATCGGAATTTATATTCCAGCGATATTCAACAGTTTAAAAAAATAGAGTAAAATTACATTTTTTTACAGTAACTATATTCTTTGTTGAATTGATTTCATGTTCAAATAAAGTTTTAGAGAAAAACGTCAATTTGACATATAGTCTGTTAAAGTATATAGTAAATCCAAGCAAAAATTGACCTCGGTGATAATATACAGAAAACCCAAAAAGAATCTACATTGTAATAAAAAGTTAATCGAACAAAACAATTTCAGAATTAATATTCCAGCGATTTTAAACAGTTTAGAAAAAAAAATGTAGAAAAATTAAATTTTTTTACAGTAACTATAAACTTTGCTGAATTGATTTCATGTTCAAATAAAGTTTAAAGACAAAACGTCAATTTGACAAATAGTTTGTTAAAGTATATAGTAAAACCAAGCAAAAATTGACCTCGGTGATAATATACAGTAAAACCTAAAAGAATCTACATTGTAAAAAAAAGTTAATCGGATAAAAAAATTTCTGAATTAATATTCCACCGATTTTCAACAGTTTAAAAAAAATAGAGAAAAATTACATTTTTTTACAGTAACTCTAGACTTTGTTGAATTGATTTCATGTTCAAATAAACTTTTAAGACAAAGACTTCAATTTGACATATAGTCTGTTAAAGTATATAGTAAAACCAAGCAAAAATTGACCTCGGTGATAATATACAGTAAAACCAAAAAGAATCTACATTGTAAAAAAAAATGAAGCGAATAAAAAAATTTCAGAATTAATATTCCTGCGATTTTCAACAGATTAAAAAAAAAATTCAACTATTTCGAATCACGTCATGTTTGGTATCATATGAAAGGGCATTAAAAGAACTTTTAAATGCAATTAGAAAAAATTGGAAATTCACGATAGGCAACTGTTTGAAAATTTAACTATTCCGAATCACGTCGTGTTTGGTATCATATGAAAAGCCATTAAAAGACCTTTTAAATGCAATATGAAAAAATTGAAAATTTACGATAGGCAACTGTTTGAAAATTCAACTATTCTGAATCATGTCGTGTTTGGTATCATATGAAAGGGCATTAAAAGTACTTTCGAATGCAATTGAAAAAAATTTAAAATTTACGATAGGCAACTGTTTGAAAATTCAACTATTCCGAATCGTGTCGTGTTTAGTATCATATGAAAGGGCATTAAAAGACCTTTCAAATGCAATTGGAAAAAATTGAAAATTTACGATAGGCAACTGTTTGAAAATTCAACTATTCCGAATCACGTCGTGCTTGGTATCATATGAAAGGGCCTTAAAAAAACTTTTAAATGCAGTTGGAAAAAATTGAAAATATACGATAGGCAACTGTTTGAAAATTCAACTATTCCGAATCATGTCGTGTTTGGTATCATATGTAAGGGCAATAAAAGACCTTTCAAATGCAATTGGAAAAAATTTAAAATTTACGATAGGCAATTGTTTGAAAATTCAACTATTCCGAATCATGTCGTGTTTGGTATTATATGAAAGGGCATTAAAAGACCTTTCAAATGCATTGAAAAAATTTAAAATTTACGATAGGCAATTGTTTGAAAATTAAACTATTCCGAATCATGTCGTGTTTGGTATCATATGAAAGGGCATTAAAAGACATTTTAAATGCAATTTGAAAAAAATGAAAATTTACGATAGGCAACTGTTTGAAAATTCAACTATTCAGAATCATGTCGTGTTTGGTATCATATGAAAAGGCATTAAAAGTACTTTCGAATGCAATAAGAAAAAATTGAAAATTTACGATAGGCAACTGTTTGAAAATTCAACTATTCCGAATCATGTCGTGTTTGGTATCATATGAAAGGGCATTAAAAGACCTTTCAAATGCAATTGAAGAAATTTAAAATTTACGATAGGCAATTGTTTGAAACACGGCTACAGCTTAAACCGTTTGTCCGATTGTTGTAATTTTTTTTCTAGGATTTAAAGAATGTTTGGGACTAGTGCCTTTTGGGTATTTCAGATTTTTCGCAAGTACAGTCCGCGTGTAATTAACGAAAAACTTTGCAAAGTTTCATTGATCGAAGAATGCACGCGTTGCTATGCATATGAAATTTGACCGCAAGCAGAAATTTTTCAGACCTGTCAATCACTTTTGACGTTTCACATGAACCTGTTTTACATTAATATTTCAATTTCTAGACAAGTTGGAGAAATTTTCTAATTTGATTTAGGTATTAGAGGATTGAGGACATATGTTTTGAACGGTTTTCAATTGATTTCATGTTTGTATAAAAGTTTTTAATGATGCAACGTCCATTTCACAAATCTATGGTTAAGAAACAACATTACCTCTTATATACACCATCCAGGTTTTGAAAAATCATAGACCTAAGCTGTCATTTTTGACGTTACGCATGGAAATTTTAGATATAATTATTTCAATTTCTAGACAAGTTGTAGCAATTTTGTAAATTGATTTAGGTATTAGATGATTGAGGATACATGTTTTGAACTGTTTTGAATTGATTTCATGTTCAAAAAAAGTTTTAAGATCAAACGTCAAATTTGACATATAGTTTGTTAAAGTATATAGTAAAACCAAGCAAAAATTGACCTCGGTGATAATATACAGTAAAACCAAATAGAATCTACTTTATAAAAAAAAGATAATCGAATAAAAAAAATTCAGAATTAATTTTCCAGCGATTTTCAACAGTTTAGAAAAAAAAGATAGAAAAATTACATTTTTTGACAGTAACTATAAACTTTGCTGAATTGATTTAATGTTCAAATAAAGTTTTAAGACAAAACGTCAATTTGACAAATAGTCTGTTAAAGTATATAGCAAAACCAAGCAAAAATTGACCTCGGTGATAATATACAGTAAAACCAAAATGAATCAACATTGTAAAAAAAGTAAATCGAATAAAAAAATTTCAGAATTAATATACCAGCGATTTTCAACAGTTTAAAAAAAATTCAACTATTTCGAATCACGTCATGTTTGGTATCATATGAAAGGGAATTAAAAGAACTTTTAAATGCAATTAGAAAAAATTGGAAATTCACGATAGGCAATTGTTTGAAAATTTAACTATTCCGAATCACATCGTGTTTGGTATCATATGAAAGGGCATTAAAAGACCTTTTAAATGCAATATGAAAAAATTTACAATTTACGATAGGCAACTGTTTGAAAATTCAACTATTCTGAATCATGTCGTGTTTGGTATCATATGAAAGGGCATTAAAAGTACTTTCGAATGCAATAAGAAAAATTGAAAATATACGATAGGCAACTGTTTGAAAATTCAACTATTCAGAATCATGTCGTGTTTGGTATCATATGAAAGGGCATTTAAAGACCTTTCAAATGCAATTGGAAAAAATTAAAAATTTACGATAGGGAATTTTTTGAAAATACAACTATTCCGAATCATGTCGTGTTTGGTATCATATGAAAGGGCATTAAAAGACCTTTCAAATGCATTGAAAAAATTTAAAATTTACGATAGGCAATTGTTTGAAAATTAAACTATTCCGAATCATGTCGTGTCTGGTATCATATGAAAGGGCATTAAAAGACATTTTAAATGCAATTTGAAAAAAATGAAAATTTACGATAGGCAACTGTTTGAAAATTCAACTATTCAGAATCATGTCGTGTTTGGTATCATATGAAAAGGCATTAAAAGTACTTTCGAATGCAATAAGAAAAAATTGAAAATTTACGATAGGCAACTGTTTGAAAATTCAACTATTCCGAATCATGTCGTGTTTGGTATCATATGAAAGGGCATTAAAAGACCTTTCAAATGCAATTGAAGAAATTTAAAATTTACGATAGGCAATTGTTTGAAAATTCAACTATTCCGAATCATGTCGTGTTTGGTATCATATGAAAGGGCATTAAAAGACATTTTAAACGCAATTTGAAAAAAATGAAAATTTACGATAGGCAACTGTTTGAAAATTCAACTATTCAGAATCATGCCGTGTTTGGTATCATATGAAAGGGCATTAAAAGTACTTTCGAATGCAATATGAAAAAATTGAAAATTTACGATAGGCAACTGTTTGAAAATTTAACTATTCCGAATCATGTCGTGTTTGGTATCATATGAAAGGGCATTAAAAGACCTTTCAAATGCAATTGAAGAAATTAAAAATTTACGTTAGGCAATTGTTTGAAAATTCAACTATTCCGAATCATGTCGTGTTTGGTATCATTTGAAAAAAAAATTAAATTTACGGTAGGCAGTTGTTTGAAAATTCAACTATTCAGAATCAGGTCATGTTTTGTATCATATGAAAGGGCATTAAAAGAACTTTTAAATGCAGTTGGAAAAAATCTGGTGTGGGCACCACACGACTTTCTTACACACAGCATATTTCATATTAATAACGCTGAATTGAACACTTATGACTTACTCCTTGCGTTTGACAATTATTATTTGATATATAAATGTTAAACATGTTTTTGTTTTTTGTTTCTATTGCTACTATGATTATTTAAATATATTATTAAATATATAAATTAGTTTTTCTCAAAATTAGACGCATATACAGGAAAATTGGAAATAACATTTTATGTTCCAAATATTTTTGCTAACATCTTTTATTTAAAATTTTTTTTCGTAACTGATTCCATTTTTGAAATAAATGGAATTTATTGTTTTGTGTGTCCAGTAAACTTCCTCTTCCGGTTTTTCAATTTCATTCAAAATCAACTCAGCTCTTCGTATTTTCATGAAACTTATAATTACCAAGTTTCGTTAACAAATCTTATCTCGTTCATGAGATATTGCACGACCGGTCACACATCCATCCATCCATCCATACATCCATCCATCCATCCATCCATCCATCCATCCATCCACACACACAGACATCATTGAGAAAATGATCAAAACAGATTCAGTGGACCTCAAAACATGTATTTCCGCGAAAATCTCGTCAACGATTTTTTTCACGATTCCAATACTTCCTTATACTACGTATAAGAAAGTAAAAATGGAAAATTCACGATAGGCAACTGTTTAAAAATTCAACTATTCCGAATCATGTCGTGTTTGGTATCATATGAAAGGGCATTAAAAGACCTTTTAAATGTAATTGGAAAAAATTTAAAATTTGCGATAGGCAATTGTTTGAAAATTCAACTATTCAGAATCATGCCGTGTTTGGTATCATATGAAAGGGCATTAAAAGTACTTTCGAATGCAATATGAAAAAATTGAAAATTTAAGATAGGCAACTGTTTCAAAATTCAACTATTCCGTATCATGTCGTGTTTGGTATCATATGAAAGGGCATTAAAAGACCTTTTAAAAGTAATTGGAGAAAATTTAAAATTTTCGATAGGCAATTGTTTGAAAATTCAACTATTCAGAATCATGCCGTGTTTGGTATCATATGAAAGGGCATTAAAGTACTTTCGAATGCAATTAGAAAAAATTGAAAATTTACGATAGGCAACTGTTTGAAAATTCAACTATTCCGAATCATGTCGTGTTTGGTATCATATGAAAGGGCATTAGAAGACCTTTTAAATGCAATTGGAAAAAATTGAAAATTCACGATAGGCAACTGTTAGAAAATTCAACTATTCCGAATCATGTCGTGTTTGGTATCATATGAAAGGGCAAAAAAAGACCTTTCAAATGCAATTGAAAAAATTTAAAATTTACGATAGGCAATTGTTTGAAAATTCAACTATTCCGAATCATGTCGTGTTTGGTATCATATGAAAGCGCATTAAAAGACATTTTAAATGCAATTTGAAAAAATTTAACATTTACGATAGGTAATTGCTTGAAAATACAACTATTCCGAATCATGGCGTGTTTTCCAACGATTTCCAACAGTTTTTCAAAAAGTTAAGAAAAAAAATTCAACTGATTTCATGTACATATAAAATATAAATGTGGAACTATCAGAAATGATGCCCGAAGAATTTTTCTTAGTTTAACAAAATCTTTTTGGAAATAAAACACGTATCTGATTGAAATTTTACGACTGTTAATGTGACAAATAGTTTTTAAAAGTATATAGTAAAACAAAGCAAAATTTTTCCTCGGCAGTAATACACAGTAAATATCTTTAGATGAGCAGAAGTACAGAAATAAAAAGTTTTAGATCGTAATTCAATTAAACCTTACTTCAGTGTCCGCGGAGCCTAGCGAAAAGGCCTGGCGAAGCCAGGCCGAACGCTAGTCCTATATACTAATCGTTCTAATTCACTATAGATTCCTCCGGGCGGCAACCAGACTTTAGACACGGCTACAGCTTAAACGGTTCATGCGATTGTTCTGAATTTTTTTCTAGGATTTAAAGAATGTTTGGGACTAGTGCCTTTTGGGTATTTCAGATTTTTTGAAAGTACAGTCCGCTTGAAATTAACGACAAACTTTGCAAATTTTCTTGATCGAAGCATGCACGCGTTGCTATGCATTTGAAATTTGACCGCAAGCAGAAATTTTTCAGAGCTGTCAATCACTTTTGACGTTTTACATGAACCTGTTTTACATTAATATTTCAATTTCTGGACAAGTTGGAGAAATTTTCTAATTTGATTTAGGTATTAGAGGATTGAAGACATATGTTTTGAACGTTTTTCAATTGATTTCATGTTTGTATAAAAGTTTTTAATGATGCAACGTCCATTTCACAAATCTATGGTTAAGAGACAACATTACCTCGTATATACACGATCCAGGTTTTGAAAAATCATAGACCTAAGCTGTCATTTTTGATGTTACGCATGGAATTTTTCGATAGAATTATTTCAATTTCTAGACAAGTTGTAGCAATTTTGTAAATTGATTTAGGTATTAGATGATTGAGGATACATGTTTTGAACTGTTTTGAATTGATTTCATGTTCAAAAAAAGTTTTAAGACCAAACGTCAATTTGACAAATAGTTTGTTAAAGTATATAGTAAAACCAAGCAAAAATTGACCTCGGTGATAATATACTGTAAAACCAAAAAGAATATACATTGTAAAAAAAAGTTAATCGAATAAAAAAAAATCGGAATTTATATTCCAGCGATATTCAACAGTTTAAAAAAAAAATAGAGAAAAATTAAATTTTTTCACAGTAACTCCTAGACTTTGCTGATTTGATTTCATGTTCAAATACAGTATAAAGACAAAACGTCAATTTGACAAATAGTCTGTTAAAGTATATAGTAAAACCAAGCAAAAATTGACCTCGGTGATAATATACAGTAAAACCAAAAAGAATCTATATTGTAAAAAAAGTTAATCGAATAAAAAAATTTCAGAATTAATATTCCAGCGATTTTAAACAGTTTAGAAAAAAAAATGTAGAAAAATTAAATTTTTTTACAGTAACTATAAACTTTGCTGAATTGATTTCATGTTCAAATAAAGTTTAAAGACAAAACGTCAATTTGACAAATAGTTTGTTAAAGTATATAGTAAAACCAAGCAAAAATTGACCTCGGTGATAATATACAGTAAAACCTAAAAGAATCTACATTGTAAAAAAAAGTTAATCGAATAAAAAAATTTCTGAATTAATATTCCACCGATTTTCAACAGTTTAAAAAAAATAGAGAAAAATTACATTTTTTTACAGTAACTCTAGACTTTGTTGAATTGATTTCATGTTCAAATAAACTTTTAAGACAAAGACTTCAATTTGACATATAGTCTGTTAAAGTATATAGTAAAACCAAGCAAAAATTGACCTCGGTGATAATATACAGTAAAACCAAAAAGAATCTACATTGTAAAAAAAAATGAAGCGAATAAAAAAATTTCAGAATTAATATTCCTGCGATTTTCAACAGATTAAAAAAAAAATTCAACTATTTCGAATCACGTCATGTTTGGTATCATATGAAAGGGCATTAAAAGAACTTTTAAATGCAATTAGAAAAAATTGGAAATTCACGATAGGCAACTGTTTGAAAATTCAACTATTCCGAATCATGTCGTGTTTGGTATCATATGAAAGGGCATTAAAAAACCTTTCAAATGCAATTGGAAAAAATTTAAAATTTACGATATGCAATTGTTTGAAAATTCAACTATTTCGAATCATGTCGTGTTTGGTATCATACGAAAGGGCATTAAAAGACCTTTCAAATGCAATTGGAAATAATTGAAAATTTACGATAGGCAACTGTTTAAAAATTCAACTATTCCGAATCATGTCGTGTTTGGTATCATATGAAAGGGCATTAAAAGACCTTTTAAATCTAATTGGAAATAATTGAAAATTTACGATAGACAACTGTTTAAAAATTCAACTATTCCGAATCATGTCGTGTTTGGTATCATATGAAAGGGCATTAAAAGACCTTTTAAATATAATTGGAAAAAATTTAAAATTTGCGTTAGGCAATTGTTTGAAAATTCAACTATTCAGAATTATGCCGTGTTTGGTATCATATGAAAGGGCATTAAAAGTACTCTCGAATGCAATATGAAAAAATTGAAAATTTACGATAGGCAACTGTTTGAAAATTCAACTATTTCGAATAATGTCGTGTTTGGTATCATATGAAAGGGCATTAAAAGACCTTTTATATGCAATTGGAAAAAATTGAAAATTTACGATAGGCAACTGTTTGAAAATTCAACTATTTCGAATCATGTCGTGTTTGGTATCATATGAAAGGGCATTAAAGACCTTTCAAATGCAATTGGAAAAAATTTAAAATTTACGATAGGCAATTGTTTGAAAATTCAACTAATCAGAATCATGCCGTGTTTGGTATCATATGAAAGGGCATTAAAAAATCTTTTAAATGTAATTGGAAAAAAATTAAAATTTGCGATAGGCAATTGTTTGAAAATTCAACTATTCAGAATCATGCCGTGTTTGGTATCATATGAAAGGGCATTAAAAGACCTTTGAAATGCAATTGGAAATAATTGAAAATTTACGATAGGCAACTGTTTAAAAATTCAACTATTCCGAATCATGTCGTGTTTGGTATCATATGAAAGGGCATTAAAAAACATTTTAAATGCAATTTGAAAAAAATGAAAATTTACGATAGGCAACTGTTTGAAAATTCAACTATTCCGAATCATGTCGTGTTTGGTATCATATGTAAGGGCAATAAAAGACCTTTCAAATGCAATTGGAAAAAATTTAAAATTTGCGATAGGCAATTGTTTGAAAATTCAACTATTCAGTATCATGCCGTGTTTGGTATCATATGAAAGGGCATTAAAAGACCTTTCAAATGCAATTGGAAATAATTGAAAATTTACGATAGGCAACTGTTTAAAAATTCAACTATTTCGAATCATGTCGTGTTTGGTATCATATAAAAGGGCATTAAAAGAGCTTTTAAATGCAATTGGAAAAAATTGAAAATTCACGATAGGCAACTGTTTGAAAATTCAACTATTCCGAATCATGTCGTGTTTGATATCGTATGAAAGGGCATTAAAAGACCTTTTAAATATAATTGGAAAAAATTTAAAATTTGCGTTAGGCAATTGTTTGAAAATTCAACTATTCAGAATTATGCCGTGTTTGGTATCATATGAAAGGGCATTAAAAGTACTCTCGAATGCAATATGAAAAAATTGAAAATTTACGATAGGCAACTGTTTGAAAATTCAACTATTTCGAATAATGTCGTGTTTGGTATCATATGAAAGGGCATTAAAAGACCTTTTATATGCAATTGGAAAAAATTGAAAATTTACGATAGGCAACTGTTTGAAAATTCAACTATTTCGAATCATGTCGTGTTTGGTATCATATGAAAGGGCATTAAAGACCTTTCAAATGCAATTGGAAAAAATTTAAAATTTACGATAGGCAATTGTTTGAAAATTCAACTAATCAGAATCATGCCGTGTTTGGTATCATATGAAAGGGCATTAAAAAATCTTTTAAATGTAATTGGAAAAAATTTAAAATTTGCGATAGGCAATTGTTTGAAAATTCAACTATTCAGAATCATGCCGTGTTTGGTATCATATGAAAGGGCATTAAAAGACCTTTGAAATGCAATTGGAAATATTGAAAATTTACGATAGGCAACTGTTTAAAAATTCAACTATTCCGAATCATGTCGTGTTTGGTATCATATGAAAGGGCATTAAAAGACATTTTAAATGCAATTTGAAAAAAATTAAAATTTACGATAGGCAACTGTTTGAAAATTCAACTATTCCGAATCATGTCGTGCTTGGTATCATATGTAAGGGCAATAAAAGACCTTTCAAATGCAATTGGAAAAAATTAAAAATTTGCGATAGGCAATTGTTTGAAAATTCAACTATTCAGTATCATGCCGTGTTTGGTATCATATGAAAGGGCATTAAAAGACCTTTCAAATGCAATTGGAAATAATTGAAAATTTACGATAAGCAACTGTTTAAAAATTCAACTATTTCGAATCATGTCGTGTTTGGTATCATATAAAAGGGCATTAAAAGAGCTTTTAAATGCAATTGGAAAAAATTGAAAATTCACGATAGGCAACTGTTTAAAAATTCAACTATTCCGAATCATGTCGTGTTTGATATCGTATGAAAGGGCATTAAAAGACCTTTTATATGCAATTGGAAAAAATTGAAAATTTACGTTAGGCAACTGTTTGAAAATTCAACTATTCCGAATCATGTCGTGTTTGGTATCATATGTAAGGGCAATAAAAGACCTTTCAAATGCAATTGGAAAAAATTTAAAATTTACGATAGGCAATTGTTTGAAAATTCAATTATTCCGCATCATGTTCTGTTTGGTATCATATGAAAAGGCATTAAAAGACCTTTTAAATGTAATTGGAAAAAATTTAAAATTTGCGTTAGGCAATTGTTTGAAAATTCAACTATTCAGAATTATGCCGTGTTTGGTATCATATGAAAGGGCATTAAAAGTACTCTCGAATGCAATATGAAAAAATTGGAAATTTACGATAGGCAACTGTTTAAAAATTTAACTATTCCGAATCATATCGTGTTTGGTATCATATGAAAGGGCATTAAAATACCTTTTAAATGTAATTGGAAAAAATTTAAAATTTGCGATAGGCAATTGTTTGAAAATTCAACTATTCAGAATCATGCCGTGTTTGGTATCATATGAAAGGGCATTAAAAGTACTTTCGAATGCAATATGAAAAAATTGAAAATTTACGATAGGCAACTGTTTGAAAATTCAACTATTCCGAATCGTGTCGTCTTTGGTATCATATAAAAGGGCATTAAAAGAGCTTTTAAATGCAATTGGAAAAAATTGAAAATTCACGATAGGCAACTGTTTGAAAATTCAACTATTCCGAATCATGTCGTGTTTGATATCGTATGAAAGGGCATTAAAAGACCTTTTATATGCAATTGGAAAAAATTGAAAATTTACGTTAGGCAACTGTTTGAAAATTCAACTATTCCGAATCATGTCGTGTTTGGTATCATATGTAAGGGCAATAAAAGACCTTTCAAATGCAATTGGAAATAATTGAAAATTTACGATAGGCAATTGTTTGAAAATTCAATTATTCCGCATCATGTCCTGTTTGGTATCATATGAAAGGGCATTAAAAGACATTTTAAATGCAATTTGAAAAAAATGAAAATTTACGATAGGCAACTGTTAGAAAATTCAACTATTCCGAATCATGTCGTGTTTGGTATCATATGTAAGGGCAATAAAAGACCTTTCAAATGCAATTGGAAAAAATTTAAAATTTGCGTTAGGCAATTGTTTGAAAATTCAACTATTCAGTATCATGCCGTGTTTGGTATCATATGAAAGGGCATTAAAAGACCTTTCAAATGCAACTGGAAATAATTGAAAATTTACGATAGGCAACTGTTTAAAAATTCAACTATTTCGAATCATGTCGTGTTTGGTATCATATGAAAGGGCATTAAAAGTACTCTCGAATGCAATATGAAAAAATTGAAAATTTACGATAGGCAACTGTTTAAAAATTTAACTATTCCGAATCATATCGTGTTTGGTATCATATGAAAGGGCATTAAAATACCTTTTAAATGTAATTGGAAAAAATTTAAAATTTGCGATAGGCAATTGTTTGAAAATTCAACTATTCAGAATCATGCCGTGTTTGGTATCATATGAAAGGGCATTAAAAGTACTTTCGAATGCAATATGAAAAAATTGAAAATTTACGATAGGCAACTGTTTGAAAATTCAACTATTCCGAATCGTGTCGTCTTTGGTATCATATAAAAGGGCATTAAAAGAGCTTTTAAATGCAATTGGAAAAAATTGAAAATTCACGATAGGCAACTGTTTGAAAATTCAACTATTCAGAATCATGCCGTGTTTGGTATCATATGAAAGGGCATTAAAAGTACTTTCGAATGCAATATGAAAAAATTGAAAATTTACGATAGGCAACTGTTTGAAAATTCAACTATTCCGAATCGTGTCGTCTTTGGTATCATATAAAAGGGCATTAAAAGAGCTTTTAAATGCAATTGGAAAAAATTGAAAATTCACGATAGGCAACTGTTTGAAAATTCAACTATTCCGAATCATGTCGTGTTTGATATCGTATGAAAGGGCATTAAAAGACCTTTTATATGCAATTGGAAAAAATTGAAAATTTACGTTAGGCAACTGTTTGAAAATTCAACTATTCCGAATCATGTCGTGTTTGGTATCATATGTAAGGGCAATAAAAGACCTTTCAAATGCAATTGGAAATAATTGAAAATTTACGATAGGCAACTGTTTGAAAATTCAATTATTCCGCATCATGTCCTGTTTGGTATCATATGAAAGGGCATTAAAAGACATTTTAAATGCAATTTGAAAAAAATGAAAATTTACGATAGGCAACTGTTAGAAAATTCAACTATTCCGAATCATGTCGTGTTTGGTATCATATGTAAGGGCAATAAAAGACCTTTCAAATGCAATTGGAAAAAATTTAAAATTTGCGTTAGGCAATTGTTTGAAAATTCAACTATTCAGTATCATGCCGTGTTTGGTATCATATGAAAGGGCATTAAAAGACCTTTCAAATGCAACTGGAAATAATTGAAAATTTACGATAGGCAACTGTTTAAAAATTCAACTATTTCGAATCATGTCGTGTTTGGTATCATATGAAAGGGCATTAAAAGTACTCTCGAATGCAATATGAAAAAATTGAAAATTTACGATAGGCAACTGTTTAAAAATTTAACTATTCCGAATCATATCGTGTTTGGTATCATATGAAAGGGCATTAAAATACCTTTTAAATGTAATTGGAAAAAATTTAAAATTTGCGATAGGCAATTGTTTGAAAATTCAACTATTCAGAATCATGCCGTGTTTGGTATCATATGAAAGGGCATTAAAAGTACTTTCGAATGCAATATGAAAAAATTGAAAATTTACGATAGGCAACTGTTTGAAAATTCAACTATTCCGAATCGTGTCGTCTTTGGTATCATATAAAAGGGCATTAAAAGAGCTTTTAAATGCAATTGGAAAAAATTGAAAATTCACGATAGGCAACTGTTTGAAAATTCAACTATTCCGAATCATGTCGTGTTTGATATCGTATGAAAGGGCATTAAAAGACCTTTTATATGCAATTGGAAAAAATTTAAAATTTACGTTAGGCAACTGTTTGAAAATTCAACTATTCCGAATCATGTCGTGTTTGGTATCATATGTAAGGGCAATAAAAGACCTTTCAAATGCAATTGGAAATAATTGAAAATTTACGATAGGCAATTGTTTGAAAATTCAATTATTCCGCATCATGTCCTGTTTGGTATCATATGAAAGGGCATTAAAAGACATTTTAAATGCAATTTGAAAAAAATGAAAATTTACGATAGGCAACTGTTAGAAAATTCAACTATTCCGAATCATGTCGTGTTTGGTATCATATGTAAGGGCAATAAAAGACCTTTCAAATGCAATTGGAAAAAATTTAAAATTTGCGTTAGGCAATTGTTTGAAAATTCAACTATTCAGTATCATGCCGTGTTTGGTATCATATGAAAGGGCATTAAAAGACCTTTCAAATGCAACTGGAAATAATTGAAAATTTACGATAGGCAACTGTTTAAAAATTCAACTATTTCGAATCATGTCGTGTTTGGTATCATATGAAAGGGCATTAAAACACCTTTTAAATGTAATTGGAAAAAATTTAAAATTTGCGTTAAGCAATAGTTTGAAAATTCAACTATTCAGAATTATGCCGTGTTTGGTATCATATAAAAGGGCATTAAAAGTACTCTCGAATGCAATATGAAAAAATTGAAAATTTATGATAGGCAACTGTTTAAAAATTTAACTATTCCGAATCATATCGTGTTTGGTATCATATGAAAGGGCATTAAAATACCTTTTAAATGTAATTGGAAAAAATTTAAAATTTGCGATAGGCAATTGTTTGAAAATTCAACTATTCAGAATCATGCCGTGTTTGGTATCATATAAAAGGGCATTAAAAGTACTCTCGAATGCAATATGAAAAAATTGAAAATTTATGATAGGCAACTGTTTAAAAATTTAACTATTCCGAATCATATCGTGTTTGGTATCATATGAAAGGGCATTAAAATACCTTTTAAATGTAATTGGAAAAAATTTAAAATTTGCGATAGGCAATTGTTTGAAAATTCAACTATTCAGTATCATGCCGTATTTGGTATCATATGAAAGGGCATTAAAAGACCTTTCAAATGCAACTGGAAATAATTGAAAATTTACGATAGGCAACTGTTTAAAAATTCAACTATTTCGAATCATGTCGTGTTTGGTATCATATGAAAGGGCATTAAAACACCTTTTAAATGTAATTGGAAAAAATTTAAAATTTGCGTTAAGCAATAGTTTGAAAATTCAACTATTCAGAATTATGCCGTGTTTGGTATCATATAAAAGGGCATTAAAAGTACTCTCGAATGCAATATGAAAAAATTGAAAATTTATGATAGGCAACTGTTTAAAAATTTAACTATTCCGAATCATATCGTGTTTGGTATCATATGAAAGGGCATTAAAATACCTTTTAAATGTAATTGGAAAAAATTTAAAATTTACGATAGGCAACTGTTTGAAAATTCAACTATTCCGAATCATGTCGTGTTTGGTAACATATAAAAGGGCATTAAAAGAGCTTTTAAATGCAATTGGAAAAAATTGAAAATTCACGATAGGCAACTGTTTGAAAATTCAACTATTCCGAATCATGTCGTGTTTGATATCGTATGAAAGGGCAATAAAAGACCTTTCAAATGCAATTGGAAAAAATTTAAAATTTACGATAGGCAATTGTTTGAAAATTCAATTATTCCGCATCATGTCCTGTTTGGTATCATATGAAAGGGCATTAAAAGACATTTGAAATGCAATTTGAAAAAAATGAAAATTTACGATAGGCAACTGTTTGAAAATTCAACTATTCAGAATCATGTCGTGTTTGGTATCATGTGAAAGGGCATTAAAAGACCTTTCAAATGCAATTGGAAAAAATTTAAAATTTATGATAGGCAATTGTTTTAAAATACAACTATTACGAATCATGTCGTGTTTGGTATCATATGAAAGGGCATTAAAATACCTTTCAAATGCAATTGGAAAAAATTTAAAATTTACGATAGGCAATTGCTTGAAAATACAACTATTCCGAATCATGTCGTGTTTTCCAACGATTTCCAACAGTTTTTCAAAAAGTTAAGAGAAAAAATTTAACTGATTTCATGTACATATAAAATATAAATGTGGAACTATCAGAAATGATGCCCGAAGAATTTTTCTTAGATTAACAAAATCTTTTTGGAAATAAAACACGTATATGATTGAAATTTTACGACTGTCAATGTGACAAATAGTTTTTAAAAGTATATAGTAAAACAAAGCAAAATTTGTCCTCGGCAGTAATATACAGGGTGGTCCATTTAAAGTGTTATCAGGAAATATCTCGGAAACTATAAATTTTACGCAAAAATGACCTAGACGAAAAACAATCGTACAAAAGGGGGCCATTATAACGAAATATTGGTTTTGTCCTAGATGGCGCTGTTGTCGCTAAATCATGGTCAACTCAATTTTTTTTAAATGAAAACCCCTATTTTTTATTGAAGAATCAGATTCCTCGTTAAAAAAAGAAGAATTTATTTAGTTCACTTTTTCGTCAGCATGATAGATGACGCTGTAATCCCGAAAAATGATGTTGCTTTCGGACGTTCCTGTATTAGAGCTTATGCTTAATTTAATTAAAAACTAAAATAAAATGCAATTTAAATTTACACTATATGATTTTAGACAGAATGTAAACAATCAGATGAACCATATTTTATAAAAATGGCAATTGAATGTAATGAGACTATTTGTGATTTTAGATGTGCGTGTTAGAGTATGCGCTTGCACGCACACAAACAAAAATTAACAAACTCACAAACAAACTCACACGCACACAAACTCAAATAATACACACACACACACAGCCGCGCGCATAAGCTCTAATACAGGAACGTCCGAAAGCAACATCATTTTTCGCGATTACAGCGTCATCTATCATGCTGACGAAAAAGTGAACTAAATAAATTATTCTTTTTTTTAACGAGGAATCTGATTCTTTAAAAAAAATAGGGGTTTTCATTAAAAAAAATTGAATTGACCATGATTTAGCGACAACAGCGCCATCTAGGACAAAACCAATATTTAGTTATTATGGCCCCCTTTTGTATGATTGTTTTTCGTCTAGGTCATTTTTGCGTAAAATTTATAGTTTCCGAGATATTTCCTGATAACACTTTAAATGGACCATCCTGTATAGTAAAATAAAAAAATATCTTTAGATGAGCAGAAGTACAAAAATAAAAAGGTTTAGATCGTAATTCAATTAAACCTTACTTCAGTGTCCGCGGAGCCTAGCGAAAAGGCCTGGCGAAGCCAGGCCGAACGCTAGTCCTATATACTAATCGTTCACATTCACTATAGTTTCCTCCGAGCGGCAACCAGACTTTAGACACGGCTACAGCTTAAACGGTTTGTGCGATTGTTGTGAATTTTTTTCTAGGATTTAAAGAATGTTGGGGACTAGTGCCTTTTGGGTATTTCAGATTTTTTGAAAGTACAGTCCGCTTGAAATTAACGACAAACTTTGCAAATTTTCTTGATCGAAGCATGCACGCGTTGCTATGCATTTGAAATTTGACCGCAAGCAGAAATTTTTCAGACCTGTCAATCACTTTTGACGTTTCGCAGGAAACATTTTTATATAAATATTTCAATTTCTAGACAAGTTGGAGACATTTTCTAATTTGATTTAGGTATTAGAGGATTGAGGACAAATGTTTTTAACGGTTTTCAATTGATTTCATGTTTGTATAAAAGTTTTTAATGATGCAACGTCCATTTCACAAATCTATGGTTAAGAAACAACATTACCTCTTATATACACGATCCAGGTTTTGAAAAATCATAGACCTAAGCTGTCATTTTTGACGTTACGCATGGAATTTTTCGATAGAATTATTTCAATTTCTAGACAAATTGTGAAAATTTTTTAATTTGATTTAGGTATTAGATGATTGAGGATACATGTTTTGAACTGTCTTGAATTGATTTCATGTTCAAAAAAAATTTTAAGACCAAACGTCAATTTGACAAATAGTTTGTTAAAGTATATAGTAAAACCAAGCAAAAATTGACCTCGGTGATAATATACAGTAAAACCAAAAAAAAATCTGCATTGTAAAAAAATTTTAATCGAATAAAAAAAAATCGGAATTTATATTCCAGCGATATTCAACAGTTTAAAAAAAAATAGAGAAAAATTAAATTTTTTTACAGTAACTCCTAGACTTTGCTGATTTGATTTCATGTTCAAATAAAGTATAAAGACAAAACGTCAATTTGACAAATAGTCTGTTAAAGTATATAGTAAAACCAAGCAAAAATTTACCTCGGTGATATTATACAGTAAAACCGAAAAGAATCTATATTGTAAAAAAAAGTTAATCGAATAAAAAAATTTCAGATTCCTGCGATTTTCAACAGTTTTAAAAAAAAATCAACTATTTCGAATCACGTCATGTTTGGTATCATATGAAAGGGCATTAAAATAACTTTTAAATGCAATTAGAAAAAATTTAAAATTCACGATAGGCAACTGTTTGAAAATTTAACTATTCCGAATCACGTCGTGTTTGGTATCATATGAAAGAGCATTAAAAGACCTTTTAAATGCAATTGGAAACAATTGAAAATTTGCGATAGGCAATTGTTTGAAAATTCAACTATTCAGAATCATGTCGTGTTTGGTATTATAATAAGGACATTAAAAGACCTTTCAAATGCAATTGTAAAAAATTTAAAATTTACGATAGGCTATTGTTTGAAAATACAACTATTCCGAATCATGTCGTGTTTGGTATCATATGAAAGGGCATTAAAAGACCTTTTAAATGCAATTGGAAAAAATTTAAAATTTGCGATAGGCAATTGTTTGAAAATTCAACTATTCCGAATCATGTCGTGTTTGGTATCATATGAACGGGCATTAAAAGACATTTTAAATGCAATTTGAAAAAATTGAAAATTTACGATAGGCAACTGTTTGAAAATTCAACTATTCAGAATCATGTCGTGTTTAATATCATATGAAAGGGCATTAAAAGTACTTTCGAATGCAATTAGAAAAAATTGAAAATTTACGATAGGCAACTGTTTGAAAATTCAACTATTCCGAATCATGTCGTGTTTGGTATCATATGAAAGGGCATTAAAAGAACTTATAAATGCAGTTGGAAAAAATTGAAAATTTACGATAGGCAACTGTTTGAAAATTTAACTATTCCGAATCATGTCGTGTTTGGTATCATATGAAAGGTCATTAAAAGAACTTATAAATGCAGTTGGAAAAAATTGAAAATATACGATAGGCAACTGTTTGAAAATTCAACTATTCCGAATCATGTCGTGTTTGCTATCATATGAAAGGGCATTAAAAGACCTTTTAAATGTAATTGGAAAAAATTTAAAATTTGCGATAGGCAATTGTTTGAAAATTCAACTATTCAGAATCATGTCGTGTTTGGTATTATAATAAGGGCATTAAAAGACCTTTCAAATGCAATTGGAAAAAATTTAAAATTTACGATAGGCAATTGTTTGAAAATTCAACTATTCCGTATCATGTCGTGTTTGGTATCATATGAAAGGGCATTAAAAGAACTTATAAATGCAGTTGGAAAAAATTGAAAATATACGATAGGCAACTGTTTAAAAATTCAACTATTCAGAATCATGGCGTGTTTGGTATCATATGAAAGGGCATTTAAAGACCTTTCAAATGCAATTAGAAAAAATTAAAAATTTACGATGGGTAATTGTTTGAAAATTCAACTATTCCGAATCATGTCGTGTTTGGTATCATATGAAAGGGCATTGAAAGTACTTTCGAATGCAATTTCCTATATACTAATCGGTCAAATTCACTATATATTCATCTGGGCGGCAACCAGACTTTAGACACGGCTACAGCTTAAACGGTTTGTGCGATTGTTGTGAATTTTTTTCTAGGATTTAAAGAATGTTTTGGACTAGTGCCTTTTAGGTATTTCAGATTTTTTGAAAGTACAGTCCGCTTGAAATTAACAACAAACTTTGCAAATTTTCTTGATCGAAGCATGCACGCGTTGCTATGCATTTGAAATTTGACCGCAAGCAGAAATTTTTCAGAGCTGTCAATCACTTTTGACGTTTCACATGAACCTGTTTTACATTAATATTTCAATTTCTAGACAAGTTGGAGAAATTTTCTAATTTGATTTAGGTATTAAAGGATTGAGGACATATGTTTTGAACGGTTTTCAATTGATTTCATGTTTGTATAAAAGTTTTTAATGATGCAACGTCCATTTCACAAATCTATGGTTAAGAAACAACATTACCTCTTATATACACGATCCAGGTTTTGAAAAATCATAGACCTAAGCTGTCATTTTTGACGTTACGCATGGAATTTTTCGATAGAATTATTTCAATTTCTAGACAAATTGTGAAAATTTTGTAATTTGATTTAGGTATTAGATGATTGAGGATACATGTTTGGAACTGTCTTGAATCCTATATACTAATCGTTCACATTCACTATAGTTTCCTCCGAGCGGCAACCAGACTTTAGACACGGCTACAGCTTAATCGGTTTGTGCGATTGTTGTGAATTTTTTTCTAGGATTTAAAGAATGTTGGGGACTAGTGCTTTTGGGTATTTCAGATTTTTTGAAAGTACAGTCCGCTTGAAATTAACGACAAACTTTGCAAATTTTCTTGATCGAAGCATGCACGCGTTGCTATGCATTTGAAATTTGACCGCAAGCAGAAATTTTTCAGACCTGTCAATCACTTTTGACGTTTCGCAGGAAACATTTTTATATAAATATTTCAATTTCTAGACAAGTTGGAGACATTTTCTAATTTGATTTAGGTATTAGAGGATTGAGGACAAATGTTTTTAACGGTTTTCAATTGATTTCATGTTTGTATAAAAGTTTTTAATGATGCAACGTCCATTTCACAAATCTATGGTTAAGAAACAACATTACCTCTTATATACACGATCCAGGTTTTGAAAAATCATAGACCTAAGCTGTCATTTTTGACGTTACGCATGGAATTTTTCGATAGAATTATTTCAATTTCTAGACAAATTGTGAAAATTTTTTAATTTGATTTAGGTATTAGATGATTGAGGATACATGTTTTGAACTGTCTTGAATTGATTTCATGTTCAAAAAAAGTTTTAAGACCAAACGTCAATTTGACAAATAGTTTGTTAAAGTATATAGTAAAACCAAGCAAAAATTGACCTCGGTGATAATATACAGTAAAACCAAAAAAAAATCTGCATTGTAAAAAAATTTTAATCGAATAAAAAAAAATCGGAATTTATATTCCAGCGATATTCAACAGTTTAAAAAAAAATAGAGAAAAATTAAATTTTTTTACAGTAACTCCTAGACTTTGCTGATTTGATTTCATGTTCAAATAAAGTATAAAGACAAAACGTCAATTTGACAAATAGTCTGTTAAAGTATATAGTAAAACCAAGCAAAAATTTTCCTCGGTGATATTATACAGTAAAACCGAAAAGAATCTATATTGTAAAAAAAAGTTAATCGAATAAAAAAATTTCAGATTCCTGCGATTTTCAACAGTTTTAAAAAAAATCAACTATTTCGAATCACGTCATGTTTGGTATCATATGAAAGGGCATTAAAATAACTTTTAAATGCAATTAGAAAAAATTTAAAATTCACGATAGGCAACTGTTTGAAAATTTAACTATTCCGAATCACGTCGTGTTTGGTATCATATGAAAGAGCATTAAAAGACCTTTTAAATGCAATTGGAAACAATTGAAAATTTGCGATAGGCAATTGTTTGAAAATTCAACTATTCAGAATCATGTCGTGTTTGGTATTATAATAAGGGCATTAAAAGACCTTTCAAATGCAATTGGAAAAAATTTAAAATTTACGATAGGCAATTGTTTGAAAATACAACTATTCCGAATCATGTCGTGTTTGGTATCATATGAAAGGGCATTAAAAGAACTTATAAATGCAGTTGGAAAAAATTGAAAATATACGATAGGCAACTGTTTAAAAATTCAACTATTCAGAATCATGGCGTGTTTGGTATCATATGAAAGGGCATTTAAAGACCTTTCAAATGCAATTAGAAAAAATTAAAAATTTACGATGGGTAATTGTTTGAAAATTCAACTATTCCGAATCATGTCGTGTTTGGTATCATATGAAAGGGCATTAAAAGTACTTTCGAATGCAATTAGAAAAAATTGAAAATTTACGATAGGCAACTGTTTGAAAATTCAACTATTCCGAATCATGTCGTGTTTGGTATCATATGAAAGGGCATTAAAAGAACTTATAAATGCAGTTGGAAAAAATTGAAAATATACGATAGGCAACTGTTTAAAAATTCAACTATTCAGAATCATGTCGTGTTTGGTATCATATGAAAGGGCATTTAAAGACCTTTCAAATGCAATTAGAAAAAATTAAAAATTTACGATGGGTAATTGTTTGAAAATTCAACTATTCCGAATCATGTCGTGTTTGGTATCATATGAAAGGGCATTAAAAGACATTTTAAATGCAATTTGAAA
Source organism: Pterostichus madidus (assembly GCA_911728475.2). Lineage (NCBI taxonomy): Eukaryota > Metazoa > Arthropoda > Insecta > Coleoptera > Carabidae > Pterostichus > Pterostichus madidus. The sequence goes on along the minus strand of OU452304.1, from coordinate 22,905,605 downwards.
AAATTGAAAATTTACGATAGGCAACTGTTTGAAAATTCAACTATTCCGAATCATGTCGTGTTTGGTATCATATGAAAGGGCATTAAGAGACCTTTTATATGCAATTAGAAAAAATTGAAAATTTACGATAGGCAACTGTTTGAAAATTGAACTATTCCGAATCATGTCGTGTTTGGTATCATATGAAAGGGCATTAAAAGACCTTTTAAATGTAATTGGAAAAAATTTAAAATTTGCGATAGGCAATTGTTTGAAAATTCAACTATTCAGAATCATGTCGTGTTTGGTATTATAATAAGGGCATTAAAAGACGTTTCAAATGCAATTGGAAAAAATTTAAAATTTACGATAGGCAATTGTTTGAAAATACAACTATTCCGAATCATGTCGTGTTTGGTATCATATGAAAGGGCATTAAAAGAACTTATAAATGCAGTTGGAAAAAATTGAAAATATACGATAGGCAACTGTTTAAAAATTCAACTATTCAGAATCATGGCGTGTTTGGTATCATATGAAAGGGCATTTAAAGACCTTTCAAATGCAATTAGAAAAAATTAAAAATTTACGATGGGTAATTGTTTGAAAATTCAACTATTCCGAATCATGTCGTGTTTGGTATCATATGAAAGGGCATTAAAAGTACTTTCGAATGCAATTAGAAAAAATTGAAAATTTACGATAGACAACTGTTTGAAAATTCAACTATTCCGAATCATGTCGTGTTTGGTATCATATGAAAGGGCATTAAAAGAACTTATAAATGCAGTTGGAAAAAATTGAAAATATACGATAGGCAACTGTTTAAAAATTCAACTATTCAAAATCATGTCGTGTTTGGTATCATATGAAAGGGCATTTAAAGACCTTTCAAATGCAATTAGAAAAAATTAAAAATTTACGATGGGTAATTGTTTGAAAATTCAACTATTCCGAATCATGTCGTGTTTGGTATCATATGAAAGGGCATTAAAAGACATTTTAAATGCAATTTGAAAAAATTGAAAATTTACGATAGGCAACTGTTTGAAAATTCAACTATTCCGAATCATGTCGTGTTTGGTATCATATGAAAGGGCATTAAAAGGCCTATTAAATGTAATTGGAAAAAATTTAAAATTTGCGATAGGCAATTGTTTGAAAATTCAACTATTCAGAATCATGCCGTGTTTGGTATCATATGAAAGGGCATTTAAAGACCTTTCAAATGCAATTGGAAAAAATTATAAATTTACGATGGGTAATTGTTTGAAAATTCAACTATTCCGAATCATGTCGTGTTTGGTATCATATGAAAGGGCATTGAAAGACCTTTCAAATGCAATTGGAAAAAATTGAAATTTACGATAGGCAGTTGTTTGAAAATTCAACTATTCAGAATCATGTCGTGTTTGGTATCATATGAAAGGTCATTAAAAGAATTTATAAATGCAGCTGGAAAAAAGTGAAAATATACGATAGGCAACTGTTTGAAAATTCAACTATTCAGAATCATGTCGTGTTTGGTATCATATGAAAGGGCATTTAAAGACCTTTCAAATGCAATTGGAAAAAATTATAAATTTACGATGGGTAATTGTTTGAAAATTCAACTATTCCGAATCATGTCGTGTTTGGTATCATATGAAAGGGCATTGAAAGACCTTTCAAATGCAATTGGAAAAAATTGAAATTTACGATAGGCAGTTGTTTGAAAATTCAACTATTCAGAATCATGTCGTGTTTGGTATCATATGAAAGGTCATTAAAAGAATTTATAAATGCAGCTGGAAATAATTGAAAATTTACGATAGGCAGCTGTTTAAAAATTCAACAATTCCGATTCATCTCGTGTTTGGTATCATATGAAAGGGCATTAAAAGACCTGTTAAATGTAATTGGAAAAAATTTAAAATTTGCGATAGGCAATTGTTTGAAAATTCAACTATTCATAATCATGCCGTGTTTGGTATCATATGAAAGGGCATTAAAAGTACTTTCGAATGCAATATGAAAAAATTGAAAATTTACGATAGGCAACTGTTTGAAAATTCAACTATTCCGAATCATGTCGTGTTTGATATCATATGAAAGGGCATTAAAAGACCTTTGAAATGCAATTGGAAAAAATTTAAAATTTGCGATAGGTAGTTGTTTGAAAATTCAACTATTCAGAATCACGTCATGTTTGGTATCATATGAAAGGGCTTTAACAGACCTTTTAAATGCAATTGGAAATAATAGAAAATTTACGATAGGCAACTGTTTAAAAATTCAACTATTCCGAATCATGTCGTGTTTGGTATCATATGAAAGTGCATTAAAAGACCTTTTAAATGTAATTGGAAAAAATTTAAAATTTGCGATAGGCAATTGTTTGAAAATTCAAATATTCAGAATCATGCCATGTTTGGTATCATATGATAGGGCATTAAAAGTACTTTCGAATGCAATATGAAAAAATTGGAAATTTTCGATAGGCAACTGTTTGAAAATTCAACTATTCCGAATCATGTCGTGTTTGGTATCATATGAAAGGGCATTAAAAGACCTTTTAAATGTAATTGGAAAAAATTTAAAATTTGCGATAGGCAATTGTTTGAAAATTAAACTATTCAGAATCATGCCGTGTTTGGTATCATATGAAAGAGCATTAAAAGTACTTTCGAATGCAATATGAAAAAATTGAAAATTTACGATAGGCAACTATTTGAAAATTCAACTATTCCGAATCATGTCGTGTTTGGTATCATATGAAAGGGCATTAAAATACCTTTTAAATGCAATTGGAAAAAATTGAAAATTTACGATAGGCAACTGTTTGAAAATTCAACTATTCCGAATCACGTCGTGTTTGGTATCATATGAAAGGGCATTAAAAGACCTTTTAAATGCAATTGGAAAAAATTGAAAATTCACGATAGGCAACTGTTTGAAAATTCAACTATTCTGAATCATGTCGTGTTTGGTATCATATGAAAGGGCATTAAAAGACCTTTTATATGCAATTAGAAAAAATTGAAAATTTACGATAGGCAACTGTTTGAAAATTCAACTATTCCGAATCATGTCGTGTTTGGTATCATATGAAAGGGCATTAAAAGACCTTTTAAATGTAATTGGAAAAAATTTAAAATTTGCGATAGGCAATTGTTTGAAAATTCAACTATTCAGAATCATGTCGTGTTTGGTATTATAATAAGGGCATTAAAAGACCTTTCAAATGCAATTGGAAAAAATTTAAAATTTACGATAGGCAATTGTTTGAAAATACAACTATTCCGAATCATGTCGTATTTGGTATCATATGAAAGGGCATTAAAAGAACTTATAAATGCAGTTGGAAAAAATTGAAAATATACGATAGGCAACTGTTTAAAAATTCAACTATTCAGAATCATGGCGTGTTTGGTATCATATGAAAGGGCATTTAAAGACCTTTCAAATGCAATTAGAAAAAATTAAAAATTTACGATGGGTAATTGTTTGAAAATTCAACTATTCCGAATCATGTCGTGTTTGGTATCATATGAAAGGGCATTAAAAGTACTTTCGAATGCAATTAGAAAAAATTGAAAATTTACGATAGGCAACTGTTTGAAAATTCAACTATTCCGAATCATGTCGTGTTTGGTATCATATGAAAGGGCATTAAAAGAACTTATAAATGCAGTTGGAAAAAATTGAAAATATACGATAGGCAACTGTTTAAAAATTCAACTATTCAGAATCATGTCGTGTTTGGTATCATATGAAAGGGCATTTAAAGACATTTCAAATGCAATTAGAAAAAATTAAAAATTTACAATGGGTAATTGTTTGAAAATTCAACTATTCCGAATCATGCCGTGTTTGGTATCATATGAAAGGGCATTAAAAGTACTTTCGAATGCAATATGAAAAAATTTAAAATTTACGATAGGCAACTGTTTGAAAATTCAACTATTCCGAATCATGTCGTGTTTGGTATCATATGAAAGGTCATTAAAAGAATTTATAAATGCAGTTGGAAAAAATTGAAAATATACGATAGGCAACTGTTTGAAAATTCAACTATTCAGAATCATGTCGTGTTTGGTATCATATGAAAGGGCATTTAAAGACCTTTCAAATGCAATTGGAAAAAATTATAAATTTACGATGGGTAATTGTTTGAAAATTCAACTATTCCGAATCATGTCGTGTTTGGTATCATATGAAAGGGCATTGCAGCCTAGACAACAGAATAAATAGAACTCACCCGTCAAGTGCGAAATTTATTTGGGTTTTTGTCTGGGTTTTTGGAGTTGGATTAAAATATACTGTTTGTCACTGGACTTCTCGAGTATCGTTTTATTAAGATAAGTGTTATCTTTCATTTTTATAGTAGTTTAGTTTTTTATATATATATTTTCTTTCATATCGTTATTTGTTTATATTGGTTACGTGTATAGAAACGCTGAGTTATGTTTTGTTTTTAGGTGTGATTGACGTTTGACAGTTGTGTAAATGTAACTGTTTTCTTTTTCTATTTATAGTTAAGGACAAGCCTGGTAAGCTACCTTAACTTCTACTCTTCTACCGAGAGAACCCTCCTTTTATTTCTTTTGGATAAATGAAAAATAAATGGGTGAAATTTGATGAATGTAAGTTTGGTACGTGGAATGTTAGGGGTATAACTGGTAAAGAAAATGAATTGATGAATGTCATGCGTGTGTATAATGTAGATGTTTTGTGTGTCAGTGAGACTAAAAGGAAAGGATGTAGTGAGGAAGAAGTGGATGGATTGTTTTGCTTGTGGTCGGGTGTTGCTGAGAATGAACACGCGAAGCATGGTGTTGGTGTGCTTGTTAGTGAACGAATGAAACCGTTTGTGAGAGAATATGGTTGTACTTCATCGAGAATTTTTTGGCTGAGATTAAAGGTAGGCTTTCATAGAATCTTCGTTGTGTCAGTTTATGGTCCAACCGAATCCGAAAATGATCTTGAAAAAGATAGATTTTGGAATTTGTTAGATAGTGTTATTGATTCATGTGATTCAGGTGAGAAAGTTATTGTATGTGGTGATTTAAATGGTTGGGTGGGAGTTAAGAGAAGCATGTCTGGGAATGTATTGGGTAAGTTTGGTGATGCAAGAGTGAATGAAAACGGTAGGAAAATAGTTTCTTTCTGTTTGGAGCGTGATCTCTTTGTTTCCAACTCTATCTTTAAACATAAACTTGCTCATTTGTATACATGGGAGAATATTAGTGAAAATAGACGGAGTATAATTGATTTTATTTTGTATGATGAACGATTGAGAAGTTTAGTTGTAGATACGCGTGTGAAGCGTGGTGCTGAATTGGGTACGAATGACCATTATTTGGTGGTATCGCGTATACGTCTAGATAAATGTTGGAGAATGAGGGTGAAAAAGACTAATAAAATGTTTCGTGTGAAATCCAGTGCACTGCAGAATGAGGATGTTAGAGATTTGTTTGTTGAGAAAATAAATGAATCTTTGCCTGTATGTGAACTTAATTTTGAATGCAGCATAAATGATGTTTGGTTCAAATTTAAGGATACAGTTCTTAAATGTGCAAAAGAAGTTTGTGGTGAATGTCGATTAGGTTCTTGTCCAAAAAATGCATGGTGGAATAAAGAAGTTAAAGAAGCGATTGAGGTGAAAAAGAGAGCATACTTGCGATTTCTAAATGTGAAAGATGTGCCTGGAAGTTTACGTGATGAATGCTTGCTGGAATACAAGAGGTTAAATAAATGTGTTAAGAGAGTAGTGAGAGAAAGCAAGGCGCGTTTTGATGATTTGATGAGTGAAAGATTAACTAATGATTTTACTATGAATAAAAGAATGTTTTGGTTGAGAGTGAAGAGATTGAGAGGTGGTAATGTCAGGGCAGTGAAAGCGATTAAGAGTGCGGATGGTGAGTTATTGTGGAATGAATCAGATGTTACTAATAGATGGTGTGAGTACTTTAGGACTTTATATGGTAGCATTAATAGACCGAATGGTTGTAGTGAAAATGTTAGCGAAAATGTTAGTGGTGATGAATGGGATATAGATGAGAGTGATGTTAGTTTCGCATTGATGCGTCTGAAGAATGGTAAGGCTCCTGGTTTGGATGGTATATCGAATGAGATGTTGAAGTATGGAGGCGAGAGGTTATTTGACTGGTTAGTTTATTTGTTTAGATTTTGTTTAAAACGGTGTGTGGCTCCTGATGATTGGAAATGTGCTATCATTTGTCCTTTATTTAAAGGTAAAGGTAGTTCGAGTGAATGTACTAATTTTCGTGCGATAAGTTTGCTGAGTGTGGTAGGGAAGTTGTACGGGAAGATTCTTATTCATAAGGTACGAACCTTAACAATCTCCAAGTTAAGCGATATGCAAGGTGGTTTTTTGCCTGAGAGAGGATGTGTGGATCAATTGTTTTCTCTTCGTATGATTGTTGAAAAGTCACTTGCTAAGAACAAGAAGGTGTTCTGTGGCTTTCTCGATCTTAAAAAAGCATATGATAGTGTTCATCGTGAGACATTATGGGATGTACTGTTACAGTACGGTATAAATGGTAATTTGTTGGGGGCAATTCGTGCGCTGTATGAAGGTAGTGAGGCTGCGGTGAGAGTTAATGGTAGATTGAGTGATTGGTTTTGTATAGACATTGGCGTGAAACAAGGTTGTGGGATGTCTCCGTGGCTCTTTAATTTGTACATGGATGTATTGTTACGAACGGCGTTGAATGGGGTGGATGGTGTACATATTGGTGGTAATGTTGTGCCTGCGTTAGCATATGCGGATGATGTGGTTGTTATGGGTGAATCTGAAGAGCAATTGAGACGAATGATTCTAAATATAAATGAAGTAGGAAAAGATTTAAATTTATTATTAAATGTCGATAAATGTAAAGTGTTAGTGTTTGAAAAGAGCGATTTGGTGACTGATTGTAATGTTTCGGTGAATGGTGTGAGATTGGGTCAAGTGAATGAGTTTTTATATTTGGGTAGTATGTTTTCAAGGGATGGACGTATTGATTGTGAGATTGAAAGAAGAGTATCTGCGGGACGCAAGGTATTGGGTGCTCTGGGAACCTTTGCTCGAAATGTGAATGTATCCAGAGATGCTCGATTGAGTGTGTATAATGGTGTTTTAGTGCCTACATTGATGTATGGTAGTGAATGTTGGGTGTGGATGAAGAAACATGAACGTCGTATAACTGCTGTGGAAATGAGGTATTTGCGGGGTGTGTGTGGTTATACTAGAAGAGATCGTGTCCGGAATACATTGGTGTATGATGAGTGTGAAATTGAGAAGAATGTAGTTAGAAAAGTAGGTATAAGTCAGTTGAGATGGTTTGGGCATGTTGAACGTATGTCGAATGAGAGATTAATGAAACAGGTATATGTTGGTGAAATTGAGGGTGAAAGATTGCGTGGGCGACCTATGAATAAATGGATGAATATGATAGAAGGATTGTTGCGTGAACGAAAGTTTCCGAGTACGAGGAACAAACGTGCTTGTATGAAAGGAATTATGAATGTGGATGAAGCAAAAGTGGTGTGTCAGGATAGGAACGTTTGGCGAAGATTAATTGCGGAATGAATCTGATGATTTCAGAAAAGCGCAGGGTTTTAGATTTTAGTTTCGTTGTTTAGTAATTTCCTTAGAGTGTTTACCTGTAATTGTGTGAAATTCACTTTCAAAAACAAGCGCAGGGACGACACTCCCTTCGTTTCTTATCTTTTTTATTCTTTTCTGATTTTACATTGAGTGTTTAACTGCAATTGTGTGGAATTTACTTCCAAAAACAAACGTAGAGCGACACTCCCTTCCTTTCTTATCTTTTAATTCGTTTTCAGTTATTACGTAGTGTTTAACTGCAATTGTGTGAAATTCACTTTCAAAAACAAGCGCAGGGCGATGCTCCCTCCCTTTCTTATCTTTTTGTTTCATTTTCAGATACTGCATTGTGTGGTCTTTTCTTTCATATATAAGTGCAGACTATCGCTTTCATCTTTTCTAATCTTGTAGATTCGTTGTTAGTTTCGTTATTAGATTCGTTGTTAGGAGTAAACGTGAGTAATTTGAGATTTTTGTTTTTATGCATTCGTTATGTACGTTGAAGAAAGAAAATGAATGGTAAGTGAAAAGGAATGATGTGATTGAAGGTTTGTTGTGTGATAATAATTTCGAGTGTAATAAATGAATGAGTTTATATGGAGTGATCTATGAAAGTGGTTGAAGTGAGGGTGGAATGTTTGAATGAAAATGTTTGACGAATGACTGGTTGTTTGATGGGTGTGATGAGTGAATGTTTTATGAGTGATTTTAGGGTTCGTGCTACCCCATTTGTTGGGATATAGCGTGAAGATATGTATGTATGTATGTATGTATGTGAAAGGGCATTGAAAGACCTTTCAAATGCAATTGGAAAAAATTGAAATTTACGATAGGCAGTTGTTTGAAAATTCAACTATTCAGAATCACGTCATGTTTGGTATCATATGAAAGGGCATTAAAAGACCTTTTAAATGCAATTGGAAATAATTGAAAATTTACGATAGGCAACTGTTTAAAAATTCAACAATTCCGAATCATCTCGTGTTTGGTATCATATGAAAGGGCATTAAAAGACCTGTTAAATGTAATTGGAAAAAATTTAAAATTTGCGATAGGCAATTGTTTGAAAATTCAACTATTCATAATCATGCCGTGTTTGGTATCATATGAAAGGGCATTAAAAGTACTTTCGAATGCAATATGAAAAAATTGAAAATTTACGATAGGCAACTGTTTGAAAATTCAACTATTCCGAATCATGTCGTGTTTGATATCATATGAAAGGGCATTAAAAGACCTTTTAAATGCAATTGGAAAAAATTTAAAATTTGCGATAGGTAGTTGTTTGAAAATTCAACTATTCAGAATCACGTCATGTTTGGTATCATATGAAAGGGCATTAACAGACCTTTTAAATGCAATTGGAAATAATAGAAAATTTACGATAGGCAACTGTTTGAAAATTCAACTATTCCGAATCACGTCGTGTTTGGTATCATATGAAAGGGCATTAAAAGACCTTTTAAATGCAATTGGAAAAAATTGAAAATTCACGATAGGCAACTGTTTGAAAATTCAACTATTCTGAATCATGTCGTGTTTGGTATCATATGAAAGGGCATTAAAAGACCTTTTATATGCAATTAGAAAAAATTGAAAATTTACGATAGGCAACTGTTTGAAAATTCAACTATTCCGAATCATGTCGTGTTTGGTATCATATGAAAGGGCATTAAAAGACCTTTTAAATGTAATTGGAAAAAATTTAAAATTTGCGATAGGCAATTGTTTGAAAATTCAACTATTCAGAATCATGTCGTGTTTGGTATTATAATAAGGGCATTAAAAGACCTTTCAAATGCAATTGGAAAAAATTTAAAATTTACGATAGGCAATTGTTTGAAAATACAACTATTCCGAATCATGTCGTATTTGGTATCATATGAAAGGGCATTAAAAGAACTTATAAATGCAGTTGGAAAAAATTGAAAATATACGATAGGCAACTGTTTAAAAATTCAACTATTCAGAATCATGGCGTGTTTGGTATCATATGAAAGGGCATTTAAAGACCTTTCAAATGCAATTAGAAAAAATTAAAAATTTACGATGGGTAATTGTTTGAAAATTCAACTATTCCGAATCATGTCGTGTTTGGTATCATATGAAAGGGCATTAAAAGTACTTTCGAATGCAATTAGAAAAAATTGAAAATTTACGATAGGCAACTGTTTGAAAATTCAACTATTCCGAATCATGTCGTGTTTGGTATCATATGAAAGGGCATTAAAAGAACTTATAAATGCAGTTGGAAAAAATTGAAAATATACGATAGGCAACTGTTTAAAAATTCAACTATTCAGAATCATGTCGTGTTTGGTATCATATGAAAGGGCATTTAAAGACCTTTCAAATGCAATTAGAAAAAATTAAAAATTTACGATGGGTAATTGTTTGAAAATTCAACTATTCCGAATCATGCCGTGTTTGGTATCATATGAAAGGGCATTAAAAGTACTTTCGAATGCAATATGAAAAAATTTAAAATTTACGATAGGCAACTGTTTGAAAATTCAACTATTCCGAATCATGTCGTGTTTGGTATCATATGAAAGGTCATTAAAAGAATTTATAAATGCAGTTGGAAAAAATTGAAAATATACGATAGGCAACTGTTTGAAAATTCAACTATTCAGAATCATGTCGTGTTTGGTATCATATGAAAGGGCATTTAAAGACCTTTCAAATGCAATTGGAAAAAATTATAAATTTACGATGGGTAATTGTTTGAAAATTCAACTATTCCGAATCATGTCGTGTTTGGTATCATATGAAAGGGCATTGAAAGACCTTTCAAATGCAATTGGAAAAAATTGAAATTTACGATAGGCAGTTGTTTGAAAATTCAACTATTCAGAATCACGTCATGTTTGGTATCATATGAAAGGGCATTAAAAGACCTTTTAAATGCAATTGGAAATAATTGAAAATTTACGATAGGCAACTGTTTAAAAATTCAACAATTCCGAATCATCTCGTGTTTGGTATCATATGAAAGGGCATTAAAAGACCTGTTAAATGTAATTGGAAAAAATTTAAAATTTGCGATAGGCAATTGTTTGAAAATTCAACTATTCATAATCATGCCGTGTTTGGTATCATATGAAAGGGCATTAAAAGTACTTTCGAATGCAATATGAAAAAATTGAAAATTTACGATAGGCAACTGTTTGAAAATTCAACTATTCCGAATCATGTCGTGTTTGATATCATATGAAAGGGCATTAAAAGACCTTTTAAATGCAATTGGAAAAAATTTAAAATTTGCGATAGGTAGTTGTTTGAAAATTCAACTATTCAGAATCACGTCATGTTTGGTATCATATGAAAGGGCATTAACAGACCTTTTAAATGCAATTGGAAATAATAGAAAATTTACGATAGGCAACTGTTTGAAAATTCAACTATTCTGAATCATGTCGTGTTTGGTATCATATGAAAGGGCATTAAAAGACCTTTTATATGCAATTAGAAAAAATTGAAAATTTACGATAGGCAACTGTTTGAAAATTCAACTATTCTGAATCATGTCGTGTTTGGTATCATATGAAAGGGCATTAAAAGACCTTTTATATGCAATTAGAAAAAATTGAAAATTTACGATAGGCAACTGTTTGAAAATTCAACTATTCCGAATCATGTCGTGTTTGGTATCATATGAAAGGGCATTAAAAGACCTTTTAAATGTAATTGGAAAAAATTTAAAATTTGCGATAGGCAATTGTTTGAAAATTCAACTATTCAGAATCATGCCGTGTTTGGTATCATATGATAGGGCATTAAAAGTACTTTCGAATGCAATATGAAAAAATTGAAAATTTACGATAGGCAACTGTTTGAAAATTCAACTATTCCGAATCATGTCGTGTTTGGTATCATATGAAAGGGCATTAAAATACCTTTTAAATGCAATTGGAAAAAATTGAAAATTCACGATAGGCAACTGTTTGAAAATTCAACTATTCCGTATCATGTCGTGTTTGGTATCATATGAAAGGGCATTAAAAGACCTTTTATATGCAATTGGAAAAAATTGAAAATTTACGATAGGCAACTGTTTGAAAATTCAACTATTCCGAATCATGTCGTGTTTGGTATCATATGAAAGGGCATTAAAAGAACTTTTAAATGCAGATCGAAAAAATTGAAAATATACGATAGGCAACTGTTTGAAAATTCAACTATTCAGAATCATGTCGTGTTTGGTATCATATGAAAGGGCATTTAAAGACTTTTCAAATGCTATTGGAAAAAATTAAAAATGTACGATAGGCAATTTTTTGTGAATACAACTATTCAGAATCATGTCGTGTTTGGTATTATATGAAAGGGCATTAAAAGACCTTTTAAATGCAATTGGAAATAATTGAAAATTTACGATAGGCAACTGTTTAAAAATTTAACTATTCCGAATCATGTCGTGTTTGGTATCATATGAAAGGGCATTAAAAGACCTTTTAAGTGTAATTGGAAAAAATTTTTAATTTGCAATAGGCAATTGTTTGAAAATTCAACTATTCAGAATAATGCTGTGTTTGGTATCATATGAAAGGGCATTAAAAGTAATTTCGAATGCAATATGAAAAAATTGAAAATTTACGATAGGCAACTGTTTGAAAATTCAACTATTCCGAATCATGTCGTGTTTGGTATCATATGAAAGGGCATTAAAATACCTTTTAAATGCAATTGGAAAAAATTGAAAATTTACGATAGGCAACTGTTTGAAAATTCAACTATTCCGAATCATGTCGTGTTTGGTATCATATGAAAGGGCATTAAAAGACCTTTTGAATGTAATTGGAAAAAATTTAAAATTTGCGATAGGCAATTGTTTGAAAATTCAACTATTCAGAATCATGCCGTGTTTGGTATCATATGAAAGGGCATTAAAAGTACTTTCGAATGCAATATGAAAAAATTGAAAATTTACGATAGGCAACTGTTTGAAAATTCAACTATTCCGAATCATGTCGTGTTTGGTATCATATGAAAGGGCATTAAAATACCTTTTAAATGCAATTGGAAAAAATTGAAAATTCACGATAGGCAACTGTTTGAAAATTCAACTATTCCGTATCATGTCGTGTTTGGTATCATATGAAAGGGCATTAAAAGACCTTTTATATGCAATTGGAAAAAATTGAAAATTTACGATAGGCAACTGTTTGAAAATTCAACTATTCCGAATCATGTCGTGTTTGGTATCATATGAAAGGGCATTAAAAGACCTTTTATATGCAATTTGAAAAAATTGAAAATTCACGATAGGCAACTGTTTGAAAATTCAACTATTCAGAATCATGTCGTGTTTGGTATCATATGAAAGGGCATTAAAAGTACTTTCGAATGCAATAAGAAAAAATTGAAAATTTACGATAGGCAACTGTTTGAAAATTCAACTATTCCGAATCATGCCGTGTTTGGTATCATATGAAAGGGGATTAAAAGAACTTTTAAATGCAGTTCGAAAAAATTGAAAATATACGATAGGCAACTGTTTGTAAATTCAACTATTCAGAATCATGTCGTGTTTGGTATCATATGAAAGGGCATTTAAAGACTTTTCAAATGCTATTGGAAAAAATTAAAAATGTACGATAGGCAATTTTTTGTGAATACAACTATTCAGAATCATGTCGTGTTTGGTATTATATGAAAGGGCATTAAAAGACCTTTTAAATGCAATTGGAAATAATTGAAAATTTACGATAGGCAACTGTTTAAAAATTTAACTATTCCGAATCATGTCGTGTTTGGTATCATATGAAAGGGCATTAAAAGACCTTTTAAGTGTAATTGGAAAAAAATTTTAATTTGCAATAGGCAATTGTTTGAAAATTCAACTTATCAGAATAATGCTGTGTTTGGTATCATATGAAAGGGCATTAAAAGTAATTTCGAATGCAATATGAAAAAATTGAAAATTTACGATAGGCAACTGTTTGAAAATTCAACTATTCCGAATCATGTCGTGTTTGGTATCATATGAAAGGGCATTAAAATACCTTTTAAATGCAATTGGAAAAAATTGAAAATTTACGATAGGCAACTGTTTGAAAATTCAACTATTCCGAATCATGTCGTGTTTGGTATCATATGAAAGGGCATTAAAAGACCTTTTAAATGTAATTGGAAAAAATTTAAAATTTGCGATAGGCAATTGTTTGAAAATTCAACTATTCAGAATCATGCCGTGTTTGGTATCATATGAAAGGGCATTAAAAGTACTTTCGAATGCAATATGAAAAAATTGAAAATTTACGATAGGCAACTGTTTGAAAATTCAACTATTCCGAATCATGTCGTGTTTGGTATCATATGAAAGGGCATTAAAATACCTTTTAAATGCAATTGGAAAAAATTGAAAATTTACGATAGGCAACTGTTTGAAAATTCAACTATTCCGAATCATGTCGTGTTTGGTATCATATGAAAGGGCATTAAAAGACCTTTTATATGCAATTTGAAAAAATTGAAAATTCACGATAGGCAACTGTTTGAAAATTCAACTATTCAGAATCATGTCGTGTTTGGTATCATATGAAAGGGCATTAAAAGTACTTTCGAATGCAATAAGAAAAAATTGAAAATTTACGATAGGCAACTGTTTGAAAATTCAACTATTCCGAATCATGCCGTGTTTGGTATCATATGAAAGGGGATTAAAAGAACTTTTAAATGCAGTTCGAAAAAATTGAAAATATACGATAGGCAACTGTTTGTAAATTCAACTATTCAGAATCATGTCGTGTTTGGTATCATATGAAAGGGCATTTAAAGACTTTTCAAATGCTATTGGAAAAAATTAAAAATGTACGATAGGCAATTTTTTGTGAATACAACTATTCAGAATCATGTCGTGTTTGGTATTATATGAAAGGGCATTAAAAGACCTTTTAAATGCAATTGGAAATAATTGAAAATTTACGATAGGCAACTGTTTAAAAATTTAACTATTCCGAATCATGTCGTGTTTGGTATCATATGAAAGGGCATTAAAAGATCTTTTAAGTGTAAATGGAAAAAAATTTTAATTTGCAATAGGCAATTGTTTGAAAATTCAACTATTCAGAATAATGCTGTGTTTGGTATCATATGAAAGGGCATTAAAAGTAATTTCGGATGCAATATGAAAAAATTGAAAATTTACGATAGGCAACTGTTTGAAAATTCAACTATTCCGAATCACGTCGTGTTTGGTATCATATGAAAGGGCATTAAAAGACCTTTTAAATGCAATTGGAAAAAATTGAAAATTCACGATAGGCAACTGTTTGAAAATTCAACTATTCTGAATCATGTCGTGTTTGGTATCATATGAAAGGGCATTAAAAGACCTTTTATATGCAATTAGAAAAAATTAAAAATTTACGATAGGCAACTGTTTGAAAATTCAACTATTCCGAATCATGTCGTGTTTGGTATCATATGAAAGGGCATTAAAAGACCTTTTAAATGTAATTGGAAAAAATTTAAAATTTGCGATAGGCAATTGTTTGAAAATTCAACTATTCAGAATCATGCCGTGTTTGGTATCATATGAAAGGGCATTAAAAGTACTTTCGAATGCAATATGAAAAAATTGGAAATTTTCGATAGGCAACTGTTTGAAAATTCAACTATTCCGAATCATGTCGTGTTTGGTATCATATGAAAGGGCATTAAAAGACCTTTTAAATGTAATTGGAAAAAAATTAAAATTTGCGATAGGCAATTGTTTGAAAATTCAACTATTCAGAATCATGCCGTGTTTGGTATCATATGAAAGGGCATTAAAAGTACTTTCGAATGCAATATGAAAAAATTGAAAATTTACGATAGGCAACTGTTTGAAAATTCAACTATTCCGAATCATGTCGTGTTTGGTATCATATGAAAGGGCATTAAAATACCTTTTAAATGCAATTGGAAAAAATTGAAAATTTACGATAGGCAACTGTTTGAAAATTCAACTATTCCGAATCACGTCGTGTTTGGTATCATATGAAAGGGCATTAAAAGACCTTTTAAATGCAATTGGAAAAAATTGAAAATTCACGATAGGCAACTGTTTGAAAATTCAACTATTCTGAATCATGTCGTGTTTGGTATCATATGAAAGGGCATTAAAAGACCTTTTATATGCAATTAGAAAAAATTGAAAATTTACGATAGGCAACTGTTTGAAAATTCAACTATTCCGAATCATGTCGTGTTTGGTATCATATGAAAGGGCATTAAAAGACCTTTTAAATGTAATTGGAAAAAATTTAAAATTTGCGATAGGCAATTGTTTGAAAATTCAACTATTCAGAATCATGCCGTATTTGGTATCATATGAAAGGGCATTAAAAGTACTTTCGAATGCAATATGAAAAAATTGAAAATTTACGATAGGCAACTGTTTGAAAATTCAACTATTCCGAATCATGTCGTGTTTGGTATCATATGAAAGGGCATTAAAATACCTTTTAAATGCAATTGGAAAAAATTGAAAATTCACGATAGGCAACTGTTTGAAAATTCAACTATTCCGAATCATGTCGTGTTTGGTATCATATGAAAGGGCATTAAAAGACCTTTTATATGCAATTGGAAAAAATTGAAAATTTACGATAGGCAACTGTTTGAAAATTCAACTATTCCGAATCATGTCGTGTTTGGTATCATATGAAAGGGCATTAAAAGACCTTTTATATGCAATTTGAAAATATTGAAAATTTACGATAGGCAACTGTTTTAAAATTCAACTATTCAGAATCATGTCGTGTTTGGTATTATATGAAAGGGCATTAAAAATACATTCGAATGCAATAAGAAAAAATTGAAAATTTACGATAGGCAATTGTTTGAAAATTCAACTATTCAGAATCATGTCGTGTTTGGTATCATATGAAAGGGCATTAAAAGACATTTTAAATGCAATTTGAAAAAATTGAAAATTTACGATAGGCAACTGTTTGAAAATTCAACTATTCAGAATCATGTCGTGTTTGGTATCATATGAAAGGGCATTAAAAGACTTTTCAAATGCAATTGGAAAATTTTTAAAATTTACGATAGGCAATTGTTTTAAAATACAACTATTCCGAATCATGTCGTGTTTGGTATCATATGAAAGGGCATTAAAAATACATTCGAATGCAATAAGAAAAAATTGAAAATTTACGATAGGCAATTGTTTGAAAATTCAACTATTCCGAATCACGTCGTGTTTGGTATCATATGAAAGGGCATTAAAAGACCTTTTAAATGCAATTGGAAAAAATTGAAAATTCACGATAGGCAACTGTTTGAAAATTCAACTATTCTGAATCATGTCGTGTTTGCTATCATATGAAAGGGCATTAAAAGACCTTTTATATGCAATTAGAAAAAATTGAAAATTTACGATAGGCAACTGTTTGAAAATTCAACTATTCCGAATCATGTCGTGTTGGGTATCATATGAAAGGGCATTAAAAGACCTTTTAAATGTAATTGGAAAAAATTTAAAATTTGCGATAGGCAATTGTTTGAAAATTCAACTATTCAGAATCATGCCGTATTTGGTATCATATGAAAGGGCATTAAAAGTACTTTCGAATGCAATATGAAAAAATTGAAAATTTACGATAGGCAACTGTTTGAAAATTCAACTATTCCGAATCATGTCGTGTTTGGTATCATATGAAAGGGCATTAAAATACCTTTTAAATGCAATTGGAAAAAATTGAAAATTCACGATAGGCAACTGTTTGAAAATTCAACTATTCCGAATCATGTCGTGTTTGGTATCATATGAAAGGGCATTAAAAGACCTTTTATATGCAATTGGAAAAAATTGAAAATTTACGATAGGCAACTGTTTGAAAATTCAACTATTCCGAATCATGTCGTGTTTGGTATCATATGAAAGGGCATTAAAAGATCTTTTATATGCAATTTGAAAATATTGAAAATTTACGATAGGCAACTGTTTTAAAATTCAACTATTCAGAATCATGTCGTGTTTGGTATTATATGAAAGGGCATTAAAAATACATTCGAATGCAATAAGAAAAAATTGAAAATTTACGATAGGCAATTGTTTGAAAATTCAACTATTCAGAATCATGTCGTGTTTGGTATCATATGAAAGGGCATTAAAAGACATTTTAAATGCAATTTGAAAAAATTGAAAATTTACGATAGGCAACTGTTTGAAAATTCAACTATTCAGAATCATGTCGTGTTTGGTATCATATGAAAGGGCATTAAAAGACTTTTCAAATGCAATTGGAAAATTTTTAAAATTTACGATAGGCAATTGTTTTAAAATACAACTATTCCGAATCATGTCGTGTTTGGTATCATATGAAAGGGCATTAAAAGACCTTTCAAATGCTATTGGAAAAAATTAAAATTTTACGATAGGCAATTGCTTGAAAATACAACTATTTCGAATCATGTCGTGTTTTCCAACGATTTCCAACAGTTTTTCAAAAAGTTAAGAGAAAAAATTCAACTGATATCATGTACATACAGGAAGCAACATCATTTTTCGCAATTACAGCGTCATCTATCATGCTGACGAAAAAGTGAACTAAATAAATTCTTCTTTTTTTTAAACGACAAATCTGATTCTTTAATAAAAAATAGGGGTTTTCATTAAAAAAAATTGAGTTGACCATGATTTAGCAACCACAGCGCCATCTAGGACAAAACCAATATTTCGTTATTATGGCCCTCTTTTGTACGATTGTTTTTCGTCTAGGTCATTTTTGCGTAAAATTTATAGTTTCCGAGATATTTCCTGATAACACTTTAAATGGACCATCCTGTATAAAATATAAATGTGGAACTATCAGAAATGATGTCCGAAGAATTTTTCTTAGTTGAACAAAATCTTTTTGGAAATAAAACACGTATCTGATTGAAATTTTACGACTGTCAATGTGACAAATAGTTTTTAAAAGTATATAGTAAAACAAAGCAAAATTTGTCCTCGGCAGTAATATACAGTAAAATCAAAAAATATCTTTAGATGAGCAGAAGTACAGAAATAAAAAGATTTAGATCGTAATTCAATTAAACCTTACTTCAGTGTCCGCGGAGCCTAGCGAAAAGGCCTGGCGAAGCCAGGCCGAACGCTAGTCCTATATACTAATCGGCTTAATTCACTATAGATTCCTCCGGGCGGCAACCAGACTTTAGACACGGCTACAGCTTAAACGGTTTGTGCGATTGTTGTGAATTTTTTTCTAGGATTTAAAGAATGTTTGGGACTAGTGCCTTTTGGGTATTTCAGATTTTTTGAAAGTACAGTCCGCTTGAAATTAACGACAAACTTTGCAAATTTTCTTGATCGAAGCATGCACGCGTTGCTATGCATTTGAAATTTGACCGCAAGCAGAAATTTTTCAGAGCGGTCAATCACTTTTGACGTTTCGCATGAAACGTTTTTACATAAATATTTCAATTTCTAGACAAGTTGGAGATATTTTCTAATTTGATTTAGGTATTAGAGGATTGAGGATATATGTTTTGAACGTTTTTCAATTGATTTCATGTTTGTATAAAAGTTTTTAATGATAAATCGTCCAGTTGACAAATCTATGGTTAAGAAACAACATTATCTCTTATATACACGATCCAGGTTTTGAAAAATCATAGACCTAAGCTGTCATTTTTGACGTTACGCATGGAATATTTCGATAGAATTATTTCAATTTCTAGACAAATTGTGAAAATTTTGTAATTTGATTTAGGTATTAGATGATTGAGGATACATGTTTTGAACTGTCTTGAATTGATTTCCTGTTCAAAAAAAGTTTTAAGACCAAACGTCAATTTGACAAATAGTTTGTTAAAGTATATAGTAAAACCAAGCAAAAATTGACCTCGGTGATAATATACAGTAAAACCAAAAAGAATCTACTTTATAAAAAAAAAGATAATCGAATAAAAAAATTTCAGAATTAATATTCCAGCGATTTTCAACAGTTTAGAAAAAAAAGATAGAAAAATTACATTTTTTGACAGTAACAAAAATTGACCTCGGTGATAATATATAGTAAAACCAAAAAGAATCCACATTGTAAAAAAAAGTTAATCGAATAAAAAAATTTCAGAATTAATATTTCATGTTCAAATAAAGTTTTAAGACAAAGACGTCAATTTGACATTTTCAGGCTTATTCTCGTGACCATTGTATTCGATACAATATCATAAAGTTTACAATTATGATTTCAAGGTACTCTAAGACATTGTAATAATTTGGTATTCTGGTGACCACCTTGTAAAATCCAAAATAAGATATTTTATAAATACAATATTGTAATCGTTACAAGTATGAAACTGGTGATAATCGGTACCAACATAATATGCAATTATTTTGATTGATTAAAAACTATTTTAAATAATTTGAAGGTAATATTAAATAATTGAATTATTTCATATTTACTTCCAATACATTTAATATAAATAAATATTTATTAAAACTGTGATATTACTAAAATTAAAAATTATTTTACATCTGGGCGTGTTGGTATCCCTTATTGGAACTTTGACGTTTGATAATAACATTAACCTAAAAGTAAGAACATGGCAACAAGGAAGAAACTCAACAACACATATGCTTAAAGTATTTAAACTAACATAGCGTTTTACGAACTGGAAAATTAAATCCTAACATAACTCCAGAGTCAGTAAAAAAAAGTTGTGGTTGAAATTATTAAATGCACTGAATGCATATGGATATGGATCGATAAGAGAAGTTGAAAAAAATTTGTAAAGTATTAAATATTTTTTTTACAATCATATTTAAATAATTGTAATAAATATAGTATAATTCGTTAATGAATTTTAAAAATATGTTTAAAAAATAATTATTTATAAAAATATACACAGTATTTAATTAAATTAATCTCTTATTATTTATATTATTTTGGTTGCCGATATTTGCATTTCCGGCGAAAAATTTGAACTGAGCATTACAAATCTAAGAGCCAGTTTTTCAATCACCGATTAATGTTAATTATGATTAAATAATAATGGAAACTATGGTTATTAAAATATTACAGTATATAAATTAATAATATAAATCCATCATTTGCCATTTTCACTAAATTTCACACGTAGTTAATATTTTTTGACAATACAATTATCTTAACAAGTCCTTCAAAGCACTTGTCGAGATTACAATAAGTGTACACAATTATCGTATTCAATGCAATTGTCGGTTTTTTAAAATTGGTCACTAGAATACCGAAATCGACTAGTTCTTGTAATCTATAAGTTATTGAATTACATGCAAGATCGTATTCAATATAATGGTCACGTGAATACGAATTTTCAAAATTATTGTAAAGTATACAATAATCGTATTTTTTAAGATATTGTATTAAATACAATGGTTACGAGAATAAGGCTGATTGTCTGATAAAGTTTATAATAAAACCAAGCAAAAACTGAACTCGGTGATAATATACAGTAATACCAAAAAGAATCTATATTGTAAAAAAAAAATTAAACGAATAAAAAAATTTCAGAATTAATATTCCAGCGATTTTCAACAGTTAAAAAAAAATTCAACTATTTCGAATCACGTCATGTTTGGTATCATATGAAAGGGCATTAAAAGAACTTTTAAATGCAATTAGAAAAAATTGAAAATTCACGATAGGCAACTGTTTGAAAATTTAACTATTCCGAATCACGTCGTGCTTGGTATCATATGAAAGGGCATTAAAAAAACTTTTAAATGCAGTTGGAAAAAATTGAAAATATACGATAGGCAACTGTTTGAAAATTCAACTATTCAGAATCATGTCGTGTTTGGTATCATATGAAAGGGCATTTAAAGACCTTTCAAATGCAATTGGAAAAAATTAAAAATTTACGATAGGCAATTTTTTTTAAAATACAACTATTCCGAATCATGTCGTGTTTGGTATCATATGAAAGGGCATTAAAAGACCTTTCAAATTCAATTGAAAAAAATTTAAAATTTACGATAGGCAGTTGTTTGAAAATTCAACTATTCAGAATCACGTCATGTTTGGTATCATATGAAAGGGCATTAAAAGACCTTTTAAATGCAATTGGAAATAATTGAAAATTTACGATAGGCAACTGTTTAAAAATTCAACTATTCCGAATCATGCCGTGTTTGGTATCATATGAAAGGGCATTAAAAGACCTTTTAAATGCAACTGGAAAAAATTGAAAATTTACGATAGGCAACTGTTTGAAAATTCAACTATTCCGAATCATGTCGTGTTTGGTATCATATGAAAGGGCATTAAAAGACCTTTCAAATTCAATTGAAAAAAATTTAAAATTTACGATAGGCAGTTGTTTGAAAATTCAACTATTCAGAATCACGTCATGTTTGGTATCATATGAAAGGGCATTAAAAGACCTTTTAAATGCAATTGGAAATAATTGAAAATTTACGATAGGCAACTGTTTAAAAATTCAACTATTCCGAATCATGCCGTGTTTGGTATCATATGAAAGGGCATTAAAAGACCTTTTAAATGCAACTGGAAAAAATTGAAAATTTACGATAGGCAACTGTTTGAAAATTCAACTATTCCGAATCATGTCGTGTTTGGTATCATATGAAAGGGCATTAAAAAACCTTTCAAATGCAATTGGAAAAAATTTAAAATTTACGATAGGCAATTGTTTGAAAATTCAACTATTTCGAATCATGTCGTGTTTGGTATCATATGAAAGGGCATTAAAAGACCTTTCAAATGCAATTGGAAAAAATTTAAAATTTACGATATTCAGTTGTTTGAAAATTCAACTATTCAGAATCACGTCATGTTTGGTATCATATGAAAGGGCATTAAAAGACCTTTTAAATGCAATTGGAAATAATTGAAAATTTACGATAGGCAACTGTTTAAAAATTCAACTATTCCGAATCATGTCGTGTTTGGTATCATATGGAAGGGCATTAAAAGACCTTTTAAATCTAATTGGAAAAAGTTGAAAATTAGCGATAGGCAATTGTTTGAAAATTCAACTATTCAGAATCATGCCGTGTTTGGTATCATATGAAAGGGCATTAAAAGTACTTTCGAATGCAATATGAAAAAATTTAAAATTTACGATAGGCAATTGTTTGAAAATTCAACTATTTCGAATCATGTCGTGTTTGGTATCATAAGAAAGGGCATTAAAAGACCTTTCAAATGCAATTGGAAAAAATTTAAAATTTACGATAGGCAGTTGTTTGAAAATTCAACTATTCAGAATCACGTCATGTTTGGTATCATATGAAAGGGCATTAAAAAACTTTTAAATGCAGTTGGAAAAAATTGAAAATATACGATAGGCAACTGTTTGAAAATTCAACTATTCAGAATCATGTCGTGTTTGGTATCATATGAAAGGGCATTTAAAGACCTTTCAAATGCAATTGGAAAAAATTAAAAATTTACGATAGGCAATTTTTTTTAAAATACAACTATTCCGAATCATGTCGTGTTTGGTATCATATGAAAGGGCATTAAAAGACCTTTCAAATTCAATTGAAAAAAATTTAAAATTTACGATAGGCAGTTGTTTGAAAATTCAACTATTCAGAATCACGTCATGTTTGGTATCATATGAAAGGGCATTAAAAGACCTTTTAAATGCAATTGGAAATAATTGAAAATTTACGATAGGCAACTGTTTAAAAATTCAACTATTCCGAATCATGCCGTGTTTGGTATCATATGAAAGGGCATTAAAAGACCTTTTAAATGCAACTGGAAAAAATTGAAAATTTACGATAGGCAACTGTTTGAAAATTCAACTATTCCGAATCATGTCGTGTTTGGTATCATATGAAAGGGCATTAAAAAACCTTTCAAATGCAATTGGAAAAAATTTAAAATTTACGATAGGCAATTGTTTGAAAATTCAACTATTTCGAATCATGTCGTGTTTGGTATCATATGAAAGGGCATTAAAAGATCTTTCAAATGCAATTGGAAAAAATTAAAAATTTACGATAGGCAGTTGTTTGAAAATTCAACTATTCAGAATCACGTCATGTTTGGTATCATATGAAAGGGCATTAAAAGACCTTTTAAATGCAATTGGAAATAATTGAAAATTTACGACAGGCAACTGTTTAAAAATTCAACTATTCCGAATCATGTCGTGTTTGGTATCATATGAAAGGGCATTAAAAGACCTTTTAAATCTAATTGGAAAAAGTTGAAAATTAGCGATAGGCAATTGTTTGAAAATTCAACTATTCAGAATCATGCCGTGTTTGGTATCATATGAAAGGGCATTAAAAGTACTTTCGAATGCAATATGAAAAAATTGAAAATTTACGATAGGCAACTGTTTGAAAATTCAACTATTTCGAATCATGTCGTGTTTGGTATCATATGAAAGGGAATTAAAGACCTTTCAAATGCAATTGGAAAAAATTTAAAATTTACGATAGGCAATTGTTTGAAAATTCAACTATTCCGAATCATGTCCTGTTTGGTATCATATGAAAGAGCATTAAAAGACCTTTTAAATGCAATTGGAAAAAATTTAATATTTGCGATAGGCAATTGTTTGAAATTCAACTATTCAGAATCATGCCGTGTTTGGTATCATATGAAAGGGCATTAAAAGTACTTTCAAATGCAATATGAAAAAATTGAAAATTTACGATAGGCAACTGTTTGAAAATTCAACTATTCCGAATAATGTCGTGTTTGGTATCATATGAAAGGGCATTAAAAGACCTTTTAAATGCAATTGGAAATAATTGAAAATTTACGATAGGCAACTGTTTAAAAATTCAACTATTCCGAATCATGCCGTGTTTGGCATCATATGAAAGGGCATTAAAAGACTTTTTAAATACAGTTGGAAAAAATTGAAAATATACGATAGGCAACTGTTTGAAAATTCGACTATTCCGAATCATGCCGTGTTTGGTATCATATGAAAGGGCATTAAAAGACCTTTTAAATGCAACTGGAAAAAATTGAAAATTTACGATAGGCAACTGTTTGAAAATTTAACTATTCGGTATCACGTCGTGCTTGGTATCATATGAAAGGGCATTAAAAAACTTTTAAATGCAGTTGGAAAAAATTGAAAATATACGATAGGCAACTGTTTGAAAATTCAACTATTCAGAATCATGTCGTGTTTGGTATCATATGAAAGGGCATATAAAGACCTTTCAAATGCAATTGGAAAAAAATAAAAATTTACGATAGGCAATTTTTTTTAAAATACAACTATTCCGAATCATGTCGTGTTTGGTATCATATGGAAGGGCATTAAAAGACCTTTTAAATCTAATTGGAAAAAGTTGAAAATTAGGGATAGGCAATTGTTTGAAAATTCAACTATTCAGAATCACGTCATGTTTGGTATCATATGAAAGGGCATTAAAAGACCTTTTAAATGCAATTGGAAATAATTGAAAATTTACGATAGGCAACTGTTTAAAAATTCAACTATTCCGAATCATGCCGTGTTTGGTATCATATGAAAGGGCATTAAAAGACTTTTTAAATGCAACTGGAAAAAATTTAAAATTTACGATAGGCAACTGTTTGAAAATTCAACTATTCCGAATCATGTCGTGTTTGGTATCATATGAAAGGGCATTAAAAAACCTTTCAAATGCAATTGGAAAAAATTTAAAATTTACGATAGACAATTGTTTGAAAATTCAACTATTTCGAATCATGTCGTGTTTGGTATCATATGAAAGGGCATTAAAAGACCTTTCAAATGCAATTGGAAAAAATTTAAAATTTACGATAGGCAGTTGTTTGAAAATTCAACTATTCAGGATCACGTCATGTTTGGTATCATATGAAAGGGCATTAAAAGACCTTTTAAATGCAATTGGAAATAATTGAAAATTTACGATAGGCAACTGTTTAAAAATTCAACTATTCCGAATCATGTCGTGTTTGGTATCATATGGAAGGGCATTAAAAGACCTTTTAAATCTAATTGGAAAAAGTTGAAAATTAGGGATAGGCAATTGTTTGAAAATTCAACTATTCAGAATCATGCCGTGTTTGGTATCATATGAAAGGGCATTAAAAGTACTTTCGAATGCAATATGAAAAAATTGAAAATTTACGATAGGCAACTGTTTGAAAATTCAACTATTTCGAATCACGTCATGTTTGGTATCATATGAAAGGGCATTAAAAGAACTTTTAAATGCAATTAGAAAAAATTGAAAATTCACGATAGGCAACTGTTTGAAAATTTAACTATTCCGAATCACGTCGTGTTTGGTATCATATGAAAGGGCATTAAAAAACTTTTAAATGCAGTTGGAAAAAATTGAAAATATACGATAGGCAATTGTTTGAAAATTTAACTATTCAGAATCATGTCGTGTTTGGTATCATATGAAAGGGCATTTAAAGACCTTTCAAATGCAATTGGAAAAAATTAAAAATTTACGATAGGCAATTTTTTTTTAAATACAACTATTCCGAATCATGTCGTGTTTGGTATCATATGAAAGGGCATTAAAAGACCTTTCAAATGCAACTGGAAAAAATTGAAAATTTACGATAGGCAACTGTTTGAAAATTCAACTATTCCGAATCATGTCGTGTTTGGTATCATATGAAAGGGCATTAAAAAACCTTTCAAATGCAATTGGAAAAAATTTAAAATTTACGATAGGCAATTGTTTGAAAATTCAACTATTTCGAATCATGTCGTGTTTGGTATCATATGAAAGGGCATTAAAAGACCTTTCAAATGCAATTGGAAAAAATTTAAAATTTACGATAGGCAACTGTTTGAAAATTCAACTATTCCGAATCATGTCGTGTTTGGTATCATATGAAAGGGCATTAAAAAACCTTTCAAATGCAATTGGAAAAAATTTAAAATTTACGATAGGCAATTGTTTGAAAATTCAACTATTCCGAATCATGTCGTGTTTGGTATCATATGAAAGGGCATTAAAAGACCTTTCAAATGCAATTGGAAAAAATTTAAAATTTACGATATTCAGTTGTTTGAAAATTCAACTATTCAGAATCACGTCATGTTTGGTATCATATGAAAGGGCATTAAAAGACCTTTTAAATGCAATTGGAAATAATTGAAAATTTACGATAGGCAACTGTTTAAAAATTCAACTATTCCGAATCATGTCGTGTTTGGTATCATATGGAAGGGCATTAAAAGACCTTTTAAATCTAATTGGAAAAAGTTGAAAATTAGCGATAGGCAATTGTTTGAAAATTCAACTATTCAGAATCATGCCGTGTTTGGTATCATATGAAAGGGCATTAAAAGTACTTTCGAATGCAATATGAAAAAATTTAAAATTTACGATAGGCAATTGTTTGAAAATTCAACTATTTCGAATCATGTCGTGTTTGGTATCATAAGAAAGGGCATTAAAAGACCTTTCAAATGCAATTGGAAAAAATTTAAAATTTACGATAGGCAGTTGTTTGAAAATTCAACTATTCAGAATCACGTCATGTTTGGTATCATATGAAAGGGCATTAAAAAACTTTTAAATGCAGTTGGAAAAAATTGAAAATATACGATAGGCAACTGTTTGAAAATTCAACTATTCAGAATCATGTCGTGTTTGGTATCATATGAAAGGGCATTTAAAGACCTTTCAAATGCAATTGGAAAAAATTAAAAATTTACGATAGGCAATTTTTTTTAAAATACAACTATTCCGAATCATGTCGTGTTTGGTATCATATGAAAGGGCATTAAAAGACCTTTCAAATTCAATTGAAAAAAATTTAAAATTTACGATAGGCAGTTGTTTGAAAATTCAACTATTCAGAATCACGTCATGTTTGGTATCATATGAAAGGGCATTAAAAGACCTTTTAAATGCAATTGGAAATAATTGAAAATTTACGATAGGCAACTGTTTAAAAATTCAACTATTCCGAATCATGCCGTGTTTGGTATCATATGAAAGGGCATTAAAAGACCTTTTAAATGCAACTGGAAAAAATTGAAAATTTACGATAGGCAACTGTTTGAAAATTCAACTATTCCGAATCATGTCGTGTTTGGTATCATATGAAAGGGCATTAAAAAACCTTTCAAATGCAATTGGAAAAAAATTAAAATTTACGATAGGCAATTGTTTGAAAATTCAACTATTTCGAATCATGTCGTGTTTGGTATCATATGAAAGGGCATTAAAAGATCTTTCAAATGCAATTGGAAAAAATTTAAAATTTACGATAGGCAGTTGTTTGAAAATTCAACTATTCAGAATCACGTCATGTTTGGTATCATATGAAAGGGCATTAAAAGACCTTTTAAATGCAATTGGAAATAATTGAAAATTTACGATAGGCAACTGTTTAAAAATTCAACTATTCCGAATCATGTCGTGTTTGGTATCATATGAAAGGGCATTAAAAGACCTTTTAAATCTAATTGGAAAAAGTTGAAAATTAGCGATAGGCAATTGTTTGAAAATTCAACTATTCAGAATCATGCCGTGTTTGGTATCATATGAAAGGGCATTAAAAGTACTTTCGAATGCAATATGAAAAAATTGAAAATTTACGATAGGCAACTGTTTGAAAATTCAACTATTTCGAATCATGTCGTGTTTGGTATCATATGAAAGGGAATTAAAGACCTTTCAAATGCAATTGGAAAAAATTTAAAATTTACGATAGGCAATTGTTTGAAAATTCAACTATTCCGAATCATGTCCTGTTTGGTATCATATGAAAGAGCATTAAAAGACCTTTTAAATGCAATTGGAAAAAATTTAAAATTTGCGATAGGCAATTGTTTGAAATTCAACTATTCAGAATCATGCCGTATTTGGTATCATATGAAAGGGCATTAAAAGTACTTTCGAATGCAATATGAAAAAATTTAAAATTTACGATAGGCAACTGTTTGAAAATTCAACTATTCCGAATAATGTCGTGTTTGGTATCATATGAAAGGGCATTAAAAGACCTTTTAAATGCAATTGGAAATAATTGAAAATTTACGATAGGCAACTGTTTAAAAATTCAACTATTCCGAATCATGCCGTGTTTGGTATCATATGAAAGGGCATTAAAAGACTTTTTAAATGCAGTTGGAAAAAATTGAAAATATACGATAGGCAACTGTTTGAAAATTCAACTATTCCGAATCATGCCGTGTTTGGTATCATATGATAGGGCATTAAAAGACCTTTTAAATGCAACTGGAAAAAATTGAAAATTTACGATAGGCAATTGTTTGAAAATTCAACTATTTCGAATCATGTCGTGTTTGGTATCATATGAAAGGGCATTAAAAGACCTTTCAAATTCAATTGAAAAAATTTAAAATTTACGATAGGCAGTTGTTTGAAAATTCAACTATTCAGAATCACGTCATGTTTGGTATCATATGAAAGGGCATTAAAAGACCTTTTAAATGCAATTGGAAATAATTGAAAATTTACGATAGGCAACTGTTTAAAAATTCAACTATTCCGAATCATGCCGTGTTTGGTATCATATGAAAGGGCATTAAAAGACCTTTTAAATGCAACTGGAAAAAATTTAAAATTTACGATAGGCAACTGTTTGAAAATTCAACTATTCCGAATCATGTCGTGTTTGGTATCATATGAAAAACACGTTCATCATGACCATATTGAGCAATAAAGTTTTGATGTAGTGTCTGTTTTCTTTAATTTCATTTTGGTATTGATCATTCACCATTTGTTCAATATTTGTTTTTTGTTTCTTTAATTTCATATAATTTACATATTTTATAACACACATTTTATGTAGTTCAGATTTATCATGTTTTAGTATTCCTTTACTTGAATCAAGTGCATTCTTCCAGTTGCGAAACCCTTCATTCACAAAAATATTTGCTTGATTTACATCATGGAAAATCGGCAGTATAAACAAAAAACACTGCCTTTTAAAACACTATACTCCAACCATGTAAATTTTTTAAACCACGTTGATTTAAAGCTTCTCATTCTTTCATCTTGTTTAACTTTTAGATACTGCGATAGTATCGGCTGACGTGGTCCTTCTTCAGGAGTCTGTGACAAGTCGCTAGATCCAGAAACAGTAAGAATTGTTTGTTCTGGTTCAGGTCT
The DNA here is from genome assembly GCA_911728475.2 of Pterostichus madidus. NCBI lineage: Eukaryota > Metazoa > Arthropoda > Insecta > Coleoptera > Carabidae > Pterostichus > Pterostichus madidus. Next base: position 22,875,990 of record OU452304.1, on the reverse strand, counting down.
CACTGTTCGGGTATGTACGCCAGTTAAAAGCAATATTACTAGCAAAAATTTTTAGATTGACACTAAAAGTCTGGGGGGGCAACCGGGGACTACTGAAAATTTTAGTATCGGTACAAGTATCGGTATAAAAAATTCTATATTCTGTAACTAGATCATTATCAGTTACTGATCTAGAAATTAATGGCAACACTTATTGTTCATGATAACTTTAAAGATTATAATCATATTCTGCGACCAAAAATATTTGTTTTGTATTTTAGTTTTATGCCTTTTGTTTTTTTACACCTCTTTTTTACGAAGCTACCTAGCTGTCATTATAGTCCTTGGCGAGAAGTCGACATTTAGACGTACTCAATTTGTCTCTGTGTTGAAATTAGTTTTGCATTTGATATAAGTAGTTATTTTAGTGAATTTCTAGTTTTATTGTGAAGTATATGTTTTTCTCTATTGGAAGTGTGCAATTTTTTTTCATCTAAACCGTGAGTGTTGTTTATATTTAAATATTTTGGTTTACTTTTTGTGAATAGTTCAAGAGTTGTCATTATCAATCAAACAAGTGCGCATGATACCTACGCACCTGTTACATTTGGTGTAATTAGCTGTTTGTTTATCTTAAGCATTTATCGCCTGACTACCTACAACCAACTCATCATTTTTGTTATACATAGTGGTAATAATAATAATAATAATAATGGTAATTCAAATCTGTAGTTGGTGCTCATCAAAAGTCGACACGGTCAATATAATTATTTGCATTACATGTAGAAAACCATATAAAAGTACATGTGTTGGTATCTCATCCAATGAAGTTCGTCTTATTAACAGCAAAAAATCCATTAATTGGAATTGTACATCTTGCGAAAATCTATCAAATGATATAAATTCACTTAAAGAAATCATTATCAGGCTTGAAAAATAAATAAAAGAGCTCAGGACTTGTTTTTCGTGTGAGAAAAATGATAACTTCGATTTTGAGGAGTTAAAATCGGAAATAAAGGAGCGTGAATCTATAAAAAATTACTTAATGTTATTTAATGTTAAAGAGGAAAAGTCGGCCACGAAGGAGATAAGAATCGCTAATGAAAAACAATTAATCAAAGATATATTATGCACTGTTAAGGAAGACCTACAACTAACTAATTTTATATTTCATCGTGTTGGCAAATACAATGCGGATACAAATAAAAATCGTCCACTTAAAATATCACTTGCTAAATGCGAAGATGTTCATAACATTCTTCGTAATGCCAAAAAACTAAAATCATCTACTAATTTTGAGAATATTTCTATCTCCACGGATAAAACACCTAAACAAATTGAATATTAGAAGAACATTAAGCGTGTAATGAATGACAGAAAAATGAATAGCGAAAACAATTTGAGAATAAAGTATGTGCGTGATATACTTAAAATTGTAGATCTTTCGTTAAACTAATAGTGCCCAACAGTGTTAGTTATATATGTAACTCTTTAAATATGTGTTATAAAAACGTTCGAGGACTAAACACCAAAGTGTCTGATTTCTATTGTGCTATTTCCGATCTTGATTATGGCATTGTATGTGTAACTGAAACTTGGCTAAAGTCTAACATTCCTAATAGTGAATTATTCCCATCGAACTATCAAGTAATCCGTAGTGATCGAAATTTTGAGCAAGTAGGGTTGCAACGTGGTGGCGGTGTTTTATTTGCAGCAAAAGACAATATGTTATTATCCAAATTAGACTTGAGTAGAGTAAATGAAGCAATTCCTTCAATCGATATTGTTGGTTGTAAAATTAAAAGTAACTACTCCATCATCCACATATTAGTTATTTACATTCCTCCCAACACTATTGCTACTGATCTAGAAATTTTCTTGGAGAATCTAAGCAATCTAGACTTTATACATAATAATAATACGATTATTTTAGGTGATTTCAATATTATTACATTCAGTACTCTGGATGCTAATGACTGTAAAGTATCTATTGTCAATAAATTTATTACTTTTGTAAATTTTAAACAAATCAACAATGTACTAAATAGTAATAATAGACTGTTAGATTTAATCATTACCAACCATAACTGTACAGTAGCTCAGAGTGATTTTTGCCTAGTCAAACCCGATCTGCATCATCCCATTCTTGAAATTTCATTTTGTATAGGTACTAATCATGCTAACAACTTTCCTGTTACCCAACTCTAGAAAACCTATAATTTTAAAACATTTTGTATTACACTAAAACTTTCTTTAACACTAGATCTGGTATAAGATCCAACAAATGTTACACTGGATGGTAGGAATAATTAATGGTAAGATAGAAAAGTATTTGTTCAATTCTCTATCTTAAAAAAATAAATATATTAAAACGTCAGTGTACCATATCCAATATGAGTGAAATATTTTTGTGCTTGAAGTAAATATTTTTGTATTACTAGCTTGAAAGTTATATCTAATATTTGAATAATTAAATTAAAATTAATTAATTTTCAATAGCCGAAAACAGAAGCGAACCAGAATCGCTGTTAATTTTGTCGATTTGAACCCGAACGGAAACTGAACTCATTATTTTTGTGTACAAAAAAACCTGGTTCGCTAATCCAGCATTTTATAGTTATTTTTATAACAAGTGCCGAAAAAGGCTCGTTACGTGCAAGTGCAGAATTTAATCTGCACGAGCATGTAACCTTTTTCGGCACGTGTTATAAACAACATTTTTCCTACAACTGTGCGATTTAGTAAATCACTAAAATATTATTAAAATTTATAAAATTTATAAAATTTTAATGATATTACATGACAACGATGTTTTACGGCGTTGCTATGGTTTGTTTGTTGATTGCTTGCACATTGTTCTACGTTATTTAAAATATTTCACTAACGTCAAAATAATTTCTTCAAAATCATCTTGATTGGAATAGTACAGTGAGTGATTCATCTTTATCATTAACACCTCCAAAGATAATTGAAGCTCCGGATCATACTATGTTGGATCTATTTTCGACAATGACAATCAACCTGCTGCTGGTACGTCTGAAGCTGCCGAAATTGTTACCAATAATATTACTGGTAATAATATGAACAGGTACGGAAGAAATCAATGTTTCTTTAGACACAAAAGTTTCCACTTTACATTATGTCAATATAAGCAACTGTAACAACTGTATTAATAATATACACATCAATAAATATGAAGTATTTCACTTACTCTTTAAATAAAACCATTTATCGATATATTTTACTTTGTTCGGTTCTTTTTATTAATTGTCTACAGATTAGATATACTGCAAATTAAGGTTACGTTTATAAACGTCAAAATATACTACTGCATATTTACTAGCGCTGGTTCACCGTATCTTCGTCTTCCATAAGCGTCAGTGGTCAAAATATGAATTCCGCGCTCGGCGCGAAATTTAAATCGCTGTCAAAACAATATTCTTTTGACAGTTACGTAATGAAGCACTTTCCGCACTAGTGTTTCTTTGCTTTCGGAAACGCACTTGGTCTGCATTCATCTACTTTCCATACGTAACCAAGGCAATTATAGTTACGTAATAACAAAGAAATCGCACAGTTGTAGGAAAAAATATTTTTTGCAATGAAATAATTACTTACATTTTTATTTTATTACTTTGTTGCTTGCATATCGTGTGTTTGATAACATGAGAAGTCTGACTTTGTTCGTTAGCAATAATGGTCTCCTATAACATAATCTAAACAAGAATGAAGGATAAGAACATTATAAAAAATACAGAAGACATAGACGCGGAAGATTTAAAAGAGATGGAGAAATTACGTGGTTCTTTAATAAGTTAAGAATGGCGGAAATATCCATTGATCTAGAGACAGCTCTTATGACTTATAACCACTTAGATGGCATTCCGATGGAAGATGAAGTATTAAGAAGTTTTGGATGTAAGATGCCTAAGAAAAAGTACTGTCTTTGTGAGGAAATTAAAGAAAGAGAAAGAGAAAATATTGCTGAATTAGACAAGAATTAGAATGACTTCCAACAAGTAAGTTCGGAAGAAAATCGTAGCAGTGAAGAGAGAGCTAATGGTGCCGTTACCGAGGAAACTCCGGAAATTTACGAGGTAAATAGGGAGAAAAAGGAAGCATCAGGGTTTAAAAATGATGTCTTAGTAGAGGGTACAGGTATTGAGGAAATTTCACAAGCGGTCAATGAAGAAAATTTTTAAAAATTATATTTTATATCAGAGATATTATCGATTAAAAATATAGTCAGATCACAAATTCGGTTCTCATTAGCCACAAATATTTTCGCGCGGTACATACGAGTATGCGGAGTAGAATGTAAGTAATTGTGACATCTCGGCACTGTTTTTTCAAACTGTTCATCTTATTTACAATAATTTAATTTCGTTTTCTTGGGCTTTCAACTACTACAAAATATTATTTTTAACATAGTAAGAATATTTTTCAAGAATTCAGTCGTATATTATTTGCACTCTTTGAACAAAACAAGTTAATTACCACTGAAATGAACTTGGGACATCACAATTCCAATATAAAACTTCAAAAAACTCAAAAACTTTATTTATGAATCTATTGTTAAAAATTTCAATTTATTACACAGATAGGAACCTACGATAATGACACTTTTAACACGAGCTTCTCAAAATACGAAGAGAAACTTCATTATTTGAAATGAGAACATATATTTTTTTTCATTTTTTGTGCGAAAGGGAATTTTATTCTGAATTCAACGAATAATATGTTCGGTACCGTTACATTACAATTTTTTTCATAGAAATATATATTAAATTGACATTAATTAAATTCAAATCGCCTAGTAGTTAAAGCGCTATAAAAATAATCATAATTTTTTTTTGTTTCTTTGAGTAATTATTAAATTACAATACTGTAACCCTGTCTTATCCCACCGCTGCCACCAATTTGTAACCCTCCCTTATTCAAAGGAGAATTAACAAATATTTTGAATGGGTTCCTGTCAGACCGGAGAAAGGACAAGTATGATGGAAATAAGTGTATACTTACAATTTGGTATAACAAATAACAATGACTTATTCGCACTTAATTTAATACAAGATTTTCTTCTGCTTTAATGCTGACTTCTTCGAATACGCATTTCACTCACAACCGTGACTAACTGTACTCTTTTCTTAATTCTTGTGACTCCCTCTTACTACATAGTTCATGCTGTTGAGTTCATGCTGTACTGTAGCGTATACTCTACTCTTACTCTACTTTGAATGAATGAATACTAAGCTTACGCTACTATATATCTAATTACAAAAGTACTAAGTCAGCAAATAGTTAGCTACTTACGCCAAACAATATTATTATGAATATCCAATTTACTAAATTATATTTACTAAGAATGTGCTGACTTTGCCTTGTTACATTCTTCCCTTCTTCAAACAATTTGCTTCCAGTAAAGGGGCTCAATTTGCATATTACACATTTAATATATAATCCTACTTTAACCATTCTTTCCTTGTTACATTCCTTTTTTTTTTAACTTAATTAAATGAAATGTACATACACATTAATATTAGACACTTATATCACTTGTACCATCCATAAAATAATCCAAATAAACACCACCATCGTCTTATGTTCATTTTATAACGCACAGCACTAGAATAAAATAGAAGTTTGTACCTCGCATCGCGTTCTTTCTTGTGGTTATTTGTGGAAGTCAAATTTGGTTTTAATTTCTTCTTGTAGTACAGCTTGTGTCATTTAGATCTAGAATCTCGCTCGTTTGTACTTATTTTCTTCTTTTAGCCATCTGTTGTGGAATTCTTCTTTTGTTGTTGATTCGTCCTATCGTATTTTTTTTTGTTCTTTATTTCTCTGAAACTGTGTGCTGTTTTCGAACTTAATGCTGAACCGCTTGTGAAATTTTCTCAATACCCGTACCCTCTACTAAGACATCATTTTTAAACCCTGATGCTTCCTTTTCCTTCCTATTTACCTCGTAAATTTCCGGCGTTTCCTCGGTAATGGCACCATAGGTCTCTCTTCACTGCTACGGTTTTCTTCCGAACTTACTTGTTGGAAGTCACTCTAATTCTTGTCTAATTCAGCAATATTTTCTCCTTCTCTTTCTTTAATTTCCTCACAAAGACAGTACTCTTTCTTAGACATCTTACATCCAAAACTTCTTAATACTTTATCTTCCATCGGAATGCCATCTAAATGGTTATAAATCATAAGAGCTGCCTCTTGATCAACGGATATTTCCGCCATTCTTAACATATTAAAGAACCACGTAATTTCTCCATCTCTTTTAATTCTTCCGCGTCTATGTCTTCTGTATTTTTTTTTGGTTTGGCCTGTTGTTTCTACTTGCCTTCCCTTATCCTGTGTATCATTTTCAATGTCTTCTTCTTTTTGACTATCGTAAACATTTGACTGCTGACGCTGATACTTATGCGGACGCTCACACTGACAATGCCTGGTGTAATGGTTGCCATTGCAATTGTAACATTGAACTTCATTTTCATATCTTTGATTTCTATGATTTCTTCTGTACCGAGTGTCATCATCTTCTCTCTGATAATTGTAGTTTTCTTTCCCCTGGTAATTGTAATTTTCTTCCCTTGGATACTAGTAATTTGCTTCTTTCTGGTAGTTATAATTTTCTTCCCTTGGATAGTAGTAATTTTCTTCCCTCGGATAGTGATTCGGCTCGTGATGCTGATTCTGTTACTGACACTGCCTGGCACAGTGGTTGCCATTGCAAATGTAACATTGTACAGAGCGTCTTCTCTCGTTGTAACTTGATCTGCTTTGGTCATACATCTTTCTTGATTCGCTTACTTGCCTATTGATGTTGAGTCCATTCATCAAACATTTAGTTCGTGTAGTTTGGCAAAAATCCGCAAACCGCTGCCATCATTTGTAAAACAAATTCACTTTACACTACCAAAAGTACTTTATAGCTGACTCCTAATACTTGCTGCTCCGCGAGTGAACCAAAAACGATTGGCCACTCTGATCTGACAAAATTTCCCTGACCGCTGCTACCAATTTGTAGACTGGAGAAAACACAACTAGGGTTGTTCTTGAAAATAACTTATATGGCTGATGTTGTTGAGTTCATGCTGAACTCTAGCGTCTACTCTACGGTTACTCTACTCCGAATGAATGAATACTAACTTTACGCTACTATATATCTAATTACAAAAGTACTAAGTCAGCAAATAGTTAGCTACTTACGTCAAACAATATTATTTTGAATATCTGACCTCATTACAACATAACCTAATTTACTAAATTATATTCACTAATAATGTGCTGACTTTGACTTGTTACAATACTACTATTTTATGGGGAACAAAAGAAATAAATTTTGGTAATCATTTCTTTAGCACGTTGATTTCTATGCTATTAGAATTAAATTAATGTCAATTTATTGTATACTTTTCTTAAAAGTATTATTATGTATGTGAGGGTACAGAAATTTGTATTAGTTGAATTCAGAATAAAATTTCTTTCTGGACAACAAACACCAGCGATCGTCAGCTGTTTAGTGTGAAGCCTTCTCTTACGAATGCAGTACCTCTCGCTTCTGGAAACAAATCCGTATATCCGTAGCGTAAGTTCTCATTAGAGTTGTTTTATTGTGTCGTCGGAAAAATGTTAAGGGCAAATTTAGAAAAACTGCTACTGAAACTTAATAATTTATTGGAAAAAGTATACGGAAATGATTTTTTATTGCATGCACGTGTTTTTAAGTGGTTTAAGCGGTTTCAAGATGGCCGAGATGACGTTGAAGATGATTCACGCCCGGGTCGTCCGTCAATGTCAAAAACTGATGACAATATCGAAAATATCGATAATCTGGTCAGATCTGACTGTCGGCGAAGTATCCGTGCGATTGCTAAAACTGTAAGAATTGACAAGGACTGCGTACGGCAAATTGTAACCCTCCCTTATTCAAAGGAGAATTAACAAATAATTTTAATGGGTTCTTATCAGGTCGGAGAAAGGAGACAAGATTTGAGTCCGTTGAAGTCATGAAAGAGAAAGCGGCACGCATCCTGAAGAGCTGACAAAAGAAGACTTCCAGCACTGTTTCGTACAATGGAAAATTCGCATGGAGTGTTGTAGGGATAGAGGAGGGATGTATATTGAAGGTGATAATAAGGTATGGAATCAAAATAAAATGTTAAAATAGCATCGTCAGTATCGTTATTCCATTCTATTATTCATTAGTTGTTTTACTGTTATAATATTTGAACAAAAATACCAATTTTCCTGCCTTTTTAACACCAAACTTATTTCTTAATTTGGTGTGCATGATACGAAACTATGAAAATACACATTCTACTAACGCTGCTGCCGATATTGCAATTGAAAACTGCTTTATAATATCTATATTTTAATTTACTGCATTAATTTTTTTTGTTAACACCATTATTGCAGTGCAGTGTTATTTGATAAAATTTTTCTTTTTCTCCCATTGTTTCGGAAAGAGGGGATTGGATAACAATTTCCGTATATCGGGGACAGTAAAAACTCGCTCTTTAAACTTGGCTTCAGACAGTTTTGAGAATTTGGAGCACAGATATCTGAAACATTCCCCATCTTTTGGCAGTGATTTTAGAAACTGCTTCATAAAGCCTAGTTTAATATGAAGAGGTGGAAGGAAAACCTTTTCAGGAGGAACTAAGGTCGTGTAAATGACGTTCTTTTCGCCGAGCGTTAAGGTGTCTCGAAGTGGCCAGTCAGTTTTTATACAATGTAAATCTCTGGCTCGACTGTCCCACAAGCAAAGGAAGCAGGAATATTTTGTATAACCTGCCTGCTGGCCCAACATCATGGTTAATATTTTGATGTTTCCATAAGGCATCCAACATTGCCAAATCGTTATAGTTTTCCTTCATATGCACCGAATAACCTACAGGGAGTGATGCAAATTTATTCCCATTATGCAGTAAGACTGCTTTAAGGCTTCTTTTTGACGAATCTATGAATAAGCGCCACTCAGATGAATTATATTCCATTACAAAACACTTCATTAGCCCTTGAACTCTCTCTCTCGGTGCCTGTGCCATGAAAATGAGGCAGCATCTTTTGAAAAGCCTAAATCTCTAACCAGGTTATTGAGCTATCTCTGAGGAGTCCCTCGTCAACAGAAAAATCTGAACTAAATTCGTCCTGCAGAGGTAATTTGTTTTCCTCCTCAAAATCCCTCAGAATAGTAACTAAACTGGAAGGTTGGTGTGGAACTGGTATTTCAGAACTATGAGGCCCTGGACGAATAGCTGAAATAAGGTTTGGGTATTTTCTTATTTTTTATAGTAAAACCTTTCACATCTATTGAACAGAAATAGCAGTCGGTAGTGTGGTTTTGTTGTTCACGCCATGTCATAGGAATGCCAAAACGAAATGAGTGTTTTTTACCCTTAAAGCACAAACGAAGATCTTCCTCACACCTTCTGCACACCCTATGGGAAGCCCAGGTTTTGTCTACACCGAGAAGGCATCTCGGATATCCTACCAGCTGGTGTACTCTTCCTGATAGTTACGGTAACAGTGGCTGGCATTGCCACAGAGAAGTTCTGGTAGGACGGTCAGGAGCTGTTCCCCCGGGAGGCCGTAGCTGGTTTGGACCTCGTCCAGTCGCTCCATGAAGATGGTGGATGGAGTCCGTGCGGCTTCCTGGCGGATAAACACCACCATCTGCTTCCGCAAACCTTTTACGGTATCGTCGGTGCTGAGCACGAAGCGCTCGCACTCCTCCTGGAACTGGACTTTAGAGAGGGCGTACACCCACGCGGTGCTGACTTCTCCCTGGCCTACCATCGCTGTGCTTCTTCTTCAGTCCCTACTCGGGCGCCAAATGTGCGACGTATCTGGCAGTGGTACGGCAAACAAAATTGACGGCAGTGTGCTTGGGTAGCAATGTATTTTGTCGGAGAATGTAGAATACGATCGTAGAAAATAAAAATACAGCAATGTAAATTAAATAAAATAGCCAATGTTTATTTCCTAGATGAAACGATATGCCAGGGAGGCGGTAGGATAGTAGCGGGTATGGATGTCTTGCGGAGATTGACGGAGTTGTTGCAGCAGCGACACAGGCCCTTGGCGCTGCGGTTCGGTGGTACGATGGATGCTGAAGGCGTTGTGATGTTGGCGCGGTGACGGACCAAATAAATAGTTTTTAAAAAGTTACTTGCTCTGTTTAAACAAATAATTAGAACAGACGATACGATGGCTAGAGCGTTTTAAAGAATATAAATCGTTGCACGTCAATGATCAATTCAGCCATTTAATATTCGATGATGTTATCAAAACTTTAAAAACATGACAATTATGTAACCAGTAAGATATCCACGAGGAGAGGCGCATCTGGGTAAGAAGCGTTAATCGAGAGCTGAGTAACAGTCAACCGCCATCATCTCAGAGAATATGACGCGAATCCTGGTGTTGCTATGAGTACCATATGTCGTTTGTTTCTGTTGTAACGAATATACTCAAGGGATGAGTCATCCAGTCCTGAACGTTCCAAAACCTTCTCGAGAACCAGAGTGTTGCAGCGAGGCCAGCCGGACGTATGGTGTGATAGCGTGTTTGTCCAGACGTACAGCTTCGGAAGGATTGTGACGCGTTCTGGAAAGATGGAAATGTCGAACTTGGGTATAAAAGCGGGCGCTGGACGCCTGGAGAGTTAGTTAGTTAACAGTTGACTTCAGACGCGGTTACATAAATATATCAGAATATACGAGGGTGTATTGATAAGTTCTTAGCCTAACATAATTAAAGTTATTGTATTTCAAAATTAGTTTTTATTTATTCAATGTAATCACCTTTTAACTTTTTACACTTATCGCAATGCTCATAAAGTCATTTCAAGCCTTTCAATTTTTTTTATTTGTTTTGGTCTGCAAATCACTCCTTCACAGCACTTATCACTGCTTCATCCAGCGTGTTTCTCTTCCTTTGATTGTTCTTTTATTTCTGGATCGTAGTAATGGATCCATATTTCTTTTATAGTTACATTACGATCTAATATAGTTAAAGAATCTGCCTTCAAAACGGTAACAAAGTTGAGATTCTTATTCGTTCTTAGATAAGCATTTGGGGATTCATTTTGCAGATAATTTTCTCGTACACAAATCATGATGAACAATGTGAAAGATACGTTCGTATAAAATGTTTAAAGTCTCTGCTTTACATTTTAGTCCATTTTGTCGATTCTCTAGAATCCTCTCTTCTTCCTCTCTTAAATTTAACAACCCAATTTTTATGGTGCCGTATGAAGTGCAATAATCCTTAAATGTATCCAACAAATTCGCGTAACTTTCCTTTTCGGAAAACAGGTACTTAATAACCGACCGATACACAATTTTATCACAATTGAGATTTTCATCAGACATGTTGTTTAAAAATTCACATTGTGGAATCGGATGAACATTTCATCACCAAAATTTGAGAAACTATTTACAATACAACATACTTGTAGTTATGCTAACTGTTTTCCGTTTTAATTGTGGGAAATTTCCAAGCCTAACTATTAATAAATACCCTCTCGTAAATAGTAGTTCTGTGAACTTGATATGAATAATTTTAATCTACGTGTGTTAATAATTAGTGTTACTATTAGTGTTAACTATTTTTAATAAGTTTCTTTTATTATTAATTTTTTTTTTATTTTTAATATATATACTATGAGTTATTTTTATGTTTAAAACCCCACATATTTCCAGAAACGACGAAAAACGTTACAACTGGTGTCAGGTGTGGGGTGTGCAGTAGAAATAAATAAAATTAAGTGAATTTAAAGTTGTGGATCTCAAGACAGATTTGGGGGAGCGAGATTTGGATTCATAAGCAACGTTACAATAGCGTATACGAGATGGCTTAAAAGCGGATAACCAGGATCATGAGAAATTTGTATGTGAAATTAGTTCTAGTGAGAATCGTAAAATGTTGGGGAAAATGGAGAGAACTCTAGAACTTTACAACAGAAGTAGAAGAGAATTCTAGATCTTTTAAACAAAAGTTAGAAAAAAGTTCCAGAATTCTAAAAGAAGATTTGGCATACAATTCTAAAACTTTAGAACGAAAGTTAGAAGAGAATTCTAGATCTCTGAAGAAGAAGTTCAAAGAGAATTCTAAAAAATCAGAAAAAAATTCTAGAGCATTGGAAAAAAAGTTAGAAGAGAATTCTAGAATTTTGGAACAGAAATTAGAAGAGAATTCTAGAAAATCAGAAGAAAGTTCCAGAATTTTAAAAGAAGAATTGGAACAGAAGTTGGAAGAGAATTCTAGAAAATTAGAAGAAAGTTCCAGAATTCTAAAACAAGAATTAACAGGATCTGTGCAACAACAGTTAGAGAGAATTCCAGAAAATCTAAAGAACTGCATCAACAATTCGCATAAAAACACCGTCATTTTATAGAAAGACATCATGGCCAAATTATTTGAGACAATTTAAAGCTGCTGCAAGAGCTAACGATTGGTCGCCCAGGGTGAAGGCAATCTCGAAGAAATGCCACCGATATCTTGCAAATACTAAAGCAAAAAAAGTTAATAAAAGACTACGACCAGATAGTTTAAGCATTTAGATATGCGATATGAAAATGCGCACCTAGAACAAGTGTATCAAACACAATTTAGGAACCGAAAAACCTTGCCGAGTTGATGCGATAGGGCAGTCGTCGATCCGTACTCTGGTATCATCACATTTTATCGGTTATGTTGCCTCTCTTCATCATCAAGTCAACAGCATTTTCGTTCATAGTCTCGATAACGAAAAGCCACTCAAAACGTTACTGGATACAGGTGTGACAAAAACAATAATAAGAGCCGACTTAACAAAGGAATTTTCACCAACATGATTTCATCTAACTAAGTGACGTTTACGTACAGCAACTGGAAAACTAGCTACGATACATCATCAGAAGAATTAAATGTAACCTTCAACATCGGGAAAACCTCCCTCAAATATCATGTGCTAGTAGCTGAAATCGAAGATGACTTCATTCTTCGAGTGGACATTATGACCAATATGATTTCAATTTAGATTTCGAGCACGGGTAATAATGGCGAGTAAAGAAGAACTCGTATTACATTCACGAGAGGTCGAAGTAGTACGTGCATTGGTAACCGAAGATGTAATTCTTTCGGAGCGCAGTGAGACTATATTGTGGAAGCACAACTTAAGGGCACATGCTGTAAAGGAACCCGAAATGCTAATGAAGGAACTGGTCGTGGAGTGATGGTTGGAAAATTATTGGTTAGAGCCAACAAGATAATATCAGTTCGAATAATAAACTTAAAAAATTATCCTGTTACAATTAAACAAGGCACCATGGTAGAGGAATGCTCATCTGTATCCTCGGTTATTAGAACAATGGTAGCTCAGAAAATAACATCTTACAAAATTCCGGATAAATTACTCAGTCAAATATCAACAGCGTTTCAAGGATTGACTTCCTATGAGAAAACCAAAGCAAAGAATTTAATTAGCAAGTACCAAGATATCTTCAAATATGACAAGAAATTCGAAGGATACGAGCCCTATCAACTATATATTGGGACAAAATCAAAACATATATAATTCAGATATTTGAGAGTTTATTTTCTTTTCTAATAATTTTTTTTAAAATACTATATATGTATTTAATTAACAATAATTCGAACCAATCTGCAACACGAAAAACAAAATACTTACTCCATCATCCGTAATTAACAAATGAAATGTTAATTTTATTTCTAAAATGGATTAACATCGCCCTTATATTTTATGACCGCTCGAATTCGACTGGGCATTGACTCAACTATGGTTCTGTACGTTGCAGAAGTAAATCAATTCCAAATTTGCTCTATTTTGGTTTAAGTTCTAGTAATGTTCGTTGTGGATTGTTCCTCCATGTTTGTTTCATTTTCTGCCACACTGTTTCAATGATATTGAGATCAGGATTGTTAGAAGATCAAGAAAGAACATTTACGTCGTCAAACCACTTTCTTGTGGTTTTGGCCGCTCTATCCTGCTGAAAAATGTAATTTTCGCCAACATTTAAATTCGCCATACTTGATAATAGACTGTTTTCCACTATTTGTTGATATTTCGCAGCATTCATGGTACCATCAATAAATTCAAAGCAACCTAAACCTGAAGCTGTCATGCTACCCCAAATCATCACTCCTTTACGAAATTTTACTGTACGTTTTAGGCAATCCTTGTGGAAAGCCTCATTTTAGTGCGAATCACGCTTTTGCTGTAATCACCAACACATACGTCTAATTTGGATTCGTCGCTAAAATTACTCTATGTCAATCTTCTACCGACCAAGATAGTTTAGATTTTGAACATGTGAGTGTGGTTTTCTTTTGTTTTTCCGTTAATAGTGGCTTTTCCTTGGCCTATAAGAATTTTTTTTTGTGAAGTACACTTTTAAATTGTTTCTTGTTATTTCAACCTTATAAAACTTTACTCGACATTTATGAATCCACTGGTTATAGCACTCCCTTAACAGATTTAATCTGATTCCGTAATTCCATTTAGTCGAAATTTGCCTTAAAGTATTTCTTCGGCCTTTTTAGCATAGTTTTACTATGTCTATCAGAAACTAATTTTGGACGATCCAGACTTTTACCTTTTTTATCTAGAATACTTCCGATTTCTCCATAATGCTTAATAATATTCCACACTGTAGTTTTAGAAATATTAAGTTCATCTGCCACTTCACATATTGTTTTAGTGCGACAATAATTTTTGCACACTAACTTACGAATTTTTGAACTTGTAGATATATCACGTAATATTATGTTCAATAAATGCAGCGATTCATTCAAAACAATAAAAAAGCAACTGCCGATTAATCTGACGTTTCGTTCTGCATTGTTTTCACAAATTATTTATCTTATCTTGTTTCATATTTAACAGTTAATTTGTATTGTCCCAATATTTAGTTGCCACACAAAGTGAACATTTTTCTTGTTAATTACAGGTAACAGAATAAGTATTTTATTTTTTGTGTGGCTGATTGACCTCAAATGTTCTTAATTAAGAAAATAAATAGTATTAAATTAAAAAAAAAAAAATATTAGAAAAAAATAAACTCTCAAATATCTTAATTATATATGTATTTGATTTTGGTCCAATATATAGTTGTTAGGGCTCGTATTATATAGGTTTACAAGTTTCAACTTACATTTATTATTTAATTTAAAATTTTCCTCTTATTATTATTCAGTTCTAAAAGTCCAATTGATATTATTTTTGTTCTACAGAATTCATACTAATGATTCACAAAAATTGCATGTTTTATATTTTGCTATTACATTTTAATTTAAAGTATAAAAGTGATACCTTAAAAGAATTTATGTTGTAATGTTGTAACTTATGGAAGTATACTTAAAATGTAAGTTAATAGATCGACTTACAATTTTTTCCTGTTTTTATATGAATCATTGCAGAAATTCCATAATTAAATTGAAAATGATTAAAATTGAATATTGATAAATTGTCATTTGCATCTATATGAATATTTAAAATAATTTCATACATTTTCGCTGGTTTTCTCTAATATTAATAGAGAAAATTACTTCAATAAAAAGTAAAACGGCATTCTATACACTTCTACAAAAAAATTAATTTACCCGATTATAAGGCAAAATCAAAGAACAACTAACAAAAAGTCTGAAGAAAAGGAACGACTCCAAATTCAAGTCGTTAGAAAATATAAATGTCGATAGTAACGGCTTCTACGCCCACGTAGAAAACGTTCAACTAGTAATCGTCAAATATCAAACAGATATGTGTGTACAAGAAACAAAATTCAAACCAAATCAGAAAACCTCACTAACAAATTTAATTTTTTTTAGAAAAGACAGGTAACATGAACACTCAAGTGGTTGTGTTGTTATGCTGGTCAAAAAATCGATTCAGTCAGAAGAAACAAATTTAATCTTTGTAAAATGTCAAAAACACATAATTTTAATACTGAGTTCATTCAAATCAATAACAGTATGTTTACATTTGGTCAACTAAATGTTAGATCGCTTAACTCCTGTTTTTTTTTCAAATTTAAAGAATTTTTATGTGAATTTGATTTCGATATTTTTGCTGTTACGGAAACCTGGATTAGCTCCACATCTCAGTAGGGTAGAAAGGCCGGTTCTGGCGCGGAAGTAGATAAGATAAGGACACTTTAAAACATGATTATAATAACTGTATTATTAGGAAGACAGCAACCAACTTAGCAGTAATGTAAAGAGGGTGCAAAACTACAAAAATAGAAAGTATATAAAAATAGGAAATCTAAGTGACGTTACAAAGGTAAGACGCACGTTATAAGATTAAGATTAAGATTAAGATTAAGATTAAGATTAAGATTAAGATTAAGATTAAGATTAAGATTAAGATTAAGATTAAGATTAAGATTAAGATTAAGATTAAGATTAAGATTAAGATTAAGATTAAGATTTAAGATTAAGATTAAGATTAAGATTAAGATTAAGATTAAGATTAAGATTAAGATTAAGATTAAGATTAAGATTAAGATTAAGATTAAGATTAAGATTAAGATTAAGATTAAGATTAAGATTAAGATTAAGATTAAGATTAAGATTAAGATTAAGATTAAGATTAAGATTAAGATTAAGATTAAGATTAAGATTAAGATTAAGATTAAGATTAAGATTAAGATTAAGATTAAGATTAAGATTAAGATTAAGATTAAGATTAAGATTAAGATTAAGATTAAGATTAAGATTAAGATTAAGATTAAGATTAAGATTAAGATTAAGATTAAGATTAAGATTAAGATTAAGATTAAGATTAAGATTAAGATTAAGAATTAAAAGGTTATAGTTAATTTAATTTACGATTAAGATGAAAAATAAGAATAAGAAATGTTTTAGTTAATTACAATTTGAATTATACAAATTATGCAGTTGAATAATAATTATTAAATAAACAATATTAATATTGCGAATTATGAGACAAATACTGATATACATACGGATGTGCATATGATAATTTGTTCAGGAAGTTTGATTTGATAATTACGTTTTATAAAATATATGGGAATATTTGTTTAGTATGCAAACTGTCTTGTTAGCGACAGAATTAATAAACAATATTTTTGTGCAATACGTGATGGAATCAGCATTTCGTAAGTGTAAAAAATAAATAAACTATTTTTTGAAAATTATATAATTTTGTTTATTTATAGAATTAATTTTACAAGTGAGGCACTATCTAGGTGCTATGAATGCTAACCTATAGTAAGTATTTTTTTAATTAATTAATTAATAAATTAATTAAAAGTTATATTTATTTATTTTTTAGCCAACATATCGTAGTGGGGCTCCCGCCCATTGGAGCGCAAGTTGTTTATGCCGATAACTTACCAGGTATAATTGGCATAGTTTATATATTTGTTGATGAATCAACAGTATATGTTAACCGTAAGTATTATATAAATTAACTAGCTGACCCGACAGACGTTGTCCTGTCTTAACTATGAATATTCAATTTGAAGTGGAATTAATTTTAAATTAATAATTATTTCGAAAACATAGTGTTTATTGTAATGCTTTGTGATACACAACATTTTCTGGCGCGTAAATATGTAAATAATGTTGATGGTTGTCCGACACGGGAACAGGCGACATTTGTTGATCTGTGCGATAAGCTCGACGATTTCTTATTGCCAACCGAGCTGTTTCACGGGCTGCCTCTATTTGCTCTTGTGTTTGAGATGCACGAAGTCGGGCTATACTATCGCGGCGCTCTTCTCGCGCGATTTCCTGTTCTTCTTCGGTGGATTGATTCGCAGTGTTACGAAGCCGAATTGCATTACGGCTTTGTTGGGAAAGATTAGATCTTCTGGGTCGCGGCATTTTTAATAATAATTCTCGCACAAATTATAAGAAAACAAATAAGATTTATTATTTAAACACTCGCAAAAAACTAACAAATCTTCAGGTAACTTTATTGGTTATATACTGACAGACAGCGGCAATGGAATGTTCCGAGAATAGACCATATTATTTTCTATAGCGCCTCTGCCGGAAAAATTTATGAAATGAAAAAGCGTGACAGGGTGACAATCTTTTTTTCTATTTTTTTCTAATTATGTTGGCAATACTAATGTTTGTGACGTCATGTGACTCGAACGGTGATGCATATGCGCATGTGCGCATGAATTGTGACAGTTTTATTGCCGCCAGTTTGAAGTTGACATGAAATCTTTAATTTGAAATTTTGGTCTGTTTACTAATCTTTGGAAAGAAATGAAAAGATATTGCCTTATTAATTAATGAATTCAAATTACAATCCGGGACGGAACAATTGTACCCAGGAATTTTTCAAACAAAATTCACACTTCACAAAACAATCACAACAAAACGTAAGTTTGAGGTTATCGGCCAGTGACAGATGACAGAAGAGCAAATTGGCGCTTAAAATTTTCAAATTTTAATATTTATTTTAATATTACTGTATTGATTATTTATATATTATAAGGGCAGAATCCGATAGTAAAAAATTAAATATATACAAAATTATCATTCATTTACGTTTAGATAAAATGATATTTTACTTTAAAATACTTTGGTTTGATTTTAGCTGTACTTCCTAGCATATGATTGGTGCATTATGAGCATGCGTATTGAGATAGTAATATGGTCTATTTCTCATATATTCTGTGTGAAATTAGTATACTACTTTTAAGAATTCTATGCTCTTACTAATTATACTGTAACGCAGCCAATTTAGTACACTACTTTTTAGAATTCTATGCTCTTTATAATTATACTGTGATGCAGCCAATTTAGTGACATCTATTCACATAGTGGAAAAGTAAAACGCAGCCAATTTAGCGACATCTATCAACAGAGTGGAAAAATAAAAGTACAATGTGTTCTAACCCCTGTAATAATTTTTTGTTTTTTTACGTAAATCGATATTTTAATAGTTATTCTGCTATTCGGGGCGAAGACGAATCCAACAAATCTTAGATCATCAAAATCGGTCCAGCCGTTCTTGAGTTATAAATGGTGTAACTAACCCGACTTTCTTTTATATATAAAGATTAATTATTTTTTTTATAAAAATTTTGTTTATTTTTTAGAAGTTAATTTAATAAACCCAGAAGACACGGAAGTGGCAGAAGATAATGAAGAGATAACAGTGATAGATTAAAAGTGTACTTAAGATAAATAGTTATAAAATAAAAAAAGTGTACTTAAATTTAAAAATAAATTAATATATATATATATATTATAGAACTAGAAGACGACGGAGTTATAATTATCCGGAAGAAGATGAAATACTAATTATATATATATATATATATATATATATATATATATATATATATATATATATATATATATATATATATATATAATATATATATATATATATATATATATATATATATATATATAATAACAGATATATGTGTACAATATATATATATATATATATATATATAAATAAATAAATAAATATATCATCACGCCTTCTACCCATTGCTGGGTGTGGCACTCTGCTAAAGCAGATCTCGGTAAGTGATATATTTTTGCGCGTGAAGTGCGGTTACCAGTCGTCAAATCACGGCCCCCAAACATGTTAGTGGTGGAGGAGCCACAGGGATAGCTTTTTCAAATTATGAAAATTTGTCGCCTGTGGGAATCGAACCAGGGACCTCAGGATCCACAGGCCGACTGTATATATATATATATAAATAGAAAAAATTGTTTGTTGGTTACAAGTATTTATATTTCATATGTAGGTATGTATACAAACATTTTTTATTTATTTATTTTTTACATAATATTTTTTGTAGAGAGCTTTTACTATAGACATATACATTTTATTTATAAATTGAAAACTAACTTATTGATGCAAAGAAAATAATATAATTACAAGAAAGGAAAAAAAAATAAATATGATTATTATTAATGATTAATTAAACATATTTTATTTTATTCACATTTTTAAGGACATATACATATTTTTATAAATACAAAGTCAAATTTAAAATTATACGAATGAAATCAATTTATTATTTTTTTTTACAAGTAGATAGTACAAGTATAATAAAATAATTATAGTAATAAAAAAAAATAGTTTTATTATACACATTAATAATTGAAAATTCATTATTTATAAATTAAAAACGAAGTTATAAAGACCGGTATTTTTACAAATTATATTTTTACAATAATTTATAGCTTGTTTTGTTACATGAAGTTTGCAGTAATTACAATCTTTTAGTTTCTTAATTTCATATAAACTACATTCACAATATAAACATTTTTTTATGTTAAAATTTATTAAATTTTCTAAATGTACTATTTTACTATTTGTTATATAAAATGATTGATTTGAAATATTTTTATTAATTAATTTATGTAATTGATTTGTTTGATATAATTTTACTGCACACGTATAACAAATATTATATAAATTGTTAGTTAAATATTTAAAAAAATTTAAACAGAAATATAAAGTTTTAGATTGAATAATATGCTCTGATAAAATATTTTTTAAATTTTTGGGGAAAAAATTTGTGTTTGTTATAAATTTAAATGTTGTTAGTTCATCGTTTTGTTCTAAATCTTCATAAAAATTTATCCAATCAATCCAATTTTTAATTATTTTATTTAAATGATCTAAATTTTCTATAATACTAATATCTTCATTACAGTATAAATTCATTATAATTAATGGATTTAAATAATGAATATTTTATTTAAATACCACAACACCTTAATTATTTATTTTTTATTCACTCAGTGTTAAAAAATTGAATACTTAAAAATCCATCAGTAGTTTTAGTTGAGAAAAAAGCTCCTTTTAATGTGGATAGTTCACTTTCAGTACACTTTCCAAAACGTGCAGGGAAAAAGCATTTGAATTCTTCCGTTGTCACAACTACTCGTGGTCCATATTGTGTATGGTATAATTTCACGTCTTCAATTATATATTTGTAATTCTCTTCTAATTCATTAAGTTTCTTGGTTGGAATTACATCAATGGATCCAATTTTATTAAAATATTCTAAGTTTGCGCACATTTTTTCTAAACAAAAAAAATAAAAAAACTAAATTATATAAAAAATAGGTTATTAATATGAAATATATATATATATATATATATATATATATATATATATATATATATATATATATATATATATATATATGGTGGCTTAACACCCCAAGTGGGGTTGCGCCGCTCAATAGAGCTCTCTAGATCCTTTACGTTTTAGGGAGGATCAATCCCTTAATTTCCTTTTCATATCATCTTACTTATGCTTCTCCATAGTTTCCTATCATTTGTTTTCGTCTTCCAATTTGTAATTCCAGCGTTTTGAAGGTCCTCCTTTACTTCCTTGAGCCATGTTGACCTTGGTCTTCCTCTTCTCTTTGATCCAGGGTCCCATTGCAGTATGGAGTGTATCATTTCTTCTGTTCCAGCTCTCCATATGTGGCCTAACCATTTTACTCTTTGCTGTTTAATTGTTTTTACTATGTCTTCCCCATCTATTTCTTGTAATAATTCATAGTTCTTTCGTGCCCGGTACTCATTTATGTCCACTTTAATTGGGCCTAGTATATCCCTTAATATTTTTCTCTCTATTATTCTTAGTTGTTCTTCTTCTTTTTTTGTTATTGTTAATGTTTCTGCATCATACATCAATACTGGCTTTATTATTGTTTTGTAAATTTTCATTTTTGTCGTTCTTGTTAGCAATTTACTTTTTAATAGCTTTTTGTGCATGTGATATGCTTTATTTGTTGTAAATATTTTTTCTTTTATTTCTGTTTCTCTGTCTCCCTTGTTCGTAATCATGACACCTAAATATTTATATTTGTCTACTTCTTCAAATTCTATTCCTCCTATTTTTATCATTTCTTGTTGTGTTTGTTTTCCATATCTCATTATTTTTGTTTTATTTGCGTTTAGTTTTAATCCCACTTTCTCTCCTTCAATAACTATTTCCTGTACCATTTCTTCCATTATTTCTCTTCTTTTTGTAATTAATACTACATCGTCAGCATACGCTATTATTTGTCCACCGTTTATTCTTATTGACTTTTTGTTTATTTTCCTGGTTACATATTCCAGAGTTAAATTGAACAATGTTGCTGAGAGTGAATCACCTTGTCTTACGCCTTTGTTTACTAAGAATTCGTTAGTGTCTCCTTTTCTTGTTTTTACGCATATTGTTGAGTTCTCCATAGTCATTTTTATTAATCTTCTTAATTTTGGCTCCACTTCTAAATTTCTTAGTATTTCATTTAGTTTCCCTCTTTTCACCGAGTCGAAAGCTTGCTGAAAGTCAATAAATAGTATATCTATATTTATTTTGGCTTTGTGTACTTTTTCTAGAATTTGCTTTAACGTGTGGATAGCGTCTATTGTTGATTTCCCTTGTAGGAAACCACATTGGTACTGTCCGATTTTATGCCTTGTTGATGTAGCCAGTCTTTTTTGTATAATTGTCGCTAGTATCTTATATGCGTTATTTAATAATGTTATACCTCTGTAGTTTTTGCATTCCATAGGGTCTCCTTTTTTGTGTATTATGATCATCCGTCCTACCTCCCAATCCTTTGGCATCCGTTCTTCCTTCCATATTTTAATTATTAGTGCGTGTAATTGTTCGTATAATATCTCACCGCCATATTTTATAAGTTCCATGTCTATCCCATCCGCTCCTGGTGCCTTTCCGTTTTTGCTATTTTTTATTACATTTTTTATTTCTTCAAGTGTTGGTTCTCTTACATTTTGATTTTCGTTTTTGTCTTCTTTATTTCTTTCTTCCTTCTCATTTTCACTCTCATCAGTCTTTTCCTCTGTTACATCAGTCTTTTCCTCTGTTAGTAGTTCCTTGAAGTATTTTTCCCAAACTAGTTTCAATTCTTGTTCATTTTCGGTTATTTTTCCGTTTTTATCTCTCATATTGTTTGTTTCCACTTTATGTTTGTGTTGTTGCTTCTTAATTCTTTGATAGAAACGTTTCGTATTTCTATTTTTTCTTTCATCTTCTATTCGTATTACGCTTTCCTCAATCCATTTTCTTTTATTTTGTCTTATTATTCTTTTACACTCTTTTCTTAATTTCTCATATTCTCCTTTATATTTTTCGTTATTTGTCTGTATCCATTTATTTCTTGCTTTAGTTTTTTCCGCAGATATTTCCCTGCATTCTTCATTGAACCATTCTTTAGTGTGTTCTTTTTCTTGACTTCCTAACTCTTCTTTTGCTGCTTCTATTATGTTTGACCTTATTTTATTCCATTCATTGTCTATATTTTCTTCGTTCTTCTCTTTGTGCGATAGTTTCTTATCTACCGTTATTACGTATTCATTTCTTTTTTCTTCGTTGTTCAATTTTCTTTTGTTCCATGCTGTTATTTTGCTTGTAGTCTTTGCCGCCCTTCTTATTTTCTGCTTTACCGTGGCAGTTACCATGTAGTGATCAGTATCGGCACAGGCACCTCTGTACGTTCGTACGTCTCTTATTGATGTCTGCTTTCTTTTGTTTATTAATATATGATCTATTTGTGTGTAGTTTTTAAGATCTGCTGACACCCATGTTGCCTTGTGTTGCCATTGGTGTTCATGTCTCGTGCTATTTATGATCATATTGGTTTTTACTGCGAAATTGCATAATCTTTGACCGTTATTGTTTGTTTTATTGTGTATTGTGTGCTTGCCTGCTACTTCGCTGATATAGTTTTCTTTTCCAACTTGAGCATTCATGTCTCCTAGTATCATTATTATATCCTCCTTAGCTATATCTTCTATTTCCATTTCCATTGTGTCATAGAATTTTTCTTTTTCTTCGCTATTTGAGTTTTCTGTTGGGGCGTAGGCATTTATCAGAGATATGTTAAATGGTTTTGAAGCTATTCGTAGAGTTGCTAACCTTTCATTTATTGGTTTAAACTGAATTATATTTTCCTTCATTTCTCGCATTATCATGAAAGCTACCCCGTATTGCCCTTGTTTTTTATCGCCTGAATATAGCAATGTAAAGTTTTTATTGTTTATATGTCCATCTCCTTTCCATCTAGTTTCTTGCAATGCCGCTATTTGTATTCTATACTTTTCTAGTTCTAAATTAACTTCTATCATTTTACCTGCTGTTAGTAAAGTTCTTATATTCCACGTACTAATTCTAATATGTTTATTGCTTTTGTGTTTCCGTTTCGTTTTTTCCTTTGTTTTCTGTTTTGTGTTCTCGTTTTCTTCTAATAGTTTTTTGATGCATTACCTTTTTTTAGATTATTTGTGCCTGTGCACCACTCGTACCATTCATTGTCTATTTTGAGTTTTCTGTATCCCATTTTTGTAATGCTATTATTCTCTTTTTCTTCTTTTGCCCTTTTAAGTATTTCTTTTTGAATTCTCATATCCTCCTTTGTTAAATCATTATCTATAAATATTTTTGTACCTATCAGCTTATTTTTTTTCATCATGATGTTCCTTTTATTTTCCCACGTGTCTATTGTTGCTACAGTATGTTGCCAGTCTTCATTTTTCCCTATCTTATATGTATTTGTGACTTTAATTTCCACTCCCAACTTGCTCAACAGGAACTTTTCTATCTCTTTATTATTATTTTCCAATTTTGCTCCTTTGATAATAATGTTATTTTTTTTCTTGAGTTTTTCTCTTTTTTCTTCTGCTTTTTCTAGTTCTTCGATTCTATTCACTAAGTTCTGTACCTTTTTTTCCATCTTCAATTCATTTTGCTTCAGCTCATTTATTTCTTCCTTTTGTAGCTTGATAATTCCTTCTAATTTGCTGTTTAATTGTAGTATTTCATTTTTTGTTTCTTGCCTCGCTGTTTCTATATTCTTATTCATTTCTCTTAAGAATACCATTATTTGCTCGTCTGAGTTTTCCATCTTCTTCCTTTTTCGTATTGGGGATCTTTCGGTTCTTCTGCTTTTTACAAATACCTTTGTCTCGTCAATACTGTTGCTTCTTTGTTTTTCTTTTTCCCCAGTTCCTTCTCCTTTATCTGACATTCTATTCTTCTTTAGCTCCGCACCTTGATTTCTGCTGTTTATTATCCTTTTGGTTGGTTGACCCAGTGAGCGGCCGTGTACTACGGGTTGCTTCTTCGTTAGCTTTGAAACGTGACGTTTTGCGATTTATTCTGAGTTAAGTTTTTGGCAATTTGTTCTTAATCTAATTTATCTCATAAAAAGGATACTTTTGCAATAGCTGACAGTCAGCTCTGTAGTTGTTGTCTGTGACCTATAGACAACGCTTTTATTTTTAGTGCGTACTGTTTATACTTTTAGGTTAATCAGCGTGCATTCCCCTTTTAGCCAAACTTTCCTCTACTACTTTTCTCCCTGGGCTTAACTTCAATTGTATCACCTCTTTATCACTCCTGCTTCGTACTGGATTAAATTTCATGTGAAAATATTAACTTGTTTTCGATTTATCAAAGAATTCAGACAATAACAATTGTGACACTTGTGACACTTGTGACCTCTACACTCTTGGATATGAAATATATATACTTACAATATATTTGAACACAAGTAGGTTATAACGTTGAAGTAAAAAAATTATAATAGTGCGTCGTTACAATTTGACAAATATTATATACAAACAATTATCTAAAAAAAAATTAAGTGGGGCATATGCATCATGTGATTAAGATAAAACAATCATAGATAGATAAATTAGTAGGAAACGGAAGTGATAAAATGATAAAAACGGGAGGGCGTAAGCATTATATGATAAAACAATTATAATTAAATAGATAAATAATTAGGAAACAAAAGTGAAAATAGGAGGCGTAGTACACATTATAGGATAAGACAATCATAGTTTATAGAATTAATAAACAGATAAAATTAGTAGGAAACGGAAACAATAACATGATAAAAACAGACGGAAGTGATAACATGATTGAAACGGGAGGGCGTAAGCATTATATGATAAAACAAATATAATTAAATAGATAAATAATTAGGAAGCAAAACTGAAAATAGGAGGCGTAGTATACATTATAGGATAAGACAATCATAGTTTAAAGAATTAATAAACAGATAAAATTAGTAGGAAACGGAAACGATAACATGATAAAAACAGGGTGCGTAAGCGTTTTGTGATAAAACAATTATAATTAAATAGATAAATAATTAGGAAGCAAAAAGTGAATACAA
Organism: Pterostichus madidus; assembly: GCA_911728475.2. Classification (NCBI taxonomy): domain Eukaryota; kingdom Metazoa; phylum Arthropoda; class Insecta; order Coleoptera; family Carabidae; genus Pterostichus; species Pterostichus madidus. The sequence continues at coordinate 22,849,842 of OU452304.1, read as the reverse complement.
AAGGCATAGTATACATTGTAGGATAGAATCATGGTTTATAGAATTAACAAATAGATAAAATTAGTAGGAAACGGAACCGATAACAAAAAAATATATAAGGAGTATATTTATTATAAGTTAGAACAATCATACTTGTTTAACCATTACTGCAGTTTTTTAGTTTTTTGAGTTCATATATTATATTTACATTTAAACTAAAAAATGATTGTTTCGGAAGATATTGCATCATCATTTAAAAATCGTGTTCATTGTGGAAAAATTAATAATACTGAAAATATTGTATATCCAAATATATTTTTGGATAAATGTCTGTTAATATTAATAGAAAAAGTGGGGGAATTTATGTACAAATATAAGTCTCCTGTGAAAGTTAACTGTGAATTATGTTGTGAATATGTAATTAAAAAAGGTAGTAACGTGCAACTTTTTACTATTTATCATGTTTCAAAAATGATGTCGATTACTCTATCGGATGATTTTATAGAATGGTTTTTAAATAATGTAAAAGATCCTATTTTAACACATATGGAGGAATTTCAAGAACGAGACAGTGGAAAAGCTCTACAAAAAATTTTTCACTTAAAAGTAAGCAACATTTTTTAAAAGTATAATTTTTGTTTAATGTAATATAATTTTAGGTTAATATTAATAAATTTGACGCGACAAATGGAGGATCAACATACATAAATTTGCCAGAAAATATTAAAAATCGGAAAGCAGTAGTTAATGTAAAAAATCAGGTTAATAAATGTTTTGTGTGGGCAATACTTTCCGCTATATACCCCACAGATAAAGATGCTAATCGTGTTAGTAAATATCCACAAAATTATCATGAAATTTTTGATCTATCTGGAATTAGATTTCCCACCCCATTAATTGACATAGTTAAATTTGAGAGACAAAACAATATTTCCATTAATGTGTACGGATTAGAACACGATTCAAAAAATATGAAATATTCAGTTGTTGGTCCATTACATTACACAAAGAAAAAATGAAGACCACATATCAATTTACTTTATTGGGAAAAAGAAGAAATATCACATTATGCATGGATTAAATCACTTTCTCGTCTTCTGTCAAATCAAATTTCAAAACATGATAAAAAAATACATATTTGTGACAGGTGTCTACAATATTTTGGTACTGAAAAATTATTACAAAATCATGAAATAGACTGTAGTTGCATGGATGCTATTAAAATAGAAATGCATACAGAAGAAAATAAATGGATTAAGTTTTCTAACTATGTAAGAAAAGAGCGACATCCGTTTGTTGTATATGCCGATTTCGAATGTTTGATTAAACCGATTGCAAATTGCGCACCAAACCTGGAAAGCTCGTAAAATTTATATATTTTTTTTTTTGAATTGTTAGGTGTGTATAGAGGGGCAGCACATGCAGAATGTAATTTAAAATATACGCTTCCAAATTACATTCCTATATTTTTCCATAATTTAAGTGGCTACGACAGTCATTTGCTTGTAAAAGAGTTTGGAGTTGATGAGGATTATATAACTATTATTCCAAATAATGATGAAAAATATATTTCCTTTTCTATGCGTGTAAATGGGATGAATTTAAGGTTTTTAGATTCTTTGCGGTATGTTATAAATTTACAATATATATATACACATTGTATAATTAATAGGCATATACATTTTTTATAGATTTATGAATAGCTCACTTGAAAAATTAGTTAATTATACAGATAAAGATAATTTTAAATTAATGAATCAACATTATTCAAATACAATTAAAAAAAAAAAACTATTTAGAAAAGGAATATTTCCATATGATTATTTAAAATCATGGGAATGTATGGAGCAAACTAAACTTCCTTCAAAACAAGATTTTTTTTCAAAACTAAAGAACGAACACATTAGTGAGGATGACTATATTCATGCTCAAAATATATGGAAAACTTTTGATCTGAAGACTTTTGGAGATTATGTTGAATTATACCTTCAATGTGATGTTTTATTGTTAGCAGATATATTCGAAAATTTTAGAAATATTTCTATGGAATCATACAAACTGGATCCAGTTCATTATTACACAACTCCAGGTTTGTATATAAAAAAAAATATAATATGCTAATCTTTTTAATATTTTTTCATGTTTAGGTTTTGCATGGGATGCAATGTTAAAAATGACTAAAGTAAATAAAGAATTAATAACAGATATTGACATGCTACTTTTTTTTGAACGGGGAATTCGAGGTGGAATTTGCCAATGTAGCAATCGTTATGCCAAAGCAAACAATAAATATATGACATCATATGATTCAACAAAAAAAGAAACATTCTTAATGTATTACGACGCATGCAATTTATATGGTTGGGCAATGACTCAATATCTCCCTTATGGTGAATTTGAATGGTTAACAAATGAAGATATTTCAGTGCTTAATATAATGGCAGTTCCTGCAAATAATTCAGTTGGTTATGTATTAGAAGTTGATTTAGAATATTCTCAAAACTTACACAATTCTCATAAAGATTTTCCATTATGTTGTGTATCTGAAGCACCACCCGGTTCAAAAATGAAAAAATTATTAACAACGTTATATGATAAAAAAATATGTTTTACACTATCGTAATTTACAACAATGTTTATTATTAGGTTTAAAACTCACAAAAATTCATAGAGTTATAAAATTTGCACAATCTTTATGGTTAAAAAAATATATTGATTTGAATACAGAGTTTCGCAAAAAAGCTAAAAATACTTTCGAAAAAGATTATTTCAAATTAAATAACAATGCTATTTTCGGAAAAACCATTGAAAATATACGAAATAGAAGAGACATTAAACTTGTATCAAAATGGGGTGGAAGAGGAGGGGTAAGAAAACTAATTGCGAAACCAAATTTTAAAAAAGTTACAATATTTACCGAAAATTTAGTTTCAATAGAATTAAATAAAGTTAAAATTCTGTTCAATAAACCGGTTTATATTGGAATGAGTATATTAGACATAAGTAAAGTACTTATGTATGATTTCCACTATAATTATATACACAATACATTTAAAAATTCTAAATTATTATATCAGGATACAGACTCACTTATTTATGAATTTAATGAAAATCCATATATTAAAATGAAACAAGATATGCATCGGTTTGATACATCGGATTATCCCAATAATAACAAATTTGAAATAATTCAAGCTAACAAAAAAGTTGTTGGATTATTTAAAGACGAAAATGCAGGGCAGTTGATGACTGAATTTGCTGGTCTTAAAGCAAAAATGTATTGTTTTGAATTAGAAAACAACTTGTCTTGTTCTAAAGCAAAAGGAATTTCAACAACTGTTACAAAAACATTAACAATAAATGATTATAAAGATACGCTTTTCAATCAAACAAATGTATTTAAAACACAAAATAAGATTATTTCAAAAAAACATAATATTTTGTCAGTAGAAATAAACAAATTGACTTTAAACCCAGATGATGATAAACGTTATATTCTGAAAGGAACTACAAATACTCTACCATGGGGACATTTTTCTATCACAAATGATGATATTATAAATTATAAGCAGCAGCTACAACAAAATAAAAAAGTTAAAAAAAAATAATAACTATGTTATTACGAATAAATAAAAAAACTCGTTTATATTTACAATATATTTTATTTAAAAGAAATTTGTAGTAATTTACAAAACATTGTTTTTATTTATCTATGAATTGTGGGAATTATCAAATCCCAACCATTTTACAAAAACCTGTGATCCTTTTCTTTTTAATACTTTCTCTACTAAATAAATATTTGGAAACTTGGGTTTTTGTAATTCATATTCATAAAATCCACCCTTAATTAAATTTCCATTATAATCTTTAATTTGATAAGTTACTGGATTTGTTATATTAACTTTTACAATTTTAAATATTTCTGTACTCCAATTTGGTTTATATCCCTTGTCAAAAATATTTACTTATACGAACAAAATCACCAATTTTGAATTTTCTATAACCAAAAATTTTAATATTATTGTACACTGTTTTTAATAAATATTTTTCAATTTTATTAGTTACATCTACAGGCTTCATTTTAATTGTTCTATGTATTGTGTGATTATAATTTTCAATTAATTTTTGTAATAATTTTAACCATTTATATGAACCTTGGATACTGAATTCCCGCCACATATTTGTTTTTTAGAGTACGATTAAATCTTTCAATTGCACTTGCTTTCAAATTACTGTATGTAGAGTAATGATTAATGTTAAAATCTTGAATAACCTTTGAAAATTTACTATTATAAAATTCTTTCCCATTATCTGTTTGTAAATTAATTGGAGAACGTCCTTGATCAAAAATTTTTTTCATAGCTGTAGTAACTTCATTTGCTGATTTTGATTTTACTGGAGCAGCCCATGCATATTTAGAAAAAACGTCAATAATAGTTAATAAATATTTGTACCCATTATTATCTTGTGCATACGGTATCATTTCAACCAGATCAGCTTGCCATAGATCATCAATACCTTTTGTAATTACTTTACGTCGTGGATAATTTCTTCGAGCTGGTTTATGTAATTCATACACAACATTTTCTTTAGACATTTTTAACTAAATGTACTAACTTATTTAAATTTTAATGTTGTTTTGTAATTGATTTATTTTTAAATTAAGTTTATCTTCTATATTTTTTATATTTTCATCCACATATTTTTTATTGACTGCATGTTCATCAAATGTTGGTTCTGCAACATGTCCTATTTGTTTCCAATCTGCATCAAAAATTGGTATTTGTTGCTTTCCTGATTCGTCAATTCTATTTTTTAATTTAAGAAAATTTACACTCATGTATACTTTCAAGTTTTTAATTTGTACATTAATATATTCTTTATATTTAGTTTCTATTTCTTGTTTAAATAACCCTAAATAGGTTTCATAGTCTACAATACGTGCATCAACATATTCTTTTGTTACAGCATCTGAAGAACTAACAGGTTTACCTATGTTTGTTATACGTCTTTCATTAATATCTATTTCACCATATTCATTATAAATTAGTTTATATTCTTCTTTATTTTTTTTTGTAACGAATAATGTCCAAACTTGTCAACTGACATATTGCAACTAGTAATAAAAATTAAAGTTTTATACTATTATATTCGCTTCTTTTAATTCCTCAATAATAGACATAATTTCATTATCTACATTTGTATTTCCCGCTTGTTTAGATGATAAAAGTAAACGCAAACGATCAACTATTTCATCAGCAGAATTCCAATAAACAAATTCACGATTATAATTTGAATAATTTATTTCTGTAGGAAGTAATCCACCGCCCCTTTTTTGTTTTTGCTGTTTTTAATGATTCAGGTGAATATCGTTTCGGTTCTTTATTTGATCGTAAAGAAGTACGTACAAAATTAGGTTTAATAATTTCAATATATTTTGGTATAATTGATGTTTGAATTTTTTCACTTCCATGCATCTTATGAGCGTTAGTTTGTTGTAATATTTCTATATACTGCTTTTTATCTTCATTCGTATAGGAAACTGGTTTCTTTTTAAAAATAAGCTTATATAAACCTTTTGTTCCTACATATTCTTTGTTATCAATTATTATATCATTTTTATCTATTTCAATATTCTTATTACCTAATTTAAATAAATTATTAACCTCATCAAATTTGATTCCATATGTTTTATCAATATCTTTGTCTTTATGCAAATATTTTTTAAGATATATTGCAGCAATATCACCAAATTTTAATTTTAAATTTTCCCATTCTTCTTTACCTTGTGGTGTATTACTTGCTGCCATAGCTTGTGATAAAGGTGACATTTCTGGTGAATTATATATTACTTCATCTTGTTCTGATTTGACAGGAAAATCAGGTGTTTCATAAGAAAAACTTAACTTACGCTTTGGAATATATGAAAATTTTCCTTTTTTCCTACTGTTTTGCTTAATTTCAGAACTAATAATATTTTTTTCGTTTTTTGAATTTTCAACAAGTTCCTGTAATGGTGCTGTTATGGGTTTAAATGTTTTTTGAAGTAAATGTTCTGTTTCACTATCGTTTTGCTTTAGGGCAGTAAATTTTTTTCGTAAAGTGTTGCTAATATTTATAATATCTTTTAAAACTTCTTTTTCACTCATTTTTTTTTAAATAAAAAAAATTAAATTAATTTTTTTGATAAAATTTATCTAAACCTTTTCGATAACGTCCTAAACCAGAACTGTCTTTATCTATAACTGCAAAGTCATATTTATATTCCCAACACTTTGTACAAAAAATTTTAAATTCATTAAAACTCATATCTGTATTAACATGATCATCATAAACATGTCGTAAATTAGTTTCATCTTGTTTAAATAAAATAATAAAATTAGTATTATCTCTTATTAAGTGTTTTGGAATATGTGCATATGTTTGAGAAAAATAAAAACAATCGATTGAATTATGGCGTCCCATGCTAAAATAATCACGCATACAATCTTGTTTATCACATGTAACATCATCAAAAATTATAACGGAGTTCGATTTTGCTTCATTTGGTGGTATAACATCACTGTTCTCATTAAAAGGATAATAACCCATACCAGCAACTTTAGACACACATTCTTTTAAAAATTGATATTTTTGTTGATATATTGATTTTGAGTATAAATATATGTTAATAAATTTTAAACCATTTTTGTGTGTTAGTAAACTAAGTAATATATTTGTTTTACCACATCCACTAGGACCAATAATTATACAACGTATATTATTTGGTAATAAGTTACTATGTTTCTTCGTTTCTTTTCCAGATGTTTTAAAATCAAAATTTTTAATTTCTATAAGTTGTTTTTGCTTAATGAAAGACATTTTACTAACTATATATTTCATGTATATCGTTATATATCGTTATATATTTTTAGTTGGAAGTTAAAATTCAATGATAACTTATACCGGTGCTGGCGTACTGAATAAAACAATTAATTCTTTACCTATTGAATTACATATACCTGGTTATCAATTTTGTGGACCTGGTACTAAATTAAAAAAAAGATTAGAAAAAGGTGAACAAGGTGTAAATTTATTAGATAACGCTTGTCGTGCGCATGATATTTCATATGCACAAAGTAATAATTTTAAAAAAAGATACGAAGCTGATAAAATTTTACATGAAAAAGCGTGGTTACGGGTAAAAGCAAAAGACGCAACATTTGGGGAAAAAGTTGCTGCTTGGACAGTAACAAACGATATGAAAGCAAAACGGAAGCTCGGAATGGGAGTAAAAACAAAACAAGTAAAAAAAATGTTAAGAAAACAACAACGTACAATTTCAACACCAAAAAAATATGGAGGATTTTTAGCAGCGGCGCTAATACCTTTAATTGGAAAGGCATTGTTAGCTGGCGCTGCAAGTGGTGCTGCCTCGTATGGTGTTCAAAAAGTTCTGAAAAGAGGTGAAGGTTTATATTTAAAACCTTATAAAACTGGAGCAGGAATAAAACAAAAAAAGAAAACAAAAAAAACAAAAAAAACTACAAAAGCAAATAAAACTACCAAATAGACCACTAACAGATTGGGATTTAAAATGCATGTTAGAAGCGGCTCCAAAAAGCGTCTGATTCCCTAGTTGGGACGGCTTATACTATAGCTGGCAGAAGCTATAAAATGCAAACCGTACTGCAGTCGGAAACTGCATGAATTTATGAAATGCAAACTAGAAGCAAATCAAAACGAGGCGGGCCGGATAAACCGGATCGAAACCGACCTCACCCAGAACGGATTTTGAATGATGACGACCACAGCAATAAAAATGGCCAAAGTAATATCGCAGGAAGCACTACCACAAATAACATGGCAGAACACCAGCAACGGACCGATGATTACTGCGAAGAGGTACCTCACTGCAGCTCCTCGGCTCCAACAGCAGTACCAGAATGCCCATCTGAAAGAAGAAATAAAAAATGTAACTGGACGGAGCAAGAGTATAAAGAGGTTATGTGGTGCTTTTATTATGCTAAAAAGGTAACACCGAAAAATCTAACAAAGGGAACTTATGATATGTGGAGACTAAAAAATCCATCTACTCGTTTAAATATAAACGCAAATATGCTTGCCACACAAAGACGTTTCATAGAACAGAGCAACAAGGTTTCCCTGGCAGATTTAAATAAAATAAGGAAAGAAGTGCAGATTTATATAGATAGCCCCAAGAACGAAAAAGAACCTATAGAACCTGATAACGATATCGGTCAGAGTAATGATCTTCAAGAACAACATACAGAAAATTTGGTACAAGTTGATAACATGCAGGACCAACAAGAAGAATGGAATAATGAGGATATAAGTAGGATCAGTACAAAGATACAGGAAAGACTACACGAGATAAAATCAACAACATCGAGAAATCCACTTCCTAAAATTAAAGAAGTAGGTAAACATAAGCACATACTAGTAAATACCAACAAAGCTATTAGTCAAATAATCTCCAGCAAGACACTTAACATAACGGACATAAACAATATGTTATATGCATCAGCGTCAGTAGTAATAGAAGAATGTGGAATCAAATTGAAACCCCAACATAGACAACAAACCATGAAAGAACCACCATGGAAGACAAGAATCCATAACAAAATTCAGCAACATAGAAAAGACCTAGCTCAAATAACTGAACTTGTTAAAGGAACACTGAAGAATAACAAAACACAAAGTGCTATAACATCAAAATACAAAATCTCTAATGAAGAAGACGCAAAGATTAAAATAGAAGAACTTAAGCAGAAAATAACAGCAAAAGCACAAAGAATACAAAGATACACAAAAAGAACGAATGGCTACAAGCAAAATATAATGTTCCAAAACAACACAGCTCAATTTTATAGACAATTGGGTAAAAAAGAGACACAAATAGAAAAATTACCGAAGGAAGGGGAAACATGTAACTACTGGAAAGAAATATGGGAAAAAAGGGATGAACATATAAAGGATAACAACTCGATACAGAGAGTTAAAGAAACAAATGAACACCTAAAAATGAGATGGACAGATATAACGCCTGCAGAAGTAAAAGCAGTTATAAAGAAAACAGCGAATTGGAAGACACCTGGCCCGGACGGATTGCAAAATTTTTGGATAAAAAAATTAACTGCACTACACGACAACATCACGGAATCCGTTAAAAATATTTTATCTGGAGACGAAGACATTCCTGAATGGCTTACAAGTGGCACAACATTCCTAATACCCAAATCAAAGGAAACTGATAACCCTAAGAACTTTAGACCAATTACGTGTCTCCCGGTAATCTACAAACTGATAACAGCAATTGTTACAAACAGAATACATGAGCATCTGAAAATAAACAACATTGTTCCATTAGAACAAAAAGGATGTATGAAGAACTCATATGGAACTAAAGACCACCTGCTAGTATCTAAAGCAATATCTGAAGACAGTAGAAGAAAACGCAAGGATCTGACAATGGTTTGGATCGACTATAAAAAAGCTTTTGATAGTGTTCCCCATAGCTGGATATTGGAAGTTATGAATATATATGGTAAACATGACAATATTAAATGTTTTCTAAGACAAGTTATGCCCAAGTGGAACACAAACTTGAAATTAAGATCCCTGAACTCAGATAAAGAATACGGAAACATCAAAATTTAAAAAGGCATTTTCCAGGGAGACTCTATGTCACCATTATTGTTTTGTATGGCACTTTATCCGCTGTCAAACTTACTGAATGAGACTAACCAAGGCTACCAGTTACGGAAAAATGGGAAAAAGATATCGCATCTGATATATGTAGATGATCTCAAATTATTTGCTAAGAGCGATGAAGAAATGGATGCTTTAGTGAGAATCGTCAAGGACTTCAGCAAAACAATAAAAATGGAGTTTGGATGGGAAAAATGTGCTAAAGCAACAATAATCAAAGGCAAACTCATAACCATGAATAACGTAGAGGATGACGAACAAACCATCAAAGATCTAGATACACCGATAAACGCTTACAAATACTTAGGTATAGAGGAAGCCAACAAGATTCTACATATAGTAATGAAAGAAAAAGTAGCTAAAGAATACTACAGAAGACTAAGATTGATACTAGCTACAGAACTTACAGCTAAAAATAAGGCTACCGCTATTAAAGCACTGGCTGTACCAATTCTAACCTACAGCTTTGGTGTGCTAGATTGGACACAAATAGAAATGAAAAAATAGATAGGAAAACAAGAAAACTACTCACCATTTATAAAATACTCCACCCGAAAGCGGATATTGACCGCCTATACATTCCGCGAAGAATGGGAGGTAGAGGTTTTCCGCACCTAGAATCCATCTTGAAGACAAACATCATTGCTTTGGACATGTACCTAATACAACAAAATGACAATTATCTAAGTGAGATATACAACCTAGAAAGGGGAAAGAAAACGGATAACAGTATTCCAAGAAGAGCAAAAAAGTATATAGAACAGGAGAATATGAACGCTATTGTAGCAGATACTGACGGCGACGTCTCTATCGAAATAACGAAAGCAGTGAAGAAAGTGAAACAACGAGTTGTAGAACACCTGCAGGCAAACACCCGAAGTAGGTGGAAAGAGAAAAAGCTGCATGGACAATACCTTAAAGATCTAGAAGGAACGAAAACCAACACCGAACATACTTTTAGCTGGCTCACAAGAACCGACATTAAGGGTGAAACTGAGGCGCTCATAACTGCAGCTCAAGATCAAGCATTAAGTACAAATTTAATCAAACGAGATATATATAAACTACCCACTGATGGAAAATGCAGGATGTGCAAATCAGAGGATGAGTCAGTATATCACATCATGTCTGCTTGCTCAGTTCTAACTCGCGATGAATATATCAAACGTCACAACAAAGTAGCGAAGAATGTTCATTGGAATATTTGCCGACATTACCAAGTACAAGACACAAGTGAAAATGGTATCTCCACTCACCCAATAAAGTCATAGAAAAAGGTCCGATAACAATCCTGTGGGACATGGGTATACAAACAGATAGAGAGATAAAGAGCAACAGACCCGATATTGTAATAAAAGATTACACTAATAAAACTTGTACTCTTATTGATATAAGTGTACCCGCTGATAAGAACATCATCGAAAAGGAAGCTGAAAAAATCCTAAAATATCAAGATCTAAGAATAGAAGTCAGCAGAATGTGGAACCTGAAGACGCAAGTAATTCCAATTGTAGTAGGGACAACAGGAAATATAAGCAAGAATTTGACAACTTACCTACAAAAAATCCCTGGTAACACCAGAAACACTGTATCAGTAATTCAGAAGACAGCTATACTTGGCACTGCACAAATCCTACGAAAAGTAATAAATTAAAAGCATAAAGCGGAAATAGCCATTTACCCTAGGATCAAGGAATGATCCCGGTATTATAGGCGTACTCACCATATTAGTAGCTCCGAACTTGACGGCATTGATCCTAAACACCTGGATAAGTTATTAATGTGTGAAATAAACAATAAATAATAATAATAATAAAGAACAACTAAAGAACAGATTCCAGAGCAGAATGAATGGAATAATGAAAACAATGCTAACAGGAAAGAACATTGCAACAGCTGTTAACTCCTACGCAGCACCTACCATCACCTATAGTTTTGGAATTGTGAGGTGGACCGCTACTGAACTTGAAGAACTCAACCGAACAATTAGAACAACGTGTACAGAATACCGTATGAAACACCCCAAAAGTTCCATTGAGCGATTCCATCTTGATAGAAAAAAGGGCGGCTGTGGTTTCATAGACTTCAGAAATGCATATCACCAAGAAGTTCACAACCTCAGGGAATTCTTTTTCGAAAAAGCAAGTTTATCAAAACTACACAAGGAAATAATAAAACTTGACGAGAAGCACACACCCCTGGACCTAGCTAATAAAGATTTTACACCAGAAGTATTTATAATAACAGATGAACAGAAGATTCAAAGTTGGAAGGAAAAAGAACTTCACGGTAGGCACATAGCAAAACTACAAGAAAATCACATAGATGAAAAAGCTTCAAATTCCTGGTTGCAACACAGCGGCTTATACCCTGAGACTGAAGGGTTTGTTATGGCTATTCAAGACCAAGTTATAGCCACTAGGAATTATAAAAAGTACATCATCAAAGATCAGACACAAACTCATGCTAGATGCAGAATGTGCAATGGAGAAAATGAAACCATTGAACATATAATAACGGCGTGTACACCCTTAGCTCCTACGGAATATCTGAAGCGACACAACAACGTAGCAAAAATAATACACAGTAAATTATGTAATCCAATACTAGGCGTACCTGAGATACCATACTATAAATACCAACCAAATAGTGTGATAGAAACACCATTGCACAAGCTTTACTGGGATCGTACGATACAAACAGACAGAACAGTGCAACACAACTGCCCAGACATAGTTTACCAAGACAAAATAAGGAAACTAACTTTCCTTATTGATGTAGCAGTGCCATCAGTGGACAACCTAAAAAGAAACATGCGGAGAAAATCACTAACTACTTACCGTTATCCATTGATATGAAGCAGACTTGGAATCAAGAAACTTTAAAAATAATACCAATCATCATAGGAGCAACTGGAGAGATCCCGTACACTCTACACTCGGCAATAAAAGAATTAAATCTTGGACCACATACTTACCAACAGATCCAGAAAGCTGTACTACTGGATACATGCCACACTGTCCGGAAATTCCTCAACATTAAATAATCCTACAACAAAATAATAACATGTATATACTTGCCTTCAAGGCCATATATGTATGTATGTACTTACCTGCAAAGCAGTGAAAATGGGATAATAATAATAATAATAATAATAATAATAATAAAACTTTAGAATCTTATCCAAATTTATGTGACATAAAAAACATAAATACATTTTTGATGGCATATAAAAAGTTATTTATTTTTTATGATAAATGGGTGTGGCATAAAAAACTAAATGAATATAATTTTAATTCTAAACCACATTTTATTACAGACTGGTTGCCGTTTTTACCTAAAAATTTTAAAAAAATAAATGGTGTTTATTTAAGACAAAAGGGAAACATTGTACTAATTGTAGATGATTTAGCATATAATATAAAATACCCATCTTTACAATTAGAAAGTAATAAAAATCCATATATTGATGCAGTTCAAAATATTAATGGAGTTGTTTCTACAAATAATGGACAAACATACATATTTTATAATAACAATTCTTATATAGAAATTGATGAATGTACTTTTAGTACAATTAAATATGGATCAATTGACGTAAAGTTTCCTGGAATTCCAAATCACATAGAATCAGTATTTAAATATACAAATGGTAGATTATATTTTTTTATAAATTATTATTATTATGAATTTAATGAATTTACAAATACATTAGAAAAAGCAAAAAAAATTAATCCTGAATTGTTTAGTATTAACTGCCCAAATATTAGCATATACGAGCAATTGAAAATATTACTTTTAAAATTATTAAAATAGTTACACAAAATTTCTTAGTGTTCACTTTCTTTATTATTTATATATATATATATATATATATATATATATATATATATATATATATATATATATATATATATATATATATATATATATATATATATATATATATATATATATAATTATTATAATTATTAATGTTGTATTAAAAATACATAAATAAATATGTTTATATAAACTACAATTTTTTGTATTTTTTTTTCTCCAACAAATTCTGTTTTTTTCCTGCATAATTCTTATTACAGGAGTAATCCATGGACTATATTGTTTACTAACTTTTAGTTTTAGTAGGAGCACGTACATTGAATAGTGCAGTGATGTTATTGTTCATTAAAGATATTTTATCATTAATATTTCCATGGATTTACAATCTGCAATAAATGTGTGATAGTCTAGGTTTTTGAAATCTCTATATGTGATCACTTTGGTAGGTCCATGAGATTTAGGTAAATCCAAAATACAAAAAACACAACTGGGATCTGAAAAATCCTTTGTTAGAACACCTGAATTTTTACATATAGAGTTGTGTGATGTTAATATCACATCTAACAATGAATTACTGATTGGTCTAGTGCAATTGTTGATTAACTGATGCATGCTGTAAATTTATATTGATGTCACCAGCATAAATCAAGTAATCAGACTGCGGAATAGACTCTGTGAATATAGTGTCTAATATTTCTAGTTCTTTATAAAAATCTGAATGTGCCTTATAAATTACACCAAAACATATCTTACTGTTGAAGATATGACCTTGTACCCATAGATGTTCAATACTGTAATTTTCAACAAATTTCATTCCAAGAATTTTAGACGAAATACAACTAGGAACATAGAGAACCACGCCTCCTCTATGTTTATGAGTTCGTTCAGAACTAATTAATGTATAACCTGAGATATTGAATAGATGTGAAGGAGATGAGTAGTGTAAAAAGGCCGGTTCTGGCGCGGAAGTAGATAAGATAAGGACACCATGTTTTACTGAAGACAGCAACCAACTTAGCAGTAGTGTAAATAGGTGAAGACAGCAACCAACTTAGCAGTAATGTAAAGAGGGTGCAAAACTACAAAAATAAAGATAAATTATTATAAAATAGGAAAGATAAGTGACGTTACAAATATAAAACGTTAAATGTTTATTAACAACAGATGGCGCAGATAGAAGATTAAGACAAGAAATTAAGATAAGATATTAAGATAAGAGATAAAGATAAGAGATTAAGATAAGAGATTAAGATAAGAGATTAAGATAAGAGATTAAGATAAGAGATTAAAATAAGAGATTAAGATAAGAGATTAAGATAAGAGATTAAGATAAGAGATTAAGATAAGAGATTAAGATAAGAGATTAAGATAAGAGATTAAGATAAGAGATTAAGATAAGAGATTAAGATAAGAGATTAAGATAAGAGATTAAGATAATAGATTAAGATAAGAGATTAAGATAAAAGACTAAGATAGAAAATTAAGACAGAAGATTATGATTATGATTAAAAAAGATTAAAATAAAAATTAATTAAGTTAACAAAAATTAAGATTATTAGAAAAAAAAAACAAAAATATTTATTATTGTTTTAATTTTGTTTTTCATATAATTTTTTTGGATGCAGTGCGGATTTATTTTTAGAGTTGGGGAAAGAAACAATAAAGTACATTTTGTAATACATTTATTATTTAAAATTATACAAATTTTTTTTACTTTACATTAATTTTTAAACAAGTTTTGTTTTAAAAAGTTATGTGTTTTAGTGTTACACAAGATATGTAAACACTCAACACAATGATTTACATTTGGTGCTGGACCATCTATGTTCGTATTGTTAAAAGGTAAGTTGTGATGATCAACACAGACTAAGCGATGAATAATATCTTTATGTAACTTATACTTTAATGGTAGTTCAAACCAAATTTGTTGCAAATCATATCCATTAAACAGACTTCAAATATTTATAAAATATTTTTCACTAATTTTTTTACAAATATATGCTATTGATGCAAATTTACCAATGATTTTAAGTAATTCACTTGTATCATTTATTGTGCATGTGTTTATAATATTTTTGTATTTGTTATACTCATTTTCAGAACACAATTTTGATTTGTGTGAAAATTCTACTATTTCTAGAGCAATTAATTTGTATGCCATTATAACATTAACTAACAACAACTTATTTATTTAAAGTAAACAGATACAGTAAACTATTTATTTTATAATATTAAAATACGTCTAACTTTGCTGCTTGCTCAGACAAGTCTGTGCTAACCTTCGCTGTTGCGCGGCTTGGCTCCAGTTGACCAGTAGAAGACTGTCTTTATTTAGCGAATGAGATTGGAATTACAACAGTTTAAAAAGTGCTATTATATTATTGTATAAAGTAAAAAATTAGAATTATAATAAATTATTTAAATTATTAACACTAATTTCTTCTGTTTCAAACATAATATCTTCTATGCTTGGCAACACATAAACATATTCACATAAATTTTGAAACTCTTTTAAATATTCTGTAAAAAAATAAACGTAATTAGTTTTTGGATTCCAAAAATAATGTAATTTCACTTCTTTTAAAAATTCGTTTATTAGTTTATTTTTATTTATTATTTTTACACTTATTTTTGTGTTATTATCACTACAACAATTATTAAAAATTTTATTTATATATTTTATACATTTTATTTGTTTTTCGCTTTCATTAGATAAATATTTCACTGTCCTTATTAATAGTAAATATTATATCTTAAATTTATCATCACAATATAATATTAAATCAACACTTCAGACATATAATCATGTTTTAAATATTTTAAAAGCTTACTTGTATTATTTACTTTTATTTTAATTAAATTCATTTTTTAATATATTTTAAATTAGCTACTCTTCAGTCCAGTATAGCTATTAATCAAAAAATATTTTTCTTTAATTTTAACCTTTATAGCAACAATACTAAAAGTTTTTATCTATCTTTATTTTAATTGGTTATAAAGAAATGTTTTCTATTGGTCAATTAAAATATTATGAAATATAAATATATTTTGTATTCCAATCCAGTATTTACATGATATTTTGTAGCAGGTGATAGAACCTTTAGAATTTTTTGTTGGCGGTATATATGACCAACAATTTTTGCCTTTACAACCTGGACATTTTTTTGGTAATCCTTTACATTGAGGATTTTTACAAAAACTGCAACACATTTTTTTGTTATAACAATATTCACTTTATATTTTACAAAATGTTGAAGAGAATTAAAATATTTATTATATATTTTCTCTTTTTATATACATACTTTTAGTGATAAAAATATAACCGGAAATGTTTAATTGATAAACAATGATAAACAATGTTGAAAAGAATTAAAATATTTAGTATATATTTTATTTTTTATATTCATACTTTTACTGATAAAATAAAACAGGAAATGTTTTGATAAACAATTTTTATTATTAGTATAAATTTAAAATGTATTATTACAGTGTTATACTTGCTAGTAACAGAAAATGTTCAATTAATAAATAATTTTTTGTTATTAGTAGAAATTTAAACGTATTATTACAGTGTTATACCTTATAGTTTTATTTAATTTATTTCTCACAAAATTAACAATGGATAGTAAGAAAAATATTAGTAATATATACACACGAAATGAAACAATAAAAAAAATACTACATAAAATAAGGTATTTTTGTATAATTATATGTTAAGATAGCTATTATTAATAATAGTATTAATATAAAACCAATGTTTTAGGGTACGAAAGCAAAAATATATAATAAAACGAAGAGAATTAAAACGAGATATTGAATTTTATTATGTTAAGAAAATTATAATTCGTATGCTAGAAAATTTAAAACTTTAATTTGTATGTTAGAGAACTTTATATTTTAACCAATAGAATAAAGTTTTATTTTAACCAATAAAATAACGTTTTATTTGAACCAATTAAAATACGAATAAATATCAGCATCCTGTATTATTGCTATAAAATCTAGTTTTTTAATATATGTTTTCATTTGTGTTTTATTTGTTAATTAAGTTACACACACAAAAACTATGAAGGTAAGTTAATTAGTATTAATTATATATTTTTATTAAATAATAATTTATTAATAAAATTGCAGAAGGAAAAACATGGCTATTCAAAGAAATATCCAAAAAATACAGCTCCATCTCAAAAACAAATTGTTGAGCAAGCCTATGCTGTAAATAATATGGACAGCAACTTAAATTAAAAAAAAGAATCTATGCCATTATCAGAGGATGAAGAAAATATTTCACTATTACAAAATATTTTAACGGAAGATATAGTAGCAACCAATATGTTTTAAATAAAAAATGAAAGAAAATTACTAATGGAACATAGATATTTTTTAGATAATTATAAATGGGTATCTGTTGGCATCGATCCTGTAAAAAATTTTAAAATTTTTGTAAACATTTACAGTAACAATAGCAAGTTAGGAAAGTGTGTTTCTTTTACACCAGTAGAATGGTTTGAATTTTTTTCATGTCAAAATTTAATATTATTACATTTAAATAATAAGAGTAATATTGAATCACATACATTTTTAAATAATGAAATAATATTTGATACTATAGATAATATAAATGTAATAATATTAAAATCAAAGTACGGTTTATTATATTTAGGTAGTACATCTGTGAACTGTTTATTTCAAATTTCAGATTTAATAACTCGTACAATAAATTATTTAGAATCTTTAAATTTTTCTAGCTTTTATAACAATATTATAAATGATGTTCTTAAGTATGATCGAGATGTAATTAATAATATTTATAATGTATGTAATTATGTTAATGTACATAACTTAGCAATAAGAGAAATAATTATGTACTATTCTGATGTACTTGCAACATCAATTAATGTAAATTTATCTATAACAAAATAAAACTATATTACAAACTTGTTTTTTTTTTACATTTATTATAAATAGGACAGAATTTTTTGGAGAAAAAAAATACAAAAAATTGTAGTTTATATAAACATATTTATTTATGTATTTTTAATACAACATTAATAATTATAATAATTATATATATAATAAATATGTTTATATAAACTACAATTTTTTGTATTTTTTTTTCTCCAACAAATTCTGTCCTATTTATAATAAATGTAAAAAAAAAAACAAGTTTGTAATATAGTTTTATTTTGTTATAGATAAATTTACATTAATTGATGTTGCAAGTACATCAGAATAGTACATAATTATTTCTCTTATTGCTAAGTTATGTACATTAACATAATTACATACATTATAAATATTATTAATTACATCTCGATCATACTTAAGAACATCATTTATAATATTGTTATAAAAGCTAGAAAAATTTAAAGATTCTAAATAATTTATTGTACGAGTTATTAAATCTGAAATTTGAAATAAACAGTTCACAGATGTACTACCTAAATATAATAAACCGTACTTTGATTTTAATATTATTACATTTATATTATCTATAGTATCAAATATTATTTCATTATTTAAAAATGTATGTGATTCAATATTACTCTTATTATTTAAATGTAATAATATTAAATTTTGACATGAAAAAAATTCAAACCATTCTACTGGTGTAAAAGAAACACACTTTCCTAACTTGCTATTGTTACTGTAAATGTTTACAAAAATTTTAAAATTTTTTACAGGATCGATGCCAACAGATACCCATTTATAATTATCTAAAAAATATCTATGTTCCATTAGTAATTTTCTTTCATTTTTTATTTAAAACATATTGGTTGCTACTATATCTTCCGTTAAAATATTTTGTAATAGTGAAATATTTTCTTCATCCTCTGATAATGGCATAGATTCTTTTTTTTATTTAAGTTGCTGTCCATATTATTTACAGTATAGGCTTGCTCAACAATTTGTTTTTGAGATGGAGCTGTATTTTTTGGATATTTCTTTGAATAGCCATGTTTTTCCTTCTGCAATTTTATTAATAAATTATTATTTAATAAAAATATATAATTAATACTAATTAACTTACCTTCATAGTTTTTGTGTGTGTAACTTAATTAACAAATAAAACACAAATGAAAACATATATTAAAAAACTAGATTTTATAGCAATAATACAGGATGCTGATATTTATTCGTATTTTAATTGGTTCAAATAAAACGTTATTTTATTGGTTAAAATAAAACTTTATTCTATTGGTTAAAATATAAAGTTCTCTAACATACAAATTAAAGTTTTAAATTTTCTAGCATACGAATTATAATTTTCTTAACATAATAAAATTCAATATCTCGTTTTAATTCTCTTCGTTTTATTATATATTTTTGCTTTCGTACCCTAAAACATTGGTTTTATATTAATACTATTATTAATAATAGCTATCTTAACATATAATTATACAAAAATACCTTATTTTATGTAGTATTTTTTTTATTGTTTCATTTCGTGTGTATATATTACTAATATTTTTCTTACTATCCATTGTTAATTTTGTGAGAAATAAATTAAATAAAACTATAAGGTATAACACTGTAATAATACGTTTAAATTTCTACTAATAACAAAAAATTATTTATTAATTGAACATTTTCTGTTACTAGCAAGTATAACACTGTAATAATACATTTTAAATTTATACTAATAATAAAAATTGTTTATCAAAACATTTCCTGTTTTATTTTATCAGTAAAAGTATGAATATAAAAAATAAAATATATACTAAATATTTTAATTCTTTTCAACATTGTTTATCATTGTTTATCAATTAAACATTTCCGGTTATATTTTTATCACTAAAAGTATGTATATAAAAAGAGAAAATATATAATAAATATTTTAATTCTCTTCAACATTTTGTAAAATATAAAGTGAATATTGTTATAACAAAAAAATGTGTTGCATTTTTTGTAAAAATCCTCAATGTAAAGGATTACCAAAAAAATGTCCAGGTTGTAAAGGCAAAAATTGTTGGTCATATATACCGCCAACAAAAAATTCTAAAGGTTCTATCACCTGCTACAAAATGTCATGTAAATACTGGATTGGAATACAAAATATATTTATATTTCATAATATTTTAATTGACCAATAGAAAACATTTCTTTATAACCAATTAAAATAAAGATAGATAAAAACTTTTAGTATTGTTGCTATAAAGGTTAAAATTAAAGAAAAATATTTTTTGATTAATAGCTATACTGGACTGAAGAGTAGCTAATTTAAAATATATTAAAAAATGAATTTAATTAAAATAAAAGTAAATAATACAAGTAAGCTTTTAAAATATTTAAAACATGATTATATGTCTGAAGTGTTGATTTAATATTATATTGTGATGATAAATTTAAGATATAATATTTACTATTAATAAGGACAGTGAAATATTTATCTAATGAAAGCGAAAAACAAATAAAATGTATAAAATATATAAATAAAATTTTTAATAATTGTTGTAGTGATAATAACACAAAAATAAGTGTAAAAATAATAAATAAAAATAAACTAATAAACGAATTTTTAAAAGAAGTGAAATTACATTATTTTTGGAATCCAAAAACTAATTACGTTTATTTTTTTACAGAATATTTAAAAGAGTTTCAAAATTTATGTGAATATGTTTATGTGTTGCCAAGCATAGAAGATATTATGTTTGAAACAGAAGAAATTAGTGTTAATAATTTAAATAATTTATTATAATTCTAATTTTTTACTTTATACAATAATATAATAGCACTTTTTAAACTGTTGTAATTCCAATCTCATTCGCTAAATAAAGACAGTCTTCTACTGGTCAACTGGAGCCAAGCCGCGCAACAGCGAAGGTTAGCACAGACTTGTCTGAGCAAGCAGCAAAGTTAGACGTATTTTAATATTATAAAATAAATAGTTTACTGTATCTGTTTACTTTAAATAAATAAGTTGTTGTTAGTTAATGTTATAATGGCATACAAATTAATTGCTCTAGAAATAGTAGAATTTTCACACAAATCAAAATTGTGTTCTGAAAATGAGTATAACAAATACAAAAATATTATAAACACATGCACAATAAATGATACAAGTGAATTACTTAAAATCATTGGTAAATTTGCATCAATAGCATATATTTGTAAAAAAATTAGTGAAAAATATTTTATAAATATTTTAAGTCTGTTTAATGGATATGATTTGCACCAAATTTGGTTTGAACTACCATTAAAGTTTAAGTTACATAAAGATATTATTCATCGCTTAGTCTGTGTTGATCATCACAACTTACCTTTTAACAATACGAACATAGATGGTCCAGCACCAAATGTAAATCATTGTGTTGAGTGTTTACATATCTTGTGTAACACTAAAACACATAACTTTTTAAAACAAAACTTGTTTAAAAATTAATGTAAAGTAAAAAAAATTTGTATAATTTTAAATAATAAATGTATTTCAAAATGTACTTTATTGTTTCTTTCCCCAACTCTAAAAATAAATCCGCACTGCATCCAAAAAAATTATATGAAAAACAAAATTAAAACAATAATAAATATTTTTGTTTTTTTTTTCTAATAATCTTAATTTTTGTTAACTTAATTAATTTTTATTTTAATCTTTTTTAATCATAATCATAATCTTCTGTCTTAATTTTCTATCTTAGTCTTTTATCTTAATCTCTTATCTTAATCTATTATCTTAATCTCTTATCTTAATCTCTTATCTTAATCTCTTATCTTAATCTCTTATCTTAATCTCTTATCTTAATCTCTTATCTTAATCTCTTATCTTAATCTCTTATCTTAATCTCTTATCTTAACCTCTTATCTTAATCTCTTATCTTAATCTCTTATTTTAATCTCTTATCTTAATCTCTTATCTTAATCTCTTATCTTAATGTCTTATCTTAATCTCTTATCTTTATCTCTTATCTTAATATCTTATCTTAATTTCTTGTCTTAATCTTCTATCTGCGCCATCTGTTGTTAATAAACATTTAACGTTTTATATTTGTAACGTCACTTATCTTTCCTATTTTATAATAATTTATCTTTATTTTTGTAGTTTTGCACCCTCTTTACATTACTGCTAAGTTGGTTGCTGTCTTCACCTATTTACACTACTGCTAAGTTGGTTGCTGTCTTCAGTAAAACATGGTGTCCTTATCTTATCTACTTCCGCGCCAGAACCGGCCTTTCTACACTACTCATCTCCTTCACATCTATTCAATATCTCAGGTTATACATTAATTAGTTCTGAACGAACTCATAAACATAGAGGAGGCGTGGTTCTCTATGTTCCTAGTTGTATTTCGTTTAAAATTCTTGGAATGAAATTTGTTGAAAATTACAGTATTGAACATCTATGGGTACAAGGTCATATCTTCAACAGTAAGATATGTTTTGGTGTAATTTATAAGGCACATTCAGATTTTTATAAAGAACTAGAAATATTAGACACTTATTCACAGAGTCTATTCCGCAGTCTAATTACTTGATTTATGCTGGTGACATCAATATAAATTTACAGCATGCATCAGTTAATCAACAATTGCACTAGACCAATCAGTAATTCATTGTTAGATGTGATATTAACATCACACAACTCTATATGTAAAAATTCAGGTGTTCTAACAAAGGATTTTTCAGATCCCAGTTGTGTTTTTTGTATTTTGGATTTACCTAAATCTCATGGACCTACCAAAGTGATCACATATAGAGATTTCAAAAACCTAGACTATCACACATTTATTGCAGATTGTAAATCCATGGAAATATTAATGATAAAATATCTTTAATGAACAATAATATCACTGCACTATTCAATGTACGTGCTCCTACTAAAACTAAAAGTTAGTAAACAATATAGTCCATGGATTACTCCTGTAATAAGAATTATGCAGAAAAAAAAGAGACGAGGCTTTAATCCAATACAAAATATATAAAACGGAATCTAAATTCCAATATTATAAACAACTACGTAATCTTACTACTGCTGCCATACGCAGAGAGAAACAGGCATTTCTAGAAAATAATATTAACAACACAAATAATTCCAGTAAATTGTGGAATAATTTAAAACGGGCTGGGGTTTACCAATGAAAACGTGAAAAATATATCCCCATCACTGTCTGATCCTCAAGCTTATAGACAACACTTGCTTGAAAAAGTTGTTGCATCTATTATAAATCTTAATACATTAAATCATTATCTGAATAATACGTTTTCTTACAAGTGTATAGACCTTTTTACTTTCCAATTAATAAGATAATGAAATGTTTGAAAAATCTTAAGTAATCTCAATTCAAATGCAGTTGGGGTGCACGGCTTATCCTTAAAAATGATTACACTTATTTATCCTAGCATCTTTAATCATATTACGCACAGCATAAACACAAGTTTATTAGAAGGAGTTGTTCCTGAAATTTGGATATCAGCAATTGCTAAGCCCATTCCCAAAAAAAATATTCTGATACTTTTAATGACTTGCAGCCTTCTTCCAACACTTTCCAAACTCTTGGAGCGAGTATGTTGCGATCAAATTATGAATTATGTAACAGACAACAAAATATTACCATTTACACAATCAGGTTTCAGGCAGAGATACAGTACTAACATTAGCCTGTTAAACATAATTGATAATATTTTATATAATCTTGATAAATCTGATGTGTCTGTGCTTATTCAAATTGATTTCTCGCAAGCATTCGACATGGTTGATCAAAATATGCTCCTCTTCAAACTTAAATTTTATAATTTTTCTAATAGTGCCATACAATGGTGCAGTAGTTATTTAAGTGATAGAAATTTTTACGTTAACATGCCATCTAATACAGAATACAAGGATCTGTTTTGGATCTATTATTCTTTTTACTATACGCTGCCGACATGCCTTCTGTTCAAAATTTTTGTTCAGCGCAATCCTATGCTGATGACACTCAAATCTTATCAAAATTTAATGTCACTAAAATTTTAGAGAGTAGTCAACTTACAAATGAAGATCTGAAAAGATTAACTATATGGATGGAGAGTAATGGCCTTAAAATAAATGCGGACAAATCACCACTAATAATTTTTGGTACTAGTGACACACCTTACATTGTACTAAATGGCGTTCAACTAAATCTTAGTCCTGTCATCAAAAGTCTAGGATTAGATATTCATGAAAATTTAGGTTTTAATGCATATCTGCAAAAAAAAATTAAAACTGCATAGATTAAACTACGCCATTTATATCATTTTCGTCACATACTTTCTTCGAAAGTAAAATTGCGTTTAATTAACTCGCTTATTCTACCACTACTCGACTACTGTGCTTGCGTTTACATTCCAAATTTAACACAATTTGATAAAAAAAAGGATCACTCTACTGAAAAATTCTTGTATCCGATAAGTTTATGGTGTTCGTAGATATGATCACATATCCAGTCATCGACTGTTACCAAACATAGACGATATCGATGATCGTGTAGCAAAACTATATCTTTGTCTTATTCATAAAACTAGACTCCTCCTTATCTGCATGAAAAACTTATATTTAAAAATTATAATTAAACCTTGCGCGAAAAAGATTTATTTGCTGTACCTTCATTCAAAAAGTCCAAATTTAAATCTTCTTTTTCATACTTTGCTCCAACTTAGTATAACATTTCTTTTTTTGTGAAGTCTCTACCTATGATCTCTTTTAAAAGATATATAAACAATGTACTGTAATTTAATTTATTCTAATTGTATAATATTTTCTATTATCTCTCAGTATAAGTTTATATCTGCATTTTGTTCAATACTCAAATGAATTATCAAATAGTTCAACTTTGTATAATTGTAGACATTTCAATATGTTTTAGTATAGACTAGCGGTCGGCCTTCACGCTAGGCTCCACTAAAATAATGCTCAATTCTATATGGCATTTGACACAATATATATATTGAATTATTTCTGATCTAATACTTTTATGGGGTGGATAGCTCAGTGGTATGAAGTCGGCCTGTGGATCCTGAGAACAGGCGACACAAAATTTTCATAATTTTAATAGCTACCCCTTTGGCTCCTCTACCACTAACATATTTGGGGGCCGTGATTTGACAACTGGTAACCGCACTTCAGGCGCAAAAATATATCACTTACCGAGATCTGTTTCGGCAAATTGCCACAGCCAGTAAACGGTAGAAGGCGTGATGATATATTTATTTATTTATTTAAAACTTTTCAATTCTGTACGTCTGTCCATATGAAGACTGAAATAATGGACGATCGTAAAATTTATTATTATTATTATTTTTTCATTTAAAAGTTCTCATGCCCTTTCATATGATATCAAACACAGTATGATTCGGAACACTCTCAGTTTAAAACAATTGGCAGTCTTAAAGTTTCAACCTTTTTTAATTCTCCTGAAAGCTCCTTTAAAGCCCTTTAATATGACACTAAACATAGTATGATTCAGAATACTTTAAGTTTGAAACAACTGACAGTCGTAAAATTTCAACTTTTTTTAAATTTTATCTAAATGTTCTTCTAAACCCCTTTCATATGGCACCATACACGGTATGATTCGGAATACCTTATGTTTAAAACGATTGACGATTTTAAATTATATATTTTTTATTCCATCAGAAGGTTCTTCCAAAACTCTTTCAAATTACGCTAAATACGGTATAAATACAATTGTCAATCGTAAAAGTTCAATTTTTTTGTTTTTAATTTCATCTGAAAGTTATTCTGAAGCCCGTTCATATGACACCATACATGACATGATTAGGAATACTTTAAGATTAACACAATTGACAGACGTAAAACTTCAATCAAATACGTGTTTTATTTCCGAATACATTTTGCTAAACTGTTAAAAATCCATCAGACGTCATTCCTGTTGACGTTTCACATTTATATATTATATGTACAAAAAATCTATTGAAATTTTTTTCTAAACTTTCTTGAAAAACTGTTGGAAATTGCTGAAGTATTATTTCTGACGTCTTTTATTCAAGTTATCTTTTTATTACATTGTAGTTTGTTGCGATCAAATTTTGTTTGTTTTACTGTATGTTATTACCGCAGATAAATTTTGATTTATTTCACTACATACTTTTAAAAACTATTTGTCAAATTGAAGTTTTGTCATAAAATTTTATATGAACATGAAATCAATTTAAAACAGTTCAAAACCTGTATCATCTCATACGTAAATCAATTTACAAAATATCTCTAACTTGTTTAGAAATTGATATAATTTCAAACCAAACACTATTGGTTTTGATGCAATAATAGGATTCACTCTTTTAAAACAATTGAAACATTATAAATTAATATTGCCAATCCAAAACTTTTCCTCTAAAGACCTTTTACTTGATACCAAGCACGACAGGTTTCGAGGCTCTTGCATTAAATAAATAGATGGTAGAAAAAAAATCCAATTCTGCATGCAAACCCTTCAAAAGACTATTTATTTGATACCAAACACGATATGTTTTGATGCACTCTTACTTAAGCAATTGGCGAACGAAAAATATTTAATTTTGCACTCGAACGCTCCAAATAAACTTTCATTTGATAACAAACACGATAAGCCTTGCAGCATTTTTACTAAAGTAAAAACCGATCGAAAAAAAAAACAATTATGTACGCAAGCTCCTCAAAAGACCTTTTATTTGATACCATACACAATAGGATTTGATTCACTTTCACTAAAACTATTGACGATCGAAAAGTATTAAATTTTGTACGCGAGCCGTTCAAAAGACCTATCATTCAATACTAAATACGATAGGTTTGGAAACACTTTCACTAAAACTATTGTCGATCGAATATATTTCAGTTTTGAACTTGAGCCCTTCAAATGATTATTCATTTGATACCAAACACGATAGGCTTAAAAGCAGCTTCAGTAGAACCATTGCCGATCGAAAAAAACAAACTCGGCACGCGAGCCCTTCAAAAGACCTTTCATTTGATATTAAACGTAACAGGTTTTGAAATACTTTCAATAAAACAATTGCCTTTAGATGAATTCCAATTCTGCACGTGAGCCCTTTAAAATACCTCACTTTTGATATTAAGCATGATAGGTTTTGATGTACTTTCACTAAAACAATTTCGTACGCGAGCGCTTCAAAATACTTTAAGTTTGAAACAATTGTCTATCTTAAAATTTCAACTTTTTTGTTTCATCTGAAAGTTCTTCAAAAGCCTATTCAAATAACACCAAATACTGTATGATTCGGACAACTTTTAGTATGAAACAATTTCCTATCGTAAAACTTCAGTTTAAAAAAAAAATCATCTGAAAGTTATTCTAAAGCCTTTTCATATGACTTCAAACACAGTATGATTCGAAATACTTTAAGTTTGAAACAATTGACAGTCGAAAAATTTCCTTCAAATACGTGATTTATTTCCGAATACATTTTGCTAAACTATTAAAATCCTTCAACCGTCATTACTGATGACCTTCCACATTTATGTTTTATATGTACATGATATCAATTGAATTTTTTTTTTAACTTTTTTGTAAAACTGTTGGAAATCGCTGGAATATTATTTCTCATATCGTTTATTCGAATTACCTGTATTTTACATTGTAGAATGCTGCGGAATTTTTGATTTAATGTTACTAAGTATTATTACCGCGGACATATTTACATTAAAAAAAAAAACAAATAGAATTAAAATAAATTTCGGCATTTCTAAATTTTCTATCGACAATTGTTTTATTGCAAGTTTTTCAGAACCTATCGTATTTGGTATAATATGAAACTTCTTTTTCAGTCAGCAATTGTTTTCGTAATAGGGCTTCAAAACCTATCGTGTTTGGTATTGAATGAATGGTCTTTTGAAGGGCTCGCATACAAAATTAAAACTTTTCTATCGTCAATTGTTTCACTAAAAAATTTTCAAAACTCATCGTGTTGGCTATCAAATGAAAAGTCTTTTAAAGAGTTCGCGTGCAGTATTAGTATTTGTTCTATCGGAAATTGTTTAAATGAATATGCTTCAAATCCTATCGTGTTTAATATCAAATGAAAGGTCATTTGAAAGGCATGCGTGCAAATTATTATTTTTTCAATCGGTTATTGTTTTAGTAAAAGATTTTCGAAACCCATCGTTTTTGGTATAAAGGACAGACGTGCGGAATTGAAAAGTTTTAAATCGGCAATAATTCAATTTATATTATGTCAATTGTCCTACAGAAGTGAATCTTACTTCAGTGTACGTGGACACTGGCGAAGCCTGTCCGATCGCTAGTAGATTAGCTATGGATGCTCAAAATACTGTGTCACACTCAGAAACGTTATCTCCAGATTACTTATGAGTATTATTAATCCCGTAATCTCGTAAATGCAAAACATATAAACTCCATTATTTACATTAAATTCAGTGAAGGACGGAACATCCATTCGGAATTTAATTGTATCTATTGTGTAATTCATGACCAGCGAACAGCGAACGAAGAATACACTTACACTGACAATTTCGTTAAAATGTAATAAAATATCAGTAAAGCTATTAGGCATGCGAACGGCAGAGAGTGCTAAAGTCGAGAATAAAAGCACTAACGGAGTATCGCAGACGAAGACAGAAGTGGACGGGGAAGTAACTGACTTATCATTAGAACGAGATGATGACGGTGGATATCGTCGGTGAGAACCCAGTTACATTCTTTCGGAACAATATAAAAAATATATGCTGAAAATTTTTAGTTGAATTATCTTCTAATTAAATTCGTCCATTTGTAATCACATGTGATAAATCTATTAATTTTCTCTGAGATATTATCACTTAAATCTGTACCAGGTTGCAAACTGTGTTGAATGTTTAATAATAACTATTTTTAGATGTCACTTGCAAGGATAGGATATAAATAATAATTCAATTGGCAGAATTCATAATTTTATAACAATTTCCTCATGCACTTTACTTTTAGCTAATAGTCAGATGCCGCAGCAACGTTTTATCGTAGTGTGATAAAATTATTTTGTATTATCAACATCCTTTGGATATTATAGTTCAGTGTTTCTCCACCAGTCGTTGGCCTACCCTTAGGTGTTCGCGAATTTATGTTCGGAGGTACGCTTTGCTTTCAATATACTCGTAAAATGTCGAATTTCATTATTTAATATTAAAGCTGATGTTAATGTTATAAAATAATTTGAAGAGGTACTTGAAAAATAGTTAGTAAGCTATGGAGTACGCCAAGAAAAAAAGATTTAGGAATACTGCTAAATAGTATCAAACATATCAAATCGACAAAGTAGTTTCGTGGTATAAAATTCAGTTCATCTACGCAGTGCATTTATATAACGATATGCTTTCATGGTGTGCTTATATAATTTAATTAATTACAATCATAATTAGGTACTATTTTTCTGCAAGGCTCAAGATTTTAGTATAATCACGAGTGGTTATTATTCATACCAGAAACATATCTTTTTGCGAGCATTAATCATTTAATAATGAACTAGACAGGTATTCTGCATTACTACATTAGCATAATTCACACGTAATAAAAGAAAGAAATTAAAACAGGCAGCTATGAAATATCATGCTGTTAAGACGTGTATCGTAGGAAAGAGAAAATTCAAAGAAGGGTTACCAGTGGAATGTAGAGAAATTTCTCTGCAAAAAAGCTATAAATTATCCTAAAAAAATCTCGAAAAAAACGTTGATGAAAGTTTGAAAGCAACTGTCTAATTGAGAGATTTTAAACTTGGGCAGATAATTTGCTTTACAAATTCTTTACTGGAGCATTTTGTTAACTTAGCACGTCATAACGTTTAAAAAAAATATATTAATTTTATGGGTAATTATAAAATATTTACAAGCAGTAAATCTCATTCAATGAATACTTGTATAACGAAACCATAATTTAAAGAATTGTAAATATAAATTTATAACATTTATTAAGAAATCTTTTTATTAAGATTTTGATAAATACAGAATTGTTGACCGTATTATCAAAATTATACGTACCTATATAAAATTACAGCAAACTAAACGAAATTTTATCGAAATACAAATTTCATTATAAATGAATTTTGAGATCACAAAATAATTTCTGTGGTTAAATTAAGCAAATATATCTGATGGACAATTCTTTATTTCGATTGTTTAATAAAAAATATTATTTAAGTCCATTCCAAATAATTTTTGCCTATTTTAATACCAGACCAACAGACAAGAACAGCCTACTTAAATAATGTATTTATTTATTTGTTTGATATTAATTTAATGATTGCTGTTGTATTTTTGTGTAACGTGAGAAATAATTTTTGACATCTAAAATGATTTGCTAACAATATGTTCCCTACCTTTCAATCAATCCAATATTTGAAATTCCTGACATTTACGGTAATTATAACCTCAAAACAGTGTGTAACAAATTGGATTTTCAAGAAACAACCGTTTGCAAAATTGTCGATTAGATTGAATCTTTAAGACACATGTTATGTTATTCATGTGATTTGACGGCTGGTAATCGCACTACACGCGCATAAATATATCACTTACCGAGATCTGCCTCGGCAGAGTGCCACACCCAGTAATGAGTAAAAGGCGTGATGATATACGCGACCCAACTCCATAATAGTTCGGCCGGTATAAATTTCAAACTGTATGCTTTACAAAAATATAAAAATATACTCTAAAATGTTTTATTCTTATAATAACACTATATTTACGTTATTATATCAATCTTTAGTTATCTATTACTGAAAGGATATTTTAAATAATACACACGTTTATAAAACTATTATCAAATAAGTATTACGACAACAGATTCATAAAAGTTCGGCCAACAAAAAATATGACTTAGAAGGCATTTATTTGCGTGTTTTAAATTATATAGTTGTTAAACCAAAACATAAATGGAAAACAAAACACAAACGGAAAAAAATCAATACAAAACCGTCATTTTCGTTTGCCGGTTTTTTTTTTTTCAAATAAAATGGCTCGTGGTTAAGCTTTGAGCAAAATTTTAAATGCTCATAAAATGGTATTTCTGCAAGAAAAATATCTATTTCTCATTCTATTGTGAGATCTATGATACAAAATATTATAAACTTATATAAAAAAATATATTTGAAAGTTTGAAAAATTGCCGTTCTTCAGCCATTTCGCGTGCTGATCTACAAGGTTTAAGAAGAATTTTGAAAGTAAATCGTTGAGCAAATGCTCGAGATATTATAATTTTGTGGTGGGAAATGATAAGTAAACAACCACATGTCTCGACAACAAGAAGAGAAATGAAAAAAACTGTTTTCAAGTTTTATAAGGTTTTTTTAAACTCGTGGATTCCAGCGTCGGGAGGTTGTACGAATGGTAACTATGTAGTACATTGTAATAGTTACGCATATGACCTCATCATGGAATATATTCGAAACAATGTGCGACTGCTGTTACGGGGTCGAGAGATTATTTCATCAAACATAACATGATTGAGATACGGAAGCGAGGGCAAGACAAAGCTATGACTTCAACTTCCGTTCCGAAACTGACAGTAGCAAAAATTAGCGCGGCTGATTTTGATGCGTTACTACTGGCAGAGCAGCGTACGGACATCGTTCGTGCAGTGAGGCACGCCGTTGTCATTGTAGTAGTAGTCGAGAAAATTAAAGTCAACGAAGTAGCAGTAGAGGTCGCTCACGCTCGTGCCGTTTTCGAAGCTGTAAGAATGAAACATAACAAAGTAGTAATTCAAATACTCGCACAAATATCGTGCGCGGAGTTAACGAAAATCTGCATCTTGCCAAATATACTTGCCATGAACACGACGCTATCTTCAAGCAAGCGTCAACACCAAGAGTTCGGCTACATCATCCGAGCTGCATCCTCTCACGACGAAGATTCTTTGGCTGCCTACTTTGGCAACGTTCCAGCCAGAAGTTCCAGCCATGGAGAAGTCGCACCTTTGCATGGTTAGCGACAATTCAACGGATAAGGTGGCTATATAAGACGTTTGTCACAATAGCTGTCTCCCACAACTTTGTGAGGAGCCCCCACCCTTTAACACCCAAAAACAATTTGTGACCCCAATTTTGGTGACGTTTAGTACAAAGTTATAGTGATCAGTGTAGTGTATATTGAGTAGTTAAGTGCGTTAGTGTAGGTGTGGTGATCGTAATAACTTAGTTGAAATTAAAATATATTCTTCAAATATATTTTAATTTTATTATTAAGGGGTAGCAGCTGTAACAAACTGAACTGGATGTTTAAGAAATAACCGTTTGCAGAATTGTTGATTAGATTGTGTCTTTAAGACACATGTCATGTTATTTACCTTTTAAAACACGCGCGAGCATTTGAAGCATTTGTCACATTCAGCGAAATTATTTCGATCTAGCATTTATTTAATTTTGTAACCCTGTCTTAGTCAACGAAGAATTAACAAATAATTTGAATGGGTTCTTGTCAGACCGGAGAAAGGACAAGTACTAGGGTTTGTTGGAAATAAGTAGGTACTTACAATTTGGTATAACAAATAATAATGATTTATTCTCAGTTAATTTAATACAAGGTTTCTTATGAGGCGCCGTTTGCGACAATATACAGACTCGTAAATATACAATTCTTTTCACAATATATACTAAATTTTTGACAATATCACATAAAATATTGTATATATATTAAATTTATTACAATATCACAAAAAATATTGTATATATACAAATTTTGTGTACTGTATTAAGAAAATCGGGTATATTATAAACCTGTATATTGTGATATTTTTGTCGCGTTAAAAATATATACAGAATAGGATTGTGCCACTTATTCAGAGATGGCGCTGAATTTCAGGTAGTTCACGCTGCATTTTGGAGAGATAGTGCAACATTCGAACGAAATGGCGCTATGAAATGTACACCCAAGGGGTGTACAAAATATTATTTTAAATCTTTTTCTCCAGATTTAAAATAACTATCTTAGGTTTAGTTTAAGTAACATTAACAAAACTGGAATTTCTTTATAGCTAACGGAAATGAGATTACAATTTTTAAGTAACCTAAAAATAAATACTTCTAAATTTGAATGTTATGGAAAATTATATCATTGTTATGATAAAATCATATTACATAGAGACATTATAAATAGTTATTTGTTAAACTAGAGAAGAAAGTGTCTCTTTTTTCCACTCGCTCATGAGGCAATTCGAGCGAGAGTGGAAAAAACTGTTTCTTCTCGTGTTAGACACCACATTTTTTCACGACATGTTTCTAAAAACGATTGTCTCGAACCTTCAATACATTTTAAGAAAAGATTAGTAGAATAAGGGCCAGTTTTTCAATCGCCGGTTTACGCTCGATTAATGTTAACCATGATTAAATAATAATGGAAACCATAGTTTCCATTATTATTTAATCATGGTTAACATTAATCGGTGATTGAAAAACTGGCCCTAAGGGTAATATTTTGTTTATTTGAACATGACTAGTAGAATGAAGGTAATATTTTATTTATTTGAATCAAAATAGTTTATATTGACATTACAGTTAGTGCAATATCTGTTCTTGGATTTATCGGGTAACAGTTTGTCATTAGTACCTTCTGCAATGTGTCTTATTTCGGGATGTGTATTTGGTTGTCTAATGTAGATAGATATTTCCTATATATATTTTTTAATGTAATGAAAAAATGTTCTCTTCATTTCTTTTACAAATATTTTTTGCTTTCGTTGTTAGTTATAGTCATAGTTACATCCCCACATATATTTATTATTTATGTTTTATTTAATATTTGAGCCATTTATAGTAAATTTATAATTTCTCCGATTTTTTATTCTGTTTTTTATGAACATTTGACTATTATTTATTAAGGGCTACTTATCAACTTATGGCACAATGGTAGCTAGCCGGGTTGTGGAAATTAGAACCCGAGTTCAATTCCCATAGCCGGCAACTGATTTTCACCACATTTAAAATTATCCCTGTGGCTCCCTCACCACTTACATCTCTGGAAGACTGTAATTTGATGGCTGGTAACCGCACTTCACGCGTATAAATAAATCACTTATCAAGATCTGTCCCGGCAGACTGCCACACATGGAAATGGGTAAACGGTTTGATGATTATTTATTTAACTACGAAATAAAGAGTAAAAATAAAAATGTTGATCTCTAAGGTAACCAATAATTATTGCAAAGCAATTGTTCCCAATATTAAAATAAAGTAGTAGTCTTGTGAATAACAACAAAATATTCCGAAAATAAAAAAAACCAAAAAGTAAACAAATTTATAATACATGTTTCAAAAATGACACCATTACAAAAAAAAAAAAAACAATAATTTTAGTTGAGACCAAAGATACTTTGCATTAATAATAATAATTATTTGTGTACATAGACAGAAGTTAAACTTTGTGTTTGTAATCAATCGAGGCAAATAAATCACATAAGTACTCATAAAAAGGAGTACCGGGGTGCAGATGAGATAACTTATGCAAATCTATTGTTTATCTACGTTGTTTATTAATCGGTGTTATTCATTGACATCTTTACATTTAAAAATTTTATTTGTTCGCATTTCGATCATCTTCCACATACTTAGTTAATTTTAATCTAGTTTTTACAGTAACTAATCAAGTAAAACAAGAAATGTTAACTAAACATATGCAATATTGAAATATCTACAATTTTTATTTGAATATTTTCTCTTTAAATTTTATTGGGACACAACGGCTGCGCAAAAAATTATTTTTAAATTTATAGCCGGTGGAGCTGCTTAATACCTTGAGTATTCAAGATATAGTACATAAACCTTATTTGGCTAAGTTGTGAAATAAAAAGTAATAATTTATTTGTAAAAGTTTTGTCATTTATTAGTCAAATATTTGTTTTCTCTTGTCTTGGGACAACAAAATAGAAAACTATACCTATTTATTGTTTAATTAAAAATATTTGTTGGCGTCAATGAAATAGGCAACCATTTACTCACTAAAACTTTGGTCATCCTTGATTTTTACACTATTGGTAAAGTAGGAAATTAATTTAAATTCTACAGAACACTGTAATAAGCAGAGCCATCTTGCGGCAAATGTTCTAATCCTAGTCTGTATTCTAGAATTATGTCTGATATACGCATTTGAAGTACGACAAAATGCAAGAGGTAATATTTTACACAGTTGCTATTTTTCAATTTATTTAGTATGTTTCCTCAAAATGTGTAATATTTTACTACATAAATCTTGTATATACGTTTAATCATAGAATATATTGTTTTAATTTACATGAAATATTCAAAACGTTTTGTCGCAAACGGCGCCTCATAGTTTCTTCTGCTTTTGAGCTGACTTCTTGAAACACACACTTCACTCACAACCGTGACTAACTTTACTCTTCTCTTGATTCTTGTGACTCCTCTTCTTACTTACGAACCTAACCTATTTATTCATTACTCTAAAGTTCTAAGTCAGCAAAGAGTTAGCTAATAGACAAAACAATATTATTTTGAATAACTGACCTCATTACAACATGCTCTACTTTACTTAATCGTATTCACTAAGAATGTGCTGACTTTGACTTGTTACATTTTTCCCTTCTTTGAGGAATTTGCATCCTGGAAAGGAGTACAATTCCCAGAAGCATCATTCTTACTCTACATGACCACATTTAACTTCACAACATTGTCTGTATTGATGCATACCAACGTATTTTAAGCACTATTTTCTTCTCTCTAATGTCACTTCTCTTCTTTGGAACTGATGGGCTGACACGTCACGCCGCTCTCCTCGCAACTCTGCCCTTAGAGCTCATGTTGGTGACATTATTTCTTCATCGCTTCTATTGCGGAGGTAGTGACTTTTCGGGGTGCGGTTGGTTGCATCCTTACTACTTGTTGCGCTGGCTGGTGGTCTTTCCTAACTAATATAAACTAAACAAACAAAACAAAATATTTTCTTATTCTAATCTAGCTATCCCTGCTGTGGTTCCATGACTGTTTACTTATTTTCATTTGTCCTGGTTCTCTTGGGGGCGCACTAGGTGTTACAACCCCAGGATTTCCCATATCTTCATCGTGATTTATCGCAATTGATTCTAGCTTATGTTCTTGTTCCTGGTTACGTTGACGCGTTCTGCGGTGCTGATTATTCAGAACGAGATGTGTCAACGCGTTCCAGAGACAAGCAGCCATCCTAATTGTGCAATCCATTGTTTTGTATAAATTAAAACCATTAACCAATGCATTCAAAATGTATTTAACAATTTTGATAAATGCGTATACCCCAATAAAGCCTGACATAAACATACCTTTATTGGAGAACCAGCCCCACATTTGCTTTGCAATAGATTTCGCCAAGTGTCTGAGGTTGCCCTTGGAAAATAGGTCGAGAGTTGTCAGACCCTGGCCTACAGTGTCCCGTCGTACTACCCTCCTAGTTATTATGTTGGCTATGGCTTGCCGCTCTAGTCCGAAAATCAAAGCATCTTGGGCAGACTTGATCTCTATCTTTGAGTAAATACCGGTGTTTCCAATATCGTACAGTGGTTGTAACTTGAATTCTGGTTCCCGGTGTACCTCCAGTACTTCCGGCTCGATACCTTGCGTTAGATGCAGACTGTAGCCTAACCATTTATTGTCCATGTAGTACAGGGCCAGCGCCTGGTGGCTGCAATCTATCTGCTCGGCTTTGTCTTGGAGAATATGAATCATTTCAGTCAAGAATAATTCTTCCTCATCTGCAAGAACTGGTAGCTCGTTGTAGCAATCTTCTATCCTTTGTATCTTCACTACCCTCGGTGTGCATTGCATGATATGAATGACTTCGCCCATGACTCGCCCTACATATCCTTATTTATTTTTAATTAACGTGCTTACTGCATTAGGAGCTAGAGGAGCGATCAACAGTCGATTACGCAGCATGTCCCGCTTAAATAAGCATTGTCTGTGAATTACATCACTGTACATGTCTCTCATTTCTCGTTTAAATGATTGCTCTACGTACAGAAATTTAGTGTTTAAATATGCTAATAAATTTACATTTTTTGGATCTAGAACTCCATTTACTAGATATTTAATTCCGAAGTCGTTTTTAAATACTATTAATAATTTTCTATGTTCTGTCAACCAGATTTCATTATAACAAATATGTGTCCTCTCTAATAATTTAACAGCAAAAATTTTCTCTCCTTCCTCCACTACAACATATTGTTTACGACTTCTAAATTCAGATTTTTCTGTACTCACCAAGCCTACTTGACCCTTATAAAATAGCGACATGCAGCTGCCATCGCACTGCCCACTTGAGACTTGTTCCCACACTGTCTCTCCAATATCCGTGTCCATGCAGTAGTCTCCTAGAAACTTACAAACTACTCCACCTCTTAAACTAATTTCGCTAATTCTAATTTCAATGTAGCAGAGGAGTCTTTTAGTGAAATTTTTACCGTTGCCTGTACAGTTACTTCTTCTCAGGACACTTCATTCTCGATGAATGATCCTCCAGGTACACTTTTCCGACATATCTAAGCCACCGGCTAAAGTCAGTTATGCAGAAATTGTCCCATTACTCATTTATTTGTTTATCACAGCATTTCCCAAGCCTCTGTACATCTTGGTACGATGCATTAGCCGACACTCTTCTGGTCCGACTTCGTGAATATAAGTCAATAACCCTTGCTGAACTGAAGATGTATGACTGTGCATCTCGCAATGTTGAATTAGACGTGTTACTTCTACTGGACAGGTGTGGACTTGCACATTTTGAAATTCATTTTCTTGTAGAATTTTTACACAGGCACGGGACTCTGTGTATCTCTTGTTCACGTCCGAACATTCGGCCACGTCTTTAAGAGAAATGGTTGTGATGTTGGTATTCGGCCCTCTGCAGTCAATGCCAATTAACGCATAAGAAACGCTAATCAGACTGCATGCTGTTAGTTTGATCGCGAGTGACTGCATCTGGAAATATTAAAAAAAATCTATCGTCCTGGTGTTTGTACCCACGGAAGCTCTGGTGCTGGTCCCTTGCTGCATGTATGGTAA
Organism: Pterostichus madidus; assembly: GCA_911728475.2. Lineage (NCBI taxonomy): Eukaryota > Metazoa > Arthropoda > Insecta > Coleoptera > Carabidae > Pterostichus > Pterostichus madidus. The sequence goes on along the minus strand of OU452304.1, from coordinate 22,811,388 downwards.
GGCGTTGTGGGAGTATGAGGTGGAATCGGTGGTAGATCCTGGCTCATATTAAATTCCTGAAGCATCACATGGTGCGGCAGCTGAAAATTTAAATTTGATTCTGTTTTCGGCTCCTTTGTCACTGCTTCGGTCTTCGCTTTGCTGGTGTTCTCCGTATCTGCTTTAAAAGGTTTTAAACGATTAACATGCACTTTTAAAATTTTCCTTGCAACATCTTTAATTTTATACTTACTTATATTTACTTATATCTACCGCGGTGGGGCGCCCGCGAGAGGAATCGCTCGTTTAAATGCTGTGTGTTACGTGAATCTTGCGAATATCTGTTTTGATTTTCAAATCTGTTGTTTCTGTGGTATCCATTACCTTGATCTGGCAGTGGGTTTCTGTATCTGCCTGTGTTGTAACTTCTGTTATTTCCACTACCCTGGTTTCACGGTGAATTTCTGTATCTCTTTGGATTTGTGTTGTAATTTCTGTAGTTACTTGTTCTCTCTCGGCATCTGACTGCGATGTGGCTTGGTTTGCCACACTTCCTGCATGTTTCTCTTTGTTTGCAGTCGTTTTTAAAATGGTCAGTGGCAAACAAAACATTTTCGTACTTCTCTTGGCTTTGTCGGTCTTCTGTCTACCGTGCCAATTTCTAAATTACACATCTTTTGTCGTAGTACTTCCATTTCTTCTTTTTCTGTCATCGATACGGCATATTCAAATGACAAATCTTCCTGTGCGTCCATTATTACTCTTAAATTTCTTTATTTCTGATTTCAAACCATTTTTAAACTGGTACAAACATAAGTTGTTTGCAAAATCTTCTTGTACGCTTTTTTCTTTTAATAATTCCTTTTTTAATTTTCTTAGCCTTTGTGCGAACTCTTGTACATTTTCGTTTATTTTCTGCCTGCAATCTGATAAGTCGTGATAGATCGGTCCTGGGATTCGTTTTTTCGTGAAACGTTCTAAAAATGGTTGTGTGAATGCATGTTGTTCTAGAGTACCTCTATATAGTTCTTTATTTTCCATGTATAGTTCAAAAGCTTCGCCAGTCAGTCGTAATCTTAGTATGTCCACAGTCTCTATCTCGGTCCATCCTCAATATCCTTCCGTATTCTGGCTTTAGCAAAAAATTCTACTGGGTTTTTTCCGTAAAATGTCTTCATGAAATTCGCAGCATAACTAAATTGACACTTACTGACATTAAACCTACTTTCCAGCTCTCTTACGACAGGCCTTCCATCAGACTTACTCACCATATTTAAAAAATAAGAAAAATAGGAAAAAGTTTTCCATCACTTGTCTCATAATTCCACAGAGGTTTTACAGCACGTTTGCATCAAGTCATCAACAAACGGCTGGTCAGTTCAGTTTTAACCATAGACGCGTTTCGTCCTTCTCTACTCATCAGTATGGTGCGATCATTTATCCAACTAGACCAACTAGGGAATAGTGGATTGTGATACCGACTTAGCTGAACTGACTGATGTTAACCTATCTACACCGGTAACACCTCTGTGGAATTATGAGACAAGTGATGGAAAACTTTTTCCTATTTTTCTTATTTTTTAAGACTCAATTCCACATCGCAATAGACATTTTGTCTTTTGTTTTATCACCATATTTACTTAGCAAAATAAAATTAAAAATTCCCAATACTTGCTTTTCCGCGAGTGAATCAAAAACGATTGGCCACTCTGATCTAACAAAATTTATCCCATCTCTGCCACCAATTTGTAACCCTTCCTTATTCAAAGGAGAATTAACAAATAATTTGAATGGGTTCTTGTCAGACAGGAGAAAGGACAAGTACTAGGGTGTGTTGGAAATAAGTATGTACTTACAATTTGGTATAACAAATAACAATGATTTATTCACAGTTAATTTAATACAAGGTTTCTTCTGCTATTGCGTTGACTTCTTGAAACACACACTTCACTCACAACCGCGACTAACTTTACTCTTCTCTTGATTCATGTGACTCCTCTTCTTACTTACTAACCTAGTCTATTTATATATTACTCCAAAGTGCTGAGTTAGCAAAGAGTTAGCTAATACATAAAACAATAATATTTTAAATAACTGATCTCATTACAACATGTTCTACTTTACTTAATCGTAATCACTGAGAATGATGTGCTAACTTTGACTTGTTACAATTTAAATCCCATAGTTTAAGGATAGTTAGGACACAGTTCGGATATAGTTAGTAGACAATGTACGAGGATAAGATAAAAGTTCTCGGCCTCACACAGACATGGCGTTCCAAACAGCAGAAATTTGTGTTTCCTGTCTGGGTGCACGTGTCATTAGTTCGTACGACAAGTTACACAATTTTTTTAAAGTAGACGTCTGCGTGTTTTTCGTTTTAATTGATAAACTTGAATATCGTGCAGTCATAAAATTCTTCGTTTTGGATGGACTAACCCTACTGAAATTCTTCCGAAGTTGACAAAAGTATGCGGGGACTCTGCTCCTTCCATTCCAATCGTTAAAAAGTGGGCAGCTGAATTTAAACGTTGTTTCACGTCTCTCGAAGATGGTCCACGTGAAGGACGGCCAAAAACCGCCACCACACCGGAAATAATCGAAAAAGTACACGATAGGCAAGTGAAGGTGAGTGAGATAGCTGAGGCTGTCGTGATATCGGAAGAAAGGGTGTGAAACATCTTGCACAATGGATTAGAGATGCGAAAGCTCTGCGCAAGATGGGTTCCGCATTTGCTGAATACCGTTCAAAAGCAAATGCACAAATGATCTTCGCAGCAATGTTTGGACCGATTAAATAGGAATACGACTGGTTTTATGCGGCGATTTTTCGCCGTGGATGAGACATGGATCCACCACTACACGCCAGAATCGAAACAGCAGTCCAAGCAGTGGTTGGAAGCCGATGGTTTAGTGCTAAAGAAAGCAAAGTCGATTGCATCTGCCGGAAAGGACATGGCCAGAGTGTTCTGGGATGCGAAAGAGATCCTGTTAATTGATTATCTTGAAAAAGGCAGAACAATTACAGGCGTATATTACTCCAACCTTCTTGACCAGCTGAATGCCAAAATTTGAGAGAAGAGGCATGGCTTGCAGAAGAAAAATATCAACTTTCACCAGGACAACGCACCTGCACACAAGGGTGCGTTGGCGATGGGAAAACTGCGGGATTTAGGGTACGATTTGGCCGGCCATCCCCCATATTCTCCTGATTTGGCACCGTCAGACTCTCACTTTCGGGAAGGAATATTGATGGTGGAGAAACGCTTGATCAATCAAGTGTGTTGAAGTCAAGGCAGGGTATGTGGAAAAATAAAATAAATTTTTAATTGAAAATTGCAGTCTTTCATTGTTAGGACAACAACTTTTCACCTTACCCTCGTAGAAGATTATTCGTAGATAGTAGACCGTTCAAAAGTAGTGGTAGGTAATACGTAAGTAGTCGATAAATATGATTCTTGAAGAAAGAATATTCGATGGTGTCTATCTCAAAAATATTATGTCATTAATTTCTTGTTTAATTAATTCATTTTCTTAATTTTATGTTAGTTTTAATTATGTTGTTTTAATGAAATATTTACTACTCGCATTTGTAGCTCTCCTTACTTATTAGCTAACTTCAGCACGTTGACAATCAGTGATACCATGATATGTTACAAGTGTGTTGTAGGGTCTTTAGCAGCAGAGTTCTAAACATTGTCAAGTGTCTTATATCGAATAACAAAATGGTCCTGAACAAACCGGTGTAATTAAATTCTCGGAATTACGACGAACAACGATTGGGCGACGGAGAAGGGACGCGCTATTTAATTTAATGGAAGCCGATACGAAACCTCAGCCAGGTAAACAAGGGACACAGACACTATTTGTTAATGTTATGAAGCTGACAAATTAAATTTGGTTATGTACTATGCTCCGGAACTATAACTGACGTTTTATGATCTACGCAGTAGATATTTCGCATTCTAATAAAATTAAATGCAAACAAGATTCTGTGAATTCTAATACCGATCATGGCATGGATGTGAATAATGAGAGTTATTTGACGAGACTTAACAATTACTTGATAGGCAGTGGTGATATTTAGCTAGTACGGACCGGTACGGCCAGAATCCATGAGAAAAATTGGAATAAAATAAGATTTAAACTACAGTGTTACCGAAGCTTAGTTGATTTAAAGCAAATGACCGGAGTTCACAAGTCTCAGGTTCAAATCTCGGCGGTATCCCAATTTTGCTCTTTATAATTCAATTTTATTTTTATCAACGGGAACTTTATAACAGTACTGAATTTGGCCTCACCGATCCACAGTATAGTAGTTCATACATTTTTAGGTGTGGAATTCGAACTCCGAATCTTCGGATTCAAAATGTCGTAACTTTAACTACACTATCGTGCTGCCGGATAATATATATTTTTTGGAATGAAGGCGTATTGATTATTATTGTCTTTTTTGTTACATACGTATGCATTATTTGGACTGTCATGTACTTCAAATAAATAAATAAATAATTCGAATATCATCATTGAGTAGAGCTTGTAATAAAATCTAAACATCTTGAATGCAATCGTATTTGTTTGAAAGGAAGTTGAAGTCAGAGAAATTGAAACCCGCAATATAAATTTGTGTATTTAAAGATGGAGTTTTTATTTTCTAAAAAAAAAAACTTACCGCATACCGTATTTCACTATTATAATCAAATGAAACCTACAATATATATATATATATATATATATATATATATATATATATATATATATATATATATATATATATATATATATATATATATATAGTATTATTAGTATTATATATAAATTATGTACCTTGAACCTGTTTGTTTCATTACATTAGTCATAACACCATCTGACATAAGTTGACTCATTTAAGAGATAAGAGAAATGTATAAATAGGTTAGTTTAGTGAATAAGCACGCTCTTGTATCGTAGACTCTGCACAGTCAAGTACTGTGACACATATGTAACTATATACGAAATATAATAAAGTTATAATATTATTAAAGATTTTAGTATTCTTTTTAAAAACTTAAAATCGAATACTCAAAATTTAATTGGCGCAGTCGGTAGGATCAATAGCTTCGAAACACAACTAAAAAATTGTGTGGTGGATTTTTATCCTTTACCAAGCAAAACCTACAAAAATCTACGAAAACCGGTCGAACAGGACCCATCAGGCCGCAAAGGCACAACGTTCGTCTACAAGATTCACGTACTTCAGAGTGCTGTTCCGAGATCACGTCAACCAATCAACTAGGAAGACTTGCTGTTCCGAAACACGTCACTCATCAGAAGCACTTGCTGTATCTACTGGACAACACGAGAACTACGAACAAGACGCCGCAACAGAAGATGATCTTCACAAGAATCATCACAATCACAATCATCATACAAATGTAAGAATTTATTTAAAAAGTTTGTAAAACTTTTATATCATAATACACAGGGGTATTTCTAGCTACGACTAGTAATAAAAATACCGAGACCCGGCACAGGTCAATCACACACATAATACAACTTATGTCAGAGAGCGATAGCTCTGAATCAATAGAATCAGACGATTCCTTAACACCGTTACCAATAAATAAATATATTAAAATTAAATTGAAACCTAGTAGATTAAATCGCATAACAATGGCTACCACATCTGTACAAGAAATAGAAATGTACCTCAAAAAAATCCCACAACTTTGGAACAAATAGAATTAATGATTAAAAATGAATTTAGCTTTATTAATACGTATAACCAATCACCTATGTTGAGAAACAATGTAGAAAGACCAAAATTTGGCAATGGGCAACCTCCACAGAAGTTCCCATCACAAACATTCCCATCAACATCATTTAATCCCAGACAACCACCTCAATACCAGAGAGCTAACCCAAATTTTGCACCTAGACAAAATATAAAAAATTATTATGAGACGAAACGATTTAATCCAAAACCTATGACACAACAAACACGAATCACACAACCAATGTCTACACAAGCAATCAGACAAAATAATAACATAGAAGAAGTAGACTTAGACGAAATAGATTTCGATACGGAACAAGCATTTTATAAACAAATAGATGAAGAGTTAAACAACGAAAGATTAGAGAAAGAAAAACAAAAGAAAATCTATGAAGATTCTTTTTTAGATTTAGAGACACCGATAGAAGAGATACAGTAGTAATGTCTTCTATAACAACGAACTTACCAGCATTAAAAATTAATCCATATGTCATACTGTTCGATACAGGCTCTTCAATAAACTTTATACACCCGGATTTAGTAAAACAATTTAAAGTAAAAACATATAATGAAAAATTAACTTTTAAAACAGTAAACGGAAAATCTAATTGCGATAAATATACAATAATAAAAATTCATAAAAAACCTTTAAAATGTTATGTTTATAAATTTCACAAAACATATAATATATTACTCGGAATAGAAGCATTTAAAATATTAAATATACAACTAAACTTTAAAGATAATAAAGTAAAATTAGACGACAAAATATATAAATTAGAAGAATTAACAAATTTAAAAGCAGAAACAAATAATATACAAATTAGAAATAATCACTTAAACAATATAGAAAAAAGAGAATTGGATAAACTCATAAACACATACACAGATCTGTTTCCAAATGAAAACGAAAATCTAACCTGCACTACCACCATAGAACACAAAATTAATGTAACAAATGAAACGCCGGTATATACAAAGAATTACCGACTTCCACAAATTTACGAAAAAGACATCGAAGAACATGTAAAAAAATTATTAGACAATAAAATAATACAAAAATCATTTTCACCCTGGTCATCCCCTATTTGGATCGTACCAAAAAAATTAGACGCTTCAGGAAAACAAAAAACTAGAATGGTAATAGATTTCAGAAAATTAAATTCAGTAACGAAAGACGATAAATACCCAATACCCAACATTGACACGATATTCGATCACATCGGACCTTCCGAATACTTTACAACCTTAGATTTACATTCAGGTTTCCACCAAATAAAAATGAATAAAAATGATAGAGAAAAAACAGCTTTTTCCACAAGTTCTGGACACTACGAATACATTAGAATGCCGTTTGGACTTAAAAACGCACCTGCCACATTTCAACGAATGATTAATGAAGCATTAGGCGAATTAATTAATAAAATTTGTTTAGTATATATGGACGACATTATAATATTTGGCAAAAACTTAGAAGAACATTTAAAAAATATAAGACTAGTATTCGAAAAACTACGTCAAGCAAATTTAAAAATACAAATAGATAAGTCAGAATTTTTACAACAAGAAGTTAAATTTTTAGGATATAAAATTAATCAAACCGGACTAACAACAGATGAAAAGAAAATAGAGACAATAAAAAATTTAAATTTACCAAAAACACAAAAAGAAATAAAACAATTCTTAGGAACTTTAGGATGGTACAGACGATTCATACCTAATTACGCAAACTTGACAAAACCTTTCACACAATGTTTAAGAAAAAATGTTAAAATAGATATAGATGACGAAAATTACAAGAATGCATTTGAACAATGTAAAAATACACTAATAAAATCCCCAATATTACAAAATCCAGACTTTAACAAAGAATTTATACTAACTACAGACGCAAGCGACTTTGCAATAGGCGCTATATTAGCACAAAAAACAGACGATAAAGAATTACCTATATGTTATGCCTCTAAAACTTTAAATAAAGCAGAACAGAATTACAGTACAATAGAAAAGGAATTAAAAGCAATAGTATGGGCAGTTAGAAATTTTAGACCATATATTTACGGACGGAAGTTTACCATAAAAACAGATCATAAACCTTTAATCTGGTTATTCAATATGAAAAACCCGAATCAAAAACTAATTAGATGGAAAATAGAATTGAGTGAATATAACTTTGAGATAAATTATTTACAAGGTAAAGAGAATGTTGTTGCAGACCTACTATCCAGACAGAAACCGAAATTTAAATTAAATAATTTAATAGGAGATGTATTAGAACAAAACCCCATCGCACATTGTATATCAAAAGACTGTGAAATGTCACGAGGTCTGGCTGAACAAATAAATTTAAAATATGATTGTAAAAACTTTTGCAAAGAACGAAATAATAAAAATATCATTATTCAAAAAATAAGTAATAAAATAATATTTCACTTGATTACAAAAATAAATCATTTTGATAAACCATTACTAAAAAATTTAGACAAACCCTTAAAAGAACTAAGAGATTATATGATTATAAATGAACTACCTATAATAAATATCCCAAAATTAGGATGTGGTTTAGACATATTAGAATGGGAAAAAGTAAGAGAAAAAATAAACAAAATATTTGAAGATACTAATATAGAAATAAACGTTTTCACATTACCCGACGTTAACCATAACGAAACAGAAAACAGTAGCGAACAAAATAATATAGATCAAGAAGAAGATAATCAAACAGTACACAGCGCAAATGAGAATCCCATAGCAGGAATAAAATATTTAGATGAGAGAATTAATATAGCTGACAATCAGATAATAATTTATAAAGTAGACAGGGACACTGAAATAAAAATAGAAAAATATTTTGATAATAAAAAACAAAGACTTATTTGCAAATTTAATAAAGTAACTTTTAAACAAGATGTTATAGATTTTATAAAAACTTATCTCACCCCAAAAATCAGATATTTAGCCTTATTTCAAAAAGATTTAGATAAGGAAGTTTCAAAAATATTACAAGAAAATTTCCAACCAAATTCTATAAATATCATAGCGTGTACAAAATTAGTAAACAACGTAGAAAATAACGAAGAACAATTAGAAATTATACATGACTTTCACACAGGTCTTACAAATCATAGAGGAATCTTAGCCACAATAAGAGAACTAAAAGAAAAATATTATTGGCCAAACATGAATAAAGACATTCAAGAATATATAAACAACTGTGAAACGTGCCGATGTAATAAATATGAAAGAAAACCTATAAAAACAACTGACAATCTTACAATAACACCAAGCACACCATTTGAAATGATAAACATAGACTTGTTATCACTAAATAAAGAACCTTACTTGACGATATTAGATCAGTTCTCCAAGCACGCACAGATTATCAAGGTCGAAAATAAGAGCGCAAAACAAATAACAGATAAATTAAGAATATATTTCGAAACATACAAAATACCTAAGGAAATAATAATGGACAATGGTACAGAATTTAATAACACATTAATGAAAGACCTCTTAAGTAAAAAGAAAATTAAATTACATATAACTTGCGTTAATAACCCAAAAAGTAATGCAGTGGAAAGACTTCACTCAACATTAATAGAACAATTGAGAATACTACACTCAAGACCAGACACTAAAAACATAGCAATGTCAGAAAAAATACGAATGGCTACACTAGCGTATAATAATACAAAACATAGTACAACACAACTAAGCCCAGTTGAAATACTTTTCGGAATATCAAATGAAAACATTTTTATAAAAACAGACCAATCCAAATTAAGAGAAAATCATGAAGAACAACAAAGGAAAATTAGGCATATTATAAAAGATAGAATAGAAAGAGAAAAATTAAAGCGAAATATAGAAAATGACAATCCTTTAGAATTAAAAGATAAAGTATACGTTAAACAAAATCCTAGAATTATTCATAAAATAAAGAAACCAATATACAGAAAATATTCAGTTAAAAATTATAACCCTTTATTAGGAAAAATTAAAATATTAGATAAAAAGAATAGAAGTAAAAATATAAAAATAAATCAATTAAAAATTAAATAAAATTTCAGATGTCAAGGACAAATTCAAGATATCTCGAACAATAATGGATTCCACCTTGCCGAATTAGGTGAATGCAAAATCAAGACTGGCGAACAACTAATATACTATAACTACAATATAAATCCCATTTATGAAGAATTCCTAAAATTAAGAACAAATAGAGATAATCTATTAAAGAATATAAAACCCCATAATGAAACATTCCAAACATACATTAATATTTTAAATTATAATTATTTAGACTTAAATAATCAAATTCAAAAACTATTTAATAAAAGACAAAAACGCGGACTTATAAACGGATTAGGCTCCATTGTTAAATCAATAACAGGAAATTTAGATTCTACGGATAGTCAAAGATATGAAGAAATGTTTAATAAATTAAAAACAAATCAAGAAATATTACAAGAACAGAATGATGAAGTCATTAAACATAATAAAGATATGACAAATAAATTTAATACACAATTAGAAAATGTCAGACATAATGAAAAAGAATTAACACGTCAAATTGAGAGCATAATTCATGCTTTAAAAGGAAATTTAGATTGGAAATTACAAATAGATATGGAAAGTAAATTTCAGAAATTAATATTAATAATAATGAATTTAAATGAATTAACAAAACAGATAGAAACAAGTTTAACCTTTTGCTCACTACACAAATTAGATGTCAGTATAATATCTTACGAAAATTTAAAACAAACTACACAAAATAACGACATTTGGAATTTAAACGAACTAATAGAAACCCATTGTAAATACTATAACGGAGAAATATACTTCATAATATAAATACCAACCTTCTCCCAAGAATCCTTCAAATTAAACCAGTTTACCCCATTACTCATGATTCAGAATGATAGATTTATAATAATGAGTGAACCTCAACAATTATATTTTATACAAGATAAGACTTATAAAATAAGTGAATGTAGTTATATTAAGAATAAATACTTGTGTATTACACAGTTTATAGAAATAAGTAAATGTATGGGAAATATATTAAATAAACAGAAGGATGATGATTGCAAATACCATAATATTGAGAAAAAGAATACTTTTGAATTAATTCAAAATACAAATGAACTAATTATGATTAGTCCAAATAAACAAGAAATTCAAATGAATTGCAATGAAATAAAAATAAAAAGAAATATTCAAGGAATCTATAAGATAAAAATTAACCAAGAATGTCAAATAAATAATTTCACATTTAAAAGAATTTTACAAAAATATAAAGAAATTGAATTTAAAACATTTGAGAAGGAATTAATAAGTTCAAAATTTAATGATACTAAATTACAGAATATCTCAGATATTATATTAAATGAACCAAAAATTACAAGAATAAAAGAAATCAAAATTGAAAATAGCAGTCATCACTCTTACATAATATATGTTATAATATTTATATTAATAAGTTGTTATATTTTAAGAAAATATGTATTACCTAGAATAAATATATATAGAAATGAAAGAAAGTTAAAAAGGGTAAAAACGGTAAGGAAAAAGCTAAGTGAATTAGCTATGCAAGAACAAATATAATGAAAAAACTAAAAGGGGAGGAATTATGTACCTTGAACCTGTTTGTTTCATTACATTAGTCATAACACCATCTGACATAAGTTGACTCATTTAAGAGATAAGAGAAATGTATAAATAGGTTAGTTTAGTGAATAAGCACGCTCTTGTATCGTAGACTCTGCACAGTCAAGTACTGTGACACATATGTAACTATATACGAAATATAATAAAGTTATAATATTATTAAAGATTTTAGTATTCTTTTTAAAAACTTAAAATCGAATACTCAAAATTTAATTGGCGCAGTCGGTAGGATCAATAGCTTCGAAACACAACTAAAAAATTGTGTGGTGGATTTTTATCCTTTACCAAGCAAAACCTACAAAAATCTACGAAAACCGGTCGAACAGGACCCATCAGGCCGCAAAGGCACAACGTTCGTCTACAAGATTCACGTACTTCAGAGTGCTGTTCCGAGATCACGTCAACCAATCAACTAGGAAGACTTGCTGTTCCGAAACACGTCACTCATCAGAAGCACTTGCTGTATCTACTGGACAACACGAGAACTACGAACAAGACGCCGCAACAGAAGATGATCTTCACAAGAATCATCACAATCACAATCATCATACAAATGTAAGAATTTATTTAAAAAGTTTGTAAAACTTTTATATCATAATACACAGGGGTATTTCTAGCTACGACTAGTAATAAAAATACCGAGACCCGGCACAGGTCAATCACACACATAATACAACTTATGTCAGAGAGCGATAGCTCTGAATCAATAGAATCAGACGATTCCTTAACCTTTCAGCGGGCGCGCTCTTTTTCTTCCTTTGTTTTTTATAAACTTAAAATCGAATACTCAAAATTTAATTTATATATATATATAGTATTATTATTATTATATATATATATATATATACGAGTATATATATATATATATATATATATATATATATATATATATATATATATATATATATATATATATATATATATATATATACAATATAAACACCACTGTAATTGTGTTTTTAAATATTAATTCAGAAAAGACGAATCATAAAAAAAATCATTATAACTATCTGTGGGTATCCGGTAATCGAGAAACTTACACAGAGAAATCAAAAATGATTAAACTTTAAAATATTGGTACACGGTTTCATAATAAATTACTACACTCACCGTATTTCCTAATTTCAAACAGATTTCCTGGTTTTCATTTTAATTTTCTAATTATCATTAGTGGAAAATCGCTGATTTAATTGAAACGAATATAAATTTCGAACAAATGCCAATATTTCATTTAAAAAAATAATTCGCATTGAATGTTTTTTCAAAAAGTTTAACATTCAAAAACAAAGAAGAATGGAAGCAAAGAACATTTTACGTGGCATGAATCTTTTAACGTAGAAAGTAAAATAATAGTATAATTTAAAAAAATGCATTTATTAAACTATTCAATAAAACTATTTTGAAAACATGGTTTCGCTATAAAAAAAAATTAAAATATCATCACCTCGTTAGACTAATCACGCGCAAAAATGTGAATTTAGGAATCCTAGTTCGATTTCCGCAAACCGACGAACTGATTTTCACTACATTATGGCTCCCCAATCACTAGCATTTTAGGAGGCACTCTTTAATGGATGATACCTTCACTTCACGAAGAAAATTCGATAATTTGTACTTCAATTACGGCAGATATGAAAATAAATATTGATTACAATACAATGCTTCTACGACCGATAGTCACATTTTATGAATTAAAATATGTAATTGAACGAAATCTCCAGTAAAACATCTGTTATAGTTATGAAACTTGGATATTGGATGTGACTGTATTTTTTCTTTGTCTTATTGAATATCCAAATGCAACATTATTTGAATTTTATTTCCCACTTAAGTAAGTTCGTTTAATGTAATAAAATGTGTCTAATTGTCTTTTACAAAAATAATTTATTTATAAAGAAATTATTAGTTTATACGATGATGTTGAAGCGTACTTACAAAAATTGTTTTATACAAAAAAATAATAATTTGCACATAGAGTATATTTTGTATATGTTTTTTAATGGTTAATCTACAAGTTATATTAATTAACTTGTTATTGTGATACAATTAAATTTAATTGTGTAAGTTTTTTTTGTACGATATTGTACAGAAATTACTATTTTGTAATATTTTTTTTATGGTACAACTTTTATTTGACGCTTCAACTTAGGTATATCCTTTTTTTGTATAAATAATTTCTTTTTTATAAAACCATTTTCTTATGAACACTATTAGAGTTTTATTATTCTGCAAATTTATATTCTTCTAAAATAAATTAACGTTTTTCTCAATATAACATATAAACTCAAAGTTTATTCATGTCTAATATTATTGCTTTAAAAATGTTGGAACTATCGTCATTAATTGAAAATAATAATAAGGTAAATAATCTATTGAACGGTTTCAACATAATTTTCGCTTGATCATTGAACAATCGTTTTCCTAGTATAAATTATACATATAACCAAGAGCGTACCTAGAGAATGCAATTTAAAATTTTAATTTATTAATATTAGTAATGAAGTAATATCACAAAGAGAAAAATAATTTAGAGTAAATTAAAATTGGCACGCTTCATGTTTAAAAATCAAACAATTCAGTAGCTATGTTGGTTTTAAATACAGAGGATAATATTAACATAGTCATAGTCGTCTGTCAAATTGTTATAAAATAAACGAAAATTCCATTTTCAACATTCACATTTGTGGACATTTAATTAAGTTCGCTAATTAACAAACTCAGTGGAACAATTATTTACCTCCGTGAATATTGAAACTGCGTTGTATAGAATTCATAGTTGTTAGAGTTAAAATTGTTTCGGTGTTCATTAGCATAGCCACCTATTTTCTCAACTCAAGTACGGCCTTATGAAAATGTAACTTTAAAATCCTAAAAGCATGATTATCCAGTATCCACTGAAAGATTAATATCGAATTTATAATTATTTTAAAATTTTCATTAAATATTTTAATCAGTGCTCATTATGGGGACCAGTGAAAATCTTTATAAAAACGTACCTATTAATGAATCAGTAGCAAGAAAAAAAGGAGGCTAAATTCAACCTCATCATAAATTATTTATAAATATAAATTATTTTTAAAATGTTCTGTTATTTTTACAAAGTGTTTTTTGATAGTTCACTATTTATAACTTTGGACATTAGGAATAAATTTATTAATTTGCTTATTAAGGTTTTAATTTTTTAAGCTAAATCAATATCACAAAAAAACTGTTGTTCGAATTGAAAACGAAGAAAATATAGAATTTAACTGAAAAGTAAAACAGTACTAAAGGAACTAGCAACACTAGAAGAATGCAACAAATTAATATGTAAAATAAAAGAAAAATTCAATATTTTGAATGATGGCCATTTTGAAAAAATAAAAATAAATTAAACAGCATTTTAAATTTATTAAATCCAATGAAGACATAGGTAACTTTCTCAGAATCGCAAAATTATAATATTAGTGAACAAGCGCAGGGACGACGCTCCCTTCGTTTTTTATCTTTTTTATTCGTTTTCTGATCTTACATTGAGTGTTTAACTGCAATTGTGTGGAATTCACTTTCGAAAACAGGCGTGGAGCGACACTCTTTTCCTTTCTTTACTTGTAATTCGTTTTCAGTTCTTACGTAGAGTGTTTAACTGCAATTGTGTGGAATTCACTTTCAAAAACAAGCGCAGGGCGACACTCCTTTTCTTTCTTATCTATTTGTTTCATTTTCAGTTACTGTATTGTGTGGATTTTTCTTTCATATACAAGAGCAAGCTATCGCTTTCATCTTTTCCAATATTTGTAGATTCGTTGTTAGTTTTGTTATTAGATTCGTTGTTAGGAATAAGCGTTAGTAATTTGAGATGTTTTATGTATATGTTATGTACGTCGAAGAAAGATGATGAATGATAAGTGAATAGGAATGATTGGATAGATGTGATTGAAGGTTTGATGCGTGATAAGTGATTTAAATAAATTAATAAATATTTATATACATGATTTCGAGTGTAATAAATAAATGAGTTTATATGGAGTGATCTTTGAATGTGGTTAAAGTGCGGGTGGTGTGTTTGGATGATAATATTTGACGAGGGCTGATTATGAATGTAATGAGTAAATATTTTATGAGTGGTTTTAGGGTTCTTGCTACGCCATCTGATGATATATAGCTTGAAGAAATGTATGTAGGGGAGAGTTGCCGTATTTGGACTACCTAAACATTTTTTAATATATAAGAGTGTAGAAGCATTTTTTATAAAAACGGTATGGTGCAAAAAAAAGATGTACAATTATAATCTTTAAAATATTGTGATTTATTTCCATAAATCCTATATACTAATCGGTCAAATTCACTATATATTCATCTGGGCGGCAACCAGACTTTAGACACGGCTACAGCTTAAACGGTTCATGCGATTGTTGTGAATTTTTTTCTAGGATTTAAAGAATGTTTTGGACTAGTGCCTTTTGGGTATTTCAGATTTTTTGAAAGTACAGTCCGCTTGAAATTAACAACAAACTTTGCAAATTTTCTTGATCGAAGCATGCACGCGTTGCTATGCATTTGAAATTTGACCGCAAGCAGAAATTTTTCAGAGCTGTCAATCACTTTTGACGTTTCACATGAACCTGTTTTACATTAATATTTCAATTTCTAGACAAGTTGGAGAAATTTTCTAATTTGATTTAGGTATTAAAGGATTGAGGACATATGTTTTGAACGGTTTTCAATTGATTTCATGTTTGTATAAAAGTTTTTAATGATGCAACGTCCATTTCACAAATCTATGGTTAAGAAACAACATTACCTCTTATATACACGATCCAGGTTTTGAAAAATCATAGACCTAAGCTGTCATTTTTGACGTTACGCATGGAATTTTTCGATAGAATTATTTCAATTTCTAGACAAATTGTGAGAATTTTGTAATTTGATTTAGGTATTAGATGATTGAGGATACATGTTTGGAACTGTCTTGAATCCTATATACTAATCGTTCAAATTCACTATATATTCATCTGGGCGGCAACCAGACTTTAGACAAGGCTACAGCTTAAACGGTTTGTGCGATTGTTGTGAATTTTTTTCTACGATTTAAAGAATGTTTGGGACTAGTGCCTTTTGGATATTTCAGATTTTTTGAAAGTACAGTCCGCTTGAAATTAACGACAAACTTTGCAAATTTTCTTGATCGAAGCATGCACGCGTTGCTATGCATTTGAAATTTGACCGCAAGCAGAAATTTTTCAGAGCTGTCAATCACTTTTGACGTTTCACATGAACCTGTTTTACATTAATATTTCAATTTCTAGACAAGTTGGAGAAATTTTCTAATTTGATTTAGGTATTAGAGGATTGAGGACATATGGTTTGAACAGTTTTCAATTGATTTCATGTTTGTATAAAAGTTTTTAATGATGCAACGTCCATTTCACAAATCTATGGTTAAGAAACAACATTACCTCTTATATACACGATCCAGGTTTTGAAAAATCATAGACCTAAGCTGTCATTTTTGACGTTACGCATGGAATTTTTCGATAGATTTATTTCAATTTCTAGACAAATTGTGAAAATTTTGTAATTTGATTTAGGTATTAGATGATTGAGGATACATGTTTTGAACTGTTTTGAATTGATTTCATGTTCAAAAAAAGTTTTAAGACCAAACGTCAATTTGACAAATAGTTTGTTAAAGTATATAGTAAAACCAAGCAAAAATTGACCTCGGTGATAATATACTGTAAAACCAAAAAGAATATACATTGTAAAAAAAAGTTAATCGAATAAAAAAAAATCGGAATTTATATTCCAGCGATATTCAACAGTTTAAAAAAATAGAGTAAAATTACATTTTTTTACAGTAACTATATTCTTTGTTGAATTGATTTCATGTTCAAATAAAGTTTTAGAGAAAAACGTCAATTTGACATATAGTCTGTTAAAGTATATAGTAAATCCAAGCAAAAATTGACCTCGGTGATAATATACAGTAAACCCAAAAAGAATCTACATTGTAATAAAAAGTTAATCGAACAAAACAATTTCAGAATTAATATTCCAGCGATTTTAAACAGTTTAGAAAAAAAAATGTAGAAAAATTAAATTTTTTTACAGTAACTATAAACTTTGCTGAATTGATTTCATGTTCAAATAAAGTTTAAAGACAAAACGTCAATTTGACAAATAGTTTGTTAAAGTATATAGTAAAACCAAGCAAAAATTGACCTCGGTGATAATATACAGTAAAACCTAAAAGAATCTACATTGTAAAAAAAAGTTAATCGAATAAAAAAATTTCTGAATTAATATTCCACCGATTTTCAACAGTTTAAAAAAAATAGAGAAAAATTACATTTTTTTACAGTAACTCTAGACTTTGTTGAATTGATTTCATGTTCAAATAAACTTTTAAGACAAAGACTTCAATTTGACATATAGTCTGTTAAAGTATATAGTAAAACCAAGCAAAAATTGACCTCGGTGATAATATACAGTAAAACCAAAAAGAATCTACATTGTAAAAAAAAATGAAGCGAATAAAAAAATTTCAGAATTAATAATCCTGCGATTTTCAACAGATTAAAAAAAAAATTCAACTATTTCGAATCACGTCATGTTTGGTATCATATGAAAGGGCATTAAAAGAACTTTTAAATGCAATTAGAAAAAATTGGAAATTCACGATAGGCAACTGTTTGAAAATTTAACTATTCCGAATCACGTCGTGTTTGGTATCATATGAAAAGCCATTAAAAGACCTTTTAAATGCAATATGAAAAAATTGAAAATTTACGATAGGCAACTGTTTGAAAATTCAACTATTCTGAATCATGTCGTGTTTGGTATCATATGAAAGGGCATTAAAAGTACTTTCGAATGCAATTGAAAAAAATTTAAAATTTACGATAGGCAACTGTTTGAAAATTCAACTATTCCGAATCGTGTCGTGTTTAGTATCATATGAAAGGGCATTAAAAGACCTTTCAAATGCAATTGGAAAAAATTGAAAATTTACGATAGGCAACTGTTTGAAAATTCAACTATTCCGAATCACGTCGTGCTTGGTATCATATGAAAGGGCCTTAAAAAAACTTTTAAATGCAGTTGGAAAAAATTGAAAATATACGATAGGCAACTGTTTGAAAATTCAACTATTCCGAATCATGTCGTGTTTGGTATCATATGTAAGGGCAATAAAAGACCTTTCAAATGCAATTGGAAAAAATTTAAAATTTACGATAGGCAATTGTTTGAAAATTCAACTATTCCGAATCATGTCGTGTTTGGTATTATATGAAAGGGCATTAAAAGACCTTTCAAATGCATTGAAAAAATTTAAAATTTACGATAGGCAATTGTTTGAAAATTAAACTATTCCGAATCATGTCGTGTTTGGTATCATATGAAAGGGCATTAAAAGACATTTTAAATGCAATTTGAAAAAAATGAAAATTTACGATAGGCAACTGTTTGAAAATTCAACTATTCAGAATCATGTCGTGTTTGGTATCATATGAAAAGGCATTAAAAGTACTTTCGAATGCAATAAGAAAAAATTGAAAATTTACGATAGGCAACTGTTTGAAAATTCAACTATTCCGAATCATGTCGTGTTTGGTATCATATGAAAGGGCATTAAAAGACCTTTCAAATGCAATTGAAGAAATTTAAAATTTACGATAGGCAATTGTTTGAAACACGGCTACAGCTTAAACCGTTTGTCCGATTGTTGTAATTTTTTTTCTAGGATTTAAAGAATGTTTGGGACTAGTGCCTTTTGGGTATTTCAGATTTTTCGCAAGTACAGTCCGCGTGTAATTAACGAAAAACTTTGCAAAGTTTCATTGATCGAAGAATGCACGCGTTGCTATGCATATGAAATTTGACCGCAAGCAGAAATTTTTCAGACCTGTCAATCACTTTTGACGTTTCACATGAACCTGTTTTACATTAATATTTCAATTTCTAGACAAGTTGGAGAAATTTTCTAATTTGATTTAGGTATTAGAGGATTGAGGACATATGTTTTGAACGGTTTTCAATTGATTTCATGTTTGTATAAAAGTTTTTAATGATGCAACGTCCATTTCACAAATCTATGGTTAAGAAACAACATTACCTCTTATATACACGATCCAGGTTTTGAAAAATCATAGACCTAAGCTGTCATTTTTGACGTTACGCATGGAAATTTTAGATATAATTATTTCAATTTCTAGACAAGTTGTAGCAATTTTGTAAATTGATTTAGGTAGTAGATGATTGAGGATACATGTTTTGAACTGTTTTGAATTGATTTCATGTTCAAAAAAAGTTTTAAGATCAAACGTCAAATTTGACATATAGTTTGTTAAAGTATATAGTAAAACCAAGCAAAAATTGACCTCGGTGATAATATACAGTAAAACCAAATAGAATCTACTTTATAAAAAAAAGATAATCGAATAAAAAAAATTCAGAATTAATTTTCCAGCGATTTTCAACAGTTTAGAAAAAAAAGATAGAAAAATTACATTTTTTGACAGTAACTATAAACTTTGCTGAATTGATTTAATGTTCAAATAAAGTTTTAAGACAAAACGTCAATTTGACAAATAGTCTGTTAAAGTATATAGCAAAACCAAGCAAAAATTGACCTCGGTGATAATATACAGTAAAACCAAAATGAATCAACATTGTAAAAAAAGTAAATCGAATAAAAAAATTTCAGAATTAATATACCAGCGATTTTCAACAGTTTAAAAAAAATTCAACTATTTCGAATCACGTCATGTTTGGTATCATATGAAAGGGAATTAAAAGAACTTTTAAATGCAATTAGAAAAAATTGGAAATTCACGATAGGCAATTGTTTCAAAATTTAACTATTCCGAATCACATCGTGTTTGGTATCATATGAAAGGGCATTAAAAGACCTTTTAAATGCAATATGAAAAAATTGAAAATTTACGATAGGCAACTGTTTGAAAATTCAACTATTCTGAATCATGTCGTGTTTGGTATCATATGAAAGGGCATTAAAAGTACTTTCGAATGCAATAAGAAAAATTGAAAATATACGATAGGCAACTGTTTGAAAATTCAACTATTCAGAATCATGTCGTGTTTGGTATCATATGAAAGGGCATTTAAAGACCTTTCAAATGCAATTGGAAAAAATTAAAAATTTACGATAGGGAATTTTTTGAAAATACAACTATTCCGAATCATGTCGTGTTTGGTATCATATGAAAGGGCATTAAAAGACCTTTCAAATGCATTGAAAAAATTTAAAATTTACGATAGGCAATTGTTTGAAAATTAAACTATTCCGAATCATGTCGTGTTTGGTATCATATGAAAGGGCATTAAAAGACATTTTAAATGCAATTTGAAAAAAATGAAAATTTACGATAGGCAACTGTTTGAAAATTCAACTATTCAGAATCATGTCGTGTTTGGTATCATATGAAAAGGCATTAAAAGTACTTTCGAATGCAATAAGAAAAAATTGAAAATTTACGATAGGCAACTGTTTGAAAATTCAACTATTCCGAATCATGTCGTGTTTGGTATCATATGAAAGGGCATTAAAAGACCTTTCAAATGCAATTGAAGAAATTTAAAATTTACGATAGGCAATTGTTTGAAAATTCAACTATTCCGAATCATGTCGTGTTTGGTATCATATGAAAGGGCATTAAAAGACATTTTAAACGCAATTTGAAAAAAATGAAAATTTACGATAGGCAACTGTTTGAAAATTCAACTATTCAGAATCATGCCGTGTTTGGTATCATATGAAAGGGCATTAAAAGTACTTTCGAATGCAATATGAAAAAATTGAAAATTTACGATAGGCAACTGTTTGAAAATTCAACTATTCCGAATCATGTCGTGTTTGGTATCATTTGAAAAAAAAATTAAATTTACGGTAGGCAGTTGTTTGAAAATTCAACTATTCAGAATCAGGTCATGTTTTGTATCATATGAAAGGGCATTAAAAGAACTTTTAAATGCAGTTGGAAAAAATCTGGTGTGGGCACCACACGACTTTCTTACACACAGCATATTTCATATTAATAACGCTGAATTGAACACTTATGACTTACTCCTTGCGTTTGACAATTATTATTTGATATATAAATGTTAAACATGTTTTTGTTTTTTGTTTCTATTGCTACTATGATTATTTAAATATATTATTAAATATATAAATTAGTTTTTCTCAAAATTAGACGCATATACAGGAAAATTGGAAATAACATTTTATGTTCCAAATATTTTTGCTAACATCTTTTATTTAAAATTTTTTTTCGTAACTGATTCCATTTTTGAAATAAATGGAATTTATTGTTTTGTGTGTCCAGTAAACTTCCTCTTCCGGTTTTTCAATTTCATTCAAAATCAACTCAGCTCTTCGTATTTTCATGAAACTTATAATTACCAAGTTTCGTTAACAAATCTTATCTCGTTCATGAGATATTGCACGACCGGTCACACATCCATCCATCCATCCATACATCCATCCATCCATCCATCCATCCATCCATCCATCCACACACACAGACATCATTGAGAAAATGATCAAAACAGATTCAGTGGACCTCAAAACATGTATTTCCGCGAAAATCTCGTCAACGATTTTTTTCACGATTCCAATACTTCCTTATACTACGTATAAGAAAGTAAAAATGGAAAATTCACGATAGGCAACTGTTTAAAAATTCAACTATTCCGAATCATGTCGTGTTTGGTATCATATGAAAGGGCATTAAAAGACCTTTTAAATGTAATTGGAAAAAATTTAAAATTTGCGATAGGCAATTGTTTGAAAATTCAACTATTCAGAATCATGCCGTGTTTGGTATCATATGAAAGGGCATTAAAAGTACTTTCGAATGCAATGTGAAAAAATTGAAAATTTAAGATAGGCAACTGTTTGAAAATTCAACTATTCCGTATCATGTCGTGTTTGGTATCATATGAAAGGGCATTAAAAGACCTTTTAAAAGTAATTGGAGAAAATTTAAAATTTTCGATAGGCAATTGTTTGAAAATTCAACTATTCAGAATCATGCCGTGTTTGGTATCATATGAAAGGGCATTAAAGTACTTTCGAATGCAATTAGAAAAAATTGAAAATTTACGATAGGCAACTGTTTGAAAATTCAACTATTCCGAATCATGTCGTGTTTGGTATCATATGAAAGGGCATTAGAAGACCTTTTAAATGCAATTGGAAAAAATTGAAAATTCACGATAGGCAACTGTTAGAAAATTCAACTATTCCGAATCATGTCGTGTTTGGTATCATATGAAAGGGCAAAAAAAGACCTTTCAAATGCAATTGAAAAAATTTAAAATTTACGATAGGCAATTGTTTGAAAATTCAACTATTCCGAATCATGTCGTGTTTGGTATCATATGAAAGCGCATTAAAAGACATTTTAAATGCAATTTGAAAAAATTTAACATTTACGATAGGTAATTGCTTGAAAATACAACTATTCCGAATCATGGCGTGTTTTCCAACGATTTCCAACAGTTTTTCAAAAAGTTAAGAAAAAAAATTCAACTGATTTCATGTACATATAAAATATAAATGTGGAACTATCAGAAATGATGCCCGAAGAATTTTTCTTAGTTTAACAAAATCTTTTTGGAAATAAAACACGTATCTGATTGAAATTTTACGACTGTTAATGTGACAAATAGTTTTTAAAAGTATATAGTAAAACAAAGCAAAATTTTTCCTCGGCAGTAATACACAGTAAATATCTTTAGATGAGCAGAAGTACAGAAATAAAAAGTTTTAGATCGTAATTCAATTAAACCTTACTTCAGTGTCCGCGGAGCCTAGCGAAAAGGCCTGGCGAAGCCAGGCCGAACGCTAGTCCTATATACTAATCGTTCTAATTCACTATAGATTCCTCCGGGCGGCAACCAGACTTTAGACACGGCTACAGCTTAAACGGTTTGTGCGATTGTTCTGAATTTTCTTCTAGGATTTAAAGAATGTTTGGGACTAGTGCCTTTTGGGTATTTCAGATTTTTTGAAAGTACAGTCCGCTTGAAATTAACGACAAACTTTGCAAATTTTCTTGATCGAAGCATGCACGCGTTGCTATGCATTTGAAATTTGACCGCAAGCAGAAATTTTTCAGAGCTGTCAATCACTTTTGACGTTTTACATGAACCTGTTTTACATTAATATTTCAATTTCTGGACAAGTTGGAGAAATTTTCTAATTTGATTTAGGTATTAGAGGATTGAAGACATATGTTTTGAACGTTTTTCAATTGATTTCATGTTTGTATAAAAGTTTTTAATGATGCAACGTCCATTTCACAAATCTATGGTTAAGAGACAACATTACCTCGTATATACACGATCCAGGTTTTGAAAAATCATAGACCTAAGCTGTCATTTTTGATGTTACGCATGGAATTTTTCGATAGAATTATTTCAATTTCTAGACAAGTTGTAGCAATTTTGTAAATTGATTTAGGTATTAGATGATTGAGGATACATGTTTTGAACTGTTTTGAATTGATTTCATGTTCAAAAAAAGTTTTAAGACCAAACGTCAATTTGACAAATAGTTTGTTAAAGTATATAGTAAAACCAAGCAAAAATTGACCTCGGTGATAATATACTGTAAAACCAAAAAGAATATACATTGTAAAAAAAAGTTAATCGAATAAAAAAAAATCGGAATTTATATTCCAGCGATATTCAACAGTTTAAAAAAAAAATAGAGAAAAATTAAATTTTTTCACAGTAACTCCTAGACTTTGCTGATTTGATTTCATGTTCAAATACAGTATAAAGACAAAACGTCAATTTGACAAATAGTCTGTTAAAGTATATAGTAAAACCAAGCAAAAATTGACCTCGGTGATAATATACAGTAAAACCAAAAAGAATCTATATTGTAAAAAAAGTTAATCGAATAAAAAAATTTCAGAATTAATATTCCAGCGATTTTAAACAGTTTAGAAAAAAAAATGTAGAAAAATTAAATTTTTTTACAGTAACTATAAACTTTGCTGAATTGATTTCATGTTCAAATAAAGTTTAAAGACAAAACGTCAATTTGACAAATAGTTTGTTAAAGTATATAGTAAAACCAAGCAAAAATTGACCTCGGTGATAATATACAGTAAAACCTAAAAGAATCTACATTGTAAAAAAAAGTTAATCGAATAAAAAAATTTCTGAATTAATATTCCACCGATTTTCAACAGTTTAAAAAAAATAGAGAAAAATTACATTTTTTTACAGTAACTCTAGACTTTGTTGAATTGATTTCATGTTCAAATAAACTTTTAAGACAAAGACTTCAATTTGACATATAGTCTGTTAAAGTATATAGTAAAACCAAGCAAAAATTGACCTCGGTGATAATATACAGTAAAACCAAAAAGAATCTACATTGTAAAAAAAATGAAGCGAATAAAAAAATTTCAGAATTAATATTCCTGCGATTTTCAAAAGATTAAAAAAAAATTCAACTATTTCGAATCACGTCATGTTTGGTATCATATGAAAGGGCATTAAAAGAACTTTTAAATGCAATTAGAAAAAATTGGAAATTCACGATAGGCAACTGTTTGAAAATTCAACTATTCCGAATCATGTCGTGTTTGGTATCATATGAAAGGGCATTAAAAAACCTTTCAAATGCAATTGGAAAAAATTTAAAATTTACGATATGCAATTGTTTGAAAATTCAACTATTTCGAATCATGTCGTGTTTGGTATCATACGAAAGGGCATTAAAAGACCTTTCAAATGCAATTGGAAATAATTGAAAATTTACGATAGGCAACTGTTTAAAAATTCAACTATTCCGAATCATGTCGTGTTTGGTATCATATGAAAGGGCATTAAAAGACCTTTTAAATCTAATTGGAAATAATTGAAAATTTACGATAGACAACTGTTTAAAAATTCAACTATTCCAAATCATGTCGTGTTTGGTATCATATGAAAGGGCATTAAAAGACCTTTTAAATATAATTGGAAAAAATTTAAAATTTGCGTTAGGCAATTGTTTGAAAATTCAACTATTCAGAATTATGCCGTGTTTGGTATCATATGAAAGGGCATTAAAAGTACTCTCGAATGCAATATGAAAAAATTGAAAATTTACGATAGGCAACTGTTTGAAAATTCAACTATTTCGAATAATGTCGTGTTTGGTATCATATGAAAGGACATTAAAAGACCTTTTATATGCAATTGGAAAAAATTGAAAATTTACGATAGGCAACTGTTTGAAAATTCAACTATTTCGAATCATGTCGTGTTTGGTATCATATGAAAGGGCATTAAAGACCTTTCAAATGCAATTGGAAAAAATTTAAAATTTACGATAGGCAATTGTTTGAAAATTCAACTAATCAGAATCATGCCGTGTTTGGTATCATATGAAAGGGCATTAAAAAATCTTTTAAATGTAATTGGAAAAAATTTAAAATTTGCGATAGGCAATTGTTTGAAAATTCAACTATTCAGAATCATGCCGTGTTTGGTATCATATGAAAGGGCATTAAAAGACCTTTGAAATGCAATTGGAAATAATTGAAAATTTACGATAGGCAACTGTTTAAAAATTCAACTATTCCGAATCATGTCGTGTTTGGTATCATATGAAAGGGCATTAAAAAACATTTTAAATGCAATTTGAAAAAAATGAAAATTTACGATAGGCAACTGTTTGAAAATTCAACTATTCCGAATCATGTCGTGTTTGGTATCATATGTAAGGGCAATAAAAGACCTTTCAAATGCAATTGGAAAAAATTAAAAATTTGCGATAGGCAATTGTTTGAAAATTCAACTATTCAGTATCATGCCGTGTTTGGTATCATATGAAAGGGCATTAAAAGACCTTTCAAATGCAATTGGAAATAATTGAAAATTTACGATAGGCAACTGTTTAAAAATTCAACTATTTCGAATCATGTCGTGTTTGGTATCATATAAAAGGGCATTAAAAGAGCTTTTAAATGCAATTGGAAAAAATTGAAAATTCACGATAGGCAACTGTTTGAAAATTCAACTATTCCGAATCATGTCGTGTTTGATATCGTATGAAAGGGCATTAAAAGACCTTTTAAATTTAATTGGAAAAAATTTAAAATTTGCGTTAGGCAATTGTTTGAAAATTCAACTATTCAGAATTATGCCGTGTTTGGTATCATATGAAAGGGCATTAAAAGTACTCTCGAATGCAATATGAAAAAATTGAAAATTTACGATAGGCAACTGTTTGAAAATTCAACTATTTCGAATAATGTCGTGTTTGGTATCATATGAAAGGGCATTAAAAGACCTTTTATATGCAATTGGAAAAAATTGAAAATTTACGATAGGCAACTGTTTGAAAATTCAACTATTTCGAATCATGTCGTGTTTGGTATCATATGAAAGGGCATTAAAGACCTTTCAAATGCAATTGGAAAAAATTTAAAATTTACGATAGGCAATTGTTTGAAAATTCAACTAATCAGAATCATGCCGTGTTTGGTATCATATGAAAGGGCATTAAAAAATCTTTTAAATGTAATTGGAAAAAATTTAAAATTTGCGATAGGCAATTGTTTGAAAATTCAACTATTCAGAATCATGCCGTGTTTGGTATCATATGAAAGGGCATTAAAAGACCTTTGAAATGCAATTGGAAATAATTGAAAATTTACGATAGGCAACTGTTTAAAAATTCAACTATTCCGAATCATGTCGTGTTTGGTATCATATGAAAGGGCATTAAAAGACATTTTAAATGCAATTTGAAAAAAATTAAAATTTACGATAGGCAACTGTTTGAAAATTCAACTATTCCGAATCATGTCGTGCTTGGTATCATATGTAAGGGCAATAAAAGACCTTTCAAATGCAATTGGAAAAAATTAAAAATTTGCGATAGGCAATTGTTTGAAAATTCAACTATTCAGTATCATGCCGTGTTTGGTATCATATGAAAGGGCATTAAAAGACCTTTCAAATGCAATTGGAAATAATTGAAAATTTACGATAAGCAACTGTTTAAAAATTCAACTATTTCGAATCATGTCGTGTTTGGTATCATATAAAAGGGCATTAAAAGAGCTTTTAAATGCAATTGGAAAAAATTGAAAATTCACGATAGGCAACTGTTTAAAAATTCAACTATTCCGAATCATGTCGTGTTTGATATCGTATGAAAGGGCATTAAAAGACCTTTTATATGCAATTGGAAAAAATTGAAAATTTACGTTAGGCAACTGTTTGAAAATTCAACTATTCCGAATCATGTCGTGTTTGGTATCATATGTAAGGGCAATAAAAGACCTTTCAAATGCAATTGGAAAAAATTTAAAATTTACGATAGGCAATTGTTTGAAAATTCAATTATTCCGCATCATGTCCTGTTTGGTATCATATGAAAAGGCATTAAAAGACCTTTTAAATGTAATTGGAAAAAATTTAAAATTTGCGTTAGGCAATTGTTTGAAAATTCAACTATTCAGAATTATGCCGTGTTTGGTATCATATGAAAGGGCATTAAAAGTACTCTCGAATGCAATATGAAAAAATTGAAAATTTACGATAGGCAACTGTTTAAAAATTTAACTATTCCGAATCATATCGTGTTTGGTATCATATGAAAGGGCATTAAAATACCTTTTAAATGTAATTGGAAAAAATTTAAAATTTGCGATAGGCAATTGTTTGAAAATTCAACTATTCAGAATCATGCCGTGTTTGGTATCATATGAAAGGGCATTAAAAGTACTTTCGAATGCAATATGAAAAAATTGAAAATTTACGATAGGCAACTGTTTGAAAATTCAACTATTCCGAATCGTGTCGTCTTTGGTATCATATAAAAGGGCATTAAAAGAGCTTTTAAATGCAATTGGAAAAAATTGAAAATTCACGATAGGCAACTGTTTGAAAATTCAACTATTCCGAATCATGTCGTGTTTGATATCGTATGAAAGGGCATTAAAAGACCTTTTATATGCAATTGGAAAAAATTGAAAATTTACGTTAGGCAACTGTTTGAAAATTCAACTATTCCGAATCATGTCGTGTTTGGTATCATATGTAAGGGCAATAAAAGACCTTTCAAATGCAATTGGAAATAATTGAAAATTTACGATAGGCAATTGTTTGAAAATTCAATTATTCCGCATCATGTCCTGTTTGGTATCATATGAAAGGGCATTAAAAGACATTTTAAATGCAATTTGAAAAAAATGAAAATTTACGATAGGCAACTGTTAGAAAATTCAACTATTCCGAATCATGTCGTGTTTGGTATCATATGTAAGGGCAATAAAAGACCTTTCAAATGCAATTGGAAAAAATTTAAAATTTGCGTTAGGCAATTGTTTGAAAATTCAACTATTCAGTATCATGCCGTGTTTGGTATCATATGAAAGGGCATTAAAAGACCTTTCAAATGCAACTGGAAATAATTGAAAATTTACGATAGGCAACTGTTTAAAAATTCAACTATTTCGAATCATGTCGTGTTTGGTATCATATGAAAGGGCATTAAAACACCTTTTAAATGTAATTGGAAAAAATTTAAAATTTGCGTTAAGCAATAGTTTGAAAATTCAACTATTCAGAATTATGCCGTGTTTGGTATCATATAAAAGGGCATTAAAAGTACTCTCGAATGCAATATGAAAAAATTGAAAATTTATGATAGGCAACTGTTTAAAAATTTAACTATTCCGAATCATATCGTGTTTGGTATCATATGAAAGGGCATTAAAATACCTTTTAAATGTAATTGGAAAAAATTTAAAATTTGCGATAGGCAATTGTTTGAAAATTCAACTATTCAGAATCATGCCGTGTTTGGTATCATATAAAAGGGCATTAAAAGTACTCTCGAATGCAATATGAAAAAATTGAAAATTTATGATAGGCAACTGTTTAAAAATTTAACTATTCCGAATCATATCGTGTTTGGTATCATATGAAAGGGCATTAAAATACCTTTTAAATGTAATTGGAAAAAATTTAAAATTTGCGTTAAGCAATAGTTTGAAAATTCAACTATTCAGTATCATGCCGTGTTTGGTATCATATGAAAGGGCATTAAAAGACCTTTCAAATGCAACTGGAAATAATTGAAAATTTACGATAGGCAACTGTTTAAAAATTCAACTATTTCGAATCATGTCGTGTTTGGTATCATATGAAAGGGCATTAAAACACCTTTTAAATGTAATTGGAAAAAATTTAAAATTTGCGTTAAGCAATAGTTTGAAAATTCAACTATTCAGAATTATGCCGTGTTTGGTATCATATAAAAGGGCATTAAAAGTACTCTCGAATGCAATATGAAAAAATTGAAAATTTATGATAGGCAACTGTTTAAAAATTTAACTATTCCGAATCATATCGTGTTTGGTATCATATGAAAGGGCATTAAAATACCTTTTAAATGTAATTGGAAAAAATTTAAAATTTACGATAGGCAACTGTTTGAAAATTCAACTATTCCGAATCATGTCGTGTTTGGTAACATATAAAAGGGCATTAAAAGAGCTTTTAAATGCAATTGGAAAAAATTGAAAATTCACGATAGGCAACTGTTTGAAAATTCAACTATTCCGAATCATGTCGTGTTTGATATCGTATGAAAGGGCAATAAAAGACCTTTCAAATGCAATTGGAAAAAATTTAAAATTTACGATAGGCAATTGTTTGAAAATTCAATTATTCCGCATCATGTCCTGTTTGGTATCATATGAAAGGGCATTAAAAGACATTTGAAATGCAATTTGAAAAAAATGAAAATTTACGATAGGCAACTGTTTGAAAATTCAACTATTCAGAATCATGTCGTGTTTGGTATCATGTGAAAGGGCATTAAAAGACCTTTCAAATGCAATTGGAAAAAATTTAAAATTTATGATAGGCAATTGTTTTAAAATACAACTATTACGAATCATGTCGTGTTTGGTATCATATGAAAGGGCATTAAAATACCTTTCAAATGCAATTGGAAAAAATTTAAAATTTACGATAGGCAATTGCTTGAAAATACAACTATTCCGAATCATGTCGTGTTTTCCAACGATTTCCAACAGTTTTTCAAAAAGTTAAGAGAAAAAATTTAACTGATTTCATGTACATATAAAATATAAATGTGGAACTATCAGAAATGATGCCCGAAGAATTTTTCTTAGTTTAACAAAATCTTTTTGGAAATAAAACACGTATATGATTGAAATTTTACGACTGTCAATGTGACAAATAGTTTTTAAAAGTATATAGTAAAACAAAGCTCTAATACAGGAACGTCCGAAAGCAACATCATTTTTCGCGATTACAGCGTCATCTATCATGCTGACGAAAAAGTGAACTAAATAAATTCTTCTTTTTTTTAACGAGGAATCTGATTCTTTAAAAAAAATAGGGGTTTTCATTAAAAAAAATTGAATTGACCATGATTTAGCGACAACAGCGCCATCTAGGACAAAACCAATATTTAGTTATTATGGCCCCCTTTTGTATGATTGTTTTTCGTCTAGGTCATTTTTGCGTAAAATTTATAGTTTCCGAGATATTTCCTGATAACACTTTAAATGGACCATCCTGTATAGTAAAATAAAAAAATATCTTTAGATGAGCAGAAGTACAAAAATAAAAAGGTTTAGATCGTAATTCAATTAAACCTTACTTCAGTGTCCGCGGAGCCTAGCGAAAAGGCCTGGCGAAGCCAGGCCGAACGCTAGTCCTATATACTAATCGTTCACATTCACTATAGTTTCCTCCGAGCGGCAACCAGACTTTAGACACGGCTACAGCTTAAACGGTTTGTGCGATTGTTGTGAATTTTTTTCTAGGATTTAAAGAATGTTGGGGACTAGTGCCTTTTGGGTATTTCAGATTTTTTGAAAGTACAGTCCGCTTGAAATTAACGACAAACTTTGCAAATTTTCTTGATCGAAGCATGCACGCGTTGCTATGCATTTGAAATTTGACCGCAAGCAGAAATTTTTCAGACCTGTCAATCACTTTTGACGTTTCGCAGGAAACATTTTTATATAAATATTTCAATTTCTAGACAAGTTGGAGACATTTTCTAATTTGATTTAGGTATTAGAGGATTGAGGACAAATGTTTTTAACGGTTTTCAATTGATTTCATGTTTGTATAAAAGTTTTTAATGATGCAACGTCCATTTCACAAATCTATGGTTAAGAAACAACATTACCTCTTATATACACGATCCAGGTTTTGAAAAATCATAGACCTAAGCTGTCATTTTTGACGTTACGCATGGAATTTTTCGATAGAATTATTTCAATTTCTAGACAAATTGTGAAAATTTTTTAATTTGATTTAGGTATTAGATGTTTGAGGATACATGTTTTGAACTGTCTTGAATTGATTTCATGTTCAAAAAAAATTTTAAGACCAAACGTCAATTTGACAAATAGTTTGTTAAAGTATATAGTAAAACCAAGCAAAAATTGACCTCGGTGATAATATACAGTAAAACCAAAAAAAAATCTGCATTGTAAAAAAATTTTAATCGAATAAAAAAAAATCGGAATTTATATTCCAGCGATATTCAACAGTTTAAAAAAAAATAGAGAAAAATTAAATTTTTTTACAGTAACTCCTAGACTTTGCTGATTTGATTTCATGTTCAAATAAAGTATAAAGACAAAACGTCAATTTGACAAATAGTCTGTTAAAGTATATAGTAAAACCAAGCAAAAATTTACCTCGGTGATATTATACAGTAAAACCGAAAAGAATCTATATTGTAAAAAAAAGTTAATCGAATAAAAAAATTTCAGATTCCTGCGATTTTCAACAGTTTTAAAAAAAAATCAACTATTTCGAATCACGTCATGTTTGGTATCATATGAAAGGGCATTAAAATAACTTTTAAATGCAATTAGAAAAAATTTAAAATTCACGATAGGCAACTGTTTGAAAATTTAACTATTCCGAATCACGTCGTGTTTGGTATCATATGAAAGAGCATTAAAAGACCTTTTAAATGCAATTGGAAACAATTGAAAATTTGCGATAGGCAATTGTTTGAAAATTCAACTATACAGAATCATGTCGTGTTTGGTATTATAATAAGGACATTAAAAGACCTTTCAAATGCAATTGTAAAAAATTTAAAATTTACGATAGGCTATTGTTTGAAAATACAACTATTCCGAATCATGTCGTGTTTGGTATCATATGAAAGGGCATTAAAAGACCTTTTAAATGCAATTGGAAAAAATTTAAAATTTGCGATAGGCAATTGTTTGAAAATTCAACTATTCCGAATCATGTCGTGTTTGGTATCATATGAACGGGCATTAAAAGACATTTTAAATGCAATTTGAAAAAATTGAAAATTTACGATAGGCAACTGTTTGAAAATTCAACTATTCAGAATCATGTCGTGTTTAATATCATATGAAAGGGCATTAAAAGTACTTTCGAATGCAATTAGAAAAAATTGAAAATTTACGATAGGCAACTGTTTGAAAATTCAACTATTCCGAATCATGTCGTGTTTGGTATCATATGAAAGGGCATTAAAAGAACTTATAAATGCAGTTGGAAAAAATTGAAAATTTACGATAGGCAACTGTTTGAAAATTTAACTATTCCGAATCATGTCGTGTTTGGTATCATATGAAAGGTCATTAAAAGAACTTATAAATGCAGTTGGAAAAAATTGAAAATATACGATAGGCAACTGTTTGAAAATTCAACTATTCCGAATCATGTCGTGTTTGCTATCATATGAAAGGGCATTAAAAGACCTTTTAAATGTAATTGGAAAAAATTTAAAATTTGCGATAGGCAATTGTTTGAAAATTCAACTATTCAGAATCATGTCGTGTTTGGTATTATAATAAGGGCATTAAAAGACCTTTCAAATGCAATTGGAAAAAATTTAAAATTTACGATAGGCAATTGTTTGAAAATTCAACTATTCCGTATCATGTCGTGTTTGGTATCATATGAAAGGGCATTAAAAGAACTTATAAATGCAGTTGGAAAAAATTGAAAATATACGATAGGCAACTGTTTAAAAATTCAACTATTCAGAATCATGGCGTGTTTGGTATCATATGAAAGGACATTTAAAGACCTTTCAAATGCAATTAGAAAAAATTAAAAATTTACGATGGGTAATTGTTTGAAAATTCAACTATTCCGAATCATGTCGTGTTTGGTATCATATGAAAGGGCATTAAAAGTACTTTCGAATGCAATTTCCTATATACTAATCGGTCAAATTCACTATATATTCATCTGGGCGGCAACCAGACTTTAGACACGGCTACAGCTTAAACGGTTTGTGCGATTGTTGTGAATTTTTTTCTAGGATTTAAAGAATGTTTTGGACTAGTGCCTTTTGGGTATTTCAGATTTTTTGAAAGTACAGTCCGCTTGAAATTAACAACAAACTTTGCAAATTTTCTTGATCGAAGCATGCACGCGTTGCTATGCATTTGAAATTTGACCGCAAGCAGAAATTTTTCAGAGCTGTCAATCACTTTTGACGTTTCACATGAACCTGTTTTACATTAATATTTCAATTTCTAGACAAGTTGGAGAAATTTTCTAATTTGATTTAGGTATTAAAGGATTGAGGACATATGTTTTGAACGGTTTTCAATTGATTTCATGTTTGTATAAAAGTTTTTAATGATGCAACGTCCATTTCACAAATCTATGGTTAAGAAACAACATTACCTCTTATATACACGATCCAGGTTTTGAAAAATCATAGACCTAAGCTGTCATTTTTGACGTTACGCATGGAATTTTTCGATAGAATTATTTCAATTTCTAGACAAATTGTGAAAATTTTGTAATTTGATTTAGGTATTAGATGATTGAGGATACATGTTTGGAACTGTCTTGAATCCTATATACTAATCGTTCACATTCACTATAGTTTCCTCCGAGCGGCAACCAGACTTTAGACACGGCTACAGCTTAATCGGTTTGTGCGATTGTTGTGAATTTTTTTCTAGGATTTAAAGAATGTTGGGGACTAGTGCTTTTGGGTATTTCAGATTTTTTGAAAGTACAGTCCGCTTGAAATTAACGACAAACTTTGCAAATTTTCTTGATCGAAGCATGCACGCGTTGCTATGCATTTGAAATTTGACCGCAAGCAGAAATTTTTCAGACCTGTCAATCACTTTTGACGTTTCGCAGGAAACATTTTTATATAAATATTTCAATTTCTAGACAAGTTGGAGACATTTTCTAATTTGATTTAGGTATTAGAGGATTGAGGACAAATGTTTTTAACGGTTTTCAATTGATTTCATGTTTGTATAAAAGTTTTTAATGATGCAACGTCCATTTCACAAATCTATGGTTAGGAAACAACATTACCTCTTATATACACGATCCAGGTTTTGAAAAATCATAGACCTAAGCTGTCATTTTTGACGTTACGCATGGAATTTTTCGATAGAATTATTTCAATTTCTAGACAAATTGTGAAAATTTTTTAATTTGATTTAGGTATTAGATGATTGAGGATACATGTTTTGAACTGTCTTGAATTGATTTCATGTTCAAAAAAAGTTTTAAGACCAAACGTCAATTTGACAAATAGTTTGTTAAAGTATATAGTAAAACCAAGCAAAAATTGACCTCGGTGATAATATACAGTAAAACCAAAAAAAAATCTGCATTGTAAAAAAATTTTAATCGAATAAAAAAAAATCGGAATTTATATTCCAGCGATATTCAACAGTTTAAAAAAAAATAGAGAAAAATTAAATTTTTTTACAGTAACTCCTAGACTTTGCTGATTTGATTTCATGTTCAAATAAAGTATAAAGACAAAACGTCAATTTGACAAATAGTCTGTTAAAGTATATAGTAAAACCAAGCAAAAATTTACCTCGGTGATATTATACAGTAAAACCGAAAAGAATCTATATTGTAAAAAAAAGTTAATCGAATAAAAAAATTTCAGATTCCTGCGATTTTCAACAGTTTTAAAAAAAATCAACTATTTCGAATCACGTCATGTTTGGTATCATATGAAAGGGCATTAAAATAACTTTTAAATGCAATTAGAAAAAATTTAAAATTCACGATAGGCAACTGTTTGAAAATTTAACTATTCCGAATCACGTCGTGTTTGGTATCATATGAAAGAGCATTAAAAGACCTTTTAAATGCAATTGGAAACAATTGAAAATTTGCGATAGGCAATTGTTTGAAAATTCAACTATTCAGAATCATGTCGTGTTTGGTATTATAATAAGGACATTAAAAGACCTTTCAAATGCAATTGTAAAAAAATTAAAATTTACGATAGGCTATTGTTTGAAAATACAACTATTCCGAATCATGTCGTGTTTGGTATCATATGAAAGGGCATTAAAAGACCTTTTAAATGCAACTATTCCGAATCATGTCGTGTTTGGTATCATATGAACGGGCATTAAAAGACATTTTAAATGCAATTTGAAAAAATTGAAAATTTACGATAGGCAACTGTTTGAAAATTCAACTATTCAGAATCATGTCGTCTTTAATATCATATGAAAGGGCATTAAAAGTACTTTCGAATGCAATTAGAAAAAATTGAAAATTTACGATAGGCAACTGTTTGAAAATTCAACTATTCCGAATCATGTCGTGTTTGGTATCATATGAAAGGGCATTAAAAGAACTTATAAATGCAGTTGGAAAAAATTAAAAATATACGATAGGCAACTGTTTCAAAATTCAACTATTCAGAATCATGTCGTGTTTGGTATCATATGAAAGGGCATTTAAAGACCTTTCAAATGCAATTGAAAAAAATTAAAAATTTACGATGGGTAATTGTTTGAAAATTAAACTATTCCGAATCATGTCGTGTTTGGTATCATATGAAAGGGCATTAAAAGACATTTTAAATGCAATTTGAAAAAATTTAAAATTTATGATAGGCAACTGTTTGAAAATTCAACTATTCAGAATCATGTCGTGTTTAATATCATATGATAGGGCATTAAAAGTACTTTCGAATGCAATTAGAAAAAATTGAAAATTTACGATAGGCAACTGTTTGAAAATTTAACTATTCCGAATCATGTCGTGTTTGGTATCATATGAAAGGTCATTAAAAGAACTTATAAATGCAGTTGGAAAAAATTGAAAATATACGATAGGCAACTGTTTGAAAATTCAACTATTCCGAATCATGTCGTGTTTGGTATCATATGAAAGGGCATTAAAAGACCTTTTAAATGTAATTGGAAAAAATTTAAAATTTGCGATAGGCAATTGTTTGAAAATTCAACTATTCAGAATCATGTCGTGTTTGGTATTATAATAAGGGCATTAAAAGACCTTTCAAATGCAATTGGAAAAAATTTAAAATTTACGATAGGCAATTGTTTGAAAATACAACTATTCCGAATCATGTCGTGTTTGGTATCATATGAAAGGGCATTAAAAGAACTTATAAATGCAGTTGGAAAAAATTGAAAATATACGATAGGCAACTGTTTAAAAATTCAACTATTCAGAATCATGGCGTGTTTGGTATCATATGAAAGGGCATTTAAAGACCTTTCAAATGCAATTAGAAAAAATTGAAAATTTACGATGGGTAATTGTTTGAAAATTCAACTATTCCGAATCATGTCGTGTTTGGTATCATATGAAAGGGCATTAAAAGTACTTTCGAATGCAATTAGAAAAAATTGAAAATTTACGATAGGCAACTGTTTGAAAATTCAACTATTCCGAATCATGTCGTGTTTGGTATCATATGAAAGGGCATTAAAAGAACTTATAAATGCAGTTGGAAAAAATTGAAAATATACGATAGGCAACTGTTTAAAAATTCAACTATTCAGAATCATGTCGTGTTTGGTATCATATGAAAGGGCATTTAAAGACCTTTCAAATGCAATTAGAAAAAATTAAAAATTTACGATGGGTAATTGTTTGAAAATTCAACTATTCCGAATCATGTCGTGTTTGGTATCATATGAAAGGGCATTAAAAGACATTTTAAATGCAATTTGAAAAAATTGAAAATTTACGATAGGCAACTGTTTGAAAATTCAACTATTCCGAATCATGTCGTGTTTGGTATCATATGAAAGGGCATTAAGAGACCTTTTATATGCAATTAGAAAAAATTGAAAATTTACGATAGGCAACTGTTTGAAAATTGAACTATTCCGAATCATGTCGTGTTTGGTATCATATGAAAGGGCATTAAAAGACCTTTTAAATGTAATTGGAAAAAATTTAAAATTTGCGATAGGCAATTGTTTGAAAATTCAACTATTCAGAATCATGTCGTGTTTGGTATTATAATAAGGGCATTAAAAGACGTTTCAAATGCAATTGGAAAAAATTTAAAATTTACGATAGGCAATTGTTTGAAAATACAACTATTCCGAATCATGTCGTGTTTGGTATCATATGAAAGGGCATTAAAAGAACTTATAAATGCAGTTGGAAAAAATTGAAAATATACGATAGGCAACTGTTTAAAAATTCAACTATTCAGAATCATGGCGTGTTTGGTATCATATGAAAGGGCATTTAAAGACCTTTCAAATGCAATTAGAAAAAATTAAAAATTTACGATGGGTAATTGTTTGAAAATTCAACTATTCCGAATCATGTCGTGTTTGGTATCATATGAAAGGGCATTAAAAGTACTTTCGAATGCAATTAGAAAAAATTGAAAATTTACGATAGACAACTGTTTGAAAATTCAACTATTCCGAATCATGTCGTGTTTGGTATCATATGAAAGGGCATTAAAAGAACTTATAAATGCAGTTGGAAAAAATTGAAAATATACGATAGGCAACTGTTTAAAAATTCAACTATTCAGAATCATGTCGTGTTTGGTATCATATGAAAGGGCATTTAAAGACCTTTCAAATGCAATTAGAAAAAATTAAAAATTTACGATGGGTAATTGTTTGAAAATTCAACTATTCTGAATCATGTCGTGTTTGGTATCATATGAAAGGGCATTAAAAGACATTTTAAATGCAATTTGAAAAAATTGAAAATTTACGATAGGCAACTGTTTGAAAATTCAACTATTCCGAATCATGTCGTGTTTGGTATCATATGAAAGGGCATTAAAAGGCCTTTTAAATGTAATTGGAAAAAATGTAAAATTTGCGATAGGCAATTGTTTGAAAATTCAACTATTCAGAATCATGCCGTGTTTGGTATCATATGAAAGGGCATTTAAAGACCTTTCAAATGCAATTGGAAAAAATTATAAATTTACGATGGGTAATTGTTTGAAAATTCAACTATTCCGAATCATGTCGTGTTTGGTATCATATGAAAGGGCATTGAAAGACCTTTCAAAAGCAATTGGAAAAAATTGAAATTTACGATAGGCAGTTGTTTGAAAATTCAACTATTCAGAATCATGTCGTGTTTGGTATCATATGAAAGGTCATTAAAAGAATTTATAAATGCAGCTGGAAAAAATTGAAAATATACGATAGGCAACTGTTTGAATATTCAACTATTCAGAATCATGTCGTGTTTGGTATCATATGAAAGGGCATTTAAAGACCTTTCAAATGCAATTGGAAAAAATTATAAATTTACGATGGGTAATTGTTTGAAAATTCAACTATTCCGAATCATGTCGTGTTTGGTATTATATGAAAGGGCATTGAAAGACCTTTCAAATGCAATTGGAAAAAATTGAAATTTACGATAGGCAGTTGTTTGAAAATTCAACTATTCAGAATCACGTCATGTTTGGTATCATATGAAAGGGCATTAAAAGACCTTTTAAATGCAATTGGAAATAATTGAAAATTTACGATAGGCAACTGTTTAAAAATTCAACAATTCCGAATCATCTCGTGTTTGGTATCATATGAAAGGGCATTAAAAGACCTGTTAAATGTAATTGGAAAAAATTTAAAATTTGCGATAGGCAATTGTTAGAAAATTCAACTATTCATAATCATGCCGTGTTTGGTATCATATGAAAGGGCATTAAAAGTACTTTCGAATGCAATATGAAAAAATTGAAAATTTACGATAGGCAACTGTTTGAAAATTCAACTATTCCGAATCATGTCGTGTTTGATATCATATGAAAGGGCATTAAAAGACCTTTGAAATGCAATTGGAAAAAATTTAAAATTTGCGATAGGTAGTTGTTTGAAAATTCAACTATTCAGAATCACGTCATGTTTGGTATCATATGAAAGGGCTTTAACAGACCTTTTAAATGCAATTGGAAATAATAGAAAATTTACGATAGGCAACTGTTTAAAAATTCAACTATTCCGAATCATGTCGTGTTTGGTATCATATGAAAGTGCATTAAAAGACCTTTTAAATGTAATTGGAAAAAATTTAAAATTTGCGATAGGCAATTGTTTGAAAATTCAAATATTCAGAATCATGCCATGTTTGGTATCATATGATAGGGCATTAAAAGTACTTTCGAATGCAATATGAAAAAATTGGAAATTTTCGATAGGCAACTGTTTGAAAATTCAACTATTCCGAATCATGTCGTGTTTGGTATCATATGAAAGGGCATTAAAAGACCTTTTAAATGTAATTGGAAAAAATTTAAAATTTGCGATAGGCAATTGTTTGAAAATTAAACTATTCAGAATCATGCCGTGTTTGGTATCATATGAAAGAGCATTAAAAGTACTTTCGAATGCAATATGAAAAAATTGAAAATTTACGATAGGCAACTATTTGAAAATTCAACTATTCCGAATCATGTCGTGTTTGGTATCATATGAAAGGGCATTAAAATACCTTTTAAATGCAATTGGAAAAAATTGAAAATTTACGATAGGCAACTGTTTGAAAATTCAACTATTCCGAATCACGTCGTGTTTGGTATCATATGAAAGGGCATTAAAAGACCTTTTAAATGCAATTGGAAAAAATTGAAAATTCACGATAGGCAACTGTTTGAAAATTCAACTATTCTGAATCATGTCGTGTTTGGTATCATATGAAAGGGCATTAAAAGACCTTTTATATGCAATTAGAAAAAATTGAAAATTTACGATAGGCAACTGTTTGAAAATTCAACTATTCCGAATCATGTCGTGTTTGGTATCATATGAAAGGGCATTAAAAGACCTTTTAAATGTAATTGGAAAAAATTTAAAATTTGCGATAGGCAATTGTTTGAAAATTCAACTATTCAGAATCATGTCGTGTTTGGTATTATAATAAGGGCATTAAAAGACCTTTCAAATGCAATTGGAAAAAATTTAAAATTTACGATAGGCAATTGTTTGAAAATACAACTATTCCGAATCATGTCGTGTTTGGTATCATATGAAAGGGCATTAAAAGAACTTATAAATGCAGTTGGAAAAAATTGAAAATATACGATAGGCAACTGTTTAAAAATTCAACTATTCAGAATCATGGCGTGTTTGGTATCATATGAAAGGGCATTTAAAGACCTTTCAAATGCAATTAGAAAAAATTAAAAATTTACGATGGGTAATTGTTTGAAAATTCAACTATTCCGAATCATGTCGTGTTTGGTATCATATGAAAGGGCATTAAAAGTACTTTCGAATGCAATTAGAAAAAATTGAAAATTTACGATAGGCAACTGTTTGAAAATTCAACTATTCCGAATCATGTCGTGTTTGGTATCATATGAAAGGGCATTAAAAGAACTTATAAATGCAGTTGGAAAAAATTGAAAATATACGATAGGCAACTGTTTAAAAATTCAACTATTCAGAATCATGTCGTGTTTGGTATCATATGAAAGGGCATTTAAAGACCTTTCAAATGCAATTAGAAAAAATTAAAAATTTACGATGGGTAATTGTTTGAAAATTCAACTATTCCGAATCATGTCGTGTTTGGTATCATATGAAAGGGCATTAAAAGACATTTTAAATGCAATTTGAAAAAATTGAAAATTTACGATAGGCAACTGTTTGAAAATTCAACTATTCCGAATCATGTCGTGTTTGGTATCATATGAAAGGGCATTAAAAGGCCTTTTAAATGTAATTGGAAATAATTTAAAATTTGCGATAGGCAATTGTTTGAAAATTCAACTATTCAGAATCATGCCGTGTTTGGTATCATATGAAAGGGCATTAAAAGTACTTTCGAATGCAATATGAAAAAATTTAAAATTTACGATAGGCAACTGTTTGAAAATTCAACTATTCCGAATCATGTCGTGTTTGGTATCATATGAAAGGTCATTAAAAGAATTTATAAATGCAGTTGGAAAAAATTGAAAATATACGATAGGCAACTGTTTGAAAATTCAACTATTCAGAATCATGTCGTGTTTGGTATCATATGAAAGGGCATTTAAAGACCTTTCAAATGCAATTGGAAAAAATTATAAATTTACGATGGGTAATT
Source organism: Pterostichus madidus (assembly GCA_911728475.2). NCBI lineage: Eukaryota > Metazoa > Arthropoda > Insecta > Coleoptera > Carabidae > Pterostichus > Pterostichus madidus. Next base: position 22,769,627 of record OU452304.1, on the reverse strand, counting down.
GTTTGAAAATTCAACTATTCCGAATCATGTCGTGTTTAGTATCATATGAAAGGGCATTGAAAGACCTTTCAAATGCAATTGGAAAAAATTGAAATTTACGATAGGCAGTTGTTTGAAAATTCAACTATTCAGAATCACGTCATGTTTGGTATCATATGAAAGGGCATTAAAAGACCTTTTAAATGCAATTGGAAATAATTGAAAATTTACGATAGGCAACTGTTTAAAAATTCAACAATTCCGAATCATCTCGTGTTTGGTATCATATGAAAGGGCATTAAAAGACCTGTTAAATGTAATTGGAAAAAATTTAAAATTTGCGATAGGCAATTGTTTGAAAATTCAACTATTCATAATCATGCCGTGTTTGGTATCATATGAAAGGGCATTAAAAGTACTTTCGAATGCAATATGAAAAAATTGAAAATTTACGATAGGCAACTGTTTGAAAATTCAACTATTCCGAATCATGTCGTGTTTGATATCATATGAAAGGGCATTAAAAGACCTTTTAAATGCAATTGTAAAAAATTTAAAATTTGCGATAGGTAGTTGTTTGAAAATTCAACTATTCAGAATCACGTCATGTTTGGTATCATATGAAAGGGCATTAACAGACCTTTTAAATGCAATTGGAAATAATAGAAAATTTACGATAGGCAACTGTTTAAAAAATCAACTATTCCGAATCATGTCGTGTTTGGTATCATATGAAAGTGCATTAAAAGACCTTTTAAATGTAATTGGAAAAAATTTAAAATTTGCGATAGGCAATTGTTTGAAAATTCAAATATTCAGAATCATGCCATGTTTGGTATCATATGATAGGGCATTAAAAGTACTTTCGAATGCAATATGAAAAAATTGGAAATTTTCGATAGGCAACTGTTTGAAAATTCAACTATTCCGAATCATGTCGTGTTTGGTATCATATGAAAGGGCATTAAAAGACCTTTTAAATGTAATTGGAAAAAATTTAAAATTTGCGATAGGCAATTGTTTGAAAATTCAACTATTCAGAATCATGCCGTGTTTGGTATCATATGAAAGGGCATTAAAAGTACTTTCGAATGCAATATGAAAAAATTGAAAATTTACGATAGGCAACTGTTTGAAAATTCAACTATTCCGAATCATGTCGTGTTTGGTATCATATGAAAGGGCATTAAAATACCTTTTAAATGCAATTGGAAAAAATTGAAAATTCACGATAGGCAACTGTTTGAAAATTCAACTATTCTGAATCATGTCGTGTTTGGTATCATATGAAAGGGCATTAAAAGACCTTTTATATGCAATTAGAAAAAATTGAAAATTTACGATAGGCAACTGTTTGAAAATTCAACTATTCCGAATCATGTCGTGTTTGGTATCATATGAAAGGGCATTAAAAGACCTTTTAAATGTAATTGGAAAAAATTTAAAATTTGCGATAGGCAATTGTTTGAAAATTCAACTATTCAGAATCATGCCGTGTTTGGTATCATATGAAAGGGCATTAAAAGTACTTTCGAATGCAATATGAAAAAATTGAAAATTTACGATAGGCAACTGTTTGAAAATTCAACTATTCCGAATCATGTCGTGTTTGATATCATATGAAAGGGCATTAAAATACCTTTTAAATGCAATTGGAAAAAATTGAAAATTCACGATAGGCAACTGTTTGAAAATTCAACTATTCCGTATCATGTCGTGTTTGGTATCATATGAAAGGGCATTAAAAGACCTTTTATATGCAATTGGAAAAAATTGAAAATTTACGATAGGCAACTGTTTGAAAATTCAACTATTCCGAATCATGTCGTGTTTGGTATCATATGAAAGGGCATTAAAAGACCTTTTATATGCAATTTGAAAAAATTGAAAATTCACGATAGGCAACTGTTTGAAAATTCAACTATTCAGAATCATGTCGTGTTTGGTATCATATGAAAGGGCATTAAAAGTACTTTCGAATGCAATAAGAAAAAATTGAAAATTTACGATAGGCAGCTGTTTGAAAATTCAACTATTCCGAATCATGTCGTGTTTGGTATCATATGAAAGGGCATTTAAAGACTTTTCAAATGCTATTGGAAAAAATTAAAAATGTACGATAGGCAATTTTTTGTGAATACAACTATTCAGAATCATGTCGTGTTTGGTATTATATGAAAGGGCATTAAAAGACCTTTTAAATGCAATTGGAAATAATTGAAAATTTACGATAGGCAACTGTTTAAAAATTTAACTATTCCGAATCATGTCGTGTTTGGTATCATATGAAAGGGCATTAAAAGACCTTTTAAGTGTAATTGGAAAAAATTTTTAATTTGCAATAGGCAATTGTTTGAAAATTCAACTATTCAGAATAATGCTGTGTTTGGTATCATATGAAAGGGCATTAAAAGTAATTTCGAATGCAATATGAAAAAATTGAAAATTTACGATAGGCAACTGTTTGAAAATTCAACTATTCCGAATCATGTCGTGTTTGGTATCATATGAAAGGGCATTAAAATACCTTTTAAATGCAATTGGAAAAAATTGAAAATTTACGATAGGCAACTGTTTGAAAATTCAACTATTCCGAATCATGTCGTGTTTGGTATCATATGAAAGGGCATTAAAAGACCTTTTAAATGTAATTGGAAAAAATTTAAAATTTGCGATAGGCAATTGTTTGAAAATTCAACTATTCAGAATCATGCCGTGTTTGGTATCATATGAAAGGGCATTAAAAGTACTTTCGAATGCAATATGAAAAAATTGAAAATTTACGATAGGCAACTGTTTGAAAATTCAACTATTCCGAATCATGTCGTGTTTGGTATCATATGAAAGGGCATTAAAATACCTTTTAAATGCAATTGGAAAAAATTGAAAATTCACGATAGGCAACTGTTTGAAAATTCAACTATTCCGAATCATGTCGTGTTTGGTATCATATGAAAGGGCATTAAAAGACCTTTTATATGCAATTTGAAAAAATTGAAAATTCACGATAGGCAACTGTTTGAAAATTCAACTATTCAGAATCATGTCGTGTTTGGTATCATATGATAGGGCATTAAAAGTACTTTCGAATGCAATAAGAAAAAATTGAAAATTTACGATAGGCAACTGTTTGAAAATTCAACTATTCCGAATCATGCCGTGTTTGGTATCATATGAAAGGGGATTAAAAGAACTTTTAAATGCAGTTCGAAAAAATTGAAAATATACGATAGGCAACTGTTTGAAAATTCAACTATTCAGAATCATGTCGTGTTTGGTATCATATGAAAGGGCATTTAAAGACTTTTCAAATGCTATTGGAAAAAATTAAAAATGTACGATAGGCAATTTTTTGTGAATACAACTATTCAGAATCATGTCGTGTTTGGTATTATATGAAAGGGCATTAAAAGACCTTTTAAATGCAATTGGAAATAATTGAAAATTTACGATAGGCAACTGTTTAAAAATTTAACTATTCCGAATCATGTCGTGTTTGGTATCATATGAAAGGGCATTAAAAGACCTTTTAAGTGTAATTGGAAAAAAATTTTAATTTGCAATAGGCAATTGTTTGAAAATTCAACTTATCAGAATAATGCTGTGTTTGGTATCATATGAAAGGGCATTAAAAGTAATTTCGAATGCAATATGAAAAAATTGAAAATTTACGATAGGCAACTGTTTGAAAATTCAACTATTCCGAATCATGTCGTGTTTGGTATCATATGAAAGGGCATTAAAATACCTTTTAAATGCAATTGGAAAAAATTGAAAATTTACGATAGGCAACTGTTTGAAAATTCAACTATTCCGAATCATGTCGTGTTTGGTATCATATGAAAGGGCATTAAAAGACCTTTTAAATGTAATTGGAAAAAATTTAAAATTTGCGATAGGCAATTGTTTGAAAATTCAACTATTCAGAATCATGCCGTGTTTGGTATCATATGAAAGGGCATTAAAAGTACTTTCGAATGCAATATGAAAAAATTGAAAATTTACGATAGGCAACTGTTTGAAAATTCAACTATTCCGAATCATGTCGTGTTTGGTATCATATGAAAGGGCATTAAAATACCTTTTAAATGTAATTGGAAAAAATTGAAAATTCACGATAGGCAACTGTTTGAAAATTCAACTATTCCGTATCATGTCGTGTTTGGTATCATATGAAAGGGCATTAAAAGACCTTTTATATGCAATTGGAAAAAATTGAAAATTTACGATAGGCAACTGTTTGAAAATTCAACTATTCCGAATCATGTCGTGTTTGGTATCATATGAAAGGGCATTAAAAGACCTTTTATATGCAATTTGAAAAAATTGAAAATTCACGATAGGCAACTGTTTGAAAATTCAACTATTCAGAATCATGTCGTGTTTGGTATCATATGAAAGGGCATTAAAAGTACTTTCGAATGCAATAAGAAAAAATTGAAAATTTACGATAGGCAACTGTTTGAAAATTCAACTATTCCGAATCATGCCGTGTTTGGTATCATATGAAAGGGGATTAAAAGAACTTTTAAATGCAGTTCGAAAAAATTGAAAATATACGATAGGCAACTGTTTGAAAATTCAACTATTCAGAATCATGTCGTGTTTGGTATCATATGAAAGGGCATTTAAAGACTTTTCAAATGCTATTGGAAAAAATTAAAAATGTACGATAGGCAATTTTTTGTGAATACAACTATTCAGAATCATGTCGTGTTTGGTATTATATGAAAGGGCATTAAAAGACCTTTTAAATGCAATTGGAAATAATTGAAAATTTACGATAGGCAACTGTTTAAAAATTTAACTATTCCGAATCATGTCGTGTTTGGTATCATATGAAAGGGCATTAAAAGATCTTTTAAGTGTAAATGGAAAAAAATTTTAATTTGCAATAAGCAATTGTTTGAAAATTCAACTATTCAGAATAATGCTGTGTTTGGTATCATATGAAAGGGCATTAAAAGTAATTTCGGATGCAATATGAAAAAATTGAAAATTTACGATAGGCAACTGTTTGAAAATTCAACTATTCCGAATCACGTCGTGTTTGGTATCATATGAAAGGGCATTAAAAGACCTTTTAAATGCAATTGGAAAAAATTGAAAATTCACGATAGGCAACTGTTTGAAAATTCAACTATTCTGAATCATGTCGTGTTTGGTATCATATGAAAGGGCATTAAAAGACCTTTTATATGCAATTAGAAAAAATTAAAAATTTACGATAGGCAACTGTTTGAAAATTCAACTATTCCGAATCATGTCGTGTTTGGTATCATATGAAAGGGCATTAAAAGACCTTTTAAATGTAATTGGAAAAAATTTAAAATTTGCGATAGGCAATTGTTTGAAAATTCAACTATTCAGAATCATGCCGTGTTTGGTATCATATGAAAGGGCATTAAAAGTACTTTCGAATGCAATATGAAAAAATTGGAAATTTTCGATAGGCAACTGTTTGAAAATTCAACTATTCCGAATCATGTCGTGTTTGGTATCATATGAAAGGGCATTAAAAGACCTTTTAAATGTAATTGGAAAAAATTTAAAATTTGCGATAGGCAATTGTTTGAAAATTCAACTATTCAGAATCATGCCGTGTTTGGTATCATATGAAAGGGCATTAAAAGTACTTTCGAATGCAATATGAAAAAATTGAAAATTTACGATAGGCAACTGTTTGAAAATTCAACTATTCCGAATCATGTCGTGTTTGGTATCATATGAAAGGGCATTAAAATACCTTTTAAATGCAATTGGAAAAAATTGAAAATTTACGATAGGCAACTGTTTGAAAATTCAACTATTCCGAATCACGTCGTGTTTGGTATCATATGAAAGGGCATTAAAAGACCTTTTAAATGCAATTGGAAAAATTGAAAATTCACGATAGGCAACTGTTTGAAAATTCAACTATTCTGAATCATGTCGTGTTTGCTATCATATGAAAGGGCATTAAAAGACCTTTTATATGCAATTAGAAAAAATTGAAAATTTACGATAGGCAACTGTTTGAAAATTCAACTATTCCGAATCATGTCGTGTTTGGTATCATATGAAAGGGCATTAAAAGACCTTTTATATGCAATTGGAAAAAATTGAAAATTTACGATAGGCAACTGTTTGAAAATTCAACTATTCCGAATCATGTCGTGTTTGGTATCATATGAAAGGGCATTAAAAGACCTTTTATATGCAATTTGAAAATATTGAAAATTTACGATAGGCAACTGTTTTAAAATTCAACTATTCAGAATCATGTCGTGTTTGGTATTATATGAAAGGGCATTAAAAATACATTCGAATGCAATAAGAAAAAATTGAAAATTTACGATAGGCAATTGTTTGAAAATTCAACTATTCAGAATCATGTCGTGTTTGGTATCATATGAAAGGGCATTAAAAGACATTTTAAATGCAATTTGAAAAAATTGAAAATTTACGATAGGCAACTGTTTGAAAATTCAACTATTCAGAATCATGTCGTGTTTGGTATCATATGAAAGGGCATTAAAAGACTTTTCAAATGCAATTGGAAAATTTTTAAAATTTACGATAGGCAATTGTTTTAAAATACAACTATTCCGAATCATGTCGTGTTTGGTATCATATGAAAGGGCATTAAAAATACATTCGAATGCAATAAGAAAAAATTGAAAATTTACGATAGGCAATTGTTTGAAAATTCAACTATTCCGAATCACGTCGTGTTTGGTATCATATGAAAGGGCATTAAAAGACCTTTTAAATGCAATTGGAAAAAATTGAAAATTCACGATAGGCAACTGTTTGAAAATTCAACTATTCTGAATCATGTCGTGTTTGCTATCATATGAAAGGGCATTAAAAGACCTTTTATATGCAATTAGAAAAAATTGAAAATTTACGATAGGCAACTGTTTGAAAATTCAACTATTCCGAATCATGTCGTGTTGGGTATCATATGAAAGGGCATTAAAAGACCTTTTAAATGTAATTGGAAAAAATTTAAAATTTGCGATAGGCAATTGTTTGAAAATTCAACTATTCAGAATCATGCCGTATTTGGTATCATATGAAAGGGCATTAAAAGTACTTTCGAATGCAATATGAAAAAATTGAAAATTTACGATAGGCAACTGTTTGAAAATTCAACTATTCCGAATCATGTCGTGTTTGGTATCATATGAAAGGGCATTAAAATACCTTTTAAATGCAATTGGAAAAAATTGAAAATTCACGATAGGCAACTGTTTGAAAATTCAACTATTCCGAATCATGTCGTGTTTGGTATCATATGAAAGGGCATTAAAAGACCTTTTATATGCAATTGGAAAAAATTGAAAATTTACGATAGGCAACTGTTTGAAAATTCAACTATTCCGAATCATGTCGTGTTTGGTATCATATGAAAGGGCATTAAAAGACCTTTTATATGCAATTTGAAAATATTGAAAATTTACGATAGGCAACTGTTTTAAAATTCAACTATTCAGAATCATGTCGTGTTTGGTATTATATGAAAGGGCATTAAAAATACATTCGAATGCAATAAGAAAAAATTGAAAATTTACGATAGGCAATTGTTTGAAAATTCAACTATTCAGAATCATGTCGTGTTTGGTATCATATGAAAGGGCATTAAAAGACATTTTAAATGCAATTTGAAAAAATTGAAAATTTACGATAGGCAACTGTTTGAAAATTCAACTATTCAGAATCATGTCGTGTTTGGTATCATATGAAAGGGCATTAAAAGACTTTTCAAATGCAATTGGAAAATTTTTAAAATTTACGATAGGCAATTGTTTTAAAATACAACTATTCCGAATCATGTCGTGTTTGGTATCATATGAAAGGGCATTAAAAGACCTTTCAAATGCTATTGGAAAAAATTAAAATTTTACGATAGGCAATTGCTTGAAAATACAACTATTTCGAATCATGTCGTGTTTTCCAACGATTTCCAACGTTTTTTCAAAAAGTTAAGAGAAAAAATTCAACTGATATCATGTACATACAGGAAGCAACATCATTTTTCGCAATTACAGCGTCATCTATCATGCTGACGAAAAAGTGAACTAAATAAATTCTTCTTTTTTTAAACGAAAAATCTGATTCTTTAATAAAAAATAGGGGTTTTCATTAAAAAAAATTGAGTTGACCATGATTTAGCAACCACAGCGCCATCTAGGACAAAACCAATATTTCGTTATTATGGCCCTCTTTTGTACGATTGTTTTTCGTCTAGGTCATTTTTGCGTAAAATTTATAGTTTCCGAGATATTTCCTGATAACACTTTAAATGGACCATCCTGTATAAAATATAAATGTGGAACTATCAGAAATGATGTCCGAAGAATTTTTCTTAGTTGAACAAAATCTTTTTGGAAATAAAACACGTATCTGATTGAAATTTTACGACTGTCAATGTGACAAATAGTTTTTAAAAGTATATAGTAAAACAAAGCAAAATTTGTCCTCGGCAGTAATATACAGTAAAATCAAAAAATATCTTTAGATGAGCAGAAGTACAGAAATAAAAAGATTTAGATCGTAATTCAATTAAACCTTACTTCAGTGTCCGCGGAGCCTAGCGAAAAGGCCTGGCGAAGCCAGGCCGAACGCTAGTCCTATATACTAATCGGCTTAATTCACTATAGATTCCTCCGGGCGGCAACCAGACTTTAGACACGGCTACAGCTTAAACGGTTTGTGCGATTGTTGTGAATTTTTTTCTAGGATTTAAAGAATGTTTGGGACTAGTGCCTTTTGGGTATTTCAGATTTTTTGAAAGTACAGTCCGCTTGAAATTAACGACAAACTTTGCAAATTTTCTTGATCGAAGCATGCACGCGTTGCTATGCATTTGAAATTTGACCGCAAGCAGAAATTTTTCAGAGCGGTCAATCACTTTTGACGTTTCGCATGAAACGTTTTTACATAAATATTTCAATTTCTAGACAAGTTGGAGATATTTTCTAATTTGATTTAGGTATTAGAGGATTGAGGATATATGTTTTGAACGTTTTTCAATTGATTTCATGTTTGTATAAAAGTTTTTAATGATAAATCGTCCAGTTGACAAATCTATGGTTAAGAAACAACATTATCTCTTATATACACGATCCAGGTTTTGAAAAATCATAGACCTAAGCTGTCATTTTTGACGTTACGCATGGAATATTTCGATAGAATTATTTCAATTTCTAGACAAATTGTGAAAATTTTGTAATTTGATTTAGGTATTAGATGATTGAGGATACATGTTTTGAACTGTCTTGAATTGATTTCCTGTTCAAAAAAAGTTTTAAGACCAAACGTCAATTTGACAAATAGTTTGTTAAAGTATATAGTAAAACCAAGCAAAAATTGACCTCGGTGATAATATACAGTAAAACCAAAAAGAATCTACTTTATAAAAAAAAAGATAATCGAATAAAAAAATTTCAGAATTAATATTCCAACGATTTTCAACAGTTTAGAAAAAAAAGATAGAAAAATTACATTTTTTGACAGTAACAAAAATTGACCTCGGTGATAATATATAGTAAAACCAAAAAGAATCCACATTGTAAAAAAAAGTTAATCGAATAAAAAAATTTCAGAATTAATATTTCATGTTCAAATAAAGTTTTAAGACAAAGACGTCAATTTGACATATAGTCTGATAAAGTTTATAATAAAACCAAGCAAAAATTGAACTCGGTGATAATATACAGTAATACCAAAAAGAATCTATATTGTAAAAAAAAAATTAAACGAATAAAAAAATTTCAGAATTAATATTCCAGCGATTTTCAACAGTTAAAAAAAAATTCAACTATTTCGAATCACGTCATGTTTGGTATCATATGAAAGGGCATTAAAAGAACTTTTAAATGCAATTAGAAAAAATTGAAAATTCACGATAGGCAACTGTTTGAAAATTTAACTATTCCGAATCACGTCGTGCTTGGTATCATATGAAAGGGCATTAAAAAAACTTTTAAATGCAGTTGGAAAAAATTGAAAATATACGATAGGCAACTGTTTGAAAATTCAACTATTCAGAATCATGTCGTGTTTGGTATCATATGAAAGGGCATTTAAAGACCTTTCAAATGCAATTGGAAAAAATTAAAAATTTACGATAGGCAATTTTTTTTAAAATACAACTATTCCGAATCATGTCGTGTTTGGTATCATATGAAAGGGCATTAAAAGACCTTTCAAATTCAATTGAAAAAAATTTAAAATTTACGATAGGCAGTTGTTTGAAAATTCAACTATTCAGAATCACGTCATGTTTGGTATCATATGAAAGGGCATTAAAAGACCTTTTAAATGCAATTGGAAATAATTGAAAATTTACGATAGGCAACTGTTTAAAAATTCAACTATTCCGAATCATGCCGTGTTTGGTATCATATGAAAGGGCATTAAAAGACCTTTTAAATGCAACTGGAAAAAATTGGAAATTTACGATAGGCAACTGTTTGAAAATTCAACTATTCCGAATCATGTCGTGTTTGGTATCATATGAAAGGGCATTAAAAAACCTTTCAAATGCAATTGGAAAAAATTTAAAATTTACGATAGGCAATTGTTTGAAAATTCAACTATTTCGAATCATGTCGTGTTTGGTATCATATGAAAGGGCATTAAAAGACCTTTCAAATGCAATTGGAAAAAATTTAAAATTTACGATATTCAGTTGTTTGAAAATTCAACTATTCAGAATCACGTCATGTTTGGTATCATATGAAAGGGCATTAAAAGACCTTTTAAATGCAATTGGAAATAATTGAAAATTTACGATAGGCAACTGTTTAAAAATTCAACTATTCCGAATCATGTCGTGTTTGGTATCATATGAAAGGGCATTAAAAGTACTTTCGAATGCAATATGAAAAAATTTAAAATTTACGATAGGCAATTGTTTGAAAATTCAACTATTTCGAATCATGTCGTGTTTGGTATCATAAGAAAGGGCATTAAAAGACCTTTCAAATGCAATTGGAAAAAATTTAAAATTTACGATAGGCAGTTGTTTGAAAATTCAACTATTCAGAATCACGTCATGTTTGGTATCATATGAAAGGGGATTAAAAGAACTTTTAAATGCAGTTCGAAAAAATTGAAAATATACGATAGGCAACTGTTTGAAAATTCAACTATTCAGAATCATGTCGTGTTTGGTATCATATGAAAGGGCATTTAAAGACTTTTCAAATGCTATTGGAAAAAATTAAAAATGTACGATAGGCAATTTTTTGTGAATACAACTATTCAGAATCATGTCGTGTTTGGTATTATATGAAAGGGCATTAAAAGACCTTTTAAATGCAATTGGAAATAATTGAAAATTTACGATAGGCAACTGTTTAAAAATTTAACTATTCCGAATCATGTCGTGTTTGGTATCATATGAAAGGGCATTAAAAGATCTTTTAAGTGTAAATGGAAAAAAATTTTAATTTGCAATAAGCAATTGTTTGAAAATTCAACTATTCAGAATAATGCTGTGTTTGGTATCATATGAAAGGGCATTAAAAGTAATTTCGGATGCAATATGAAAAAATTGAAAATTTACGATAGGCAACTGTTTGAAAATTCAACTATTCCGAATCACGTCGTGTTTGGTATCATATGAAAGGGCATTAAAAGACCTTTTAAATGCAATTGGAAAAAATTGAAAATTCACGATAGGCAACTGTTTGAAAATTCAACTATTCTGAATCATGTCGTGTTTGGTATCATATGAAAGGGCATTAAAAGACCTTTTATATGCAATTAGAAAAAATTAAAAATTTACGATAGGCAACTGTTTGAAAATTCAACTATTCCGAATCATGTCGTGTTTGGTATCATATGAAAGGGCATTAAAAGACCTTTTAAATGTAATTGGAAAAAATTTAAAATTTGCGATAGGCAATTGTTTGAAAATTCAACTATTCAGAATCATGCCGTGTTTGGTATCATATGAAAGGGCATTAAAAGTACTTTCGAATGCAATATGAAAAAATTGGAAATTTTCGATAGGCAACTGTTTGAAAATTCAACTATTCCGAATCATGTCGTGTTTGGTATCATATGAAAGGGCATTAAAAGACCTTTTAAATGTAATTGGAAAAAATTTAAAATTTGCGATAGGCAATTGTTTGAAAATTCAACTATTCAGAATCATGCCGTGTTTGGTATCATATGAAAGGGCATTAAAAGTACTTTCGAATGCAATATGAAAAAATTGAAAATTTACGATAGGCAACTGTTTGAAAATTCAACTATTCCGAATCATGTCGTGTTTGGTATCATATGAAAGGGCATTAAAATACCTTTTAAATGCAATTGGAAAAAATTGAAAATTTACGATAGGCAACTGTTTGAAAATTCAACTATTCCGAATCACGTCGTGTTTGGTATCATATGAAAGGGCATTAAAAGACCTTTTAAATGCAATTGGAAAAATTGAAAATTCACGATAGGCAACTGTTTGAAAATTCAACTATTCTGAATCATGTCGTGTTTGCTATCATATGAAAGGGCATTAAAAGACCTTTTATATGCAATTAGAAAAAATTGAAAATTTACGATAGGCAACTGTTTGAAAATTCAACTATTCCGAATCATGTCGTGTTTGGTATCATATGAAAGGGCATTAAAAGACCTTTTATATGCAATTGGAAAAAATTGAAAATTTACGATAGGCAACTGTTTGAAAATTCAACTATTCCGAATCATGTCGTGTTTGGTATCATATGAAAGGGCATTAAAAGACCTTTTATATGCAATTTGAAAATATTGAAAATTTACGATAGGCAACTGTTTTAAAATTCAACTATTCAGAATCATGTCGTGTTTGGTATTATATGAAAGGGCATTAAAAATACATTCGAATGCAATAAGAAAAAATTGAAAATTTACGATAGGCAATTGTTTGAAAATTCAACTATTCAGAATCATGTCGTGTTTGGTATCATATGAAAGGGCATTAAAAGACATTTTAAATGCAATTTGAAAAAATTGAAAATTTACGATAGGCAACTGTTTGAAAATTCAACTATTCAGAATCATGTCGTGTTTGGTATCATATGAAAGGGCATTAAAAGACTTTTCAAATGCAATTGGAAAATTTTTAAAATTTACGATAGGCAATTGTTTTAAAATACAACTATTCCGAATCATGTCGTGTTTGGTATCATATGAAAGGGCATTAAAAATACATTCGAATGCAATAAGAAAAAATTGAAAATTTACGATAGGCAATTGTTTGAAAATTCAACTATTCCGAATCACGTCGTGTTTGGTATCATATGAGAGGGCATTAAAAGACCTTTTAAATGCAATTGGAAAAAATTGAAAATTCACGATAGGCAACTGTTTGAAAATTCAACTATTCTGAATCATGTCGTGTTTGCTATCATATGAAAGGGCATTAAAAGACCTTTTATATGCAATTAGAAAAAATTGAAAATTTACGATAGGCAACTGTTTGAAAATTCAACTATTCCGAATCATGTCGTGTTGGGTATCATATGAAAGGGCATTAAAAGACCTTTTAAATGTAATTGGAAAAAATTTAAAATTTGCGATAGGCAATTGTTTGAAAATTCAACTATTCAGAATCATGCCGTATTTGGTATCATATGAAAGGGCATTAAAAGTACTTTCGAATGCAATATGAAAAAATTGAAAATTTACGATAGGCAACTGTTTGAAAATTCAACTATTCCGAATCATGTCGTGTTTGGTATCATATGAAAGGGCATTAAAATACCTTTTAAATGCAATTGGAAAAAATTGAAAATTCACGATAGGCAACTGTTTGAAAATTCAACTATTCCGAATCATGTCGTGTTTGGTATCATATGAAAGGGCATTAAAAGACCTTTTATATGCAATTGGAAAAAATTGAAAATTTACGATAGGCAACTGTTTGAAAATTCAACTATTCCGAATCATGTCGTGTTTGGTATCATATGAAAGGGCATTAAAAGACCTTTTATATGCAATTTGAAAATATTGAAAATTTACGATAGGCAACTGTTTTAAAATTCAACTATTCAGAATCATGTCGTGTTTGGTATTATATGAAAGGGCATTAAAAATACATTCGAATGCAATAAGAAAAAATTGAAAATTTACGATAGGCAATTGTTTGAAAATTCAACTATTCAGAATCATGTCGTGTTTGGTATCATATGAAAGGGCATTAAAAGACATTTTAAATGCAATTTGAAAAAATTGAAAATTTACGATAGGCAACTGTTTGAAAATTCAACTATTCAGAATCATGTCGTGTTTGGTATCATATGAAAGGGCATTAAAAGACTTTTCAAATGCAATTGGAAAATTTTTAAAATTTACGATAGGCAATTGTTTTAAAATACAACTATTCCGAATCATGTCGTGTTTGGTATCATATGAAAGGGCATTAAAAGACCTTTCAAATGCTATTGGAAAAAATTAAAATTTTACGATAGGCAATTGCTTGAAAATACAACTATTTCGAATCATGTCGTGTTTTCCAACGATTTCCAACGTTTTTTCAAAAAGTTAAGAGAAAAAATTCAACTGATATCATGTACATACAGGAAGCAACATCATTTTTCGCAATTACAGCGTCATCTATCATGCTGATGAAAAAGTGAACTAAATAAATTCTTCTTTTTTTAAACGAAAAATCTGATTCTTTAATAAAAAATAGGGGTTTTCATTAAAAAAAATTGAGTTGACCATGATTTAGCAACCACAGCGCCATCTAGGACAAAACCAATATTTCGTTATTATGGCCCTCTTTTGTACGATTGTTTTTCGTCTAGGTCATTTTTGCGTAAAATTTATAGTTTCCGAGATATTTCCTGATAACACTTTAAATGGACCATCCTGTATAAAATATAAATGTGGAACTATCAGAAATGATGTCCGAAGAATTTTTCTTAGTTGAACAAAATCTTTTTGGAAATAAAACACGTATCTGATTGAAATTTTACGACTGTCAATGTGACAAATAGTTTTTAAAAGTATATAGTAAAACAAAGCAAAATTTGTCCTCGGCAGTAATATACAGTAAAATCAAAAAATATCTTTAGATGAGCAGAAGTACAGAAATAAAAAGATTTAGATCGTAATTCAATTAAACCTTACTTCAGTGTCCGCGGAGCCTAGCGAAAAGGCCTGGCGAAGCCAGGCCGAACGCTAGTCCTATATACTAATCGGCTTAATTCACTATAGATTCCTCCGGGCGGCAACCAGACTTTAGACACGGCTACAGCTTAAACGGTTTGTGCGATTGTTGTGAATTTTTTTCTAGGATTTAAAGAATGTTTGGGACTAGTGCCTTTTGGGTATTTCAGATTTTTTGAAAGTACAGTCCGCTTGAAATTAACGACAAACTTTGCAAATTTTCTTGATCGAAGCATGCACGCGTTGCTATGCATTTGAAATTTGACCGCAAGCAGAAATTTTTCAGAGCGGTCAATCACTTTTGACGTTTCGCATGAAACGTTTTTACATAAATATTTCAATTTCTAGACAAGTTGGAGATATTTTCTAATTTGATTTAGGTATTAGAGGATTGAGGATATATGTTTTGAACGTTTTTCAATTGATTTCATGTTTGTATAAAAGTTTTTAATGATAAATCGTCCAGTTGACAAATCTATGGTTAAGAAACAACATTATCTCTTATATACACGATCCAGGTTTTGAAAAATCATAGACCTAAGCTGTCATTTTTGACGTTACGCATGGAATATTTCGATAGAATTATTTCAATTTCTAGACAAATTGTGAAAATTTTGTAATTTGATTTAGGTATTAGATGATTGAGGATACATGTTTTGAACTGTCTTGAATTGATTTCCTGTTCAAAAAAAGTTTTAAGACCAAACGTCAATTTGACAAATAGTTTGTTAAAGTATATAGTAAAACCAAGCAAAAATTGACCTCGGTGATAATATACAGTAAAACCAAAAAGAATCTACTTTATAAAAAAAAAGATAATCGAATAAAAAAATTTCAGAATTAATATTCCAACGATTTTCAACAGTTTAGAAAAAAAAGATAGAAAAATTACATTTTTTGACAGTAACAAAAATTGACCTCGGTGATAATATATAGTAAAACCAAAAAGAATCCACATTGTAAAAAAAAGTTAATCGAATAAAAAAATTTCAGAATTAATATTTCATGTTCAAATAAAGTTTTAAGACAAAGACGTCAATTTGACATATAGTCTGATAAAGTTTATAATAAAACCAAGCAAAAATTGAACTCGGTGATAATATACAGTAATACCAAAAAGAATCTATATTGTAAAAAAAAAATTAAACGAATAAAAAAATTTCAGAATTAATATTCCAGCGATTTTCAACAGTTAAAAAAAAATTCAACTATTTCGAATCACGTCATGTTTGGTATCATATGAAAGGGCATTAAAAGAACTTTTAAATGCAATTAGAAAAAATTGAAAATTCACGATAGGCAACTGTTTGAAAATTTAACTATTCCGAATCACGTCGTGCTTGGTATCATATGAAAGGGCATTAAAAAAACTTTTAAATGCAGTTGGAAAAAATTGAAAATATACGATAGGCAACTGTTTGAAAATTCAACTATTCAGAATCATGTCGTGTTTGGTATCATATGAAAGGGCATTTAAAGACCTTTCAAATGCAATTGGAAAAAATTAAAAATTTACGATAGGCAATTTTTTTTAAAATACAACTATTCCGAATCATGTCGTGTTTGGTATCATATGAAAGGGCATTAAAAGACCTTTCAAATTCAATTGAAAAAAATTTAAAATTTACGATAGGCAGTTGTTTGAAAATTCAACTATTCAGAATCACGTCATGTTTGGTATCATATGAAAGGGCATTAAAAGACCTTTTAAATGCAATTGGAAATAATTGAAAATTTACGATAGGCAACTGTTTAAAAATTCAACTATTCCGAATCATGCCGTGTTTGGTATCATATGAAAGGGCATTAAAAGACCTTTTAAATGCAACTGGAAAAAATTGGAAATTTACGATAGGCAACTGTTTGAAAATTCAACTATTCCGAATCATGTCGTGTTTGGTATCATATGAAAGGGCATTAAAAGACCTTTTAAATGCAATTGGAAAAAATTTAAAATTTACGATAGGCAATTGTTTGAAAATTCAACTATTTCGAATCATGTCGTGTTTGGTATCATATGAAAGGGCATTAAAAGACCTTTCAAATGCAATTGGAAAAAATTTAAAATTTACGATATTCAGTTGTTTGAAAATTCAACTATTCAGAATCACGTCATGTTTGGTATCATATGAAAGGGCATTAAAAGACCTTTTAAATGCAATTGGAAATAATTGAAAATTTACGATAGGCAACTGTTTAAAAATTCAACTATTCCGAATCATGTCGTGTTTGGTATCATATGGAAGGGCATTAAAAGACCTTTTAAATCTAATTGGAAAAAGTTGAAAATTAGCGATAGGCAATTGTTTGAAAATTCAACTATTCAGAATCATGCCGTGTTTGGTATCATATGAAAGGGCATTAAAAGTACTTTCGAATGCAATATGAAAAAATTTAAAATTTACGATAGGCAATTGTTTGAAAATTCAACTATTTCGAATCATGTCGTGTTTGGTATCATAAGAAAGGGCATTAAAAGACCTTTCAAATGCAATTGGAAAAAATTTAAAATTTACGATAGGCAGTTGTTTGAAAATTCAACTATTCAGAATCACGTCATGTTTGGTATCATATGAAAGGGCATTAAAAAACTTTTAAATGCAGTTGGAAAAAATTGAAAATATACGATAGGCAACTGTTTGAAAATTCAACTATTCAGAATCATGTCGTGTTTGGTATCATATGAAAGGGCATTTAAAGACCTTTCAAATGCAATTGGAAAAAATTAAAAATTTACGATAGGCAATTTTTTTTAAAATACAACTATTCCGAATCATGTCGTGTTTGGTATCATATGAAAGGGCATTAAAAGACCTTTCAAATTCAATTGAAAAAAATTTAAAATTTACGATAGGCAGTTGTTTGAAAATTCAACTATTCAGAATCACGTCATGTTTGGTATCATATGAAAGGGCATTAAAAGACCTTTTAAATGCAATTGGAAATAATTGAAAATTTACGATAGGCAACTGTTTAAAAATTCAACTATTCCGAATCATGCCGTGTTTGGTATCATATGAAAGGGCATTAAAAGACCTTTTAAATGCAACTGGAAAAAATTGAAAATTTACGATAGGCAACTGTTTGAAAATTCAACTATTCCGAATCATGTCGTGTTTGGTATCATATGAAAGGGCATTAAAAAACCTTTCAAATGCAATTGGAAAAAATTTAAAATTTACGATAGGCAATTGTTTGAAAATTCAACTATTTCGAATCATGTCGTGTTTGGTATCATATGAAAGGGCATTAAAAGATCTTTCAAATGCAATTGGAAAAAATTTAAAATTTACGATAGGCAGTTGTTTGAAAATTCAACTATTCAGAATCACGTCATGTTTGGTATCATATGAAAGGGCATTAAAAGACCTTTTAAATGCAATTGGAAATAATTGAAAATTTACGACAGGCAACTGTTTAAAAATTCAACTATTCCGAATCATGTCGTGTTTGGTATCATATGAAAGGGCATTAAAAGACCTTTTAAATCTAATTGGAAAAAGTTGAAAATTAGCGATAGGCAATTGTTTGAAAATTCAACCATCCAGAATCATGCCGTGTTTGGTATCATATGAAAGGGCATTAAAAGTACTTTCGAATGCAATATGAAAAAATTGAAAATTTACGATAGGCAACTGTTTGAAAATTCAACTATTTCGAATCATGTCGTGTTTGGTATCATATGAAAGGGAATTAAAGACCTTTCAAATGCAATTGGAAAAAATTTAAAATTTACGATAGGCAATTGTTTGAAAATTCAACTATTCCGAATCATGTCCTGTTTGGTATCATATGAAAGAGCATTAAAAGACCTTTTAAATGCAATTGGAAAAAATTTAAAATTTGCGATAGGCAGTTGTTTGAAAATTCAACTATTCAGAATCACGTCATGTTTGGTATCATATGAAAGGGCATTAAAAGACCTTTTAAATGCAATTGGAAATAATTGAAAATTTACGATAGGCAACTGTTTAAAAATTCAACTATTCCGAATCATGCCGTGTTTGGTATCATATGAAAGGGCATTAAAAGACCTTTTAAATGCAACTGGAAAAAATTGGAAATTTACGATAGGCAACTGTTTGAAAATTCAACTATTCCGAATCATGTCGTGTTTGGTATCATATGAAAGGGCATTAAAAAACCTTTCAAATGCAATTGGAAAAAATTTAAAATTTACGATAGGCAATTGTTTGAAAATTCAACTATTTCGAATCATGTCGTGTTTGGTATCATATGAAAGGGCATTAAAAGACCTTTCAAATGCAATTGGAAAAAATTTAAAATTTACGATATTCAGTTGTTTGAAAATTCAACTATTCAGAATCACGTCATGTTTGGTATCATATGAAAGGGCATTAAAAGACCTTTTAAATGCAATTGGAAATAATTGAAAATTTACGATAGGCAACTGTTTAAAAATTCAACTATTCCGAATCATGTCGTGTTTGGTATCATATGGAAGGGCATTAAAAGACCTTTCAAATGCAATTGGAAAAAATTAAAAATTTACGATAGGCAATTTTTTTTAAAATACAACTATTCCGAATCATGTCGTGTTTGGTATCATATGAAAGGGCATTAAAAGACCTTTCAAATTCAATTGAAAAAAATTTAAAATTTACGATAGGCAGTTGTTTGAAAATTCAACTATTCAGAATCACGTCATGTTTGGTATCATATGAAAGGGCATTAAAAGACCTTTTAAATGCAATTGGAAATAATTGAAAATTTACGATAGGCAACTGTTTAAAAATTCAACTATTCCGAATCATGCCGTGTTTGGTATCATATGAAAGGGCATTAAAAGACCTTTTAAATGCAACTGGAAAAAATTGAAAATTTACGATAGGCAACTGTTTGAAAATTCAACTATTCCGAATCATGTCGTGTTTGGTATCATATGAAAGGGCATTAAAAAACCTTTCAAATGCAATTGGAAAAAATTTAAAATTTACGATAGGCAATTGTTTGAAAATTCAACTATTTCGAATCATGTCGTGTTTGGTATCATATGAAAGGGCATTAAAAGATCTTTCAAATGCAATTGGAAAAAATTTAAAATTTACGATAGGCAGTTGTTTGAAAATTCAACTATTCAGAATCACGTCATGTTTGGTATCATATGAAAGGGCATTAAAAGACCTTTTAAATGCAATTGGAAATAATTGAAAATTTACGACAGGCAACTGTTTAAAAATTCAACTATTCCGAATCATGTCGTGTTTGGTATCATATGAAAGGGCATTAAAAGACCTTTTAAATCTAATTGGAAAAAGTTGAAAATTAGCGATAGGCAATTGTTTGAAAATTCAACCATCCAGAATCATGCCGTGTTTGGTATCATATGAAAGGGCATTAAAAGTACTTTCGAATGCAATATGAAAAAATTGAAAATTTACGATAGGCAACTGTTTGAAAATTCAACTATTTCGAATCATGTCGTGTTTGGTATCATATGAAAGGGAATTAAAGACCTTTCAAATGCAATTGGAAAAAATTTAAAATTTACGATAGGCAATTGTTTGAAAATTCAACTATTCCGAATCATGTCCTGTTTGGTATCATATGAAAGAGCATTAAAAGACCTTTTAAATGCAATTGGAAAAAATTTAAAATTTGCGATAGGCAATTGTTTGAAATTCAACTATTCAGAATCATGCCGTGTTTAGTATCATATGAAAGGGCATTAAAAGTACTTTCAAATGCAATATGAAAAAATTGAAAATTTACGATAGGCAACTGTTTGAAAATTCAACTATTCCGAATAATGTCGTGTTTGGTATCATATGAAAGGGCATTAAAAGACCTTTTAAATGCAATTGGAAATAATTGAAAATTTACGATAGGCAACTGTTTAAAAATTCAACTATTCCGAATCATGCCGTGTTTGGCATCATATGAAAGGGCATTAAAAGACTTTTTAAATGCAGTTGGAAAAAATTGAAAATATACGATAGGCAACTGTTTGAAAATTCAACTATTCCGAATCATGCCGTGTTTGGTATCATATGAAAGGGCATTAAAAGTCCTTTTAAATGCAACTGGAAAAAATTGAAAATTTACGATAGGCAACTGTTTGAAAATTTAACTATTCCGAAGCACGTCGTGCTTGGTATCATATGAAAGGGCATTAAAAAACTTTTAAATGCAGTTGGAAAAAATTTAAAATATACGATAGGCAACTGTTTGAAAATTCAACTATTCAGAATCATGTCGTGTTTGGTATCATATGAAAGGGCATTTAAAGACCTTTCAAATGCAATTGGAAAAAAATAAAAATTTACGATAGGCAATTTTTTTTAAAATACAACTATTCCGAATCATGTCGTGTTTGGTATCATATGGAAGGGCATTAAAAGACCTTTTAAATCTAATTGGAAAAAGTTGAAAATTAGGGATAGGCAATTGTTTGAAAATTCAACTATTCAGAATCACGTCATGTTTGGTATCATATGAAAGGGCATTAAAAGACCTTTTAAATGCAATTGGAAATAATTGAAAATTTACGATAGGCAACTGTTTAAAAATTCAACTATTCCGAATCATGCCGTGTTTGGTATCATATGAAAGGGCATTAAAAGACCTTTTAAATGCAACTGGAAAAAATTGAAAATTTACGATAGGCAACTGTTTGAAAATTTAACTATTCCGAATCATGTCGTGTTTGGTATCATATGAAAGGGCATTAAAAAACCTTTCAAATGCAATTGGAAAAAATTTAAAATTTACGATAGGCAATTGTTTGAAAATTCAACTATTTCGAATCATGTCGTGTTTGGTATCATATGAAAGGGCATTAAAAGACCTTTCAAATGCAATTGGAAAAAATTTAAAATTTACGATAGGCAGTTGTTTGAAAATTCAACTATTCAGAATCACGTCATGTTTGGTATCATATGAAAGGGCATTAAAAGACCTTTTAAATGCAATTGGAAATAATTGAAAATTTACGATAGGCAACTGTTTAAAAATTCAACTATTCCGAATCATGTCGTGTTTGGTATCATATGGAAGGGCATTAAAAGACCTTTTAAATCTAATTGGAAAAAGTTGAAAATTAGGGATAGGCAATTGTTTGAAAATTCAACTATTCAGAATCATGCCGTGTTTGGTATCATATGAAAGGGCATTAAAAGTACTTTCGAATGCAATATGAAAAAATTGAAAATTTACGATAGGCAACTGTTTGAAAATTCAACTATTTCGAATCACGTCATGTTTGGTATCATATGAAAGGGCATTAAAAGAACTTTTAAATGCAATTAGAAAAAATTGAAAATTCACGATAGGCAACTGTTTGAAAATTTAACTATTCCGAATCACGTCGTGCTTGGTATCATATGAAAGGGCATTAAAAAACTTTTAAATGCAGTTGGAAAAAATTGAAAATATACGATAGGCAATTGTTTGAAAATTTAACTATTCAGAATCATGTCGTGTTTGGTATCATATGAAAGGGCATTTAAAGACCTTTCAAATGCAATTGGAAAAAATTAAAAATTTACGATAGGCAATTTTTTTTTAAATACAACTATTCCGAATCATGTCGTGTTTGGTATCATATGAAAGGGCATTAAAAGACCTTTCAAATGCAACTGGAAAAAATTGAAAATTTACGATAGGCAACTGTTTGAAAATTCAACTATTCCGAATCATGTCGTGTTTGGTATCATATGAAAGGGCATTAAAAAACCTTTCAAATGCAATTGGAAAAAATTTAAAATTTACGATAGGCAATTGTTTGAAAATTCAACTATTTCGAATCATGTCGTGTTTGGTATCATATGAAAGGGCATTAAAAGACCTTTCAAATGCAATTGGAAAAAATTTAAAATTTACGATAGGCAACTGTTTGAAAATTCAACTATTCCGAATCATGTCGTGTTTGGTATCATATGAAAGGGCATTAAAAAACCTTTCAAATGCAATTGGAAAAAATTTAAAATTTACGATAGGCAATTGTTTGAAAATTCAACTATTTCGAATCATGTCGTGTTTGGTATCATATGAAAGGGCATTAAAAGACCTTTCAAATGCAATTGGAAAAAATTTAAAATTTACGATATTCAGTTGTTTGAAAATTCAACTATTCAGAATCACGTCATGTTTGGTATCATATGAAAGGGCATTAAAAGACCTTTTAAATGCAATTGGAAATAATTGAAAATTTACGATAGGCAACTGTTTAAAAATTCAACTATTCCGAATCATGTCGTGTTTGGTATCATATGGAAGGGCATTAAAAGACCTTTTAAATCTAATTGGAAAAAGTTGAAAATTAGCGATAGGCAATTGTTTGAAAATTCAACTATTCAGAATCATGCCGTGTTTGGTATCATATGAAAGGGCATTAAAAGTACTTTCGAATGCAATATGAAAAAATTTAAAATTTACGATAGGCAATTGTTTGAAAATTCAACTATTTCGAATCATGTCGTGTTTGGTATCATAAGAAAGGGCATTAAAAGACCTTTCAAATGCAATTGGAAAAAATTTAAAATTTACGATAGGCAGTTGTTTGAAAATTCAACTATTCAGAATCACGTCATGTTTGGTATCATATGAAAGGGCATTAAAAAACTTTTAAATGCAGTTGGAAAAAATTGAAAATATACGATAGGCAACTGTTTGAAAATTCAAATATTCAGAATCATGTCGTGTTTGGTATCATATGAAAGGGCATTTAAAGACCTTTCAAATGCAATTGGAAAAAATTAAAAATTTACGATAGGCAATTTTTTTTAAAATACAACTATTCCGAATCATGTCGTGTTTGGTATCATATGAAAGGGCATTAAAAGACCTTTCAAATTCAATTGAAAAAAATTTAAAATTTACGATAGGCAGTTGTTTGAAAATTCAACTATTCAGAATCACGTCATGTTTGGTATCATATGAAAGGGCATTAAAAGACCTTTTAAATGCAATTGGAAATAATTGAAAATTTACGATAGGCAACTGTTTAAAAATTCAACTATTCCGAATCATGCCGTGTTTGGTATCATATGAAAGGGCATTAAAAGACCTTTTAAATGCAACTGGAAAAAATTGAAAATTTACGATAGGCAACTGTTTGAAAATTCAACTATTCCGAATCATGTCGTGTTTGGTATCATATGAAAGGGCATTAAAAAACCTTTCAAATGCAATTGGAAAAAAATTAAAATTTACGATAGGCAATTGTTTGAAAATTCAACTATTTCGAATCATGTCGTGTTTGGTATCATATGAAAGGGCATTAAAAGATCTTTCAAATGCAATTGGAAAAAATTTAAAATTTACGATAGGCAGTTGTTTGAAAATTCAACTATTCAGAATCACGTCATGTTTGGTATCATATGAAAGGGCATTAAAAGACCTTTTAAATGCAATTGGAAATAATTGAAAATTTACGATAGGCAACTGTTTAAAAATTCAACTATTCCGAATCATGTCGTGTTTGGTATCATATGAAAGGGCATTAAAAGACCTTTTAAATCTAATTGGAAAAAGTTGAAAATTAGCGATAGGCAATTGTTTGAAAATTCAACTATTCAGAATCATGCCGTGTTTGGTATCATATGAAAGGGCATTAAAAGTACTTTCGAATGCAATATGAAAAAATTGAAAATTTACGATAGGCAACTGTTTGAAAATTCAACTATTTCGAATCATGTCGTGTTTGGTATCATATGAAAGGGAATTAAAGACCTTTCAAATGCAATTGGAAAAAATTTAAAATTTACGATAGGCAATTGTTTGAAAATTCAACTATTCCGAATCATGTCCTGTTTGGTATCATATGAAAGAGCATTAAAAGACCTTTTAAATGCAATTGGAAAAAATTTAAAATTTGCGATAGGCAATTGTTTGAAATTCAACTATTCAGAATCATGCCGTATTTGGTATCATATGAAAGGGCATTAAAAGTACTTTCGAATGCAATATGAAAAAAATTAAAATTTACGATAGGCAACTGTTTGAAAATTCAACTATTCCGAATAATGTCGTGTTTGGTATCATATGAAAGGGCATTAAAAGACCTTTTAAATGCAATTGGAAATAATTGAAAATTTACGATAGGCAACTGTTTAAAAATTCAACTATTCCGAATCATGCCGTGTTTGGTATCATATGAAAGGGCATTAAAAGACTTTTTAAATGCAGTTGGAAAAAATTGAAAATATACGATAGGCAACTGTTTGAAAATTCAACTATTCCGAATCATGCCGTGTTTGGTATCATATGAAAGGGCATTAAAAGACCTTTTAAATGCAACTGGAAAAAATTGAAAATTTACGATAGGCAACTGTTTGAAAATTTAACTATTCCGAATCACGTCGTGCTTGGTATCATATGAAAGGGCATTAAAAAACTTTTAAATGCAGTTGGAAAAAATTGAAAATATACGATAGGCAACTGTTTGAAAATTCAACTATTCAGAATCATGTCGTGTTTGGTATCATATGAAAGGGCATTTAAAGACCTTTCAAATGCAATTGGAAAAAAATAAAAATTTACGATAGGCAATTTTTTTTAAAATACAACTATTCCGAATCATGTCGTGTTTGGTATCATATGAAAGGGCATTAAAAGACCTTTCAAATTCAATTGAAAAAATTTAAAATTTACGATAGGCAGTTGTTTGAAAATTCAACTATTCAGAATCACGTCATGTTTGGTATCATATGAAAGGGCATTAAAAGACCTTTTAAATGCAATTGGAAATAATTGAAAATTACGATGTCAATTGTTTCAAATTTAAAGTTTCGCGAATCAGACCGCGTTTGGTATCAAATAAAAGATCTTTTGAAGGGCTCGCATGCAAAATTGACTTTTTCAATCCGCAATTGTTTTAGTGAAAGTGCTTCAAAACATATTGTGTTTGGTATGAAAAGAAAGGTCTCTTAACGGGCTTGCATGAAAAATTTAAATATTTTCGTTAGTCAATTGTTTTAGTGAAAGTACATCAAAACCTATCGTGTTTGATATCAAATGGAAGGTCTTTTGAAGGACTCGCGTGCAGCATTAAATACTAAAAGTGTTTTAAATCCCATTGTGTTTGGTTTCAAATGAGAGATATTTTATAGGGCACGCGTGTTAAATGAATGTTTATTTTTTGATCGTCTATTGTTTTTGTAATGGTGTTAAAATGCTCATATTTGATATTAAATGACATGCCTATTGAAGGATTCAAATATAAAATTGGTATTTTTTTCGATTGAGAATTGTTTTAGTGAAAATGCTTCCAAACCAATCATGTTTGATATAAAATGAAAGGTCTTTTGAAGAACTCGCGTACAAAATTAAATACTTTTAGATCGGCAATTGTTTTAGTGAAAGTGCTTCAAAACCTATTGTGTTTGGTATCAAATGAAAGGTCTTTTGAAGGACTCGCTTTTTTCGATAGTCAATTGTTTTAGTGAAAGTGTTTCAAAACCTATCGTGTTTGTTTTCAAATGAAAGGTCTTTTAAAGAGCACGCGTGTTAAATTAATTATTTTTTTTATCGTCCATTGTTTTAGTAAAGGTGTTTCAAAACCTATAATATTTGGTATTAAATTACAGGCCTTTGAAGGGCTCGAATATAAAATTGGTAATTTTTTTCGATCGCGAATTGTTTTAGTGAAAGTGCTTTAAAACCAATCAGGTTTGATATAAAATGAAAGGTCTTTTGAAGAGCTCGCGTACAAAATTAAATACTTTCAGATCTTCAATTGTTTTCGTGAAAGTGTTTTAAAACTTAACGTGTTTGGTATCAAATGAAATGTCTTTTAAACGACACGCGAATTAAAATGATTTTTTTGAGCCGCAATTGTTTTAGTGATACAGATTTAAAACCTATTCTATTTGGCATTAATTAATAGGTCTTTGCATGAATAAATGTACAGAATTGAAAAGTTTTAGATTGGAATTAATTCTGTTTATATTTTGTCAATTGTCATACAGAAGTGAACCTTACGTCAGTGTCCGCGGAGCATAGCGTGAGGCCTGGCAAAGCCAGGCCGACCGCTAGTCGTATATACTATTTTGAGAAGGTATATTTATATATATATATATGGATTCATCACGCCCATTTGTAAATCTCTACAGCCTAGACGGTTTATCCGATTTATTTGCAACTTTTTTATTTGATAGAGGTCACTCACTGGGAGTGCCTTTTGATAGTCTCAGATTTTTCGTGCACATGATGTGCGAGAAAACTTGAAAAAACATGGGTTTTTGGGGCAAAATCAACTAAGAGTGTGGAGGCTTTGAAAGTTTTAAGAAGAAGATCTACTGTCACTTTGACGTTTGTCAGTGCACATGTCGCATTTTTAATTATAAATTATTAAAATAATAAATGTTTTAGAGTACTTTTGAATTATTTTACATATATTGGGGAAATGAGTGGACGTTTTTATTATAATTACGCATTTTATATACGTGTATTTAAAAAGAAAATTTTTGACACTCCACTATGAAGTTGGTTTTAAAGCAAAACGTCAAATTGACAAGTTTTATAAAGTATAAAGAAAATGGTGGCTTTGGAATTTTTAAGAACAACATCTAACGTCATTTTGACATTTGTCAGGGGACATGTCGCATTTTTAATTATAAATTACTTAAAAATTCAATTTTTGTGAGTAGTTTTGAAATACTTTACGCATATTGTGGAAATGAGGAGACGTTTTTATTATAATTACACATTTCAAATACGTGTATTTAAAAAATTAATTTTTGATAGTCCACAATGCAGTTGGTTTCGAAACAAAACGTCAAATTGACAAGTTTTATAATTTATACAGGTGAACTCAACCAAATTTGATCTCTATAATAATATACAGTAAAACCAAGCAAATTTTGTCTACGGCAAAGTTCAATTTATAAAAACCAGATAACTCGAATTAGAATCATTTGGGCACTCCTAAATTTTCTATGGATAATTGTTTAATTAAAAGTGCTTCAAAACCAGTCGTATTTGGTATATTATGAAAGTTCTTTTAAAGGTTACGTTTGCAAAACTAAAATATTTTCGATCGGCAATAGTTTTAGTGAAAGTACTTTAAGGCCTATTGTGTTTGGTACCAATGAAAGGTTATTTAAAGGGCTTGAGTACAAAATTTATTTTTTTTCCATCGGTAACTGTTTTAGTGAGAGTGCATCAAAACCGATCGTGTTTGGTATCATATAAAAGGTCTTTTGAAGGGCTCACGTGCAGAATTGGAATCTTTTCGTTCGGCAATTGTTTTAGCGAAAATAATGAAAGGGCTCGCGTATAAAATTTATTACTTTTAGATCGTCAATTGTTTTAGTGAAAGAGCTTAAAAAATATCGTGTTTGGTATTAAATGAAAGGTTTTTGAAGGGCTCGCGTGAAAAATTGATTCTTTTCGATCGTCAGTTGTTTTATTGAAAGTGTTTCAAAACATATTGTGTTTGGTATCAAATGAAAGGTCTTCTGAAAGGCTCGCGTGAAAAATTGTTTATTTATTTCGACAGATAATTGTTTTAGTGAAAGTGCATCAAAACTAACTATGTTTGGTACGCATGGAATTTTCTGATAGAATTATTTCAATTTCTAGACAAGTTAGAAAAATTTTGAAAATTGATTTAGGCATTAAATAATTGAGAATACATGTTTTAAACTGTTTTCAACTGATTTCATGCTCATATAAAAATTTGAAGACAAAATGTCCGTTAATTTTTAAAAGTATATAGTGAAACAGAGCATAATTTGTCCACAGTAATAATATACAGTAAAAAAAAAATTATAAAAAAATTACCGCAGCATTCTGCAATGCAAACAAAGATAACTCGAAAAAACAATGTCAGAAATAATATTCCAGCGATTTCCAACAGTTTTTCAAAAAAGTTTAAAGAAAATTTCCAATTGATTTTATGTACATATAAAATATAAATGTGGAATGTCATCAGAAATGACGTCCGAAGGATTTTTAATATATAGCAAAATGTATACGAAAATAAAAGATGGTAGATGTTATTTGAAAGGGCTTTAAAATAAGTTTCAGATGAAATTAAAAAAGTTGAAATTTTACGATAGGCAATTGTTTCAAATTTAATGTATTCCAAATCATAACTTTAGAAGAACTTTCAGATGAAAAAAAAATATATATTTTACGACGGTCAATTATTTTAAACATAAAGCTTTCCAAATTATACCGTGTATAGTGCTATATGAATGGGATTTAGAAGAACTTCAGATAAAATATAAAAAGTTGAAATTTCACGATCCTTAATTGTTTCAAACATAAATTATTCCGAATCATACCGTCTTTGGTGTCATATTAAAGGGCGTTTAAAGAACTTTCAGATGAAATAAAAAAAGTTAAAATTTTACGATCCTCAATTGTTTCAAACATAAATTATTCCGAATCATGCCTTCTTTGCTCTCATATAAAAGGGCTTTAGAAGAACTTTCAGATGAAATAAAAAAAAGTTAGTGTAGCAAAATGTTTTCGGAAATAAAATACATATTTTATTGAAATTTTACGACAGTCAATTGTTTTAAACTTAAAGTATTCCGAATCATATCGTGTTCGATATCATATAGAAGGGCTTTAAAAGAACTTTCAGGCGAAATAAAAAAAATTAAGCATTGCGACCGTCAATTGTTTTAAATTTGAAGTATTCGGAATAATGCCGTGTTTAATGTCATATGAAAGAGTTTTTAAAGAACTTACGATGTCAATTATTTCAAATTTAAAGTTTCGCGAATCATACCGCGTTTGGTATCAAATAGAAGGTCTTTTAAAGGGCTCGCATGCAAAATTGACTTTTTCGATCAGCAATTGTTTTAGTAAAAGTGCTAGATTGTAATTAATTCAGTTTATATTTTGTCAATTGTCATACAGAAGTGAACCTTACTTCAGTGTCCGTGGAGCCTAGCGTGAGGCCTGGCAAAGCCAGGCCGACCGCTAGTATATAAACTATTATAACAAAAAATGATTTCATAAAAATTTAACAATCGGTCCAATGAAAAAAACTGGTTTTCCAAAATGAACCACTAGTTCCTCAGAATTAGACTCCGGCGCCGCCGCGCCACGCCGCCGCCGCCGACAATTTTAGATGTACGCCGCCGCCGATATTTTTTGATATTTTTTTACGGCGCGCCGCTGCCGCCGCCGCCGTACTTTCTTCATCGGCGTGACCGGCGTGAATTTAAAAAAAAAATTATAAATAACTGTCTTCTTTATTCTTTTTCTATTTAAAAATTTGTCTTGTCTTATAGTACTAGTTTCTTGTGTAATGTTTGTATTGGTAGCACTGACAATATTGGCAAACTTCAGGTGATCGGGTGTTCCAAGCTGTCAGCTGTTTCCATTAGCTCTGTACATTTATAGTCTTTGGCTTTTTAACCATATTTTAACCCAGTATGTATATATTTTGTTTATCTTGTTGCTTTAATATGTATATTTTATTTACAAGTAAATAAAACTAATTTGAATGTTTTAATTTGTAGTTGTAAAGTAAAATATTTTTCTAGAACCGTTAGTACTGGAAATTTGAAGAGGCATCTAAATGATGAACACGATATAAAAGAGAATCCTAACTAGATGGCATAGCGTATTATTTATGTTAAAAAGTTTAGGTAATCAAAGAAAAGCTGTGAATAACATGCTGCTAAAAATAGGAAGAACTGATTTAACGTTAACGTATGACAATTGGCAGACATTGTATGACTTAATCGAGTTTTTACAACAATTTGAAAAGGCTGTTCAATTATTATCAGCTAAAAATGAAGCTACATTAAATTTATCTTTAGTTTTGAGAAGTGAAATATCTTCTCTATTAAAAGCATCTAATGACAAAGAAAATATTTTGATAACTCAAATGAAATTAAATATGTTAGATAAATTAGATCATAGATTTCCAGTTACTGATTTAGTTGTAATTGCATCTTTGTTAGACCCTAGATTTAATAATTTAATAGAGATTGAAACATTTTTACAACAAAAGAATATATCTAAAATTAATTTTATGTGTGAACAAGTTAAAGAGCATATTAAAGGTACAGAAATCGATACAAATAAAGACTCGGAAAATGAAATAAGTATAAACAAGTCTAATAAAGATGCAACTATAGCTACAAATATTTTTTTACTGAATTTAGCCAAAAAACATTCTAAACCAAATGAAAGTAATACTGCCATTAAAAAAGAATGTCATAATTATTTGAGTGTAGCACATTATAATTCCGAAAAACATTCAAGTATTTTGAAATACTGGCAGTCCAATTCTAGAAACATGCCTTATTTAGCAGCACTGTCTAAAAAAAATTTATGTATACCAGCTACATCGACACGAAGTGAAAGAGTTTTTTCTATTGCTGGACTTGTTATACCTGCCAAAAGATCGTCCTTTGCATGTAGATGAACTTATATTTATTCACGACAATTACACTTTGTGCAAAGATAATATAGTTAAAGACTGAAATTACTGAAGCTATTTATGTTTTTTGTTTATATAAATAAGACTAATATGAATGTTTTATATATTTGTAAGTGCATAATGCACTATATATTTGAGAATGTGTCAATACAATTTGCATTAGCATACATTTTCTTTATTTAAAAAAGTATATAACGCCACGCCGCGGTGCGCCGCCGCCGATTTCTTCGAACGGCGTAACGCCGGCGCGCCGCCGCCGCCATTCATTTTTCAGTAAAACGCCGCCGCCGACAAAAAGGTTATCGGCGCCGGGGTCTACTCAGAATGGACTATCAGGCACAAATGAAACAAAAGTACTTTTTGATTTTTTTATTTACTCCAGCACATTTTGTATGGATCCAAGTATGACATTTAATACATTGAGTCATCTCTTCTTCCTTTATTTCTTGACATGTAATACAAAACCAGGAAGTTTTACCTTGTACCCCTTGAATTCTGTAACCTGGTTTTGGTGGTTTTGTCGTATTAATTTGTTTATCTTTGGTTTTTGATTAAATTGTCTTATTAATCTTTTTTTCTTCAGCAAGCTGTAATTCTAGTAATTTCTCATTACTTGGACCGGTCCAACTAAGGCAACCGTAATATGATCCAATCTAAGCGCATGCAGCAGATATGTGAAAATATGCTACATAACCTTAATGTTAACTCATACTAATGAAACTAGTACAGTAATTTGTATCGGAATAAATTTGAATTTTAAAAATATAATAACATTTCTTGCTACTTACTTTAAAGCTAAGTGAGACAGAACCTTTTTTTAATAAATTATTTTATTTAGAACTGTCTAAATACAAAATCTCTTCTAAAAACTCTCTCCGGCGTAATTCTTTAATAATAATGAATATAGACATGTAATTTACATCAATGTTCAGTGTGTTGTCTATAAGCACAAACGTAAATAACAAGCAATGTATGGCGATGTTCCAATCTAAGCAACGGTCCAAATACGGCAACTCTTCCCTATGTTTGTATGTAATTTAAATCTAACAAATAGTATAAAAAAAAAGAAATCGCTGCATATACACAAGTTGTATATTTACTTTGTATACGCAATAATTGTCGAACCTATCTAACATTTATGATTCTGACACAATGTCGAATGAATTCGTAAATAAACTAGTACCTATAGAACTTACAACTTCAAAGTGCTGAAATATTAAATTTGACTTTTAAAAATGGTTTTAGTGGGCTCGCTTCGCTCTCACTTTGCTAAACGAATCCTAACCACGATAATTCACGCTCTACAAACTGAAACAATTATATTTGGTTTCAGTAGAATTTAATTTTAGATGTGCTCGCTTCGCTCGCATTTTAGTGAACTAACCGAACTGAACTCACGTCCCACGAAGTCAAGCCGTTGTATTTCATTTTAGTGAAATTTAATGTTATTTTTACTTTACAAATGATACCGTTCCAAACGTTAAACAGCTAATGAGTGCTTTACTTGCTTTCTTTTCGTCATTTGTCGAAACATATCGAATGACGAAAATACAGCAATTTTAAAAGTACATTATACCAGAGATAATATTAATTGTTTGAGTGGTTGGCACTTGGTGAAACATTATTAATTTTTTTTTATACTAGAGATATTTGCCCTACTTATTATGCAATTTAAATACACATCCAGGACTACTTATGACTCCCATTTTACTACGGTGAACCACAGGATTGCCTACGTGAATTTATTTTCTTCAACAAAACGAGCTGCAAAATCAATAAGAGTGAATCTGAAATTATTATCTTAGTCAACACGCAGTCGAAGATGCAAGTGTGAGAAAATAAAGTTGAAAAGGAATAAAAAGGAAACGAAATGGAAATTATTAGGTAGTGGATGATAGTTTCATAACGAGCAGTTTATTTATAATGGATAAGTAGTACTGTAAATAAAAAGAAATAACAATGAAGAACAATAAAATAAATATATAACTGTACCCGAAATAAATTATCTATGGGATACTGGATAGCAAAAGTAGGGAGAATAGAAGAAGAAAGAATACACCACATGTTTCGGTTAAACATTAAACGTTTCGTTTCTATGTAGTAATTAATTTAGTCTTATTGGAATATCTAAATTTTCTTTCTGCTGTGAATTTATTATGCCGCAGTACTAGTGGCGCTCTTAACTCAAGTATTTCGTAAATGATGTGACGAATAATGAGAAAACTGGGACACATTAATATTTATTGTGCCGTAATAAATTTCAAATGAACATTCTCGACAAACCATTTCATTAAGGTAGTACTATCATGGAAACATGTAACCTGGATTTTAAGGAAATGTATATACGTTATTTTTCATGTGTTTCTACACTAGCATGAAATATATATTTTTTTAAGTTTACCGTTGTTGAGCTGTGTAATGTAAAATCGACCCAAAATGCATTGGCATTATAGGAACTGTACCTCGCGAGGCAGCTTACTGCGTAATAAATTCATATATTGTAGTTATTTTTTAACAAAGAACTAACACACACTACATCATGTAAAGATAAAGGTATGAGAATTAAAAAATCCATGCAATACCGGATTAGTTTCAAAGAAATTGCCAATGAAAGTTGGATATTCTATGATTTTCAATGAAACTGTTAGAAATGCTTGGCAACGATGCACGGGTAGACAGAGATGGTCGCATGCGTAAACAGAGATGGTCGCAGGCGTAGACAGATATGGTCGTACGAATGACAAAGCAAGAACTATGAAAGTTATTAGTTCGATCAGTAAAATATATTAATTTTAATACAAAAAAAATTACAGCATTTTATATTAATTTAATTGTTGTTATTTATTTTTCTAACTTTTATTATGAACTGTCAACAGGATTTCTCGATAATACAGTTATGTTTCGTACCGTCTGGTAATATCATGCTGCTTGTAGTTCTCGCCTTGTTGTCATAGCTTCTGCTGTGCAAAATCTTATATTGCTATTGGTTGGCATGAAACATTCACTTTTGTTATGTTACTGAATTTCATAAACTAGTTAAATAGTTTTATTTAAGAAATGATATATTTTTTGCTTGACTGTAGATTAAATTAAATGCGATATATTTCTTGGAATTCAGTCAGTTTTTTTATTTTTTATTTTATTATATTTTGTCAACGTTTCAACTGCCTCTGCAAGTCTTCATCAGGACACTAATAAAAATTAACAATAATAATACAAAATATAAAATATAAATACTTACAAATAAATATAAATCTAAAAACAATATTTATAAATAAATCATTAACAATGATAAGTAAAATTCAAATTTATAGATATATGACATAAATACTTGTCAATAAATAATTAAAAAGAATTTTTTATTTAAAAAATTGACAAAATTGTCATGCTAACTGTATAAAAATATTTTTAATCAATTTGTTGAAAAACAATAGCTTGATCTTGAAAATCATTTTATAACTTTTTTTAAATATTATCATCAAAAAACAAAAAATTATACAAAATTGCTACACTAATTAAAAAACAAAAAACAAAAATACTAGAAAACTATCGAAATTCCTTAAATAATTCTAAAATATGAGTGTATACAGCATTTAAATCTTGTATGTCAGATCTGTTATTTATATTATTTTTGTCATTTTGAATATGAAGCATTTCTAAAAATAAACGTTTTTTTAAATTTGTTTCTGTATCAAGAATTTTTACATTTTCAAAATCAAAAATATGGTTATTTACAATAGAATGTTCTGCTAAAGCACATTTATTGTTATGATAATTTAGTGAATTCTTTAAGGAATCTCGACGATGTTCCTGCATTCTCGTTCTTAAATAGCGCTTTGTTTGGCCAGTGTAGCAACTTGTACAATTTTTACAATTTACCTTATAAATTACATTTGATCTATATAAATTTTCAACTTGATCTTTCAATCTGCTGTACAATAAATTAATAGTTTTACCATTTTTATATGAAACCTCAAAACTGGTTCTTGATTGTAAAAGCTTTTTTAGATTATTTGATAAATTTGGAATATATGGTAAACAAAAATAAACTTTATTAATATTAGGAGATTTAGTACTATTTTTATTATTATTATAAGATTGGTTGTAAATGATTTTATTAATTAAGTGTTTAGGAAAATTATTTGAAATTAAAATATCTTTAACTTTATTTAATGACTCATTTAAAAATTCTTTTGATGAAAGTAGAATAGCTCTATTTTTAATATTAGTTGCAAAATTAATAATTTGAGATTTAGGATGCTCTGATTTAAAATTTATATATCTTGTAGAAGATGATAGCTTTCTATACCATTTATAACTTAAAGTGTTATCATTATTGTGAACTAGAAGAACATCTAAAAAAGGAATTTCATTATTTGTTTCTAATTCAATTGTAAATTGTAAATTCTGATTGTAATTATTAAAGTATTGTAAAATATTATTAGTTTCATTTGATGGTATAGAACAAATTATATCATCAACATAAGTGCAGGCGGAAATATTTGTCGCCTGAGCTGCCTACTTGTATGTTTTCCTTAGTCAATGGCCAGCTACGCATATACTGGAGTTTGCGAAGTGTATTTTATCTTACAGGGTCACACACATATATACGTATTTAAATAAGATAAAAACTATCCATATATGAAAGAAAACAAATGTTTAAAAATATATATTGTAAAGTAAAAATTAAAAAATATTTTTCATTATTTTCAGATGATACCTCGTCTACCTTGACGGACAACCACTGTAAACAACAAAAGTAAAATCAAGAATTACGAGGAAAAATTCCTCTCACAGATATGTACAACCCAGCGATTAATTTTGTAGATCATAATAGGTTGCGTTCCTTCATATATTTAAGTTTCGTGTACATGGGAATTATTTCGGATGCGACAGCGTTTTTGCCAACGAACATAGTGTCGTTAACCGACAACAAAGCGGTTAGCACATTACTTTACAGAATGAATAACACCAAGAATAACGAATGTTTAGAATCGCAAGCACAGGTACCTGATTAGAATTTGTGAAACGAGTGAGGATCTTCAAACATACAAAATTTAAATATTTAAGAAGCTGTAGAAAAATAATGAATAAATAAATAACATTTAAATAACATTTATTTATAATTTTGTAAATAGTATACTATAAAAACGATTACAAAAATTTATTTTTTTATTTACTTGTTACCCTGCACAAGAGGAAGTACATTCCAATTACAGTACAGGGAGCCTACAGTGGAATCCGAACCACTCAGACACAATTATATTTTTAGCTTTCTGATCATATATTCAGCGTCATCTTCATCTTCTGCTATTATTACTTGGTCATGTGCGAAGCTCAGGAAGTATACATGGTCATTGTCTATCTGCACGTCCATTAGTTTACATTATACCGAGTACAGATATATTTTGAAAAGAGTCGGTGATAAGCAGCATCCTTGTCTAAGGCCTTTATTCATTATGTATGGATCCGATAGGCCTGATTTGCATTTTACACAACTTCTTGTACCGTTATATAAATTTTTAATTGCATTAATATATATTTTTTGTACGCCGCTATTTTCTATTGTAGTCCATAGTGTGTTCAGTGGTACGCTGTCATATGCTTTCTTAAGGTCTATGAAGATTAGATGTAGCTCTTTTTCATACCCTATCATTTTCTCTGCAAGTAGTTTCAGGCAAAATATATTGCCAGTACAGGATCTCCCTGTCCTAAATCCACTTTGTTCGTCCCTGTCTATTAGTTCTTCTTCTATTCTATTCCTTAATATTCACCCATACAGCTTACTTATAGAGCACAAGACACTTATTCCTCGATAATTTGAGCTATCCATTTTGCTCCTCTTTTTGTATATGGAGGTAATGTGTGCGTGTTTCCATTCACTCGGTACTTATTCCTCTTTCAGGCACTTATTGAACAAGATCGCCAGTATTTCGATCACTTCGCTTGGTGCTTGTTTAAAAAACTCTATAGGTACTCCTCCAGGGTCACCGGATTTATAGTTCTTCATTACCTGTAGAGCGTGAATGAGTTCCTCTACTGTTATTTCTCTTGCATCGTCCGCTTTTTCTGTTTCATAATTTACTTTTCCGTACACCGGTCTATTTTCGGTTAGCAATTCTCCGTAGTATTTTCTCATTCTTCTAAATTTATACTACCAATTGCATACTTTTAGACCCTATTTGTTTTTAAAGTTTTCATTATTTTCCATGTGTGATTTGATTTCGACTCTCCTAGTTGTCCGTCAACTTCATTACATTTGTTCTCAAAACATATTTTTACCTTTTTTTACTTCCTTCTTGACCAAATAATTTTACTGTCTTCTTTGTCTTTTGGTGTGAGCCATTTGATATAGTTCTTTCTTTTTCTGCACTAATTTTTCTATTTCTTCAGTCCACCATGGATCCTTTCTGGTGTTTGAACTGAGCTTTTCCTTTATTCCTAGCACTTCATAGGCCGCTTGATCGAGACATCTTTTAATCGTGTTATACAATTCTTTTGTTGTTTTATTACCAGTATTGCCATCACCAAGTTTGGTGGCCAGCCTTAGTTTATATAGAAACGCGGTTAAGTCTTCTTGAAGAGATTTGATGTTAAATGGTATATCCTGAATATCGCTTACTTCCGATTTCGTGTTTAAAGGTTTTTTGAAGAAAGCTTTTATATTTACTTTCCCTTTTAGTAGATAGTGGTCCGAACCGCATATAGCTCCCCTGTATACACTTACATCCTGGGCTATCATGTTTGATTGTTGTCTCGTGACTATGTAGTCTATTATATATCTTTGATTCTTAGAGGGCTGGGACCACGTGTATTTGTGTATATTTTTGTGTTCGTGAAAACCGTTCAATATCTTTAAATTGAATTGATTACATATTTCCATTAGGCGGTCTCCATTATCGTTTCGTATGGTTTCACCATAATTTACAACTACTTTATCCGGGTCTCTTCTTCCAACTCTTCCGTTAAAATCGCCCATTAGCACAATAACTTTTCTACTTGGTATATTGTCTAATACTTGTGTCAATTTATCAAAGAAAATATATTTCGAGGAAGAGTCGTGGGCGCATATAATAACTAAATTTCGTCCAGATAATTCCATATCAACTTCGATAATTCTTTCATTAATGGCATTCCAATTTTTTACATTTTTAATTTTTTTTTGTGTACAGTGTTGGCAACTCCTGCTTTGGCTCTCTTGGATTTATCTACTCCACTATAAAAGTAGAAGTAGTCTCCTTGTTGCTCGTTTCCGGAACCTTTCTTTTTTGTTTCAGACAGTACAGCCATATCTACTTTATGAATCTTCAGCTCTTCGAATACTTTTTTACTTTTTGTACCCATTCCTTGTACGTTCCAACATCCAAAATTCGTGAACCTTGTCCTTTGCTTCATTCGTTGCCATTATTTCCACATCTATTCCGAGGCATGCAAATCGGACTTTTCGCAATATTTGATTTTCCGGGTCATGGAGCGCAGGCCCATGGCCTCAACCCCCATACATGGAGGACCTGGATTTTTTTTCTGGGTTTTCTCCCTTAGTCGCGCTTGATTCCGATATTCGAATCTCTTTTCGAGGGTAACTGCCCGACGTAGTTTGCCCTTCTCATCCTCTTGATGACTGGATGTTGACTCTTCCTCCTCTTATCTAATTGGCGGTGACGGAATCGATCATTTTGATACGATCTTAATTATTTGATCAAATTTATTTATTTATTTATATATTTATTTTTCTATTTATTTACTTTTGCTTCATTAACTAAGTATAGTCAAGAGCGAAGCTCAGCCGAGAGCTGGTTTTCCACCTAACCCAGGACAAAGGCATAACAAATATCCAATCCCTGAGCGAAATTCAAACCTGTATCCTATGGCGTGTAATAAACGCTAACCACTCGACTAACGTAAAATAAAATAATAAATGAAAGATTTTAACTATCGATTTTGATAAAAAAAATTCATCTCAGTGGAAAGAATTACGTACCCTACTTGTGGCAACGGCCATTAGAAAAATTGTATGAATAGAACACTCGCTGGCATTCTAATCCCAACTTCCATACTCGTTTTGTAATGAACACCTTGCAATATTTGTTTACAATATTTGTTTACAATATACTATCAAGCGAAATTTAACTACCCGAGTCATAATTGCTTCTTGCCCTTGGTATGATAACGATACACGTCTTTATAAGTAGGAATGGTTGCAAGACGATTGCGAATGCATTTACCACACATGCGTAGTGTTTAATTTGCGATAACTGAAACAGTCAAATGTATTACAATTGGACCATATACAGAGCATCTAAAGCTTGCACTGAAATTCGTACTACTCGGACGTTGTCACGTCTTTTTTTGTTTTTTTAGAAGTTAAAATTAATTAAGGTTTGATCACAGTAGGATTACCAACTGTTCTTTTTTAAAAAGGACAATTCCTTTTTTGAGCATCTTTGTACTTTTGTAAATTGAAAATGGACATATTTTGTCCCAAAATTCAAGAAAATTATTACTTGTGAATTTTTAAATTAACATTTTGCTTTTATTAACGTATAAATGTACGAATTCTAAAAAACACGCATTTTTTAGTAAATTTTGAGCAATTTCTATTTTTCGAAATTTTTGTGGAAATTTCATCCTTTTCGAGTAAAAAAATCATGATATCCAAAAAAAACTCAATTTTTAAGAATGCCTCAATAAATTTTGAAAAAATCACACTTATTCCATTATGAATCCTAATCATTTTTTGTTACATAAAATTTGTTCGTAGGATGACTTGTTTTTGAGCAGGAAATTGATAGAGTTCATATATTAATTATTTTATCGACCTACTTTTGTTAAAGAGGGAGCAGTACAAGACAAATATCTAAGAACTAGATAGAAAAATTAAAATTTTCATAATGACTCTGACAACCTGAAAAGTTGCAAAAATAAACTTGAATTGACTAATATTTAAATAGTTAAAAGGCATGATTATATATATTTTTTTAAATAATAAATTAATAACGAACAGGAGTAAAATGTTTATAGTGTATTACTTTTAACGAAACACTGTTACTAAAGTTCACTCACTCGGATCTGTTACAGCAGAGTAATGGTTAAAAGGCGTCATGATATATTTATTGGGTGCATGGACATCAGCAGACAGGGACATTACCCGAACGGAAAAACAGCCGACGGGACTTCAGCCGGTTGGGACAACAGCTGACGGGACACTTCCCGACACGACAAACTTAGACTGATGACGTCACACATGGTTCGTGTCCAAGAGTAGTTCAGCTAGTGAAAGATAGATGGTACTGAGAGATTACAATGATTTACAAAATGTTTCTGTTATGTAGGATGTTTTGACATATAAGTTAACCTAAAAATCTATGGTAGGTAATAACTAAATGTAACTGAAAATTAATAACAAGTTTATTATTATTATCACTCAACTGTGATATAGATACACAATATTGCATTCTATTATCTTTAAATTATGTATGCCATTAATGAAATCGTAAAATATTTTAATTATTATTCAAATTGATATTTTAGATTATTTTGTGCAAAGGTCTAAAAGAAAAAATTGGAAGGGAATGAAGATAAGAAACGAATATATGAAAATAACAGTTATAACAAGTGTGATTATAATTAACATAAACACTTTATTATAATAAGATAATACAAATGATTTAACGGATTCCGAAAAGTTTCACACAATAAGTATATTTTTATGACTCAAAATAAAACCCAACAAAACAATGTCTGACAGCTTCACTCTTGGCTGACTAACTCTCTTCTTCTTCTTTTCATGTCTCTAAAAATCCCAACTACAGCGCCACATCGTTGGTAATTGGGCGGTTGTGCGGATAGATGGCGTTACACTCTCCCCCTCTGGTCTGTAGCTACGACCTTGTGCGCGGAACAGAAACAAGATTGGGATGGGCATTCTTGCGAGGTCTTCCTCGGCCTCTTTTTGGAATCAGCGGCTGTGATTCTTCTCCCTCTCGATCCTGGAAACTAGTAAGATCGTTGGTATGATACTTACCTATTGATGGACCATTTCTTCCAATTCATAGGTAGTTGGAGTGACTATACGTTTAATTCGGTAGGGTCCGTCTCTCTTAGGTGCGAGTTTCGCACTTTTCCCCTTATTTGCATTACTAAGGACGTGACTCTTTACTAGAACCTTGTCTCCTGGAGCATAGGATTCTGCCGGACGACGTTTATTGTCGACCTTTGCTTTCTGCTGGTCTTGCTGCTTCTCGAAGTGTTCTTGTGAAGTTCCTCAAGTATGTTGTAATTCCTGGTATGAATATATCAGTTTCTGCGATATGACGTAAGTCATGTTTGACGTCATCTGGGGTTCGTAACTCTCGACTGAAAGTCAGGTAAGCTGCGCTATGTCCAGTTGATGCAATGTTAACCGTGTTCATCGAGAAACGAATGGCTGGTATTTGCTCTACCTACTCATCATGCTTCTTCTTCACCAAGATCGCTAGTTGTGTCGTGAGATCTCTATTTTTTCTTTCTACTGGGTTGCTTTCTGGATGATATAACGGGATAAAGCTCTGTCGAATCTGCAACCAGTAAGAAAGCTGCTGCATAACGTCCGAGATAAATTGTACACCATTTGTCAGAATGTACCCTCTGTCGGTCCATCTAGATATATTGACTGGTTCTTGACTGGTTCTTCTCCTTCAATAGCATCAATAATCTTTTTTACTTCAGGATCTTGAAGCTGCTCTTCACGAATACTTCTTGCAGTTTCGGAGCAAATGTCGACTGTGATTGTACATATATCACATTATTCTGTACTAATTGACCTCGATAGCATGTCTGCTACCACATTTTTTTTTCCTGGTGTGTACTCGATTTGTAAATCGAACGCTTGGAGCCGTAACGCCCACCTGGTTAAATAACCTGTAGGTGTCTTCAACATGAGTAA
The DNA here is from genome assembly GCA_911728475.2 of Pterostichus madidus. Lineage (NCBI taxonomy): Eukaryota > Metazoa > Arthropoda > Insecta > Coleoptera > Carabidae > Pterostichus > Pterostichus madidus. Next base: position 22,727,202 of record OU452304.1, on the reverse strand, counting down.
CCACTTCAACGGCTGATGATCGGTACCAATGAGGACTTTTGCTCCTTCTAGGTGTCCCCTAAATTTGTCTACGGCCCAGACAATTGCAAGCTGCTCTCTTTCGGTGGTAGAGTAATTTCTCTCAGCTGGAAGCAGAAGTCGGCTGGCGTATTCTATCGGTCGTTTCTGGTTGCCTTCACCCTGTAACAATACAGCGCCTAGTGCGTAATTACTGGCATCTGTTGTAAGATGGGAGCCGTTGTCAACAGCTGTTTCATCTTTTAGAACGAGTTGTTTTCTATTTCTCTGCATCTCCACTGGTTATTTTCCTTCGTAAAATTACACAAAGGTCGTAAGAACGATTGTACGTGTTTAACATTTCTGGATGTTGGTATTTTTAGTATTGCACTTATTTTATTCGGATCCACTTGGATTCTTTCGCTACTGATTATCCCTAATACAATACCGACGCACACGCAAACTTATATTTTTCGCGTTTCGCGTGCAAGTTAAACAGTTCAAGCCTATAGAACACACGTTTCAAATCCTGCACATGTTCTTCAAATGTCTCCGACAATATGATAATATCGTCCAAATATGCAAATACCGATATATCACTTAATCCCGATTTAAATTTGTCTAGTAGACGTTGGAATGTCATAAATCAAAATTTATTATTTATTATTTATGACATATTTCAACATTTTATTTTAATTTCTGTTATTTTGTATTGTTAATGATGATGAGTTTCGTTTGAAACTTGAAACGTCCAATTTTAAAAAATATATAAATAATTTTTGGATCTCTGAAGCCTTATTTTATTTATACTTATAATTGTGGATCCTAAATATTTTTATTATATTATTATTTATGAAACAAACGCAGATTTTCTCATGTACCAATCTGTTATTAAGGTATTTATTTCAATACAGTTTATTATAATTTATTAAAAACAATACACATAAATAACGTATCTATTCATTTATGAAAAGATCCTCCAACTTTTGATAAAAGTCACATGGTGTATTTCGAGTAGTATGCTTTTCGGATGACATTTTATTTACCCGGAAAATTTGTCAGGAATTTACTTAATTTGCTTGTTTTATCTATAAAAATATAAAATAAAATATATCATCACGCCTTCTACCCATTACTGGATGTGGCACGCTGCCGAAGCAGATCTCGGTAAGTGATATATTTTATATTGATAAAGCTAAAAGATTTTATAACATAAAAATAATGTTAGTTATTTGAGGTTATAGGTGGCGATTAAGATCAAAAAAATATTTTTCAGTTAAAACTAAAGTAATAGACAATGTTCCGCTTTGAACTCCTATAATTTATGAAATTGTTGTATTACACCTAAATATTTGAAAATGTAGCAAGATTTTACGTTTTACATATTTTAAGTTTTCCCGAATACAATGTAAGGTATCCAATCCAAAATATAATTTCTGTAAAGATAAATCTGCTAGAAACTTTGCCTTAGTTTACTCTCTTATCACATTCTATTAATGCAAAAATTACAACAAATGAATCATTGATCATTGAAAAAAGAAAGATTTAATATGTATGTTGGTACAACTTTTATTTCTTCTTACCTGAGATAAGACAGACTTATACTGTGGCACATGAAAGTTTAATCGGTTCATTATCAATTAACAATTCAATAAGTTGCAGAAAATCACTATTGATACTGTTGCTAGATAAAATTTCTTTAAAAGAGCACTTTATTTTTTCATCACAGATACACTTAAAGTCAGTACTTATAAGAGTATGTAAGTAAACAAATATTTGATGCTAGATAATAAGTATGCCGGGTGTCTGTCTTAAAAGTGTACATGAGAGATTAACATGGGAAATCAGTATTTTGCTTGCTGTTGCCCGGGGTTCTACCAGATAACAAAGATTGTGATATCAAATCGAAAGATATTATTTTTCTGAATCCAACGAAGTAAAATACATTTAAATTTCATAATAATTTGGACTCGCAAATTAATTTTTAAATTTTGAACATTCACAGCTTTATTAAGTTTTGGTCGAAAATACGTAGCGTTACATATGACTGTTTTGTTTTGATTTCTTTCAAACGTCAGAAACGGCAAATAAATGGGTTGAATTAAAACAAAAGTCATAGGTAACGATATTAATTTTCGATAAAAATTTAATAAATTGGTGAATTATCAAAATTTAAAAATTAATTTACTACTAAATTTAAATGTATTTCACATCGTTGAATTCAGAAAAATGATATATTTCGACTGATACCACAATCTTTGTTATCCGGTAGAACACCGAGAATCAACAAGCAAAAAACTGATTTCCCACGTTAATCTCCTGTATACACTTTTAAGACAGATACCCGGTATATTTGATTGTATAATTGAGGAATAGAAAAATAAAATATATATTTATGTATAGTAATCTTCAATATTACATACAATAAAATATTAACCCCATATACCAAGAATAATTATTTTTATTGGAATATGTAGTTTATGCAAGTTGTGCTAATATATTTAAGTTGGCTCGTCTTACAAGTTCTTAAACTATCAAATCTTACAGATAAAAGTATTGTAATATATCTTTTGTACTGCATTATTTATACCAATGTCATAATAGGATTCTTTTATATATAGAACTGTTTTGTTTTCTACAACCAAAATACATAATAATTAAAAGAGAATTTGTGGTTGGTAATAGGTGGAACATAATGAATATAACAAAATCAAACAGACACTTGGTTCGTCCACTAAAATATTTATTTATAACTTGTCAATTATTACTCCTAAATACTTGTACTTCATTTGATCTACTACCTCAAGTTTATTGACACCGATATATACAGATAAACTATTGTTACATATTTATAATGTCGACATACTTGTTATCGATTGAAAAAATCATTGTATTATACTTAGTATTGTTCACGTTTAATTTGTTTTTATTCATCCGTTGCTGCACCAGTTTCAATTCATAACCACATTAAACAATTTAATTTGGCTGACGTTACTGTAGCAAATCAATGTATCGTTTACGAATAGATGAATATTACATTTCTTTTAGAAACTGACACTATATTGACACTATTATCGGTGACAAAACAAAAATTATCTTTCTTTCTAGGTAATAATTTTAATGTCACCTTTTATTACGTCTAATAATTCACTAAATGTAATAAGGTGTAACTTTTTACAATTTATATCATAGTTGAATTAACTGTCATTTTAATGTCTTCATTTCTTATCTTTAGCCACTTTCAACTTTTCCTTTTGGACCTTTGCACAAAATAATCTAAAATATCAATTTGAATAATAATTAAAATATCTTACGATATCAGTAATGGCATACCTTAATTTAAAGATAAGATGCAATATTTTTAACTATATCACAGTTGAGTGATAATAATAATAAACTTGTTGTTAATGTTTAGTTACATTTATTCATTACTTATTATAAATTTTTAGGTTAACTTATATGTCAAAGCATTCTACTTAACAGAAACATTTTGTAAATCACTGCAGTATATTTTGTCATATAAGTACCATCTATCTTTCACTAGCTGAACTACTCTTGGACACGAACCATGTGTGACGTCACCAGTCTAAGTTTGTCGTGTCGGGCAATGTCCGGTCGGCTGTTGTCCCAATCGGCTGAAGTCCCATCGGCTGTTTTTCCGTTCGGGTAATGTCCCTGTCGGCTGATGTCACCGCTCCCTATTTATTTATTTCAAAACTAGCTGTCCATTCTGAAATTCAAAACAGTCATATTTGTTTACATACTTATTTATTTATGCTACTCTGTACAACAGAAACTCAATCCCAATTACACTACGGATTCACTGACCCGCAGGGTAATAGTTCACGTATTTTTAGCTTGAATGGGATTCGAATTCGGGAATTCTGATATCGAGTGCCGTAACACTACCCACTTACTGATGACAGATAAGTAATAATACTAAAAATAAACAGTTTTTATAGTTATGTTCTTGACATGCTCTAATAAAACACAAATTATATAAGTTTAGTAAATATTAAACAGACTATAGAATTGAAATATGTATATGGCGATTATTGCTGACTTAATTAAATTAGAATATAACTATAATCGTAAAAGTTACCCGAGCGAGAAACAAAAAAAATATAAAAAAATTCGGTCAATGAGCTTGCTATGCTATAACCTATTTTTTTGCAAAATTTCCAACAAGAAATAAATTAAGAAAGAACCGACTTAGACATCATTAAATAGTTCCTTTTCGCAATAATCTAATCTACGAGTCAATAAGGTGCAAGTTATCTACTAAACAATAGTAGTTAATCTATTTTCGTCTTTGCCCGATTCTTCCTATACCTCCAGGGAAGGAAAAAGAGAACTGTCGGATACGTAGTTAAGGGAAAAGACATTAATTACACCATGGCACGATTCTTTCAACAACGGAGGATAGCGAAGAAAATTAAATCGTATTTCTTTCCTGAGGAAAAAGATTAATGTACACCTGTGAATTAGTGTTATTATTCATTATTACTTTATGACCCAACAAATAAAACTAATCCCAATAGTTAAATACAGTTGTTATTGTTTCTAATTAATTTTGCCGCTAACACCCTAACGCGTTAGATGAAAAGTAATCAGACAACTAGATTAAATTTTAAAATATGAGTATGTATTTTGGTATTTAACAAACAGAAATAGTTCATCATTATCCTTACAGCATATGAGTACAGTTACTTGATTTTACTTTAGTAGCAGGATTTTATCAGTATAAACTGATATTATTTTATTATTTTTATTATTTTCACATTTTCCATATTTATAATGTTCCTTTAACATGGGAAATAAGTTTTTCGAAGCGATTGTCTTCAATTTAATTTTGGAGAAAAATTATTTAAAAAAAACTTGTAACTTTTTTTATCACGGCAAACTTAAGTATTATTTAATGCAATAAAACAATTCAGAAACCCACATTTTTTTTAATATTCATTTGTTTTCTAGTCTCTTCACTATATTGTAGAAATATTTTATATCTCCCAAAAAAACAATTACATTGTTAAAGGTACACCAAGATTGCGCAGATTCGCGCCCTCCCAGAAAAAAAGATTCTCTCCCCCAAAAAGTTGACTATTTTACAACCTTCCCCAAAAAGTGTAATATCTATATATATATATATATATATATATATATATATATATATATATATATATATATCAGATTAAAAAAAAAGGTGATATCTAATTAAGCCAAGAAAAATATTCGAATTTAAAAAACCTTTGTTTTCTAACGTGAGAATCATTTGCAAGCATCCATTTTCCTTTTTTAATCATACATGTGTAGTGTCCCTCAGCCATTGAAGTACCATGCTGAAATATAGCACTGATCACTTTGTATTTATATCCTTGAATCAAATAAGTTCCCATTGAAACGTTTTAAATATTACGTATATTACGTGTATCAGTTAGTTTGCGAATATATTCATTTTCATTTTCAAATAACAGAATTTGGAAAATTAATACTGTGCCACAGAAACTAATTCGGTTTTATGTAATTTATGTGAGTGTAAGCATTCTGAACATATAGCTTCTACATTTTTTTTCTCAACCAATTGTTTATCAATAAGCTCTTGCATAGTAATGCTCTTACTACTACAATCACGTATTGGAATAATAATCAATACTAGCGGTCTGCCTCACGTTAATCTCCGCGGACACTAAAATAGAATTAAATTCAGTAGGACAATAGATACAATATAAATTGAATTATTACGAATCTAAGACTTTTAAATTCTACACGTCTGTCCATCTAAAAATCTTTTGTATATACTAAATATGATAGGTTTTGAATCACTATCACTAAAACAATTTCCGATCAATAAAAATCTAATTCTGCAAGAAAACCCATCAAAAGACCTTTCATTTGATACCAAAAACGATAAGTTTTGAAGTACTTTCACTAAAATAATTGCCAAATGTGAAAATTTCAATTTTGCTCGTGAGCCCTTTAAAAGACATTTTATTAGATATCAAACAAGATAGGTTTCGGATCACTTTCATTTAAACAATTTCCAATCAACAAAATTCCAATTTTGCATGTAAGCCCTTCAAAAGACCTTTCAATTGATACCAAAGACGATGGGTTTTGAAGTACTTTCACTTAAACAATTGACGATCGAAAAGTATTAAATTTTGCACGCGAGGCCATCAAAAAATCTTTTATTTAATACTAAACACAATAGATTTCAGAATACTTTCTCTAAAATAATTGACGATAGAAAAATTCCAATTCTGCAAGGAAGCCCTTTTTGATACCAAACACGATAGGTTTTGATGCACTTTCATTAAAACAATTGCCAATTGACAAAACTCCAATTTTTCATGTAAGCCCTACAAAAGACCTTTCAATTGATACCAAAACCGATGGATTTTGATGTCCTTATGAATTTTTTACGCGAGCTCTTCCAAAGTTCTTTTATTTCATACCAAACTCGATAGGTTTTGGAACACTTTCGCTAAAACAATAGCCGATCGAAAAAATTCCAATTCTGCATGCAAGCCCTTAAAAAGACGTTTCATTTAATACCAAACATGATAGGTTTTGGAATACTTTCGCTAAAACTATTGCCGACCGAAAAACATTTCAATTCTGCATGCAAGCCCTTAAAACGATCTTTCATTTGATGCCCAACACGATAGGTTTTGAAGCACTTTAATTAAAACTATTTCCAATCGTTAAAATTCCAATTTTACGTGTAAGCCCTTAAAAAGACCTTTTATTTGATACCAAACACGATAGGTTATGAAACACTTTCACTAAAACAATTGACGATCGAAAAATTTCCAATTCTGCATGCAAGCCCTTAAAAAGACCTTCCATTTGATACCAAACACGATAGGTTTTGGAACACTTTCGCTAAAACAATAGCCGATCGAAAAAATTCCAATTCTGCATGCAAGCCCTTAAAACGACCTTTCATTTGATGACAAACACGATAGGTTTTGGAATACTTTCGTTAAAATAATTGCCGATCGGAAAAAAATCTAATTTACATGTAAGCCCTTAAAAAGACCTCTCACTTTATACCAAACACGATAGGTTTTGGAACACTTTGGCTAAAACAATTGCCAATCGATAAAATTCCAATTTTGCATGTAAGTCCTTCAAAAGACCTTTCAATTGATACCAAAGACGATGGGTTTTGAAACACTTTCACTAAAACAATTGACGATCGAAAAGTATTAAATTTTGCACGCGAGACCTTCAAAAGACCTTTTAATTGATACCAAAGACGATTATTCGGCCAATAAAAAGATAAATGGAATTACAATTTTCGAATATTGTCTTAAAGTTTATATTACTGTAATATAGTGTTGCCGTTTTCTGCTTAATCTTGGCGTCGACAACTAAAGCCTGTCTTGATACGTAAAGCATCTTTAGTCACAAGCAGTTTCGATGGAAAACAAGCGCAGTAATAACTATTAACAAATCGTTGATGGGTAAATAATGAAATTTCGTTATTATTATAAAACAGTCGATCTATTTGAAACGTCAACTAAAGTCAATTTTACAAACGATTGTAAATAATAGTTATTTATTAAGAGCATAATCAAAAGAATATAGTACTGAGGGAATATTTGAAGCTCTCTGTTGCGCGTCGAGCTTTAAACATTCCCTCATAGCTATAATCCTGATTATGCCCGTGTTATATACATAGTTTTATTTTATTTTGGTGCAAACAGTAGGTATTTATTATCATCTTGCTGGCGTTGTTAATTTTAGGTATGTTGTAGTTTTTTTGCGTGCACATAGATTGTTTGTGTTACTGTATTTTTTGTATACGAACAAAACTCTTTAATATATTATCAAATCAAAATGAAAGTTGTCAATAACTATACAGGGAAAATTAGTATCCGTCAAAATAACTTTACGAAAAAAATACGAATTTATTGTGTTTCCTGCATTTATCCATAAATCAATATTTTTGACTTCTTTGAATAGCTGTTGCTTTGCAAATTTATACTCTTTACGGCTATAGTGGCAAAATAAATCACTTTTGAGTCCCAATAAATAACTTTATGATGTCAAAATAAGATAATAAATTTGATTATTAATTGGATTCCTGGCTTAATTTGGATAATAAAGTTGAAAAAATTTAAACAATTTTATTTTTTTTATTAGCAGCGATGTTTCGGCACATAGTTTTGGGTATTTTCAAGCTAAAAAAAAATTAATACAAAGTGATATACTATTTAAAGGAAGATATTGATAGTAGAACTTACCAATTTAACCAGTTAAAAAGTAATCGTTACGATTTAAAATAATTCAAAAACAATAAAATTGAATAACATGGTTTAAAGAAACACTTAGTACACAATATAAATCAAAATTGAGGTGAACATTTCAACAGTCACAAATGAAACTGAGAACAAAAAAATTACTTTGTTTCTAACTAAATTTACAACAATGTTCCACAAGTCCATATAATGACTACAATTATAACTAACAAAGATTTTGTTTAAGGTCAAATAACAACAACCTGTCAAATCAAAACTCAAAATGGTGGAGAACTAATTTGTATTGAAGATTAGAAACTTGATAGTCTGACTTAATATTAACAGAATTAGAATCGAGATTAATACAGCAACATTCAAGGAAAAGACGTTTGTACTTATTACTTTCTGAGTGTAGTATTTTAAATTTATCAAAATCAATTTTATGATTGTTGGAGAATGCATGTTCCACTATTACACTGTGATTAATATGCCCGGATTTCAAGTGATATGGAATTGTTTTAATCTACTACTTTTGTATTGTTTAGTTTCACCTACTTAGCTAAGATTACAATCAGTGCAATAAACACTATTGACTAAATTACTTAATTTGCCTTTACTAGTTTTAGATTTCAATCTGGCTGACAGATCATAAGTGCTAGATGAAGTTTTATAAGTCATTTCTAAATTCAATTCACATCTTAAAATTCTATCTAAATATTTATAATATGGTTATGATATATTGTTTTTACTAGGTTTATTTGCTGGAAACTCTGAATTATTAGTTTTGGTAAGTAACAATAATCTATTTTTTATTGTTTTGTTCAAGAATTTAAGTGGATAATAATTTTTTAATAAAGTTTGCGATTTTTGTCGGTAGATGGCACCACGGGTTGCTCCGTAGCTCTCATGTCATGTTACCGGCTTACATAGTTATAAACATCCGTCAGTTCTGCTAAGACGGCATCACAATTCACTAGTCCCTAGTTAGTCTAGTTGGATAAATGATCGCACCATACTGATGAGTCTGTAAGGACGAAACGCGTCTATGGTTAAAGCTGAACTGACCAGCCGTTTGTTGATGACCTGATAGTTGATGCAAACGTGCTGTAAAACCTTTGTTTGAATTATGAGACAAGTGATGGAAAATTGGATTTTTCCTATTTTTTCTTATTAAGACTCAATTCCACATCGCAATAGACATTTTAGGCAATTTTTCGCGACAAACCCGGTTCAGCGCTGGTTCATGCGCGCTAAGTTCGTATATTTTCATGGTAGTTGCTTCAGTATATATATATATATATATATATATATATATATATATATATATATATATATATATATATATATATATATATATATATAAATAATATAAATATCTAAAATGGACGAAGTACTACTTTTGATCGAAGAATTAGATGATGATAATTTTGAGCTGTATAATAATTTTTTATTTGAAGATTATAACCATATTATTAATATATATGTATATATATATATATATATATATATATATATATATATATATATATATATATATATATATATATATATATATATATGTATATATATATATATATATATATATTAATATATATATATATATATATATATATATATATATATATATATATATATATATATATATATATATATATATTAATAATATAAATATCTAAAATGGACGAAGTACTACTTTTGATCGAAGAATTAGATGATGATAATTTTGAGCTGTATAATAATTTTTTATTTGAAGATTATAACCAAAATGAATTGTTGGGTAAGTTTTATATTTTAGAAAAATAGTTTTATTGAAAGTACTTTACCTATGTTCAGCCATTAATTTTCGAGAAACCCATATAAAAATACCAGACATTTATGAATGGTGGCTTAATTTGTACATAGACCAAGATTTTTAAAATCATTTTCGATTGACCAAAATTACATTTAATAAGTTGTATGAAGTTATAATAGTTGATAAAACGATTCAAAAATCATGTCATGGAGGAATTGTTCCCATAGAACCAGAAAAAGGATTATTAATTAATCTCTGGTATTTAGCTAAGGGCGAAACATATATTTCAATAGGAGACAGATTTAATGTAGCTTGCTCCACCGTACAACATCAAACAGAAATGTTTCTAAATAAACTATGATCTTTACACGATTCATATATAAAATGGCCAAACTGGAACGAGTATGAATTGATAGAACAAGAATTTAAAAATCGAGCAGGATTCCCAGGTCACAATTACTACTACAAGTTGACGATATAAATTTAAATACAATTAAAATTATAATTGTAGGAGTTATAGGTGCGATTGATGGTTGCCATATTAATTGCAAGGTTCCTGATGAACAACAAGATAGTTACTGCAATAGGAAAATGACGCATTCCATAATATTGCAAGGAGTATGTACTGCATCCAAAATATTCACTAATGTTTTTATTGGCTTTCCTGGTTCATGATGCAAGGGTAAGATTGTATTTAAGTACTGTAAATTTTTTTTTGTAATATTTGATTACGAACAGGTTTTCAAAAACTCAGGGCTGTATCGAAATATTGAATTATTCGGGCCAAATAAATATTTTTGTGGCAATGATTATCATTTAGTAGGTGATTCAGCTTATGGTTTGACAAACTGGCTAATGACACCGTACAGGTGAAAATGAAATATTTTAAAATTATAAAAATATAATAACATTTTTATTTAACAGAGATACCGGGCGCTTGGGACCACGAGAGAAATTATATAATAGAATACACAGTGTAACTAGAGTTGTAATAGAACATACATTTGGGTTATTAAAGGGAAGGTGGAGAATACTTCACTTTGTGAATGTATATTCCATAGAAAAAGTTGTAAAAATAACGTCAGCATGTTGTATGTTGCATAACTTTTGTTACTTAAATAATGATTTATATGAAGACAATCTAATAAATGTTGCTGATGATGAAAATGATTTGGATAATCGTCAAAACAATGAAGGAGCGGAAAAAGGGAAATTCAGAAAATTCATTTATGGATTCATGTTCATTATCATTACAGGTTCCACTCACTTCTATTGGAGTATTGTTATCCAACATTGAATCAACTAAACATGTAGGATTTATTTTATGCCTGTTTTCTAAATTTTTTTCCATTTGGTCATAATATGGTGGCGGATCTTTTTTACACTGTCCTGTACTTTTGAGATGCTCCTTGTACTTAATATAGGATTTCTGCAAATTCGCAAACTTTTGTCTACATCTTTCTGCTGCTTCTTTACCTTGGCCTATTGGCAGACCCATCTGAATAAGTTCTGCACTTATTTTCATCCAAATTGTGCCTGTTGGGACTTTCTTAGCCGTGAACATTTTATCATAAATATCACTACCACGTAGAGACAGCAAAGTATTTGTAGCTACTTCGTCCATTTCAGTAGGTTTTTTAGATGACTGCCAAACAATATTCTTGTTTGTTGTGTTGTCAGCTGCAGTCATATCCTTGCATTTTTAAAAATATTCCTGTCGTTGTTCCGAATCTATTCAAAACAAGTCTAACCTTTAAATTTGAAACGCAATTTATAATATATTACATACCTGAGATTAAAATATTTGCTGTTTGACTGTCTATTTCCACCTCGATACTCGTATTACCGTCAGATAATACAATTTTCTCCATTATCGAATATAAATATAAAATTTGTACATAAACAAAAAACATGAACCATGAACTAACACTTCTAGAAAGAGAGAGATGATGAACCGAAACGACGAACCTGCTCTGAAGTACGGTTCATGAATTCTTGGACCGGGTCCAACCGTGACGTCATTGATATTCGCGAAAATGTATTGGTTCGTGATATCGAGAACCAAATGTAACCTGGTTCGTCGCGAAAAATTGCCTTTTGTCTTTTGTTTTATTTCAATAGCTGTCAAGCAGTTTGCGAGTTTGCGAGTTTGCCGGTAGATGGCACCACGAGTTGCTCCTTAGCTCTCATGTCATGTTACCGGCGTAGATAGGTTAATATCAGTCAGTTCAGCTAAGTCGGTATCACAATCCACTATTCCCTAGTTGGTCTAGTTGGATAAATGATCGCACCATACTGATGAGTCTGTAAGGACGAAACGCGTCTATGGTTAAAGCTAGTGATGGGACATCGAAGCAACAATATCGATGTTGACATCGGTGAAAGACATCGATGTAAACAAAATATCGAACACAAAACATAGATGTATTAAAAACATCGATGTTTTTGCAATTTAGCATTCTGATCTGTCAAATCATTGATCTAGCATTTTTTATTTAATTGAAATAGGTATTAGGTTGTTTAAGTAAAACAAGAAACAGACTGAAAACTGAAATACTTGTAAACCCTTTCCCAACAGTTGAACATGAACACTTGCTTTTTGTATTGTAACGCGCAACTCGTCTAGTATAAAATAATGGTTTAATTTAGGACCTACGTTGTGTTTACCTACGTTGTGTTTTACCTACGTTGTGTTTTACCTACGTTGTGTTTACCTACGTTGTGTTTTAATATCGAAGAATGTAACCCTCAAAATGTTCGTAATACGAAGTAGCTGTCAATGGTGGGGGAAATCGGGAAAGGTTGCTTTGAGTGAAAGATTTAGATTCCTTCCAAAAGACATGACTGTGACGTCATATCTTGTGCATTTATTGAAAATCAAGTAATAAACAAGATATCATTTATTATGTAAATTTAGAATGAACAGAGTGATTCGAACACAAAGTTCGGTCGTGAAATAATCATATTATAGCTCTCTAGGTATTCACCTTTACGCAAGAGGGAAAAACACGACCAAAAAACCCCAAGCAGAGAGACAAACCCAATCATCATATATTATCAAAGTTAATCAAAATGTATCTCAAATGTCAAAATTACATATTTTATATAATTCAATCAGAACAACTCAGAAGTAATACTTCTAGACGTATCACAATAATTTGTCAGTGCATTAATATCTTTGAATGATTGTTAAATCACTAGCCCAGTGTTTGTTGCTAATGTTGTGAGTTTGAATGTTATCTATTATTTATAATATGGAGGGTTTCCTTGAGAGGTAACCTATGTCCATTATGGGGGGTTTCCTTGAGAGGTAACCAATGTCCATTAGGGGGGTTTCCTGTACCGGTAACCAATACCCAGTGGGGAGTTTCCATTACGGTAACCAATGCCCAGTAATAATTAGTGTTGTTACATTTCCATGCAATGAATCAGCAACAAATACTTGATCAGTAATTAATCCAAATAAATTATATTTATATTATTGTGACTGTCTGTCAGTATTATCATTATATTCAAATATTTGGCGACAATTGCCATGATCTCAGTAATTAATCCAAATAAATTATATTTACATTATTGTGACTGTCTTTCAGTATTCCAATTTATATTAAACATTTACATTGAATAGTTTTATAATCAGAGAATGATAATTTAATATCGTAGTGCCGATTTGGTTGCTACTCTTGTGAGAAAGTAACAATCCCTTAAAACCGACTTATGTCATTAAGTCGGAAGTTCAGGTAATAGAGTTTGGGGTAAATCAGGATCACCCGTGCCTGGCCTAGCCACAGCAACAAGGTGGGTAAATCAGGATCACCCGTGCCTGGCCTAGCCACAGCAACAAGGTGGGTAAATCAGGATCACCCGTGCCTGGCCTAGCCATAGCAACAAGGTGGGAAAAACAGGATCACCCGTGCCTGGCCTAGCCACAGCAACAAGGTGGGTAAATCAGGATCACCCGTGCCTGGCCTAGCCATAGCAACAAGGTGGGTAAATCAGGATCACCCGTGCCTGGCCTAGCCATAGCAACAAGGTGGGAAAATCAGGATCACCCGTGCCTGGCCTAGCCATAGCAACAAGGTGGGAATTATGAATGTGAGTGAACTTCGCAGCTTACTGACATAGAGTCAGAGTGAAGTGAAGACCCGGGAGGGTCTTCTGGAGTCTCGTGAGAGTCTCCTCGATTACGACAAATCATGCGGTTTATATACACTAGTTGCCCTCTCGTTCCTCCATCTCGAAGGCCTACGATAGGTGCGTCCTCTTCACCTCTTCTCCGAAGTTGGCGTGGGTTCTCCTCTGCACCCCGTCTCCGAGAAGGTGGCGTGGGTTCTCCTCGCACCCCGTGTCGGAAGTGTCAAAAGTGGAGCGTCATGTACTGTTTAATCGCTTTCGCACCTTTCCCGTCTCTGGCATGTAGCGTCATGTAATGTTTAATCTCTTTCACACCTTTCTGAAATAAACAGATCCACACGTGTGCATATCGAACAGATTTACAAAAACCACTTGACATTTATTGCCATCCCTTACAAGACACAAACCAGAACACTCGTGCCGCGGCGTCGGTCCGCCGACGCGCCAGATGTTGTAAACTCAAGTACCTATGTGTGTCACAAAAAACGAACAAGAGATAATATTTATACCTTCATACATATTATATTATAGCAATACAAAATCAAAATCATTGTTCTGGCCAGAACGTTGTAAAACAATCAACAAATGAAATAAATTTGATATAGGTGTGTGTTGTCACAGTATGTAACTTTCAATAAACGAATCAATGACATGAACGTGCGTATACTCGTACTGCGTAGTGCAGTTTATTCTTTTTCTCTATTGCATTGGGGTAATGGTGTGTGAATGTGAACGTGAAGTTGATAATAAGACCAAGGCCATGGCGTTGTGACGTTGTGTGTCTACAAGAGAAACGAACGAAAACTGTTGAATAAGTAAACTCCCCAACTCTAATTATATATTATTTATTATTCAAAAACATCGATGATTTATTGTAACATCGATGAAAACATCGATGTTTAAAAAGGATCACTATCGATGTTCAAACATCGAACATCGGAAATATAACATCGATGTTTCGAAAACATTGATGTTTATCGCCAATCCCTAGTTAAAGCTGAACTGACCATCCGTTTGTTGATGACCAGATAGTTGATGCAAACGTGCTGTAAAACCTTTGTGGAATTATGAGACAAGTGATGGAAAATTAGATTTTTCCTATTTTTTCTTATTTAAATAAAAATTGGTTAAATTTTTTCAATTTTATTTTCCAAATTAAGCCAGAAATCCAATTAGTAATCAAATTTATAATTATTTCATTCGGCTTATTTAAAAAAAAAATTAAAATTATATAATAGTTATTTATGCAAATAGTGTTAAAAGTATCACTTTATTCTATGATTGAGAAGTTTACAACACGAGCCGTAGCTAATAAAGACATTTTTAATAGGACTTCATACACTATTTTTGTCTAAGATCGAGTTTTAAGAAATATACTAATTTTAGTTCTTACTTTCAAATGTCAAAACCATTTATTTTGTATGTTAGTTAATCAAGTTTGTTTCATAATAACTATTTTATTGTTTTTTTGCCGTAAACAACGGCAAAAAAGTATTATTGTACGCTCAGTATGCAATACAATTTCTGCACAAAATTTAATTTGAAGACTCCAAAACCATTGTCACGCCTAAATATATGAATGCTCTATTGATTAGAGACGCTCTTGATATTTACAAAAATAAGAATAACATGTACAATTGTGATGGCTGTGAATTAAACAAAACTTGGCTTCCGTTGATCAAGAAATTATAATTGCTTGTTTACTTGTTACTTAATTACATATTCTATTTGCATACATATTCAGTGAACTGTAACGTCGACTTAAATCGAATGTACAGAATTTAAATTAAAAATTGTTTTTAACTATTAAATATGAGTTTTCGAAACGTTTTCCATATGTTAAATCGCTTTTGTAATGCGGAAGTTATGAAACAATTACACTACTATGAAAAAACAAGTAAATGGAAAATATCAAGATTATACGAGAGATTATACGACATAGCGCTTTTGAAGAAATGTGGAGATAAAAATACTGTCCCTAACTTTCTTAACATAAAATATCACGTTAATACCAAACGAAATCAATTTATTTTTAAAAGAATGTATTCTTCACATCCGTCGACATTAGATATCTTGATAGAATACCGTCAGATAGTTATCTATTCTTGAGTAAAGCGGCCCACACACTACGTTCTTGTTGAACCGTTTTGCTCGACGACCAAATCTGTTTGAGCAAAAACGTCGAACGCGAGTTGCACACACACTTCGGTTTTGTTTAGCAACTGAATTAATATGATTTATGTACAGCGGCGGCGGAATTTGCCATAAAATCAAAAAAATAAAAAGCAAAGGACAAAATGGGCGAAGGAATGGTTTTTGAAGAGAAGCAAGTTTTCACATATTATCTTGTTATTTTAAACTGAAACCTGGAGATTAGTCAAATTATTTAAGAATGAATTACAATACTTATTGAACCCCTTTAGCTGTTCATATGCTTTGTTTTTCTTAATACTGGTCTCGCGATATTTTATTTTCCATAAACAAGGAAGACTGCGATACAGTTCTATAAATTCCAGTAAAAATTTTGTACTAATCTGGCAAGGATCCGTCATATTGAAACAATTCGTTGCGAAATACAAACTGCGCAAAACCTTTTAAAACTACACTACTGGACAAACTGTCTTCTATTTACGCCACACACATCGGCTTTGCTCGAACTCACAAGTTCGCGAACAAGTTTGGCAGACGTAATCAGGTTCAGTCTGATTTTTTTCATTAGCTTTGTTCGCAAGCAAAAACGACAGTTTTACTAACACACACGTCAATTTTGTGGCGATTTTGCTCAAACAGATTTGTTCGTCGAGCAAAACGATCCAACAAGTACGTAGTATGCAGTACCGGTTTTACAAATTTAGAGGCCTAAGGCGGAAGGAAATTAGAGGCCACATAAAGGTATCCAGAAGAAAAAAATTAATACATAAACTTATATTTTAAAAATCATAAAATGCAAATAGTCACGTAACGAAAATTTTTTAAAAAATTCACCTCCACAGGATTAAAATATTTATTATTATTCAGTCAGTACCTACATGAAGCTAAAATCACAGTGTCATACTATAATAACATAAAATTAAAAACTAATTATAAAATGCAAAATTTATATTAATGCAATTTCTTTATTATAGATTTTTCTTCAGCGTACTTTGAAATTATATCATTACAATCAATGGATTTCAAAATCTCTGCCTCTATATTTAATATGGCTAGTGATTGCAATCGCTCTTGGGACATGGTCGAGCGTAGATAATTTTGTACTCTTTTTAAGCATGAAAAAGATCGTTCAGCGGACGCATTTGATAAGGGATGCGTTAAATTTATTTGTAGAAGAATCATAATATTTGGAAATGTTGCTTGTAATCTATTTTTAATAATCAATATATATATATATATATATATATATATATATATATATATATATATATATATATATATATATATATATATATTTATTTATTTCTTGAACGTCGCTGATACTGAGGAATTGTGTGGAGTAGCCTGTAAAATTTGCGCTATGCGATGACGCTACGTTCTACCAGCTACTGCCACAACGCGACTACACAGTGCTACCACACGTACTTAGTATAATATATACCTAAAATGCAAAACAATTCATTGCGGAAAATTGTAATTATAAAATTAAATTTTTATATTGCATAGTAATTGCATATTATTTTTTTTATATATAAAAATTCTACTTTGTGTTAGGCCGAATTTTTATGAGGCCGGTAAAAATCATCCGCTTTATGGCAAAACCGGCCCTGGTAGTGTGTCAGCCGCTTAACACATTGAACGTGGAACACTAGTCTCTACTGGTAAATATTATATTACATACCGAGTCGAGAAATGTTCTATTACAGTCGAGCGCGAGTTAGATGACCGAGCTATGCAGTACCCAGGTCAGCTATAAGCGTAAAGCTGAAATTAGCATCCGGCGAGGTACACAATTTTATTTACAATCAGTTAGTAATCTGTACGTCTTACAGATTAATTTTATTTATACCTTTTTTTCTGATAGATTTATTATTATTTATTTAGTCTGCTTCAAGGTAAATTTACAAAAATGTTTATTTAATCTGTCAGTTGATTTATCTCAATTTTACTGATTTTTCTCTGTCTAAGAATTACAATTTTAATAATAATTTCTGATAATAAGTTAGAGTTTACTCCATCAGAACTGCGAGAAGCCGCGGAAAAAGCTACTGAAAGTTTGCTACCGTAAAAAAGTTACTTGTTTATAGTTACGTTTTATAATTTTTTATTTTTCTGACAGAGGTATACCAACAATTGTTTTAATTACACAAACTACAGAATACAGAAATATAGTGTCTACTTTAAAGTCTAGAATTAAAGTAATTTTTAAGTTTAACGTCAACATCAGTTACATTTTATATTAGTAACAAAAAAAAAACATTGGTAACAATTATTTATTTCTTCTACGGTTGCCATGAAAAGTTGACAATTACGCTCTCATTTTTTATCAGTGTTTCGAAATTTCAGTAGAATGAATTTGAAATTAGCAGTAGGTATCAAATGCTGCATAAAATGAAGGTTGAGGAAAGAAACGTTAAAAAATATAGGCATTGACGGAACAACAGATAATGGACGATGGAGACAAATATGACTGAATGCTAGATTATGAAATAGTAGACATGAACAGAAATGTGTAGCCTAGTAAATGATGAATAGTAATGTATATTCTGGCAAATAGTAAACAGCAATGTTTGGCCTGGCGATGGAAGATCAGTAGACAGTAGTGTCTGGTAGATGGTAGACTTACTGAACGGGAGGGGTCAGTTCAGTGAAGGTCAAGTTCAGATTGACAGACGACGCTAATGTTGTTCCAAAACCGATTATTCTGGAATACATGCATTATGCCAGATTTATCAATGTTATTAGCATATATTTGTATGATGGATATTTTAACGAGTAATATAATATTAAGGTGAAACATACGGGCTGAAGTTCGTCAACCAACAATTTGTTATCGTGTATGTAAGGTTTCTTGCGGTCCTGACAAAAATGTAGATTTGACCAATCACAGAAAATCACAAAAAATCTGTATAGAATAGTGGAAGGAGTATTGGAGCGCGTTTAAAAACTATACAAACTTGAAGATTTTCAAGAACATTATTTAAAATCACAGGAAATATTTCTATATGATGTCAACACAATAAAAACTAAAATTTAATAAAATACAGTATTTTATTTGATATTATAATATAAAAATAAAAACATTTTTATTTCAGTTATACATAAGCATATATAATAGTATATTATTTTATAAGGAACTAAAGTGATACTTTTTGTGCACTCGTCCATTAACTACAGATGAAGCACAAAAAGTCACTTTCACTGCACATAAAGTATACCATTTTTTCTTCAAATGCCGGAATATTTACCCATTCTATCATATAATTTCTCTGACTCACGTGAGCGGCAGAAAATGTCTTTCTGCTCAAGAAATTCTTTGCTTTTAAGAAAAAGTATTTGACAGAAAAATCAAACTGTAACTGTTTCTATGGATTCTGTGGCATATTCCTGATCGACATACTTCTTTCTTTTCGTGAATCAACTATTTCTGGAGCAAGTTCTTTTACATAAAATGTCTTTAATATTGGAAGCATCCATTTAACACTCTTCATCCATTTTTATTGTCTCTATTTCTATACCCAGAGGTGTACAAATAATAAAATCACATTCCTCTCGTCCTGTTATGAACAACTGGCTTTGTATTTGGTAACAATAATTGTGATTCGTCTTTAATTTTAACTTATCACTATCTAAAACAGAACAGAAGTTTTTTATTTTAACAGCAGCTTCTTTTGGTGACAAATGTCGAGCTGTGTATGAACATTTTGATCAACTAAACCATCTGGCGAAGCAGCTAAATATCCTGCATTAGGTTCTAAATTTACAAATAAACCACATGGTGTTACTGTAACTCCAGTTACCTGCTCTTAAACTTGTATTGCCACAGATTCTCTAGTTTTACCCCAATCAGTTGCTGCAGTTGTAATATTTCGAACGTAAAGCATTCTTTCTACAAGTGGTCCAGCTGGAAGTTTACACACTTCACCAAAGTTTGAAGTGATTAATCTATGCTTCCTTTCCTCCATCCATAACATGTTTTCAGATTGTCCACGCATTTTTATTTCCAACTCATTGCGCTTGTTGATATCTACACTTAACATTGCTATTAATTTATAGTAAAATTAGGTAAAAATTACTTGCAATATAAAAATATAAATAAAGCGAAAGTAGACTTCATTTATGGAATGTATAGTTTATTCCTGGGCAACATTTCGATAGTTCTGATGTATTTACTTTGTCAGCCTAATCTTATTAAGGCAGTGTCCGCTTCAAAACTGTTAAATAAAACTTTAATATTAATAAATAAACATTTATAAGTACAATTCTACTTACCTTACATACATTTGACGTTTGAGGTTAAAACTATATCCAAAAACTTTATTATTACTTTATTATTTTGGAAAACTTGATTATTTTGCAAACAACATATAATATATTCACTATTATTATCATTACTACTCAATCTTAAAACATTTTTACATATCTGGTAGCCAAATTTAATTTAGACTGAAAGTTCGATACTTGAGTGTACATCATACGTCATCAAAAATCCGAATCACACAACGAAAACTCATGATTCAAGAACACCAACAATGAATCTATGCAAATTTGAATTTCAACAATTAATTTCTTACGAATGTCATTATATAGATAAATATAAAGCAGTGTATTACTTTCTTATAACATTGTAGTTCATGAATAAATACTATTTAAGAGCAAATAAATCATGAAAATATATGAAAAAAATTATATAAATGAAGCAGCCAAATTCACAATTTTGAGTCAGATTTTCTCAAAATTGGGAGCTACGTTTTCAATAAAAAAAATATGTATATTTAAAATTAAGATAGTCTATAACACAAAAAAAAATCAGCCAAATTAAACACAACACTTTTGAGAAAAAAAAGAAAAACTCTGTTTTTCATGGTATTTTGGCATATTTTATTTTTTTGCTAAAAATTGTCGTGTTTAATTTGGCTGAAAATTTCATCAGGCTTAGTCTGTCGTATTTATAATTTACTGTATTTTTTATATTGATATCGTAGCGCCCATTTTTGAATAAATTCAAATTAAATTTGGTGTGATATATAATTTATTTTCTTTTATTATATGAAAGATATGTCAAATTAGTAATATTATTATAAAACTTTGAACCTTAGACTACAAGAATATGTACAATAAATAATATGTTTCATATATAATAAAAAAGATATTTTATTTCAAATAGATCGAGGCAGATCGTCATTTCACCACTGTTCTGTTGTTATCTTCAGCCCGTATGGTTCACCTTAACAATGAGTATTAAATAATTTAGGATTTTAATAAAGGTTGTTCTATTTTAGTGAACAGCGTCAAGAAGGAAAAATTGAATGATAGTATCTCAGGAAAGACAAACGTCAGGCTGACTGAATGCTAGTTAATCTAGAGTTAATTATATTGTGATGTTATGTTATTTGATCAATAGCTTAGTTGTTAGAGTCAGTCAGTTGTTGTTTGTATGCCGTGTTGTGAAGAAGTATCGAAGTATACAATAAAGATTTGCTGAAAAGATTCGTAAGAATTTATTTTAAATATTGGAGTCGTAGAAAAAATATGTATTATATAATATAATATATATTATGATAGAAGTGCTTTTTTCTTTTCTATACTGTTTTATAGGTGCGTGAAGTTGGCAGCCACTACGAAGCACAAATAATTATATATACATTAATCGTTGGTGCTTCTTTTGTGACTGTTTGTGATCAATGTAAAAATACAGCAACCGCTGCAGGCCGGAAGTTATTAAACTTTGAAAAGTGGTTGCCAACTTCACTCCCAGCAAACACTTATGAAGCACAAACGATTTGTTGCATACCAAACGATTGTGCTTCGTTTGTGACTGTTTGTGATCCATGTAAAAACACAGCAACCCCTACAGGCCGGAAGTTATTGAACTTTGAAAAGTAGTAGCCAACTTCACGCCCAGCAAACACTTATGAAGCACAAACGATTTGTTGCATACAAAACGATTGTGCTTCGTTTGTGACTGTTTGTGATCCATGTAAAAATACAGCAACCCCTACAGGCCGGAAGTTATTGAACTTTGAAAAGTAGTTGCCAACTTCACGCCCAGCAAACACTTATGAAGCACAAATGATTTGTTGCATACAAAACGATTGTGCGTCGTTTGTGACTGTTTGTGACCTATGTAAAAACATAGCATCCCCTACAAGCCGGAAGTTATTGGACTTTGAAAAGTGGTTGCCAACTTCACGCCCAGCAAACACTTATGAAGCACAAACGATTTGTTGCATACCGAACGATTGTGCTTCATTTGTGACTGTTTGTGATCCATGTAAAAACAGAGCATCCAGTGACGGAAGTTGAAAAGTGGTTGTCCACTCTACCGAAATTCCATTTTTCCAAATGTCCACGTGCTTACTATAAAATTGTTCCGCATATAATGTCCATGGCATTCACAAGTCCTTAAATTATTCATAATTTCATACATTTCATGTTTCGGCAAGGCTCGCTTCGCCCATATTTTATACAAACAAACCTCAAGCCCAAAGAACGCACGCATCGCACACGCAAACCTTTATATTTGTTTTTACAAATTGTTCTCGACGAAATTTCTCTTTTCTTTACGCCTATGTACTCACGCATATTTCACAACGGCTCACGGTCACGCTCTTGAATTTAAAAATCGAACCGAAAAATGTTAAAGTTTTGTTATTATAAATTTAGATTTCGTTACGGTTTCGGTATTTTGCGGTTCTGGTTTTTTCATGATTTCGGTTAAGAATAGACAAATATATATATATATATATATATATATATATATATATATATATATATATATATATATATATATATATATATATATATATATATTATATTATTTATTCTCTTCTTCCTATTTATGCTTCAGTACGATATATATATAAAAAAAAATTGTTTTCTGTTACGATTTCATGAAAAGGTAAATGTCGATGCGGTTTTTAGTTACGATTTCGTTAAGGTCCGCGTTCCTAATTTATACTATTAGTTAGTACTTCTATGCACTTTTATTATTTTTAATATTATTTATCAGTTTCTGAAATCATTTACTTTTTTACTTTCACTTTCACACGTAGCGCACAATATTAAAATTATGAAATATTTAAAATATCATTTGTTAGTTAGTACAGCGTTTCTATCTGCTTTTCTTTTACTTTTACAAAGTAGTTGCATACATATTTTTTTCTACGATCGAGTTTCAACTAATTATGCTAATTTAACTAATGACATTTAAATTTTTTTAAGTTACGTAGTTATGTTTATTTCGTAGCCGCTATTTAATTATGTTTTTTTTTGCATGTAACTAATGGAAACGTGCAAAAAATTACACGCCGTGCAAAGATAACGTTTTTTAACACTAGAAAGTAATTAAAAATGACATGTTTTCAATATTGATGGTAGAAAATAGTTATTTATATACCTCAAGTATTATAAAGATGTTTATGCTCGAGGAGTATACATATCCAGTAATGCCCATGATGCATACAATTCTTTATGTTAATAATCTAAATAATAAATGTATTATCTGGCAATAATGAATAGAAGAAATGTCATTTAACAGTAACCAGAGTAACGTCACTCTTAATACCCTAGGGCATATTAAGATCGTATATTGTTCTAGGGTATTATGAACTAATATACCTCGTACCCACTATATTAATAAACAATCATCTCTTGATCATATTTCTGATATTTTATTTATTAATACTCGTATACATACATAACATCACGCTATATCCCATCAAATGGGGTAGCACGAACTCCAGAATCATTCACAAAACTTTCACTCATCAGATTCATCAAATAATCAGTCCTCGTCGAACATCATATATTACGTGAACGTATACGTATATATTACCAATAAAGCGTGAAATTATAGACTTGAGGTTTGTTTGTTTAAAATTCAAGCGAAGCGAGCTTCATCAAGTACACATTCAATATTTAAGTAAATGTACGTAACTCAAAATAATTTCAGTTAAAATCGAACTTAACAGCTTATATATGTGGGCCATGTGTTCTACGGATTTAAGATTTGTTTATAAGAAGTGCGACTGAAGCGACATTTGGAATTTTGTAGATTAACATTGCCAGGAGTCTGATTGATTGTTACTTAGATGCAGAATTTAATTGTCTGCAACATTTCTTTGATGTAGTTTGGGAAATTTTACGAAATGGAAAATTGATTTCCCATGTTAAACACCTATTTTCTAATTAAGACCCTGTATATCTTACCTCTTATTATAATCTAGTTTTTTAAATTTTTATTAACAATGTTTATTATTTCATTTCGTTCAAATATCAGCAAATAATTGTCACAAATTTATCTTGTTATATACAGAATTATATTATATTCGCATGAGTTACAATATCAGCACACCTTAGTCTATGCAACCCACTTTCAGGCTTGGACTGTACTAAGCAACGTTATTTTATTATGGCAAACGGTTCTACAGAATGATCAACACATTAGGCATAGTGATCAAAATTTTATCATTGTAATGAGTGTTATGGCTAATCATTTATAGTTAATTAAGTTATCTAAATTATACAACAATTATACCAACATTCTATTTTTGTATTTGTTATACCTATACAAGTGCGAGTATATCAATAAATGAAATATCAAACAATTATATTTTCTACTTCCGTTTGGCAAAAGGCAGTTTATGTTACTTATTTGAGGTAGACAATAAACATAATTATTTCTCTCAGTATAATAATGATATCACTGTTACAATATAAATTTCGTTAGTAGAATACAACTTTATTTTGTTTATTTTTTAATACATGAAAGTATTTGTTTTAACAGTAGGTATTCTGACTTTTGCATACTGATAATGAAAGTAAGTAAAAAAAAAATTAAATACATTTCAAATCTTTGTTATCATTTTATAATAATTATTATCTCGTTTGTAACTATTTTATTTAAAATTTCGTACCTTTTAATAAAAAATCCAAAATATACGTCTATATTTAATAACAGTTCACAAAATATTGGAAAATTAAGAGTGAAATTAGATTTAATACATAAATATAATCAATAAAAATTATGCTTCCTTGTAATTAACATATATTGTACTCGTATAGTAAAAAAATGGTACAAAAAATTCCTAAAAGGACCAAATTTTAATAAGTATATCATGCAGTAATTATATTATCGTAGTATCCAGGGTGAACTAAGATATAGTCAGAGCTGGGCAAAATCACGAACAAAACGGAATTAAATCACAATTCACAAATCAAACAAATATTTTTTTGTGACAATTCACAATTCCACTTCATTTTCAAAGTGAATTAATACACAAATCAAAGTGATTTGTGCTTTATTTATGTGAATTATAAATCACAAGCCTTTTTGTGAATTGGGGCTTGAGGCTTGGGGCTTGGGGCTTAAATCACATTTACAAGTACTAAATATTATTAATTTATTCAATATATTTTTTTTTTAAATATTAGGTGCATTATTATACGCCAAACATATGTGCACAACCGAATGAAAACAGATGTAAATAGATACGAGATGTGGCTACTAAATAACGAGACTGACGCTGTTTTAACATAATATTTTGATTTCATACCTATTTACTTATTATCACCTTCAATATACACCCCTCTTCTATTCCTGCAACGCGCCATGCGAATCTTCCATTGTTCGAAACAGTGCTGGAAGTCTTCAGCTCCTTCAGAACGCGTGCCGATTTCTCTTTCAAAGCTCAAATCTTATTGCTATTAAGGCAAATTTCACCTTAGGAAACAGATAGAAGTCGCACGGTGCAAGATCCGGCGAATACGGCGGATGGTTCAACACTGGAATGCTGTACTTGGCTAGAAACCTCTTGACAGATATTGCGGAATGAGACAACGCATTGTCTTGATGGAGAACCCATGACTTGTCCTTCCACAATTCGGGTACTTCTTTCAATAAATTATAAGTTTTAGTAGCAGTTTTGCCAAGTTTCATGTAAAATTTCACAACAATTCGTTGCTCTAATGTTGCATTTAACATTTTTCCGGCAAAACAAAAAAAAAACAACTCTAATGAGAACGAAAGCTACGACTATATGGATTTGTTTACAGAAGCGAGAGGTACTGCATTCGAAAGAGAAAGCTTCACGCTAAAAAAGATGATGGTCGCTGGCTTTTGGCGCATGCGCACTTTTTCTGTAGCAGCATTAGTCTCGTTATTTAATAGACACACCTCGTATGTTCAAAGGGTTCCTCAAAAAATATAATTAAATGAATGACATATGTTTACATTAAATCTGTTTTAAATTGTATTGTATTATAGCAGTTTCGCTTTTAAAACTACTATAGACGTCTTAATAAATATAAATTTTCTTTGTAAAAGTATACAAAATGGCTAGTAATTTGAAACAAAAGTTTAGTGTTACACAATCACGAATTAGTTCACAGATCATCAACAGCTATAGCCAGAAATGTGACATTTAAACGTGCAGCAGCATTGCTAATCTCAATAACAAAAATAATATACTGTTATATAATCCAAAAAGTAAAGAAACAGGTTCAAAATTAAAAATTATTATTTATAACGCACGTATCGGTAAAAAATTTTAAGTCCTTTCAATTGAATTAAGCCCTTTCATTTTAATTAAGCCCTTTCAACTGAATTAAGCCCTTTCATTTGAATTAAACCCTTTTATTTGAATTAAGCCCAGAGAAAGCCTTTTTTTAGCTCTGAAACAATTCACAAGCCCAAATCAATTTCTTTAAAGGTCTTAAGTCACAAGCCTGATTTGCGAATTTTTTAAAAAGGCTTAATTCACTTGATTTAAATCAAGAAATATGATTTAAATCAATTTATAATTCCTTTTGATTTAAATCTTGCCCAGCTCTGGATATAGTATATCATAATCAGTCCTCTCATTTGAAATAGATATTATTAACGAGCGATATAAAAAAAATACATTAGTTGTTACGAAACGGCTTAGTTCGCAATGCGTGAAGTTTTTTTTTTTTCGCCGAAGCGCATTTTGCTTTTCGTTTTTCGTATTTAGCAACGAAAATTTGTTTCTCAGCAATATAAAGATTGTATTTCTGTCTCTAATAGACCATTTTAAAAATTCATTGCGCATGTGCAAACGTTAGACGTATACTCATCTTTCTCTATGATTTGACAAGTGACAGTTCGATTATTTTTGTTGCTTAGTATTTGTTTTTTCATAAAAGTAATTAATAATAGTAATTATGACGGATACTATATGCTGTGTACAGGGTTGTAATAATAATTCAAAAAAAAACAAGAACAGAAGAAAAGAATGAATATGTTATTAAACGAAATCTATCATATTACCATAATTTATAAATAACTGATGAATATACTTCATTTATTTTGATACTACAATAAGTTTTCATTTTACTTACTTTGTACTTAAATTCATTTTGAAATATCTCGTTCGCCGCCATTTGGCGGCACTAAGTTGTTAGTTCAAAAAATAAACACCTAGGGGTCGCGGACATTTTTAAAATGGTCTATTATATGCTAATGGTAAAAATTCAACAACCAGTAACATGGGCGTCCACAGACATTTTTCCAGGAGGTGGCACGGGTCGCAAAAAACTCAGATAGACATAAATTTCTAAAATATTTTTTTTTACACAACATAAATACAAATACACATAACAAATAGACAAAAAAATATTTAAATTTGTGAAATAAATTACTAGTCTTTGTCGTCTGGGTTTGAATTGAAGAGGAAGGACAATCTTCGAATAACTCTTCCATAAATTGACACCATTTCTTCAATAAATTCCGATTTAGCAGTTTTACCGTTTTTATTTTCTAATATTTTGTGTCTGTGTAGACTTAATAAACTTAGGTTACTCAATCGTCACGATAGGGAACATGGCGCTAGCTGGCCATAAGGATACTGCTGGAAAGTTTCAGCTTGAATTATCTTTAAACTTATAATTTAATTTCTATTTAATTTATGTATACATGTACAGGATGGTGACCGCGACTTTCGAACATATTATTTTAATATGTAAAATCATATTGATTTAATTTTTAGCTTCATAATTATTTAAAACAAAAAAAGCCTCAAATAAAAGTTTCAGGACATAAAATATGATATTAATTTTGCATGCTTTGTGTAGGCACAAATTATATCTGAAAATGAGTAAAATTTTCTCAAAACTATCGATAGCTATGAAATTGGAACAAAATTAAACAAATGTTTGACGTTTAATCTGTCTAAACTGTCACTATAAATTCTTTATTTATTATTTCATTTATTTTGACAGATAAAACGTCAAACATTTGTTTAATTTTGTTTCAATTACATGGCTATCGGTAGTTTTGAGGCAATTTTCATCATTTTCAAATCTAATTGGTGTCGTTACAAAGTACGTAAAATAAATTTTGTTTATTGGTTCAGATGCAGAATTCTAAGCCCTAAAACTTTTATCTCAAGTTTTTTTGCTTAAAATATTTAGGGAAGCAGGAAATTACAAAATTATAATTTTACATGTTAAAGTCCTATGTTCGAGAGTCGTGGTCACCACCCTAGTTAATATCCAAGGGGGGGCGCGCGCTCCTGCTTGCCCTCCCTGCGGACGCCCATGACCAGTAAAAAAGCAGTCTTTTTAATCATCATTCGGTGACAAACAGTGAACAATTGCAGGTCAAATCTCTTTTCAGTAGTGGGATCATATAAATATGAAAATGGTATTACTCGTTTCGTTTTCATCTTCGGCTATTTCTAAAGTCGCTGTGTTTTTCAAAAAACGATATCGTTTATTTAGTAAATTTGTATTTATATGGTTTTCAAAAGTAACATTTACTGGAATGACTTTTCATTTTCGGGAAATGTATTTAAATTGTTAACGCATATTTATTTTATTTATTAAATTTAGAATTTTAGGAATAATTTTAGTATAGTTTTTATCATATATAAGGAATACTTATATAATATAAATAAATTTACATAGTAATGAAAATGTTTACATTATTATAATCAATTTTGATTCTGTGCCCATTCTCTTTGTTGTAATTAGACTTTGTGTTGAAATACATTTTTGATATTTTAAATATCATTTGCATCTTCCAAATTATTTTTATGATTTCTATATGTTATTAATTATTATACAAATTAACAAATTACTTACTTAATTAAGTATATGTCGGTTTTCTTTATAAATTTTCTGGAATACTAATTTTGATCTCATCTACTTAATATCTTTTTAATTAAAAACACATTAAATAAATCATAAGTATAATATATTATGTTGAAACTATCAAACATGTCACAATATGTCATTCAATATCAATATAATAATTCATATGTTTAATATTTTATAAAAATTTAAACGGAGATAAACTTATACTAGTATGAATATGAGATTGACAAAGATAGAAACAGTGAATTTCTTTTTCACTAAAATTAAACAAGGTGAATATATTTCACGATTTCATCCCTATAAAACGAAATCGTTTACACCATTCACTTTTACATGATCCCACCCCAGACCGTAGTAGTTGGCAAGGAGCTGTTTGTAGACATTTGTGTTTAATAAATTGTTGCTAGCCGTGATGTTGGTAACGACTATCCAAAATGAAATAATTTTCGATGTATTAGGGTTGCTATGCTCAGCGCAATCATTTGGTATATCACAAATCATTTGTGCTTCATATGTTTGGTATTTACTGGACGTGCAGTTGGCAACTACTTTTCAAAGTTCATTAACTTCCGGCCTGTAGGGGTTACTGTATTTTTACATGGATCACAAACAGTCACAAACGAAGCACAATCGTTTGGTATGCAACAAATCGTTTGTGCTTCATAAGTGTTTGCTGGGCGTGAAATTGGCTACTACTTTTCAAAGTTCAATAACTTCCGGACTGTACGGGTTGCTAT
Organism: Pterostichus madidus; assembly: GCA_911728475.2. Taxonomy (NCBI): domain Eukaryota; kingdom Metazoa; phylum Arthropoda; class Insecta; order Coleoptera; family Carabidae; genus Pterostichus; species Pterostichus madidus. Next base: position 22,697,029 of record OU452304.1, on the reverse strand, counting down.
GTTTTTACATAGAGCACAAACAGTCACAAACAAAGCACAATCGTTTGGTAACCAACAAATCGTTTGTGCTTCATAAGTGTTTGCTGGGCGTGAAGTTGGCAACAACTTTTCAAAGTTCAATAACTTCCGGCCTGTAGGGGATGCTGTGTTTTTATATGGATCACAAACAGTCACAAACGAAGCAAAAACGATTAATGTTTATATAATTATTTGTGCTTCGTAGTGGCTGCCAACTTCACGCACCACTAGAGAAACGAATATTTTAGTTTTCTCGCTTAAATATCACGATAAAAATAAATTGTAAGAATATCCGTGAATAGCTTTATTTGTTTGTTAGATTTTTTCAATAAGTTTGATTCTAGCATTTTTTCCTGACGAGTAACGATGTTTTTATTTTTCTGGAGAATATTTTAGGTTTCTCGCTTAAATATCACGATATAAATTACATTGTAAGAATATCTCTGAGTAACCTTATTTGGTTATTAGACTTTTAATAAGTTTGATTCTATCATATTCTTCTGAGGAGTAACGATGTTTTTATTTTTCTGGAGCTAGAAACGAATATTTTAGTGTTCTCGCTTAAATATGACGACAAAATTAAATTGTAAGAATATCCCTGAGTAACATTATTTGTTTATTAAATTTAGTTAATAAGTTTGATTCTAGCATTTTTTCCTGAGGATAAACGATGTTTAAATTTTTCTGGAACTAAAAACGAATATTTTAGTTTTCTCGCTTACATATCACGATAAAATTAAATTGTAAGAATATCCCTGTGTAACTTTATTTGTTTATTAGATTTTTTTAATAAGTTCGATTCTAGCATTTTTTCCTGATGAGTAACGATGTTTTTATTATATTGGAACTAGAAACGAATATTTTAGTTTTCTCGCTTAAATATCACGATAAAATTAAATTGTAAGAATATCCCTGAGTAACTTTATTTGTTTATTAGATTTATTTTATAAGTTTGATTCTAGCATTTTTTCCTGACGAGAAACGATGTTTTTATTATTTTGAATCTAGAAACGAATATTTTAGTTTTCTAGCTTAAATATCACGATAAAATTGAATTGTAAGAATATCCCTGAGTAACTTTATTTGTTTATTAAATTTAGTTAATAAGTTTGATTCTAGCATTTTTTCCTGACGAGTAACGATGTTTTTATTATTTTGGAACTAGAAACGAATATTTTAGTTTTCTCGCTTAAATATCACGATAAAATTGAATTGTTAGAATATTACTGTGTAACTTTATTTGTTTATTAGATTTTTTTAATAAGTTTGATTCTAGCATTTTTTCCTGACGAGTAACGATGTTTTTACTATTTTGGAACAAGAAAGGAATATTTTAGTTTTCTCGCTTAAATATCACGATAAAATTGAATTGTAAGAATATCCCTCTGTAACTTTATTTGTTTATTAGATTTTTTTTATAAGTTTGATTCTAGCATTTTTTCCTGACGAGAAAAGATGTTTTCATTATTTTGAATCTAGAAACGAATATTTTAGTTTTCTCGCTTAAATATCACGATAAAATTTAATTGTAAGAGTATCCGTGAGTAACTTTACTTGTTTATTAAATTTAGTTAATAAGTTTGATTCTAGCATTTTTTCCTGACGAGTAACGATGTTTTTATTATTTTGAATCTAGAAACGAATATTTTTGTTTTCTCGCTTAAATATCACGATAAAATTAAATTGTAAGAATATCCCTCTGTAACTTTATTTGTTTATTAGATGTTTTTTATAAGTTTGATTCTAGCATTTTTTCCTGACGAGTAACGATGTTTTTATTATTTTGAAACTAGAAACGAATATTTTTGTTTTCTCGCTTAAATATCACGATAAAATTAAATTGTAAGAATATCCCTCTGTAACTTTATTTGTTTATTAGATTTTTTTTATAAGTTTGATTCTAGCATTTTTTCCTGACGAGTAACGATGTTTTTATTGTTTTGGAACTAGAAACGAATATTTTAGTTTTCTCGATTAAATATCGCGATAAAATTGAATTGTAAGAATATCCCTGAGTAACTTTATTTGGTTATTAAATTTAGTTAATAAGTTTGATTCTAGCATTTTTTCCTGACGAGTAACGATGTTTTTATTATTTTGGAACTAGAAACGAATATTTTAGTTTTCTCGCTTAAATATCACGATAAAATTGAATTGTAAGAATATCCCTGAGTAACTTTATTTGTTTATTAAATTTATTTAATAAGTTTGATTCTAGCATTTTTTCCTGACGAGTAACGATGTTTTTATTATTTCGGAACTAGAAACGAATATTTTAGTTTTCTCGCTTAAATATCGCGATAAAATTGAATTGTAAGAATATCCCTGAGTATCTTTATTTGTTTATTAAATTTAGTTAATAAGTTTGATTCTAGCATTTTTTCCTGACGAGTAACGATGTTTTTATTATTTTGAATCTAGAAAAGAATATTTTTGTTTTCTCGCTTAAATATCAGGATAAAATTATATTGTAAGAATATCCCTGTGTAACTTTATTTGTTTATTAGATTTATTTAATAAGTTTGAATCTAGCTTTTTTTCTGATGAGTAACGATGTTTTTATTATTTTGGAACTAGAAACGAATATTTTAGTTTTCTCGCTTAAATATCACGATAAAATTGAATTGTAGGAATATCCCTGAGTAACTTTATTTGTTTATTAAATTTATTTAATAAGTTTGATTCTAGCATTTTTTCCTGACGAGTAACGATGTTTTTATTATTTTGAATCTATAAACGAATATTTTAGTTTTCTCGCTTAAATATCGCGATAAAATTGAATTGTAAGAATATCCCTGAGTAACTTTATTTGTTTATTAGATTTTTTTTATAAGTTTGATTCTAGCATTTTTTCCTGACGAGAAACGATGTTTTTATTATTTTGAATCTAGAAACGAATATTTTAGTTTTCTCGCTTAAATATCTCGATAAAATTGAATTGTAAGAATATCCCTGAGTAACTTTATTTGTTTATTAAATTTATTTAATAAGTTTGATTCTAGCATTTTTTCCTGACGAGTAACGATGTTTTTATTATTTTGGACCTAGAAACGAATATTTTAGTTTTCTCGCTTAAATATCGCGATAAAATTAAATTGTAAGAATATCCCTGAGTAACTTTATTTGTTTATTAGATTTTTTTAATAAGTTTGATTCTAGCATTTTTTCCTGACGAGTAACGATGTTTTTATTATTTTGGACCTAGAAACGAATATTTTAGTTTTCTCGCTTAAATATCGCGATAAAATTGAATTGTAAGAATATCCCTGAGTAAATTTATTTGCTTATTAGATTTTTTTTATAAGTTTGATTCTAGCATTTTTTCCTGACGAGAAACGATGTTTTTATTATTTTGAATCTAGAAACTAATATTTTAGTTTTCTCGCTTAAATATCACGATAAAATTGAATTGTAAGAATATCCCTCTGTAACTTTATTTGTTTATTAAATTTAGTTAATAAGTTTGATTCTAGCATTTTTTCCTGACGAGTAACGATGTTTTTATTATTTTGGAACTAGAAACGAATATTTTAGTTTTCTCGCTTAAATATCACGATAAAATTGAATTGTAAGAATATCCCTGTGTAACTTTATTTGTTTATTAGATTTTTTTAATAAGTTTGATTCTAGCATTTTTTCCTGACGAGTAACGATGTTTTTACTATTTTGGAACAAGAAAGGAATATTTTAGTTTTCTCGCTTAAATATCACGATAAAATTGAATTGTAAGAATATCCCTCTGTAACTTTATTTGTTTATTAGATTTTTTTTATAAGTTTGATTCTAGCATTTTTTCCTGACGAGAAAAGATGTTTTCATTATTTTGAATCTAGAAACGAATATTTTAGTTTTCTCGCTTAAATATCACGATAAAATTTAATTGTAAGAATATCCCTGAGTAACTTTACTTGTTTATTAAATTTAGTTAATAAGTTTGATTCTAGCATTTTTTCCTGACGAGTAACGATGTTTTTATTATTTTGATTCTAGAAACGAATATTTTTGTTTTGTCGTTTAAATATCACGATAAAATTAAATTGTAAGAATATCCCTGTGTAACTTTATTTGTTTATTAGATTTTTTAATAAGTTTGATTCTAGCATTTTTTCCTGACGAGTAACGATGTTTTTACTATTTTGGAACAAGAAAGGAATATTTTAGTTTTCTCGCTTAAATATCACGATAAAATTGAATTGTAAGAATATCCCTGAGTAACTTTATTTGTTTATTAAATTTATTTAATAAGTTTGATTCTAGCATTTTTTCCTGACGAGTAACGATGTTTTTATTATTTCGGAACTAGAAACGAATATTTTAGTTTTCTCGCTTAAATATCGCGATAAAATTGAATTGTAAGAATATCCCTGAGTATCTTTATTTGTTTATTAAATTTAGTTAATAAGTTTGATTCTAGCATTTTTTCCTGACGAGTAACGATGTTTTTATTATTTTGAATCTATAAACGAATATTTTAGTTTTCTCGCTTAAATATCGCGATAAAATTGAATTGTAAGAATATCCCTAAATAACTTTATTTGTTTATTAGATTTTTTTTATAATTTTGATTCTAGCATTTTTTCCTGACGAGAAACGATGTTTTTATTATTTTGAATCTAGAAACGAATATTTTTGTTTTCTCGCTTAAATATCACGATAAAATTGAATTGTAAGAATATCCCTGAGTAACTATATTTGTTTATTAAATTTAGTTAATAAGTTAATTCTAGCATTTTTTCCTGACGAGTAACGATGTTTTTATTATTTTGATTCTAGAAACGAATATTTTTGTTTTGTCGCTTAAATATCACGATAAAATTAAATTGTAAGAATATCCCTGTGTAACTTTATTTGTTTATTAGATTTTTTTAATAAGTTTGATTCTAGCATTTTTTCCTGACGAGTAACGATGTATTTACTATTTTGGAACAAGAAAGGAATATTTTAGTTTTCTCGCTTAAATATCACGATAAAATTGAATTGTAAGAATATCCCTGAGTAACTTTATTTGTTTATTAAATTTATTTAATAAGTTTGATTCTAGCATTTTTTCCTGACGAGTAACGATGTTTTTATTATTTCGGAACTAGAAACGAATATTTTAGTTTTCTCGCTTAAATATCGCGATAAAATTGAATTGTAAGAATATCCCTGAGTATCTTTATTTGTTTATTAAATTTAGTTAATAAGTTTGATTCTAGCATTTTTTCCTGACGAGTAACGATGTTTTTATTATTTTGAATCTAGAAAAGAATATTTTTGTTTTCTCGCTTAAATATCACGATAAAATTAAATTGTAAGAATATCCCTCTGTAACTTTATTTGTTTATTAGATTTTTTTTATAAGTTTGATTCTAGCATTTTTTCCTGACGAGTAACGATGTTTTTATTATTTTGAATCTAGAAACGAATATTTTTGTTTTCTCGCTTAAATATCAGGATAAAATTAAATTGTAAGAATATCCCTGTGTAACTTTATTTGTTTATTAGATAGTAGGGAAACAGTGAGAGTTCTGGCTCATATTTCAAAATGGCGGCCGTCAAGGGTGATGGCGTGGTGACAGCTGGTGGCGCGGCGGGGGCGGGGGCGGCGGCGTGGCTAGGGTGACGGCTGGTGACGGTTGGTGGCGTGGCAGGGGGCGTGGCTAGGGTAACGGCTGGCGACGGCTGGTGGCTTGGCAGGGGGCGTGGCTAGGGTAACGGCTGGCGACGGCTGGTGGCTTGGCAGGGGGCGTGGCTAGGGTAACGGCTGGCGACGGCTGGTGGCGTGGCAGGGGGCGTGGTTAGGGTGACGGCTGGTGACGGCTGGTGGTTTGGCAGGGGGCGTGGCTAGGGTGACGGCTGGTGACGGTTGGTGGTTTGGCAGGGGGCGTGGCTAGGGTAACGGCTGGTGACGGTTGGTGGTGACGCTTGGCGACGGTTGGCGGGGGGCGGTGGCGTGGCGACGGTTGATGTCTAGCACACGTGTTGGTATGAGTCATCACTGGTGGTGACGGTTGGTAGCGGCGGCGGCGGCGTGTTAGTATGACGTCATTGCACGTGCTAAGATCTTTGCCCTCAGCTTCATAGCAGACACCTGCTCCATGCTACCGTTGCGTGTATGAGTCACGCGTCAGTGACCTATATCAAGCACGTGCAGTGACGGACATGTCTCGACTTGTTTTATGTAGGTTGGGAAATAACCTGCTTGTAGGTTTATATATTACGAAGACAGGTTGAAAACAAATACGTACAATATTTTCATCTTTTATTAAACCCAACACTTTTTTATTTACTAGGGGTATATATTATTAGGTGGATAGTCAGATGCATCAAACCGACTGATGATAATTTCATAAATATCAGGTACATTGAAACTATAGCTCACAGGCAATCGTAGCTCAGTGGATAAAAGCGAGGTAAAACTTGCGTTTCTTAATTAGCAAGCAAGAGGTCGTGCGTTCAAATCTCACTGACTTCTACTTACATCCAAAAAATACGATTGTGTCTGAGTGGTTCGGATTCCACTATAAGCTGTAGGTCCCCTGTACTGTAATTGGGATTTACTTCCTGTTGTGCAGAGTAACAAACAAATAAATAAATAAATAAGGCTATCAGTGTCTGTATGTAAAATTTCACTCCAAATCTTTACATATTTGAAAATCATATAAGTTTAAACAGATCTAGGAAACAAGGGTTTATTGAATACAATTGACGTTTTAAATAAGCTGCTATCTACTTAGGTTAAGAAATAAAACAAATACTCCAAATCTTTACATATTTGAAAATCATATAAGTTTTAGACAGATCTAGGAAACCTCACATACAAGGGTTTATTGAATACAATTGACGTTTTACTTAGTTCTATATTTTTTACGCCGGCAGGTAAATAAGCTGCTATCTACTTAGGTTAAGAAATAAAACAAATACTCCAAATCTTTACATATTTGAAAATCATATAAGTTTTAGACAGATCTAGGAAACCTCACATACAAGGGTTAATTGAATACAATTGACGTTTTACTTAGTTCTATATTTTTTACGCCGGCAGGTAAATAAGCTGCTATCTACTTAGGTTAAGAAATAAAACAAATACTCCAAATCTTTACATATTTGAAAATCATATAAGTTTTAGACAGATCTAGGAAACCTCACATACAAGGGTTTATTGAATACAATTGACGTTTTACTTAGTTCTATATTTTTTACGCCGGCAGGTAAATAAGCTGCTATCTACTTAGGTTAAGAAATAAAACAAATACTCCAAATCTTTACATATTTGAAAATCATATAAGTTTTAGACAGATCTAGGAAACCTCACATACAAGGGTTTATTGAATACAATTGACGTTTTACTTAGTTCTATATTTTTTACGCCGGCAGGTAAATAAGCTGCTATCTACTTAGGTTAAGAAATAAAACAAATACTCCAAATCTTTACATATTTGAAAATCATATAAGTTTTAGACAGATCTAGGAAACCTCACATACAAGGGTTTATTGAATACAATTGACGTTTTACTTAGTTCTATATTTTTTTATGCTGGCAGGTAAATAAGCTGCTATCTAGTTAGGTTAAGAAATAAAACAAATACGTGCAATAATTAAATTATAATACATATCATACATGTTTATCTGCTCATGTGACTGGTAAATATTTCGTTAGACAAATTTGGTGTATATCCCTTTACGAGTGCACTTTACTAATTCGCGCGCAAAATATATCACCAGAAATAATTGAGCACCCCTCATGAATCAGTATGATTGAAGAAATGGTTAAAAAATAGCGATAATTACGGCGTACATACGGTTAGTGAAAAATCTAAATTGGGAAACAAAGAACTAACAAGACTTAGTAATTGGTATATTGCACCTCAGCATACGCTACTTGGGAAATGACGAATTCATATGCTGATGAATATGAAATAGACGAATACGGATTAAAAAATATGTGGAATTAGAAAAAATTGCTGTTAAACTTAATGAGCATATTAAAAAGCAAATGCAATTATACTTGAAGTTAGCAGCGATATAGAAGCAAGAAATCCGCATAAATAGCTTGTATCTCAAAATGTTCAAAATTAAGCAGCATATTGTGGATGAATTGCATAAGCCAAGTTGAATAAATTTCAACAGAAGAGTAATTAAGGGTTAGATGATTTATTTCAAGCTGATTTAGTGAAAAATGAGTGTTAATGAAAATTACTTGATATTTTCTGCAAGTATGTGTGAGCTGAAGCAGTTAAAAAATAAGACAGGTGAGGATATAAGTAAAGTTATGAATAATCGCATTTATATCCTATTAAATTTTGGTTATTTTGAAATTGTATTTTGGACAGTGCCCCCACTGACTGCAATTCTATTTTAGTACCTTACCATGTTTATCGCGATTATTGCAACACAGTAGTTTACAACAAAGTATTTGAACAGAGTCGGTTTAAATCTGTTTTGTGTTTAGAAGAACATTATTTAATCTACATCCAGAGTCGGTTTAAATCTGTTTTGTGTTTAGAAGAACATTATTTAATCTACATCGTTAAATGGTTGTTAGAATACAGCGATGTATTTTTGATCACACAAGTTATACACTCATTATTTTACACCTACCCTATCAGAAATGGCTTAAACTTAATATTGAAAGAGCTGGATATATAGATCGGCATCCTTTTTATTTTAAAAACAAACTTTTTTGTAGTTTATTGGTTTTATTTAAAAAAATACCTATTAAAGCTTAGTTAGTTTAAAATTTTGTTATATATTGGCAGCATTGTACCAAAAAGAGTTTGAAAATACAACACTGTATTTTGCGTCACAGCAATTTATTTAGTACTTTGCCAAAACACGCGAATATCCGCGATTATTGCAACACAGTAGTTTTGAAATTTTTACATAAAACCCATATTGAGTAATTATGAAACATGTGATCTTCATACTCGGCTATAAATAATTTACACCCTACGGTTTCTAACTCACTAGTAACTTTAACTTCACACTGTGTTTTGCAATGACCTCATATATCGTTGATTTACAAGGTTTTAAATTACCTAAAAATAATGAGTTTATTTGCAAAGAAATTGTTGTTTTAAATATTAATAGTGGTGAACATAAATCAGAAACATTTGCTCCTCCAATTCCATTGCCAGAATTGGGTGGAAAAGATAGACTTTGGATGACAAAAAAATCTCGTAATTTAGAGTGGAATAGTGGATGCGTATCGTACACGAATATAAAAACTGCGTGTTGTAATTTACTGCATGAAAATGGTGAAACAGATAAAATTTATGTGAAAGGTGAGGAAAAAGCTAAATGGTTGCGAAGTTTCATCTGGCAAGCGGTAATTAACTTAGAAAATTTCCCCGCATTACCTGAATTATGTACACCATTACAAGTTGACTATTGCAATTTACACATAGATAATTGCGGAGTACGAAACGTCAAAGCCTTACATAAATGGTTTAAAATGCGATTTAATATATTTGAATCATTTAAATTATTTTATGAGAATGGCGGAATCCCACACTTTATGCGAGATGAAGAAATTGGTTATCTCCCAATGGAATTTGTAATGATTTATGCGGAGAAGCAAATTGAAGAACAATGGACAAGGTTTCCAAACTCCTGGCGAGAAAATAAGCAGTTTCAACAGAGCTGTTGGGAGCATTACACATCAGACAATTTTAGTGATCCAACTGGAAGTTCAGTAACGTTAATAAAACATTGTATAATGTGTAAAAATTGTAAAATGTAATATTCTAAATATTTTAACTTTTAATAAAATTTATTTGAAACTAGTTTTTGCTGCTAAACATCTGAAATAAATCAGCCTATTTTATCTTGATAATTTTCCCCCAATTTCCAATGTTTCAAGACTACAAAGTTCTTTAATTGACTCTAACTTGTTTACATCTGTGATAGATGTAGTGAAAGTCATACTACTGCTGCTGCTGCTGTTGCTGTTAATGTTTTATCAGATATAAATATGACATATATATAGAAACAGTCTATAGCTTTATAACGCTCCATACTAAAATATTCACAAATTATATCTTGTTTATCGCATAAATGAACAGATCAACTCGGTTATATAAATGTAAACGATGAAGCAATGATTGTAATAAACGAAACGAGTGAGGTGTATGTCAACGCTCTTAAAAATTTCCAACACAATTACAACCTCGAGGAAACAGGGGTTTTGAACATTGAAACGTTAAAACTTATGCGAGAAAATAAGCAGTTTCAACAGAGCTGTGGGGAGCATTACACATCAGACAATTTTAGTGATCCAACTGGAAGTTCAGTAACGTTAATAAAAGATTGTATAATGTGTAAAAATTGTAAAATGTAAGATTCTAAATATTTTAACTTTTAATAAAATTTATTTGAAACTAGTTTTTGTTGCTAAACATCTGAAATAAATCAGCCTATTTTATCTTAATAATTTTCCCCCAATTTCCAATGTTTCAAGACTACAAAGTTCTTTAATTGACTCTAACTTGTTTACATCTGTGATAGATGTAATGAAAGTCATACTACTGATGCTGCTGCTGTTGCTGTTAATGTTTTATCGGATATAAATATGGCATATATATAGAAACAGTCTATAGCTTTATAACGCTCCATACTAAAATATTCACAAATTATATCTTGTTTATCGCATAAATGAACTGACCAACTGCTAAACGAACAGATCTGATCAAATGCTAACTGCTAAATGAACTGCTCAACAGCTAAACGAACTGATCTGATCAACTGATAGAACTGCTAAACGAACAGATCTGATCAACTGATAGAACTGCTAAATGAACTGCTCAACAGCTAAACGAACAGATCTGATCAACTGCTAACTGTTAAATAAACAGATCTGATCAACTGCTAACTGTTAAATAAACTGATCTGATCAACTGATAATCAGGTAATGTTAACTGATAACCAACTTGGCAGCTGTTCTATTAACTGATGTGCTCCTTAATCACTTCTATCCGCTGACTAAACTTCTTCTTTATTAGTCTCAAGATTATTTATAATATATTGGTCAAATTCCTTCCTGTAACGCCTTTCATTAAGATCACTATCTTTATCGATAACTATAAAATCATACCAGCAACAAGAGCACATATTTTTAAAACGAAATTCAGCGTCTATATGATATTAAAACGAAATTCAGCATCTATATGGTGCAAGAAATAGAAACGCTGTTATCCCTACGGTATATACGGACATTCGATCAGTGGTGGCAGTGTTAAGCGGTGGCAGTGTTAAGACTATATCATATAGACGCTGAATTTCGTTTTAAAAATATGTGCTCTAGTTGCTGGTATGATTTTATAGTTATCGATAAAGTTACAGGAAGGAATTTGACCAATATATTATAAATAATTTTGAGACTAATAAAGAAGAAGTTTAGTCAGCGGATAGAAGTGATTAAGGAGCACATCAGTTAATAGAACAGCTGCCAAGTTGGTTATCAGTTAACATTACCTGATTATCAGTTGATCAGATCAGTTTATTTAACAGTTAGCAGTTGATCAGATCTGTTTATTTAACAGTTAGCAGTTGATCAGATCTGTTCGTTTAGCTGTTGAGCAGTTCATTTAGCAGTTCTATCAGTTGATCAGATCTGTTCGTTTAGCAGTTCTATCAGTTGATCAGATCAGTTCGTTTAGCTGTTGAGCAGTTCATTTAGCAGTTAGCATTTGATCAGATCTGTTCGTTTAGCAGTTGGTCAGTTCATTTATGCGATAAACAAGATATAATTTGTGAATATTTTAGTATGGAGCGTTATAAAGCTATAGACTGTTTCTATATATATGTCATATTTATATCCGATAAAACATTAACAGCAACAGCAGCAGCAGCAGTAGTATGACTTTCACTACATCTATCACAGATGTAAACAAGTTAGAGTCAATTAAAGAACTTTGTGGTCTTGAAACATTGGAAATTGGGGGAAAATTATCAAGATAAAATAGGCTGATTTATTTCAGATGTTTAGCAACAAAAACTAGTTTCAAATAAATTTTATTAAAAGTTAAAATATTTAGAATCTTACATTTTACAATTTTTACACATTATACAATCTTTTATTAACGTTACTGAACTTCCAGTTGGATCACTAAAATTGTCTGATGTGTAATGCTCCCCACAGCTCTGTTGAAACTGCTTATTTTCTCGCATAAGTTTTAACGTTTCAATGTTCAAAACCCCTGTTTCCTCGAGGTTGTAATTGTGTTGGAAATTTTTAAGAGCGTTGACATACACCTCACTCGTTTCGTTTATTACAATCATTGCTTCATCGTTTACATTTATATAACCGAGTTGATCTGTTCATTTATGCGATAAACAAGATATAATTTGTGAATATTTTAGTATGGAGCGTTATAAAGCTATAGACTGTTTCTATATATATGTCATATTTATATCTGATAAAACATTAACAGCAACAGCAGCAGCAGCAGTAGTATGACTTTCACTACATCTATCACAGATGTAAACAAGTTAGAGTCAATTAAAGAACTTTGTAGTCTTGAAACATTGGAAATTGGGGGAAAATTATCAAGATAAAATAGGCTGATTTATTTCAGATGTTTAGCAGCAAAAACTAGTTTCAAATAAATTTTATTAAAAGTTAAAATATTTAGAATATTACATTTTACAATTTTTACACATTATACAATGTTTTATTAACGTTACTGAACTTCCAGTTGGATCACTAAAATTGTCTGATGTGTAATGCTCCCAACAGCTCTGTTGAAACTGCTTATTTTCTCGCCAGGAGTTTGGAAACCTTGTCCATTGTTCTTCAATTTGCTTCTCCGCATAAATCATTACAAATTCCATTGGGAGATAACCAATTTCTTCATCTCGCATAAAGTGTGGGATTCCGCCATTCTCATAAAATAATTTAAATGATTCAAATATATTAAATCGCATTTTAAACCATTTATGTAAGGCTTTGACGTTTCGTACTCCGCAATTATCTATGTGTAAATTGCAATAGTCAACTTGTAATGGTGTACATAATTCAGGTAATGCGGGGAAATTTTCTAAGTTAATTACCGCTTGCCAGATGAAACTTCGCAACCATTTAGCTTTTTCCTCACCTTTCACATAAATTTTATCTGTTTCACCATTTTCATGCAGTAAATTACAACACGCAGTTTTTATATTCGTGTACGATACGCATCCACTATTCCACTCTAAATTACGAGATTTTTTTGTCATCCAAAGTCTATCTTTTCCACCCAATTCTGGCAATGGAATTGGAGGAGCAAATGTTTCTGATTTATGTTCACCACTATTAATATTTAAAACAACAATTTCTTTGCAAATAAACTCATTATTTTTAGGTAATTTAAAACCTTGTAAATCAACGATATATGAGGTCATTGCAAAACACAGTGTGAAGTTAAAGTTACTAGTGAGTTAGAAACCGTAGGGTGTAAATTATTTATAGCCGAGTATGAAGATCACATGTTTCATAATTACTCAATATGGGTTTTATGTAAAAATTTCAAAACTACTGTGTTGCAATAATCGCGGATATTCGCGTGTTTTGGCAAAGTACTAAATAAATTGCTGTGACGCAAAATACAGTGTTGTATTTTCAAACTCTTTTTGGTACAATGCTGCCAATATATAACAAAATTTTAAACTAACTAAGCTTTAATAGGTATTTTTTTAAATAAAACCAATAAACTACAAAAAAGTTTGTTTTTAAAATAAAAAGGATGCCGATCTATATATCCAGCTCTTTCAATATTAAGTTTAAGCCATTTCTGATAGGGTAGGTGTAAAATAATGAGTGTATAACTTGTGTGATCAAAAATACATCGCTGTATTCTAACAACCATTTAACGATGTAGATTAAATAATGTTCTTCTAAACACAAAACAGATTTAAACCGACTCTGGATGTAGATTAAATAATGTTCTTCTAAACACAAAACAGATTTAAACCGACTCTGTTCAAATACTTTGTTGTAAACTACTGTGTTGCAATAATCGCGATAAACATGGTAAGGTACTAAAATAGAATTGCAGTCAGTGGGGGCACTGTCCAAAATACAATTTCAAAATAACCAAAATTTAATAGGATATAAATGCGATTATTCATAACTTTACTTATATCCTCACCTGTCTTATTTTTTAACTGCTTCAGCTCACACATACTTGCAGAAAATATCAAGTAATTTTCATTAACACTCATTTTTCACTAAATCAGCTTGAAATAAATCATCTAACCCTTAATTACTCTTCTGTTGAAATTTATTCAACTTGGCTTATGCAATTCATCCACAATATGCTGCTTAATTTTGAACATTTTGAGATACAAGCTATTTATGCGGATTTCTTGCTTCTATATCGCTGCTAACTTCAAGTATAATTGCATTTGCTTTTTAATATGCTCATTAAGTTTAACAGCAATTTTTTCTAATTCCACATATTTTTTAATCCGTATTCGTCTATTTCATATTCATCAGCATATGAATTCGTCATTTCCCAAGTAGCGTATGCTGAGGTGTAATATACCAATTACTAAGTCTTGTTAGTTCTTTGTTTCCCAATTTAGATTTTTCACTAACCGTATGTACGCCGTAATTATCGCTATTTTTTAACCATTTCTTCAATCATACTGATTCATGAGGGGTGCTCAATTATTTCTGGTGATATATTTTGCGCGCGAATTAGTAAAGTGCACTCGTAAAGGGATATACACCAAATTTGTCTAACGAAATATTTACCAGTCACATGAGCAGATAAACATGTATGATATGTATTATAATTTAATTATTGCACGTATTTGCTTTATTTCTTAACCTAACTAGATAGCAGCTTATTTACCTGCCAGCATAAAAAAATATAGAACTAAGTAAAACGTCAATTGTATTCAATAAACCCTTGTATGTGAGGTTTCCTAGATCTGTCTAAAACTTATATGATTTTCAAATATGTAAAGATTTGGAGTATTTGTTTTATTTCTTAACCTAAGTAGATAGCAGCTTATTTACCTGCCGGCGTAAAAATTATAGAACTAAGTAAAACGTCAATTGTATTCAATTAACCCTTGTATGTGAGGTTTCCTAGATCTGTCTAAAACTTATATGATTTTCAAATATGTAAAGATTTGGAGTATTTGTTTTATTTCTTAACCTAAGTAGATAGCAGCTTATTTACCTGCCAGCATAAAAAAATATAGAACTAAGTAAAACGTCAATTGTATTCAATAAACCCTTGTATGTGAGGTTTCCTAGATCTGTCTAAACTTATATGATTTTCAAATATGTAAAGATTTGGAGTATTTGCATTATTTCTTAACCTAAGTAGATAGCAGCTTATTTATCTGCCAGCATAAAAAATATAGAACTAAGTAAAACGTCAATTGTATTCAATAAACCCTTGTATGTGAGGTTTCCTAGATCTATCTAAACTTATATGATTTTCAAATATGTAAAGATTTGGAGTATTTGCATTATTTCTTAACCTAAGTAGATAGCAACTTATTTACCTGCCGGCGTAAAAATTATAGAACTAAGTAAAACGTCAATTGTATTCAATAAACCCTTGTATGTGAGGTTTCCTAGATCTGTCTAAACTTATATGATTTTCAAATATGTAAAGAATTGGAGTGAAATTTTACATACAGACACTGATAGCCTTATTTATAGTTTTAATGTACCTGATATTTATGAAATTATCATCAGTCGGGTCAATACATCTGACTATCCACCTAATAATATATACCCCTAGTAAATAAACAAGTTTTGGGTTTAATGAAAGATGAAAATATTGTACGTATTTGTTTTCAACCTGTCTTCGTAATATATAAACCTACAAGCAGGTTATTTACCACCCTACAAACAAGTTGAGCCATGTCCGTTACTGCACGTGCTTGATATAGGTCACTAACGCGTGACTCATACACGTAACGGCTGCATTCCGATATAGGTCAATAACACTGACGCGTGCCAACTGCAAGTATGACTCATACACGCAACGGTTGCATGGAGCAGGTGTCTGCTATGAAGCTGAGGGCAAAGATCTTAGCACGTGCAATGACGTCACGCCGCCGCCGCCACGCCACGCCGCCAACCGTCGCCACCGCTAACCGTCGCCAACCGTCACCCTCGCCGCCCCCCTAGCCACCAGCCGTCACCCTCGCCGCCCCCCTAGCCGCCCCCCTAGCCTCCAGCCGTCACCCTCGCCCCGCCCCCCTGCCACCAGCCGTCACCCTCGCCGCCCCCCTAGCCACCAGCCGTCGCCAGCCGTTACCCTAGCCACACCCCCTGCCAAGCCACCAGCCGTCACCAGCCGTTACCCTAGCCACGCCCCCCGCCAAGCCACCAGCCGTCGCCAGCCGTCACCCTAGCCACGCCCCCCGCCAAGCCACCAGCCGTCGCCAGCCGTCACCCACGCCCCCCGCCAAGCCACCAACCGTCACCACACCATCACCCTCGACGGCCCCCTGCCCCGCCCCCTGCCAAGCCACCAGCCGTCACCAGCCGTCACCCTAACCACGCCCCCTGCCACGCCACCAGCCGTCACCAGCCGTTACCCTAGCCACGCCCCCTGCCAAGCCACCAGCCATCACCCTCGCCGCCCCCCTGCCCCGCCCCCTGCCAAGCCACCAGCCGTCACCACGCCATCACCCTTGACGGCCGCCATTTTGAAATATGAGCCAGAACTCTCACTGTTTCCCTACTTTAGATTTATTTAATAAGTTTGAATCTAGCTTTTTTTTCTGATGAGTAACGATGTTTTTATTATTTTGGAACTAGAAAAGAATATTTTAGTTTTCTCGCTTAAATATCTCGATAAAATTGAATTGTAAGAATATCCCTGAGTAACTTTATTTGTTTATTAAATTTATTTAATAAGTTTGATTCTAGCATTTTTTCCTGACGAGTAACGATGTTTTTATTATTTTGGAACTAGAAACGAATATTTTAGTTTTCTCGCTTAAATATCGCGATAAAATTGAATTGTAAGAATATCCCTGAGTAACTTTATTTGTTTATTAGATTTATTTTATAAGTTTGATTCTAGCATTTTTTCCTGACGAGAAACGATGTTTTTATTATTTTGAATCTAGAAACGAATATTTTAGTTTTCTAGCTTAAATATCACGATAAAATTGAATTGTAAGAATATCCCTGAGTAACTTTATTTGTTTATTAAATTTAGTTAATAAGTTTGATTCTAGCATTTTTTCCTGACGAGTAACGATGTTTTTATTATTTTGGAACTAGAAACGAATATTTTAGTTTTCTCGCTTAAATATCACGATAAAATTGAATTGTTAGAATATTACTGTGTAACTTTATTTGTTTATTAGATTTTTTTAATAAGTTTGATTCTAGCATTTTTTCCTGACGACTAACGATGTTTTTACTATTTTGGAACAAGAAAGGAATATTTTAGTTTTCTCGCTTAAATATCACGATAAAATTGAATTGCAAGAATATCCCTCTGTAACTTTATTTGTTTATTAGATTTTTTTTATAAGTTTGATTCTAGCATTTTTTCCTGACGAGAAAAGATGCTTTCATTATTTTGAATCTAGAAACGAATATTTTAGTTTTCTCGCTTAAATATCACGATAAAATTTAATTGTAAGAGTATCCGTGAGTAACTTTACTTGTTTATTAAATTTAGTTAATAAGTTTGATTCTAGCATTTTTTCCTGACGAGTAACGATGTTTTTATTATTTTGAATCTAGAAACGAATATTTTTGTTTTCTCGCTTAAATATCACGATAAAATTAAATTGTAAGAATATCCCTCTGTAACTTTATTTGTTTATTAGATGTTTTTTATAAGTTTGATTCTAGCATTTTTTCCTGACGAGTAACGATGTTTTTATTATTTTGGAACTAGAAACGAATATTTTAGTTTTCTCGCTTAAATATCGCGATAAAATTGAATTGTAAGAATATCCCTGAGTAACTTTATTTGTTTATTAGATTTATTTTATAAGTTTGATTCTAGCATTTTTTCCTGACGAGAAACGATGTTTTTATTATTTTGAATCTAGAAACGAATATTTTAGTTTTCTAGCTTAAATATCACGATAAAATTGAATTGTAAGAATATCCCTGAGTAACTTTATTTGTTTATTAAATTTAGTTAATAAGTTTGATTCTAGCATTTTTTCCTGACGAGTAACGATGTTTTTATTATTTTGGAACTAGAAACGAATATTTTAGTTTTCTCGCTTAAATATCACGATAAAATTGAATTGTTAGAATATTACTGTGTAACTTTATTTGTTTATTAGATTTTTTTAATAAGTTTGATTCTAGCATTTTTTCCTGACGAGTAACGATGTTTTTACTATTTTGGAACAAGAAAGGAATATTTTAGTTTTCTCGCTTAAATATCACGATAAAATTGAATTGTAAGAATATCCCTCTGTAACTTTATTTGTTTATTAGATTTTTTTATAAGTTTGATTCTAGCATTTTTTCCTGACGAGAAAAGATGTTTTCATTATTTTGAATCTAGAAACGAATATTTTAGTTTTCTCGCTTAAATATCACGATAAAATTTAATTGTAAGAGTATCCGTAAGTAACTTTACTTGTTTATTAAATTTAGTTAATAAGTTTGATTCTAGCATTTTTTCCTGACGAGTAACGATGTTTTTATTATTTTGAATCTAGAAACGAATATTTTTGTTTTCTCGCTTAAATATCACGATAAAATTAAATTGTAAGAATATCCCTCTGTAACTTTATTTGTTTATTAGATGTTTTTTATAAGTTTGATTCTAGCATTTTTTCCTGACGAGTAACGATGTTTTTATTATTTTGAAACTAGAAACGAATATTTTTGTTTTCTCGCTTAAATATCACGATAAAATTAAATTGTAAGAATATCCCTCTGTAACTTTATTTGTTTATTAGATTTTTTTTATAAGTTTGATTCTAGCATTTTTTCCTGACGAGTAACGATGTTTTTATTGTTTTGGAACTAGAAACGAATATTTTAGTTTTCTCGATTAAATATCGCGATAAAATTGAATTGTAAGAATATCCCTGAGTAACTTTATTTGGTTATTAAATTTAGTTAATAAGTTTGATTCTAGCATTTTTTCCTGACGAGTAACGATGTTTTTATTATTTTGGAACTAGAAACGAATATTTTAGTTTTCTCGCTTAAATATCACGATAAAATTGAATTGTAAGAATATCCCTGAGTAACTTTATTTGTTTATTAAATTTATTTAATAAGTTTGATTCTAGCATTTTTTCCTGACGAGTAACGATGTTTTTATTATTTCGGAACTAGAAACGAATATTTTAGTTTTCTCGCTTAAATATCGCGATAAAATTGAATTGTAAGAATATCCCTGAGTATCTTTATTTGTTTATTAAATTTAGTTAATAAGTTTGATTCTAGCATTTTTTCCTGACGAGTAACGATGTTTTTATTATTTTGAATCTAGAAAAGAATATTTTTGTTTTCTCGCTTAAATATCAGGATAAAATTAAATTGTAAGAATATCCCTGTGTAACTTTATTTGTTTATTAGATTTATTTAATAAGTTTGAATCTAGCTTTTTTTCTGATGAGTAACGATGTTTTTATTATTTTGGAACTAGAAACGAATATTTTAGTTTTCTCGCTTAAATATCACGATAAAATTGAATTGTAAGAATATCCCTGAGTAACTTTATTTGTTTATTAAATTTATTTAATAAGTTTGATTCTAGCATTTTTTCCTGACGAGTAACGATGTTTTTATTATTTTGGAACTAGAAACGAATATTTTAGTTTTCTCGCTTAAATATCGCGATAAAATTGAATTGTAAGAATATCCCTGAGTAACTTTATTTGTTTATTAGATTTTTTTTATAAGTTTGATTCTAGCATTTTTTCCTGACGAGAAACGATGTTTTTATTATTTTGAATCTAGAAACGAATATTTTAGTTTTCTCGCTTAAATATCACGATAAAATTGAATTGTAAGAATATCCCTGAGTAACTTTATTTGTTTATTAAATTTAGTTAATAAGTTTGATTCTAGCATTTTTTCCTGACGAGTAACGATGTTTTTATTATTTTGGAACTAGAAACGAATATTTTAGTTTTCTCGCTTAAATATCACGATAAAATTGAATTGTAAGAATATCCCTGTGTAACTTTATTTGTTTATTATATTGTTTTAATAAGTTTGATTCTAGCATTTTTTCCTGACGAGTAACTATGTTTTTACTATTTTGGAACAAGAAAGGAATATTTTAGTTTTCTCGCTTAAATATCACGATAAAATTGAATTGTAAGAATATCCCTCTGTAACTTCATTTGTTTATTAGATGTTTTTTATAAGTTTGATTATAGCATTTTTTCCTGACGAGTAACGATGTTTTTATTATTTTGAAACTAGAAACGAATATTTTAGTTTTCTCGCTTAAATATCACGATAAAATTGAATTGTAAGAATATCCCTGAGTAACTTTATTTGTTTATTAAATTTAGTTAATAAGTTTGATTCTAGCATTTTTTCCTGACGAGTAACGATGTTTTTATTATTTTGATTCTAGAAACGAATATTTTTGTTTTCTCGCTTAAATATCACGATAAAATTAAATTGTAAGAATATCCCTGAGTAACTTTATTTGGTTATTAAATTTAGTTAATAAGTTTGATTCTAGCATTTTTTCCTGACGAGAAACGATGTTTTTATTATTTTGAATCTAGAAACGAATATTTTAGTTTTCTCGCTTAAATATCACGATAAAATTGAATTGTAAGAATATCCCTGAGTATCTTTATTTGTTTATTAAATTTAGTTAATAAGTTTGATTCTAGCATTTTTTCCTGACGAGTAACGATGTTTTTATTATTTTGAATCTAGAAAAGAATATTTTTGTTTTCTCGCTTAAATATCACGATAAAATTAAATTGTAAGAATATCCCTCTGTAACTTTATTTGTTTATTAGATTTTTTTTATAAGTTTGATTCTAGCATTTTTTCCTGACGAGTAACGATGTTTTTATTATTTTGAATCTAGAAACGAATATTTTTGTTTTCTCGCTTAAATATCAGGATAAAATTAAATTGTAAGAATATCCCTGTGTAACTTTATTTGTTTATTAGATTTATTTAATAAGTTTGAATCTAGCTTTTTTTTCTGATGAGTAACGATGTTTTTATTATTTTGGAACTAGAAACGAATATTTTTGTTTTCTCGCTTAAATATCACGATAAAATTGAATTGTAAGAATATCCCTGAGTAACTTTATTTGCTTATTAAATTTATTTAATAAGTTTGATTCTAGCATTTTTTCCTGACGAGTAACGATGTTTTTATTATGTAACAAGTCAAAGTCAGCACATTCTTAGTGAATACAATTAAGTAAAGTAGAGCATGTTGTAATGAGGTCAAATATTCTAAATAGTATTGTTTGACGTAAGTAGCTAACTATTTGCTGACTTAGTACTTTTGTAATTATATATATAGTAGCGTTAGGTCAGTTATAATGACAGTCAAACACAGTGAGATGCAGTCAGAGTAGAGTCGACAGTAGTCAGACAATCAGATGCAGTCACATAGTCAGATAGTCAATACGAGAGTTCAGTAGGAACTCGACAACACCAACCATGTAGTAAGTGTGAATAAATCTTTGTTATTTGTTGAACCAAATTGTAAGTACAAACTTATTTACAACAACCCTAGTACTTGTCCTTTCTCCGGTCTGACAAGAACCCATATAAATTATTTGTTAATTCTTCCTTTTAATTAAGGTCTGGCTTACAAATTGGTAGCAGCGGTGGGATATTTGGCAGATCAGGGTGGCCAATCGTTTTTGGTCCACTCGCGGAAAAGCAAGTATTAGGAATTCAACAATAACAACAGTTGTATTCTATCTGATACAAATGATGGCAGCGATTTGCGAATTTTTTTTTTCTACTACACTGGTAAATTGAAATTCATGGATTCAATGACAACAAGCAAGTAAGTAAATCAAGAAAGATGTACGGCCAAAGAAGATCAAATTACAACGAGAGAAGACCCTCTGTACAATGTTACATTTGCAATGGCAACCACTATGCCAGGCAGTGTCAGCCACAGCATCAGCGTCAACGAGCGAATCACTATCCGAGGGAAGAAAATTACTACTATCCAAGGGAAGAAAATTACAACTACCAGCGGGACGAAAATTACTACCACCAGAGGGAAGAAAATTACAATTATCCGAGGGAAGAAAATTACAACTGCCAGAGGGAAGAAAATTACAATTATCCGAGGAAAGAAAATTACAACTACCAGAGGGAAGAAAATTACAATTATCCGAGAAAAGAAAATTACAATTACCAGAGAGAAGAAAATTACCATTATCAGAGGGAAGAAAATTACCGTTATCAGAGGGAAGAAAAATACAATTACCAGGATGAAGAAAACTACAATGATCAGAGAGGCGATTACTACGACTACCAGAGAGAAGATGACGACACTCATTATAGAAGAAATCAAGTTCAGTGTTATAATTGCAATGGCAACCATTACGCCAGGCATTGTCAGCGTGAGCGTCAGCATAAGCGTCAGCATAAGCGTGAGCGTCAGCATATGTATCAGCGGCAGCAGTCAAATGTTTACGAAAGTCAAAAAGAAGAAGACATTGAAGATGATACACGCTGTAAATGCGAGCAAACAGAAATAGGCCAAAATAAGAAGAATAATGAAGAAATAGACGCGGAAGAATTAAAAGAGATGGAGGAAATTACGTGGTTCTTTAATATGTTAAGAATGGCGGAAATATCCGGTGACCAAGAGGCAGCTCTTATGATTTATAACCACTTAGATGGCATTCCGATGGACGATGGAGTATTAAGATGTTTTGGATGTAAGATGCCTAAGAAAAAGTACTGTCTTTGTGAACAAATTAAAGAAAGAGAAAGAGAAAATATTGCTGAATTAGACAAGAATGAGGATGATTCCCAACAAGTGAGTTCAGAAGAAGACCGTAGCAGTGAAGAGAGACCTAATGACGCCGTTACCAAGGAAGCTCCGGAAATTTACGAGGTAAATAGGGAGGAAAAAAAAGCATCAGGGGTTAAAAATGATGGCTTAAAAGAGGGTACGGGTATTGTGGAAATTTCACAAGCGGTTAATGTAGGAAATGACGAAGTTGGACAGATCAGCATTAAGTTCAAAAGCAGCAAACAGTTTCAGAGAAATAAAGAACAAATAAAACAGTACGGTAGGAAGAATCCACATCAAATGAAGAACTCCACAACAGATGGCCAAAAGATGAAAAGAAGTACGAGCAAACGAGATTCGATATTTAGACGACATAAGCAGTACTACAAGAAGAAATTCAAACCAAATTTGACATTCACAAATAACCGCAAAAAAGAACGAGATGCGAGGTATAAACTTCAATTTTATTCTAGTGTTGTGCGTTATAAAATAAACATAAGACGATGGTGGTGTTTATTTGGACTATTTTATGGATGGTACAAGTGATAAAAGTGTTTTGTGTTTATGTATATTTAATTTAAAATTAGTCAAAGTTAAGGTATAAAAAAGGGAATGTAACAAGGAAATAATAGTTAAATTATGTTTTGTGTAATATGTAAATTGTGCCCCTTTGCAGGAAGCAAATTGTTTGAAAAAGGGAGGAATGTAACAAGTCAAAGTCAGCACATTCTTAGTGAATACAATTAAGTAAAGTAGAGCATGTTGTAATGAGGTCAAATATTCTAAATAGTATTGTTTGACGTAAGTAGCTAACTATTTGCTGACTTAGTACTTTTGTAATTATATATATAGTAGCGTTAGGTCAGTTATAATGACAGTCAAACACAGTGAGATGCAGTCAGAGTAGAGTCGACAGTAGTCAGACAATCAGATGCAGTCACATAGTCAGATAGTCAATACGAGAGTTCAGTAGGAACTCGACAACACCAACCATGTAGTAAGTGTGAATAAATCTTTGTTATTTGTTGAACCAAATTGTAAGTACAAACTTATTTACAACAACCCTAGTACTTGTCCTTTCTCCGGTCTGACAAGAACCCATATAAATTATTTGTTAATTCTCCTTTAAATAAGGGAGGCTTACAATTATTTTGGAACTAGAAACGAATATTTTAGTTTTCTCGTTTAAATATCGCGATAAAATTGAATTGTAAGAATATCCCTGAGTAACTTTATTTGTTTATTAAATTTAGTTAATAAGTTTGATTCTAGCATTTTTTCCTGACGAGTAACGATGTTTTTATTATTTTGAATCTAGAAACGAATATTTTTGTTTTCTCGCTAAATATCACGATAAAATTAAATTGTAAGAATATCCCTCTGTAACTTTATTTGTTTATTAGATTTTTTTTATAAGTTTGATTCTAGCATTTTGTCCTGACGAGTAACGATGTTTTTATTATTTTGAATCTAGAAACGAATATTTTAGTTTTCTCGCTTAAATATCACGATAAAATTTAATTGTAAGAATATCCCTGAGTAACTTTATTTGTTTATTAAATTTAGTTAATAAGTTTGATTCTAGCATTTTTTCCTGACGAGTAACGATGTTTTTATTATTTTGAATCTAGAAACGAATATTTTAGTTTTCTCGCTTAAATATCACGATAAAATTGAATTGTAAGAATATCCCTGAGTAACTTTATTTGTTTATTAAATTTAGTTAATAAGTTTGATTCTAGCATTTTTTCCTGACGAGTAACGATGTTTTTATTATTTTGAATCTAGAAACGAATATTTTTGTTTTCTCGCTTAAATATCACGATAAAATTAAATTGTAAGAATATACCTCTGTAACTTTATTTGTTTATTAGATGTTTTTTATAAGTTTGATTCTAGCATTTTTTCCTGACGAGAAACGATGTTTTTATTATTTTGAATCTAGAAACGAATATTTTAGTTTTCTCGCTTAAATATCACGATAAAATTGAATTGTAAGAATATCCCTCTGTAACTTTATTTGTTTATTAGATGTTTTTTATAAGTTTGATTCTAGCATTTTTTCCTGACGAGAAAAGATGTTTTCATTATTTTGAATCTAGAAAAGAATATTTTAGTTTTCTCGCTTAAATATCACGATAAAATTAAATTGTGAGAATATCCCTGAGTAACTTAATTTGTTTATTATATTTTTTTTATAAGTTTGATTCTAGCATTTTTTCCAGACGAGTAACTATGTTTTTATTATTTTGGAACTAGAAACGAATATTTTAGTTTTCTCGTTTAAATATCGCGATAAAATTGAATTGTAAGAATATCCCTGAGTAACTTTATTTGTTTATTAGATTTTTTTTATAAGTTTGATTCTAGCATTTTTTCCTGACGAGAAACGATGTTTTTATTATTTTGAATCTAGAAACGAATATTTTAGTTTTCTCGCTTAAATATCACGATAAAATTGAATTGTAAGAATATCCCTGAGTAACTTTATTTGTTTATTAAATTTAGTTAATAAGTTTGATTCTAGCATTTTTTCCTGACGAGTAACGATGTTTTTATTATTTTGAATCTAGAAACGAATATTTTTGTTTTCTCGCTTAAATATCACGATAAAATTAAATTGTGAGAATATCCCTGAGTAACTTAATTTGTTTATTATATTTTTTTTATAAGTTTGATTCTAGCATTTTTTCCAGACGAGTAACTATGTTTTTATTATTTTGGAACTAGAAACGAATATTTTAGTTTTCTCGTTTAAATATCGCGATAAAATTGAATTGTAAGAATATCCCTGAGTAACTTTATTTGTTTATTAGATTTTTTTTATAAGTTTGATTCTAGCATTTTTTCCTGACGAAAAACGATGTTTTTATTATTTTGAATCTAGAAACGAATATTTTAGTTTTCTCGCTTAAATATCGCGATAAAATTGAATTGTAAGAATATCCCTGAGTACCTTTATTTGTTTATTAGATTTTTTTTATAAGTTTGATTCTAGCATTTTTTCCTGACGAGAAACGATGTTTTTATTATTTTGAATCTAGAAACGAATATTTTAGTTTTCTCGCTTAAATATCACGATAAAATTGAATTGTAAGAATATCCCTCTGTAACTTTATTTGTTTATTAGATGTTTTTTATAAGTTTGATTCTAGCATTTTTTCCTGACGAGTAACGATGTTTTTATTGTTTTGGAACTAGAAACGAATATTTTAGTTTTCTCGATTAAATATCGCGATAAAATTGAATTGTAAGAATATCCCTGAGTAACTTTATTTGTTTATTAAGTTTAGTTAATAAGTTTGATTCTAGCATTTTTTCCTGACGAGTAACGATGTTTTTATTATTTTGATTCTAGAAACGAATATTTTTGTTTTCTCGCTTAAATATCACGATAAAATTAAATTGCAAGAATATCCCTGTGTAACTTTATTTGTTTATTGGATTTTTTTTATAAGTTTGATTCTAGCATTTTTTCCTGACGAGTAACGATGTTTTTATTATTTTGAAACTAGAAACGAATATTTTTGTTTTCTCGCTTAAATATCACGATAAAATTAAATTGTAAGAATATCCCTGAGTAACTTAATTTGTTTATTATATTTTTTTTATAAGTTTGATTCTAGCATTTTTTCCAGACGAGTAACTATGTTTTTATTATTTTGGAACTAGAAACGAATATTTTAGTTTTCTCGTTTAAATATCGCGATAAAATTGAATTGTAAGAATATCCCTGAGTAACTTTATTTGTTTATTAGATTTTTTTTATAAGTTTGATTCTAGCATTTTTTCCTGACGAGAAAATATGTTTTCATTATTTTGAATCTAGAAACGAATATTTTAGTTTTCTCGCTTAAATATCACGATAAAATTGAATTGTAAGAATATCCCTCTGTAACTTTATTTGTTTATTAGATGTTTTTTATAAGTTTGATTCTAGCATTTTTTCCTGACGAGTAACGATATTTTTATTGTTTTGGAACTAGAAACGAATATTTTAGTTTTCTCGATTAAATATCGCGATAAAATTGAATTGTAAGAATATCCCTGAGTAACTTTATTTGTTTATTAAGTTTAGTTAATAAGTTTGATTCTAGCATTTTTTCCTGACGAGTAACGATGTTTTTATTATTTTGATTCTAGAAACGAATATTTTTGTTTTCTCGCTTAAATATCACGATAAAATTAAATTGCAAGAATATCCCTGTGTAACTTTATTTGTTTATTAGATTTTTTTAATAAGTTTGATTCTAGCATTTTTTCCTGATGAGTAACGATGTTTTTACTATTTTGGAACTAGAAACGAATATTTTAGTTTTCTCGCTTAAATATCGCGATAAAATTGAATTGTAAGAATATCCCTGAGTACCTTTATTTGTTTATTAGATTTTTTTTATAAGTTTGATTCTAGCATTTTTTCCTGACGAGAAACGATGTTTTTATTATTTTGAATCTAGAAACGAATATTTTAGTTTTCTCGCTTAAATATCACGATAAAATTGAATTGTAAGAATATCCCTGAGTAACTTTATTTGTTCATTAAATTTAGTTAATAAGTTTGATTCTAGCATTTTTTCCTGCCGAGTAACGATGTTTTTATTATTTTGAATCTAGAAACGAATATTTTTGTTTTCTCGCTTACATATCACGATAAAATTAAATTGTAAGAATATCCCTCTGTAACTTTATTTGTTTATTAGATTTTTTTTATAAGTTTGATTCTAGCATTTTTTCCTGACGAGTAACGATGTTTTTATTATTTTGGAACTAGAACCGAATATTTTAGTTTTCTCGCTTAAATATCGCGATAAAATTGAATTGTAAGAATATCCCTGAGTAACTTTATTTGTTTATTAGATTTTTTTATAAGTTTGATTCTAGCATTTTTTCCTGACGAGTAACGATGTTTTTATTATTTTGGAACTAGAACCGAATATTTTAGTTTTCTCGCTTAAATATCACGATAAAATTGAATTGTAAGAATATACCTCTGTAACTTTATTTGTTTATTAGATGTTTTTTATAAGTTTGATTCTAGCATTTTTTCCTGACGAGAAACGATGTTTTTATTATTTTGAATCTAGAAACGAATATTTTAGTTTTCTCGCTTAAATATCACGATAAAATTGAATTGTAAGAATATCCCTCTGTAACTTTATTTGTTTATTAGATGTTTTTTATAAGTTTGATTCTAGCATTTTTTCCTGACGAGTAACGATGTTTTTATTATTTTGAAACTAGAAACGAATATTTTTGTTTTCTCGCTTAAATATCACGATAAAATTAAATTGTAAGAATATCCCTGAGTAACTTAATTTGTTTATTATATTTTTTTTATAAGTTTGATTCTAGCATTTTTTCCAGACGAGTAACTAAGTTTTTATTATTTTGGAACTAGAAACGAATATTTTAGTTTTCTCGTTTAAATATCGCGATAAAATTGAATTGTAAGAATATCCCTGAGTAACTTTATTTGTTTATTAGATTTTTTTATAAGTTTGATTCTAGCATTTTTTCCTGACGAGAAAAGATGTTTTCATTATTTTGAATCTAGAAACGAATATTTTAGTTTTCTCGCTTAAATATCACGATAAAATTTAATTGTAAGAATATCCCTGAGTAACTTTACTTGTTTATTAAATTTAGTTAATAAGTTTGATTCTAGCATTTTTTCCTGACGAGTAACGATGTTTTTATTATTTTGAATCTAGAAACGAATATTTTTGTTTTCTCGCTTAAATATCACGATAAAATTAAATTGTAAGAATATCCCTCTGTAACTTTATTTGTTTATTAGATGTTTTTTATAAGTTTGATTCTAGCATTTTTTCCTGACGAGTAACGATGTTTTTATTGTTTTGGAACTAGAAACGAATATTTTAGTTTTCTCGATTAAATATCGCGATAAAATTGAATTGTAAGAATATCCCTGAGTAACTTTATTTGGTTATTAAATTTAGTTAATAAGTTTGATTCTAGCATTTTTTCCTGACGAGTAACGATGTTTTTATTATTTTGGAACTAGAAACGAATATTTTAGTTTTCTCGCTTTAATATCGCGATAAAATTGAATTGTAAGAATGTCCCTGAGTAACTTTATTTGTTTATTAGATTTTTTTTATAAGTTTGATTCTAGCATTTTTTCCTGACGAGAAACGATGTTTTTATTATTTTGAATCTAGGAACGAATATTTTAATTTTCTCGCTTAAATATCACGATAAAATTGAATTGTAAGAATATCCCTGAGTAACTTTATTTGTTTATTAAATTTAGTTAATAAGTTTGATTCTAGCATTTTTTCCCGACGAGTAACGATGTTTTTATTATTTTGATTCTAGAAACGAATATTTTTGTTTTCTCGCTTAAATATCACGATAAAATTAAATTGTAAGAATATCCCTGAGTAACTTTATTTGGTTATTAAATTTAGTTAATAAGTTTGATTCTAGCATTTTTTCCTGACGAGTAACGATGTTTTCATTATTTTGAATCTAGAAACGAATATTTTTGTTTTCTCGCTTAAATATCACGATAAAATTAAATTGTAAGAATATCCCTCTGTAACTTTATTTGTTTATTAGATGTTTTTTATAAGTTTGATTCTAGCATTTTTTCCTGACGAGAAACGATGTTTTTATTATTTTGAATCTAGAAACGAATATTTTAGTTTTCTCGCTTAAATATCACGATAAAATTGAATTGTAAGAATACCCCTGAGTAACTTTATTTGTTTATTAAGTTTAAATAATAAGTTTGATTCTAGCATTTTTTCCTGACGAGTAACGATGTTTTTATTATTTTGATTCTAGAAACGAATATTTTAGTTTTCTCGCTTAAATATCACGATAAAATTAAATTGTAAGAATATCCCTGTGTAACTTTATTTGTTTATTAGATTTTTTTAATAAGTTTGATTCTAGCATTTTTTCCTGACGAGTAACGATGTTTTTACTGTATTGGAACTAGAAACGAATATTTTAGTTTTCTCGCTTAAATATCACGATAAAATTGAATTGTAAGAATATCCCTGAGTAACTTTATTTGTTTATTAAATTTATTTAATAAGTTTGACTCTAGCATTTTTTCCTGACGAGAAAAGATGTTTTCATTATTTTGAATCTAGAAACGAATATTTTTGTTTTCTCGCTTAAATATCACGATAAAATTAAATTGTAAGAATATCCCTCTGTAACTTTATTTGTTTATTAGATGTTTTTTATAAGTTTGATTCTAGCATTTTTTCCTGACGAGAAACGATGTTTTTATTATTTTGAATCTAGAAACGAATATTTTAGTTTTCTCGCTTAAATATCACGATAAAATTGAATTGTAAGAATATCTCTGAGTAACTTTATTTGTTCATTAAGTTTAAATAATAAGTTTGATTCTAGCATTTTTTCCTGACGAGTAACGATGTTTTTATTATTTTGATTCTAGAAACGAATATTTTAGTTTTCTCGTTTAAATATCGCGATAAAATTGAATTGTAAGAATATCCCTGAGTAACTTTATTTGTTTATTAGATTTTTTTATAAGTTTGATTCTAGCATTTTTTCCTGACGAGAAAAGATGTTTTCATTATTTTGAATCTAGAAACGAATATTTTAGTTTTCTCGCTTAAATATCACGATAAAATTTAATTGTAAGAATATCCCTGAGTAACTTTACTTGTTTATTAAATTTAGTTAATAAGTTTGATTCTAGCATTTTTTCCTGACGAGTAACGATGTTTTTATTATTTTGAATCTAGAAACGAATATTTTTGTTTTCTCGCTTAAATATCACGATAAAATTAAATTGTAAGAATATCCCTCTGTAACTTTATTTGTTTATTAGATGTTTTTTATAAGTTTGATTCTAGCATTTTTTCCTGACGAGTAACGATGTTTTTATTGTTTTGGAACTAGAAACGAATATTTTAGTTTTCTCGATTAAATATCGCGATAAAATTGAATTGTAAGAATATCCCTGAGTAACTTTATTTGGTTATTAAATTTAGTTAATAAGTTTGATTCTAGCATTTTTTCCTGACGAGTAACGATGTTTTTATTATTTTGGAACTAGAAACGAATATTTTAGTTTTCTCGCTTTAATATCGCGATAAAATTGAATTGTAAGAATGTCCCTGAGTAACTTTATTTGTTTATTAGATTTTTTTTATAAGTTTGATTCTAGCATTTTTTCCTGACGAGAAACGATGTTTTTATTATTTTGAATCTAGGAACGAATATTTTAATTTTCTCGCTTAAATATCACGATAAAATTGAATTGTAAGAATATCCCTGAGTAACTTTATTTGTTTATTAAATTAAGTTAATAAGTTTGATTCTAGCATTTTTTCCCGACGAGTAACGATGTTTTTATTATTTTGATTCTAGAAACGAATATTTTTGTTTTCTCGCTTAAATATCACGATAAAATTAAATTGTAAGAATATCCCTGAGTAACTTTATTTGGTTATTAAATTTAGTTAATAAGTTTGATTCTAGCATTTTTTCCTGACGAGTAACGATGTTTTCATTATTTTGAATCTAGAAACGAATATTTTTGTTTTCTCGCTTAAATATCACGATAAAATTAAATTGTAAGAATATCCCTCTGTAACTTTATTTGTTTATTAGATGTTTTTTATAAGTTTGATTCTAGCATTTTTTCCTGACGAGAAACGATGTTTTTATTATTTTGAATCTAGAAACGAATATTTTAGTTTTCTCGCTTAAATATCACGATAAAATTGAATTGTAAGAATATCCCTGAGTAACTTTATTTGTTTATTAAGTTTAAATAATAAGTTTGATTCTAGCATTTTTTCCTGACGAGTAACGATGTTTTTATTATTTTGATTCTAGAAACGAATATTTTAGTTTTCTCGCTTAAATATCACGATAAAATTAAATTGTAAGAATATCCCTGTGTAACTTTATTTGTTTATTAGATTTTTTTAATAAGTTTGATTCTAGCATTTTTTCCTGACGAGTAACGATGTTTTTACTGTATTGGAACTAGAAACGAATATTTTAGTTTTCTCGCTTAAATATCACGATAAAATTGAATTGTAAGAATATCCCTGAGTAACTTTATTTGTTTATTAAGTTTAAATAATAAGTTTGATTCTAGCATTTTTTCCTGACGAGTAACGATGTTTTTATTATTTTGATTCTAGAAACGAATATTTTAGTTTTCTCGCTTAAATATCACGATAAAATTAAATTGTAAGAATATCCCTGTGTAACTTTATTTGTTTATTAGATTTTTTTAATAAGTTTGATTCTAGCATTTTTTCCTGACGAGTAACGATGTTTTTATTATTTTGGAACTAGAAACGAATATTTTAGTTTTCTCGCTTAAATATCGCGATAAAATTGAATTGTAAGAATATCCCTGAGTAACTTTATTTGTTTATTAGATTTTTTTTATAAGTTTGATTCTAGCATTTTTTCCTGACGAGAAACGATGTTTTTATTATTTTGAATCTAGAAAAGAATATTTTAGTTTTCTCGCTTAAATATCACGATAAAATTGAATTGTAAGAATATCCCTGAGTAACTTTATTTGTTTATTAGTTTTTTTTAATAAGTTTGATTCTAGCATTTTTTCCTGACGAGTAACGATGTTTTTATTATTTTGAATCTAGAAACGAATATTTTTGTTTTCTCGCTTAAATATCACGATAAAATTAAATTGTAAGAATATCCCTCTGTAACTTTATTTGTTTATTAGATTTTTTTTATAAGTTTGATTCTAGCATTTTTCCTGACGAGTAACGATTTTTTTATTATTTTGGAACTAGAACCGAATATTTTAGTTTTCTCGCTTAAATATCGCGATAAAATTGAATTGTAAGAATATCCCTGAGTAACTTAATTTGTTTATTATTTTTTTTTTATAAGTTTGATTCTAGCATTTTTTCCAGACGAGTAACTATGTTTTTATTATTTTGGAACTAGAAACGAATATTTTAGTTTTCTCGTTTAAATATCGCGATAAAATTGAATTGTAAGAATATCCCTGAGTAACTTTATTTGTTTATTAGATTTTTTTATAAGTTTGATTCTAGCATTTTTTCCTGACGAGAAAAGATGTTTTCATTATTTTGAATCTAGAAACGAATATTTTAGTTTTCTCGCTTAAATATCACGATAAAATTTAATTGTAAGAATATCCCTGAGTAACTATACTTGTTTATTAAATTTAGTTAATAAGTTTGATTCTAGCATTTTTTCCTGACGAGTAACGATGTTTTTATTATTTTGAATCTAGAAACGAATATTTTTGTTTTCTCGCTTAAATATCACGATAAAATTAAATTGTAAGAATATCCCTCTGTAACTTTATTTGTTTATTAGATGTTTTTTATAAGTTTGATTCTAGCATTTTTTCCTGACGAGTAACGATGTTTTTATTGTTTTGGAACTAGAAACGAATATTTTAGTTTTCTCGATTAAATATCGCGATAAAATTGAATTGTATGAATATCCCTGAGTAACTTTATTTGGTTATTAAATTTAGTTAATAAGTTTGATTCTAGCATTTTTTCCTGACGAGTAACGATGTTTTTATTATTTTGGAACTAGAAACGAATATTTTAGTTTTCTCGCTTTAATATCGCGATAAAATTGAATTGTAAGAATGTCCCTGAGTAACTTTATTTGTTTATTAGATTTTTTTTATAAGTTTGATTCTAGCATTTTTTCCTGACGAGAAACGATGTTTTTATTATTTTGAATCTAGGAACGAATATTTTAATTTTCTCGCTTAAATATCACGATAAAATTGAATTGTAAGAATATCCCTGAGTAACTTTATTTGTTTATTAAATTTAGTTAATAAGTTTGATTCTAGCATTTTTTCCCGACGAGTAACGATGTTTTTATTATTTTGATTCTAGAAACGAATATTTTTGTTTTCTCGCTTAAATATCACGATAAAATTAAATTGTAAGAATATCCCTGAGTAACTTTATTTGGTTATTAAATTTAGTTAATAAGTTTGATTCTAGCATTTTTTCCTGACGAGTAACGATGTTTTTATTATTTTGAATCTAGAAACGAATATTTTTGTTTTCTCGCTTAAATATCACGATAAAATTAAATTGTAAGAATATCCCTCTGTAACTTTATTTGTTTATTAGATGTTTTTTATAAGTTTGATTCTAGCATTTTTTCCTGACGAGAAACGATGTTTTTATTATTTTGAATCTAGAAACGAATATTTTAGTTTTCTCGCTTAAATATCACGATAAAATTGAATTGTAAGAATATCCCTGAGTAACTTTATTTGTTTATTAAGTTTAAATAATAAGTTTGATTCTAGCATTTTTTCCTGACGAGTAACGATGTTTTTATTATTTTGATTCTAGAAACGAATATTTTAGTTTTCTCGCTTAAATATCACGATAAAATTAAATTGTAAGAATATCCCTGTGTAACTTTATTTGTTTATTAGATTTTTTTAATAAGTTTGATTCTAGCATTTTTTCCTGACGAGTAACGATGTTTTTACTGTATTGGAACTAGAAACGAATATTTTAGTTTTCTCGCTTAAATATCACGATAAAATTGAATTGTAAGAATATCCCTGAGTAACTTTATTTGTTTATTAAATTTATTTAATAAGTTTGACTCTAGCATTTTTTCCTGACGAGTAACGATGTTTTTATTATTTTGGAACTAGAAACGAATATTTTAGTTTTCTCGCTTAAATATCGCGATAAAATTGAATTGTAAGAATATCCCTGAGTAACTTTATTTGTTTATTAGATTTTTTTTATAAGTTTGATTCTAGCATTTTTTCCTGACGAGAAACGATGTTTTTATTATTTTGAATCTAGAAACGAATATTTTAGTTTTCTCGCTTATATATCACGATAAAATTGAATTGTAAGAATATCCCTGAGTAACTTTATTTGTTTATTAGTTTTTTTTAATAAGTTTGATTCTAGCATTTTTTCCTGATGAGTAACGATGTTTTTATTATTTTGAATCTAGAAACGAATATTTTTGTTTTCTCGCTTAAATATCACGATAAAATTAAATTGTAAGAATATCCCTCTGTAACTTTATTTGTTTATTAGATTTTTTTTATAAGTTTGATTCTAGCATTTTTTCCTGACGAGTAACGATTTTTTTATTATTTTGAACTAGAACCGAATATTTTAGTTTTCTCGCTTAAATATCGCGATAAAATTGAATTGTAAGAATATCCCTGAGTAACTTTATTTGTTTATTAGATTTTTTTTATAAGTTTGATTCTAGCATTTTTTCCTGACGAGAAACGATGTTTTTATTATTTTGAATCTAGAAACGAATATTTTAGTTTTCTCGCTTAAATATCACGATAAAATTGAATTGTAAGAATATCCCTGAGTAACTTTATTTGTTTATTAAATTTAGTTAATAAGTTTGATTCAAGCACTATATCCTGACGAGTAACGATGTTTTTATTATTTTGAATCTAGAAACGAATATTTTAGTTTTCTCGCTTAAATATCACGATAAAATTAAATTGTAAGAATATCCCTCTGTAACTTTATTTGTTTATTAGATGTTTTTTATCAGTTTGATTCTAGCATTTTTTCCTGACGAGAAACGATGTTTTTATTATTTTGAATCTAGAAACGAAAATTTTAGTTTTCTCGCTTAAATATCACGATAAAATTGAATTGTAAGAATATCCCTGAGTAACTTTATTTGTTTATTAGTTTTTTTTAATAAGTTTGATTCTAGCATTTTTTCCTGACGAGGAACGATGTTTTTATTATTTTGAATCTAGAAACGAATATTTTTGTTTTCTCGCTTAAATATCACGATAAAATTAAATTGTAAGAATATCCCTCTGTAACTTTATTTGTTTATTAGATGTTTTTTATAAGTTTGATTCTAGCATTTTTTCCTGACGAGAAACGATGTTTTTATTATTTTGAATCTAGAAACGAATATTTTAGTTTTCTCGCTTAAATATCACGATAAAATTGAATTGTAAGAATATCCCTGAGTAACTTTATTTGTTTATTAAGTTTAAATAATAAGTTTGATTCTAGCATTTTTTCCTGACGAGTAACGATGTTTTTATTATTTTGATTCTAGAAACGAATATTTTAGTTTTCTCGCTTAAATATCACGATAAAATTAAATTGTAAGAATAGCCCTGTGTAACTTTATTTGTTTATTAGATTTTTTTAATAAGTTTGATTGTAGCATTTTTTCCTGACGAGTAACGATGTTTTTACTGTATTGGAACTAGAAACGAATATTTTAGTTTTCTCGCTTAAATATCACGATAAAATTGAATTGTAAGAATATCCCTGAGTAACTTTATTTGTTTATTAAATTTATTTAATAAGTTTGACTCTAGCATTTTTTCCTGACGAGTAACGATGTTTTTATTATTTTGGAACTAGAAACGAATATTTTAGTTTTCTCGCTTAAATATCGCGATAAAATTGAATTGTAAGAATATCCCTGAGTAACTTTATTTGTTTATTAGATTTTTTTTATAAGTTTGATTCTAGCATTTTTTCCTGACGAGAAACGATGTTTTTATTATTTTGAATCTAGAAACGAATATTTTAGTTTTCTCGCTTAAATATCACGATAAAATTGAATTGTAAGAATATCCCTGAGTAACTTTATTTGTTTATTAGTTTTTTTTAATAAGTTTGATTCTAGCATTTTTTCCTGACGAGTAACGATGTTTTTATTATTTTGAATCTAGAAACGAATATTTTTGTTTTCTCGCTTAAATATCACGATAAAATTAAATTGTAAGAATATCCCTCTGTAACTTTATTTGTTTATTAGATTTTTTTTATAAGTTTGATTCTAGCATTTTTTCCTGACGAGTAACGATTTTTTTATTATTTTGGAACTAGAACCGAATATTTTAGTTTTCTCGCTTAAATATCGCGATAAAATTGAATTGTAAGAATATCCCTGAGTAACTTTATTTGTTTATTAGATTTTTTTTATAAGTTTGATTCTAGCATTTTTTCCTGACGAGAAACGATGTTTTTATTATTTTGAATCTAGAAACGAATATTTAAGTTTTCTCGCTTAAATATCACGATAAAATTGAATTGTAAGAATATCCCTGAGTAACTTTATTTGTTTATTAAATTTAGTTAATAAGTTTGATTCAAGCACTATATCCTGACGAGTAACGATGTTTTTATTATTTTGAATCTAGAAACGAATATTTTAGTTTTCTCGCTTAAATATCACGATAAAATTAAATTGTAAGAATATCCCTCTGTAACTTTATTTGTTTATTAGATGTTTTTTATCAGTTTGATTCTAGCATTTTTTCCTGACGAGAAACGATGTTTTTATTATTTTGAATCTAGAAACGAAAATTTTAGTTTTCTCGCTTAAATATCACGATAAAATTGAATTGTAAGAATATCCCTCTGTAACTTTATTTGTTTATTAGATGTTTTTTATAAGTTTGTTTCTAGCATTTTTTCCTGACGAGTAACGATGTTTTTATTATTTTGAATCTAGAAACGAATATTTTTGTTTTCTCGCTTAAATATCACGATAAAATTAAATTGTAAGAATATCCCTCTGTAACTTTATTTGTTTATTAGATGTTTTTTATCAGTTTGATTCTAGCATTTTTTCCTGACGAGAAACGATGTTTTTATTATATTGAATCTAGAAACGAAAATTTTAGTTTTCTCGCTTAAATATCACGATAAAATTGAATTGTAAGAATATCCCTGAGTAACTTTATTTGTTTATTAGTTTTTTTTAATAAGTTTGATTCTAGCATTTTTTCCTGACGAGGAACGATGTTTTTATTATTTTGAATCTAGAAACGAATATTTTTGTTTTCTCGCTTAAATATCACGATAAAATTAAATTGTAAGAATATCCCTCTGTAACTTTATTTGTTTATTAGATTTTTTTTATAAGTTTGATTCTAGTATTTTTTCCTGACGAGTAACGATGTTTTTATTATTTTGGAACTAGAAAGGAATATTTTAGTTTTCTCGCTTAAATATCGCGATAAAATTGAATTGTAAGAATATCCCTGAGTAACTTTATTTGTTTATTAGATTTTTTTTATAAGTTTGATTCTAGCATTTTTTCCTGACGAGTAACGATGTTTTTATTATTTTTTAACTAGAAACGAATATTTTAGTTTTCTCGTTTAAATATCGCGATAAAATTGAATTGTAAGAATATCCCTGAGTAACTTTATTTGTTTATTAGTTTTTTTTTAATAAGTTTGATTCTAGCATTTCGTCCTGACGAGTAACGATGTTTTTATTATTTTGAATATAGAAAAGAATATTTTTGTTTTATCGCTTAAATATCACGATAAGATTGAATTGTAAGAATATCCCTGTGTAACTTTATTTGTTTATTAGATTTATTTAATAAGTTTGATTCTAGCATTTTTTCCTGACGAGTAACGATGTTTTTATTATTTTGGAACTAGAAACGATTATTTTAGTTTTCTCGCTTAAATATCGCGATAAAATTGAATTTTAAAAATATCCCTGAGTAACTTTATTTGTTTATTAGATTTTTTTTTTAAGTTTGATTCTAGCATTGTTTCCTGACGAGTAACGATGTTTTTATTATTTTGAATCTAGAAACGAATATTTTTGTTTTCTCACTTAAATATCACGATAAAATTAAATTGTAAGAATATCCCTGAGTAACTTTATTTGTTTATTAAAGTTAGTTAATAAGTTTGATTCTAGCATTTTTTCCTGACGAGTTACGATGTTTTTATTATTTTGATTCTAGAAAAGAATATTTTTGTTTTCTCGCTTAAATAGCACGATAAAATTGAATTGTAAGAATATCCCTGAGTAACTTTATTTGTTTATTAAAGTTAGTTAATAAGTTTGATTCTAGCATTGTTTCCTGACGAGTAACGATGTTTTTATTATTTTGGAACTAGAAACGAATATTTTAGTTTTCTCGCTTAAATATCGCGGTAAAATTGAATTGTAAGAATATCCCTGAGTAACTTTATTTGTTTATTAGCTTTTTTTATAAGTTTGATTCTAGCATTTTTTCCTGACGAGAAACGATGTTTTTATTATTTTGATTCTAGAAAAGAATATTTTTGTTTTCTCGCTTAAATATCACGATAAAATTGAATTGTAAGAATATCCCTGAGTAACTTTATTTGTTTATTAAAGTTAGTTAATAAGTTTGATTCTAGCATTTTTTCCTGACGAGTTACGATGTTTTTATTATTTTGATTCTAGAAAAGAATATTTTTGTTTTCTCGCTTAAATAGCACGATAAAATTGAATTGTAAGAATATCCCTGAGTAACTTTATTTGTTTATTAAAGTTAGTTAATAAGTTTGATTCTAGCTTTGTTTCCTGATGAGTAACGATGTTTTTATTATTTTGAATCTAGAAACGAATATTTTTGTTTTCTCACTTAAATATCACGATAAAATTAAATTGTAAGAATATCCCTGTGTAACTTTATTTGTTTATTAGATTTTTTTAATAAGTTTGATTCTAGCATTTTTTCCTGACGAGTAACGATGTTTTTACTATTTTGGAACTAGAAACGAATATTTTAGTTTTCTCGCTTAAATATCACGATAAAATTGAATTGTAAGAATATCCGTGAGTAACTTTATTTGTTTATTAAATTTATTTAATAAGTTTGATTCTAGCATTTTTTCCTGACGAGTAACGATGTTTTTATTATTTTGGAACTAGAAACGAATATTTTAGTTTTCTCGTTTAAATATCGCGATAAAATTGAATTGTAAGAATATCCCTGAATAACTTTATTTGTTTATTAAATTTAGTTAATAAGTTTGATTCTAGCATTTTTTCCTGACGAGTAACGATGTTTTTATTATTTTGATTCTAGAAACGAATATTTTAGTTTTCTCGCTTAAATATCGCGATAAAATTGAATTGTAAGAATATCCCTGAGTAACTTTATTTGTTTATTAAATTTAGTTAATAAGTTTGATTCTAGCATTTTTTCCTGACGAGAAACGATGTTTTTATTATTTTGAATCTAGAAACGAATATTTTAGTTTTCTTGCTTAAATATCACGATAAACTTAAATTGTAAGAATATCCCTCTGTAACTTTATTTGTTTATTAGATCTTTTTTATAAGTTTGATTCTAGCATTTTTTCCTGAGGAGTAACGATGTTTTTATTATTTTGGAACTAGAAACGAATATTTTAGTTTTCTCGATTAAATATCGCGATAAAATTGAATTGTAAGAATATTCCTGAGTAACTTTATTTGTTTATTAGTTTTTTTTCAATAAGTTTGATTCTAGCATTTTATCCTGACGAGTAACGATGTTTTTATTATTTTGAGTCTAGAAAAGAATTTTTTTGTTTTATCGCTTAAATATCACGATAAATAGAATTGTAAGAATATCCCTGTGTAACTTTATTTGTTTATTAGATTTATTTAATTAGTTTGTATCTAGCATTATATCCTGACGAGTAACGATGTTTTTATTATTTTGGAACTAGAAACGAATATTTTAGTTTTCTCGCTTAAATATCGCGATAAAATTGAATTGTAAGAATATCCCTGAGTAACTTTATTTGTTTATTAGATTTTTTTTATAAGTTTGATTCTAGCATTTTTTCCTGACGAGTAACGATGTTTTTATTATTTTGAATCTAGAAACGAATATTTTGTTTTCAAACTTAAATATAACGATAAAATTAAATTGTAAGAATATCCCTGT
This sequence comes from Pterostichus madidus, assembly GCA_911728475.2. Lineage (NCBI taxonomy): Eukaryota > Metazoa > Arthropoda > Insecta > Coleoptera > Carabidae > Pterostichus > Pterostichus madidus. Next base: position 22,656,410 of record OU452304.1, on the reverse strand, counting down.
GTAACTTTATTTGTTTATTAGATTTTTTTAATAAGTTTGATTCTAGCATTTTTTCCTGACGAGTAACGATGTTTTTATTATTTTGGAACTAGAAACGAATATTTTAGTTTTCTCGATTAAATATCGCGATAAAATTGAATTGTAAGAATATCCATGAGTAACTTTATTTGGTTATTAATTTTTTTTAATAAGTTTAATTCTAGCATTTTTTCCTGACGAGTAACGATGTTTTTATTATTTTGGAACTAGAAACGAATATTTTAGTTTTCTCGCTTAAATATCCCGATAAAATTAAATTATAAGAATATACCTGAGTAACTTTATTTGGTTATTAAATTTAGTTAATAAGTTCGACTCTAGCATTTTTTCCTGAGGAGTAACGATGTTTTTATATTTCTGGAGTTCGAAAATAATATTTTAGTTTTATCGCTTAAATATCACGTTAAAATTGAATTGTAAGAAAATCCCTGAGTAACTTTATATGTTCATTAGATTTTTTTACTAAGTTCGATTCTAGCATTTTTTCCTGACGAGTAACGATGTTTTTATTATTTTGGAACTAGAAACGAATATTTTAGTTTTCTCGCTTAAATATCGCGATAAAATTGAATTATAAGAATATCCCTGAGTAACTTTATTTGTTTATTATATTTTTTTATAAGTTTGATTCTAGCATTTTTTCCAGACGAGAAACTATGTTTTTATTATTTTGAATCTAGAAAGGAATATTTTAGTTTTCTCGCTTAAATATCACGATAAAATTGAATTGTAAGAATATCCCTGAGTAACTTTATTTGTTTATTAAATTTAGTTAATAAGTTTGTTTCTAGCATTTTTTACTGACGAGTAACGATGTTTCTATTATTGTGAATCTAGAAACGAATATTTTTGTTTTCTCGCTTAAATATCGCGATAGAATTGAATTGTAAGAATATCCCTGAGTAACTTTATTTGTTTATTAGATTTTTTTATAAGTTTGATTCTAACATTTTTTCCTGACGAGTAACGATGTTTTTATTATTTTGAATCTAGAAACGAATATTTTGTTTTCTCACTTAAATATCACGATAAAATTAAATTGTAAGAATATCCCTGTGTAACTTTATTTGTTTATTAGATTTTTTTAATAAGTTTGATTCTAGCATTTTTTCCTGACGAGTAACGATGTTTTTATTATTTTGGAACTAGAAACGAATATTTTAGTTTTCTCGATTAAATATCGCGATAAAATTGAATTGTAAGAATATCCCTGAGTAACTTTATTTGGTTATTAATTTTTTTTAATAAGTTTGATTCTAGCATTTTTTCCTGAGGAGTAACGATGTTTTTATATTTCTGGAGCTGGAAACTAATATTTTAGTTTTATCGCTTAAATATCACGTTAAAATTGAATTGTAAGAAAATCCCTGAGTAACTTTATATGTTCATTAGATTTTTTTAAAATTCGATTCTAGCATTTTTTCCTGACGAGTAACGATGTTTTTATTATTTTGGAACTAGAAACGAATATTTTAGTTTTCTCGCTTAAATATCGCGATAAAATTGAATTGTAAGAATATCCCTGAGTAACTTTATTTGTTTATTAGATTTTTTTTATAAGTGTGATTCTAGCATTTTTTCCTGACGAGAAACGATGTTTTTATTATTTTGAATCTAGAAACGAATATTTTAGTTTTCTCGCTTAAATATCACGATAAAATTGAATTGTAAGAATATCCCTGAGTAACTTTATTTGATTATTAAATTTAGTTAATAAGTTAATTCTAGCATTTTTTCCTGACGAGTAACGATGTTTTTATTATTTTGATTCTAGAAACGAATATTTTTGTTTTCTCGTTTAAATATCACGATAAAATTAAATTGTAAGAATATCCCTGTATAACTTTATTTGTTTATTAGATTTATTTAATAAGTTTGAATCTAGAATTTTTTCCTGACGAGTAACGATGTTTTTATTATTTTGGAACTAAAAACGAATATTTTAGTTTTCTCGCATAAATATCGCGATAAAATTGAATTGTAAGAATATCCCTGAGTAACTTTGTTTGTTTATTATATTTTTTTTATAAGTTTGATTCTAGCATTTTTTCCAGACGAGTAACGATGTTTTTATTATTTTGGAACTAGAAACGAATATTTTTGTTTTCTCGCTTAAATATCACGATAAAATTAAATTGTAAGAATATCCCTGTGTAACTTTATTTGTTTATTAGATTTTTTTAATAAGTTTGATTCTAGCATTTTTTCCTGACGAGTAACGATGTTTTTATTATTTTGGAACTAGAAACGAATATTTTTGTTTTTTCGCTTAAATACCACGATAAAATTGAATTGTAAGAATATTCCTGAGTAACTTTATTTGTTAATTAAATTTATTTAATAAGTTTGATTCTAGCATTTTTTCCTGGCGAGTAACGATGTTTTAATTATTTTGGAACTAGAAACGAATATTTTAGTTTTCTCGCTTAAATATCACGATAAAATTGAATTGTAAGAATATCCCTGAGTATCTTTATTTGTTTATTAAATTTAGTTAATAAGTTTGATTCTTGCATTTTTTCCTTACGAGTAACGATGTTTTTATTATTTTGGAACTAGAAACGGATATTTTAGTTTTCTCGCTTAAATATCGCGATAAAATTGAATTGTAAGAATATCCCTGAGTAACTTTATTCGGTTATTTATTTTTTTTAATAAGTTTGATTCTAGCATTTTTTCCTGACGAGTAACGATGTTTTTATTATTTTGGAACTAGAAACGAATATTTTAGTTTTCTCGCTTAAATATCGCGATAAAATTGAATTGTAAGAATATCCCTGAGTAACTTTATTTGTTTATTAAATTTATTTAATAAGTTTGATTCTAGCATTTTGTTCTGACGAGTAACGATGTTTTTATTATTTTCGAACTAGAAACGAATATTTTAGTTTTCTCGCTTAAATATCGGGATAAAATTGAATTGTAAGAATATCACTGAGTAACTTTATTTGTTTATTAGTTTTTTTTTAATAAGTTTGATTCTAGCATTTTGTCCTTACGAGTAACGATGTTTTTATTATTTTGAATCTAGAAAAGAATATTTTTGTTTTATCGCTTAAATATCACGATAAAATTGAATTGTAAGAATATCCCTGTGTAAAATTATTTGTTTATTAGATTTATTTAATAAGTTTGAATCTAGAATTTTTTCCTGACGAGCAACGATGTTTTTATTATTTTGGAACTAGAAACGAATATTTTAGTTTTCTCGCTTAAATATCGCGATAAAATTGAATTGTAAGAATATCCCTGTGTAACTTTATTTGTTTATTAGATTTATTTAATTAGTTTGAATCTAGCATTTTTTCCTGACGAGTAACGATGTTTTTATTATTTTGGAACTAGAAACGAATATTTTAGTTTTCTCGCTTAAATATCACGATAAAATTAAATTATAAGAATATCCCTGAGTAACATTATTTGTTTATTAGATTTTTTTTATAAGTTTGATTCTAGCATTTTTTCCTGACGAGAAACGATGTTTTTATTATTTTGAATCTAGAAACGAATATTTTAGTTTTATCGCTTAAATATCACGATAAAATTGAATTGTAAGAATATCCCTGAGTAACTTTATTTGTTTATTAGTTTTTTTTAATAAGTTTGATTCTAGCATTTTGTCCTGACGAGTAACGATGTTTTTATTATTTTGATTCTAGAATCGAATATTTTTGTTTTCTCGCTTAAATATCACGATAAAATTGAATTGTAAGAATATCCCTGAGTAACTTTATTTGGTTATTAAATTTATTTAATATGTTTGATTCCAGCATTTTTTCCTGACGAGTAACGATGTTTTTATTATTTTGGAACTAGAAACGAATATTTTAGTTTTCTCGCTTAAATATCGCGATAAAATTGAATTGTAAGAATATCCCTGAGTAACTTTATTTGTTTATTAGTTTTTTTTTAATAAGTTTGATTTTAGCATTTTGTCCTGACGAGTAACGATGTTTTTATTATTTTGAATCTAGAAAAGAATATTTTTGTTTTATCGCTTAAATATCACGATAAAATTGAATTGTAAGAATATCCCTGTGTAACTTTATTTGTTTATTACATTTATTTAATAAGTTTGAATCTAACATTTTTTCCTGACGAGTAACGATGTTTTTATTATTTTGGAACTAGAAACGAATATTTTAGTTTTCTCGCTTAAATATCGCGATAAAATTGAATTGTAAGAATATCCCTGAGTAACTTTATTTGTTTATTAGATTTTTTTATAAGTTTGATTCTAGCATTTTTTCCTGACGAGTAACGATGTTTTTATTATTTTGAATCTAGAAACGAATATTTTTGTTTTCTCACTTAAATATCACGATAAAATTAAATTGTAAGAATATCCCTGTGTAACTTTATTTGTTTATTATATTTTTTTAATAAGTTTGATTCTAGCATTTTTTCCTGATGAGTAACGATGTTTTTATTATTTTGGAACTAGAAACGAATATTTTAGTTTTCTCGCTTAAATATCGCGATAAAATTGAATTGTAAGAATATCCCTGAGTAACTTTATTTGTTTATTAGATTTTTTTTTATAAGTTTGATTCTAGCATTTTTTCTGACGAGAAACGATGTTTTTATTATTTTGAATCTAGAAACGAATATTTTAGTTTTCTCGCTTAAATATCACGATAAAATTGAATTGTAAGAATATCCCTGAGTAACTTTATTTGTTTATGAAATTTAGTTAATAAGTTTGATTCTAGCATTTTTTCCTGACGAGTAACGATGTTTTTACTATTTTGGTACTAGAAACGAATATTTTAGTTTTCTCGCTTAATTATCACGATAAAATTGAATTGTAAGAATATCCCTGAGTAGCTTTATTTGTTTATTAAATTTATTTAATAAGTTTGTTTCTAGCATTTTTTCCTGACGAGTAACGATGTTTTTATTATTTTGGAACTAGAAACGAATATTTTAGTTTTCTCAATTAAATATCGCGATAAAATTGAATTGTAAGAATATCCCTGAGTAACTTTATTTGGTTATTAAATTTAGTTAATAAGTTTGATTCTAGCATTTTTTCCTGACGAGTAACGATGTTTTTATTATTTTGGAACTAGAAACGAATATTTTAGTTTTCTCGCTTAAATATCGCGGTAAAATTGAATTGTAAGAATATCCCTGAGTAACTTTATTTGTTTATTAGCTTTTTTTATAAGTTTGATTCTAGCATTTTTTCCTGACGAGAAACGATGTTTTTATTATTTTGAATCTAGAAACGAATATTTTAGTTTTCTCGCTTAAATATCACGATAAAATTGAATTGTAAGAATATCCCTGAGTAACTTTATTTGTTTACTAAAGTTAGTTAATAAGTTTGATTCTAGCATTTTTTCCTGACGAGTTACGATGTTTTTATTATTTTGATTCTAGAAACGAATATTTTTGTTTTCTCGTTTAAATATCACGATAAAATTTAATTGTAAGAATATCCCTGAGTAACTTTATTTGTTTACTAAAGTTAGTTAATAAGTTTGATTCTAGCATTTTGTCCTGACGAGTAACGATGTTTTTATTATTTTGAATCTAGAAAAGAATATTTTTGTTTTATCGCTTAAATATCACGATAAAATTGAATTGTAAGAATATCCCTGTGTAACTTTATTTGTTTATTACATTTATTTAATAAGTTTGAATCTAGCATTTTTTCCTGACGAGTAACGATGTTTTTATTATTTTGGAACTAGAAACGAATATTTTAGTTTTCTCGCTTAAATATCGCGATAAAATTAAATTGTACGAATATCCCTGAGTAACTTTATTTGTTTATTAGATTTTTTTTTATAAGTTTGATTCTAGCATTTTTTCTGACGAGAAACGATGTTTTTATTATTTTGAATCTAGAAACGAATATTTTAGTTTCCTCGCTTAAATATCACGATAAAATTGAATTGTAAGAATATCCCTGAGTAACTTTATTTGTTTATGAAATTTAGTTAATAAGTTTGATTCTAGCATTTTTTCCTGACGAGTAACGATGTTTTTACTATTTTGGTACTAGAAACGAATATTTTAGTTTTCTCGCTTAATTATCACGATAAAATTGAAATGTAAGAATATCCCTGAGTAGCTTTATTTGTTTATTAAATTTATTTAATAAGTTTGTTTCTAGCATTTTTTCCTGACGAGTAACGATGTTTTTATTATTTTGGAACTAGAAACGAATATTTTAGTTTTCTCAATTAAATATCGCGATAAAATTGAATTGTAAGAATATCCCTGAGTAACTTTATTTGGTTATTAAATTTAGTTAATAAGTTTGATTCTAGCATTTTTTCCTGACGAGTAACGATGTTTTTATTATTTTGGAACTAGAAACGAATATTTTAGTTTTCTCGCTTAAATATCGCGGTAAAATTGAATTGTAAGAATATCCCTGAGTAACTTTATTTGTTTATGAAATTTAGTTAATAAGTTTGATTCTAGCATTTTTTCCTGACGAGTAACGATGTTTTTACTATTTTGGTACTAGAAACGAATATTTTAGTTTTCTCGCTTAATTATCACGATAAAATTGAATTGTAAGAATATCCCTGAGTAGCTTTATTTGTTTATTAAATTTATTTAATAAGTTTGTTTCTAGCATTTTTTCCTGACGAGTAACGATGTTTTTATTATTTTGGAACTAGAAACGAATATTTTAGTTTTCTCAATTAAATATCGCGATAAAATTGAATTGTAAGAATATCCCTGAGTAACTTTATTTGGTTATTAAATTTAGTTAATAAGTTTGATTCTAGCATTTTTTCCTGACGAGTAACGATGTTTTTATTATTTTGGAACTAGAAACGAATATTTTAGTTTTCTCGCTTAAATATCGCGGTAAAATTGAATTGTAAGAATATCCCTGAGTAACTTTATTTGTTTATTAGCTTTTTTTATAAGTTTGATTCTAGCATTTTTTCCTGACGAGAAACGATGTTTTTATTATTTTGAATCTAGAAACGAATATTTTAGTTTTCTCGCTTAAATATCACGATAAAATTGAATTGTAAGAATATCCCTGAGTAACTTTATTTGTTTACTAAAGTTAGTTAATAAGTTTGATTCTAGCATTTTTTCCTGACGAGTTACGATGTTTTTATTATTTTGATTCTAGAAACGAATATTTTTGTTTTCTCGTTTAAATATCACGATAAAATTTAATTGTAAGAATATCCCTGAGTAACTTTATTTGTTTACTAAAGTTAGTTAATAAGTTTGATTCTAGCATTTTGTCCTGACGAGTAACGATGTTTTTATTATTTTGAATCTAGAAAAGAATATTTTTGTTTAATCGCTTAAATATCACGATAAAATTGAATTGTAAGAATATCCCTGTGTAACTTTATTTGTTTATTACATTTATTTAATAAGTTTGAATCTAGCATTTTTTCCTGACGAGTAACGATGTTTTTATTATTTTGGAACTAGAAACGAATATTTTAGTTTTCTCGCTTAAATATCGCGATAAAATTAAATTGTACGAATATCCCTGAGTAACTTTATTTGTTTATTAGATTTTTTTTTATAAGTTTGATTCTAGCATTTTTTCTGACGAGAAACGATGTTTTTATTATTTTGAATCTAGAAACGAATATTTTAGTTTCCTCGCTTAAATATCACGATAAAATTGAATTGTAAGAATATCCCTGAGTAACTTTATTTGTTTATGAAATTTAGTTAATAAGTTTGATTCTAGCATTTTTTCCTGACGAGTAACGATGTTTTTACTATTTTGGTACTAGAAACGAATATTTTAGTTTTCTCGCTTAAATATCACGATAAAATTGAATTGTAAGAATATCCCTGAGTAACTTTATTTGTTTACTAAAGTTAGTTAATAAGTTTGATTCTAGCATTTTTTCCTGACGAGTTACGATGTTTTTATTATTTTGATTCTAGAAACGAATATTTTTGTTTTCTCGTTTAAATATCACGATAAAATTGAATTGTAAGAATATCCCTGAGTAACTTTATTTGTTTATTAAAGTTAGTTAATAAGTTTGATTCTAGCATTGTTTCCTGACGAGTAACGATGTTTTTATTATTTTGATTCTAGAAACGAATATTTTTGTTTTCTCGTTTAAATATCACGATAAAATTGAATTGTAAGCATATCCTTGTGTAACTTTATTTGTTTATTACATTTATTTAATAAGTTTGAATCTAGCATTTTTTCCTGACGAGTAACGATGTTTTTATTATTTTGGAACTAGAAACGAATATTTTAGTTTTCTCGCTTAAATATCGCGATAAAATTGAATTGTTAGAATATCCCTGAGTAATTTTATTTGTTTATTAGATTTTTTTATAAGTTTGATTCTAGCATTTTTTCCTGACGAGTAACGATGTTTTTATTATTTTGAATCTAGAAACGAATATTTTTGTTTTCTCACTTAAATATCACGATAAAATTAAATTGTAAGAATATCCCTGTGTAACTTTATTTGTTTATTATATTTTTTTAATAAGTTTGATTCTAGCATTTTTTCCTGATGAGTAACGATGTTTTTATTATTTTGGAACTAGAAACGAATATTTTAGTTTTCTCGCTTAAATATCGCGATAAAATTGAATTGTAAGAATATCCCTGAGTAACTTTATTTGTTTATTAAATTTTTTTTTATAAGTTTGATTCTAGCATTTTTTCTGACGTGAAACGATGTTTTTATTATTTTGAATCTAGAAACGAATATTTTAGTTTTCTCGCTTAAATATCACGATAAAATTGAATTGTAAGAATAACCCTGAGTAACTTTATTTGTTTATGAAATTTAGTTAATAAGTTTGATTCTAGCATTTTTTCCTGACGAGTAACGATGTTTTTACTATTTTGGTACTAGAAACGAATATTTTAGTTTTCTCGCTTAATTATCACGATAAAATTGAATTGTAAGAATATCCCTGAGTAGCTTTATTTGTTTATTAAATTTATTTAATAAGTTTGTTTGTAGCATTTTTTCCTGACGAGTAACGATGTTTTTATTATTTTGGAACTAGAAACGAATATTTTAGTTTTCTCAATTAAATATCGCGATAAAATTGAATTGTAAGAATATCCCTGAGTAACTTTATTTGGTTATTAAATTTAGTTAATAAGTTTGATTCTAGCATTTTTTCCTGACGAGTAACGATGTTTTTATTATTTTGGAACTAGAAACGAATATTTTAGTTTTCTCGCTTAAATATCGCGATAAAATTGAATTGTAAGAATATCCCTGAGTAACTTTATTTGTGTATTAGATTTTTTTTATAAGTTTGATTCTAGCATTTTTTCCTGACGAGAAACGATGTTTTTATTATTTTGAATCTAGAAACGAATATTTTAGTTTTCTCGCTTAAATATCACGATAAAATTGAATTGTAAGAATATCCTTGAGTAATTTTATTTGTTTATTAAATTTAGTTAATAAGTTTGATTCTAGCATTTTGTCCTGACGAGTAACGATGTTTTTATTATTTTGAATCTAGAAAAGAATATTTTTGTTTTATCGCTTAAATATCACGTTAAAATTGAATTGTAAGAATATCCCTGTGTAACTTTATTTGTTTATTAGATTTATTTAATAAGTTTGAATCTAGCATTTTTTTCTGACGAGTAACGATGTTTTTATTATTTTGAATCTAGAAAAGAATATTTTTGTTTTCTCACTTAAATATCACGATAAAATTAAATTGTAAGAATATCCCTGTGTAACTTTATTTGTTTATTAGATTTTTTTAATAAGTTTGATTCTAGCATTTTTTCCCGACGAGTAACGATGATTTTATTATTTTGGAACTAGAAACGAATATTTTAGTTTTCTCGATTAAATATAGCGATAAAATTGAATTGTAAGAATATCCCTGAGTAACTTTATTTGGTTATTAAATTTAGTTAATAAGTTTGATTCTAGCATTTTTTCCTGACGAGTAACGATGTTTTTATTATTTTGGAACTAGAAACGAATATTTTAGTTTTCTCGCTTAAATATCGCGATAAAATTGAATTGTAAGAATATCCCTGAGTAACTTTATTTGTTTATTAGCTTTTTTTATAAGTTTGATTCTAGCATTTTTTCCTGACGAGAAACGATGTTTTTATTATTTTGATTCTAGAAACGAATATTTTAGTTTTCTCGCTTAAATATCACGATAAAATTGAATTGTAAGAATATCCCTGAGTAACTTTATTTGTTTACTAAAGTTAGTTAATAAGTTTGATTCTAGCATTTTTTCCTGACGAGTTACGATGTTTTTATTATTTTGATTCTAGAAACGAATATTTTTGTTTTCTCGTTTAAATATCACGATAAAATTGAATTGTAAGAATATCCCTGAGTAACTTTATTTGTTTATTAAAGTTAGTTAATAAGTTTGATTCTAGCATTGTTTCCTGACGAGTAACGATGTTTTTATTATTTTGAATCTAGAAAAGAATATTTTTGTTTTATCGCTTAAATATCACGATAAAATTGAATTGTAAGCATATCCCTGTGTAACTTTATTTGTTTATTACATTTATTTAATAAGTTTGAATCTAGCATTTTTTCCTGACGAGTAACGATGTTTTTATTATTTTGGAACTAGAAACGAATATTTTAGTTTTCTCGCTTAAATATCGCGATAAAATTGAATTGTAAGAATATCCCTGAGTAATTTTATTTGTTTATTAGATTTTTTTATAAGTTTGATTCTAGCATTTTTTCCTGACGAGTAACGATGTTTTTATTATTTTGAATCTAGAAACGAATATTTTTGTTTTCTCACTTAAATATCACGATAAAATTAAATTGTAAGAATATCCCTGTGTAACTTTATTTGTTTATTATATTTTTTTAATAAGTTTGATTCTAGCATTTTTTCCTGATGAGTAACGATGTTTTTATTATTTTGGAACTAGAAACGAATATTTTAGTTTTCTCGCTTAAATATCGCGATAAAATTGAATTGTAAGAATATCCCTGAGTAACTTTATTTGTTTATTAGATTTTTTTTAATAAGTTTGATTCTAGCATTTTTTCTGACGTGAAACGATGTTTTTATTATTTTGAATCTAGAAACGAATATTTTAGTTTTCTCGCTTAAATATCACGATAAAATTGAATTGTAAGAATAACCCTGAGTAACTTTATTTGTTTATGAAATTTAGTTAATAAGTTTGATTCTAGCATTTTTTCCTGACGAGTAACGATGTTTTTACTATTTTGGTACTAGAAACGAATATTTTAGTTTTCTCGCTTAATTATCACGATAAAATTGAATTGTAAGAATATCCCTGAGTAGCTTTATTTGTTTATTAAATTTATTTAATAAGTTTGTTTGTAGCATTTTTTCCTGACGAGTAACGATGTTTTTATTATTTTGGAACTAGAAACGAATATTTTAGTTTTCTCAATTAAATATCGCGATAAAATTGAATTGTAAGAATATCCCTGAGTAACTTTATTTGGTTATTAAATTTAGTTAATAAGTTTGATTCTAGCATTTTTTCCTGACGAGTAACGATGTTTTTATTATTTTGGAACTAGAAACGAATATTTTAGTTTTCTCGCTTAAATATCGCGATAAAATTGAATTGTAAGAATATCCCTGAGTAACTTGATTTGTTTATTACATTTATTTAATAAGTTTGAATCTAGCATTTTTTCCTGACGAGTAACGATGTTTTTATTATTTTGGAACTAGAAACGAATATTTTAGTTTTCTCGCTTAAATATCGCGATAAAATTGAATTGTAAGAATATCCCTGAGTAATTTTATTTGTTTATTAGATTTTTTTATAAGTTTGATTCTAGCATTTTTTCCTGACGAGTAACGATGTTTTTATTATTTTGAATCTAGAAACGAATATTTTTGTTTTCTCACTTAAATATCACGATAAAATTAAATTGTAAGAATATCCCTGTGTAACTTTATTTGTTTATTATATTTTTTTAATAAGTTTGATTCTAGCATTTTTTCCTGATGAGTATCGATGTTTTTATTATTTTGGAACTAGAAACGAATATTTTAGTTTTCTCGCTTAAATATCGCGATAAAATTGAATTGTAAGAATATCCCTGAGTAACTTTATTTGTTTATTAGATTTTTTTTTATAAGTTTGATTCTAGCATTTTTTCTGACGAGAAACGATGTTTTTATTATTTTGAATCTAGAAACGAATATTTTAGTTTTCTCGCTTAAATATCACGATAAAATTGAATTGTAAGAATAACCCTGAGTAACTTTATTTGTTTATGAAATTTAGTTAATAAGTTTGATTCTAGCATTTTTTCCTGACGAGTAACGATGTTTTTACTATTTTGGTACTAGAAACGAATATTTTAGTTTTCTCAATTAAATATCGCGATAAAATTGAATTGTAAGAATATCCCTGAGTAACTTTATTTGGTTATTAAATTTAGTTAATAAGTTTGATTCTAGCATTTTTTCCTGACGAGTAACGATGTTTTTATTATTTTGGAACTAGAAACGAATATTTTAGTTTTCTCGCTTAAATATCGCGATAAAATTGAATTGTAAGAATATCCCTGAGTAACTTTATTTGTGTATTAGATTTTTTTTTATAAGTTTGATTCTAGCATTTTTTCCTGACGAGAAACGATGTTTTTATTATTTTGAATCTAGAAACGAATATTTTAGTTTTCTCGCTTAAATATCACGATAAAATTGAATTGTAAGAATATCCTTGAGTAATTTTATTTGTTTATTAAATTTAGTTAATAAGTTTGATTCTAGCATTTTGTCCTGACGAGTAACGATGTTTTTATTATTTTGAATCTAGAAAAGAATATTTTTGTTTTATCGCTTAAATATCACGTTAAAATTGAATTGTAAGAATATCCCTGTGTAACTTTATTTGTTTATTAGATTTATTTAATAAGTTTGAATCTAGCATTTTTTTCTGACGAGTAACGATGTTTTTATTATTTTGAATCTAGAAAAGAATATTTTTGTTTTCTCACTTAAATATCACGATAAAATTAAATTGTAAGAATATCCCTGTGTAACTTTATTTGTTTATTAGATTTTTTTAATAAGTTTGATTCTAGCATTTTTTCCCGACGAGTAACGATGATTTTATTATTTTGGAACTAGAAACGAATATTTTAGTTTTCTCGATTAAATATAGCGATAAAATTGAATTGTAAGAATATCCCTGAGTAACTTTATTTGGTTATTAAATTTAGTTAATAAGTTTGATTCTAGCATTTTTTCCTGACGAGTAACGATGTTTTTATTATTTTGGAACTAGAAACGAATATTTTAGTTTTCTCGCTTAAATATCGCGATAAAATTGAATTGTAAGACTATCCCTGAGTAGCTTTATTTGTTTATTAAATTTGGTTAATAAGTTTGATTCTAGCATTTTTGCCTGACGAGTAACGATGTTTTGATTATTTTGATTCTAGAAAGGAATATTTTTGTTTTCTCGCTTAAATATCACGATAAAATTAAATTGTAAGAATATACCTGTGTAACTTTATTTGTTTATTAGATTTTTTTAATAAGTTTGATTCTAGCATTTTTTGCTGACGAGTAACGATGTTTTTACTATTTTGGAACTAGAAAAGAATATTTTAGTTTTCTCGCTTAAATATCACGATAAAATTGAATTGTAAGAATATCCTTGAGTAACTTTGTTTGTTTATTAAATTTATTTAATAAGTTTGATTCTAGCATTTTTTCCTGACGAGTAACGATGTTTTTATTATTTTGAAACTAGAAATAAATATTTCAGTTTTCTCGCTTAAATATCACGATAAAATTAAATTGTAAGAATATCCCTGAGTAACCTAGTTTGTTTATTAAATTTAGTTAATACGTTTGATTCTAGCATTTTATCCTGACGAGTAACGATGTTTTTATTATTTTGGAACTAGAAACGAATATTTTAGTTTTCTCGCTTAAATATCGCGATAAAATTGAATTGTAAGAATATCCCTGAGTAACTTTATTTGTGTATTAGATTTTTTTTATAAGTTTGATTCTAGCATTTTTTCCTGACGAGAAACGATGTTTTTATTATTTTGAATCTAGAAACGAATATTTTAGTTTTCTCGCTTAAATATCACGATAAAATTGAATTGTAAGAATATCCCTGAGTAATTTTATTTGTTTATTAAATTTAGTTAATAAGTTTGATTCTAGCATTTTGTCCTGACGAGTAACGATGTTTTTATTATTTTGAATCTAGAAAAGAATATTTTTGTTTTATCGCTTAAATATCACGTTAAAATTGAATTGTAAGAATATCCCTGTGTAACTTTATTTGTTTATTAGATTTATTTAATAAGTTTGAATCTAGCATTTTTTTCTGACGAGTAACGATGTTTTTATTATTTTGAATCTAGAAAAGAATATTTTTGTTTTCTCACTTAAATATCACGATAAAATTAAATTGTAAGAATATCCCTGTGTAACTTTATTTGTTTATTAGATTTTTTTAATAAGTTTGATTCTAGCATTTTTTCCTGACGAGTAACGATGATTTTATTATTTTGGAACTAGAAACGAATATTTTAGTTTTCTCGATTAAATATCGCGATAAAATTGAATTGTAAGAATATCCCTGAGTAACTTTATTTGGTTATTAAATTTAGTTAATAAGTTTGATTCTAGCATTTTTTCCTGACGAGTAACGATGTTTTTATTATTTTGGAACTAGAAACGAATATTTTAGTTTTCTCGCTTAAATATCGCGATAAAATTGAATTGTAAGAATATCCCTGAGTAACTTTATTTGTTTATTAAATTTGGTTAATAAGTTTGATTCTAGCATTTTTGCCTGACGAGTAACGATGTTTTTATTATTTTGGAACTAGAAACGAAAATTTTAGTTTTCTCGATTAAATATCGCGATAAAATTGAATTGTAAGAATATCCCTGAGTAACTTTATTTGGTTATTAAATTTAGTTAATAAGTTTGATTCTAGCATTTTTTCCTGACGAGTAACGATGTTTTTATTATTTTGGAACTAGAAACGAATATTTTAGTTTTCTCGCTTAAATATCGCGATAAAATTGAATTGTAAGAATATCCCTGAGTAACTTTATTTGTTTATTAGATTTTTTTTATAAGTTTGATTCTAGCATTTTTTTCTGACGAGAAACGATGTTTTTATTATTTTGAATCTAGAAACGAATATTTTAGTTTTCTCGCTTAAATATCACGATAAAATTGAATTGATAGAATATCTCTGAGTAACTTTATTTGTTTATTAAATTTAGTTAATAAGTTTGATTCTAGCATTTTGTCCTGACGAGTAACGATGTTTTTATTATTTTGAATCTAGAAAAGAATATTTTTGTTTTATCGCTTAAATATCACGTTAAAATTGAATTGTAAGAATATCCCTGTGTAACTTTATTTGTTTATTAGATTTATTTAATAAGTTTGAATCTAGCATTTTTTTCTGACGAGTAACGATGTTTTTATTATTTTGAATCTAGAAAAGAATATTTTTGGTTTCTCACTTAAATATCACGATAAAATTAAATTGTAAGAATATCCCTGTGTAACTTTATTTGCTTATTAGATTTTTTTAATAAGTTTGATTCTAGCATTTTTTCCTGACGAGTAACGATGTTTTTATTATTTTGGAACTAGAAACGAATATTTTAGTTTTCTCGATTAAATATCGCGATAAAATTGAATTGTAAGAATATCCCTGAGAAACTTTATTTGGTTATTAAATTTAGTTAATAAGTTTGATTCTAGCATTTTTTCCTGACGAGTAACGATGTTTTTATTATTTTGGAACTAGAAACGAATATTTTAGTTTTCTCGCTTAAATATCGCGATAAAATTGAATTGTAAGAATATCCCTGAGTAACTTTATTTGTTTATTAGATTTTTTTATAAGTTTGATTCTAGCATTTTTTCCTGACGAGTAACGATGTTTTTACTATTTTGGAACTAGAAACGAATATTTTAGTTTTCTCGCTTAAATATCACGATAAAATTGAATTGTAAGAATATCCCTGAGTAGCTTTATTTGTTTATTAAATTTATTTAATAAGTTTGATTCTAGCATTTTTTCCTGACGAGTAACGATGTTTTTATTATTTTGGAACTAGAAACGAATATTTTAGTTTTCTCGATTAAATATGGCGATAAAATTGAATTGTAAGAATATCCCTGAGTAACTTTATTTGGTTATTAAATTTAGTTAATAAGTTTGATTTTAGCATTTTTTCCTGACGAGTAACGATGTTTTTATTATTTTGAATCTAGAAACGAATATTTTTGTTTTCTCGCTTAAATAACACTATAAAATTAAGTTGTAAGAATATCCCTCTGTAACTTTATTTGTTTATTTGATTTTTTTTATAAGTTTGATTCTAGCATTTTTTCCTGACGAGTAACGATGTTTTTATTATTTTGAATCTAGAAACGAATATTTTTGTTTTCTCGCTTAAATATCACGATAAAATTAAATTGTAAGAATATCCCTGTGTAACTTTATTTGTTTATTAGATTTTTTTAATAAGTTTGATTCTTGCATTTTTTCCTGACGAGTAACGATGTTTTTATTATTTTGGAACTAGAAACGAATATTTTAGTTTTCTCGCTTAAATATCACGATAAAATTGAATTGTAAGAATATCCCTGTGTAACTTTATTTGTTTATTAGATTTTTTTAATAAGATTGATTCTAGCATTTTGTCCTGACGAGTAATGATATTTTTATTATTTTGAATCTAGAAAAGAATATTTTTGTTTTATCGCTTAAATATCACGATAAAATCGAATTGTAAGAATATCCCTGTGTAACTTTATTTGTTTATTAGATTTATTTAATAAGTTTGAATCTAGTATTTTTTCCTGACGAGTAACGATGTTTTTATTATTTTGGAACTAGAAACGAATATTTTAGTTTTCTCGCTTAAATATCGCGATAAAATTGAATTGTAAGAATATCCCTGAGTAACTTTATTTGTTTATTATATTTTTTTTATAAGTTTGATTCTAGCATTTTTTCCTGACGAGTAACGATGTTTTTACTATTTTGGAACTAGAAACGAATATTTTAGTTTTCTCGCTTAAATATCACGATAAAATTGAATTGTAAGAATATCCCTGAGTAGCTTTATTTGTTTATTAAATTTATTTAATAAGTTTGATTCTAGCATTTTTTCCTGACGAGTAACGATGTTTTTATTATTTTGGAACTAGAAACGAATATTTTAGTTTTCTCGATTAAATATGGCGATAAAATTGAATTGTAAGAATATCCCTGAGTAACTTTATTTGGTTATTAAATTTAGTTAATAAGTTTGATTTTAGCATTTTTTCCTGACGAGTAACGATGTTTTTATTATTTTGGAACTAGAAACGAATATTTTAGTTTTCTCGCTTAAATATCGCGATAAAATTGAATTGTAAGACTATCCCTGGGTAACTTTATTTGTTTATTAGTTTTTTTTTTTAATAAGTTTGATTCTAGCATTTTGTCCTGTCGAGTAACGATGTTTTTATTATTTTGAATCTAGAAAAGAATATTTTTGTTTTATCGCTTAAATATCACGATAAAATTGAATTGTAAGAATATCCCTGTGTAACTTTATTTGTTTATTTGATTTATTTAATAAGTTTGAATCTAGCATTTTTTCCTGACAAGTAACGATGTTTTTTTATTTTGAATCTAGAAAAGATTATTTTTGTTTTCTCACTTAAATATCACGATAAAATTAAATTGTAAGAATATCCCTGTGTAACTTTATTTGTTTATTAGATTTTTTTAATAAGTTTGATTCTAGCATTTTTCCTGACGAGTAACGATGTTTTTATTCTTTTAAATCTAGAAACGAATATTTTTGTTTTCTCACTTAAATATCACGATAAAATTAAATTGTAATAATATCCCTGTGTAACTTTATTTGTTTATTAGATTTTTTTAGTAAGTTTGATTCTAGCATTTTTTCCTGACGAGTAACGATGTTTTTATTATTTTGGAACTAGAAACGAATATTTTAGTTTTCTCGATTAAATATCGCGATAAAATTGAATTGTAAGAATATCCCTGAGTAACTTTATTTGGTTATTAAATTTAGTTAATAAGTTTGATTCTAGCATTTTTTCCTGACGAGTAACGATGTTATTATTATTTTGGAACTAGAAACGAATATTTTAGTTTTCTCGCTTAAATATCGCGATAAAATTGAATTGTAAGAATATCCCTGAGTAACTTTATATGTTTATTAGATTTTTTTATAAGTTTGATTCTAGCATTTTTTTCCTGACGAGAAGCGATGTTTTTATTATTTTGAATCTAGAAACGAATATTTTAGTTTTCTCGCTTAAATATCACGATAAAATTGAATTGCAAGAATATCTCTGAGTAACTTTATTTGTTTATTAAATTTAGTTAATAAGTTTGATTCTAGCATTTTGTCCTGACGAGTAACGATGTTTTTATTATTTTGAATCTAGAAAAGAATATTTTTGTTTTATCGCTTAAATATCACGTTAAAATTGAATTGTAAGAATATTCCTGTGTAACTTTATTTGTTTATTAGATTTATTTAATAAGTTTGAATCTAGCATTTTTTTCTGACGAGTAACGATGTTTTTATTATTTTGAATCTAGAAAAGAATATTTTTGGTTTCTCACTTAAATATCACGATAAAATTAAATTGTAAGAATATCCCTGTGTAACTTTATTTGTTTATTAGATTTTTTTAATAAGTTTGATTCTAGCATTTTTTCCTGACGAGTAACGATGTTTTTATTATTTTGGAACTAGAAACGAATATTTTTGTTTTCTCGATTAAATATCGCGATAAAATTGAATTGTAAGAATATCCCTGAGTAACTTTATTTGGTTATTAAATTTAGTTAATAAGTTTGATTCTATCATTTTTTCCTGACGAGTAACGATGTTTTTATTATTTTGGAACTAGAAACGATTATTTTAGTTTTCTCGCTTAAATATCGCGATAAAATTGAATTGTAAGAATATCCCTGAGTAACTTTATTTGTTTATTAGATTTATTTTATAAGTTTGATTCTAGCATTTTTTCCTGACGAGTAACGATGTTTTTATTATTTTGGAACTAGAAACGAATATTTTAGTTTCCTCGATTAAATATCGCGATAAAATTGAATTGTTAGAATATCCCTGAGTAACTTTATTTGGTTATTAAATTTAGTTAATAAGTTTGATTCTAGCATTTTTTCCTGACGAGTAACGATGTTTTTATTATTTTGGAACTAGAAACGAATATTTTAGTTTTCTCGCTTAAATATCGCGAAAAAATTGAATTGTAAGAATATCCCTGAGTAACTTTATTTGTTTATTAGATTTTTTTTATAAGTTTGATTCTAGCATTTTTTCCTGACGAGTACGATGTTTTTATTATTTTGAATCTAGAAACGAATATTTTTGTTTTCTCGCTTAAATATCACGATAAAATTAAATTGTAAGAATATCCCTGTGTAACTTTATTTGTTTATTAGATTTTTTAAATAAGTTTGATTCTTGCATTTTTTCCTGGCGAGTAACGATGTTTTTATTATTTTGGAACTAGAAACGAATATTTTAGTTTTCTCGCTTAAATAACACGATAAAATTGAATTGTAAGAATATCCCTGTGTAACTTTATTTGTTTATTAGATTTTTTTAATAAGTCTGATTCTAGCATTTTGTCCTGACGAGTAATGATGTTTTTATTACTTTGAATCTAGAAAAGAATATTTTTGTTTTATCGCTTAAATATCACGATAAAATCGAATTGTAAGAATATCCCTGTGTAACTTTATTTGTTTATTAGATTTATTTAATAAGTTTGAATCTAGCATTTTTTCCTGACGAGTAACGATGTTTTTATTATTTTGGAACAAGAAACGAATATTTTAGTTTTCTCGCTTAAATATCACGATAAAATTGAATTGTAAGAATATCCCTGTGTAACTTTATTTGTTTATTAGATTTTTTTAATAAGTTTGATTCTAGCATTTTATCCTGACGAGTAACGATGTTTTTATTATTTTGAATCTAGAAACGAATATTTTTGTTTTCTCGCTTAAATAACACTATAAAATTAAATTGTAAGAATATCCCTCTGTAACTTTATTTGTTTATTAGATTTTTTTTATAAGTTTGATTCTAGCATTTTTTCCTGACGAGTACGATGTTTTTATTATTTTGAATCTAGAAAAGAATATTTTTGTTTTATCGCTTAAATATCACGATAAAATTGAATTGTAAGAATATCCCTGTGTAACTTTATTTGTTTATTAGATTTTTTTAATAAGTTTGATTCTAGCATTTTATCCTGACGAGTAACGATGTTTTTATTATTTTGAATCTAGAAACGAATATTTTTGTTTTCTCGCTTAAATAACACTATAAAATTAAATTGTAAGAATATCCCTCTGTAACTTTATTTGGTTATTAATTTTTTTTAATAAGTTTGATGCTAGCATTTTTTCCAGACGAGTAACGATGTTTTTATTATTTTGGAACTAGAAACGAATATTTTAGTTTTCTCGCTTAAATATCGCGATAAAATTGAATTGTAAGAATATCCCTGAGTAACTTTATTTGTTTTTTAGATTTTTTTTATAAGTTTGATTCTAGCATTTTTTCCTGACGAGAAACGATGTTTTTATTATTTTGAATCTAGAAACGAATATTTTAGTTTTCTCGCTTAAATATCACGATAAAATTGAATTGTAAGAATATCCATGTGTAACTTTATTTGTTTATTAGATTTTTTTTATAAATTTGATTCTAGCATTTTTTCCTGACGAGAAACGATGTTTTTATTATTTTGAATCTAGAAACGAATATTTTAGTTTTCTCGCTTAAATATCACGATAAAATTGAATTGTAAGAATATCCCTGAGTAACTTTATTTGTTTATTAAATTTAGTTAATAAGTTTGATTCTAGCATTTTATCCTGACGAGTAACGATGTTTTTATTATTTTGAATCTAGAAACGAATATTTTAGTTTTCTCGCTTAAATAACACTATAAAATTAAATTGTAAGAATATCCCTCTGTAACTTTATTTGTTTATTAGATTTTTTTTATAAGTTTGATTCTAGCATTTTTTCCTGACGAGTAACGATGTTTTTATTATTTTGAATCTAGAAACGAATATTTTTGTTTTCTCGCTTAAATATCACGATAAAATTAAATTGTAAGAATGTCCCTGTGTAACTTTATTTGTTTATTAGATTTTTTTAATAAGTTTGATTGTAGCATTTTTTCCTGACGAGTAACGATGTTTTTATTATTTTGGAACTAGAAACGAATATTTTAGTTTTCTCGCTTAAATATCACGATAAAATTAAATTGTAAGAATATCCCTGTGTAACTTTATTTGTTTATTAGATTTTTTTAATAAGTTTGATTGTAGCATTTTTTCCTGACGAGTAACGATGTTTTTATTATTTTGGAACTAGAAACGAATATTTTAGTTTTCTCGCTTAAATATCACGATAAAATTGAATTGTAAGAATATCTCTGAGTAACTTTATTTGTTTATTAAATTTAGTTAATAAGTTTGATTCTAGCATTTTTCCTGACGAGTAACGATGTTTTTATTATTTTGATTCTAGAAACGAATATTTTTGTTTTCTCGCTTAAATATCACGATAAAATTAAATTGTAAGAATATCCCTGTGTAACTTTATTTGTTTATTAGATTTTTTTAATAAGTTTGATTCTAGCATTTTTCCTGACGAGTAACGATGTTTTTATTATTTTGGAACTAGAAACGAATATTTTAGTTTTCTCGATTAAATATCACGATAAAATTGAATTGTAAGAATATCCCTGAGTAACTTTATTTGTTTATTAAATTTAGTTAATAAGTTTGATTCTAGCATTTTTTCCTGACGAGTAACGATGTTTTTATTATTTTGATTCTAGAAACGAATATTTTTGTTTTCTCGCTTAAATATCACGATAAATTTAAATTGTAAAAATATACCTGTGTAACTTTATTTGTTTATTAGATTTTTTTAATAAGTTTGATTCTAGCATTTTTTCCTGACGAGTAACGATGTTTTTATTATTTTGGAACTAGAAAGGAATATTTTAGTTTTCTCGCTTAAATATCGCGATAAAATTGTATTGTAAGAATATCCCTGAGTAACTTTATTTGTTTATTAGATTTATTTTATAATTTTGATTCTAGCATTTTTTTCCAGACGAGAAACGATGTTTTTATTATTTTGAATCTAGAAACGAATATTTTAGTTTTCTCGCTTAAATATCACGATAAAATTGAATTGTAAGAATATCCCTGAGTAACTTTATTTGTTTATTAAATTTAGTTAATAAGTTTGATTCTAGCATTTTTTCCTGACGAGTAACGATGTTTTTATTATTTTGAATCTAGAAACGAATATTTTTGTTTTCTCGCTAAATATCACGATAAAAATTGAATTGTAAGAATATCTATGTGTAACTTTATTTCTTTATTAGATTTTTTTATAAGTTTGATTCTAGCATTTTTTCCTGACGAGTAACGATGTTTTTATTATTTTGGAACTTAAATATCGCGATAAAATTGAATTGTAAGAATATCCCTGAGTAACTTTATTTGTTTATTAAATTTATTTAATAAGTTTGATTCTAGCATTTTTTCCTGACGAGTAACGATGTTTTTATTATTTTGGAACTAGAAACGAATATTTTAGTTTTCTCGCTTAAATATCGCGATAAAATTGAATTGTAAGATTATCCCTGAGTAACTTTATTTGTTTATTAGATTTTTTTTATAAGTTTGATTCTAGCATTTTTTCCTGACGAGAAACGATGTTTTTATTATTTTGAATCTAGAAACGAATATTTTAGTTTTCTCGCTTAAATATCACGATAAAATTGAATTGTAAGAATATCCCTGAGTAACTTTATTTGTTTATTAAATTTAGTTAATAAGTTTGATTCTAGCATTTTTGCCTGACGAGTAACGATGTTTTTATTATTTTGAATCTAGAAACGAATATTTTTGTTTTCTCGCTTAAATATCACGATAAAATTAAATTGTAAGAATATCCCTCTGTAACTTTATTTGTTTATTAGATGTTTTTTATAAGTTTGATTCTAGCATTTTTTCCTGACGAGTAACGATGTTTTTATTATTTTGAAACTAGAAACGCATATTTTAGTTTTCTCGCTTAAATATCACGATAAAATTAAATTGAAAGAATATCCCTGTGTAACTTTATTTGTTTATTAGATTTTTTTTATAAGTTTGATTCTAGCATTTTTTCCTGACGAGAAACGATGTTTTTATTATTTTGAATCTAGAAACGAATATTTTAGTTTTCTCGCTTAAATATCACGATAAAATTGAATTGTAAGAATATCCCTGAGTAACTTTATTTGTTTATTAAATTTAGTTAATAAGTTTGATTCTAGCATTTTTTCCTGACGAGTAACGATGTTTTTATTATTTTGAATCTAGAAACGAATATTTTTGTTTTCTCGCTTAAATATCACGATAAAATTAAATTGTAAGAATATCCCTCTGTAACTTTATTTGTTTATTAGATGTTTTTTATAAGTTTGAGTCTAGCATTTTTTCCTGACAAGTAACGATGTTTTTATTATTTTGAATCTAGAAACGTATATTTTTGTTTTCTCGCTTAAATATCACGATAAAATTAAATTGTAAGAATATCCCTGTGTAACTTTATTTGTTTAGTAGATTTTTTTAATAAGTTTGATTCTAGTATTTTTTCGTGACGAGTAACGATGTTTTTATTATTTTGGAACTAGAAACGAATATTTTAGTTTTCTCGCTTAAATATCGCGATAAAATTGAATTGTAAGAATATCCCTGAGTAACTTTATTTGTTAATTAGATTTTTTTATAAATTTGATTCTAGCATTTTTTCCTGACTAGAAACGATGTTTTTATTATTTTGAATCTAGAAATGAATATTTTAGTTTTCTCGCTTAAATATCACGATAAAATTGAATTGTAAGAATATCCCTAAGTAACTTTATTTGTTTATTAAATTTAGTTAATAAGTTTGATTCTAGCATTTTTGCCTGACGAGTAACGATGTTTTTATTATTTTGAAACTAGAAACGCATATTTTAGTTTTCTCGCTTAAATATCACGATAAAATTAAATTGAAAGAATATCCCTGTGTAACTTTATTTGTTTATTAGATTTTTTTTATAAGTTTGATTCTAGCATTTTTTCCTGACGAGAAACGATGTTTTTATTATTTTGAATCTAGAAACGAATATTTTAGTTTTCTCGCTTAAATATCACGATAAAATTGAATTGTAAGAATATCCCTGAGTAACTTTATTTGTTTATTAAATTTAGTTAATAAGTTTGATTCTAGCATTTTATCCTGACGAGTAACGATGTTTTTATTATTTTGGAACTAGAAACGAATATTTTAGGTTTCTCGCTTAAATATCACGATAAAATTGAATTGTAAGAATATCTCTGAGTAACTTTATTTGTTTATTAAATTTATTTAATAAGTTTGATTCTAGCATTTTTTCCTGACGAGTAACGATATTTTTATTATTTTGAATCTAGAAAAAAATATTTTGGTTTTCTCACTTAAATATCACGATAAAATTAAATTGTAAGAATATCCCTGTGTAACTTTATTTGTTTATTAGATTTTTTTAATCAGTTTGATTCTAACATTTTTTCCTGACGAGTAACGATGTTTTTATTATTTTGGAACTAGAAACGAATATTTTAGTTTTCTCGATTAAATATCGCGATAAAATTGAATTGTAAGAATATCCCTGAGTAACTTTATTTGGTTATTAAATTTAGTTAATAAGTTTGATTCTAGCATTTTTTCCTGACGAGTAACGATGTTTTTATTATTTTGGAACTAGAAACGAATATTTTAGTTTTCTCGCTTAAATATCGCGATAAAATTGAATTGTAAGATTATCCCTGAGTAACTTTATTTGTTTATTAGATTTTTTTTATAAGTTTGATTCTAGCATTTTTTCCTGACGAGAAACGATGTTTTTATTATTTTGAATCTAGAAACAAATATTTTAGTTTTCTCGCTTAAATATCACGATAAAATTGAATTGTAAGAATATCCATGTGTAACTTTATTTGTTTATTAGATTTTTTTTATAAGTTTGATTCTAGCATTTTTTCCTGACGAGAAACGATGTTTTTATTATTTTGAATCTAGAAACAAATATTTTAGTTTTCTCGCTTAAATATCACGATAAAATTGAATTATAAGAATATCCCTGAGTAACTTTATTTGTTTATTAAATTTAGTTAATAAGTTTGATTCTAGCATTTTATCCTGACGAGTAACGATGTTTTTATTATTTTGAATCTAGAAACGAATATTTTTGATTTCTCGCTTAAATAACACTATAAAATTAAATTGTAAGAATATCCCTCTGTAACTTTATTTGTTTATTAGATTTTTTTTATAAGTTTGATTCTAGCATTTTTTCCTGACGAGTAACGATGTTTTTATTATTTTGAATCTAGAAACGAATATTTTTGTTTTCTCGCTTAAATATCGCGATAAAATTAAATTGTAAGAATATCCCTGTGTAACTTTATTTGTTTAGTAGATTTTTTTAATAAGTTTGATTCTAGTATTTTTTCCTGACGAGTAACGATGTTTTTATTATTTTGGAACTAGAAACGAATATTTTAGTTTTCTCGCTTAAATATCGCGATAAAATTGAATTGTAAGAATATCCCTGAGTAACTTTATTTGGTTATTAAATTTAGTTAATAAGTTTGATTCTAGCATTTTTTCCTGACGAGTAACGATGTTTTTATTATTTTGGAACTAGGAACGAATATTTCAGTTTTCTCGCTTAAATATCGCGATAAAATTGAATTGTAAGATTATCCCTGAGTAACTTTATTTGTTTATTAGATTTTTTTATAAGTTTGATTCTAGCATTTTTTCCTGACGAGAAACGATGTTTTTATTATTTTGAATCTAGAAACGAATATTTTAGTTTTCTCGCTTAAATATCACGATAAAATTGAATTGTAAGAATATCCATGTGTAACTTTATTTGTTTATTAGATTTTTTTTATAAGTTTGATTCTAGCATTTTTTCCTGACGAGACACGTTGTTTTTATTATTTTGAATCTAGAAACGAATATTTTAGTTTTCTCGCTTAAATATCACGATAAAATTGAATTGTAAGAATATCCCTGAGTAACTTTATTTGTTTATTAAATTTAGTTAATAAGTTTGATTCTAGCATTTTTTCTGACGAGTAACGATGTTTTTATTATTTTGATTCTAGAAACGAATATTTTTGTTTTCTCGCTTATATATCACGATAAAATTAAATTGTAAGAATATCCCCGTGTAACTTTATTTGTTTATTAGATTTTTTTAATAAGTTTGATTCTAGCATTTTTTCCTAAAGAGTAACTATGTTTACTATTTTGGAACTAGAAACGAATATTTAGTTTTCTCGCTTAAATATCACGATAAAATTGAATTGTAAGAATATCCCTTAGTAACTTTATTTGTTTATTAAAATTATTTAATAAGTTTGATTCTAGCATTTTTTCCTGACGAGTAACGATGTTTTTATTATTTTGGAACTAGAAACGAATATTTTAGTTTTCTCGCTTAAATATCGCGATAAAATTGAATTGTAAGATTATCCCTGAGTAACTTTATTTGTTTATTAGATTTTTTTTATAAGTTTGATTCTAGCATTTTTTCCTGACGAGAAACGATGTTTTTATTATTTTG
Source organism: Pterostichus madidus (assembly GCA_911728475.2). Lineage (NCBI taxonomy): Eukaryota > Metazoa > Arthropoda > Insecta > Coleoptera > Carabidae > Pterostichus > Pterostichus madidus. The sequence goes on along the minus strand of OU452304.1, from coordinate 22,629,682 downwards.
AATCTAGAAACGAATTTTTAGTTTTCTCGCTTAAATATCACGATAATATTGAATTGTAAGAATATCCCTGAGTAACTTTATTTGTTTATTAAATTTAGTTAATAAATTTGATTCTAGCATTTTTTCTGACGAGTAACGATGTTTTTATTATTTTGATTCTAGAAACGAATATTTTCGTTTTCTCGCTTATATATCACGATAAAATTAAATTGTAAGAATATCCCTGTGTAACTTTATTTGTTTATTAGATTTTTTAATAAGTTTGATTCTAGCATTTTTTCCTAAAGGGTAACGATGTTTTTACTATTTTGGAACTAGAAACGAATATTTAGTTTTCTCGCTTAAATATCACGATAAAATTGAATTGTAAGAATATCCATGTGTAACTTTATTTGTTTATTAGATTTTTTTTATAAGTTTGATTCTAGCATTTTTTCCTGACGAGAAACGATGTTTTTATTATTTTGAATCTAGAAACGAATATTTTAGTTTTCTCGCTTAAATATCACGATAAAATTGAATTGTAAGAATATCCATGTGTAACTTTATTTGTTTATTAGATTTTTTTTATAAGTTTGATTCTAGCATTTTTCCCTGACGAGAAACGTTGTTTTTATTATTTTGAATCTAGAAACGAATATTTAAGTTTTCTCGCTTAAATATCACGATAAAATTGAATTGTAAGAATATCCCTGAGTAACTTTATTTGTTTATTAAATTTAGATAATATGTTTGATTCTAGCATTTTTTCCTGACGAGAAACGATGTTTTTATTATTTGGAATCTAGAAACGAATATTTTTGTTTTCTCGCTTAAATAACACTATAAAATTAAATTGTAAGAATATCCCTCTGTAACTTTATTTGTTTATTAGTTTTTTTTTATAAGTTTGATTCTAGCATTTTTTCCTGACGAGTAACGATGTTTTTACTATTTTGGAACTAGAAACGAATATTTTAGTTTTCTCGCTTAAATATCGAGACAAAATTGAATTGTAAGAATATCCCTGAGTAACTTTGTTTGTTTATTAGATTTTTTTTATAAGTTTGATTCTAGCATTTTTTCCTGACGAGAAACGATGTTTTTATTATTTTGAATCTAGAAACGAATATTTTAGTTTTCTCGCTTAAATATCACGATAAAATTGAATTGTAAGAATATCCATGTGTAACTTTATTTGTTTATTAGATTTTTTTTATAAGTTTGATTCTATCATTTTTTCCTGACGAGAAACGATGTTTTTATTATTTTGAATCTAGAAAAGAATATTTTAGTTTTCTCGCTTAAATATCACGATAAAATTGAATTGTAAGAATATCCCTGAGTAACTTTATTTGTTTATTAAATTTAGTTAACAAGTTTGATTCTAGCATTTTTTCCTGACGAGAAACGATGTTTTTATTATTTTGAATCTAGAAACGAATATTTTTGTTTTCTTGCTTAAATAACACTATAAAATTAAATTGTAAGAATATCCCTCTGTAACTTTATTTGTTTATTAGATTTTTTTTATAAGTTTGATTCTAGCATTTTTTCCTGACGAGTAACGATGTTTTTATTATTTTGAATCTAGAAACGAATATTTTTGTTTTCTCGCTTAAATATCACGATAAAATTAAATTGTAAGAATATCCCTCTGTAACTTTATTTGTTTATTAGATTTTTTTTATAAGTTTGATTCTAGCATTTTTTCCTGATGAGTAACGATGTTTTTATTATTTTGGAACTAGAAACGAATATTTTAGTTTTCTCGCTTAAATATCGCGATAAAATTGAATTGTAAGAATATCCCTGAGTAACTTTATTTGTTTATTAAATTTAGTTAATAAGTTTGATTCTAGCATTTTTTCCTGACGAGTAACGATGTTTTTATTATTTTGAATCTAGAAAAGAATATTTTTGTTTTCTCGCTTAAATATCACGATAAAATTAAATTGTAATAATATCCCTCTGTAACTTTATTTGTTTATTAGATGTTTTTATAAGTTTGATTCTGGCATTTTTTCCTGACGAGTAACGATGTTTTAATTATTTTGAAACTAGAAACGAATATTTTTGTTTTCTCGCTTAATTTTCACGATAAAATTAAATTGTAAGAATATCCCTGTGTAACTTTATTTGTTTATTAGATTTTTTTAATAAGTTTGATTCTAGCATTTTTTTCTGATAAAATTAAATTGTAAGAATATCCCTGAGTAACTTTATTTGTTTATTAGATTTTTTTAATAAGTTTGATTCTAGCATTTTTTCCTGACGAGTAACGATGTTTTTACTATTTTGGAACTAGAAACGAATATTTAGTTTTCTCGCTTAAATATCACGATAAAATTGAATTGTAAGAATATCACTGAGTAACTTTATTTGTTTATTAAATTTATTTAATAAGTTTGATTCTAGCATTTTTTCCTGACGAGTAACGATGTTTTTATTATTTGGAACTAGAAAGGAATATTTTAGTTTTCTCGATTAAATATCGCGATAAAATTGAATTGTAAGAATATCCCTGAGTAACTTTATTTGTTTATTAGATTTTTTTTATAAGTTTGATTCTAGCATTTTTTCTGACGAGTAACGATGTTATTATTATTTTGATTCTAGAAACGAATATTTTAGTTTTCTCGCTTAAATATCACGATAAAATTGAATTGTAAGACTATCCCTGAGTAACTTTATTTGTTTATTAAATTTAGTTAATAAGTTTGATTCTAGCATTTTTTCTGACGAGTAACGATGTTATTATTATTTTGATTCTAGAAACGAATATTTTAGTTTTCTCGCTTAAATATCACTATAAAATTAAATTGTAAGAATATCCCTGAGTAACTTTATTTGTTTATTAGATTTTTTTAATAAGTTTGATTCTAGCATTTTTTCCTGACGAGTAACGATGTTTTTACTATTTTGGAACTAGAAACGAATATTTAGTTTTCTCGCTTAAATATCACGATAAAATTGAATTGTAAGAATATCACTGAGTAACTTTATTTGTTTATTAAATTTATTTAATAAGTTTGATTCTAGTATTTTTTCCTGACGAGTAACGATGTTTTTATTATTTTGGAACTAGAAAGGAATATTTTAGTTTTCTCGATTAAATATCGCGATAAAATTGAATTGTAAGAATATCCCTGAGTAACTTTATTTGGTTATTAAATTTAGTTATTTATAAGTTTGATTCTGGCATTTTTTCCTGACGAGTAACGATGTTTTAATTATTTTGAAACTAGAAACGAATATTTTTGTTTTCTCGCTTAATTTTCACGATAAAATTAAATTGTAAGAATATCCCTGTGTAACTTTATTTGTTTATTAGATTTTTTTAATAAGTTTGATTCTAGCATTTTTTTCTGATAAAATTAAATTGTAAGAATATCCCTGAGTAACTTTATTTGTTTATTAGATTTTTTTAATAAGTTTGATTCTAGCATTTTTTCCTGACGAGTAACGATGTTTTTACTATTTTGGAACTAGAAACGAATATTTAGTTATCTCGCTTAAATATCACGATAAAATTGAATTGTAAGAATATCACTGAGTAACTTTATTTGTTTATTAAATTTATTTAATAAGTTTGATTCTAGCATTTTTTCCTGACGAGTAACGATGTTTTTATTATTTGGAACTAGAAAGGAATATTTTAGTTTTCTCGATTAAATATCGCGATAAAATTGAATTGTAAGAATATCCCTGAGTAACTTTATTTGGTTATTAAATTTAGTTAATAAGTTTGATTCTAGCATTTTTTCCTGACGAGTAACGATGTTTTTATTATTTTGGAACTAGAAAGGAATATTTTAGTATTCTCGCTTAAATATCGCGATAAAATTGAATTGTAAGAATATCCCTGAGTAACTTTATTTGTTTATTAGATTTTTTTTATAAGTTTGATTCTAGCATTTTTTCCTGACGATGTTTTTATTATTTTGTAACTAGAAACGAATATTTTAGTTTTCTCGCTTAAATATCGCGATAAAATTGAATTGTAAGAATATCCCTGAGTAACTTTATTTGTTTATTAGATTTTTTTAATAAGTTTGATTCTAGCATTTTTTCCTGACGAGAAACGATGTTTTTATTATTTTGAATCTAGAAACGAATATTTTAGTTTTCTCGCTTAAATATCACGATAAAATTGAACTGTAAGAATATCCATGTGTAACTTTATTTGTTTATTAGATTTTTTTTATAAGTTTGATTCTATCATTTTTTCCTGACGAGTAACGATGTTTTTATTATTTTTGAACTAGAAACGAATATTTTAGTTTTCTCGCTTAAATAACGCGGTAAAATTGAATTGTAAGAATACCCCTGAGTAACATTGTTTGTTTATTAGATTTTTTTTATAAGTTTGATTCTAGCATTTTTTCCTGACGAGAAACGATGTTTTTATTATTTTGAATCTAGAAACGAATATTTTAGTTTTCTCGTTTAAATATCACGATAAAATTGAATTGTAAGATTATCCATGTGTAACTTTATTTGTTTATTAGATTTTTTTTATAAGTTTGATTCTAGCATTTTATCCCGACGAGAAACGATGTTTTTATTATTTTGAATCTAGAAACGAATATTTTAGTTTTCTTGCTTAAATATGACGATAAAATTGGATTGTAAGAATATCCCTGAGTAACTTTATTTGTTTATTAAATTTAGTTAATAAGTTTGATTCTAGCATTTTATCCTGACGAGTAACGATGTTTTTATTATTTTGAATCTAGAAACGAATATTTTTGTTTTCTCGCTTAAAGAACACTATAAAATTAAATTGTAAGAATATCCCTCTGTAACTTTATTTGTTTATTAGATTTTTTTTATAAGTTTGATTCTAGCATTTTTTCCTGACGAGTAACGATGTTTTTATTATTTTGAATCTAGAAACGAATATTTTTGTTTTCTCGCTTAAATATCACGATAAAATTAAATTATAAGAATATCCCTCTGTAACTTTATTTGTTTATTAGATTTTTTGTATAAGTTTGATTCTAGCATTTTTTCCTGACGAGTAACGATGTTTTTATTATTTTGGAACTAGAAACGAATATTTTAGTTTTCTCGCTTAAATATCGCGATAAAATTGAATTGTAAGAATATCCCTGAGTAACTTTATTTGTTTATTAGATTTTTTTATAAGTTTGATTCTAGCATTTTTTCCTGACTAGAAACGATGTTTTTATTATTTTGAATCTAGAAATGAATATTTTAGTTTTCTCGCTTAAATATCACGATAAACTTGAATTGTAAGAATATCAATGAGTAACTTTATTTGTTTATTAAATTTAGTTAATAAGTTTGATTCTAGCATTTTTTCCTGACGAGTAACGATGTTTTTATTATTTTGAATCTAGAAACGAATATTTTTGTTTTCTCGCTTAAATATGACGATAAAATTAAATTGTAAGAATATCCCTCTGTAACTTTATTTGTTTATTAGATGTTTTTTATAAGTTTGATTCTAGCATTTTTTCCTGACGAGTAACGATGTTTTTATTATTTTGAAACTAGAAACGAATATTTTTGTTTTCTCGCTTAAATATCACGATAAAATTAAATTGTAAGAATATCCCTGTGTAACTTTATTTGTTTATTAGATTTTTTTAATAAGTTTGATTTTAGCATTTTTTTTTGATAAAATTAAATTGTAAGAATATCCCTGTGTAACTTTATTTGTTTATTAGATTTTTTTAATAAGTTTGATTCTAACATTTTTTCCTGACGAGTAACGATGTTTTTATTATTTTGGAACTAGAAACGAATATTTTAGTTTTCTCGCTTAAATATCGCGATAAAATTGAATTGTATCCCTGAGTAACTTTATTTGTTTATTAGATTTTTTTTATAAGTTTGATTCTAACATTTTCTCCTGACGAGAAACGATGTTTTTATTATTTTGAATCTAGAAACGAATATTTTAGTTTTCTCGCTTAAATATCACGATAAAATTGAACGTTGTTTTTATTATTTTGAATCTAGAAACGAATATTTTAGTTTTCTCGCTTAGATATCATGATAAAATTGAATTGTAAGAATATCCATGTGTAACTTTATTTGTTTATTAGATTTTTTTTATAAGTTTCATTCTAGCATTTTTTCCTGACGAGTAACGATGTTTTTATTATTTTGAATCTAAAAACGAATATTTTTGTTTTCTCGCTTAAATAACACGATAAAATTAAATTGTAAGAATATCCCACTGTAACTTTATTTGTTTATTAGATTTTTTTTATAAGTTTGATTCTAGCATTTTTTCCTGACGAGTAACGATGTTTTTATTATTTTGAATCTAGAAACGAATATTTTTGTTTTCTCGCTTTAATATCACGATAAAATTAAATTGTAAGAATATCCCTGTGTAACTTTATTTGTTTATTAGATTTTTTTAATAAGTTTGATTCTAGCATTTTTTTCCTGACGAGTAATGATGTTTTTATTATTTTGGAACTAGAAACGAATATTTTAGTTTTCTCGCTTAAATATCAAGATAAAATTAAATTGTAAGAATATCCCTGAGTAACTTTATTTGTTTATTAGATTTATTTAATAAGTTTGATTCTAGCATTTTTTTCCTGACGTGTAACGATGTTTTTATTGTTTTGGAACTAGAAACGAATATTTTAGTTTTCTCGCTTAAATATCACGATAAAATTGAATTGTAAGAATATCCCTGAGTAACTTTATTTGGTTATTAAATTTTTTTAATAAGTTTGATTTTAGCATTTTTTCCTGACGAGTAACGATGTTTTTATTATTTTGGAAATAGAAACTAATATTTTAGTTTTCTCGCTTAAATATCACGATAAAATTAAATTGTAAGAATATCCCTGAGTAACTTTATTTGTTTATTAGATTTATTTAATAAGTTTGATTCTAGCATTTTATCCTGAGGAGAAACGATGTTTTTATTATTTTGAATCTAGAAACGAATATTTTAGTTTTCTCGCTTAAATATCACGATAAAATTGAACGTTGTTTTTATTATTTTGAATCTAGAAACGAATATTTTAGTTTTCTCGCTTAGATATCATGATAAAATTGAAATGTAAGAATATCCATGTGTAACTTTATTTGTTTATTAGATTTTTTTTATAAGTTTGATTCTAGCATTTTTTCCTGACGAGAAACGATGTTTTCATTATTTTGAATCTAGAAACGAATATTTTAGTTTTCTCGCTTAAATATCACGATAAAATTAAATTATAAGAATATCCCTGAGGAACTTTATTTGTTTATTAAATTTAGTTAATAAGCTTGATTCTAGCATTTTTTCCTGACGAGTAACGATGTTTTTATTATTTTGAATCTAAAAACGAATATTTTTGTTTTCTCGCTTAAATAACACGATAAAATTAAATTGTAAGAATATCCCTCTGTAACTTTATTTGTTTATTAGATTTTTTTTATAAGTTTGATTCTAGCATTTTTTCCTGACGAGTAACGATGTTTTTATTATTTTGAATCTAGAAACGAATATTTTTGTTTTCTCGCTTAAATATCACGATAAAATTAAATTGTAAGAATATCCCTGTGTAACTTTATTTGTTTATTAGATTTTTTTAATAAGTTTGATTCTAGCATTTTTTCCTGACGAGTAACGATGTTTTTATTATTTTGGAACTAGAAACGAATATTTTAGTTTTCTCGTTTAAATATCGCGATAAAATTGAATTGTAAGAATATCCCTGATTAACTTTATTTGTTCATTAGTTTTTTTTAATAAGTTTGATTCTAGCATTTTTTATTATTTTGAATCTGGAAACGAATATTTTTGTTTTCTCGCTTAAATATCACGATAAAATTAAATTGTAAGAATATCCCTGTGGAACTATATTTGTTTATTAGATTTTTTTAATAAGTTTGATTCTAGCATTTTTTCTGACGAGTAATGATGTTTTTATTATTTTGGAAATAGAAACTAATATTTTTGTTTTCTCGCTTTAATATCACGATAAAATTAAATTGTAAGAATATCCCTGTGTAACTTTATTTGTTTATTAGATTTTTTTAATAAGTTTGATTCTAGCATTTTTTCCTGGCGAGTAATGATGTTTTTATTATTTTGGACCTAGAAACGAATATTTTAGTTTTCTCGCTTAAATATCACGATAAAATTAAATTGTATGAATATCCCTGAGGAACTTTATTTGTTTATTAGATTTATTTAATAAGTTTGATTTTAGCATTTTTTCCTGACGAGTAACGATGTTTTTATTATTTTGGAACTAGAAACGAATATTTTAGTTTTCTCGCTTAAATATCGCGATAAAATTGAATTGTAAGAATATCCCTGAGTAACTTTATTTGGTTATTAATTTTTTTTAATAAGTTTGATTCTAGCATTTTTTCCTGACGAGTAACGATGTTTTTATTATTTTGGAACTAGAAACGAATATTTTAGTTTTCTCGCTTAAATATCACGATAAAATTAAATTGTAAGAATATTCCGGAGTAACTTTATTTGTTTATTAAATTTTTTTTAATAAGTTCGACACTAGCATTTTTTCCTGAGGAGTAACGATGTTTTTATATTTCTGGAGCTGGAAACTAATATTTTAGTTTTATCGCTTAAATATCACGTTAAAATTGAATTGTAAGAAAATCCCTGAGTAACTTTATATGTTCATTAGATTATTTAATAAGTTCGATTCTAGAATTTTTCCTGACGAGTAACGATGTTTTTATTATTTTGAATCTAAAAACGAATATTTTTGTTTTCTCGCTTAAATAACACGATAAAATTAAATTGTAAGAATATCCCTCTGTAACTTTATTGTTTATTAGATTTTTTTTATAAGTTTGATTCTAGCATTTTTTCCTGACGAGTAACGATGTTTTTATTATTTTGAATCTAGAAACGAATATTTTTGTTTTCTCGCTTAAATATCACGATAAAATTAAATTGTAAGAATATCCCTGTGTAACTTTATTTGTTTATTAGATTTTTTTAATAAGCTTGATTCTAGCATTTTTTCCTGACGAGTAACGATGTTTTTATTATTTTGGAAATAGAAACTAATATTTTAGTTTTCTCGCTTAAATATCACGATAAAATTAAATTGTAAGAATATCCCTGAGTAACTTTATTTGGTTATTAAATTTTTTTAATAAGTTTGATTCTAGCATTTTTTCCTGACGAGTAACGATGTTTTTATTATTTTGGAAATAGAAACTAATATTTTAGTTTTCTCGCTTAAATATCACGATAAAATTAAATTGTAAGAATATCCCTGAGTAACTTTATTTGTTTATTAGATTTATTTAATAAGTTTGATTCTAGCATTTTTTCCTGACGAGTAACGATGTTTTTATTATTTTGGAACTAGAAACGAATATTTTAGTTTTCTCGTTTAAATATCATGATAAAATTAAATTGTAATAATACCCTGAGTAGTTTATTAGTTTTTTTAATAAGTTTGATTCTAGCATTTTCTCCTAAAGTGTATCGATGTTTATATTTTTCTGGAACTAAAAACGAATATTTAAGTTTTCTCGCTTAAATATCACGATAAAATTGAATTGTAAGAATATCCCTGAGAAACTTTATTTGTTTATTAAATTTATTAATAAGTTTGATTCTAGCATTTTTTATTATTTTGAATCTAGAAACGAATATTTTTGTTTTCTCGCTTAAATATCACGATATAATTAAATTGTAAGAATATCCCTGTGGAACTATATTTGTTTATTAGATTTTTTTAATAAGTTTGATTCTAGCATTTTTTCTGACGTTTTTATTATTTTGGAAATAGAAACTAATATTTTTGTTTTCTCGCTTTAATATCACGATAAAATTAAATTGTAAGAATATCCCTGTGTAACTTTATTTGTTTATTAGATTTTTTTAATAAGTTTGATTTTAGCATTTTTTCCTGACGAGTAACGATGTTTTTATTATTTTGGAACTAGAAACGAATATTTTAGTTTTCTCGCTTAAATATCGCGATAAAATTGAATTGTAAGAATATCCCTGAGTAACTTTATTTGTTTATTAGATTTTTTTATAAGTTTGATTCTAGCATTTTTTCCTGACTAGAAACGATGTTTTTATTATTTTGAATCTAGAAATGAATATTTTAGTTTTCTCGCTTAAATATCACGATAAACTTGAATTGTAAGAATATCAATGAGTAACTTTATTTGTTTATTAAATTTAGTTAATAAGTTTGATTCTAGCATTTTTTCCTGACGAGTAACGATGTTTTTATTATTTTGAATCTAGAAACGAATATTTTTGTTTTCTCGCTTAAATATGACGATAAAATTAAATTGTAAGAATATCCCTCTGTAACTTTATTTGTTTATTAGATGTATTTTATAAGTTTGATTCTAGCATTTTTTCCTGACGAGTAACGATGTTTTTATTATTTTGAAACTAGAAACGAATATTTTTGTTTTCTCGCTTAAATATCACGATAAAATTAAATTGTAAGAATATCCCTGTGTAACTTTATTTGTTTATTAGATTTTTTTAATAAGTTTGATTTTAGCATTTTTTTTTGATAAAATTAAATTGTAAGAATATCCCTGTGTAACTTTATTTGTTTATTAGATTTTTTTAATAAGTTTGATTCTAACATTTTTTCCTGACGAGTAACGATGTTTTTATTATTTTGGAACTAGAAACGAATATTTTAGTTTTCTCGCTTAAATATCGCGATAAAATTGAATTGTATCCCTGAGTAACTTTATTTGTTTATTAGATTTTTTTTATAAGTTTGATTCTAACATTTTCTCCTGCCGAGAAACGATGTTTTTATTATTTTGAATCTAGAAACGAATATTTTAGTTTTCTCGCTTAAATATCACGATAAAATTGAACGTTGTTTTTATTATTTTGAATCTAGAAACGAATATTTTAGTTTTCTCGCTTAGATATCATGATAAAATTGAATTGTAAGAATATCCATGTGTAACTTTATTTGTTTATTAGATTTTTTTTATAAGTTTGATTCTAGCATTTTTTCCTGACGAGTAACGATGTTTTTATTATTTTGAATCTAAAAACGAATATTTTTGTTTTCTCGCTTAAATAACACGATAAAATTAAATTGTAAGAATATCCCACTGTAACTTTATTTGTTTATTAGATTTTTTTTATAAGTTTGATTCTAGCATTTTTTCCTGACGAGTAACGATGTTTTTATTATTTTGAATCTAGAAACGAATATTTTTGTTTTCTCGCTTTAATATCACGATAAAATTGAATTGTAAGAATATCCCTGAGTAACTTTATTTGTTTATTAGATTTATTTAATAAGTTTGATTCTAGCATTTTTTTCCTGACGTGTAACGATGTTTTTATTGTTTTGGAACTAGAAACGAATATTTTAGTTTTCTCGCTTAAATATCACGATAAAATTGAATTGTAAGAATATCCCTGAGTAACTTTATTTGGTTATTAAATTTTTTTAATAAGTTTGATTTTAGCATTTTTTCCTGACGAGTAACGATGTTTTTATTATTTTGGAACTAGAAACGAATATTTTAGTTTTCTCGTTTAAATATCGCGATAAAATTGAATTGTAAGAATATCCCAGAGTAACTTTATATGGTTATTAAATTTTTTTAATAAGTTTGATTCTAGCATTTTTTCCTGACGAGTAACGATGTTTTTATTATTTTGAATCTAGAAACGAATATTTTTGTTTTCTCGCATAAATATCATGATAAAATTGAATTGTAAGAAAATCCCTGTGTAACTTTATTTGCTTATTATATTTTTTTAATAAGTTTGATTCCAGCATTTTTTCTGACGAGTAACGATGTTTTTATTATTTTGGAAATAGAAACTAATATTTTAGTTTTCTCGCTTAAATATCACGATAAAATTAAATTGTAAGAATATCCCTGAGTAACTTTATTTGTTTATTAGATTTATTTAATAAGTTTGATTCTAGCATTTTATCCTGAGGAGAAACGATGTTTTTATTATTTTGAATCTAGAAACGAATATTTTAGTTTTCTCGCTTAAATATCACGATAAAATTGAACGTTGTTTTTATTATTTTGAATCTAGAAACGAATATTTTAGTTTTCTCGCTTAGATATCATGATAAAATTGAAATGTAAGAATATCCATGTGTAACTTTATTTGTTTATTAGATTTTTTTTATAAGTTTGATTCTAGCATTTTTTCCTGACGAGAAACGATGTTTTCATTATTTTGAATCTAGAAACGAATATTTTAGTTTTCTCGCTTAAATATCACGATAAAATTGAATTATAAGAATATCCCTGAGGAACTTTATTTGTTTATTAAATTTAGTTAATAAGCTTGATTCTAGCATTTTTTCCTGACGAGTAACGATGTTTTTATTATTTTGAATCTAAAAACGAATATTTTTGTTTTCTCGCTTAAATAACACGATAAAATTAAATTGTAAGAATATCCCTCTGTAACTTTATTTGTTTATTAGGTTTTTTTTATAAGTTTGATTCTAGCATTTTTTCCTGACGAGTAACGATGTTTTTATTATTTTGAATCTAGAAACGAATATTTTTGTTTTCTCGCTTAAATATCACGATAAAATTAAATTGTAAGAATATCCCTGTGTAACTTTATTTGTTTATTAGATTTTTTTAATAAGTTTGATTCTAGCATTTTTTCCTGACGAGTAACGATGTTTTTATTATTTTGGAACTAGAAACGAATATTTTAGTTTTCTCGCTTAAATATCGCGATAAAATTGAATTGTAAGAATATCCCTGAGTAACTTTATTTGGTTATTAAATTTTTTTAATAAGTTTGATTCTAGCATTTTTTCCTGACGATTAACGATGTTTTTATTATTTTGGAAATAGAAACTAATATTTTAGTTTTCTCGCTTAAATATCACGATAAAATTAAATTGTAAGAATATCCCTGTGGAACTATATTTGTTTATTAGATTTTTTTAATAAGTTTGATTCTAGCATTTTTTCTGACGAGTAATGATGTTTTTATTATTTTGGAACTAGAAACGAATATTTTAGTTTTCTCGCTTAAATATCATGATAAAATTAAATTGTAAGAATACCCTGAGTAGTTTATTAGTTTTTTTAATAAGTTTGATTCTAGTATTTTCTCCTAAAGTGTATCGATGTTTATAATTTTCTGGAACTAAAAACGAATATTTAAGTTTTCTCGCTTAAATATCACGATAAAATTGAATTGTAAGAATATCCCTGAGTAACTTTATTTGTTTATTAAATTTATTTAATAAGTTTGATTCTAGCATTTATTCTCGTCGAGTAACGATGTTTTTATTATTTTGGAACTAGAAACGAATATTTTAGTTTTCTTGTTTAAATATCGCGATAAAATTGAATTGTAAGAATATCCCTGATTAACTTTATTTGTTCATTAGTTTTTTTTAATAAGTTTGATTCTAGCATTTTTTATTATTTTGAATCTGGAAACGAATATTTTTGTTTTCTCGCTTAAATATCACGATAAAACTAAATTGTAAGAATATCCCTGTGGAACTATATTTGTTTATTAGATTTTTTTAATAAGTTTGATTCTAGCATTTTTTCTGACGAGTAATGATGTTTTTATTATTTTGGAAATAGAAACTAATATTTTTGTTTTCTCGCTTTAATATCACGATAAAATTAAATTGTAAGAATATCCCTGTGTAACTTTATTTGTTTATTAGATTTTTTTAATAAGTTTGATTCTAGCATTTTTTCCTGACGAGTAATGATGTTTTTATTATTTTGGACCTAGAAACGAATATTTTAGTTTTCTCGCTTAAATATCACGATAAAATTAAATTGTATGAATATCCCTGAGGAACTTTATTTGTTTATTAGATTTATTTAATAAGTTTGATTTTAGCATTTTTTCCTGACGAGTAACGATGTTTTTATTATTTTGGAACTAGAAACGAATATTTTAGTTTTCTCGCTTAAATATCGCGATAAAATTGAATTGTAAGAATATCCCTGAGTAACTTTATTTGGTTATTAATTTTTTTTAATAAGTTTGATTCTAGCATTTTTTCCTGACGAGTGACGATGTTTTTATTATTTTGGAACTAGAAACGAATATTTTAGTTTTCTCGCTTAAATATCACGATAAAATTAAATTGTAAGAATATTCCGGAGTAACTTTATTTGTTTATTAAATTTTTTTTAATAAGTTCGACACTAGCATTTTTTCCTGAGGAGTAACGATGTTTTTATATTTCTGGAGCTGGAAACTAATATATTAGTTTTATCGCTTAAATATCACGTTAAAATTGAATTGTAAGAAAATCCCTGAGTAACTTTATATGTTCATTAGATTATTTAATAAGTTCGATTCTAGAATTTTTCCTGACGAGTAACGATGTTTTTATTATTTTGAATCTAAAAACGAATATTTTTGTTTTCTCGCTTAAATAACACGATAAAATTAAATTGTAAGAATATCCCTCTGTAACTTTATTGTTTATTAGATTTTTTTTATAAGTTTGATTCTAGCATTTTTTCCTGACGAGTAACGATGTTTTTATTATTTTGAATCTAGAAACGAATATTTTTGTTTTCTCGCTTAAATATCACGATAAAATTAAATTGTAAGAATATCCCTGTGTAACTTTATTTGTTTATTAGATTTTTTTAATAAGCTTGATTCTAGCATTTTTTCCTGACGAGTAACGATGTTTTTATTATTTTGGAAATAGAAACTAATATTTTAGTTTTCTCGCTTAAATATCACGATAAAATTAAATTGTAAAAATATCCCTGAGTAACTTTATTTGGTTATTAAATTTTTTTAATAAGTTTGATTCTAGCATTTTTTCCTGACGAGTAACGATGTTTTTATTATTTTGGAAATAGAAACTAATATTTTAGTTTTCTCGCTTAAATATCACGATAAAATTAAATTGTAAGAATATCCCTGAGTAACTTTATTTGTTTATTAGATTTATTTAATAAGTTTGATTCTAGCATTTTTTCCTGACGAGTAACGATGTTTTTATTATTTTGGAACTAGAAACGAATATTTTAGTTTTCTCGTTTAAATATCATGATAAAATTAAATTGTAAGAATACCCTGAGTAGTTTATTAGTTTTTTTAATAAGTTTGATTCTAGCATTTTCTCCTAAAGTGTATCGATGTTTATATTTTTCTGGAACTAAAAACGAATATTTAAGTTTTCTCGCTTAAATATCACGATAAAATTGAATTGTAAGAATATCCCTGAGAAACTTTATTTGTTTATTAAATTTATTAATAAGTTTGATTCTAGCATTTATTCTTGTCGAGTAACGATGTTTTTATTATTTTGGAACTAGAAACGAATATTTTAGTTTTCTCGCTTAAATATCGCGATAAAATTGAATTGTAAGAATATCCCTGAGTAACTTTATTTATTCATTAGTTTTTTTTAATAAGTTTGATTCTAGCATTTTTTATTATTTTGAATCTAGAAACGAATATTTTTGTTTTCTCGCTTAAATATCACGATATAATTAAATTGTAAGAATATCCCTGTGGAACTATATTTGTTTATTAGATTTTTTTAATAAGTTTGATTCTAGCATTTTTTCTGACGAGTAATGATGTTTTTATTATTTTGGAAATAGAAACTAATATTTTTGTTTTCTCGCTTTAATATCACGATAAAATTAAATTGTAAGAATATCCCTGTGTAACTTTATTTGTTTATTAGATTTTTTTAATAAGTTTGATTCTAGCATTTTTTCCTGACGAGTAATGATGTTTTTATTATTTTGGACCTAGAAACGAATATTTTAGTTTTCTCGCTTAAATATCACGATAAAATTAAATTGTATGAATATCCCTGAGGAACTTTATTTGTTTTTTAGATTTATTTAATAAGTTTGATTTTAGCATTTTTTCCTGACGAGTAACGATGTTTTTATTATTTTGGAACTAGAAACGAATATGTTAGTTTTCTCGCTTAAATATCGCGATAAAATTGAATTGTAAGAATATCCCTGAGTAACTTTATTTGGTTATTAATTTTTTTTAATAAGTTTGATTCTAGCATTTTTTCCTGACGAGTAACGATGTTTTTATTATTTTGGAACTAGAAACGAATATTTTAGTTTTCTCGCTTAAATATCACGATAAAATTAAATTGTAAGAATATTCCTGAGTAACTTTATTTGTTTATTAAATTTTTTTTAATAAGTTCGACACTAGCATTTTTCCCTGAGGAGTAACGATGTTTTTATATTTCTGGAGCTGGAAACTAATATTTTAGTTTTATCGCTTAAATATCACGTTAAAATTGAATTGTAAGAAAATCCCTGAGTAACTTTATTTGTTTATTAGATTTTTTTAATAAGTTTGATCTAGCATTTTTTCCTGATGAGTAACGATGTTATTATTATTTTGATTCTAGAAACGAATATTTTAGTTTTCTCGCTTAAATATCACGATAAAATTAAATTGTAAGAATATTCCTGAGTAACTTTATTTGTTTATTAAATTTTTTTTAATAAGTTCGACACTAGCATTTTTTCCTGAGGAGTAACGATGTTTTTATATTTCTGGAGCTGGAAACTAATATTTTAGTTTTATCGCTTAAATATCACGTTAAAATTGAATTGTAAGAAAATCCCTGAGTAACTTTATTTGTTTATTAGATTATTTAATAAGTTCGATTCTAGAATTTTTCCTGACGAGTAACAATGTTTTTATTATTTTGGAACTAGAAACGAATATTTTAGTTTTCTCGCTTTAATATCACGATAAAATTAAATTGTAAGAATATCCCTGTGTAACTTTATTTGTTTATTAGATTTTTTTAATAAGTTTGATTCTAGCATTTTTTCCTGACGAGTAACGATGTTATTATTATTTTGATTCTAGAAACGAATATTTTAGTTTTCTCGCTTAAATATCACGATAAAATTGAATTGTAAGAATATCCCTGAGTAACTTTATTTGTTTATTAAATTTATTTAATAAGTTTGATTCTAGCATTTATTCTCGTCGAGTAACGATGTTTTTATTATTTTGGAACCAGAAACGAATATTTTAGTTTTCTCGTTTAAATATCGCGATAAAATTGAATTGTAAGAATATCCCTGATTAACTTTATTTGTTCATTAGTTTTTTTTAATAAGTTTGATTCTAGCCTTTTTTATTATTTTGAATCTAGAAACGAATATTTTTGTTTTCTCGCTTAAATATCACGATAAAATTAAATTGTAAGAATATCCCTGTGTAACTATATTTGTTTATTAGATTTTTTTAATAAGTTTGATTCTAGCATTTTTTCTGACGAGTAACGATGTTTTTATTATTTTGGAAATAGAAACTAATATTTTAGTTTTCTCGCTTAAATATCACGATAAAATTAAATTGTATGAATATCCCTGAGTAACTTTATTTGTTCATTAGTTTTTTTTAATAAGTTTGATTCTAGCATTTTTTCCTGACGAGTAACGATGTTTTTATTATTTTGAATCTAGAAACCAATATTTTTGTTTTCTCGCATAAATATCATGATAAAATTGAATTGTAAGAAAATCCCTGTGTAACTTTATTTGCTTATTAGATTTTTTTAATAAGTTTGATTCTAGCATTTTTTCTGACGAGTAACGATGTTTTTATTATTTTGGAAATAGAAACTAATATTTTAGTTTTCTCGCTTAAATATCACGATAAAATTGAATTGTAAGAATATCCCTGAGTAACTTTATTTGTTTATTAGATTAATTTACTAAGTTTGATTCTAGCATTTTTTCCTGACGAGTAACGATGTTTTTATTATATTGAATATAGAAACGAATATTTTTGTTTTCTCGCTTAAATATCACGATAAAATTAAATTGTAAGAATATCCCTGAGTAACTTTATTTGTTTATTAGATTTACTTTATAAGTTTGATTCTAGCATTTTTTCCTGACGAGTAACGATGTTTTTATTATATTGAATCTAGAAACGAATATTTTTGTTTTCTCGCTTTAATATCACGATAAAATTAAATTGTAAGAATATCCCTGTGTAGCTTTATTTGTTTATTAGATTTTTTTAACAAGTTTGATTCTAGCATTTTTTCCTGACGAGTAATGATGTTTTTATTATTTTGGACCTAGAAACGAATATTTTAGTTTTCTCGCTTAAATATCACGATAAAATTAAATTGTATGAATATCCCTGAGTAACTTTATTTGTTTAATAGATTTATTTAATAAGTTTGATTTTAGCATTTTTTCCTGACGATTAACGATGTTTTTATTATTTTGGAACTAGAAACGAATATTTTAGTTTTCTCGCTTAAATATCGCGATAAAATTGAATTGTAAGAATATCCCTCTGTAACTTTATTTGGTTATTAAATTTTTTTAATAAGTTTGATTCTAGCATTTTTTCCTGACGAGTAACGATGTTTTTTTTATTTTGGAACTAGAAACGAATATTTTAGTTTTCTCGCTTAAATATCACGATAAAATTAAATTGTAAGAATATTCCTGAGTAACTTTATTTGTTTATTAAATTTTTTTAATAAGCTTGATTCTAGCATTTTTTCCTGACGAGTAACGATGTTTTTATTACTTTGAATCTAAAAACGAATATTTTTGTTTTCTCGCATAAATAACACGATAAAATTAAATTGTAAGAATATCCCTCTGTAACTTTATTTGTTTATTAGATTTTTTTTATAAGTTTGATTCTAGCATTTTTTCCTGACGAGTAACGATGTTTTTATTATTTTGAATCTAGAAACGAATATTTTTGTTTTCTCGCTTAAATATCACGATAAAATTAAATTGTAAGAATATCCCTGTGTAACTTTATTTGTTTATTAGATTTTTTTAATAAGTTTGATTCTAGCATTTTTTCCTGACGAGTAACGATGTTTTTATTATTTTGGAACTAGAAACGAATATTTTAGTTTTCTCGCTTAAATATCGCGATAAAATTGAATTGTAAGAATATCCCTGAGTAACTTTATTTGGTTATCAAATTTTTTTAATAAGTTTGATTCTAGCATTTTTTCCTGACGAGTAACGATGATTTTATTATTTTGGAAATAGAAACTAATATTTCAGTTTTCTCGCTTAAATATCTCGATAAAATTAAGTTGTAAGAATATCCCTGAGTAACTTTATTTGTTTATTAGATTTATTTAATAAGTTTGATTCTAGCGTTTTTTCCTGACGAGTAACGATGTTTTTATTATTTTGGAACTAGAAACGAATATTTTAGTTTTCTCGTTTAAATATCATGATAAAATTAAATTGTAAGAATACCCTGAGTAGTTTATTAGTTTTTTTAATAAGTTTGATTCTAACATTTTCTCCTAAAGTGTATCGATGTTTATATTTTTCTGGAACTAAAAACGAATATTTAAGTTTTCTCGCTTAAATATCACGATAAAATTGAATTGTAAGAATATCCCTGAGAAACTTTATTTGTTTATTAAATTTATTAATAAGTTTGATTCTAGCATTTATTCTTGTCGAGTAACGATGTTTTTATTATTTTGGAACTAGAAACGAATATTTTAGTTTTCTCGCTTAAATATCGCGATAAAATTGAATTGTAAGAATATCCCTGAGTAACTTTATTTATTCATTAGTTTTTTTTAATAAGTTTGATTCAAGCATTTTTTATTATTTTGAATCTAGAAACGAATATTTTTGTTTTCTCGCTTAAATATCACGATAAAATTAAATTGTAAGAATATCCCTGTGGAACTATATCTGTTTATTAGATTTTTTTAATAAGTTTGATTCTAGCATTTTTTCTGACGAGTAATGATGTTTTTATTATTTTGGAAATAGAAACTAATATTTTTGTTTTCTCGCTTTAATATCACGATAAAATTAAATTGTAAGAATATCCCTGTGTAACTTTATTTGTTTATTAGATTTTTTTAATAAGTTTGATTCTAGCATTTTTTCCTGACGAGTAATGATGTTTTTATTATTTTGGACCTAGAAACGAATATTTTAGTTTTCTCGCTTAAATATCACGATAAAATTAAATTGTATGAATATCCCTGAGGAACTTTATTTGTTTTTTAGATTTATTTAATAAGTTTGATTTTAGCATTTTTTCCTGACGAGTAACGATGTTTTTATTATTTTGGAACTAGAAACGAATATTTTAGTTTTCTCGCTTAAATATCGCGATAAAATTGAATTGTAAGAATATCCCTGAGTAACTTTATTTGGTTATTAATTTTTTTTAATAAGTTTGATTCTAGCATTTTTTCCTGACCAGTAACGATGTTTTTATTATTTTGGAACTAGAAACGAATATTTTAGTTTTCTCGCATAAATATCACGATAAAATTAAATTGTAAGAATATTCCTGAGTAACTTTATTTGTTTATTAATTTTTTTTTAATAAGTTCGACACTAGCATTTTTCCTGAGGAGTAACGATGTTTTTATATTTCTGGAGCTGGAAACTAATATTTTAGTTTTATCGCTTAAATATCACGTTAAAATTGAATTGTAAGAAAATCCCTGAGTAACTTTATATGTTCATTAGATTATTTAATAAGTTCGATCCTAGAATTTATCCTGACGAGTAACAATGTTTTTATTATTTTGGAACTAGAAACGAATATTTTAGTTTTCTCGCTTTAATATCACGATAAAATTAAATTGTAAGAATATCCCTGTGTAACTTTATTTGTTTATTAGATTTTTTTTAATAAGTTTGATTCTAGCATTTTTTCCTGACGAGTAACGATGTTATTATTATTTTGATTCTAGAAACGACTATTTTAGTTTTCTCGCTTAAATATCACGATAAAATTGAATTGTAAGAATGTCCCTGAGTAACTTTATTTGTTCATTAATTTTTTTTAATAAGTTTGATTCTAGCATTTTTTCCTGACGAGTAACGATGTTTTTATTATATTGAATCTAGAAACGAATATTTTTGTTTTCTCGCTTAAATATCACGATAAAATTAAATTGTAAGAATATCCCTGAGTAACTTTATTTGTTTATTAGATTTTTTTTATAAGTTTGATTCTAGCATTTTTTCCTGACGCGAAACGATGTTTTTATTATTTTGAATCTAGAAACGAATATTTTAGTTTTCTCGCTTAAATATTGCGATAAAATTGAATTGTAAGAATATTCCTGAGTAACTTTATTTGTTTATTAATTTTTTTTTAATAAGTTCGACACTAGCATTTTTCCTGAGGAGTAACGATGTTTTTATATTTCTGGAGCTGGAAACTAATATTTTAGTTTTATCGCTTAAATATCACGTTAAAATTGAATTGTAAGAAAATCCCTGAGTAACTTTATATGTTCATTAGATTATTTAATAAGTTCGATCCTAGAATTTATCCTGACGAGTAACAATGTTTTTATTATTTTGGAACTAGAAACGAATATTTTAGTTTTCTCGCTTTAATATCACGATAAAATTAAATTGTAAGAATATCCCTGAGTAACTTTATTTGTTTATTAGATTTTTTTTAATAAGGTGGACACTAGCATTTTTTCCTGAGGAGTAACGATGTTTTTATATTTCTGGAGCTGGAAACTAATATTTTAGTTTTATCGCTTAAATATCACGTAAAAATTGAATTGTAAGAAAATCCCTGAGTAACTTTATATGTTCATTAGATTATTTAATAAGTTCGATTCTAGAATTTTTCCTGACGAGTAACAATGTTTTTATTATTTTGGAACTAGAAACGAATATTTTAGTTTTCTCGCTTAAATATCGCGATAAAATTGAATTGTAAGAATATCCCTGAGTAACTTTATTTGTTTATTAGATTTATTTATAAGTTTGATTCTAGCATTTTTTCCTGACGAGTAACGATGTTTTTATTATTTTGAATCTAGAAACGAATATTTTTGTTTTCTCGCTTAAATATCTCGATAAAATTAAATTGTAAGAATATCCCTGTGTAACTTTATTTGTTTATTAGATTTTATTAATAAGTTTGATTCTAGCATTTTTTCCTGACGAGTAATGATGTTTTTATTATTTTGGAAATAGAAACGAATATTTTAGTTTTCTCGCTTAAATATCACGATAAAATTAAATTGTGAGAATATCCCTGAGTAACTTTATTTGTTTATTAGATTCATTTAATAAATTTGATTCTAGCATTTTTTCCTGACGAGTAACGATGTTTTTATTGTTTTGGAACTAGAAACGAATATTTTAGTTTTCTCGCTTAAATATCGCGATAAATTGAATTGTAAGAATATCCCTGAGTAACTTTATTTGTTTATTAGTTTTTTTTAAATAAGTTTGATTCTAGCATTTTGTCCTGACGTGTAACGATGTTTTTATTATTTTGAGTCTAGAAAAGAATATTTTTGTTTTCTCACTTAAATATCACGATAAAATTAAATTGTAAGAATATCCCTGTGTAACTTTATTTGCTTATTAGATTTTTTAATAAGATTGATTCTAGCATTTTTTCCTTACGAGTAACGATGTTTTTATTATTTTTTAATATTCGTTTCTAGTTCCAAAATAATAAAAACATCGTTACTCCTCAGGAAAAAATGCTAGAATTGAACTTAATAAAAAAAACTATTAAACAAATAAAGTTACACAGGGATATTGTTACAATTTAATTTTTATCGTGATATTTAAGCGAGAAAACTAAAATATTCGTTTCTAGTACCAAAATAATAAAAACATCGTTAGGAAAAAATGCTAGAATCGAATTTATTTAAAAAATCTAATAAACAAATAAAGTTACACAGGGATATTCTTACAATTTAATTTTATCGAGATATTTAAGCGAGAAAACAAAAATATTCGTTTCTAGATTTAAAATAATAAAAACATCGTTACTCGTCAGGAAAAAATGCTAGAATCAAACTTATAAATAAATCTAATAAACAAATAAAGTTACAGAGGGATACTCTTACAATTTAATTTTATCGTGTTATTTAAGCGAGAAAACAAAAATAATCGTTTCTAGATTCAAAATAATAAAAACATCGTTACTCGTCAGGAAAAAATGCTAGAATCAAACTTATTAACTAAATTTAATAAACAAATAAAGTTACTCAGGGATATTCTTACAATTCAATTTTATCGTGATATTTAAGCGAGCAAACTAAAATATTCGTTTTTAGTTCCAGAAAAATTTAAACATCGTTACTCCTCAGGAAAAAATGCTAGAATCAAACTTATTAAAAAAATCTAATAAACAAATAAAGTTACATAGAGATATACTTACAATTTAATTTTATCGTGATATTTAAGCGAGAAAACAAAAATATTCGTTTCTAGATTCAAAATAATAAAAACATCGTTACTCGTCAGGAAAAAATGCTAGAATCAAACTTATTAAATAAATTTAATAAACAAATAAAGTTACTCAGGGATATTCTTACAATTTAATTTTATCGTGATATTTAAGCGAGAAAACAAAAATATTCGTTTCTAGAATCAAAATAATAAAAACATCGTTACTCGTCAGGAAAAAATGCTAGAATCAAACTTATTAAAAAAATCTAATAAACAAATAAAGTTACACGGGGATATTCTTACAATTTAATTTTATCGTGATATTTAAGTGAGAAAACAAAAATATTCGTTTCTAGATTCAAAATAATAAAAACATCGTTACTCGTCAGGAAAAAGTGCTAGAATCAAACTTATAAATAAATCTAATAAACAAATAAAGTTACAGAGGGATACTCTTACAATTTAATTTTATCGTGTTATTTAAGCGAGAAAACAAAAATAATCGTTTCTAGATTCAAAATAATAAAAACATCGTTACTCGTCAGGAAAAAATGCTAGAATCAAACTTATTAACTAAATTTAATAAACAAATAAAGTTACTCAGGGATATTCTTACAATTCAATTTTATCGTGATATTTAAGCGAGCAAACTAAAATATTCGTTTTTAGTTCCAGAAAAATTTAAACATCGTTACTCCTCAGGAAAAAATGCTAGAATCAAACTTATTAAAAAAATCTAATAAACAAATAAAGTTACATAGAGATATACTTACAATTTAATTTTATCGTGATATTTAAGCGAGAAAACAAAAATATTCGTTTCTAGTTCCAAAATAATAAAAACATCGTTACTCGTCAGGAAAAAATGCTAGATTCAAACTTATTAAATAAATCTAATAAACAAATAAAGTTACTCAGGGATATTCTTACAATTTAATTTTATCGTGATATTTAAGCGAGAAAACAAAAATATTCGTTTCTAGATTAATAAAACTAATAAAACATCGTTACTCGTCGGGAAAAAATGCTAGAATCAAACTTATTAAAAAAATCTAATAAACAAATAAAGTTACACAGGGATATTCTTACAATTTAATTTTATCGTGATATTTAAGCGAGAAAACAAAAATATTCGTTTCTAGAATCAAAATAATAAAAACATCGTTACTCGTCAGGAAAAAATGCTAGAATCAAACTTATTAACTAAATTTAATAAACAAATAAAGTTACTCAGGGATAATCTTACAATTCAATTTTAACGCGATATTTAATCGAGAAAACTAAAATATTTATTTCTAGATTCAAAATAATAAAAACATCGTTTCTCGTCAGGAAAAAATGCTAGAATCAAACTTATTAAAAAAATCTAATAAACAAATAAAGTTACTCAGGGATATTCTTACAATTCAGTTTTATCGCGATATTTAAGCGAGAAAACTAAAATATTCGTTTCTAGTTCCAAAATAATAAAAACATCGTTACTCGTCAGGAAAAAATGCTAGATTCAAACTTATTAAATAAATCTAATAAACAAATAAAGTTACACAGGGATATACTTACAATTCAATTTTATCGTGATATTTAAGCGATAAAACAAAAATATTCTTTTCTAGATTCAAAATAATAAAAACATCTTTACTCGTCAGGAAAAAATGCTAGAATCAAACGTATTAAAAAAATCTAATAAACAAATAAAGTTACACAGGGATATTTTTACAATTTAATTTTGTCGTGATATTTAAGCGAGAAAACAAAAATATTCGTTCCTAGTTTCAAAATAATAAAAACATCGTTACTCGTCAGGAAAAAATGCTAGAATCAAACTTATTAAAAAAATCTAATAAACAAATAAAGTTACTCAGGGATATTCTTACAATTTAATTTTATCGTGATATTTAAGCGAGAAAACAAAAATATTCGTTTCTAGATTAATAAAACTAATAAAACATCGTTACTCGTCAGGAAAAAATGCTAGAATCAAACTTATTAAAAAAATCTAATAAACAAATAAAGTTACACAGGGATATTCTTACAATTTAATTTTATCGTGATATTTAAGCGAGAAAACAAAAATATTCGTTTCTAGAATCAAAATAATAAAAACATCGTTACTCGTCAGGAAAAAATGCTAGAATCAAACTTATTAACTAAATTTAATAAACAAATAAAGTTACTCAGGGATATTCTTACAATTCAATTTTATCGTGATATTTAAGCGAGAAAACTAAAATATTTATTTCTAGATTCAAAATAATAAAAACATCGTTTTTCGTCAGGAAAAAATGCTAGAATCAAACTTATTAAAAAAATCTAATAAACAAATAAAGTTACTCAGGGATATTCTTACAATTCAGTTTTATCGCGATATTTAAGCGAGAAAACTAAAATATTCGTTTCTAGTTCCAAAATAATAAAAACATCGTTACTCGTCAGGAAAAAATGCTATAATCAAACTTATAAAAACATCTAATAAACAAATAAAGTAACACAGGGATATTCTTACAATTTAATTTTATCGTGATATTTAAGCGAGAAAACAAAAATATTCGTTTCTAGATTCAAAATAATAAAAACATAGTTACTCGTCAGGAAAAAATGTTAGAATCAAACTTATTAACTAAATTTAATAAACAAATAAAGTTACTCAGGGATATTCTTACAATTCAATTTTATCGTGTTATTTAAGCGAGAAAACTAAAATATTCATTTCTATATTCAAAATAATAAAAACATCGTTTCATGTCAGGAAAAAATGCTAGAATCAAACTTATAAAAAAAATCTAATAAACAAATAAAGTTACTCAGGGATATTCTTACAATTCAATTTTATCGCGATATTTAAGCAAGAAAACTAAAATATTCGTTTCTAGTTACAAAATAATAAAAACATCGTCAGGAAAAAATGCTAGAATCAAACTTATAAAAAAAATCTAATAAACAAATATAGTTACAGCGGGATATTCTTACAATTTAATTTTATCGTGATATTTATGCGCGAAAACAAAAATATTCGTTTCTAGATTCAAAATAATAAAAACATCGTTATTCGTCAGGAAAAAATGCTAGAATCAAACTTATAATCTAAATTTAATAAACAAATAAAGTTACTCAGGGATATTCTTACAATTCAATTTTATCGTGATATTTAAGCGAGAAAACTAAAATATTCGTTTCTATCTTCAAAATAATAAAAACATCGTTTCTCGTCAGGACAAAATGCTAGGGATATTCTTACAATTTAATTTTATCGTGATATTTAAGCGAGAAAACTAAAATATTCGTTTCTAGATTCAAAATAATAAAAACATCGTTTCTCGTCAGGAAAAAATGCTAGAATCAAACTTATAAAAAAATCTAATAAACAAATAAAGTTACTCAGGCATATTCTTACAATTCAATTTTATCGCGATATTTAAGCGAGAAAACTAAAATATTCGTTTCTAGAATCAAAATAATAAAAACATCGTTACACGTCAGGAAAAAATGCTAGAATCAAACTTATTAACTAAATTTAATAAACAAATTAAGTTACTCAGGGATATTCTTACAATTCAATTTTATCGTGATATTTAAGCGAGAAAACTAAAATATTCGTTTCTAGATTCAAAATAATAAAAACATCGTTTCTCGTCAGGAGAAAATGCTAGAATCAAACTTATTAAATAAATTTAATAAACAAATAAAGTTACTCAGGGATTTACAGTTCAATTTTATCGTGATATTTAAGCGAGAAAACTAAAATATTCGTTTCAAGTTCCAAAATAGTAAAAACATCGTTACTCGTCAGGAAAAAATGCTAGAATCAAACTTATTAAAAAAATCTAATAAACAAATAAAGTTACACAGGGATATTCTTACAATTTAATTTTATCGTGATATTTAAGCGAGAAAACAAAAATATTCGTTTCTAGAATCAAAATAATAAAAACATCGTTACTCCTCAGGAAAAAATGCTAGAATCAAACTTATTAACTAAATTTAATAAACAAATAAAGTTACTCAGGGATATTCTTACAATTCAATTTTATCGTGATATTTAAGCGAAAAAACTAAAATATTCGTTTCTAGATTCAAAATAATAAAAACATCGTTTCTCGTCAGGAAAAAATGCTAGAATCAAACTTATTAAAAAAATCTAATAAACAAATAAAGTTACTCAGGGATATTCTTACAATTCAATTTTATCGCGATATTTAAGCGAGAAAACTAAAATATTCGTTTCTAGTTACAAAATAATAAAAACATCGTCAGGAAAAAATGCTAGAATCAAACTTATAAAGAAAATATAATAAACAAATATAGTTACAGAGGGATATTCTTACAATTTAATTTTATCGTGATATTTAAGCGCGAAAACAAAAATATACCTTTCTAGATTCAAAATAATAAAAACATCGTTACTCGTCAGGAAAAAATGCTAGAATCAAACTTATTAACTAAATTTAATAAACAAATAAAGTTACTCAGGGATATTCTTACAACTCAATTCTATCGTGATATTTAAGCGAGAAAACTAAAATATTCCTTTCAAGATTCAAAATAATAAAAACATCGTTTCTCGTCAGGAAAAAATGCTAGAATCAAACTTATTTAAAAAATCTAATAAACAAATAAAGTTACTCAGGGATATTCTTACAATTCAATTTTATCGCGATATTTAAGCGAGAAAACTAAAATATTCGTTTCTAGTTACAAAATAATAAAAACATCGTCAGGAAAAAATGCTAGAATCAAACTTATAAAAAAAATATAATAAACAAATATAGTTACAGAGGGATATTCTTACAATTTAATTTTATCGTGATATTTAAGCGCGAAAACAAAAATATACGTTTCTATATTCAAAATAATAAAAACATCGTTACTCGTCAGGAAAAAATGCTAGAATCAAACTTATTAAATAAATTTAATAAACAAATAAAGTTACTCAGGGATATTCTTACAATTCAATTTTATCGTGATATTTAAGCGAGAAAACTAATATATTCGTTTCTAGATTCAAAATAATAAAATCATCGTTTCTCGTCAGGAAAAAATGCTAGGGATATTCTTACAATTTAATTTTATCGTGATATTTAAGCGAGAAAATTAAAATATTCGTTTCTAGATTCAAAATAATTAAAAACATCGTTTCTTGTCAGGAAAAAATGCTAGAATCAAACTTATAAAAAAAATCTAATAAACAAATAAAGTTACTCAGGGATATTCTTACAATTCAATTTTATCGCTATATTTAAGCGAGAAAACTAAAATATTCGTTTCTAGTTCCAAAATAATAAAAACATCGTTACTCGTCAGGAAAAAATGCTAGAATCAAACTTATTAAATAAATTTAATAAACAAATAAAGTTACTCAGGGATTTACAGTTCAATTTTATCGTGATATTTAAGCGAGAACACTAAAATATTCGTTTCAAGTTCCAAAATAGTAAAAACATCGTTACTCGTCAGGAAAAAATGCTAGAATCAAACTTATTAAAAAAATCTAATAAACAAATAAAGTTACACAGGGATATTCTTACAATTTAATTTTATCGTGATATTTAAGCGAGAAAACAAAAATATTCGTTTCTAGAATCAAAATAATAAAAACATCGTTACTCCTCAGGAAAAAATGCTAGAATCAAACTTATTAACTAAATTTAATAAACAAATAAAGTTACTCAGGGATATTCTTACAATTCAATTTTATCGTGATATTTAAGCGAGAAAACTAAAATATTCGTTTCTAGATTCAAAATAATAAAAACATCGTTTTTCGTCAGGAAAAAATGCTAGAATCAAACTTATTAAAAAAATCTAATAAACAAATAAAGTTACTCAGGGATATTCTTACAATTCAATTTTATCGCGATATTTAAGCGAGAAAACTAAAATATTCGTTTCTAGTTCCAAAATAATAAAAACATCGTTACTCGTCAGGAAAAAATGCTATAATCAAACTTATAAAAACATCTAATAAACAAATAAAGTTACACAGGGATATTCTTACAATTTAATTTTATCGTGATATTTAAGCGAGAAAACAAAAATATTCGTTTCTAGATTCAAAATAATAAAAACATCGTTACTCGTCAGGAAAAAATGCTAGAATCAAACTTATTAACTAAATTTAATAAACAAATAAAGTTACTCAGGGTTATTCTTACAATTCAATTTTATCGTGATATTTAAGCGAGAAAACTAAAATATTCATTTCTAGATTCAAAATAATAAAAACATCGTTTCACGTCAGGAAAAAATGCTAGAATCAAACTTATAAAAAAAATCTAATAAACAAATAAAGTTACTCAGGGATATTCTTACAATTCAATTTTATCGCGATATTTAAGCAAGAAAACTAAAATATTCGTTTCTAGTTACAAAATAATAAAAACATCGTCAGGAAAAAATGCTAGAATCAAACTTATAAAAAAAATCTAATAAACAAATATAGTTACAGCGGGATATTCTACCAATTTAATTTTATCGTGATATTTAAGCGCGAAAACAAAAATATTCGTTTCTAGATTCAAAATAATAAAAACATCGTTACTCGTCAGGAAAAAATGCTAGAATCAAACTTATTAACTAAATTTAATAAACAAATAAGGTTACTCAGGGATATTCTTACAATTCAATTTTATCGTGATATTTAAGCGAGAAAACTAAAATATTCGTTTCTATCTTCAAAATAATAAAAACATCGTTTCTCGTCAGGAAAAAATGCTAGGGATATTCTTACAATTTAATTTTATCGTGATATTTAAGCGAGAAAAGTAAAATATTCGTTTCTAGATTCAAAATAATAAAAACATCGTTTCTCGTCAGGAAAAAATGCTAGAATCAAACTTATAAAAAAATCTAATAAACAAATAAAGTTACTCAGGGATATTCTTACAATTCAATTTTATCGCGATATTTAAGCGAGAAAACTCAAATATTCGTTTCTAGATTCAAAATAATAAAATCATCGTTTCTCGTCAGGAAAAAATGGTAGGGATATTCTTACAATTTAATTTTATCGTGATATTTAAGCGAGAAAACTAAAATATTCGTTTCTAGAATCAAAATAATAAAAACATCGTTACACGTCAGGATAAAATGCTAGAATCAAACTTATTAACTAAATTTAATAAACAAATTAAGTTACTCAGGGATATTCTTACAATTCAATTTTATCGTGATATTTAAGCGAGAAAACTAAAATATTCGTTTCTAGATTCAAAATAATAAAAACATCGTTTCTCGTCAGGAGAAAATGCTAGAATCAAACTTATGAAAAAAATCTAATAAACAAATAAAGTTACTCAGGGATATTCTTACAATTCAATTTTATCGCGATATTTAGCGAGAAAACTAAAATATTCGTTTCTAGTTCCAAAATAATAAAAACATCGTTACTCGTCAGGAAAAAATGCTAGAATCAAACTTATTAACTAAATTTAATAAACAAATTAAGTTACTCAAGGATATTCTTACAATTCAATTTTATCGTGATATTTAAGCGAGAAAACTAAAATATTCGTTTCTAGACTCAAAATAATAAAAACATCGTTTCTCGTCAGGAAAAAATGCTAGGGATATTCTTACAATTTAATTTTATCGTGATATTTAAGCGAGAAAACTAAAATATTCGTTTCTAGATTCAAAATAATAAAAACATCGTTTCTCGTCAGCAAAAAATGCTAGAATCAAACTTATAAAAAAAATCTAATAAACAAATAAAGTTACTCAGGGATATTCTTACAATTCAATTTTATCGCTATATTTAAGCGAGAAAACTAAAATATTCGTTTCTAGATTCAAAATAATAAAAACATCGTTTTTCGTCAGGAAAAAATGCTAGAATCAAACTTATTAAAAAAATCTAATAAACAAATAAAGTTACTCAGGGATATTCTTACAATTCAATTTTATCGCGATATTTAAGCGAGAAAACTAAAATATTCGTTTCTAGTTCCAAAATAATAAAAACATCGTTACTCGTCAGGAAAAAATGCTATAATCAAACTTATAAAAACATCTAATAAACAAATAAAGTTACACAGGGATATTCTTACAATTTAATTTTATCGTGATATTTAAGCGAGAAAACAAAAATATTCGTTTCTAGATTCAAAATAATATAAACATCGTTACTCGTCAGGAAAAAATGCTAGAATCAAACTTATTAACTAAATTTAATAAACAAATAAAGTTACTCAGGGTTATTCTTACAATTCAATTTTATCGTGATATTTAAGCGAGAAAACTAAAATATTCATTTCTAGATTCAAAATAATAAAAACATCGTTTCACGTCAGGAAAAAATGCTAGAATCAAACTTATAAAAAAAAATCTAATAAACAAATAAAGTTACTCAGGGATATTCTTACAATTCAATTTTATCGCGATATTTAAGCAAGAAAACTAAAATATTCGTTTCTAGTTACAAAATAATAAAAACATCGTCAGGAAAAAATGCTAGAATCAAACTTATAAAAAAAATCTAATAAACAAATATAGTTACAGCGGGATATTCTACCAATTTAATTTTATCGTGATATTTAAGCGCGAAAACAAAAATATTCGTTTCTAGATTCAAAATAATAAAAACATCGTTACTCGTCAGGAAAAAATGCTAGAATCAAACTTATAAAAAAAATCTAATAAACAAATAAAGTTACACAGGGATATTCTTACAATTTAATTTTATCGTGATATTTAAGCGAGAAAACTAAAATATTCGTTTCTAGATTCAAAATAATAAAAACATCGTTTCTCGTCAGCAAAAAATGCTAGAATCAAACTTATAAAAAAAATCTAATAAACAAATAAAGTTACTCAGGGATATTCTTACAATTCAATTTTATCGCTATATTTAAGCGAGAAAACTAAAATATTCGTTTCTAGTTCCAAAATAATAAAAACATCGTTACTCGTCAGGAAAAAATGCTAGAATCAAACTTATTAACTAAATTTAATAAACAAATAAAGTTACTCAAGGATATTCTTACAATTCAATTTTATCGTGATATTTAAGCGAGAAAACTAAAATATTCGTTTCTAGATTCAAAATAATAAAAACATCGTTTCTCGTCAGGAAAAAATGCTAGGGATATTCTTACAATTTAATTTTATCGTGATATTTAAGCGAGAAAACTAAAATATTCGTTTCTAGATTCAAAATAATAAAAACATCGTTTCTCGTCAGCAAAAAATGCTAGAATCAAACTTATAAAAAAAATCTAATAAACAAATAAAGTTACTCAGGGATATTCTTACAATTCAATTTTATCGCTATATTTAAGCGAGAAAACTAAAATATTCGTTTCTAGTTCCAAAATAATAAAAACATCGTTACTCGTCAGGAAATAATGCTAGAATAAAACTTATTAAATAAATTTAATAAACAAATAAAGTTACTCAGGGATATTCTTACAGTTCAATTTTATCGTGATATTTAAGCGTGAAAACTAAAATATTCGTTTCTAGTTCCAAAATAGTAAAAACATCGTTACTCGTCAGGAAAAAATGCTAGAATCAAACTTATTAAAAAAATCTAATAAACAAATAAAGTTACACAGGGATATTCTTACAATTTAATTTTATCGTGATATTTAAGCGAGAAAACAAAGATATTCGTTTCTAGAATCAAAATAATAAAAACATCGTTACTCGTCAGGAAAAAATGCTAGAATCAAACTTATTAACTAAATTTAATAAACAAATAAAGTTACTCAGGGATATTCTTACAATTCATTTTATCGTGATATTTAAACGAGAAAACTAAAATATTCGTTTCTAGTTTCAAAATAATAAAAACATCGTTTCTCGTCAGGAAAAAATGCTAGAATCAAACTTATAAAAAAAATCTAATAAACAAATAAAGTTACTCAGGGATATTCTTACAATTCAATTTTATCGCGATATTTAAACGAGAAAACTAAAATATTCGTTTCTAGTTCCAAAATAATAAAAACATCGTTACTCGTCAGGAAAAAATGCTAGATTCAAACTTATTAAATAAATCTAATAAACAAATAAAGTTACACAGGGATATTCTTACAATTCAATTTTATCGTGATATTTAAACGATAAAACAAAAATATTCTTTTCTAGATTCAAAATCATAAAAACATCGTTACTCGTCAGGAAAAAATGCTAGAATCAAACGTATTAAAAAAATCTAATAAACAAATAAAGTTACACAGGGATATTCTTACAATTTAATTTTATCGTGATATTTAAGCGAGAAAAGTAAAATATTCGTTTCTAGATTCAAAATAATAAAAACATCGATTCTCGTCAGGAAAAAATGCTAGAATCAAACTTATAAAAAAATCTAATAAACAAATAAAGTTACTCAGGGATATTCTTACAATTCAATTTTATCGCGATATTTAAGCGAGAAAACTAAAATATTCGTTTCTAGATTCAAAATAATAAAAACATCGTTTCTCGTCAGGAAAAAATGCTAGAATCAAACTTATAAAAAACATCTAATAAACAAATAAAGTTACACATGGATATTATAAAAAATTAAATTTTATCGTGATATTTAAGCGAGAAAACTAAAATATTCGTTTCTAGATTCAAAATAATAAAAGCATCGTTTCTCGTCAGGAAAAAATGATAGAATCAAACTTATTAAATAAATTTAATAAAAAAATAAAGTTACTCAGGGATATTCTTACATTTAAATTTTATCGTGATATTTAAGAGAGAAAACTAAAATATTCGTTTCTAGTTCCAAAATAGTGAAAACATCGTTACTCGTCAGGAAAAAATGCTAGAATCAAACTTATTAAATAAATTTAATAAACAAATAAAGTTACTCAGGGATATTCTTACAGTTCAATTTTATCGTGATATTTAAGCGTGAAAACTAAAATATTCGTTTCTAGTTCCAAAATAATAAAAACATCGTTTCATGTCAGGAAAAAATGCTAGAATCAAACTTATAAAAAAAATCTAATAAACAAATAAAGTTACTCAGGGATATTCTTACAATTCAATTTTATCGCGATATTTAAGCAAGAAAACTAAAATATTCGTTTCTAGTTACAAAATAATAAAAACATCGTCAGGAAAAAATGCTAGAATCAAACTTATAAAAAAAATCTAATAAACAAATATAGTTACAGTGGGATATTCTTACAATTTAATTTTATCGTGATATTTAAGCGCGAAAACAAAAATATTCGTTTCTAGATTCAAAATAATAAAAACATCGTTACTCGTCAGGAAAAAATGCTAGAATCAAACTTATAATCTAAATTTAATAAACAAATAAAGTTACTCAGGGATATTCTTACAATTCAATTTTATCGTGATATTTAAGCGAGAAAACTAAAATATTCGTTTCTATCTTCAAAATAATAAAAACATCGTTTCTCGTCAGGACAAAATGCTAGGGATATTCTTACAATTTAATTTTATCGTGATATTTAAGCGAGAAAACTAAAATATTCGTTTCTAGATTCAAAATAATAAAAACATCGTTTCTCGTCAGGAAAAAATGCTAGAATCAAACTTATAAAAAAATCTAATAAACAAATAAAGTTACTCAGGGATATTCTTACAATTCAATTTTATCGCGATATTTAAGCGAGAAAACTAAAATATTCGTTTCTAGATTCAAAATAATAAAATCATCGTTTCTCGTCAGGAAAAAATGGTTGGGATATTCTTACAATTTAATTTTATCGTGATATTTAAGCGAGAAAACTAAAATATTCGTTTCTAAATTCAAAATAATAAAAACATCGTTTCACGTCAGGAAAAAATGCTAGAATCAAACTTATAAAAAAATCTAATAAACAAATAAAGTTACTCAGGGATATTCTTACAATTCAATTTTATCGCGATATTTAAGCAAGAAAACTAAAATATTCGTTTCTAGTTACAAAATAATAAAAACATCGTCAGGAAAAAATGCTAGAATCAAACTTATAAAAAAATCTAATAAACAAATATAGTTACAGCGGGATATTCTTACAATTTAATTTTATCGTGATATTTAAGCGCGAAAACAAAAATATTCGTTTCTAGATTCAAAATAATAAAAACATCGTTACTCGTCAGGAAAAAATGCTAGAATCAAACTTATAATCTAAATTTAATAAACAAATAAAGTTACTCAGGGATATTCTTACAATTCAATTTTATCGTGATATTTAAGCGAGAAAACTAAAATATTCGTTTCTATCTTCAAAATAATAAAAACATCGTTTCTCGTCAGGACAAAATGCTAGGGATATTCTTACAATTTAATTTTATCGTGATATTTAAGCGAGAAAACTAAAATATTCGTTTCTAGATTCAAAATAATAAAAACATCGTTTCTCGTCAGGAAAAAATGCTAGAATCAAACTTATAAAAAATTCTAATAAACAAATAAAGTTACTCAGGCATATTCTTACAATTCAATTTTATCGCGATATTTAAGCGAGAAAACTAAAATATTCGTTTCTAGAATCAAAATAATAAAAACATCGTTACACGTCAGGAAAAAATGCTAGAATCAAACTTATTAACTAAATTTAATAAACAAATTAAGTTACTCAGGGATATTCTTACAATTCAATTTTATCGTGATATTTAAGCGAGAAAACTAAAATATTCGTTTCTAGATTCAAAATAATAAAAACATCGTTTCTCGTCAGGAGAAAATGCTAGAATCAAACTTATTAAATAAATTTAATAAACAAATAAAGTTACTCAGGGATTTACAGTTCAATTTTATGGTGATATTTAAGCGAGAAAACTAAAATATTCGTTTTCAAGTTCCAAAATAGTAAAAACATCGTTACTCGTCAGGAAAAAATGCTAGAATCAAACTTATTAAAAAAATCTAATAAACAAATAAAGTTACACAGGGATATTCTTACAATTTAATTTTATCGTGATATTTAAGCGAGAAAACAAAAATATTCGTTTCTAGAATCAAAATAATAAAAACATCGTTACTCCTCAGGAAAAAATGCTAGAATCAAACTTATTAACTAAATTTAATAAACAAATAAAGTTACTCAGGGATATTCTTACAATTCAATTTTATCGTGATATTTAAGCGAAAAAACTAAAATATTCGTTTCTAGATTCAAAATAATAAAAACATCGTTTCTCGTCAGGAAAAAATGCTAGAATCAAACTTATTAAAAAAATCTAATAAACAAATAAAGTTACTCAGGGATATTCTTACAATTCAATTTTATCGCGATATTTAAGCGAGAAAACTAAAATATTCGTTTCTAGTTACAAAATAATAAAAACATCGTCAGGAAAAAATGCTAGAATCAAACTTATAAAAAAAAATATAATAAACAAATATAGTTACAGAGGGATATTCTTACAATTTAATTTTATCGTGATATTTAAGCGCGAAAACAAAAATATACGTTTCTAGATTCAAAATAATAAAAACATCGTTACTCGTCAGGAAAAAATGCTAGAATCAAACTTATTAACTAAATTTAATAAACAAATAAAGTTACTCAGGGTTATTCTTACAATTCAATTCTATCGTGATATTTAAGCGAGAAAACTAAAATATTCGTTTCAAGATTCAAAATAATAAAAACATCGTTTCTCGTCAGGAAAAAATGCTAGAATCAAACTTATTAAAAAAATCTAATAAACAAATAAAGTTACTCAGGGATATTCTTACAATTCAATTTTATCGCGATATTTAAGCAAGAAAACTAAAATATTCGTTTCTAGTTACAAAATAATAAAAACATCGTCAGGAGAAAATGCTAGAATCAAACTTATAAAAAAAATATAATAAACAAATATAGTTACAGAGGGATATTCTTACAATTTAATTTTATCGTGATATTTAAGCGCGAAAACAAAAATATACGTTTCTATATTCAAAATAATAAAAACATCGTTACTCGTCAGGAAAAAATGCTAGAATCAAACTTATTAACTAAATTTAATAAACAAATAAAGTTACTCAGGGATATTCTTACAATTCAATTTTATCGTGATATTTAAGCGAGAAAACTAATATATTCGTTTCTAGATTCAAAATAATAAAATCATCGTTTCTCGTCAGGAAAAAATGCTAGGGATATTCTTACAATTTAATTTTATCGTGATATTTAAGCGAGAAAATTAAAATATTCGTTTCTAGATTCAAAATAATTAAAAACATCGTTTCTCGTTAGGAAAAAATGCTAGAATCAAACTTATAAAAAAAATCTAATAAACAAATAAAGTTACTCAGGGATATTCTTACAATTCAATTTTATCGCTATATTTAAGCGAGAAAACTAAAATATTCGTTTCTAGTTCCAAAATAATAAAAACATCGTTACTCGTCAGGAAAAAATGCTAGAATCAAACTTATTAAATAAATTTAATAAACAAATAAAGTTACTCAGGGATTTACAGTTCAATTTTATCGTGATATTTAAGCGAGAACACTAAAATATTCGTTTCAAGTTCCAAAATAGTAAAAACATCGTTACTCGTCAGGAGAAAATGCTAGAATCAAACTTATTAAAAAAATCTAATAAACAAATAAAGTTACACAGGGATATTCTTACAATTTAATTTTATAGTGATATTTAAGCGAGAAAACAAAAATATTCGTTTCTAGAATCAAAATAATAAAAACATCGTTACTCCTCAGGAAAAAATGCTAGAATCAAACTTATTAACTAAATTTAATAAACAAATAAAGTTACTCAGGGATATTCTTACAATTCAATTTTATCGTGATATTTAAGCGAGAAAACTAAAATATTCGTTTCTAGATTCAAAATAATAAAAACATCGTTTTTCGTCAGGAAAAAATGCTAGAATCAAACTTATTAAAAAAATCTAATAAACAAATAAAGTTACTCAGGGATATTCTTACAATTCAATTTTATCGCGATATTTAAGCGAGAAAACTAAAATATTCCTTTCTAGTTCCAAAATAATAAAAACATCGTTACTCGTCAGGAAAAAATGCTATAATCAAACTTATAAAAACATCTAATAAACAAATAAAGTTACACAGGGATATTCTTACAATTTAATTTTATCGTGATATTTAAGCGAGAAAACAAAAATATTCGTTTCTAGATTCAAAATAATAAAAACATCGTTACTCGTCAGGAAAAAATGCTAGAATCAAACTTATTAACTAAATTTAATAAACAAATAAAGTTACTCAGGGTTATTCTTACAATTCAATTTTATCGTGATATTTAAGCGAGAAAACTAAAATATTCATTTCTAGATTCAAAATAATAAAAACATCGTTTCACGTCAGGAAAAAATGCTAGAATCAAACTTATAAAAAAAATCTAATAAACAAATAAAGTTACTCAGGGATATTCTTACAATTCAATTTTATCGCGATATTTAAGCAAGAAAACTAAAATATTCGTTTCTAGTTACAAAATAATAAAAACATCGTCAGGAAAAAATGCTAGAATCAAACTTATAAAAAAAATATAATAAACAAATATAGTTACAGAGGGATATTCTTACAATTTAATTTTATCGTGATATTTAAGCGCGAAAACAAAAATATACGTTTCTATATTCAAAATAATAAAAACATCGTTACTCGTCAGGAAAAAATGCTAGAATCAAACTTATTAACTAAATTTAATAAACAAATAAAGTTACTCAGGGATATTCTTACAATTCAATTTTATCGTGATATTTAAGCGAGAAAACTAATATATTCGTTTCTAGATTCAAAATAATAAAATCATCGTTTCTCGTCAGGAAAAAATGCTAGGGATATTCTTACAATTTAATTTTATCGTGATATTTAAGCGAGAAAATTAAAATATTCGTTTCTAGATTCAAAATAATTAAAAACATCGTTTCTCGTTAGGAAAAAATGCTAGAATCAAACTTATAAAAAAAATCTAATAAACAAATAAAGTTACTCAGGGATATTCTTACAATTCAATTTTATCGCTATATTTAAGCGAGAAAACTAAAATATTCGTTTCTAGTTCCAAAATAATAAAAACATCGTTACTCGTCAGGAAAAAATGCTAGAATCAAACTTATTAAATAAATTTAATAAACAAATAAAGTTACTCAGGGATTTACAGTTCAATTTTATCGTGATATTTAAGCGAGAACACTAAAATATTCGTTTCAAGTTCCAAAATAGTAAAAACATCGTTACTCGTCAGGAAAAAATGCTAGAATCAAACTTATTAAAAAAATCTAATAAACAAATAAAGTTACACAGGGATATTCTTACAATTTAATTTTATAGTGATATTTAAGCGAGAAAACAAAAATATTCGTTTCTAGAATCAAAATAATAAAAACATCGTTACTCCTCAGGAAAAAATGCTAGAATCAAACTTATTAACTAAATTTAATAAACAAATAAAGTTACTCAGGGATATTCTTACAATTCAATTTTATCGTGATATTTAAGCGAGAAAACTAAAATATTCGTTTCTAGATTCAAAATAATAAAAACATCGTTTTTCGTCAGGAAAAAATGCTAGAATCAAACTTATTAAAAAAATCTAATAAACAAATAAAGTTACTCAGGGATATTCTTACAATTCAATTTTATCGCGATATTTAAGCGAGAAAACTAAAATATTCCTTTCTAGTTCCAAAATAATAAAAACATCGTTACTCGTCAGGAAAAAATGCTATAATCAAACTTATAAAAACATCTAATAAACAAATAAAGTTACACAGGGATATTCTTACAATTTAATTTTATCGTGATATTTAAGCGAGAAAACAAAAATATTCGTTTCTAGATTCAAAATAATAAAAACATCGTTACTCGTCAGGAAAAAATGCTAGAATCAAACTTATTAACTAAATTTAATAAACAAATAAAGTTACTCAGGGTTATTCTTACAATTCAATTTTATCGTGATATTTAAGCGAGAAAACTAAAATATTCATTTCTAGATTCAAAATAATAAAAACATCGTTTCACGTCAGGAAAAAATGCTAGAATCAAACTTATAAAAAAAATCTAATAAACAAATAAAGTTACTCAGGGATATTCTTACAATTCAATTTTATCGCGATATTTAAGCAAGAAAACTAAAATATTCGTTTCTAGTTACAAAATAATAAAAACATCGTCAGGAAAAAATGCTAGAATCAAACTTATAAAAAAAATCTAATAAACAAATATAGTTACAGCGGGATATTCTACCAATTTAATTTTATCGTGATATTTAAGCGCGAAAACAAAAATATTCGTTTCTAGATTCAAAATAATAAAAACATCGTTACTCGTCAGGAAAAAATGCTAGAATCAAACTTATTAACTAAATTTAATAAACAAATAAGGTTACTCAGGTATATTCTTACAATTCAATTTTATCGTGATATTTAAGCGAGAAAACTAAAATATTCGTTTCTATCTTCAAAATAATAAAAACATCGTTTCTCGTCAGGAAAAAATGCTAGGGATATTCTTACAATTTAATTTTATCGTGATATTTAAGCGAGAAAAGTAAAATATTCGTTTCTAGATTCAAAATAATAAAAACATCGTTTCTCGTCAGGAAAAAATGCTAGAATCAAACTTATAAAAAAATCTAATAAACAAATAAAGTTACTCAGGGATATTCTTACAATTCAATTTTATCGCGATATTTAAGCGAGAAAACTAAAATATTCGTTTCTAGATTCAAAATAATAAAATCATCGTTTCTCGTCAGGAAAAAATGGTAGGGATATTCTTACAATTTAATTTTATCGTGATATTTAAGCGTGAAAACTAAAATATTCGTTTCTAGAATCAAAATAATAAAAACATCGTTACACGTCAGGATAAAATGCTAGAATCAAACTTATTAACTAAATTTAATAAACAAATTAAGTTACTCAAGGATATTCTTACAATTCAATTTTATCGTGATATTTAAGCGAGAAAACTAAAATATTCGTTTCTAGATTCAAAATAATAAAAACATCGTTTCTCGTCAGGAGAAAATGCTAGAATCAAACTTATAAAAAAAATCTAATAAACAAATAAAGTTACTCAGGGATATTCTTACAATTCAATTTTATCGCGATATTTAGCGAGAAAACTAAAATATTCGTTTCTAGTTCCAAAATAATAAAAACATCGTTACTCGTCAGGAAAAAATGCTAGAATCAAACTTATTAACTAAATTTAATAAACAAATAAAGTTACTCAAGGATATTCTTACAATTCAATTTTATCGTGATATTTAAGCGAGAAAACTAAAATATTCGTTTCTAGATTCAAAATAATAAAAACATCGTTTCTCGTCAGGAAAAAATGCTAGGGATATTCTTACAATTTAATTTTATCGTGATATTTAAGCGAGAAAACTAAAATATTCGTTTCTAGATTCAAAATAATAAAAACATCGTTTCTCGTCAGCAAAAAATGCTAGATTCAAACTTATAAAAAAAATCTAATAAACAAATAAAGTTACTCAGGGATATTCTTACAATTCAATTTTATCGCTATATTTAAGCGAGAAAACTAAAATATTCGTTTCTAGTTCCAAAATAATAAAAACATTGTTACTCGTCAGGAAATAATGCTAGAATCAAACTTATTAAATAAATTTAATAAACAAATAAAGTTACTCAGGGATATCCTTACAGTTCAATTTTATCGTGATATTTAAGCGTGAAAACTAAAATATTCGTTTCTAGTTCCAAAATAGTAAAAACATCGTTACTCGTCAGGAAAAAATGCTAGAATCAAACTTATTAAAAAAATCTAATAAACAAATAAAGTTACACAGGGATATTCTTACAATTTAATTTTATCGTGATATTTAAGCGAGAAAACAAAGATATTCGTTTCTAGAATCAAAATAATAAAAACATCGTTACTCGTCAGGAAAAAATGCTAGAATCAAACTTATTAACTAAATTTAATAAACAAATAAAGTTACTCAGGGATATTCTTACAATTCATTTTATCGTGATATTTAAACGAGAAAACTAAAATATTCGTTTCTAGTTTCAAAATAATAAAAACATCGTTTCTCGTCAGGAAAAAATGCTAGAATCAAACTTATAAAAAAAATCTAATAAACAAATAAAGTTACTCAGGGATATTCTTACAATTCAATTTTATCGCGATATTTAAACGAGAAAACTAAAATATTCGTTTCTAGTTCCAAAATAATAAAAACATCGTTACTCGTCAGGAAAAAATGCTAGATTCAAACTTATTAAATAAATCTAATAAACAAATAAAGTTACACAGGGATATTCTTACAATTCAATTTTATCGTGATATTTAAGCGATAAAACAAAAATATTCTTTTCTAGATTCAAAATCATAAAAACATCGTTACTCGTCAGGAAAAAATGCTAGAATCAAACGTATTAAAAAAATCTAATAAACAAATAAAGTTACACAGGGATATTCTTACAATTTAATTTTATCGTGATATTTAAGAGAGAAAACAAAAATATTCATTTCTAGTTTCAAAATAATAAAAACATCGTTACTCGTCAGGAAAAAATGCTAGAAT
The DNA here is from genome assembly GCA_911728475.2 of Pterostichus madidus. Classification (NCBI taxonomy): domain Eukaryota; kingdom Metazoa; phylum Arthropoda; class Insecta; order Coleoptera; family Carabidae; genus Pterostichus; species Pterostichus madidus. The sequence continues at coordinate 22,587,107 of OU452304.1, read as the reverse complement.
CAAACTTATAAAAAACATCTAATAAACAAATAAAGTTACACATGGATATTATAAAAAATTAAATTTTATCGTGTTATTTAAGCGAGAAAACTAAAATATTCGTTTCTAGAGTCAAAATAATAAAAGCATCGTTTCTCGTCAGGAAAAAATGATAGAATCAAACTTATTAAATAAATTTAATAAAAAAATAAAGTTACTCAGGGATATTTTGACATTTAAATTTTATCGTGATATTTAAGAGAGAAAACTAAAATATTCGTTTCTAGTTCCAAAATAGTGAAAACATCGTTACTCGTCAGGAAAAAATGCTAGAATCAAACTTATAAAAAAAATCTAATAAACAAATAAAGTTACTCAGGGATATTCTTACAATTCAATTTTATCGCGATATTTAGCGAGAAAACTAAAATATTCGTTTCTATCTTCAAAATAATAAAAACATCGTTTCTCGTCAGGAAAAAATGCTAGAATCAAACTTATTAAAAAAATCTAATAAACAAATAAAGTTACTCAGGGATATTCTTACAATTCAATTTTATCGCGATATTTAAGCGAGAAAACTAAAATATTCGTTTCTAGTTACAAAATAATAAAAACATCGTCAGGAAAAAATGCTAGAATCAAACTTATAAAAAAAATATAATAAACAAATATAGTTACAGAGGGATATTCTTACAATTTAATTTTATCCTGATATTTAAGCGCGAAAACTAAAATATACGTTTCTATATTCAAAATAATAAAAACATCGTTACTCGTCAGGAAAAAATGCTAGAATCAAACTTATTAACTAAATTTAATAAACAAATAAAGTTACTCAGGGATATTCTTACAATTCAATTTTATCGTGATATTTAAGCGAGAAAACTAATATATTCGTTTCTAGATTCAAAATAATAAAATCATCGTTTCTCGTCAGGAAAAAATGCTAGGGATATTCTTACAATTTAATTTTATCGTGATATTTAAGCGAGACAACTAAAATATTCGTTTCTAGATTCAAAATAATTAAAAACATCGTTTCTCGTCAGGAAAAAATGCTAGAATCAAACTTATAAAAAAAATCTAATAAACAAATAAAGTTACTCCGGGATATTCTTACAATTCAATTTTATCGCTATATTTAAGCGAGAAAACTAAAATATTCGTTTCTAGTTCCAAAATAATAAAAACATCGTTACTCGTCAGGAAAAAATGCTAGAATCAAACTTATTAAATAAATTTAATAAACAAATAAAGTTACTCAGGGATTTACAGTTCAATTTTATCGTGATATTTAAGCGAGAACACTAAAATATTCGTTTCAAGTTCCAAAATAGTAAAAACATCGTTACTCGTCAGGAAAAAATGCTAGAATCAAACTTATTAAAAAAATCTAATAAACAAATAAAGTTACACAGGGATATTCTTACAATTTAATTTTATCGTGATATTTAAGCGAGAAAACAAAAATATTCGTTTCTAGAATCAAAATAATAAAAACATCGTTACTCCTCAGGAAAAAATGCTAGAATCAAACTTATTAACTAAATTTAATAAACAAATAAAGTTACTCAGGGATATTCTTACAATTCAATTTTATCGTGATATTTAAGCGAGAAAACTAAAATATTCGTTTCTAGATTCAAAATAATAAAAACATCGTTTTTCGTCAGGAAAAAATGCTAGAATCAAACTTATTAAAAAAATCTAATAAACAAATAAAGTTACTCAGGGATATTCTTACAATTCAATTTTATCGCGATATTTAAGCGAGAAAACTAAAATATTCGTTTCTAGTTCCAAAATAATAAAAACATCGTTACTCGTCAGGAAAAAATGCTATAATCAAACTTATAAAAACATCTAATAAACAAATAAAGTTACACAGGGATATTCTTACAATTTAATTTTATCGTGATATTTAAGCGAGAAAACAAAAATATTCGTTTCTAGATTCAAAATAATAAAAACATCGTTACTCGTCAGGAAAAAATGCTAGAATCAAACTTATTAACTAAATTTAATAAACAAATAAAGTTACTCAGGGTTATTCTTGCAATTCAATTTTATCGTGATATTTAAGCGAGAAAACTAAAATATTCATTTCTAGATTCAAAATAATAAAAACAACGTTTCACGTCAGGAAAAAATGCTAGAATCAAACTTATAAAAAAAATCTAATAACCAAATAAAGTTACTCAGGGATATTCTTACAATTCAATTTTATCGCGATATTTAAGCAAGAAAACTAAAATATTCGTTTCTAGTTACAAAATAATAAAAACATCGTCAGGAAAAAATGCTAGAATCAAACTTATAAAAAAAATCTAATAAACAAATATAGTTACAGCGGGATATTCTACCAATTTAATTTTATCGTGATATTTAAGCGCGAAAACAAAAATATTCGTTTCTAGATTCAAAATAATAAAAACATCGTTTCTCGTCAGGAAAAAATGCTAGAATCAAACTTATAAAAAAATCTAATAAACAAATAAAGTTACTCAGGGATATTCTTACAATTCAATTTTATCGCGATATTTAAGCGAGAAAACTAAAATATTCGTTTCTAGATTCAAAATAATAAAATCATCGTTTCTCGTCAGGAAAAAATGGTAGGGATATTCTTACAATTTAATTTTATCGTGATATTTAAGCGAGAAAACTAAAATATTCGTTTCTAGAATCAAAATAATAAAAACATCGTTTCTCGTCAGGAGAAAATGCTAGAATCAAACTTATAAAAAAAATCTAATAAACAAATAAAGTTACTCAGGGATATTCTTACAATTCAATTTTATCGCGATATTTAGCGAGAAAACTAAAATATTCGTTTCTAGTTCCAAAATAATAAAAACATCGTTACTCGTCAGGAAAAAATGCTAGAATCAAACTTATTAACTAAATTTAATAAACAAATAAAGTTACTCAAGGATATTCTTACAATTCAATTTTATCGTGATATTTAAGCGAGAAAACTAAAATATTCGTTTCTAGATTCAAAATAATAAAAACATCGTTTCTCGTCAGGAAAAAATGCTAGGGATATTCTTACAATTTAATTTTATCGTGATATTTAAGCGAGAAAACTAAAATATTCGTTTCTAGATTCAAAATAATAAAAACATCGTTTCTCGTCAGGAAAAAATGCTAGGGATATTCTTACAATTTAATTTTATCGTGATATTTAAGCGAGAAAACTAAAATATTCGTTTCTAGTTCCAAAATAATAAAAACATCGTTACTCGTCAGGAAATAATGCTAGAATCAAACTTATTAAATAAATTTAATAAACAAATAAAGTTACTCAGGGATATTCTTACAGTTCAATTTTAACGTGATATTTAAGCGTGAAAACTAAAATATTCGTTTCTAGTTCCAAAATAGTAAAAACATCGTTACTCGTCAGGAAAAAATGCTAGAATCAAACTTATTAAAAAAATCTAATAAACAAATAAAGTTACACAGGGATATTCTTACAATTTAATTTTATCGTGATATTTAAGCGAGAAAACAAAGATATTCGTTTCTAGAATCAAAATAATAAAAACATCGTTACTCGTCAGGAAAAAATGCTAGATTCAAACTTATTAAATAAATCTAATAAACAAATAAAGTTACACAGGGATATTCTTACAATTCAATTTTATCGTGATATTTAAGCGAGAAAACAAAAATATTCATTTCTAGTTTCAAAATAATAAAAACATCGTTACTCGTCAGGAAAAAATGCTAGAATCAAACTTATAAAATACGTCTAATAAACAAATAAAGTTACACATGGATATTATAAAAAATTAAATTTTATCGTGATATTTAAGCGAGAAAACTAAAATATTCGTTTCTAGATTCAAAATAATAAAAGCATCGTTTCTCGTCAAGAAAAAATGATAGAATCAAACTTATTAAATAAATTTAATAAAAAAATAAAGTTACTCAGGGATATTCTTACATTTCAATTTTATCGTGATATTTAAGAGAGAAAACTAAAATATTCGTTTCTAGTTCCAAAATAGTGAAAACATCGTTACTCGTCAGGAAAAAATGCTAGAATCAAACTTATTAAAAAAATCTAATAAACAAATAAAGTTACACAGGGATATTCTTACAATTTAATTTTATCGTGATATTTAAGCGAGAAAACAAAAATATTCGTTTCTAGAATCAAAATAATAAAAACATCGTTGCTCATCAGGAAAAAATGCTAGAATCAAACTTATTAACTAAATTTAATAAACAAATAAAGTTACTCAGGGATATTCTTACAATTCAATTTTATCGTGATATTTAAGCGAGAAAACTAAAATATTCGTTTCTAGATTCAAAATAATAAAAACATCGTTTCTCGTCAGGAAAAAATGCTATAATCAAACTTAACAAAATAATCTAATAAAAAAATAAAGTTACTCAGGGATATTCTTACAATTCAATTTTATCGCGATATTTAAGCGAGAAAACTAAAATATTCGTTTCTAGATTCAAAATAATAAAAACATCGTTTCTCGTCAGGAAAAAATGCAAGAATCAAACTTATAAAAAAAATCTAATAAACAAATAAAGTTACACATGGATATTCTTACAATTCAATTTTATCGTGATATTTAAGCGAGAAAACTAAAATATTCGTTTCTAGATTCAAAATAATAAAAGCATCGTTCCTCGTCAGGAAAAAATGATAGAATCAAACTTATTAAATAAATTTAATAAAAAAATAAAGTTACTCAGGGATATTCTTACATTTCAATTTTATCGTGATATTTAAGAGAGAAAACTAAAATATTCGTTTCTAGTTCCAAAATAGTGAAAACATCGTTACTCGTCAGGAAAAAATGCTAGAATCAAACTTATTAAAAAAATCTAATAAACAAATAAAGTTACACAGGGATATTCTTACAATTTAATTTTATCGTGATATTTAAGCGAGAAAACAAAAATATTCGTTTCTAGAATCAAAATAATAAAAACATCGTTGCTCATCAGGAAAAAATGCTAGAATCAAACTTATTAACTAAATTTAATAAACAAATAAAGTTACTCAGGGATATTCTTACAATTCAATTTTATCGTGATATTTAAGCGAGAAAACTAAAATATTCGTTTCTAGATTCAAAATAATAAAAACATCGTTTCTCGTCAGGAAAAAATGCTATAATCAAACTTAACAAAATAATCTAATAAAAAAATAAAGTTACTCAGGGATATTCTTACAATTCAATTTTATCGCGATATTTAGCGAGAAAACTAAAATATTCGTTTCTAGTTCCAAAATAATAAAAACATCGTTACTCGTCAGGAAAAAATGCTAGAATCAAACTTATTAACTAAATTTAATAAACAAATAAAGTTACTCAAGGATATTCTTACAATTCAATTTTATCGTGATATTTAAGCGAGAAAACTAAAATATTCGTTTCTAGATTCAAAATAATAAAAACATCGTTTCTCGTCAGGAAAAAATGCTAGGGATATTCTTACAATTTAATTTTATCGTGATATTTAAGCGAGAAAACTAAAATATTCGTTTCTAGATTCAAAATAATAAAAACATCGTTTCTCGTCAGGAAAAAATGCTAGGGATAATCTTACAATTTAATTTTATCGTGATATTTAAGCGAGAAAACTAAAATATTCGTTTCTAGATTCAAAATAATAAAAACATCGTTTCTCGTCAGGAAAAAATGCTAGGGATATTCTTACAATTTAATTTTATCGTGATATTTAAGCGAGAAAACTAAAATATTCGTTTCTAGTTCCAAAATAATAAAAACATCGTTACTCGTCAGGAAATAATGCTAGAATCAAACTTATTAAATAAATTTAATAAACAAATAAAGTTACTCAGGGATATTCTTACAGTTCAATTTTATCGTGATATTTAAGCGTGAAAACTAAAATATTCGTTTCTAGTTCCAAAATAGTAAAAACATCGTTACTCGTCAGGAAAAAATGCTAGAATCAAACTTATTAAAAAAATCTAATAAACAAATAAAGTTACACAGGGATATTCTTACAATTTAATTTTATCGTGATATTTAAGCGAGAAAACAAAGATATTCGTTTCTAGAATCAAAATAATAAAAACATCGTTACTCGTCAGGAAAAAATGCTAGAATCAAACTTATTAACTAAATTTAATAAACAAATAAAGTTACTCAGGGATATTCTTACAATTCATTTTATCGTGATATTTAAACGAGAAAACTAAAATATTCGTTTCTAGTTTCAAAATAATAAAAACATCGTTTCTCGTCAGGAAAAAATGCTAGAATCAAACTTATAAAAAAAATCTAATAAACAAATAAAGTTACTCAGGGATATTCTTACAATTCAATTTTATCGCGATATTTAAACGAGAAAACTAAAATATTCTTTTCTAGTTCCAAAATAATAAAAACATCGTTACTCGTCAGGAAAAAATGCTAGATTCAAACTTATTAAATAAATCTAATAAACAAATAAAGTTACACAGGGATATTCTTACAATTCAATTTTATCGTGATATTTAAGCGAGAAAACAAAAATATTCATTTCTAGTTTCAAAATAATAAAAACATCGTTACTCGTCAGGAAAAAATGCTAGAATCAAACTTATAAAAAACGTCTAATAAACAAATAAAGTTACACATGGATATTATAAAAAATTAAATTTTATCGTGATATTTAAGCGAGAAAACTAAAATATTCGTTTCTAGATTCAAAATAATAAAAGCATCGTTTCTCGTCAGGAAAAAATGATAGAATCAAACTTATTAAATAAATTTAATAAAAAAATAAAGTTACTCAGGGATATTCTTACATTTCAATTTTATCGTGATATTTAAGAGAGAAAACTAAAATATTCGTTTCTAGTTCCAAAATAGTGAAAACATCGTTACTCGTCAGGAAAAAATGCTAGAATCAAACTTATTAAAAAAATCTAATAAACAAATAAAGTTACACAGGGATATTCTTACAATTTAATTTTATCGTGATATTTAAGCGAGAAAACAAAAATATTCGTTTCTAGAATCAAAATAATAAAAACATCGTTGCTCATCAGGAAAAAATGCTAGAATCAAACTTATTAACTAAATTTAATAAACAAATAAAGTTACTCAGGGATATTCTTACAATTCAATTTTATCGTGATATTTAAGCGAGAAAACTAAAATATTCGTTTCTAGATTCAAAATAATAAAAACATCGTTTCTCGTCAGGAAAAAATGCTATAATCAAACTTAACAAAATAATCTAATAAAAAAATAAAGTTACTCAGGGATATTCTTACAATTCAATTTTATCGCGATATTTAAGGGAGAAAACTAAAATATTCGTTTCTAGATTCAAAATAATAAAAACATCGTTTCTCGTCAGGAAAAAATGCAAGAATCAAACTTATAAAAAAAATCTAATAAACAAATAAAGTTACACATGGATATTCTTACAATTCAATTTTATCGTGATATTTAAGCGAGAAAACTAAAATATTCGTTTCTAGATTCAAAATAATAAAAGCATCGTTTCTCGTCAGGAAAAAATGATAGAATCAAACTTATTAAATAAATTTAATAAAAAAATAAAGTTACTCAGGGATATTCTTACAATTCATTTTATCGTGATATTTAAACGAGAAAACTAAAATATTCGTTTCTAGTTTCAAAATAATAAAAACATCGTTTCTCGTCAGGAAAAAATGCTAGAATCAAACTTATAAAAAAAATCTAATAAACAAATAAAGTTACTCAGGGATATTCTTACAATTCAATTTTATCGCGATATTTAAACGAGAAAACTAAAATATTCTTTTCTAGTTCCAAAATAATAAAAACATCGTTACTCGTCAGGAAAAAATGCTAGATTCAAACTTATTAAATAAATCTAATAAACAAATAAAGTTACACAGGGATATTCTTACAATTCAATTTTATCGTGATATTTAAGCGAGAAAACAAAAATATTCATTTCTAGTTTCAAAATAATAAAAACATCGTTACTCGTCAGGAAAAAATGCTAGAATCAAACTTATAAAAAACGTCTAATAAACAAATAAAGTTACACATGGATATTATAAAAAATTAAATTTTATCGTGATATTTAAGCGAGAAAACTAAAATATTCGTTTCTAGATTCAAAATAATAAAAGCATCGTTTCTCGTCAGGAAAAAATGATAGAATCAAACTTATTAAATAAATTTAATAAAAAAATAAAGTTACTCAGGGATATTCTTACATTTCAATTTTATCGTGATATTTAAGAGAGAAAACTAAAATATTCGTTTCTAGTTCCAAAATAGTGAAAACATCGTTACTCGTCAGGAAAAAATGCTAGAATCAAACTTATTAAAAAAATCTAATAAACAAATAAAGTTACACAGGGATATTCTTACAATTTAATTTTATCGTGATATTTAAGCGAGAAAACAAAAATATTCGTTTCTAGAATCAAAATAATAAAAACATCGTTGCTCATCAGGAAAAAATGCTAGAATCAAACTTATTAACTAAATTTAATAAACAAATAAAGTTACTCAGGGATATTCTTACAATTCAATTTTATCGTGATATTTAAGCGAGAAAACTAAAATATTCGTTTCTAGATTCAAAATAATAAAAACATCGTTTCTCGTCAGGAAAAAATGCTATAATCAAACTTAACAAAATAATCTAATAAAAAAATAAAGTTACTCAGGGATATTCTTACAATTCAATTTTATCGCGATATTTAAGCGAGAAAACTAAAATATTCGTTTCTAGATTCAAAATAATAAAAACATCGTTTCTCGTCAGGAAAAAATGCAAGAATCAAACTTATAAAAAAAATCTAATAAACAAATAAAGTTACACATGGATATTCTTACAATTCAATTTTATCGTGATATTTAAGCGAGAAAACTAAAATATTCGTTTCTAGATTCAAAATAATAAAAACATCGTTTCTCGTCAGGAAAAAATGCTAGAATCAAACTTATAAAAAAAATCTAATAAACAAATAAAGTTACTCAGGGATATTCTTACAATTCAATTTTATCGCGATATTTAAGCGAGAAAACTAAAATATTCGTTTCTATTTCCAAAATAATAAAAACATCGTTACTCGTCAGGAAAAAATGCTAGAATCAAACTTATTAAATAAATTTAATAAACAAATAAAGTTACTCAGGGATATTCTTACAATTCAATTTTATCGTGATATTTAAGAGAGAAAACTAAAATATTCGTTTCTAGTTCCAAAATAGTAAAAACATCGTTACTCGTCAGAAAAAAATGCTAGAATCAAACTTATTAAAAAAATCTAATAAACAAATAAAGTTACACAGGGATATTCTTACAATTTAATTTTATCGTGATATTTAAGCGAGAAAACAAAAATATTCGTTTCTAGAATCAAAATAATTAAAACATCGTTACTCGTCAGGAAAAAATGCTAGAATCAAACTTATTAACTAAATTTAATAAACAAATATAGTTACTCAGGGATATTCTTACAATTCAATTTTATCGTGATATTTAAGCGAGAAAACTAAAATATTCGTTTCTAGATTCAAAATAATAAAAACATCGTTTCTCGTCAGGAAAAAATGCTAGAATCAAACTTATAAAAAAAATCTAATAAACAAATAAAGTTTACTCAGGGATATTCTTACAATTCAATTTTATCGCGATATTTAAGCGAGAAAACTAAAATATTCGTTTCTAGATTAAAATAATAAAAACATCGTTTATCGTCAGGAAAAAATGCAAGAATCAAACTTATAAAAAAAATCTAATAAACAAATAAAGTTACACATGGATATTCTTCCAATTCAATTTTATCGTGATATTTAAGCGAGAAAACTAAAATATTCGTTTCTAGATTCAAAATAATAAAAACATCGTTTCTCGTCAGGAAAAAATGCTAGAATCAAACTTATAAAAAAAATCTAATAAACAAATAAAGTTACTCAGGGATATTCTTACAATTCAATTTTATCGCGATATTTAAGCGAGAAAACTAAAATATTCGTTTCTAGTTCCAAAATAATAAAAACATCGTTACTCGTCAGGAAAAAATGCTAGAATCAAACTTATTAAATAAATTTAATAAACAAATAAAGTTACTCAGGGATGTTCTTACAATTCAATTTTATCGTGATATTTAAGCGAGAAAACTAAAATATTCGTTTCTAGTTCCAAAATAGTAAAAACATCGTTACTCGTCAGGAAAAAATGCTAGAATCAAACTTATTAACTATATTTAATAAACAAATAAAGTTACTCAGGGATATTCTTACAATTCAATTTTATCGTGATATTTAAGCGAGAAAACTAAAATATTCGTTTCTAGATTCAAAATAATAAAAACATCGTTTCTCGTCAGGAAAAAATGCTATAATCAAACTTATTAAAAAAATCTAATAAACAAATAAAGTTACTCAGGGATATTCTTACAATTCAATTTTATCGCGATATTTAAGCGAGAAAACTAAAATATTCGTTTCTAGATTCAAAATAATAAAAACATCGTTTCTCGTCAGGAAAAAATGCTAGAATCAAACTTATTAAATAAATTTAATAAACAAATAAAGTTACTCAGGGATATTCTTACAATTTAATTTTATCGTGATATTTAAGCGAGAAAACAAAAATATTCGTTTCTAGAATCAAAATAATAAAAACATCGTTACTCGTCAGGAAAAAATGCTAGAATCACACTTATTAAAAAAATCTAATAAACAAATAAAGTTACACGGGGATATTCTTACAATTTAATTTTATCGTGATATTTAAGTGAGAAAACAAAAATATTCGTTTCTAGATTCAAAATAATAAAAACATCGTTACTCGTCAGGAAAAAGTGCTAGAATCAAACTTATAAAAAAAATCTAATAAACAAATAAAGTTACTCAGGGATATTCTTACAATTCAATTTTATCGCGATATTTAAGCGAGAAAACTAAAATATTCGTTTCTAGTTCCAAAATAATAAAAACATCTTTACTCGTCAGGAAAAAATGCTAGATTCAAACTTATTAAATAAATCTAATAAACAAATAAAGTTACACAGGCATATACTTACAATTCAATTTTATCGTGATATTTAAGCGAGAAAACAAAAATATTCGTTCCTAGTTTCAAAATAATAAAAACATCGTTACTCGTCAGGAAAAAATGCTAGAATCAAACTTATAAAAACGTCTAATAAACAAATAAAGTTACACAGGGATATTCTTACAATTTAATTTTATCGTGATATTTAAGCGAGAAAACAAAAATATTCGTTTCTAGATTAATAAAACTAATAAAACATCGTTACTCGTCAGGAAAAAATGCTAGAATCAAACTTATTAACTAAATTTAATAAACAAATAAAGTTACTCAGGGATATTCTTACAATTCAATTTTATCGTGATATTTAAGCGAGAAAACTAAAATATTCGTTTCTATTTCCAAAATAATAAAAACATCGTTACTCGTCAGGAAAAAATGCTAGAATCAAACTTATTAACTAAATTTAATAAACAAATAAAGTTACTCAGGGATATTCTTACAGTTCAATTTTATCGTGATATTTAAGCGAGAAAACTATAATATTCGTTTCTAGTTTCAAAATAATAAAAACATCGTTACTCGGCAGGAAAAAATGCTAGAATCAAACTTATAAAAACATCTAATAAACAAATAAAGTTACACAGGGATATTCTTACAATTCAATTTTATCGTGATATTTAAGCGAGAAAACTAAAATATTCGTTTCTAGATTCAAAATAATAAAAACATCGTTTCTCGTCAGGAAAAAATGCTAGAATCAAACTTATTAAAAAAATCTAATAAACAAATAAAGTTACACAGGGATATACTTACAATTCAATTTTATCGTGATATTTAAGCGAGAAAACTAAAATATTCGTTTCTAGAATCAAAATAATAAAAACATCGTTACTCGTCAGGAAAAAATGCTAGAATCAAACTTATTAACTAAATTTAATAAACAAATAAAGTTACTCAGGGATATTCTTACAATTCAATTTTATCGTGATATTTAAGCGAGAAAACTAAAATATTCTTTTCTAGATTCAAAATAATAAAAACATCGTTACTCGTCAGGAAAAAGTGCTAGAATCAAACTTATAAAAAAAATCTAATAAACAAATAAAGTTACTCAGGGATATTCTTACAATTCAATTTTATCGCGATATTTAAGCGAGAAAACTAAAATATTCGTTTCTAGTTCCAAAATAATAAAAACATCGTTACTCGTCAGGAAAAAATGCTAGATTCAAACTTATTAAATAAATCTAATAAACAAATAAAGTTACACAGGGATATACTTACAATTCAATTTTATCGTGATATTTAAGCGATAAAACAAAAATATTCTTTTCTAGATTCAAAATAATAAAAACATCTTTACTCGTCAGGAAAAAATGCTAGAATCAAACGTATTTAAAAAATCTAATAAACAAATAAAGTTACACAGGGATATTTTTACAATTTAATTTTGTCGTGATATTTAAGCGAGAAAACAAAAATATTCGTTCCTAGTTTCAAAATAATAAAAACATCGTTACTCGTCAGGAAAAAATGCTAGAATCAAACTTATAAAAACGTCTAATAAACAAATAAAGTTACACAGGGATATTCTTACAATTTAATTTTATCGTGATATTTAAGCGAGAAAACAAATATATTCGTTTCTAGATTAATAAAACTAATAAAACATCGTTACTCGTCAGGAAAAAGTGCTAGAATCAAACTTATAAAAAAATCTAATAAACAAATAAAGTTACTCAGGGATATTCTTACAATTCAATTTTATCGCTATATTTAAGCGAGAAAACTAAAATATTCGTTTCTAGTTCCAAAATAATAAAAACATCGTTACTCGTCAGGAAAAAATGCTAGAATCAAACTTATTAAATAAATTTAATAAACAAATAAAGCTACTCAGGGATATTCTTACAATTCAATTTTATCGTGATATTTAAGCGAGAAAACTAAAATATTCGTTTCTATTTCCAAAATAATAAAAACATCGTTACTCGTCAGGAAAAAATGCTAGAATCAAACTTATTAAAAAAATCTAATAAACAAATAAAGTTACACAGGGATATTCTTAAAATTTAATTTTATCGTGATATTTAAGTGAGAAAACAAAAATATTCGTTTCTAGATTCAAAATAATAAAAACATCGTTACTCGTCAGGAAAAAATGCTAGAATCAAACTTATAAAAAAAATCTAATAAATAAATAAAGTTACTCATTGATATTCTTACAATTCAATTTTATCGCGATATTTAAGCGAGAAAACTAAAATATTCGTTTCTAGTTCCAAAATAATAAAAACATCGTTACTCGTCAGGAAAAAATGCTAGAATCAAACTTATAAAAACATCTAATAAACAAATAAAGTTACACAGGGATATTCTTACAATTTAATTTTATCGTGATATTTAAGCGAGAAAACAAAAATATTCGTTTCTAGATTAATAAAACTAATAAAACATCGTTACTCGTCAGGAAAAAATGCTAGAATCAAACTTATTAACTAAATTTAATAAACAAATAAAGTTACTCACGGATATTCTTACAATTCAATTTTATCGTGATATTTAAGCGATAAAACAAAAATATTATTTTCTAGATTCAAAATAATAAAAACATCGTTACTCGTCAGGAAAAAATGCTAGAATCAAACGTATTAAAAAAATCTAATAAACAAATAAAGTTACACAGGGATATTCTTACAATTTAATTTTATCGTGATATTTAAGCGAGAAAACAAAAACATTCGTTTCTAGAATCAAAATAATAAAAACATCGTTACTCGTCAGGAAAAAATGCTAGAATCAAACTTATTAACTAAATTTAATAAACAAATAAAGTTACTCAGGGATATTCTTACAATTCAATTTTATCGTGATATTTAAGCGAGAAAACTAAAATATTCGTTTCTAGATTCAAAATAATAAAAACATCGTTTCTCGTCAGGAAAAAATGCTAGAATCAAACTTATTAAAAAAATCTAATAAACAAATAAAGTTACTCATTGATATTCTTACAATTCAATTTTATCGCGATATTTAAGCGAGAAAACTAAAATATTCGTTTCTAGTTCCAAAATAATAAAAACATCCTTACTCGTCAGGAAAAAATGCTAGAATCAAACTTATAAAAACATCTAATAAACAAATAAAGTTACACAGGGATATTCTTACAATTTAATTTTATCGTGATATTTAAGCGAGAAAACTAAAATATTCGTTTCTAGATTCAAAATAATAAAAACATCGTTTCTCGTCAGGAAAAAATGCTAGAATCAAACTTATGAAAAAAATCTAATAAACAAATAAAGTTACTCAGGGATATTCTTACAATTCAATTTTATCGCGATATTTAAGCGAGAAAACTAAATTATTCGTTTCTAGTTACAAAATAATAAAAACATCGTCAGGAAAAAATGCTAGAATCAAACTTATTAACTAAATTTAATAAACAAATAAAGTTACTCAGGGATATTCTTACAATTCAATTTTATCGTGATATTTAAGCGAGAAAACTAAAATATTCGTTTCTAGATTCAAAATAATAAAATCATCGTTTCTCGTCAGGAAAAAATGCTAGGGATATTCTTACAATTTAATTTTATCGTGATATTTAAGCGAGAAAACTAAAATATTCGTTTCTAGATTCAAAATAATTAAAAACATCGTTTCTCGTCAGGAAAAAATGCTAGAATCAAACTTATAAAAAAAATCTAATAAACAAATAAAGTTACTCAGGGATATTCTTACAATTCAATTTTATCGCTATATTTAAGCGAGAAAACTAAAATATTCGTTTCTAGTTCCAAAATAATAAAAACATCGTTACTCGTCAGGAAAAAATGCTAGAATCAAACTTATTAAATAAATTTAATAAACAAATAAAGCTACTCAGGGATATTCTTATAGTTCAATTTTATCGTGATATTTAAGCGAGAAAACTAAAATATTCGTTTCAAGTTCCAAAATAGTAAAAACATCGTTACTCGTCAGGAAAAAATGCTAGAATCAAACTTATTAAAAAAATTTAATAAACAAATAAAGTTACACAGGGATATTCTTACAATTTAATTTTATCGTGATATTTAAGCGAGAAAACAAAAATATTCGTTTCTAGAATCAAAATAATAAAAACATCGTTACTCGTCAGGAAAAAATGCTAGAATCAAACTTATTAACTAAATTTAATAAACAAATAAAGTTACTCAGGGATATTCTTACAATTCAATTTTATCGTGATATTTAAGCGAGAAAACTAAAATATTCGTTTCTAGATTCAAAATAATAAAAACATCGTTTTTCGTCAGGAAAAAATGCTAGAATCAAACTTATTAAAAAAATCTAATAAACAAATAAAGTTACTCAGGGATATTCTTACAATTCAGTTTTACCGCGATATTTAAGCGAGAAAACTAAAATATTCGTTTCTAGTTCCAAAATAATAAAAACATCGTTACTCGTCAGGAAAAAATGCTAGAATCAAACTTATTAAATAAATTTAATAAACAAATAAAGTTACTCAGGGATATTCTTACAATTCAATTTTATCGTGATATTTAAGCGAGAAAACTAAAATATTCGTTTCTAGATTCAAAATAATAAAATCATCGTTTCTCGTCAGGAAAAAATGCTAGGGATATTCTTACAATTTAATTTTATCGTGATATTTAAGCGAGAAAACTAAAATATTCGTTTCTAGATTCAAAATAATTAAAAACATCGTTTCTCGTCAGGAAAAAATGCTAGAATCAAACTTATAAAAAAAATCTAATAAACAAATAAAGTTACTCAGGGATATTCTTACAATTCAATTTTATCGCTATATTTAAGCGAGAAAACTAAAATATTCGTTTCTAGTTCCAAAATAATAAAAACATCGTTACTCGTCAGGAAAAAATGCTAGAATCAAACTTATTAAATAAATTTAATAAACAAATAAAACTACTCAGGGATATTCTTATAGTTCAATTTTATCGTGATATTTAAGCGAGAAAACTAAAATATTCGTTTCAAGTTCCAAAATAGTAAAAACATCGTTACTCGTCAGGAAAAAATGCTAGAATCAAACTTATTAAAAAAATTTAATAAACAAATAAAGTTACACAGGGATATTCTTACAATTTAATTTTATCGTGATATTTAAGCGAGAAAACAAAAATATTCGTTTCTAGAATCAAAATAATAAAAACATCGTTACTCGTCAGGAAAAAATGCTAGAATCAAACTTATTAACTAAATTTAATAAACAAATAAAGTTACTCAGGGATATTCTTACAATTCAATTTTATCGTGATATTTAAGCGAGAAAACTAAAATATTCGTTTCTAGATTCAAAATAATAAAAACATCGTTTTTCGTCAGGAAAAAATGCTAGAATCAAACTTATTAAAAAAATCTAATAAACAAATAAAGTTACTCAGGGATATTCTTACAATTCAGTTTTACCGCGATATTTAAGCGAGAAAACTAAAATATTCGTTTCTAGTTCCAAAATAATAAAAACATCGTTACTCGTCAGGAAAAAATGCTATAATCAAACTTATAAAAACATCTAATAAACAAATAAAGTAACACAGGGATATTCTTACAATTTAATTTTATCGTGATATTTAAGCGAGAAAACAAAAATATTCGTTTCTAGATTCAAAATAATAAAAACATAGTTACTCGTCAGGAAAAAATGCTAGAATCAAACTTATTAACTAAATTTAATAAACAAATAAAGTTACTCAGGGATATTCTTACAATTCAATTTTATCGTGTTATTTAAGCGAGAAAACTAAAATATTCATTTCTAGATTCAAAATAATAAAAACATCGTTTCATGTCAGGAAAAAATGCTAGAATCAAACTTATAAAAAAAATCTAATAAACAAATAAAGTTACTCAGGGATATTCTTACAATTCAATTTTATCGCGATATTTAAGCAAGAAAACTAAAATATTCGTTTCTATCTTCAAAATAATAAAAACATCGTTTCTCGTCAGGACAAAATGCTAGGGATATTCTTACAATTTAATTTTATCGTGATATTTAAGCGCGAAAACAAAAATATTCGTTTCTAGATTCAAAATAATAAAAACATCGTTACTCGTCAGGAAAAAATGCTAGAATCAAACTTATAATCTAAATTTAATAAACAAATAAAGTTACTCAGGGATATTCTTACAATTCAATTTTATCGTGATATTTAAGCGAGAAAACTAAAATATTCGTTTCTATCTTCAAAATAATAAAAACATCGTTTCTCGTCAGGACAAAATGCTAGGGATATTCTTACAATTTAATTTTATCGTGATATTTAAGCGAGAAAACTAAAATATTCGTTTCTAGATTCAAAATAATAAAAACATCGTTTCTCGTCAGGAAAAAATGCTAGAATCAAACTTATAAAAAAATCTAATAAACAAATAAAGTTACTCAGGGATATTCTTACAATTCAATTTTATCGCGATATTTAAGCGAGAAAACTAAAATATTCGTTTCTAGATTCAAAATAATAAAATCATCGTTTCTCGTCAGGAAAAAATGGTTGGGATATTCTTACAATTTAATTTTATCGTGATATTTAAGCGAGAAAACTAAAATATTCGTTTCTAAATTCAAAATAATAAAAACATCGTTTCACGTCAGGAAAAAATGCTAGAATCAAACTTATAAAAAAAATCTAATAAACAAATAAAGTTACTCAGGGATATTCTTACAACTCAATTTTATCGCGATATTTAAGCAAGAAAACTAAAATGTTACAAAATAATAAAAACATCGTCAGGAAAAAATGCTAGAATCAAACTTATAAAAAAATCTAATAAACAAATATAGTTACAGCGGGATATTCTTACAATTTAATTTTATCGTGATATTTAAGCGCGAAAACAAAAATATTCGTTTCTAGATTCAAAATAATAAAAACATCGTTACTCGTCAGGAAAAAATGCTAGAATCAAACTTATAATCTAAATTTAATAAACAAATAAAGTTACTCAGGGATATTCTTACAATTCAATTTTATCGTGATATTTAAGCGAGAAAACTAAAATATTCGTTTCTATCTTCAAAATAATAAAAACATCGTTTCTCGTCAGGACAAAATGCTAGGGATATTCTTACAATTTAATTTTATCGTGATATTTAAGCGAGAAAACTAAAATATTCGTTTCTAGATTCAAAATAATAAAAACATCGTTTCTCGTCAGGAAAAAATGCTAGAATCAAACTTATAAAAAAATCTAATAAACAAATAAAGTTACTCAGGGATATTCTTACAATTCAATTTTATCGCGATATTTAAGCGAGAAAACTAAAATATTCGTTTCTAGAATCAAAATAATAAAAACATCGTTACACGTCAGGAAAAAATGCTAGAATCAAACTTATTAACTAAATTTAATAAACAAATTAAGTTACTCAGGGATATTCTTACAATTCAATTTTATCGTGATATTTAAGCGAGAAAACTAAAATATTCGTTTCTAGATTCAAAATAATAAAAACATCGTTTCTCGTCAGGAGAAAATGCTAGAATCAAACTTATAAAAAAAATCTAATAAACAAATAAAGTTACTCAGGGATATTCTTACAATTCAATTTTATCGCGATATTTAAGCGAGAAAACTAAAATATTCGTTTATAGTTCCAAAATAATAAAAACATCGTTACTCGTCAGGAAAAAATGCTAGAATCAAACTTATTAACTAAATTTAATAAACAAATAAAGTTACTCAGGGATATTCTTACAATTCAATTTTATCGTGATATTTAAGCGAGAAAACTAAAATATTCGTTTCTAGATACAAAATAATAAAATCATCGTTTCTCGTCAGGAAAAAATGCTAGGGATATTCTTACAATTTAATTTTATCGTGATATTTAAGCGAGAAAACTAAAATATTCGTTTCTAGATTCAAAATAATTAAAAACATAGTTTCTCGTCAGGAAAAAATGCTAGAATCAAACTTATAAAAAAAATCTAATAAACAAATAAAGTTACTCAGGGATATTCTTACAATTCAATTTTATCGCTATATTTAAGCGAGAAAACTAAAATATTCGTTTCTAGTTCCAAAATAATAAAAACATCGTTACTCGTCAGGAAAAAATGCTAGAATCAAACTTATTAAATAAATTTAATAAACAAATAAAGCTACTCAGGGATATTCTTACAGTTCAATTTTATCGTGATATTTAAGCGAGAAAACTAAAATATTCGTTTCAAGTTCCAAAATAGTAAAAACATCGTTACTCGTCAGGAAAAAATGCTAGAATCAAACTTATTAAAAAAATCTAATAAACAAATAAAGATACACAGGGATATTCTTACAATTTAATTTTATCGTGATATTTAAGCGAGAAAACAAAAATATTCGTTTCTAGAATCAAAATAATAAAAACATCGTTACTCGTCAGGAAAAAATGCTAGAATCAAACTTATTAACTAAATTTAATAAACAAATAAAGTTACTCAGGGATATTCTTACAATTCAATTTTATCGTGATATTTAAGCGAGAAAACTAAAATATTCGTTTCTAGATTCAAAATAATAAAAACATCGTTTTTCGTCAGGAAAAAATGCTAGAATCAAACTTATTAAAAAAATCTAATAAACAAATAAAGTTACTCAGGGATATTCTTACAATTCAGTTTTATCGCGATATTTAAGCGAGAAAACTAAAATATTCGTTTCTAGTTCCAAAATAATAAAAACATCGTTACTCGTCAGGAAAAAATGCTATAATCAAACTTATAAAAACATCTAATAAACAAATAAAGTAACACAGGGATATTCTTACAATTTAATTTTATCGTGATATTTAAGCGAGAAAACAAAAATATTCGTTTCTAGATTCAAAATAATAAAAACATAGTTACTCGTCAGGAAAAAATGCTAGAATCAAACTTATTAACTAAATTTAATAAACAAATAAAGTTACTCAGGGATATTCTTACAATTCAATTTTATCGTGTTATTTAAGCGAGAAAACTAAAATATTCATTTCTAGATTCAAAATAATAAAAACATCGTTTCATGTCAGGAAAAAATGCTAGAATCAAACTTATAAAAAAAATCTAATAAACAAATAAAGTTACTCAGGGATATTCTTACAATTCAATTTTATCGCGATATTTAAGCAAGAAAACTAAAATATTCGTTTCTAGTTACAAAATAATAAAAACATCGTCAGGAAAAAATGCTAGAATCAAACTTATAAAAAAAATCTAATAAACAAATATAGTTACAGCGGGATATTCTTACAATTTAATTTTATCGTGATATTTAAGCGCGAAAACAAAAATATTCGTTTCTAGATTCAAAATAATTAAAAACATCGTTACTCGTCAGGAAAAAATGCTAGAATCAAACTTATAATCTAAATTTAATAAACAAATAAAGTTACTCAGGGATATTCTTACAATTCAATTTTATCGTGATATTTAAGCGAGAAAACTAAAATATTCGTTTCTATCTTCAAAATAATAAAAACATCGTTTCTCGTCAGGACAAAATGCTAGGGATATTCTTACAATTTAATTTTATCGTGATATTTAAGCGAGAAAACTAAAATATTCGTTTCTAGATTCAAAATAATAAAAACATCGTTTCTCGTCAGGAAAAAATGCTAGAATCAAACTTATAAAAAAATCTAATAAACAAATAAAGTTACTCAGGGATATTCTTACAATTCAATTTTATCGCGATATTTAAGCGAGAAAACTAAAATATTCGTTTCTAGATTCAAAATAATAAAATCATCGTTTCTCGTCAGGAAAAAATGGTTGGGATATTCTTACAATTTAATTTTATCGTGATATTTAAACGAGAAAACTAAAATATTCGTTTCTAAATTCAAAATAATAAAAACATCGTTTCACGTCAGGAAAAAATGCTAGAATCAAACTTATAAAAAAAATCTAATAAACAAATAAAGTTACTCAGGGATATTCTTACAATTCAATTTTATCGCGATATTTAAGCAAGAAAACTAAAATATTCGTTTCTAGTTACAAAATAATAAAAACATCGTCAGGAAAAAATGCTAGAATCAAACTTATAAAAAAATCTAATAAACAAATATAGTTACAGAGGGATATTCTTACAATTTAATTTTATCGTGATATTTAAGCGCGAAAACAAAAATATTCGTTTCTAGATTCAAAATAATAAAAACATCGTTACTCGTCAGGAAAAAATGCTAGAATCAAACTTATAATCTAAATTTAATAAACAAATAAAGTTACTCAGGGATATTCTTACAATTCAATTTTATCGTGATATTTAAGCGAGAAAACTAAAATATTCGTTTCTATCTTCAAAATAATAAAAACATCGTTTCTCGTCAGGACAAAATGCTAGGGATATTCTTACAATTTAATTTTATCGTGATATTTAAGCGAGAAAACTAAAATATTCGTTTCTAGATTCAAAATAATAAAAACATCGTTTCTCGTCAGGAAAAAATGCTAGAATCAAACTTATAAAAAAATCTAATAAACAAATAAAGTTACTCAGGGATATTCTTACAATTCAATTTTATCGCGATATTTAAGCGAGAAAACTAAAATATTCGTTTCTAGATTCAAAATAATAAAAACATCGTTACACGTCAGGAAAAAATGCTAGAATCAAACTTATTAACTAAATTTAATAAACAAATTAAGTTACTCAAGGATATTCTTACAATTCAATTTTATCGTGATATTTAAGCGAGAAAACTAAAATATTCGTTTCTAGATTCAAAATAATAAAAACATCGTTTCTCGTCAGGAGAAAATGCTAGAATCAAACTTATAAAAAAAATCTAATAAACAAATAAAGTTACTCAGGGATATTCTTACAATTCAATTTTATCGCGATATTTAAGCGAGAAAACTAAAATATTCGTTTATAGTTCCAAAATAATAAAAACATCGTTACTCGTCAGGAAAAAATGCTAGAATCAAACTTATTAACTAAATTTAATAAACAAATAAAGTTACTCAGGGATATTCTTACAATTCAATTTTATCGTGATATTTAAGCGAGAAAACAAAAATATTCGTTTCTAGAATCAAAATAATAAAAACATCGTTACTCGTCAGGAAAAAATGCTAGAATCAAACTTATTAAAAAAATCTAATAAACAAATAAAGTTACACGGGGATATTCTTACAATTTAATTTTATCGTGATATTTAAGTGAGAAAACAAAAATATTCGTTTCTAGATTCAAAATAATAAAAACATCGTTACTCGTCAGGAAAAAGTGCTAGAATCAAACTTATAAAAAAAATCTAATAAACAAATAAAGTTACTCAGGGATATTCTTACAATTCAATTTTATCGCGATATTTAAGCGAGAAAACTAAAATATTCGTTTCTAGTTCCAAAATAATAAAAACATCGTTACTCGTCAGGAAAAAATGCTAGATTCAAACTTATTAAATAAATCTAATAAACAAATAAAGTTACACAGGGATATACTTACAATTCAATTTTATCGTGATATTTAAGCGATAAAACAAAAATATTCTTTTCTAGATTCAAAATAATAAAAACATCTTTACTCGTCAGGAAAAAATGCTAGAATCAAACGTATTAAAAAAATCTAATAAACAAATAAAGTTACACAGGGATATTCTTACAGTTCAATTTTATCGTGATATTTAAGCGAGAAAACAAAAATATTCGTTTCTAGATTCAAAATAATAAAAACATCGTTACTCGTCAGGAAAAAATGCTAGAATCAAACTTATAAAAAAAATCTAATAAACAAATAAAGTTACTCATTGATATTCTTACAATTCAATTTTATCGCGATATTTAAGCGAGAAAACTAAAATATTCCTTTCTAGTTCCAAAATAATAAAAACATCGTTACTCGTCAGGAAAAAATGCTAGAATCAAACTTATAAAAACATCTAATAAACAAATAAAGTTACACAGGGATATTCTTACAATTTAATTTTATCGTGATATTTAAGCGAGAAAACAAAAATATTCGTTTCTAGATTAATAAAACTAATAAAACATCGTTACTCGTCAGGAAAAAATGCTAGAATCAAACTTATTAACTAAATTTAATAAACAAATAAAGTTACTCAGGGATATTCTTACAATTCAATTTTATCGTGATATTTAAGCGATAAAACAAAAATATTCTTTTCTAGATTCAAAATAATAAAAACATCGTTACTCGTCAGGAAAAAATGCTAGAATCAAACGTATTAAAAAAATCTAATATACAAATAAAGTTACACAGGGATATTCTTACAATTTAATTTTATCGTGATATTTAAGCGAGAAAACAAAAATATTCTTTTCTAGTTTCAAAATAATAAAAACATCGTTACTCGGCAGGAAAAAATGCTAGAATCAAACTTATAAAACCATCTAATAAACAAATAAAGTTACACAGGGATATTCTTACAATTTAATTTTATCGTGATATTTAAGCGAGAAAACAAAAATAGTCGTTTCTAGAATCAAAATAATAAAAACATCGTTACTCGTCAGGAAAAAATGCTAGAATCAAACTTATTAACTAAATTTAATAAACAAATAAAGTTACTCAGGGATATTCTTACAATTCAATTTTATCGTGATATTTAAGCGAGAAAACTAAAATATTCGTTTCTAGATTCAAAATAATAAAAACATCGTTTCTCGTCAGGAAAAAATGCTAGAATCAAACTTATTAAAAAAATCTAATAAACAAATAAAGTTACTCAGGGATATTCTTACAATTCAATTTTATCGCGATATTTAAGCGAGAAAACTAAAATATTCGTTTCTAGTTACAAAATAATAAAAATATCGTCAGGAAAAAATGCTAGAATCAAACTTATAAAAAAAATATAATAAACAAATATAGTTACAGAGGGATATTCTTACAATTTAATTTTATCGTGATATTTAAGCGCGAAAACAAAAATATACGTTTCTAGATTCAAAATAATAAAAACATCGTTACTCGTCAGGAAAAAATGCTAGAATCAAACTTATTAACTAAATTTAATAAACAAATAAAGTTACTCAGGGATATTCTTACAATTCAATTTTATCGTGATATTTAAGCGAGAAAACTAAAATATTCGTTTCTAGATTCAAAATAATAAAATCATCGTTTCTCGTCAGGAAAAAATGCTAGGGATATTCTTACAATTTAATTTTATCGTGATATTTAAGCGAGAAAACTAAAATATTCGTTTCTAGATTCAAAATAATTAAAAACATCGTTTCTCGTCAGGAAAAAATGCTAGAATCAAACTTATAAAAAAAATCTAATAAACAAATAAAGTTACTCAGGGATATTCTTACAATTCAATTTTATCGCTATATTTAAGCGAGAAAACTAAAATATTCGTTTCTAGTTCCAAAATAATAAAAACATCGTTACTCGTCAGGAAAAAATGCTAGAATCAAACTTATTAAATAAATTTAATAAACAAATAAAGTTACTCAGGGATATTCTTACAGTTCAATTTTATCGTGATATTTAAGCGAGAAAACTAAAATATTCGTTTCAAGTTCCAAAATAGTAAAAACATCGTTACTCGTCAGGAAAAAATGCTAGAATCAAACTTATTAAAAAAATCTAATAAACAAATAAAGTTACACAGGGATATTCTTACAATTTAATTTTATCGTGATATTTAAGCGAGAAAACAAAAATATTCGTTTCTAGAATCAAAATAATAAAAACATCGTTACTCGTCAGGAAAAAATGCTAGATTCAAACTTATTAACTAAATTTAATAAACAAATAAAGTTACTCAGGGATATTCTTACAATTCAATTTTATCGTGTTATTTAAGCGAGAAAACTAAAATATTCATTTCTAGATTCAAAATAATAAAAACATCGTTTCACGTCAGGAAAAAATGCTAGAATCAAACTTATAAAAAAAATCTAATAAACAAATAAAGTTACTCAGGGATATTCTTACAATTCAATTTTATCGCGATATTTAAGCAAGAAAACTAAAATATTCGTTTCTAGTTACAAAATAATAAAAACATCGTCAGGAAAAAATGCTAGAATCAAACTTATAAAAAAAATCTAATAAACAAATATAGTTACAGCGGGATATTCTTACAATTTAATTTTATCGTGATATTTAAGCGCGAAAACAAAAATATTCGTTTCTAGATTCAAAATAATAAAAACATCGTTACTCGTCAGGAAAAAATGCTAGAATCAAACTTATAAACTAAATTTAATAAACAAATAGAGTTACTCAGGGATATTCTTACAATTCAATTTTATCGTGATATTTAAGCGAGAAAACAAAAATATTCGTTTCTATCTTCAAAATAATAAAAACATCGTTTCTCGTCAGGACAAAATGCTAGGGATATTCTTACAATTTAATTTTATCGTGATATTTAAGCGAGAAAACTAAAATATTCGTTTCTAGATTCAAAATAATAAAATCATCGTTTCTCGTCAGGAAAAAATGGTTGGGATATTCTTACAATTTAATTTTATCGTGATATTTAAGCGAGAAAACTAAAATATTCGTTTCTAGAATCAAAATAATAAAAACATCGTTACACGTCAGGAAAAAATGCTAGAATCAAACTTATTAACTAAATTTAATAAACAAATTAAGTTACTCAGGGATATTCTTACAATTCAATTTTATCGTGATATTTAAGCGAGAAAACTAAAATATTCGTTTCTAGATTCAAAATAATAAAAACATCGTTTCTCGTCAGGAGAAAATGCTAGAATCAAACTTATAAAAAAAATCTAATAAACAAATAAAGTTACTCAGGGATATTCTTACAATTCAATTTTATCGCGATATTTAAGCGAGAAAACTAAAATATTCGTTTATAGTTCCAAAATAATAAAAACATCGTTACTCGTCAGGAAAAAATGCTAGAATCAAACTTATTAACTAAATTTAATAAACAAATAAAGTTACTCAGGGATATTCTTACAATTCAATTTTATCGTGATATTTAAGCGAGAAAACTAAAATATTCGTTTCTAGATTCAAAATAATAAAAACATCGTTTCTCGTCAGGAAAAAATGCTAGGGATATTCTTACAATTTAATTTTATCGTGATATTTAAGCGAGTAAACTAAAATATTCGTTTCTAGATTCAAAATAATAAAAACATCGTTTCTCGTCAGCAAAAAATGCTAGAATCAAACTTATAAAAAAAATCTAATAAACAAATAAAGTTACTCAGGGATATTCTTACAATTCAATTTTATCGCTATATTTAAGCGAGAAAACTAAAATATTCGTTTCTAGTTCCAAAATAATAAAAACATCGTTACTCGTCAGGAAAAAATGCTAGATTCAAACTTATTAAATAAATCTAATAAACAAATAAAGTTACACAGGGATATACTTACAATTCAATTTTATCGTGATATTTAAGCGATAAAACAAAAATATTCTTTTCTAGATTCAAAATAATAAAAACATCTTTACTCGTCAGGAAAAAATGCTAGAATCAAACGTATTAAAAAAATCTAATAAACAAATAAAGTTACACAGGGATATTCTTACAGTTCAATTTTATCGTGATATTTAAGCGAGAAAACAAAAATATTCGTTTCTAGATTCAAAATAATAAAAACATCGTTACTCGTCAGGAAAAAATGCTAGAATCAAACTTATAAAAAAAATCTAATAAACAAATAAAGTTACTCATTGATATTCTTACAATTCAATTTTATCGCGATATTTAAGCGAGAAAACTAAAATATTCCTTTCTAGTTCCAAAATAATAAAAACATCGTTACTCGTCAGGAAAAAATGCTAGAATCAAACTTATAAAAACATCTAATAAACAAATAAAGTTACACAGGGATATTCTTACAATTTAATTTTATCGTGATATTTAAGCGAGAAAACAAAAATATTCGTTTCTAGATTAATAAAACTAATAAAACATCGTTACTCGTCAGGAAAAAATGCTAGAATCAAACTTATTAAATAAATTTAATAAACAAATAAAGTTACTCAGGGATAGTCTTACAATTCAATTTTGTCGCGATATTTAAGCGAGAAAACTAAAATATTCGTTTCTAGTTCCAAAATAATAAAAACATCGTTACTCGTCAGGAAAAAATGCTAGAATCGAACTTATTAAATAAATTTAATAAACAAATAAAGTTACTCAGGGATATTCTTACAGTTCAATTTTATCGTGATATTTAAGCGAGAAAACAAAAATATTCGTTTCTAGAATCAAAATAATAAAAACATCGTTACTCGTCAGGAAAAAATGCTAGATTCAAACTTATTAACTAAATTTAATAAACAAATAAAGTTACTCAGGGATATTCTTACAATTCAATTTTATCGTGTTATTTAAGCGAGAAAACTAAAATATTCATTTCTAGATTCAAAATAATAAAAACATCGTTTCACGTCAGGAAAAAATGCTAGAATCGAACTTATAAAAAAAATCTAATAAACAAATAAAGTTACTCAGGGATATTCTTACAATTCAATTTTATCGCGATATTTAAGCAAGAAAACTAAAATATTCGTTTCTAGTTACAAAATAATAAAAACATCGTCAGGAAAAAATGCTAAAATCAAACTTATAAAAAAAATCTAATAAACAAATATAGTTACAGCGGGATATTCTTACAATTTAATTTTATCGTGATATTTAAGCGCGAAAACAAAAATATTCGTTTCTAGATTCAAAATAATAAAAACATCGTTACTCGTCAGGAAAAAATGCTAGAATCAAACTTATAAACTAAATTTAATAAACAAATAGAGTTACTCAGGGATATTCTTACAATTCAATTTTATCGTGATATTTAAGCGAGAAAACAAAAATATTCGTTTCTATCTTCAAAATAATAAAAACATCGTTTCTCGTCAGGACAAAATGCTAGGGATATTCTTACAATTTAATTTTATCGTGATATTTAAGCGAGAAAACTAAAATATTCGTTTCTAGATTCAAAATAATAAAAACATCGTTTCTCGTCAGGAAAAAATGCTAGAATCAAACTTATAAAAAAATCTAATAAACAAATAAAGTTACTCAGGGATATTCTTACAATTCAATTTTATCGCTATATTTAAGCGAGAAAACTAAAATATTCGTTTCTAGTTCCAAAATAATAAAAACATCGTTACTCGTCAGGAAAAAATGCTAGAATCAAACTTATTAAATAAATTTAATAAACAAATAAAGTTACTCAGGGATATTCTTACAATTTAATTTTGTCGCGATATTTAAGCGAGAAAACTAAAATATTCGTTTCTAGTTCCAAAATAATAAAAACATCGTTACTCGTCAGGAAAAAATGCTAGAATCGAACTTATTAAATAAATTTAATAAACAAATAAAGTTACACAGGGATATTCTTACAATTTAATTTTATCGTGATATTTAAGCAAGAAAACTAAAATATTAGTTTTTAGTTCCAGAAAAATTTAAACATCGTTTCTCCTCAGGAAAAAATGCAAGAATCAAACTTATTAAATAAATTTAATAAACAAATAAAGTTACTCAGGGATATTCTTACAATTTAATTTTATCATGATATGTAAGCGAGAAAACTAAAACATTCGTTTCTAGTTCCAAAATAATAAAAACATCGTTACTCTTCAGGAAAAAATGCTAGAATCAAACTTAATAAATAAATTTAATACACAAATAAAGTTACTCAGGGATATTCTTACAATTTAATTTTATCGTGATATTTAAACAAGAAAACTAAAATATTCGTTTCTAGGTCCAGAAAAATTAAAACATCGTTACTCCTCAGGCAAAAATGCTAGAATCGAACTTATTAAATAAATTTAATACGAAAATAAAGTTACTCAGGGATATTCTTACAATTCAATTTTATCGCGATATTTAAGCGAGAAAACTAAAATATTCGTTTCTAGTTCCAAAATAATAAAAACATCGTTACTCTTCAGGAAAAAATGCTAGAATCGAACTTATTAAATAAATTTAATAAACAAAAAAAGTTACACAGGGATATTCTTACAATTTAATTTTATCGTGATATTTAAGCAAGAAAACTAAAATATTCCTTTTTAGTTCCACAAAAATTTAAATATCGTTTCTCTTCAGGAAAAAATTATAGAATCAAACTTATTAAATAAATTTAATAAACAAATAAAGTTACTCAGGGATATTCTTACAATTTAATTTTATCGTGATATTTAAGCGAGAAAACTAAAATATTCGTTTTTAGTTCCAGAAAAATTTGAACATCCTTTCTCATCAGGAAAAAATGCTAAAAACAAACTTATTAAATAAATTTAATAAACAAATAATGTTACTCAGGGATATTCTTACAATTTAATTTTATCGTGATATTTGCAAGAAAACTAAAATATCGTTTTTAGTTCCATAAAAATTTAAATATCGTTTCTCCTCAGGAAAAAATTCGAGAATCGAACTTATTAAATAAATTTAATAAACAAATAAAGTTACTCAGGGATATTCTTACAATTTAATTTTATCGTGATATTTAAGCGAGATAACTAAAACATTCATTTCCAGTTCCAAAATAATAAAAACATTGTTACTCGTCAGGAGAAAATGCTAGAATCAGACTTATTAAATAAATTTAATACGAAAATAAAGTTACTCAGGGATATTCTTACAATTTAATTTTATCGTGATATTTAAGCGAGAAAACTAAAATATTCGTTTTTAGTTCCAGAAAAATTTGAACATCCTTTCTCTTCAGGAAAAAATGCTAAAAACAAACTTATTAAATAAATTTAATAAACAAATAATGTTACTCAGGGATATTCTTACAATTTAATTTTATCGTGATATTTGCAAGAAAACTAAAATATCGTTTTTAGTTCCATAAAAATTTAAATATCGTTTCTCCTCAGGAAAAAATTCGAGAATCGAACTTATTAAATAAATTTAATAAACAAATAAAGTTACTCAGGGATATTCTTACAATTTAATTTTATCGTGATATTTAAGCGAGATAACTAAAACATTCATTTCCAGTTCCAAAATAATAAAAACATTGTTACTCGTCAGGAAAAAATGCTAGAATCAGACTTATTAAATAAATTTAATACGAAAATAAAGTTACTCAGGGATTTTCTTACAATTTAATTTTATCGTGATATTTAAGCGAGAAAACTAAAATATTCGTTTTTAGTTCCAGAAAAATTTGAACATCCTTTCTCTTCAGGAAAAAATGCTAAAAACAAACTTATTAAATAAATTTAATAAACAAATAATGTTACTCAGGGATATTCTTACAATTTAATTTTATCGTGATATTTGCAAGACAACTAAAATATCGTTTTTAGTTCCATAAAAATTTAAATATCGTTTCTCCTCAGGAAAAAATTCGAGAATCGAACTTATTAAATAAATTTAATAAACAAATAAAGTTACTCAGGGATATTCTTACAATTTAATTTTATCGTGATATTTAAGCGAGATAACTAAAACATTCATTTCCAGTTCCAAAATAATAAAAACATTGTTACTCGTCAGGAAAAAATGCTAGAATCAGACTTATTAAATAAATTTAATACGAAAATAAAGTTACTCAGGGATATTCTTACAATTTAATTTTATCGTGATATTTAAGCAAGAAAACTAAAATATTCGTTTTTAGTTCCAGAAAAATTTAAATATCGTTTCTCCTCAGGAAAAAATTATAGAATCAAACTTATTAAATAAATTTAATAAACAAATAAAGTTACTCAGGGATAGTCTTACAATTTAATTTTATCATGATATTTACGCGAGAAAACTAAAATATTCGTTTCTAGTTCCAAAATAATAAAAACATCGTTACTCGTCAGGAAAAAATTCTAGAATCGAACTTATTAAAAAAATCTAATAAACAAATAAAGTTACTCAGGGATATTCTTACAATTTAATTTTATCATGATATTTAAGCGAGAAAACTCAAATAATCGTTTCTAATTCCAGAAAAATTTAAACATCGTTTCTCCTCAGGAAAAAAATGCTAGAATGAAACTTATTAAACAAATTTAATAAACAAATAAAGTTACTCAGGGAAATTCTTACAATTTAATTTATCGTGATATTTAAGCGAGAAAACTAAAATATTCGCTTCTAGTTCCAAAATAATAAAAACATCGTTACTCGTCAGGAAAAAATGCTAGAATCAAACTTATTAAATAAATTTAATACACAAATAAAGTTACTCAGGGATATTCTTACAATTTAATTTTACCGTGATATTTAAGCAAGAAAACTAAAATATCGTTTTTAGTTCCAGAAAAATTTAAACATCGTTACTCGTCAGGAAAAAATGCTAGAATCTAACTTATTAATTAAATTTAATACGAAAATAAAGTTACTCAGGGATATTCTTACAATTTAATTTTATCATGATATTTAAGCGAGTAAACTAAAACATTCGTTTCTAGGTCCAAAATAATAAAAACATCGTTACTCGTCAGGAAAAAATTCTAGAATCGAACTTATTAAATAAATTTAATAAACAAATAAAGTTACTCAGGGATATTCTTACAATTTAATTTTATCGTGATATTTAAACAAGAGAACTAAAATATTCGTTTCTAGGTCCAGAAAAATTAAAACATCGTTACTCCTCAGTCAAAATGCTAGAATCGAACTTCTTAAATAAATTTAATAAACAAATAAAGTTACTCACGGATATTCTTACAATTTAATTTTATCGTGATATTTAAGAGAGAAAACTAAAACATTCATTACTAGTTCCAAAATAATAAAAACATCGTTACTCGTCAGGAAAAAATGCTAGAATCAAACTTATTAAATAAATTTAATACACAAATAAAGTTACTCAGGGATATTCTTACAATTTAATTTTACCGTGATATTTAAGCAAGAAAACTAAAATATCGTTTTTAGTTTCAGAAAAATTTAAACATCGTTACTCGTCAGGAAAAAATGCTAGAATCTAACTTATTAATTAAATTTAATACGAAAATAAAGTTACTCAGGGATATTCTTACAATTTAATTTTATCATGATATTTAAGCGAGTAAACTAAAACATTCGTTTCTAGGTCCAAAATAATAAAAACATCGTTACTCGTCAGGAAAAAATTCTAGAATCGAACTTATTAAATAAATTTAATAAACAAATAAAGTTACTCAGGGATATTCTTACAATTTAATTTTATCGTGATATTTAAACAAGAAAACTAAAATATTCGTTTCTAGGTCCAGAAAAATTAAAACATCGTTACTCCTCAGTCAAAATGCTAGAATCGAACTTCTTAAATAAATTTAATAAACAAATAAAGTTACTCACGGATATTCTTACAATTTAATTTTATCGTGATATTTAAGAGAGAAAACTAAAACATTCATTACTAGTTCCAAAATAATAAAAACATCGTTACTCGTCAGGAAAAAATGCTAGAATCAAACTTATTAAATAAATTTAATACACAAATAAAGTTACTCAGGGATATTCTTACAATTTAATTTTACCGTGATATTTAAGCAAGAAAACTAAAATATCGTTTTTAGTTCCAGAAAAATTTAAACATCGTTACTCGTCAGGAAAAAATGCTAGAATCAAACTTATTAATTAAATTTAATACGAAAATAAAGTTACTCAGGGATATTCTTACAATTTAATTTTATCATGATATTTAAGCGAGAAAACTATAATATTCGTTTCTAGTTCCAAAATAATAAAAACATCGTTACTCGTCAGGAGAAAATGCTAGAATCAAACTTATTAAATATATTTAATAAACAAATAAAGTTACTCAGGGATATTCTTACAATTTCATTTTATCGTGATATTTAAGCAAGAAAACTAAAATATTCGTTTTTAGTTCCAGATAAATTTAAACATCGTTTCTCCTCAGGAAAAAATGATAGAATCAAACTTATTAAATAAATTTAATAAACAAATAAAGTTACTCAGGGATAGTCTTACAATTTAATTTTATCATGGTATTTAAGCGAGAAAACTGAAATATTCTTTTCTAGTTCCAAAATAATAAAATCATCGTTACTTGTCAGGAAAAAATGCTAGAATCAAACTTATTAAATAAATTTAATAAACAAATAAAGTTACTCAGGGATATTCTTACAATTTAATTTTATCGTGATATTTAAGCAAGAAAACTAAAATATTCGTTTTTAGTTCCAGAAAAATTTAAATATCGTTTCTCCTAGGGTAAAAATGCTAGAATCAAACTTATTAAATAAATTTAATAAACAAATAAAGTTACTCAGGGATATTCTTACAATTTAATTTTATCGTGATATTTAGCAAGAAAACTAAAATATTCGTTTTTAGTTTCAGAAAAATTTAAACATCGTTTCTCGTCAGGAAAAAATGCTAGAATCAAACTTATTAATTAAATTTAATACGAAAATAAAGTTACTCAGGGATATTCTTACAATTTAATTTTATCATGATATTTAAGCGAGAAAACTAAAATATTCGTTTCTAGTTCCAAAATAATAAAAACATCGTTACTCGTCAGGAAAAAATGCTAGAATCAAACTTATTAAATATATTTAATAAACAAATAAAGTTACTCAGGGATATTCTTACAATTTAATTTTATCGTGATATTTAGCAAGAAAACTAAAATATTCGTTTTTAGTTCCAGATAAATTTAAACATCGTTTCTCCTCAGGAAAAAATGATAGAATCAAACTTATTAAATAAATTTAATAAACAAATAAAGTTACTCAGGGAAATTCTTACAATTTAATTTATCGTGATATTTAAGCGAGAAAACTAAAATATTCGCTTCTAGTTCCAAAATAATAAAAACATCGTTACTCGTCAGGAAAAAATGCTAGAATCAAACTTATTAAATAAATTTAATACACAAATAAAGTTACTCAGGGATAATCTTACAATTTAATTTTACCGTGATATTTAAGCAAGAAAACTAAAATATGGTTTTTGGTTCCAGAAAAATTTAAACATCGTTACTCGTCAGGAAAAAATGCTAGAATCAAACTTATTAATTAAATTTAATACGAAAATAAAGTTACTCAGGGATATTCTTACAATTTAATTTTATCATGATATTTAAGCGAGTAAACTAAAACATTCGTTTCTAGGTCCAAAATAATAAAAACATCGTTACTCGTCAGGAAAAAATTCTAGAATCGAACTTATTAAATAAATTTAATAAACAAATAAAGTTACTCAGGGATATTCTTACAATTTAATTTTATCGTGATATTTAAACAAGAAAACTAAAATATTCGTTTCTAGGTCCAGAAAAATTAAAACATCGTTACTCCTCAGTCAAAATGCTAGAATCGAACTTCTTAAATAAATTTAATAAACAAATAAAGTTACTCACGGATATTCTTACAATTTAATTTTATCGTGATATTTAAGAGAGAAAACTAAAACATTCATTACTAGTTCCAAAATAATAAAAACATCGTTACTCGTCAGGAAAAAATGCTAGAATCAAACTTATTAAATAAATTTAATACACAAATAAAGTTACTCAGGGATATTCTTACAATTTAATTTTACCGTGATATTTAAGCAAGAAAACTAAAATATCGTTTTTAGTTCCAGAAAAATTTAAACATCGTTACTCGTCAGGAAAAAATGCTAGAATCAAACTTATTAATTAAATTTAATACGAAAATAAAGTTACTCAGGGATATTCTTACAATTTAATTTTATCATGATATTTAAGCGAGAAAACTAAAATATTCGTTTCTAGTTCCAAAATAATAAAAACATCGTTACTCGTCAGGAAAAAATGCTAGAATCAAACTTATTAAATAAATTTAATAAACAAATAAAGTTACTCAGGGATATTCTTACAATTTAGTTTTATCGTGATATTTAAGCGAGAAAACTGAAATATTCTTTTCTAGTTCCAAAATAATAAAATCATCGTTACTTGTCAGGAAAAAATGCTAGAATCAAACTTATTAAATAAATTTAATAAACAAATAAAGTTACTCAGGGATATTCTTACAATTTAATTTTATCGTGATATTTAGCAAGAAAACTAAAATATTCGTTTTTAGTTTCAGAAAAATTTAAACATCGTTTCTCCTCGGGAAAAAATGATAGAATCAAACTTATTAAATAAATTTAATAAACAAATAAAGTTACTCAGGGATAGTCTAACAATTTAATTTTATCATGGTATTTAAGCGAGAAAACTAAAGTATTCGTTTCTAGTCCAAAATAATAAAAACTTCGTTACTCGTCAGGAAAAAATGCTAGAATTAAACTTATTAAATAAATTTAATAAACAAATAAAGTTACTCAGGGATATTCTTACAATTTAATTTTATCGTGATATTTATGCGAGAAAACTAAAATATTCGTTTCTAGTTCCAAAATAATAAAAACATCGTTACTCGTCAGGAAAAAATGCTAGAATCAAACTTATTAAATAAATTTAATACACAAATAATGTTACTCAGGGATATTCTTACAATTCAATTTTAACGTGATATTTAAGCGAGAAAACTAAAATATTCGTTTCTAGTTCCAAAATAATAAAAACATCGTTACTCGTCAGGAAAAAATGCTAGAATCGAACTTATTAAATAAATTTAATAAAAAAATAAAGTTACTCAGGGATAATCTTACAATTTAATTTTATCGTGATATTTAAGCAAGAAAACTAAAATATTCGTTTTTAGTTCCAGAAAAATTTAAACATCGTTTCTCCTCAGTAAAAAATGCAAGAATCAAACTTATTAAATAAATTTAATAAACAAATAAAGTTACTCAAGGATATTCTTACAATTTAATTTTATCGTGATATTTAAACAAGAAAACTAAAATATTCGTTTCTAGGTCCAGAAAAATTAAAACATCGTTACTCCTCAGTCAAAATGCTAGAATCGAACTTCTTAAATAAATTTAATAAACAAATAAAGTTACTCACGGATATTCTTACAATTTAATTTTATCGTGATATTTAAGAGAGAAAACTAAAACATTCATTACTAGTTCCAAAATAATAAAAACATCGTTACTCGTCAGGAAAAAATGCTAGAATCAAACTTATTAAATAAATTTAATACACAAATAAAGTTACTCAGGGATATTCTTACAATTTAATTTTACCGTGATATTTAAGCAAGAAAACTAAAATATCGTTTTTAGTTCCAGAAAAATTTAAACATCGTTACTCGTCAGGAAAAAATGCTAGAATCAAACTTATTAATTAAATTTAATACGAAAATAAAGTTACTCAGGGATATTCTTACAATTTAATTTTATCATGATATTTAAGCGAGAAAACTAAAATATTCGTTTCTAGTTCCAAAATAATAAAAACATCGTTACTCGTCAGGAAAAAATGCTAGAATCAAACTTATTAAATATATTTAATAAACAAATAAAGTTACTCAGGGATATTCTTACAATTTCATTTTATCGTGATATTTAAGCAAGAAAACTAAAATATTCGTTTTTAGTTCCAGATAAATTTAAACATCGTTTCTCCTCAGGAAAAAATGATAGAATCAAACTTATTAAATAAATTTAATAAACAAATAAAGTTACTCAGGGATAGTCTTACAATTTAATTTTATCATGGTATTTAAGCGAGAAAACTAAAGTACTCGTTTCTAGTCCAAAATAATAAAAACCGTTACTTGTCACGAAAAAATGCTAGAATCAAACTTATTAAATAAATTTAATACACAAATAAAGTTACTCAGGGATATTCTTACAATTTAATTTTATCGTGATATTTAAACAAGAAAACTAAAATATTCGCTTTTAGTTCCAGATAAATTTAAACATCGTTTCTCCTCAGGAAAAAATGCTAGGATCAAACTTATTAAATAAATTTAATAAACAAATAATGTTACTCAGGGATATTCTTACAATTTAATTTTATCGTGATATTTAAGCAAGAAAACTAAAATATCGTTTTTACTCCAGAAAAATTTATATATCGTTTCTCCTCAGGACAAAATGCTAGAATCAAACTTATTAAACAAATTTAATAAACAAATAATGTTACTCAGGGATAATCTTACAATTTAATTTTATCGTGATATTTAAGCAAGAAAACTAAAATATCGTTTTTAGTTCCAGAAAAATTTAAATATCGTTTCTCCTAGGGTAAAAATGCTAGAATCAAACTTATTAAATAAATTTAATAAACAAATAAAGTTACTCAGGGATATTCTTACAATTTAATTTTATCGTGATATTTAAGCAAGAAAACTAAAATATTCGTTTTTAGTTCCAGAAAAATTTAAACATCGTTACTCGTCAGGAAAAAATGCTAGAATCAAACTTATTAAATAAATTTAATATTAAAATAAAGTTACTCAGGGATATTCTTACAATTTAGTTTTATCGTGATATTTAAGCGAGAAAACTGAAATATTCTTTTCTAGTTCCAAAATAATAAAATCATCGTTACTTGTCAGGAAAAAATGCTAGAATCAAACTTATTAAATAAATTTAATAAACAAATAAAGTTACTCAGGGATATTCTTACAATTTAATTTTATCGTGATATTTAAGCAAGAAAACTAAAATATTCGTTTTTAGTTCCAGAAAAATTTAAACATCGTTACTCGTCAGGAAAAAATGCTAGAATCAAACTTATTAAATAAATTTAATATTAAAATAAAGTTACTCAGGGATATTCTTACAATTTAGTTTTATCGTGATATTTAAGCGAGAAAACTGAAATATTCTTTTCTAGTTCCAAAATAATAAAATCATCGTTACTTGTCAGGAAAAAATGCTAGAATCAAACTTATTAAATAAATTTAATAAACAAATAAAGTTACTCAGGGATATTCTTACAATTTAATTTTATCGTGATATTTAAGCAAGAAAACTAAAATATTCGTTTTTAGTTCCAGAAAAATTTAAATATCGTTTCTCCTCAGTAAAAAATGCAAGAATCAAACTTATTAAATAAATTTAATAAACAAATAAAGTTACTCAAGGATATTCTTACAATTTAATTTTATCGTGATATTTAAACAAGAAAACTAAAATTTTCGTTTCTAGGTCCAGAAAAATTAAAACATCGTTTCTCCTCAGGAAAAAATGCTAGAATCAAACTTATTAAATAAATTTAATAAACAAATAATGTTACTCAGGGATATTCTTACAATTTAATTTTATCGTGGTATTTAAGCAAGACAACTAAAATATCGTTTTAGTTCCAGAAAAATTTAAATATCGTTTCTCCTCAGGAAAAATACTAGAATCAAACTTATTCAATAAATTTAATAAACAAATAAAGTTACTCAGGGATATTCTTACAATTTAATTTTATCATGATATTTAAGCGAGAAAACTAAAACAATCGTTTCTAGTTCCAAAATAATAAAAACATCGTTACTCGTCAGGAAAAAATGCTAGAATCAAACTTATTAAATAAATTTAATACGAAAATAAAGTTACTAAGGGATACTCTTACAATTTAATTTTATCATGATATTTAAGCGAGAAAACTAAAATATTCGTTTCTAGTTCCAAAATAATAAAAACTTCGTTACTCGTCAGGAAAACATTCTAGAATCGAACTTATTAAAAAAATCTATTAAACAAATAAAGTTACTCAGGGATATTCTTACAATTTAATTTTATCATGATATTTAAGCGAGAAAACTAAAACATTCGTTTCTAGGTCCAAAATAATAAAAACATCGTTACTCGTCAGGAAAAAATTCAAGAATCGAACTAATTAAATAAATTTAATAAACAAATAAAGTTACTCAGGGATATTCTTACAATTTAATTTTATCATGATATTTTCGCGAGAAAACTAAATAAATCATTCGTTTCTTGTTCCAAAATAATAAAAACATCGTTACTCGTCAGGAAAAAATGCTAGAATCAAACTTATTAAATAAATTTAATACGAAAATAAAGATACTCAGGGATATTCTTACAATTTAATTTTATCATGATATTTAAGCGAGAAAACTAGAATAATCGTTTCTAATTCCAAAATACTAAAAACTTCGTTACTCGTCAGGAAAAAATGCTAGAATCAAACTTATTAAATAAATTTAATAAACAAATAAAGTTACTCAGGGATATTCTTACAATTTAATTTTATCGTGATATTTAGCAAGAAAACTAAAATATTCGTTTTTAGTTCCAGAAAAATTTAAACATCGTTTCTCCTCAGGAAAAAATGATAGAATCAAACTTATTAAATAAATTTAATAAACAAATAAAGTTACTCAGGGATAGTCTTACAATTTAATTTTATCATGGTATTTAAGCGAGAAAACTAAAGTATTCGTTTCTAGTTCCAAAATAATAAAAACTTCGTTACTCGTCAGGAAAAAATGCTAGAATTAAACTTATTAAATAAATTTAATAAACAAATAAAGTTACTCAGGGTTATTCTTACAATTTAATTTTATCGTGATATTTATGCGAGAAAACTAAAATATTCGTTTCTAGTTCCAAAATAATAAAAACATCGTTACTCGTCAGGAAAAAATGCTAGAATCAAACTTATTAAATAAATTTAATACACAAATAAAGTTACTCAGGGATATTCTTACAATTCAAATTTAACGTGATATTTAAGCGAGAAAACTAAAATATTCGTTTCTAGTTCCAAAATAATAAAAACATCGTTACTCGTCAGGAAAAAATGCTAGAATCGAACTTATTAAATAAATTTAATAAACAAATAAAGTTACTCAGGGATAATCTTACAATTTAATTTTATCGTGATATTTAAGCAAGAAAACTAAAATATTCGTTTTTAGTTCCAGAAAAATTTAAACATCGTTTCTCCTCAGTAAAAAATGCAAGAATCAAACTTATTAAATAAATTTAATAAACAAATAAAGTTACTCAAGGATATTCTTACAATTTAATTTTATCGTGATATTTAAACAAGAAAACTAAAATTTTCGTTTCTAGGTCCAGAAAAATTAAAACATCGTTTCTCCTCAGGAAAAAATGCTAGAATCAAACTTATTAAATAAATTTAATAAACAAATAATGTTACTCAGGGATATTCTTACAATTTAATTTTATCGTGGTATTTAAGCAAGACAACTAAAATATCGTTTTTAGTTCCAGAAAAATTTAAATATCGTTTCTCCTCAGGAAAAATACTAGAATCAAACTTATTCAATAAATTTAATAAACAAATAAAGTTACTCAGGGATATTCTTACAATTTAATTTTATCATGATATTTAAGCGAGAAAACTAAAACATTCGTTTCTAGTTCCAAAATAATAAAAACATCGTTACTCGTCAGGAAAAAATGCTAGAATCAAACTTATTAAATAAATTTAATACGAAAATAAAGTTACTAAGGGATACTCTTACAATTTAATTTTATCATGATATTTAAGCGAGAAAACTAAAATATTCGTTTCTAGTTCCAAAATAATAAAAACTTCGTTACTCGTCAGGAAAAAATGCTAGAATCAAACTTATTAAATAAATTTAATAAACAAATAA
Source organism: Pterostichus madidus (assembly GCA_911728475.2). Taxonomy (NCBI): domain Eukaryota; kingdom Metazoa; phylum Arthropoda; class Insecta; order Coleoptera; family Carabidae; genus Pterostichus; species Pterostichus madidus. The sequence continues at coordinate 22,546,753 of OU452304.1, read as the reverse complement.
AGTTACTCAGGGATATTCTTACAATTTAATTTTATCGTGATATTTAGCAAGAAAACTAAAATATTCGTTTTTAGTTCCAGAAAAATTTAAACATCGTTTCTCCTCAGGGAAAAATGATAGAATCAAACTTATTAAATAAATTTAATAAACAAATAAAGTTACTCAGGGATAGTCTTACAATTTAATTTTATCATGGTATTTAAGCGAGAAAACTAAAGTATTCGTTTCTAGTTCCAAAATAATAAAAACTTCGTTACTCGTCAGGAAAAAATGCTAGAATTAAACTTATTAAATAAATTTAATAAACAAATAAAGTTACTCAGGGTTATTCTTACAATTTAATTTTATCGTGATATTTATGCGAGAAAACTAAAATATTCCTTTCTAGTTCCAAAATAATAAAAACATCATTACTCGTCAGGAAAAAATGCTAGAATCAAACTTATTAAATAAATTTAATACACAAATAAAGTTACTCAGGGATATTCTTACAATTCAATTTTAACGTGATATTTAAGCGAGAAAACTAAAATATTCGTTTCTAGTTCCAAAATAATAAAAACATCGTTACTCGTCAGGAAAAAATGCTAGAATCGAACTTATTAAATAAATTTAATAAACAAATAAAGTTACTCAGGGATAATCTTACAATTTAATTTTATCGTGATATTTAAGCAAGAAAACTAAAATATTCCTTTTTTAGTTCCAGAAAAATTTAAACATCGTTTCTCCTCAGTAAAAAATGCAAGAATCAAACTTATTAAATAAATTTAATAAACAAATAAAGTTACTCAAGGATATTCTTACAATTTAATTTTATCGTGATATTTAAACAAGAAAACTAAAATTTTCGTTTCTAGGTCCAGAAAAATTAAAACATCGTTTCTCCTCAGGAAAAAATGCTAGAATCAAACTTATTAAATAAATTTAATAAACAAATAATGTTACTCAGGGATATTCTTACAATTTAATTTTATCGTGGTATTTAAGCAAGACAACTAAAATATCGTTTTTAGTTCCAGAAAAATTTAAATATCGTTTCTCCTCAGGAAAAATACTAGAATCAAACTTATTCAATAAATTTAATAAACAAATAAAGTTACTCAGGGATATTCTTACAATTTAATTTTATCATGATATTTAAGCGAGAAAACTAAAACATTCGTTTCTAGTTCCAAAATAATAAAAACATCGTTACTCGTCAGGAAAAAATGCTAGAATCAAACTTATTAAAAAAATCTATTAAACAAATAAAGTTACTCAGGGATATTCTTACAATTTAATTTTATCATGATATTTAAGCGAGAAAACTAAAACATTCGTTTCTAGGTCCAAAATAATAAAAACATCGTTACTCGTCAGGAAAAAATTCTAGAATCGAACTAATTAAATAAATTTAATAAACAAATAAAGTTACTCAGGGATATTCTTACAATTTAATTTTATCATGATATTTTCGCGAGAAAACTAAATAAATCATTCGTTTCTTGTTCCAAAATAATAAAAACATCGTTACTCGTCAGGAAAAAATGCTAGAATCAAACTTAAATAAATTTAATACGAAAATAAAGATACTCAGGGATATTCTTACAATTTAATTTTATCATGATATTTAAGCGAGAAAACTAAAATAATCGTTTCTAATTCCAAAATACTAAAAACTTCGTTACTCGTCAGGAACAAATGCTAGAATCAAACTTATTAAATAAATTTAATAAACAAATAAAGTTACTCAGGGATAGTCTTACAATTTAATTTTATCATGGTATTTAAGCGAGAAAACTAAAGTATTCGTTTCTAGTTCCAAAATAATAAAAACTTCGTTACTCGTCAGGAAAAAATGCTAGAATTAAACTTATTAAATAAATTTAATAAACAAATAAAGTTACTCATGGTTATTCTTACAATTTAATTTTATCGTGATATTTATGCGAGAAAACTAAAATATTCGTTTCTAGTTCCAAAATAATAAAAACATTGTTACTCGTCAGGAAAAAATGCTAGAATCAAACTTATTAAATAAATTTAATACAGAAATAAAGTTACTCAGGGATATTCTTACAATTCAATTTTAACGTGATATTTAAGCGAGAAAAATAAAATATTCATTTCTAGTTCCAAAATAATAAAAACATCGTTACTCGTCAGGAAAAAATGCTAGAATCGAACTTATTAAATAAATTTAATAAACAAATAAAGTTACTCAGGGATAATCTTACAATTTAATTTTATCGTGATATTTAAGCAAGAAAACTAAAATATTCGTTTTTAGTTCCAGAAAAATTTAAACATCGTTTCTCCTCAGTAAAAAATGCAAGAATCAAACTTATTAAATAAATTTAATAAACAAATAAAGTTACTCAGGGATATTCTTACAATTTAATTTTATCGTGATATTTAAGCAAGAAAACTAAAATATTCGTTTTTAGTTCTAGAAAAATTTAAATATCGTTTCTCCTCAGGAAAAAAAGATAGAATCAAACTTATTAAATAAATTTAATAAACAAATAAAGTTACTCAGGGATATTCTTACAATTTAATTTTATCGTGATATTTAAGCGAGAAAACTGAAATATTCTTTTCTAGTTCCAAAATAATAAAATCATCGTTACTTGTCAGGAAAAAATGCTAGAATCAAACTTATTAATTAAATTTAATAAACAAATAAAGTTACTCAGGGATATTCTTACAATTTAATTTTATCGTGATATTTAAGCAAGAAAACTAAAATATTCGTTTTTAGTTCCAGAAAAATTTAAATATCGTTTCTCCTAAGGAAAAAATGCTAGAATCAAACTTATTAAATAAATTTAATAAACAAATAAAGTTACTCAGGGATATTCTTACAATTTAATTTTATCATGATATTTTCGCGAGAAAACTAAATCATTCGTTACTTGTTCCAAAATAATAAAAACATCGTTACTCGTCAGGAAAAAATGCTAGAATCAAACTTATTAAATAAATTTAATACGAAAATAAAGATACTCAGGGATATTCTTACAATTTAATTTTATCATGATATTTAAGCGAGAAAACTAAAATAATCGTTTCTAATTCCAAAATACTAAAAACTTCGTTACTCGTCAGGAAAAAATGCTAGAATCAAACTTATTAAATAAATTTAATAAACAAATAAAGTTACTCAGGGATATTCTTACAATACAAAATATTCGTTATTAGTTCCAGAAAAATTTAAACATCGTTTCTCCTCAGGAAAAAATGCTAGAACCAAACTTATTAAATAAATTTAATAAACAAATAGTGTTACTCAGGGATATTCTTACAATTTAATTTTATCGTGATATTTAAGCAAGAAAACTAAAATATCGTTTTTAGCTCCAGAAAAATTTATATATCGTTTCTCCTCAGGACAAAATGCTAGAATCAAACTTATTAAATAAATTTAATAAACAAATAATGTTACTCAGGGATATTCTTACAATTTAATTTTATCGTGATATTTAAGCAAGAAAACTAAAATATCGTTTTTAGTTCGAGAAAAATTTAAATATCGTTTCTCCTCAGGTAAAAATGCTAGAATCAAACTTATTAAATAAATTTAATAAACAAATAATGTTACTCAGGGATATTCTTACAATTTAATTTTATCGTGATATTTAAGCAAGAAAACTAAAATATTCGTTTTTAGTTCCAGAAAAATTTAAACATAGTTTCTCCTCAGGCAAAAATGCTAGAATCGAACTTATTAAATAAATTTAATACGAAAATAAAGTTACTCAGGGATATTCTTACAATTTAATTTTATTATGATATTTAAGCGAGAAAACTAAAATATTCGTTTCTAGTTCCAAAATACTAAAAACTTCGTTACTCGTCAGGAAAAAATGCTAGAATCAAACTTATTAAATAAATTTAATACACAAATAAAGTTACTCAGGGATATTCTTACAATTTAATTTTATCGTGATATTTAAACAAGAAAACTAAAATATTCGCTTTTAGTTCCAGATAAATTTAAACATCGTTTCTCCTCAGGAAAAAATGCTAGAATCAAACTTATTAAATAAATTTAATAAACAAATAATGTTACTCAGGGATATTCTTACAATTTAATTTTATCGTGATATTTAAGCAAGAAAACTAAAATATCGTTTTTACTCCAGAAAAATTTATATATCGTTTCTCCTCAGGACAAAATGCTAGAATCAAACTTATTAAATAAATTTAATAAACAAATAATGTTACTCAGGGATAATCTTACAATTTAATTTTATCGTGATATTTAAGCAAGAAAACTAAAATATTCGTTTTTAGATCCAATAATATTTAAACATCGTTTCTCCTCAGGAAAAAATGCTAGAATCAAACTTATTAAATAAATTTAATAAACAAATAAAGTTACTGAGGGATATTCTTAAAATTCAATTTTATCGTGATATTTATGCGAGAAAAGTAAAATATTCGTTTCTAGTTCCAAAATAATAAAAACATCGTTACTCGTCAGGAAAAAATGCTAGAATCAAACTTATTAAATATATTTAATACACAAATAAAGTTACTCAGGGATATTCTTACAATTCAATTTTATCGTGATATTTAAGCGAGAAAACTAAAATATTCGTTTCTAGTTCCAAAATAATAAAAACATCGTTTCTCCTCAGGAAAAAATGATAGAATCAAACTTATTAAATAAATTTAATAAACAAATAAAGTTACTCAGGGATAGTCTTACAATTTAATTTTATCATGGTATTTAAGCGAGAAAACTAAAGTATTCGTTTCTAGTTCCAAAATAATAAAAACTTCGTTACTCGTCAGGAAAAAATGCTAGAATTAAACTTATTAAATAAATTTAATAAACAAATAAAGTTACTCAGGGATATTCTTACAATTTAATTTTATCGTGATATTTATGCGAGAAAACTAAAATATTCGTTTCTAGTTCCAAAATAATAAAAACATCGTTACTCGTCAGGAAAAAATGCTAGAATCAATCTTATTAAATAAATTTAATACACAAATAAAGTTACTTACAATTCAATTTTAACGTGATATTTAAGCGAGAAAACTAAAATATTCGTTTCTAGTTCCAAAATAATAAAAACATCGTTACTCGTCAGGAAAAAATGCTAGAATCGAACTTATTAAATAAATTTAATAAACAAATAAAGTTACTCAGGGATAATCTTACAATTTAATTTTATCGTGATATTTAAGCAAGAAAACTAAAATATTCGTTTTTAGTTCCAGAAAAATTTAAACATCGTTTCTCCTCAGAAAAAAATGCAAGAATCAAACTTATTAAATAAATTTAATAAACAAATAAAGTTACTCAAGGATATTCTTACAATTTAATTTTATCGTGATATTTAAACAAGAAAACTAAAATATTCGTTTCTAGGTCCAGAAAAATTAAAACATCGTTACTCCTCAGGCAAAAATGCTAGAATCGAACTTATTAAATAAATTTAATACGAAAATAAAGTTACTCAGGGATATTCTTACAATTTAATTTTATCAAGATATTTAAGCGAGAAAACTAAAATATTCGTTTCTAGTTCCAAAATACTAAAAACTTCGTTACTCGTCAGGAAAAAATGCTAGAATCAAACTTATTAAATAAATTTAATTAACAAATAAAGTTACTCAGGGATATTCTTACAATTTAATTTTATCATGATATTTAAGCGAGAAAACTAAAATATTCGTTTCTAGTTCCAAAATACTTAAAACTTCGTTACTCGCCAGGAAAAAATGCTAGAATCGAACTTATTAAAAAAATCTAATAAACAAATAAAGTTACTCAGGGATATTCTTACATTTTAATTTTATCATGATATTTAAGCGAGAAAACTAAAACATTCGTTTCTAGTTCCAAAATAATAAAAACATCGTTACTCGTCAGGAAAAAATGCTAGAATCGAACTTATTAAATAAATTTAATAAACAAATAAAGTTACTCAGGGATATACTTACAATTTAATTTTAACGTGATATTTAAGCAAGAAAACTAAAATATTCGTTTTTAGTTCCAGAAAAATTTAAACATCGTTTCTCCTCAGGAAAAAATGCAAGAATCAAACTTATTAAATAAATTTAATAAACAAATAAAGTTACTCAGGGATATTCTTACAATTTAATTTTATCGTGATATTTAAACAAGAAAACTAAAATATTCGTTTCTAGGTCCAGAAAAATTAAAACATCGTTACTCCTCAGGTAAAAATGCTAGAATAGAACTTATTAAATAAATTTAATACGAAAATAAAGTTACTCAGGGATATTCTTACAATTTAATTTTATCATGATATTTACGCGAGAAAACTAAAATATTCGTTTCTAGTTCCAAAATACTAAAAACTTCGTTACTCGTCAGGAAAAAATGCTAGAATCAAACTTATTAAATAAATTTAATAAACAAATAAAGTTACTCAGGGATAGTCTTACAATTTAATTTTATCATGGTATTTAAGCGAGAAAACTAAAGTACTCGTTTCTAGTTCCAAAATAATAAAAACTTCGTTACTCGTCAGGAAAAAATGCTAGAATTAAACTTATTAAATAAATTTAATAAACAAATAAAGTTACTCAGGGATATTCTTACAATTTAATTTTATCGTGATATTTAAGCGAGAAAACTAAAATATTCTTTTCTAGTTCCAAAATAATAAAAACCGTTACTTGTCACGAAAAAATGCTAGAATCAAACTTATTAAATAAATTTAATACACAAATAAAGTTACTCAGGGATATTCTTACAATTTAATTTTATCGTGATATTTAAACAAGAAAACTAAAATATTCGCTTTTAGTTCCAGATAAATTTAAACATCGTTTCTCCTCAGGAAAAAATGCTAGAATCAAACTTATTAAATAAATTTAATAAACAAATAATGTTACTCAGGGATATTCTTAAAATTTAATTTTATCGTGATATTTAAGCAAGAAAACTAAAATATCGTTTTTACTCCAGAAAAATTTATATATCGTTTCTCCTCAGGACAAAATGCTAGAATCAAACTTATTAAATAAATTTAATAAACAAATAATGTTACTCAGGGATAATCTTACAATTTAATTTTATCGTGATATTTAAGCAAGAAAACTAAAATATCGTTTTTAGTTCCAGAAAAATTTAAATATCGTTTCTCCTAGGGTAAAAATGCTAGAATCAAACTTATTAAATAAATTTAATAAACAAACTCAGGGTTATTCTTACAATTTAATTTTATCGTGATATTTATGCGAGAAAACTAAAATATTCGTTTCTTGTTCCAAAATAATAAAAACATCGTTACTCGTCAGGAAAAAATGCTAGAATCAAACTTATTAAATAAATTTAATACACAAATAAAGTTACTCAGGGATATTCTTACAATTCAATTTTAACGTGATATTTAAGCGAGAAAACTAAAATATTCGTTTCTAGTTCCAAAATAATAAAAACATCGTTTCTCCTCAGGAAAAATACTAGAATCAAACTTATACAATAAATTTAATAAACAAATAAAGTTACTCAGGGATATTCTTACAATTTAATTTTATCGTGATATTTAAGCGAGAAAACTAAAATATTCTTTTCTAGTTCCAAAATAATAAAAACCGTTACTTGTCACGAAAAAATGCTAGAATCAAACTTATTAAATAAATTTAATACACAAATAAAGTTACTCAGGGATATTCTTACAATTTAATTTTATCGTGATATTTAAACAAGAAAACTAAAATATTCGCTTTTAGTTCCAGATAAATTTAAACATCGTTTCTCCTCAGGAAAAAATGCTAGAATCAAACTTATTAAATAAATTTAATAAACAAATAATGTTACTCAGGGATATTCTTACAATTTAATTTTATCGTGATATTTAAGCAAGAAAACTAAAATATCGTTTTTACTCCAGAAAAATTTATATATCGTTTCTCCTCAGGACAAAATGCTAGAATGAAACTTATTAAATAAATTTAATAAACAAATAATGTTACTCAGGGATAATCTTACAATTTAATTTTATCGTGATATTTAAGCAAGAAAACTAAAATATCGTTTTTAGTTCCAGAAAAATTTAAATATCGTTTCTCCTAGGGTAAAAATGCTAGAATCAAACTTATTAAATAAATTTAATAAACAAACTCAGGGTTATTCTTACAATTTAATTTTATCGTGATATTTATGCGAGAAAACTAAAATATTCGTTTCTAGTTCCAAAATAATAAAAACATCGTTACTCGTCAGGAAAAAATGCTAGAATCAAACTTATTAAATAAATTTAATACACAAATAAAGTTACTCAGGGATATTCTTACAATTCAATTTTAACGTGATATTTAAGCGAGAAAACTAAAATATTCGTTTCTAGTTCCAAAATAATAAAAGCATCGTTTCTCCTCAGGAAAAATACTAGAATCAAACTTATACAATAAATTTAATAAACAAATAAAGTTACTCAGGGATATTCTTACAATTAAATTTTATCATGATATTTAAGCGAGAAAACTAAAACATTCGTTTCTAGTTCCAAAATAATAAAAACATCGTTACTCGTCAGGAAAAAATGCTAGAATCAAACTTATTAAATAAATTTAATACAAAAATAAAGTTACTAAGGGATACTCTTACAATTTAATTTTATCATGATATTTAAGCGAGAAAACTAAAATATTCGTTTCTAGTTCCAAAATAATAAAAACTTCGTTACTCGTCAGGAAAAAATGCTAGAATCAAACTTATTAAATAAATTTAATAAAAAAATAAAGTTACTCAGGGATATTCTTACAATTTAATTTTATCGTGATATTTAAGCAAGAAAACTAAAATATTCGTTTTTAGTTCCAGAAAAATTTAAATATCGTTTCTTCTCAGGAAAAAATGATAGAATCAAACTTATTAAATAAATTTAATAAACAAATAAAGTTACTCAGGGATATTCTTACAATTTAATTTTATCATGATATTTAAGCGAGAAAACTAAAACATTCGTTTCTAGTTCCAAAATAATAAAAACTTCGTTACTCGTCAGGAAAAAATGCTAGAATCAAACTTATAAAATAAATTTAATAAACAAATAAAGTTACTCAGGGATATTCTTACAATTTAATTTTATCGTGATATTTAAGCAAGAAAACTAAAATATTCGTTTTTAGTTCCAGAAAAATTTAAATATCGTTTCTCCTCAGGAAAAAATGCTAGAATCAAACTTATTAAATAAATATAATAAACAAATAAAGTTACTCAGGGATATTCTTACAATTTAATTTTATCTTGATATTTTCGCGAGAAAACTAAATCATTCGTTTCTTGTTCCAAAATAATAAAAACATCGTTACTCGTCAGGAAAAAATGCTAGAATCAAACTTATTAAATAAATTTAATAAGAAAATAAAGATACTTTGGGGTATTCTTACAATTTAATTTTATCATGATATTTAAGCGAGAAAACTAAAATAATCGTTTCTAATTCCAAAATACTAAAAACTTCGTTACTCGTCAGGAAAAAATGCTAGAATCAAAGTTATTAAATAAATTTAATAAACAAATAAAGTTACTCAGGGACATTCTTACAATTAAATTTTATCATGATATTTAAGCGAGAAAACTAAAACATTCGTTTCTAGTTCCAAAATAATAAAAACATCGTTACTCGTCAGGAAAAAATGCTAGAATCAAACTTATTAAATAAATTTAATACTAAAATAAAGTTACTAAGGGATACTATTACAATTTAATTTTATCATGATATTTAAGCGAGAAAACTAAAATATTCGTTTCTAGTTCCAAAATAATAAAAACTTCGTTACTCGTCAGGAAAAAATGCTAGAATCAAACTTATTAAATAAATTTAATAAACAAATAAAGTTACTCAGGGATATTTTTACAATTTAATTTTATCGTGATATTTAAGCAAGAAAACTAAAATATTCGTTTTTAGTTCCAGAAAAATTTAAATATCGTTTCTCCTCAGGAAAAAATGATAGAATCAAACTTATTAAATAAATTTAATAAACAAATAAAGTTACTCAGGGATATTCTTACAATTTAATTTTATCGTGATATTTAAGCGAGAAAACTGAAATATTCTTTTCTAGTTCCAAAATAATAAAATCAAAGTTACTTGTCAGGAAAAAATGCTAGAATCAAACTTATTAAATAAATTTAATAAACAAATAAAGTTACTCAGGTATATTCTTACAATTTAATTTTATCGTGATATTTAAGCAAGAAAACTAAAATATTCGTTTTTAGTTCCAGAAAAATTTAAATATCGTTTCTCCTCAGGAAAAAATGCTAGAATCAAACTTATTAAATAAATATAATAAACAAATAAAGTTACTCAGGGATATTCTTACAATTTAATTTTATCTTGATATTTTCGCGAGAAAACTAAATCATTCGTTTCTTGTTCCAAAATAATAAAAACATCGTTACTCGTCAGGAAAAAATGCTAGAATCAAACTTATTAAATAAATTTAATAAGAAAATATAGATACTTTGGGATAGATATTCTTACAATTTAATTTTATCATGATATTTAAGCGAGAAAACTAAAATAATCGTTTCTAATTCCAAAATACTAAAAACTTCGTTACTCGTCAGGAAAAAATGCTAGAATCAAAGTTATTAAATAAATTTAATAAACAAATTATATTACTCAGGGATATTCTTACAATTTAATTTTATCGTGATATTTAAGCAAGAAAACTAAAATATTCCTTTTTAGTTCCAGAAAAATTTAAACATCGTTTCTACTCAGGAAAAAATGATAGAATCAAACTTATGAAATAAATTTAATAAACAAATAAAGTTACTCAGGGATAGTCTTACAATTTAATTTTATCATGGTATTTAAGCGAGAAAACTAAAGTACTCGTTTCTAGTTCCAAAATAATAAAAACTTCGTTACTCGTCAGGAAAAAATGCTAGAATTAAACTTATTAAATAAATTTAATAAACAAATAAAGTTACTCAGGGATATTCTTACAATTTAATTTTATCGTGATATTTAAGCGAGAAAACTAAAATATTCGTTTTTAGTTCCAGATAAATTTAAACATCGTTTCTCCTCAGGAAAAAATGATAGATTCAAACTTATTAAATAAATTTAATAAACAAATAAAGTTACCCAGGGATATTCTTACAATTTAATTTTATCGTGATATTTAAGCGAGAAAACTAAAATATTCGTTTTTAGTTCCAGATAAATTTAAACATCGTTTTTCCTCAGGAAAAAATGCTAGAATCAAACTTATTAAATAAATTTAATAAACAAATAATATTACTCAGGGATATTCTTACAATTTAATTTTATCGTGATATTTAAGCAAGAAAACTAAAATATCGTTTTTAGCTCCAGAAAAATTTAAATATCGTTTCTCCTCAGGACAAAATGCTAGAATCAAACTTATTAAATAAATTTAATAAACAAATAATATTACTCAGGGATATTCTTACAATTTAATTTTATCGTGATATTTAAGCAAGAAAACTAAAATATCGTTTTTAGTTCCAGAAAAATTTAAATATCGTTTCTCCTCAGGTAAAAATGCTAGAATCAAACTTATTAATTAAATTTAATAAACAAATAAAGTTACTCAGGGATATTCTTACAATTTAATTTTATCGTGATATTTAAGCAAGAAAAGTAAAATATTCGTTTTTAGTTCCAGAAAAATTTAAACATCGTTTCTCCTCAGGAAAAAATTTAATAAACAAATAAAGTTCTCAGGGATATTCTAACAATTTAATTTTATCGTGATATTTAAAGCGAGAAAACTAAAATATTCTTTTCTAGTTCCAAAATAATAAAAACATCGTTACTTGTCAGGAAAAAATGCTAGAATCGAACTTATTAAATAAATTTAATAAACAAATAAAGTTACTCAGGGATATTCTTACAATTTAATTTTATCGTGATATTTAAACAAGAAAACTAAAATATTCGTTTTTAGTTCCAGATAAATTTAAACATCGTTTCTCCTCAGGAAAAAATGCTAGAATCAAACTTATTAAATAAATTTAATAAACAAATAATATTACTCAGGGATATTCTTACAATTTAATTTTATCGTGATATTTAAGCAAGAAAACTAAAATATCGTTTTTAGCTCTAGAAAAATTTAAATATCGTTTCTCCTCAGGACAAAATGCTAGAATCAAACTTATTAAATAAATTTAATAAACAAATAATATTACTCAGGGATATTCTTACAATTTAATTTTATCTTGATATTTTCGCGAGAAAACTAAATTATTCGTTTCTTGTTCCAAAATAATAAAAACATCGTTACTCGTCAGGAAAAATGCTAGAATCAAACTTATTAAATAAATTTAATAAGAAACTAAAGATACTTTGGGGTATTCTTACAATTTAATTTTATCATGATATTTAAGCGAGAAAACTAAAATAATCGTTTCTAATTCCAAAATACTAAAAACTTTGTTACTCGTCAGGAAAAAATGCTAGAATCAAAGTTATTAAATAAATTTAATAAACAAATAAAGTTACTCAGGGACATTCTTACAATTAAATTTTATCATGATATTTAAGCGAGAAAACTAAAACATTCGTTTCTAGTTCCAAAATAATAAAAACATCGTTACTCGTCAGGAAAAAATGCTAGAATCAAACTTATTAAATAAATTTAATACGAAAATAAAGTTACTAAGGGATACTCTTACAATTTAATTTTATCATGATATTTAAGCGAGAAAACTAAAATATTCGTTTCTAGTTCCAAAATAATAAAAACTTCGTTACTCGTCAGGAAAAAATGCTAGAATCAAACTTATTAAATAAGTTTAATAAACAAATAAAGTTACTCAGGGATATTCTTACAATTTAATTTTATCGTGATATTTAAGCAAGAAAACTAAAATATTCGTTTTTAGTTCCAGAAAAATTTAAATATCGTTTCTCCTCAGGAAAAAATGATAGAATCAAACTTATTAAATAAATTTAATAAACAAATAAAGTTACTCAGGGATATTCTTACAATTTAATTTTATCGTGATATTTAAGCGAGAAAACTGAAATATTCTTTTCTAGTTCCAAAATAATAAAATCAAAGTTACTTGTCAGGAAAAAATGCTAGAATCAAACTTATTAAATAAATTTAATAAACAAATAAAGTTACTCAGGTATATTCTTACAATTTAATTTTATCGTGATATTTAAGCAAGAAAACTAAAATATTCGTTTTTAGTTCCAGAAAAATTTAAATATCGTTTCTCCTCAGGAAAAAATGCTAGAATCAAACTTATTAAATAAATATAATAAACAAATAAAGTTACTCAGGGATATTCTTACAATTTAATTTTATCTTGATATTTTCGCGAGAAAACTAAATCATTCGTTTCTTGTTCCAAAATAATAAAAACATCGTTACTCGTCAGGAAAAAATGCTAGAATCAAACTTATTAAATAAATTTAATAAGAAAATATAGATACTTTGGGATAGATATTCTTACAATTTAATTTTATCATGATATTTAAGCGAGAAAACTAAAATAATCGTTTCTAATTCCAAAATACTAAAAACTTCGTTACTCGTCAGGAAAAAATGCTAGAATCAAAGTTATTAAATAAATTTAATAAACAAATAAAATTACTCAGGGATATTCTTACAATTAAATTTTATCGTGATATTTAAGCAAGAAAACTAAAATATTCGTTTTTAGTTCCAGAAAAATTTAAACATAGTTTCTCCTCAGGAAAAAATGATAGAATCAAACTTATGAAATAAATTTAATAAACAAATAAAGTTACTCAGGGATAGTCTTACAATTTAATTTTATCATGGTATTTAAGCGAGAAAACTAAAGTACTCGTTTCTAGTTCCAAAATAATAAAAACTTCGTTACTCGTCAGGAAAAAATGCTAGAATTAAACTTATTAAATAAATTTAATAAACAAATAAAGTTACTCAGGGATATTCTTACAATTTAATTTTATCGTGATTTTAAGCAAGAAAACTAAAATATTCGTTATTAGTTCCAGAAAAATTTAAACATCGTTTCTCCTCAGGAAAAAATGATAGATTCAAACTTATTAAATAAATTTAATAAACAAATAAAGTTACCCAGGGATATTCTTACAATTTAATTTTATCGTGATATTTAAGCGAGAAAACTAAAATATTCGTTTTTAGTTCCAGATAAATTTAAACATCGTTTCTCCTCAGGAAAAAATGCTAGAATCAAACTTATTAAATAAATTTAATAAACAAATAATATTACTCAGGGATATTCTTACAATTTAATTTTATCGTGATATTTAAGCAAGAAAACTAAAATATCGTTTTTAGCTCCAGAAAAATTTAAATATCGTTTCTCCTCAGGACAAAATGCTAGAATCACACTTATTAAATAAATTTAATAAACAAATAATACTACTCAGGGATATTCTTACAATTTAATTTTATCGTGATATTTAAGCAAGAAAACTAAAATATCGTTTTTAGTTCCAGAAAAATTTAAATATCGTTTCTCCTCAGGTAAAAATGCTAGAATCAAACTTATTAAATAAATTTAATAAACAAATAAAGTTACTCAGGGATATTCTTACAATTTAATTTTATCGTGATATTTAAGCAAGAAAAGTAAAATATTCGTTTTTAGTTCCAGAAAAATTTAAACATCGTTTCTCCTCAGGAAAAAATTTAATAAACAAATAAAGTTCTCAGGGATATTCTTACAATTTAATTTTATCGTGATATTTAAAGCGAGAAAACTAAAATATTCTTTTCTAGTTCCAAAATAATAAAAACATCGTTACTTGTCAGGAAAAAATGCTAGAATCGAACTTATTAAATAAATTTAATAAACAAATAAAGTTACTCACGGATATTCTTACAATTTAATTTTATCGTGATATTTAAGCGAGAAAACTTTTTTAGTTCCAAAATAATAAAAACATCGTTACTCGTAAGGAAAAAATGCTAGAATTAAATAAATTTAATAAACAAATAATGTTACTCAGGGATATTCTTACAATTTAATTTTATCGTGATATTTAAGCGAGAAAACTAAAATATGCATTTCTAGTTACAAAATAATAAAAACATCGTTACTTGTCAGGAAAAAATTCTAGAATCGAACTTGTTAAAAAAATATAATAAACAAATAAAGTTACTCAGGGATATTCTTACATTTTAATTTTATCGTGATATTTAAGCGAGAAAACTAAAATATTCTTTTCTGGTTTCAAAATAATAAAAACGTCGTTACTCGCCAGGAAAAAATGCTAAAATCGAACTTATTAAAAAAATCTAATAAACAAATAAAGTTACTCAGGGATATTCTTACATTTTAATTTTATCATGATATTTAAGCAAGAAAACTAATATATTCGTTTTTAGTTCCAGAAAAATTTAAATATCGTTTCTCCTCAGGAAAAAATGCTAGAATCAAACTTATTAAATAAATTTAATAAACAAATAATGTTACTCAGGGATATTCTTACAATTTAATTTTATCGTGATATTTAAGCAAGAAAACTAAAATATAGTTTTTAGCTCCAGAAAAATTTAAATATCGTTTCTCCTCAGGACAAAATGCTAGAATCAAACATATTAAATAAATTTAATAAACAAATAATATTACTCAGGGATATTCTTACAATTTAATTTTATCGTGATATTTAAGCAAGAAAACTAAAATATCGTTTTTAGTTCCAGAAAAATTTAAATATCGTTTCTCCTCAGGTAAAAATGCTAGAATCAAACTTATTAAATAAATTTAATAAACAAATAAAGTTACTCAGGGATATTCTTACAATTTAATTTTATCGTGATATTTAAGCAAGAAAACTAAAATATTCGTTTTTAGTACCAGAAAAATTTAAACATCGTTTCTCCTCAGGAAAAAATTTAATAAACAAATAAAGTTACTCAGGGATATTCTTACAATTTAATTTTATCGTGATATTTAAGCGAGAAAACTAAAACATTCTTTTCTAGTTCCAAAATAATAAAAACATCGTTACTTGTTAGGAAAAAATGCTAGAATCAAACTTATTAAATAAATTTAAGAATCAAGTAAAGCTACTCAGGGATATTCCGAAAATTCAATTTTATCGTGATATTTAAGCGAGAAAACTAAAATATTCGTTTCTAGTTCCAAAATAATAAAAATATCGTTACTCGTCAGGAAAAAATGCTAGAATCGAACTTATTAAATAAATTTAATAAACAAATAAAGTTACTCAGGGATATTCTTACAATTTAATTTTATCATGATATTTAAGCAAGAAAACTAAAATATTCGTTTCTAGTTCCAGAAAAATTAAAACATCGTTACTCCTCAGGCAAAAATGCTAGAATCGAACTTCTTAAATAAATTTAATAAACAAATAAAGTTACTCACGGATATTCTTACAATTTAATTTTATCGTGATATTTAAGCAAGAAAACTAAAACATTCATTTTTAGTTCCAAAATAATAAAAACATCGTTACTCGTCAGGAAAAAATGCTAGAATTAAACTAATTAAATAAATTTAATAAACAAATAAAGTTACTCAGGGATATTCTTACAATTTAATTTTATCGTGGTATTTAAGCAAGAAAAGTAAAATATTCGTTTTTAGTTCCAGAAAAATTTAAACATCGTTTCTCCTCAGCAACAAATGCTAGAATCAAACTTATTAAATAAATTTAATAAACAAATAATGCTACTCAGGGATATTCTTACAATTTAATTTTATCGTGATATTTAAGCGAGAAAACTAAAATATGCGTTTCTAGTTCCAAAATAATAAAAACTTCGTTACACGTCAGGAAAAAATGCTAGAATCAAACTTATTAAATAAATTTGATACACAAATAAAGTTACTCAGGGATATTCTTACAATTTAATTTTATCGTGATATTTAAGCAAGAAAACTAAAATATTTATTTTTAGATCCAATAATATTTAAACATCGTTTCTCCTCAGTAAAAAATGCTAGAATCAAACTTATTAAATAAATTTAATAAACAATTAAAGTTACTCAGGGATACTCTTACAATTTATTTTTATCATGATATTTAAGCGAGAAAACTAAAATATTCGTTTCTAGTTCCAAAATAATAAAAACTTCGTTACTCGTCAGGAAAAAATGCTAGAATCAAAGTTATTAAATAAATCTAATAAACAAATAAAGTTACTCAGGGATATTATTATATTTTAATTTTATCGTGATATTTAAGCAAGAAAACTAAAATATTCGTTTTTAGTTACAGAAAAATTTAAACATCGTTTCTCCTCA
Source organism: Pterostichus madidus (assembly GCA_911728475.2). Taxonomy (NCBI): domain Eukaryota; kingdom Metazoa; phylum Arthropoda; class Insecta; order Coleoptera; family Carabidae; genus Pterostichus; species Pterostichus madidus. Next base: position 22,529,550 of record OU452304.1, on the reverse strand, counting down.
GGAAAAAATGCAAGAATCAAACTTATTAAATAAATTTAATAAACAAATAAAGTTACTCAGGGATATTCTTACTATTTAATTTTAACGTGATATTTAAGCGAGAAAACTAAAACATTCATTTCCAGTTCCAAAATAATAAAAACATCGTTACTCGTCAGGAAAAAATGCTAGAATCAAACTTATTAAATAAATTTAATACGAAAATAAAGTTACTCAGGGACATTCTTACAATTTAATTTTATCATGATATTTAAGCGAGAAAACTAAAATATTCGCTTCTAGTTCCAAAATAATAAAAACATCGTTACTCGTCAGGAAAAAATGCTAGAATCAAACTTATTAAATAAATTTAATACACAAATAAAGTTACTCAGGGATATTCTTACAATTTAATTTTATCGTGATATTTAAGCAAGAAAACTAAAATATTCGTTTTTAGTTCCAGACAAATTTAAACATCGTTTCTCTTCAGGAAAAAATGCTAAAATCAAACTTATTAAATAAATTTAATAAACAAATAATGTTACTCAGGGATATTCTTACAATTTAATTTTATCGTGATATTTAAGCAAAAAACTAAAATATCGTTTTTAGTTCCATAAAAATTTAAATATCGTTTCTCCTCAGGAAAAAATGCTAGAATCAATCTTATTAAATAAATTTAATAAACAAATAATGTTACTAAGGGATATTCTTACAATTTAATTTTATCGTGATATTTAAGCAAGAAAACTAAAATATCGTTTTTAGTTCCAGAAAAATTTAAACATCGTTACTCGGCAGGAAAAAATGCTAGAATCAAACTTATTAATTAAATTTAATACGAAAATAAAGTTACTCTGGGATATTCTTACAATTTAATTTTATCATGATATTTAAGCAAGAAAACTAAAATATTCGTTTCTAGTTCCAAAATAATAAAAACATCGTTACTCGTCAGGAAAAAATGCTAGAATCAAACTTATTAAATAAATTTAATACGAAAATAAAGTTACTCAGGGATATTCTTACAATTTAATTTTATCATGATATTTAAGCGAGAAAACTAAAACATTCGTTTCTAGGTCCAAAATAATAAAAACATCGTTACTCGTAAGGAAAAAATTCTAGAATCGAACTTATTAAATAAATTAAATAAACAAATAAAGTTACTCAGGGATATTCTTACAATTTAATTTTATCGTGATATTTAAACAAGAAAACTAAAATATTCGTTTCTAGGTCCAGAAAAATTAAAACATCGTTACTCCTCAGTCAAAATGCTAGAATCGAACTTCTTAAATAAATTTAATAAACAAATAAAGATACTCACGGATATTCTTACAATTTAATTTTATCGTGATATTTAAGCGAGAAAACTAAAACATTCATTACTAGTTCCAAAATAATAAAAACTTCGTTACTCGTCAGGAAAAAATGCTAGAATCAAACTTATTAAATATATTTAAGACGAAAATAAAGTTACTCAGGGATATTCTTACAATTTAATTTTATCATGATATTTAAGCGAGAAAACTAAAATATTAGTTTCTAGTTCCAAAATAATAAAAACATCGTTACTCGTCAGGAAAAAATTCTAGAATCGAACTTATTAAAAAAATCTATTAAACAAATAAAGTTACTCAGGGATATTCTTACAATTTAATTTTATCGTGATATTTAAGCGAGAAAACTAAAATATTCGTTTTTAGTTCCAGAAAAATTTAAATATCGTTTCTCCTCAGGAAAAAATGCTAGAATCAAACTTATTAAATAAATTTAATACGAAAATAAAGTTACTCAGGGATATTCTTACAATTTAATTTTATCATGATATTTAAGCGAGAAAACTAAATAAAACATTCGTTTCTGGGTCCAAAATAATAAAAACATCGTTACTCGTCAGGAAAAAATTCTAGAATCGAACTTATTAAATAAATTTAATAAACAAATAAAGTTACTCAGGGATATTCTTACAATTTAATTTTATCGTGATATTTAAGCGAGAAAACTAAAATATTCGTTTTTAGTTCCAGAAAAATTTAAATATCGTTTCTCCTCAGGAAAAAATGCTAGAATCAAACTTATTAAATAAATTTAATAAACAAATAAAGTTACTCAGGGATAATCTTACAATTTAATTTTATCATGATATTTAAGCGAGAAAACTAAAACATTCGTTTCTAGTTCCAAAATAATAAAAACATCGTTACTCGTCAGGAAAAAATTCTAGAATCGAACTTATTAAATAAATTTAATAAACAAATAAAGTTACTCAGGGATATTCTTACAATTTAATTTTATCGTGATATTTAAGCGAGAAAACTAAAATATTCGCTTCTAGTTCCAAAATAATAAAAACATCGTTACTCGTCAGGAAAAAATGCTAGAATCAAACTTATTAAATAAATTTAATACGAAAATAAAGTTACTCAGGGATATTCTTACAATTTAATTTTATCATGATATTTAAGCGAGAAAACTAAAACATTCGTTTCTAGGTCCAAAATAATAAAAACATCGTTACTCGTCAGGAAAAAATTCTAGAATCGAACTTATTAAATAAATTTAATAAACAAATAAAGTTACTCAGGGATATTCTTACAATTTAATTTTATCGTGATATTTAAGCGAGAAAACTAAAACATTCATTACTAGTTCCAAAATAATAAAAACATCGTTACTCGTCAGGAAAAAATGCTAGAATCAAACTTATTATATATATTTAATACGAAAATAAAGTTACTCAGGGATATTCTTACAATTTAATTTTATCATGATATTTAAGCGAGAACACTAAAATATTCGTTTCTAGTTCCAAAATAATAAAAACATCGTTACTCGTCAGGAAAAAATGCTAGAATCGAACTTATTAAAAAATCTAATAAACAAATAAAGTTACTCAGGGATATTATTATATTTTAATTTTATCGTGATATTTAAGCAAGAAAACTAAAATATTCGTTTTTAGTTACAGAAAAATTTAAACATCGTTTCTCCTCAGGAAAAAATGCAAGAATCAAACTTATTAAATAAATTTAATAAACAAATAAAGTTACTCAGGGATATTCTTACAATTTAATTTTAACGTGATATTTAAGCGAGAAAACTAAAACATTAATTTCCAGTTCCAAAATAATAAAAACATCGTTACTCGTCAGGAAAAAATGCTAGAATCGAACTTATTAAAAAATCTAATAAACAAATAAAGTTACTCAGGGATATTATTATATTTTAATTTTATCGTGATATTTAAGCAAGAAAACTAAAATATTCGTTTTTAGTTACAGAAAAATTTAAACATCGTTTCTCCTCAGGAAAAAATGCTAGAATCAAACTTATTAAATAAATTTAATAAACAAATAATGTTACTCAGGGATATTCTTACAATTTAATTTTATCGTGATATTTAAGCAAGAAAACTAAAATATCGTTTTTACTCCAGAAAATTTTATATATCGTTTCTCCTCAGGACAAAATGCTAGAATCAAACTTATTAAATAAATTTAATAAACAAATAATGTTACTCAGGGATAATCTTACAATTAATTTTATCGTGATATTTAAGCGAGAAAACTAAAATATTAGCTTCTAGTTCCAAAATAATAAAAACATCGTTACTCGTCAGGAAAAAATGCTAGAATCAAACTTTTTAAATAAATTTAATACACAAATAAAGTTACTCAGGGATATTCTTACAATTTAATTTTACCGTGATATTTAAGCAAGAAAACTAAAATATCGTTTTTAGTTCCAGAAAAATTTAAACATCGTTACTCGTCAGGAAAAAATGCTAGAATCAAACTTATTAATTAAATTTAATACGAAAATAAAGTTACTCAGGGATATTCTTACAATTTAATTTTATCATGATATTTAAGCGAGAAAACTAAAATAATCGTTTCTAATTCCAAAATACTAAAAACTTCGTTACTCGGCAGGAAAAAATGCTAGAATCAAACTTATTAAATAAATTTAATAAACAAATAAAGTTACTCAGGGATATTCTTACAATTTAATTTTATCGTGATATTTAGCAAGAAAACTAAAATATTCGTTTTTAGTTTCAGAAAAATTTAAACATCGTTTCTCCTCGGGAAAAAATGATAGAATCAAACTTATTAAATAAATTTAATAAACAAATAAAGTTACTCAGGGATAGTCTAACAATTTAATTTTATCATGGTATTTAAGCGAGAAAACTAAAGTATTCGTTTCTAGTCCAAAATAATAAAAACTTCGTTACTCGTCAGGAAAAAATGCTAGAATTAAACTTATTAAATAAATTTAATAAACAAATAAAGTTACTCAGGGATATTCTTACAATTTAATTTTATCGTGATATTTATGCGAGAAAACTAAAATATTCGTTTCTAGTTCCAAAATAATAAAAACATCGTTACTCGTCAGGAAAAAATGCTAGAATCAAACTTATTAAATAAATTTAATACACAAATAAAGTTACTCAGGGATATTCTTACAATTTAATTTTACCGTGATATTTAAACAAGAAAACTAAAATATTCGTTTCTAGGTCCAGAAAAATTAAAACATCGTTACTCCTCAGTCAAAATGCTAGAATCGAACTTCTTAAATAAATTTAATAAACAAATAAAGTTACTCACGGATATTCTTACAATTTAATTTTATCGTGATATTTAAGAGAGAAAACTAAAACATTCATTACTAGTTCCAAAATAATAAAAACATCGTTACTCGTCAGGAAAAAATGCTAGAATCAAACTTATTAAATAAATTTAATACACAAATAAAGTTACTCAGGGATATTCTTACAATTTAATTTTACCGTGATATTTAAGCAAGAAAACTAAAATATCGTTTTTAGTTCCAGAAAAATTTAAACATCGTTACTCGTCAGGAAAAAATGCTAGAATCAAACTTATTAATTAAATTTAATACGAAAATAAAGTTACTCAGGGATATTCTTACAATTTAATTTTATCATGATATTTAAGCGAGAAAACTAAAATATTCGTTTCTAGTTCCAAAATAATAAAAACATCGTTACTCGTCAGGAAAAAATGCTAGAATCAAACTTATTAAATATATTTAATAAACAAATAAAGTTACTCAGGGATATTCTTACAATTTCATTTTATCGTGATATTTAAGCAAGAAAACTAAAATATTCGTTTTTAGTTCCAGATAAATTTAAACATCGTTTCTCCTCAGGAAAAAATGATAGAATCAAACTTATTAAATAAATTTAATAAACAAATAAAGTTACTCAGGGATAGTCTTACAATTTAATTTTATCATGGTATTTAAGCGAGAAAACTAAAGTACTCGTTTCTAGTCCAAAATAATAAAAACTTCGTTACTCGTCAGGAAAAAATGCTAGAATTAAACTTATTAAATAAATTTAATAAACAAATAAAGTTACTCAGGGATATTCTTACAAATTAATTTTATCGTGATATTTAAGCGAGAAAACTAAAATATTCTTTTCTAGTTCCAAAATAATAAAAACCGTTACTTGTCACGAAAAAATGCTAGAATCAAACTTATTAAATAAATTTAATAAACAAATAATGTTACTCAGGGATATTCTTACAATTTAATTTTATCGTGATATTTAAGCAAGAAAACTAAAATATCGTTTTTACTCCAGAAAAATTTATATATCGTTTCTCCTCAGGACAAAATGCTAGAATCAAACTTATTAAATAAATTTAATAAACAAATAATGTTACTCAGGGATAATCTTACAATTTAATTTTATCGTGATATTTAAGCAAGAAAACTAAAATATCGTTTTTAGTTCCAGAAAAATTTAAATATCGTTTCTCCTAGGGTAAAAATGCTAGAATCAAACTTATTAAATTAATTTAATAAACAAATAAAGTTACTCAGGGATATTCTTACAATTTAATTTTATCGTGATATTTAAACAAGAAAACTAAAATATTCGTTTCTAGGTCCAGAAAAATTAAAACATCGTTACTCCTCAGTCAAAATGCTAGAATCGAACTTCTTAAATAAATTTAATAAACAAATAAAGTTACTCACGGATATTCTTACAATTTAATTTTATCGTGATATTTAAGAGAGAAAACTAAAATATCGTTTTTACTCCAGAAAAATTTATATATCGTTTCTCCTCAGGACAAAATGCTAGAATCAAACTTATTAAATAAATTTAATAAACAAATAATGTTACTCAGGGATAATCTTACAATTTAATTTTATCGTGATATTTAAGCAAGAAAACTAAAATATCGTTTTTAGTTCCAGAAAAATTTAAATATCGTTTCTCCTAGGGTAAAAATGCTAGAATCAAACTTATTAAATAAATTTAATAAACAAATAAAGTTACTCAGGGATATTCTTACAAATTAATTTTATCGTGATATTTAAGCGAGAAAACTAAAATATTCTTTTCTAGTTCCAAAATAATAAAAACCGTTACTTGTCACGAAAAAATGCTAGAATCAAACTTATTATATAAATTTAATAAACAAATAATGTTACTCAGGGATATTCTTACAATTTAATTTTATCGTGATATTTAAGCAAGAAAACTAAAATATCGTTTTTACTCCAGAAAAATTTATATATCGTTTCTCCTCAGGACAAAATGCTAGAATCAAACTTATTAAATAAATTTAATAAACAAATAATGTTACTCAGGGATATTCTTACAATTTAATTTTATCGTGATATTTAAGCAAGAAAACTAAAATATCGTTTTTACTCCAGAAAAATTTATATATCGTTTCTCCTCAGGACAAAATGCTAGAATCAAACTTATTAAATAAATTTAATAAACAAATAATGTTACTCAGGGATAATCTTACAATTTAATTTTATCGTGATATTTAAGCAAGAAAACTAAAATATCGTTTTTAGTTCCAGAAAAATTTAAATATCGTTTCTACTAGGGTAAAAATGCTAGAATCAAACTTATTAAATAAATTTAATAAATAAATAAAGTTACTCAGGGATATTCTTACAATTTAATTTTATCGTGATATTTAAGCAAGAAAACTAAAATATTCGTTTCTAGTTCCAAAATAATAAAAACATCGTTACTCGTCAGGAAAAAATGCTAGAATCAAACTTATTAAATATATTTAATAAACAAATAAAGTTACTCAGGGATATTCTTACAATTTCATTTTATCGTGATATTTAAGCAAGAAAACTAAAATATTCGTTTTTAGTTCCAGATAAATTTAAACATCGTTTCTCCTCTGGAAAAAATGATAGAATCAAACTTATTAAATAAATTTAATAAACAAATAAAGTTACTCAGGGATATTCTTACAATTTAGTTTTATCGTGATATTTAAGCGAGAAAACTGAAATATTCTTTTCTAGTTCCAAAATAATAAAATCATCGTTACTTGTCAGGAAAAAATGCTAGAATCAAACTTATTAAATAAATTTAATAAACAAATAAAGTTACTCAGGGATATTCTTACAATTTAATTTTATCGTGATATTTAAGCAAGAAAACTAAAATATTCGTTTTTAGTTCCAGAAAAATTTAAATATCGTTTCTCCTCAGGAAAAAATGCTAGAATCAAACTTATTAAATAAATTCAATAAACAAATAAAGTTACTCAGGTATATTCTTACAATTTAATTTTATCATGATATTTTCGCGAGAAAACTAAATAAATCATACGTTTCTTGTTCCAAAATAATAAAAACATCGTTACTCGTCAGAAAAAAATGCTAGAATCAAACTTATTAAATAAATTTAATACGAAAATAAAGATACTCAGGGATATTCTTACAATTTAATTTTATCATGATATTTAAGCGAGAAAACTAAAATAATCGTTTCTAATTCCAAAATACTAAAAACTTCGTTACTCGTCAGGAAAAAATGCTAGAATCAAACTTATTAAATAAATTTAATAAACAAATAAAGTTACTCAGGGATATTCTTACAATTTAATTTTATCGTGATATTTAGCAAGAAAACTAAAATATTCGTTTTTAGTTTCAGAAAAATTTAAACATCGTTTCTCCTCGGGAAAAAATGATAGAATCAAACTTATTAAATAAATTTAATAAACAAATAAAGTTACTCAGGGATAGTCTAACAATTTAATTTTATCATGGTATTTAAGCGAGAAAACTAAAGTATTCGTTTCTAGTCCAAAATAATAAAAACTTCGTTACTCGTCAGGAAAAAATGCTAGAATTAAACTTATTAAATAAATTTAATAAACAAATAAAGTTACTCAGGGATATTCTTACAATTTAATTTTATCGTGATATTTATGCGAGAAAACTAAAATATTCGTTTCTAGTTCCAAAATAATAAAAACATCGTTACTCGTCAGGAAAAAATTCTAGAATCGAACTTATTAAATAAATTTAATAAACAAATAAAGTTACTCAGGGATATTCTTACAATTTAATTTTATCGTGATATTTAAACAAGAAAACTAAAATATTCGTGTCTAGGTCCAGAAAAATTAAAACATCGTTACTCCTCAGTCAAAATGCTAGAATCGAACTTCTTAAATAAATTTAATAAACAAATAAAGTTACTCACGGATATTCTTACAATTTAATTTTATCGTGATATTTAAGAGAGAAAACTAAAACATTCATTACTAGTTCCAAAATAATAAAAACATCGTTACTCGTCAGGAGAAAATGCTAGAATCAAACTTATTAAATAAATTTAATACACAAATAAAGTTACTCAGGGATATTCTTACAATTTAATTTTACCGTGATATTTAAGCAAGAAAACTAAAATATCGTTTTTAGTTCCAAATAAATTTAAACATCGTTACTCGTCAGGAAAAAATGCTAGAATCAAACTTATTAATTAAATTTAATACGAAAATAAAGTTACTCAGGGATATTCTTACAATTTAATTTTATCATGATATTTAAGCGAGAAAACTAAAATAATCGTTTCTAATTCCAAAATACTAAAAACTTCGTTACTCGGCAGGAAAAAATGCTAGAATCAAACTTATTAAATAAATTTAATAAACAAATAAAGTTACTCAGGGATATTCTTACAATTTAATTTTATCGTGATATTTAGCAAGAAAACTAAAATATTCGTTTTTAGTACCAGAAAAATTTAAACATCGTTTCTCCTCAGGAAAAAATTTAATAAACAAATAAAGTTACTCAGGGATATTCTTACAATTTAATTTTATCGTGATATTTAAGCAAGAAAACTAAAATATCGTTTTTAGTTCCAGAAAAATTTAAATATCGTTTCTCCTCAGGTAAAAATGCTAGAATCAAACTTATTAAATAAATTTAATAAACAAATAAAGTTACTCAGGGATATTCTTACAATTTAATTTTATCGTGATATTTAAGCAAGAAAACTAAAATATTCGTTTTTAGTACCAGAAAAATTTAAACATCGTTTCTCCTCAGGAAAAAATTTAATAAACAAATAAAGTTACTCAGGGATATTCTTACAATTTAATTTTATCGTGATATTTAAGCGAGAAAACTAAAACATTCTTTTCTAGTTCCAAAATAATAAAAACATCGTTACTTGTTAGGAAAAAATGCTAGAATCAAACTTATTAAATAAATTTAATAAACAAATAAAGTTACTCAGGGATATTCTTACAATTTAATTTTATCGTGATATTTAGCAAGAAAACTAAAATATTCGTTTTTAGTACCAGAAAAATTTAAACATCGTTTCTCCTCAGGAAAAAATTTAATAAACAAATAAAGTTACTCAGGGATATTCTTACAATTTAATTTTATCGTGATATTTAAGCAAGAAAACTAAAATATCGTTTTTAGTTCCAGAAAAATTTAAATATCGTTTCTCCTCAGGTAAAAATGCTAGAATCAAACTTATTAAATAAATTTAATAAACAAATAAAGTTACTCAGGGATATTCTTACAATTTAATTTTATCGTGATATTTAAGCAAGAAAACTAAAATATTCGTTTTTAGTACCAGAAAAATTTAAACATCGTTTCTCCTCAGGAAAAAATTTAATAAACAAATAAAGTTACTCAGGGATATTCTTACAATTTAATTTTATCGTGATATTTAAGCGAGAAAACTAAAACATTCTTTTCTAGTTCCAAAATAATAAAAACATCGTTACTTGTTAGGAAAAAATGCTAGAATCAAACTTATTAAATAAATTTAAGAAACAAGTAAAGCTACTCAGGGATATTCCGAAAATTCAATTTTATCGTGATATTTAAGCGAGAAAACTAAAATATTCGTTTCTAGTTCCAAAATAATAAAAATATCGTTACTCGTCAGGAAAAAATGCTAGAATCGAACTTATTAAATAAATTTAATAAACAAATAAAGTTACTCAGGGATATTCTTACAATTTAATTTTATCATGATATTTAAGCAAGAAAACTAAAATATTCGTTTCTAGTTCCAGAAAAATTAAAACATCGTTACTCCTCAGGCAAAAATGCTAGAATCGAACTTCTTAAATAAATTTAATAAACAAATAAAGTTACTCACGGATATTCTTACAATTTAATTTTATCGTGATATTTAAGCAAGAAAACTAAAACATTCATTTTTAGTTCCAAAATAATAAAAACATCGTTACTCGTCAGGAAAAAATGCTAGAATTAAACTAATTAAATAAATTTAATAAACAAATAAAGTTACTCAGGGATATTCTTACAATTTAATTTTATCGTGGTATTTAAGCAAGAAAAGTAAAATATTCGTTTTTAGTTCCAGAAAAATTTAAACATCGTTTCTCCTCAGCAACAAATGCTAGAATCAAACTTATTAAATAAATTTAATAAACAAATAATGCTACTCAGGGATATTCTTACAATTTAATTTTATCGTGATATTTAAGCGAGAAAACTAAAATATGCGTTTCTAGTTCCTAAATAATAAAAACATCGTTACACGTCAGGAAAAAATGCTAGAATCAAACTTATTAAATAAATTTGATACACAAATAAAGTTACTCAGGGATATTCTTACAATTTAATTTTATCGTGATATTTAAGCAAGAAAACTAAAATATTTATTTTTAGATCCAATAATATTTAAACATCGTTTCTCCTCAGTAAAAAATGCTAGAATCAAACTTATTAAATAAATTTAATAAACAATTAAAGTTACTCAGAGATACTCTTACAATTTATTTTTATCATGATATTTAAGCGAGAAAACTAAAATATTCGTTTCTAGTTCCAAAATAATAAAAACTTCGTTACTCGTCAGGAAAAAATGCTAGAATCAAAGTTATTAAATAAATCTAATAAACAAATAAAGTTACTCAGGGATATTATTATATTTTAATTTTATCGTGATATTTAAGCAAGAAAACTAAAATATTAGTTTTTAGTTACAGAAAAATTTAAACATCGTTTCTCCTCAGGAAAAAATGCAAGAATCAAACTTATTAAATAAATTTAATAAACAAATAAAGTTACTCAGGGATATTCTTACTATTTAATTTTAACGTGATATTTAAGCGAGAAAACTAAAACATTCATTTCCAGTTCCAAAATAATAAAAACATCGTTACTCGTCAGGAAAAAATGCTAGAATCAAACTTATTAAATAAATTTAATACGAAAATAAAGTTACTCAGGGACATTCTTACAATTTAATTTTATCATGATATTTAAGCGAGAAAACTAAAATATTCGCTTCTAGTTCCAAAATAATAAAAACATCGTTACTCGTCAGGAAAAAATGCTAGAATCAAACTTATTAAATAAATTTAATACACAAATAAAGTTACTCAGGGATATTCTTACAATTTAATTTTATCGTGATATTTAAGCAAGAAAACTAAAATATTCGTTTTTAGTTCCAGACAAATTTAAACATCGTTTCTCTTCAGGAAAAAATGCTAAAATCAAACTTATTAAATAAATTTAATAAACAAATAATGTTACTCAGGGATATTCTTACAATTTAATTTTATCGTGATATTTAAGCAAAAAACTAAAATATCGTTTTTAGTTCCATAAAAATTTAAATATCGTTTCTCCTCAGGAAAAAATGCTAGAATCAATCTTATTAAATAAATTTAATAAACAAATAATGTTACTAAGGGATATTCTTACAATTTAATTTTATCGTGATATTTAAGCAAGAAAACTAAAATATCGTTTTTAGTTCCAGAAAAATTTAAACATCGTTACTCGGCAGGAAAAAATGCTAGAATCAAACTTATTAATTAAATTTAATACGAAAATAAAGTTACTCTGGGATATTCTTACAATTTAATTTTATCATGATATTTAAGCAAGAAAACTAAAATATTCGTTTCTAGTTCCAAAATAATAAAAACATCGTTACTCGTCAGGAAAAAATGCTAGAATCAAACTTATTAAATAAATTTAATACGAAAATAAAGTTACTCAGGGATATTCTTACAATTTAATTTTATCATGATATTTAAGCGAGAAAACTAAAACATTCGTTTCTAGGTCCAAAATAATAAAAACATCGTTACTCGTAAGGAAAAAATTCTAGAATCGAACTTATTAAATAAATTAAATAAACAAATAAAGTTACTCAGGGATATTCTTACAATTTAATTTTATCGTGATATTTAAACAAGAAAACTAAAATATTCGTTTCTAGGTCCAGAAAAATTAAAACATCGTTACTCCTCAGTCAAAATGCTAGAATCGAACTTCTTAAATAAATTTAATAAACAAATAAAGATACTCACGGATATTCTTACAATTTAATTTTATCGTGATATTTAAGCGAGAAAACTAAAATATTAGTTTCTAGTTCCAAAATAATAAAAACATCGTTACTCGTCAGGAAAAAATTCTAGAATCGAACTTATTAAAAAAATCTATTAAACAAATAAAGTTACTCAGGGATATTCTTACAATTTAATTTTATCGTGATATTTAAGCGAGAAAACTAAAATATTCGTTTTTAGTTCCAGAAAAATTTAAATATCGTTTCTCCTCAGGAAAAAATGCTAGAATCAAACTTGTTAAATAAATTTAATACGAAAATAAAGTTACTCAGGGATATTCTTACAATTTAATTTTATCATGATATTTAAGCGAGAAAACTAAATAAAACATTCGTTTCTGGGTCCAAAATAATAAAAACATCGTTACTCGTCAGGAAAAAATTCTAGAATCGAACTTATTAAATAAATTTAATAAACAAATAAAGTTACTCAGGGATATTCTTACAATTTAATTTTATCGTGATATTTAAGCGAGAAAACTAAAATATTCGTTTTTAGTTCCAGAAAAATTTAAATATCGTTTCTCCTCAGGAAAAAATGCTAGAATCAAACTTATTAAATAAATTTAATAAACAAATAAAGTTACTCAGGGATAATCTTACAATTTAATTTTATCATGATATTTAAGCGAGAAAACTAAAACATTCGTTTCTAGTTCCAAAATAATAAAAACATCGTTACTCGTCAGGAAAAAATTCTAGAATCGAACTTATTAAATAAATTTAATAAACAAATAAAGTTACTCAGGGATATTCTTACAATTTAATTTTATCGTGATATTTAAGCGAGAAAACTAAAATATTCGCTTCTAGTTCCAAAATAATAAAAACATCGTTACTCGTCAGGAAAAAATGCTAGAATCAAACTTATTAAATAAATTTAATACGAAAATAAAGTTACTCAGGGATATTCTTACAATTTAATTTTATCATGATATTTAAGCGAGAAAACTAAAACATTCGTTTCTAGGTCCAAAATAATAAAAACATCGTTACTCGTCAGGAAAAAATTCTAGAATCGAACTTATTAAATAAATTTAATAAACAAATTAAGTTACTCAGGGATATTCTTACAATTTAATTTTATCGTGATATTTAAGCGAGAAAACTAAAACATTCATTACTAGTTCCAAAATAATAAAAACATCGTTACTCGTCAGGAAAAAATGCTAGAATCAAACTTATTATATATATTTAATACTAAAATAAAGTTACTCAGGGATATTCTTACAATTTAATTTTATCATGATATTTAAGCGAGAACACTAAAATATTCGTTTCTAGTTCCAAAATAATAAAAACATCGTTACTCGTCAGGAAAAAATGCTAGAATCGAACTTATTAAAAAATCTAATAAACAAATAAAGTTACTCAGGGATATTATTATATTTTAATTTTATCGTGATATTTAAGCAAGAAAACTAAAATATTCGTTTTTAGTTACAGAAAAATTTAAACATCGTTTCTCCTCAGGAAAAAATGCAAGAATCAAACTTATTAAATAAATTTAATAAACAAATAAAGTTACTCAGGGATATTCTTACAATTTAATTTTAACGTGATATTTAAGCGAGAAAACTAAAACATTCATTTCCAGTTCCAAAATAATAAAAACATCGTTACTCGTCAGGAAAAAATGCTAGAATCGAACTTATTAAAAAAATCTAATAAACAAATAAAGTTACTCAGGGATATTCTTATATTTTAATTTTATCGTGATATTTAAGCAAGAAAACTAAAATATTCGTTTTTAGTTACAGAAAAATTTAAACATCGTTTCTCCTCAGGAAAAAATGCTAGAATCAAACTTATTAAATAAATTTAATAAACAAATAATGTTACTCAGGGATATTCTTACAATTTAATTTTATCGTGATATTTAAGCAAGAAAACTAAAATATCGTTTTTACTCCAGAAAATTTTATATATCGTTTCTCCTCAGGACAAAATGCTAGAATCAAACTTATTAAATAAATTTAATAAACAAATAATGTTACTCAGGGATAATCTTACAATTAATTTTATCGTGATATTTAAGCGAGAAAACTAAAATATTAGCTTCTAGTTCCAAAATAATAAAAACATCGTTACTCGTCAGGAAAAAATGCTAGAATCAAACTTTTTAAATAAATTTAATACACAAATAAAGTTACTCAGGGATATTCTTACAATTTAATTTTACCGTGATATTTAAGCAAGAAAACTAAAATATCGTTTTTAGTTCCAGAAAAATTTAAACATCGTTACTCGTCAGGAAAAAATGCTAGAATCAAACTTATTAATTAAATTTAATACGAAAATAAAGTTACTCAGGGATATTCTTACAATTTAATTTTATCATGATATTTAAGCGAGAAAACTAAAATAATCGTTTCTAATTCCAAAATACTAAAAACTTCGTTACTCGGCAGGAAAAAATGCTAGAATCAAACTTATTAAATAAATTTAATAAACAAATAAAGTTACTCAGGGATATTCTTACAATTTAATTTTATCGTGATATTTAGCAAGAAAACTAAAATATTCGTGTTTAGTTTCAGAAAAATTTAAACATCGTTTCTCCTCGGGAAAAAATGATAGAATCAAACTTATTAAATAAATTTAATAAACAAATAAAGTTACTCAGGGATAGTCTAACAATTTAATTTTATCATGGTATTTAAGCGAGAAAACTAAAGTATTCGTTTCTAGTCCAAAATAATAAAAACTTCGTTACTCGTCAGGAAAAAATGCTAGAATTAAACTTATTAAATAAATTTAATAAACAAATAAAGTTACTCAGGGATATTCTTACAATTTAATTTTATCGTGATATTTATGCGAGAAAACTAAAATATTCGTTTCTAGTTCCAAAATAATAAAAACATCGTTACTCGTCAGGAAAAAATGCTAGAATCAAACTTATTAAATAAATTTAATACACAAATAAAGTTACTCAGGGATATTCTTACAATTTAATTTTACCGTGATATTTAAACAAGAAAACTAAAATATTCGTTTCTAGGTCCAGAAAAATTAAAACATCGTTACTCCTCAGTCAAAATGCTAGAATCGAACTTCTTAAATAAATTTAATAAACAAATAAAGTTACTCACGGATATTCTTACAATTTAATTTTATCGTGATATTTAAGAGAGAAAACTAAAACATTCATTACTAGTTCCAAAATAATAAAAACATCGTTACTCGTCAGGAAAAAATGCTAGAATCAAACTTATTAAATAAATTTAATAAACAAATAAAGTTACTCAGGGATAATCTTACAATTTAATTTTATCATGATATTTAAGCGAGAAAACTAAAACATTCGTTTCTAGTTCCAAAATAATAAAAACATCGTTACTCGTCAGGAAAAAATTCTAGAATCGAACTTATTAAATAAATTTAATAAACAAATAAAGTTACTCAGGGATATTCTTACAATTTAATTTTATCGTGATATTTAAGCGAGAAAACTAAAATATTCGCTTCTAGTTCCAAAATAATAAAAACATCGTTACTCGTCAGGAAAAAATGCTAGAATCAAACTTATTAAATAAATTTAATACGAAAATAAAGTTACTCAGGGATATTCTTACAATTTAATTTTATCATGATATTTAAGCGAGAAAACTAAAACATTCGTTTCTAGGTCCAAAATAATAAAAACATCGTTACTCGTCAGGAAAAAATTCTAGAATCGAACTTATTAAATAAATTTAATAAACAAATAAAGTTACTCAGGGATATTCTTACAATTTAATTTTATCGTGATATTTAAGCGAGAAAACTAAAACATTCATTACTAGTTCCAAAATAATAAAAACATCGTTACTCGTCAGGAAAAAATGCTAGAATCAAACTTATTATATATATTTAATACGAAAATAAAGTTACTCAGGGATATTCTTACAATTTAATTTTATCATGATATTTAAGCGAGAACACTAAAATATTCGTTTCTAGTTCCAAAATAATAAAAACATCGTTACTCGTCAGGAAAAAATGCTAGAATCGAACTTATTAAAAAATCTAATAAACAAATAAAGTTACTCAGGGATATTATTATATTTTAATTTTATCGTGATATTTAAGCAAGAAAACTAAAATATTCGTTTTTAGTTACAGAAAAATTTAAACATCGTTTCTCCTCAGGAAAAAATGCAAGAATCAAACTTATTAAATAAATTTAATAAACAAATAAAGTTACTCAGGGATATTCTTACAATTTAATTTTAACGTGATATTTAAGCGAGAAAACTAAAACATTAATTTCCAGTTCCAAAATAATAAAAACATCGTTACTCGTCAGGAAAAAATGCTAGAATCGAACTTATTAAAAAATCTAATAAACAAATAAAGTTACTCAGGGATATTATTATATTTTAATTTTATCGTGATATTTAAGCAAGAAAACTAAAATATTCGTTTTTAGTTACAGAAAAATTTAAACATCGTTTCTCCTCAGGAAAAAATGCTAGAATCAAACTTATTAAATAAATTTAATAAACAAATAATGTTACTCAGGGATATTCTTACAATTTAATTTTATCGTGATATTTAAGCAAGAAAACTAAAATATCGTTTTTACTCCAGAAAATTTTATATATCGTTTCTCCTCAGGACAAAATGCTAGAATCAAACTTATTAAATAAATTTAATAAACAAATAATGTTACTCAGGGATAATCTTACAATTAATTTTATCGTGATATTTAAGCGAGAAAACTAAAATATTAGCTTCTAGTTCCAAAATAATAAAAACATCGTTACTCGTCAGGAAAAAATGCTAGAATCAAACTTTTTAAATAAATTTAATACACAAATAAAGTTACTCAGGGATATTCTTACAATTTAATTTTACCGTGATATTTAAGCAAGAAAACTAAAATATCGTTTTTAGTTCCAGAAAAATTTAAACATCGTTACTCGTCAGGAAAAAATGCTAGAATCAAACTTATTAATTAAATTTAATACGAAAATAAAGTTACTCAGGGATATTCTTACAATTTAATTTTATCATGATATTTAAGCGAGAAAACTAAAATAATCGTTTCTAATTCCAAAATACTAAAAACTTCGTTACTCGGCAGGAAAAAATGCTAGAATCAAACTTATTAAATAAATTTAATAAACAAATAAAGTTACTCAGGGATATTCTTACAATTTAATTTTATCGTGATATTTAGCAAGAAAACTAAAATATTCGTTTTTAGTTTCAGAAAAATTTAAACATCGTTTCTCCTCGGGAAAAAATGATAGAATCAAACTTATTAAATAAATTTAATAAACAAATAAAGTTACTCAGGGATAGTCTAACAATTTAATTTTATCATGGTATTTAAGCGAGAAAACTAAAGTATTCGTTTCTAGTCCAAAATAATAAAAACTTCGTTACTCGTCAGGAAAAAATGCTAGAATTAAACTTATTAAATAAATTTAATAAACAAATAAAGTTACTCAGGGATATTCTTACAATTTAATTTTATCGTGATATTTATGCGAGAAAACTAAAATATTCGTTTCTAGTTCCAAAATAATAAAAACATCGTTACTCGTCAGGAAAAAATGCTAGAATCAAACTTATTAAATAAATTTAATACACAAATAAAGTTACTCAGGGATATTCTTACAATTTAATTTTACCGTGATATTTAAACAAGAAAACTAAAATATTCGTTTCTAGGTCCAGAAAAATTAAAACATCGTTACTCCTCAGTCAAAATGCTAGAATCGAACTTCTTAAATAAATTTAATAAACAAATAAAGTTACTCACGGATATTCTTACAATTTAATTTTATCGTGATATTTAAGAGAGAAAACTAAAACATTCATTACTAGTTCCAAAATAATAAAAACATCGTTACTCGTCAGGAAAAAATGCTAGAATCAAACTTATTAAATAAATTTAATACACAAATAAAGTTACTCAGGGATATTCTTACAATTTAATTTTACCGTGATATTTAAGCAAGAAAACTAAAATATCGTTTTTAGTTCCAGAAAAATTTAAACATCGTTACTCGTCAGGAAAAAATGCTAGAATCAAACTTATTAATTAAATTTAATACGAAAATAAAGTTACTCAGGGATATTCTTACAATTTAATTTTATCATGATATTTAAGCGAGAAAACTAAAATATTCGTTTCTAGTTCCAAAATAATAAAAACATCGTTACTCGTCAGGAAAAAATGCTAGAATCAAACTTATTAAATATATTTAATAAACAAATAAAGTTACTCAGGGATATTCTTACAATTTCATTTTATCGTGATATTTAAGCAAGAAAACTAAAATATTCGTTTTTAGTTCCAGATAAATTTAAACATCGTTTCTCCTCAGGAAAAAATGATAGAATCAAACTTATTAAATAAATTTAATAAACAAATAAAGTTACTCAGGGATAGTCTTACAATTTAATTTTATCATGGTATTTAAGCGAGAAAACTAAAGTACTCGTTTCTAGTCCAAAATAATAAAAACTTCGTTACTCGTCAGGAAAAAATGCTAGAATTAAACTTATTAAATAAATTTAATAAACAAATAAAGTTACTCAGGGATATTCTTACAAATTAATTTTATCGTGATATTTAAGCGAGAAAACTAAAATATTCTTTTCTAGTTCCAAAATAATAAAAACCGTTACTTGTCACGAAAAAATGCTAGAATCAAACTTATTAAATAAATTTAATAAACAAATAATGTTACTCAGGGATATTCTTACAATTTAATTTTATCGTGATATTTAAGCAAGAAAACTAAAATATCGTTTTTACTCCAGAAAAATTTATATATCGTTTCTCCTCAGGACAAAATGCTAGAATCAAACTTATTAAATAAATTTAATAAACAAATAATGTTACTCAGGGATAATCTTACAATTTAATTTTATCGTGATATTTAAGCAAGAAAACTAAAATATCGTTTTTAGTTCCAGAAAAATTTAAATATCGTTTCTCCTAGGGTAAAAATGCTAGAATCAAACTTATTAAATAAATTTAATAAACAAATAAAGTTACTCAGGGATATTCTTACAATTTAATTTTATCGTGATATTTAAACAAGAAAACTAAAATATTCGTTTCTAGGTCCAGAAAAATTAAAACATCGTTACTCCTCAGTCAAAATGCTAGAATCGAACTTCTTAAATAAATTTAATAAACAAATAAAGTTACTCACGGATATTCTTACAATTTAATTTTATCGTGATATTTAAGAGAGAAAACTAAAATATCGTTTTTACTCCAGAAAAATTTATATATCGTTTCTCCTCAGGACAAAATGCTAGAATCAAACTTATTAAATAAATTTAATAAACAAATAATGTTACTCAGGGATAATCTTACAATTTAATTTTATCGTGATATTTAAGCAAGAAAACTAAAATATCGTTTTTAGTTCCAGAAAAATTTAAATATCGTTTCTCCTAGGGTAAAAATGCTAGAATCAAACTTATTAAATAAATTTAATAAACAAATAAAGTTACTCAGGGATATTCTTACAAATTAATTTTATCGTGATATTTAAGCGAGAAAACTAAAATATTCTTTTCTAGTTCCAAAATAATAAAAACCGTTACTTGTCACGAAAAAATGCTAGAATCAAACTTATTATATAAATTTAATAAACAAATAATGTTACTCAGGGATATTCTTACAATTTAATTTTATCGTGATATTTAAGCAAGAAAACTAAAATATCGTTTTTACTCCAGAAAAATTTATATATCGTTTCTCCTCAGGACAAAATGCTAGAATCAAACTTATTAAATAAATTTAATAAACAAATAATGTTACTCAGGGATATTCTTACAATTTAATTTTATCGTGATATTTAAGCAAGAAAACTAAAATATCGTTTTTACTCCAGAAAAATTTATATATCGTTTCTCCTCAGGACAAAATGCTAGAATCAAACTTATTAAATAAATTTAATAAACAAATAATGTTACTCAGGGATAATCTTACAATTTAATTTTATCGTGATATTTAAGCAAGAAAACTAAAATATCGTTTTTAGTTCCAGAAAAATTTAAATATCGTTTCTACTAGGGTAAAAATGCTAGAATCAAACTTATTAAATAAATTTAATAAACAAATAAAGTTACTCAGGGATATTCTTACAATTTAATTTTATCGTGATATTTAAGCAAGAAAACTAAAATATTCGTTTCTAGTTCCAAAATAATAAAAACATCGTTACTCGTCAGGAAAAAATGCTAGAATCAAACTTATTAAATATATTTAATAAACAAATAAAGTTACTCAGGGATATTCTTACAATTTCATTTTATCGTGATATTTAAGCAAGAAAACTAAAATATTCGTTTTTAGTTCCAGATAAATTTAAACATCGTTTCTCCTCAGGAAAAAATGATAGAATCAAACTTATTAAATAAATTTAATAAACAAATAAAGTTACTCAGGGATATTCTTACAATTTAGTTTTATCGTGATATTTAAGCGAGAAAACTGAAATATTCTTTTCTAGTTCCAAAATAATAAAATCATCGTTACTTGTCAGGAAAAAATGCTAGAATCAAACTTATTAAATAAATTTAATAAACAAATAAAGTTACTCAGGGATATTCTTACAATTTAATTTTATCGTGATATTTAAGCAAGAAAACTAAAATATTCGTTTTTAGTTCCAGAAAAATTTAAATATCGTTTCTCCTCAGGAAAAAATGCTAGAATCAAACTTATTAAATAAATTCAATAAACAAATAAAGTTACTCAGGTATATTCTTACAATTTAATTTTATCATGATATTTTCGCGAGAAAACTAAATAAATCATACGTTTCTTGTTCCAAAATAATAAAAACATCGTTACTCGTCAGAAAAAAATGCTAGAATCAAACTTATTAAATAAATTTAATACGAAAATAAAGATACTCAGGGATATTCTTACAATTTAATTTTATCATGATATTTAAGCGAGAAAACTAAAATAATCGTTTCTAATTCCAAAATACTAAAAACTTCGTTACTCGTCAGGAAAAAATGCTAGAATCAAACTTATTAAATAAATTTAATAAACAAATAAAGTTACTCAGGGATATTCTTACAATTTAATTTTATCGTGATATTTAGCAAGAAAACTAAAATATTCGTTTTTAGTTTCAGAAAAATTTAAACATCGTTTCTCCTCGGGAAAAAATGATAGAATCAAACTTATTAAATAAATTTAATAAACAAATAAAGTTACTCAGGGATAGTCTAACAATTTAATTTTATCATGGTATTTAAGCGAGAAAACTAAAGTATTCGTTTCTAGTCCAAAATAATAAAAACTTCGTTACTCGTCAGGAAAAAATGCTAGAATTAAACTTATTAAATAAATTTAATAAACAAATAAAGTTACTCAGGGATATTCTTACAATTTAATTTTATCGTGATATTTATGCGAGAAAACTAAAATATTCGTTTCTAGTTCCAAAATAATAAAAACATCGTTACTCGTCAGGAAAAAATTCTAGAATCGAACTTATTAAATAAATTTAATAAACAAATAAAGTTACTCAGGGATATTCTTACAATTTAATTTTATCGTGATATTTAAACAAGAAAACTAAAATATTCGTTTCTAGGTCCAGAAAAATTAAAACATCGTTACTCCTCAGTCAAAATGCTAGAATCGAACTTCTTAAATAAATTTAATAAACAAATAAAGTTACTCACGGATATTCTTACAATTTAATTTTATCGTGATATTTAAGAGAGAAAACTAAAACATTCATTACTAGTTCCAAAATAATAAAAACATCGTTACTCGTCAGGAGAAAATGCTAGAATCAAACTTATTAAATAAATTTAATACACAAATAAAGTTACTCAGGGATATTCTTACAATTTAATTTTACCGTGATATTTAAGCAAGAAAACTAAAATATCGTTTTTAGTTCCAAATAAATTTAAACATCGTTACTCGTCAGGAAAAAATGCTAGAATCAAACTTATTAATTAAATTTAATACGAAAATAAAGTTACTCAGGGATATTCTTACAATTTAATTTTATCATGATATTTAAGCGAGAAAACTAAAATATTCGTTTCTAGTTCCAAAATAATAAAAACATCGTTACTCGTCAGGAAAAAATGCTAGAATCAAACTTATTAAATATATTTAATAAACAAATAAAGTTACTCAGGGATATTCTTACAATTTCATTTTATCGTGATATTTAAGCAAGAAAACTAAAATATTCGTTTTTAGTTCCAGATAAATTTAAACATCGTTTCTCCTCAGGAAAAAATGATAGAATCAAACTTATTAAATAAATTTAATAAACAAATAAAGTTACTCAGGGATAGTCTTACAATTTAATTTTATCATGGTATTTAAGCGAGAAAACTAAAGTACTCGTTTCTAGTCCAAAATAATAAAAACTTCGTTACTCGTCAGGAAAAAATGCTAGAATTAAACTTATTAAATAAATTTAATAAACAAATAATGTTACTCAGGGATAGTCTTACAATTTAATTTTATCGTGATATTTAAGCAAGAAAACTAAAATATCGTTTTTACTCCAGAAAAATTTATATATCGTTTCTCCTCAGGACAAAATGCTAGAGTCAAACTTATTAAATAAATTTAATAAACAAATAATGTTACTCAGGGATAATCTTACAATTTAATTTTATCGTGATATTTAAGCAAGAAAACTAAAATATCGTTTTTAGTTCCAGAAAATTTAAATATCGTTTCTCCTAGGGTAAAAATGCTAGAATCAAACTTATTAAATAAATTTAATAAACAAATAAAGTTACTCAGGGATATTCTTACAATTTAATTTTATCGTGATATTTAAGCGAGAAAACTGAAATATTCTTTTCTAGTTCCAAAATAATAAAATCATCGTTACTTGTCAGGAAAAAATGCTAGAATCAAACTTATTAAATAAATTTAATAAACAAATAAAGTTACTCAGGGATATTCTTACAATTTAATTTTATCGTGATATTTAAGCAAGAAAACTAAAATATTCGTTTTTAGTTCCAGAAAAATTTAAATATCGTTTCTCCTCAGGAAAAAATGCTAGAATCAAACTTATTAAATAAATTCAATAAACAAATAAAGTTACTCAGGTATATTCTTACAATTTAATTTTATCATGATATTTTCGCGAGAAAACTAAATAAATCATACGTTTCTTGTTCCAAAATAATAAAAACATCGTTACTCGTCAGGAAAAAATGCTAGAATCAAACTTATTAAATAAATTTAATACGAAAATAAAGATACTCAGGGATATTCTTACAATTTAATTTTATCATGATATTTAAGCGAGAAAACTAAAATAATCGTTTCTAATTCCAAAATACTAAAAACTTCGTTACTCGTCAGGAAAAAATGCTAGAATCAAACTTATTAAATAAATTTAATAAACAAATAAAGTTACTCAGGGATATTCTTACAATTTAATTTTATCGTGATATTTAGCAAGAAAACTAAAATATTCGTTTTTAGTTTCAGAAAAATTTAAACATCGTTTCTCCTCGGGAAAAAATGATAGAATCAAACTTATTAAATAAATTTAATAAACAAATAAAGTTACTCAGGGATAGTCTAACAATTTAATTTTATCATGGTATTTAAGCGAGAAAACTAAAGTATTCGTTTCTAGTCCAAAATAATAAAAACTTCGTTACTCGTCAGAAAAAAATGCTAGAATTAAACTTATTAAATAAATTTAATAAACAAATAAAGTTACTCAGGGATATTCTTACAATTTAATTTTATCGTGATATTTATGCGAGAAAACTAAAATATTCGTTTCTAGTTCCAAAATAATAAAAACATCGTTACTCGTCAGGAAAAAATGCTAGAATCAAACTTATTAAATAAATTTAATACACAAATAAAGTTACTCAGGGATATTCTTACAATTCAATTTTAACGTGATATTTAAGCGAGAAAACTAAAATATTCGTTTCTAGTTCCAAAATAATAAAAACATCGTTACTCGTCAGGAAAAAATGCTAGAATCGAACTTATTAAATAAATTTAATAAACAAATAAAGTTACTCAGGGATAATCTTACAATTTAATTTTATCGTGATATTTAAGCAAGAAAACTAAAATATTCGTTTTTAGTTCCAGAAAAATTTAAACATCGTTTCTCCTCAGTAAAAAATGCAAGAATCAAACTTATTAAATAAATTTAATAAACAAATAAAGTTACTCAAGGATATTCTTACAATTTAATTTTATCGTGATATTTAAACAAGAAAACTAAAATTTTCGTTTCTAGGTCCAGAAAAATTAAAACATCGTTTCTCCTCAGGAAAAAATGCTAGAATCAAACTTATTAAATAAATTTAATAAACAAATAATGTTACTCAGGGATATTCTTACAATTTAATTTTATCGTGGTATTTAAGCAAGACAACTAAAATATCGTTTTAGTTCCAGTAAAATTTAAATATCGTTTCTCCTCAGGAAAAATACTAGAATCAAACTTATTCAATAAATTTAATAAACAAATAAAGTTACTCAGGGATATTCTTACAATTTAATTTTATCATGATATTTAAGCGAGAAAACTAAAACATTCGTTTCTAGTTCCAAAATAATAAAAACATCGTTACTCGTCAGGAAAAAATGCTAAAATCAAACTTATTAAATAAATTTAATACGAAAATAAAGTTACTAAGGGATACTCTTACAATTTAATTTTATCATGATATTTAAGCGAGAAAACTAAAATATTCGTTTCTAGTTCCAAAATAATAAAAACTTCGTTACTCGTCAGGAAAACATTCTAGAATCGAACTTATTAAAAAAATCTATTAAACAAATAAAGTTACTCAGGGATATTCTTACAATTTAATTTTATCATGATATTTAAGCGAGAAAACTAAAACATTCGTTTCTAGGTCCAAAATAATAAAAACATCGTTACTCGTCAGGAAAAAATTCTAGAATCGAACTAATTAAATAAATTTAATAAACAAATAAAGTTACTCAGGGATATTCTTACAATTTAATTTTATCATGATATTTTCGCGAGAAAACTAAATAAATCATTCGTTTCTTGTTCCAAAATAATAAAAACATCGTTACTCGTTAGGAAAAATGCTAGAATCAAACTTATTAAATAAATTTAATACGAAAATAAAGATACTCAGGGATATTCTTACAATTTAATTTTATCATGATATTTAAGCGAGAAAACTAAAATAATCGTTTCTAATTCCAAAATACTAAAAACTTCGTTACTCGTCAGGAAAAAATGCTAGAATCAAACTTATTAAATAAATTTAATACGAAAATAAAGTTACTAAGGGATACTCTTACAATTTAATTTTATCATGATATTTAAGCGAGAAAACTAAAATATTCGTTTCTAGGTCCAAAATAATAAAAACATCGTTACTCGTAAGGAAAAAATTCTAGAATCGAACTTATTAAATAAATTTAATAAACAAATAAAGTTACTCACGGATATTCTTACAATTTAATTTTATCGTGATATTTAAGCGAGAAAACTAAAACATTCATTACTAGTTCCAAAATAATAAAAACTTCGTTACTCGTCAGGAAAAAATGCTAGAATCAAACTTATTAAATATATTTAAGACGATAATAAAGTTACTCAGGGATATTCTTACAATTTAATTTTATCATGATATTTAAGCGAGAAAACTAAAATATTAGTTTCTAGTTCCAAAATAATAAAAACATCGTTACTCGTCAGGAAAAAATTCTAGAATCGAACTTATTATAAAAATCTATTAAACAAATAAAGTTACTCTGGGATATTCTTACAATTTAATTTTATCGTGATATTTAAGCGAGAAAACTAAAATATTCGTTTTTAGTTCCAGAAAAATTTAAATATCGTTTCTCCTCAGGAAAAAATGCTAGGATCAAACTTATTAAATAAATTTAATACGAAAATAAAGTTACTCAGGGATATTCTTACAATTTAATTTTATCATGATATTTAAGCGAGAAAACTAAAACATTCGTTTCTGGGTCCAAAATAATAAAAACATCGTTACTCGTCAGGAAAAAATTCTAGAATCAAACTTATTAACAAAATCTAATAAACAAATAAAGTTACTCAGGGATATTCTTACATTTTAATTTTATCATGATATTTAAGCAAGAAAACTAAAATATTCGTTTTTAGTTCCAATAATATTTAAACATCGTTTCTCCTCAGGAAAAAATGCTAGAATGAAACTTATTAAACAAATTTAATAAACAAATAAAGTTACTCAGGGAAATTCTTACAATTTAATTTTATCGTGATATTTAAGCGAGAAAACTAAAATATTCGCTTCTAGTTCCAAAATAATAAAAACATCGTTACTCGTCAGGAAAAAATGCTAGAATCAAACTTATTAAATAAATTTAATACACAAATAAAGTTACTCAGGGATATTCTTACAATTTAATTTTACCGTGATATTTAAGCAAGAAAACTAAAATATCGTTTTTAGTTCCAGAAAAATTTAAACATCGTTACTCGTCAGGAAAAAATGCTAGAATCAAACTTATTAATTAAATTTAATACGAAAATAAAGTTACTCAGGGATATTCTTACAATTTAATTTTATCATGATATTTAAGCGAGTAAACTAAAACATTCATTTCTAGGTCCAAAATAATAAAAACATCGTTACTCGTCAGGAAAAAATTCTAGAATCGAACTTATTAAATAAATTTAATAAACAAATAAAGTTACTCAGGGATATTCTTACAATTTAATTTTATCGTGATATTTAAACAAGAAAACTAAAATATTCGTTTCTAGGTCCAGAAAAATTAAAACATCGTTACTCCTCAGTCAAAATGCTAGAATCGAACTTCTTAAATAAATTTAATAAACAAATAAAGTTACTCACGGATATTCTTACAATTTAATTTTATCGTGATATTTAAGAGAGAAAACTAAAACATTCATTACTAGTTCCAAAATAATAAAAACATCGTTACTCGTCAGGAAAAAATGCTAGAATCAAACTTATTAAATAAATTTAATACACAAATAAAGTTACTCAGGGATATTCTTACAATTTAATTTTACCGTGATATTTAAGCAAGAAAACTAAAATATCGTTTTTAGTTCCAGAAAAATTTAAACATCGTTACTCGTCAGGAAAAAATGCTAGAATCAAACTTATTAATTAAATTTAATACGAAAATAAAGTTACTCAGGGCTATTCTTACAATTTAATTTTATCATGATATTTAAGCGAGAAAACTAAAA
The DNA here is from genome assembly GCA_911728475.2 of Pterostichus madidus. NCBI lineage: Eukaryota > Metazoa > Arthropoda > Insecta > Coleoptera > Carabidae > Pterostichus > Pterostichus madidus. The sequence continues at coordinate 22,501,668 of OU452304.1, read as the reverse complement.
TATTCGTTTCTAGTTCCAAAATAATAAAAACATCGTTACTCGTCAGGAAAAAATGCTAGAATCAAACTTATTAAATAAATTTAATAAACAAATAAAGTTACTCAGGGATATTCTTACAATTTAATTTTATCGTGATATTTAGCAAGAAAACTAAAATATTCGTTTTTAGTTTCAGAAAAATTTAAACATCGTTTCTCCTCGGGAAAAAATGATAGAATCAAACTTATTAAATAAATTTAATAAACAAATAAAGTTACTCAGGGATAGTCTAACAATTTAATTTTATCATGGTATTTAAGCGAGAAAACTAAAGTATTCGTTTCTAGTCCAAAATAATAAAAACTTCGTTACTCGTCAGAAAAAAATGCTAGAATTAAACTTATTAAATAAATTTAATAAACAAATAAAGTTACTCAGGGATATTCTTACAATTTAATTTTATCGTGATATTTATGCGAGAAAACTAAAATATTCGTTTCTAGTTCCAAAATAATAAAAACATCGTTACTCGTCAGGAAAAAATGCTAGAATCAAACTTATTAAATAAATTTAATACACAAATAAAGTTACTCACGGATATTCTTACAATTCAATTTTAACGTGATATTTAAGCGAGAAAACTAAAATATTCGTTTCTAGTTCCAAAATAATAAAAACATCGTTACTCGTCAGGAAAAAATGCTAGAATCGAACTTATTAAATAAATTTAATAAACAAATAAAGTTACTCAGGGATAATCTTACAATTTAATTTTATCGTGATATTTAAGCAAGAAAACTAAAATATTCGTTTTTAGTTCCAGAAAAATTTAAACATCGTTTCTCCTCAGTAAAAAATGCAAGAATCAAACTTATTAAGTAAATTTAATAAACAAATAAAGTTACTCAAGGATATTCTTACAATTTAATTTTATCGTGATATTTAAGCGAGAAAACTAAAACATTCGTTTCTAGTTCCAAAATAATAAAAACATCGTTACTCGTCAGGAAAAAATGCTAAAATCAAACTTATTAAATAAATTTAATACGAAAATAAAGTTACTAAGGGATACTCTTACAATTTAATTTTATCATGATATTTAAGCGAGAAAACTAAAATATTCGTTTCTAGTTCCAAAATAATAAAAACTTCGTTACTCGTCAGGAAAACATTCTAGAATCGAACTTATTAAAAAAATCTATTAAACAAATAAAGTTACTCAGGGATATTCTTACAATTTAATTTTATCATGATATTTAAGCGAGAAAACTAAAACATTCGTTTCTAGGTCCAAAATAATAAAAACATCGTTACTCGTCAGGAAAAAATTCTAGAATCGAACTAATTAAATAAATTTAATAAACAAATAAAGTTACTCAGGGATATTCTTACAATTTAATTTTATCATGATATTTTCGCGAGAAAACTAAATAAATCATTCGTTTCTTGTTCCAAAATAATAAAAACATCGTTACTCGTTAGGAAAAATGCTAGAATCAAACTTATTAAATAAATTTAATACGAAAATAAAGATACTCAGGGATATTCTTACAATTTAATTTTATCATGATATTTAAGCGAGAAAACTAAAATAATCGTTTCTAATTCCAAAATACTAAAAACTTCGTTACTCGTCAGGAAAAAATGCTAGAATCAAACTTATTAAATAAATTTAATACGAACATAAAGTTACTAAGGGATACTCTTACAATTTAATTTTATCATGATATTTAAGCGAGAAAACTAAAATATTCGTTTCTAGGTCCAAAATAATAAAAACATCGTTACTCGTAAGGAAAAAATTCTAGAATCGAACTTATTAAATAAATTTAATAAACAAATAAAGTTACTCACGGATATTCTTACAATTTAATTTTATCGTGATATTTAAGCGAGAAAACTAAAACATTCATTACTAGTTCCAAAATAATAAAAACTTCGTTACTCGTCAGGAAAAAATGCTAGAATCAAACTTATTAAATATATTTAAGACGATAATAAAGTTACTCAGGGATATTCTTACAATTTAATTTTATCATGATATTTAAGCGAGAAAACTAAAATATTAGTTTCTAGTTCCAAAATAATAAAAACATCGTTACTCGTCAGGAAAAAATTCTAGAATCGAACTTATTATAAAAATCTATTAAACAAATAAAGTTACTCTGGGATATTCTTACAATTTAATTTTATCGTGATATTTAAGCAAGAAAACTAAAATATTCGTTTTTAGTTCCAATAATATTTAAACATCGTTTCTCCTCAGGAAAAAATGCTAGAATGAAACTTATTAAATAAATTTAATACGAAAATAAAGTTACTCAGGGATATTCTTACAATTTAATTTTATCATGATATTTAAGCGAGAAAACTAAAACATTCGTTTCTGGGTCCAAAATAATAAAAACATCGTTACTCGTCAGGAAAAAATTCTAGAATCAAACTTATTAACAAAATCTAATAAACAAATAAAGTTACTCAGGGATATTCTTACATTTTAATTTTATCATGATATTTAAGCAAGAAAACTAAAATATTCGTTTTTAGTTCCAATAATATTTAAACATCGTTTCTCCTCAGGAAAAAATGCTAGAATGAAACTTATTAAACAAATTTAATAAACAAATAAAGTTACTCAGGGAAATTCTTACAATTTAATTTTATCGTGATATTTAAGCGAGAAAACTAAAATATTCGCTTCTAGTTCCAAAATAATAAAAACATCGTTACTCGTCAGGAAAAAATGCTAGAATCAAACTTATTAAATAAATTTAATACACAAATAAAGTTACTCAGGGATATTCTTACAATTTAATTTTACCGTGATATTTAAGCAAGAAAACTAAAATATCGTTTTTAGTTCCAGAAAAATTTAAACATCGTTACTCGTCAGGAAAAAATGCTAGAATCAAACTTATTAATTAAATTTAATACGAAAATAAAGTTACTCAGGGATATTCTTACAATTTAATTTTATCATGATATTTAAGCGAGTAAACTAAAACATTCGTTTCTAGGTCCAAAATAATAAAAACATCGTTACTCGTCAGGAAAAAATTCTAGAATCGAACTTATTAAATAAATTTAATAAACAAATAAAGTTACTCAGGGATATTCTTACAATTTAATTTTATCGTGATATTTAAACAAGAAAACTAAAATATTCGTTTCTAGGTCCAGAAAAATTAAAACATCGTTACTCCTCAGTCAAAATGCTAGAATCGAACTTCTTAAATAAATTTAATAAACAAATAAAGTTACTCACGGATATTCTTACAATTTAATTTTATCGTGATATTTAAGAGAGAAAACTAAAACATTCATTACTAGTTCCAAAATAATAAAAACATCGTTACTCGTCAGGAAAAAATGCTAGAATCAAACTTATTAAATAAATTTAATACACAAATAAAGTTACTCAGGGATATTCTTACAATTTAATTTTACCGTGATATTTAAGCAAGAAAACTAAAATATCGTTTTTAGTTCCAGAAAAATTTAAACATCGTTACTCGTCAGGAAAAAATGCTAGAATCAAACTTATTAATTAAATTTAATACGAAAATAAAGTTACTCAGGGATATTCTTACAATTTAATTTTATCATGATATTTAAGCGAGAAAACTAAAATATTCGTTTCTAGTTCCAAAATAATAAAAACATCGTTACTCGTCAGGAAAAAATGCTAGAATCAAACTTATTAAATAAATTTAATACACAAATAAAGTTACTCAGGGATATTCTTACAATTCAATTTTAACGTGATATTTAAGCGAGAAAACTAAAATATTCGTTTCTAGTTCCAAAATAATAAAAACATCGTTACTCGTCAGGAAAAAATGCTAGAATCGAACTTATTAAATAAATTTAATAAACAAATAAAGTTACTCAGGGATATTCTTACAATTTAATTTTATCGTGATATTTATGCGAGAAAACTAAAATATTCGTTTCTAGTTCCAAAATAATAAAAACATCGTTACTCGTCAGGAAAAAATGCTAGAATCGAACTTATTAAATAAATTTAATAAACAAATAAAGTTACTCAGGGATAGTCTAACAATTTAATTTTATCATGGTATTTAAGCGAGAAAACTAAAGTATTCGTTTCTAGTCCAAAATAATAAAAACTTCGTTACTCGTCAGGAAAAAATGCTAGAATTAAACTTATTAAATAAATTTAATAAACAAATAAAGTTACTCAGGGATATTCTTACAATTTAATTTTATCGTGATATTTATGCGAGAAAACTAAAATATTCGTTTCTAGTTCCAAAATAATAAAAACATCGTTACTCGTCAGGAAAAAATGCTAGAATCAAACTTATTAAATAAATTTAATACACAAATAAAGTTACTCAGGGATATTCTTACAATTCAATTTTAACGTGATATTTAAGCGAGAAAACTAAAATATTCGTTTCTAGTTCCAAAATAATAAAAACATCGTTACTCGTCAGGCAAAAATGCTAGAATCGAACTTATTAAATAAATTTAATAAACAAATAAAGTTACTCAGGGATAATCTTACAATTTAATTTTATCGTGATATTTAAGCAAGAAAACTAAAATATTCGTTTTTAGTTCCAGAAAAATTTAAACATCGTTTCTCCTCAGTAAAAAATGCAAGAATCAAACTTATTAAATAAATTTAATAAACAAATAAAGTTACTCAAGGATATTCTTACAATTTAATTTTATCGTGATATTTAAACAAGAAAACTAAAATTTTCGTTTCTAGGTCCAGAAAAATTAAAACATCGTTTCTCCTCAGGAAAAAATGCTAGAATCAAACTTATTAAATAAATTTAATAAACAAATAATGTTACTCAGGGATATTCTTACAATTTAATTTTATCGTGGTATTTAAGCAAGACAACTAAAATATCGTTTTAGTTCCAGAAAAATTTAAATATCGTTTCTCCTCAGGAAAAATACTAGAATCAAACTTATTCAATAAATTTAATAAACAAATAAAGTTACTCAGGGATATTCTTACAATTTAATTTTATCATGATATTTAAGCGAGAAAACTAAAACATTCGTTTCTAGTTCCAAAATAATAAAAACATCGTTACTCGTCAGGAAAAAATGCTAGAATCAAACTTATTAAATAAATTTAATACGAAAATAAAGTTACTAAGGGATACTCTTACAATTTAATTTTATCATGATATTTAAGCGAGAAAACTAAAATATTCGTTTCTAGTTCCAAAATAATAAAAACTTCGTTACTTGTCAGGAAAAAATGCTAGAATCAAACTTATTAAATAAATTTAATAAACAAATAAAGTTACTCAGGGATATTCTTACAATTTAATTTTATCGTGATATTTAGCAAGAAAACTAAAATATTCGTTTTTAGTTCCAGAAAAATTTAAACATCGTTACTCGTCAGGAAAAAATGCTAGAATCAAACTTATTAAATAAATTTAATAAACAAATAAAGTTACTCAGGGATAGTCTAACAATTTAATTTTATCATGGTATTTAAGCGAGAAAACTAAAGTATTCGTTTCTAGTTCCAAAATAATAAAAACTTCGTTACTCGTCAGGAAAAAATGCTAGAATTAAACTTATTAAATAAATTTAATAAACAAATAAAGTTACTCAGGGATATTCTTACAATTTAATTTTATCGTGATATTTATGCGAGAAAACTAAAATATTCGTTTCTAGTTCCAAATTAATAAAAACTCGTCAGGAAAAAATGCAAGAATCAAACTTATTAAATAAATTTAATAAACAAATAAAGTTACTCAGGGATAGTCTTACAATTTAATTTTATCATGGTATTTAAGCGAGAAAACTAAAGTATTCGTTTCTAGTTCCAAAATAATAAAAACTTAGTTACTCGTCAGGAAAAAATGCTAGAATTAAACTTATTAAATAAATTTAATAAACAAATAAAGTTACTCAGGGTTATTCTTACAATTTAATTTTATCGTGATATTTATGCGAGAAAACTAAAATATTCGTTTCTAGTTCCAAAATAATAAAAACATCGTTACTCGTCAGGAAAAAATGCTAGAATCAAACTTATTAAATAAATTTAATACACAAATAAAGTTACTCAGGGATATTCTTACAATTCAATTTTAACGTGATATTTAAGCGAGAAAACTAAAATATTCGTTTCTTTTTCCAAAATAATAAAAACATCGTTACTCGTCAGGAAAAAATGCTAGAATCAAACTTATTAAATAAATTTAATACGAAAATAAAGATACTCAGGGATATTCTTACAATTTAATTTTATCATGATATTTAAGCGAGAAAACTAAAATAATCGTTTCTAATTCCAAAATACTAAAAACTTCGTTACTCGTCAGGAAAAAATGCTAGAATCAAACTTATTAAATAAATTTAATACACAAATAAAGTTACTCAGGGATATTCTTACAATTCAATTTTAACGTGATATTTAAGAGAGAAAACTAAAATATTCGTTTCTAGTTCCAAAATAATAAAAACATCGTTACTCGTCAGGAAAAAATGCTAGAATCGAACTTATTAAATAAATTTAATAAACAAATAAAGTTACTCAGGGATAGTTTTACAATTTAATTTTATCGTGATATTTAAGCAAGAAAACTAAAATATTCGTTTTTAGTTCCAGAAAAATTTAAACATCGTTTCTCCTCAGTAAAAAATGCAAGAATCAAACTTATTAAATAAATTTAATAAACAAATAAAGTTACTCAAGGATATTCTTACAATTTAATTTTATCGTGATATTTAAACAAGAAAACTAAAATTTTCATTTCTAGGTCCAGAAAAATTAAAACATCGTTTCTCCTCAGGAAAAAATGCTAGAATCAAACTTATTAAATAAATTTAATAAACAAATAATGTTACTCAGGGATATTCTTACAATTTAATTTTATCGTGGTATTTAAGCAAGACAACTAAAATATCGTTTTTAGTTCCAGAAAAATTTAAATATCGTTTCTCCTCAGGAAAAATACTAGAATCAAACTTATTCAATAAATTTAATAAACAAATAAAGTTACTCAGGGATATTCTTACAATTTAATTTTATCATGATATTTAAGCGAGAAAACTAAAACATTCGTTTCTAGTTCCAAAATAATAAAAACATCGTTACTCGTCAGGAAAAAATGCTAAAATCAAACTTATTAAATAAATTTAATACGAAAATAAAGTTACTAAGGGATACTCTTACAATTTAATTTTACCATGATATTTAAGCGAGAAAACTAAAACATTCGTTTCTAGTTCCAAAATAATAAAAACATCGTTACTCGTCAGGAAAAAATGCTAGAATCAAACTTATTAAATAAATTTAATACGAAAATAAAGTTACTAAGGGATACTCTTACAATTTAATTTTATCATGATATTTAAGCGAGAAAACTAAAATATTCGTTTCTAGTTCCAAAATAATAAAAACTTCGTTACTTGTCAGGAAAAAATGCTAGAATCAAACTTATTAAATAAATTTAATAAACAAATAAAGTTACTCAGGGATATTCTTACAATTTAATTTTATCGTGATATTTAGCAAGAAAACTAAAATATTCGTTTTTAGTTCCAGAAAAATTTAAACATCGTTACTCGTCAGGAAAAAATGCTAGAATCAAACTTATTAAATAAATTTAATAAACAAATAAAGTTACTCAGGGATAGTCTAACAATTTAATTTTATCATGGTATTTAAGCGAGAAAACTAAAGTATTCGTTTCTAGTTCCAAAATAATAAAAACTTCGTTACTCGTCAGGAAAAAATGCTAGAATTAAACTTATTAAATAAATTTAATAAACAAATAAAGTTACTCAGGGTTATTCTTACAATTTAATTTTATCGTGATATTTATGCGAGAAAACTAAAATATTCGTTTCTAGTTCCAAAATAATAAAAACATCGTTACTCGTCAGGAAAAAATGCTAGAATCAAACTTATTAAATAAATTTAATACACAAATAAAGTTACTCAGGGATATTCTTACAATTCAATTTTAACGTGATATTTAAGCGAGAAAACTAAAATATTCGTTTCTTTTTCCAAAATAATAAAAACATCGTTACTCGTCAGGAAAAAATGCTAGAATCAAACTTATTAAATAAATTTAATACGAAAATAAAGATACTCAGGGATATTCTTACAATTTAATTTTATCATGATATTTAAGCGAGAAAACTAAAATAATCGTTTCTAATTCCAAAATACTAAAAACTTCGTTACTCGTCAGGAAAAAATGCTAGAATCAAACTTATTAAATAAATTTAATACACAAATAAAGTTACTCAGGGATATTCTTACAATTCAATTTTAACGTGATATTTAAGAGAGAAAACTAAAATATTCGTTTCTAGTTCCAAAATAATAAAAACATCGTTACTCGTCAGGAAAAAATGCTAGAATCGAACTTATTAAATAAATTTAATAAACAAATAAAGTTACTCAGGGATAGTTTTACAATTTAATTTTATCGTGATATTTAAGCAAGAAAACTAAAATATTCGTTTTTAGTTCCAGAAAAATTTAAACATCGTTTCTCCTCAGTAAAAAATGCAAGAATCAAACTTATTAAATAAATTTAATAAACAAATAAAGTTACTCAAGGATATTCTTACAATTTAATTTTATCGTGATATTTAAACAAGAAAACTAAAATTTTCATTTCTAGGTCCAGAAAAATTAAAACATCGTTTCTCCTCAGGAAAAAATGCTAGAATCAAACTTATTAAATAAATTTAATAAACAAATAATGTTACTCAGGGATATTCTTACAATTTAATTTTATCGTGGTATTTAAGCAAGACAACTAAAATATCGTTTTTAGTTCCAGAAAAATTTAAATATCGTTTCTCCTCAGGAAAAATACTAGAATCAAACTTATTCAATAAATTTAATAAACAAATAAAGTTACTCAGGGATATTCTTACAATTTAATTTTATCATGATATTTAAGCGAGAAAACTAAAACATTCGTTTCTAGTTCCAAAATAATAAAAACATCGTTACTCGTCAGGAAAAAATGCTAAAATCAAACTTATTAAATAAATTTAATACGAAAATAAAGTTACTAAGGGATACTCTTACAATTTAATTTTACCATGATATTTAAGCGAGAAAACTAAAACATTCGTTTCTAGTTCCAAAATAATAAAAACATCGTTACTCGTCAGGAAAAAATGCTAGAATCAAACTTATTAAATAAATTTAATACGAAAATAAAGTTACTAAGGGATACTCTTACAATTTAATTTTATCATGATATTTAAGCGAGAAAACTAAAATATTCGTTTCTAGTTCCAAAATAATAAAAACTTCGTTACTTGTCAGGAAAAAATGCTAGAATCAAACTTATTAAATAAATTTAATAAACAAATAAAGTTACTCAGGGATATTCTTACAATTTAATTTTATCGTGATATTTAGCAAGAAAACTAAAATATTCGTTTTTAGTTCCAGAAAAATTTAAACATCGTTACTCGTCAGGAAAAAATGCTAGAATCAAACTTATTAAATAAATTTAATAAACAAATAAAGTTACTCAGGGATAGTCTAACAATTTAATTTTATCATGGTATTTAAGCGAGAAAACTAAAGTATTCGTTTCTAGTTCCAAAATAATAAAAACTTCGTTACTCGTCAGGAAAAAATGCTAGAATTAAACTTATTAAATAAATTTAATAAACAAATAAAGTTACTCAGGGTTATTCTTACAATTTAATTTTATCGTGATATTTATGCGAGAAAACTAAAATATTCGTTTTTAGTTCCAGAAAAATTTAAACATCGTTTCTCCTCAGTAAAAAATGCAAGAATCAAACTTATTAAATAAATTTAATAAACAAATAAAGTTACTCAAGGATATTCTTACAATTTAATTTTATCGTGATATTTAAACAAGAAAACTAAAATTTTCGTTTCTAGGTCCTGAAAAATTAAAACATCGTTTCTCCTCAGGAAAAAATGCTAGAATCAAACTTATTAAATAAATTTAATAAACAAATAATGTTACTCAGGGATATTCTTACAATTTCATTTTATCGTGGTATTTAAGCAAGACAACTAAAATATCGTTTTAGTTCCAGAAAAATTTAAATATCGTTTCTCCTCAGGAAAAATACTAGAATCAAACTTATTCAATAAATTTAATAAACAAATAAAGTTACTCAGGAATATTCTTACAATTTAATTTTATCATGATATTTTCGCGAGAAAACTAAATAAACCATTCGTTTCTTTTTCCAAAATAATAAAAACATCGTTACTCGTCAGGAAAAAATGCTAGAATCAAACTTATTAAATAAATTTAATACGAAAATAAAGATACTCAGGGATATTCTTACAATTTAATTTTATCATGATATTTAAGCGAGAAAACTAAAATAATCGTTTCTAATTCCAAAATACTAAAAACTTCGTTACTCGTCAGGAAAAAATGCTAGAAACAAACTTATTAAATAAATTTAATACGAAAATAAAGTTACTAAGGGATACTCTTACAATTTAATTTTATCATGATATTTAAGCGAGAAAACTAAAATATTCGTTTCTAGTTCCAAAATAATAAAAACTTCGTTACTCGTCAGGAAAAAATGCTAGAATCAAACTTATTAAAAAATTTAATAAACAAATAAAGTTACTCAGGGATATTCTTACAATTTTTTATTTTATCGTGATTTTAAACAAGAAAACTAAAATATTCGTTTTTAGTTCCAGAAAAATTTAAACATCGTTTCTCCTCAGGAAAAAATGATAGAATCAAACTTATTAAATAAATTTAATAAACAAATAAAGTTACTCAGGGATATTCTTACAATTTAATTTTATCATGGTATTTAAGCGAGAAAACTAATATATTCGTTTCTAGTTCCAAAATAATAAAAACTTCGTTACTCGTCAGGAAAAAATGCTAGAATTAAACTTATTAAATAAATTTAATAAACAAATAAAGTTACTCAGGGTTATTCTTACAATTTAATTTTATCGTGATATTTATGCGAGAAAACTAAAATATTCGTTTCTAGTTCCAAAATAATAAAAACATCGTTACTCGTCAGGAAAAAATGCTAGAATCAAACTTATTAAATAAATTTAATACACAAATAAAGTTACTCAGGGATATTCTTACAATTCAATTTTAACGTGATATTTAAGCGAGATAACTAAAATATTCGTTTCTAGTTCCAAAATAATAAAAACATCGTTACTCGTCAGGAAAAAATGCTAGAATCGAACTTATTAAATAAATTTAATAAACAAATAAAGTTACTCAGGGATAATTTTACAATTTAATTTTATCGTGATATTTAAGCAAGAAAACTAAAATATTCGTTTTTAGTTCCAGAAAAATTTAAACATCGTTTCTCCTCAGTAAAAAATGCAAGAATCAAAATTATTAAATAAATTTAATAAACAAATAAAGTTACTCAAGGATATTCTTACAATTTAATTTTATCGTGATATTTAAACAAGAAAACTAAAATTTTCGTTTCTAGGTCCAGAAAAATTAAAACATCGTTTCTCCTCAGGAAAAAATGCTAGAATCAAACTTATTAAATAAATTTAATAAACAAATAATGTTACTCAGGGATATTCTTACAATTTAATTTTATCGTGGTATTTAAGCAAGACAACTAAAATATCGTTTTTAGTTCCAGAAAAATTTAAATATCGTTTCTCCTCAGGAAAAATACTAGAATCAAACTTATTCAATAAATTTAATAAACAAATAAAGTTACTAAGGGATATTCTTACAATTTAATTTTATCATGATATTTAAGCGAGAAAACTAAAACATTCGTTTCTAGTTCCAAAATAATAAAAACATCGTTACTCGTCAGGAAAAAATGCTAGAATCAAACTTATTAAATAAATTTAATACGAAAATAAAGTTACTAAGGGATACTCTTACAATTTAATTTTATCATGATATTTAAGCGAGAAAACTAAAACATTCGTTTCTAGTTCCAAAATAATAAAAACATCGTTACTCGTCAGGAAAAAATGCTAGAATCAAACTTATTAAATAAATTTAATACGAAAATAAAGTTACTAAGGGATACTCTTACAATTTAATTTTATCATGATATTTAAGCGAGAAAACTAAAATATTCGTTTCTAGTTCCAAAATAATAAAAACTTCGTTACTTGTCAGGAAAAAATGCTAGAATCAAACTTATTAAATAAATTTAATAAACAAATAAAGTTACTCAGGGATATTCTTACAATTTAATTTTATCGTGATATTTAGCAAGAAAACTAAAATATTCGTTTTTAGTTCCAGAAAAATTTAAACATCGTTACTCGTCAGGAAAAAATGCTAGAATCAAACTTATTAAATAAATTTAATAAACAAATAAAGTTACTCAGGGATAGTCTAACAATTTAATTTTATCATGGTATTTAAGCGAGAAAACTAAAGTATTCGTTTCTAGTTCCAAAATAATAAAAACTTCGTTACTCGTCAGGAAAAAATGCTAGAATTAAACTTATTAAATAAATTTAATAAACAAATAAAGTTACTCAGGGATATTCTTACAATTTAATTTTATCGTGATATTTATGCGAGAAAACTAAAATATTCGTTTCTAGTTCCAAAATAATAAAAACTCGTCAGGAAAAAATGCAAGAATCAAACTTATTAAATAAATTTAATAAACAAATAAAGTTACTCAGGGATAGTCTTACAATTTAATTTTATCATGGTATTTAAGCGAGAAAACTAAAGTATTCGTTTCTAGTTCCAAAATAATAAAAACTTCGTTACTCGTCAGGAAAAAATGCTAGAATCAAACTTATTAAATAAATTTAATACACAAATAAAGTTACTCAGGGATATTCTTACAATTCAATTTTAACGTGATATTTAAGCGAGAAAACTAAAATATTCGTTTCTAGTTCCAAAATAATAAAAACATCGTTACTCGTCAGGAAAAAATGCTAGAATCGAACTTATTAAATAAATTTAATAAACAAATAAAGTTACTCAGGGATAATTTTACAATTTAATTTTATCGTGATATTTAAGCAAGAAAACTAAAATATTCGTTTTTAGTTCCAGAAAAATTTAAACATCGTTTCTCCTCAGTAAAAAATGCAAGAATCAAACTTATTAAATAAATTTAATAAACAAATAAAGTTACTCAAGGATATTCTTACAATTTAATTTTATCGTGATATTTAAACAAGAAAACTAAAATTTTCGTTTCTAGGTCCAGAAAAATTAAAACATCGTTTCTCCTCAGGAAAAAATGCTAGAATCAAACTTATTAAATAAATTTAATAAACAAATAATGTTACTCAGGGATATTCTTACAATTTAATTTTATCGTGGTATTTAAGCAAGACAACTAAAATATCGTTTTTAGTTCCAGAAAAATTTAAATATCGTTTCTCCTCAGGAAAAATACTAGAATCAAACTTATTCAATAAATTTAATAAACAAATAAAGTTACTCAGGGATATTCTTACAATTTAATTTTATCATGATATTTAAGCGAGAAAACTAAAACAGTCGTTTCTAGTTCCAAAATAATAAAAACATCGTTACTCGTCAGGAAAAAATGCTAGAATCAAACTTATTAAATAAATTTAATACGAAAATAAAGTTACTAAGGGATACTCTTACAATTTAATTTTATCATGATATTTAAGCGAGAAAACTAAAACATTCGTTTCTAGTTCCAAAATAATAAAAACATCGTTACTCGTCAGGAAAAAATGCTAGAATCAAACTTATTAAATAAATTTAATACGAAAATAAAGTTACTAAGGGATACTCTTACAATTTAATTTTATCATGATATTTAAGCGAGAAAACTAAAATATTCGTTTCTAGTTCCAAAATAATAAAAACTTCGTTACTTGTCAGGAAAAAATGCTAGAATCAAACTTATTAAATAAATTTAATAAACAAATAAAGTTACTCAGGGATATTCTTACAATTTCATTTTATCGTGATATTTAGCAAGAAAACTAAAACATTCGTTTTTAGTTCCAGAAAAATTTAAACATCGTTACTCGTCAGGAAAAAATGCTAGAATCAAACTTATTAAATAAATTTAATAAACAAATAAAGTTACTCAGGGATAGTCTAACAATTTAATTTTATCATGGTATTTAAGCGAGAAAACTAAAGTATTCGTTTCTAGTTCCAAAATAATAAAAACTTCGTTACTCGTCAGGAAAAAATGCTAGAATTAAACTTATTAAATTAATTTAATAAACAAATAAAGTTACTCAGGGATATTCTTACAATTTAATTTTATCGTGATATTTATGCGAGAAAACTAAAATATTCGTTTCTAGTTCCAAAATAATAAAAACTCGTCAGGAAAAAATGCAAGAATCAAACTTATTAAATAAATTTAATAAACAAATAAAGTTACTCAAGGATATTCTTACAATTTAATTTTATCGTGATATTTAAACAAGAAAACTAAAATTTTCGTTTCTAGGTCCAGAAAAATTAAAACATCGTTTCTCCTCAGGAAAAAATGCTAGAATCAAACTTATTAAATAAATTTAATAAACAAATAATGTTACTCAGGGATATTTTTACAATTTAATTTTATCGTGGTATTTAAGCAAGACAACTAAAATATCGTTTTTAGTTCCAGAAAAATTTAAATATCGTTTCTCCTCAGGAAAAATACTAGAATCAAACTTATTCAATAAATTTGTAACCCAGACCGGAGAAATAACAATACATTTGTAAGGGTTCTTGTCAGACCGGAGAAATAACAAGTAATAGGGTTGTTGTAAATAAGTTTGTACTTACAATTTGGTTCAACAAATAACAAAGATTTATTCACACTTACTACATGGTTGGAGTTGTCGAGTTCCTACTGAACTCTCGTATTGACTATCTGACTATAGACTATACTGAGTAAATAACTAACCTTACGCTACTATATATCTAATTACAAAAGTACTAAGTCAGCAAATAGTTAGCTACTTACGTCAAAGAACATTATTTAGAATATTTGACCTCATTACAACATGCTCTACTTTACTTAAATGTATTCACTAAGAATGTGCTGACTTTGACTTGTTACATTCCTCCCTTTTTCAAACAATTTGCTTCCTGCAAAGGGGCACAATTTACATCTTTATATATAAATGAAAGTCGGGTTAGTTACACCATTTATAACTCAAGAACGGCTGGATCGATTTTGATGATCTAAGATTTGTTGGATTCGTCTTCGCCCCGAATAGCAGAATAACTATTAAAATATCGATTTACGTAAAAAAACAAAAAAATTATTACATTGCACTTTTATTTTTCCACTCTGTGGATAGATGTCGCTAAATTGGCTGCGTTTTACTTTTCCACTATGTGAATAGATGTCACTAAATTGGCTGCGTTACAGTATAATTATAAAGAGCATAGAATTCTTAAAAGTAGTGTACCAAATTGGCTGCGTTACAAAATAATTAGAAAGAGCATAGAATTCTTAAAAGTAGTGTACTAATTTCACATAGAATATATGAGAAATAGACCATATTACTATCTCAATACGCATGCTCATAATGCACCAATCATATGCTAGGAAGTACAGCTAAAATCAAACTAATGTATTTTATAGTAAAATATCATTTTATCTAAACGTAAATGAATGATAATTTTTTTATACAAGTTATATTTAATTTTTTACTATCGGATTTTGCCCTTATAATATATAAATAATCAATACAGTAATATTACAATAAATATTAAAATTTGAAAATTTTAAGCGCCAATTTGCTCTTCTGTCATCTGTCACTGGCCGATAACCTCAAACTTACGTTTTGTTGTGATTGTTTTGTGAAGTATGAATTTTGTTTGAAAAATTCCTGGGATCAATTGTTCCCTCCCGGATTGTAATTTGAATTCATTAATTAATAATGCAATATCTTTTCATTTCTTTCCCAAGATTAGTAAACAGACCAAAATTTCAAATTAAAGATTTCATGTCAACTTCAAACTGGCGGCAATAAAACTGTCACAATTTATGCGCACATGCGCATATGCATCACCGTTCGAGTCACATGGCGTCACAAACATTAGTATTGCCAACATAATTAGAAAAAAATAGAAAAAAGTTTGTCACCCTGGCAAGCTTTTTTCATTTCATAAATTTTCCGGCAGAGGCGCTATAGAAAATAATATGGTCTATTCTCGGAACATTCCATTGCCGCTGTTTGTCAGTATATAACCAATAAAGTTACCTGTAGATTTGTTAGTTTTTTGCGAGTGTTTAAATAATAAATCTTATTTGTTTTCTTATAATTTGTGCGAGAATTATTATTAAAAATGCCGCGACCCAGAAGATCTAATCTTTCCCAACAAAGCCGTAATGCAATTCGGCTTCGTAACAAAACAAAAAATGTTGTGTATCAAAAAGCATTACAATAAACACTATGTTTTCGAAATAATTATTAATTTAAAATTAATTCCACTTCAAATTGAATATTCATAGTTAAGACAGGACAACGTCTGTCGGGTCTGCTAGTATTACACAAAACATAATTTAACTATTATTTCCTTGTTACATACCCTTTTTTTATACCTTAGCTTTTATTAATTTTAAAATAAATATACATAAACACAAAACACTTTTATCACGTACCAATCGAAAAATAGTCCAAATAAACACCACCAACGTCTTATGTTTATTTTATACCGCACAACACTAGAATAAAATTGAAGTTTATACCTCGCATCTCGTTCTTTCTTGCGGTTATATGTGAATGTCAAATTTGGTTTGAATTTCTTCTTGTTGTGCTGCTTATGTCGTCTAAATATCGAATCTCGTTTGCTCGTACTTCTTTTCTTCTTTTGGCCATTTGTTCTGGAGTTCTTTAATTGATGTGGATTCTTCCTATCGTACTGTTTTCTTTGTTCTTTATTTCTCTGAAACAGTTTGCTGCTTTCGAACTTAATGCTGATCTGTCCAACTTCGTCATTTCCTTCATTAACCGCTTGTGAAATTTCCTCAATACCCGTACCCTCTATTAAGACATCATTTTTAACCCCTGATGCTAAATCTAGTGTTGTGAATAGATTTGCATCCCCTAACTGATCCAAAGTTTCTTGCATATTAGCAACAGGGAAATAGTCCCTTTTTGTCACTGCATTTAAGCCTCGAAAGTCTATGCAAACTCTGATCTTCTTTTCTCCGCTCTCTGATTTCTTGGGTACCATGACAACAGGCGCTGACCATGGCTAATCAGATGGCTCTATCACCCCAGAATCAAGCATTTTCTTGATTTCTTTCTTTAAGGGCTCCTTCTGACTAAACGGCACCCTGTACGGTGCTTTCGCTATTGGTTGCACATCCCCTGTAATTATTCTATGTTTTACCTTGTGTGTGCACCCCAATTTGGTATCCTCCCAGAGAAACACATCCTCGTATTCTCTCAGTAGTACCAACAATTCCTGTTTCACCTCGTGAGACAGGTAATTTAACTGCAATTGCTCTTCCATTTTCCTTGTGCCCAGTTTTCTCTGAACTGCATTTATTTGAACCTTATTTGACTTTATTTCCCTTAGTCCTTCTGGTTCCTCGTTATATATTTCTGATTTTCCTAGGATTGTATTTTTACTTACTATTATCTCCTTGTTGGTAATGTTGATCAACTTCACGGGTATCTCCTTTTTTGCTTTTGTGAGTACTCTTGCTACCATTAACCCGTGTATTTTTACTTCTACAGGTTCTACCAAGATATCGTGTCCAGGGTTCATGACGTCCTGAACGGCTGTACACATAAATTCACAATTTGGTAAAATCATTTCTGTACTCTTCAGTCTAACCAATCCACTGGTTTGTGTAACTGGTTTTTGTTGCTTTAGCGTACGGACCTTCATCTTGCAAATTTCTGCATCCATGTTTGATAACTTGCTATCAGCCTGCTTGTCTTCCGTGTTATCGCCCTGACCTACGTCAACTTCGTCACGCCTCCTCACTGCGTCACAGTGTTCTCGTGTTTCCAAACTAGCTGTCGTCAGCATTTCTGTCGCTACGCTGTCCGCCATCATTCTGATGCTTGTATTACGTAACACAACTTCCTCTGTGCAATAGTTGATACTTGCATTAAAAAATTTGAAAAAATCGCGACCCAAAATACCATCTGCTTCTAATTTTAAATTATCAGAACAAACAACACAATTGAAGTTAAGTTTCAACTCATTAAAATAAAATTTTACGTCAGTTACTCCAAAATAAACTAATTCGCAACCTGAAATTGAAGTTAACGTACCGACGTTTTTCGACTCTATTTGTTGCCCCTCAACAATATTTCTTTTTATTAATGAAACAGCCGAACCCGTATCTACTAAAAGTTTTACTGATTTATTATTTATAAAAGCTATAACAAAATTTAGAATATCTACAATTTCTGAATTTTTACTGATTTGAGTGATTATTATTGGTTTATTTTGACTTACTAATACCTCCCGCGGTGGGGCGCGTGCGAGAGGGATCGCTCGTTTAAATGCTGTGTGTTACGTGTATCTTGCGTATATCTGTTTTGATTTTCAACTCTGTTGTTTCTGTGGTATCCATTACCTTGATCTGGCGGCGGGTTTCTGTATCTGCTTGTGTTGTAACTTCTATCTGGTAATTGTAATTTTCATTCCTCGGATAATTGTAATTTTCTTCCCTCTGGTAGTTGTAATTTTCTTCCCTTGGATAGTAGTAATTTTCTTCCCTATGATAATGGTAATTTTTCTTCCCTCGGATAGTGATTCGCTCGTTGACGCTGATGCTGTTGCTGACACTGCCTGGCATAGTGGTTGCCATTGCAAATGTAACATTGTACAGAGCGTCTTCTCTCGTTGTAATTTGATCTTCTTTGGCCGTACATCTTTCTTGAGTCACTTATTTGCTTGTTGTAATTGAATCCATGAATTTCAATTTACCAAACATTTTGTTCGTGTAGATTGGAAAAAAAAAAATTCGCAAATCGCTGCCATCATTTGTATCGGAGAGAATACAACTGTTGTTATTGTTGAATTCCTAATACTTGCTTTTCCGCGAGTGAACCAAAAACGATTGGCCACCCTGATCTGACAAAATATCCCACCGCTTGTCACCAATTTGTAACCTCCCTTATTTAAAGGAGAATTAACAAATAATTTATATGGGTTCTTGTCAGACTGGAGAAAGGACAAGTACTAGGGTTGTTGTAAATAAGTTTGTACTTACAATTTGGTTCAACAAATAACAAAGATTTATTCACACTTACTACATGGTTGGAGTTGTCGAGTTCCTACTGAACTCTCGTATTGACTATCTGACTATCGACTATACTGAGTAAATAACTAACCTTACGCTACTATATATCTAATTACAAAAGTACTAAGTCAGCAAATAGTTAGCTACTTACGTCAAAGAACATTATTTAGAATATTTGACCTCATTACAACATGCTCTACTTTACTTAAATGTATTCACTAAGAATGTGCTGACTTTGACTTGTTACAAATTTAATAAACAAATAAAGTTACTCAGGGATATTCTTACAATTTAATTTTATCATGATATTTAAGCGAGAAAACTAAAACATTCGTTTCTAGTTCCAAAATAATAAAAACATCGTTACTCGTCAGGAAAAAATGCTAGAATCAAACTTATTAAATAAATTTAATACGAAAATAAAGTTACTAAGGGATACTCTTACAATTTAATTTTATCATGATATTTAAGCGAGAAAACTAAAATATTCGTTTCTAGTTCCAAAATAATAAAAACTTCGTTACTCGTCAGGAAAACATTCTAGAATCGAACTTATTAAAAAAATCTATTAAACAAATAAAGTTACTCAGGGATATTTTTACAATTTAATTTTATCATGATATTTAAGCGAGAAAACTAAAACATTCGTTTCTAGGTCCAAAATAATAAAAACATCGTTACTCGTCAGGAAAAAATTCTAGAATCGAACTAATTAAATAAATTTAATAAACAAATAAAGTTACTCAGGGATATTCTTACAATTTAATTTTATCATGATATTTTCGTGAGAAAACTAAATAAATCATTCGTTTCTTGTTCCAAAATAATAAAAACATCGTTACTCGTCAGGAAAAAATGCTAGAATCAAATTTAAATAAATTTAATACGAAAATAATGATACTCAGGGATATTCTTACAATTTAATTTTATCATGATATTTAAGCGAGAAAACTAAAATAATCGTTTCTAATTCCAAAATACTAAAAACTTCGTTACTCGTCAGGAACAAATGCTAGAATCAAACTTATTAAATAAATTTAATAAACAAATAAAGTTACTCAGGGATATTCTTACAATTTAATTTTATCGTGATATTTAGCAAGAAAACTAAAATATTCGTTTTTAGTTCCAGAAAAATTTAAACATCGTTTCTCCTCAGGAAAAAATGATAGAATCAAACTTATTAAATAAATTTAATAAACAAATAAAGTTACTCAGGGATAGTCTTACAATTTAATTTTATCATGGTATTTAAGCGAGAAAACTAAAGTATTCGTTTCTAGTTCCAAAATAATAAAAACTTCGTTACTCGTCAGGAAAAAATGCTAGAATTAAACTTATTAAATAAATTTAATAAACAAATAAAGTTACTCATGGTTATTCTTACAATTTAATTTTATCGTGATATTTATGCGAGAAAACTAAAATATTCGTTTCTAGTTCCAAAATAATAAAAACATCGTTACTCGTCAGGAAAAAATGCTAGAATCAAACTTATTAAATAAATTTAATACACAAATAAAGTTACTCAGGGATATTCTTACAATTCAATTTTAACGTGATATTTAAGCGAGAAAACTAAAATATTCGTTTCTAGTTCCAAAATAATAAAAACATCGTTACTCGTCAGGAAAAAATGCTAGAATCGAACTTATTAAATAAGTTTAATAAACAAATAAAGTTACTCAGGGATAATCTTACAATTTAATTTTATCGTGATATTTAAGCAAGAAAACTAAAATATTCGTTTTTAGTTCCAGAAAAATTTAAACATCGTTTCTCCTCAGTAAAAAATGCAAGAATCAAACTTATTAAATAAATTTAATAAACAAATAAAGTTACTCAGGGATATTCTTACAATTTAATTTTATCGTGATATTTAAGCAAGAAAACTAAAATATTCGTTTTTAGTTCTAGAAAAATTTAAATATCGTTTCTCCTCAGGAAAAAATGATAGAATCAAACTTATTAAATAAATTTAATAAACAAATAAAGTTACTCAGGGATATTCTTACAATTTAATTTTATCGTGATATTTAAGCGAGAAAACTGAAATATTCTTTTCTAGTTCCAAAATAATAAAATCATCGTTACTTGTCAGGAAAAAATGCTAGAATCAAACTTATTAATTAAATTTAATAAACAAATAAAGTTACTCAGGGATATTCTTACAATTTAATTTTATCGTGATATTTAAGCAAGAAAACTAAAATATTCGTTTTTAGTTCCAGAAAAATTTAAATATCGTTTCTCCTCAGGAAAAAATGCTAGAATCAAACTTATTAAATAAATTTAATAAACAAATAAAGTTACTCAGGGATATTCTTACAATTTAATTTTATCATGATATTTTCGCGAGAAAACTAAATCATTCGTTACTTGTTCCAAAATAATAAAAACATCGTTACTCGTCAGGAAAAATGCTAGAATCAAACTTATTAAATAAATTTAATACGAAAATAAAGATACTCAGGGATATTCTTACAATTTCATTTTATCATGATATTTAAGCGAGAAAACTAAAATAATCGTTTCTAATTCCAAAATACTAAAAACTTCGTTACTCGTCAGGAAAAAATGCTAGAATCAAACTTATTAAATAAATTTAATAAACAAATAAAGTTACTCAGGGATATTCTTACAATACAAAATATTCGTTATTAGTTCCAGAAAAATTTAAACATCGTTTCTCCTCAGGAAAAAATGCTAGAACCAAACTTATTAAATAAATTTAATAAACAAATAGTGTTACTTAGGGATATTCTTACAATTTAATTTTATCGTGATATTTAAGCAAGAAAACTAAAATATCGTTTTTAGCTCCAGAAAAATTTATATATCGTTTCTCCTCAGGACAAAATGCTAGAATCAAACTTATTAAATAAATTTAATAAACAAATAATGTTACTCAGGGATATTCTTCCAATTTAATTTTATCGTGATATTTAAGCAAAAAAACTAAAATATCGTTTTTAGTTCGAGAAAAATTTAAATATCGTTTCTCCTCAGGTAAAAATGCTAGAATCAAACTTATTAAATAAATTTAATAAACAAATAAAGTTACTCAGGGATATTCTTACAATTCAATTTTATCGTGATATTTAAGCGAGAAAACTAAAATATTCGTTTCTAGTTCCAAAATAATAAAAACATCGTTACTCGTCAGGAAAAAATGCTAGAATCGAACTTATTAAATAAATTTAATAAACAAATAAAGTTACTCAGGGATATTCTTACAATTTAATTTTATTATGATATTTAAGCGAGAAAACTAAAATATTCGTTTCTAGTTCCAAAATACTAAAAACAAATAATGTTACTCAGGGATAATCTTACAATTTAATTTTATCGTGATATTTAAGCAAGAAAACTAAAATATCGTTTTTAGTTCCAGATAAATTTAAATATCGTTTCTCCTAGGGTAAAAATGCTAGAATCAATCTTATTAAATAAATTTAATAAACAAATAACGTTACTCAGGGATATTCTTACAATTTAATTTTATCGTGATATTTAAGCGAAAAAACTAAAGTACTCGTTTCTAGTTCCAAAATAATAAAAACTTCGTTACTCGTCAGGAAAAAATGCTAGAATTAAACTTATTAAATAAATTTAATAAACAAATAAAGTTACTCAGGGATATTCTTACAATTTAATTTTATCGTGATATTTAAGCGAGAAAACTAAAGTACTCGTTTCTAGTTCCAAAATAATAAAAACTTCGTTACTCGTCAGGAAAAAATGCTAGAATCAAACTTATTAAATAAATTTAATAAACAAATAAAGTTACTGAGGGATATTCTTAAAATTCAATTTTATCGTGATATTTATGCGAGAAAACTAAAATATTCGTTTCTAGTTCCAAAATAATAAAAACATCGTTACTCGTCAGGAAAAAATGCTAGAATCAAACTTATTAAATATATTTAATACACAAATAAAGTTACTCAGGGATATTCTTACAATTCAATTTTATCGTGATATTTAAGCGAGAAAACTAAAATATTCGTTTCTAGTTCCAAAATAATAAAAACATCGTTTCTCCTCAGGAAAAAATGATAGAATCAAACTTATTAAATAAATTTAATAAACAAATAAAGTTACTCAGGGATAGTCTTACAATTTAATTTTATCATGGTATTTAAGCGAGAAAACTAAAGTATTCGTTTCTAGTTAAAAAATAATAAAAACTTCGTTACTCGTCAGGAAAAAATGCTAGAATTAAACTTATTAAATAAATTTAATAAACAAATAAAGTTACTCAGGGATATTCTTACAATTTAATTTTATCGTGATATTTATGCGAGAAAACTAAAATATTCGTTTCTAGTTCCAAAATAATAAAAACATCGTTACTCGTCAGGAAAAAATGCTAGAATCGAACTTCATAAATAAATTTAATAAACAAATAAAGTTACTCAGGGATATACTTACAATTTAATTTTATCATGATATTTAAGCGAGAAAACTAAAATATTCGTTTCTAGGTCCAGAAAAATTAAAACATCGTTACTACTCAGGCAGAAATGCTAGAATCGAACTTATTAAATAAATTTAATACGAAAATAAAGTTACTCAGGGATATTCTTACAATTTAATTTTATCAAGATATTTAAGCGAGAAAACTAAAATATTCGTTTCTAGTTCCAAAATACTAAAAACTTCGTTACTCGTCAGGAAAAAATGCTAGAATCAAACTTATTAAATAAATTTAATAAACAAATAAAGTTACTCAGGGATATTCTTACAATTTAATTTTATCATGATATTTAAGCGAGAAAACTAAAATATTCGTTTCTAGTTCCAAAATACTTAAAACTTCGTTACTCGCCAGGAAAAAATGCTAGAATCGAACTTATTAAAATAATCTAATAAACAAATAAAGTTACTCAGGGATATTCTTACATTTTAATTTTATCATGATATTTAAGCGAGAAAACTAAAACATTCTTTTCTAGTTCCAAAATAATAAAAACATCGTTACTCGTCAGGAAAAAATGCTAGAATCGAACTTATTAAATAAATTTAATAAACAAATAAAGTTACTCAGGGATATACTTACAATTTAATTTTAACGTGATATTTAAGCAAGAAAACTAAAATATTCGTTTTTAGTTCCAGAAAAATTTAAACATCGTTTCTCCTCAGGAAAAAATGCAAGAATCAAACTTATTAAATAAATTTAATAAACAAATAAAGTTACTCAGGGATATTCTTACAATTTAATTTTATCGTGATATTTAAACAAGAAAACTAAAATATTCGTTTCTAGGTCCAGAAAAATTAAAACATCGTTACTCCTCAGGTAAAAATGCTAGAATCGAACTTATTAAATAAATTTAATACGAAAATAAAGTTACTCAGGGATATTCTTACAATTTAATTTTATCATGATATTTACGCGAGAAAAGTAAAATATTCGTTTCTAGTTCCAAAATACTAAAAACTTCGTTACTCGTCAGAAAAAAATGCTAGAATCAAACTTATTAAATAAATTTAATAAACAAATAAAGTTACTCAGGGATAGTCTTACAATTTAATTTTATCATGGTATTTAAGCGAGAAAACTAAAGTACTCGTTTCTAGTTCCAAAATAATAAAAACTTCGTTACTCGTCAGGAAAAAATGCTAGAATTAAACTTATTAAATAAATTTAATAAACAAATAAAGTTACTCAGGGATATTCTTACAATTTAATTTTATCGTGATATTTAAGCGAGAAAACTAAAATATTCTTTTCTAGTTCCAAAATAATAAAAACCGTTACTTGTCACGAAAAAATGCTAGAATCAAACTTATTAAATACATTTAATACACAAATAAAGTTACTCAGGGATATTCTTACAATTTAATTTTATCGTGATATTTAAACAAGAAAACTAAAATATTCGCTTTTAGTTCCAGATAAATTTAAACATCGTTTCTCCTCAGGAAAAAATGCTAGAATCAAACTTATTAAATAAATTTAATAAACAAATAATGTTACTCAGGGATATTCTTACAATTTAATTTTATCGTGATATTTAAGCAAGAAAACTAAAATATCGTTTTTACTCCAGAAAAATTTATATATCGTTTCTCCTCAGGACAAAATGCTAGAATCAAACTTATTAAATAAATTTAATAAACAAATAATGTTACTCAGGGATAATCTTACAATTTAATTTTATCGTGATATTTAAGCAAGAAAACTAAAATATCGTTTTTAGTTCCAGAAAAATTTAAATATCGTTTCTCCTAGGGTAAAAATGCTAGAATCAAACTTATTAAATAAATTTAATAAACAAACTCAGGGTTATTCTTACAATTTAATTTTATCGTGATATTTATGCGAGAAAACTAAAATATTCGTTTCTAGTTCCAAAATAATAAAAACATCGTTACTCGTCAGGAAAAAATGCTAGAATCAAACTTATTAAATAAATTTAATACACAAATAAAGTTACTCAGGGATATTCTTACAATTCAATTTTAACGTGATATTTAAGCGAGAAAACTAAATTATTCGTTTCTAGTTCCAAAATAATAAAAACATCGTTACTCGTCAGGAAAAAATGCTAGAATCGAACTTATTAAATAAATTTAATAAACAAATAAAGTTACTCAGGGATAATCTTACAATTTAATTTTATCGTGATATTTAAGCAAGAAAACTAAAATATTCGTTTTTAGTTCCAGAAAAATTTAAACATCGTTTCTCCTCAGTAAAAAATGCAAGAATCAAACTTATTAAATAAATTTAATAAACAAATAAAGTTACTCAAGGATATTCTTACAATTTAATTTTATCGTGATATTTAAACAAGAAAACTAAAATATCGTTTTTAGTTCCAGAAAAATTTAAATATCGTTTCTCCTCAGGTAAAAATGCTAGAATCAAACTTATTAAATAAATTTAATAAACAAATAAAGTTACTCAGGGATATTCTTACAATTTAATTTTATCGTGATATTTAAGCAAGAAAACTAAAATATTCGTTTTTATATCTTATAATATTTAAACATCGTTTCTCCTCAGGAAAAAATGCTAGAATCAAACTTATTAAATAAATTTAATAAACAAATAAAGTTACTCAGGGATATTCTTACAATTTAATTTTATCATGATATTTTCGCGAGAAAACTAAATAAATCATTCGTTTCTTGTTCCAAAATAATAAAAACATCGTTACTCGTCAGGAAAAAATGCTAGAATCAAACTTATTAAATAAATTTAATACGAAAATAAAAATACTCAGGGATATTCTTACAATTTAATTTTATCATGATATTTAAGCGAGAAAACTAAAATAATCGTTTCTAATTCCAAAATACTAAAAACTTCGTTACTCGTCAGGAAAAAATGCTAGAATCAAACTTATTAAATAAATTTAATAAACAAATAAAGTTACTCAGGGATATTCTTACAATTTAATTTTATCATGATATTTTCGCGAGAAAACTAAATAAATCATACGTTTCTTGTTCCAAAATAATAAAAACAGCGTTACTCGTCAGGAAAAAATGCTAGAATCAAACTTATTAAATAAATTTAATACGAAAATAAAGATACTCAGGGATATTCTTACAATTTAATTTTATCATGATATTTAAGCGAGAAAACTAAAATAATCGTTTCTAATTCCAAAATATTAAAAACTTCGTTACTCGTCAGGAAAAAATGCTAGAATCAAACTTATTAAATAAATTTAATAAACAAATAAAGTTACTCAGGGCTATTCTTACAATTTAATTTTATCGTGATTTTTAGCAAGAAAACTAAAATATTCGTTTTTAGTTCCAGAAAAATTTAAATATCGTTTCTCCTCAGTAAAAAATGCAAGAATCAAACTTATTAAATAAATTTAATAAACAAATAAAGTTACTCAAGGATATTCTTACAATTTAATTTTATCGTGATATTTAAACAAGAAAACTAAAATATTCGTTTTTAGTTCCAGAAAAATTTAAACATCGTTTCTCCTCAGGAAAAAATGATAGAATCAAACTTATTAAATAAATTTAATAAACAAATAAAGTTACTCAGGGATAGTCTTACAATTTAATTTTATCATGGTATTTAAGCGAGAAAACTAAAGTATTCGTTTCTAGTTCCAAAATAATAAAAACTTCGTTACTCGTCAGGAAAAAATGCTAGAATCAAACTTATTAAATAAATTTAATACGAAAATAAAGTTACTCAGGGATATTCTTACAATTTAATTTTATCATGATATTTAAGCGAGAAAACTAAAATAATCGTTTCTAATTCCAAAATACTAAAAACTTCGTTACTCGTCAGGAAAAAATGCTAGAATCAAACTTATTAAATAAATTTAATAAACAAATAAAGTTACTCAGGGATATTCTTACAATTTAATTTTATCGTGATATTTAAGCAAGAAAACTAAAATATTCGTTTTTAGTTCCAGAAAAATTTAAACATCGTTTCTCCTCAGGAAAAAATGATAGAATCAAACTTATTAAATAAATTTAATAAACAAATAAAGTTACTCAGGGATAGTCTTACAATTTAATTTTATCATGGTATTTAAGCGAGAAAACTAAAGTATTCGTTTCTAGTTCCAAAATAATAAAAACTTCGTTACTCGTCAGGAAAAAATGCTAGAATTAAACTTATTAAATAAATTTAATAAACAAATTAAGTTACTCAGGGATATTCTTACAATTTAATTTTATCGTGATATTTATGCGAGAAAACTAAAATATTCGTTTCTAGTTCCAAAATAATAAAAACATCGTTACTCGTCAGGAAAAAATGCTAGAATCAAACTTATTAAATAAATTTAATACACAAATAAAGTTACTCAGGGATATTCTTACAATTCAATTTTAACGTGATATTTAAGCGAGAAAACTAAAATATTCGTTTCTAGTTCCAAAATAATAAAAACATCGTTACTCGTCAGGAAAAAATGCTAGAATCAAACTTATTAAATAAATTTAATAAACAAATAAAGTTACTCAGGGCTATTCTTACAATTTAATTTTATCGTGATTTTTAGCAAGAAAACTAAAATATTCGTTTTTAGTTCCAGAAAAATTTAAATATCGTTTCTCCTCAGTAAAAAATGCAAGAATCAAACTTATTAAATAAATTTAATAAACAAATAAAGTTACTCAGGGATATTCTTACAATTTAATTTTATCGTGATATTTATGCGAGAAAACTAAAATATTCGTTTCTAGTTCCAAAATAATAAAAACATCGTTACTCGTCAGGAAAAAATGCTAGAATCAAACTTATTAAATAAATTTAATACGAAAATAAAGTTACTCAGGGATATTCTTACAATTTAATTTTATCATGATATTTAAGCGAGAAAACTAAAATAATCGTTTCTAATTCCAAAATACTAAAAACTTCGTTACTCGTCAGGAAAAAATGCTAGAATCAAACTTATTAAATAAATTTAATAAACAAATAAAGTTACTCAGGGATATTCTTACAATTTAATTTTATCGTGATATTTAAGCAAGAAAACTAAAATATTCGTTTTTAGTTCCAGAAAAATTTAAACATCGTTTCTCCTCAGGAAAAAATGATAGAATCAAACTTATTAAATAAATTTAATAAACAAATAAAGTTACTCAGGGATAGTCTTACAATTTAATTTTATCATGGTATTTAAGCGAGAAAACTAAAGTATTCGTTTCTAGTTCCAAAATAATAAAAACTTCGTTACTCGTCAGGAAAAAATGCTAGAATTAAACTTATTAAATAAATTTAATAAACAAATTAAGTTACTCAGGGATATTCTTACAATTTAATTTTATCGTGATATTTATGCGAGAAAACTAAAATATTCGTTTCTAGTTCCAAAATAATAAAAACATCGTTACTCGTCAGGAAAAAATGCTAGAATCAAACTTATTAAATAAATTTAATACACAAATAAAGTTACTCAGGGATATTCTTACAATTCAATTTTAACGTGATATTTAAGCGAGAAAACTAAAATATTCGTTTCTAGTTCCAAAATAATAAAAACATCGTTACTCGTCAGGAAAAAATGCTAGAATCAAACTTATTAAATAAATTTAATAAACAAATAAAGTTACTCAGGGATATTCTTACAATTTAATTTTATCGTGATATTTAAGCAAGAAAACTAAAATATTCGTTTTTGGTTCCAGAAAAATTTAAATATCGTTTCTCCTCAGGAAAAAATGCTAGAATCAAACTTATTAAATAAATTTAATAAACAAATAAAGTTACTCAGGGATATTCTTACAATTTAATTTTATCATGATATTTTCGCGAGAAAACTAAATAAATCATACGTTTCTTGTTCCAAAATAATAAAAACATCGTTACTCGTCAGGAAAAAATGCTAGAATCAAACTTATTAAATAAATTTAATACGAAAATAAAGATACTCAGGGATATTCTTACAATTTAATTTTATCATGATATTTAAGCGAGAAAACTAAAATAATCGTTTCTAATTCCAAAATACTAAAAACTTCGTTACTCGTCAGGAAAAAATGCTAGAATCAAACTTATTAAATAAATTTAATAAACAAATAAAGTTACTCAGGCCTATTCTTACAATTTAATTTTATCGTGATTTTTAGCAAGAAAACTAAAATATTCGTTTTTAGTTCCAGAAAAATTTAAATATCGTTTCTCCTCAGTAAAAAATGCAAGAATCAAACTTATTAAATAAATTTAATACACAAATAAAGTTACTCAGGGATATTCTTACAATTCAATTTTAACGTGATATTTAACCGAGAAAACTAAAATATTCGTTTCTAGTTCCAAAATAATAAAAACATCGTTACTCGTCAGGAAAAAATGCTAGAATCGAACTTATTAAATAAATTTAATAAACAAATAAAGTTACTCAGGGATAATCTTACAATTTAATTTTATCGTGATATTTAAGCAAGAAAACTAAAATATTCGTTTTTAGTTCCACAAAAATTTAAACATCGTTTCTCCTCAGGAAAAAATGCAAGAATCAAACTTATTAAATAAATTTAATAAACAAATAAAGTTACTCAAGGATATTCTTACAATTTAATTTTATCGTCATATTTAAACAAGAAAACTAAAATTTTCGTTTCTTGGTCCAGAAAAATTAAAACATCGTTTCTCCTCAGGAAAAAATGCTAGAATCAAACTTATTAAATAAATTTAATAAACAAATAATGTTACTCAGGGATATTCTTACAATTTAATTTTATCGTGGTATTTAAGCAAGACAACTAAAATATCGTTTTTAGTTCCAGAAAAATTTAAATATCGTTTCTCCTCAGGAAAAATACTAGAATCAAACTTATTCAATAAATTTAATAAACAAATAAAGTTACTCAGGGATATTCTTACAATTTAATTTTATCATGATATTTAAGCGAGAAAACTAAAACATTCGTTTCTAGTTCCAAAATAATAAAAACATCGTTATTCGTCAGGAAAAAATGCTAGAATTAAACTTATTAAATAAATTTAATACGAAAATAAAGTTACTAAGGGATACTCTTACAATTTAATTTTATCATGATATTTAAGCGAGAAAACTAAAATATTCGTTTCTAGTTCCAAAATAATAAAAACTTCGTTACTCGTCAGGAAAAAATTCTAGAATCAAACTTATTAAATAAATTTAATAAACAAATAAAGTTACTCAGGGATATTCTTACAATTTAATTTTATCGTGATAATTAAGCAAGGAAACTAAAATATTCGTTTTTAGTTCCAGAAAAATTTAAATATAGTTTCTCCTCAGGAAAAAATGCTAGAATCAAACTTATTAAATAAATTTAATAAACAAATAAAGTTACTCAGGGATATTCTTACAATTTAATTTTATCGTGATATTTAAGCAAGAAAACTAAAATATTCGTTTTTAGTTCCAGAAAAATTTAAATATCGTTTCTCCTCAGGAAAAAATGATAGGATCAAACTTATTAAATAAATTTAATAAACAAATAAAGTTACTCAGGGATATTCTTACAATTTAATTTTATCGTGATATTTAAGCGAGAAAACTGAAATATTCTTTTCTAGTTCCAAAATAATAAAATCATCGTTACTTGTCAGGAAAAAATGCTAGAATCAAACTTATTAAATAAATTTAATAAACAAATAAAGTTACTCAGGGATATTCTTACAATTTAATTTTATCGTGATATTTAAGCAAGAAAACTAAAATATTCGTTTTTAGTTCCAGAAAAATTTAAATATCGTTTCTCCTCAGGAAAAAATGCTAGAATCAAACTTATTAAATAAATTTAATAAACAAATAAAGTTACTCAGGGATATTCTTACAATACAAAATATTCGTTATTAGTTCCAGAAAAATTTAAACATCGTTTCACCTCAGGAAAAAATGCTAGAATCAAACTTATTAAATAAATTTAATAAACAAATAGTGTTACTCAGGGATATTCTTACAATTGAATTTTATCGTGATATTTAAGCAAGAAAACTAAAATATCGTTTTTAGCTCCAGAAAAATTTATATATCGTTTCTCCTCAGGACAAAATGCTAGAATCAAACTTATTAAATAAATTTAATAAACAAATAATGTTACTCAGGGATATTCTTACAATTTAATTTTATCGTGATATTTAAGCAAGAAAACTAAAATATCGTTTTTAGTTCCAGAAAAATTTAAATATCGTTTCTCCTCAGGTAAAAATGCTAGAATCAAACTTATTAAATAAATTTAATACACAAATAAAGTTACTCAGGGATATTCTTACAATTCAATTTTAACGTGATATTTAAGCGAGAAAACTAAAATATTCGTTTCTAGTTCCAAAATAATAAAAACATCGTTACTCGTCAGGAAAAAATGCTAGAATCGAACTTATTAAATAAATTTAATAAACAAATAAAGTTACTCAGGGATATTCTTACAATTTAATTTTATCGTGATATTTAAGCAAGAAAACTAAAATATTCGTTTTTAGTTCCAGAAAAATTTAAATATCGTTTCTCCTCAGGAAAAAATGCTAGAATCAAACTTATTAAATAAATTTAATAAACAAATAAAGTTACTCAGGGATATTCTTACAATTTAATTTTATCATGATATTTTCGCGAGAAAACTAAATAAATCATACGTTTCTTGTTCCAAAATAATAAAAACATCGTTACTCGTCAGGAAAAAATGCTAGAATCAAACTTATTAAATAAATTTAATACGAAAATAAAGATACTCAGGGATATTCTTACAATTTAATTTTATCATGATATTTAAGCGAGAAAACTAAAATAATCGTTTCTAATTCCAAAATACTAAAAACTTCGTTACTCGTCAGGAAAAAATGCTAGAATCAAACTTATTAAATAAATTTAATAAACAAATAAAGTTACTCAGGGCTATTCTTACAATTTATTTTTATCGTGATTTTTAGCAAGAAAACTAAAATATTCGTTTTTAGTTCCAGAAAAATTTAAATATCGTTTCTCCTCAGTAAAAAATGCAAGAATCAAACTTATTAAATAAATTTAATAAACAAATAAAGTTACTCAAGGATATTCTTACAATTTAATTTTATCGTGATATTTAAACAAGAAAACTAAAATATTCGTTTTTAGTTCCAGAAAAATTTAAACATCGTTTCTCCTCAGGAAAAAATGATAGAATCAAACTTATTAAATAAATTTAATAAACAAATAAAGTTACTCAGGGATAGTCTTACAATTTAATTTTATCATGGTATTTAAGCGAGAAAACTAAAATATTCGTTTTTAGTTCCAGAAAAATTTAAACATCGTTTCTCCTCAGGAAAAAATGATAGAATCAAACTTATTAAATAAATTTAATAAACAAATAAAGTTACTCAGGGATAGTCTTACAATTTAATTTTATCATGGTATTTAAGCGAGAAAACTAAAGTATTCGTTTCTAGTTCCAAAATAATAAAAACTTCGTTACTCGTCAGGAAAAAATGCTAGAATTAAACTTATTAAATAAATTTAATAAACAAATAAAGTTACTCAGGGATATTCTTACAATTTAATTTTATCGTGATATTTATGCGAGAAAACTAAAATATTCGTTTCTAGTTCCAAAATAATAAAAACATCGTTACTCGTCAGGAAAAAATGCTAGAATCAAACTTATTAAATAAATTTAATACGAAAATAAAGATACTCAGGGATATTCTTACAATTTAATTTTATCATGATATTTAAGCGAGAAAACTAAAATAATCGTTTCTAATTCCAAAATACTAAAAACTTCGTTACTCGTCAGGAAAAAATGCTAGAATCAAACTTATTAAATAAATTTAATAAACAAATAAAGTTACTCAGGGCTATTCTTACAATTTAATTTTATCGTGATTTTTAGCAAGAAAACTAAAATATTCGTTTTTAGTTCCAGAAAAATTTAAATATCGTTTCTCCTCAGTAAAAAATGCAAGAATCAAACTTATTAAATAAATTTAATAAACAAATAAAGTTACTCAAGGATATTCTTACAATTTAATTTTATCGTGTTATTTAAACAAGAAAACTAAAATATTCGTTTTTAGTTCCAGAAAAATTTAAACATCGTTTCTCCTCAGGAAAAAATGATAGAATCAAACTTATTAAATAAATTTAATAAACAAATAAAGTTACTCAGGGATAGTCTTACAATTTAATTTTATCATGGTATTTAAGCGAGAAAACTAAAGTATTCGTTTCTAGTTCCAAAATAATAAAAACTTCGTTACTCGTCAGGAAAAAATGCTAGAATTAAACTTATTAAATAAATTTAATAAACAAATAAAGTTACTCAGGGATATTCTTACAATTTAATTTTATCGTGATATTTATGCGAGAAAACTAAAATATTCGTTTCTAGTTCCAAAATAATAAAAACATCGTTACTCGTCAGGAAAAAATGCTAGAATCAAACTTATTAAATAAATTTAATACGAAAATAAAGTTACTCAGGGATATTCTTACAATTTAATTTTATCATGATATTTAAGCGAGAAAACTAAAATAATCGTTTCTAATTCCAAAATACTAAAAACTTCGTTACTCGTCAGGAAAAAATGCTAGAATCAAACTTATTAAATAAATTTAATAAACAAATAAAGTTACTCAGGGATATTCTTACAATTTAATTTTATCGTGATATTTAAGCAAGAAAACTAAAATATTCGTTTTTAGTTCCAGAAAAATTTAAACATCGTTTCTCCTCAGGAAAAAATGATAGAATCAAACTTATTAAATAAATTTAATAAACAAATAAAGTTACTCAGGGATAGTCTTACAATTTAATTTTATCATGGTATTTAAGCGAGAAAACTAAAGTATTCGTTTCTAGTTCCAAAATAATAAAAACTTCGTTACTCGTCAGGAAAAAATGCTAGAATTAAACTTATTAAATAAATTTAATAAACAAATTAAGTTACTCAGGGATATTCTTACAATTTAATTTTATCGTGATATTTATGCGAGAAAACTAAAATATTCGTTTCTAGTTCCAAAATAATAAAAACATCGTTACTCGTCAGGAAAAAATGCTAGAATCAAACTTATTAAATAAATTTAATACACAAATAAAGTTACTCAGGGATATTCTTACAATTCAATTTTAACGTGATATTTAAGCGAGAAAACTAAAATATTCGTTTCTAGTTCCAAAATAATAAAAACATCGTTACTCGTCAGGAAAACATGCTAGAATCGAACTTATTAAATAAATTTAATAAACAAATAAAGTTACTCAGGGATAATCTTACAATTTAATTTTATCGTGATATTTAAGCAAGAAAACTAAAATATTCGTTTTTAGTTCCACAAAAATTTAAACATCGTTTCTCCTCAGGAAAAAATGCAAGAATCAAACTTATTAAATAAATTTAATAAACAAATAAAGTTACTCAAGGATATTCTTACAATTTAATTTTATCGTGATATTTAAACAAGATAACTAAAATTTTCGTTTCTTGGTCCAGAAAAATTAAAACATCGTTTCTCCTCAGGAAAAAATGCTAGAATCAAACTTATTAAATAAATTTAATAAACAAATAATGTTACTCAGGGATATTCTTACAATTTAATTTTATCGTGGTATTTAAGCAAGACAACTAAAATATCGTTTTTAGTTCCAGAAAAATTTAAATATCGTTTCTCCTCAGGAAAAATACTAGAATCAAACTTATTCAATAAATTTAATAAACAAATAAAGTTACTCAGGGATATTCTTACAATTTAATTTTATCATGATATTTAAGCGAGAAAACTAAAACATTCGTTTCTAGTTCCAAAATAATAAAAACATCGTTATTCGTCAGGAAAAAATGCTAGTATTAAACTTATTAAATAAATTTAATACGAAAATAAAGTTACTAAGGGATACTCTTACAATTTAATTTTATCATGATATTTAAGCGAGAAAACTAAAATATTCGTTTCTAGTTCCAAAATAATAAAAACTTCGTTACTCGTCAGGAAAAAATTCTAGAATCAAACTTATTAAATAAATTTAATAAACAAATAAAGTTACTCAGGGATATTCTTACAATTTAATTTTATCGTGATATTTAAGCAAGAAAACTAAAATATTCGTTTTTAGTTCCAGAAAAATTTAAATATAGTTTCTCCTCAGGAAAAAATGCTAGAATCAAACTTATTAAATAAATTTAATAAACAAATAAAGTTACTCAGGGATATTCTTACAATTTAATTTTATCGTGATATTTAAGCAAGAAAACTAAAATATTCGTTTTTAGTTCCAGATAAATTTAAATATCGTTTCTCCTCAGGAAAAAATGATAGGATCAAACTTATTAAATAAATTTAATGAACAAATAAAGTTACTCAGGGATATTCTTACAATTTAATTTTATCGTGATATTTAAGCGAGAAAACTGAAATATTCTTTTCTAGTTCCAAAATAATAAAATCATCGTTACTTGTCAGGAAAAAATGCTAGAATCAAACTTATTAAATAAATTTAATAAACAAATAAAGTTACTCAGGGATATTCTTACAATTTAATTTTATCGTGATATTTAAGCAAGAAAACTAAAATATTCGTTTTTAGTTCCAGAAAAATTTAAATATCGTTTCTCCTCAGGAAAAAATGCTAGAATCAAACTTATTAAATAAATTTAATAAACAAATAAAGTTACTCAGGGATATTCTTACAATACAAAATATTCGTTATTAGTTCCAGAAAAATTTAAACATCGTTTCACCTCAGGAAAAAATGCTAGAATCAATCTTATTAAATAAATTTAATAAACAAATAGTGTTACTCAGGGATATTCTTACAATTTAATTTTATCGTGATATTTAAGCAAGAAAACTAAAATATCGTTTTTAGCTCCAGAAAAATTTATATATCGTTTCTCCTCAGGACAAAATGCTAGAATCAAACTTATTAAATAAATTTAATAAACAAATAATGTTACTCAGGGATATTCTTACAATTTAATTTTATCGTGATATTTAAGCAAGAAAACTAAAATATCGTTTTTAGTTCCAGAAAAATTTAAATATCGTTTCTCCTCAGGTAAAAATGCTAGAATCAAACTTATTAAATAAATTTAATAAACAAATAAAGTTACTCAGGGATATTCTTACAATTTAATTTTATCGTGATATTTAAGCAAGAAAACTAAAATATTAGTTTTTAGATCTTATAATATTTAAACATCGTTTCTCCTCAGGAAAAAATGCTAGAATGAAACTTATTAAACAAATTTAATACACAAATAAAGTTACTCAGGGATATACTTACAATTCAATTTTAACGTGATATTTAAGCGAGAAAACTAAAATATTCGTTTCTAGTTCCAAAATAATAAAAACATCGTTACTCGTCAGGAAAAAATGCTAGAATCGAACTTATTAAATAAATTTAATAAACAAATAAAGTTACTCAGGGATATTCTTACAATTTAATTTTATCGTGGTATTTAAGCAAGACAACTAAAATATCGTTTTTAGTTCCAGAAAAATTTAAATAACGTTTCTCCTCAGGAAAAATACTAGAATCAAACTTATTCAATAAATTTAATAAACAAATAAAGTTACTCAGGGATATTCTTACAATTTAATTTTATCGTGATATTTAAGCGAGAAAACTAAAACATTCGTTTCTAGTTCCAAAATAATAAAAACATCGTTACTCGTCAGGAAAAAATGCTAGAATCAAACTTATTAAATAAATTTAATACGAAAATAAAGTTACTAAGGGATACTCTTACAATTTAATTTTATCATGATATTTAAGCGAGAAAACTAAAACATTCGTTTCTAGTTCCAAAATAATAAAAACATCGTTACTCGTCAGGAAAAAATGCTAGAATCAAACTTATTAAATAAATTTAATACGAAAATAAAGTTACTAAGGGATACTCTTACAATTTAATTTTATCATGATATTTTAGCGAGAAAACTAAAATATTCGTTTCTAGTTCCAAAATAATAAAAACTTCGTTACTCGTCAGGAAAAAATGCTAGAATCAAACTTATTAAATAAATTTAATAAACAAATAAAGTTACTCAGGGATATTCTTACAATTTAATTTTATCGTGATATTTAAGCAAGAAAACTAAAATATTCGTTTTTAGTTCTAGAAAAATTTAAATATTGTTTCTCCTCAGGAAAAAATGATAGAATCAAACTTATTAAATAAGTTTAACAAACAAATAAAGTTACTCAGGGATATTCTTACAATTTAATTTTATCGTGATATTTAAGCGAGAAAACTGAAATATTCTTTTCTAGTTCCAAAATAATAAAATCATCGTTACTTGTCAGGAAAAATTGCTAGAATCAAACTTATTAAATAAATTTAATAAACAAATAAAGTTACTCAGGGATATACTTACAATTTAATTTTATCATGATATTATCGCGAGAAAACTAAATCATTCGTTACTTGTTCCAAAATAATAAAAACATCGTTACTCGTCAGGAAAAAATGCTAGAATCAAACTTATTAAATAAATTTAATACGAAAATAAAGATACTCAGGGATATTCTTACAATTTAATTTTATCATGATATTTAAGCGAGAAAACTAAAATAATCGTTTCAAATTCCAAAATACTAAAAACTTCGTTACTCGTAAGGAAAAAATGCTAGAATCAAACTTATTAAATAAATTTAATAAACAAATAAAGTTACTTACAATACAAAATATTCGTTATTAGTTCCAGAAAAATTTAAACATCGTTTCTCCTCAGGAAAAAATGCTAGAATCAAACTTATTAAATAAATTTAATAAACAAATAGTGTTACTCAGGGATATTCTTACAATTTAATTTTATCGTGATATTTAAGCAAGAAAACTAAAATATTCGTTTTTAGATTCAATAATATTTAAACATCGTTTCTCCTCAGGAAAAAATGCTAGACTCAAACTTATTAAATAAATTTAATAAACAAATAAAGTTACTGAGGGATATTCTTAAAATTCAATTTTATCGTGATATTTATGCGAGAAAACTAAAATATTCGTTTCTAGTTCCAAAATAATAAAAACATCGTTACTCGTCAGGAAAAAATGCTAGAATCGAACTTATTAAATAAATTTAATAAACAAATAAAATTACTCAGGGATATTCTTACAATTTAATTTTATCGTGATATTTAAGCAAGAAAACTAAAATATTCGTTTTTAGTTCCAGAAAAATTTAAATATAGTTTCTCCTCAGGAAAAAATGCTAGATTCAAACTTATTAAATAAATTTAATAAACAAATAAAGTTACTCAGGGATATTCTTACAATTTA
Organism: Pterostichus madidus; assembly: GCA_911728475.2. NCBI lineage: Eukaryota > Metazoa > Arthropoda > Insecta > Coleoptera > Carabidae > Pterostichus > Pterostichus madidus. Next base: position 22,462,784 of record OU452304.1, on the reverse strand, counting down.
ATTTTATCGTGATATTTAAGCAAGAGAACTAAAATATTCGTTTTTAGTTCCAGAAAAATTTAAATATCGTTTCTCCTCAGGAAAAAATGATAGAATCAAAATTATTAAATAAATTTAATAAACAAATAAAGTTACTCACGGATATTCTTACAATTTAATTTTATCGTGATATTTAAGCGAGAAAACTAAAACATTCTTTTCTAGTTCCAAAATAATAAAATCATCGTTACTTGTCAGGAAAAAATGCTAGAATCAAACTTATTAAATAAATTTAATAAACAAATAAAGTTACTCAGGGATATTCTTACAATTTAATTTTATCGTGATATTTAAGCAAGAAAACTAAAATATTCGTTTTTAGTTCCAGAAAAATTTAAATATCGTTTCTCCTCAGGAAAAAATGCTAGAATCAAACTTATTAAATAAATTTAATAAACAAATAAAGTTACTCAGGGATATTCTTACAATTTAATTTTATCATGATATTTTCGCGAGAAAACTAAATAAATCATTCGTTTCTTGTTCCAAAATAATAAAAACATCGTTACTCGTCAGGAAAAAATGCTAGAATCAAACTTATTAAATAAATTTAATACGAAAATAAAGATACTCAGGGATATTCTTACAATTTAATTTTATCATGATATTTAAGCGAGAAAACTAAAATAATCGTTTCTAATTCCAAAATACTAAAAACTTCGTTACTCTTCAGGAAAAAATGCTAGAATCAAACTTATTAAATAAATATAATAAACAAATATAGTTACTCAGGGTTATTCTTACAATTTAATTTTATCGTGATATTTAAGCAAGAAAACTAAAATATTCGTTTTTAGTTCCAGAAAAATTTAAACATCGTTTCTCCTCAGGAAAAACTGATAGAATCAAACTTATTAAATAAATTTAATAAACAAATAAAGTTACTCAGGGATAGTCTTACAATTTAATTTTATCATGGTATTTAAGCGAGAAAACTAAAGTATTCGTTTCTAGTTCCAAAATAATAAAAACATCGTTATTCGTCAGGAAAAAATGCTAGAATTAAACTTATTAAATAAATTTAATACGAAAATAAAGTTACTAAGGGATACTCTTACAATTTAATTTTATCATGATATTTAAGCGAGAAAACTAAAATATTCGTTTCTAGTTCCAAAATAATAAAAACATCGTTACTCGTCAGGAAAAAATGCTAGAATCAAACTTATTAAATATATTTAATACACAAATAAAGTTACTCAGGGATATTCTTACAATTCAATTTTAACGTGATATTTAAGCGAGAAAACTAAAATATTCGTTTCTAGTTCCAAAATAATAAAAACATCGTTACTCGTCAGGAAAAAATGCTAGAATCGAACTTATTAAATAAATTTAATAAACAAATAAAGTTATTCAGGGATATCTTACAATTTAATTTTATCGTGATATTTAAGCAAGAAAACTAAAATAATCGTTTTTAGTTCCAGAAAAATTTAAACATCGTTTCTCCTCAGGAAAAAATGCAAGAATCAAACTTATTAAATAAATTTAATAAACAAATAAAGTTACTCAAAGATATTCTTACAATTTAATTTTATCGTGATATTTAAACAAGAAAACTAAAATTTTCGTTCTAGGTCCAGAAAAATTAAAACATCGTTTCTCCTCAGGAAAAAATGCTAGAATCAAACTTATTAAATAAATTTAATAAACAAATAATGTTACTCAGGGATATTCTTACAATTTAATTTTATCGTGGTATTTAAGCAAGAAAACTAAAATATCGTTTTTAGTTCCAGAAAAATTTAAATATCGTTTCTCCTCAGGAAAAATACTAGAATCAAAACTTATTCAATAAATTTAATAAACAAATAAAGTTACTCAGGGATATTCTTACAATTTAATTTTATCGTGATATTTAAGCAAGAAAACTAAAATATTCGTTTTTAGTTCCAGAAAAATTTAAATATCGTTTCTCCTCAGGAAAAAATGCTAGAATCAAACTTATTAAATAAATTTAATAAACAAATAAAGTTACTCAGGGATATTCTTACAATACAAAATATTCGTTATTAGCTCCAGAAAAATTTAAACATCGTTTCTCCTCAGGAAAAAATGCTAGAATCAAACTTATTAAATAAATTTAATAAACAAATAGTGTACTCAGGGATATTCTTACAATTTAATTTTATCGTGATATTTAAGCAAGAAAACTAAAATATCGTTTTTAGCTCCAGAAAAATTTATATATCGTTTCTCCTCAGGACAAAATGCTAGAATCAAACTTATTAAATAAATTTAATAAACAAATAATGTTACTCAGGGATATTCTTACAATTTAATTTTATCGTGATGTTTAAGCAAGAAAACTAAAATATCGTTTTTAGTTCCATAAAAATTTAAATATCGTTTCTCCTAAGGAAAAAATTCTAGAATCAATCTTATTAAATAAATTTAATAAACAAATAATGTTACTCAGGGATATTCTTACAATTTAATTTTATCGTTATATATAAGCAAGAAAACTAAAATATCGTTTTTAGTTCCAGAAAAATTTAAACATCGTTACTCGTCAGGAAAAAATGCTAGAATCAAACTTATTAATTAAAATTAATACGAAAATAAAGTTACTCAGTGATATTCTTACAATTTAATTTTATCATGTTATTTAAGCGAGAAAACTAAAACATTCGTTTCTAGGTCCAAAATAATAAAAACATCGTTACTCGTCAGGAAAAAATTCTAGAATCGAACTTATTAAATAAATTTAGTTCCAAAATAATAAAAATTTCGTTACTCGTCAGGAAAAAATGCTAGAATCAAACTTATTAAATAAATTTAATACGAAAATAAAGTTACTCAGGGATATTCTTACAATTTAATTTTATCATGATATTTAAGCGAGAAAACTAAAACATTCGTTTCTAGGTCCAAAATAATAAAAACATCGTTACTCGTCAGGAAAAAATTCTAGAATCGAACTTATTAAATAAATTTAATAAACAAATAAAGTTACTCAGGGATATTCTTACAATTTAATTTTATCGTGATATTTAAACAAGAAAACTAAAATATTCGTTTCTAGGTCCAGAAAAATTAAAACATCGATACTCCTCCTTCAAAATACTAGAATCGAACTTCTTAAATAAATTTAATAAACAAATAAAGTTACTCACGGATATTCTTACAATTTAATTTTATAGTGATATTTAAGCGAGAAAACTAAAACATTCATTACTAGTTCCAAAATAATAAAAACATCGTTACTCGTCAGGAAAAAATGCTAGAATCAAACTTATTAAATATATTTAATACGAAAATAAAGTTACTCAGGGATATTCTTACAATTTAATTTTATCATGATATTTAAGCGAGAAAACTAAAATATTCTTTTCTGGTTCCAAAATAATAAAAACACCGTTACTCGCCAAGAGAAAATGCTAGAATCGAACTTATTAAATAAATTTAATAAACAAATAAAGTTACTCAGGGATATTCTTACAATTTAATTTTATCGTGATATTTAAGCAAGAAAACTAATTCGTTTTTAGTTCCAGAAAAATTTAAATATCGTTTCTCCTCAGGAAAAAATGATAGAATCAAACTTATTAAATAAATTTAATAAACAAATAAAGTTACTCAGGGATATTCTTACAATTTAATTTTATCGTGATATTTAAGCGAGAAAACTGAAATATTCTTTTCTAGTTCCAAAATAATAAAATCATCGTTACTCGTCAAGAAAAAATGCTAGAATCAAACTTATTAAATAAATTTAATACACAAATAAAGTTACTCAGGGATATTCTTACAATTCAATTTTAACGTGATATTTAAGCGAGAAAACTAAAATATTCGTTTCTAGTTCCAAAATAATAAAAACATCGTTACTCGTCAGGAAAAAATGCTAGAATCGAACTTATTAAATAAATTTAATAAACAAATAAAGTTACTCAGGGATATTCTTACAATTCAATTTTAACGTGATATTTAAGCGAGAAAACTAAAATATTCGTTTCTAGTTCCAAAATAATAAAAACATCGTTACTCGTCAGGAAAAAATGCTAGAATCAAACTTATTAAATAAATTTAATACGAAAATAAAGTTACTAAGGGATACTCTTACAATTTAATTTTATCATGATATTTAAGCGAGAAAACTAAAATATTCGTTTCTAGTTCCAAAATAATAAAAACTTCGTTACTCGTCAGGAAAAAATTCTAGAATCAAACTTATTAAATAAATTTAATAAACAAATAAAGTTATTTAGGGATATTCTTACAATTTAATTTTATCATGATATTTAAGCGAGAAAACTAAAATAATCGTTTCTAATTCCAAAATACTAAAAACTTCGTTACTCTTCAGGAAAAAATGCTAGAATCAAACTTATTAAATAAATATAATAAACAAATAAAGTTACTCAGGGTTATTCTTACAATTTAATTTTATCGTGATATTTAAGCAAGAAAACTAAAATATTCGTTTTTAGTTCCAGAAAAATTTAAACATCGTTTCTCCTCAGGAAAAAATGCAAGAATCAAACTTATTAAATAAATTTAATAAACAAATAAAGTTACTCAAAGATATTCTTACAATTTAATTTTATCGTGATATTTAAACAAGAAAACTAAAATTTTCGTTCTAGGTCCAGAAAAATTAAAACATCGTTTCTCCTCAGGAAAAAATGCTAGAATCAAACTTATTAAATAAATTTAATAAACAAATAATGTTACTCAGGGATATTCTTACAATTTAATTTTATCGTGGTATTTAAGCAAGAAAACTAAAATATCGTTTTTAGTTCCAGAAAAATTTAAATATCGTTTCTCCTCAGGAAAAATACTAGAATCAAACTTATTCAATAAATTTAATAAACAAATAAAGTTACTCAGGGATATTCTTACAATTTAATTTTATCATGATATTTAAGCGAGAAAACAAAAACATTCGTTTCTAGTTCCAAAATAATAAAAACTTCGTTACTCGTCAGGAAAAAATTCTAGAATCAAACTTATTAAATAAATTTAATAAACAAATAAAATTACTCAGGGATATTCTTACAATTTAATTTTATCGTGATATTTAAGCAAGAAAACTAAAATATTCGTTTTTAGTTCCAGAAAAATTTAAATATAGTTTCTCCTCAGGAAAAAATGCTAGAATCAAACTTATTAAATAAATTTAATAAACAAATAAAGTTACTCAGGGATATTCTTACAATTTAATTTTATCGTGATATTTAAGCGAGAAAACTGAAATATTCTTTTCTAGTTCCAAAATAATAAAATCATCGTTACTTGTCAGGAAAAAATGCTAGAATCAAACTTATTAAATAAATTTAATAAACAAATAAAGTTACTCAGGGATATTCTTACAATTTAATTTTATCGTGATATTTAAGCAAGAAAACTAAAATATTCGTTTTTAGTTCCAGAAAAATTTAAATATCGTTTCTCCTCAGGAAAAAATGCTAGAATCAAACTTATTAAATAAATTTAATAAACAAATAAAGTTACTCAGGGATATTCTTACAATACAAAATATTCGTTATTAGTTCCAGAAAAATTTAAACATCGTTTCTCCTCAGGAAAAAATGCTAGAATCAAACTTATTAAATAAATTTAATAAACAAATAATGTTTCTCAGGGATATTCTTACAATTTAATTTTATCGTGATATTTAAGCAAGAAAACTAAAATATCGTTTTTAGTTCCATAAAAATTTAAATATCGTTTCTCCTCAGGAAAAAATGCTAGAATCAATCTTATTAAATAAATTTAATAAACAAATAATGTTACTCAGGGATATTCTTACAATTTAATTTTATCGTGATATTTAAGCAAGAAAACTAAAATATCGTTTTTAGTTCCAGAAAAATTTAAACATCGTTACTCGTCAGGAAAAAATGCTAGAATCAAACTTATTAATTAAAATTAATACGAAAATAAAGTTACTCAGTGATATTCTTACAATTTAATTTTATCATGTTATTTAAGCGAGAAAACTAAAATATTCGTTTCTAGTTCCAAAATAATAAAAATTTCGTTACTCGTCAGGAAAAAATGCTAGAATCAAACTTATTAAATAAATTTAATACGAAAATAAAGTTACTAAGGGATACTCTTACAATTTAATTTTATCATGATATTTAAGCGAGAAAACTAAAATATTCGTTTCTAGTTCCAAAATAATAAAAACTTCGTTACTCGTCAGGAAAAAATTCTAGAATCAAACTTATTAAATAAATTTAATAAACAAATAAAGTTATTTAGGGATATTCTTACAATTTAATTTTATCATGATATTTAAGCGAGAAAACTAAAATAATCGTTTCTAATTCCAAAATACTAAAAACTTCGTTACTCTTCAGGAAAAAATGCTAGAATCAAACTTATTAAATAAATATAATAAACAAATAAAGTTACTCAGGGTTATTCTTACAATTTAATTTTATCGTGATATTTAAGCAAGAAAACTAAAATATTCGTTTTTAGTTCCAGAAAAATTTAAACATCGTTTCTCCTCAGGAAAAAATGCAAGAATCAAACTTATTAAATAAATTTAATAAACAAATAAAGTTACTCAAAGATATTCTTACAATTTAATTTTATCGTGATATTTAAACAAGAAAACTAAAATTTTCGTTCTAGGTCCAGAAAAATTAAAACATCGTTTCTCCTCAGGAAAAAATGCTAGAATCAAACTTATTAAATAAATTTAATAAACAAATAATGTTACTCAGGGATATTCTTACAATTTAATTTTATCGTGGTATTTAAGCAAGAAAACTAAAATATCGTTTTTAGTTCCAGAAAAATTTAAATATCGTTTCTCCTCAGGAAAAATACTAGAATCAAACTTATTCAATAAATTTAATAAACAAATAAAGTTACTCAGGGATATTCTTACAATTTAATTTTATCATGATATTTAAGCGAGAAAACAAAAACATTCGTTTCTAGTTCCAAAATAATAAAAACTTCGTTACTCGTCAGGAAAAAATTCTAGAATCAAACTTATTAAATAAATTTAATAAACAAATAAAATTACTCAGGGATATTCTTACAATTTAATTTTATCGTGATATTTAAGCAAGAAAACTAAAATATTCGTTTTTAGTTCCAGAAAAATTTAAATATAGTTTCTCCTCAGGAAAAAATGCTAGAATCAAACTTATTAAATAAATTTAATAAACAAATAAAGTTACTCAGGGATATTCTTACAATTTAATTTTATCGTGATATTTAAGCGAGAAAACTGAAATATTCTTTTCTAGTTCCAAAATAATAAAATCATCGTTACTTGTCAGGAAAAAATGCTAGAATCAAACTTATTAAATAAATTTAATAAACAAATAAAGTTACTCAGGGATATTCTTACAATTTAATTTTATCGTGATATTTAAGCAAGAAAACTAAAATATTCGTTTTTAGTTCCAGAAAAATTTAAATATCGTTTCTCCTCAGGAAAAAATGCTAGAATCAAACTTATTAAATAAATTTAATAAACAAATAAAGTTACTCAGGGATATTCTTACAATACAAAATATTCGTTATTAGTTCCAGAAAAATTTAAACATCGTTTCTCCTCAGGAAAAAATGCTAGAATCAAACTTATTAAATAAATTTAATAAACAAATAATGTTTCTCAGGGATATTCTTACAATTTAATTTTATCGTGATATTTAAGCAAGAAAACTAAAATATCGTTTTTAGTTCCATAAAAATTTAAATATCGTTTCTCCTCAGGAAAAAATGCTAGAATCAATCTTATTAAATAAATTTAATAAACAAATAATGTTACTCAGGGATATTCTTACAATTTAATTTTATCGTGATATTTAAGCAAGAAAACTAAAATATCGTTTTTAGTTCCAGAAAAATTTAAACATCGTTACTCGTCAGGAAAAAATGCTAGAATCAAACTTATTAATTAAAATTAATACGAAAATAAAGTTACTCAGTGATATTCTTACAATTTAATTTTATCATGTTATTTAAGCGAGAAAACTAAAATATTCGTTTCTAGTTCCAAAATAATAAAAATTTCGTTACTCGTCAGGAAAAAATGCTAGAATCAAACTTATTAAATAAATTTAATACGAAAATAAAGTTACTCAGGGATATTCTTACAATTTAATTTTATCATGATATTTAAGCGAGAAAACTAAAATATTCGTTTCTAGTTCCAAAATAATAAAAACTTCGTTACTCGTCAGGAAAAAATTCTAGAATCGAACTTATTAAATAAATTTAATAAACAAATAAAGTTACTCAGGGATATTCTTACAATTTAATTTTATCGTGATATTTAAACAAGAAAACTAAAATATTCGTTTCTAGGTCCAGAAAAATTAAAACATCGTTACTCCTCCTTCAAAATACTAGAATCGAACTTCTTAAATAAATTTAATAAACAAATAAAGTTACTCACGGATATTCTTACAATTTAATTTTATAGTGATATTTAAGCGAGAAAACTAAAACATTCATTACTAGTTCCAAAATAATAAAAACATCTTTACTCGTCAGGAAAAAATGCTAGAATCAAACTTATTAAATATATTTAATACGAAAATAAAGTTACTCAGGGATATTCTTACAATTTAATTTTATCATGATATTTAAGCGAGAAAACTAAAATATTCTTTTCTGGTTCCAAAATAATAAAAACACCGTTACTCGCGAAGAAAAAATGCTAGAATCGAACTTATTAAATAAATTTAATAAACAAATAAAGTTACTCAGGGATATTCTTACAATTTAATTTTATCGTGATATTTAAGCAAGAAAACTAATTCGTTTTTAGTTCCAGAAAAATTTAAATATCGTTTCTCCTCAGGAAAAAATGATAGAATCAAACTTATTAAATAAATTTAATAAACAAATAAAGTTACTCAGGGATATTCTTACAATTTAATTTTATCGTGATAGTTAAGCGAGAAAACTGAAATATTCTTTTCTAGTTCCAAAATAATAAAATCATCGTTACTTGTCAGGAAAAAATGCTAGAATCAAACTTATTAAATAAATTTAATAAACAAATAAAGTTACTCAGGGATATTCTTACAATTTAATTTTATCGTGATATTTAAGCGAGAAAACTAAAATATTCGTTTGTAGTTCCAAATAATAAAAACATCGTTACTCGACAGGCAAATATGCTAGAATCAAACTTATTAAATAAATTTAATACACAAATAAAGTTACTCAGGGATATTCTTACAATTCAATTTTAACGTGATATTTAAGCGAGAAAACTAAAATATTCGTTTCTAGTTCCAAAATAATAAAAACATCGTTACTCGTCAGGAAAAAATGCTAGAATCGAACTTATTAAATAAATTTAATAAACAAATAAAGTTACTCAGGGATAATCTTACAATTTAATTTTATCGTGATATTTAAGCAAGAAAACTAAAATATTCGTTTTTAGTTCCAGAAAAATTTAAACATCGTTTCTCCTCAGGAAAAAATGCAAGAATCAAACTTATTAAATAAATTTAATAAACAAATAAAGTTATTCAAGGATATTCTTACAATTTAATTTTATCGTGATATTTAAACAAGAAAACTAAAATTTTCGTTTCTAGGTCCAGAAAAATTAAAACATCGTTTCTCCTCAGGAAAAAATGCTAGAATCAAACTTATTAAATAAATTTAATAAACAAATAATGTTACTCAGGGATATTCTTACAATTTAATTTTATCATGGTATTTAAGCAAAACAACTAAAATATCGTTTTTAGTACCAGAAAAATTTAAATATCGTTTCTCCTCAGGAAAAATACTAGAATCAAACTTATTCAATAAATTTAATAAACAAATAAAGTTACTCAGGGATATTCTTACAATTTAATTTTATCATGATATTTAAGCGAGAAAACTAAAACATTCGTTTCTAGTTCCAAAATAATAAAAACATCGTTACTCGTCAGGAAAAAATGCTAGAATCAAACTTATTAATTAAATTTAATACGAAAATAAAGTTACTAAGGGATACTCTTACAATTTAATTTTATCATGATATTTAAGCGAGAAAACTAAAATATTCGTTTATAGTTCCAAAATAATAAAAACTTCGTTACTCGTCAGGAAAAAATTCTAGCATCAAACTTATTAAATAAATTTAATAAACAAATAAAGTTACTCAGGGATATTCTTACAATTTAATTTTATCGTGATATTTAAGCAAGAAAACTAAAATATTCGTTTTTAGTTCCAGAAAAATTTAAATATCGTTTCTCCTCAGGAAAAAATGCTAGAATCAAACTTATTAAATAAATTTAATAAACAAATAAAGTTACTCAGGGATATTCTTACAATTTAATTTTAACGTGATATTTAAGCGAGAAAACTAAAACATTAATTTCCAGTTCCAAAATAATAAAAACATCGTTACTCGTCAGGAAAAAATGCTAGAATCAAACTTATTAAATAAATTTAATACGAAAATAAAGTTACTCAGGGATATTCTTACAATTTAATTTTATCATGATATTTAAGCGAGAAAACTAAAATATTCGCTTCTAGTTCCAAAATAATAAAAACATCGTTTCTCCTCAGGAAAAAATGCTAGAATCAAACTTATTAAATAAATTTAATACGAAAATAAAGTTACTAAGGGATACTCTTACAATTTAATTTTATCATGATATTTAAGCGAGAAAACTAAAATATACGTTTCTAGTTCCAAAATAATAAAAACTTCGTTACTCGTCAGGAAAAAATTCTAGAATCAAACTTATTAAATAAATTTAATAAACAAATAAAGTTACTCAGGGATATTCTTACAATTTAATTTTATCGTGATATTTAAGCAAGAAAACTAAAATATTCGTTTTTAGTTCCAGAAAAATTTAAATATAGTTTCTCCTCAGGAAAAAATGCTAGAATCAAACTTATTAAATAAATTTAATAAACAAATAAAGTTACTCAGGGATATTCTTACAATTTAATTTTATCGTGATATTTATGCAAGAAAACTAAAATATTCGTTTTTAGTTCCAGAAAAATTTAAATATCGTTTCTCCTCAGGAAAAAATGATAGAATCAAACTTATTAAATAAATTTAATAAACAAATAAAGTTACTCAGGGATATTCTTACAATTTAATTTTATCGTGATATTTAAGCGAGAAAACTGAAATATTCTTTTCTAGTTCCAAAATAATAAAATCATCGTTACTTGTCAAGAAAAAATGCTAGAATCAAACTTATTAAATAAATTTAATAAACAAATAAAGTTACTCAGGGATATTCTTACAATTTAATTTTATCGTGATATTTAAGCAAGAAAACTAAAATATTCGTTTTTAGTTCCAGAAAAATTTAAATATCGTTTCTCCTCAGGAAAAAATGATAGAATCAAACTTATTAAATAAATTTAATAGACAAATAAAGTTACTCAGGGATATTCTTACAATTTAATTTTATCGTGATATTTAAGCGAGAAAACTGAAATATTCTTTTCTAGTTCCAAAATAATAAAATCATCGTTACTTGTCAGGAAAAAATGCTAGAATCAAACTTATTCAATAAATTTAATAAACAAATAAAGTTACTCAGGGATATTCTTACAATTTAATTTTATCGTGATATTTAAGCAAGAAAACTAAAATATTCGTTTTTAGTTCCAGAAAAATTTAAATATCGTTTCTCCTCAGGAAAAAATGCTAGAATCAAACTTATTAAATAAATTTAATAAACAAATAAAGTTACTCAGGGATATTCTTACAATTTAATTTTAACGTGATATTTAAGCGAGAAAACTAAAACATTAATTTCCAGTTCCAAAATAATAAAAACATCGTTACTCGTCAGGAAAAAATGCTAGAATCAAACTTATTAAATAAATTTAATACGAAAATAAAGTTACTCAGGGATATTCTTACAATTTAATTTTATCATGATATTTAAGCGAGAAAACTAAAATATTCGCTTCTAGTTCCAAAATAATAAAAACATCGTTTCTCCTCAGGAAAAAATGCTGGAATCAAACTTATTAAATAAATTTAATACGAAAATAAAGTTACTAAGGGATACTCTTACAATTTAATTTTATCATGATATTTAAGCGAGAAAACTAAAATATTCGTTTCTAGTTCCAAAATAATAAAATCATCGTTACTTGTCAAGAAAAAATGCTAGAATCAAACTTATTAAATAAATTTAATAAACAAATAAAGTTACTCAGGGATATTCTTACAATTTAGTTTTATCGTGATATTTAAGCAAGAAAACTAAAATATTCGTTTTTAGTTCCAGAAAAATTTAAATATCGTTTCTCCTCAGGAAAAAATGCTAGAATCAAACTTATTAAATAAATTTAATAAACAAATAATGTTACTCAGGGATATTATTACAATTTAATTTTATCGTGATATTTAAGCAAGAAAACTAAAATATCGTTTTTAGTTCCAGAAAAATTTAAATATCGTTTCTCATCAGGTAAAAATGCTAGAATCAAACTTATTAAATAAATTTAATAAACAAATAAAGTTACTCAGGAATATTCTTACAATTTAATTATATCGTGATATTTATGCGAGAAAACTAAAATATTCGTTTCTAGTTCCAAAATAATAAAAACATCGTTACTCGTCAGGAAAAAATGCTAGAATCAAACTTATTAAATAAATTTAATACACAAATAAAGTTACTCAGGGATATTCTTACAATTCAATATTAACGTGATATTTAAGCGAGAAAACTAAAATATTCGTTTCTAGTTCCAAAATAATAAAAACATCGTTACTCGTCAGGAAAAAATGCTAGAATCAAACTTATTAAATAAATTTAATACGAAAATAAAGTTACTAAGGGATACTCTTACAATTTAATTTTATCATGATATTTAAGCGAGAAAACTAAAATATTCGTTTCTAGTTCCAAAATAATAAAAACTTCGTTACTCGTCAGGAAAAAATTCTAGAATCAAACTTATTAAATAAATTTAATAAACAAATAAAGTTATTTAGGGATATTCTTACAATACAAAATATTCGTTATTAGTTCCAGAAAAATTTAAACATCGTTTCTCCTCAGGAAAAAATGCTAGAATCAAACTTATTAAATAAATTTAATAAACAAATAGTGTTACTCAGGGATATTCTTACAATTTAATTTTATCGTGATATTTAAGCAAGAAAACTAAAATATCGTTTTTAGCTCCAGAAAAATTTATATATCGTTTCTCCTCAGGACAAAATGCTAGAATCAAACTTATTAAATAAATTTAATAAACAAATAATGTTACTCAGGGATATTCTTACAATTTAATTTGATCGTGATATTTAAACAAGAAAACTAAAATATCGTTTTTAGTTCCAGAAAAATTTAAATATCGTTTCTCCTCAGGTAAAAATGCTAGAATCAAACTTATTAAATAAATTTAATAAACAAATAAAGTTACTCAGGGATATTCTTACAATTTAATTTTATCGTGATATTTAAGCGAGAAAACTGAAATATTCTTTTCTAGTTCCAAAATAATAAAATCATCGTTACTTGTCAGGAAAAAATGCTAGAATCAAACTTATTAAATAAATTTAATAAACAAATAAAGTTACTCAGGGATATTCTTACAATTTAATTTTATCGTGATATTTAAGCAAGAAAACTAAAATATTCGTTTTTAGTTCCAGATAAATTTAAATATCGTTTCACCTCAGGAAAAAATGCTAGAATCAAACTTATTAAATAAATTTAATAAACAAATAAAGTTACTCAGGGATATTCTTACAATACAAAATATTCGTTATTAGTTCCAGAAAAATTTAAACATCGTTTCTCCTCAGGAAAAAATGCTAGAATCAAACTTATTAAATAAATTTAATAAACAAATAGTGTTACTCAGGGATATTCTTACAATTTAATTTTATCGTGATATTTAAGCAAGAAAACTAAAATATCGTTTTTAGCTCCAGAAAAATTTATATATCGTTTCTCCTCAGGACAAAATGCTAGAATCAAACTTATTAAATAAATTTAATAAACAAATAATGTTACTCAGGGATATTCTTACAATTTAATTTGATCGTGATATTTAAACAAGAAAACTAAAATATCGTTTTTAGTTCCAGAAAAATTTAAATATCGTTTCTCCTCAGGTAAAAATGCTAGAATCAAACTTATTAAATAAATTTAATAAACAAATAAAGTTACTCAGGGATATTCTTACAATTTAATTTTATCGTGATATTTAAGCGAGAAAACTGAAATATTCTTTTCTAGTTCCAAAATAATAAAATCATCGTTACTTGTCAGGAAAAAATGCTAGAATCAAACTTATTAAATAAATTTAATAAACAAATAAAGTTACTCAGGGATATTCTTACAATTTAATTTTATCGTGATATTTAAGCAAGAAAACTAAAATATTCGTTTTTAGTTCCAGATAAATTTAAATATCGTTTCACCTCAGGAAAAAATGCTAGAATCAAACTTATTAAATAAATTTAATAAACAAATAAAGTTACTCAGGGATATTCTTACAATACAAAATATTCGTTATTAGTTCCAGAAAAATTTAAACATCGTTTCTCCTCAGGAAAAAATGCTAGAATCAAACTTATTAAATAAATTTAATAAACAAATAGTGTTACTCAGGGATATTCTTACAATTTAATTTTATCGTGATATTTAAGCAAGAAAACTAAAATATCGTTTTTAGCTCCAGAAAAATTTATATATCGTTTCTCCTCAGGACAAAATGCTAGAATCAAACTTATTAAATAAATTTAATAAACAAATAATGTTACTCAGGGATATTCTTACAATTTAATTTGATCGTGATATTTAAACAAGAAAACTAAAATATCGTTTTTAGTTCCAGAAAAATTTAAATATCGTTTCTCCTCAGGTAAAAATGCTAGAATCAAACTTATTAAATAAATTTAATAAACAAATAAAGTTACTCAGGGATATTCTTACAATTTAATTTTATCGTGATATTTAAGCAAGAAAACTAAAATATTCGTTTTTAGTTCCAGAAAAATTTAAATATCGTTTCTCCTCAGGAAAAAATGATAGAATCAAACTTATTAAATAAATTTAATAAACAAATAAAGTTACTCAGGGATATTCTTACAATTTAATTTTATCGTGATATTTAAGCGAGAAAACTGAAACATTCTTTTCTAGTTCCAAAATAATAAAATCATCGTTACTTGTCAGGAAAAAATGCTAGAATCAAACTTATTAAATAAATTTAATAAACAAATAAAGTTACTCAGGGATATTCTTACAATTTAATTTTATCGTGATATTTAAGCAAGAAAACTAAAATATTCGTTTTTAGTTCCAGAAAAATTTAAATATCGTTTCTCCTCAGGAAAAAATGCTAGAATCAAACTTATTAAATAAATTTAATAAACAAATAATGTTATTTAGGGATATTCTTACAATTTAATTTTATCGTGATATTTAAGCAAGAAAACTAAAATATCGTTTTTAGTTCCAGAAAAATTTAAATATCGTTTCTCCTCAGGTAAAAATGCTAGAATCAAACTTATTAAATAAATTTAATAAACAAATAAAGTTACTCAGGGATATTCTTACAATTTAATTTTATCGTGATATTTATGCGAGAAAACTAAAATATTCGTTTCTAGTTCCAAAATAATAAAAACATCGTTACTCGTCAGGAAAAAATGCTAGAATCAAACTTATTAAATAAATTTAATACACAAATAAAGTTACTCAGGGATATTCTTACAATTCAATTTTAACGTGATATTTAAGCGAGAAAACTAAAATATTCGTTTCTAGTTCCAAAATAATAAAAACATCGTTACTCGTCAGGAAAAAATGCTAGAATCGAACTTATTAAATAAATTTAATAAACAAATAAAGTTACTCAAGGATATTCTTACAATTTAATTTTATCGTGATATTTAAACAAGAAAACTAAAATTTTCGTTTCTAGGTCCAGAAAAATTAAAACATCGTTTCTCCTCAGGAAAAAATGCTACATTCAAACTTATTAAATAAATTTAATAAACAAATAATGTTACTCAGGGATATTCTTACAATTTAATTTTATCGTGGTATTTAAGCAAGACAACTAAAATATCGTTTTTAGTTCCAGAAAAATTTAAATATCGTTTCTCCTCAGGAAAAATACTAGAATCAAACTTATTCAATAAATTTAATAAACAAATAAAGTTACTCAGGGATATTCTTACAATTTAATTTTATCATGATATTTAAGCGAGAAAACTAAAACATTCGTTTCTAGTTCCAAAATAATAAAAACATCGTTACTCGTCAGGAAAAAATGCTAGAATCAAACTTATTAAATAAATTTAATACGAAAATAAAGTTACTAAGGGATACTCTTACAATTTAATTTTATCATGATATTTAAGCGAGAAAACTAAAATATTCGTTTCTAGTTCCAAAATAATAAAAACTTCGTTACTCGTCAGGAAAAAATTCTAGAATCAAACTTATTAATTAAATTTAATAAACAAATAAAGTTACTCAGGGATATTCTTACAATTTAATTTTATCTTGATATTTAAGCAAGAAAACTAAAATATTCGTTTTTAGTTCCAGAAAAATTTAAATATAGTTTCTCCTCAGGAAAAAATGCTAGAATCAAACTTATTAAATAAATTTAATAAACAAATAAAGTTACTCAGGGATATTCTTACAATTTAATTTTATCGTGATATTTAAGCAAGAAAACTAAAATATTCGTTTTTAGTTCCAGAAAAATTTAAATATCGTTTCTCCTCAGGAAAAAATGATAGAATCAAACTTATTAAATAAATTTAATAAACAAATAAAGTTACTCAGGGATATTCTTACAATTTAATTTTATCGTGATATTTAAGCGAGAAAACTGAAATATTCTTTTCTAGTTCCAAAATAATAAAATCATCGTTACTTGTCAGGAAAAAATGCTAGAATCAAACTTATTAAATAAATTTAATAAACAAATAAAGTTACTCAGGGATATTCTTACAATTTAATTTTATCGTGATATTTAAGCAAGAAAACTAAATATTCGTTTTTAGTTCCAGAAAAATTTAAATATCGTTTCTCCTCAGGAAAAAATGCTAGAATCAAACTTATTAAATAAATTTAATAAACAAATAAAGTTACTCAGGGATATTCTTACAATACAGAATATTCGTTATTAGTTCCAGAAAAATTTAAACATCGTTTCTCCTCAGGAAAAAATGCTAGAATCAAACTTATTAAATAAATTTAATAAACAAATAAAGTTACTCAGGGATATTCTTACAATTTAATTTTATCGTGATATTTAAGCAAGAAAACTAAAATATCGTTTTTAGCTCCAGAAAAATTTATATATCGTTTCTCCTCAGGACAAAATGCTAGAATCAAACTTATTAAATAAATTTAATAAACAAATAATGTTACTCAGGGATATTCTTACAATTTAATTTGATCGTGATATTTAAACAAGAAAACTAAAATATCGTTTTTAGTTCCAGAAAAATTTAAATTTCGTTTCTCCTCAGGTAAAAATGCTAGAATCAAACTTATTAAATAAATTTAATAAACAAATAAAGTTACTCAGGGATATTCTTACAATTTAATTTTATCGTGATATTTAAGCAAGAAAACTAAAATATTCGTTTTTAGATCTTATAATATTTAAACATCGTTTCTCCTTAGGAAAAAATGCTAGAATCAAACTTATTAAATAAATTTAATAAACAAATAAAGTTACTCAGGGATATTCTTACAATTCAATTTTATCGTGATATTTAAGCGAGAAAACTAAAATATTCGTTTCTATTTCCAAAATAATAAAAACATCGTTACTCGTCAGGAAAAAATGCTAGAATCAAACTTATTAAATAAATTTAATAAACAAATAAAGTTACTCAGGGATATTCTTACAATTTAATTTTATCATGATATTTTCGCGAGAAAACTAAATAAATCATACGTTTCTTGTTCCAAAATAATAAAAACATCGTTACTCGTCAGGAAAAAATGCTAGAATCAAACTTATTAAATAAATTTAATACGAAAATAAAGATACTCAGGGATATTCTTACAATTTAATTTTATCATGATATTTAAGCGAGAAAACTAAAATAATCGTTTCTAATTCCAAAATACTAAAAACTTCGTTACTCGTCAGGAAAAAATGCTAGAATCAAACTTATTAAATAAATTTAATAAACAAATAAAGTTACTCAGGGCTATTCTTACAATTTATTTTTATCGTGATTTTTAGCAAGAAAACTAAAATATTCGTTTTTAGTTCCAGAAAAATTTAAATATCGTTTCTCCTCAGTAAAAAATGCAAGAATCAAACTTATTAAATAAATTTAATAAACAAATAAAGTTACTCAAGGATATTCTTACAATTTAATTTTATCGTGATATTTAAACAAGAAAACTAAAATATTCGTTTTTAGTTCCAGAAAAATTTAAACATCGTTTCTCCTCAGGAAAAAATGATAGAATCAAACTTATTAAATAAATTTAATAAACAAATAAAGTTACTCAGGGATAGTCTTACAATTTAATTTTATCATGGTATTTAAGCGAGAAAACTAAAGTATTCGTTTCTAGTTCCAAAATAATAAAAACTTCGTTACTCGTCAGGAAAAAATGCTAGAATTAAACTTATTAAATAAATTTAATAAACAAATAAAGTTACTCAGGGATATTCTTACAATTTAATTTTATCGTGATATTTATGCGAGAAAACTAAAATATTCGTTTCTAGTTCCAAAATAATAAAAACATCGTTACTCGTCAGGAAAAAATGCTAGAATCAAACTTATTAAATAAATTTAATACGAAAATAAAGTTACTCAGGGATATTCTTACAATTTAATTTTATCATGATATTTAAGCGAGAAAACTAAAATAATCGTTTCTAATTCCAAAATACTAAAAACTTCGTTACTCGTCAGGAAAAAATGCTAGAATCAAACTTATTAAATGAATTTAATAAACAAATAAAGTTACTCAGGGATATTCTTACAATTTAATTTTATCGTGATATTTAAGCAAGAAAACTAAAATATTCGTTTTTAGTTCCAGAAAAATTTAAATATCGTTTCTCCTCAGGAAAAAATGATAGAATCAAACTTATTAAATAAATTTAATAAACAAATAAAGTTACTCAGGGATATTCTTACAATTTAATTTTATCGTGATATTTAAGCGAGAAAACTGAAATAATCTTTTCTAGTTCCAAAATAATAAAAACATCGTTACTTGTCAGGAAAAAATGCTAGAATCAAACTTATTAAATAAATTTAATAAACAAATAAAGTTACTCAGGGATATTCTTACAATTTAATTTTATCGTGATATTTAAGCAAGAAAACTAAAATATTCGTTTTTAGTTCCAGAAAAATTTAAATATCGTTTCTCCTCAGGAAAAAATGCTAGAATCAAACTTATTAAATAAATTTAATAAACAAATAAAGTTACTCAGGGATATTCTTACAATACAAAATATTCGTTATTAGTTCCAGAAAAATTTAAACATCGTTTCACCTCAGGAAAAAATGCTAGAATCAAACTTATTAAATAAATTTAATAAACAAATAGTGTTACTCAGGGATATTCTTACAATTTAATTTTATCGTGATATTTAAGCAAGAAAACTAAAATATCGTTTTTAGCTCCAGAAAAATTTATATATCGTTTCTCCTCAGGACAAAATGCTAGAATCAAACTTATTAAATAAATTTAATAAACAAATAATGTTACTCAGGGATATTCTTACAATTTAATTTTATCGTGATATTTAAGCAAGAAAACTAAA
This sequence comes from Pterostichus madidus, assembly GCA_911728475.2. Taxonomy (NCBI): domain Eukaryota; kingdom Metazoa; phylum Arthropoda; class Insecta; order Coleoptera; family Carabidae; genus Pterostichus; species Pterostichus madidus. The sequence continues at coordinate 22,443,026 of OU452304.1, read as the reverse complement.
ATATCGTTTTTAGTTCCAGAAAAATTTAAATATCGTTTCTCCTCAGGTAAAAATGCTAGAATCAAACTTATTAAATAAATTTAATACACAAATAAAGTTACTCAGGGATATTCTTACAATTTAATTTTATCATGATATTTTCGCGAGAAAACTAAATAAATCATACGTTTCTTGTTCCAAAATAATAAAAACATCGTTACTCGTCAGGAAAAAATGCTAGAATCAAACTTATTAAATAAATTTAATACGAAAATAAAGATACTCAGGGATATTCTTACAATTTAATTTTATCATGATATTTAAGCGAGAAAACTAAAATAATCGTTTCTAATTCCAAAATACTAAAAACTTCGTTACTCGTCAGGAAAAAATGCTAGAATCAAACTTATTAAATAAATTTAATAAACAAATAAAGTTACTCAGGGCTATTCTTACAATTTAATTTTATCGTGATTTTTAGCAAGAAAACTAAAATATTCGTTTTTAGTTCCAGAAAAATTTAAATATCGTTTCTCCTCAGTAAAAAATGCAAGAATCAAACTTATTAAATAAATTTAATAAACAAATAAAGTTACTCAGGGATATTCTTACAATTTAATTTTATCGTGATATTTAAGCAAGAAAACTAAAATATTCGTTTTTAGTTCCAGAAAAATTTAAATATAGTTTCTCCTCAGGAAAAAATGCTAGAATCAAACTTATTAAATAAATTTAATAAACAAATAAAGTTACTCAGGGATATTCTTACAATTTAATTTTATCGTGATATTTAAGCAAGAAAACTAAAATATTCGTTTTTAGTTCCAGAAAAATTTAAATATCGTTTCTCCTCAGGAAAAAATGCTAGAATCAAACTTATTAAATAAATTTAATAAACAAATAAAGTTACTCAGGGATATTCTTACAATTTAATTTTATCGTGATATTTAAGCAAGAAAACTAAAATATTCGTTTTTAGATCTTATAATATTTAAACATCGTTTCTCCTTAGGAAAAAATGCTAGAATCAAACTTATTAAATAAATTTAATAAACAAATAAAGTTACTCAGGGATATTCTTACAATTCAATTTTATCGTGATATTTAAGCGAGAAAACTAAAATATTCGTTTCTATTTCCAAAATAATAAAAACATCGTTACTCGTCAGGAAAAAATGCTAGAATCAAACTTATTAAATAAATTTAATAAACAAATAAAGTTACTCAGGGATATTCTTACAATTTAATTTTATCATGATATTTTCGCGAGAAAACTAAATAAATCATACGTTTCTTGTTCCAAAATAATAAAAACATCGTTACTCGTCAGGAAAAAATGCTAGAATCAAACTTATTAAATAAATTTAATACGAAAATAAAGATACTCAGGGATATTCTTACAATTTAATTTTATCATGATATTTAAGCGAGAAAACTAAAATAATCGTTTCTAATTCCAAAATACTAAAAACTTCGTTACTCGTCAGGAAAAAATGCTAGAATCAAACTTATTAAATAAATTTAATAAACAAATAAAGTTACTCAGGGCTATTCTTACAATTTATTTTTATCGTGATTTTTAGCAAGAAAACTAAAATATTCGTTTTTAGTTCCAGAAAAATTTAAATATCGTTTCTCCTCAGTAAAAAATGCAAGAATCAAACTTATTAAATAAATTTAATAAACAAATAAAGTTACTCAAGGATATTCTTACAATTTAATTTTATCGTGATATTTAAACAAGAAAACTAAAATATTCGTTTTTAGTTCCAGAAAAATTTAAACATCGTTTCTCCTCAGGAAAAAATGATAGAATCAAACTTATTAAATAAATTTAATAAACAAATAAAGTTACTCAGGGATAGTCTTACAATTTAATTTTATCATGGTATTTAAGCGAGAAAACTAAAGTATTCGTTTCTAGTTCCAAAATAATAAAAACTTCGTTACTCGTCAGGAAAAAATGCTAGAATTAAACTTATTAAATAAATTTAATAAACAAATAAAGTTACTCAGGGATATTCTTACAATTTAATTTTATCGTGATATTTATGCGAGAAAACTAAAATATTCGTTTCTAGTTCCAAAATAATAAAAACATCGTTACTCGTCAGGAAAAAATGCTAGAATCAAACTTATTAAATAAATTTAATACGAAAATAAAGTTACTCAGGGATATTCTTACAATTTAATTTTATCATGATATTTAAGCGAGAAAACTAAAATAATCGTTTCTAATTCCAAAATACTAAAAACTTCGTTACTCGTCAGGAAAAAATGCTAGAATCAAACTTATTAAATGAATTTAATAAACAAATAAAGTTACTCAGGGATATTCTTACAATTTAATTTTATCGTGATATTTAAGCAAGAAAACTAAAATATTCGTTTTTAGTTCCAGAAAAATTTAAATATCGTTTCTCCTCAGGAAAAAATGATAGAATCAAACTTATTAAATAAATTTAATAAACAAATAAAGTTACTCAGGGATATTCTTACAATTTAATTTTATCGTGATATTTAAGCGAGAAAACTGAAATAATCTTTTCTAGTTCCAAAATAATAAAAACATCGTTACTTGTCAGGAAAAAATGCTAGAATCAAACTTATTAAATAAATTTAATAAACAAATAAAGTTACTCAGGGATATTCTTACAATTTAATTTTATCGTGATATTTAAGCAAGAAAACTAAAATATTCGTTTTTAGTTCCAGAAAAATTTAAATATCGTTTCTCCTCAGGAAAAAATGCTAGAATCAAACTTATTAAATAAATTTAATAAACAAATAAAGTTACTCAGGGATATTCTTACAATACAAAATATTCGTTATTAGTTCCAGAAAAATTTAAACATCGTTTCACCTCAGGAAAAAATGCTAGAATCAAACTTATTAAATAAATTTAATAAACAAATAGTGTTACTCAGGGATATTCTTACAATTTAATTTTATCGTGATATTTAAGCAAGAAAACTAAAATATCGTTTTTAGCTCCAGAAAAATTTATATATCGTTTCTCCTCAGGACAAAATGCTAGAATCAAACTTATTAAATAAATTTAATAAACAAATAATGTTACTCAGGGATATTCTTACAATTTAATTTTATCGTGATATTTAAGCAAGAAAACTAAAATATCGTTTTTAGTTCCAGAAAAATTTAAATATCGTTTCTCCTCAGGTAAAAATGCTAGAATCAAACTTATTAAATAAATTTAATACACAAATAAAGTTACTCAGGGATATTCTTACAATTTAATTTTATCATGATATTTTCGCGAGAAAACTAAATAAATCATACGTTTCTTGTTCCAAAATAATAAAAACATCGTTACTCGTCAGGAAAAAATGCTAGAATCAAACTTATTAAATAAATTTAATACGAAAATAAAGATACTCAGGGATATTCTTACAATTTAATTTTATCATGATATTTAAGCGAGAAAACTAAAATAATCGTTTCTAATTCCAAAATACTAAAAACTTCGTTACTCGTCAGGAAAAAATGCTAGAATCAAACTTATTAAATAAATTTAATAAACAAATAAAGTTACTCAGGGCTATTCTTACAATTTAATTTTATCGTGATTTTTAGCAAGAAAACTAAAATATTCGTTTTTAGTTCCAGAAAAATTTAAATATCGTTTCTCCTCAGTAAAAAATGCAAGAATCAAACTTATTAAATAAATTTAATAAACAAATAAAGTTACTCAGGGATATTCTTACAATTTAATTTTATCGTGATATTTAAGCAAGAAAACTAAAATATTCGTTTTTAGTTCCAGAAAAATTTAAATATAGTTTCTCCTCAGGAAAAAATGCTAGAATCAAACTTATTAAATAAATTTAATAAACAAATAAAGTTACTCAGGGATATTCTTACAATTTAATTTTATCGTGATATTTAAGCAAGAAAACTAAAATATTCGTTTTTAGTTCCAGAAAAATTTAAATATCGTTTCTCCTCAGGAAAAAATGCTAGAATCAAACTTATTAAATAAATTTAATAAACAAATAAAGTTACTCAGGGATATTCTTACAATACAAAATATTCGTTATTAGTTCTAGAAAAATTTAAACATTGTTTCACCTCAGGAAAAAATGCTAGAATCAAACTTATTAAATAAATTTAATAAACAACTAGTGTTACTCAGGGATATTCTTACAATTGAATTTTATCGTGATATTTAAGCAAGAAAACTAAAATATCGTCTTTAGCTCCAGAAAAATTTATATATCGTTTCTCCTCAGGACAAAATGCTAGAATCAAACTTATTAAATAAATTTAATAAACAAATAATATTACTCAGGGATATTCTTACAATTTAATTTTATCGTGATATTTAAGCAAGAAAACTAAAATATCGTTTTTAGTTCCAGAAAAATTTAAATATCGTTTCTCCTCAGGTAAAAATGCTAGAATCAAACTTATTAAATAAATTTAATAAACAAATAAAGTTACTCAGGGATATTCTTACAATTTAATTTTATCGTGATATTTAAGCAAGAAAACTAAAATATTCGTTTTTAGATCTTATAATATTTAAACATCGTTTCTCCTCAGGAAAAAATGCTAGAATCAAACTTATTAAATAAATTTAATAAACAAATAAAGTTACTCAGGGATATTCTTACATTTTAATTTTATCATGATATTTAAGCGAGAAAACTAAAACATTCGTTTCTAGTTCCAAAATAATAAAAACATCGTTACTCGTCAGGAAAAAATGCTAGAATCGAACTTATTAAATAAATTTAATAAACAAATAAAGTTACTCAGGGATATTCCTACAATTTAATCTTATCGTGATATTTAAGCGAGAAAACTGAAACATTCATTTCCAGTTCCAAAATAATAAAAACATCGTTTCTCCTCAGGAAAAAATGCTAGAATGAAACTTATTAAACAAATTTAATACACAAATAAAGTTACTCAGAGATATACTTACAATTCAATTTTAACGTGATATTTAAGCGAGAAAACTAAAATATTCGTTTCTAGTTCCAAAATAATAAAAACATCGTTACTCGTCAGGAAAAAATGCTAGAATCGAACTTATTAAATAAATTTAATAAACAAATAAAGTTACTCAGGGATATTCTTACAATTTAATTTTATCGTGGTATTTAAGCAAGACAACTAAAATATCGTTTTTAGTTCCAGAAAAATTTAAATAACGTTTCTCCTCAGGAAAAATACTAGAATCAAACTTATTCAATAAATTTAATAAACAAATAAAGTTACTCAGGGATATTCTTACAATTTAATTTTATCGTGATATTTAAGCGAGAAAACTAAAACATTCGTTTCTAGTTCCAAAATAATAAAAACATCGTTACTCGTCAGGAAAAAATGCTAGAATCAAACTTATTAAATAAATTTAATACGACAATAAAGTTACTAAGGGATACTCTTACAATTTAATTTTATCATGATATTTAAGCGAGAAAACTAAAACATTCGTTTCTAGTTCCAAAATAATAAAAACATCGTTACTCGTCAGGAAAAAATGCTAGAATCAAACTTATTAAATAAATTTAATAAACAAATAAAGTTACTCAGGGATATTCTTACAATTTAATTTTATCGTGATATTTAAGCAAGATAACTAAAATATTCGTTTTTAGTTCTAGAAAAATTTAAATATCGTTTCTCCTCAGGAAAAAATGATAGAATCAAACTTATTAAATAAATTTAACAAACAAATAAAGTTACTCAGGGATATTCTTACAATTTAATTTTATCGTGATATTTAAGCGAGAAAACTGAAATATTCTTTTCTAGTTCCAAAATAATAAAATCATCGTTACTTGTCAGGAAAAATTGCTAGAATCAAACTTATTAAATAAATTTAATAAACAAATAAAGTTACTCAGGGATATACTTACAATTTAATTTTATCATGATATTTTCGCGAGAAAACTAAATCATTCGTTACTTGTTCCAAAATAATAAAAACATCGTTACTGGTCAGGAAAAAATGCTAGAATCAAACTTATTAAATAAATTTAATACGAAAATAAAGATACTCAGGGATATTCTTACAATTTAATTTTATCATGATATTTAAGCGAGAAAACTAAAATAATCGTTTCAAATTCCAAAATACTAAAAACTTCGTTACTCGTAAGGAAAAAATGCTAGAATCAAACTTATTAAATAAATTTAATAAACAAATAAAGTTACTTACAATACAAAATATTCGTTATTAGTTCCAGAAAAATTTAAACATCGTTTCTCCTCAGGAAAAAATGCTAGAATCAAATTTATTAAATAAATTTAATAAACAAATAGTGTTACTCAGGGATATTCTTACAATTTAATTTTATCGTGATATTTAAGCAAGAAAACTAAAATAATCGTTTTTAGATTCAATAATATTTAAACATCGTTTCTCCTCAGGAAAAAATGCTAGACTCAAACTTATTAAATAAATTTAATAAACAAATAAAGTTACTGAGGGATATTCTTAAAATTCAATTTTATCGTGATATTTATGCGAGAAAACTAAAATATTCGTTTCTAGTTCCAAAATAATAAAAACATCGTTACTCGTCAGGAAAAAATGCTAGAATCGAACTTATTAAATAAATTTAATAAACAAATAAAATTACTCAGGGATATTCTTACAATTTAATTTTATCGTGATATTTAAGCAAGAAAACTAAAATATTCGTTTTTAGTTCCAGAAAAATTTAAATATAGTTTCTCCTCAGGAAAAAATGCTAGAATCAAACTTATTAAATAAATTTAATAAACAAATAAAGTTACACAGGGATATTCTTACAATTTAATTTTATCGTGATATTTAAGCAAGAGAACTAAAATATTCGTTTTTAGTTCCAGAAAAATTTAAATATCGTTTCTCCTCAGGAAAAAATGATAGAATCAAAATTATTAAATAAATTTAATAAACAAATAAAGTTACTCACGGATATTCTTACAATTTAATTTTATCGTGATATTTAAGCGAGAAAACTAAAACATTCTTTTCTAGTTCCAAAATAATAAAATCATCGTTACTTGTCAGGAAAAAATGCTAGAATCAAACTTATTAAATAAATTTAATAAACAAATAAAGTTACTCAGGGATATTCTTACAATTTAATTTTATCGTGATATTTAAGCAAGAAAACTAAAATATTCGTTTTTAGTTCCAGAAAAATTTAAATATCGTTTCTCCTCAGGAAAAAATGCTAGAATCAAACTTATTAAATAAATTTAATAAACAAATAAAGTTACTCAGGGATATTCTTACAATTTAATTTTATCATGATATTTTCGCGAGAAAACTAAATAAATCATTCGTTTCTTGTTCCAAAATAATAAAAACATCGTTACTCGTCAGGAAAAAATGCTAGAATCAAACTTATTAAATAAATTTAATACGAAAATAAAGATACTCAGGGATATTCTTACAATTTAATTTTATCATGATATTTAAGCGAGAAAACTAAAATAATCGTTTCTAATTCCAAAATACTAAAAACTTCGTTATTCTTCAGGAAAAAATGCTAGAATCAAACTTATTAAATAAATATAATAAACAAATAAAGTTACTCAGGGATATTCTTACAATTTAATTTTATCGTGATATTTAAGCAAGAAAACTAAAATATTCGTTTTTAGTTCCAGAAAAATTTAAACATCGTTTCTCCTCAGGAAAAAATGATAGAATCAAACTTATTAAATAAATTTAATAAACAAATAAAGTTACTCAGGGATAGTCTTACAATTTAATTTTATCATGGTATTTAAGCGAGAAAACTAAAGTATTCGTTTCTAGTTCCAAAATAATAAAAACATCGTTATTCGTCAGGAAAAAATGCTAGAATTAAACTTATTAAATAAATTTAATACGAAAATAAAGTTACTAAGGGATACTCTTACAATTTAATTTTATCATGATATTTAAGCGAGAAAACTAAAATATTCGTTTCTAGTTCCAAAATAATAAAAACATCGTTACTCGTCAGGAAAAAATGCTAGAATCAAACTTATTAAATAAATTTAATACACAAATAAAGTTACTCAGGGATATTCTTACAATTCAATTTTAACGTGATATTTAAGCGAGAAAACTAAAATATTCGTTTCTAGTTCCAAAATAATAAAAACATCGTTACTCGTCAGGAAAAAATGCTAGAATCAAACTTATTAAATAAATTTAATACGAAAATAAAGTTACTCAGGGATATTCTTACAATTTAATTTTATCATGATATTTAAGCGAGAAAACTAAAATATTCGTTTCTAGTTCCAAAATAATAAAATCATCGTTACTTGTCAGGAAAAAATGCTAGATTCAAACTTATTAAATAAATTTAATAAACAAATAAAGTTACTCAGGGATAATCTTACAATTTAATTTTATCGTGATATTTAAGCAAGAAAACTAAAATATTCGTTTTTAGTTCCAGAAAAATTTAAACATCGTTTCTCCTCAGGAAAAAATGCAAGAATCAAACTTATTAAATAAATTTAATAAACAAATAAAGTTATTCAAGGATATTCTTACAATTTAATTTTATCGTGATATTTAAACAAGAAAACTAAAATTTTCGTTTCTAGGTCCAGAAAAATTAAAACATCGTTTCTCCTCAGGAAAAAATGCTAGAATCAAACTTATTAAATAAATTTAATAAACAAATAATGTTACTCAGGGATATTCTTACAATTTAATTTTATCGTGGTATTTAAGCAAGACAACTAAAATATCGTTTTTAGTTCCAGAAAAATTTAAATATCGTTTCTCCTCAGGAAAAATACTAGAATCAAACTTATTCAATAAATTTAATAAACAAATAAAGTTACTCAGGGATATTCTTACAATTTAATTTTATCATGATATTTAAGCGAGAAAACTAAAACATTCGTTTCTAGTTCCAAAATAATAAAAACATCGTTACTCGTCAGGAAAAAATTCTAGAATCAAACTTATTAAATAAATTTAATAAACAAATAAAGTTACTCAGGGATATTCTTACAATTTAATTTTATCGTGATATTTAAGCAAGAAAACTAAAATAATCGTTTTTAGTTCCAGAAAAATTTAAATATCGTTTCTCCTCAGGAAAAAATGCAAGAATCAAACTTATTAAATAAATTTAATAAACAAATAAAGTTACTCAAAGATATTCTTACAATTTAATTTTATCGTGATATTTAAACAAGAAAACTAAAATTTTCGTTCTAGGTCCAGAAAAATTAAAACATCGTTTCTCCTCAGGAAAAAATGCTAGAATCAAACTTATTAAATAAATTTAATAAACAAATAATGTTACTCAGGGATATTCTTACAATTTAATTTTATCGTGGTATTTAAGCAAGAAAACTAAAATATCGTTTTTAGTTCCAGAAAAATTTAAATATCGTTTCTCCTCAGGAAAAATACTAGAATCAAAACTTATTCAATAAATTTAATAAACAAATAAAGTTACTCAGGGATATTCTTACAATTTAATTTTATCGTGATATTTAAGCAAGAAAACTAAAATATTCGTTTTTAGTTCCAGAAAAATTTAAATATCGTTTCTCCTCAGGAAAAAATGCTAGAATCAAACTTATTAAATAAATTTAATAAACAAATAAAGTTACTCAGGGATATTCTTACAATACAAAATATTCGTTATTAGTTCCAGAAAAATTTAAACATCGTTTCTCCTCAGGAAAAAATGCTAGAATCAAACTTATTAAATAAATTTAATAAACAAATAGTGTACTCAGGGATATTCTTACAATTTAATTTTATCGTGATATTTAAGCAAGAAAACTAAAATATCGTTTTTAGCTCCAGAAAAATTTATATATCGTTTCTCCTCAGGACAAAATGCTAGAATCAAACTTATTAAATAAATTTAATAAACAAATAATGTTACTCAGGGATATTCTTACAATTTAATTTTATCGTGATATTTAAGCAAGAAAACTAAAATATCGTTTTTAGTTCCATAAAAATTTAAATATCGTTTCTCCTAAGGAAAAAATGCTAGAATCAATCTTATTAAATAAATTTAATAAACAAATAATGTTACTCAGGGATATTCTTACAATTTAATTTTATCGTTATATTTAAGCAAGAAAACTAAAATATCGTTTTTAGTTCCAGAAAAATTTAAACATCGTTACTCGTCAGGAAAAAATGCTAGAATCAAACTTATTAATTAAAATTAATACGAAAATAAAGTTACTCAGTGATATTCTTACAATTTAATTTTATCATGTTATTTAAGCGAGAAAACTAAAACATTCGTTTCTAGGTCCAAAATAATAAAAACATCGTTACTCGTCAGAAAAAAATTCTAGAATCGAACTTATTAAAAAAATTTAGTTCCAAAATAATAAAAATTTCGTTACTCGTCAGGAAAAAATGCTAGAATCAAACTTATTAAATAAATTTAATACGAAAATAAAGTTACGCAGGGATATTCTTACAATTTAATTTTATCATGATATTTAAGCGAGAAAACTAAAACATTCGTTTCTAGGTCCAAAATAATAAAAACATCGTTACTCGTCAGGAAAAAATTCTAGAATCGAACTTATTAAATAAATTTAATAAACAAATAAAGTTACTCAGGGATATTCTTACAATTTAATTTTATCGTGATATTTAAACAAGAAAACTAAAATATTCGTTTCTAGGTCCAGAAAAATTAAAACATCGATACTCCTCCTTCAAAATACTAGAATCGAACTTCTTAAATAAATTTAATAAACAAATAAAGTTACTCACGGATATTCTTACAATTTAATTTTATAGTGATATTTAAGCGAGAAAACTAAAACATTCATTACTAGTTCCAAAATAATAAAAACATCGTTACTCGTCAGGAAAAAATGCTAGAATCAAACTTATTAAATATATTTAATACGAAAATAAAGTTACTCAGGGATATTCTTACAATTTAATTTTATCATGATATTTAAGCGAGAAAACTAAAATATTCTTTTCTGGTTCCAAAATAATAAAAACACCGTTACTCGCCAAGAAAAAATGCTAGAATCGAACTTATTAAATAAATTTAATAAACAAATAAAGTTACTCAGGGATATTCTTACAATTTAATTTTATCGTGATATTTAAGCAAGAGAACTAATTCGTTTTTAGTTCCAGAAAAATTTAAATATCGTTTCTCCTCAGGAAAAAATGATAGAATCAAACTTATTAAATAAATTTAATAAACAAATAAAGTTACTCAGGGATATTCTTTCAATTCAATTTTAACGTGATATTTAAGCGAGAAAACTAAAATATTCGTTTCTAGTTCCAAAATAATAAAAACATCGTTACTCGTCAGGATAAAATGCTAGAATCAAACTTATTAAATAAATTTAATACGAAAATAAAGATACTCAGGGATATTCTTACAATTTAATTTTATCATGATATTTAAGCGAGAAAACTAAAATAATCGTTTCTAATTCCAAAATACTAAAAACTTCGTTACTCTTCAGGAAAAAATGCTAGAATCAAACTTATTAAATAAATATAATAAACAAATAAAGTTACTCAGGGATATTCTTACAATTTAATTTTATCGTGATATTTAAGCAAGAAAACTAAAAAATTCGTTTTTAGTTCCAGAAAAATTTAAACATCGTTTCTCCTCAGGAAAAAATGATAGAATCAAACTTATTAAATAAATTTAATAAACAAATAATGTTACTCAGGGATATTCTTACAATTTAATTTTATCGTGGTATTTAAGCAAGAAAACTAAAATATCGTTTTTAGTTCCAGAAAAATTTAAATATCGTTTCTCCTCAGGAAAAATACTAGAATCAAACTTATTCAATAAATTTAATAAACAAATAAAGTTACTCAGGGATATTCTTACAATTTAATTTTATCATGATATTTAAGCGAGAAAACAAAAACATTCGTTTCTAGTTCCAAAATAATAAAAACTTCGTTACTCGTCAGGAAAAAATTCTAGAATCAAACTTATTAAATAAATTTAATAAACAAATAAAATTACTCAGGGATATTCTTACAATTTAATTTTATCGTGATATTTAAGCAAGAAAACTAAAATATTCGTTTTTAGTTCCAGAAAAATTTAAATATAGTTTCTCCTCAGGAAAAAATGCTAGAATCAAACTTATTAAATAAATTTAATAAACAAATAAAGTTACTCAGGGATATTCTTACAATTTAATTTTATCGTGATATTTAAGCGAGAAAACTGAAATATTCTTTTCTAGTTCCAAAATAATAAAATCATCGTTACTTGTCAGGAAAAAATGCTAGAATCAAACTTATTAAATAAATTTAATAAACAAATAAAGTTACTCAGGGATATTCTTACAATTTAATTTTATCGTGATATTTAAGCAAGAAAACTAAAATATTCGTTTTTAGTTCCAGAAAAATTTAAATATCGTTTCTCCTCAGGAAAAAATGCTAGAATCAAACTTATTAAATAAATTTAATAAACAAATAAAGTTACTCAGGGATATTCTTACAATACAAAATATTCGTTATTAGTTCCAGAAAAATTTAAACATCGTTTCTCCTCAGGAAAAAATGCTAGAATCAAACTTATTAAATAAATTTAATACGAAAATAAAGTTACTCAGGGATATTATTACAATTTAATTTTATCATGATATTTAAGCGAGAAAACTAAAACATTCGTCTCTAGGTCCAAAATAATAAAAACATCGTTACTCGTCAGGAAAAAATTCTAGAATCGAACTTATTAAATAAATTTAATAAACAAATAAAGTTACTCAGGGATATTCTTACAATTTAATTTTATAGTGATATTTAAGCGAGAAAACTAAAACATTCATTACTAGTTCCAAAATAATAAAAACATCTTTACTCGTCAGGATAAAATGCTAGAATCAAACTTATTAAATATATTTAATACGAAAATAAAGTTACTCAGGGATATTCTTACAATTTAATTTTATCATGATATTTAAGCGAGAAAACTAAAATATTCTTTTCTGGTTCCAAAATAATAAAAACACCGTTACTCGCCAAGAAAAAATGCTAGAATCGAACTTATTAAATAAATTTAATAAACAAATAAAGTTACTCAGGGATATTCTTACAATTTAATTTTATCGTGATATTTAAGCAAGAAAACTAATTCGTTTTTAGTTCCAGAAAAATTTAAATATCGTTTCTCCTCAGGAAAAAATGATAGAATCAAACTTATTAAATAAATTTAATAAACAAATAAAGTTACTCAGGGATATTCTTACAATTTAATTTTATCGTGATAGTTAAGCGAGAAAACTGAAATATTCTTTTCTAGTTCCAAAATAATAAAATCATCGTTACTTGTCAGGAAAAAATGCTAGAATCAAACTTATTAAATAAATTTAATAAACAAATAAAGTTACTCAGGGATATTCTTACAATTTAATTTTATCGTGATATTTAAGCGAGAAAACTAAAATATTCGTTTGTAGTTCCAAATAATAAAAACATCGTTACTCGACAGGAAAATATGCTAGAATCAAACTTATTAAATAAATTTAATACACAAATAAAGTTACTCAGGGATATTCTTACAATTCAATTTTAACGTGATATTTAAGCGAGAAAACTAAAATATTCGTTTCTAGTTCCAAAATAATAAAAACATCGTTACTTGTCAGGAAAAAATGCTAGAATCGAACTTATTAAATAAATTTAATAAACAAATAAAGTTACTCAGGGATAATCTTACAATTTAATTTTATCGTGATATTTAAGCAAGAAAACTAAAATATTCGTTTTTAGTTCCAGAAAAATTTAAACATCGTTTCTCCTCAGGAAAAAATGCAAGAATCCAACTTATTAAATAAATTTAATAAACAAATAAAGTTATTCAAGGATATTCTTACAATTTAATTTTATCGTGATATTTAAACAAGAAAACTAAAATTTTCGTTTCTAGGTCCAGAAAAATTAAAACATCGTTTCTCCTCAGGAAAAAATGCTAGAATCAAACTTATTAAATAAATTTAATAAACAAATAATGTTACTCAGGGATATTCTTACAATTTAATTTTATCGTGGTATTTAAGCAAGACAACTAAAATATCGTTTTTAGTTCCAGAAAAATTTAAATATCGTTTCTCCTCAGGAAAAATACTAGAATCAAACTTATTCAATAAATTTAATAAACAAATAAAGTTACTCAGGGATATTCTTACAATTTAATTTTATCATGATATTTAAGCGAGAAAACTAAAACATTCGTTTCTAGTTCCAAAATAATAAAAACATCGTTACTCGTCAGGAAAAAATGCTAGAATCAAACTTATTAATTAAATTTAATACGAAAATAAAGTTACTAAGGGATACTCTTACAATTTAATTTTATCATGATATTTAAGCGAGAAAACTAAAATATTCGTTTATAGTTCCAAAATAATAAAAACTTCGTTACTCGTCAGGAAAAAATTCTAGAATCAAACTTATTAAATAAATGTAATAAACAAATAAAGTTACTCAGGGATATTCTTACAATTTAATTTTATCGTGATATTTAAGCAAGAAAACTAAAATATTCGTTTTTAGTTCCAGAAAAATTTAAATATAGTTTCTCCTCAGGAAAAAATGCTAGAATCAAACTTATTAAATAAATTTAATAAACAAATAAAGTTACTCAGGGATATTCTTACAATTTAATTTTATCGTGATATTTAAGCAAGAGAACTAAAATATTCGTTTTTAGTTCCAGAAAAATTTAAATATCGTTTCTCCTCAGGAAAAAATGATAGAATCAAACTTATTAAATAAATTTAATAGACAAATAAAGTTACTCAGGGATATTCTTACAATTTAATTTTATCGTGATATTTAAGCGAGAAAACTGAAATATTCTTTTCTAGTTCCAAAATAATAAAATCATCGTTACTTGTCAGGAAAAAATGCTAGATTCAAACTTATTAAATAAATTTAATAAACAAATAAAGTTACTCAGGGATAATCTTACAATTTAATTTTATCGTGATATTTAAGCAAGAAAACTAAAATATTCGTTTTTAGTTCCAGAAAAATTTAAACATCGTTTCTCCTCAGGAAAAAATGCAAGAATCAAACTTATTAAATAAATTTAATAAACAAATAAAGTTATTCAAGGATATTCTTACAATTTAATTTTATCGTGATATTTAAACAAGAAAACTAAAATTTTCGTTTCTAGGTCCAGAAAAATTAAAACATCGTTTCTCCTCAGGAAAAAATGCTAGAATCAAACTTATTAAATAAATTTAATAAACAAATAATGTTACTCAGGGATATTCTTACAATTTAATTTTATCGTGGTATTTAAGCAAGACAACTAAAATATCGTTTTTAGTTCCAGAAAAATTTAAATATCGTTTCTCCTCAGGAAAAATACTAGAATCAAACTTATTCAATAAATTTAATAAACAAATAAAGTTACTCAGGGATATTCTTACAATTTAATTTTATCATGATATTTAAGCGAGAAAACTAAAACATTCGTTTCTAGTTCCAAAATAATAAAAACATCGTTACTCGTCAGGAAAAAATTCTAGAATCAAACTTATTAAATAAATTTAATAAACAAATAAAGTTACTCAGGGATATTCTTACAATTTAATTTTATCGTGATATTTAAGCAAGAAAACTAAAATATTCGTTTTTAGTTCCAGAAAAATTTAAATATAGTTTCTCCTCAGGAAAAAATGCTAGAATCAAACTTATTAAATAAATTTAATAAACAAATAAAGTTACTCAGGGATATTCTTACAATTTAATTTTATCGTGATATTTATGCAAGAAAACTAAAATATTCCTTTTTAGTTCCAGAAAAATTTAAATATCGTTTCTCCTCAGGAAAAAATGATAGAATCAAACTTATTAAATAAATTTAATAAACAAATAAAGTTACTCAGGGATATTCTTACAATTTAATTTTATCGTGATATTTAAGCGAGAAAACTGAAATATTCTTTTCTAGTTCCAAAATAATAAAATCATCGTTACTTGTCAAGAAAAAATGCTAGAATCAAACTTATTAAATAAATTTAATAAACAAATAAAGTTACTCAGGGATATTCTTACAATTTAGTTTTATCGTGATATTTAAGCAAGAAAACTAAAATATTCGTTTTTAGTTCCAGAAAAATTTAAATATCGTTTCTCCTCAGGAAAAAATGCTAGAATCAAACTTATTAAATAAATTTAATAAACAAATAAAGTTACTCAGGGATATTCTTACAATTTAATTTTATCGTGATATTTAAGCAAGAAAACTAAAATATTCGTTTTTAGTTCCAGAAAAATTTAAATATCGTTTCTCCTCAGGAAAAAATGATAGAATCAAACTTATTAAATAAATTTAATAGACAAATAAAGTTACTCAGGGATAGTCTTACAATTTAATTTTATCGTGATATTTAAGCGAGAAAACTGAAATATTCTTTTCTAGTTCCAAAATAATAAAATCATCGTTACTTGTCAGGAAAAAATGCTAGAATCAAACTTATTAAATAAATTTAATAAACAAATAAAGTTACTCAGGGATATTCTTACAATTTAATTTTATCGTGATATTTAAGCAAGAAAACTAAAATATTCGTTTTTAGTTCCAGAAAAATTTAAATATCGTTTCTCCTCAGGAAAAAATGCTAGAATCAAACTTATTAAATAAATTTAATAAACAAATAAAGTTACTCAGGGATATTCTTACAATTTAATTTTAACGTGATATTTAAGCGAGAAAACTAAAACATTAATTTCCAGTTCCAAAATAATAAAAACATCGTTACTCGTCAGGAAAAAATGCTAGAATCAAACTTATTAAATAAATTTAATACGAAAATAAAGTTACTCAGGGATATTCTTACAATTTAATTTTATCATGATATTTAAGCGAGAAAACTAAAATATTCGCTTCTAGTTCCAAAATAATAAAAACATCGTTTCTCCTCAGGAAAAAATGCTAGAATCAAACTTATTAAATAAATTTAATACGAAAATAAAGTTACTAAGGGATACTCTTACAATTTAATTTTATCGTGATATTTAAGCGAGAAAACTGAAATATTCTTTTCTAGTTCCAAAATAATAAAATCATCGTTACTTGTCAAGAAAAAATGCTAGAATCAAACTTATTAAATAAATTTAATAAACAAATAAAGTTACTCAGGGATATTCTTACAATTTAGTTTTATCGTGATATTTAAGCAAGAAAACTAAAATATTCGTTTTTAGTTCCAGAAAAATTTAAATATCGTTTCTCCTCAGGAAAAAATGCTAGAATCAAACTTATTAAATAAATTTAATAAACAAATAATGTTACTCAGGGATATTATTACAATTTAATTTTATCGTGATATTTAAGCAAGAAAACTAAAATATCGTTTTTAGTTCCAGAAAAATTTAAATATCGTTTCTCATCAGGTAAAAATGCTAGAATCAAACTTATTAAATAAATTTAATAAACAAATAAAGTTACTCAGGAATATTCTTACAATTTAATTATATCGTGATATTTATGCGAGAAAACTAAAATATTCGTTTCTAGTTCCAAAATAATAAAAACATCGTTACTCGTCAGGAAAAAATGCTAGAATCAAACTTATTAAATAAATTTAATACACAAATAAAGTTACTCAGGGATATTCTTACAATTCAATTTTAACGTGATATTTAAGCGAGAAAACTAAAATATTCGTTTCTAGTTCCAAAATAATAAAAACATCGTTACTCGTCAGGAAAAAATGCTAGAATCAAACTTATTAAATAAATTTAATACGAAAATAAAGTTACTAAGGGATACTCTTACAATTTAATTTTATCATGATATTTAAGCGAGAAAACTAAAATATTCGTTTCTAGTTCCAAAATAATAAAAACTTCGTTACTCGTCAGGAAAAAATTCTAGAATCAAACTTATTAAATAAATTTAATAAACAAATAAAGTTACTCAGGGATATTCTTACAATTTAATTTTATCGTGATATTTAAGCAAGAAAATTAAAATATTCGTTTTTAGTTCCAGAAAAATTTAAATATCGTTTCTCCTCAGGAAAAAATGATAGAATCAAACTTATTAAATAAATTTAATAAACAAATAAAGTTACTCAGGGATATTCTTACAATACAAAATATTCGTTATTAGTTCCAGAAAAATTTAAACATCGTTTCTCCTCAGGAAAAAATGCTAGAATCAAACTTATTAAATAAATTTAATAAACAAATAGTGTTACTCAGGGATATTCTTACAAATTAATTTTATCGTGATATTTAAGCAAGAAAACTAAAATATCGTTTTTAGCTCCAGAAAAATTTATATATCGTTTCTCCTCAGGACAAAATGCTAGAATCAAACTTATTAAATAAATTTAATAAACAAATAAAGTTACTCAGGGATATTCTTACAATTTAATTTTATCGTGATATTTAAGCAAGAAAACTAAAATATTCGTTTTTAGTTCCAGAAAAATTTAAATATCGTTTCTCCTCAGGAAAAAATGCTAGAATCAAACTTATTAAATAAATTTAATAAACAAATAAAGTTACTCAGGGATATTCTTACAATTTAATTTTAACGTGATATTTAAGCGAGAAAACTAAAACATTAATTTCCAGTTCCAAAATAATAAAAACATCGTTACTCGTCAGGAAAAAATGCTAGAATCAAACTTATTAAATAAATTTAATACGAAAATAAAGTTACTCAGGGATATTCTTACAATTTAATTTTATCATGATATTTAAGCGAGAAAACTAAAATATTCGCTTCTAGTTCCAAAATAATAAAAACATCGTTTCTCCTCAGGAAAAAATGCTAGAATCAAACTTATTAAATAAATTTAATACGAAAATAAAGTTACTAAGGGATACTCTTACAATTTAATTTTATCGTGATATTTAAGCGAGAAAACTGAAATATTCTTTTCTAGTTCCAAAATAATAAAATCATCGTTACTTGTCAAGAAAAAATGCTAGAATCAAACTTATTAAATAAATTTAATAAACAAATAAAGTTACTCAGGGATATTCTTACAATTTAATTTTATCGTGATATTTAAGCAAGAAAACTAAAATATTCGTTTTTAGTTCCAGAAAAATTTAAATATCGTTTCTCCTCAGGTAAAAATGCTAGAATCAAACTTATTAAATAAATTTAATAAACAAATAATGTTACTCAGGGATATTCTTACAATTTAATTTGAACGTGATATTTAAACAAGAAAACTAAAATATCGTTTTTAGTTCCAGAAAAATTTAAATATCGTTTCTCCTCAGGTAAAAATGCTAGAATCAAACTTATTAAATAAATTTAATAAACAAATAAAGTTACTCAGGGATATTCTTACAATTTAATTTTATCGTGATATTTAAGCAAGAAAACTAAAATATTCGTTTTTAGTTCCAGAAAAATTTAAATATCGTTTCTCCTCAGGAAAAAATGATAGAATCAAACTTATTAAATAAATTTAATAAACAAATAAAGTTACTCAGGGATATTCTTACAATACAAAATATTCGTTATTAGTTCCAGAAAAATTTAAACATCGTTTCTCCTCAGGAAAAAATGCTAGAATCAAACTTATTAAATAAATTTAATAAACAAATAGTGTTACTCAGGGATATTCTTACAAATTAATTTTATCGTGATATTTAAGCAAGAAAACTAAAATATCGTTTTTAGCTCCAGAAAAATTTATATATCGTTTCTCCTCAGGACAAAATGCTAGAATCAAACTTATTAAATAAATTTAATAAACAAATAATGTTACTCAGGGATATTCTTACAATTTAATTTGAACGTGATATTTAAACAAGAAAACTAAAATATCGTTTTTAGTTCCAGAAAAATTTAAATATCGTTTCTCCTCAGGTAAAAATGCTAGAATCAAACTTATTAAATAAATTTAATAAACAAATAAAGTTACTCAGGGATATTCTTACAATTTAATTTTATCGTGATATTTAAGCAAGAAAACTAAAATATTCGTTTTTAGTTCCAGAAAAATTTAAATATCGTTTCTCCTCAGGAAAAAATGATAGAATCAAACTTATTAAATAAATTTAATAAACAAATAAAGTTACTCAGGGATATTCTTACAATTTAATTTTATCGTGATATTTAAGCGAGAAAACTGAAACATTCTTTTCTAGTTCCAAAATAATAAAATCATCGTTACTTGTCAGGAAAAAATGCTAGAATCAAACTTATTAAATAAATTTAATAAACAAATAAAGTTACTCAGGGATATTCTTACAATTTAATTTTATCGTGATATTTAAGCAAGAAAACTAAAATATTCGTTTTTAGTTCCAGAAAAATTTAAATATCGTTTCTCCTCAGGAAAAAATGCTAGAATCAAACTTATTAAATAAATTTAATAAACAAATAATGTTACTCAGGGATATTCTTACAATTTAATTTTATCGTGATATTTAAGCAAGAAAACTAAAATATCGTTTTTAGTTCCAGAAAAATTTAAATATCGTTTCTCCTCAGGTAAAAATGCTAGAATCAAACTTATTAAATAAATTTAATAAACAAATAAAGTTACTCAGGGATATTCTTACAATTTAATTTTATCGTGATATTTATGCGAGAAAACTAAAATATTCGTTTCTAGTTCCAAAATAATAAAAACATCGTTACTCGTCAGGAAAAAATGCTAGAATCAAACTTATTAAATAAATTTAATACACAAATAAAGTTACTCAGGGATATTCTTACAATTCAATTTGAACGTGATATTTAAGCGAGAAAACTAAAATATTCGTTTCTAGTTCCAAAATAATAAAAACATCGTTACTCGTCAGGAAAAAATGCTAGAATCGAACTTATTAAATAAATTTAATAAACAAATAAAGTTACTAAGGGA
This sequence comes from Pterostichus madidus, assembly GCA_911728475.2. NCBI lineage: Eukaryota > Metazoa > Arthropoda > Insecta > Coleoptera > Carabidae > Pterostichus > Pterostichus madidus. The sequence continues at coordinate 22,422,218 of OU452304.1, read as the reverse complement.
TAATCTTACAATTTAATTTTATCGTGATATTTAAGCAAGAAAACTAAAATATTCGTTTTTAGTTCCAGAAAAATTTAAACATCGTTTCTCCTCAGGAAAAAATGCAAGAATCAAACTTATTAAACAAATTTAATAAACAAATAAAGTTACTCAAGGATATTCTTACAATTTAATTTTATCGTGATATTTAAGCAAGAAAACTAAAATTTTCGTTTCTAGGTCCAGAAAAATTAAAACATCGTTTCTCCTCAGGAAAAAATGCTACATTCAAACTTATTAAATAAATTTAATAAACAAATAATGTTACTCAGGGATATTCTTACAATTTAATTTTATCGTGGTATTTAAGCAAGACAACTAAAATATCGTTTTTAGTTCCAGAAAAATTTAAATATCGTTTCTCCTCAGGAAAAATACTAGAATCAAACTTATTCAATAAATTTAATAAACAAATAAAGTTACTCAGGGATATTCTTACAATTTAATTTTATCATGATATTTAAGCGAGAAAACTAAAACATTCGTTTCTAGTTCCAAAATAATAAAAACATCGTTACTCGTCAGGAAAAAATGCTAGAATCAAACTTATTAAATAAATTTAATACGAAAATAAAGTTACTAAGGGATACTCTTACAATTTAATTTTATCATGATATTTAAGCGAGAAAACTAAAATATTCGTTTCTAGTTCCAAAATAATAAAAACTTCGTTACTCGTCAGGAAAAAATTCTAGAATCAAACTTATTAATTAAATTTAATAAACAAATAAAGTTACTCAGGGATATTCTTACAATTTAATTTTATCTTGATATTTAAGCAAGAAAACTAAAATATTCGTTTTTAGTTCCAGAAAAATTTAAATATAGTTTCTCCTCAGGAAAAAATGCTAGAATCAAACTTATTAAATAAATTTAATAAACAAATAAAGTTACTCAGGGATATTCTTACATTTTAATTTTATCGTGATATTTAAGCAAGAAAACTAAAATATTCGTTTTTAGTTCCAGAAAAATTTAAATATCGTTTCTCCTCAGGAAAAAATGATAGAATCAAACTTATTAAATAAATTTAATAAACAAATAAAGTTACTCAGGGATATTCTTACAATTTAATTTTATCGTGATATTTAAGCGAGAAAACTGAAATATTCTTTTCTAGTTCCAGAAAAATTTAAATATCGTTTCTCCTCAGGAAAAAATGATAGAATCAAACTTATTAAATAAATTTAATAAACAAATAAAGTTACTCAGGGATATTCTTACAATTTAATTTTATCGTGATATTTAAGCGAGAAAACTGAAACATTCTTTTCTAGTTCCAAAATAATAAAATCATCGTTACTTGTCAGGAAAAAATGCTAGAATCAAACTTATTAAATAAATTTAATAAACAAATAAAGTTACTCAGGGATATTCTTACAATTTAATTTTATCGTGATATTTAAGCAAGAAAACTAAAATATTCGTTTTTAGTTCCAGAAAAATTTAAATATCGTTTCTCCTCAGGAAAAAATGCTAGAATCAAACTTATTAAATAAATTTAATAAACAAATAATGTTACTCAGGGATATTCTTACAATTTAATTTTATCGTGATATTTAAGCAAGAAAACTAAAATATCGTTTTTAGTTCCAGAAAAATTTAAATATCGTTTCTCCTCAGGTAAAAATGCTAGAATCAAACTTATTAAATAAATTTAATAAACAAATAAAGTTACTCAGGGATATTCTTACAATTTAATTTTATCGTGATATTTATGCGAGAAAACTAAAATATTCGTTTCTAGTTCCAAAATAATAAAAACATCGTTACTCGTCAGGAAAAAATGCTAGAATCAAACTTATTAAATAAATTTAATACACAAATAAAGTTACTCAGGGATATTCTTACAATTCAATTTGAACGTGATATTTAAGCGAGAAAACTAAAATATTCGTTTCTAGTTCCAAAATAATAAAAACATCGTTACTCGTCAGGAAAAAATGCTAGAATCGAACTTATTAAATAAATTTAATAAACAAATAAAGTTACTAAGGGATAATCTTACAATTTAATTTTATCGTGATATTTAAGCAAGAAAACTAAAATATTCGTTTTTAGTTCCAGAAAAATTTAAACATCGTTTCTCCTCAGGAAAAAATGATAGAATCAAACTTATTAAATAAATTTAATAAACAAATAAAGTTACTCAGGGATATTCTTACAATTTAATTTTATCGTGATATTTAAGCGAGAAAACTGAAACATTCTTTTCTAGTTCCAAAATAATAAAATCATCGTTACTTGTCAGGAAAAAATGCTAGAATCAAACTTATTAAATAAATTTAATAAACAAATAAAGTTACTCAGGGATATTCTTACAATTTAATTTTATCGTGATATTTAAGCAAGAAAACTAAAATATTCGTTTTTAGTTCCAGAAAAATTTAAATATCGTTTCTCCTCAGGAAAAAATGCTAGAATCAAACTTATTAAATAAATTTAATAAACAAATAATGTTACTCAGGGATATTCTTACAATTTAATTTTATCGTGATATTTAAGCAAGAAAACTAAAATATCGTTTTTAGTTCCAGAAAAATTTAAATATCGTTTCTCCTCAGGTAAAAATGCTAGAATCAAACTTATTAAATAAATTTAATAAACAAATAAAGTTACTCAGGGATATTCTTACAATTTAATTTTATCGTGATATTTATGCGAGAAAACTAAAATATTCGTTTCTAGTTCCAAAATAATAAAAACATCGTTACTCGTCAGGAAAAAATGCTAGAATCAAACTTATTAAATAAATTTAATACACAAATAAAGTTACTCAGGGATATTCTTACAATTCAATTTGAACGTGATATTTAAGCGAGAAAACTAAAATATTCGTTTCTAGTTCCAAAATAATAAAAACATCGTTACTCGTCAGGAAAAAATGCTAGAATCGAACTTATTAAATAAATTTAATAAACAAATAAAGTTACTAAGGGATAATCTTACAATTTAATTTTATCGTGATATTTAAGCAAGAAAACTAAAATATTCGTTTTTAGTTCCAGAAAAATTTAAACATCGTTTCTCCTCAGGAAAAAATGCAAGAATCAAACTTATTAAACAAATTTAATAAACAAATAAAGTTACTCAAGGATATTCTTACAATTTAATTTTATCGTGATATTTAAACAAGAAAACTAAAATTTTCGTTTCTAGGTCCAGAAAAATTAAAACATCGTTTCTCCTCAGGAAAAAATGCTAGATTCAAACTTATTAATTAAATTTAATAAACAAATAATGTTACTCAGGGATATTCTTACAATTTAATTTTATCGTGGTATTTAAGCAAGACAACTAAAATATCGTTTTTAGTTCCTGAAAAATTTAAATATCGTTTCTCCTCAGGAAAAATACTAGAATCAAACTTATTCAATAAATTTAATAAACAAATAAAGTTACTCAGGGATATTCTTACAATTTAATTTTATCATGATATTTAAGCGAGAAAACTAAAACATTCGTTTCTAGTTCCAAAATAATAAAAACATCGTTACTCGTCAGGAAAAAATGCTAGAATCAAACTTATTAAATAAATTTAATACGAAAATAAAGTTACTAAGAGATACTCTTACAATTTAATTTTATCATGATATTTAAGCGAGAAAACTAAAATATTCGTTTCTAGTTCCAAAATAATAAAAACTTCGTTACTCGTCAGGAAAAAATTCTAGAATCAAACTTATTAATTAAATTTAATAAACAAATAAAGTTACTCAGGGATATTCTTACAATTTAATTTTATCTTGATATTTAAGCAAGAAAACTAAAATATTCGTTTTTAGTTCCAGAAAAATTTAAATATAGTTTCTCCTCAGGAAAAAATGCTAGAATCAAACTTATTAAATAAATTTAATAAACAAATAAAGTTACTCAGGGATATTCTTACAATTTAATTTTATCGTGATATTTAAGCAAGAAAACTAAAATATTCGTTTTTAGTTCCAGAAAAATTTAAATATCGTTTCTCCTCAGGAAAAAATGATAGAATCAAACTTATTAAATAAATTTAATAAACAAATAAAGTTACTCAGGGATATTCTTACAATTTAATTTTATCGGGATATTTAAGCGAGAAAACTGAAATATTCTTTTCTAGTTCCAAAATAATAAAATCATCGTTACTTGTCAGGAAAAAATGCTAGAATCAAACTTATTAAATAAATTTAATAAACAAATAAAGTTACTCAGGGATATTCTTACAATTTAATTTTATCGTGATATTTAAGCAAGAAAACTAAAATATTCGTTTTTAGTTCCAGAAAAATTTAAATATCGTTTCTCCTCAGGAAAAAATGCTAGAATCAAACTTATTAAATAAATTTAATAAACAAATAAAGTTACTCAGGGATATTCTTACAATACAGAATATTCGTTATTAGTTCCAGAAAAATTTAAACATCGTTTCTCCTCAGGAAAAAATGCTAGAATCAAACTTATTAAATAAATTTAATAAACAAATAAAGCTACTCCGGGATATTCTTACAATTTAATTTTATCGTGATATTTAAGCAAGAAAACTAAAATATCGTTTTTAGCTCCATAAAAATTTATATATCGTTTCTCCTCAGGACAAAATGCTAGAATCAAACTTATTAAATAAATTTAATAAACAAATAATGTTACTCAGGGATATTTTTACAATTTAATTTGATCGTGATATTTAAACAAGAAAACTAAAATATCGTTTTTAGTTCCAGAAAAATTTAAATATCGTTTCTCCTCAGGTAAAAATGCTAGAATCAAACTTATTAAATAAATTTAATAAACAAATAAAGTTACTCAGGGATATTCTTACAATTTAATTTTATCGTGATATTTAAGCAAGAAAACTAAAATATTCGTTTTTAGATATTATAATATTTAAACATCGTTTCTCCTTAGGAAAAAATGCTAGAATCAAACTTATTAAATAAATTTAATAAACAAATAAAGTTACTCAGGGATATTCTTACAATTCAATTTTATCGTGATATTTAAGCGAGAAAACTAAAATATTCGTTTCTATTTCCAAATTAATAAAAACATCGTTACTCGTCAGGAAAAAATGCTAGAATCGAACTTATTAAATAAATTTAATAAACAAATAAAGTTACTCACTTACAATTTAATTGTATCGTGATATTTAAGCAAGAAAACAAAAATATTCGTTTTTAGTTCCAGAAAAATTTAAACATCGTTTCTCCTCAGGAAAAAATGCAAGAATCAAACTTATTAAATAAATTTAATAAACAAATAAAGTTACTCAGGGATATTCTTACAATTTAATTTTATCGTGATATTTAAACAAGAAAACTAAAATATTCGTTTCTAGTTCCAGAAAAATTAAAACATCGTTACTCCTCAGGCAAAAATGCTAGAATCGAACTTATTAAATAAATTTAATACGAAAATAAAGTTACTCAGGGATATTCTTACAATTTAATTTTATCATGATATTTAAGGGAGAAAACTAAAATATTCGTTTCTAGTTCCAAAATACTAAAAACTTCGTTACTCTTCAGGAAAAAATGCTAGAATTAAACTTATTAAATAAATTTAATAAACAAATAAAGTTACTCAGGGATATTCTTACAATTTAATTTTATCATGATATTTAAGCGAGAAAACTAAAATATTCGTTTCTAGTTCCAAAATACTTAAAACTTCGTTACTCGCCAGGAAAAAATGCTAGAATCGAACTTATTAAAAAAATCTAATAAACAAATAAAGTTACTCAGGGATATTCTTACATTTTAATTTTATCATGATATTTAAGCGAGAAAACTAAAACATTCATTTCCAGTTCCAAAATAATAAAAACATCGTTTCTCCTCAGGAAAAAATGCTAGAATGAAACTTATTAAACAAATTTAATAAACAAATAAAGTTACTCAGGGATATTCTTACAATTTAATTTTATCGTGATATTTAAGCGAGAAAACTAAAATATTCGCTTCTAGTTCCAAAATACTTAAAACTTCGTTACTCGCCAGGAAAAAATGCTAGAATCGAACTTATTAAAAAAATCTAATAAACAAATAAAGTTACTCAGGGATATTCTTACAATTTAATTTTATCGTGATATTTAAGCAAGAAAACTAAAATATTCGTTTTTAGTTCCAGAAAAATTTAAACATCGTTTCTCTTCAGGAAAAAATGCTAAAATCAAACTTATTAAATAAATTTAATAAACAAATAATGTTACTCAGGGATATTCTTACAATTTAATTTTATCGTGATATTTAAGCAAGAAAACTAAAATATCGTTTTTAGTTCCATAAAAATTTAAATATCGTTTCTCCTCAGGAAAAAATGCTAGAATCAATCTTATTAAATAAATTTAATACACAAATAAAGTTACTCAGGGATATTCTTACAATTTAATTTTATCATGTTATTTAAGCGAGAAAACTAAAATATTCGTTTCTAGTTCCAAAATAATAAAAACTTCGTTACTCGTCAGGAAAAAATGCTAGAATCAAACTTATTAAATAAATTTAATACGAAAATAAAGTTACTCAGGGATATTCTTACAATTTAATTTTATCATGATATTTAAGCGAGAAAACTAAAACATTCGTTTCTAGGTCCAAAATAATAAAAACATCGTTACTCGTCAGGAAAAAATTCTAGAATCGAACTTATTAAATAAATTTAATAAACAAATAAAGTTACTCAGGGATATTCTTACAATTTAATTTTATCGTGATATTTAAACAAGAAAACTAAAATATTCGTTTCTAGGTCCAGAAAAATTAAAACTCCTCCTTCAAAATACTAGAATCGAACTTCTTAAATAAATTTAATAAACAAATAAAGTTACTCACGGATATTCTTACAATTTAATTTTATAGTGATATTTAAGCGAGAAAACTAAAGCATTCATTACTAGTTCCAAAATAATAAAAACATCGTTACTCGTCAGGAAAAAATGCTAGAATCAAACTTATTAAATATATTTAATACGAAAATAAAGTTACTCAGGGATATTCTTACAATTTAATTTTATCATGATATTTAAGCGAGAAAACTAAAATATTCTTTCCTGGTTCCAAAATAATAAAAACACCGTTACTCGCCAAGAAAAAATGCTAGAATCGAACTTATTAAAAAAATCTAATAAACAATTAAAGTTACTCAGGGATATTCTTACATTTTAATTTTATCATGATATTTAAGCATGAAAACTAAAATATCGTTTTTAGTTCCAGAAAAATTTAAATATCGTTTCTACTCAGGAAAAAATGCTAGAATCAAACTTATTAAATAAATTTAATAAACAAATAAAGTTACTCGGGATATTCTTACAATTTAATTTTTCGTGATATTTAAGCAAGAAAACTAAAATATCGTTTTTAGTTCCAGAAAAATTTAAATATCGTTTCTTCTCAGGAAAAAATGCTAGAATCAAACTTATTAACTAAATTTAATAAACAAATAAAGTTACTCAGGGATATTCTTAAAATTCAATTTTATCGTGATATTTAAGCGAGAAAACTAAAATATTCGTTTCCAAAATAATAAAAACATCGTTACTCGTCAGGAAAAAATGCTAGAATCAAACTTATAAAATAAATTTAATACACAAATAAAGTTACTCCAATTTTATCGTGATATTTAAACTAGAAAACTAAAATATTCGTTTCTGGTTCCAAAATAATAAAAACATCGTTACTCGTCAGGAAAAAATGCTAGAATCAAACTTATTAAATAAATTTAATACGAAAATAAAGTTACTCAGGGATATTCTTACAATTTAATTTTATCATGATATTTAAGCGAGAAAACTAAAACATTCGTTTCTAGGTCCAAAATAATAAAAACATCGTTACTCGTCAGGAAAAAATTCTAGAATCGAACTTATTAAATAAATTTAATAAACAAATAAAGTTACTCAGGGATATTCTTACAATTTAATTTTATCGTGATATTTAAACAAGAAAACTAAAATATTCATTTCTAGGCCCAGAAAAATTAAAACATCGTTACTCCTCCTTCAAAATACTAGAATCGAACTTCTTAAATAAATTTAATAAACAAATAAAGTTACTCACGGATATTCTTACAATTTAATTTTATAGTGATATTTAAGCGAGAAAACTAAAACATTCATTACTAGTTCCAAAATAATAAAAACATCGTTACTCGTCAGGAAAAAATGCTAGAATCAATCTTATTAAATAAATTTAATAAACAAATAATGTTACTCAGGGATATTCTTACAATTTAATTTTATCGTGATATTTAAGCAAGAAAACTAAAATATCGTTTTTAGTTCCAGAAAAATTTAAACATCGTTACTCGTCAGGAAAAAATGCTAGAATCAAACTTATTAATTAAAATTAATACGAAAATAAAGTTACTCAGGGATATTCTTACAATTTAATTTTATCATGTTATTTAAGCGAGAAAACTAAAATATTCGTTTCTAGTTCCAAAATAATAAAAACTTCGTTACTAGTCAGGAAAAAATGCTACAATCAAACTTATTAAATAAATTTAATACGAAAATAAAGTTACTCAGGGATATTCTTACAATTTAATTTTATCATGATATTTAAACGAGAAAACTAAAACATTCGTTTCTAGGTCCAAAATAATAAAAACATCGTTACTCGTCAGGAAAAAATTCTAGAATCGAACTTATTAAATAAATTTAATAAACAAATAAAGTTACTCAGGGATATTCTTACAATTTAATTTTATCGTGATATTTAAACAAGAAAACTAAAATATTCGTTTCTAGGTCCAGAAAAATTAAAACATCGTTACTCCTCAGGCAAAAATGCTAGAATCGAACTTATTAAATAAATTTAATACGAAAATAAAGTTACTCAGGGATATTCTTACAATTTAATTTTATCATGATATTTAAGCGAGAAAACTAAAATATTCGTTTCTAGTTCCAAAATACTAAAAACTTCGTTACTCGTCAGGAAAAAATGCTAGAATCAAACTTATTAAATAAATTTAATAAACAAATAAAGTTACTCAGGGATATTCTTACAATTTAATTTTATCGTGATATTTAAGCGAGAAAACTAAAATATTCTTTTCTAGTTCCAAAATTATAAAAACCGTTAGTTGTCACGAAAAAATGCTAGAATCAAACTTATTAAATAAATTTAATAAACAAATAAAGTTACTCAGGGATATTCTTACAATTTAATTTTATCGTGATATTTAAGCGAGAAAACTGAAATATTCTTTTCTAGTTCCAAAATAATAAAATCATCGTTACTTGTCAGGAAAAAATGCTAGAATCAAACTTATTAAATAAATTTAATAAACAAATAAAGTTACTCAGGGCTATTCTTACAATTTAATTTTATCGTGATATTTAAGCAAGAAAACTAAAATATTCGTTTTTAGTTCCAGAAAAATTTAAATATCGTTTCTCCTCAGGAAAAAATGCTAGAATCAAACTTATTAAATAAATTTTATAAACAAATAAAGTTACTCAGGGATAATCTTACAATTTAATTTTATCGTGATATTTAAGCAAGAAAACTAAAATATTCGTTTTTAGTTCCAGAAAAATTTAAACATCGTTTCTCCTCAGGAAAAAATGCAAGAATCAAACTTATTAAATAAATTTAATAAACAAATAAAGTTACTCAAGGATATTCTTACAATTTAATTTTATCGTGATATTTAAACAAGAAAACTAAAATTTTCGTTTCTAGGTCCAGAAAAATTAAAACATCGTTTCTCCTCAGGAAAAAATGCTAGAATCAAACTTATTAAATAAATTTAATAAACAAATAATGTTACTCAGGGATATTCTTACAATTTAATTTTATCGTGGTATTTAAGCAAGACAACTAAAATATCGTTTTTCGTTCCAGAAAAATTTAAATATCGTTTCTCCTCAGGAAAAATACTAGAATCAAACTTATTCAATAAATTTAATAAACAAATAAAGTTACTCAGGGATATTCTTACAATTTAATTTTATCATGATATTTAAGTGAGAAAACTAAAACATTCGTTTCTAGTTCCAAAATAATAAGAACATCGTTACTCGTCAGGAAAAAATGCTAGAATCAAACTTATTAAATAAATTTAATACGAAAATAAAATTACTAAGGGATACTCTTACAATTTAATTTTATCATGATATTTAAGCGAGAAAACTAAAATATTCGTTTCTAGTTCCAAAATAATAAAAACTTCGTTACTCGTCAGGAAAAAATTCTAGAATCAAACTTATTAAATAAATTTAATAAACAAATAAAGTTACTCAGGGATATTCTTACAATTTAATTTTATCGTGATATTTAAGCAAGAAAACTAAAATATTCGTTTTTAGTTCCAGAAAAATTTAAATATAGTTTCTCCTCAGGAAAAAATGCTAGAATCAAACTTATTAAATAAATTTAATAAACAAATAAAGTTACTCAGGGATATTCTTACAATTTAATTTTATCGTGATATTTAAGCAAGAAAACTAAAATATTCGTTTTTAGTTCCAGAAAAATTTAAATATCGTTTCTCCTCAGGAAAAAATGATAGAATCAAACTTATTAAATAAATTTAATAAACAAATAAAGTTACTCAGGGATATTCTTACAATTTAATTTTATTGGGATATTTAAGCGAGAAAACTGAAATATTCTTTTCTAGTTCCAAAATAATAAAATCATCGTTACTTGTCAGGAAAAAATGCTAGAATCAAACTTATTAAATAAATTTAATAAACAAATAAAGTTACTCAGGGATATTCTTACAATTTAATTTTATCGTGATATTTAAGCAAGAAAACTAAAATATTCGTTTTTAGTTCCAGAAAAATTTAAATATCGTTTCTCCTCAGGAAAAAATGCTAGAATCAAACTTATTAAATAAATTTAATAAACAAATAAAGTTACTCAGGGATATTCTTACAATACAGAATATTCGTTATTAGTTCCAGAAAAATTTAAACATCGTTTCTCCTCAGGAAAAAATGCTAGAATCAAACTTATTAAATAAATTTAATAAACAAATAAAGCTACTCAGGGATATTCTTACAATTTAATTTTATCGTGATATTTAAGCAAGAAAACTAAAATATCGTTTTTAGTTCCAGAAAAATTTAAATATCGTTTCTCCTCAGGTAAAAATGCTAGAATCAAACTTATTAAATAAATTTAATAAACAAATAAAGTTACTCAGGGATATTCTTACAATTTAATTTTATCGTGATATTTAAGCAAGAAAACTAAAATATTCGTTTTTCGATATTATAATATTTAAACATCGTTTCTCCTTAGGAAAAAATGCTAGAATCAAACTTATTAAATAAATTTAATAAACAAATAAAGTTACTCAGGGATATTCTTACAATTCAATTTTATCGTGATATTTAAGCGAGAAAACTAAAATATTCGTTTCTATTTCCAAATTAATAAAAACATCGTTACTCGTCAGGAAAAAATGCTAGAATCGAACATATTAAATAAATTTAATAAACAAATAAAGTTACTCACTTACAATTTAATTGTATCGTGATATTTAAGCAAGAAAACTAAAATATTCGTTTTTAGTTCCAGAAAAATTTAAACATCGTTTCTCCTCAGGAAAAAATGCAAGAATCAAACTTATTAAATAAATTTAATAAACAAATAAAGTTACTCAGGGATATTCTTACAATTTAATTTTATCGTGATATTTAAACAAGAAAACTAAAATATTCGTTTCTAGTTCCAGAAAAATTAAAACATCGTTACTCCTCAGGCAAAAATGCTAGAATCGAACTTATTAAATAAATTTAATACGAAAATAAAGTTACTCAGGGATATTCTTACAATTTAATTTTATCATGATATTTAAGGGAGAAAACTAAAATATTCGTTTCTAGTTCCAAAATACTAAAAACTTCGTTACTCGTCAGGAAAAAATGCTAGAATCAAACTTATTAAATAAATTTAATAAACAAATAAAGTTACTCAGGGATATTCTTACAATTTAATTTTATCATGATATTTAAGCGAGAAAACTAAAATATTCGTTTCTAGTTCCAAAATACTTAAAACTTCGTTACTCGCCAGGAAAAAATGCTAGAATCGAACTTATTAAAAAAATCTAATAAACAAATAAAGTTACTCAGGGATATTCTTACAATTTAATTTTATCGTGATATTTAAGCAAGAAAACTAAAATATTCATTTTTAGTTCCAGAAAAATTTAAATATCGTTTCTCCTCAGGAAAAAATGATAGAATCAAACTTATTAAATAAATTTAATAAACAAATAAAGTTACTCAGGGATATTCTTACAATTTAATTTTATCGTGATATTTAAGCGAGAAAACTAAAACATTCATTTCCAGTTCCAAAATAATAAAAACATCGTTTCTCCTCAGGAAAAAATGCTAGAATGAAACTTATTAAACAAATTTAATACACAAATAAAGTTACTCAGGGATATTCTTACAATTTAATTTTATCGTGATATTTAAGCGAGAAAACTAAAATATTCGCTTCTAGTTCCAAAATACTTAAAACTTCGTTACTCGCCAGGAAAAAATGCTAGAATCGAACTTATTAAAAAAATCTAATAAACAAATAAAGTTACTCAGGGATATTCTTACAATTTAATTTTATCGTGATATTTAAGCAAGAAAACTAAAATATTCGTTTTTAGTTCCAGAAAAATTTAAACATCGTTTCTCTTCAGGAAAAAATGCTAAAATCAAACTTATTAAATAAATTTAATAAACAAATAATGTTACTCAGGGATATTCTTACAATTTAATTTTATCGTGATATTTAAGCAAGAAAACTAAAATATCGTTTTTAGTTCCATAAAAATTTAAATATCGTTTCTCCTCAGGAAAAAATGCTAGAATCAATCTTATTAAATAAATTTAATACACAAATAAAGTTACTCAGGGATATTCTTACAATTTAATTTTATCATGTTATTTAAGCGAGAAAACTAAAATATTCGTTTCTAGTTCCAAAATAATAAAAACTTCGTTACTCGTCAGGAAAAAATGCTAGAATCAAACTTATTAAATAAATTTAATACGAAAATAAAGTTACTCAGGGATATTCTTACAATTTAATTTTATCATGATATTTAAGCGAGAAAACTAAAACATTCGTTTCTAGGTCCAAAATAATAAAAACATCGTTACTCGTCAGGAAAAAATTCTAGAATCGAACTTATTAAATAAATTTAATAAACAAATAAAGTTACTCAGGGATATTCTTACAATTTAATTTTATCGTGATATTTAAACAAGAAAACTAAAATATTCGTTTCTAGGTCCAGAAAAATTAAAACTCCTCCTTCAAAATACTAGAATCGAACTTCTTAAATAAATTTAATAAACAAATAAAGTTACTCACGGATATTCTTACAATTTAATTTTATAGTGATATTTAAGCGAGAAAACTAAAGCATTCATTACTAGTTCCAAAATAATAAAAACATCGTTACTCGTCAGGAAAAAATGCTAGAATCAAACTTATTAAATATATTTAATACGAAAATAAAGTTACTCAGGGATATTCTTACAATTTAATTTTATCATGATATTTAAGCGAGAAAACTAAAATATTCTTTTCTGGTTCCAAAATAATAAAAACACCGTTACTCGCCAAGAAAAAATGCTAGAATCGAACTTATTAAAAAAATCTAATAAACAATTAAAGTTACTCAGGGATATTCTTACATTTTAATTTTATCATGATATTTAAGCATGAAAACTAAAATATCGTTTTTAGTTCCAGAAAAATTTAAATATCGTTTCTACTCAGGAAAAAATGCTAGAATCAAACTTATTAAATAAATTTAATAAACAAATAAAGTTACTCGGGATATTCTTACAATTTAATTTTTCGTGATATTTAAGCAAGAAAACTAAAATATCGTTTTTAGTTCCAGAAAAATTTAAATATCGTTTCTTCTCAGGAAAAAATGCTAGAATCAAACTTATTAACTAAATTTAATAAACAAATAAAGTTACTCAGGGATATTCTTAAAATTCAATTTTATCGTGATATTTAAGCGAGAAAACTAAAATATTCGTTTCCAAAATAATAAAAACATCGTTACTCGTCAGGAAAAAATGCTAGAATCAAACTTATAAAATAAATTTAATACACAAATAAAGTTACTCCAATTTTATCGTGATATTTAAACTAGAAAACTAAAATATTCGTTTCTGGTTCCAAAATAATAAAAACATCGTTACTCGTCAGGAAAAAATGCTAGAATCAAACTTATTAAATAAATTTAATACGAAAATAAAGTTACTCAGGGATATTCTTACAATTTAATTTTATCATGATATTTAAGCGAGAAAACTAAAACATTCGTTTCTAGGTCCAAAATAATAAAAACATCGTTACTCGTCAGGAAAAAATTCTAGAATCGAACTTATTAAATAAATTTAATAAACAAATAAAGTTACTCAGGGATATTCTTACAATTTAATTTTATCGTGATATTTAAACAAGAAAACTAAAATATTCATTTCTAGGTCCAGAAAAATTAAAACATCGTTACTCCTCCTTCAAAATACTAGAATCGAACTTCTTAAATAAATTTAATAAACAAATAAAGTTACTCACGGATATTCTTACAATTTAATTTTATAGTGATATTTAAGCGAGAAAACTAAAACATTCATTACTAGTTCCAAAATAATAAAAACATCGTTACTCGTCAGGAAAAAATGCTAGAATCGAACTTATTAAATAAATTTAATAAACAAATAAAGTTACTCAGGGATATTCTTACAATTTAATTTTATCGTGATATTTAAGCAAGAAAACTAAAATATCGTTTTTAGTTCCAGAAAAATTTAAACATCGTTACTCGTCAGGAAAAAATGCTAGAATCAAACTTATTAATTAAAATTAATACGAAAATAAAGTTACTCAGGGATATTCTTACAATTTAATTTTATCATGTTATTTAAGCGAGAAAACTAAAATATTCGTTTCTAGTTCCAAAATAATAAAAACTTCGTTACTAGTCAGGAAAAAATGCTACAATCAAACTTATTAAATAAATTTAATACGAAAATAAAGTTACTCAGGGATATTCTTACAATTTAATTTTATCATGATATTTAAGCGAGAAAACTAAAACATTCGTTTCTAGGTCCAAAATAATAAAAACATCGTTACTCGTCAGGAAAAAATGCTAGAATCGAACTTATTAAATAAATTTAATAAACAAATAAAGTTACTCAGGGATAATCTTACAATTTAATTTTATCGTGATATTTAAGCAAGAAAACTAAAATATTCGTTTTTAGTTCCAGAAAAATTTAAACATCGTTTCTCCTCAGGAAAAAATGCAAGAATCAAACTTATTAAATAAATTTAATAAACAAATAAAGTTACTCAAGGATATTCTTACAATTTAATTTTATCGTGATATTTAAACAAGAAAACTAAAATTTTCGTTTCTAGGTCCAGAAAAATTAAAACATCGTTTCTCCTCAGGAAAAAATGCTAGATTCAAACTTATTAAATAAATTTAATAAACAAATAATGTTACTCAGGGATATTCTTACAATTTAATTTTATCGTGGTATTTAAGCAAGACAACTAAAATATCGTTTTTAGTTCCAGAAAAATTTAAATATCGTTTCTCCTCAGGAAAAATACTAGAATCAAACTTATTCAATAAATTTAATAAACAAATAAAGTTACTCAGGGATATTCTTACAATTTAATTTTATCATGATATTTAAGCGAGAAAACTAAAACATTCGTTTCTAGTTCCAAAATAATAAAAACATCGTTACTCGTCAGGAAAAAATGCTAGAATCAAACTTATTAAATAAATTTAATACGAAAATAAAGTTACTAAGAGATACTCTTACAATTTAATTTTATCATGATATTTAAGCGAGAAAACTAAAATATTCGTTTCTAGTTCCAAAATAATAAAAACTTCGTTACTCGTCAGGAAAAAATTCTAGAATCAAACTTATTAATTAAATTTAATAAACAAATAAAGTTACTCAGGGATATTCTTACAATTTAATTTTATCTTGATATTTAAGCAAGAAAACTAAAATATTCGTTTTTAGTTCCAGAAAAATTTAAATATAGTTTCTCCTCAGGAAAAAATGCTAGAATCAAACTTATTAAATAAATTTAATAAACAAATAAAGTTACTCAGGGATATTCTTACAATTTAATTTTATCGTGATATTTAAGCAAGAAAACTAAAATATTCGTTTTTAGTTCCAGAAAAATTTAAATATCGTTTCTCCTCAGGAAAAAATGATAGAATCAAACTTATTAAATAAATTTAATAAACAAATAAAGTTACTCAGGGATATTCTTACAATTTAATTTTATCGGGATATTTAAGCGAGAAAACTGAAATATTCTTTTCTAGTTCCAAAATAATAAAATCATCGTTACTTGTCAGGAAAAAATGCTAGAATCAAACTTATTAAATAAATTTAATAAACAAATAAAGTTACTCAGGGATATTCTTACAATTTAATTTTATCGTGATATTTAAGCAAGAAAACTAAAATATTCGTTTTTAGTTCCAGAAAAATTTAAACATCGTTTC
Organism: Pterostichus madidus; assembly: GCA_911728475.2. Classification (NCBI taxonomy): domain Eukaryota; kingdom Metazoa; phylum Arthropoda; class Insecta; order Coleoptera; family Carabidae; genus Pterostichus; species Pterostichus madidus. The sequence continues at coordinate 22,405,661 of OU452304.1, read as the reverse complement.
TCCTCAGGAAAAAATGCTAGAATCAAACTTATTAAATAAATTTAATACACAAATAAAGTTACTCAGGGATATTCTTACAATACAGAATATTCGTTATTAGTTCCAGAAAAATTTAAACATCGTTTCTCCTCAGGAAAAAATGCTAGAATCAAACTTATTAAATAAATTTAATAAACAAATAAAGCTACTCAGGGATATTCTTACAATTTAATTTTATCGTGATATTTAAGCAAGAAAACTAAAATATCGTTTTTAGCTCCATAAAAATTTATATATCGTTTCTCCTCAGGACAAAATGCTAGAATCAAACTTATTAAATAAATTTAATAAACAAATAATGTTACTCAGGGATATTTTTACAATTTAATTTGATCGTGATATTTAAACAAGAAAACTAAAATATCGTTTTTAGTTCCAGAAAAATTTAAATATCGTTTCTCCTCAGGTAAAAATGCTAGAATCAAACTTATTAAATAAATTTAATAAACAAATAAAGTTACTCAGGGATATTCTTACAATTTAATTTTATCATGATATTTAAGCGAGAAAACTAAAATATTCGTTTCTAGTTCCAAAATACTAAAAACTTCGTTACTCGTCAGGAAAAAATGCTAGAATCAAACTTATTAAATAAATTTAATAAACAAATAAAGTTACTCAGGGATATTCTTACAATTTAATTTTATCGTGATATTTAAGCGAGAAAACTAAAATATTCTTTTCTAGTTCCAAAATTATAAAAACCGTTACTTGTCACGAAAAAATGCTAGAATCAAACTTATTAAATAAATTTAATAAACAAATAAAGTTACTCAGGGATATTCTTACAATTTAATTTTATCGTGATATTTAAGCGAGAAAACTGAAATATTCTTTTCTAGTTCCAAAATAATAAAATCATCGTTACTTGTCAGGAAAAAATGCTAGAATCAAACTTATTAAATAAATTTAATAAACAAATAAAGTTACTCAGGGATATTCTTACAATTTAATTTTATCGTGATATTTAAGCAAGAAAACTAAAATATTCGTTTTTAGTTCCAGAAAAATTTAAATATCGTTTCTCCTCAGGAAAAAATGCTAGAATCAAACTTATTAAATAAATTTTATAAACAAATAAAGTTACTCAGGGATAATCTTACAATTTAATTTTATCGTGATATTTAAGCAAGAAAACTAAAATATTCGTTTTTAGTTCCAGAAAAATTTAAACATCGTTTCTCCTCAGGAAAAAATGCAAGAATCAAACTTATTAAATAAATTTAATAAACAAATAAAGTTACTCAAGGATATTCTTACAATTTAATTTTATCGTGATATTTAAACAAGAAAACTAAAATTTTCGTTTCTAGGTCCAGAAAAATTAAAACATCGTTTCTCCTCAGGAAAAAATGCTAGAATCAAACTTATTAAATAAATTTAATAAACAAATAATGTTACTCAGGGATATTCTTACAATTTAATGTTATCGTGGTATTTAAGCAAGACAACTAAAATATCGTTTTTAGTTCCAGAAAAATTTAAATATCGTTTCTCCTCAGGAAAAATACTAGAATCAAACTTATTCAATAAATTTAATAAACAAATAAAGTTACTCAGGGATATTCTTACAATTTAATTTTATCATGATATTTAAGTGAGAAAACTAAAACATTCGTTTCTAGTTCCAAAATAATAAGAACATCGTTACTCGTCAGGAAAAAATGCTAGAATCAAACTTATTAAATAAATTTAATACGAAAATAAAATTACTAAGGGATACTCTTACAATTTAATTTTATCATGATATTTAAGCGAGAAAACTAAAATATTCGTTTCTAGTTCCAAAATAATAAAAACTTCGTTACTCGTCAGGAAAAAATTCTAGAATCAAACTTATTAAATAAATTTAATAAACAAATAAAGTTACTCAGGGATATTCTTACAATTTAATTTTATCGTGATATTTAAGCAAGAAAACTAAAATATTCGTTTTTAGTTCCAGAAAAATTTAAATATAGTTTCTCCTCAGGAAAAAATGCTAGAATCAAACTTATTAAATAAATTTAATAAACAAATAAAGTTACTCAGGGATATTCTTACAATTTAATTTTATCGTGATATTTAAGCAAGAAAACTAAAATATTCGTTTTTAGTTCCAGAAAAATTTAAATATCGTTTCTCCTCAGGAAAAAATGATAGAATCAAACTTATTAAATAAATTTAATAAACAAATAAAGTTACTCAGGGATATTCTAACAATTTAATTTTATCGGGATATTTAAGCGAGAAAACTGAAATATTCTTTTCTAGTTCCAAAATAATAAAATCATCGTTACTTGTCAGGAAAAAATGCTAGAATCAAACTTATTAAATAAATTTAATAAACAAATAAAGTTACTCAGGGATATTCTTACAATTTAATTTTATCGTGATATTTAAGCAAGAAAACTAAAATATTCGTTTTTAGTTCCAGAAAAATTTAAATATCGTTTCTCCTCAGGAAAAAATGCTAGAATCAAACTTATTAAATAAATTTAATAAACAAATAAAGTTACTCAGGGATATTCTTACAATACAGAATATTCGTTATTAGTTCCAGAAAAATTTAAACATCGTTTCTCCTCAGGAAAAAATGCTAGAATCAAACTTATTAAATTTATTTAATAAACAAATAAAGCTACTCAGGGATATTCTTACAATTTAATTTTATCGTGATATTTAAGCAAGAAAACTAAAATATCGTTTTTAGCTCCATAAAAATTTATATATCGTTTCTCCTCAGGACAAAATGCTAGAATCAAACTTATTAAATAAATTTAATAAACAAATAATGTTACTCAGGGATATTTTTACAATTTAATTTGATCGTGATATTTAAACAAGAAAACTAAAATATCGTTTTTAGTTCCAGAAAAATTTAAATATCGTTTTTAGTTCCAGAAAAATTTAAATATCGTTTCTCCTCAGGTAAAAATGCTAGAATCAAACTTATTAAATAAATTTAATAAACAAATAAAGTTACTCAGGGATATTCTTACAATTTAATTTTATCGTGATATTTAAGCAAGAAAACTAAAATATTCGTTTTTAGATATTATAATATTTAAACATCGTTTCTCCTTAGGAAAAAATGCTAGAATCAAACTTATTAAATAAATTTAATAAACAAATAAAGTTACTCAGGGATATTCTTACAATTCAATTTTATCGTGATATTTAAGCGAGAAAACTAAAATATTCGTTTCTATTTCCAAATTAATAAAAACATCGTTACTCGTCAGGAAAAAATGCTAGAATCGAACATATTAAATAAATTTAATAAACAAATAAAGTTACTCACTTACAATTTAATTGTATCGTGATATTTAAGCAAGAAAACTAAAATATTCGTTTTTAGTTCCAGAAAAATTTAAACATCGTTTCTCCTCAGGAAAAAATGCAAGAATCAAACTTATTAAATAAATTTAATAAACAAATAAAGTTACTCAGGGATATTCTTACAATTTAATTTTATCGTGATATTTAAACAAGAAAACTAAAATATTCGTTTCTAGTTCCAGAAAAATTAAAACATCGTTACTCCTCAGGCAAAAATGCTAGAATCGAACTTATTAAATAAATTTAATACGAAAATAAAGTTACTCAGGGATATTCTTACAATTTAATTTTATCATGATATTTAAGGGAGAAAACTAAAATATTCGTTTCTAGTTCCAAAATACTAAAAACTTCGTTACTCGTCAGGAAAAAATGCTAGAATCAAACTTATTAAATAAATTTAATAAACAAATAAAGTTACTCAGGGATATTCTTACAATTTAATTTTATCATGATATTTAAGCGAGAAAACTAAAATATTCGTTTCTAGTTCCAAAATACTTAAAACTTCGTTACTCGCCAGGAAAAAATGCTAGAATCGAACTTATTAAAAAAATCTAATAAACAAATAAAGTTACTCAGGGATATTCTTACATTTTAATTTTATCATGATATTTAAGCGAGAAAACTAAAACATTCGTTTCTAGTTCCAAAATAATAAAAACATCGTTACTCGTCAGGAAAAAATGCTAGAATCGAACTTATTAAATAAATTTAATAAACAAATAAAGTTACTCAGGGATATTCTTACAATTTAATTTTATCGTGATATTTAAGCAAGAAAACTAAAATATTCGTTTTTAGTTCCAGAAAAATTTAAACATCGTTTCTCCTCAGGAAAAAATGCAAGAATCAAACTTATTAAATAAATTTAATAAACAAATAAAGTTACTCAGGGATATTCTTACAATTTAATTTTATCGTGATATTTAAACAAGAAAACTAAAATATTCGTTTCTAGTTCCAGAAAAATTAAAACATCGTTACTCCTCAGGCAAAAATGCTAGAATCGAACTTATTAAATAAATTTAATACGAAAATAAAGTTACTCAGGGATATTCTTACAATTTAATTTTATCATGATATTTAAGGGAGAAAACTAAAATATTCGTTTCTAGTTCCAAAATACTAAAAACTTCGTTACTCGTCAGGAAAAAATGCTAGAATCAAACTTATTAAATAAATTTAATAAACAAATAAAGTTACTCAGGGATATTCTTACAATTTAATTTTATCATGATATTTAAGCGAGAAAACTAAAATATTCGTTTCTAGTTCCAAAATACTTAAAACTTCGTTACTCGCCAGGAAAAAATGCTAGAATCGAACTTATTAAAAAAATCTAATAAACAAATAAAGTTACTCTGGGATATTCTTACATTTTAATTTTATCATGATATTTAAGCGAGAAAACTAAAACATTCGTTTCTAGTTCCAAAATAATAAAAACATCGTTACTCGTCAGGAAAAAATGCTAGAATCGAACTTATTAAATAAATTTAATAAACAAATAAAGTTACTCAGGGATATTCTTACAATTTAATTTTATCGTGATATTTAAGCGAGAAAACTAAAACATTCATTTCCAGTTCCAAAATAATAAAAACATCGTTTCTCCTCAGGAAAAAATGCTAGAATGAAACTTATTAAACAAATTTAATACACAAATAAAGTTACTCAGGGATATTCTTACAATTTAATTTTATCGTGATATTTAAGCGAGAAAACTAAAATATTCGCTTCTAGTTCCAAAATACTTAAAACTTCGTTACTCGCCAGGAAAAAATGCTAGAATCGAACTTATTAAAAAAATCTAATAAACAAATAAAGTTACTCAGGGATATTCTTACAATTTAATTTTATCGTGATATTTAAGCAAGAAAACTAAAATATTCGTTTTTAGTTCCAGAAAAATTTAAACATCGTTTCTCTTCAGGAAAAAATGCTAAAATCAAACTTATTAAATAAATTTAATAAACAAATAAAGTTACTCAGGGATAATCTTACAATTTAATTTTATCGTGATATTTAAGCAAGAAAACTAAAATATTCGTTTTTAGTTCCAGAAAAATTTAAACATCGTTTCTCCTCAGGAAAAAATGCAAGAATCAAACTTATTAATTAAATTTAATAAACAAATAAAGTTACTCAGGGATATTCTTACAATTTAATTTTATCTTGATATTTAAGCAAGAAAACTAAAATATTCGTTTTTAGTTCCAGAAAAATTTAAATATAGTTTCTCCTCAGGAAAAAATGCTAGAATCAAACTTATTAAATAAATTTAATACACAAATAAAGTTACTCAGGGATATTCTTACAATTTAATTTTATCGTGATATTTAAGCAAGAAAACTAAAATATTCGTTTTTAGTTCCAGAAAAATTTAAATATCGTTTCTCCTCAGGAAAAAATGATAGAATCAAACTTATTAAATAAATTTAATAAACAAATAAAGTTACTCAGGGATATTCTTACAATTTAATTTTATCGGGATATTTAAGCGAGAAAACTGAAATATTCTTTTCTAGTTCCAAAATAATAAAATCATCGTTACTTGTCAGGAAAAAATGCTAGAATCAAACTTATTAAATAAATTTAATAAACAAATAAAGTTACTCAGGCATATTCTTACAATTTAATTTTATCGTGATATTTAAGCAAGAAAACTAAAATATTCGTTTTTAGTTCCAGAAAAATTTAAATATCGTTTCTCCTCAGGAAAAAATGCTAGAATCAAACTTATTAAATAAATTTAATAAACAAATAAAGTTACTCACGGATATTCTTACAATACAGAATATTCGTTATTAGTTCCAGAAAAATTTAAACATCGTTTCTCCTCAGGAAAAAATGCTAGAATCAAACTTATTAAATAAATTTAATAAACAAATAAAGCTACTCAGGGATATTCTTACAATTTAATTTTATCATGTTATTTAAGCGAGAAAACTAAAATATTCGTTTCTAGTGCCAAAATAATAAAAACTTCGTTACTCGTCAGGAAAAAATGCTAGAATCAAACTTATTAAATAAATTTAATACGAAAATAAAGTTACTCAGGGATATTCTTACAATTTAATTTTATCATGATATTTAAGCGAGAAAACTAAAACATTCGTTTCTAGGTCCAAAATAATAAAAACATCGTTACTCGTCAGGAAAAAATTCTAGAATCGAACTTATTAAATAAATTTAATAAACAAATAAAGTTACTCAGGGATATTCTTACAATTTAATTTTATCGTGATATTTAAACAAGAAAACTAAAATATTCGTTTCTAGGTCCAGAAAAATTAAAACTCCTCCTTCAAAATACTAGAATCGAACTTCTTAAATAAATTTAATAAACAAATAAAGTTACTCACGGATATTCTTACAATTTAATTTTATAGTGATATTTAAGCGAGAAAACTAAAGCATTCATTACTAGTTCCAAAATAATAAAAACATCGTTACTCGTCAGGAAAAAATGCTAGAATCAAACTTATTAAATATATTTAATACGAAAATAAAGTTACTCAGGGATATTCTTACAATTTAATTTTATCATGATATTTAAGCGAGAAAACTAAAATATTCTTTTCTGGTTCCAAAATAATAAAAACACCGTTACTCGCCAAGAAAAAATGCTAGAATCGAACTTATTAAAAAAATCTAATAAACAATTAAAGTTACTCAGGGATATTCTTACATTTTAATTTTATCATGATATTTAAGCATGAAAACTAAAATATCGTTTTTAGTTCCAGAAAAATTTAAATATCGTTTCTACTCAGGAAAAAATGCTAGAATCAAACTTATTAAATAAATTTAATAAACAAATAAAGTTACTCGGGATATTCTTACAATTTAATTTTTCGTGATATTTAAGCAAGAAAACTAAAATATCGTTTTTAGTTCCAGAAAAATTTAAATATCGTTTCTTCTCAGGAAAAAATGCTAGAATCAAACTTATTAACTAAATTTAATAAACAAATAAAGTTACTCAGGGATATTCTTAAAATTCAATTTTATCGTGATATTTAAGCGAGAAAACTAAAATATTCGTTTCCAAAATAATAAAAACATCGTTACTCGTCAGGAAAAAATGCTAGAATCAAACTTATAAAATAAATTTAATACACAAATAAAGTTACTCCAATTTTATCGTGATATTTAAACTAGAAAACTAAAATATTCGTTTCTGGTTCCAAAATAATAAAAACATCGTTACTCGTCAGGAAAAAATGCTAGAATCAAACTTATTAAATAAATTTAATACGAAAATAAAGTTACTCAGGCATATTCTTACAATTTAATTTTATCATGATATTTAAGCGAGAAAACTAAAACATTCGTTTCTAGGTCCAAAATAATAAAAACATCGTTACTCGTCAGGAAAAAATTCTAGAATCGAACTTATTAAATAAATTTAATAAACAAATAAAGTTACTCAGGGATATTCTTACAATTTAATTTTATCGTGATATTTAAACAAGAAAACTAAAATATTCATTTCTAGGTCCAGAAAAATTAAAACATCGTTACTCCTCCTTCAAAATACTAGAATCGAACTTCTTAAATAAATTTAATAAACAAATAAAGTTACTCACGGATATTCTTACAATTTAATTTTATAGTGATATTTAAGCGAGAAAACTAAAACATTCATTACTAGTTCCAAAATAATAAAAACATCGTTACTCGTCAGGAAAAAATGCTAGAATCAATCTTATTAAATAAATTTAATAAACAAATAATGTTACTCAGGGATATTCTTACAATTTAATTTTATCGTGATATTTAAGCAAGAAAACTAAAATATCGTTTTTAGTTCCAGAAAAATTTAAACATCGTTACTCGTCAGGAAAAAATGCTAGAATCAAACTTATTAATTAAAATTAATACGAAAATAAAGTTACTCAGGGATATTCTTACAATTTAATTTTATCATGTTATTTAAGCGAGAAAACTAAAATATTCGTTTCTAGTTCCAAAATAAGAAAAACTTCGTTACTAGTCAGGAAAAAATGCTACAATCAAACTTATTAAATAAATTTAATACGAAAATAAAGTTACTCAGGGATATTCTTACAATTTAATTTTATCATGATATTTAAGCGAGAAAACTAAAACATTCGTTTCTAGGTCCAAAATAATAAAAACATCGTTACTCGTCAGGAAAAAATGCTAGAATCGAACTTATTAAATAAATTTAATAAACAAATAAAGTTACTCAGGGATAATCTTACAATTTAATTTTATCGTGATATTTAAGCAAGAAAACTAAAATATTCGTTTTTAGTTCCAGAAAAATTTAAACATCGTTTCTCCTCAGGAAAAAATGCAAGAATCAAACTTATTAAATAAATTTAATAAACAAATAAAGTTACTCAAGGATATTCTTACAATTTAATTTTATCGTGATATTTAAACAAGAAAACTAAAATTTTCGTTTCTAGGTCCAGAAAAATTAAAACATCGTTTCTCCTCAGGAAAAAATGCTAGATTCAAACTTATTAAATAAATTTAATAAACAAATAATGTTACTCAGGGATATTCTTACAATTTAATTTTATCGTGGTATTTAAGCAAGACAACTAAAATATCGTTTTTAGTTCCAGAAAAATTTAAATATCGTTTCTCCTCAGGAAAAATACTAGAATCAAACTTATTCAATAAATTTAATAAACAAATAAAGTTACTCAGGGATATTCTTACAATTTAATTATATCATGATATTTAAGCGAGAAAACTAAAACATTCGTTTCTAGTTCCAAAATAATAAAAACATCGTTACTCGTCAGGAAAAAATGCTAGAATCAAACTTATATATAAATTTAATACGAAAATAAAGTTACTAAGAGATACTCTTACAATTTAATTTTATCATGATATTTAAGCGAGAAAACTAAAATATTCGTTTCTAGTTCCAAAATAATAAAAACTTCGTTACTCGTCAGGAAAAAATTCTAGAATCAAACTTATTAATTAAATTTAATAAACAAATAAAGTTACTCAGGGATATTCTTACAATTTAATTTTATCTTGATATTTAAGCAAGAAAACTAAAATATTCGTTTTTAGTTCCAGAAAAATTTAAATATAGTTTCTCCTCAGGAAAAAATGCTAGAATCAAACTTATTAAATAAATTTAATAAACAAATAAAGTTACTCAGGGATATTCTTACAATTTAATTTTATCGTGATATTTAAGCAAGAAAACTAAAATATTCGTTTTTAGTTCCAGAAAAATTTAAATATCGTTTCTCCTCAGGAAAAAATGATAGAATCAAACTTATTAAATAAATTTAATAAACAAATAAAGTTACTCAGGGATATTCTTACAATTTAATTTTATCGGGATATTTAAGCGAGAAAACTGAAATATTCTTTTCTAGTTCCAAAATAATAAAATCATCGTTACTTGTCAGGAAAAAATGCTAGAATCAAACTTATTAAATAAATTTAATAAACAAATAAAGTTACTCAGGCATATTCTTACAATTTAATTTTATCGTGATATTTAAGCAAGAAAACTAAAATATTCGTTTTTAGTTCCAGAAAAATTTAAATATCGTTTCTCCTCAGGAAAAAATGCTAGAATCAAACTTATTAAATAAATTTAATAAACAAATAAAGTTACTCAGGGATATTCTTACAATACAGAATATTCGTTATTAGTTCCAGAAAAATTTAAACATCGTTTCTCCTCAGGAAAAAATGCTAGAATCAAACTTATTAAATAAATTTAATAAACAAATAAAGCTACTCAGGGATATTCTTACAATTTAATTTTATCGTGATATTTAAGCAAGAAAACTAAAATATCGTTTTTAGCTCCATAAAAATTTATATATCGTTTCTCCTCAGGACAAAATGCTAGAATCAAACTTATTAAATAAATTTAATAAACAAATAATGTTACTCAGGGATATTTTTACAATTTAATTTGATCGTGATATTTAAACAAGAAAACTAAAATATCGTTTTTAGTTCCAGAAAAATTTAAATATCGTTTCTCCTCAGGTAAAAATGCTAGAATCAAACTTATTAAATAAATTTAATAAACAAATAAAGTTACTCAGGGATATTCTTACAATTTAATTTTATCGTGATATTTAAGCAAGAAAACTAAAATATTCGTTTTTAGATATTATAATATTTAAACATCGTTTCTCCTTAGGAAAAAATGCTAGAATCAAACTTATTAAATAAATTTAATAAACAAATAAAGTTACTCAGGGATATTCTTACAATTCAATTTTATCGTGATATTTAAGCGAGAAAACTAAAATATTCGTTTCTATTACCAAATTAATAAAAACATCGTTACTCGTCAGGAAAAAATGCTAGAATCGAACTTATTAAATAAATTTAATAAACAAATAAAGTTACTCACTTACAATTTAATTGTATCGTGATATTTAAGCAAGAAAACTAAAATATTCGTTTTTAGTTCCAGAAAAATTTAAACATCGTTTCTCCTCAGGAAAAAATGCAAGAATCAAACTTATTAAATAAATTTAATAAACAAATAAAGTTACTCAGGGATATTCTTACAATTTAATTTTATCGTGATATTTAAACAAGAAAACTAAAATATTCGTTTCTAGTTCCAGAAAAATTAAAACATCGTTACTCCTCAGGCAAAAATGCTAGAATCGAACTTATTAAATAAATTTAATACGAAAATAAAGTTACTCAGGGATATTCTTACAATTTAATTTTATCATGATATTTAAGGGAGAAAACTAAAATATTCGTTTCTAGTTCCAAAATACTAAAAACTTCGTTACTCGTCAGGAAAAAATGCTAGAATCAAACTTATTAAATAAATTTAATAAACAAATAAAGTTACTCAGGGATATTCTTACAATTTAATTTTATCATGATATTTAAGCGAGAAAACTAAAATATTCGTTTCTAGTTCCAAAATACTTAAAACTTCGTTACTCGCCAGGAAAAAATGCTAGAATCGAATTTATTAAAAAAATCTAATAAACAAATAAAGTTACTCAGGGATATTCTTACATTTTAATTTTATCATGATATTTAAGCGAGAAAACTAAAACATTCGTTTCTAGTTCCAAAATAATAAAAACATCGTTACTCGTCAGGAAAAAATGCTAGAATCGAACTTATTAAATAAATTTAATAAACAAATAAAGTTACTCAGGGATATTCTTACAATTTAATTTTATCGTGATATTTAAGCGAGAAAACTAAAACATTCATTTCCAGTTCCAAAATAATAAAAACATCGTTTCTCCTCAGGAAAAAATGCTAGAATGAAACTTATTAAACAAATTTAATACACAAATAAAGTTACTCAGGGATATTCTTACAATTTAATTTTATCGTGATATTTAAGCGAGAAAACTAAAATATTCGCTTCTAGTTCCAAAATACTTAAAACTTCGTTACTCGCCAGGAAAAAATGCTAGAATCGAACTTATTAAAAAAATCTAATAAACAAATAAAGTTACTCAGGGATATTCTTACAATTTAATTTTATCGTGATATTTAAGCAAGAAAACTAAAATATTCGTTTTTAGTTCCAGAAAAATTTAAACATCGTTTCTCTTCAGGAAAAAATGCTAAAATCAAACTTATTAAATAAATTTAATAAACAAATAATGTTACTCAGGGATATTCTTACAATTTAATTTTATCGTGATATTTAAGCAAGAAAACTAAAATATCGTTTTTAGTTCCATAAAAATTTAAATATCGTTTCTCCTCAGGAAAAAATGCTAGAATCAATCTTATTAAATAAATTTAATACACAAATAAAGTTACTCAGGGATATTCTTACAATTTAATTTTATCATGTTATTTAAGCGAGAAAACTAAAATATTCGTTTCTAGTTCCAAAATAATAAAAACTTCGTTACTCGTCAGGAAAAAATGCTAGAATCAAACTTATTAAATAAATTTAATACGAAAATAAAGTTACTCAGGGATATTCTTACAATTTAATTTTATCATGATATTTAAGCGAGAAAACTAAAACATTCGTTTCTAGGTCCAAAATTATAAAAACATCGTTACTCGTCAGGAAAAAATTCTAGAATCGAACTTATTAAATAAATTTAATAAACAAATAAAGTTACTCAGGGATATTCTTACAATTTAATTTTATCGTGATATTTAAACAAGAAAACTAAAATATTCGTTTCTAGGTCCAGAAAAATTAAAACTCCTTCAAAATACTAGAATCGAACTTCTTAAATAAATTTAATAAACAAATAAAGTTACTCACGGATATTCTTACAATTTAATTTTATAGTGATATTTAAGCGAGAAAACTAAAGCATTCATTACTAGTTCCAAAATAACAAAAACATCGTTACTCGTCAGGAAAAAATGCTAGAATCAAACTTATTAAATATATTTAATACGAAAATAAAGTTACTCAGGGATATTCTTACAATTTAATTTTATCATGATATTTAAGCGAGAAAACTAAAATATTCTTTTCTGGTTCCAAAATAATAAAAACACCGTTACTCGCCAAGAAAAAATGCTAGAATCGAACTTATTAAAAAAATCTAATAAACAATTAAAGTTACTCAGGGATATTCTTACATTTTAATTTTATCATGATATTTAAGCATGAAAACTAAAATATCGTTTTTAGTTCCAGAAAAATTTAAATATCGTTTCTACTCAGGAAAAAATGCTAGAATCAAACTTATTAAATAAATTTAATAAATAAATAAAGTTACTCGGGATATTCTTACAATTTAATTTTTCGTGATATTTAAGCAAGAAAACTAAAATATCGTTTTTAGTTCCAGAAAAATTTAAATATCGTTTCTTCTCAGGAAAAAATGCTAGAATCAAACTTATTAACTAAATTTAATAAACAAATAAAGTTACTCAGGGATATTCTTAAAATTCAATTTTATCGTGATATTTAAGCGAGAAAACTAAAATATTCGTTTCCAAAATAATAAAAACATCGTTACTCGTCAGGAAAAAATGCTAGAATCAAACTTATAAAATAAATTTAATACACAAATAAAGTTACTCCAATTTTATCGTGATATTTAAACTAGAAAACTAAAATATTCGTTTCTGGTTCCAAAATAATAAAAACATCGTTACTCGTCAGGAAAAAATGCTAGAATCAAACTTATTAAATAAATTTAATACGAAAATAAAGTTACTCAGGGATATTCTTACAATTTAATTTTATCATGATATTTAAGCGAGAAAACTAAAACATTCGTTTCTAGGTCCAAAATAATAAAAACATCGTTACTCGTCAGGAAAAAATTCTAGAATCGAACTTATTAAATAAATTTAATAAACAAATAAAGTTACTCAGGGATATTCTTACAATTTAATTTTATCGTGATATTTAAACAAGAAAACTAAAATATTCATTTCTAGGTCCAGAAAAATTAAAACATCGTTACTCCTCCTTCAAAATACTAGAATCGAACTTCTTAAATAAATTTAATAAACAAATAAAGTTACTCACGGATATTCTTACAATTTAATTTTATAGTGATATTTAAGCGAGAAAACTAAAACATTCATTACTAGTTCCAAAATAATAAAAACATCGTTACTCGTCAGGAAAAAATGCTAGAATCAATCTTATTAAATAAATTTAATAAACAAATAATGTTACTCAGGGATATTCTTACAATTTAATTTTATCGTGATATTTAAGCAAGAAAACTAAAATATCGTTTTTAGTTCCAGAAAAATTTAAACATCGTTACTCGTCAGGAAAAAATGCTAGAATCAAACTTATTAATTAAAATTAATACGAAAATAAAGTTACTCAGGGATATTCTTACAATTTAATTTTATCATGTTATTTAAGCGAGAAAACTAAAATATTCGTTTCTAGTTCCAAAATAATAAAAACTTCGTTACTAGTCAGGAAAAAATGCTACAATCAAACTTATTAAATAAATTTAATACGAAAATAAAGTTACTCAGGGATATTCTTACAATTTAATTTTATCATGATATTTAAGCGAGAAAACTAAAACATTCGTTTCTAGGTCCAAAATAATAAAAACATCGTTACTCGTCAGGAAAAAATTCTAGAATCGAACTTATTAAATAAATTTAATAAACAAATAAAGTTACTCAGGGATATTCTTACAATTTAATTTTATCGTGATATTTAAACAAGAAAACTAAAATATTCGTTTCTAGGTCCAGAAAAATTAAAACATCGTTACTCCTCAGGCAAAAATGCTAGAATCGAACTTATTAAATAAATTTAATACGAAAATAAAGTTACTCAGGGATATTCTTACAATTTAATTTTATCATGATATTTAAGCGAGAAAACTAAAATATTCGTTTCTAGTTCCAAAATACTAAAAACTTCGTTACTCGTCAGGAAAAAATGCTAGAATCAAACTTATTAAATAAATTTAATAAACAAATAAAGTTACTCAGGGATATTCTTACAATTTAATTTTATCGTGATATTTAAGCGAGAAAACTAAAATATTCTTTTCTAGTTCCAAAATTATAAAAACCGTTACTTGTCACGAAAAAATGCTAGAATCAAACTTATTAAATAAATTTAATAAACAAATAAAGTTACTCAGGGATATTCTTACAATTTAATTTTATCGTGATATTTAAGCGAGAAAACTGAAATATTCTTTTCTAGTTCCAAAATAATAAAATCATCGTTACTTGTCAGGAAAAAATGCTAGAATCAAACTTATTAAATAAATTTAATAAACAAATAAAGTTACTCAGGGATATTCTTACAATTTAATTTTATCGTGATATTTAAGCAAGAAAACTAAAATATTCGTTTTTAGTTCCAGAAAAATTTAAATATCGTTTCTCCTCAGGAAAAAATGCTAGAATCAAACTTATTAATTAAATTTAATAAACAAATAATGTTACTCAGGGATATTCTTACAATTTAATTTTATCGTGATGTTAGAAAACTAAAATATTCGTTTCTAGTTCCAAAATAATAAAAACATCGTTACTCGTCAGGAAAAAATGCTAGAATCAAACTTATTAAATAAATTTTATAAACAAATAAAGTTACTCAGGGATAATCTTACAATTTAATTTTATCGTGATATTTAAGCAAGAAAACTAAAATATTCGTTTTTAGTTCCAGAAAAATTTAAATATCGTTTCTCCTCAGGAAAAATACTAGAATCAAACTTATTCAATAAATTTAATAAACAAATAAAGTTACTCAGGGATATTCTTACAATTTAATTTTATCATGATATTTAAGTGAGAAAACTAAAACATTCGTTTCTAGTTCCAAAATAATAAGAACATCGTTACTCGTCAGGAAAAAATGCTAGAATCAAACTTATTAAATAAATTTAATACGAAAATAAAATTACTAAGGGATACTCTTACAATTTAATTTTATCATGATATTTAAGCGAGAAAACTAAAATATTCGTTTCTAGTTCCAAAATAATAAAAACTTCGTTACTCGTCAGGAAAAAATTCTAGAATCAAACTTATTAAATAAATTTAATAAACAAATAAAGTTACTCAGGGATATTCTTACAATTTAATTTTATCGTGATATTTAAGCAAGAAAACTAAAATATTCGTTTTTAGTTCCAGAAAAATTTAAATATAGTTTCTCCTCAGGAAAAAATGCTAGAATCAAACTTATTAAATAAATTTAATAAACAAATAAAGTTACTCAGGGATATTCTTACAATTTAATTTTATCGTGATATTTAAGCAAGAAAACTAAAATATTCGTTTTTAGTTCCAGAAAAATTTAAATATCGTTTCTCCTCAGGAAAAAATGATAGAATCAAACTTATTAAATAAATTTAATAAACAAATAAAGTTACTCAGGGATATTCTTACAATTTAATTTTATCGTGATATTTAAGCGAGAAAACTGAAATATTCTTTTCTAGTTCCAAAATAATAAAATCATCGTTACTTGTCAGGAAAAAATGCTATAATCAAACTTATTAAATAAATTTAATAAACAAATAAAGTTACTCAGGGATATTCTTACAATTTAATTTTATCGTGATATTTAAACAAGAAAACTAAAATATTCGTTTTTAGTGCCAGAAAAATTTAAATATCGTTTCTCCTCAGGAAAAAATGCTAGAATCAAACTTATTAAATAAATTTAATAAACAAATAGTGTTACTCAGGGATATTCTTACAATTTAATTTTATCGTGATTTTAAGCAAGAAAACTAAAATATTCGTTTTTAGTTCCAGAAAAATTTAAACATCGTTTCTCCTCAGGAAAAAATGCTAGAATCAAACTTATTAAATAAATTTAATAAACAAATAATGTTACTCAGGGATATTCTTACAATTTAATTTTATCGTGGTATTTAAGAAAGACAACTAAAATATCGTTTTTAGTTCCAGAAAAATTAAAATATCGTTTCTCCTCAGGAAAAATACTAGAATCAAACTTATTCAATAAATTTAATAAACAAATAAAGTTACTCAGGTATATTCTTACAATTTAATTTTATCATGATATTTAAGCGAGAAAACTAAAACATTCGTTTCTAGTTCCAAAATAATAAAAACATCGTTACTCGTCAGGAAAAAATGCTAGATTCAAACTTATTAAATAAATTTAATACGAAAATAAAGTTACTAAGGGATACTCTTACAATTTAATTTTATCATGATATTTAAGCGAGAAAACTAAAATATTCGTTTCTAGTTCCAAAATAATAAAAACTTCGTTACTCGTCAGGAAAAAATTCTAGAATCAAACTTATTAAATAAATTTAATAAACAAATAAAGTTACTCAGGGATATTCTTACAATTTAATATATCGTGATTTTAAGCAAGAAAACTAAAATATTCGTTTTTAGTTCCAGAAAAATTTAAATATAGTTTCTCCTCAGGAAAAAATGCTAGAATCAAACTTATTAAATAAATTTAATAAACAAATAAAGTTACTCAGGGATATACTTACAATTTAATTTTATCGTGATATTTAAGCAAGAAAACTAAAATATTCGTTTTTAGTTCCAGAAAAATTTAAATATCGTTTCTCCTCAGGAAAAAATGATAGAATCAAACTTATTAAATAAATTTAATAAACAAATAAAGTTACTCAGGGATATTCTTACAATTTAATTTTATCGTGATATTTAAGCGAGAAAACTGAAATATTCTTTTCTAGTTCCAAAATAATAAAATCATCGTTACTTGTCAGGAAAAAATGCTAGAATCAAACTTATTAAATAAATTTAATAAACAAATAAAGTTACTCAGGGATATTCCTACAATTTAATTTTATCGTGATATTTAAACAAGAAAACTAAAATATTCGTTTTTAGTGCCAGAAAAATTTAAATATCGTTTCTCCTCAGGAAAAAATGCTAGATCAAACTTATTAAATAAATTTAATAAACAAATAAAGTTACTCAGGGATATTCTTACAATACAAAATATTCGTTATTAGTTCCAGAAAAATTTAAACATCGTTTCTCCTCAGGAAAAAATGCTAGAATCAAACTTATTAAATAAATTTAATAAACAAATAGTGTTACTCAGGGATATTCTTACAATTTAATTTTATCGTGATATTTAAGCAAGAAAACTAAAATATTGTTTTTAGCTCCAGAAAAATTTATATATCGTTTCTCCTCAGGACAAAATGCTAGAATCAAACTTATTAAATAAATTTAATAAACAAATAATGTTACTCAGGGATATTCTTACAATTTAATTTTATCGTGATATTTAAGCAAGATAACTAAAATATCGTTTTTAGTTCCAGAAAAATTTAAATATCGTTTCTCCTCAGGTAAAAATGCTAGAATCAAACTTATTAAGTAAATTTAATAAACAAATAAAGTTACTCAGGGATATTCTTACAATTTAATTTTATCGTGATATTTAAGCAAGAAAACTAAAATATTCGTTTTTAAATCTTATAATATTTAAACATCGTTTCTCCTCAGGAAAAAATGCTAGAATCAAACTTATTAAATAAATTTAATAAACAAATAAAGTTACTCAGGGATATTCTTACAATTCAATTTTATCGTGATATTTAAGCGAGAAAACTAAAATATTCGTTTCTAGTTCCAAAATAATAAAAACATCGTTACTCTTCAGGAAAAAATGCTAGAATCGACCTTATTAAATAAATTTAATAAACAAATAAAGTTACTCAGGGATATTCTTACAATTTAATTTTATCGTGATATTTAAGCAAGAAAACTAAAATATTTGTTTTTAGTTCCAGAAAAATTTAAACATCGTTTCTCCTCAGGAAAAAATGCAAGAATCAAACTTATTAAATAAATTTAATAAACAAATAAAGTTACTCAGGGATATTCTTACAATTTAATTTTATCGTGATATTTAAACAAGAAAACTAAAATATTCGTTTCTAGTTCCAGAAAAATTAAAACATCGTTACTCCTCAGGCAAAAATGCTAGAATCGAACTTATTAAATAAATTTATTACGAAAATAAAGTTACTCAGGGATATTCTTACAATTTAATTTTATCATGATATTTAAGCGAGAAAACTAAAATATTCGTTTCTAGTTCCAAAATAATAAAAACATCGTTACTCGTCAGGAAAAAATGCTAGAATCGAACTTATTAAATAAATTTAATAAACAAATAAAGTTACTCAGGGATATTCTTACAATTTAATTTTATCGTGATATTTAAGCAAGAAAACTAAAATATCGTTTTTAGTTCCAGAAAAATTTAAACATCGTTACTCGTCAGGAAAAAATGCTAGAATCAAACTTATTAAATAAATTTAATAAACAAATAAAGTTACTCAGGGATATTCTTACAATTTAATTTTATCATGATATTTAAGCGAGAAAAATAAAATATTCGTTTCTAGTTCCAAAATACTTAAATCATCGTTACTCGTCAGGAAAAAATGCTAGCATCAAACTTTTTAAATAAATGTAATACGAAAATAAAGTTACTCAGGGATATTCTTACAATTTAATTTTATCATGATATTTAAAAGAGAAAACTAAAATATTCGTATCTATTTCCAAAATACCAAAACTTGGTTACTCGTCAGGAAAAAATGCTAGAATCAAACTTATTAAATAAATTTAATAAACAAATAAAGTTACTCAGGGATTTTTTTACAATTTAATTTTATCGTGATATTTAAGCAAGAAAACTAAAATATTCGTTTTTAGTTCCAGAAAAATTTAAACATCGTTTCTCCTCAGGAAAAATGATAGAATCAAACTTATTAAATAAATTTAATAAACAAATAAAGTTACTCTGGGATATTCTTACAATTTAATTATCGTGATATTTATGCGAGAAACCTAAAATATTCTTTTCTAGTTCCAAAATAATAAAAACATCGTTACTCGTCAGGAAAAAATGCTAGAATCAAACTTATTAAATAAATTTAATACACAAATAAAGTTACTCAGGGATATTCTTACAATTTAATTTTATCGTGATATTTAAGCGAGAAACCTAAAATATTCGTTTCTAGTTCCAAAATAATAAAAACATCGTTACTCGTCAAGAAAAAATGCTAGAATCGAACTTATTAAATAAATTTAATAAACAAATAAAGTTACTCAGGGATATTCTTACAATTTAATTTTATCGTGATATTTAAGCAATTAAACTAAAATATTCGTTTTTAGTTCCAGATAAATTTAACATCGTTTCTACTCAGGAAAAAATGCTAGAATCAAACTTATTAAATAAATTTAATAAACAAATAAAGTTACTCAGGGATATTCTTACAATTCAATTTTATCGTGATATTTAAGCGAGAAAACTAAAATATTCGTTTCTAGTTCCAAAATAATAAAAACATCGTTACTCGTCAGGAAAAAATGCTAGAATCGAACTTATTAAATAAATTTAATAAACAAATAAAGTTACTCAGGGATATTCTTACAATTTAATTTTATCGTGATATTTAAACAAGAAAACTAAAATATTCGTTTCTAGTTCCAGAAAAATTAAAACATCGTTACTCCTCAGGCAAAAATGCTAGAATCGAACTTATTAAATAAATTTAATACGAAAATAAAGTTACTCAGGGATATTCTTACAATTTAATTTTATCATGATATTTAAGCGAGAAAACTAAAATATTCGTTTCTAGTTCCAAAATAATAAAAACATCGTTACTCGTCAGGAAAAAATGCTAGAATCGAACTTATTAAATAAATTTTTTAAACAAATAAAGTTACTCAGGGATATTCTTACAATTTAATTTTATCGTGATATTTAAGCAAGAAAACTAAAATATCGTTTTTAGTTCCAGAAAAATTTAAACATCGTTACTCGTCAGGAAAAAATGCTAGAATCAAACTTATTAAATAAATTTAATAAACAAATAAAGTTACTCAGGGATATTCTTACAATTTAATTTTATCATGATATTTAAGCGAGAAAAATAAAATATTCGTTTCTAGTTCCAAAATACTTAAAACTTCGTTACTCGCCAGGAAAAAATGCTAGAATCGAACTTATTAAAAAAATCTAATAAACAAATAAAGTTACTCAGGGATATTCTTACAATTTAATTTTATCATGATATTTAAGCGAGAAAACTAAAATATTCGTTTCTAGTTCCAAAATAATAAAAACATCGTTACTCGTCAGGAAAAAATGCTAGAATCGAACTTATTAAATAAATTTAATAAACAAATAAAGTTACTCAGGGATATTCTTACAATTTAATTTTATCGTGATATTTAAGCAAGAAAACTAAAATATCGTTTTTAGTTCCAGAAAAATTTAAACATCGTTACTCGTCAGGAAAAAATGCTAGAATCAAACTTATTAAATAAATTTAATAAACAAATAAAGTTACTCAGGGATATTCTTACAATTTAATTTTATCATGATATTTAAGCGAGAAAACTAAAACATTCGTTTCTAGTTCCAAAATAATAAAATCATCGTTACTCCTCAGGCAAAAATGCTAGAATCGAACTTATTAAATAAATTTAATACGAAAATAAAGTTACTCAGGGATATTCTTACAATTTAATTTTATCATGATATTTAAGCGAGAAAACTAAAATATTCGTTTCTAGTTCCAAAATAATAAAAACATCGTTACTCGTCAGGAAAAAATGCTAGAATCGAACTTATTAAATAAATTTAATAAACAAATAAAGTTACTCAGGGATATTCTTACAATTTAATTTTATCGTGATATTTAAGCAAGAAAACTAAAATATCGTTTTTAGTTCCAGAAAAATTTAAACATCGTTACTCGTCAGGAAAAAATGCTAGAATCAAACTTATTAAATAAATTTAATAAACAAATAAAGTTACTCTGGGATATTCTTACAATTTAATTATCGTGATATTTATGCGAGAAACCTAAAATATTCTTTTCTAGTTCCAAAATAATAAAAACATCGTTACTCGTCAGGAAAAAATGCTAGAATCAAACTTATTAAATAAATTTAATACACAAATAAAGTTACTCCAATTTTATCGTGATATTTAAGCTAGAAAACTAAAATATTCGTTTCTGGTTCCAAAATAATAAAAACATCGTTACTCGTCAGGAAAAAATGCTAGAATCGAACTTATTAAAAAAATCTAATAAACAAATAAAGTTACTCAGGGATATTCTTATATTTTAATTTTATCGTGATATTTAAATATCTTGCTTAAGCAAGAAAACTAAAATATTCGTTTTTAGTTCCAGAAAAATTTAAACATCGTTTCTCCTCAGGAAAAAATGATAGAATCAAACTTATTAAATAAATTTAATAAACAAATAAAGTTACTCAGGGATATTCTTACAATTTAATTTTATCATGATATTTAAGCGAGAAAACTAAAATATTCTTTTCTGGTTCCAAAATAATAAAAACACCGTTACTCACCAAGAAAAAATGCTAGAATCGAACTTATTAAAAAAATCTAATAAACAATTAAAGTTAGTCAGGAATATTCTTACATTTTAATTTTATCATGATATTTAAGCATGAAAACTAAAATATCGTTTTTAGTTCCAGAAAAATTTAAATATCGTTTCTCCTCAGGAAAAAAGGCTACAATCAAACTTATTAAATAAATTTAATAAACAAATAAAGTTACTCAGGGATATTCTTACAATTTAATTTTATCATGATATTTAAGCGAGAAAAATAAAATATTCGTTTCTAGTTCCAAAATACTTAAAACTTCGTTACTCGCCAGGAAAAAATGCTAGAATCGAACTTATTAAAAAAATCTAATAAACAAATAAAGTTACTCAGGGATATTCTTACAATTTAATTTTATCATGATATTTAAGCGAGAAAACTAAAATATTCGTTTCTAGTTCCAAAATAATAAAAACATCGTTACTCGTCAGGAAAAAATGCTAGAATCGAACTTATTAAATAAATTTAATAAACAAATAAAGTTACTCAGGGATATTCTTACAATTTAATTTTATCGTGATATTTAAGCAAGAAAACTAAAATATCGTTTTTAGTTCCAGAAAAATTTAAACATCGTTACTCGTCAGGAAAAAATGCTAGAATCAAACTTATTAAATAAATTTAATAAACAAATAAAGTTACTCAGGGATATTCTTACAATTTAATTTTATCATGATATTTAACCGAGAAAACTAAAACATTCGTTTCTAGTTCCAGAAAAATTAAATCATCGTTACTCCTCAGGCAAAAATGCTAGAATCGAACTTATTAAATAAATTTAATACGAAAATAAAGTTACTCAGGGATATTCTTACAATTTAATTTTATCATGATATTTAAGCGAGAAAACTAAAATATTCGTTTCTAGTTCCAAAATAATAAAAACATCGTTACTCGTCAGGAAAAAATGCTAGAATCGAACTTATTAAATAAATTTAATAAACAAATAAAGTTACTCAGGGATATTCTTACAATTTAATTTTATCGTGATATTTAAGCAAGAAAACTAAAATATCGTTTTTAGTTCCAGAAAAATTTAAACATCGTTACTCGTCAGGAAAAAATGCTAGAATCAAACTTATTAAATAAATTTAATAAACAAATAAAGTTACTCTGGGATATTCTTACAATTTAATTATCGTGATATTTATGCGAGAAACCTAAAATATTCTTTTCTAGTTCCAAAATAATAAAAACATCGTTACTCGTCAGGAAAAAATGCTAGAATCAAACTTATTAAATAAATTTAATACACAAATAAAGTTACTCCAATTTTATCGTGATATTTAAGCTAGAAAACTAAAATATTCGTTTCTGGTTCCAAAATAATAAAAACATCGTTACTCGTCAGGAAAAAATGCTAGAATCGAACTTATTAAAAAAATCTAATAAACAAATAAAGTTACTCAGGGATATTCTTATATTTTAATTTTATCGTGATATTTAAATATCTTGCTTAAGCAAGAAAACTAAAATATTCGTTTTTAGTTCCAGAAAAATTTAAACATCGTTTCTCCTCAGGAAAAAATGATAGAATCAAACTTATTAAATAAATTTAATAAACAAATAAAGTTACTCAGGGATATTCTTACAATTTAATTTTATCATGATATTTAAGCGAGAAAACTAAAATATTCTTTTCTGGTTCCAAAATAATAAAAACACCGTTACTCACCAAGAAAAAATGCTAGAATCGAACTTATTAAAAAAATCTAATAAACAATTAAAGTTAGTCAGGAATATTCTTACATTTTAATTTTATCATGATATTTAAGCATGAAAACTAAAATATCGTTTTTAGTTCCAGAAAAATTTAAATATCGTTTCTCCTCAGGAAAAAAGGCTACAATCAAACTTATTAAATAAATTTAATAAACAAATAAAGTTACTCAGGGATAATCTTACAATTTAATTTTATCATGATATTTAAAGAGAAAACTAAAATATTCGTATCTAGTTCCAAAATACCAAAACTTGGTTACTCGTCAGGAAAAAACGCTAGAATCAAACTTATTAAATAAATTTAATAAACAAATAAAGTTACTCAGGGATTTTTTTACAATTTAATTTTATCGTGATATTTAAGCAAGAAAACTAAAATATTCGTTTTTAGTTCCAGAAAAATTTAAACATCGTTTCTCCTCAGGAAAAATGATAGAATCAAACTTATTAAATAAATTTAATAAACAAATAAAGTTACTCTGGGATATTCTTACAATTTAATTATCGTGATATTTATGCGAGAAACCTAAAATATTCTTTTCTAGTTCCAAAATAATAAAAACATCGTTACTCGTCAGGAAAAAATGCTAGAATCAAACTTATTAAATAAATTTAATACACAAATAAAGTTACTCAGGGATGTTCTTACAATTTAATTTTATCGTGATATTTAAGCGAGAAACCTAAAATATTCGTTTCTAGTTCCAAAATAATAAAAACATCGTTACTCGTCAAGAAAAAATGCTAGAATCGAACTTATTAAATAAATTTAATAAACAAATAAAGTTACTCAGGGATATTCTTACAATTTAATTTTATCGTGATATTTAAGCAATTAAACTAAAATATTCGTTTTTAGTTCCAGATAAATTTTAACATCGTTTCTACTCAGGAAAAAATGCTAGAATCAAACTTATAAAATAAATTTAATACACAAATAAAGTTACTCCAATTTTATCGTGATATTTAAGCTAGAAAACTAAAATATTCGTTTCTGGTTCCAAAATAATAAAAACATCGTTACTCGTCAGGAAAAAATGCTAGAATCGAACTTATTAAAAAAATCTAATAAACAAATAAAGTTACTCAGGGATATTCTTATATTTTAATTTTATCGTGATATTTAAATATCTTGCTTAAGCAAGAAAACTAAAATATTCGTTTTTAGTTCCAGAAAAATTTAAACATCGTTTCTCCTCAGGAAAAAATTATAGAATCAAACTTATTAAATAAATTTAATAAACAAATAAAGTTACTCAGGGATATTCTTACAATTTAATTTTATCGTGATATTTAAGCGAGAAAACTAAAATAATCTTTTCTAGTTCCAAAATTATAAAAACCTCGTTAGTCGTCAGGAATAAATGCTAGAATCAAACTTATTAAATAAATTTAATACGAAAATAAAGTTACTCAGGGATATTCTTACAATTTAATTTTATCATGATATTTAAGCGAGAAAACTAAAGTATTCGTTTCTAGTTCCAAAATATTAAAAACTTCGTTACTCGTCAGGAAAAAATGCTAGAATTAAACTTATTAAATAAATTTAATAAACAAATAAAGTTACTCAGGGATATTCTTACAATTTTTAATTTTATCGTGATTTTAAACAAGAAAACTAAAATATTCGTTTTTAGTTCCAGAAAAATTTAAACATCGTTTCTCCTCAGGAAAAAATGATAGAATCAAACTTATTAAATAAATTTAATAAACAAATAAAGTTACTCAGGGATATTCTTACAATTTAATTTTATCGTGATATTTAAGCGAGAAAACTAAAATATTCTTTTCTAGTTCCAAAATTATAAAAACCGTTACTTGTCACGAAAAAATGCTAGAATCAAACTTATTAAATAAATTTAATACACAAATAAAGTTACTCAGGGATATTCTTACAATTTAATTTTATCGTGATATTTAAGCAAGAAAACTAAAATATTCGTTTTTAGTTCCAGATAAATTTAAACATCGTTTCTCCTCAGAAAAAAATGCTAGAATCAAACTTATTAAATAAATTTAATAAACAAATAATGTTACTCAGGGATATTCTTACAATTTAATTTTGTCGTGATATTTAAGCAAGAAAACTAAAATATCGTTTTTAGTTCCAGAAAAATTTAAATATCGTTTCTCCTCAGGTAAAAATGCTAGAATCAAACTTATTAAATAAATTTAATAAACAATAAAGTTACTCAGGGATAATCTTACAATTTAATTTTATCATGATATTTAAGCGAGAAAACTAAAACATTCGTTTCTAGTTCCAAAATAATAAAATCATCGTTACTCGTCAGGAAAAAATGCTAGCATCAAACTTTTTAAATAAATGTAATACGAAAATAAAGTTACACAGGGATATTCTTACAATTTAATTTTATCATGATATTTAAAAGAGAAAACTAAAATATTCGTATCTAGTTCCAAAATACCAAAACTTGGTTACTCGTCAGGAAAAAATGCTAGAATCAAACTTATTAAATAAATTTAATAAACAAATAAAGTTACTCAGGGATTTTTTTACAATTTAATTTTATCGTGATATTTAAGCAAGAAAACTAAAATATTCGTTTTTAGTTCCAGAAAAATTTAAACATCGTTTCTCCTCAGGAAAAATGATAGAATCAAACTTATTAAATAAATTTAATAAACAAATAAAGTTACTCTGGGATATTCTTACAATTTAATTATCGTGATATTTATGCGAGAAACCTAAAATATTCGTTTCTAGTTCCAAAATAATAAAAACATCGTTACTCGTCAGGAAAAAATGCTAGAATCAAACTTATTAAATAAATTTAATAAACAAATAAAGTTACTCAGGGATATTCTTACAATTTAATTTTATCGTGATATTTAAGCGAGAAACCTAAAATATTCGTTTCTAGTTCCAAAATAATAAAAACATCGTTACTCGTCAAGAAAAAATGCTAGAATCGAACTTATTAAATAAATTTAATAAACAAATAAAGTTACTCAGGGATATTCTTACAATTTAATTTTATCATGATATTTAAGCGAGAAAACTAAAATATTCTTTTCTGGTTCCAAAATAATAAAAACACCGTTACTCGCCAAGAAAAAATGCTAGAATCGAACTTATTAAAAAAATCTAATAAACAATTAAAGTTAGTCAGGGATATTCTTACATTTTAATTTTATCATGATATTTAAGCATGAAAACTAAAATATCGTTTTTAGTTCCAGAAAAATTTAAACATCGTTTCTCCTCAGGAAAAAAGGCTACAATCAAACTTATTAAATAAATTTAATAAACAAATAAAGTTACTCAGGGATAATCTTACAATTTAATTTTATCATGATATTTAAGCGAGAAAACTAAAACATTCGTTTCTAGTTCCAAAATAATAAAATCATCGTTACTCGTCAGGAAAAAATGCTAGCATCAAACTTTTTAAATAAATGTAATACGAAAATAAAGTTACTCAGGGATATTCTTACAATTTAATTTTATCATGATATTTAAAAGAGAAAACTAAGATATTCGTATCTAGTTCCAAAATACCAAAACTTGGTTACTCGTCAGGAAAAAATGCTAGAATCAAACTTATTAAATAAATTTAATAAACAAATAAAGTTACTCAGGGATTTTTTTACAATTTAATTTTATCGTGATATTTAAACAAGAAAACTAAAATATTCGTTTTTAGTTCCAGAAAAATTTAAACATCGTTTCTCCTCAGGAAAAATGATAGAATCAAACTTATTAAATAAATTTAATAAACAAATAAAGTTACTCTGGGATATTCTTACAATTTAATTATCGTGATATTTATGCGAGAAACCTAAAATATTCTTTTCTAGTTCCAAAATAATAAAAACATCGTTACTCGTCAGGAAAAAATGCTAGAATCAAACTTATTAAATAAATTTAATACACAAATAAAGTTACTCAGGGATATTCTTACAATTTAATTTTATCGTGATATTTAAGCGAGAAACCTAAAATATTCGTTTCTAGTTCCAAAATAATAAAAACATCGTTACTCGTCAAGAAAAAATGCTAGAATCGAACTTATTAAATAAATTTAATAAACAAATAAAGTTACTCAGGGATATTCTTACAATTTAATTTTATCGTGATATTTAAGCAATTAAACTAAAATATTCGTTTTTAGTTCCAGATAAATTTAACATCGTTTCTACTCAGGAAAAAATGCTAGAATCAAACTTATTAAATAAATTTAATAAACAAATAAAGTTACTAAGGGATATTCATACAATTCAATTTTATCGTGATATTTAAGCGAGAAAACTAAAATATTCGTTTCTAGTTCCAAAATAATAAAAACATCGTTACTCGTCAGGAAAAAATGCTAGAATCGAACTTATTAAATAAATTTAATAAACAAATAATGTTACTCAGGGATATTCTTACAATTTAATTTTATCGTGATATTTAAGCAAGAAAACTAAAATATTTGTTTTTAGTTCCAGAAAAATTTAAACATCGTTTCTCCTCAGGAAAAAATGCAAGAATCAAACTTATTAAATAAATTTAATAAACAAATAAAGTTACTCAGGGATATTCTTACAATTTAATTTTATCGTGATATTTAAACAAGAAAACTAAAATATTCGTTTCTAGTTCCAGAAAAATTAAAACATCGTTACTCCTCAGGCAAAAATGCTAGAATCGAACTTATTAAATAAATTTAATACGAAAATAAAGTTACTCAGGGATATTCTTACAATTTAATTTTATCATGATATTTAAGCGAGAAAACTAAAATATTCGTTTCTAGTTCCAAAATAATAAAAACATCGTTACTCGTCAGGAAAAAATGCTAGAATCGAACTTATTAAATAAATTTAATAAACAAATAAAGTTGTTCAGGGATATTCTTACAATTTAATTTTATCGTGATATTTAAGCAAGAAAACTAAAATATCGTTTTTAGTTCCAGAAAAATTTAAACATCGTTACTCGTCAGGAAAAAATGCTAGAATCAAACTTATTAAATAAATTTAATAAACAAATAAAGTTACTCAGGGATATTCTTACATTTTAATTTTATCATGATATTTAAGCGAGAAAACTAAAACATTCGTTTCTAGTTCCAAAATAATAAAAACATCGTTACTCGTCAGGAAAAAATGCTAGAATCGAACTTATTAAATAAATTTAATAAACAAATAAAGTTACTCAGGGATATTCTTACAATTTAATTTTATCGTGATATTTAAGCGAGAAAACTAAAACATTCATTTCCAGTTCCAAAATAATAAAAACATCGTTTCTCCTCAGGAAAAAATGCTAGAATTAAACTTATTAAACAAATTTAATACACAAATAAAGTTACTCAGGGATATTCTTACAATTTAATTTTATAGTGATATTTAAGCGAGAAAACTAAAACATTCATTACTAGTTCCAAAATAATAAAAACATCGGTACTCGTCAGGAAAAAATGCTAGAATCAAACTTATTAAATATATTTAATACGAAAATAAAGTTACTCAGGGATATTCTTACAATTTAATTTTATCATGATATTTAAGCGAGAAAACTAAAATATTCTTTTCTGGTTCCAAAATAATAAAAACACCGTTACTCGCCAAGAAAAAATGCTAGAATCGAACTTATTAAAAAAATCTAATAAACAATTAAAGTTAGTCAGGGATATTCTTACATTTTAATTTTATCATGATATTTAAGCATGAAAACTAAAATATCGTTTTTAGTTCCAGAAAAATTTAAACATCGTTTCTCCACAGGAAAAAAGGCTACAATCAAACTTATTAAATAAATTTAATAAACAAATAAAGTTACTCAGGGATAATCTTACAATTTAATTTTATCATGATATTTAAGCGAGAAAACTAAAACATTCGTTTCTAGTTCCAAAATAATAAAATCATCGTTACTCGTCAGGAAAAAATGCTAGCATCAAACTTTTTAAATAAATGTAATACGAAAATAAAGTTACTCAGGGATATTCTTACAATTTAATTTTATCATGATATTTAAAAGAGAAAACTAAAATATTCGTATCTAGTTCCAAAATACCAAAACTTGGTTACTCGTCAGGAAAAAATGCTAGAATCAAACTTATTAAATAAATTTAATAAACAAATAAAGTTACTCAGGGATTTTTTTACAATTTAATTTTATCGTGATATTTAAGCAAGAAAACTAAAAATTCGTTTTTAGTTCCAGACAAATTTAAACATCGTTTCTCCTCACGAAAAATGATAGAATCAAACTTATTAAATAAATTTAATAAACAAATAAAGTTACTCTGGGATATTCTTACAATTTAATTATCGTGATATTTATGCGAGAAACCTAAAATATTCTTTTCTAGTTCCAAAATAATAAAAACATCGTTACTCGTCAGGAAAAAATGCTAGAATAAAACTTATTAAATAAATTTAATTCACAAATAAAGTTACTCAGGGATATTCTTACAATTTAATTTTATCGTGATATTTAAGCGAGAAACCTAAAATATTCGTTTCTAGTTCCAAAATAATAAAAACATCGTTACTCGTCAAGAAAAAATGCTAGAATCGAACTTATTAAATAAATTTAATAAACAAATAAAGTTACTCAGGGATATTCTTACAATTTAATTTTATCGTGATATTTAAGCAATTAAACTAAAATATTCGTTTTTGTTCCAGATAAATTTAACATCGTTTCTACTCAGGAAAAAATGCTAGAATCAAACTTATTAAATAAATTTAATAAACAAATAAAGTTACTCAGGGATATTCTTACAATTCAATTTTATCGTGATATTTAAGCGAGAAAACTAAAATATTCGTTTCTAGTTCCAAAATAATAAAAACATCGTTACTCGTCAGGAAAAAATGCTAGAATCGAACTTATTAAATAAATTTAATAAACAAATAAAGTTACTCAGGGATATTCTTACAATTTAATTTTATCGTGATATTTAAGCAAGAAAACTAAAATATTTGTTTTTAGTTCCAGAAAAATTTAAACATCGTTTCTCCTCAGGAAAAAAGGCTACAATCAAACTTATTAAATAAATTTAATAAACAAATAAAGTTACTCAGGGATAATCTTACAATTTAATTTTATCATGATATTTAAGCGAGAAAACTAAAACATTCGTTTCTAGTTCCAAAATAATAAAATCATCGTTACTCGTCAGGAAAAAATGCTAGCATCAAACTTTTTAAATAAATGTAATACGAAAATAAAGTTACTCAGGGATATTCTTACAATATAATTTTATCATGATATTTAAAAGAGAAAACTAAAATATTCGTATCTAGTTCCAAAATACCAAAACTTGGTTACTCGTCAGGAAAAAATGCTAGAATCAAACTTATTAAATAAATTTAATAAACAAATAAAGTTACTCAGGGATTTTTTTACAATTTAATTTTATCGTGATATTTAAGCAAGAAAACTAAAATATTCGTTTTTAGTTCCAGAAAAATTTAAACATCGTTTCTCCTCAGGACAAATGATAGAATCAAACTTATTAAATAAATTTAATAAACAAATAAAGTTACTCTGGGATATTCTTACAATTTAATTATCGTGATATTTATGCGAGAAACCTAAAATATTCGTTTCTAGTTCCAAAATAATAAAAACATCGTTACTCGTCAGGAAAAAATGCTAGAATCAAACTTATTAAATAAATTTAATAAACAAATAAAGTTACTCAGGGATATTCTTACAATTTAATTTTATCATGATATTTAAGCGAGAAACCTAAAATATTCGTTTCTAGTTCCAAAATAATAAAAACATCGTTACTCGTCAAGAAAAAATGCTAGAATCGAACTTATTAAATAAATTTAATAAACAAATAAAGTTACTCAGGGATATTCTTACAATTTAATTTTATCATGATATTTAAGCGAGAAAACTAAAATATTCTTTTCTGGTTCCAAAATAATAAAAACACCGTTACTCGCCAAGAAAAAATGCTAGAATCGAACTTATTAAAAAAATCTAATAAACAATTAAAGTTAGTCAGGGATATTCTTACATTTTAATTTTATCATGATATTTAAGCATGAAAACTAAAATATCGTTTTTAGTTCCAGAAAAATTTAAACATCGTTTCTCCTCAGGAAAAAAGGCTACAATCAAACTTATTAAATAAATTTAATAAACAAATAAAGTTACTCAGGGATAATCTTACAATTTAATTTTATCATGATATTTAAGCGAGAAAACTAAAACATTCGTTTCTAGTTCCAAAATAATAAAATCATCGTTACTCGTCAGGAAAAAATGCTAGCATCAAACTTTTTAAATAAATGTAATACGAAAATAAAGTTACTCAGGGATATTCTTACAATTTAATTTTATCATGATATTTAAAAGAGAAAACTAAAATATTCGTATCTAGTTCCAAAATACCAAAACTTGGTTACTCGTCAGGAAAAAATGCTAGAATCAAACTTATTAAATAAATTTAATAAACAAATAAAGTTACTCAGGGATTTTTTTACAATTTAATTTTATCGTGATATTTAAGCAAGAAAACTAAAAATTCGTTTTTAGTTCCAGAAAAATTTAAACATCGTTTCTCCTCAGGAAAAATGATAGAATCAAACTTATTAAATAAATTTAATAAACAAATAAAGTTACTCTGGGATATTCTTACAATTTAATTATCGGGATATTTATGCGAGAAACCTAAAATATTCTTTTCTAGTTCCAAAATAATAAAAACATCGTTACTCGTCAGGAAAAAATGCTAGAATAAAACTTATTAAATAAATTTAATACACAAATAAAGTTACTCAGGGATATTCTTACAATTTAATTTTATCGTGATATTTAAGCGAGAAACCTAAAATATTCGTTTCTAGTTCCAAAATAATAAAAACATCGTTACTCGTCAAGAAAAAATGCTAGAATCGAACTTATTAAATAAATTTAATAAACAAATAAAGTTACTCAGGGATATTCTTACAATTTAATTTTATCGTGATATTTAAGCAATTAAACTAAAATATTCGTTTTTGTTCCAGATAAATTTAACATCGTTTCTACTCAGGAAAAAATGCTAGAATCAAACTTATTAAATAAATTTAATAAACAAATAAAGTTACTCAGGGATATTCTTACAATTCAATTTTATCGTGATATTTAAGCGAGAAAACTAAAATATTCGTTTCTAGTTCCAAAATAATAAAAACATCGTTACTCGTCAGGAAAAAATGCTAGAATCGAACTTATTAAATAAATTTAATAAACAAATAAAGTTACTCAGGGATATTCTTACAATTTAATTTTATCGTGATATTTAAGCAAGAAAACTAAAATATTTGTTTTTAGTTCCAGAAAAATTTAAACATCGTTTCTCCTCAGGAAAAAAGGCTACAATCAAACTTATTAAATAAATTTAATAAACAAATAAAGTTACTCAGGGATAATCTTACAATTTAATTTTATCATGATATTTAAGCGAGAAAACTAAAACATTCGTTTCTAGTTCCAAAATAATAAAATCATCGTTACTCGTCAGGAAAAAATGCTAGCATCAAACTTTTTAAATAAATGTAATACGAAAATAAAGTTACTCAGGGATATTCTTACAATATAATTTTATCATGATATTTAAAAGAGAAAACTAAAATATTCGTATCTAGTTCCAAAATACCAAAACTTGGTTACTCGTCAGGAAAAAATGCTAGAATCAAACTTATTAAATAAATTTAATAAACAAATAAAGTTACTCAGGGATTTTTTTACAATTTAATTTTATCGTGATATTTAAGCAAGAAAACTAAAATATTCGTTTTTAGTTCCAGAAAAATTTAAACATCGTTTCTCCTCAGGACAAATGATAGAATCAAACTTATTAAATAAATTTAATAAACAAATAAAGTTACTCTGGGATATTCTTACAATTTAATTATCGTGATATTTATGCGAGAAACCTAAAATATTCGTTTCTAGTTCCAAAATAATAAAAACATCGTTACTCGTCAGGAAAAAATGCTAGAATCAAACTTATTAAATAAATTTAATAAACAAATAAAGTTACTCAGGGATATTCTTACAATTTAATTTTATCGTGATATTTAAGCGAGAAACCTAAAATATTCGTTTCTAGTTCCAAAATAATAAAAACATCGTTACTCGTCAAGAAAAAATGCTAGAATCGAACTTATTAAATAAATTTAATAAACAAATAAAGTTACTCAGGGATATTCTTACAATTTAATTTTATCATGATATTTAAGCGAGAAAACTAAAATATTCTTTTCTAGTTCCAAAATAATAAAAACACCGTTACTCGCCAAGAAAAAATGCTAGAATCGAACTTATTAAAAAAATCTAATAAACAATTAAAGTTAGTCAGGGATATTCTTACATTTTAATTTTATCATGATATTTAAGCATGAAAACTAAAATATCGTTTTTAGTTCCAGAAAAATTTAAACATCGTTTCTCCTCAGGAAAAAAGGCTACAATCAAACTTATTAAATAAATTTAATAAACAAATAAAGTTACTCAGGGATAATCTTACAATTTAATTTTATCATGATATTTAAGCGAGAAAACTAAAACATTCGTTTCTAGTTCCAAAATAATAAAATCATCGTTACTCGTCAGGAAAAAATGCTAGCATCAAACTTTTTAAATAAATGTAATACGAAAATAAAGTTACTCAGGGATATTCTTACAATTTAATTTTATCATGATATTTAAAAGAGAAAACTAAAATATTCGTATCTAGTTCCAAAATACCAAAACTTGGTTACTCGTCAGGAAAAAATGCTAGAATCAAACTTATTAAATAAATTTAATAAACAAATAAAGTTACTCAGGGATTTTTTTACAATTTAATTTTATCGTGATATTTAAGCAAGAAAACTAAAAATTCGTTTTTAGTTCCAGAAAAATTTAAACATCGTTTCTCCTCAGGAAAAATGATAGAATCAAACTTATTAAATAAATTTAATAAACAAATAAAGTTACTCTGGGATATTCTTACAATTTAATTATCGTGATATTTATGCGAGAAACCTAAAATATTCTTTTCTAGTTCCAAAATAATAAAAACATCGTTACTCGTCAGGAAAAAATGCTAGAATAAAACTTATTAAATAAATTTAATACACAAATAAAGTTACTCAGGGATATTCTTACAATTTAATTTTATCGTGATATTTAAGCGAGAAACCTAAAATATTCGTTTCTAGTTCCAAAATAATAAAAACATCGTTACTCGTCAAGAAAAAATGCTAGAATCGAACTTATTAAATAAATTTAATAAACAAATAAAGTTACTCAGGGATATTCTTACAATTTAATTTTATCGTGATATTTAAGCAATTAAACTAAAATATTCGTTTTTAGTTCCAGATAAATTTAACATCGTTTCTACTCAGGAAAAAATGCTAGAATCAAACTTATTAAATAAATTTAATAAACAAATAAAGTTACTCAGGGATATTCTTACAATTCAATTTTATCGTGATATTTAAGCGAGAAAACTAAAATATTCGTTTCTAGTTCCAAAATAATAAAAACATCGTTACTCGTCAGGAAAAAATGCTAGAATCGAACTTATAAAATAAATTTAATAAACAAATAAAGTTACTCAGGGATATTCTTACAATTTAATTTTATCGTGATATTTAAGCAAGAAAACTAAAATATTTGTTTTTAGTTCCAGAAAAATTTAAACATCGTTTCTCCTCAGGAAAAAATGCAAGAATCAAACTTATTAAATAAATTTAATAAACAAATAAAGTTACTCAGTGATATTCTTACAATTTAATTTTATCGTGATATTTAAACAAGAAAACTAAAATATTCGTTTCTAGTTCCAGAAAAATTAAAACATCGTTACTCCTCAGGCAAAAATGCTAGAATCGAACTTATTAAATAAATTTAATACGAAAATAAAGTTACTCAGGGATATTCTTACAATTTAATTTTATCATGATATTTAAGCGAGAAAACTAAAATATTCGTTTCTAGTTCCAAAATAATAAAAACATCGTTACTCGTCAGGAAAAAATGCTAGAATCGAACTTATTAAATAAATTTAATAAACAAATAAAGTTACTCAGGGATATTCTTACAATTTAATTTTATCGTGATATTTAAGCAAGAAAACTAAAATATCGTTTTTAGTTCCAGAAAAATTTAAACATCGTTACTCGTCAGGAAAAAATGCTAGAATCAAACTTATTAAACAAATTTAATACACAAATAAAGTTACTCAGGGATATTCTTACAATTTAATTTTATCATGATATTTAAGCGAGAAAACTAAAATATTCTTTTCTGGTTCCAAAATAATAAAAACACCGTTACTCGCCAAGAAAAAATGCTAGAATCGAACTTATTAAAAAAATCTAATAAACAATTAAAGTTAGTCAGGGATATTCTTACATTTTAATTTTATCATGATATTTAAGCATGAAAAGTAAAATATCGTTTTTAGTTCCAGAAAAATTTAAATATCGTTTCTCCTCAGGAAAAAAGGCTACAATCAAACTTATTAAATAAATTTAATAAACAAATAAAGTTACTCAGGGATAATCTTACAATTTAATTTTATCATGATATTTAAGCGAGAAAACTAAAACATTCGTTTCTAGTTCCAAAATAATAAAATCATCGTTACTCGTCAGGAAAAAATGCTAGCATCAAACTTTTTAAATAAATGTAATACGAAAATAAAGTTACTCAGGGATATTCTTACAATTTAATTTTATCATGATATTTAAAAGAGAAAACTAAAATATTCGTATCTAGTTCCAAAATACCAAAACTTGGTTACTCGTCAGGAAAAAATGCTAGAATCAAACTTATTAAATAAATTTAATAAACAAATAAAGTTACTCAGGGATTTTTTTACAATTTAATTTTATCGTGATATTTAAGCAAGAAAACTAAAATATTCGTTTTAAGTTCCAGAAAAATTTAAACATCGTTTCTCCTCAGGAAAAATGATAGAATCAAACTTATTAAATAAATTTAATAAACAAATAAAGTTACTCTGGGATATTCTTACAATTTAATTATCGTGATATTTATGCGAGAAACCTAAAATATTCTTTTCTAGTTCCAAAATAATAAAAACATCGTTACTCGTCAGGAAAAAATGCTAGAATCAAACTTATTAAATAAATTTAATACACAAATAAAGTTACTCATGGATATTCTTACAATTTAATTTTATCGTGATATTTAAGCGAGAAACCTAAAATATTCGTTTCTAGTTCCAAAATAATAAAAACATCGTTACTCGTCAAGAAAAAATGCTAGAATCGAACTTATTAAATAAATTTAATAAACAAATAAAGTTACTCAGGGATATTCTTACAATTTAATTTTATCGTGATATTTAAGCAATTAAACTAAAATATTCGTTTTTAGTTCCAGATAAATTTTAACATCGTTTCTACTCAGGAAAAATGCTAGAATCAAACTTATAAAATAAATTTAATACACAAATAAAGTTACTCCAATTTTATCGTGATATTTAAGCTAGAAAACTAAAATATTCGTTTCTGGTTCCAAAATAATAAAAACATCGTTACTCGTCAGGAAAAAATGCTAGAATCGAACTTATTAAAAAAATCTAATAAACAAATAAAGTTACTCAGGGATATTCTTATATTTTAATTTTATCGTGATATTTAAATATCTTGCTTAAGCAAGAAAACTAAAATATTCGTTTTTAGTTCCAGAAAAATTTAAACATCGTTTCTCCTCAGGAAAAAATGATAGAATCAAACTTATTAAATAAATTTAATAAACAAATAAAGTTACTCAGGGATATTCTTACAATTTAATTTTATCATGATATTTAAGCGAGAAAACTAAAATATTCTTTTCTGGTTCCAAAATAATAAAAACACCGTTACTCGCCAAGAAAAAATGCTAGAATCGAACTTATAAAAAAAATCTAATAAACAATTAAAGTTAGTCAGGGATATTCTTACATTTTTATTTTATCATGATATTTAAGCATGAAAACTAAAATATCGTTTTTAGTTCCAGAAAAATTTAAATATCGTATCTCCTCAGGAAAAAAGGCTACAATCAAACTTATTAAATAAATTTAATAAACAAATAAAGTTACTCAGGGATAATCTTACAATTTAATTTTATCATGTTATTTAAGCGAGAAAACTAAAACATTCATTTCTAGTTCCAAAATAATAAAATCATCGTTACTCGTCAGGAAAAAATGCTAGCATCAAACTTTTTAAATAAATGTAATACGAAAATAAAGTTACTCAGGGATATTCTTACAATTTAATTTTATCATGATATTTAAAAGAGAAAACTAAAATATTCGTATCTAGTTCCAAAATACCAAAACTTGGTTACTCGTCAGGAAAAAATGCTAGAATCAAACTTATTAAATAAATTTAATAAACAAATAAAGTTACTCAGGGATTTTTTTACAATTTAATTTTATCGTGATATTTAAGCAAGAAAACTAAAATATTCGTTTTTAGTTCCAGAAAAATTTAAACATCGTTTCTCCTCAGGAAAAATGATAGAATCAAACTTATTAAATAAATTTAATAAACAAATAAAGTTACTCTGGGATATTCTTACAATTTAATTATCGTGATATTTATGCGAGAAACCTAAAATATTCTTTTCTAGTTCCAAAATAATAAAAACATCGTTACTCGTCAGGAAAAAATGCTAGAATCAAACTTATTAAATAAATTTAATACACAAATAAAGTTACTCAGGGATATTCTTACAATTTAATTTTATCGTGATATTTAAGCGAGAAACCTAAAATATTCGTTTCTAGTTCCAAAATAATAAAAACATCGTTACTCGTCAAGAAAAAATGCTAGAATCGAACTTATTAAATAAATTTAATAAACAAATAAAGTTACTCAGGGACATTCTTACAATTTAATTTTATCGTGATATTTAAGCAATTAAACTAAAATATTCGTTTTTAGTTCCAGATAAATTTTAACATCGTTTCTACTCAGGAAAAAATGCTAGAATCAAACTTATAAAATAAATTTAATACACAAATAAAGTTACTCCAATTTTATCGTGATATTTAAGCTAGAAAACTAAAATATTCGTTTCTGGTTCCAAAATAATAAAAACATCGTTACTCGTCAGGAAAAAATGCTAGAATCAAACTTATTAAAAAAATCTAATAAACAAATAAAGTTACTCAGGGATATTCTTATATTTTAATTTTATCGTGATATTTAAATATCTTGCTTAAGCAAGAAAACTAAAATATTCGTTTTTAGTTCCAGAAAAATTTAAACATCGTTTCTCCTCAGGAAAAAATGATAGAATCAAACTTATTAAATAAATTTAATAAACAAATAAAGTTACTCAGGGATATTCTTACAATTTAATTTTATCGTGATATTTAAGCGAGAAAACTAAAATAATCTTTTCTAGTTCCAAAATTATAAAAACCTCGTTAGTCGTCAGGAATAAATGCTAGAATCAAACTTATTAAATAAATTTAATACGAAAATAAAGTTACTCAGGGATATTCTTACAATTTAATTTTATCATGATATTTAAGCGAGAAAACTAAAGTATTCGTTTCTAGTTCCAAAATAATAAAAACTTCGTTTCTCGTCAGGAAAAAATGCTAGAATTAAACTTATTAAATAAATTTAATAAACAAATAAAGTTACTCAGGGATATTCTTACAATTTAATTTTATCGTGATTTTAAGCAAGAAAACTAAAATATTCGTTTTTAGTTCCAGAAAAATTTAAACATCGTTTCTCCTCAGGAAAAAATGATAGAATCAAACTTATTAAATAAATTTAATAAACAAATAAAGTTACTCAGGGATATTCTTACAATTTAATTTTATCGTGATATTTAAGCGAGAAAACTAAAATATTCTTTTCTAGTTCCAAAATTATAAAAACCGTTACTTGTCACGAAAAAATGCTAGAATCAAACTTATTAAATAAATTTAATAAACAAATAAAGTTACTCAGGGATATTCTTACAATTTAATTTTATCGTGATATTTAAGCAAGAAAACTAAAATATTCGTTTTTAGTTCCAGATAAATTTAAACATCGTTTCTCCTCAGAAAAAAATGCTAGAATCAAACTTATTAAATAAATTTAATAAACAAATAATGTTACTCAGGGATATTCTTACAATTTAATTTTGTCGTGATATTTAAGCAAGAAAACTAAAATATCGTTTTTAGTTCCAGAAAAATTTAAATATCGTTTCTCCTCAGGTAAAAATGCTAGAATCAAACTTATTAAATAAATTTAATAAACAAATAAAGTTACTCAGGGATAATCTTACAATTTAATTTTATCATGATATTTAAGCGAGAAAACTAAAACATTCGTTTCTAGTTCCAAAATAATAAAATCATCGTTACTCGTCAGGAAAAAATGCTAGCATCAAACTTTTTAAATAAATGTAATACGAAAATAAAGTTACTCAGGGATATTCTTACAATTTAATTTTATCATGATATTTAAAAGAGAAAACTAAAATATTCGTATCTAGTTCCAAAATACCAAAACTTGGTTACTCGTCAGGAAAAAATGCTAGAATCAAACTTATTGAATAAATTTAATAAACAAATAAAGTTACTCAGGGATTTTTTTACAATTTAATTTTATCGTGATATTTAAGCAAGAAAACTAAAATATTCGTTTTTAGTTCCAGAAAAATTTAAACATCGTTTCTCCTCAGGAAAAATGATAGAATCAAACTTATTAAATAAATTTAATAAACAAATAAAGTTACTCTGGGATATTCTTACAATTTAATTATCGTGATATTTATGCGAGAAACCTAAAATATTCTTTTCTAGTTCCAAAATAATAAAAACATCGTTACTCGTCAGGAAAAAATGCTAGAATCAAACTTATTAAATAAATTTAATAAACAAATAAAGTTACTCAGGGATATTCTTACAATTTAATTTTGTCGTGATATTTAAACAAGAAAACTAAAATATTCGTTTCTAGTTCCAAAATAATAAAAACATCGTTACTCGTCAGGAAAAAATGCTAGAATCAAACTTATTAAATAAATTTAATACGAAAATAAAGTTACTATTATTTAATTTTATCATGATATTTAAGCGAGAAAACTAAAGTATTCGTTTCTAGTTCCAAAATAATAAAAACTTCGTTACTCGTCAGGAAAAAATGCTAGAATTAAACTTATTAAATAAATTTAATAAACAAATAAAGTTACTCAGGGATATTCTTACAATTTAATTTTATCGTGATATTTAAGCAAGAAAACTAAAATATTCGTTTTTAGTTCCAGAAAAATTTAAACATCGTTTCTCCTCAGGAAAAAATTTAATAAACAAATAAAGTTACTCAGGGATATTCCTACAATTTAATTTTATCGTGATATTTAAGCGAGAAAACTAAAATATTCTTTTCTAGTTCCAAAATAATAAAAACTTCGTTTCTCGTCAGGAAAAAATGCTAGAATTAAACTTATTAAATAAATTTAATAAACAAATAAAGTTACTCAGGGATATTCTTACAATTTAATTTTATCGTGATTTTAAGCAAGAAAACTAAAATATTCGTTTTTAGTTCCAGAAAAATTTAAACATCGTTTCTCCTCAGGAAAAAATGATAGAATCAAACTTATTAAATAAATTTAATAAACAAATAAAGTTACTCAGGGATATTCTTACAATTTAATTTTATCGTGATATTTAAGCGAGAAAACTAAAATATTCTTTTCTAGTTCCAAAATTATAAAAACCGTTACTTGTCACGAAAAAATGCTAGAATCAAACTTATTAAATAAATTTAATACACAAATAAAGTTACTCAGGGATATTCTTACAATTTAATTTTATCGTGATATTTAAGCAAGAAAACTAAAATATTCGTTTTTAGTTCCAGATAAATTTAAACATCGTTTCTCCTCAGAAAAAAATGCTAGAATCAAACTTATTAAATAAATTTAATAAACAAATAATGTTACTCAGGGATATTCTTACAATTTAATTTTATCGTGATATTTAAGCAAGAAAACTAAAATATCGTTTTTAGTTCCAGAAAAATTTAAATATCGTTTCTCCTCAGGTAAAAATGCTAGAATCAAACTTATTAAATAAATTTAATAAACAAATAAAGTTACTCAGGGATAATCTTACAATTTAATTTTATCATGATATTTAAGCGAGAAAACTAAAACATTCGTTTCTAGTTCCAAAATAATAAAATCATCGTTACTCGTCAGGAAAAAATGCTAGCATCAAACTTTTTAAATAAATGTAATACGAAAATAAAGTTACTCAGGGATATT
Source organism: Pterostichus madidus (assembly GCA_911728475.2). Taxonomy (NCBI): domain Eukaryota; kingdom Metazoa; phylum Arthropoda; class Insecta; order Coleoptera; family Carabidae; genus Pterostichus; species Pterostichus madidus. The sequence goes on along the minus strand of OU452304.1, from coordinate 22,363,450 downwards.
CTTACAATTTAATTTTATCATGATATTTAAAAGAGAAAACTAAAATATTCGTATCTAGTTCCAAAATACCAAAACTTGGTTACTCGTCAGGAAAAAATGCTAGAATCAAACTTATTGAATAAATTTAATAAACAAATAAAGTTACTCAGGGATTTTTTTACAATTTAATTTTATCGTGATATTTAAGCAAGAAAACTAAAATATTCGTTATTAGTTCCAGAAAAATTTAAACATCGTTTCTCCTCAGGAAAAATGATAGAATCAAACTTATTAAATAAATTTAATAAACAAATAAAGTTACTCTGGGATATTCTTACAATTTAATTATCGTGATATTTATGCGAGAAACCTAAAATATTCTTTTCTAGTTCCAAAATAATAAAAACATCGTTACTCGTCAGGAAAAAATGCTAGAATCAAACTTATTAAATAAATTTAATAAACAAATAAAGTTACTCAGGGATATTCTTACAATTTAATTTTGTCGTGATATTTAAACAAGAAAACTAAAATATTCGTTTCTAGTTCCAAAATAATAAAAACATCGTTACTCGTCAGGAAAAAATGCTAGAATCAAACTTATTAAATAAATTTAATACGAAAATAAAGTTACTATTATTTAATTTTATCATGATATTTAAGCGAGAAAACTAAAGTATTCGTTTCTAGTTCCAAAATAATAAAAACTTCGTTACTCGTCAGGAAAAAATGCTAGAATTAAACTTATTAAATAAATTTAATAAACAAATAAAGTTACTCAGGGATATTCTTACAATTTAATTTTATCGTGATATTTAAGCAAGAAAACTAAAATATTCGTTTTTAGTTCCAGAAAAATTTAAACATCGTTTCTCCTCAGGAAAAAATTTAATAAACAAATAAAGTTACTCAGGGATATTCCTACAATTTAATTTTATCGTGATATTTAAGCGAGAAAACTAAAATATTCTTTTCTAGTTCCAAAATAATAAAAACATCGTTACTTGTCATGAAAAAATGCTAGAATCAAACTTATTAAATAAATTTAATAAACAAATAAAGCTACTAGGGATATTCTTAAAATTCAATTTTATCGTGATATTTAAGCGAGAAAACTAAAATATTCGTTTCTAGTTCCAAAATAATAAAAACATCGTTACCCGTCAGGAAAAAATGCTAGAATCGAACTTATTAAATAAATTTAATAAACAAATAAAGTTACTCAGGGATATTCTTACAATTTAATTTTATCATGATATTTAAGCGAGAAAACTAAAACATTCATTTTTAGTTCCAGAAAAATTAAAACATCGTTACTCGTCAGGAAAAAATGCTAGAATCAAACTTATTAAATAAATTTAATACGAAAATAAAGTTACTCAGGGATATTCTTACAATTTAATTTTATCGTGATTTTAAGCAAGAAAACTAAAATATTCGTTTTTAGTTCCAGAAAAATTTAAACATCGTTTCTCCTCAGGAAAAAATGATAGAATCAAACTTATTAAATAAATTTAATAAACAAATAAAGTTACTCAGGGATATTCTTACAATTTAATTTTATCGTGATATTTAAGCGAGAAAACTAAAATATTCTTTTCTAGTTCCAAAATTATAAAAACCGTTACTTGTCACGAAAAAATGCTAGAATCAAACTTATTAAATAAATTTAATACACAAATAAAGTTACTCAGGGATATTCTTACAATTTAATTTTATCGTGATATTTAAGCAAGAAAACTAAAATATTCGTTTTTAGTTCCAGATAAATTTAAACATCGTTTCTCCTCAGAAAAAAATGCTAGAATCAAACTTATTAAATAAATTTAATAAACAAATAATGTTACTCAGGGATATTCTTACAATTTAATTTTGTCGTGATATTTAAGCAAGAAAACTAAAATATCGTTTTTAGTTCCAGAAAAATTTAAATATCGTTTCTCCTCAGGTAAAAATGCTAGAATCAAACTTATTAAATAAATTTAATAAACAAATAAAGTTACTCAGGGATAATCTTACAATTTAATTTTATCATGATATTTAAGCGAGAAAACTAAAACATTCGTTTCTAGTTCCAAAATAATAAAATCATCGTTACTCGTCAGGAAAAAATGCTAGCATCAAACTTTTTAAATAAATGTAATACGAAAATAAAGTTACTCAGGGATATTCTTACAATTTAATTTTATCATGATATTTAAAAGAGAAAACTAAAATATTCGTATCTAGTTCCAAAATACCAAAACTTGGTTACTCGTCAGGAAAAAATGCTAGAATCAAACTTATTGAATAAATTTAATAAACAAATAAAGTTACTCAGGGATTTTTTTACAATTTAATTTTATCGTGATATTTAAGCAAGAAAACTAAAATATTCGTTTTTAGTTCCAGAAAAACTTAAACATCGTTTCTCCTCAGGAAAAATGATAGAATCAAACTTATTAAATAAATTTAATAAACAAATAAAGTTACTCTGGGATATTCTTACAATTTAATTATCGTGATATTTATGCGAGAAACCTAAAATATTCTTTTCTAGTTCCAAAATAATAAAAACATCGTTACTCGTCAGGAAAAAATGCTAGAATCAAACTTATTAAATAAATTTAATAAACAAATAAAGTTACTCAGGGATATTCTTACAATTTAATTTTGTCGTGATATTTAAACAAGAAAACTAAAATATTCGTTTCTAGTTCCAAAATAATAAAAACATCGTTACTCGTCAGGAAAAAATGCTAGAATCAAACTTATTAAATAAATTTAATACGAAAATAAAGTTACTATTATTTAATTTTATCATGATATTTAAGCGAGAAAACTAAAGTATTCGTTTCTAGTTCCAAAATAATAAAAACTTCGTTACTCGTCAGGAAAAAATGCTAGAATTAAACTTATTAAATAAATTTAATAAACAAATAAAGTTACTCAGGGATATTCTTACAATTTAATTTTATCGTGATATTTAAGCAAGAAAACTAAAATATTCGTTTTTAGTTCCAGAAAAATTTAAACATCGTTTCTCCTCAGGAAAAAATTTAATAAACAAATAAAGTTACTCAGGGATATTCCTACAATTTAATTTTATCGTGATATTTAAGCGAGAAAACTAAAATATTCTTTTCTAGTTCCAAAATAATAAAAACATCGTTACTTGTCATGACAAAATGCTAGAATCAAACTTATTAAATAAATTTAATAAACAAATAAAGCTACTAGGGATATTCTTAAAATTCAATTTTATAGTGATATTTAAGCGAGAAAACTAAAATATTCGTTTCTAGTTCCAAAATAATAAAAACATCGTTACCCGTCAGGAAAAAATGCTAGAATCGAACTTATTAAATAAATTTAATAAACAAATAAAGTTACTCAGGGATATTCTTACAATTTAATTTTATCATGATATTTAAGCGAGAAAACTAAAACATTCATTTTTAGTTCCAGAAAAATTAAAACATCGTTACTCGTCAGGAAAAAATGCTAGAATCAAACTTATTAAATAAATTTAATACGAAAATAAAGTTACTCAGGGATATTCTTACAATTTAATTTTATCGTGATTTTAAGCAAGAAAACTAAAATATTCGTTTTTAGTTCCAGAAAAATTTAAACATCGTTTCTCCTCAGGAAAAAATGATAGAATCAAACTTATTAAATAAATTTAATAAACAAATAAAGTTACTCAGGGATATTCTTACAATTTAATTTTATCGTGATATTTAAGCGAGAAAACTAAAATATTCTTTTCTAGTTCCAAAATTATAAAAACCGTTACTTGTCACGAAAAAATGCTAGAATCAAACTTATTAAATAAATTTAATACACAAATAAAGTTACTCAGGGATATTCTTACAATTTAATTTTATCGTGATATTTAAGCAAGAAAACTAAAATATTCGTTTTTAGTTCCAGATAAATTTAAACATCGTTTCTCCTCAGAAAAAAATGCTAGAATCAAACTTATTAAATAAATTTAATAAACAAATAATGTTACTCAGGGATATTCTTACAATTTAATTTTGTCGTGATATTTAAGCAAGAAAACTAAAATATCGTTTTTAGTTCCAGAAAAATTTAAATATCGTTTCTCCTCAGGTAAAAATGCTAGAATCAAACTTATTAAATAAATTTAATAAACAAATAAAGTTACTCAGGGAAAATCTTACAATTTAATTTTATCATGATATTTAAGCGAGAAAACTAAAACATTCGTTTCTAGTTCCAAAATAATAAAATCATCGTTACTCGTCAGGAAAAAATGCTAGCATCAAACTTTTTAAATAAATGTAATACGAAAATAAAGTTACTCAGGGATATTCTTACAATTTAATTTTATCATGATATTTAAAAGAGAAAACTAAAATATTCGTATCTAGTTCCAAAATACCAAAACTTGGTTACTCGTCAGGAAAAAATGCTAGAATCAAACTTATTGAATAAATTTAATAAACAAATAAAGTTACTCAGGGATTTTTTTACAATTTAATTTTATCGTGATATTTAAGCAAGAAAACTAAAATATTCGTTTTTAGTTCCAGAAAAATTTAAACATCGTTTCTCCTCAGGAAAAATGATAGAATCAAACTTATTAAATAAATTTAATAAACAAATAAAGTTACTCTGGGATATTCTTACAATTTAATTATCGTGATATTTATGCGAGAAACCTAAAATATTCTTTTCTAGTTCCAAAATAATAAAAACATCGTTACTCGTCAGGAAAAAATGCTAGAATCAAACTTATTAAATAAATTTAATAAACAAATAAAGTTACTCAGGGATATTCTTACAATTTAATTTTGTCGTGATATTTAAACAAGAAAACTAAAATATTCGTTTCTAGTTCCAAAATAATAAAAACATCGTTACTCGTCAGGAAAAAATGCTAGAATCAAACTTATTAAATAAATTTAATACGAAAATAAAGTTACTATTATTTAATTTTATCATGATATTTAAGCGAGAAAACTAAAACATTCATTTTTAGTTCCAGAAAAATTAAAACATCGTTACTCGTCAGGAAAAAATGCTAGAATCAAACTTATTAAATAAATTTAATACGAAAATAAAGTTACTCAGGGATATTCTTACAATTTAATTTTATCATGATATTTAAGCGAGAAAACTAAAATATTCGTTTCTAGTTCCAAAATAATAAAAACATCGTTACTCTTCAGGAAAAAATTCTAGAATCGAACTTATTAAAAAATCTAATAAACAAATAAAGTTACTCAGGGATATTCTTACATTTTAATTTTATCGTGATATTTAAGCAAGAAAACTAAAATATTCGTTTTAGTTCCAGAAAAATTTAAACATCGTTTCTCCTCATGAAAAAATGCTAGAATGAAACTTATTAAACAAATTTAATAAACAAATAAAGTTACTCAGGGAAATTCTTACAATTTAATTTTATCGTGATATTTAAGCGAAAAAACTAAAATATTCGCTTCTAGTTCCAAAATAATAAAAACATCGTTACTCGTCAGGAAAAAATGCTAGAATCAAACTTATTAAATAAATTTAATACACAAATAAAGCTACTCAGGGATATTCTTACAATTTAATTTTATCGTGATATTTAAGCAAGAAAACTAAAATATTCGTTTTTAGTTCCAGACAAATTTAAACATCGTTTCTCTTCAGGAAAAAATGCTAAAATCAAACTTATTAAATAAATTTAATACACAAATAATGTTACTCAGGGATATTCTTACAATTTAATTTTATCGTGATATTTAAGCAAGAAAACTAAAATATCGTTTTTGGTTCCATAAAAATTTAAATATCGTTTCTCCTCAGGAAAAAATGCTAGAATCAATCTTATTAATTAAATTTAATAAACAAATAATGTTACTCAGGGATATTCTTAGAATTTAATTTTATCGTCATATTTAAGCAAGAAAACTAAAATATCGTTTTTAGTTCCAGAAAAATTTAAAAATCGTTACTCGTCAGGAAAAAATGCTAGAATCAAACTTATTAATTAAATTTAATACGAAAATAAAGTTACTCAGGGATATTCTTACAATTTAATTTTATCATGATATTTAAGCGAGAAAACTAAAATATTCGTTTCTAGTTCCAAAATAATAAAAACTTCGTTACTCGTCAGGAAAAAATGCTAGAATCAAACTTATTAAATAAATTTAATACGAAAATATAGTTACTCATTTAATTTTATCATGATATTTAAGCGAGAAAACTAAAATATTCGTTTCTAGTTCCAAAATAATAAAAACTTCGTTACTCGTCAGGAAAAAATGCTAGAATCAAACTTATTAAATAAATTTAATACGAAAATAAAGTTACTCAGGGATATTCTTACAATTTAATTTTATCATGATATTTAAGCGAGAAAACTAAAACATTCGTTTCTAGGTCCAAAATAATAAAAACATCGTTACTCGTCAGGAAAAAATTCTAGAATCGAACTTATTAAAAAAATCTAATAAACAAATAAAGTTACTCAGGGATATTCTTACATTTTAATTTTATCATGATATTTAAGCAAGAAAACTAAAATATTCATTTCTAATTCCAAAATAATAAAAACATCGTTATTCGTCAGGAAAAAATACTAGAATCGAACTTATTAAAAAAATCTAATAAACAAATAAAGTTACTCAGGGATATTCTTACATTTTAATTTTATCATGATATTTAAGCAAGAAAACTAAAATATTCGTTTTTAGTTCCAATAATATTTAAACATCGTTTCTCCACAGGAAAAAATGCTAGAATGAAACTTATTAAACAAATCTAATAAACAAATAAAGTTACTCAGGGAAATTCTTACAATTTAATTTTATCGTGATATTTAAGCGAGAAAACTAAAATATTCGCTTCTAGTTCCAAAATAATAAAAACATCGTTACTCGTCAGGAAAATATGCTAGAATCAAACTTATTAAATAAATTTAATACACAAATAAAGTTACTCAGGGATATTCTTACAATTTAATTTTAACGTGATATTTAAACAAAAAAACTAATATATTCGTTTCTAGGTCCAGAAAAATTTAACATCGTTTCTCCTCAGGAAATAATGCTAGAATCAAACTTATTAAATAAATTTAATAAACAAATAATGTTACTCAGGGATATTCTTACAATTTAATTTTATCGTGATATTTAAGCAAGAAAACTAAAATATCGTTTTTAGTTCCAGAAAAATTTAAATATCGTTTCTCCTCAGGACAAAATGCTAGAATCAAACTTATTAAATAAATTTAATAAACAAATTATGTTACTCAGGGATATTGTTACAATTTAATTTTATCGTGCTATTTAAGCGAGAAAACTAAAATATTCGTTTCTAGTTCCAAAATAATAAAAACATCGTTACTCTTCAGGAAAAAATGCTAGAATCAAACTTATTAATTAAATTTAATACACAAATACTCAGGGATATTCTTACAATTTAATTTTATCGTGATAATTAAGCAAGAAAACTAAAATATTCGTTTTTAGTTACAGAAAAATTTAAACATCGTTTCTCTTCAGGAAAAAATGCTAAAATCAAACTTATTAAATAAATTTAATAAACAAATAAAGTTACTCAGGGATATTCTTACAATTTAATTTTGTCGTGATATTTAAACAAGAAAACTAAAATATTCGTTTCTAGTTCCAAAATAATAAAAACATCGTTACTCGTCAGGAAAAAATGCTAGAATCAAACTTATTAAATAAATTTAATACGAAAATAAAGTTACTATTATTTAATTTTATCATGATATTTAAGCGAGAAAACTAAAGAATTCGTTTCTAGTTCCAAAATAATAAAAACTTCGTTACTCGTCAGGAAAAAATGCTAGAATTAAACTTATTAAATAAATTTAATAAACAAATAAAGTTACTCAGGGATATTCTTACAATTTAATTTTATCGTGATATTTAAGCAAGAAAACTAAAATATTCGTTTTTAGTTCCAGAAAAATTTAAACATCGTTTCTCCTCAGGAAAAAATTTAATAAACAAATAAAGTTACTCAGGGATATTCCTACAATTTAATTTTATCGTGATATTTAAGCGAGAAAACTAAAATATTCTTTTCTAGTTCCAAAATAATAAAAACATCGTTACTTGTCATGAAAAAATGCTAGAATCAAACTTATTAAATAAATTTAATAAACAAATAAAGCAACTAGGGATATTCTTAAAATTCAATTTTATCGTGATATTTAAGCGAGAAAACTAAAATATTCGTTTCTAGTTCCAAAATAATAAAAACATCGTTACCCGTCAGGAAAAAATGCTAGAATCGAACTTATTAAATAAATTTAATACGAAAATAAAGTTACTCAGGGATATTCTTACAATTTAATTTTATCATGATATTTAAGCGAGAAAACTAAAATATTCGTTTCTAGTTCCAAAATAATAAAAACATCGTTACTCTTCAGGAAAAAATTCTAGAATCGAACTTATTAAAAAATCTAATAAACAAATAAAGTTACTCAGGGATATTCTTACATTTTAATTTTATCGTGATATTTAAGCAAGAAAACTAAAATATTCGTTTTAGTTCCAGAAAAATTTAAACATCGTTTCTCCTCATGAAAAAATGCTAGAATGAAACTTATTAAACAAATTTAATAAACAAATAAAGTTACTCAGGGAAATTCTTACAATTTAATTTTATCGTGATATTTAAGCGAAAAAACTAAAATATTCGCTTCTAGTTCCAAAATAATAAAAACATCGTTACTCGTCAGGAAAAAATGCTAGAATCAAACTTATTAAATAAATTTAATACACAAATAAAGCTACTCAGGGATATTCTTACAATTTAATTTTATCGTGATATTTAAGCAAGAAAACTAAAATATTCGTTTTTAGTTCCAGAAAAATTTAAACATCGTTTCTCTTCAGGAAAAAATGCTAAAATCAAACTTATTAAATAAATTTAATACACAAATAATGTTACTCAGGAATATTCTTACAATTTAATTTTATCGTGATATTTAAGCAAGAAAACTAAAATATCGTTTTTGGTTCCATAAAAATTTAAATATCGTTTCTCCTCAGGAAAAAATGCTAGAATCAATCTTATTAATTAAATTTAATAAACAAATAATGTTACTCAGGGATATTCTTAGAATTTAATTTTATCGTCATATTTAAGCAAGAAAACTAAAATATCGTTTTTAGTTCCAGAAAAATTTAAAAATCGTTACTCGTCAGGAAAAAATGCTAGAATCAAACTTATTAATTAAATTTAATACGAAAATAAAGTTACTCAGGGATATTCTTACAATTTAATTTTATCATGATATTTAAGCGAGAAAACTAAAATATTCGTTTCTAGTTCCAAAATAATAAAAACTTCGTTACTCGTCAGGAAAAAATGCTAGAATCAAACTTATTAAATAAATTTAATACGAAAATATAGTTACTCATTTAATTTTATCATGATATTTAAGCGAGAAAACTAAAATATTCGTTTCTAGTTCCAAAATAATAAAAACTTCGTTACTCGTCAGGAAAAAATGCTAGAATCAAACTTATTAAATAAATTTAATACGAAAATAAAGTTACTCAGGGATATTCTTACAATTTAATTTTATCATGATATTTAAGCGAGAAAACTAAAACATTCGTTTCTAGGTCCAAAATAATAAAAACATCGTTACTCGTCAGGAAAAAATTCTAGAATCGAACTTATTAAAAAAATCTAATAAACAAATAAAGTTACTCAGGGATATTCTTACATTTTAATTTTATCATGATATTTAAGCAAGAAAACTAAAATATTCGTTTCTAATTCCAAAATAATAAAAACATCGTTATTCGTCAGGAGAAAATACTAGAATCGAACTTATTAAAAAAATCTAATAAACAAATAAAGTTACTCAGGGATATTCTTACATTTTAATTTTATCATGATATTTAAGCAAGAAAACTAAAATATTCGTTTTTAGTTCCAATAATATTTAAACATCGTTTCTCCACAGGAAAAAATGCTAGAATGAAACTTATTAAACAAATCTAATAAACAAATAAAGTTACTCAGGGAAGTTCTTACAATTTAATTTTATCGTGATATTTAAGCGAGAAAACTAAAATATTCGCTTCTAGTTCCAAAATAATAAAAACATCGTTACTCGTCAGGAAAATATGCTAGAATCAAACTTATTAAATAAATTTAATACACAAATAAAGTTACTCAGGGATATTCTTACAATTTAATTTTATCGTGATATTTAAACAAAAAAACTAATATATTCGTTTCTAGGTCCAGAAAAATTTAACATCGTTTCTCCTCAGGAAATAATGCTAGAATCAAACTTATTAAATAAATTTAATAAACAAATAATGTTACTCAGGGATATTCTTACAATTTAATTTTATCGTGATATTTAAGCAAGAAAACTAAAATATCGTTTTTAGTTCCAGAAAAATTTAAATATCGTTTCTCCTCAGGACAAAATGCTAGAATCAAACTTATTAAATAAATTTAATAAACAAATTATGTTACTCAGGGATATTGTTACAATTTAATTTTATCGTGCTATTTAAGCGAGAAAACTAAAATATTCGTTTCTAGTTCCAAAATAATAAAAACTTCGTTACTCGTCAGGAAAAAATGCTAGAATCAAACTTATTTATTAAATTTAATACGAAAATAAAGTTACTCAGGGATATTCTTACAATTTAATTTTATCATGATATTTAAGCGAGAAAACTAAAATATCGTTTTTAGTTCCAGAAAAATTTAAATATCGTTTCTCCTCAGGAAAAAATGCTAGAATCAAACTTATTAAATAAATTTAATAAACAAATAAAGTTACTCAGGGATATTCTTAAAATTCGATTTTATCGTGATATTTAAGCGAGAAAACTAAAATATTCGTTTCTAGTTCCAAAATAATAAAAACATCGTTACTCTTCAGGAAAAAATGCTAGAATCAAACTTATTAATTAAATTTAATACACAAATACTCAGGGATATTCTTACAATTTAATTTTATCGTGATAATTAAGCAAGAAAACTAAAATATTCGTTTTTAGTTACAGAAAAATTTAAACATCGTTTCTCTTCAGGAAAAAATGCTAAAATCAAACTTATTAAATAAATTTAATAAACAAATAATGTTACTCAGGGATATTCTTACAATTTAATTTTATCGTGATATTTAAGCAAGAAAACTAAAATACCGTTTTTAGTTCCATAAAAATTTAAAAATCGTTACTCGTCAGGAAAAAATGCTAGAATCAAACTTATTAATTAAATTTAATACGAAAATAAAGTTACTCAGGGATATTCTTACAATTTAATTTTATCATGATATTTAAGCGAGAAAACTAAAATATTCGTTTCTAGTTCCAAAATAATAAAAACTTCGTTACTCGTCAGGAAAAAATGCTAGAATCAAACTTATTAAATAAATTTAATACGAAAATATAGTTACTCATTTAATTTTATCATGATATTTAAGCGAGAAAACTAAAATATTCGTTTCTAGTTCCAAAATAATAAAAACTTCGTTACTCGTCAGGAAAAAAATGCTAGAATCAAACTTATTAAATAAATTTAATACGAAAATAAAGTTACTCAGGGATATTCTTACAATTTAATTTTATCATGATATTTAAGCGAGAAAACTAAAACATTCGTTTCTAGGTCCAAAATAATAAAAACATCGTTACTCGTCAGGAAAAAATTCTAGAATCGAACTTATTAAAAAAATCTAATAAACAAATAAAGTTACTCAGGGATATTCTTACATTTTAATTTTATCATGATATTTAAGCAAGAAAACTAAAATATTCGTTTCTAATTCCAAAATAATAAAAACATCGTTATTCGTCAGGAAAAAATACTAGAATCGAACTTATTAAAAAAATCTAATAAACAAATAAAGTTACTCAGGGATATTCTTACATTTTAATTTTATCATGATATTTAAGCAAGAAAACTAAAATATTCGTTTTTAGTTCCAATAATATTTAAACATCGTTTCTCCACAGGAAAAAATGCTAGAATCAAACTTATTAAATAAATTTAATAAACAAATTATGTTACTCAGGGATATTGTTACAATTTAATTTTATCGTGCTATTTAAGCGAGAAAACTAAAATATTCGTTTCTATTTCCAAAATAATAAAAACTTCGTTACTCGTCAGGAAAAAATGCTAGAATCAAACTTATTTATTAAATTTAATACGAAAATAAAGTTACTCAGGGATATTCTTACAATTTAATTTTATCATGATATTTAAGCGAGAAAACTAAAATATCGTTTTTAGTTCCAGAAAAATTTAAATATCGTTTCTCCTCAGGAAAAAATGCTAGAATCAAACTTATTAAATAAATTTAATAAACAAATAAAGTTACTCAGGGATATTCTTAAAATTCGATTTTATCGTGATATTTAAGCGAGAAAACTAAAATATTCGTTTCTAGTTCCAAAATAATAAAAACATCGTTACTCTTCAGGAAAAAATGCTAGAATCAAACTTATTAATTAAATTTAATACACAAATACTCAGGGATATTCTTACAATTTAATTTTATCGTGATAATTAAGCAAGAAAACTAAAATATTCGTTTTTAGTTACAGAAAAATTTAAACATCGTTTCTCTTCAGGAAAAAATGCTAAAATCAAACTTATTAAATAAATTTAATAAACAAATAATGTTACTCAGGGATATTCTTCCAATTTAATTTTATCGTGATATTTAAGCAAGAAAACTAAAATACCGTTTTTAGTTCCATAAAAATTTAAATATCGTTTCTCCTCAGGAAAAAATGCTAGAATCAATCTTATTAAATAAATTTAATAAACAAATAGTGTTACTCAGGGATATTCTTACAATTTAATTTTATCGTGATATTTAAGCAAGAAAACTAAAATATCGTTTTTAGTTCCAGAAAAATTTAAACATCGTTACTCGTCAGGAGAAAATGCTAGAATCAAACTTATTAATTAAATTTAATACGAAAATAAAGTTACTCAGGGATATTCTTACAATTTAATTTTATCGTGATATTTAAGCAAGAAAACTAAAATATTCGTTTTTAGTTCCAGAAAAATTTAAACATCGTTTCTCCTCAGGAAAAAATTTAATAAACAAATTAAGTTACTCAGGGATATTCTTACAATTTAATTTTATCATGATATTTAAGCGAGAAAACTAAAATATTCGTTTCTAGTTCCAAAATAATAAAAACATCGTTACCCGTCAAGAAAAAATGCTAGAATCGAACTTATTAAATAAATTTAATAAACAAATAAAGTTACTCAGGGACATTCTTACAATTTAATTTTATCGTGATATTTAAGCAAGAAAACTAAAATATTCGTTTCTAGTTCCAAAATAATAAAAACATCGTTACTCGTCAGGAAAAAATTCTAGAATCGAACTTATTAAAAAATCTAATAAACAAATAAAGTTACTCAGGGATATTCTTACATTTTAATTTTATCGTGATATTTAAGCAAGAAAACTAAAATATTCGTTTTAGTTCCAGAAAAATTTAAACATCGTTTCTCCTCAGGAAAAAATGCTAGAATGAAACTTATTAAACAAATTTAATAAACAAATAAAGTTACTCAGGGAAATTCTTACATTTTAATTTTATCGTGATATTTAAGCGAAAAAACTAAAACATTCCTTTCTAGGTCCAAAATAATAAAAACATCGTTACTTGTCAGGAAAAACTGCTAGAACCAAACTTATTAAATAAATTTAATAAACAAATAAAGTTACTCAGGGATATTCTTACAATTTAATTTTATCGTGATATTTAAGCGAGAAAACTAAAATATTCTTTTCTAGTTCCAAAATAATAAAAACATCGTTACTTGTCAGGAAAAAATGCTAGAATCAAACTTATTAAATAAATTTAATAAACAAATAAAGTTACTCAGGGATATTCTTACAATTTTATTTTATCGTGATATTTAAGCGAGAAAACTAAAATATTCGTTTCTAGTTCCAAAATAATAAAAACATCGTTACTCGTCAGGAAAAAATGCTAGAATCAAACTTATTAAATAAATTTAATAAACAAATAAAGTTACTCAGGGATATTCTTACAATTTAATTTTATCGTGATATTTAAGCGAGAAAACTAAAATATTCGTTTCTAGTTCCAAAATAATAAAAACATCGTTACTCGTCAGGAAAAAATTCTAGAATCGAACTTATTAAAAAATCTAATAAACAAATAAAGTTACTCAGGGATATTCTTACATTTTAATTTTATCGTGATATTTAAGCAAGAAAACTAAAATATTCGTTTTAGTTCCAGAAAAATTTAAACATCGTTTCTCCTCAGGAAAAAATGCTAGAATGAAACTTATTAAACAAATTTAATAAACAAATAAAGTTACTCAGGGAAATTCTTACATTTTAATTTTATCGTGATATTTAAGCGAAAAAACTAAAACATTCCTTTCTAGGTCCAAAATAATAAAAACATCGTTACTTGTCAGGAAAAAATGCTAGAATCAAACTTATTAAATAAATTTAATAAACAAATAAAGTTACTCAGGGATATTCTTACAATTTAATTTTATCGTGATATTTAAGCAAGAAAACTAAAATATCGTTTTTGGTTCCATAAAAATTTAAATAACGTTTCTCCTCAGGAAAAAATGCTAGAATGAAACTTATTAAATAAATTTAATAAACAAATAATGTTACTCAGGGATATTCTTAGAATTTAATTTTATCGTGATATTTAAGCAAGAAAACTAAAATATCGTTTTTAGTTCCAGAAAAATTTAAAAATCGTTACTCGTCACGAAAAAATGCTAGAATCAAACTTATTAATTAAATTTAATACGAAAATAAAGTTACTCAGGGATATTCTTACAATTTAATTTTATCATGATATTTAAGCGAGAAAACTAAAACATTCGTTTCTAGGTCCAAAATAATAAAAACATCGTTACTCGTCAGGAAAAAATGCTAGAATCAAACTTATTAAATAAATTTAATAAACAAATAATGTTACTCAGGGATATTCTTACAATTTAATTTTATCGTGATATTTAAGCAAGAAAACTAAAATATCGTTTTTAGTTCCAGAAAAATTTAAATATCGTTTCTCCTCAGGTAAAAATGCTAGAATCAAACTTATTAAATAAATTTAATAAACAAATAAAGTTACTCAGGGATATTCTTACAATTTAATTTTTTCGTGATATTTAAGCAAGAAAACTAAAATATTCGTTTCTAGTTCCAGAAAAATTAAAACATCGTTACTCCTCAGGCAAAAATGCTAGAATCGAACTTCTTAAATAAATTTAATAAACAAATAAAGTTACTCACGGATATTCTTACAATTTAATTTTATCGTGATATTTAAGCGAGAAAACTAAAACATTCATTTTTAGTTCCAAAATAATAAAAACATCGTTACTCGTCAGAAAAAATGCTAGAATCAAACTTATTAATTTAATACGAAAATAAAGTTACTCAGGGATATTCTTACAATTTAATTTTATCATGATATATAAGCGAGAAAACTAAAATATTCGTTTCTAGTTCCAAAATAATAAAAACATCTTTACTCGTCAGGAAAAAATTCTAGAATCGAACTTATTAAAAATTTAATACGAAAATAAAGTTACTCAGGGATATTCTTACAATTTAATTTTATCATGATATTTAAGCGAGAAAACTAAAATATTCGTTTCTAGTTCCAAAATTATAAAAACATCGTTACTCGTCAGGAAAAAATTCTAGAATCGAACTTATTAAAAAATCTAATAAACAAATAAAGTTACTCAGGGAAATTCTTACAATTTAATTTTATCGTGATATTTAAGCGAAAAAACTAAAATATACGCTTCTAGTTCCAAAATAATAAAAACATCGTTACTCGTCAGGAAAAAATGCTAGAATCAAACTTATTAAATAAATTTAATACACAAATAAAGTTACTCAGGGATATTCTTACAATTTAATTTTATCGTGATATTTAAGCAAGAAAACTAAAATATTCGTTTTTAGTTCCAGAAAAATTTTAACATCGTTTCTCTTCAGGAAAAAATGCTAAAATCAAACTTATTAAATAAATTTAATACACAAATAATGTTACTCAGGGATATTCTTAGAATTTAATTTTATCGTGATATTTAAGCAAGAAAACTAAAATATCGTTTTTGGTTCCATAAAAATTTAAATATCGTTTCTCCTCAGGAAAAAATGCTAGAATGAAACTTATTAAATAAATTTAATAAACAAATAATGTTACTCAGGGATATTCTTAGAATTTAATTTTATCGTGATATTTAAGCAAGAAAACTAAAATATCGTTTTTAGTTCCAGAAAAATTTAAAAATCGTTAGTCGTCAGGAAAAAATGCTAGAATCAAACTTATTAATTAAATTTAATACGAAAATAAAGTTACTCAGGGATATTCTTACAATTTAATTTTATCATGATATTTAAGCGAGAAAACTAAAATATTCGTTTCTAGTTCCAAAATAATAAAAACTTCGTTACTCGTCAGGAAAAAATGCTAGAATCAAACTTATTAAATAAATTTAATACGAAAATAAAATTACTCATTTAATTTTATCATGATATTTAAGCGAGAAAACTAAAATATTCGTTTCTAGTTCCAAAATAATAAAAACTTCGTTACTCGTCAGGAAAAAATGCTAGAATCAAACTTATTAAATAAATTTAATACGAAAATAAAGTTACTCAGGGATATTCTTACAATTTAATTTTATCATGATATTTAAGCGAGAAAACTAAAACGTTCGTTTCTAGGTCCAAAATAATAAAAACATCGTTACTCGTCAGGAAAAAATTCTAGAATCGAACTTATTAAATAAATTTAATAAACAAATAAAGTTACTCAGGGATATTCTTACAATTTAATTTTATCATGATATTTAAGCAAGAAAACTAAAATATTCGTTTTTAGTTCCAATAATATTTAAACATCGTTTCTCAACAAATAAAGTTACTCAGGGATATTCTTAAAATTCAATTTTATCGTGATATTTAAGCGAGAAAACTAAAACATTCGTTTCTAGTTCCAAAATAATAAAAACATCGTTACTCTTCAGGAAAAAATGCTAGAATCAAACCTATTAATTAAATTTAATACGAAAATAAAGTTACTCAGGGATATTCTTAAAATTCAATTTTATCGTGATATTTAAGCGAGAAAACTAAAATATTCGTTTCTAGTTCCAAAATTATAAAAACATCGTTACTCGTCAGGAAAAAATTCTAGAATCGAACTTATTAAATAAATTTAATACGAAAATAAAGTTACTCAGGGATATTCTTACAATTTAATTTTATCATGATATTTAAGCGAGAGAACTAAAATATTCGTTTCTAGTTTCAAAATAATAAAACATCGTTACTCGTCAGGAAAAAATTCTAGAATCGAACTTATTAAAAAAGTCTAATAAACAAATAAAGTTACTCAGGGATATTCTTATATTTTAATTTTATCGTGATATTTAAGCAAGAAAACTAAAATACTCGTTTTTAGTTCCAGAAAAATTTAAACATCGTTTCTCCTCAGCAAAAAATGCAAGAATCAAACTTATTAAATAAATTTAATAAACAAATAAAGTTACTCAGGGATATTCTTACAATTTAATTTTATCATGATATTTAAGCAAGAAAACTAAAATATTCGTTTTTAGTTCCAATAATATTTAAACATCGTTTCTCAACAAATAAAGTTACTCAGGGATATTCTTAAAATTCAATTTTATCGTGATATTTAAGCGAGAAAACTAAAACATTCGTTTCTAGTTCCAAAATAATAAAAACATCGTTACTCTTCAGGAAAAAATGCTAGAATCAAACCTATTAATTAAATTTAATACGAAAATAAAGTTACTCAGGGATATTCTTAAAATTCAATTTTATCGTGATATTTAAGCGAGAAAACTAAAATATTCGTTTCTAGTTCCAAAATTATAAAAACATCGTTACTCGTCAGGAAAAAATTCTAGAATCGAACTTATTAAATAAATTTAATACGAAAATAAAGTTACTCAGGGATATTCTTACAATTTAATTTTATCATGATATTTAAGCGAGAGAACTAAAATATTCGTTTCTAGTTTCAAAATAATAAAACATCGTTACTCGTCAGGAAAAAATTCTAGAATCGAACTTATTAAAAAATCTAATAAACAAATAAAGTTACTCAGGGAAATTCTTACAATTTAATTTTATCGTGATATTTAAGCGAAAAAACTAAAATATACGCTTCTAGTTCCAAAATAATAAAAACATCGTTACTCGTCAGGAAAAAATGCTAGAATCAAACTTATTAAATAAATTTAATACACAAATAAAGAAAACTAAAATATCGTTTTTAGTTCCAGAAAAAATTAAAAATCGTTAGTCGTCAGGAAAAAATGCTAGAATCAAACTTATTAGTTAAATTTAATACGAAAATAAAGTTACTCAGGGATATTCTTACAATTTAATTTTATCATGATATTTAAGCGAGAAAACTAAAATATTCGTTTCTTGTTCCAAAATAATAAAAACTTCGTTACTCGTCAGGAAAAAATGCTAGAATCAAACTTATTAAATAAATTTAATACGAAAATAAAGTTACTCATTTAATTTTATCATGATATTTAAGCGAGAAAACTAAAATATTCGTTTCTAGTTCCAAAATAATAAAAACTTCGTTACTCGTCAGGAAAAAATGCTAGAATCAAACTTATTAAATAAATTTAATACGAAAATAAAGTTACTCAGGGATATTCTTACAATTTAATTTTATCATGATATTTAAGCGAGAAAACTAAAACGTTCGTTTCTAGGTCCAAAATAATAAAAACATCGTTACTCGTCAGGAAAAAATTCTAGAATCGAACTTATTAAATAAATTTAATAAACAAATAAAGTGACTCAGGGATATTCTTACAATTTAATTTTATCATGATATTTAAGCAAGAAAACTAAAATATTCGTTTTTAGTTCCAATAATATTTAAACATCGTTTCTCAACAAATAAAGTTACTCAGGGATATTCTTAAAATTCAATTTTATCGTGATATTTAAGCGAGAAAACTAAAACATTCGTTTCTAGTTCCAAAATAATAAAAACATCGTTACTCTTCAGGAAAAAATGCTAGAATCAAACCTATTAATTAAATTTAATACGAAAATAAAGTTACTCAGGGATATTCTTAAAATTCAATTTTATCGTGATATTTAAGCGAGAAAACTAAAATATTCGTTTCTAGTTCCAAAATTATAAAAACATCGTTACTCGTCAGGAAAAAATTCTAGAATCGAACTTATTAAATAAATTTAATACGAAAATAAAGTTACTCAGGGATATTCTTACAATTTAATTTTATCATGATATTTAAGCGAGAGAACTAAAATATTCGTTTCTAGTTTCAAAATAATAAAACATCGTTACTCGTCAGGAAAAAATTCTAGAATCGAACTTATTAAAAAAGTCTAATAAACAAATAAAGTTACTCAGGGATATTCTTATATTTTAATTTTATCGTGATATTTAAGCAAGAAAACTAAAATACTCGTTTTTAGTTCCAGAAAAATTTAAACATCGTTTCTCCTCAGCAAAAAATGCAAGAATCAAACTTATTAAATAAATTTAATAAACAAATAAAGTTACTCAGGGATATTCTTACAATTTAATTTTATCGTGATATTTAAGCGAAAAAACTAAAACATACATTTCCAGTTCCAAAATAATAAAGACATCGTTACTCGTCAGGAAAAAATGCTAGAATCAAACTTATTAAATAAATTTAATACGAAAATAATGTTACTCAGGGATATTCTTACAATTTAATTTTATCATGATATTTAAGCGAGAAAACTAAAATATTCGTTTCTAATTCCAAAATAATAAAAACATCGTTATTCGTCAGGAAAAAATTCTAGAATCGAACTTATTAAAAAAGTCTAATAAACAAATAAAGTTACTCAGGGACATTCTTACAATTTAATTTTATCGTGATATTTAAGCAAGAAAACTAAAATATTCGTTTCTAGTTCCAGAAAAATTAAAATATCGTTACTCCTCAGGCAAAAATGCTAGAATCGAACTTCTTAAATAAATTTAATAAACAAATAAAGTTACTCACGGATATTCTTACAATTTAATTTTATCGTGATATTTAAGCGAGAAAACTAAAACATTCATTTTTAGTTCCAAAATAATAAAAACATCGTTACTCGTCAGGAAAAAATGCTAGAATCAAACTTATTAAATAAATTTAATACGAAAATAAAGTTACTCAGGGATATTCTTACATTTTAATTTTATCGTGATATTTAAGCAAGAAAACTAAAATATTCGTTTTAGTTCCAGAAAAATTTAAACATCGTTTCTCCTCAGGAAAAAATGCTAGAATGAAACTTATTAAACAAATTTAATAAACAAATAAAGTTACTCAGGGAAATTCTTACAATTTAATTTTATCGTGATATTTAAGCAAGAAAACTAAAATATCGTTTTTGGTTCCATAAAAATTTAAATAACGTTTCTCCTCAGGAAAAAATGCTAGAATGAAACTTATTAAATAAATTTAATAAACAAATAATGTTACTCAGGGATATTCTTAGAATTTAATTTTATCGTGATATTTAAGCAAGAAAACTAAAATATCGTTTTTAGTTCCAGAAAAATTTAAAAATCGTTAGTCGTCAGGAAAAAATGCTAGAATCAAACTTATTAATTAAATTTAATACGAAAATAAAGTTACTCAGGGATATTCTTACAATTTAATTTTATCATGATATTTAAGCGAGAAAACTAAAATATTCGTTTCTAGTTCCAAAATAATAAAAACTTCGTTACTCGTCAGGAAAAAATGCTAGAATCAAACTTATTAAATAAATTTAATACGAAAATAAAGTTACTCATTTAATTTTATCATGATATTTAAGCTAGAAAACTAAAATATTCGTTTCTAGTTCCAAAATAATAAAAACTTCGTTACTCGTCAGGAAAAAATGCTAGAATCAAACTTATTAAATAAATTTAATACGAAAATAAAGTTACTCAGGGATATTCTTACAATTTAATTTTATCATGATATTTAAGCGAGAAAACTAAAACGTTCGTTTCTAGGTCCAAAATAATAAAAACATCGTTACTCGTCAGGAAAAAATTCTAGAATCGAACTTATTAAATAAATTTAATAAACAAATAAAGTGACTCAGGGATATTCTTACAATTTAATTTTATCATGATATTTAAGCAAGAAAACTAAAATATTCGTTTTTAGTTCCAATAATATTTAAACATCGTTTCTCAACAAATAAAGTTACTCAGGGATATTCTTAAAATTCAATTTTATCGTGATATTTAAGCGAGAAAACTAAAACATTCGTTTCTAGTTCCAAAATAATAAAAACATCGTTACTCTTCAGGAAAAAATGCTAGAATCAAACCTATTAATTAAATTTAATACGAAAATAAAGTTACTCAGGGATATTCTTAAAATTCAATTTTATCGTGATATTTAAGCGAGAAAACTAAAATATTCGTTTCTAGTTCCAAAATTATAAAAACATCGTTACTCGTCAGGAAAAAATTCTAGAATCGAACTTATTAAATAAATTTAATACGAAAATAAAGTTACTCAGGGATATTCTTACAATTTAATTTTATCATGATATTTAAGCGAGAGAACTAAAATATTCGTTTCTAGTTTCAAAATAATAAAACATCGTTACTCGTCAGGAAAAAATTCTAGAATCGAACTTATTAAAAAAGTCTAATAAACAAATAAAGTTACTCAGGGATATTCTTATATTTTAATTTTATCGTGATATTTAAGCAAGAAAACTAAAATACTCGTTTTTAGTTCCAGAAAAATTTAAACATCGTTTCTCCTCAGCAAAAAATGCAAGAATCAAACTTATTAAATAAATTTAATAAACAAATAAAGTTACTCAGGGATATTCTTACAATTTAATTTTATCGTGATATTTAAGCGAAAAAACTAAAACATACATTTCCAGTTCCAAAATAATAAAGACATCGTTACTCGTCAGGAAAAAATGCTAGAATCAAACTTATTAAATAAATTTAATACGAAAATAATGTTACTCAGGGATATTCTTACAATTTAATTTTATCATGATATTTAAGCGAGAAAACTAAAATATTCGTTTCTAATTCCAAAATAATAAAAACATCGTTATTCGTCAGGAAAAAATTCTAGAATCGAACTTATTAAAAAAGTCTAATAAACAAATAAAGTTACTCAGGGACATTCTTACAATTTAATTTTATCGTGATATTTAAGCAAGAAAACTAAAATATTCGTTTCTAGTTCCAGAAAAATTAAAATATCGTTACTCCTCAGGCAAAAATGCTAGAATCGAACTTCTTAAATAAATTTAATAAACAAATAAAGTTACTCATGGATATTCTTACAATTTAATTTTATCGTGATATTTAAGCGAGAAAACTAAAACATTCATTTTTAGTTCCAAAATAATAAAAACATCGTTACTCGTCAGGAAAAAATGCTAGAATCAAACTTATTAAATAAATTTAATACGAAAATAAAGTTACTCAGGGATATTCTTACATTTTAATTTTATCGTGATATTTAAGCAAGAAAACTAAAATATTCGTTTTAGTTCCAGAAAAATTTAAACATCGTTTCTCCTCAGGAAAAAATGCTAGAATGAAACTTATTAAACAAATTTAATAAACAAATAAAGTTACTCAGGGAAATTCTTACAATTTAATTTTATCGTGATATTTAAGCAAGAAAACTAAAATATCGTTTTTGGTTCCATAAAAATTTAAATAACGTTTCTCCTCAGGAAAAAATGCTAGAATGAAACTTTTTAAATAAATTTAATAAACAAATAATGTTACTCAGGGATATTCTTAGAATTTAATTTTATCATGATATTTAAGCGAGAAAACTAAAACATTCGTTTCTAGGTCCAAAATAATAAAAACATCGTTACTCGTCAGGAAAAAATGCTAGAATCAAACTTATAAAATAAATTTAATAAACAAATAATGTTACTCAGGGATATTCTTACAATTTAATTTTAACGTGATATTTAAGCAAGAAAACTAAAATATCGTTTTTAGTTCCAGAAAAATTTAAATATCGTTTCTCCTCAGGTAAAAATGCTAGAATCAAACTTATTAAATAAATTTAATAAACAAATAAAGTTACTCAGGGATATTCTTACAATTTAATTTTATCGTTATATTTAAGCAAGAAAACTAAAATATTCGTTTTTAGTTCCAGAAAAATTTAAACATCGTTTCCCCTCAGGAAAAAATTTAATAAACAAATTAAGTTACTCAGGGATATTCTTACAATTTAATTTTATCGTGATATTTAAGCGAGAAAACTAAAATATTCGTTTCTAGTTCCAGAAAAATTAAAACATCGTTACTCCTCAGGCAAAAATGCTAGAATCGAACTTCTTAAATAAATTTAATAAACAAATAAAGTTACTCACGGATATTCTTACAATTTAATTTTATCGTGAAAACGAGAAGCGAGAAAACTAAAACATTCATTTTTAGTTCCAAAATAATAAATACATCGTTACTCGTCAGGAAAAAATGCTAGAATCAAACTTATTAATTTAATACGAAAATAAAGTTACTCAGGGATATTCTTACAATTTAATTTTATCATGATATTTAAGCGAGAAAACTAAAATATTCGTTTCTAGTTCCAAAATAATAAAAACATCTTTACTCGTCAGGAAAAAATTCTAGAATCGAACTTATTAAAAATTTAATACGAAAATAAAGTTACTCAGGGATATTCTTACAATTTAATTTTATCATGATATTTAAGCGAGAAAACTAAAATATTCGTTTCTAGTTCCAAAATAATAAAAACATCGTTACTCGTCAGGAAAAAATGCTAGAATCAAACTTATTAAATAAATTTAATACACAAATAAAGTTACTCAGGGATATTCTTACAATTTAATTTTATCGTGATATTTAAGCAAGAAAACTAAAATATTCGTTTTTAGTTCCAGAAAAATTTAAACATCGTTTCTCTTCAGGAAAAAATGCTAAAATCAAACTTATTAAATAAATTTAATACACAAATAATGTTACTCAGGGATATTCTTACAATTCAATTTTATCGTGATATTTAAGCAAGAAAAACTAAAATATCGTTTTTGGTTCCATAAAAATTTAAATATCGTTTCTCCTCAGGAAAAAATGCTAGAATGAAACTTATTAAATAAATTTAATAAACAAATAATGTTACTCAGGGATATTCTTAGAATTTAATTTTATCGTGATTTTTAAGCAAGAAAACTAAAATATCGTTTTTAGTTCCAGAAAAATTTAAAAATCGTTACTCGTCAGGAAAAAATGCTAGAATCAAACTTATTAATTAAATTTAATACGAAAATAAAGTTACTCAGGGATATTCTTACAATTTAATTTTATCATGATATTTAAGCGAGAAAACTAAAATATTCGTTTCTAGTTCCAAAATAATAAAAACTTCGTTACTCGTCAGGAAAAAATGCTAGAATCAAACTTATTAAATAAATTTAATACGAAAATAAAGTTACTCATTTAATTTTATCATGATATTTAAGCGAGAAAACTAAAATATTCGTTTCTAGTTCCAAAATAATAAAAACTTCGTTACTCATCAGGAAAAAATGCTAGAATCAAACTTATTAAATAAATTTAATACGAAAATAAAGTTACTCATTTAATTTTATCATGATATTTAAGCGAGAAAACTAAAATATTCGTTTCTAGTTCCAAAATAATAAAAACTTCGTTACTCGTCAGGAAAAAATGCTAGAATCAAACTTATTAAATAAATTTAATACGAAAATAATGTTACTCAGGGATATTCTTAGAATTTAATTTTATCATGATATTTAAGCGAGAAAACTAAAACATTCGTTTCTAGGTCCAAAATAATAAAAACATCGTTACTCGTCAGGAAAAAATGCTAGAATCAAACTTATAAAATAAATTTAATAAACAAATAATGTTACTCAGGGATATTCTTACAATTTAATTTTAACGTGATATTTAAGCAAGAAAACTAAAATATCGTTTTTAGTTCCAGAAAAATTTAAATATCGTTTCTCCTCAGGTAAAAATGCTAGAATCAAACTTATTAAATAAATTTAATAAACAAATAAAGTTACTCAGGGATATTCTTACAATTTAATTTTATCGTTATATTTAAGCAAGAAAACTAAAATATTCGTTTTTAGTTCCAGAAAAATTTAAACATCGTTTCCCCTCAGGAAAAAATTTAATAAACAAATTAAGTTACTCAGGGATATTCTTACAATTTAATTTTATCGTGATATTTAAGCGAGAAAACTAAAATATTCGTTTCTAGTTCCAGAAAAATTAAAACATCGTTACTCCTCAGGCAAAAATGCTAGAATCGAAGTTCTTAAATAAATTTAATAAACAAATAAAGTTACTCACGGATATTCTTACAATTTAATTTTATCGTGATATTTAAGCGAGAAAACTAAAACATTCATTTTTAGTTCCAAAATAATAAATACATCGTTACTCGTCAGGAAAAAATGCTAGAATCAAACTTATTAATTTAATACGAAAATAAAGTTACTCAGGGATATTCTTACAATTTAATTTTATCATGATATTTAAGCGAGAAAACTAAAATATTCGTTTCTAGTTCCAAAATAATAAAAACATCTTTACTCGTCAGGAAAAAATTCTAGAATCGAACTTATTAAAAATTTAATACGAAAATAAAGTTACTCAGGGATATTCTTACAATTTAATTTTATCATGATATTTAAGCGAGAAAACTAAAATATTCGTTTCTAGTTCCAAAATAATAAAAACATCGTTACTCGTCAGGAAAAAATGCTAGAATCAAACTTATTAAATAAATTTAATACACAAATAAAGTTACTCAGGGATATTCTTACAATTTAATTTTATCGTGATATTTAAGCAAGAAAACTAAAATATTCGTTTTTAGTTCCAGAAAAATTTAAACATCGTTTCTCTTCAGGAAAAAATGCTAAAATCAAACTTATTAAATAAATTTAATACACAAATAATGTTACTCAGGGATATTCTTACAATTCAATTTTATCGTGATATTTAAGCAAGAAAAACTAAAATATCGTTTTTGGTTCCATAAAAATTTAAATATCGTTTCTCCTCAGGAAAAAATGCTAGAATGAAACTTATTAAATAAATTTAATAAACAAATAATGTTACTCAGGGATATTCTTAGAATTTAATTTTATCGTGATTTTTAAGCAAGAAAACTAAAATATCGTTTTTAGTTCCAGAAAAATTTAAAAATCGTTACTCGTCAGGAAAAAATGCTAGAATCAAACTTATTAATTAAATTTAATACGAAAATAAAGTTACTCAGGGATATTCTTACAATTTAATTTTATCATGATATTTAAGCGAGAAAACTAAAATATTCGTTTCTAGTTCCAAAATAATAAAAACTTCGTTACTCGTCAGGAAAAAATGCTAGAATCAAACTTATTAAATAAATTTAATACGAAAATAAAGTTACTCATTTAATTTTATCATGATATTTAAGCGAGAAAACTAAAATATTCGTTTCTAGTTCCAAAATAATAAAAACTTCGTTACTCGTCAGGAAAAAATGCTAGAATCAAACTTATTAAATAAATTTAATACGAAAATAAAGTTACTCAGGGATATTCTTACAATTTAATTTTATCATGATATTTAAGCGAGAAAACTAAAACATTCGTTTCTAGGTCCAAAATAATAAAAACATCGTTACTCGTCAGGAAAAAATTCTAGAATCGAACTTATTAAATAAATTTAATAAACAAATAAAGTTACTCAGGGATATTCTTACAATTTAATTTTATCATGATATTTAAGCGAGAAAACTAAAATATTCGTTTCTAATTCCAAAATAATAAAAACATCGTTATTCGTCAGGAAAAAATTCTAGAATCGAACTTATTAAAAAAATCTAATAAACAAATAAAGTTACTCAGGGATATTCTTACATTTTAATTTTATCATGATATTTAAGCAAGAAAACTAAAATATTCGTTATTAGTTCCAATAATATTTAAACATCGTTTCTCAACAAATAAAGTTACTCAGGGATATTCTTAAAATTCAATTTTATCGTGATATTTAAGCGAGAAAACTAAAACATTCGTTTCTAGTTCCAAAATAATAAAAACATCGTTACTCTTCAGGAAAAAATGCTAGAATCAAACTTATTAATTAAATTTAATACGAAAATAAAGTTACTCAGGGATATTCTTAAAATTCAATTTTATCGTGATATTTAAGCGAGAAAACTAAAATATTCGTTTCTAGTTCCAAAATTATAAAAACATCGTTACTCGTCAGGAAAAAATGCTAGAATCAAACTTATTAAATAAATTTAATACGAAAATAAAGTTACTCATTTAATTTTATCATGATATTTAAGCGAGAAAACTAAAATATTCGTTTCTAGTTCCAAAATAATAAAAACTTCGTTACTCGTCAGGAAAAAATGCTAGAATCAAACTTATTAAATAAATTTAATACGAAAATAAAGTTACTCAGGGATATTCTTACAATTTAATTTTATCATGATATTTAAGCGAGAAAACTAAAACGTTCGTTTCTAGGTCCAAAATAATAAAAACATCGTTACTCGTCAGGAAAAAATTCTAGAATCGAACTTATTAAATAAATTTAATAAACAAATAAAGTGACTCAGGGATATTCTTACAATTTAATTTTATCATGATATTTAAGCAAGAAAACTAAAATATTCGTTTTTAGTTCCAATAATATTTAAACATCGTTTCTCAACAAATAAAGTTACTCAGGGATATTCTTAAAATTCAATTTTATCGTGATATTTAAGCGAGAAAACTAAAACATTCGTTTCTAGTTCCAAAATAATAAAAACATCGTTACTCTTCAGGAAAAAATGCTAGAATCAAACCTATTAATTAAATTTAATACGAAAATAAAGTTACTCAGGGATATTCTTAAAATTCAATTTTATCGTGATATTTAAGCGAGAAAACTAAAATATTCGTTTCTAGTTCCAAAATTATAAAAACATCGTTACTCGTCAGGAAAAAATTCTAGAATCGAACTTATTAAATAAATTTAATACGAAAATAAAGTTACTCAGGGATATTCTTACAATTTAATTTTATCATGATATTTAAGCGAGAGAACTAAAATAT
The DNA here is from genome assembly GCA_911728475.2 of Pterostichus madidus. Lineage (NCBI taxonomy): Eukaryota > Metazoa > Arthropoda > Insecta > Coleoptera > Carabidae > Pterostichus > Pterostichus madidus. The sequence goes on along the minus strand of OU452304.1, from coordinate 22,335,294 downwards.
TCGTTTCTAGTTTCAAAATAATAAAACATCGTTACTCGTCAGGAAAAAATTCTAGAATCGAACTTATTAAAAAAGTCTAATAAACAAATAAAGTTACTCAGGGATATTCTTATATTTTAATTTTATCGTGATATTTAAGCAAGAAAACTAAAATATCGTTTTTGGTTCCATAAAAATTTAAATAACGTTTCTCCTCAGGAAAAAATGCTAGAATGAAACTTATTAAATAAATTTAATAAACAAATAATGTTACTCAGGGATATTCTTAGAATTTAATTTTATCGTGATATTTAAGCAAGAAAACTAAAATATCGTTTTTAGTTCCAGAAAAATTTAAAAATCGTTACTCGTCAGGAAAAAATGCTAGAATCAAACTTATTAATTAAATTTAATACGAAAATAAAGTTACTCAGGGATATTCTTACAATTTAATTTTATCATGATATTTAAGCGATAAAACTAAAACATTCGTTTCTAGGTCCAAAATAATAAAAACATCGTTACTCGTCAGGAAAAAATGCTAGAATCAAACTTATTAAATAAATTTAATAAACAAATAATGTTACTCAGGGATATTCTTACAATTTAATTTTATCGCGATATTTATCAAGAAAACTAAAATATCGTTTTTAGTTCCAGAAAAATTTAAATATCGTTTCTCCTCAGGTAAAAATGCTAGAATCAAACTTATTAAATAAATTTAATAAACAAATAAAGTTACTCAGGGATATTCTTACAATTTAATTTTATCGTGATATTTAAGCAAGAAAACTAAAATATTCGTTTTTAGTTCCAGAAAAATTTAAACATCGTTTCTCCTCAGGAAAAAATTTAATAAACAAATAAAGTTACTCAGGGATATTCTTACAATTTAATTTTATCGTGATATTTAAGCGAGAAAACTAAAATATTCTTTTCTAGTTCCAAAATAATAAAAACATCGTTACTTGTCAGGAAAAAATGCTAGAATCAAACTTATTAAATAAATTTAATAAACAAATAAAGTTACTCAGGGATATTCTTACAATTTAATTTTATCGTGATATTTAAGCAAGAAAACTAAAATATTCGTTTCTAGTTCCAGAAAAATTAAAACATCGTTACTCCTCAGGCAAAAATGCTAGAATCGAACTTCTTAAATAAATTTAATAAACAAATAAAGTTACTCACGGATATTCTTACAATTTAATTTTATCGTGATATTTAAGCGAGAAAACTAAAACATTCATTTTTAGTTCCAAAATAATAAAAACATCGTTACTCGTCAGGAAAAAATGCTAGAATCAAACTTATTAATTAAATTTAATACGAAAATAAAGTTACTCAGGGATATTCTTACAATTTAATTTTATCATGATATTTAAGCGAGAAAACTAAAATATTCGTTTCTAGTTCCAAAATAATAAAAACATCGTTACTCGTCAGGAAAAAATTCTAGTATCGAACTTATTAAAAAATCTAATAAACAAATAAAGTTACTCAGGGATATTCTTACATTTTAATTTTATCGTGATATTTAACAAGAAAACTAAAATATTCGTTTTAGTTCCAGAAAAATTTAAACATCGTTTCTCCTCAGGAAAAAATGCTAGAATGAAACTTATTAAACAAATTTAATAAACAAATAAAGTTACTCAGGGAAATTCTTACAATTTAATTTTATCGTGATATTTAAGCAAAAAAAACTAAAATATACGCTTCTAGTTCCAAAATAATAAAAACATCGTTACTCGTCAGGAAAAAATGCTAGAATCAAACTTATTAAATAAATTTAATACACAAATAAAGTTACTCAGGGATATTCTTACAATTTAATTTTATCGTGATATTTAAGCAAGAAAACTAAAATATTCGTTTTTAGTTCCAGAAAAATTTAAACATCGTTTCTCTTCAGGAAAAAATGCTAAAATCAAACTTATTAAATAAATTTAATACACAAATAATGTTACTCAGGGATATTCTTACAATTTAATTCTATCGTGATATTTAAGCAAGAAAACTAAAATATCGTTTTTGGTTCCATAAAAATTTAAATATCGTTTCTCCTCAGGAAAAAATGCTAGAATGAAACTTATTAAATAAATTTAATAAACAAATAATGTTACTCAGGGATATTCTTAGAATTTTATTTTATCGTGATATTTAAGCAAGAAAACTAAAATATCGTTTTTAGTTCCAGAAAAATTTAAAAATCGTTACTCGTCAGGAAAAAATGCTAGAATCAAACTTATTAATTAAATTTAATACGAAAATAAAGTTACTCAGGGATATTCTTACAATTTAATTTTATCATGAAATTTAAGCGAGAAAACTAAAATATTCGTTTCTAGTTCCAAAATAATAAAAACTTTGTTACTCGTCAGGAAAAAATGCTAGAATCAAACTTATTAAATAAATTTAATACGAAAATAAAGTTACTCATTTAATTTTATCATGATATTTAAGCGAGAAAACTAAAATATTCGTTTCTAGTTCCAAAATAATAAAAACTTCGTTACTCGTCAGGAAAAAATGCTAGAATCAAACTTATTAAATAAATTTAATACGAAAATAACGTTACTCAGGGATATTCTTACAATTTAATTTTATCATGATATTTAAGCGCGAAAACTAAAACATTCGTTTCTAGGTCCAAAATAATAAAAACATCGTTACTCGTCAGGAAAAAATTCTAGAATCGAACTTATTAAATAAATTTAATAAACAAATAAAGTTACTCAGGGATATTCTTACAATTTAATTTTATCATGATATTTAAGCGAGAAAACTAAAATATTCGTTTCTAATTCCAAAATAATAAAAACATCGTTATTCGTCAGGAAAAAATTCTAGAATCGAACTTATTAAAAAAATCTAATAAACAAATAAAGTTACTCAGGGATATTCTTACATTTTAATTTTATCATGATATTTAAGCAAGAAAACTAAAATATTCGTTTTTAGTTCCAATAATATTTAAACATCGTTTCTCAACAAATAAAGTTACTCAGGGATATTCTTAAAATTCAATTTTATCGTGATATTTAAGCGAGAAAACTAAAACATTCGTTTCTAGTTCCAAAATAATAAAAACATCGTTACTCTTCAGGAAAAAATGCTGGAATCAAACTTATTAATTAAATTTAATAAACAAATAATGTTACTCAGGGATATTCTTAGAATTTAATTTTATCGTAATATTTAAGCAAGAAAACTAAAATATTCGTTTTTAGTTCCAGAAAAATTTAAACATCGTTTCATCTCAGGCAAAAATGCTAGAATCGAACATATTAAATAAATTTAATAAACAAATAAAGTTACTCAGGGATATTCTTACAATTTAATTTTATCGTGATATTTAAGCGAGAAAACTAAAATATTCTTTTCTGGTTCCAAAATAATAAAAACATCGTTACTCGTCAGGAAAAAATGCTAGAATTTAACTTATTAAAAAAATCTAATAAACAAATAAAGTTACTCAGGGATATTCTTATATTTTAATTTTATCGTGATATTTAAATATCTTGCTTAAGCAAGAAAACTAAAATTTTTTAGTTCCAGAAAAATTTAAACATCGTTTCTCCTCAGGAAAAAATGCAAGAATCAAACTTATTAAATAAATTTAATAAACAAATAAAGTTACTCAGGGATATTCTTACAATTTAATTTTGTCGTGATATTTAATCAAGAAAACTGAAATATTCGTTTCTAGTTCCAAAATAATAAAAACATCGTTACTCGTCAGGAAAAAATGCTAGAATCAAACTTATTAAATAAATTTAATACGAAAATAAAGTTACTCAGGGATATTTTTACAATTTAATTTTATCATGATATTTAAGCGAGAAAACTAAAATATTCGTTTCTAGTTCCAAAATAATAAAAACATCGTTACTAGTCAGGAAAAAATTCTAGAATCGAACTTATTAAAAAAATCTAATAAACAAATAAAGTTACTCAGGGATATTCTTACATTTTAATTTTATCATGATATTTAAGCAAGAAAACTAAAATATTCGTTTTTAGTTCCAGAAAAATTTAAACATCGTTTCTCCTCAGGAAAAAATGCTAGAATCAAACTTATTAAATAAATTTAATAAACAAATAATGTTACTCAGGGATATTCTTACAATTTAATTTTATCGTGATATTTAAGCGAGAAAACTAAAATATGCGTTTCTAGTTCCAAAATAATAAAACATCGTTACTCGTCAGGAAAAAATGCTAGAATCAAACTTATTAAATAAATTTTATACACAAATAAAGTTACTCAGGGATATTCTTACAATTTAATTTTATCGTGATATTTAAGCAGAAAACTAAAATATCGTTTTTAGTTCCAGAAAAATTTAAATATCGTTTCTCCTCAGGAAAAAATGCTAGAATCAAAGTTATTAAATAAATTTAATAAACAAATAAAGTTACTCAGGGATATTCTTACAATTTAATTTTATCATGATATTTTCGCGAGAAAACTAAATCATTCATTTCTAGTTCCAAAATAATAAAAACAACGTTACTCGTCAGGAAAAAATGCTAGAATCAAACTTATTAAATAAATTTAATACACAAATAAAGTTACTCAGGGATATTCTTACAATTCAATTTTATCGTGATATTTAAGCGAGAAAACTAAAATATTCGTTTCTAGTTCCAAAATATTAAAAACATCGTTACTCGTCAGGAAAAAATGCTAGAATCGAACTTATTAAATAAATTTAATAAACAAATAAAGTTACTCAGGGATATTCTTACAATTTAATTTTATCGTGATATTTAAGCAAGAAAACTAAAATATTCGTTTTTAGTTCCAGAAAAATTTAAACATCGTTTCATCTCAGGCAAAAATGCTAGAATCGAACTTATTAAATAAATTTAATAAACAAATAAAGTTACTCAGGGATATTCTTACAATTTAATTTTATCGTGATATTTAAGCTAGAAAACTAAAATATTCTTTTCTGGTTCCAAAATAATAAAAACATCGTTACTCGTCAGGAAAAAATGCTAGAATCAAACTTATTAAATAAATTTAATACGAAAATAAAGTTACTCAGGGATATTCTTACAATTTAATTTTATCATGATATTTAAGCGAGAAAACTAAAGTATTCGTTTCTAGTTTCAAAATAATAAAAACTTCGTTACTCGTCAGGAAAAAATGCTAGAATCGAACTTATTAAAAAAATCTAATAAACAAATAAAGTTACTCAGGGATATTCTTACAATTTAATTTTGTCGTGATATTTAAACAAGAAAACTGAAATATTCGTTTCTAGTTCCAAAATAATAAAAACATCGTTACTCGTAAGGAAAAATGCTAGAATCAAACTTATTAAATTAATTTAATACGAAAATAAAGTTACTAAGGGATATTCTTACAATTTAATTTTATCGTGATATTTAAGCTAGAAAACTAAAATATTCTTTTCTGGTTCCAAAATAATAAGAACATCGTTACTCGCCAGGAAAAAATGCTAGAATCGAACTTATTAAAAAAATCTAATAAACAAATAAAGTTACTCAGGGATATTCTTACAATTTAATTTTATCGTGATATTTAAGCGAGAAAACTAAAATATTCTTTTCTAGTTCCAAAATAATAAAAACATCGTTACTTGTCAGGAAAAAATGCTAGAATCAAACTTATTAAATAAATTTAATAAACAAATAATGTTACTCAGAGATATTCTTACAATTTAATTTTATCGTGATATTTAAGCAAGAAAACTAAAATTTTTAGTTCCAGAAAAATTTAAATATCGTTTCTCCTCAGGTAAAAATGCTAGAATCAAACTTATTAAATAAATTTAATAAACAAATAAAGTTACTCAGGGATATTCTTACAATTTAATTTTTTCGTGATATTTAACAAAGAAAACTAAAATAATCGTTTTTAGATCCAAAATAATAGATATATCGTTACTCGTCAGGAAAAAATGCTAGAATCGAACTTATTAAATAATTTTAATAAACAAATAAAGTTACTCAGGGATATTCTTACAATTTAATTTTATCATGAGAAAACTAAAATATTCGTTTCTAGTTCCAAAATAATCAAAACATCGTTACTAGTCAGGAAAAAATTCTAGAATCGAACTTATTAAAAAAATCTAATAAACAAATAAAGTTACTCAGGGATTTTCTTACATTTTAATTTTATCGTGATATTTAAGCGAGAAAACTAAAATATTATTTTCTGGTTCCAAAATAATAAAAACATCGTTACTCGTCAGGAAAAAATGCTAGAATCGAACTTATTAAATAAATCTAATAAACAAATAAAGTTACTCAGGGATATTCTTATATTTTAATTTTATCGTGATATTTAAATATCTTGCTTAAGCAAGAAAACTAAAATATTCGTTTTTAGTTCCATAAAAATTTAAACATCGTTTCTCCTCAGGAAAAAATGCAAGAATCAAACTTATTAAATAAATCTAATAAACAAATAAAGTTACTCAGGGATATTCTTACAATTTAATTTTGTCGTGATATTTAAACAAAAAAACTGAAATATTCGTTTCTAGTTCCAAAATAATAAAAACATCGTTACTCGTCAGGAAAAAATGCTAGAATCAAACTTATTAAATAAATTTAATACGAAAATAAAGTTACTCAGGGATATTCTTACAATTTAATTTTATCGTGATATTTAAGCAAGAAAACTAAAATATTCGTTACTTGTTCCAAAATAATAAAAACATCGTTACTCGTCAGGAAAAAATGCTAGAATCAAACTTATTAAATAAACCTAATAAACAAATAAAGTTACTCAGGGATATTCTTACATTTTAATTTTATCATGATATTTAAGCAAGAAAACTAAAATATTTGTTTTAGTTCCAGAAAAAATTAAACATCGTTTCTCCTCAGCAAAAAATGTAAGAATCAAACTTATTAAATAAATTTAATAAACAAATAAAGTTACTCAGGGATATTCTTACAATTTAATTTTATCGTGATATTTAAGCGAAAAAACTAAAACATACATTTCCAGTTCCAAAATAATAAAGACATCGTTACTCGTCAGGAAAAAATGCTAGAATCAAACTTATTAAATAAATTTAATACGAAAATAAAGTTACTCAGGGATATTCTTACAATTTAATTTTATCATGATATTTAAGCGAGAAAACTAAAATATTCGTTTCTAATTCCAAAATAATAAAAACATCGTTATTCGTCAGGAAAAAATTCTAGAATCGAACTTATTAAAAAAAGTCTAATAAACAAATAAAGTTACTCAGGGACATTCTTACAATTTAATTTTATCGTGATATTTAAGCAAGAAAACTAAAATATTCGTTTCTAGTTCCAGAAAAATTAAAACATCGTTACTCCTCAGGCAAAAATGCTAGAATCGAACTTCTTAAATAAATTTAATAAACAAATAAAGTTACTCACGGATATTCTTACAATTTAATTTTATCGTGATATTTAAGCGAGAAAACTAAAACATTCATTTTTAGTTCCAAAATAATAAAAACATCGTTACTCGTCAGGAAAAAATGCTAGAATCAAACTTATTAAATAAATTTAATACGAAAATAAAGTTACTCAGGGATATTCTTACAATTTAATTTTATCGTGATATTTAAGCAAGAAAACTAAAATATCGTTTTTGGTTCCATAAAAATTTAAATAACGTTTCTCCTCAGGAAAAAATGCTAGAATGAAACTTATTAAATAAATTTAATAAACAAATAATGTTACTCAGGGATATTCTTAGAATTTAATTTTATCGTAATATTTAAGCAAGAAAACTAAAATATCGTTTTTAGTTCCAGAAAAATTTAAAAATCGTTACTCGTCAGGAAAAAATGCTAGAATCAAACTTATTAATTAAATTTAATACGAAAATAAAGTTACTCAGGGATATTCTTACAATTTAATTTTATCATGATATTTAAGCGAGAAAACTAAAACATTCGTTTCTAGGTCCAAAATAATAAAAACATCGTTACTCGTCAGGAAAAAATGCTAGAATCAAACTTATTAAATAAATTTAATAAACAAATAAAGTTACTCAGGGATATTCTTACAATTTAATTTTATCGCGATATTTAAGCAAGAAAACTAAAATATCGTTTTTAGTTCCAGAAAAATTTAAATATCGTTTCTCCTCAGGTAAAAATGCTAGAATCAAACTTATTAAATAAATTTAATAAACAAATAAAGTTACTCAGGGATATTCTTACAATTTAATTTTATCGTGATATTTAAGCAAGAAAACTAAAATATTCGTTTTTAGTTCCAGAAAAATCGTTTCTCCTCAGGAAAAAATTTAATAAACAAATAAAGTTACTCAGGGATATTCTTACAATTTAATTTTATCGTGATATTTAAGCGAGAAAACTAAAATATTCTTTTCTAGTTCCAAAATAATAAAAACATCGTTACTTGTCAGGAAAAAATGCTAGAATCAAACTTATTAAATAAATTTAATAAACAAATAAAGTTACTCAGGGATATTCTTACAATTTAATTTTATCGTGATATTTAAGCAAGAAAACTAAAATATTCGTTTCTAGTTCCAGAAAAATTAAAACATCGTTACTCCTCAGGCAAAAATGCTAGAATCGAACTTCTTAAATAAATTTAATAAACAAATAAAGTTACTCCCGGATATTCTTACAATTTAATTTTATCGTGATATTTAACAAGAAAACTAAAATATTCGTTTTAGTTCCAGAAAAATTTAAACATCGTTTCTCCTCAGGAAAAAATGCTAGAATGAAACTTATTAAACAAATTTAATAAACAAATAAAGTTACTCAGGGAAATTCTTACAATTTAATTTTATCGTGATATTTAAGCAAAAAAAACTAAAATATACGCTTCTAGTTCCAAAATAATAAAAACATCGTTACTCGTCAGGAAAAAATGCTAGAATCAAACTTATTAAATAAATTTAATACACAAATAAAGTTACTCAGGGATATTCTTACAATTTAATTTTATCGTGATATTTAAGCAAGAAAACTAAAATATTCGTTTTTAGTTCCAGAAAAATTTAAACATCGTTTCTCTTCAGGAAAAAATGCTAAAATCAAACTTATTAAATAAATTTAATACACAAATAATGTTACTCAGGGATATTCTTACAATTTAATTCTATCGTGATATTTAAGCAAGAAAACTAAAATATCGTTTTTGGTTCCATAAAAATTTAAATATCGTTTCTCCTCAGGAAAAAATGCTAGAATGAAACTTATTAAATAAATTTAATAAACAAATAATGTTACTCAGGGATATTCTTAGAATTTTATTTTATCGTGATATTTAAGCAAGAAAACTAAAATATCGTTTTTAGTCCCAGAAAAATCGTTACTCGTCAGGAAAAAATGCTAGAATCAAACTTATTAATTAAATTTAATACGAAAATAAAGTTACTCAGGGATATTCTTACAATTTAATTTTATCATAATATTTAAGCGAGAAAACTAAAATATTCCTTTCTAGTTCCAAAATAATAAAAACTTCGTTACTAGTCAGGAAAAAATGCTAGAATCAAACTTATTAAATAAATTTAATACGAAAATAAAGTTACTCATTTAATTTTATCATGATATTTAAGCGAGAAAACTAAAATATTCGTTTCTAGTTCCAAAATAATAAAAACTTCGTTACTCGTCAGGAAAAAATGCTAGAATCAAACTTATTAAATAATTTTAATACGAAAATAAAGTTACTCAGGGATATTCTTACAATTTAATTTTATCATGATATTTAAGCGAGAAAACTAAAACATTCGTTTCTAGGTCCAAAATAATAAAAACATCGTTACTCGTCAGGAAAAAATTCTAGAATCGAACTTATTAAATAAATTTAATAAACAAATAAAGTTACTCAGGGATATTCTTACAATTTAATTTTATCATGATATTTAAGCGAGAAAACTAAAATATTCGTTTCTAATTCCAAAATAATAAAAACATCGTTATTCGTCAGGAAAAAATTCTAGAATCGAACTTATTAAAAAAATCTAATAAACAAATAAAGTTACTCAGGGATATTCTTACATTTTAATTTTATCATGATATTTAAGCAAGAAAACTAAAATATTCGTTTTTAGTTCCAATAATATTTAAACATCGTTTCTCCACAGGAAAAAATGCTAGAATCAAACTTATTAAATAAATTTAATAAACAAATAATGTTACTCAGGGATATTCTTACAATTTAATTTTATCGCGATATTTAAGCAAGAAAACTAAAATATCGTTTTTAGTTCCAGAAAAATTTAAATATCGTTTCTCCTCAGGTAAAAATGCTAGAATCAAACTTATTAAATAAATTTAATAAACAAATAAAGTTACTCAGGGATATTCTTACAATTTAATTTTATCGTGATATTTAAGCAAGAAAACTAAAATATTCGTTTTTAGTTCCAGAAAAATTAAAACATCGTTACTCCTCAGGCAAAAATGCTAGAATCGAACTTCTTAAATAAATTTAATAAACAAATAAAGTTACTCCCGGATATTCTTACAATTTAATTTTATCGTGATATTTAACAAGAAAACTAAAATATTCGTTTTAGTTCCAGAAAAATTTAAACATCGTTTCTCCTCAGGAAAAAATGCTAGAATGAAACTTATTAAACAAATTTAATAAACAAATAAAGTTACTCAGGGAAATTCTTACAATTTAATTTTATCGTGATATTTAAGCAAAAAAAACTAAAATATACGCTTCTAGTTCCAAAATAATAAAAACATCGTTACTCGTCAGGAAAAAATGCTAGAATCAAACTTATTAAATAAATTTAATACACAAATAAAGTTACTCAGGGATATTCTTACAATTTAATTTTATCGTGATATTTAAGCAAGAAAACTAAAATATTCGTTTTTAGTTCCAGAAAAATTTAAACATCGTTTCTCTTCAGGAAAAAATGCTAAAATCAAACTTATTAAATAAATTTAATACACAAATAATGTTACTCAGGGATATTCTTACAATTTAATTCTATCGTGATATTTAAGCAAGAAAACTAAAATATCGTTTTTGGTTCCATAAAAATTTAAATATCGTTTCTCCTCAGGAAAAAATGCTAGAATGAAACTTATTAAATAAATTTAATAAACAAATAATGTTACTCAGGGATATTCTTAGAATTTTATTTTATCGTGATATTTAAGCAAGAAAACTAAAATATCGTTTTTAGTCCCAGAAAAATCGTTACTCGTCAGGAAAAAATGCTAGAATCAAACTTATTAATTAAATTTAATACGAAAATAAAGTTACTCAGGGATATTCTTACAATTTAATTTTATCATAATATTTAAGCGAGAAAACTAAAATATTCGTTTCTAGTTCCAAAATAATAAAAACTTCGTTACTAGTCAGGAAAAAATGCTAGAATCAAACTTATTAAATATATTTAATACGAAAATAAAGTTACTCATTTAATTTTATCATGATATTTAAGCGAGAAAACTAAAATATTCGTTTCTAGTTCCAAAATAATAAAAACTTCGTTACTCGTCAGGAAAAAATGCTAGAATCAAACTTATTAAATAATTTTAATACGAAAATAAAGTTACTCAGGGATATTCTTACAATTTAATTTTATCATGATATTTAAGCGAGAAAACTAAAACATTCGTTTCTAGGTCCAAAATAATAAAAACATCGTTACTCGTCAGGAAAAAATTCTAGAATCGAACTTATTAAATAAATTTAATAAACAAATAAAGTTACTCAGGGATATTCTTACAATTTAATTTTATCATGATATTTAAGCGAGAAAACTAAAATATTCGTTTCTAATTCCAAAATAATAAAAACATCGTTATTCGTCAGGAAAAAATTCTAGAATCGAACTTATTAAAAAAATCTAATAAACAAATAAAGTTACTCAGGGATATTCTTACATTTTAATTTTATCATGATATTTAAGCAAGAAAACTAAAATATTCGTTTTTAGTTCCAATAATATTTAAACATCGTTTCTCCACAGGAAAAAATGCTAGAATGAAACTTATTAAACAAATTTAATAAACAAATAAAGTTACTCAGCGAAATTCTTACAATTTAATTTTATCGTGATATTTAACCGAGAAAACTAAAATATTCGCTTCTAGTTCCAAAATAATAAAAACATCGTTACTCGTCAGGAAAAAATGCTAGAATCAAACTTATTAAATAAATTTAATAAACAAATAAGGGATATTCTTAGAATTTTATTTTATCGTGATATTTAAGCAAGAAAACTAAAATATCGTTTTTAGTCCCAGAAAAATCGTTACTCGTCAGGAAAAAATGCTAGAATCAAACTTATTAATTAAATTTAATACGAAAATAAAGTTACTCAGGGATATTCTTACAATTTAATTTTATCGTGATATTTAAGCAAGAAAACTAAAATATCGTTTTTAGTTCCAGAAAAATTTAAATATCGTTTCTCCTCAGGACAAAATGCTAGAATCAAACTTATTAAATAAATTTAATAAACAAATTATGTTACTCAGGGATATTGTTACAATTTAATTTTATCGTGTTATTTAAGCGAGAAAACTAAAATATTCGTTTCTAGTTCAAAAATAATAAAAACTTCGTTACTCGTCAGGAAAAAATGCTAGAATCAAACTTATTAATTAAATTTAATACGAAAATAAAGTTACTCAGGGATATTCTTACAATTTAATTTTATCATGATATTTAAGCGAGAAAACTAAAACATTCGTTTCTAGGTCCAAAATAATAAAAACATCGTTACTCGTCAGGAAAAAATGCTAGAATCAAACTTATTAAATAAATTTAATAAACAAATAATGTTACTCAGGGATATTCTTACAATTTAATTTTATCGCGATATTTAAGCAAGAAAACTAAAATATCGTTTTTAGTTCCAGAAAAATTTAAATATCGTTTCTCCTCAGGTAAAAATGCTAGAATCAAACTTATTAAATAAATTTAATAAACAAATAAAGTTACTCAGGGATATTCTTACAATTTAATTTTATCGTGATATTTAAGCAAGAAAACTAAAATATTCGTTTTTAGTTCCAGAAAAATCGTTTCTCCTCAGGAAAAAATTTAATAAACAAATAAAGTTACTCAGGGATATTCTTACAATTTAATTTTATCGTGATATTTAAGCGAGAAAACTAAAATATTCTTTTCTAGTTCCAAAATAATAAAAACATCGTTACTTGTCAGGAAAAAATGCTAGAATCAAACTTATTAATTAAATTTAATACACAAATACTCAGGGATATTCTTACAATTTAATTTTATCGTGATATTTAAGCAAGAAAACTAAAATATTCGTTTCTAGTTCCAGAAAAATTAAAACATCGTTACTCCTCAGGCAAAAATGCTAGAATCGAACTTCTTAAATAAATTTAATAAACAAATAAAGTTACTCCCGGATATTCTTACAATTTAATTTTATCGTGATATTTAACAAGAAAACTAAAATATTCGTTTTAGTTCCAGAAAAATTTAAACATCGTTTCTCCTCAGGAAAAAATGCTAGAATGAAACTTATTAAACAAATTTAATAAACAAATAAAGTTACTCAGGGAAATTCTTACAATTTAATTTTATCGTGATATTTAAGCAAAAAAAACTAAAATATACGCTTCTAGTTCCAAAATAATAAAAACATCGTTACTCGTCAGGAAAAAATGCTAGAATCAAACTTATTAAATAAATTTAATACACAAATAAAGTTACTCAGGGATATTCTTACAATTTAATTTTATCGTGATATTTAAGCAAGAAAACTAAAATATTCGTTTTTAGTTCCAGAAAAATTTAAACATCGTTTCTCTTCAGGAAAAAATGCTAAAATCAAACTTATTAAATAAATTTAATACACAAATAATGTTACTCAGGGATATTCTTACAATTTAATTCTATCGTGATATTTAAGCAAGAAAACTAAAATATCGTTTTTGGTTCCATAAAAATTTAAATATCGTTTCTCCTCAGGAAAAAATGCTAGAATGAAACTTATTAAATAAATTTAATAAACAAATAATGTTACTCAGGGATATTCTTAGAATTTTATTTTATCGTGATATTTAAGCAAGAAAACTAAAATATCGTTTTTAGTCCCAGAAAAATCGTTACTCGTCAGGAAAAAATGCTAGAATCAAACTTATTAATTAAATTTAATACGAAAATAAAGTTACTCAGGGATATTCTTACAATTTAATTTTATCATAATATTTAAGCGAGAAAACTAAAATATTCGTTTCTAGTTCCAAAATAATAAAAACTTCGTTACTAGTCAGGAAAAAATGCTAGAATCAAACTTATTAAATAAATTTAATACGAAAATAAAGTTACTCATTTAATTTTATCATGATATTTAAGCGAGAAAACTAAAATATTCGTTTCTAGTTCCAAAATAATAAAAACTTCGTTACTCGTCAGGAAAAAATGCTAGAATCAAACTTATTAAATAATTTTAATACGAAAATAAAGTTACTCAGGGATATTCTTACAATTTAATTTTATCATGATATTTAAGCGAGAAAACTAAAACATTCGTTTCTAGGTCCAAAATAATAAAAACATCGTTACTCGTCAGGAAAAAATTCTAGAATCGAACTTATTAAATAAATTTAATAAACAAATAAAGTTACTCAGGGATATTCTTACAATTTAATTTTATCATGATATTTAAGCGAGAAAACTAAAATATTCGTTTCTAATTCCAAAATAATAAAAACATCGTTATTCGTCAGGAAAAAATTCTAGAATCGAACTTATTAAAAAAATCTAATAAACAAATAAAGTTACTCAGGGATATTCTTACATTTTAATTTTATCATGATATTTAAGCAAGAAAACTAAAATATTCGTTTTTAGTTCCAATAATATTTAAACATCGTTTCTCCACAGGAAAAAATGCTAGAATGAAACTTATTAAACAAATTTAATAAACAAATAAAGTTACTCAGGGAAATTCTTACAATTTAATTTTATCGTGATATTTAACCGAGAAAACTAAAATATTCGCTTCTAGTTCCAAAATAATAAAAACATCGTTACTCGTCAGGAAAAAATGCTAGAATCAAACTTATTAAATAAATTTAATAAACAAATAAGGGATATTCTTACAATTTAATTTTATCGTGATATTTAAGCAAGAAAACTAAAATATCGTTTTTAGTTCCAGAAAAATTTAAATATCGTTTCTCCTCAGGACAAAATGCTAGAATCAAACTTATTAAATAAATTTAATAAACAAATTATGTTACTCAGGGATATTGTTACAATTTAATTTTATCGTGTTATTTAAGCGAGAAAACTAAAATATTCGTTTCTAGTTCAAAAATAATAAAAACTTCGTTACTCGTCAGGAAAAAATGCTAGAATCAAACTTATTAATTAAATTTAATACGAAAATAAAGTTACTCAGGGATATTCTTACAATTTAATTTTATCATGATATTTAAGCGAGAAAACTAAAATAATCGTTTCTAGTTCCAAAATAATAAAAACTTCGTTACTCGTCAGGAAAAAATGATAGAATAAAACTTATTAAATAAATTTAATAAACAAATAAAGTTACTCAGGGATATTTTTACAATTTAATTTTTCGTGATATTTAAGAAAGAAAACTAAAATATCGTTTTTAGTTCCAGAAAAATTTAAATATCGTTTCTCCTCAGGAAAAAATGCTAGAATCCAACTTATTAAATAAATTTAATAAACAAATAAAGTTACTCAGGGATATTCTTAAAATTCAATTTTATCGTGATATTTAAGCGAGAAAACTAAAACATTCGTTTCTAGTTCCAAAATAATAAAAACATCGTTACTCTTCAGGAAAAAATGCTAGAATCAAACTTATTAATTAAATTTAATACACAAATACTCAGGGATATTCTTACAATTTAATTTTATCGTGATATTTAAGGAAGAAAACGAAAATATTCGTTTTTAGTTCCAGAAAAATTTAAATATCGTTTCTCTTCAGGAAAAAATGCTAGAATCAAACTTATTAATTAAATTTAATAAACAAATAAAGTTACTTAGGGATATTCTTAAAATTCAATTTTATCGTGATATTTAAGCGAGAAAACTAAAATATTCGTTTCTAGTTCCAAAATTATAAAAACATCGTTACTCGTCAGGAAAAAATTCTAGAATCGAACTTATTAAATAAATTTAATACGAAAATAAAGTTACTCAGGGATATTCTTACAATTTAATTTTATCATGATATTTAAGCGAGAGAACTAAAATATTCGTTTCTAGTTTCAAAATAATAAAACATCGTTACTCGTCAGGAAAAAATTCTAGAATCGAACTTATTAAAAAAGTCTAATAAACAAATAAAGTTACTCAGGGATATTTTTATATTTTAATTTTATCGTGATATTTAAGCAAGAAAACTAAAATACTTGTTTTTAGTTCCAGAAAAATTTAAACATCGTTTCTCCTCAGCAAAAAATGCAAGAATCAAACTTATTAAATAAATTTAATAAACAAATAAAGTTACTCAGGGATATTCTTACAATTTAATTTTATCGTGATATTTAAGCGAAAAAACTAAAACATTAATTTCCAGTTCCAAAATAATAAAGACATCGTTACTCGTCAGGAAAAAATGCTAGAATCAAACTTATTAAATAAATTTAATACGAAAATAAAGTTACTCAGGGATATTCTTACAATTTAATTTTATCATGATATTTAAGCGAGAAAACTAAAATATTCGTTTCTAATTCCAAAATAATAAAAACATCGTTATTCGTCAGGAAAAAATTCTAGAATCGAACTTATTAAAAAAATCTAATAAACAAATAAAGTTACTCAGGGATATTCTTACAATTTAAGTTTATCGTGATATTTAAACAAGAAAACTAAAATATTCGTTTCTAGGTCCAGAAAAATTAAAACATCGTTACTCCTCAGTCAAAAATGCTAGAATAGAACTTCTTAAATAAATTTAATAAACAAATAAAGTTACTCACGGATATTCTTACAATTTAATTTTATCGTGATATTTAAGCGAGAAAACTAAAACATTCATTACTAGTTCCAAAATAATAAAAACATCGTTACTCGTCAGAAAAAATGCTAGAATCAAACTTATTAAAAAATCTAATAAACAAATAAAGTTACTCAGGGATATTCTTACATTTTAATTTTATCGTGATATTTAAGCAAGAAAACTAAAATATTCGTTTTTAGTTCCAGAAAAATTTAAACATCGTTTCTCCTCAGGAAAAAATTTAATAAACAAATAAAGTTACTCAGGGATATTCTTACAATTTAATTTTATCGTGATATTTAAGCGAGAAAACTAAAATATTCTTTTCTAGTTCCAAAATAATAAAAACATCGTTACTTGTCAGGAAAAAATGCTAGAATCAAACTTATTAAATAAATTTAATAAACAAATAAAGCTACTCAGGGATATTCTTAAAATTCAATTTTATCGTGATATTTAAGCGAGAAAACTAAAATATTCGTTTCTAGTTCCAAAATAATAAAAATATCGTTACTCGTCAGGAAAAAATGCTAGAATCGAACTTATTAAATAAATTTAATAAACAAATAAAGCTACTCAGGGATATTCTTAAAATTCAATTTTATCGTGATATTTAAGCGAGAAAACTAAAATATTCGTTTCTAGTTCCAAAATAATAAAAATATCGTTACTCGTCAGGAAAAAATGCTAGAATCGAACTTATTAAATAAATTTAATAAACAAATAAAGTTACTCAGGGATATTCTTACATTTTAATTTTATCGTGATATTTAAGCAAGAAAACTAAAATATTCGTTTTTAGTTCCAGAAAAATTTAAACATCGTTTCTCCTCAGGAAAAAATGCAAGAATCAAACTTATTAAATAAATTTAATAAACAAATAAAGTTACTCAGGGATATTCATACAATTTAATTTTATCGTGATATTTAAGCAAGAAAACTAAAATATTCGTTTTTAGTTCCAGAAAAATTTAAACATCGTTTCTCCTAAGGAAAAAATGATAGAATCAAACTTATTAAATAAATTTAATAAACAAATAACTCAGGGACAATTTAATTTTATCGTGATATTTAAGCAAGAAAACTAAAATATTCGTTTTTAGTTCTAGAAAAATTCAAACATCGTTTCTCCTCAGGAAAAAATGATAGAATCAAACTTATTAAATAAATTTAATAAACAAATAAAGTTACCCAGGGATATTCTTACAATTTAATTTTATCGTGATATTTAAGCGAGAAAACTAAAATATTCTTTTCTAGTTCCAAAATAATAAAAACCGTTACTTGTCACGAAAAAATGCTAGAATCAAACTTATTAAAAAAATTTAATACACAAATAAAGTTACACAGGGATATTCTTACAATTTAATTTTACCGTGATATTTAAACAAGAAAACTAAAATATTCGTTTCTAGTTCCAAAATAATAGAAATATCGTTACTCGTCAGGAAAAAATGCTAGAATCAAATTTATTAAATAAATTTAATACGAAAATAAAGTTACTCAGGGATATTCTTACAATTTAATTTTATCATAATATTTAAGCGAGAAAACTAAAATATTAGTTTCTAGTTCCAAAATAATAAAAACATCGTTACTAGTCAGGAAAAAAATTCTAGAATCGAACTTATTAAAAAAATCTAATAAACAAATAACTCAGGGATATTCTTACATTTTAATTTTTTCGTGATATTTAAGCGAGAAAACTAAAATATTCGCATCTAGTTCCAAAATAATAAAAACATCGTTACTCGTCAGGAAAAAATGCTAGAATCAAACTTATTAAATAAATTTAATACACAAATAAAGTTACTCAGGGATATTCTTACATTTTAATTTTATTATGATATTTAAGCAAGAAAACTAAAATATTCGTTTTTAGTTCCAATAATATTTAAACATCGTTTCTCCACAGGAAAAAATGCTAGAATGAAACTTATTAAACAAGTTTAATAAACAAATAAAGTTACTCAGGGAAATTCTTACAATTTAATTTTATCGTGATATTTAAGCGAGAAAACTAAAATATTCGCTTCTAGTTCCAAAATAATAAAAACATCGTTACTCGTCAGGAAAAAATGCTAGAATCAAACTTATTAAATAAATTTAATACACAAATAAAGTTACTCAGGGATATTCTTACAATTTAATTTTATCGTGATATTTAAACAAGAAAACTAAAATATTCGTTTCTAGGTCCAGAAAAATTTAACATCGTTTCTCCTCAGGAAATAAATTTAATAAACAAATAAGGGATATTCTTACAGTTTAATTTTATCGTGATATTTAAGCAAGAAAACTAAAATATCGTTTTTAGTTCCAGAAAAATTTAAATATCGTTTCTCCTCAGGACAAAATGCTAGAATCAAACTTATTAAATAAATTTAATAAACAAATTATGTTACTCAGGGATATTGTTACAATTTAATTTTATCGTGTTATTTAAGCGAGAAAACTAAAATATTCGTTTCTAGTTCAAAAATAATAAAAACTTCGTTACTCGTCAGGAAAAAATGCTAGAATCAAACTTATTAATTAAATTTAATACGAAAATAAAGTTACTCAGGGATATTCTTACAATTTAATTTTATCATGATATTTAAGCGAGAAAACTAAAATATTCGTTTCTAGTTCCAAAATAATAAAAACTTCGTTACTCGTCAGGAAAAAATGATAGAATAAAACTTATTAAATAAATTTAATAAACAAATAAAGTTACTCAAGGATATTTTTACAATTTAATTTTTCGTGATATTTAAGAAAGAAAACTAAAATATCGTTTTTAGTTCCATTTTAATTTTATCATGATATTTAAGCGAGAAAACTAAAATATTCGTTTCTAGTTCCAAAATAATAAAAACTTCGTTACTCGTCAGGAAAAAATGATAGAATAAAACTTATTAAATAAATTTAATAAACAAATAAAGTTACTCAGGGATATTCTTACATTTTAATTTTATCGTGATATTTAAGCGAGAAAACTAAAATATTCTTTTCTAGTTCCAAAATAATAAAAACATCGTTACTTGTCAGGAAAAAATGCTAGAATCAAACTTATTAAATAAATTTAATAAACAAATAAAGCTACTCAGGGATATTCTTAAAATTCAATTTTATCGTGATATTTAAGCAAGAAAACTAAAATATTCGTTTTTAGTTCCAGAAAAATTTAAACATCGTTTCTCCTCAGGAAAAAATGCAAGAATCAAACTTATTAAATAAATTTAATAAACAAATAAAGTTACTCAGGGATATTCATACAATTTAATTTTATCGTGATATTTAAGCAAGAAAACTAAAATATTCGTTTTTAGTTCCAGAAAAATTTAAACATCGTTTCTCCTAAGGAAAAAATGATATAATCAAACTTATTAAATAAATTTAATAAACAAATAACTCAGGGACAATTTAATTTTATCGTGATATTTAAGCAAGAAAACTAAAATATTCGTTTTTAGTTCCAGAAAAATTCAAACATCGTTTCTCCTCAGGAAAAAATGATAGAATCAAACTTTTTAAATAAATTTAATAAACAAATAAAGTTACTCAGGGATAGTCTTATAATTTAAGTTTATCATGGTATTTAAGCGAGAAAACTAAAGTATTCTTTTCTAGTTCCAAAATAATAAAAACTTCGTTACTCGTCAGGAAAAAATGCTAGAATTAAACTTATTAATTAAATTTAATAAACAAATAAAGTTACTCAAGGATATTCTTACAATTTAATTTTATCGTGATTTTAAGCAAGAAAACTAAAATATTAGTTATTAGTTCCAGAAAAATTTAAACATCGTTTCTCCTCAGGAAAAAATGATAGAATCAAACTTATTAAATAAATTTAATAAACAAATAAAGTTACCCAGGGATATTCTTACAATTTAATTTTATCGTGATATTTAAGCGAGAAAACTAAAATATTCTTTTCTAGTTCCAAAATAATAAAAACCGTTACTTGTCACGAAAAAATGCTAGAATCAAACTTATTAAATAAATTTAATACACAAATAAAGTTACACAGGGATATTCTTACAATTTAATTTTATCGTGATATTTAAACAAGAAAACTAAAATATTCGTTTCTAGTTCCAAAATAATAGAAATATCGTTACTCGTCAGGAAAAAATGCTAGAATCGAACTTATTAAATAAATTTAATAAACAAATAAAGTTACTCAGGGATATTCTTACAATTTAATTTTATCATGATATTTAAGCAAGAAAACTAAAATATTCGTTTCTAGTTCCAGAAAAATTAAAACATCGTTACTCCTCAGGCAAAAATTCTAGAATCGAACTTCTTAAATAAATTTAATAAACAAATAAAGTTGCTCACGGATATTCTTACAATTTAATTTTATCGTGATATTTAAGCGAGAAAACTAAAACATTCATTTTTAGTTCCAAAATAATAAAAACATCGTTACTCGTCAGGAAAAAATGCTAGAATCAAATTTATTAAGTAAATTTAATACGAAAATAAAGTTACTCAGGGATATTCTTACAATTTAATTTTATCATGATATTTAAGCGAGAAAACTAAAATATTAGTTTCTAGTTCCAAAATAATAAAAACGTCGTTACTCGCCAGGAAAAAATGCTAGAATCGAGCTTATTAAAAAATCTAATAAACAACTAAAGTTACTCAGGGATATTCTTACATTTTAATTTTATCATGATATTTAAGCAAGAAAACTAAAATATTCGTTTTTAGTTCCAGAAAAATTTAAACATCGTTTCTCCTCAGCAAAAAATGCAAGAATCAAACTTATTAAATAAATTTAATAAACAAATAAAGTTACTCAGGGATATTCTTACAATTTAATTTTATCATGATATTTAAGCGAGAGAACTAAAATATTCGTTTCTAGTTTCAAAATAATAAAACATCGTTACTCGTCAGGAAAAAATTCAAGAATCGAACTTATTAAAAAAGTCTAATAAACAAATAAAGTTACTCAGGGATATTCTTATATTTTAATTTTATCGTGATATTTAAGCAATAAAACTAAAATACTTGTTTTTAGTTTCAGAAAAATTTAAACATCGTTTCTCCTCAGCAAAAAATGCAAGAATCAAACTTATTAAATAAATTTAATAAACAAATAAAGCTACTCAGGGATATTCTTACAATTTAATTTTATCGTGATATTTAAGCGAAAAAACTAAAACATTCATTTCCAGTTCCAAAATAATAAAGACATCGTTACTCGTCAGGAAAAAATGCTAGAATCAAACTTATTAAATAAATTTAATACGAAAATAAAGTTACTCAGGGATATTCTTACAATTTAATTTTATCATGATATTTAAGCGAGAAAACTAAAATATTCCTTTCTAATTCCAAAATAATAAAAACATCGTTATTCGTCAGGAAAAAATTCTAGAATCGAACTTATTAAAAAAATCTAATAAACAAATAAAGTTACTCAGGGATATTCTTACAATTTAATTTTATCGTGATATTTAAACAAGAAAACTAAAATATTCGTTTCTAGGTCCAGAAAAATTAAAACATCGTTACTCCTCAGTCAAAAATGCTAGAATAGAACTTCTTAAATAAATTTAATAAACAAATAAAGTTACTCACGGATATTCTTACAATTTAATTTTATCGTGATATTTAAGCGAGAAAACTAAAACATTCATTACTAGTTCCAAAATAATAAAAACATCGTTACTCGTCAGAAAAAATGCTAGAATCAAACTTATTAAAAAATCTAATAAACAAATAAAGTTACTCAGGGATATTCTTACATTTTAATTTTATCGTGATATTTAAGCAAGAAAACTAAAATATTCGTTTTTAGTTCCAGAAAAATTTAAACATCGTTTCTCCTCAGGAAAAAATGCAAGAATCAAACTTATTAAATAAATTTAATAAACAAATAAAGTTACTGAGGTATATTCATACAATTTAATTTTATCGTGATATTTAAGCAAGAAAACTAAAATATTCGTTTTTAGTTCCTGAAAAATTCAAACATCGTTTCTCCTCAGGAAAAAATGATAGAATCAAACTTTTTAAATAAATTTGATAAACAAATAAAGTTACTCAGGGATAGTCTACAATTTAAGTTTATCATGGTATTTAAGCGAGAAAACTAAAGTATTCTTTTCTAGTTCCAAAATAATAAAAACTTCGTTACTCGTCAGGAAAAAATGCTAGAATTAAACTTATTAAATAAATTTAATAAACAAATAAAGTTACTCAAGGATATTCTTACAATTTAATTTTATCGTGATTTTAAGCAAGAAAACTAAAATATCGTTTTTAGCTCCAGAAAAATTTAAATATCGTTTCTCCTCAGGTAAAAATGCTAGAATCAAACTTATTAAATAAATTTAATAAACAAATAAAGTTACTCAGGGATATTCTTACAATTTAATTTTATCGTGATATTTAAGCAAGAAAACTAAAATATTCGTTTTTAGTTCCAGAAAAATTTAAACATCGTTTCTCCTCAGGAAAAAATTTAATAAACAAATAAAGTTACTCAGGGATATTCTTACAATTTAATTTTATCGTGATATTTAAGCGAGAAAACTAAAATATTCTTTTCTAGTTCCAAAATAATAAAAACATCGTTACTTGTCAGGAAAAAATGCTAGAATCAAACTTATTAAATAAATTTAATAAACAAATAAAGCTACTCAGGGATATTCTTAAAATTCAATTTTATCGTGATATTTAAGCGAGAAAACTAAAATATTCGTTTCTAGTTCCAAAATAATAAAAATATCGTTACTCGTCAGGAAAAAATGCTAGAATCGAACTTATTAAATAAATTTAATAAACAAATAAAGCTACTCAGGGATATTCTTAAAATTCAATTTTATCGTGATATTTAAGCGAGAAAACTAAAATATTCGTTACTAGTTCCAAAATAATAAAAATATCGTTACTCGTCAGGAAAAAATGCTAGAATCGAACTTATTAAATAAATTTAATAAACAAATAAAGTTACTCAGGGATATTCTTACATTTTAATTTTATCGTGATATTTAAGCAAGAAAACTAAAATATTCGTTTTTAGTTCCAGAAAAATTTAAACATCGTTTCTCCTAAGGAAAAAATGATAGAATCAAACTTATTAAATAAATTTAATAAACAAATAACTCAGGGACAATTTAATTTTATCGTGATATTTAAGCAAGAAAACTAAAATATTCGTTTTTAGTTCCAGAAAAATTCAAACATCGTTTCTCCTCAGGAAAAAATGATAGAATCAAACTTTTTAAATAAATTTAATAAACAAATAAAGTTACTCAGGGATAGTCTTATAATTTAAGTTTATCATGGTATTTAAGCGAGAAAACTAAAGTATTCTTTTCTAGTTCCAAAATAATAAAAACTTCGTTACTCGTCAGGAAAAAATGCTAGAATTAAACTTATTAATTAAATTTAATAAACAAATAAAGTTACTCAAGGATATTCTTACAATTTAATTTTATCGTAATTTTAAGCAAGAAAACTAAAATATTAGTTATTAGTTCCAGAAAAATTTAAACATCGTTTCTCCTCAGGAAAAAATGATAGAATCAAACTTATTAAATAAATTTAATAAACAAATAAAGTTACCCAGGGATATTCTTACAATTTAATTTTATCGTGATATTTAAGCGAGAAAACTAAAATATTCTTTTCTAGTTCCAAAATAATAAAAACCGTTACTTGTCACGAAAAAATGCTAGAATCAAACTTATTAAAGAAATTTAATACACAAATAAAGTTACACAGGGATATTCTTACAATTTAATTTTATCGTGATATTTAAACAAGAAAACTAAAATATTCGTTTCTAGTTCCAAAATAATAGAAATATCGTTACTCGTCAGGAAAAAATGCTAGAATCGAACTTATTAAATAAATTTAATAAACAAATAAAGTTACTAAGGGATAGTCTTACAATTTAATTTTATAATGATATTTAAGCAAGAAAACTAAAATATTCGTTTCTAGTTCCAGAAAAATTAAAACATCGTTACTCCTCAGGCAAAAATTCTAGAATCGAACTTCTTAAATAAATTTAATAAACAAATAAAGTTACAATTTAATTTTATCGTGATATTTAAGCGAGAAAACTAAAACATTCATTTTTAGTTCCAAAATAATAAAAACATCGTTACTCGTCAGGAAAAAATGCTAGAATCAAATTTATTAAATAAATTTAATACGAAAATAAAGTTACTCAGGGATATTCTTACAATTTAATTTTATCATGATATTTAAGCGAGAAAACTAAAATATTAGTTTCTAGTTCCAAAATAATAAAAACATCGTTACTAGTCAGGAAAAAATTCTAGAATCGAACTTATTAAAAAAATCTAATAAACAAATAACTCAGGGATATTCTTACATTTTAATTTTATCGTGATATTAAAGCGAGAAAACTAAAATATTCTTTTCTGGTTCCAAAATAATAAAAACATCGTTACTCGACAGGAAAAAATGCTAGAATCAAACTTATTAAATAAATTTAATACACAAATAAAGTTACTCAGGGATATTCTTACAATTTAATTTTATCGTGATATTTAAGCAGAAAACTAAAATATCGTTTTTAGTTCAGAAAAATTTAAATATCGTTTCTCCTCAGGAAAAAATGCTAGAATCAAAGTTATTAAATAAATTTAATAAACAAATAAAGTTACTCAGGGATATTCTTACAATTTAATTTTATCATGATATTTTCGCGAGAAAACTGAATCATTCGTTTCTAGTTACAAAATAATAAAAACATCGTTACTCGTCAGGAAAAAATGCTAGAATCAACCTTATTAAATAAATTTAATACAAAAATAAAGTTACTCAGGGATATTCTTACAATTTAATTTTATCGTGATATTTAAGCAGAAAACTAAAATATCGTTTTTAGTTCCAGAAAAATTTAAATATCGTTTCTCCTCAGGAAAAAATGCTAGAATCAAAGTTATTAAATAAATCTAATAAACAAATAAAGTTACTCAGGGATATTCTTACAATTTAATTTTATCATGATATTTAAGCGAGAAAACTAAAATATTCGTTTCTAGTTCCAAAATAATAAAAACATCGTTACTCGTCAGGAAAAAATTCTAGAATCGAACTTATTAAAAAAATCTAATAAACAAATAAAGTTACTCAGGGATATTCTTACATTTTAATTTTATCGTGATATTTAAGCGAGTAAACTAAAATATTCTTTTCTGGTTCCAAAATAATAAAAACATCGTTACTCGTCAGGAAAAAATTCTAGAATCGAACTTATTAAAAAAATCTAATAAACAAATAAAGTTACTCAGGGATATTCTTACAATTTAATTTTATCGTGATATTTAAGCGAGAAAACTAAAATATTCTTTTCTAGTTCCAAAATAATAAAAGCATCGTTACTTGTCAGGAAAAAATGCTAGAATCAAACTTATTAAATAAATTTAATAAACAAATAAAGCTACTCAGGGATATTCTTAAAATTCAATTTTATCGTGATATTTAAGCGAGAAAACTAAAATATTCGTTTTTAGTTCCAGAAAAATTAAAACATCGTTACTCCTCAGGCAAAAATTCTAGAATCGAACTTCTTAAATAAATTTAATAAACAAATAAAGTTACTCACGGATATTCTTACAATTCAATTTTATCGTGATATTTAAGCGAGAAAACTAAAACATTCATTTTTAGTTCCAAAATAATAAAAACATCGTTACTCGTCAGGAAAAAATGCTAGAATCAAACTTATTAAATAAATTTAATACGAAAATAAAGTTACTCAGGGATATTCTTACAATTTAATTTTATCATGATATTTAAGCGAGAAAACTAAAATATTCGTTTCTAGTACCAAAATAATAAAAACATCGTTACTAGTCTGGAAAAAATTCTAGAATCGAACTTATTAAAAAAATCTAATAAACAAATAAAGTTACTCAGGGATATTCTTACATTTTAATTTTATCATGATATTTAAGCAAGAAAACTAAAATATTCGTTTTTAGTTCCAGAAAAATTTAAACATCGTTTCTCCTCAGGAAAAAATGCTAGAATCAAACTTATTAAATAAATTTAATAAACAAATAAAGTTACTCAGGGATATTCTTACAATTTAATTTTATCGTGATATTTAAGCGAGAAAACTAAAATATTCGTTTCTAGTTCCAGAAAAATTAAAACATCGTTACTCCTCAGGCAAAAATGCTAGAATCGATCTTCTTAAATAAATTTAATAAACAAATAAAGTTACTCACGGATATTCTTACAATTTAATTTTATCGTGATATTTAAGCGAGAAAACTAAAACATTCATTTTTAGTTCCAAAATAATAATAACATCGTTACTCGTCAGGAAAAAATGCTAGAATCAAACTTATTAATTTAATTCGAAAATAAAGTTACTCAGGGATATTCTTACAATTTAATTTTATCATGATATTTAAGCGAGAAAACTAAAATATTCGTTTCTAGTTCCAAAATAATAAAAACATCTTTACTCGTCAGGAAAAAATTCTAGAATCGAACTTATTAAAAATTTAATACGAAAATAAAGTTACTCAGGGATATTCTTACAATTTAATTTTATCATGATATTTAAGCGAGAAAACTAAAATATTCGTTTCTAGTTCCAAAATAATAAAAACATCGTTACTCGTCAGGGAAAAATTCTAGAATCGAACTTATTAAAAAATCTAATAAACAAATAAAGTTACTCAGGGATATTCTTACATTTTAATTTTATCGTGATATTTAAGCAAGAAAACTAAAATATTCGTTTTAGTTCCAGAAAAATTTAAACATCGTTTCTCCTCAGGAAAAAATGCTAGAATGAAACTTATTAAACAAATTTAATAAACAAATAAAGTTACTCAGGGAAATTCTTACAATTTAATTTTATCGTGATATTTAAGCGAAAAAACTAAAATATACGCTTCTAGTTCCAAAATAATAAAAACTTCGTTACTCGTCAGGAAAAAATGCTAGTATCAAACTTATTAAATAAATTTAATACGAAAATAAAGTTACTCATTTAATTTTATCATGATATTTAAGCGAGAAAACTAAAATATTCGTTTCTAGTTCCAAAATAATAAAAACTTCGTTACTCGTCAGGAAAAAATGCTAGAATCAAACTTATTAAATAAATTTAATACGAAAATAAAGTTACTCAGGGATATTCTTACAATTTAATTTTATCGTGATATTTAAGCGAGAAAACTAAAACATTCGTTTCTAGGTCCAAAATAATAAAAACATCGTTACTCGTCAGGAAAAAATGCTAGTATCAAACTTATTAAATAAATTTAATACGAAAATAAAGTTACTCATTTAATTTTATCATGATATTTAAGCGAGAAAACTAAAATATTCGTTTCTAGTTCCAAAATAATAAAAACTTCGTTACTCGTCAGGAAAAAATGCTAGTATCAAACTTATTAAATAAATTTAATACGAAAATAAAGTTACTCATTTAATTTTATCATGATATTTAAGCGAGAAAACTAAAATATTCGTTTCTAGTTCCAAAATAATAAAAACTTCGTTACTCGTCAGGAAAAAATGCTAGTATCAAACTTATTAAATAAATTTAATACGAAAATAAAGTTACTCATTTAATTTTATCATGATATTTAAGCGAGAAAACTAAAATATTCGTTTCTAGTTCCAAAATAATAAAAACTTCGTTACTCGTCAGGAAAAAATGCTAGAATCAAACTTATTAAATAAATTTAATACGAAAATAAAGTTACTCAGGGATATTCTTACAATTTAATTTTATCGTGATATTTAAGCGAGAAAACTAAAACATTCGTTTCTAGGTCCAAAATAATAAAAACATCGTTACTCGTCAGGAAAAAATTCTAGAATCGAACTTATTAAATAAATTTAATAAACAAATAAAGTTACTCAGGGATATTCTTACAATTTAATTTTATCATGATATTTAAGCGAGAAAACTAAAATATTCGTTTCTAATTCCAAAATAATAAAAACATCGTTATTCGTCAGGAAAAAATTCTAGAATCGAACTTATTAAAAAAATCTAATAAACAAATAAAGTTACTCAGGGATATTCTTACATTTTAATTTTATCATGATATTTAAGCAAGAAAACTAAAATATTCGTTTTTAGTTCCAATAATATTTAAACATCGTTTCTCAACAAATAATGTTACTCAGGGATATTCTTAAAATTCAATTTTATCGTGATATTTAAGCGAGAAAACTAAAACATTCGTTTCTAGTTCCAAAATAATAAAAACATCGTTACTCTTCAGGAAAAAATGCTAGAATCAAACTTATTAATTAAATTTAATACGAAAATAAAGTTACTCAGGGATATTCTTAAAATTCAATTTTATCGTGATATTTAAGCGAGAAAACTAAAATATTCGTTTCTAGTTCCAAAAATTATAAAAACATCGTTACTCGTCAGGAAAAAATTCTAGAATCGAACTTATTAAATAAATTTAATACGAAAATAAAGTTACTCAGGGATATTCTTACAATTTAATTTTATCATGATATTTAAGCGAGAGAACTAAAATATTCGTTTCTAGTTTCAAAATAATAAAACATCGTTACTCGTCAGGAAAAAATTCTAGAATCGAACTTATTAAAAAAGTCTAATAAACAAATAAAGTTACTCAGGGATATTCTTATATTTTAATTTTATCGTGATATTTAAGCAAGAAAACTAAAATACTCGTTTTTAGTTCCAGAAAAATTTAAACATCGTTTCTCCTCAGCAAAAAATGCAAGAATCAAACTTATTAAATAAATTTAATAAACAAATAAAGTTACTCAGGGATATTCTTACAATTTAATTTTATCGTGATATTTAAGCGAAAAAACTAAAACATACATTTCCAGTTCCAAAATAATAAAGACATCGTTACTCGTCAGGAAAAAATGCTAGAATCAAACTTATTAAATAAATTTAATACGAAAATAAAGTTACTCAGGGATATTCTTACAATTTAATTTTATCATGATATTTAAGCGAGAAAACTAAAATATTCGTTTCTAATTCCAAAATAATAAAAACATCGTTATTCGTCAGGAAAAAATTCTAGAATCGAACTTCTTAAATAAATTTAATAAACAAATAAAGTTACTCACGGATATTCTTACAATTCAATTTTATCGTGATATTTAAGCGAGAAAACTAAAACATTCATTTTTAGTTCCAAAATAATAAAAACATCGTTACTCGTCAGGAAAAAATGCTAGAATCAAACTTATTAAATAAATTTAATACGAAAATAAAGTTACTCAGGGATATTCTTACAATTTAATTTTATCATGATATTTAAGCGAGAAAACTAAAATATTCGTTTCTAGTACCAAAATAATAAAAACATCGTTACTAGTCTGGAAAAAATTCTAGAATCGAACTTATTAAAAAAATCTAATAAACAAATAAAGTTACTCAGGGATATTCTTACATTTTAATTTTATCATGATATTTAAGCAAGAAAACTAAAATATTCGTTTTTAGTTCCAGAAAAATTTAAACATCGTTTCTCCTCAGGAAAAAATGCTAGAATCAAACTTATTAAATAAATTTAATAAACAAATAAAGTTACTCAGGGATATTCTTACAATTTAATTTTATCGTGATATTTAAGCGAGAAAACTAAAATATTCGTTTCTAGTTCCAGAAAAATTAAAACATCGTTACTCCTCAGGCAAAAATGCTAGAATCGATCTTCTTAAATAAATTTAATAAACAAATAAAGTTACTCACGGATATTCTTACAATTTAATTTTATCGTGATATTTAAGCGAGAAAACTAAAACATTCATTTTTAGTTCCAAAATAATAATAACATCGTTACTCGTCAGGAAAAAATGCTAGAATCAAACTTATTAATTTAATTCGAAAATAAAGTTACTCAGGGATATTCTTACAATTTAATTTTATCATGATATTTAAGCGAGAAAACTAAAATATTCGTTTCTAGTTCCAAAATAATAAAAACATCTTTACTCGTCAGGAAAAAATTCTAGAATCGAACTTATTAAAAATTTAATACGAAAATAAAGTTACTCAGGGATATTCTTACAATTTAATTTTATCATGATATTTAAGCGAGAAAACTAAAATATTCGTTTCTAGTTCCAAAATAATAAAAACATCGTTACTCGTCAGGGAAAAATTCTAGAATCGAACTTATTAAAAAATCTAATAAACAAATAAAGTTACTCAGGGATATTCTTACATTTTAATTTTATCGTGATATTTAAGCAAGAAAACTAAAATATTCGTTTTAGTTCCAGAAAAATTTAAACATCGTTTCTCCTCAGGAAAAAATGCTAGAATGAAACTTATTAAACAAATTTAATAAACAAATAAAGTTACTCAGGGAAATTCTTACAATTTAATTTTATCGTGATATTTAAGCGAAAAAACTAAAATATACGCTTCTAGTTCCAAAATAATAAAAACTTCGTTACTCGTCAGGAAAAAATGCTAGTATCAAACTTATTAAATAAATTTAATACGAAAATAAAGTTACTCATTTAATTTTATCATGATATTTAAGCGAGAAAACTAAAATATTCGTTTCTAGTTCCAAAATAATAAAAACTTCGTTACTCGTCAGGAAAAAATGCTAGAATCAAACTTATTAAATAAATTTAATACGAAAATAAAGTTACTCAGGGATATTCTTACAATTTAATTTTATCGTGATATTTAAGCGAGAAAACTAAAACATTCGTTTCTAGGTCCAAAATAATAAAAACATCGTTACTCGTCAGGAAAAAATGCTAGTATCAAACTTATTAAATAAATTTAATACGAAAATAAAGTTACTCATTTAATTTTATCATGATATTTAAGCGAGAAAACTAAAATATTCGTTTCTAGTTCCAAAATAATAAAAACTTCGTTACTCGTCAGGAAAAAATGCTAGTATCAAACTTATTAAATAAATTTAATACGAAAATAAAGTTACTCATTTAATTTTATCATGATATTTAAGCGAGAAAACTAAAATATTCGTTTCTAGTTCCAAAATAATAAAAACTTCGTTACTCGTCAGGAAAAAATGCTAGTATCAAACTTATTAAATAAATTTAATACGAAAATAAAGTTACTCATTTAATTTTATCATGATATTTAAGCGAGAAAACTAAAATATTCGTTTCTAGTTCCAAAATAATAAAAACTTCGTTACTCGTCAGGAAAAAATGCTAGAATCAAACTTATTAAATAAATTTAATACGAAAATAAAGTTACTCAGGGATATTCTTACAATTTAATTTTATCGTGATATTTAAGCGAGAAAACTAAAACATTCGTTTCTAGGTCCAAAATAATAAAAACATCGTTACTCGTCAGGAAAAAATTCTAGAATCGAACTTATTAAATAAATTTAATAAACAAATAAAGTTACTCAGGGATATTCTTACAATTTAATTTTATCATGATATTTAAGCGAGAAAACTAAAATATTCGTTTCTAATTCCAAAATAATAAAAACATCGTTATTCGTCAGGAAAAAATTCTAGAATCGAACTTATTAAAAAAATCTAATAAACAAATAAAGTTACTCAGGGATATTCTTACATTTTAATTTTATCATGATATTTAAGCAAGAAAACTAAAATATTCGTTTTTAGTTCCAATAATATTTAAACATCGTTTCTCAACAAATAATGTTACTCAGGGATATTCTTAAAATTCAATTTTATCGTGATATTTAAGCGAGAAAACTAAAACATTCGTTTCTAGTTCCAAAATAATAAAAACATCGTTACTCTTCAGGAAAAAATGCTAGAATCAAACTTATTAATTAAATTTAATACGAAAATAAAGTTACTCAGGGATATTCTTAAAATTCAATTTTATCGTGATATTTAAGCGAGAAAACTAAAATATTCGTTTCTAGTTCCAAAAATTATAAAAACATCGTTACTCGTCAGGAAAAAATTCTAGAATCGAACTTATTAAATAAATTTAATACGAAAATAAAGTTACTCAGGGATATTCTTACAATTTAATTTTATCATGATATTTAAGCGAGAGAACTAAAATATTCGTTTCTAGTTTCAAAATAATAAAACATCGTTACTCGTCAGGAAAAAATTCTAGAATCGAACTTATTAAAAAAGTCTAATAAACAAATAAAGTTACTCAGGGATATTCTTATATTTTAATTTTATCGTGATATTTAAGCAAGAAAACTAAAATACTCGTTTTTAGTTCCAGAAAAATTTAAACATCGTTTCTCCTCAGCAAAAAATGCAAGAATCAAACTTATTAAATAAATTTAATAAACAAATAAAGTTACTCAGGGATATTCTTACAATTTAATTTTATCGTGATATTTAAGCGAAAAAACTAAAACATACATTTCCAGTTCCAAAATAATAAAGACATCGTTACTCGTCAGGAAAAAATGCTAGAATCAAACTTATTAAATAAATTTAATACGAAAATAAAGTTACTCAGGGATATTCTTACAATTTAATTTTATCATGATATTTAAGCGAGAAAACTAAAATATTCGTTTCTAATTCCAAAATAATAAAAACATCGTTATTCGTCAGGAAAAAATTCTAGAATCGAACTTATTAAAAAAGTCTAATAAACAAATAAAGTTACTCAGGGACATTCTTACAATTTAATTTTATCGTGATATTTAAGCAAGAAAACTAAAATATTCGTTTCTAGTTCCAGAAAAATTAAAACATCGTTACTCCTCAGGCAAAAATGCTAGAATCGAACTTCTTAAATAAATTTAATAAACAAATAAAGTTACTCACGGATATTCTTACAATTTAATTTTATCGTGATATTTAAGCGAGAAAACTAAAACATTCATTTTTAGTTCCAAAATAATAAAAACATCGTTACTCGTCAGGAAAAAATGCTAGAATCAAACTTATTAAATAAATTTAATACGAAAATAAAGTTACTCAGGGATATTCTTACATTTTAATTTTATCGTGATATTTAAGCAAGAAAACTAAAATATTCGTTTTGTTCCAGAAAAATTTAAACATCGTTTCTCCTCAGGAAAAAATGCTAGAATCAAACTTATTAAATAAATTTAATACACAAATAAAGTTACTCAGGGATATTCTTACAATTTAATTTTATCGTGATATTTAAGCAAGAAAACTAAAATATCGTTTTTGGTTCCATAAAAATTTAAATAACGTTTCTCCTCAGGAAAAAATGCTAGAATGAAACTTATTAAATAAATTTAATAAACAAATAATGTTACTCAGGGATATTCTTAGAATTTAATTTTATCGTGATATTTAAGCAAGAAAACTAAAATATCGTTTTTAATTCCAGAAAAATTTAAAAATCGTTACTCGTCAGGAAAAAATGCTAGAATCAAACTTATTAATTAAATTTAATACGAAAATAAAGTTACTCAGGGATATTCTTACAATTTAATTTTATCGTGATATTTAAGCAAGAAAACTAAAATATTCGTTTTTAGTTCCAGAAAAATTTAAACATCGTTTCTCCTCAGGAAAAAATTTAATAAACAAATAAAGTTACTCAGGGATATTCTTACAATTTAATTTTATCGTGATATTTAAGCGAGAAAACTAAAATATTCTTTTCTAGTTCCAAAATAATAAAAACATCGTTACTTGTCAGGAAAAAATGCTAGAATCAAACTTATTAAATAAATTTAATAAACAATTAAAGTTACTCAGGGATATTCTTACAATTTAATTTTATCATGATATTTAAGCGAGAAAACTAAAATATTCGTTTCTAGTTCCAAAATAATAAAAACATCGTTACCCATCAGGAAAAAATGCAAGAATCGAACTTATTAAATAAATTTAATAAACAAATAAAGTTACTCAGGGATATTCTTACAATTTAATTTTATCGTGATATTTAAGCAAGAAAACTAAAATATTCGTTTCTAGTTCCAGAAAAATTAAAACATCGTTACTCCTCAGGCAAAAATGCTAGAATCGAACTTCTTAAATAAATTTAATAAACAAATAAAGTTACTCACGGATATTCTTACAATTTAATTTTATCGTGATATTTAAGCGAGAAAACTAAAACATTCATTTTTAGTTCCAAAATAATAAAAACATCGTTACTCGTCAGGAAAAAATGCTAGAATCAAACTTATTAATTAAATTTAATACGAAAATAAAGTTACTCAGGGATATTCTTACAATTTAATTTTATCATGATATTTAAGCGAGAAAACTAAAATATTCGTTTCTAGTTCCAAAATAATAAAAACATCGTTACTCGTCAGGAAAAAATTCTAGAATCGAACTTATTAAAAAATCTAATAAACAAATAAAGTTACTCAGGGATAATCTTACATTTTAATTTTATCGTGATATTTAAGCAAGAAAACTAAAATATTCGTTTTAGTTCCAGAAAAATTTAAACATCGTTTCTCCTCAGGAAAAAATGCTAGAATGAAACTTATTAAACAAATTTAATAAACAAATAAAGTTACTCAGGGAAATTCTTACAATTTAATTTTATCGTGATATTTAAGCAAAAAAAACTAAAATATACGCTTCTAGTTCCAAAATAATAAAAACATCGTTACTCGTCAGGAAAAAATGCTAGAATCAAACTTATTAAATAAATTTAATACACAAATAAAGTTACTCAGGGATATTCTTACAATTTAATTTTATCGTGATATTTAAGCAAGAAAACTAAAATATTCGTTTTTAGTTCCAGAAAAATTTAAACATCGTTTCTCTTCAGGAAAAAATGCTAAAATCAAACTTATTAAATAAATTTAATACACAAATAATGTTACTCAGGGATATTCTTACAATTTAATTTTATCGTGATATTTAAGCAAGAAAACTAAAATATCATTTTTGGTTCCATAAAAATTTAAATATCGTTTCTCCTCAGGAAAAAATGCTAGAATGAAACTTATTAAATAAATTTAATAAACAAATAATGTTACTCAGGGATATTCTTAGAATTTAATTTTATCGTGATATTTAAGCAAGAAAACTAAAATATCGTTTTTAGTTCCAGAAAAATTTAAAAATCGTTACTCGTCAGGAAAAAATGCTAGAATCAAACTTATTAATTAAATTTAATACGAAAATAAAGTTACTCAGGGATATTCTTACAATTTAATTTTATCATGATATTTAAGCGAGAAAACTAAAATATTCGTTTCTAGTTCCAAAATAATAAAAACTTCGTTACTAGTCAGGAAAAAATGCTAGAATCAAACTTATTAAATAAATTTAATACGAAAATAAAGTTACTCATTTAATTTTATCATGATATTTAAGCGAGAAAACTAAAATATTCGTTTCTAGTTCCAAAATAATAAAAACTTCGTTACTCGTCAGGAAAAAATGCTAGAATCAAACTTATTAAATAAATTTAATACGAAAATAAAGTTACTCAGGGATATTCTTACAATTTAATTTTATCATGATATTTAAGCGAGAAAACTAAAACATTCGTTTCTAGGTCCAAAATAATAAAAACATCGTTACTCGTCAGGAAAAAATTCTAGAATCGAACTTATTAAATAAATTTAATAAACAAATAAAGTTACTCAGGGATATTCTTACAATTTAATTTTATCATGATATTTAAGCGAGAAAACTAAAATATTCGTTTCTAATTCCAAAATAATAAAAACATCGTTATTCGTCAGGAAAAAATTCTAGAATCGAACTTATTAAAAAAATCTAATAAACAAATAAAGTTACTCAGGGATATTCTTACATTTTAATTTTATCATGATATTTAAGCAAGAAAACTAAAATATTCGTTTTTAGTTCCAATAATATTTAAACATCGTTTCTCCACAGGATAAAATGCTAGAATGAAACTTATTAAACAAATTTAATAAACAAATAAAGTTACTCAGGGAAATTCTTACAATTTAATTTTATCGTGATATTTAAGCGAGAAAACTAAAATATTCGCTTCTAGTTCCAAAATAATAAAAACATCGTTACTCGTCAGGAAAAAATGCTAGAATCAAACTTATTAAATAAATTTAATAAACAAATAAAGTTACTCAGGGATATTCTTACAATTTAATTTTATCGTGATATTTAAGCGAGAAAACTAAAATATTCGTTTCTAGTTCCAGAAAAATTAAAACATCGTTACTCCTCAGGCAAAAATGCTAGAATCGAACTTCTTAAATAAATTTAATAAACAAATAAAGTTACTCACGGATATTCTTACA
Organism: Pterostichus madidus; assembly: GCA_911728475.2. Classification (NCBI taxonomy): domain Eukaryota; kingdom Metazoa; phylum Arthropoda; class Insecta; order Coleoptera; family Carabidae; genus Pterostichus; species Pterostichus madidus. The sequence continues at coordinate 22,298,184 of OU452304.1, read as the reverse complement.
ATTTAATTTTATCGTGATATTTAAGCGAGAAAACTAAAACATTCATTTTTAGTTTCAAAATAATAATAACATCGTTACTCGTCAGGAAAAAATGCTAGAATCAAACTTATTAAATTAATTCGAAAATAAAGTTACTCAGGGATATTCTTACAATTTAATTTTATCATGATATTTAAGCGAGAAAACTAAAATATTCGTTTCTAGTTCCAAAATAATAAAAACATCTTTACTCGTCAGGAAAAAATTCTAGAATCGAACTTATTAAAAATTTAATACGAAAATAAAGTTACTCAGGGATATTCTTACAATTTAATTTTATCATGATATTTAAGCGAGAAAACTAAAATATTCGTTTCTAGTTCCAAAATAATAAAAACATCGTTACTCGTCAGGGAAAAATTCTAGAATCGAACTTATTAAAAAATCTAATAAACAAATAAAGTTACTCAGGGATATTCTTACATTTTAATTTTATCGTGATATTTAAGCAAGAAAACTAAAATATTCGTTTTAGTTCCAGAAAAATTTAAACATCGTTTCTCCTCAGGAAAAAATGCTAGAATGAAACTTATTAAACAAATTTAATAAACAAATAAAGTTACTCAGGGAAATTCTTACAATTTAATTTTATCGTGATATTTAAGCGAAAAAACTAAAATATACGCTTCTAGTTCCAAAATAATAAAAACATCGTTACTCGTCAGGAAAAAATGCTAGAATCAAACTTATTAAATAAATTTAATACACAAATAAAGTTACTCAGGGATATTCTTACAATTTAATTTTATCGTGATATTTAAGCAAGAAAACTAAAATATTCGTTTTTAGTTCCAGAAAAATTTAAACATCGTTTCTCTTCAGGAAAAAATGCTAAAATCAAACTTATTAAATAAATTTAATACACAAATAATGTTACTCAGGGATATTCTTACAATTCAATTTTATCGTGATATTTAAGCGAGAAAACTAAAATATTCGTTTCTAATTCCAAAATAATAAAAACATCGTTATTCGTCAGGAAAAAATTCTAGAATCGAACTTATTAAAAAAATCTAATAAACAAATAAAGTTACTCAGGGATATTCTTACATTTTAATTTTATCATGATATTTAAGCAAGAAAACTAAAATATTCGTTTTTAGTTCCAATAATATTTAAACATCGTTTCTCAACAAATAATGTTACTCAGGGATATTCTTAAAATTCAATTTTATCGTGATATTTAAGCGAGAAAACTAAAACATTCGTTTCTAGTTCCAAAATAATAAAAACATCGTTACTCTTCAGGAAAAAATGCTAGAATCAAACTTATTAATTAAATTTAATACACAAATAAAGTTACTCAGGGATATTCTTAAAATTCAATTTTATCGTGATATTTAAGCGAGAAAACTAAAATATTCGTTTCTAGTTCCAAAAATTATAAAAACATCGTTACTCGTCAGGAAAAAATTCTAGAATCGAACTTATTAAATAAATTTAATACGAAAATAAAGTTACTCAGGGATATTCTTACAATTTAATTTTATCATGATATTTAAGCGAGAGAACTAAAATATTCGTTTCTAGTTTCAAAATAATAAAACATCGTTACTCGTCAGGAAAAAATTCTAGAATCGAACTTATTAAAAAAGTCTAATAAACAAATAAAGTTACTCAGGGATATTCTTATATTTTAATTTTATCGTGATATTTAAGCAAGAAAACTAAAATACTCGTTTTTAGTTCCAGAAAAATTTAAACATCGTTTCTCCTCAGCAAAAAATGCAAGAATCAAACTTATTAAATAAATTTAATAAACAAATAAAGTTACTCAGGGATATTCTTACAATTTAATTTTATCGTGATATTTAAGCGAAAAAACTAAAACATACATTTCCAGTTCCAAAATAATAAAGACATCGTTACTCGTCAGGAAAAAATGCTAGAATCAAACTTATTAAATAAATTTAATACGAAAATAAAGTTACTCAGGGATATTCTTACAATTTAATTTTATCATGATATTTAAGCGAGAAAACTAAAATATTCGTTTCTAATTCCAAAATAATAAAAACATCGTTATTCGTCAGGAAAAAATTCTAGAATCGAACTTATTAAAAAAGTCTAATAAACAAATAAAGTTACTCAGGGACATTCTTACAATTTAATTTTATCGTGATATTTAAGCAAGAAAACTAAAATATTCGTTTCTAGTTCCAGAAAAATTAAAACATCGTTACTCCTCAGGCAAAAATGCTAGAATCGAACTTCTTAAATAAATTTAATAAACAAATAAAGTTACTCACGGATATTCTTACAATTTAATTTTATCGTGATATTTAAGCGAGAAAACTAAAACATTCATTTTTAGTTCCAAAATAATAAAAACATCGTTACTCGTCAGGAAAAAATGCTAGAATCAAACTTATTAAATAAATTTAATACGAAAATAAAGTTACTCAGGGATATTCTTACATTTTAATTTTATCGTGATATTTAAGCAAGAAAACTAAAATATTCGTTTTGTTCCAGAAAAATTTAAACATCGTTTCTCCTCAGGAAAAAATGCTAGAATCAAACTTATTAAATAAATTTAATACACAAATAAAGTTACTCAGGGATATTCTTACAATTTAATTTTATCGTGATATTTAAGCAAGAAAACTAAAATATCGTTTTTGGTTCCATAAAAATTTAAATAACGTTTCTCCTCAGGAAAAAATGCTAGAATGAAACTTATTAAATAAATTTAATAAACAAATAATGTTACTCAGGGATATTCTTAGAATTTAATTTTATCGTGATATTTAAGCAAGAAAACTAAAATATCGTTTTTAATTCCAGAAAAATTTAAAAATCGTTACTCGTCAGGAAAAAATGCTAGAATCAAACTTATTAATTAAATTTAATACGAAAATAAAGTTACTCAGGGATATTCTTACAATTTAATTTTATCGTGATATTTAAGCAAGAAAACTAAAATATTCGTTTTTAGTTCCAGAAAAATTTAAACATCGTTTCTCCTCAGGAAAAAATTTAATAAACAAATAAAGTTACTCAGGGATATTCTTACAATTTAATTTTATCGTGATATTTAAGCGAGAAAACTAAAATATTCTTTTCTAGTTCCAAAATAATAAAAACATCGTTACTTGTCAGGAAAAAATGCTAGAATCAAACTTATTAAATAAATTTAATAAACAATTAAAGTTACTCAGGGATATTCTTACAATTTAATTTTATCATGATATTTAAGCGAGAAAACTAAAATATTCGTTTCTAGTTCCAAAATAATAAAAACATCGTTACCCATCAGGAAAAAATGCAAGAATCGAACTTATTAAATAAATTTAATAAACAAATAAAGTTACTCAGGGATATTCTTACAATTTAATTTTATCGTGATATTTAAGCAAGAAAACTAAAATATTCGTTTCTAGTTCCAGAAAAATTAAAACATCGTTACTCCTCAGGCAAAAATGCTAGAATCGAACTTCTTAAATAAATTTAATAAACAAATAAAGTTACTCACGGATATTCTTACAATTTAATTTTATCGTGATATTTAAGCGAGAAAACTAAAACATTCATTTTTAGTTCCAAAATAATAAAAACATCGTTACTCGTCAGGAAAAAATGCTAGAATCAAACTTATTAATTAAATTTAATACGAAAATAAAGTTACTCAGGGATATTCTTACAATTTAATTTTATCATGATATTTAAGCGAGAAAACTAAAATATTCGTTTCTAGTTCCAAAATAATAAAAACATCGTTACTCGTCAGGAAAAAATTCTAGAATCGAACTTATTAAAAAATCTAATAAACAAATAAAGTTACTCAGGGATAATCTTACATTTTAATTTTATCGTGATATTTAAGCAAGAAAACTAAAATATTCGTTTTAGTTCCAGAAAAATTTAAACATCGTTTCTCCTCAGGAAAAAATGCTAGAATGAAACTTATTAAACAAATTTAATAAACAAATAAAGTTACTCAGGGAAATTCTTACAATTTAATTTTATCGTGATATTTAAGCAAAAAAAACTAAAATATACGCTTCTAGTTCCAAAATAATAAAAACATCGTTACTCGTCAGGAAAAAATGCTAGAATCAAACTTATTAAATAAATTTAATACACAAATAAAGTTACTCAGGGATATTCTTACAATTTAATTTTATCGTGATATTTAAGCAAGAAAACTAAAATATTCGTTTTTAGTTCCAGAAAAATTTAAACATCGTTTCTCTTCAGGAAAAAATGCTAAAATCAAACTTATTAAATAAATTTAATACACAAATAATGTTACTCAGGGATATTCTTACAATTTAATTTTATCGTGATATTTAAGCAAGAAAACTAAAATATCATTTTTGGTTCCATAAAAATTTAAATATCGTTTCTCCTCAGGAAAAAATGCTAGAATGAAACTTATTAAATAAATTTAATAAACAAATAATGTTACTCAGGGATATTCTTAGAATTTAATTTTATCGTGATATTTAAGCAAGAAAACTAAAATATCGTTTTTAGTTCCAGAAAAATTTAAAAATCGTTACTCGTCAGGAAAAAATGCTAGAATCAAACTTATTAATTAAATTTAATACGAAAATAAAGTTACTCAGGGATATTCTTACAATTTAATTTTATCATGATATTTAAGCGAGAAAACTAAAATATTCGTTTCTAGTTCCAAAATAATAAAAACTTCGTTACTAGTCAGGAAAAAATGCTAGAATCAAACTTATTAAATAAATTTAATACGAAAATAAAGTTACTCATTTAATTTTATCATGATATTTAAGCGAGAAAACTAAAATATTCGTTTCTAGTTCCAAAATAATAAAAACTTCGTTACTCGTCAGGAAAAAATGCTAGAATCAAACTTATTAAATAAATTTAATACGAAAATAAAGTTACTCAGGGATATTCTTACAATTTAATTTTATCATGATATTTAAGCGAGAAAACTAAAACATTCGTTTCTAGGTCCAAAATAATAAAAACATCGTTACTCGTCAGGAAAAAATTCTAGAATCGAACTTATTAAATAAATTTAATAAACAAATAAAGTTACTCAGGGATATTCTTACAATTTAATTTTATCATGATATTTAAGCGAGAAAACTAAAATATTCGTTTCTAATTCCAAAATAATAAAAACATCGTTATTCGTCAGGAAAAAATTCTAGAATCGAACTTATTAAAAAAATCTAATAAACAAATAAAGTTACTCAGGGATATTCTTACATTTTAATTTTATCATGATATTTAAGCAAGAAAACTAAAATATTCGTTTTTAGTTCCAATAATATTTAAACATCGTTTCTCCACAGGATAAAATGCTAGAATGAAACTTATTAAACAAATTTAATAAACAAATAAAGTTACTCAGGGAAATTCTTACAATTTAATTTTATCGTGATATTTAAGCGAGAAAACTAAAATATTCGCTTCTAGTTCCAAAATAATAAAAACATCGTTACTCGTCAGGAAAAAATGCTAGAATCAAACTTATTAAATAAATTTAATAAACAAATAAAGTTACTCAGGGATATTCTTACAATTTAATTTTATCGTGATATTTAAGCGAGAAAACTAAAATATTCGTTTCTAGTTCCAGAAAAATTAAAACATCGTTACTCCTCAGGCAAAAATGCTAGAATCGAACTTCTTAAATAAATTTAATAAACAAATAAAGTTACTCACGGATATTCTTACAATTTAATTTTATCGTGATATTTAAGCGAGAAAACTAAAACATTCATTTTTAGTTTCAAAATAATAATAACATCGTTACTCGTCAGGAAAAAATGCTAGAATCAAACTTATTAAATTAATTCGAAAATAAAGTTACTCAGGGATATTCTTACAATTTAATTTTATCATGATATTTAAGCGAGAAAACTAAAATATTCGTTTCTAGTTCCAAAATAATAAAAACATCTTTACTCGTCAGGAAAAAATTCTAGAATCGAACTTATTAAAAATTTAATACGAAAATAAAGTTACTCAGGGATATTCTTACAATTTAATTTTATCATGATATTTAAGCGAGAAAACTAAAATATTCGTTTCTAGTTCCAAAATAATAAAAACATCGTTACTCGTCAGGGAAAAATTCTAGAATCGAACTTATTAAAAAATCTAATAAACAAATAAAGTTACTCAGGGATATTCTTACATTTTAATTTTATCGTGATATTTAAGCAAGAAAACTAAAATATTCGTTTTAGTTCCAGAAAAATTTAAACATCGTTTCTCCTCAGGAAAAAATGCTAGAATGAAACTTATTAAACAAATTTAATAAACAAATAAAGTTACTCAGGGAAATTCTTACAATTTAATTTTATCGTGATATTTAAGCGAAAAAACTAAAATATACGCTTCTAGTTCCAAAATAATAAAAACATCGTTACTCGTCAGGAAAAAATGCTAGAATCAAACTTATTAAATAAATTTAATACACAAATAAAGTTACTCAGGGATATTCTTACAATTTAATTTTATCGTGATATTTAAGCAAGAAAACTAAAATATTCGTTTTTAGTTCCAGAAAAATTTAAACATCGTTTCTCTTCAGGAAAAAATGCTAAAATCAAACTTATTAAATAAATTTAATACACAAATAATGTTACTCAGGGATATTCTTACAATTCAATTTTATCGTGATATTTAAGCAAGAAAACTAAAATATCGTTTTTGGTTCCATAAAAATTTAAATATCGTTTCTCCTCAGGAAAAAATGCTAGAATGAAACTTATTAAATAAATTTAATAAACAAATAATGTTACTCAGGGATATTCTTAGAATTTAATTTTATCGTGATATTTAAGCAAGAAAACTAAAATATCGTTTTTAGTTCCAGAAAAATTTAAAAATCGTTACTCGTCAGGAAAAAATGCTAGAATCAAACTTATTAATTAAATTTAATACGAAAATAAAGTTACTCAGGGATATTCTTACAATTTAATTTTATCATGATATTTAAGCGAGAAAACTAAAATATTCGTTTCTAGTTCCAAAATAATAAAAACTTCGTTACTCGTCAGGAAAAAATGCTAGAATCAAACTTATTAAATAAATTTAATACGAAAATAAAGTTACTCATTTAATTTTATCATGATATTTAAGCGAGAAAACTAAAATATTCGTTTCTAGTTCCAAAATAATAAAAACTTCGTTACTCGTCAGGAAAAAATGCTAGAATCAAACTTATTAAATAAATTTAATACGAAAATAAAGTTACTCAGGGATATTCTTACAATTTAATTTTATCATGATATTTAAGCGAGAAAACTAAAACATTCGTTTCTAGGTCCAAAATAATAAAAATATCGTTACTCGTCAGGAAAAAATTCTAGAATCGAACTTATTAAATAAATTTAATAAACAAATAAAGTTACTCAGGGATATTCTTACAATTTAATTTTATCATGATATTTAAGCGAGAAAACTAAAATATTCGTTTCTAATTCCAAAATAATAAAAACATCGTTATTCGTCAGGAAAAAATTCTAGAATCGAACTTATTAAAAAAATCTAATAAACAAATAAAGTTACTCAGGGATATTCTTACATTTTAATTTTATCATGATATTTAAGCAAGAAAACTAAAATATTCGTTTTTAGTTCCAATAATATTTAAACATCGTTTCTCAACAAATAATGTTACTCAGGGATATTCTTAAAATTCAATTTTATCGTGATATTTAAGCGAGAAAACTAAAACATTCGTTTCTAGTTCCAAAATAATAAAAACATCGTTACTCTTCAGGAAAAAATGCTAGAATCAAACTTATTAATTAAATTTAATACGAAAATAAAGTTACTCAGGGATATTCTTAAAATTCAATTTTATCGTGATATTTAAGCGAGAAAACTAAAATATTCGTTTCTAGTTCCAAAATTTTAAAAACATCGTTACTCGTCAGGAAAAAATTCTAGAATCGAACTTATTAAATAAATTTAATACGAAAATAAAGTTACTCAGGGATATTCTTACAATTTAATTTTATCATGATATTTAAGCGAGAGAACTAAAATATTCGTTTCTAGTTTCAAAATAATAAAACATCGTTACTCGTCAGGAAAAAATTCTAGAATCGAACTTATTAAAAAAGTCTAATAAACAAATAAAGTTACTCAGGGATATTCTTATATTTTAATTTTATCGTGATATTTAAGCAAGAAAACTAAAATACTCGTTTTTAGTTCCAGAAAAATTTAAACATCGTTTCTCCTCAGCAAAAAATGCAAGAATCAAACTTATTAAATAAATTTAATAAACAAATAAAGTTACTCAGGGTTATTCTTACAATTTAATTTTATCGTGATATTTAAGCGAAAAAACTAAAACATACATTTCCAGTTCCAAAATAATAAAGACATCGTTACTCGTCAGGAAAAAATGCTAGAATCAAACTTATTAAATAAATTTAATACGAAAATAAAGTTACTCAGGGATATTCTTACAATTTAATTTTATCATGATATTTAAGCGAGAAAACTAAAATATTCGTTTCTAATTCCAAAATAATAAAAACATCGTTATTCGTCAGGAAAAAATTCTAGAATCGAACTTATTAAAAAAGTCTAATAAACAAATAAAGTTACTCAGGGACATTCTTACAATTTAATTTTATCGTGATATTTAAGCAAGAAAACTAAAATATTCGTTTCTAGTTCCAGAAAAATTAAAACATCGTTACTCCTCAGGCAAAAATGCTAGAATCGAACTTCTTAAATAAATTTAATAAACAAATAAAGTTACTCACGGATATTCTTACAATTTAATTTTATCCTGATATTTAAGCGAGAAAACTAAAACAATCATTTTTAGTTCCAAAATAATAAAAACATCGTTACTCGTCAGGAAAAAATGCTAGAATCAAACTTATTAAATAAATTTAATACGAAAATAAAGTTACTCAGGGATATTCTTACATTTTAATTTTATCGTGATATTTAAGCAAGAAAACTAAAATATTCGTTTTAGTTCCAGATAAATTTAAACATCGTTTCTCCTCAGGAAAAAATGCTAGAATCAAACTTATTAAATAAATTTAATACACAAATAAAGTTACTCAGGGATATTCTTACAATTTAATTTTATCGTGATATTTAAGCAAGAAAACTAAAATATCGTTTTTGGTTCCATAAAAATTTAAATAACGTTTCTCCTCAGGAAAAAATGCTAGAATGAAACTTATTAAATAAATTTAATAAACAAATAATGTTACTCAGGGATATTCTTAGAATTTAATTTTATCGTGATATTTAAGCAAGAAAACTAAAATATCGTTTTTAGTTCCAGAAAAATTTAAAAATCGTTACTCGTCAGGAAAAAATGCTAGAATCAAACTTATTAATTAAATTTAATACGAAAATAAAGTTACTCAGGGATATTCTTACAATTTAATTTTATCGTGATATTTAAGCAAGAAAACTAAAATATTCGTTTTTAGTTCCAGAAAAATTTAAACATCGTTTCTCCTCAGGAAAAAAGTTAATAAACAAATAAAGTTACTCAGGGATATTCTTACAATTTAATTTTATCGTGATATTTAAGCGAGAAAACTAAAATATTCTTTTCTAGTTCCAAAATAATAAAAACATCGTTACTTGTCAGGAAAAAATGCTAGAATCAAACTTATTAAATAAATTTAATAAACAAATAAAGTTACTCAGGGATATTCTTACAATTTAATTTTATCGTGATATTTAAGCGAGAAAACAAAAATATTCGTTTCTAGTTCCAAAATAATAAAAACATCGTTACCCGTCAGGAAAAAATGCAAGAATCGAACTTATTAAATAAATTTAATAAACAAATAAAGTTACTCAGGGATATTCTTACAATTTAATTTTATCGTGATATTTAAGCAAGAAAACTAAAATATTCGTTTCTAGTTCCAGAAAAATTAAAACCTCGTTACTCCTCAGGCAAAAATGCTAGAATCGAACTTCTTAAATAAATTTAATAAACAAATAAAGTTACTCACGGATATTCTTACAATTTAATTTTATCGTGATATTTAAGCGAGAAAACTAAAACATTCATTTTTAGTTCCAAAATAATAAAAACATCGTTACTCGTCAGGAAAAAATGCTAGAATCAAACTTATTAATTAAATTTAATACGAAAATAAAGTTACTCAGGGATATTCTTACAATTTAATTTTATCATGATATTTAAGCGAGAAAACTAAAATATTCGTTTCTAGTTCCAAAATAATAAAAACATCGTTACTCGTCAGGAAAAAATTCTAGAATCGAACTTATCAAAAAATCTAATAAACAAATAAAGTTACTCAGGGATATTCTTACATTTTAATTTTATCGTGATATTTAAGCAAGAAAACTAAAATATTCGTTTTAGTTCCAGAAAAATTTAAACATCGTTTCTCCTCAGGAAAAAATGCTAGAATGAAACTTATTAAACAAATTTAATAAACAAATAAAGTTACTCAGGGAAATTCTTACAATTTAATTTTATCGTGATATTTAAGCAAAAAAAACTAAAATATACGCTTCTAGTTCCAAAATAATAAAAACATCGTTACTCGTCAGGAAAAAATGCTAGAATCAAACTTATTAAATAAATTTAATACACAAATAAAGTTACTCAGGGATATTCTTACAATTTAATTTTATCGTGATATTTAAGCAAGAAAACTAAAATATTCGTTTTTAGTTCCAGAAAAATTTAAACATCGTTTCTCTTCAGGAAAAAATGCTAAAATCAAACTTATTAAATAAATTTAATACACAAATAATGTTACTCAGGGATATTCTTACAATTTAATTTTATCGTGATATTTAAGCAAGAAAACTAAAATATCGTTTTTGGCTCCATAAAAATTTAAATATCGTTTCTCCTCAGGAAAAAATGCTAGAATGAAACTTATTAAATAAATTTAATAAACAAATAATGTTACTCAGGGATATTCTTAGAATTTAATTTTATCGTGATATTTAAGCAAGAAAACTAAAATATCGTTTTTAGTTCCAGAAAAATTTAAAAATCGTTACTCGTCAGGAAAAAATGCTAGAATCAAACTTATTAATTAAATTTAATACGAAAATAAAGTTACTCAGGGATATTCTTACAATTTAATTTTATCATGATATTTAAGCGAGAAAACTAAAATATTCGTTTCTAGTTCCAAAATAATAAAAACTTCGTTACTAGTCAGGAAAAAATGCTAGAATCAAACTTATTAAATAAATTTAATACGAAAATAAAGTTACTCATTTAATTTTATCATGATATTTAAGCGAGAAAACTAAAATATTCGTTTCTAGTTCCAAAATAATAAAAACTTCGTTACTCGTCAGGAAAAAATGCTAGAATCAAACTTATTAAATAAATTTAATACGAAAATAAAGTTACTCAGGGATATTCTTACAATTTAATTTTATCATGATATTTAAGCGAGAAAACTAAAACATTCGTTTCTAGGTCCAAAATAATAAAAACATCGTTACTCGTCAGGAAAAAATTCTAGAATCGAACTTATTAAATAAATTTAATAAACAAATAAAGTTACTCAGGGATATTCTTACAATTTAATTTTATCATGATATTTAAGCGAGAAAACTAAAATATTCGTTTCTAATTCCAAAATAATAAAAACATCATTATTCGTCAGGAAAAAATTCTAGAATCGAACTTATTAAAAAAATCTAATAAACAAATAAAGTTACTCAGGGATATTCTTACATTTTAATTTTATCATGATATTTAAGCAAGAAAACTAAAATATTCGTTTTTAGTTCCAATAATATTTAAACATCGTTTCTCCACAGAGAAAAATGCTAGAATGAAACTTATTAAACAAATTTAATAAACAAATAAAGTTACTCAGGGAAATTCTTACAATTTAATTTTATCGTGATATTTAAGCGAGAAAACTAAAATATTCGCTTCTAGTTCCAAAATAATAAAAACATCGTTACTCGTCAGGAAAAAATGCTAGAATCAAACTTATTAAATAAATTTAATACACAAATAAAGTTACTCAGGGATATTCTTACAATTTACTTTTATCGTGATATTTAAACAAGAAAACTAAAATATTCGTTTCTAGGTCCAGAAAAATTTAACATCGTTTCTCCTCAGGAAATAATGCTAGAATCAAACTTATTAAATAAATTTAATAAACAAATAAGGGATATTGTTACAATTTAATTTTATCGTGTTATTTAAGCGAGAAAACTAAAATATTCGTTTCTAGTTCAAAAATAATAAAAACTTCGTTACTCGTCAGGAAAAAATGCTAGAATCAAACTTATTAATTAAATTTAATACGAAAATAAAGTTACTCAGGGATATTCTTACAATTTAATTTTATTATGATATTTAAGCGAGAAAACTAAAATATTCGTTTCTAGTTCCAAAATAATAAAAACTTCGTTACTCGTCAGGAAAAAATGATAGAATAAAACTTATTAAATAAATTTAATAAACAAATAAAGTTACTCAGGGATATTTTTATAATTTAATTTTTCGTGATATTTAAGAAAGAAAACTAAAATATCGTTTTTAGTTCCAGAAAAATTTAAATATCGTTTCTCCTCAGGAAAAAATGCTAGAATCAAACTTATTAAATAAATTTAATAAACAAATAAAGTTACTCAGGGATATTCTTACAATTTAATTTTATCATGATATTTAAGCGAGAAAAATAAAATATTCGTTTCTAGTTCCAAAATACTTAAAACTTCGTTACTCGCCAGGAAAAAATGCTAGAATCGAACTTATTAAAAAAATCTAATAAACAAATAAAGTTACTCAGGGATATTCTTACATTTTAATTTTATCATGATATTTAAGCGAGAAAACTAAAACATTCGTTTCTAGTTCCAAAATAATAAAAACATCGTTACTCGTCAGGAAAAAATGCTAGAATCGAACTTATTAAATAAATTTAATAAACAAATAAAGTTACTCTGGGATATTCTTACAATTTAATTTTATCGTGATATTTAAGCGAGAAAACTAAATCATTCATTTCCAGTTCCAAAATAATAAAAACATCGTTTCTCCTCAGGAAAAAATGCTAGAATTAAACTTATTAAACAAATTTAATACACAAATAAAGTTACTCAGGTATATTCTTACAATTTAATTTTATAGTGATATTTAAGCGAGAAAACTAAAACATTCATTACTAGTTCCAAAATAATAAAAACATCGTTACTCGTCAGGAAAAAATGCTAGAATCAAACTTATTAAATATATTTAATACGAAAATAAAGTTACTCAGGGATATTCTTACAATTTAATTTTATCATGATATTTAAGCGAGAAAACTAAAATATTCTTTTCTGGTTCCAAAATAATAAAAACACCGTTACTCGCCAAGAAAAAATGCTAGAATCGAACTTATTAAAAAAATCTAATAAACAATTAAAGTTAGTCAGGGATATTCTTACATTTTAATTTTATCATGATATTTAAGCATGAAAACTAAAATATCGTTTTTAGTTCCAGAAAAATTTAAATATCGTTTCTCCTCAGGAAAAAAGGCTACAATCAAACTTATTAAATAAATTTAATAAACAAATAAAGTTACTCAGGGATAATCTTACAATTTAATTTTATCATGATATTTAAGCGAGAAAACTAAAACATTCGTTTCTAGTTCCAAAATAATAAAATCATCGTTACTCGTCAGGAAAAAATGCTAGCATCAAACTTTTTAAATAAATGTAATACGAAAATAAAGTTACTCAGGGATATTCTTACAATTTAATTTTATCATGATATTTAAAAGAGAAAACTAAAATATTCGTATCTATTTCCAAAATACCAAAACTTGGTTACTCGTCAGGAAAAAATGCTAGAATCAAACTTATTAAATAAATTTAATAAACAAATAAAGTTACTCAGGGATTTTTTTACAATTTAATTTTATCGTGATATTTAAGCAAGAAAACTAAAATATTCGTTTTTAGTTCCAGAAAAATTTAAACATCGTTTCTCCTCAGGAAAAATGATAGAATCAAACTTATTAAATAAATTTAATAAACAAATAAAGTTACTCTGGGATATTCTTACAATTTAATTATCGTGATATTTATGCGAGAAACCTAAAATATTCTTTTCTAGTTCCAAAATAATAAAAACATCGTTACTCGTCAGGAAAAAATGCTAGAATCAAACTTATTAAATAAATTTAATACACAAATAAAGTTACTCTGGGATATTCTTACAATTTAATTTTATCGTGATATTTAAGCGAGAAACCTAAAATATTCGTTTCTAGTTCCAAAATAATAAAAACATCGTTACTCGTCAAGAAAAAATGCTAGAATCGAACTTATTAAATAAATTTAATAAACAAATAAAGTTACTCAGGGATATTCTTACAATTTAATTTTATCGTGATATTTAAGCAATTAAACTAAAATATTCGTTTTTAGTTCCAGATAAATTTAACATCGTTTCTACTCAGGAAAAAATGCTAGAATCAAACTTATTAAATAAATTTAATAAACAAATAAAGTTACTCAGGGATATTCTTACAATTTAATTTTATCGTGATATTTAAACAAGAAAACTAAAATATTCGTTTCTAGTTCCAGAAAAATTAAAACATCGTTACTCCTCAGGCAAAAATGCTAGAATCGAACTTATTAAATAAATTTTTTAAACAAATAAAGTTACTCAGGGATATTCTTACAATTTAATTTTATCGTGATATTTAAGCAAGAAAACTAATATATCGTTTTTAGTTCCAGAAAAATTTAAACATCGTTACTTGTCAGGAAAAAATGCTAGAATCAAACTTATTAAATAAATTTAATAAACAAATAAAGTTACTCAGGGATATTCTTACAATTTAATTTTATCATGATATTTAACCGAGAAAACTAAAACATTCGTTTCTAGTTCCAAAATAATAAAATCATCGTTACTCGTCAGGAAAAAATGCTAGAATCGAACTTATTAAATAAATTTAATAAACAAATAAAGTTACTCAGGGATATTCTTACAATTTAATTTTATCGTGATATTTAAACAAGAAAACTAAAATATTCGTTTCTAGTTCCAGAAAAATTAAAACATCGTTACTCTTCAGGCAAAAATGCTAGAATCGAACTTATTAAATAAATTTATTACGAAAATAAAGTTACTCAGGGATATTCTTACAATTTAATTTTATCGTGATATTTAAGCGAGAAAACTAAAATATTCGCTTCTAGTTCCAAAATAATAAAAACATCGTTACTCGTCAGGAAAAAATGCTAGAATCAAACTTATTAAATAAATTTAATACACAAATAAAGTTACTCAGGGATATTCTTACAATTTACTTTTATCGTGATATTTAAACAAGAAAACTAAAATATTCGTTTCTAGGTCCAGAAAAATTTAACATCGTTTCTCCTCAGGAAATAATGCTAGAATCAAACTTATTAAATAAATTTAATAAACAAATAAGGGATATTCTTACAATTTAATTTTATCGTTATATTTAAGCAAGAAAACTAAAATATCGTTTTTAGTTCCAGAAAAATTTAAATATCGTTTCTCCTCAGGACAAAATGCTAGAATCAAACTTATTAAATAAATTTAATAAACAAATTATGTTACTCAAGGGATATTGTTACAATTTAATTTTATCGTGTTATTTAAGCGAGAAAACTAAAATATTCGTTTCTAGTTCAAAAATAATAAAAACTTCGTTACTCGTCAGGAAAAAATGCTAGAATCAAACTTATTAATTAAATTTAATACGAAAATAAAGTTACTCAGGGATATTCTTACAATTTAATTTTATTATGATATTTAAGCGAGAAAACTAAAATATTCGTTTCTAGTTCCAAAATAATAAAAACTTCGTTACTCGTCAGGAAAAAATGATAGAATAAAACTTATTAAATAAATTTAATAAACAAATAAAGTTACTCAGGGATATTTTTATAATTTAATTTTTCGTGATATTTAAGAAAGAAAACTAAAATATTCGTTTCTAGTTCCAAAATAATAAAAACATCGTTACTCGTCAGGAAAAAATGCTAGAATCAAACTTATTAAATAAATTTAATACACAAATAAAGTTACTCAGGGATATTCTTACAATTTACTTTTATCGTGATATTTAAACAAGAAAACTAAAATATTCGTTTCTAGGTCCAGAAAAATTTAACATCGTTTCTCCTCAGGAAATAATGCTAGAATCAAACTTATTAAATAAATTTAATAAACAAATAAGGGATATTCTTACAATTTAATTTTATCGTTATATTTAAGCAAGAAAACTAAAATATCGTTTTTAGTTCCAGAAAAATTTAAATATCGTTTCTCCTCAGGACAAAATGCTAGAATCAAACTTATTAAATAAATTTAATAAACAAATTATGTTACTCAAGGGATATTGTTACAATTTAATTTTATCGTGTTATTTAAGCGAGAAAACTAAAATATTCGTTTCTAGTTCAAAAATAATAAAAACTTCGTTACTCGTCAGGAAAAAATGCTAGAATCAAACTTATTAATTAAATTTAATACGAAAATAAAGTTACTCAGGGATATTCTTACAATTTAATTTTATTATGATATTTAAGCGAGAAAACTAAAATATTCGTTTCTAGTTCCAAAATAATAAAAACTTCGTTACTCGTCAGGAAAAAATGATAGAATAAAACTTATTAAATAAATTTAATAAACAAATAAAGTTACTCAGGGATATTTTTATAATTTAATTTTTCGTGATATTTAAGAAAGAAAACTAAAATATCGTTTTTAGTTCCAGAAAAATTTAAATATCGTTTCTCCTCAGGAAAAAATGCTAGAATCAAACTTATTAAATAAATTTAATAAACAAATAAAGTTACTCAGGGATATTCTTACAATTTAATTTTATCATGATATTTAAGCGAGAAAAATAAAATATTCTTTTCTAGTTCCAAAATACTTAAAACTTCGTTACTCGCCAGGAAAAAATGCTAGAATCGAACTTATTAAAAAAATCTAATAAACAAATAAAGTTACTCAGGGATATTCTTACATTTTAATTTTATCATGATATTTAAGCGAGAAAACTAAAACATTCGTTTCTAGTTCCAAAATAATAAAAACATCGTTACTCGTCAGGAAAAAATGCTAGAATCGAACTTATTAAATAAATTTAATAAACAAATAAAGTTACTCAGGGATATTCTTACAATTTAATTTTATCGTGATATTTAAGCGAGAAAACTAAATCATTCATTTCCAGTTCCAAAATAATAAAAACATCGTTTCTCCTCAGGAAAAAATGCTAGAATTAAACTTATTAAACAAATTTAATACACAAATAAAGTTACTCAGGTATATTCTTACAATTTAATTTTATAGTGATATTTAAGCATGAAAACTAAAACATTCGTTTCTAGTTCCAAAATAATAAAATCATCGTTACTCGTCAGGAAAAAATGCTAGCATCAAACTTTTTAAATAAATGTAATACGAAAATAAAGTTACTCAGGGATATTCTTACAATTTAATTTTATCATGATATTTAAAAGAGAAAACTAAAATATTCGTATCTATTTCCAAAATACCAAAACTTGGTTACTCGTCAGGAAAAAATGCTAGAATCAAACTTATTAAATAAATTTAATAAACAAATAAAGTTACTCAGGGATTTTTTTACAATTTAATTTTATCGTGATATTTAAGCAAGAAAACTAAAATATTCGTTTTTAGTTCCAGAAAAATTTAAACATCGTTTCTCCTCAGGAAAAATGATAGAATCAAACTTATTAAATAAATTTAATAAACAAATAAAGTTACTCTGGGATATTCTTACAATTTAATTATCGTGATATTTATGCGAGAAACCTAAAATATTCTTTTCTAGTTCCAAAATAATAAAAACATCGTTACTCGTCAGGAAAAAATGCTAGAATCAAACTTATTAAATAAATTTAATACACAAATAAAGTTACTCTGGGATATTCTTACAATTTAATTTTATCGTGATATTTAAGCGAGAAACCTAAAATATTCGTTTCTAGTTCCAAAATAATAAAAACATCGTTACTCGTCAAGAAAAAATGCTAGAATCGAACTTATTAAATAAATTTAATAAACAAATAAAGTTACTCAGGGATATTCTTACAATTTAATTTTATCGTGATATTTAAGCAATTAAACTAAAATATTCGTTTTTAGTTCCAGATAAATTTAACATCGTTTCTACTCAGGAAAAAATGCTAGAATCAAACTTATTAAATAAATTTAATAAACAAATAAAGTTACTCAGGGATATTCTTACAATTTAATTTTATCATGATATTTAACCGAGAAAACTAAAACATTCGTTTCTAGTTCCAAAATAATAAAATCATCGTTACTCGTCAGGAAAAAATGCTAGAATCGAACTTATTAAATAAATTTAATAAACAAATAAAGTTACTCAGGGATATTCTTACAATTTAATTTTATCGTGATATTTAAGCAAGAAAACTAATATATCGTTTTTAGTTCCAGAAAAATTTAAACATCGTTACTCGTCAGGAAAAAATGCTAGAATCAAACTTATTAAATAAATTTAATAAACAAATAAAGTTACTCAGGGATATTCTTACAATTTAATTTTATCATGATATTTAACCGAGAAAACTAAAACATTCGTTTCTAGTTCCAAAATAATAAAATCATCGTTACTCGTCAGGAAAAAATGCTAGAATCGAACTTATTAAATAAATTTAATAAACAAATAAAGTTACTCAGGGATATTCTTACAATTTAATTTTATCGTGATATTTAAACAAGAAAACTAAAATATTCGTTTCTAGTTCCAGAAAAATTAAAACATCGTTACTCCTCAGGCAAAAATGCTAGAATCGAACTTATTAAATAAATTTATTACGAAAATAAAGTTACTCAGGGATATTCTTACAATTTAATTTTATCATGATATTTAAGCGAGAAAACTAAAATATTCGTTTCTAGTTCCAAAATAATAAAAACATCGTTACTCGTCAGGAAAAAATGCTAGAATCGAACTTATTAAATAAATTTTTTAAACAAATAAAGTTACTCAGGGATATTCTTACAATTTAATTTTATCGTGATATTTAAGCAAGAAAACTAAAATATCGTTTTTAGTTCCAGAAAAATTTAAACATCGTTACTCGTCAGGAAAAAATGCTAGAATCAAACTTATTAAATAAATTTAATAAACAAATAAAGTTACTCAGGGATATTCTTACAATTTAATTTTATCATGATATTTAACCGAGAAAACTAAAACATTCGTTTCTAGTTCCAAAATAATAAAATCATCGTTACTCGTCAGGAAAAAATGCTAGCATCAAACTTTTTAAATAAATGTAATACGAAAATAAAGTTACTCAGGGATAATCTTACAATTTAATTTTATCATGATATTTAAAAGAGAAAACTAAAATATTCGTATCTAGTTCCAAAATACCAAAACTTGGTTACTCGTCAGGAAAAAATGCTAGAATCAAACTTATTAAATAAATTTAATAAACAAATAAAGTTACTCTGGGATATTCTTACAATTTAATTTTATCGTGATATTTAAGCGAGAAACCTAAAATATTCGTTTCTAGTTCCAAAATAATAAAAACATCGTTACTCGTCAAGAAAAAATGCTAGAATCGAACTTATTAAATAAATTTAATAAACAAATAAAGTTACTCAGGGATATTCTTACAATTTAATTTTATCGTGATATTTAAGCAATTAAACTAAAATATTCGTTTTTAGTTCCAGATAAATTTTAACATCGTTTCTACTCAGGAAAAAATGCTAGAATCAAACTTGTAAAATAAATTTAATACACAAATAAAGTTACTCCAATTTTATCGTGATATTTAAGCTAGAAAACTAAAATATTCGTTTCTGGTTCCAAAATAATAAAAACATCGTTACTCGTCAGGAAAAAATGCTAGAATCGAACTTATTAAAAAAATCTAATAAACAAATAAAGTTACTCAGGGATATTCTTATATTTTAATTTTATCGTGATATTTAAATATCTTGCTTAAGCAAGAAAACTAAAATATTCGTTTTTAGTTCCAGAAAAATTTAAACATCGTTTCTCCTCAGGAAAAAATGATAGAATCAAACTTATTAAATAAATTTAATAAACAAATAAAGTTACTCAGGGATATTCTTACAATTTAATTTTATCATGATATTTAAGCGAGAAAACTAAAATATTCTTTTCTGGTTCCAAAATAATAAAAACACCGTTACTCACCAAGAAAAAATGCTAGAATCGAACTTATTAAAAAAATCTAATAAACAATTAAAGTTAGTCAGGGATATTCTTACATTTTAATTTTATCATGATATTTAAGCATGAAAACTAAAATATCGTTTTTAGTTCCAGAAAAATTTAAATAGCGTTTCTCCTCAGGAAAAAAGGCTACAATCAAACTTATTAAATAAATTTAATAAACAAATAAAGTTACTCAGGAAAAAATGCTAGAATCAAACTTGTAAAATAAATTTAATACACAAATAAAGTTACTCCAATTTTATCGTGATATTTAAGCTAGAAAACTAAAATATTCGTTTCTGGTTCCAAAATAATAAAAACATCGTTACTCGTCAGGAAAAAATGCTAGAATCGAACTTATTAAAAAAATCTAATAAACAAATAAAGTTACTCAGGGATATTCTTATATTTTAATTTTATCGTGATATTTAAATATCTTGCTTAAGCAAGAAAACTAAAATATTCGTTTTTAGTTCCAGAAAAATTTAAACATCGTTTCTCCTCAGGAAAAAATGATAGAATCAAACTTATTAAATAAATTTAATAAACAAATAAAGTTACTCAGGGCTATTCTTACAATTTAATTTTATCGTGATATTTAAGCGAGAAAACTAAAATAATCTTTTCTAGTTCCAAAATTATAAAAACCTCGTTAGTCGTCAGGAATAAATGCTAGAATCAAACTTATTAAATAAATTTAATACGAAAATAAAGTTACTCAGGGATATTCTTACAATTTAATTTTATCATGATATTTAAGCGAGAAAACTAAAGTATTCGTTTCTAGTTCCAAAATATTAAAAACTTCGTTACTCGTCAGGAAAAAATGCTAGAATTAAACTTATTAAATAAATTTAATAAACAAATAAAGTTACTCAGGGATATTCTTACAATTTTTTATTTTATCGTGATTTTAAACAAGAAAACTAAAATATTCGTTTTTAGTTCCAGAAAAATTTAAACATCGTTTCTCCTCAGGAAAAAATGATAGAATCAAACTTATTAAATAAATTTAATAAACAAATAAAGTTACTCAGGGATATTCTTACAATTTAATTTTATCGTGATATTTAAGCGAGAAAACTAAAATATTCTTTTCTAGTTCCAAAATTATAAAAACCGTTACTTGTCACGAAAAAATGCTAGAATCAAACTTATTAAATAAATTTAATAAACAAATAAAGTTACTCTGGGATATTCTTACAATTTAATTATCGTGATATTTATGCGAGAAACCTAAAATATTCTTTTCTAGTTCCAAAATAATAAAAACATCGTTTCTCCTCAGGTAAAAATGCTAGAATCAAACTTATTAAATAAATTTAATAAACAATAAAGTTACTCAGGGATAATCTTACAATTTAATTTTATCATGATATTTAAGCGAGAAAACTAAAACATTCGTTTCTAGTTCCAAAATAATAAAATCATCGTTACTCGTCAGGAAAAAATGCTAGCATCAAACTTTTTAAATAAATGTAATACGAAAATAAAGTTACACAGGGATATTCTTACAATTTAATTTTATCATGATATTTAAAAGAGAAAACTAAAATATTCGTATCTAGTTCCAAAATACCAAAACTTGGTTACTCGTCAGGAAAAAATGCTAGAATCAAACTTATTAAATAAATTTAATAAACAAATAAAGTTACTCAGGGATTTTTTTACAATTTAATTTTATCGTGATATTTAAGCAAGAAAACTAAAATATTCGTTTTTAGTTCCAGAAAAATTTAAACATCGTTTCTCCTCAGGAAAAATGATAGAATCAAACTTATTAAATAAATTTAATAAACAAATAAAGTTACTCTGGGATATTCTTACAATTTAATTATCGTGATATTTATGCGAGAAACCTAAAATATTCGTTTCTAGTTCCAAAATAATAAAAACATCGTTACTCGTCAGGAAAAAATGCTAGAATCAAACTTATTAAATAAATTTAATAAACAAATAAAGTTACTCAGGGATATTCTTACAATTTAATTTTATCGTGATATTTAAGCGAGAAACCTAAAATATTCGTTTCTAGTTCCAAAATAATAAAAACATCGTTACTCGTCAAGAAAAAATGCTAGAATCGAACTTATTAAATAAATTTAATAAACAAATAAAGTTACTCAGGGATATTCTTACAATTTAATTTTATCATGATATTTAAGCGAGAAAACTAAAATATTATTTTCTGGTTCCAAAATAATAAAAACACCGTTACTCGCCAAGAAAAAATGCTAGAATCGAACTTATTAAAAAAATCTAATAAACAATTAAAGTTAGTCAGGGATATTCTTACATTTTAATTTTATCATGATATTTAAGCATGAAAACTAAAATATCGTTTTTAGTTCCAGAAAAATTTAAACATCGTTTCTCCTCAGGAAAAAAGGCTACAATCAAACTTATTAAATAAATTTAATAAACAAATAAAGTTACTCAGGGATAATCTTACAATTTAATTTTATCATGATATTTAAGCGAGAAAACTAAAACATTCGTTTCTAGTTCCAAAATAATAAAATCATCGTTACTCGTCAGGAAAAAATGCTAGCATCAAACTTTTTAAATAAATGTAATACGAAAATAAAGTTACTCAGGGATATTCTTACAATTTAATTTTATCATGATATTTAAAAGAGAAAACTAAAATATTCGTATCTAGTTCCAAAATACCAAAACTTGGTTACTCGTCAGGAAAAAATGCTAGAATCAAACTTATTAAATAAATTTAATAAACAAATAAAGTTACTCAGGGATTTTTTTACAATTTAATTTTATCGTGATATTTAAGCAAGAAAACTAAAATATTCGTTTTTAGTTCCAGAAAAATTTAAACATCGTTTCTCCTCAGGAAAAATGATAGAATCAAACTTATTAAATAAATTTAATAAACAAATAAAGTTACTCTGGGATATTCTTACAATTTAATTATCGTGATATTTATGCGAGAAACCTAAAATATTCTTTTCTAGTTCCAAAATAATAAAAACATCGTTACTCGTCAGGAAAAAATGCTAGAATCAAACTTATTAAATAAATTTAATACACAAATAAAGTTACTCAGGGATATTCTTACAATTTAATTTTATCGTGATATTTAAGCGAGAAACCTAAAATATTCGTTTCTAGTTCCAAAATAATAAAAACATCGTTACTCGTCAAGAAAAAATGCTAGAATCGAACTTATTAAATAAATTTAATAAACAAATAAAGTTACTCAGGGATATTCTTACAATTTAATTTTATCGTGATATTTAAGCAATTAAACTAAAATATTCGTTTTTAGTTCCAGATAAATTTAACATCGTTTCTACTCAGGAAAAAATGCTAGAATCAAACTTATTAAATAAATTTAATAAACAAATAAAGTTACTAAGGGATATTCATACAATTCAATTTTATCGTGATATTTAAGCGAGAAAACTAAAATATTCGTTTCTAGTTCCAAAATAATAAAAACATCGTTACTCGTCAGGAAAAAATGCTAGAATCGAACTTATTAAATAAATTTAATAAACAAATAAAGTTACTCAGGGATATTCTTACAATTTAATTTTATCGTGATATTTAAGCAAGAAAACTAAAATATTTGTTTTTAGTTCCAGAAAAATTTAAACATCGTTTCTCCTCAGGAAAAAATGCAAGAATCAAACTTATTAAATAAATTTAATAAACAAATAAAGTTACTCAGGGATATTCTTACAATTTAATTTTATCGTGATATTTAAACAAGAAAACTAAAATATTCGTTTCTAGTTCCAGAAAAATTAAAACATCGTTACTCCTCAGGCAAAAATGCTAGAATCGAACTTATTAAATAAATTTAATACGAAAATAAAGTTACTCAGGGATATTCTTACAATTTAATTTTATCATGATATTTAAGCGAGAAAACTAAAATATTCGTTTCTAGTTCCAAAATAATAAAAACATCGTTACTCGTCAGGAAAAAATGCTAGAATCGAACTTATTAAATAAATTTAATAAACAAATAAAGTTACTCAGGGATATTCTTACAATTTAATTTTATCGTGATATTTAAGCAAGAAAACTAAAATATCGTTTTTAGTTCCAGAAAAATTTAAACATCGTTACTCGTCAGGAAAAAATGCTAGAATCAAACTTATTAAATAAATTTAATAAACAAATAAAGTTACTCAGGGATATTCTTACATTTTAATTTTATCATGATATTTAAGCGAGAAAACTAAAACATTCGTTTCTAGTTCCAAAATAATAAAAACATCGTTACTCGTCAGGAAAAAATGCTAGAATCGAACTTATTAAATAAATTTAATAAACAAATAAAGTTACTCAGGGATATTCTTACAATTTAATTTTATCGTGATATTTAAGCGAGAAAACTAAAACATTCATTTCCAGTTCCAAAATAATAAAAACATCGTTTCTCCTCAGGAAAAAATGCTAGAATTAAACTTATTAAACAAATTTAATACACAAATAAAGTTACTCAGGGATATTCTTACAATTTAATTTTATCATGATATTTATGCGAGAAACCTAAAATATTCTTTTCTAGTTCCAAAATAATAAAAACATCGTTACTCGTCAGGAAAAAATGCTAGAATCAAACTTATTAAATAAATTTAATAAACAAATAAAGTTACTCAGGGATATTCTTACAATTTAATTTTATCGTGATATTTAAGCGAGAAACCTAAAATATTCGTTTCTAGTTCCAAAATAATAAAAACATCGTTACTCGTCAAGAAAAAATGCTAGAATCGAACTTATTAAATAAATTTAATAAACAAATAAAGTTACTCAGGGATATTCTTACAATTTAATTTTATCGTGATATTTAAGCTAGAAAACTAAAATATTCGTTTCTGGTTCCAAAATAATAAAAACATCGTTACTCGTCAGGAAAAAATGCTAGAATCGAACTTATTAAAAAAATCTAATAAACAAATAAAGTTACTCAGGGATATTCTTATATTTTAATTTTATCGTGATATTTAAATATCTTGCTTAAGCAAGAAAACTAAAATATTCGTTTTTAGTTCCAGAAAAATTTAAACATCGTTTCTCCTCAGGAAAAAATGATAGAATCAAACTTATTAAATAAATTTAATAAACAAATAAAGTTACTCAGGGATATTCTTACAATTTAATTTTATCATGATATTTAAGCGAGAAAACTAAAATATTCTTTTCTGGTTCCAAAATAATAAAAACACCGTTACTCGCCAAGAAAAAATGCTAGAATCGAACTTATAAAAAAAATCTAATAAACAATTAAAGATAGTCAGGGATATTCTTACATTTTTATTTTATCATGATATTTAAGCATGAAAACTAAAATATCGTTTTTAGTTCCAGAAAAATTTAAATATCGTATCTCCTCAGGAAAAAAGGCTACAATCAAACTTATTAAATAAATTTAATAAACAAATAAAGTTACTCAGGGATAATCTTACAATTTAATTTTATCATGATATTTAAGCGAGAAAACTAAAACATTCATTTCTAGTTCCAAAATAATAAAATCATCGTTACTCGTCAGGAAAAAATGCTAGCATCAAACTTTTTAAATAAATGTAATACGAAAATAAAGTTACTCAGGGATATTCTGACAATTTAATTTTATCATGATATTTAAAAGAGAAAACTAAAAAATTCGTATCTAGTTCCAAAATACCAAAACTTGGTTACTCGTCAGGAAAAAATGCTAGAATCAAACTTATTAAATAAATTTAATAAACAAATAAAGTTACTCAGGGATTTTTTTACAATTTAATTTTATCGTGATATTTAAGCAAGAAAACTAAAATATTCGTTTTTAGTTCCAGAAAAATTTAAACATCGTTTCTCCTCAGGAAAAATGATAGAATCAAACTTATTAAATAAATTTAATAAACAAATAAAGTTACTCTGGGATATTCTTACAATTTAATTATCGTGATATTTATGCGAGAAACCTAAAATATTCTTTTCTAGTTCCAAAATAATAAAAACATCGTTACTCGTCAGGAAAAAATGCTAGAATCAAACTTATTAAATAAATTTAATACACAAATAAAGTTACTCAGGGATATTCTTACAATTTAATTTTATCGTGATATTTAAGCGAGAAACCTAAAATATTCGTTTCTAGTTCCAAAATAATAAAAACATCGTTACTCGTCAAGAAAAATGCTAGAATCGAACTTATTAAATAAATTTAATAAACAAATAAAGTTACTCAGGGACATTCTTACAATTTAATTTTATAGTGATATTTAAGCAATTAAACTAAAATATTCGTTTTTAGTTCCAGATAAATTTTAACATCGTTTCTACTCAGGAAAAAATGCTAGAATCAAACTTATAAAATAAATTTAATACACAAATAAAGTTACTCCAATTTTATCGTGATATTTAAGCTAGAAAACTAAAATATTCGTTTCTGGTTCCAAAATAATAAAAACATCGTTACTCGTCAGGAAAAAATGCTAGAATCGAACTTATTAAAAAAATCTAATAAACAAATAAAGTTACTCAGGGATATTCTTATATTTTAATTTTATCGTGATATTTAAATATCTTGCTTAAGCAAGAAAACTAAAATATTCGTTTTTAGTTCCAGAAAAATTTAAACATCGTTTCTCCTCAGGAAAAAATGATAGAATCAAACTTATTAAATAAATTTAATAAACAAATAAAGTTACTCAGGGATATTCTTACAATTTAATTTTATCGTGATATTTAAGCGAGAAAACTAAAATAATCTTTTCTAGTTCCAAAATTATAAAAACCTCGTTAGTCGTCAGGAATAAATGCTAGAATCAAACTTATTAAATAAATTTAATACGAAAATAAAGTTACTCAGGGATATTCTTACAATTTAATTTTATCATGATATTTAAGCGAGAAAACTAAAGTATTCGTTTCTAGTTCCAAAATAATAAAAACTTCGTTTCTCGTCAGGAAAAAATGCTAGAATTAAACTTATTAAATAAATTTAATAAACAAATAAAGTTACTCAGGGATATTCTTACAATTTAATTTTATCGTGATTTTAAGCAAGAAAACTAAAATATTCGTTTTTAGTTCCAGAAAAATTTAAACATCGTTTCTCCTCAGGAAAAAATGATAGAATCAAACTTATTAAATAAATTTAATAAACAAATAAAGTTACTCAGGGATATTCTTACAATTTAATTTTATCGTGATATTTAAGCGAGAAAACTAAAATATTCTTTTCTAGTTCCAAAATTATAAAAACCGTTACTTGTCACGAAAAAATGCTAGAATCAAACTTATTAAATAAATTTAATACACAAATAAAGTTACTCAGGGATATTCTTACAATTTAATTTTATCGTGATATTTAAGCAAGAAAACTAAAATATTCGTTTTTAGTTCCAGATAAATTTAAACATCGTTTCTCCTCAGAAAAAAATGCTAGAATCAAACTTATTAAATAAATTTAATAAACAAATAATGTTACTCAGGGATATTCTTACAATTTAATTTTGTCGTGATATTTAAGCAAGAAAACTAAAATATCGTTTTTAGTTCCAGAAAAATTTAAATATCGTTTCTCCTCAGGTAAAAATGCGAGAATCAAACTTATTAAATAAATTTAATAAACAAATAAAGTTACTCAGGGATAATCTTACAATTTAATTTTATCATGATATTTAAGCGAGAAAACTAAAACATTCGTTTCTAGTTCCAAAATAATAAAATCATCGTTACTCGTCAGGAAAAAATGCTAGCATCAAACTTTTTAAATAAATGTAATACGAAAATAAAGTTACTCAGGGATATTCTTACAATTTAATTTTATCATGATATTTAAAAGAGAAAACTAAAATATTCGTATCTAGTTCCAAAATACCAAAACTTGGTTACTCGTCAGGAAAAAATGCTAGAATCAAACTTATTGAATAAATTTAATAAACAAATAAAGTTACTCAGGGATTTTTTTACAATTTAATTTTATCGTGATATTTAAGCAAGAAAACTAAAATATTCGTTTTTAGTTCCAGAAAAATTTAAACATCGTTTCTCCTCAGGAAAAATGATAGAATCAAACTTATTAAATAAATTTAATAAACAAATAAAGTTACTCTGGGATATTCTTACAATTTAATTATCGTGATATTTATGCGAGAAACCTAAAATATTCTTTTCTAGTTCCAAAATAATAAAAACATCGTTACTCGTCAGGAAAAAATGCTAGAATCGAACTTATTAAATAAATTTAATAAACAAATAAAGTTACTCAGGGATATTCTTACAATTTAATTTTGTCGTGATATTTAAACAAGAAAACTAAAATATTCGTTTCTAGTTCCAAAATAATAAAAACATCGTTACTCGTCAGGAAAAAATGCTAGAATCAAACTTATTAAATAAATTTAATACGAAAATAAAGTTACTATTATTTAATTTTATCATGATATTTAAGCGAGAAAACTAAAGTATTCGTTTCTAGTTCCAAAATAATAAAAACTTCGTTACTCGTCAGGAAAAAATGCTAGAATTAAACTTATTAAATAAATTTAATAAACAAATAAAGTTACTCAGGGATATTCTTACAATTTAATTTTATCGTGATATTTAAGCAAGAAAACTAAAATATTCGTTTTTAGTTCCAGAAAAATTTAAACATCGTTTCTCCTCAGGAAAAAATTTAATAAACAAATAAAGTTACTCAGGGATATTCCTACAATTTAATTTTATCGTGATATTTAAGCGAGAAAACTAAAATATTCTTTTCTAGTTCCAAAATAATAAAAACATCGTTACCCGTCAGGAAAAAATGCTAGAATCGAACTTATTAAATAAATTTAATAAACAAATAAAGTTACTCAGGGATATTCTTACAATTTAATTTTATCATGATATTTAAGCGAGAAAACTAAAATATTCGTTTCTAGTTCCAAAATAATAAAAACATCGTTACCCGTCATGAAAAAATGCTAGAATCGAACTTATTAAATAAATTTAATAAACAAATAAAGCTACTAGGGATATTCTTAAAATTCAATTTTATCGTGATATTTAAGCGAGAAAACTAAAATATTCGTTTCTAGTTCCAAAATAATAAAAACATCGTTACCCGTCAGGAAAAAATGCTAGAATCGAACTTATTAAATAAATTTAATAAACAAATAAAGTTACTCAGGGATATTCTTACAATTTAATTTTATCATGATATTTAAGCGAGAAAACTAAAACATTCATTTTTAGTTCCAGAAAAATTAAAACATCGTTACTCGTCAGGAAAAAATGCTAGAATCAAACTTATTAAATAAATTTAATACGAAAATAAAGTTACTCAGGGATATTCTTACAATTTAATTTTATCATGATATTTAAGCGAGAAAACTAAAATATTCGTTTCTAGTTCCAAAATAATAAAAACATCGTTACTCTTCAGGAAAAAATTCTAGAATCGAACTTATTAAAAAATCTAATAAACAAATAAAGTTACTCAGGGATATTCTTACATTTTAATTTTATCGTGATATTTAAGCAAGAAAACTAAAATATTCGTTTTAGTTCCAGAAAAATTTAAACATCGTTTCTCCTCATGAAAAAATGCTAGAATGAAACTTATTAAACAAATTTAATAAACAAATAAAGTTACTCAGGGAAATTCTTACAATTTAATTTTATCCTGATATTTAAGCGAAAAAACTAAAATATTCGCTTCTAGTTCCAAAATAATAAAAACATCGTTACTCGTCAGGAAAAAATGCTAGAATCAAACTTATTAAATAAATTTAATACACAAATAAAGCTACTCAGGGATATTCTTACAATTTAATTTTATCGTGATATTTAAGCAAGAAAACTAAAATATTCGTTTTTAGTTCCAGAAAAATTTAAACATCGTTTCTCTTCAGGAAAAAATGCTAAAATCAAACTTATTAAATAAATTTAATACACAAATAATGTTACTCAGGAATATTCTTACAATTTAATTTTATCGTGATATTTAAGCAAGAAAACTAAAATATCGTTTTTGGTTCCATAAAAATTTAAATATCGTTTCTCCTCAGGAAAAAATGCTAGAATCAATCTTATTAATTAAATTTAATAAACAAATAATGTTACTCAGGGATATTCTTAGAATTTAATTTTATCGTCATATTTAAGCAAGAAAACTAAAATATCGTTTTTAGTTGCAGAAAAATTTAAAAATCGTTACTCGTCAGGAAAAAATGCTAGAATCAAACTTATTAATTAAATTTAATACGAAAATAAAGTTACTCAGGGATATTCTTACAATTTAATTTTATCATGATATTTAAGCGAGAAAACTAAAATATTCGTTTCTAGTTCCAAAATAATAAAAACTTCGTTACTCGTCAGGAAAAAATGCTAGAATCAAACTTATTAAATAAATTTAATACGAAAATATAGTTACTCATTTAATTTTATCATGATATTTAAGCGAGAAAACTAAAATATTCGTTTCTAGTTCCAAAATAATAAAAACTTCGTTACTCGTCAGGAAAAAATGCTAGAATCAAACTTATTAAATAAATTTAATACGAAAATAAAGTTACTCAGGGATATTCTTACAATTTAATTTTATCATGATATTTAAGCGAGAAAACTAAAACATTCGTTTCTAGGTCCAAAATAATAAAAACATCGTTACTCGTCAGGAAAAAATTCTAGAATCGAACTTATTAAAAAAATCTAATAAACAAATAAAGTTACTCAGGGATATTCTTACATTTTAATTTTATCATGATATTTAAGCAAGAAAACTAAAATATTCGTTTCTAATTCCAAAATAATAAAAACATCGTTATTCGTCAGGAAAAAATACTAGAATCGAACTTATTAAAAAAATCTAATAAACAAATAAAGTTACTCAGGGATATTCTTACATTTTAATTTTATCATGATATTTAAGCAAGAAAACTAAAATATTCGTTTTTAGTTCCAATAATATTTAAACATCGTTTCTCCACAGGAAAAAATGCTAGAATGAAACTTATTAAACAAATCTAATAAACAAATAAAGTTACTCAGGGAAATTCTTACAATTTAATTTTATCGTGATATTTAAGCGAGAAAACTAAAATATTAGCTTCTAGTTCCAAAATAATAAAAACATCGTTACTCGTCAGGAAAATATGCTAGAATCAAACTTATTAAATAAATTTAATACACAAATAAAGTTACTCAGGGATATTCTTACAATTTAATTTTATCGTGATATTTAAACAAAAAAACTAATATATTCGTTTCTAGGTCCAGAAAAATTTAACATCGTTTCTCCTCAGGAAATAATGCTAGAATCAAACTTATTAAATAAATTTAATAAACAAATAATGTTACTCAGGGATATTCTTACAATTTAATTTTATCGTGATATTTAAGCAAGAAAACTAAAATATCGTTTTTAGTTCCAGAAAAATTTAAATATCGTTTCTCCTCAGGACAAAATGCTAGAATCAAACTTATTAAATAAATTTAATAAACAAATTATGTTACTCAGGGATATTGTTACAATTTAATTTTATCGTGCTATTTAAGCGAGAAAACTAAAATATTCGTTTCTAGTTCCAAAATAATAAAAACTTCGTTACTCGTCAGGAAAAAATGCTAGAATCAAACTTATTTATTAAATTTAATACGAAAATAAAGTTACTCAGGGATATTCTTACAATTTAATTTTATCATGATATTTAAGCGAGAAAACTAAAATATCGTTTTTAGTTCCAGAAAAATTTAAATATCGTTTCTCCTCAGGAAAAAATGCTAGAATCAAACTTATTAAATAAATTTAATAAACAAATAAAGTTACTCAGGGATATTCTTAAAATTCGATTTTATCGTGATATTTAAGCGAGAAAACTAAAATATTCGTTTCTAGTTCCAAAATAATAAAAACATCGTTACTCTTCAGGAAAAAATGCTAGAATCAAACTTATTAATTAAATTTAATACACAAATACTCAGGGATATTCTTACAATTTAATTTTATCGTGATAATTAAGCAAGAAAACTAAAATATTCGTTTTTAGTTACAGAAAAATTTAAACATCGTTTCTCTTCAGGAAAAAATGCTAAAATCAAACTTATTAAATAAATTTAATAAACAAATAATGTTACTCAGGGATATTCTTACAATTTAATTTTATCGTGATATTTAAGCAAGAAAACTAAAATACCGTTTTTAGTTCCATAAAAATTTAAAAATCGTTACTCGTCAGGAAAAAATGCTAGAATCAAACTTATTAATTAAATTTAATACGAAAATAAAGTTACTCAGGGATATTCTTACAATTTAATTTTATCATGATATTTAAGCGAGAAAACTAAAATATTCGTTTCTAGTTCCAAAATAATAAAAACTTCGTTACTCGTCAGGAAAAAATGCTAGAATCAAACTTATTAAATAAATTTAATACGAAAATATAGTTACTCATTTAATTTTATCATGATATTTAAGCGAGAAAACTAAAATATTCGTTTCTAGTTCCAAAATAATAAAAACTTCGTTACTCGTCAGGAAAAAATGCTAGAATCAAACTTATTAAATAAATTTAATACGAAAATAAAGTTACTCAGGGATATTCTTACAATTTAATTTTATCATGATATTTAAGCGAGAAAACTAAAACATTCGTTTCTAGGTCCAAAATAATAAAAACATCGTTACTCGTCAGGAAAAAATTCTAGAATCGAACTTATTAAAAAAATCTAATAAACAAATAAAGTTACTCAGGGATATTCTTACATTTTAATTTTATCATGATATTTAAGCAAGAAAACTAAAATATTCGTTTCTAATTCCAAAATAATAAAAACATCGTTATTCGTCAGGAAAAAATACTAGAATCGAACTTATTAAAAAAATCTAATAAACAAATAAAGTTACTCAGGGATATTCTTACATTTTAATTTTATCATGATATTTAAGCAAGAAAACTAAAATATTCGTTTTTAGTTCCAATAATATTTAAACATCGTTTCTCCACAGGAAAAAATGCTAGAATGAAACTTATTAAACAAATCTAATAAACAAATAAAGTTACTCAGGGAAATTCTTACAATTTAATTTTATCGTGATATTTAAGCGAGAAAACTAAAATATTCGCTTCTAGTTCCAAAATAATAAAAACATCGTTACTCGTCAGGAAAATATGCTAGAATCAAACTTATTAAATAAATTTAATACACAAATAAAGTTACTCAGGGATATTCTTACAATTTAATTTTATCGTGATATTTAAACAAAAAAACTAATATATTCGTTTCTAGGTCCAGAAAAATTTAACATCGTTTCTCCTCAGGAAATAATGCTAGAATCAAACTTATTAAATAAATTTAATAAACAAATAATGTTACTCAGGGATATTCCTACAATTTAATTTTATCGTGATATTTAAGCAAGAAAACTAAAATATCGTTTTTAGTTACAGAAAAATTTAAATATCGTTTCTCCTCAGGACAAAATGCTAGAATCAAACTTATTAAATAAATTTAATAAACAAATTATGTTACTCAGGGATATTGTTACAATTTAATTTTATCGTGCTATTTAAGCGAGAAAACTAAAATATTCGTTTCTAGTTCCAAAATAATAAAAACTTCGTTACTCGTCAAGAAAAAATGCTAGAATCAAACTTATTTATTAAATTTAATACGAAAATAAAGTTACTCAGGGATATTCTTACAATTTAATTTTATCATGATATTTAAGCGAGAAAACTAAAATATCGTTTTTAGTTCCAGAAAAATTTAAATATCGTTTCTCCTCAGGAAAAAATGCTAGAATCAAACTTATTAAATAAATTTAATAAACAAATAAAGTTACTCAGGGATATTCTTAAAATTCGATTTTATCGTGATATTTAAGCGAGAAAACTAAAATATTCGTTTCTAGTTCCAAAATAATAAAAACATCGTTACTCTTCAGGAAAAAATGCTAGAATCAAACTTATTAATTAAATTTAATACACAAATACTCAGGGATATTCTTACAATTTAATTTTATCGTGATATTTAAGCAAGAAAACTAAAATACCGTTTTTAGTTCCATAAAAATTTAAATATCGTTTCTCCTCAGGAAAAAATGCTAGAATCAATCTTATTAAATAAATTTAATAAACAAATAGTGTTACTCAGGGATATTCTTACAATTTAATTTTATCGTGATATTTAAGCAAGAAAACTAAAATATCGTTTTTAGTTCCAGAAAAATTTAAACATCGTTACTCGTCAGGAGAAAATGCTAGAATCAAACTTATTAATTAAATTTAATACGAAAATAAAGTTACTCAGGGATATTCTTACAATTTAATTTTATCGTGATATTTAAGCAAGAAAACTAAAATATTCGTTTTTAGTTCCAGAAAAATTTAAACATCGTTTCTCCTCAGGAAAAAATTTAATAAACAAATTAAGTTACTCAGGGATATTCTTACAATTTAATTTTATCATGATATTTAAGCGAGAAAACTAAAATATTCGTTTCTAGTTCCAAAATAATAAAAACATCGTTACCCGTCAAGAAAAAATGCTAGAATCGAACTTATTAAATAAATTTAATTAACAAATAAAGTTACTCAGGGACATTCTTACAATTTAATTTTATCGTGATATTTAAGCAAGAAAACTAAAATATTCGTTTCTAGTTCCAGAAAAATTAAAACATCGTTACTCCTCAGGCAAAAATGCTAGAATCGAACTTCTTAAATAAATTTAATAAACAAATAAGGTTACTCACGGATATTCTTACAATTTAATTTTATCGTGATATTTAAGCGAGAAAACTAAAACATTCATTTTTAGTTCCAAAATAATAAAAACATCGTTACTCGTCAGGAAAAAATGCTAGAATCAAACTTATTAAATAAATTTAATACGAAAATAAAGTTACTCAGGGAT
Organism: Pterostichus madidus; assembly: GCA_911728475.2. NCBI lineage: Eukaryota > Metazoa > Arthropoda > Insecta > Coleoptera > Carabidae > Pterostichus > Pterostichus madidus. The sequence goes on along the minus strand of OU452304.1, from coordinate 22,263,076 downwards.
ATTCTTACAATTTAATTTTATCATGATATTTAAGCGAGAAAACTAAAATATTCGTTTCTAGTTCCAAAATAATAAAAACATCGTTACTCGTCAGGAAAAAATTCTAGAATCGAACTTATTAAAAAATCTAATAAACAAATAAAGTTACTCAGGGATATTCTTACATTTTAATTTTATCGTGATATTTAAGCAAGAAAACTAAAATATTCGTTTTAGTTCCAGAAAAATTTAAACATCGTTTCTCCTCAGGAAAAAATGCTAGAATGAAACTTATTAAACAAATTTAATAAACAAATAAAGTTACTCAGGGAAATTCTTACATTTTAATTTTATCGTGATATTTAAGCGAAAAAACTAAAACATTCCTTTCTAGGTCCAAAATAATAAAAACATCGTTACTTGTCAGGAAAAAATGCTAGAATCAAACTTATTAAATAAATTTAATAAACAAATAAAGTTACTCAGGGATATTCTTACAATTTAATTTTATCGTGATATTTAAGCGAGAAAACTAAAATATTCTTTTCTAGTTCCAAAATAATAAAAACATCGTTACTTGTCAGGAAAAAATGCTAGAATCAAACTTATTAAATAAATTTAATAAACAAATAAAGTTACTCAGGTATATTCTTACAATTTAATTTTATCGTGATATTTAAGCGAGAAAACTAAAATATTCGTTTCTAGTTCCAAAATAATAAAAACATCGTTACTCGTCAGGAAAAAATGCTAGAATCAAACTTATTAAATAAATTTAATACAGAAATAAAGTTACTCAGGGATATTCTTACAATTTAATTTTATCGTGATATTTAAGCAAGAAAACTAAAATATCGTTTTTGGTTCCATAAAAATTTAAATAACGTTTCTCCTCAGGAAAAAATGCTAGAATGAAACTTATTAAATAAATTTAATAAACAAATAATGTTACTCAGGGATATTCTTAGAATTTAATTTTATCGTGATATTTAAGCAAGAAAACTAAAATATCGTTTTTAGTTCCAGAAAAATTTAAAAATCGTTACTCGTCACGAAAAAATGCTAGAATCAAACTTATTAATTAAATTTAATACGAAAATAAAGTTACTCAGGGATATTCTTACAATTTAATTTTATCATGATATTTAAGCGAGAAAACTAAAACATTCGTTTCTAGGTCCAAAATAATAAAAACATCGTTACTCGTCAGGAAAAAATGCTAGAATCAAACTTATTAAATAAATTTAATAAACAAATAATGTTATTCAGGGATATTCTTACAATTTAATTTTATCGTGATATTTAAGCAAGAAAACTAAAATATCGTTTTTAGTTCCAGAAAAATTTAAATATCGTTTCTCCTCAGGTAAAAATGCTAGAATCAAACTTATTAAATAAATTTAATAAACAAATAAAGTTACTCAGGGATATTCTTACAATTTAATTTTTTCGTGATATTTAAGCAAGAAAACTAAAATATTCGTTTCTAGTTCCAGAAAAATTAAAACATCGTTACTCCTCAGGCAAAAATGCTAGAATCGAACTTCTTAAATAAATTTAATAAACAAATAAAGTTACTCACGGATATTCTTACAATTTAATTTTATCGTGATATTTAAGCGAGAAAACTAAAACATTCATTTTTAGTTCCAAAATAATAAAAACATCGTTACTCGTCAGAAAAAATGCTAGAATCAAACTTATTAATTTAATACGAAAATAAAGTTACTCAGGGATATTCTTACAATTTAATTTTATCATGATATATAAGCGAGAAAACTAAAATATTCGTTTCTAGTTCCAAAATAATAAAAACATCTTTACTCGTCAGGAAAAAATTCTAGAATCGAACTTATTAAAAATTTAATACGAAAATAAAGTTACTCAGGGATATTCTTACAATTTAATTTTATCATGATATTTAAGCGAGAAAACTAAAATATTCGTTTCTAGTTCCAAAATAATAAAAACATCGTTACTCGTCAGGAAAAAATTCTAGAATCGAACTTATTAAATAAATTTAATAAACAAATAAAGTGACTCAGGGATATTCTTACAATTTAATTTTATCATGATATTTAAGCAAGAAAACTAAAATATTCGTTTTTAGTTCCAATAATATTTAAACATCGTTTCTCAACAAACAAAGTTACTCAGGGATATTCTTAAAATTCAATTTTATCGTGATATTTAAGCGAGAAAACTAAAACATTCGTTTCTAGTTCCAAAATAATAAAAACATCGTTACTCTTCAGGAAAAAATGCTAGAATCAAACCTATTAATTAAATTTAATACGAAAATAAAGTTACTCAGGGATATTCTTAAAATTCAATTTTATCGTGATATTTAAGCGAGAAAACTAAAATATTCGTTTCTAGTTCCAAAATTATAAAAACATCGTTACTCGTCAGGAAAAAATTCTACAATCGAACTTATTAAATAAATTTAATACGAAAATAAAGTTACTCAGGGATATTCTTACAATTTAATTTTATCATGATATTTAAGCGAGAGAACTAAAATATTCGTTTCTAGTTTCAAAATAATAAAACATCGTTACTCGTCAGGAAAAAATTCTAGAATCGAACTTATTAAAAAAGTCTAATAAACAAATAAAGTTACTCAGGGATATTCTTATATTTTAATTTTATCGTGATATTTAAGCAAGAAAACTAAAATACTCGTTTTTAGTTCCAGAAAAATTTAAACATCGTTTCTCCTCAGCAAAAAATGCAAGAATCAAACTTATTAAATAAATTTAATAAACAAATAAAGTTACTCAGGGATATTCTTACAATTTAATTTTATCGTGATATTTAAGCGAAAAAACTAAAACATACATTTCCAGTTCCAAAATAATAAAGACATCGTTACTCGTCAGGAAAAAATGCTAGAATCAAACTTATTAAATAAATTTAATACGAAAATAATGTTACTCAGGGATATTCTTACAATTTAATTTTATCATGATATTTAAGCGAGAAAACTAAAATATTCGTTTCTAATTCCAAAATAATAAAAACATCGTTATTCGTCAGGAAAAAATTCTAGAATCGAACTTATTAAAAAAGTCTAATAAACAAATAAAGTTACTCAGGGACATTCTTACAATTTAATTTTATCGTGATATTTAAGCGAGAAAACTAAAATATTCGTTTCTAGTTCCAAAATAATAAAAACTTCGTTACTCGTCAGGAAAAAATGCTAGAATCAAACTTATTTATTAAATTTAATACGAAAATAAAGTTACTCAGGGATATTCTTACAATTTAATTTTATCATGATATTTAAGCGAGAAAACTAAAATATCGTTTTTAGTTCCAGAAAAATTTAAATATCGTTTCTCCTCAGGAAAAAATGCTAGAATCAAACTTATTAAATAAATTTAATAAACAAATAAAGTTACTCAGGGATATTCTTAAAATTCGATTTTATCGTGATATTTAAGCGAGAAAACTAAAATATTCGTTTCTAGTTCCAAAATAATAAAAACATCGTTACTCTTCAGGAAAAAATGCTAGAATCAAACTTATTAATTAAATTTAATATACAAATACTCAGGGATATTCTTACAATTTAATTCTATCGTGATATTTAAGCAAGAAAACTAAAATATCGTTTTTGGTTCCATAAAAATTTAAATATCGTTTCTCCTCAGGAAAAAATGCTAGAATGAAACTTATTAAATAAATTTAATAAACAAATAATGTTACTCAGGGATATTCTTAGAATTTTATTTTATCGTGATATTTAAGCAAGAAAATTAAAATATCGTTTTTAGTTCCAGAAAAATTTAAAAATCGTTACTCGTCAGGAAAAAATGCTAGAATCAAACTTATTAATTAAATTTAATACGAAAATAAAGTTACTCAGGGATATTCTTACAATTTAATTTTATCATGAAATTTAAGCGAGAAAACTAAAATATTCGTTTCTAGTTCCAAAATAATAAAAACTTCGTTACTCGTCAGGAAAAAATGCTAGAATCAAACTTATTAAATAAATTTAATACGAAAATAAAGTTACTCATTTAATTTTATCATGATATTTAAGCGAGAAAACTAAAATATTCGTTTCTAGTTCCAAAATAATAAAAACTTCGTTACTCGTCAGGAAAAAATGCTAGAATCAAACTTATTAAATAAATTTAATACGAAAATAAAGTTACTCAGGGATATTCTTACAATTTAATTTTATCATGATATTTAAGCGAGAAAACTAAAACATTCGTTTCTAGGTCCAAAATAATAAAAACATCGTTACTCGTCAGGAAAAAATTCTAGAATCGAACTTATTAAATAAATTTAATAAACAAATAAAGTTACTCAGGGATATTCTTACAATTTAATTTTATCATGATATTTAAGCGAGAAAACTAAAATATTCGTTTCTAATTCCAAAATAATAAAAACATCGTTATTCGTCAGGAAAAAATTCTAGAATCGAACTTATTAAAAAAATCTAATAAACAAATAAAGTTACTCAGGGATATTCTTACATTTTAATTTTATCATGATATTTAAGCAAGAAAACTAAAATATTCGTTTTTAGTTCCAATAATATTTAAACATCGTTTCTCAACAAATAAAGTTACTCAGGGATATTCTTAAAATTCAATTTTATCGTGATATTTAAGCGAGAAAACTAAAACATTCGTTTCTAGTTCCAAAATAATAAAAACATCGTTACTCTTCAGGAAAAAATGCTGGAATCAAACTTATTAATTAAATTTAATAAACAAATAATGTTACTCAGGGATATTCTTAGAATTTAATTTTATCGTAATATTTAAGCAAGAAAACTAAAATATTCGTTTTTAGTTCCAGAAAAATTTAAACATCGTTTCATCTCAGGCAAAAATGCTAGAATCGAACATATTAAATAAATTTAATAAACAAATAAAGTTACTCAGGGATATTCTTACAATTTAATTTTATCGTGATATTTAAGCGAGAAAACTAAAATATTCTTTTCTGGTTCCAAAATAATAAAAACATCGTTACTCGTCAGGAAAAAATGCTAGAATTTAACTTATTAAAAAAATCTAATAAACAAATAAAGTTACTCAGGGATATTCTTATATTTTAATTTTATCGTGATATTTAAATATCTTGCTTAAGCAAGAAAACTAAAATTTTTTAGTTCCAGAAAAATTTAAACATCGTTTCTCCTCAGGAAAAAATGCAAGAATCAAACTTATTAAATAAATTTAATAAACAAATAAAGTTACTCAGGGATATTCTTACAATTTAATTTTGTCGTGATATTTAATCAAGAAAACTGAAATATTCGTTTCTAGTTTCAAAATAATAAAAACATCGTTACTCGTCAGGAAAAAATGCTAGAATCAAACTTATTAAATAAATTTAATACGAAAATAAAGTTACTCAGGGATATTCTTACAATTTAATTTTATCATGATATTTAAGCGAGAAAACTAAAATATTCGTTTCTAGTTCCAAAATAATAAAAACATCGTTACTAGTCAGGAAAAAATTCTAGAATCGAACTTATTAAAAAAATCTAATAAACAAATAAAGTTACTCAGGGATATTCTTACATTTTAATTTTATCATGATATTTAAGCAAGAAAACTAAAATATTCGTTTTTAGTTCCAGAAAAATTTAAACATCGTTTCTCCTCAGGAAAAAATGCTAGAATCAAACTTATTAAATAAATTTAATAAACAAATAATGTTACTCAGGGATATTCTTACAATTTAATTTTATCGTGATATTTAAGCGAGAAAACTAAAATATGCGTTTCTAGTTCCAAAATAATAAAACATCGTTACTCGTCAGGAAAAAATGCTAGAATCAAACTTATTAAATAAATTTTATACACAAATAAAGTTACTCAGGGATATTCTTACAATTTAATTTTATCGTGATATTTAAGCAGAAAACTAAAATATCGTTTTTAGTTCCAGAAAAATTTAAATATCGTTTCTCCTCAGGAAAAAATGCTAGAATCAAAGTTATTAAATAAATTTAATAAACAAATAAAGTTACTCAGGGATATTCTTACAATTTAATTTTATCATGATATTTTCGCGAGAAAACTAAATCATTCATTTCTAGTTCCAAAATAATAAAAACAACGTTACTCGTCAGGAAAAAATGCTAGAATCAAACTTATTAAATAAATTTAATATACAAATAAAGTTACTCAGGGATATTCTTACATTTTAATTTTATCATGATATTTAAACAAGAAAACTGAAATATTCGTTTTTAGATCCAATAATATTTAAACATCGTTTCTCCTCAGTAAAATATGCTAGAATCAAACTTAGTAAATAAATTTAATACACAAATAAAGTTACTCAGGGATATTCTTACAATTCAATTTTATCGTGATATTTAAGCGAGAAAACTAAAATATTCGTTTCTAGTTCCAAAATATTAAAAACATCGTTACTCGTCAGGAAAAAATGCTAGAATCGAACTTATTAAATAAATTTAATAAACAAATAAAGTTACTCAGGGATATTCTTACAATTTAATTTTATCGTGATATTTAAGCAAGAAAACTAAAATATTCGTTTTTAGTTCCAGAAAAATTTAAACATCGTTTCATCTCAGGCAAAAATGCTAGAATCGAACTTATTAAATAAATTTAATAAACAAATAAAGTTACTCAGGGATATTCTTACAATTTAATTTTATCGTGATATTTAAGCTAGAAAACTAAAATATTCTTTTCTTTTTCCAAAATAATAAAAACATCGTTACTCGTCAGGAAAAAATGCTAGAATCAAACTTATTAAATAAATTTAATACGAAAATAAAGTTACTCAGGGATATTCTTACAATTTAATTTTATCATGATATTTAAGCGAGAAAACTAAAGTATTCGTTTCTAGTTTCAAAATAATAAAAACTTCGTTACTCGTCAGGAAAAAATGCTAGAATCGAACTTATTAAAAAAATCTAATAAACAAATAAAGTTACTCAGGGATATTCTTACAATTTAATTTTGTCGTGATATTTAAACAAGAAAACTGAAATATTCGTTTCTAGTTCCAAAATAATAAAAACATCGTTACTCGTAAGGAAAAATGCTAGAATCAAACTTATTAAATTAATTTAATACGAAAATAAAGTTACTAAGGGATATTCTTACAATTTAATTTTATCGTGATATTTAAGCTAGAAAACTAAAATATTCTTTTCTGGTTCCAAAATAATAAGAACATCGTTACTCGCCAGGAAAAAATGCTAGAATCGAACTTATTAAAAAAATCTAATAAACAAATAAAGTTACTCAGGGATATTCTTACAATTTAATTTTATCGTGATATTTAAGCGAGAAAACTAAAATATTCTTTTCTAGTTCCAAAATAATAAAAACATCGTTACTCGTCAGGAAAAAATGCTAGAATCAAACTTATTAAATAAATTTAATAAACAAATAATGTTACTCAGAGATATTCTTACAATTTAATTTTATCGTGATATTTAAGCAAGAAAACTAAAATTTTTAGTTCCAGAAAAATTTAAATATCGTTTCTCCTCAGGTAAAAATGCTAGAATCAAATATATTAAATAAATTTAATAAACAAATAAAGTTACTCAGGGATATTCTTACAATTTAATTTTTTCGTGATATTTAAGAAAGAAAACTAAAATAATCGTTTTTAGATCCAAAATAATAGATATATCGTTACTCGTCAGGAAAAAATGCTAGAATCGAACTTATTAAATAAATTTAATAAACAAATAAAGTTACTCAGGGATATTCTTACAATTTAATTTTATCATGAGAAAACTAAAATATTCGTTTCTAGTTCCAAAATAATCAAAACATCGTTACTAGTCAGGAAAAAATTCTAGAATCGAACTTATTAAAAAAATCTAATAAACAAATAAAGTTACTAAGGGATTTTCTTACATTTTAATTTTATCGTGATATTTAAGCGAGAAAACTAAAATATTATTTTCTGGTTCCAAAATAATAAAAACATCGTTACTCGTCAGGAAAAAATGCTAGAATCGAACTTATTAAATAAATCTAATAAACAAATAAAGTTACTCAGGGATATTCTTATATTTTAATTTTATCGTGATATTTAAATATCTTGCTTAAGCAAGAAAACTAAAATATTCGTTTTTAGTTCCAGAAAAATTTAAACATCGTTTCTCCTCAGGAAAAAATGCAAGAATCAAACTTATTAAATAAATCTAATAAACAAATAAAGTTACTCAGGGATATTCTTACAATTTAATTTTGTCGTGATATTTAAACAAAAAAACTGAAATATTCGTTTCTAGTTCCAAAATAATAAAAACATCGTTACTCGTCAGGAAAAAATGCTAGAATCAAACTTATTAAATAAATTTAATACGAAAATAAAGTTACTCAGGGATATTCTTACAATTTAATTTTATCGTGATATTTAAGCAAGAAAACTAAAATATTCGTTACTTGTTCCAAAATAATAAAAACATCGTTACTCGTCAGGAAAAAATGCTAGAATCAAACTTATTAAATAAACCTAATAAACAAATAAAGTTACTCAGGGATATTCTTACATTTTAATTTTATCATGATATTTAAGCAAGAAAACTAAAATATTCGTTTTAGTTCCAGAAAAAATTAAACATCGTTTCTCCTCAGCAAAAAATGTAAGAATCAAACTTATTAAATAAATTTAATAAACAAATAAAGTTACTCAGGGATATTCTTACAATTTAATTTTATCGTGATATTTAAGCGAAAAAACTAAAACATACATTTCCAGTTCCAAAATAATAAAGACATCGTTACTCGTCAGGAAAAAATGCTAGAATCAAACTTATTAAATAAATTTAATACGAAAATAAAGTTACTCAGGGATATTCTTACAATTTAATTTTATCATGATATTTAAGCGAGAAAACTAAAATATTCGTTTCTAATTCCAAAATAATAAAAACATCGTTATTCGTCAGGAAAAAATTCTAGAATCGAACTTATTAAAAAAAGTCTAATAAACAAATAAAGTTACTCAGGGACATTCTTACAATTTAATTTTATCGTGATATTTAAGCAAGAAAACTAAAATATTCGTTTCTAGTTCCAGAAAAATTAAAACATCGTTACTCCTCAGGCAAAAATGCTAGAATCGAACTTCTTAAATAAATTTAATAAACAAATAAAGTTACTCACGGATATTCTTACAATTTAATTTTATCGTGATATTTAAGCGAGAAAACTAAAACATTCATTTTTAGTTCCAAAATAATAAAAACATCGTTACTCGTCAGGAAAATATGCTAGAATCAAACTTATTAAATAAATTTAATACGAAAATAAAGTTACTCAGGGATATTCTTACAATTTAATTTTATCGTGATATTTAAGCAAGAAAACTAAAATATCGTTTTTGGTTCCATAAAAATTTAAATAACGTTTCTCCTCAGGAAAAAATGCTAGAATGAAACTTATTAAATAAATTTAATAAACAAATAATGTTACTCAGGGATATTCTTAGAATTTAATTTTATCGTAATATTTAAGCAAGAAAACTAAAATATCGTTTTTAGTTCCAGAAAAATTTAAAAATCGTTACTCGTCAGGAAAAAATGCTAGAATCAAACTTATTAATTAAATTTAATACGAAAATAAAGTTACAATTTAATTTTATCATGATATTTAAGCGAGAAAACTAAAACATTCGTTTCTAGGTCCAAAATAATAAAAACATCGTTACTCGTCAGGAAAAAATGCTAGAATCAAACTTATTAAATAAATTTAATAAACAAATAATGTTACTCAGGGATATTCTTACAATTTAATTTTATCGCGATATTTAAGCAAGAAAACTAAAATATCGTTTTTAGTTCCAGAAAAATTTAAATATCGTTTCTCCTCAGGTAAAAATGCTAGAATCAAACTTATTAAATAAATTTAATAAACAAATAAAGTTACTCAGGGATATTCTTACAATTTAATTTTATCGTGATATTTAAGCAAGAAAACTAAAATATTCGTTTTTAGTTCCAGAAAAATCGTTTCTCCTCAGGAAAAAATTTAATAAACAAATAAAGTTACTCAGGGATATTCTTACAATTTAATTTTATCGTGATATTTAAGCGAGAAAACTAAAATATTCTTTTCTAGTTCCAAAATAATAAAAACATCGTTACTTGTCAGGAAAAAATGCTAGAATCAAACTTATTAAATAAATTTAATAAACAAATAAAGTTACTCAGGGATATTCTTACAATTTAATTTTATCGTGATATTTAAGCAAGAAAACTAAAATATTCGTTTCTAGTTCCAGAAAAATTAAAACATCGTTACTCCTCAGGCAAAAACGCTAGAATCGAACTTCTTAAATAAATTTAATAAACAAATAAAGTTACTCACGGATATTCTTACAATTTAATTTTATCGTGATATTTAACAAGAAAACTAAAATATTCGTTTTAGTTCCAGAAAAATTTAAACATCGTTTCTCCTCAGGAAAAAATGCTAGAATGAAACTTATTAAACAAATTTAATAAACAAATAAAGTTACTCAGGGAAATTCTTACAATTTAATTTTACCGTGATATTTAAGCAAAAAAAACTAAAATATACGCTTCTAGTTCCAAAATAATAAAAACATCGTTACTCGTCAGGAAAAAATGCTAGAATCAAACTTATTAAATAAATTTAATACACAAATAAAGTTACTCAGGGATATTCTTACAATTTAATTTTATCGTGATATTTAAGCAAGAAAACTAAAATATTCGTTTTTAGTTCCAGAAAAATTTAAACATCGTTTCTCTTCAGGAAAAAATGCTAAAATCAAACTTATTAAATAAATTTAATACACAAATAATGTTACTCAGGGATATTCTTACAATTTAATTCTATCGTGATATTTAAGCAAGAAAACTAAAATATCGTTTTTGGTTCCATAAAAATTTAAATATCGTTTCTCCTCAGGAAAAAATGCTAGAATGAAACTTATTAAATAAATTTAATAAACAAATAATGTTACTCAGGGATATTCTTAGAATTTTATTTTATCGTGATATTTAAGCAAGAAAACTAAAATATCGTTTTTAGTCCCAGAAAAATCGTTACTCGTCAGGAAAAAATGCTAGAATCAAACTTATTAAATAAATTTAATACGAAAATAAAGTTACTCAGGGATATTCTTACAATTTAATTTTATCATAATATTTAAGCGAGAAAACTAAAATATTCGTTTCTAGTTCCAAAATAATAAAAACTTCGTTACTAGTCAGGAAAAAATGCTAGAATCAAACTTATTAAATAAATTTAATACGAAAATAAAGTTACTCATTTAATTTTATCATGATATTTAAGCGAGAAAACTAAAATATTCGTTTCTAGTTCCAAAATAATAAAAACTTCGTTACTCGTCAGGAAAAAATGCTAGAATCAAACTTATTAAATAATTTTAATACGAAAATAAAGTTACTCAGGGATATTCTTACAATTTAATTTTATCATGATATTTAAGCGAGAAAACTAAAACATTCGTTTCTAGGTCCAAAATAATAAAAACATCGTTACTCGTCAGGAAAAAATTCTAGAATCGAACTTATTAAATAAATTTAATAAACAAATAAAGTTACTCAGGGATATTCTTACAATTTAATTTTATCATGATATTTAAGCGAGAAAACTAAAATATTCGTTTCTAATTCCAAAATAATAAAAACATCGTTATTCGTCAGGAAAAAATTCTAGAATCGAACTTATTAAAAAAATCTAATAAACAAATAAAGTTACTCAGGGATATTCTTACATTTTAATTTTATCATGATATTTAAGCAAGAAAACTAAAATATTCGTTTTTAGTTCCAATAATATTTAAACATCGTTTCTCCACAGGAAAAAATGCTAGAATGAAACTTATTAAACAAATTTAATAAACAAATAAAGTTACTCAGGGAAATTCTTACAATTTAATTTTATCGTGATATTTAACCGAGAAAACTAAAATATTCGCTTCTAGTTCCAAAATAATAAAAACATCGTTACTCGTCAGGAAAAAATGCTAGAATCAAACTTATTAAATAAATTTAATAAACAAATAAGGGATATTCTTACAATTTAATTTTATCGTGATATTTAAGCAAGAAAACTAAAATATCGTTTTTAGTTCCAGAAAAATTTAAATATCGTTTCTCCTCAGGACAAAATGCTAGAATCAAACTTATTAAATAAATTTAATAAACAAATTATGTTACTCAGGGATATTGTTACAATTTAATTTTATCGTGTTATTTAAGCGAGAAAACTAAAATATTCGTTTCTAGTTCAAAAATAATAAAAACTTCGTTACTCGTCAGGAAAAAATGCTAGAATCAAACTTATTAATTAAATTTAATACGAAAATAAAGTTACTCCGGGATATTCTTACAATTTAATTTTATCATGATATTTAAGCGAGAAAACTAAAATAATCGTTTCTAGTTCCAAAATAATGAAAACTTCGTTACTCGTCAGGAAAAAATGATAGAATAAAACTTATTAAATAAATTTAATACACAAATAAAGTTACTCAGGGATATTTTTACAATTTAATTTTTCGTGATATTTAAGAAAGAAAACTAAAATATCGTTTTTAGTTCCAGAAAAATTTAAATATCGTTTCTCCTCAGGAAAAAATGCTAGAATCAAACTTATTAAATAAATTTAATAAACAAATAAAGTTACTCAGGGATATTCTTAAAATTCAATTTTATCGTGATATTTAAGCGAGAAAACTAAAACATTCGTTTCTAGTTCCAAAATAATAAAAACATCGTTACTCTTCAGGAAAAAATGCTAGAATCAAACTTATTAATTAAATTTAATACACAAATACTCAGGGATATTCTTACAATTTAATTTTATCGTGATATTTAAGGAAGAAAACGAAAATATTCGTTTTTAGTTCCAGAAAAATTTAAATATCGTTTCTCTTCAGGAAAAAATGCTAGAATCAAACTTATTAATTAAATTTAATAAACAAATAAAGTTACTTAGGGATATTCTTAAAATTCAATTTTATCGTGATATTTAAGCGAGAAAACTAAAATATTCGTTTCTAGTTCCAAAATATTAAAAACATCGTTACTCGTCAGGAAAAAATGCTAGAATCGAACTTATTAAATAAATTTAATAAACAAATAAAGTTACTCAGGGATATTCTTACAATTTAATTTTATCGTGATATTTAAGCAAGAAAACTAAAATATTCGTTTTTAGTTCCAGAAAAATTTAAACATCGTTTCATCTCAGGCAAAAATGCTAGAATCGAACTTATTAAATAAATTTAATAAACAAATAAAGTTACTCAGGGATATTCTTACAATTTAATTTTATCGTGATATTTAAGCTAGAAAACTAAAATATTCTTTTCTGGTTCCAAAATAATAAAAACATCGTTACTCGTCAGGAAAAAATGCTAGAATCAAACTTATTAAATAAATTTAATACGAAAATAAAGTTACTCAGGGATATTCTTACAATTTAATTTTATCATGATATTTAAGCGAGAAAACTAAAGTATTCGTTTCTAGTTTCAAAATAATAAAAACTTCGTTACTCGTCAGGAAAAAATGCTAGAATCGAACTTATTAAAAAAATCTAATAAACAAATAAAGTTACTCAGGGATATTCTTACAATTTAATTTTGTCGTGATATTTAAACAAGAAAACTGAAATATTCGTTTCTAGTTCCAAAATAATAAAAACATCGTTACTCGTAAGGAAAAATGCTAGAATCAAACTTATTAAATTAATTTAATACGAAAATAAAGTTACTAAGGGATATTCTTACAATTTAATTTTATCGTGATATTTAAGCTAGAAAACTAAAATATTCTTTTCTGGTTCCAAAATAATAAGAACATCGTTACTCGCCAGGAAAAAATGCTAGAATCGAACTTATTAAAAAAATCTAATAAACAAATAAAGTTACTCAGGGATATTCTTACAATTTAATTTTATCGTGATATTTAAGCGAGAAAACTAAAATATTCTTTTCTAGTTCCAAAATAATAAAAACATCGTTACTTGTCAGGAAAAAATGCTAGAATCAAACTTATTAAATAAATTTAATAAACAAATAATGTTACTCAGGGATATTCTTACAATTTAATTTTATCGTGATATTTAAGCAAGAAAACTAAAATTTTTAGTTCCAGAAAAATTTAAATATCGTTTCTCCTCAGGTAAAAATGCTAGAATCAAACTTATTAAATAAATTTAATAAACAAATAAAGTTACTCAGGGATATTCTTACAATTTAATTTTTTCGTGATATTTAAGAAAGAAAACTAAAATAATCGTTTTTAGATCCAAAATAATAGATATATCGTTACTCGTCAGGAAAAAATGCTAGAATCGAACTTATTAAATAAATTTAATAAACAAATAAAGTTACTCAGGGATATTCTTACAATTTAATTTTATCATGAGAAAACTAAAATATTCGTTTCTAGTTCCAAAATAATCAAAACATCGTTACTAGTCAGGAAAAAATTCTAGAATCGAACTTATTAAAAAAATCTAATAAACAAATAAAGTTACTCAGGGATTTTCTTACATTTTAATTTTATCGTGATATTTAAGCGAGAAAACTAAAATATTATTTTCTGGTTCCAAAATAATAAAAACATCGTTACTCGTCAGGAAAAAATGCTAGAATCGAACTTATTAAATAAATCTAATAAACAAATAAAGTTACTCAGGGATATTCTTATATTTTAATTTTATCGTGATATTTAAATATCTTGCTTAAGCAAGAAAACTAAAATATTAGTTTTTAGTTCCAGAAAAATTTAAACATCGTTTCTCCTCAGGAAAAAATGCAAGAATCAAACTTATTAAATAAATCTAATAAACAAATAAAGTTACTCAGGGATATTCTTACAATTTAATTTTGTCGTGATATTTAAACAAAAAAACTGAAATATTCGTTTCTAGTTCCAAAATAATAAAAACATCGTTACTCGTCAGGAAAAAATGCTAGAATCAAACTTATTAAATAAATTTAATACGAAAATAAAGTTACTCAGGGATATTCTTACAATTTAATTTTATCGTGATATTTAAGCAAGAAAACTAAAATATTCGTTACTTGTTCCAAAATAATAAAAACATCGTTACTCGTCAGGAAAAAATGCTAGAATCAAACTTATTAAATAAACCTAATAAACAAATAAAGTTACTCAGGGATATTCTTACATTTTAATTTTATCATGATATTTAAGCAAGAAAACTAAAATATTCGTTTTAGTTCCAGAAAAAATTAAACATCGTTTCTCCTCAGCAAAAAATGTAAGAATCAAACTTATTAAATAAATTTAATAAACAAATAAAGTTACTCAGGGATATTCTTACAATTTAATTTTATCGTGATATTTAAGCGAAAAAAACTAAAACATACATTTCCAGTTCCAAAATAATAAAGACATCGTTACTCGTCAGGAAAAAATGCTAGAATCAAACTTATTAAATAAATTTAATACGAAAATAAAGTTACTCAGGGATATTCTTACAATTTAATTTTATCATGATATTTAAGCGAGAAAACTAAAATATTCGTTTCTAATTCCAAAATAATAAAAACATCGTTATTCGTCAGGAAAAAATTCTAGAATCGAACTTATTAAAAAAAGTCTAATAAACAAATAAAGTTACTCAGGGACATTCTTACAATTTAATTTTATCGTGATATTTAAGCAAGAAAACTAAAATATTCGTTTCTAGTTCCAGAAAAATTAAAACATCGTTACTCCTCAGGCAAAAATGCTAGAATCGAACTTCTTAAATAAATTTAATAAACAAATAAAGTTACTCACGGATATTCTTACAATTTAATTTTATCGTGATATTTAAGCGAGAAAACTAAAACATTCATTTTTAGTTCCAAAATAATAAAAACATCGTTACTCGTCAGGAAAATATGCTAGAATCAAACTTATTAAATAAATTTAATACGAAAATAAAGTTACTCAGGGATATTCTTACAATTTAATTTTATCGTGATATTTAAGCAAGAAAACTAAAATATCGTTTTTGGTTCCATAAAAATTTAAATAACGTTTCTCCTCAGGAAAAAATGCTAGAATGAAACTTATTAAATAAATTTAATAAACAAATAATGTTACTCAGGGATATTCTTAGAATTTAATTTTATCGTAATATTTAAGCAAGAAAACTAAAATATCGTTTTTAGTTCCAGAAAAATTTAAAAATCGTTACTCGTCAGGAAAAAATGCTAGAATCAAACTTATTAATTAAATTTAATACGAAAATAAAGTTACTCAGGGATATTCTTACAATTTAATTTTATCATGATATTTAAGCGAGAAAACTAAAACATTCGTTTCTAGGTCCAAAATAATAAAAACATCGTTACTCGTCAGGAAAAAATGCTAGAATCAAACTTATTAAATAAATTTAATAAACAAATAATGTTACTCAGGGATATTCTTACAATTTAATTTTATCGCGATATTTAAGCAAGAAAACTAAAATATCGTTTTTAGTTCCAGAAAAATTTAAATATCGTTTCTCCTCAGGTAAAAATGCTAGAATCAAACTTATTAAATAAATTTAATAAACAAATAAAGTTACTCAGGGATATTCTTACAATTTAATTTTATCGTGATATTTAAGCAAGAAAACTAAAATATTCGTTTTTAGTTCCAGAAAAATCGTTTCTCCTCAGGAAAAAATTTAATAAACAAATAAAGTTACTCAGGGATATTCTTACAATTTAATTTTATCGTGATATTTAAGCGAGAAAACTAAAATATTCTTTTCTAGTTCCAAAATAATAAAAACATCGTTACTTGTCAGGAAAAAATGCTAGAATCAAACTTATTAAATAAATTTAATAAACAAATAAAGTTACTCAGGGATATTCTTACAATTTAATTTTATCGTGATATTTAAGCAAGAAAACTAAAATATTCGTTTCTAGTTCCAGAAAAATTAAAACATCGTTACTCCTCAGGCAAAAATGCTAGAATCGAACTTCTTAAATAAATTTAATAAACAAATAAAGTTACTCACGGATATTCTTACAATTTAATTTTATCGTGATATTTAACAAGAAAACTAAAATATTCGTTTTAGTTCCAGAAAAATTTAAACATCGTTTCTCCTCAGGAAAAAATGCTAGAATGAAACTTATTAAACAAATTTAATAAACAAATAAAGTTACTCAGGGAAATTCTTACAATTTAATTTTATCGTGATATTTAAGCAAAAAAAACTAAAATATACGCTTCTAGTTCCAAAATAATAAAAACATCGTTACTTGTCAGGAAAAAATGCTAGAATCAAACTTATTAAATAAATTTAATACACAAATAAAGTTACTCAGGGATATTCTTACAATTTAATTTTATCGTGATATTTAAGCAAGAAAACTAAAATATTCGTTTTTAGTTCCAGAAAAATTTAAACATCGTTTCTCTTCAGGAAAAAATGCTAAAATCAAACTTATTAAATAAATTTAATACACAAATAATGTTACTCAGGGATATTCTTACAATTTAATTCTATCGTGATATTTAAGCAAGAAAACTAAAATATCGTTTTTGGTTCCATAAAAATTTAAATATCGTTTCTCCTCAGGAAAAAATGCTAGAATGAAACTTATTAAATAAATTTAATAAACAAATAATGTTACTCAGGGATATTCTTAGAATTTTATTTTATCGTGATATTTAAGCAAGAAAACTAAAATATCGTTTTTAGTCCCAGATAAATCGTTACTCGTCAGGAAAAAATGCTAGAATCAAACTTATTAATTAAATTTAATACGAAAATAAAGTTACTCAGGGATATTCTTACAATTTAATTTTATCATAATATTTAAGCGAGAAAACTAAAATATTCGTTTCTAGTTCCAAAATAATAAAAACTTCGTTACTAGTCAGGAAAAAATGCTAGAATCAAACTTATTAAATAAATTTAATACGAAAATAAAGTTACTCATTTAATTTTATCATGATATTTAAGCGAGAAAACTAAAATATTCGTTTCTAGTTCCAAAATAATAAAAACTTCGTTACTCGTCAGGAAAAAATGCTAGAATCAAACTTATTAAATAATTTTAATACGAAAATAAAGTTACTCAGGGATATTCTTACAATTTAATTTTATCATGATATTTAAGCGAGAAAACTAAAACATTCGTTTCTAGGTCCAAAATAATAAAAACATCGTTACTCGTCAGGAAAAAATTCTAGAACCGAACTTATTAAATAAATTTAATAAACAAATAAAGTTACTCAGGGATATTCTTACAATTTAATTTTATCATGATATTTAAGCGAGAAAACTAAAATATTCGTTTCTAATTCCAAAATAATAAAAACATCGTTATTCGTCAGGAAAAAATTCTAGAATCGAACTTATTAAAAAAATCTAATAAACAAATAAAGTTACTCAGGGATATTCTTACATTTTAATTTTATCATGATATTTAAGCAAGAAAACTAAAATATTCGTTTTTAGTTCCAATAATATTTAAACATCGTTTCTCCACAGGAAAAAATGCTAGAATGAAACTTATTAAACAAATTTAATAAACAAATAAAGTTACTCAGGGAAATTCTTACAATTTAATTTTATCGTGATATTTAACCGAGAAAACTAAAATATTCGCTTCTAGTTCCAAAATAATAAAAACATCGTTACTCGTCAGGAAAAAATGCTAGAATCAAACTTATTAAATAAATTTAATAAACAAATAAGGGATATTCTTACAATTTAATTTTATCGTGATATTTAAGCAAGAAAACTAAAATATCGTTTTTAGTTCCAGAAAAATTTAAATATCGTTTCTCCTCAGGACAAAATGCTAGAATCAAACTTATTAAATAAATTTAATAAACAAATTATGTTACTCAGGGATATTGTTACAATTTAATTTTATCGTGTTATTTAAGCGAGAAAACTAAAATATTCGTTTCTAGTTCAAAAATAATAAAAACTTCGTTACTCGTCAGGAAAAAATGCTAGAATCAAACTTATTAATTAAATTTAATACGAAAATAAAGTTACTCAGGGATATTCTTACAATTTAATTTTATCATGATATTTAAGCGAGAAAACTAAAATAATCGTTTCTAGTTCCAAAATAATAAAAACTTCGTTACTCGTCAGGAAAAAATGATAGAATAAAACTTATTAAATAAATTTAATAAACAAATAAAGTTACTCAGGGATATTTATACAATTTAATTTTTCGTGATATTTAAGAAAGAAAACTAAAATATCGTTTTTAGTTCCAGAAAAATTTAAATATCGTTTCTCCTCAGGAAAAAATGCTAGAATCAAACTTATTAAATAAATTTAATATACAAATAAAGTTACTCAGGGATATTCTTAAAATTCAATTTTATCGTGATATTTAAGCGAGAAAACTAAAACATTCGTTTCTAGTTCCAAAATAATAAAAACATCGTTACTCTTCAGGAAAAAATGCTAGAATCAAACTTATTAATTAAATTTAATACACAAATACTCAGGGATATTCTTACAATTTAATTTTATCGTGATATTTAAGGAAGAAAACGAAAATATTCGTTTTTAGTTCCAGAAAAATTTAAATATCGTTTCTCTTCAGGAAAAAATGCTAGAATCAAACTTATTAATTAAATTTAATAAGCAAATAAAGTTACTTAGGGATATTCTTAAAATTCAATTTTATCGTGATATTTAAGCGAGAAAACTAAAATATTCGTTTCTAGTTCCAAAATTATAAAAACATCGTTACTCGTCAGGAAAAAATTCTAGAATCGAACTTATTAAATAAATTTAATACGAAAATAAAGTTACTCAGGGATATTCTTACAATTTAATTTTATCATGATATTTAAGCGAGAGAACTAAAATATTCGTTTCTAGTTTCAAAATAATAAAACATCGTTACTCGTCAGGAAAAAATTCTAGAATCGAACTTATTAAAAAAGTCTAATAAACAAATAAAGTTACTCAGGGATATTTTTATATTTTAATTTTATCGTGATATTTAAGCAAGAAAACTAAAATACTTGTTTTTAGTTCCAGAAAAATTTAAATATCGTTTCTCCTCAGGTAAAAATGCTAGAATCAAACTTATTAAATAAATTTAATAAACAAATAAAGTTACTCAGGGATATTCTTACAATTTAATTTTTTCGTGATATTTAAGAAAGAAAACTAAAATAATCGTTTTTAGATCCAAAATAATAGATATATCGTTACTCGTCAGGAAAAAATGCTAGAATCGAACTTATTAAATAAATTTAATAAACAAATAAAGTTACTCAGGGATATTCTTACAATTTAATTTTATCATGAGAAAACTAAAATATTCGTTTCTAGTTCCAAAATAATCAAAACATCGTTACTAGTCAGGAAAAAATTCTAGAATCGAACTTATTAAAAAAATCTAATAAACAAATAAAGTTACTCAGGGATTTTCTTACATTTTAATTTTATCGTGATATTTAAGCGAGAAAACTAAAATATTATTTTCTGGTTCCAAAATAATAAAAACATCGTTACTCGTCAGGAAAAAATGCTAGAATCGAACTTATTAAATAAATCTAATAAACAAATAAAGTTACTCAGGGATATTCTTATATTTTAATTTTATCGTGATATTTAAATATCTTGCTTAAGCAAGAAAACTAAAATATTAGTTTTTAGTTCCAGAAAAATTTAAACATCGTTTCTCCTCAGGAAAAAATGCAAGAATCAAACTTATTAAATAAATCTAATAAACAAATAAAGTTACTCAGGGATATTCTTACAATTTAATTTTGTCGTGATATTTAAACAAAAAAACTGAAATATTCGTTTCTAGTTCCAAAATAATAAAAACATCGTTACTCGTCAGGAAAAAATGCTAGAATCAAACTTATTAAATAAATTTAATACGAAAATAAAGTTACTCAGGGATATTCTTACAATTTAATTTTATCGTGATATTTAAGCAAGAAAACTAAAATATTCGTTACTTGTTCCAAAATAATAAAAACATCGTTACTCGTCAGGAAAAAATGCTAGAATCAAACTTATTAAATAAACCTAATAAACAAATAAAGTTACTCAGGGATATTCTTACATTTTAATTTTATCATGATATTTAAGCAAGAAAACTAAAATATTCGTTTTAGTTCCAGAAAAAATTAAACATCGTTTCTCCTCAGCAAAAAATGTAAGAATCAAACTTATTAAATAAATTTAATAAACAAATAAAGTTACTCAGGGATATTCTTACAATTTAATTTTATCGTGATATTTAAGCGAAAAAACTAAAACATACATTTCCAGTTCCAAAATAATAAAGACATCGTTACTCGTCAGGAAAAAATGCTAGAATCAAACTTATTAAATAAATTTAATACGAAAATAAAGTTACTCAGGGATATTCTTACAATTTAATTTTATCATGATATTTAAGCGAGAAAACTAAAATATTCGTTTCTAATTCCAAAATAATAAAAACATCGTTATTCGTCAGGAAAAAATTCTAGAATCGAACTTATTAAAAAAAGTCTAATAAACAAATAAAGTTACTCAGGGACATTCTTACAATTTAATTTTATCGTGATATTTAAGCAAGAAAACTAAAATATTCGTTTCTAGTTCCAGAAAAATTAAAACATCGTTACTCCTCAGGCAAAAATGCTAGAATCGAACTTCTTAAATAAATTTAATAAACAAATAAAGTTACTCACGGATATTCTTACAATTTAATTTTATCGTGATATTTAAGCGAGAAAACTAAAACATTCATTTTTAGTTCCAAAATAATAAAAACATCGTTACTCGTCAGGAAAATATGCTAGAATCAAACTTATTAAATAAATTTAATACGAAAATAAAGTTACTCAGGGATATTCTTACAATTTAATTTTATCGTGATATTTAAGCAAGAAAACTAAAATATCGTTTTTGGTTCCATAAAAATTTAAATAACGTTTCTCCTCAGGAAAAAATGCTAGAATGAAACTTATTAAATAAATTTAATAAACAAATAATGTTACTCAGGGATATTCTTAGAATTTAATTTTATCGTAATATTTAAGCAAGAAAACTAAAATATCGTTTTTAGTTCCAGAAAAATTTAAAAATCGTTACTCGTCAGGAAAAAATGCTAGAATCAAACTTATTAATTAAATTTAATACGAAAATAAAGTTACTCAGGGATATTCTTACAATTTAATTTTATCATGATATTTAAGCGAGAAAACTAAAACATTCGTTTCTAGGTCCAAAATAATAAAAACATCGTTACTCGTCAGGAAAAAATGCTAGAATCAAACTTATTAAATAAATTTAATAAACAAATAATGTTACTCAGGGATATTCTTACAATTTAATTTTATCGCGATATTTAAGCAAGAAAACTAAAATATCGTTTTTAGTTCCAGAAAAATTTAAATATCGTTTCTCCTCAGGTAAAAATGCTAGAATCAAACTTATTAAATAAATTTAATAAACAAATAAAGTTACTCAGGGATATTCTTACAATTTAATTTTATCGTGATATTTAAGCAAGAAAACTAAAATATTCGTTTTTAGTTCCAGAAAAATCGTTTCTCCTCAGGAAAAAATTTAATAAACAAATAAAGTTACTCAGGGATATTCTTACAATTTAATTTTATCGTGATATTTAAGCGAGAAAACTAAAATATTCTTTTCTAGTTCCAAAATAATAAAAACATCGTTACTTGTCAGGAAAAAATGCTAGAATCAAACTTATTAAATAAATTTAATAAACAAATAAAGTTACTCAGGGATATTCTTACAATTTAATTTTATCGTGATATTTAAGCAAGAAAACTAAAATATTCGTTTCTAGTTCCAGAAAAATTAAAACATCGTTACTCCTCAGGCAAAAATGCTAGAATCGAACTTCTTAAATAAATTTAATAAACAAATAAAGTTACTCACGGATATTCTTACAATTTAATTTTATCGTGATATTTAACAAGAAAACTAAAATATTCGTTTTAGTTCCAGAAAAATTTAAACATCGTTTCTCCTCAGGAAAAAATGCTAGAATGAAACTTATTAAACAAATTTAATAAACAAATAAAGTTACTCAGGGAAATTCTTACAATTTAATTTTATCGTGATATTTAAGCAAAAAAAACTAAAATATACGCTTCTAGTTCCAAAATAATAAAAACATCGTTACTTGTCAGGAAAAAATGCTAGAATCAAACTTATTAAATAAATTTAATACACAAATAAAGTTACTCAGGGATATTCTTACAATTTAATTTTATCGTGATATTTAAGCAAGAAAACTAAAATATTCGTTTTTAGTTCCAGAAAAATTTAAACATCGTTTCTCTTCAGGAAAAAATGCTAAAATCAAACTTATTAAATAAATTTAATACACAAATAATGTTACTCAGGGATATTCTTACAATTTAATTCTATCGTGATATTTAAGCAAGAAAACTAAAATATCGTTTTTGGTTCCATAAAAATTTAAATATCGTTTCTCCTCAGGAAAAAATGCTAGAATGAAACTTATTAAATAAATTTAATAAACAAATAATGTTACTCAGGGATATTCTTAGAATTTTATTTTATCGTGATATTTAAGCAAGAAAACTAAAATATCGTTTTTAGTCCCAGATAAATCGTTACTCGTCAGGAAAAAATGCTAGAATCAAACTTATTAATTAAATTTAATACGAAAATAAAGTTACTCAGGGATATTCTTACAATTTAATTTTATCATAATATTTAAGCGAGAAAACTAAAATATTCGTTTCTAGTTCCAAAATAATAAAAACTTCGTTACTAGTCAGGAAAAAATGCTAGAATCAAACTTATTAAATAAATTTAATACGAAAATAAAGTTACTCATTTAATTTTATCATGATATTTAAGCGAGAAAACTAAAATATTCGTTTCTAGTTCCAAAATAATAAAAACTTCGTTACTCGTCAGGAAAAAATGCTAGAATCAAACTTATTAAATAATTTTAATACGAAAATAAAGTTACTCAGGGATATTCTTACAATTTAATTTTATCATGATATTTAAGCGAGAAAACTAAAACATTCGTTTCTAGGTCCAAAATAATAAAAACATCGTTACTCGTCAGGAAAAAATTCTAGAATCGAACTTATTAAATAAATTTAATAAACAAATAAAGTTACTCAGGGATATTCTTACAATTTAATTTTATCATGATATTTAAGCGAGAAAACTAAAATATTCGTTTCTAATTCCAAAATAATAAAAACATCGTTATTCGTCAGGAAAAAATTCTAGAATCGAACTTATTAAAAAAATCTAATAAACAAATAAAGTTACTCAGGGATATTCTTACATTTTAATTTTATCATGATATTTAAGCAAGAAAACTAAAATATTCGTTTTTAGTTCCAATAATATTTAAACATCGTTTCTCCACAGGAAAAAATGCTAGAATGAAACTTATTAAACAAATTTAATAAACAAATAAAGTTACTCAGGGAAATTCTTACAATTTAATTTTATCGTGATATTTAACCGAGAAAACTAAAATATTCGCTTCTAGTTCCAAAATAATAAAAACATCGTTACTCGTCAGGAAAAAATGCTAGAATCAAACTTATTAAATAAATTTAATAAACAAATAAGGGATATTCTTACAATTTAATTTTATCGTGATATTTAAGCAAGAAAACTAAAATATCGTTTTTAGTTCCAGAAAAATTTAAATATCGTTTCTCCTCAGGACAAAATGCTAGAATCAAACTTATTAAATAAATTTAATAAACAAATTATGTTACTCAGGGATATTGTTACAATTTAATTTTATCGTGTTATTTAAGCGAGAAAACTAAAATATTCGTTTCTAGTTCAAAAATAATAAAAACTTCGTTACTCGTCAGGAAAAAATGCTAGAATCAAACTTATTAATTAAATTTAATACGAAAATAAAGTTACTCAGGGATATTCTTACAATTTAATTTTATCATGATATTTAAGCGAGAAAACTAAAATAATCGTTTCTAGTTCCAAAATAATAAAAACTTCGTTACTCGTCAGGAAAAAATGATAGAATAAAACTTATTAAATAAATTTAATAAACAAATAAAGTTACTCAGGGATATTTATACAATTTAATTTTTCGTGATATTTAAGAAAGAAAACTAAAATATCGTTTTTAGTTCCAGAAAAATTTAAATATCGTTTCTCCTCAGGAAAAAATGCTAGAATCAAACTTATTAAATAAATTTAATATACAAATAAAGTTACTCAGGGATATTCTTAAAATTCAATTTTATCGTGATATTTAAGCGAGAAAACTAAAACATTCGTTTCTAGTTCCAAAATAATAAAAACATCGTTACTCTTCAGGAAAAAATGCTAGAATCAAACTTATTAATTAAATTTAATACACAAATACTCAGGGATATTCTTACAATTTAATTTTATCGTGATATTTAAGGAAGAAAACGAAAATATTCGTTTTTAGTTCCAGAAAAATTTAAATATCGTTTCTCTTCAGGAAAAAATGCTAGAATCAAACTTATTAATTAAATTTAATAAGCAAATAAAGTTACTTAGGGATATTCTTAAAATTCAATTTTATCGTGATATTTAAGCGAGAAAACTAAAATATTCGTTTCTAGTTCCAAAATTATAAAAACATCGTTACTCGTCAGGAAAAAATTCTAGAATCGAACTTATTAAATAAATTTAATACGAAAATAAAGTTACTCAGGGATATTCTTACAATTTAATTTTATCATGATATTTAAGCGAGAGAACTAAAATATTCGTTTCTAGTTTCAAAATAATAAAACATCGTTACTCGTCAGGAAAAAATTCTAGAATCGAACTTATTAAAAAAGTCTAATAAACAAATAAAGTTACTCAGGGATATTTTTATATTTTAATTTTATCGTGATATTTAAGCAAGAAAACTAAAATACTTGTTTTTAGTTCCAGAAAAATTTAAACATCGTTTCTCCTCAGCAAAAAATGCAAGAATCAAACTTATTAAATAAATTTAATAAACAAATAAAGTTACTCAGGGATATTCTTACAATTTAATTTTATCGTGATATTTAAGCGAAAAAACTAAAACATTAATTTCCAGTTCCAAAATAATAAAGACATCGTTACTCGTCAGGAAAAAATGCTAGAATCAAACTTATTAAATAAATTTAATACGAAAATAAAGTTACTCAGGGATATTCTTACAATTTAATTTTATCATGATATTTAAGCGAGAAAACTAAAATATTCGTTTCTAATTCCAAAATAATAAAAACATCGTTATTCGTCAGGAAAAAATTCTAGAATCGAACTTATTAAAAAAATCTAATAAACAAATAAAGTTACTCAGGGATATTCTTACAATTTAATTTTATCGTGATATTTAAACAAGAAAACTAAAATATTCGTTTCTAGGTCCAGAAAAATTAAAACATCGTTACTCCTCAGTCAAAAATGCTAGAATAGAACTTCTTAAATAAATTTAATAAACAAATAAAGTTACTCACGGATATTCTTACAATTTAATTTTATCGTGATATTTAAGCGAGAAAACTAAAACATTCATTACTAGTTCCAAAATAATAAAAACATCGTTACTCGTCAGAAAAAATGCTAGAATCAAACTTATTAAAAAATCTAATAAACAAATAAAGTTACTCAGGGATATTCTTACATTTTAATTTTATCGTGATATTTAAGCAAGAAAACTAAAATATTCGTTTTTAGTTCCAGAAAAATTTAAACATCGTTTCTCCTCAGGAAAAAATTTAATAAACAAATAAAGTTACTCAGGGATATTCTTACAATTTAATTTTATCGTGATATTTAAGCGAGAAAACTAAAATATTCTTTTCTAGTTCCAAAATAATAAAAACATCGTTACTTGTCAGGAAAAAATGCTAGAATCAAACTTATTAAATAAATTTAATA
Source organism: Pterostichus madidus (assembly GCA_911728475.2). NCBI lineage: Eukaryota > Metazoa > Arthropoda > Insecta > Coleoptera > Carabidae > Pterostichus > Pterostichus madidus. The sequence goes on along the minus strand of OU452304.1, from coordinate 22,236,200 downwards.
AACAAATAAAGCTACTCAGGGATATTCTTAAAATTCAATTTTATCGTGATATTTAAGCGAGAAAACTAAAATATTCGTTTCTAGTTCCAAAATAATAAAAATATCGTTACTCGTCAGGAAAAAATGCTAGAATCGAACTTATTAAATAAATTTAATAAACAAATAAAGCTACTCAGGGATATTCTTAAAATTCAATTTTATCGTGATATTTAACCGAGAAAACTAAAATATTCGCTTCTAGTTCCAAAATAATAAAAACATCGTTACTCGTCAGGAAAAAATGCTAGAATCAAACTTATTAAATAAATTTAATAAACAAATAAGGGATATTCTTACAATTTAATTTTATCGTGATATTTAAGCAAGAAAACTAAAATATCGTTTTTAGTTCCAGAAAAATTTAAATATCGTTTCTCCTCAGGACAAAATGCTAGAATCAAACTTATTAAATAAATTTAATAAACAAATTATGTTACTCAGGGATATTGTTACAATTTAATTTTATCGTGTTATTTAAGCGAGAAAACTAAAATATTCGTTTCTAGTTCAAAAATAATAAAAACTTCGTTACTCGTCAGGAAAAAATGCTAGAATCAAACTTATTAATTAAATTTAATACGAAAATAAAGTTACTCAGGGATATTCTTACAATTTAATTTTATCATGATATTTAAGCGAGAAAACTAAAATAATCGTTTCTAGTTCCAAAATAATAAAAACTTCGTTACTCGTCAGGAAAAAATGATAGAATAAAACTTATTAAATAAATTTAATAAACAAATAAAGTTACTCAGGGATATTTATACAATTTAATTTTTCGTGATATTTAAGAAAGAAAACTAAAATATCGTTTTTAGTTCCAGAAAAATTTAAATATCGTTTCTCCTCAGGAAAAAATGCTAGAATCAAACTTATTAAATAAATTTAATAAACAAATAAAGTTACTCAGGGATATTCTTAAAATTCAATTTTATCGTGATATTTAAGCGAGAAAACTAAAACATTCGTTTCTAGTTCCAAAATAATAAAAACATCGTTACTCTTCAGGAAAAAATGCTAGAATCAAACTTATTAATTAAATTTAATACACAAATACTCAGGGATATTCTTACAATTTAATTTTATCGTGATATTTAAGGAAGAAAACGAAAATATTCGTTTTTAGTTCCAGAAAAATTTAAATATCGTTTCTCTTCAGGAAAAAATGCTAGAATCAAACTTATTAATTAAATTTAATAAGCAAATAAAGTTACTTAGGGATATTCTTAAAATTCAATTTTATCGTGATATTTAAGCGAGAAAACTAAAATATTCGTTTCTAGTTCCAAAATTATAAAAACATCGTTACTCGTCAGGAAAAAATTCTAGAATCGAACTTATTAAATAAATTTAATACGAAAATAAAGTTACTCAGGGATATTCTTACAATTTAATTTTATCATGATATTTAAGCGAGAGAACTAAAATATTCGTTTCTAGTTTCAAAATAATAAAACATCGTTACTCGTCAGGAAAAAATTCTAGAATCGAACTTATTAAAAAAGTCTAATAAACAAATAAAGTTACTCAGGGATATTTTTATATTTTAATTTTATCGTGATATTTAAGCAAGAAAACTAAAATACTTGTTTTTAGTTCCAATAATATTTAAACATCGTTTCTCCACAGGAAAAAATGCTAGAATGAAACTTATTAAACAAATTTAATAAACAAATAAAGTTACTCAGGGAAATTCTTACAATTTAATTTTATCGTGATATTTAACCGAGAAAACTAAAATATTCGCTTCTAGTTCCAAAATAATAAAAACATCGTTATTCGTCAGGAAAAAATGCTAGAATCAAACTTATTAAATAAATTTAATAAACAAATAAGGGATATTCTTACAATTTAATTTTATCGTGATATTTAAGCAAGAAAACTAAAATATCGTTTTTAGTTCCAGAAAAATTTAAATATCGTTTCTCCTCAGGACAAAATGCTAGAATCAAACTTATTAAATAAATTTAATAAACAAATTATGTTACTCAGGGATATTGTTACAATTTAATTTTATCGTGTTATTTAAGCGAGAAAACTAAAATATTCGTTCTAGTTCAAAAATAATAAAAACTTCGTTACTCGTCAGGAAAAAATGCTAGAATCAAACTTATTAATTAAATTTAATACGAAAATAAAGTTACTCAGGGATATTCTTACAATTTAATTTTATCATGATATTTAAGCGAGAAAACTAAAATAATCGTTTCTAGTTCCAAAATAATAAAAACTTCGTTACTCGTCAGGAAAAAATGATAGAATAAAACTTATTAAATAAATTTAATAAACAAATAAAGTTACTCAGGGATATTTATACAATTTAATTTTTCGTGATATTTAAGAAAGAAAACTAAAATATCGTTTTTAGTTCCAGAAAAATTTAAATATCGTTTCTCCTCAGGAAAAAATGCTAGAATCAAACTTATTAAATAAATTTAATAAACAAATAAAGTTACTCAGGGATATTCTTAAAATTCAATTTTATCGTGATATTTAAGCGAGAAAACTAAAACATTCGTTTCTAGTTCCAAAATAATAAAAACATCGTTACTCTTCAGGAAAAAATGCTAGAATCAAACTTATTAATTAAATTTAATACACAAATACTCAGGGATATTCTTACAATTTAATTTTATCGTGATATTTAAGGAAGAAAACGAAAATATTCGTTTTTAGTTCCAGAAAAATTTAAATATCGTTTCTCTTCAGGAAAAAATGCTAGAATCAAACTTATTAATTAAATTTAATAAGCAAATAAAGTTACTTAGGGATATTCTTAAAATTCAATTTTATCGTGATATTTAAGCGAGAAAACTAAAATATTCGTTTCTAGTTCCAAAATTATAAAAACATCGTTACTCGTCAGGAAAAAATTCTAGAATCGAACTTATTAAATAAATTTAATACGAAAATAAAGTTACTCAGGGATATTCTTACAATTTAATTTTATCATGATATTTAAGCGAGAGAACTAAAATATTCGTTTCTAGTTTCAAAATAATAAAACATCGTTACTCGTCAGGAAAAAATTCTAGAATCGAACTTATTAAAAAAGTCTAATAAACAAATAAAGTTACTCAGGGATATTTTTATATTTTAATTTTATCGTGATATTTAAGCAAGAAAACTAAAATACTTGTTTTTAGTTCCAGAAAAATTTAAACATCGTTTCTCCTCAGCAAAAAATGCAAGAATCAAACTTATTAAATAAATTTAATAAACAAATAAAGTTACTCAGGGATATTCTTACAATTTAATTTTATCGTGATATTTAAGCGAAAAAACTAAAACATTAATTTCCAGTTCCAAAATAATAAAAACATCGTTACTCGTCAGGAAAAAATTCTAGAATCGAACTTATTAAATAAATTTAATACGAAAATAAAGTTACTCAGGGATATTCTTACAATTTAATTTTATCATGATATTTAAGCGAGAAAACTAAAATATTCGTTTCTAATTCCAAAATAATAAAAACATCGTTATTCGTCAGGAAAAAATTCTAGAATCGAACTTATTAAAAAAATCTAATAAACAAATAAAGTTACTCAGGGATATTCTTACAATTTAATTTTATCGTGATATTTAAACAAGAAAACTAAAATATTCGTTTCTAGGTCCAGAAAAATTAAAACATCGTTACTCCTCAGTCAAAAATGCTAGAATAGAACTTCTTAAATAAATTTAATAAACAAATAAAGTTACTCACGGATATTCTTACAATTTAATTTTATCGTGATATTTAAGCGAGAAAACTAAAACATTCATTACTAGTTCCAAAATAATAAAAACATCGTTACTCGTCAGAAAAAATGCTAGAATCAAACTTATTAAAAAATCTAATAAACAAATAAAGTTACTCAGGGATATTCTTACATTTTAATTTTATCGTGATATTTAAGCAAGAAAACTAAAATATTCGTTTTTAGTTCCAGAAAAATTTAAACATCGTTTCTCCTCAGGAAAAAATTTAATAAACAAATAAAGTTACTCAGGGATATTCTTACAATTTAATTTTATCGTGATATTTAAGCGAGAAAACTAAAATATTCTTTTCTAGTTCCAAAATAATAAAAACATCGTTACTTGTCAGGAAAAAATGCTAGAATCAAACTTATTAAATAAATTTAATAAACAAATAAAGCTACTCAGGGATATTCTTAAAATTCAATTTTATCGTGATATTTAAGCGAGAAAACTAAAATATTCGTTTCTAGTTCCAAAATAATAAAAATATCGTTACTCGTCAGGAAAAAATGCTAGAATCGAACTTATTAAATAAATTTAATAAACAAATAAAGCTACTCAGGGATATTCTTAAAATTCAATTTTATCGTGATATTTAAGCGAGAAAACTAAAATATTCGTTTCTAGTTCCAAAATAATAAAAATATCGTTACTCGTCAGGAAAAAATGCTAGAATCGAACTTATTAAATAAATTTAATAAACAAATAAAGTTACTCAGGGATATTCTTACATTTTAATTTTATCGTGATATTTAAGCAAGAAAACTAAAATATTCGTTTTTAGTTCCAGAAAAATTTAAACATCGTTTCTCCTCAGGAAAAAATGCAAGAATCAAACTTATTAAATAAATTTAATAAACAAATAAAGTTACTCAGGGATATTCATACAATTTAATTTTATCGTGATATTTAAGCAAGAAAACTAAAATATTCGTTTTTAGTTCCAGAAAAATTTAAACATCGTTTCTCCTAAGGAAAAAATGATAGAATCAAACTTATTAAATAAATTTAATAAACAAATAACTCAGGGACAATTTAATTTTATCGTGATATTTAAGCAAGAAAACTAAAATATTCGTTTTTAGTTCCAGAAAAATTCAAACATCGTTTCTCCTCAGGAAAAAATGATAGAATCAAACTTATTAAATAAATTTAATAAACAAATAAAGTTACCCAGGGATATTCTTACAATTTAATTTTATCGTGATATTTAAGCGAGAAAACTAAAATATTCTTTTCTAGTTCCAAAATAATAAAAACCGTTACTTGTCACGAAAAAATGCTAGAATCAAACTTATTAAATAAATTTAATACACAAATAAAGTTACACAGGGATATTCTTACAATTTAATTTTACCGTGATATTTAAACAAGAAAACTAAAATATTCGTTTCTAGTTCCAAAATAATAGAAATATCGTTACTCGTCAGGAAAAAATGCTAGAATCAAATTTATTAAATAAATTTAATACGAAAATAAAGTTACTCAGGGATATTCTTACAATTTAATTTTATCATGATATTTAAGCGAGAAAACTAAAATATTAGTTTCTAGTTCCAAAATAATAAAAACATCGTTACTAGTCAGGAAAAAAATTCTAGAATCGAACTTATTAAAAAAATCTAATAAACAAATAACTCAGGGATATTCTTACATTTTAATTTTATCGTGATATTTAAGCGAGAAAACTAAAATATTCGCATCTAGTTCCAAAATAATAAAAACATCGTTACTCGTCAGGAAAAAATGCTAGAATCAAACTTATTAAATAAATTTAATACACAAATAAAGTTACTCAGGGATATTCTTACATTTTAATTTTATTATGATATTTAAGCAAGAAAACTAAAATATTCGTTTTTAGTTCCAATAATATTTAAACATCGTTTCTCCACAGGAAAAAATGCTAGAATGAAACTTATTAAACAAATTTAATAAACAAATAAAGTTACTCAGGGAAATTCTTACAATTTAATTTTATCGTGATATTTAAGCGAGAAAACTAAAATATTCGCTTCTAGTTCCAAAATAATAAAAACATCGTTACTCGTCAGGAAAAAATGCTAGAATCAAACTTATTAAATAAATTTAATACACAAATAAAGTTACTCAGGGATATTCTTACAATTTAATTTTATCGTGATATTTAAACAAGAAAACTAAAATATTCGTTTCTAGGTCCAGAAAAATTTAACATCGTTTCTCCTCAGGAAATAAATTTAATAAACAAATAAGGGATATTCTTACAGTTTAATTTTATCGTGATATTTAGGCAAGAAAACTAAAATATCGTTTTTAGTTCCAGAAAAATTTAAATATCGTTTCTCCTCAGGACAAAATGCTAGAATCAAACTTATTAAATAAATTTAATAAACAAATTATGTTACTCAGGGATATTGTTACAATTTAATTTTATCGTGTTATTTAAGCGAGAAAACTAAAATATTCGTTTCTAGTTCAAAAATAATAAAAACTTCGTTACTCGTCAGGAAAAAATGCTAGAATCAAACTTATTAATTAAATTTAATACGAAAATAAAGTTACTCAGGGATATTCTTACAATTTAATTTTATCATGATATTTAAGCGAGAAAACTAAAATATTCGTTTCTAGTTCCAAAATAATAAAAACTTCGTTACTCGTCAGGAAAAAATGATAGAATAAAACTTATTAAATAAATTTAATAAACAAATAAAGTTACTCAAGGATATTTTTACAATTTAATTTTTCGTGATATTTAAGAAAGAAAACTAAAATATCGTTTTTAGTTCCATTTTAATTTTATCATGATATTTAAGCGAGAAAACTAAAATATTCGTTTCTAGTTCCAAAATAATAAAAACTTCGTTACTCGTCAGGAAAAAATGATAGAATAAAACTTATTAAATAAATTTAATAAACAAATAAAGTTACTCAGGGATATTCTTACATTTTAATTTTATCGTGATATTTAAGCGAGAAAACTAAAATATTCTTTTCTAGTTCCAAAATAATAAAAACATCGTTACTTGTCAGGAAAAAATGCTAGAATCAAACTTATTAAATAAATTTAATAAACAAATAAAGCTACTCAGGGATATTCTTAAAATTCAATTTTATCGTGATATTTAAGCAAGAAAACTAAAATATTCGTTTTTAGTTCCAGAAAAATTTAAACATCGTTTCTCCTCAGGAAAAAATGCAAGAATCAAACTTATTAAATAAATTTAATAAACAAATAAAGTTACTCAGGGATATTCATACAATTTAATTTTATCGTGATATTTAAGCAAGAAAACTAAAATATTCGTTTTTAGTTCCAGAAAAATTCAAACATCGTTTCTCCTCAGGAAAAAATGATAGAATCAAACTTTTTAAATAAATTTAATAAACAAATAAAGTTACTCAGGGATAGTCTTATAATTTAAGTTTATCATGGTATTTAAGCGAGAAAACTAAAGTATTCTTTTCCAGTTCCAAAATAATAAAAACTTCGTTACTCGTCAGGAAAAAATGCTAGAATTAAACTTATTAATTAAATTTAATAAACAAATAAAGTTACTCAAGGATATTCTTACAATTTAATTTTATCGTGATTTTAAGCAAGAAAACTAAAATATTCGTTATTAGTTCCAGAAAAATTTAAACATCGTTTCTCCTCAGGAAAAAATGATAGAATCAAACTTATTAAATAAATTTAATAAACAAATAAAGTTACCCAGGGATATTCTTACAATTTAATTTTATCGTGATATTTAAGCGAGAAAACTAAAATATTCTTTTCTAGTTCCAAAATAATAAAAACCGTTACTTGTCACGAAAAAATGCTAGAATCAAACTTATTAAATAAATTTAATACACAAATAAAGTTACACAGGGATATTCTTACAATTTAATTTTATCGTGATATTTAAACAAGAAAACTAAAATATTCGTTTCTAGTTCCAAAATAATAGAAATATCGTTACTCGTCAGGAAAAAATGCTAGAATCGAACTTATTAAATAAATTTAATAAACAAATAAAGTTACTCAGGGATATTCTTACAATTTAATTTTATCATGATATTTAAGCAAGAAAACTAAAATATTCGTTTCTAGTTCCAGAAAAATTAAAACATCGTTACTCCTCAGGCAAAAATTCTAGAATCGAACTTCTTAAATAAATTTAATAAACAAATAAAGTTACTCACGGATATTCTTACAATTTAATTTTATCGTGATATTTAAGCGAGAAAACTAAAACATTCATTTTTAGTTCCAAAATAATAAAAACATCGTTACTCGTCAGGAAAAAATGCTAGAATCAAATTTATTAAATAAATTTAATACGAAAATAAAGTTACTCAGGGATATTCTTACAATTTAATTTTATCATGATATTTAAGCGAGAAAACTAAAATATTAGTTTCTAGTTCCAAAATATTAAAAACGTCGTTACTCGCCAGGAAAAAATGCTAGAATCGAGCTTATTAAAAAATCTAATAAACAACTAAAGTTACTCAGGGATATTCTTACATTTTAATTTTATCATGATATTTAAGCAAGAAAACTAAAATATTCGTTTTTAGTTCCAGAAAAATTTAAACATCGTTTCTCCTCAGCAAAAAATGCAAGAATCAAACTTATTAAATAAATTTAATAAACAAATAAAGTTACTCAGGGATATTCTTACAATTTAATTTTATCATGATATTTAAGCGAGAGAACTAAAATATTCGTTTCTAGTTTCAAAATAATAAAACATCGTTACTCGTCAGGAAAAAATTCTAGAATCGAACTTATTAAAAAAGTCTAATAAACAAATAAAGTTACTCAGGGATATTCTTATATTTTAATTTTATCGTGATATTTAAGCAATAAAACTAAAATACTTGTTTTTAGTTCCAGAAAAATTTAAACATCGTTTCTCCTCAGCAAAAAATGCAAGAATCAAACTTATTAAATAAATTTAATAAACAAATAAAGCTACTCAGGGATATTCTTACAATTTAATTTTATCGTGATATTTAAGCGAAAAAACTAAAACATTCATTTCCAGTTCCAAAATAATAAAGACATCGTTACTCGTCAGGAAAAAATGCTAGAATCAAACTTATTAAATAAATTTAATACGAAAATAAAGTTACTCAGGGATATTCTTACAATTTAATTTTATCATGATATTTAAGCGAGAAAACTAAAATATTCCTTTCTAATTCCAAAATAATAAAAACATCGTTATTCGTCAGGAAAAAATTCTAGAATCGAACTTATTAAAAAAATCTAATAAACAAATAAAGTTACTCATGGATATTCTTACAATTTAATTTTATCGTGATATTTAAACAAGAAAACTAAAATATTCGTTTCTAGGTCCAGAAAAATTAAAACATCGTTACTCCTCAGTCAAAAATGCTAGAATAGAACTTCTTAAATAAATTTAATAAACAAACAAAGTTACTCACGGATATTCTTACAATTTAATTTTATCGTGATATTTAAGCGAGAAAACTAAAACATTCATTACTAGTTCCAAAATAATAAAAACATCGTTACTCGTCAGAAAAAATGCTAGAATCAAACTTATTAAAAAATCTAATAAACAAATAAAGTTACTCAGGGATATTCTTACATTTTAATTTTATCGTGATATTTAAGCAAGAAAACTAAAATATTCGTTTTTAGTTCCAGAAAAATTTAAACATCGTTTCTCCTCAGGAAAAAATGCAAGAATCAAACTTATTAAATAAATTTAAGAAACAAATAAAGTTACTGAGGGATATTCATACAATTTAATTTTATCGTGATATTTAAGCAAGAAAACTAAAATATTCGTTTTTAGTTCCTGAAAAATTCAAACATCGTTTCTCCTCAGGAAAAAATGATAGAATCAAACTTTTTAAATAAATTTGATAAACAAATAAAGTTACTCAGGGATAGTCTACAATTTAAGTTTATCATGGTATTTAAGCGAGAAAACTAAAGTATTCTTTTCTAGTTCCAAAATAATAAAAACTTCGTTACTCGTCAGGAAAAAATGCTAGAATTAAACTTATTAAATAAATTTAATAAACAAATAAAGTTACTCAAGGATATTCTTACAATTTAATTTTATCGTGATTTTAAGCAAGAAAACTAAAATATCGTTTTTAGCTCCAGAAAAATTTAAATATCGTTTCTCCTCAGGTAAAAATGCTAGAATCAAACTTATTAAATAAATTTAATAAACAAATAAAGTTACTCAGGGATATTCTTACAATTTAATTTTATCGTGATATTTAAGCAAGAAAACTAAAATATTCGTTTTTAGTTCCAGAAAAATTTAAACATCGTTTCTCCTCAGGAAAAAATTTAATAAACAAATAAAGTTACTCAGGGATATTCTTACATTTTAATTTTATCGTGATATTTAAGCGAGAAAACTAAAATATTCTTTTCTAGTTCCAAAATAATAAAAACATCGTTACTTGTCAGGAAAAAATGCTAGAATCAAACTTATTAAATAAATTTAATAAACAAATAAAGCTACTCAGGGATATTCTTAAAATTCAATTTTATCGTGATATTTAAGCGAGAAAACTAAAATATTCGTTTCTAGTTCCAAAATAATAAAAATATCGTTACTCGTCAGGAAAAAATGCTAGAATCGAACTTATTAAATAAATTTAATAAACAAATAAAGCTACTCAGGGATATTCTTAAAATTCAATTTTATCGTGATATTTAAGCGAGAAAACTAAAATATTCGTTTCTAGTTCCAAAATAATAAAAATATCGTTACTCGTCAGGAAAAAATGCTAGAATCGAACTTATTAAATAAATTTAATAAACAAATAAAGTTACTCAGGGATATTCTTACATTTTAATTTTATCGTGATATTTAAGCAAGAAAACTAAAATATTCGTTTTTAGTTCCAGAAAAATTTAAACATCGTTTCCCCTAAGGAAAAAATGATAGAATCAAACTTATTAAATAAATTTAATAAACAAATAACTCAGGGCCAATTTAATTTTATCGTGATATTTAAGCAAGAAAACTAAAATATTCGTTTTTAGTTCCAGAAAAATTCAAACATCGTTTCTCCTCAGGAAAAAATGATAGAATCAAACTTTTTAAATAAATTTAATAAACAAATAAAGTTACTCAGGGATAGTCTTATAATTTAAGTTTATCATGGTATTTAAGCGAGAAAACTAAAGTATTCTTTTCTAGTTCCAAAATAATAAAAACTTCGTTACTCGTCAGGAAAAAATGCTAGAATTAAACTTATTAATTAAATTTAATAAACAAATAAAGTTACTCAAGGATATTCTTACAATTTAATTTTATCGTGATTTTAAGCAAGAAAACTAAAATATTAGTTATTAGTTCCAGAAAAATTTAAACATCGTTTCTCCTCAGGAAAAAATGATAGAATCAAACTTATTAAATAAATTTAATAAACAAATAAAGTTACCCAGGGATATTCTTACAATTTAATTTTATCGTGATATTTAAGCGAGAAAACTAAAATATTCTTTTCTAGTTCCAAAATAATAAAAACCGTTACTTGTCACGAAAAAATGCTAGAATCAAACTTATTAAAGAAATTTAATACACAAATAAAGTTACACAGGGATATTCTTACAATTTAATTTTATCGTGATATTTAAACAAGAAAACTAAAATATTCGTTTCTAGTTCCAAAATAATAGAAATATCGTTACTCGTCAGGAAAAAATGCTAGAATCGAACTTATTAAATAAATTTAATAAACAAATAAAGTTACTCAGGGATAGTCTTACAATTTAATTTTATAATGATATTTAAGCAAGAAAACTAAAATATTCGTTTCTAGTTCCAGAAAAATTAAAACATCGTTACTCCTCAGGCAAAAATTCTAGAATCGAACTTCTTAAATAAATTTAATAAACAAATAAAGTTACAATTTAATTTTATCGTGATATTTAAGCGAGAAAACTAAAACATTCATTTTTAGTTCCAAAATAATAAAAACATCGTTACTCGTCAGGAAAAAATGCTAGAATCAAATTTATTAAATAAATTTAATACGAAAATAAAGTTACTCAGGGATATTCTTACAATTTAATTTTATCATGATATTTAAGCGAGAAAACTAAAATATTAGTTTCTAGTTCCAAAATAATAAAAACATCGTCACTAGTCAGGAAAAAATTCTAGAATCGAACTTATTAAAAAAATCTAATAAACAAATAACTCAGGGATATTCTTACATTTTAATTTTATCGTGATATTAAAGCGAGAAAACTAAAATATTCTTTTCTGGTTCCAAAATAATAAAAACATCGTTACTCGACAGGAAAAAATGCTAGAATCAAACTTATTAAATAAATTTAATACACAAATAAAGTTACTCAGGGATATTCTTACAATTTAATTTTATCGTGATATTTAAGCAGAAAACTAAAATATCGTTTTTAGTTCCAGAAAAATTTAAATATCGTTTCTCCTCAGGAAAAAATGCTAGAATCAAAGTTATTAAATAAATTTAATAAACAAATAAAGTTACTCAGGGATATTCTTACAATTTAATTTTATCATGATATTTTCGCGAGAAAACTGAATCATTCGTTTCTAGTTACAAAATAATAAAAACATCGTTACTCGTCAGGAAAAAATGCTAGAATCAACCTTATTAAATAAATTTAATACAAAAATAAAGTTACTCAGGGATATTCTTACAATTTAATTTTATCGTGATATTTAAGCAGAAAACTAAAATATCGTTTTTAGTTCCAGAAAAATTTAAATATCGTTTCTCCTCAGGAAAAAATGCTAGAATCAAAGTTATTAAATAAATTTAATAAACAAATAAAGTTACTCAGGGATATTCTTACAATTTAATTTTATCATGATATTTAAGCGAGAAAACTAAAATATTCGTTTCTAGTTCCAAAATAATAAAAACATCGTTACTCGTCAGGAAAAAATTCTAGAATCGAACTTATTAAAAAAATCTAATAAACAAATAAAGTTACTCAGGGATATTCTTACATTTTAATTTTATCGTGATATTTAAGCGAGTAAACTAAAATATTCTTTTCTGGTTCCAAAATAATAAAAACATCGTTACTCGTCAGGAAAAAATTCTAGAATCGAACTTATTAAAAAAATCTAATAAACAAATAAAGTTACTCAGGGATATTCTTACAATTTAATTTTATCGTGATATTTAAGCGAGAAAACTAAAATATTCTTTTCTAGTTCCAAAATAATAAAAGCATCGTTACTTGTCAGGAAAAAATGCTAGAATCAAACTTATTAAATAAATTTAATAAACAAATAAAGCTACTCAGGGATATTCTTAAAATTCAATTTTATCGTGATATTTAAGCGAGAAAACTAAAATATTCGTTTTTAGTTCCAGAAAAATTAAAACATCGTTACTCCTCAGGCAAAAATTCTAGAATCGAACTTCTTAAATAAATTTAATAAACAAATAAAGTTACTCACGGATATTCTTACAATTCAATTTTATCGTGATATTTAAGCGAGAAAACTAAAACATTCATTTTTAGTTCCAAAATAATAAAAACATCGTTACTCGTCAGGAAAAAATGCTAGAATCAAACTTATTAAATAAATTTAATACGAAAATAAAGTTACTCAGGGATATTCTTACAATTTAATTTTATCATGATATTTAAGCGAGAAAACTAAAATATTCGTTTCTAGTACCAAAATAATAAAAACATCGTTACTAGTCTGGAAAAAATTCTAGAATCGAACTTATTAAAAAAATCTAATAAACAAATAAAGTTACTCAGGGATATTCTTATATTTTAATTTTATCGTGATATTTAAGCAAGAAAACTAAAATACTCGTTTTTAGTTCCAGAAAAATTTCAACATCGTTTCTCCTCAGCAAAAAATGCAAGAATCAAACTTATTAAATAAATTTAATAAACAAATAAAGTTACTCAGGGTTATTCTTACAATTTAATTTTATCGTGATATTTAAGCGAAAAAACTAAAACATACATTTCCAGTTCCAAAATAATAAAGACATCGTTACTCGTCAGGAAAAAATGCTAGAATCAAACTTATTAAATAAATTTAATACGAAAATAAAGTTACTCAGGGATATTCTTACAATTTAATTTTATCATGATATTTAAGCGAGAAAACTAAAATATTCGTTTCTAATTCCAAAATAATAAAAACATCGTTATTCGTCAGGAAAAAATTCTAGAATCGAACTTATTAAAAAAGTCTAATAAACAAATAAAGTTACTCAGGGACATTCTTACAATTTAATTTTATCGTGATATTTAAGCAAGAAAACTAAAATATTCGTTTCTAGTTCCAGAAAAATTAAAACATCGTTACTCCTCAGGCAAAAATGCTAGAATCGAACTTCTTAAATAAATTTAATAAACAAATAAAGTTACTCACGGATATTCTTACAATTTAATTTTATCCTGATATTTAAGCGAGAAAACTAAAACAATCATTTTTAGTTCCAAAATAATAAAAACATCGTTACTCGTCAGGAAAAAATGCTAGAATCAAACTTATTAAATAAATTTAATACGAAAATAAAGTTACTCAGGGATATTCTTACATTTTAATTTTATCGTGATATTTAAGCAAGAAAACTAAAATATTCGTTTTAGTTCCAGATAAATTTAAACATCGTTTCTCCTCAGGAAAAAATGCTAGAATCAAACTTATTAAATAAATTTAATACACAAATAAAGTTACTCAGGGATATTCTTACAATTTAATTTTATCGTGATATTTAAGCAAGAAAACTAAAATATCGTTTTTGGTTCCATAAAAATTTAAATAACGTTTCTCCTCAGGAAAAAATGCTAGAATGAAACTTATTAAATAAATTTAATAAACAAATAATGTTACTCAGGGATATTCTTAGAATTTAATTTTATCGTGATATTTAAGCAAGAAAACTAAAATATCGTTTTTAGTTCCAGAAAAATTTAAAAATCGTTACTCGTCAGGAAAAAATGCTAGAATCAAACTTATTAATTAAATTTAATACGAAAATAAAGTTACTCAGGGATATTCTTACAATTTAATTTTATCGTGATATTTAAGCAAGAAAACTAAAATATTCGTTTTTAGTTCCAGAAAAATTTAAACATCGTTTCTCCTCAGGAAAAAAGTTAATAAACAAATAAAGTTACTCAGGGATATTCTTACAATTTAATTTTATCGTGATATTTAAGCGAGAAAACTAAAATATTCTTTTCTAGTTCCAAAATAATAAAAACATCGTTACTTGTCAGGAAAAAATGCTAGAATCAAACTTATTAAATAAATTTAATAAACAAATAAAGTTACTCAGGGATATTCTTACAATTTAATTTTATCGTGATATTTAAGCGAGAAAACAAAAATATTCGTTTCTAGTTCCAAAATAATAAAAACATCGTTACCCGTCAGGAAAAAATGCAAGAATCGAACTTATTAAATAAATTTAATAAACAAATAAAGTTACTCAGGGATATTCTTACAATTTAATTTTATCGTGATATTTAAGCAAGAAAACTAAAATATTCGTTTCTAGTTCCAGAAAAATTAAAACATCGTTACTCCTCAGGCAAAAATGCTAGAATCGAACTTCTTAAATAAATTTAATAAACAAATAAAGTTACTCACGGATATTCTTACAATTTAATTTTATCGTGATATTTAAGCGAGAAAACTAAAACATTCATTTTTAGTTCCAAAATAATAAAAACATCGTTACTCGTCAGGAAAAAATGCTAGAATCAAACTTATTAATTAAATTTAATACGAAAATAAAGTTACTCAGGGATATTCTTACAATTTAATTTTATCATGATATTTAAGCGAGAAAACTAAAATATTCGTTTCTAGTTCCAAAATAATAAAAACATCGTTACTCGTCAGGAAAAAATTCTAGAATCGAACTTATCAAAAAATCTAATAAACAAATAAAGTTACTCAGGGATATTCTTACATTTTAATTTTATCGTGATATTTAAGCAAGAAAACTAAAATATTCGTTTTAGTTCCAGAAAAATTTAAACATCGTTTCTCCTCAGGAAAAAATGCTAGAATGAAACTTATTAAACAAATTTAATAAACAAATAAAGTTACTCAGGGAAATTCTTACAATTTAATTTTATCGTGATATTTAAGCAAAAAAACTAAAATATACGCTTCTAGTTCCAAAATAATAAAAACATCGTTACTCGTCAGGAAAAAATGCTAGAATCAAACTTATTAAATAAATTTAATACACAAATAAAGTTACTCAGGGATATTCTTACAATTTAATTTTATCGTGATATTTAAGCAAGAAAACTAAAATATTCGTTTTTAGTTCCAGAAAAATTTAAACATCGTTTCTCTTCAGGAAAAAATGCTAAAATCAAACTTATTAAATAAATTTAATACACAAATAATGTTACTCAGGGATATTCTTACAATTTAATTTTATCGTGATATTTAAGCAAGAAAACTAAAATATCGTTTTTGGTTCCATAAAAATTTAAATATCGTTTCTCCTCAGGAAAAAATGCTAGAATGAAACTTATTAAATAAATTTAATAAACAAATAATGTTACTCAGGGATATTCTTAGAATTTAATTTTATCGTGATATTTAAGCAAGAAAACTAAAATATCGTTTTTAGTTCCAGAAAAATTTAAAAATCGTTACTCGTCAGGAAAAAATGCTAGAATCAAACTTATTAATTAAATTTAATACGAAAATAAAGTTACTCAGGGATATTCTTACAATTTAATTTTATCATGATATTTAAGCGAGAAAACTAAAATATTCGTTTCTAGTTCCAAAATAATAAAAACTTCGTTACTAGTCAGGAAAAAATGCTAGAATCAAACTTATTAAATAAATTTAATACGAAAATAAAGTTACTCATTTAATTTTATCATGATATTTAAGCGAGAAAACTAAAATATTCGTTTCTAGTTCCAAAATAATAAAAACTTCGTTACTCGTCAGGAAAAAATGCTAGAATCAAACTTATTAAATAAATTTAATACGAAAATAAAGTTACTCAGGGATATTCTTACAATTTAATTTTATCATGATATTTAAGCGAGAAAACTAAAACATTCGTTTCTAGGTCCAAAATAATAAAAACATCGTTACTCGTCAGGAAAAAATTCTAGAATCGAACTTATTAAATAAATTTAATAAACAAATAAAGTTACTCAGGGATATTCTTACAATTTAATTTTATCATGATATTTAAGCGAGAAAACTAAAATATTCGTTTCTAGTTCCAAAATAATAAAAACATCGTTATTCGTCAGGAAAAAATTCTAGAATCGAACTTATTAAAAAAATCTAATAAACAAATAAAGTTACTCAGGGATATTCTTACATTTTAATTTTATCATGATATTTAAGCAAGAAAACTAAAATATTCGTTTTTAGTTCCAATAATATTTAAACATCGTTTCTCCACAGGGAAAAATGCTAGAATGAAACTTATTAAACAAATTTAATAAACAAATAAAGTTACTCAGGGAAATTCTTACAATTTAATTTTATCGTGATATTTAAGCGAGAAAACTAAAATATTCGCTTCTAGTTCCAAAATAATAAAAACATCGTTACTCGTCAGGAAAAAATGCTAGAATCAAACTTATTAAATAAATTTAATACACAAATAAAGTTACTCAGGGATATTCTTACAATTTACTTTTATCGTGATATTTAAACAAGAAAACTAAAATATTCGTTACTAGGTCCAGAAAAATTTAACATCGTTTCTCCTCAGGAAATAATGCTAGAATCAAACTTATTAAATAAATTTAATAAACAAATAAGGGATATTCTTACAATTTAATTTTATCGTTATATTTAAGCAAGAAAACTAAAATATCGTTTTTAGTTCCAGAAAAATTTAAATATCGTTTCTCCTCAGGACAAAATGCTAGAATCAAACTTATTAAATAAATTTAATAAACAAATTATGTTACTCAAGGGATATTGTTACAATTTAGTTTTATCGTGTTATTTAAGCGAGAAAACTAAAATATTCGTTTCTAGTTCAAAAATAATAAAAACTTCGTTACTCGTCAGGAAAAAATGCTAGAATCAAACTTATTAATTAAATTTAATACGAAAATAAAGTTACTCAGGGATATTCTTACAATTTAATTTTATCATGATATTTAAGCGAGAAAACTAAAATATTCGTTTCTAGGTCCAAAATAATAAAAACATCGTTACTCGTCAGGAAAAAATTCTAGAATCGAACTTATTAAATAAATTTAATAAACAAATAAAGTTACTCAGGGATATTCTTACAATTTAATTTTATCATGATATTTAAGCGAGAAAACTAAAATATTCGTTTCTAATTCCAAAATAATAAAAACATCGTTATTCGTCAGGAAAAAATTCTAGAATCGAACTTATTAAAAAAATCTAATAAACAAATAAAGTTACTCAGGGATATTCTTACATTTTAATTTTATCATGATATTTAAGCAAGAAAACTAAAATATTCGTTTTTAGTTCCAATAATATTTAAACATCGTTTCTCCACAGGGAAAAATGCTAGAATGAAACTTATTAAACAAATTTAATAAACAAATAAAGTTACTCAGGGAAATTCTTACAATTTAATTTTATCGTGATATTTAAGCGAGAAAACTAAAATATTCGCTTCTAGTTCCAAAATAATAAAAACATCGTTACTCGTCAGGAAAAAATGCTAGAATCAAACTTATTAAATAAATTTAATACACAAATAAAGTTACTCAGGGATATTCTTACAATTTACTTTTATCGTGATATTTAAACAAGAAAACTAAAATATTCGTTACTAGGTCCAGAAAAATTTAACATCGTTTCTCCTCAGGAAATAATGCTAGAATCAAACTTATTAAATAAATTTAATAAACAAATAAGGGATATTCTTACAATTTAATTTTATCGTTATATTTAAGCAAGAAAACTAAAATATCGTTTTTAGTTCCAGAAAAATTTAAATATCGTTTCTCCTCAGGACAAAATGCTAGAATCAAACTTATTAAATAAATTTAATAAACAAATTATGTTACTCAAGGGATATTGTTACAATTTAGTTTTATCGTGTTATTTAAGCGAGAAAACTAAAATATTCGTTTCTAGTTCAAAAATAATAAAAACTTCGTTACTCGTCAGGAAAAAATGCTAGAATCAAACTTATTAATTAAATTTAATACGAAAATAAAGTTACTCAGGGATATTTTTACAATTTAATTTTATCATGATATTTAAGCGAGAAAACTAAAATATTCGTTTCTAGTTCCAAAATAATAAAAACTTCGTTACTCGTCAGGAAAAAATGATAGAATAAAACTTATTAAATAAATTTAATAAACAAATAAAGTTACTCAGGGATATTTTTATAATTTAATTTTTCGTGATATTTAAGAAAGAAAACTAAAATATCGTTTTTAGTTCCAGAAAAATTTAAATATCGTTTCTCCTCAGGAAAAAATGCTAGAATCAAACTTATTAAATAAATTTAATAAACAAATAAAGTTACTCAGGGATATTCTTAAAATTCAATTTTATCGTGATATTTAAGCGAGAAATCTAAAACATTCTAGTTCCAAAATAATAAAAACATCGTTACTCTTCAGGAAAAAATGCTAGAATCAAACTTATTAATTAAATTTAATACACAAATACTCAGGGATATTCTTACAATTTAATTTTATCGTGATATTTAAGGAAGAAAACGAAAATATTCGTTTTTAGTTCCAGAAAAATTTAAATATCGTTTCTCTTCAGGAAAAAATGCTAGAATCAAACTTATTAACTAAATTTAATAAACAAATAAAGTTACTTAGGGATATTCTTAAAATTCAATTTTATCGTGATATTTAAGCGAGAAAACTAAAATATTCGTTTCTAGTTCCAAAATTATAAAAACATCGTTACTCGTCAGGAAAAAATTCTAAAATCGAACTTATTAAATAAATTTAATACGAAAATAAAGTTACTCATTTAATTTGATCATGATATTTAAGCGAGAAAACTAAAATATTCGTTTCTAGTTCCAAAATAATAAAAACTTCGTTACTCGTCAGGAAAAAATGCTAGAATCAAACTTATTAAATAAATTTAATACGAAAATAAAGTTACTCAGGGATATTCTTACAATTTAATTTTATCATGATATTTAAGCGAGAAAACTAAAACATTCGTTTCTAGGTCCAAAATAATAAAAACATCGTTACTCGTCTGGAAAAAATTCTAGAATCGAACTTATTAAATAAATTTAATAAACAAATAAAGTTACCCAGGGATATTCTTACAATTTAATTTTATCATGATATTTAAGCGAGAAAACTAAAATATTCGTTTCTAATTCCAAAATAATAAAAACATCGTTATTCGTCAGGAAAAAATTCTAGAATCGAACTTATTAAAAAAATCTAATAAACAAATAAAGTTACTCAGGGATATTCTTACATTTTAATTTTATCATGATATTTAAGCAAGAAAACTAAAATATTCGTTTTTAGTTCCAATAATATTTAAACATCGTTTCTCCACAGGGAAAAATGCTAGAATGAAACTTATTAAACAAATTTAATAAACAAATAAAGTTACTCAGGGAAATTCTTACAATTTAATTTTATCGTGATATTTAAGCGAGAAAACTAAAATATTCGCTTCTAGTTCCAAAATAATAAAAACATCGTTACTCGTCAGGAAAAAATGCTAGAATCAAACTTATTAAATAAATTTAATACACAAATAAAGTTACTCAGGGATATTCTTACAATTTACTTTTATCGTGATATTTAAACAAGAAAACTAAAATATTCGTTTCTAGGTCCAGAAAAATTTAACATCGTTTCTCCTCAGGACAAAATGCTAGAATCAAACTTATTAAATAAATTTAATAAACAAATTATGTTACTCAAGGGATATTGTTACAATTTAATTTTATCGTGTTATTTAAGCGAGAAAACTAAAATATTCGTTTCTAGTTCAAAAATAATAAAAACTTCGTTACTCGTCAGGAAAAAATGCTAGAATCAAACTTATTAATTAAATTTAATACGAAAATAAAGTTACTCAGGGATATTCTTACAATTTAATTTTATCATGATATTTAAGCGAGAAAACTAAAATATTCGTTTCTAGTTCCAAAATAATAAAAACTTCGTTACTCGTCAGGAAAAAATGATAGAATAAAACTTATTAAATAAATTTAATAAACAAATAAAGTTACTCAGGGATATTTTTATAATTTAATTTTTCGTGATATTTAAGAAAGAAAACTAAAATATCGTTTTTAGTTCCAGAAAAATTTAAATATCGTTTCTCCTCAGGAAAAAATGCTAGAATCAAACTTATTAAATAAATTTAATAAACAAATAAAGTTACTCAGGGATATTCTTAAAATTCAATTTTATCGTGATATTTAAGCGAGAAATCTAAAACATTCGTTTCTAGTTCCAAAATAATAAAAACATCGTTACTCTTCAGGAAAAAATGCTAGAATCAAACTTATTAATTAAATTTAATACACAAATACTCAGGGATATTCTTACAATTTAATTTTATCGTGATATTTAAGGAAGAAAACGAAAATATTC
Source organism: Pterostichus madidus (assembly GCA_911728475.2). Taxonomy (NCBI): domain Eukaryota; kingdom Metazoa; phylum Arthropoda; class Insecta; order Coleoptera; family Carabidae; genus Pterostichus; species Pterostichus madidus. The sequence continues at coordinate 22,214,863 of OU452304.1, read as the reverse complement.
GTTTTTAGTTCCAGAAAAATTTAAATATCGTTTCTCTTCAGGAAAAAATGCTAGAATCAAACTTATTAACTAAATTTAATAAACAAATAAAGTTACTTAGGGATATTCTTAAAATTCAATTTTATCGTGATATTTAAGCGAGAAAACTAAAATATTCGTTTCTAGTTCCAAAATTATAAAAACATCGTTACTCGTCAGGAAAAAATTCTAAAATCGAACTTATTAAATAAATTTAATACGAAAATAAAGTTACTCAGGGATATTCTTACAATTTAATTTTATCATGATATTTAAGCGAGAGAACTAAAATATTCGTTTCTAGTTTCAAAATAATAAAACATCGTTACTCGTCAGGAAAAAATTCTAGAATCGAACTTATTAAAAAAGTCTAATAAACAAATAAAGTTACTCAGGGATATTCTTATATTTTAATTTTATCGTGATATTTAAGCAAGAAAACTAAAATACTTGTTTTTAGTTCCAGAAAAATTTAAACATCGTTTCTCCTCAGAAAAAAATGCAAGAATCAAACTTATTAAATAAATTTAATAAACAAATAAAGTTACTCAGGGATATTCTTACAATTTAATTTTATCGTGATATTTAAGCGAAAAAACTAAAACATTCATTTCCAGTTCCAAAATAATAAAGACATCGTTACTCGTCAGGAAAAAATGCTAGAATCAAACTTATTAAATAAATTTAATACGAAAATAAAGTTACTCAGGGATATTCTTACAATTTAAATTTATCATGATATTTAAGCGAGAAAACTAAAATATTCGTTTCTAATTCCAAAATAATAAAAACATCGTTATTCGTCAGGAAAAAATTCTAGAATCGAACTTATTAAAAAAATCTAATAAACAAATAAAGTTACTCAGGGATATTCTTACATTTTAATTTTATCATGATATTTAAGCAAGAAAACTAAAATATTCGTTTTTAATTCCAATAATATTTAAATATCGTTTCTCCACAGGAAAAAATGCTAGAATGAAACTTATTAAACAAATTTAATAAACAAATAAAGTTACTCAGGGAAATTCTTACAATTTAATTTTATCGTGATATTTAAGCGAGAAAAGTAAAATATTCGCTTCTAGTTCCAAAATAATAAAAACATCGTTACTCGTCAGGAAAAAATGCTAGAATCAAACTTATTAAATAAATTTAATACACAAATAAAGTTACTCAGGGATATTCTTACAATTTAATTTTATCGTGATATTTAAACAAGAAAACTAAAATATTCGTTTCTAGGTCCAGAAAAATTTAACATCGTTTCTCCTCAGGAAATAATGCTAGAATCAAACTTATTAAATAAATTTAATAAACAAATAAGGGATATTCTTACAATTTAATTTTATCGTGATATTTATGCAAGAAAACTAAAATATCGTTTTTAGTTCCAGAAAAATTTAAATATCGTTTCTCCTCAGGACAAAATGCTAGAATCAAACTTATTAAATAAATTTAATAAACAAATTATGTTACTCAGGGATATTGTTACAATTTAATTTTATCGTGTTATTTAAGCGAGAAAACTAAAATATTCGTTTCTAGTTCAAAAATAATAAAAACTTCGTTACTCGTCAGGAAAAAATGCTAGAATCAAACTTATTAATTAAATTTAATACGAAAATAAAGTTACTCAAGGATATTCTTACAATTTAATTTTATCATGATATTTAAGCGAGAGAACTAAAATATTCGTTTCTAGTTTCAAAATAATAAAACATCGTTACTCGTCAGAAAAAAATTCTAGAATCGAACTTATTAAAAAAGTCTAATAAACAAATAAAGTTACTCAGGGATATTCTTATATTTTAATTTTATCGTGATATTTAAGCAAGAAAACTAAAATACTTGTTTTTAGTTCCAGAAAAATTTAAATATCGTTTCTCCTCAGCAAAAAATGCAAGAATCAAACTTATTAAATAAATTTATTAAACAAATAAAGTTACTCAGGGATATTCTTACAATTTAATTTTATCGTGATATTTAAGCGAAAAAACTAAAACATTCATTTCCAGTTCCAAAATAATAAAGACATCGTTACTCGTCAGGAAAAAATGCTAGAATCAAACTTATTAAATAAATTTAATACGAAAATAAAGTTACTCAGGGATATTCTTACAATTTAATTTTATCATGATATTTAAGCGAGAAAACTAAAATATTCGTTTCTAATTCCAAAATAATTAAAACATCGTTATTCGTCAGGAAAAAATTCTAGAATCGAACTTATTAAAAAAATCTAATAAACAAATAAAGTTACTCAGGGATATTCTTACAATTTAATTTTATCGTGATATTTAAACAAGAAAACTAAAATATTCGTTTCTAGGTCCAGAAAAATTAAAACATCGTTACTCCTCAGTCAAAAATGCTAGAATAGAACTTCTTAAATAAATTTAATAAACAAATAAAGTTACTCACGGATATTCTTACAATTTAATTTTATCGTGATATTTAAGCGAGAAAACTAAAACATTCATTACTAGTTCCAAAATAATAAAAACATCGTTACTCGTCAGAAAAAATGCTAGAATCAAACTTATTAAAAAATCTAATAAACAAATAAAGTTACTCAGGGATATTCTTACATTTTAATTTTATCGTGATATTTAAGCAAGAAAACTAAAATATTCGTTTTTAGTTCCAGAAAAATTTAAACATCGTTTCTCCTCAGGAAAAAATGCAAGAATCAAACTTATTAAATAAATTTAATAAACAAATAAAGTTACTGAGGGATATTCATACAATTTAATTTTATCGTGATATTTAAGCAAGAAAACTAAAATATTCGTTTTTATTTCCAGAAAAAGTCAAACATCGTTTCCCCTCAGGAAAAAATGATAGAATCAAACTTACTAAATAAATTTAATAAACAAATAATGTTTATTAAATTTATTTAATAAGTTCGATTCTAGCATTTTTTCCTGACGAGTAACGATATTTTTATTATTTTGAATATCCCTGAGTAGCTTTATTTTTTTATTAAATTTATTTAATAAGTTCGATTTTATTAGTTACTCAGGGATATTCTTACATTTTAATTTTATCGTGATATTTAAGCAAGAAAACTAAAATATTCGTTTTTAGTTCCAGAAAAATTTAAACATCGTTTCTCCTCAGGAAAAAATGCAAGAATCAAACTTATTAAATAAATTTAATAAACAAATAAAGTTACTCAGGGATATTCATACAATTTAATTTTATCGTGATATTTAAGCAAGAAAACTGAAATATTCATTTTTAGTTCCAGAAAAATTTAAACATCGTTTCTCCTAAGGAAAAAATGATAGAATCAAACTTATTAAATAAATTTAATACACAAATAAAGTTACACAGGGATATTCTTACAATTTAATTTTATCGTGATATTTAAACAAGAAAACTAAAATATTCGTTTCTAGTTCCAAAATAATAGAAATATCGTTACTCGTCAGGAAAAAATGCTAGAATCGAATTTATTAAATAAATTTAATACGAAAATAAAGTTACTCAGGGATATTCTTAAAATTTAATTTTATCGTGATATTTAAGCGAGAAAACTAAAATATTCGTTTCTAGTTCCAAAATAATAAAAATATCGTTACTCCTCAGGCAAAAAGTTACACAGGGATATTCTTACAATTTAATTTTATCGTGATATTTAAACAAGAAAACTAAAATATTCGTTTCTAGTTCCAAAATAATAGAAATATCGTTACTCGTCAGGAAAAAATGCTAGAATCGAATTTATTAAATAAATTTAATACGAAAATAAAGTTACTCAGGGATATTCTTAAAATTTAATTTTATCGTGATATTTAAGCGAGAAAACTAAAATATTCGTTTCTAGTTCCAAAATAATAAAAATATCGTTACTCCTCAGGCAAAAATTCTAGAATCGAACTTCTTAAATAAATTTAATAAACAAATAAAGTTACTCACGGATATTCTTACAATTTAATTTTATCGTGATATTTAAGCGAGAAAACTAAAACATTCATTTTTAGTTCCAAAATAATAAAAACATCGTTACTCGTCAGGAAAAAATGCTAGAATCAAATTTATTAAATTAATTTAATACGAAAATAAAGTTACTCAGGGATATTCTTACAATTTAATTTTATCATGATATTTAAGCGAGAAAACTAAAATATTAGTTTCTAGTTCCAAAATAAAAAAACATCGTTACTAGTCAGGAAAAAATTCTAGAATCGAACTTATTAAAAAAATCTAATAAACAAATAACTCAGGGATATTCTTACATTTTAATTTTATCGTGATATTTAAGCGAGAAAACTAAAATATTCTTTTCTGGTTCCAAAATAATAAAAATATCGTTACTCGTCAGGAAAAAATGCTAGAATGAAACTTATTAAACAAATTTAATAAACAAATAAAGTTACTCAGGGAAATTCTTACAATTTAATTTTATCGTGATATTTAAGCGAGAAAAGTAAAATATTCGCTTCTAGTTCCAAAATAATAAAAACATCGTTACTCGTCAGGAAAAAATGCTAGAATCAAACTTATTAAATAAATTTAATACACAAATAAAGTTACTCAGGGATATTCTTACAATTTAATTTTATCGTGATATTTAAACAAGAAAACTAAAATATTCGTTTCTAGGTCCAGAAAAATTTAACATCGTTTCTCCTCAGGAAATAATGCTAGAATCAAACTTATTAAATAAATTTAATAAACAAATAAGGGATATTCTTACAATTTAATTTTATCGTGATATTTATGCAAGAAAACTAAAATATCGTTTTTAGTTCCAGAAAAATTTAAATATCGTTTCTCCTCAGGACAAAATGCTAGAATCAAACTTATTAAATAAATTTAATAAACAAATTATGTTACTCAGGGATATTGTTACAATTTAATTTTATCGTGTTATTTAAGCGAGAAAACTAAAATATTCGTTTCTAGTTCAAAAATAATAAAAACTTCGTTACTCGTCAGGAAAAAATGCTAGAATCAAACTTATTAATTAAATTTAATACGAAAATAAAGTTACTCAGGGATATTCTTACAATTTAATTTTATCATGATATTTAAGCGAGAGAACTAAAATATTCGTTTCTAGTTTCAAAATAATAAAACATCGTTACTCGTCAGAAAAAAATTCTAGAATCGAACTTATTAAAAAAGTCTAATAAACAAATAAAGTTACTCAGGGATATTCTTATATTTTAATTTTATCGTGATATTTAAGCAAGAAAACTAAAATACTTGTTTTTAGTTCCAGAAAAATTTAAATATCGTTTCTCCTCAGCAAAAAATGCAAGAATCAAACTTATTAAATAAATTTATTAAACAAATAAAGTTACTCAGGGATATTCTTACAATTTAATTTTATCGTGATATTTAAGCGAAAAAACTAAAACATTCATTTCCAGTTCCAAAATAATAAAGACATCGTTACTCGTCAGGAAAAAATGCTAGAATCAAACTTATTAAATAAATTTAATACGAAAATAAAGTTACTCAGGGATATTCTTACAATTTAATTTTATCATGATATTTAAGCGAGAAAACTAAAATATTCGTTTCTAATTCCAAAATAATTAAAACATCGTTATTCGTCAGGAAAAAATTCTAGAATCGAACTTATTAAAAAAATCTAATAAACAAATAAAGTTACTCTGGGATATTCTTACAATTTAATTTTATCGTGATATTAAACAAGAAAACTAAAATATTCGTTTCTAGGTCCAGAAAAATTAAAACATCGTTACTCCTCAGTCAAAAATGCTAGAATAGAACTTCTTAAATAAATTTAATAAACAAATAAAGTTACTCACGGATATTCTTACAATTTAATTTTATCTTGATATTTAAGCGAGAAAACTAAAACATTCATTACTAGTTCCAAAATAATAAAAACATCGTTACTCGTCAGAAAAAATGCTAGAATCAAACTTATTAAAAAATCTAATAAACAAATAAAGTTACTCAGGGATATTCTTACATTTTAATTTTATCGTGATATTTAAGCAAGAAAACTAAAATATTCGTTTTTAGTTCCAGAAAAATTTAAACATCGTTTCTCCTCAGGAAAAAATGCAAGAATCAAACTTATTAAATAAATTTAATAAACAAATAAAGTTACTGAGGGATATTCATACAATTTAAATTTATCGTGATATTTAAGCAAGAAAACTAAAATATTCGTTTTTATTTCCAGAAAAAGTCAAACATCGTTTCCCCTCAGGAAAAAATGATAGAATCAAACTTTTTAAATAAATTTAATAAACAAATAAAGTTACTCAGGGATAGTCTACAATTTAAGTTTATCATAGTATTTAAGCGAGAAAACTAAAGTATTTTTTTCTAGTTCCAAAATAATAAAAACTTCGTTACTCGTCAGGAAAAAATGCTAGAATTAAACTTATTAAATAAATTTAATAAACAAATAAAGTTACTCAAGGATATTCTTACAATTTAATTTTATCGTGATTTTAAGCAAGAAAACTAAAATATCGTTTTTAGCTCCAGAAAAATTTAAATATCGTTTCTCCTCAGGTAAAAATGCTAGAATCAAACTTATTAAATAAATTTAATAAACAAATAAAGTTACTCAGGGATATTCTTACAATTTAATTTTATAGTGATATTTAAGCAAGAAAACTAAAATATTCGTTTTTAGTTCCAGAAAAATTTAAACATCGTTTCTCCTCAGGAAAAAATTTAATAAACAAATAAAGTTACTCAGAGATATTCTTACAATTTAATTTTATCGTGATATTTAAGCGAGAAAACTAAAATATTCTTTTCTAGTTCCAAAATAATAAAAACATCGTTACTTGTCAGGAAAAAATGCTAGAATCAAACTTATTAAATAAATTTAATAAAAAAATAAAGCTACTCAGGGATATTCTTAAAATTCAATTTTATCGTGATATTTAAGCGAGAAAACTAAAATATTCGTTTCTAGTTCCAAAATAACAAAAATATCGTTACTCGTCAGGAAAAAATGCTAGAATCGAACTTATTAAATAAATTTAATAAACAAATAAAGTTACTCAGGGATATTCTTACATTTTAATTTTATCGTGATATTTAAGCAAGAAAACTAAAATATTCGTTTTTAGTTCCAGAAAAATTTAAACATCGTTTCTCCTCAGGAAAAAATGCAAGAATCAAACTTATTAAATAAATTTAATAAACAAATAAAGTTACTCAGGGATATTCATACAATTTAATTTTATCGTGATATTAAGCAAGAAAACTAAAAAATGCGTTTCTAGTTCCAAAATAATAAAAACATCGTTACTCGACAGGAAAAAATGCTAGAATCAAACTTATTAAATAAATTTAATACACAAATAAAGTTACTCAGGGATATTCTTACAATTTAATTTTATCGTGATATTTAAGCAGAAAACTAAAATATCGTTTTTAGTTCCAGAAAAATTTAAATATCGTTTCTCCTCAGGAAAAAATGCTAGAATCAAAGTTATTAAATAAATTTAATAAACAAATAAAGTTACTCAGGGATATTCTTACAATTTAATTTTATCATGATATTTTCGCGAGAAAACTAAATCATTCGTTTCTAGTTCCAAAATAATAAAAACATCGTTACTCGTCAGGAAAAAATGCTAGAATCAACCTTATTAAATAAATTTAATACAAAAATAACGTTACTCATGGATATTCTTACAATTTAATTTTATCATGATATTTAAGCGAGAAAACTAAAATATTCGTTTCTAGTTCCAAAATAATAAAAACATCGTTACTCGTCAGGAAAAAATTCTAGAATCGAACTTATTAAAAAAATCTAATAAACAAATAAAGTTACTCAGGGATATTCTTACATTTTAATTTTATCGTGATATTTAAGCGAGAAAACTAAAATATTCTTTTCTGGTTCCAAAATAATAAAAACATCGTTACTCGCCAGGAAAAAATGCTAGAATCGAACTTATTAAAAAAATCTAATAAACAAATAAAGTTACTCAGGGATATTCTTACAATTTAATTTTATCGTGATATTTAAGCGAGAAAACTAAAATATTCTTTTCTAGTTCCAAAATAATAAAAGCATAGTTACTTGTCAGGAAAAAATGATAGAATCAAACTTATTAAATAAATTTAATAAACAAATAAAGCTACTCAGGGATATTCTTAAAATTCAATTTTATCGTGATATTTAAGCGAGAAAACTAAAATATTCGTTTTTAGTTCTAGAAAAATTAAAACATCGTTACTCCTCAGGCAAAAATGCTAGAATCGAACTTCTTAAATAAATTTAATAAACAAATAAAGGTACTCACGGATATTCTTACAATTCAATTTTATCGTGATAATTAAGCGAGAAAACTAAAACATTCGTTTCTAGTTCCAAAATAATAAAAACATCGTTACTCGTCAGGAAAAAATGCTAGAATCAAACTTATTAAATAAATTTAATACGAAAATAAAGTTACTCAGGGATATTCTTACAATTTAATTTTATCATGATATTTAAGCGAGAAAACTAAAATATTCGTTTCTAGTTCCAAAATAATAAAAACATCGTTACTAGTCAGAAAAAAATTCTAGAATCGAACTTATTAAAAAAATCTAATAAACAAATAAAGTTACTCAGGGATATTCTTACATTTTAATTTTATCATGATATTTAAGCAAGAAAACTAAAATATTCGTTTTTAGTTCCAGAAAAATTTAAACATCGTTTCTCCTCAGGAAAAAATGCTAGAATCAAACTTATTAAATAAATTTAATAAACAAATAATGTTACTCAGGGATATTCTTACAATTTAATTTTATCGTGATATTTAAGCGAGAAAACTAAAATATGCGTTTCTAGTTCCAAAATAATAAAAACATCGTTACTTGTCAGGAAAAAATGCTAGAATAAAACTTATTAAATAAATTTAATACACAAATAAAGTTACTCAGGGATATTCTTACAATTTAATTTTAACGTGATATTTAAGCAGAAAACTAAAATATCGTTTTTAGTTCCAGAAAAATTTAAATATCGTTTCTCCTCAGGAAAAAATGCTAGAATCAAAGTTATTAAATAAATTTAATAAACAAATAAAGTTACTCAGGGATATTCTTACAATTTAATTTTAACATGATATTTTCGCGAGAAAACTAAATCATTCGTTTCTAGTTCCAAAATAATAAAAATATCGTTACTAGTCAGGAAAAAATGCTAGAATCGAACTTATTAAATAAATTTAATACACAAATAAAGTTACTCAGGGATATTCTTACAATTCAATTTTATCGTGATATTTAAGCGAGAAAACTAAAATATTCGTTTCTAGTTCCAAAATAATAAAAACATCGTTACTCGTCAGGAAAAAATGCTAGAATCGAACTTGTTAAATAAATTTAATAAACAAATAAAGTTACTCAGGGATATTCTTACAATTTAATTTTATCGCGAGAAAACTAAAATATTCTTTTCTGGTTCCAAAATAATAAAAACATCGTTATTCGCCAGTAAGAAATGCTAGAATCGAACTTATTAAAAAAATCTAATAAACAAATAAAGTTACTCAGGGATATTCTTACATTTTAATTTTATCATGATATTTAAACAAGAAAACTGAAATATTCGTTTTTAGATCCAATAATATTTAAACACCGTTTCTCCTCAGTAAAATATGCTAGAATCAAACTTATTAAATAAATTTAATAAACAAATAAAGTTTCTCAGGGATATTCTTAAAATTCAATTTTATCGTGATATTTATGCGAGAAAACTAAAATATACGTTTCTAGTTCCAAAATAATAAAAACATCGTTACTCGTCAGGAAAAAATGCTAGAATCGAACTTATTAAATAAATTTAATACACAAATAAAGTTACTCAGGGATATTCATACAATTCAATTTTATCGTGATATTTAAGCGAGAAAACTAAAATATTCGTTTCTAGTTCCAAAATAATAAAAACATCGTTACTCGTCAGGAAAAAATGCTAGGATCGAACTTATTAAATAAATTTAATAAACAAATAAAGTTACTCAGGGATATTCTTACAATTTAATTTTATCGTGATATTTAAGCAAGAAAACTAAAATATCGTTTTTAGCTCCAGAAAAATTTATATACCGTTTCTCCTCAGGACAAAATGCTAGAATCAAACTTATTAAATAAATTTAATAAACAAATAATGTTACTCAGGGATATTCTTACAATTTAATTTTATCGTGATATTTAAGCAAGAAAACTAAAATAATCGTTTTTTGATCCAATAATATTTAAACACCGTTTCTCCTCAGTAAAATATGCTAGAATCAAACTTATTAAATAAATTTAATAAACAAATAAAGTTTCTCAGGGATATTCTTAAAATTCAATTTTATCGTGATATTTATGCGAGAAAACTAAAATATACGTTTCTAGTTCCAAAATAATAAAAACATCGTTACTCGTCAGGAAAAAATGCTAGAATCGAACTTATTAAATAAATTTAATACACAAATAAAGTTACTCAGGGATATTCATACAATTCAATTTTATCGTGATATTTAAGCGAGAAAACTAAAATATTCGTTTCTAGTTCCAAAATAATAAAAACATCGTTACTCGTCAGGAAAAAATGCTAGGATCGAACTTATTAAATAAATTTAATAAACAAATAAAGTTACTCAGGGATATTCTTACAATTTAATTTTATCGTGATATTTAAGCAAGAAAACTAAAATATCGTTTTTAGCTCCAGAAAAATTTATATACCGTTTCTCCTCAGGACAAAATGCTAGAATCAAACTTATTAAATAAATTTAATAAACAAATAATGTTACTCAGGGATATTTTTACAATACAAAATATTCATTATTAGTTCCAGAAAAATTTAAACATCGTTTCTCCTCAGGAAAAAATGCTAGAATCAAACTTATTAAATAAATTTTATAAACAAATAGTGTTACTCAGGGATATTCTTACAATTTAATTTTATCGTGATATTTAAGCAAGAAAACTAAAATATCGTTTTTAGCTCCAGAAAAATTTATATACCGTTTCTCCTCAGGACAAAATGCTAGAATCAAACTTATTAAATAAATTTAATAAACAAATAAAGTTACTCAGGGATATTCTTACAATTTAATTTTATCATGATATTTAAGCGAGAAAACTAAAATAATCGTTTCTAATTCCAAAATACTACAAACTTCGTTACTCGTCAGGAAAAAATGCTAGAATCAAACTTATTAAATAAATTTAATAAACAAATAAAGTTACTCAGGGATATTTTTACAATACAAAATATTCATTATTAGTTCCAGAAAAATTTAAACATCGTTTCTCCTCAGGAAAAAATGCTAGAATCAAACTTATTAAATAAATTTTATAAACAAATAGTGTTACTCAGGGATATTCTTACAATTTAATTTTATCGTGATATTTAAGCAAGAAAACTAAAATATCGTTTTTAGCTCCAGAAAAATTTATATACCGTTTCTCCTCAGGACAAAATGCTAGAATCAAACTTATTAAATAAATTTAATAAACAAATAATGTTACTCAGGGATATTCTTACAATTTAATTTTATCGTGATATTTAAGCAAGAAAACTAAAATATCGTTTTTAGTTCCAGAAAAATTTAAATATCGTTTCTCCTCAGGTAAAAATGCTAGAATCAAACTTATTAAATAAATTTAATAAACAAATAAAGTTACTCAGGGATATTCTTACAATTTAATTTTATCGTGATATTTAAGCAAGAAAACTAAAATAATCGTTTTTTGATCCAATAATATTTAAACATCGTTTCTCCTCAGGAAAAAATGCTAGAATCAAACTTATTAAATAAATTTAATAAACAAATAAAGTTACTCAGGGATATTTTTAAAATTCAATTTTATCGTGATATTTATGCGAGAAAACTAAAATATGCGTTTCTAGTTCCAAAATAATAAAAACATCGTTACTCGTCAGGAAAAAATGCTAGAATCATACTTATTAATTAAATTTAATACGAAAATAAAGTTACTGAGGGATATTTTTACAAATTAATTTTATCATGATATTTAAGCGAGAAAACTAAAACATTCGTTTCTAGGTCCAAAATAATAAAAACATCGTTACTCGTCTGGAAAAAATTCTAGAATCGAACTTATTAAATAAATTTAATAAACAAATAAAGTTACTCAGGGATATTCTTACAATTTAATTTTATCGTGATTTTTAAACAAGAAAACTAAAATATTCGTTTCTAGGTCCAGAAAAATTAAAACATAATTACTCCTCAGTCAAAAATGTTAGAATAGAACTTCTTAAACAAATTTAATAAACAAATAAAGTTTCTCACGGATATTCTTACAATTTAATTTTATCGTGATATTTAAGCGAGAGAACTAAATATTCATTACTAGTTCAAAAATAATAAAAACATCGTTACTCGTCAGGAAAAAATGCTAGAATCGAACTTATTAAATAAATTTAATAAACAAATAAAGTTACTCAGGGATATTCTTACAATTTAATTTTATCGTGATATTTAAGCAAGAAAACTAAAATATTCGTTTTTAGTTCCAGAAAAATTTAAACATCGTTTCATCTCTGGCAAAAATGCTAGAATCGAACTTATTAAATAAATTTAATAAACAAATAAAGTTACTCAGGGATATTCTTACAATTTAATTTTATCGTGATATTTAAGCGAGAAAACTAAAATATTCTTTTCTGGTTCCAAAATAATAAAAACATCGTTACTCGTCAGGAAAAAATGCTAGAATCGAACTTATTAAAAAAATCTAATAAACAAATAAAGTTACTCAGGGATATTCTTATATTTTAATTTTATCGTGATATTTAAATATCTTGCTTAAGCAGCAAGAAAACTAAAATATTCGTTTTTAGTTCCAGAAAAATTTAAACATCGTTTCTCCTCAGGAAAAAATGCAAGAATCAAACTTATTAAATAAATTTAATAAACAAATAAAGTTACTCCGGGATATTCTTACAATTTAATTTTGTCGTGATATTTGAACAAGAAAACTAAAATATTCGTTTCTAGTTCCAAAATAATAAAAACATCGTTACTCGTCAGGAAAAAATGCTAGAATCAAACTTATTAAATAAATTTAATACGAAAATAAAGTTACTCAGGGATATTCTTACAATTTAATTTTATCGTGATATTTAAGCAAGAAAACTAAAATATTCGTTTTTAGTTCCAGAAAAATTTAAATATCGTTTCTCCTCTGGAAAAAATGCTAGAATCAAACTTATTAAATAAATTTAATAAACAAATAAAGTTACTCAGGGATATTCTTACAATTTAATTTTATCATGATATTTTCGCGAGAAAACTAAATCATTCGTTACTTGTTCCAAAATAATAAAAACATCGTTACTCGTCAGGAAAAAATGCTAGAATCAAACTTATTAATTAAATTTAATACGAAAATAAAGTTACTGAGGGATATTCTTACAATTTAATTTTATCATGATATTTAAGCGAGAAAACTAAAATATTCGTTTCTAGTTCCAAAATAATAAAAACTTCGTGACTCGTCAGGAAAAAATGCTAGAATCAAACTTATTAAATAAATTTAATAAACAAATAAAGTTACTCAGGGATATTTTTACAATACAAAATATTCATTATTAGTTCCAGAAAAATTTAAACATCGTTTCTCCTCAGGAAAAAATGCTAGAATCAAACTTATTAAATAAATTTAATAAACAAATAGTGTTACTCAGGTATATTCTTACAATTTAATTTTATCGTGATATTTAAGCAAGAAAACTAAAATATCGTTATTAGCTCCAGAAAAATTTATATATCGTTTCTCCTCAGGACAAAATGCTAGAATCAAACTTATTAAATAAATTTAATAAACAAATAATGTTACTCAGGGATATTCTTACAATTTAATTTTATCGTGATATTTAAGCAAGAAAACTAAAATATCGTTTTTAGTTCCAGAAAAATTTAAATATCGTTTCTCCTCAGGTAAAAATGCTAGAATCAAACTTATTAAATAAATTTAATAAACAAATAAAGTTACTCAGGGATATTCTTACAATTTAATTTTATCGTGATATTTAAGCAAGAAAACTAAAATAATCGTTTTTAGATCCAATAATATTTAAACATCGTTTCTCCTCAGGAAAAAATTCTAGAATCGAACTTATTAAATAAATTTAATAAACAAATAAAGTTACTCAGGGATATTCTTACAATTTAATTTTATCGTGATATTTAAACAAGAAAACTAAAATATTCGTTTCTAGATCCAGAAAAATTAAAACATCATTACTCCTCAGTCAAAAATGTTAGAATAGAACTTCTTAAACAAATTTAATAAACAAATAAAGTTTCTCACGGATATTCTTACAATTTAATTTTATCGTGATATTTAAGCGAGAGAACTAAATATTCATTACTAGTTCCAAAATAATAAAAACATCGTTACTCGTCAGGAAAAAATGCTAGAATCAAACTTATTAAATAAATTTAATACGAAAATAAAGTTACTCAGGGATATTCTTACAATTTAATTTTATCATGATATTTAAGCGAGAAAACTAAAACATTCGTTTCTAGGTCCAAAATAATAAAAACATCGTTACTCGTCAGGAAAAAATTCTAGAATCGAACTTATTAAATAAATTTAATAAACAAATAAAGTTACTCAGGGATATTCTTACAATTTAATTTTATCGTGATATTTAAACAAGAAAACTAAAATATTCGTTTTTAGTTCCAGAAAAATTTAAACATCGTTTCTCCTCAGGAAAAAATGCAAGAATCAAACTTATTAAATAAATTTAATAAACAAATAAAGTTACTCAGGGATATTCTTACAATTTTATTTTGTCGTGATATTTAAACAAGAAAACTGAAATATTCGTTTCTAGTTCCAAAATAATAAAAACATCGTTACTCGTCAGGAAAAAATGCTAGAATCAAACTTATTAAATAAATCTAATAAACAAATAAAGTTACTCAGGGATATTCTTACATTTTAATTTTATCATGATATTTAAGCAAGAAAACTAAAATATTCGTTTTTAGTTCCAGAAAAATTTAAACATCGTTTCTCCTCAGGAAAAAATGTTAGAATAGAACTTCTTAAACAAATTTAATAAACAAATAAAGTTTCTCACGGATATTCTTACAATTTAATTTTATCGTGATATTTAAGCGAGAGAACTAAATATTCATTACTAGTTCCAAAATAATAAAAACATCGTTACTCGTCAGGAAAAAATGCTAGAATCAAACTTATTAAATAAATTTAATACGAAAATAAAGTTACTCAGGGATATTCTTACAATTTAATTTTATCATGATATTTAAGCGAGAAAACTAAAACATTCGTTTCTAGGTCCAAAATAATAAAAACATCGTTACTCGTCAGGAAAAAATTCTAGAATCGAACTTATTAAATAAATGTAAGAAAACTAAAATATTCGTTTTTAGTTCCAGAATAATTTAAATATCGTTTCTCCTCTGGTAAAAATGCTAGAATCAAACTTATTAAATAAATTTAATAAACAAATAAAGTTACTCAGGGATATTCTTACAATTTAATTTTATCATGATATTTTCGCGAGAAAACTAAATCATTCGTTACTTGTACCAAAATAATAAAAACATCGTTACTCTTCAGGAAAAAATGCTAGAATCAAACTTATTAAATAAATTTAATAAACAAATAAAGTTACTCAGGGATATTCTTACAATTTAATTTTATCATGATATTTAAGCGAGCAAAACTAAAATAATCGTTTCTAATTCCAAAATACTAAAAACTTCGTTACTCGTCAGGAAAAAATGCTAGAATCAAACTTATTAAATAAATTTAATAAACAAATAAAGTTACTCAGGGATATTTTTACAATACAAAATATTCATTATTAGTTCCAGAACAATTTAAACATCGTTTCTCCTCAGGAAAAAATGCTAGAATCAAACTTATTAAATAAATTTAATAAACAAATAGTGTTACTCAGGGATATTCTTACAATTTAATTTTATCGTGATATTTAAGCAAGAAAACTAAAATATCGTTTTTAGCTCCAGAAAAATTTATATATCGTTTCTCCTCAGGACAAAATGCTAGAATCAAACTTATTAAATAAATTTAATAAACAAATAATGTTACTCAGGGATATTCTTACAATTTAATTTTATCGTGATATTTAAGCAAGAAAACTAAAATATCGTTTTTAGTTCAGAAAAATTTAAATATCGTTTCTCCTCAGGTAAAAATGCTAGAATCAAACTTATTAAATAAATTTAATAAACAAATAAAGTTACTCAGGGATATTCTTACAATTTAATTTTATCGTGATATTTAAGCAAGAAAACTAAAATAATCGTTTTTAGATCCAATAATATTTAAACATCGTTTCTCCTCAGGAAAAAATGCTAGAATCAAACTTATTAAATAAATTTAATAAACAAATAAAGTTACTCAGGGATATTTTTAAAATTCAATTTTATCGTGATATTTATGCGAGAAAACTAAAATATGCGTTTCTAGATCCAAAATAATAAAAACATCGTTACTCGTCAGGAAAAAATGCTAGAATCAAACTTATTAATTAAATTTAATACGAAAATAAAGTTACTGAGGGATATTCTTACAATTTAATTTTATCATGATATTTAAGCGAGAAAACTAAAATATTCGATTCTAGTTCCAAAATAATAAAAACTTCGTTACTCGTCAGGAAAAAATGCTAGAATCAAACTTATTAAATAAATTTAATACGAAAATAAAGTTACTCAGGGATATTCTTACAATTTAATTTTATCATGATATTTAAGCGAGAAAACTAAAACATTCGTTTCTAGTTCCAAAATAATAAAAACATCGTTACTCGTCAGGAAAAAATTCTAGAATCGAACTTATTAAATAAATTTAATAAACAAATAAAGTTACTCAGGGATATTCTTACAATTTAATTTTATCGTGATATTTAAACAAGAAAACTAAAATATTCGTTTCTAGGTCCAGAAAAATTAAAACATCATTACTCCTCAGTCAAAAATGTTAGAATAGAACTTCTTAAACAAATTTAATAAACAAATAAAGTTTCTCACGGATATTCTTACAATTTAATTTTATCGTGATATTTAAGCGAGAGAACTAAATATTCATTACTAGTTCCAAAATAATAAAAACATCGTTACTCGTCAGGAAAAAAATGCTAGAATCAAACTTATTAAATAAATTTAATACGAAAATAAAGTTACTCAAGGATATTCTTACAATTTAATTTTATCATGATATTTAAGCGAGAAAACTAAAATATTCGTTTTTAGTTCCAAAATACTAAAAACTTCGTTACTCGTCAGGAAAAAATGCTAGAATCAAACTTATTAAATAAATTTAATAAACAAATAAAGTTACTCAGGGATATTCTTACAATTTAATTTTATCGTGATATTTAAACAAGAAAACTAAAATATTCGTTTCTAGGTCCAGAAAAATTAAAACATCGTTACTCCTCAGGCAAAAATGCTAGAATCGAACTTATTAAATAAATTTAATACGAAAATAAAGTTACTCAGGGATATTCTTACAATTTAATTTTATCATGATATTTAAGCGAGAAAACTAAAATATTCGTTTCTAGTTCCAAAATACTAAAAACTTCGTTACTCGTCAGGAAAAAATGCTAGAATCAAACTTATTAAATAAATTTAATAAACAAATAAAATTACTCAGGGATATTATTACAATTTAATTTTATCGTGATATTTAAGCAAGAAAACTAAAATATTCGTTTTTAGTTCCAGAAAAATTTAAATATCGTTTCTCCTCAGGAAAAAATGCTAGACTCAAACTTATTAAATAAATTTAATAAACAAATAAAGTTACTCAGGGATATTCTTACAATTTAATTTTATCATGATATTTTCGCGAGAAAACTAAATCATTCGTTACTTGTTCCAAAATAATAAAAACATCGTTACTCGTCAGGAAAAAATGCAAGAATCAAACTTATTAAATAAATTTAATAAACAAATAAAGTTACTCAGGGATATTCTTACAATTTAATTTTATCGTGATATTTAAACAAGAAAACTAAAATATTCGTTTCTAGGTCCAGAAAAATTAAAACATCGTTACTCCTCAGGCAAAAATGCTAGAATCGAACTTATTAAATAAATTTAATACGAAAATAAAGTTACTCAGGGATATTCTTACAATTTAATTTTATCATGATATTTAAGCGAGAAAACTAAAATATTCGTTTTTTGTTCCAAAATCCTAAAAACTTCGTTACTCGTCAAGAAAAAATGCTAGAATCAAACTTATTAAATAAATTTAATAAACAAATAAAGTTACTCAGGGATATTCTTACAATTTAATTTTATCGTGATATTTAAACAAGAAAACTAAAATATTCGTTTCTAGGTCCAGAAAAATTAAAACATCGTTACTCCTGAGGCAAAAATGCTAGAATCGAACTTATTAAATAAATTTAATACGAAAATAAAGTTACTCAGGGATATTCTTACAATTTAATTTTATCATGATATTTAAGCGAGAAAACTAAAATATTCGTTTCTAGTTCCAAAATACTAAAAACTTCGTTACTCGTCAGGAAAAAATGCTAGAATCAAACTTATTAAATAAATTTAATAAACAAATAAAATTACTCAGGGATATTATTACAATTTAATTTTATCGTGATATTTAAGCAAGAAAACTAAAATATTCGTTTTTAGTTCCAGAAAAATTTAAATATCGTTTCTCCTCAGGAAAAAATGCTAGAATCAAACTTATTAAATAAATTTAATAAACAAATAAAGTTACTCAGGGATATTCTTACAATTTAATTTTATCATGATATTTTCGCGAGAAAACTAAATCATTCGTTACTTGTTCCAAAATAATAAAAACATCGTTACTCGTCAGGAAAAAATGCAAGAATCAAACTTATTAAATAAATTTAACAAACAAATAAAGTTACTCAGGGATATTTTTACAATTTAATTTTATCGTGATATTTAAACAAGAAAACTAAAATATTCGTTTCTAGGTCCAGAAAAATTAAAACATCGTTACTCCTCAGGCAAAAATGCTAGAATCGAACTTATTAAATTAATTTAATACGAAAATAAAGTTACTCAGGGATATTCTTACAATTTAATTTTATCATGATATTTAAGCTAGAAAACTAAAATATTCGTTTCTAGTTCCAAAATACTAAAAACTTCGTTACTCGTAAGGAAAAAATGCTAGAATCAAACTTATTAAATAAATTTAATAAACAAATAAAATTACTCAGGGATATTCTTACAATTTAATTTTATCGTGATATTTAAACAAGAAAACTAAAATATTCGTTTCTAGGTCCAGAAAAATTAAAACATCGTTACTCCTCAGGCAAAAATGCTAGAATCGAAATTATTAAATAAATTTAATACGAAAATAAAGTTACTCAGGGATATTCTTACAATTTAATTTTATCATGATATTTAAGCTAGAAAACTAAAATATTCGTTTCTAGTTCCAAAATACTAAAAACTTCGTTACTCGTAATGAAAAAATGCTAGAATCAAACTTATTAAATAAATTTAATAAACAAATAAAGTTACTCAGGGATATTCTTACAATTTAATTTTATCGTGATATTTAAACAAGAAAACTAAAATATTCGTTTCTAGGTCCAGAAAAATTAAAACATCGTTACTCCTCAGGCAAAAATGCTAGAATCGAACTTATTAAATTAATTTAATACGAAAATAAAGTTACTCAGGAATATTCTTACAATTTAATTTTATCATGATATTTAAGCGAGAAAACTAAAATATTCGTTTCTAGTTCCAAAACACTAAAAACTTCGTTACTCGTCAGGAAAAAATGCTAGAATCAAACTTATTAAATAAATTTAATAAACAAATAAAGTTACTCAGGGATATTCTTACAATTTAATTTTATCATGATATTTAAGCGAGAAAACTAAAATATTCGTTTCTAGTTCCAAAATACTAAAAACTTCGTTACTCGTCAGGAAAAAATGCTAGAATCAAACTTATTAAATAAATTTAATAAACAAATAAAATTACTCAGGGATATTATTACAATTTAATTTTATCGTGATATTTAAGCAAGAAAACTAAAATATTCGTTTTTAGTTCCAGAAAAATTTAAATATCGTTTCACCTCAGGAAAAAATGCTAGAATCAAACTTATTAAATAAATTTAATAAACAAATAAAGTTACTCAGGGATATTCTTACAATTTAATTTTATCGTGATATTTAAGCGAGAAAACTAAAATAATCGTTTCTAATTCCAAAATACTAAAAACTTCGTTACTCGTCAGGAAAAAATGCTAGAATCAAACTTATTAAATAAATTTAATAAACAAATAAAGTTACTCAGGGATATTTTTACAATACAAAATATTCGTTATTAGTTCCAGAAAAATTTAAACATCGTTTCTCCTTAGGAAAAAATGCTAGAATCAAACTTATTAAATAAATTTAATAAACAAATAGTGTTACTCAGGGATATTCTTACAATTTAATTTTATCGTGATATTTAAGCGAGAAAACTAAAATATGCGTTTCTAGTTCCAAAATAATAAAAACATCGTTACTCGTCAGGAAAAAATGCTAGAATCAAACTTATTAAATAAATTTAATACGAAAATAAAGTTACTCAGGGATATTCTTACAATTTAATTTTATCATGATATTTAAGCGAGAAAACTAAAACATTCGTTTCTAGGTCCAAAATAATAAAAACATCGTTACTCGTCAGGAAAAAATTCTAGAATCGAACTTATTAAATAAATTTAATAAACAAATAAAGTTACTCAGGGATATTCTTACAATTTAATTTTATCGTGATATTTAAACAAGAAAACTAAAATATTCGTTTCTAGGTCCAGAAAAATTAAAACATCATTACTCCTCAGTCAAAAATGTTAGAATAGAACTTCTTAAACAAATTTAATAAACAAATAAAGTTTCTCACGGATATTCTTACAATTTAATTTTATCGTGATATTTAAGCGAGAGAACTAAATATTCATTACTAGTTCCAAAATAATAAAAACATCGTTACTCGTCAGGAAAAAAATGCTAGAATCAAACTTATTAAATAAATTTAATACGAAAATAAAGTTACTCAGGGATATTCTTACAATTTAATTTTATCATGATATTTAAGCGAGAAAACTAAAATATTCGTTTTTAGTTCCAAAATACTAAAAACTTCGTTACTCGTCAGGAAAAAATGCTAGAATCAAACTTATTAAATAAATTTAATAAACAAATAAAGTTACTCAGGGATATTCTTACAATTTAATTTTATCGTGATATTTAAACAAGAAAACTAAAATATTCGTTTCTAGGTCCAGAAAAATTAAAACATCGTTACTCCTCAGGCAAAAATGCTAGAATCGAACTTATTAAATAAATTTAATACGAAAATAAAGTTACTCAGGGATATTCTTACAATTTAATTTTATCATGATATTTAAGCGAGAAAACTAAAATATTCGTTTCTAGTTCCAAAATACTAAAAACTTCGTTACTCGTCAGGAAAAAATGCTAGAATCAAACTTATTAAATAAATTTAATAAACAAATAAAATTACTCAGGGATATTATTACAATTTAATTTTATCGTGATATTTAAGCAAGAAAACTAAAATATTCGTTTTTAGTTCCAGAAAAATTTAAATATCGTTTCTCCTCAGGAAAAAATGCTAGACTCAAACTTATTAAATAAATTTAATAAACAAATAAAGCTACTCAGGGATATTCTTACAATTTAATTTTATCATGATATTTTCGCGAGAAAACTAAATCATTCGTTACTTGTTCCAAAATAATAAAAACATCGTTACTCGTCAGGAAAAAATGCAAGAATCAAACTTATTAAATAAATTTAATAAACAAATAAAGTTACTCAGGGATATTCTTACAATTTAATTTCATCATGATATTTAAGCGAGAAAACTAAAATATTCGTTTCTAGGTCCAGAAAAATTAAAACATCGTTACTCCTCAGGCAAAAATGCTAGAATCGAACTTATTAAATAAATTTAATACGAAAATAAAGTTACTCAGGGATATTCTTACAATTTAATTTTATCATGATATTTAAGCGAGAAAACTAAAATATTCGTTTTTTGTTCCAAAATCCTAAAAACTTCGTTACTCGTCAAGAAAAAATGCTAGAATCAAACTTATTAAATAAATTTAATAAACAAATAAAGTTACTCAGGGATATTCTTACAATTTAATTTTATCGTGATATTTAAACAAGAAAACTAAAATATTCGTTTCTAGGTCCAGAAAAATTAAAACATCGTTACTCCTGAGGCAAAAATGCTAGAATCGAACTTATTAAATAAATTTAATACGAAAATAAAGTTACTCAGGGATATTCTTACAATTTAATTTTATCATGATATTTAAGCGAGAAAACTAAAATATTCGTTTCTAGTTCCAAAATACTAAAAACTTCGTTACTCGTCAGGAAAAAATGCTAGAATCAAACTTATTAAATAAATTTAATAAACAAATAAAATTACTCAGGGATATTATTACAATTTAATTTTATCGTGATATTTAAGCAAGAAAACTAAAATATTCGTTTTTAGTTCCAGAAAAATTTAAATATCGTTTCTCCTCAGGAAAAAATGCTAGAATCAAACTTATTAAATAAATTTAATAAACAAATAAAGTTACTCAGGGATATTCTTACAATTTAATTTTATCATGATATTTTCGCGAGAAAACTAAATCATTCGTTACTTGTTCCAAAATAATAAAAACATCGTTACTCGTCAGGAAAAAATGCAAGAATCAAACTTATTAAATAAATTTAACAAACAAATAAAGTTACTCAGGGATATTTTTACAATTTAATTTTATCGTGATATTTAAACAAGAAAACTAAAATATTCGTTTCTAGGTCCAGAAAAATTAAAACATCGTTACTCCTCAGGCAAAAATGCTAGAATCGAACTTATTAAATTAATTTAATACGAAAATAAAGTTACTCAGGGATATTCTTACAATTTAATTTTATCATGATATTTAAGCTAGAAAACTAAAATATTCGTTTCTAGTTCCAAAATACTAAAAACTTCGTTACTCGTAAGGAAAAAATGCTAGAATCAAACTTATTAAATAAATTTAATAAACAAATAAAATTACTCAGGGATATTCTTACAATTTAATTTTATCGTGATATTTAAACAAGAAAACTAAAATATTCGTTTCTAGGTCCAGAAAAATTAAAACATCGTTACTCCTCAGGCAAAAATGCTAGAATCGAAATTATTAAATAAATTTAATACGAAAATAAAGTTACTCAGGGATATTCTTACAATTTAATTTTATCATGATATTTAAGCTAGAAAACTAAAATATTCGTTTCTAGTTCCAAAATACTAAAAACTTCGTTACTCGTAATGAAAAAATGCTAGAATCAAACTTATTAAATAAATTTAATAAACAAATAAAGTTACTCAGGGATATTCTTACAATTTAATTTTATCGTGATATTTAAACAAGAAAACTAAAATATTCGTTTCTAGGTCCAGAAAAATTAAAACATCGTTACTCCTCAGGCAAAAATGCTAGAATCGAACTTATTAAATTAATTTAATACGAAAATAAAGTTACTCAGGAATATTCTTACAATTTAATTTTATCATGATATTTAAGCGAGAAAACTAAAATATTCGTTTCTAGTTCCAAAACACTAAAAACTTCGTTACTCGTCAGGAAAAAATGCTAGAATCAAACTTATTAAATAAATTTAATAAACAAATAAAGTTACTCAGGGATATTCTTACAATTTAATTTTATCATGATATTTAAGCGAGAAAACTAAAATATTCGTTTCTAGTTCCAAAATACTAAAAACTTCGTTACTCGTCAGGAAAAAATGCTAGAATCAAACTTATTAAATAAATTTAATAAACAAATAAAATTACTCAGGGATATTATTACAATTTAATTTTATCGTGATATTTAAGCAAGAAAACTAAAATATTCGTTTTTAGTTCCAGAAAAATTTAAATATCGTTTCACCTCAGGAAAAAATGCTAGAATCAAACTTATTAAATAAATTTAATAAACAAATAAAGTTACTCAGGGATATTCTTACAATTTAATTTTATCGTGATATTTAAGCGAGAAAACTAAAATAATCGTTTCTAATTCCAAAATACTAAAAACTTCGTTACTCGTCAGGAAAAAATGCTAGAATCAAACTTATTAAATAAATTTAATAAACAAATAAAGTTACTCAGGGATATTTTTACAATACAAAATATTCGTTATTAGTTCCAGAAAAATTTAAACATCGTTTCTCCTTAGGAAAAAATGCTAGAATCAAACTTATTAAATAAATTTAATAAACAAATAGTGTTACTCAGGGATATTCTTACAATTTAATTTTATCGTGATATTTAAGCGAGAAAACTAAAATATGCGTTTCTAGTTCCAAAATAATAAAAACATCGTTACTCGTCAGGAAAAAATGCTAGAATCAAACTTATTAATTAAATTTAATACACAAATAAAGTTACTCAGGGATATTCTTACAATTTAATTTTATCGTGATATTTAAGCAGAAAACTAAAATAACGTTTTTAGTTCCAGAAAAATTTAAATATCGTTTATCCTCAGGAAAAAATGCTAGAATCAAACTTATTAAATAAATTTAATAAACAAATAATGTTACTCAGGGATATTCTTACAATTTAATTTTATCGTGATATTTAAGCGAGAAAACTAAAATATGCGTTTCTAGTTCCAAAATAATAAAAACATCGTTACTCGTCAGGAAAAAATGCTAGAATCGAACTTATTAAATAAATTTAATACACAAATAAAGTTACTCAGGGATATTCTTACAATTCAATTTTATCGTGATATTTAAGCGAGAAAACTAAAATATTCGTTTCTAGTTCCAAAATATTAAAAACATCGTTACTCGTCAGGAAAAAATGCTAGAATCGAACTTATTAAATAAATTTAATAAACAAATAAAGTTACTCAGGGATATTCTTACAATTTAATTTTATCGTGATATTTAAGCAAGAAAACTAAAATATTCGTTTTTAGTTCCAGAAAAATTTAAACATCGTTTCATCTCAGGCAAAAATGCTAGAATCGAACTTATTAAATAAATTTAATAAACAAATAAAGTTACTCAGGGATATTCTTACAATTTAATTTTATCGTGATATTTAAGCGAGAAAACTAAAATATTCTTTTCTGGTTCCAAAATAATAAAAACATCGTTACACGTCAGGAAAAAATGCTAGAATCGAAATTATTAAAAAAATTTAATAAACAAATAAAGTTACTCAGGGATATTCTTACAATTTAATTTTATCATGATATTTAAGCGAGAAAACTAAAATATTCGTTTCTAGTTCCAAAATAATAAAAACTTCGTTACTCGTCAGGAAAAAATGCTAGAATCAAACTTATTAAATAAATTTAATACGAAAATAAAGTTACTCAGGGATATTCTTACAATTTAATTTTATCATGATATTTAAGCGAGAAAACTAAAACATTCGTTTCTAGGTCCAAAATAATAAAAACATCGTTACTCGTCAGGAAAAAATTCTAGAATCGAACTTATTAAATAAATTTAATAAACAAATAAAGTTACTCAGGGATATTCTTACAATTTAATTTTATCGTGATATTTAAACAAGAAAACTAAAATATTCGTTTCTAGGTCCAGAAAAATTAAAACATCATTACTCCTCAGTCAAAAATGTTAGAATAGAACATCTTAAACAAATTTAATAAACAAATAAAGTTTCTCACGGATATTCTTACAATTTAATTTTATCATGATATTTAAGCGAGAAAACTAAAATATTCGTTTCTAGTTCCAAAATAATAAAAACATCGTTACTCGTCAGGAAAAAAATGCTAGAATCAAACTTATTAAATAAATTTAATACGAAAATAAAGTTACTCAAGGATATTCTTACAATTTAATTTTATCATGATATTTAAGCGAGAAAACTAAAATATTCGTTTTTAGTTCCAAAATACTAAAAACTTCGTTACTCGTCAGGAAAAAATGCTAGAATCAAACTTATTAAATAAATTTAATAAACAAATAAAGTTACTCAGGGATATGCTTACAATTTAATTTTATCGTGATATTTAAACAAGAAAACTAAAATATTCGTTTCTAGGTCCAGAAAAATTAAAACATCGTTACTCCTCAGGCAAAAATGCTAGAATCGAACTTATTAAATAAATTTAATACGAATATAAAGTTACTCAGGGATATTCTTACAATTTAATTTTATCATGATATTTAAGCGAGAAAACTAAAATATTCGTTTCTAGTTCCAAAATACTAAAAACTTCGTTACTCGTCAGGAAAAAATGCTAGAATCAAACTTATTAAATAAATTTAATAAACAAATAAAATTACTCAGGGATATTATTACAATTTAATTTTATCGTGATATTTAAGCAAGAAAACTAAAATATTCGTTTTTAGTTCCAGAAAAATTTAAATATCGTTTCTCCTCAGGAAAAAATGCTAGACTCAAACTTATTAAATAAATTTAATAAACAAATAAAGTTACTCAGGGATATTCTTACAATTTAATTTTATCATGATATTTTCGCGAGAAAACTAAATCATTCGTTACTTGTTCCAAAATAATAAAAACATCGTTACTCGTCAGGAAAAAATGCAAGAATCAAACTTATTAAATAAATTTAATAAACAAATAAAGTTACTCAGGGATATTCTTACAATTTAATTTTATCGTGATATTTAAACAAGAAAACTAAAATATTCGTTTCTAGGTCCAGAAAAATTAAAACATCGTTACTCCTCAGGAAAAAATGCTAGAATCGAACTTATTAAATAAATTTTATACGAAAATAAAGTTACTCAGGGATATTCTTACAATTTAATTTTATCATGATATTTAAGCGAGAAAACTAAAATATTCGTTTCTAGTTCCAAAATACTAAAAACTTCGTTACTCGTCAGGAAAAAATGCTAGAATCAAACTTATTAAATAAATTTAATAAACAAATAAAATTACTCAGGGATATTATTACAATTTAATTTTATCGTGATATTTAAGCAAGAAAACTAAAATATTCGTTTTTAGTTCCAGAAAAATTTAAATATCGTTTCTCCTCAGGAAAAAATGCTAGAATCAAACTTATTAAATAAATTTAATAAACAAATAAAGTTACTCAGGGATATTCTTACAATTTAATTTTATCATGATATTTTCGCGAGAAAACTAAATCATTCGTTACTTGTTCCAAAATAATAAAAACATCGTTACTCGTCAGGAAAAAATGCAAGAATCAAACTTATTAAATAAATTTAATAAACAAATAAAGTTACTCAGGGATATTCTTACAATTTAATTTTATCGTGATATTTAAACAAGAAAACTAAAATATTCGTTTCTAGGTCCAGAAAAATTAAAACATCGTTACTCCTCAGGCAAAAATGCTAGAATCGAACTTATTAAATAAATTTAATACGAAAATAAAGTTACTCAGGGATATTCTTACAATTTAATTTTATCATGATATTTAAGCGAGAAAACTAAAATATTCGTTTTTTGTTCCAAAATACTAAAAACTTCGTTACTCGTCAGGAAAAAATGCTAGAATCAAACTTATTAAATAAATTTAATAAACAAATAAAGTTACTCAGGGATATTCTTACAATTTAATTTTATCGTGATATTTAAACAAGAAAACTAAAATATTCGTTTCTAGGTCCAGAAAAATTAAAACATCGTTACTCCTGAGGCAAAAATGCTAGAATCGAACTTATTAAATAAATTTAATACGAAAATAAAGTTACTCAGGGATATTCTTACAATTTAATTTTATCATGATATTTAAGCGAGAAAACTAAAATATTCGTTTCTAGTTCCAAAATACTAAAAACTTCGTTACTCGTCAGGAAAAAATGCTAGAATCAAACTTATTAAATAAATTTAATAAACAAATAAAATTACTCAGGGATATTATTACAATTTAATTTTATCGTGATATTTAAGCAAGAAAACTAAAATATTCGTTTTTAGTTCCAGAAAAATTTAAATATCGTTTCTCCTCAGGAAAAAATGCTAGAATCAAACTTATTAAATAAATTTAATAAACAAATAAAGTTACTCAGGGATATTCTTACAATTTAATTTTATCATGATATTTTCGCGAGAAAACTAAATCATTCGTTACTTGTTCCAAAATAATAAAAACATCGTTACTCGTCAGGAAAAAATGCAAGAATCAAACTTATTAAATAAATTTAACAAACAAATAAAGTTACTCAGGGATATTCTTACAATTTAATTTTATCGTGATATTTAAACAAGAAAACTAAAATATTCGTTTCTAGGTCCAGAAAAATTAAAACATCGTTACTCCTCAGGCAAAAATGCTAGAATCGAACTTATTAAATTAATTTAATACGAAAATAAAGTTACTCAGGGATATTCTTACAATTTAATTTTATCATGATATTTAAGCTAGAAAACTAAAATATTCGTTTCTAGTTCCAAAATACTAAAAACTTCGTTACTCGTAAGGAAAAAATGCTAGAATCAAACTTATTAAATAAATTTAATAAACAAATAAAATTACTCAGGGATATTCTTACAATTTAATTTTATCGTGATATTTAAACAAGAAAACTAAAAAATTCGTTTCTAGGTCCAGAAAAATTAAAACATCGTTACTCCTCAGGCAAAAATGCTAGAATCGAAATTATTAAATAAATTTAATACGAAAATAAAGTTACTCAGGGATATTCTTACAATTTAATTTTATCGTGATATTTAAGCTAGAAAACTAAAATATTCGTTTCTAGTTCCAAAATACTAAAAACTTCGTTACTCGTCATGAAAAAATGCTAGAATCAAACTTATTAAATAAATTTAATAAACAAATAAAGTTACTCAGGGATATTCTTACAATTTAATTTTATCGTGATATTTAAACAAGAAAACTAAAATATTCGTTTCTAGGTCCAGAAAAATTAAAACATCGTTACTCCTCAGGCAAAAATGCTAGAATCGAACTTATTAAATTAATTTAATACGAAAATAAAGTTACTCAGGAATATTCTTACAATTTAATTTTATCATGATATTTAAGCGAGAAAACTAAAATATTCGTTTCTAGTTCCAAAACACTAAAAACTTCGTTACTCGTCAGGAAAAAATGCTAGAATCAAACTTATTAAATAAATTTAATAAACAAATAAAGTTACTCAGGGATATTCTTACAATTTAATTTTATCATGATATTTAAGCGAGAAAACTAAAATATTCGTTTCTAGTTCCAAAATAATAAAAACTTCGTTACTCGTCAGGAAAAAATGCTAGAATCAAACTTATTAAATAAATTTAATAAACAAATAAAATTACTCAGGGATATTATTACAATTTAATTTTATCGTGATATTTAAGCAAGAAAACTAAAATATTCGTTTTTAGTTCCAGAAAAATTTAAATATCGTTTCACCTCAGGAAAAAATGCTAGAATCAAACTTATTAAATAAATTTAATAAACAAATAAAGTTACTCAGGGATATTCTTACAATTTAATTTTATCGTGATATTTAAGCGAGAAAACTAAAATAATCGTTTCTAATTCCAAAATACTAAAAACTTCGTTACTCGTCAGGAAAAAATGCTAGAATCAAACTTATTAAATAAATTTAATAAACAAATAAAGTTACTCAGGGATATTTTTACAATACAAAATATTCGTTATTAGTTCCAGAAAAATTTAAACATCGTTTCTCCTTAGGAAAAAATGCTAGAATCAAACTTATTAAATAAATTTAATAAACAAATAGTGTTACTCAGGGATATTCTTACAATTTAATTTTATCGTGATATTTAAGCGAGAAAACTAAAATATGCGTTTCTAGTTCCAAAATAATAAAAACATCGTTACTCGTCAGGAAAAAATGCTAGAATCAAACTTATTAAATAAATTTAATACACAAATAAAGTTACTCAGGGATATTCTTACAATTTAATTTTATCGTGATATTTAAGCAGAAAACTAAAATAACGTTTTTAGTTCCAGAAAAATTTAAATATCGTTTATCCTCAGGAAAAAATGCTAGAATCAAACTTATTAAATAAATTTAATAAACAAATAAAGTTACTCAGGGATATTCTTACAATTTAATTTTATCGTGATATTTAAGCGAGAAAACTAAAATATTCTTTTCTGGTTCCAAAATAATAAAAACATCGTTACACGTCAGGAAAAAATGCTAGAATCGAAATTATTAAAAAAATTTAATAAACAAATAAAGTTACTCAGGGATAATCTTACAATTTAATTTTATCATGATATTTAAGCGAGAAAACTAAAATAATCGTTTCTAATTCCAAAATACTAAAAACTTCGTTACTCGTCAGGAAAAATGCTAGAATCAAACTTATTAAATAAATTTAATAAACAAATAAAGTTACTCAGGGATATTTTTACAATACAAAATATTCATTATTAGTTCCAGAAAAATTTAAACATCGTTTCATCTCAGGCAAAAATGCTAGAATCGAACTTATTAAATAAATTTAATACACAAATAAAGTTACTCAGGGATATTCTTACAATTCAATTTTATCGTGATATTTAAGCGAGAAAACTAAAATATTCGTTTCTAGTTCCAATATATTAAAAACATCGTTACTCGTCAGGAAAAAATGCTAGAATCGAACTTATTAAATAAATTTAATAAACAAATAAAGTTACTCAGGGATATTCTTACAATTTAATTTTATCATGATATTTAAGCGAGAAAACTAAAATAATCGTTTCTAATTCCAAAATACTAAAAACTTCGTTACTCGTCAGGAAAAAATGCTAGAATCAAACTTATTAAATAAATTTAATAAACAAATAAAGTTACTCAGGGATATTTTTACAATACAAAATATTCATTATTAGTTCCAGAAAAATTTAAACATCGTTTCTCCTCAGGAAAAAATGCTAGAATCAAACTTATTAAATAAATTTAATAAACAAATAGTGTTACTCAGGGATATTCTTACAATTTAATTTTATTCTGATATTTAAGCAAGAAAACTAAAATATCGTTTTTAGCTCCAGAAAAATTTATATATCGTTTCTCCTCAGGACAAAATGCTAGAATCAAACTTATTAAATAAATTTAATAAACAAATAATGTTACTCAGGGATATTCTTACAATTTAATTTTATCGTGATATTTAAGCAAGAAAACTAAAATATCGTTTTTAGTTCCAGAAAAATTTAAATATCGTTTCTCCTCAGGTAAAAATGCTAGAATCAAACTTATTAAATAAATTTAATAAACAAATAAAGTTACTCAGGGATATTCTTACAATTTAATTTTATCGTGATATTTAAGCAAGAAAACTAAAATAATCGTTTTTAGATCCTATAATATTTAAACATCGTTTCTCCTCAGGAAAAAATGCTAGAATCAAACTTATTAAATAAATTTAATAAACAAATAAAGTTACTCAGGGATATTTTTAAAATTCAATTTTATCGTGATATTTATGCGAGAAAACTAAAATATGCGTTTCTAGTTCCAAAATAATAAAAACATCGTTACTCGTCAGGAAAAAATGCTAGAATCAAACTTATTAATTAAATTTAATACGAAAATAAAGTTACTGAGGGATATTCTTACAATTTAATTTTATCATGATATTTAAGCGAGAAAACTAAAATATTCGTTTCTAGTTCCAAAATAATAAAAACTTCGTTACTCGTCAGGAAAAAATGCTAGAATCAAACTTATTAAATAAATTTAATACGAAAATAAAGTTACTCAGGGATATTCTTACAATTTAATTTTATCATGATATTTAAGCGAGAAAACTAAAACATTCGTTTCTAGGTCCAAAATAATAAAAACATCGTTACTCGTCAGGAAAAAATTCTAGAATCGAACTTATTAAATAAATTTAATAAACAAATAAAGTTACTCAGGGATATTCTTACAATTTAATTTTATCGTGATATTTAAACAAGAAAACTAAAATATTCGTTTCTAGGTCCAGAAAAATTAAAACATCATTACTCCTCAGTCAAAAATGTTAGAATAGAACTTCTTAAACAAATTTAATAAACAAATAAAGTTTCTCACGGATATTCTTACAATTTAATTTTATCGTGATATTTAAGCGAGAGAACTAAATATTCATTACTAGTTCCAAAATAATAAAAACATCGTTACTCGTCAGGAAAAAATGCTAGAATCAAACTTATTAAATAAATTTAATACGAAAATAAAGTTACTCAGGGATATTCTTACAATTTAATTTTATCATGATATTTAAGCGAGAAAACTAAAACATTCGTTTCTAGGTCCAAAATAATAAAAACATGGTTACTCGTCAGGAAAAAATTCTAGAATCGAACTTATTAAATAAATGTAAGAAAACTAAAATATTCGTTTTTAGTTCCAGAATAATTTAAATATCGTTTCTCCTCTGGAAAAAATGCTAGAATCAAACTTATTAAATAAATTTAATAAACAAATAAAGTTACTCAGGGATATTCTTACAATTTAATTTTATCATGATATTTTCGCGAGAAAACTAAATCATTCGTTACTTGTTCCAAAATAATAAAAACATCGTTACTCGTCAGGAAAAAATGCTAGAATCAAACTTATTAAATAAATTTAATAAACAAATAAAGTTACTCAGGGATATTCTTACAATTTAATTTTATCATGATATTTAAGCGAGCAAAACTAAAATAATCGTTTCTAATTCCAAAATACTAAAAACTTCGTTACTCGTCAGGAAAAAATGCTAGAATCAAACTTATTAAATAAATTTAATAAACAAATAAAGTTACTCAGGGATATTTTTACAATACAAAATATTCATTATTAGTTCCAGAAAAATTTAAACATCGTTTCTCCTCAGGAAAAAATGCTAGAATCAAACTTATTAAATAAATTTAATAAACAAATAGTGTTACTCAGGGATATTCTTACAATTTAATTTTATCGTGATATTTAAGCAAGAAAACTAAAATATCGTTTTTAGCTCCAGAAAAATTTATATATCGTTTCTCCTCAGGACAAAATGCTAGAATCAAACTTATTAAATAAATTTAATAAACAAATAATGTTACTCAGGGATATTCTTACAATTTAATTTTATCGTGATATTTAAGCAAGAAAACTAAAATATCGTTTTTAGTTCCAGAAAAATTTAAATATCGTTCCTCCTCAGGTAAAAATGCTAGAATCAAACTTATTAAATAAATTTAATAAACAAATAAAGTTACTCAGGGATATTCTTACAATTTAATTTTATCGTGATATTTAAGCAAGAAAACTAAAATAATCGTTTTTAGATCCAATAATATTTAAACATCGTTTCTCTTGAGGAAAAAATGCTAGAATCAAACTTATTAAATAAATTTAATAAACAAATAAAGTTACTCAGGGATATTTTTAAAATTCAATTTTATCGTGATATTTTTTCTAGTTCCAAAATAATAAAAACATCGTTACTCGTCAGGAAAAAATGCTAGAATCAAACTTATTAATTAAATTTAATACGAAAATAAAGTTACTGAGGGATATTCCTACAATTTAATTTTATCATGATATTTAAGCGAGAAAACTAAAATATTCGTTTCTAGTTCCAAAATAATAAAAACTTCGTTACTCGTCAGGAAAAAATGCTAGAATCAAACTTATTAAATAAATTTAATACGAAAATAAAGTTACTCAGGGATATTCTTACAATTTAATTTTATCATGATATTTAAGCGAGAAAACTAAAACATTCGTTTCTAGGTCCAAAATAATAAAAACATCGTTACTCGTCAGGAAAAAATTCTAGAATCGAACTTATTAAATAAATTTAATAAACAAATAAAGTTACTCAGGGATATTCTTACAATTTAATTTTATCGTGATATTTCAACAAGAAAACTAAAATATTCGTTTCTAGGTCCAGAAAAATTAAAACATCATTACTCCTCAGTCAAAAATGTTAGAATAGAACTTCTTAAACAAATTTAATAAACAAATAAAGTTTCTCACGGATATTCTTACAATTTAATTTTATCGTGATATTTAAGCGAGAGAACAAATATTCATTACTAGTTCCAAAATAATAAAAACATCGTTACTCGTCAGGAAAAAAATGCTAGAATCAAACTTATTAAATAAATTTAATACGAAAATAAAGTTACTCAAGGATATTCTTACAATTTAATTTTATCATGATATTTAAGCGAGAAAACTAAAACATTCGTTTCTAGGTCCAAAATAATAAAAACATCGTTACTCGTCAGGAAAAAATTCTAGAATCGAACTTATTAAATAAATTTAATAAACAAATAAAGTTACTCAGGGATATTCTTACAATTTAATTTTATCGTGATATTTAAACAAGAAAACTAAAATATTCGTTTTTAGTTCCAGAAAAATTTAAACATCGTTTCTCCTCAGGAAAAAATGCAAGAATCAAACTTATTAAATAAATTTAATAAACAAATAAAGTTACTCAGGGATATTCTTACAATTTAATTTTATCGTGATATTTAAACAAGAAAACTAAAATATTCGTTTCTAGGTCCAGAAAAATTAAAACATCGTTACTCCTCAGGCAAAAATGCTAGAATCGAACTTATTAAATAAATTTAATACGAAAATAAAGTTACTCAGGGATATTCTTACAATTTAATTTTATCATGATATTTAAGCGAGAAAACTAAAATATTCGTTTTTAGTTCCAAAATACTAAAAACTTCGTTACTCGTCAGGACAAAATGCTAGAATCAAACTTATTAAATAAATTTAATAAACAAATAAAGTTATTAAGGGATATTCTTACAATTTAATTTTATCGTGATATTTAAACAAGAAAACTAAAATATTCGTTTCTAGGTCCAGAAAAATTAAAACATCGTTACTCCTCAAGCAAAAATGCTAGAATCGAACTTATTAAATAAATTTAATACGAAAATAAAGTTACTCAAGGATATTCTTACAATTTAATTTTATCATGATATTTAAGCGAGAAAACTAAAATATTCGTTTCTAGTTCCAAAATACTAAAAACTTCGTTACTCGTCAGGAAAAAATGCTAGAATCAAACTTATTAAATAAATTTAATAAACAAATAAAATTACTCAGGGATATTATTACAATTTAATTTTATCGTGATATTTAAGCAAGAAAACTAAAATATTCGTTTTTAGTTCCAGAAAAATTTAAATATCGTTTCTCCTCAGGAAAAAATGCTAGAATCAAACTTATTAAATAAATTTAATAAACAAATAAAGTTACTCAGGGATATTCTTACAATTTAATTTTATCATGATATTTTCGCGAGAAAACTAAATCATTCGTTACTTGTTCCAAAATAATAAAAACATCGTTACTCGTCAGGAAAAAATGCAAGAATCAAACTTATTAAATAAATTTAATAAACAAATAAAGTTACTCAGGGATATTCTTACAATTTAATTTTATCGTGATATTTAAACAAGAAAACTAAAATATTCGTTTCTAGGTCCAGAAAAATTAAAACATCGTTACTCCTCAGGCAAAAATGCTAGTATCGAACTTATTAAATTAATTTAGTACGAAAATAAAGTTACTCAGGGATATTCTTACAATTTAATTTTATCATGATATTTAAGCTAGAAAACTAAAATATTCGTTTCTAGTTCCAAAATACTAAAAACTTCGTTACTCGTAAGGAAAAAATGCTAGAATCAAACTTATTAAATAAATTTAATAAACAAATAAAATTACTCAGGGATATTCTTACAATTTAATTTTATCGTGATATTTAAACAAGAAAACTAAAATATTCGTTTCTAGGTCCAGAAAAATTAAAACATCGTTACTCCTCAGGCAAAAATGCTAGAATCGAACTTATTAAATAAATTTAATACGAAAATAAAGTTACTCAGGGATATTCTTACAATTTAATTTTATCATGATATTTAAGCTAGAAAACTAAAATATTCGTTTCTAGTTCCAAAATACTAAAAACTTCGTTACTCGTAAGGAAAAAATGCTAGAATCAAACTTATTAAATAAATTTAATAAACAAATAAAGTTACTCAGGGATATTCTTACAATTTAATTTTATCGTGATATTTAAGCGAGAAAACTAAAATATTCGTTTCTAGGTCCAGAAAAATTAAAACATCGTTACTCCTCAGGCAAAAATGCTAGAATCGAACTTATTAAATTAATTTAATACGAAAATAAAGTTACTCAGGAATATTCTTACAATTTAATTTTATCATGATATTTAAGCGAGAAAACTAAAATATTCGTTTCTAGTTCCAAAATACTAAAAACTTCGTTACTCGTCAGGAAAAAATGCTAGAATCAAACTTATTAAATAAATTTAATAAACAAATAAAGTTACTCAGGGATATTCTTACAATTTAATTTTATCATGATATTTAAGCGAGAAAACTAAAATATTCGTTTCTAGTTCCAAAATACTAAAAACTTCGTTACTCGTCAGGATAAAATGCTAGAATCAAACTTATTAAATAAATTTAATAAACAAATAAAATTACTCAGGGATATTATTACAATTTAATTTTATCGTGATATTTAAGCAAGAAAACTAAAATATTCGTTTTTAGTTCCAGAAAAATTTAAATATCGTTTCACCTCAGGAAAAAATGCTAGAATCAAACTTATTAAATAAATTTAATAAACAAATAAAGTTACTAAGGGATATTCTTACAATTTAATTTTATCATGATATTTTCGCGAGAAAACTAAATCATTCGTTACTTGTTCCAAAATAATAAAAACATCGTTACTCGTCAGGAAAAAATGCTAGAATCAAACTTATTAAATAAATTTAATAAACAAATTTACTCAGGGATATTCTTACAATTTAATTTTATCGTGATATTTAAGCGAGAAAACTAAAATAATCGTTTCTAATTCCAAAATACTAAAAACTTCGTTACTCGTCAGGAAAAAATGCTAGAATCAAACTTATTAAATAAATTTAATAAACAAATAAAGTTACTCAGGGATATTTTTACAATACAAAATATTCGTTATTAATTCCAGAAAAATTGAAACATCGTTTCTCCTCAGGAAAAAATGCTAGAATCAAACTTATTAAATAAATTTAATAAACAAATAGTGTTACTCAGGGATATTCTTACAATTTAATTTTATCGTGATATTTAAGCAAGAAAACTAAAATAATCGTTTTTAGATCCAATAATATTTAAACATCGTTTCTCTTGAGGAAAAAATGCTAGAATCAAACTTATTAAATAAATTTAATAAACAAATAAAGTTACTCAGGGATATTTTTAAAATTCAATTTTATCGTGATATTTATGCGAGAAAACTAAAATATGCGTTTCTAGTTCCAAAATAATAAAAACATCGTTACTCGTCAGGAAAAAATGCTAGAATCAAACTTATTAATTAAATTTAATACGAAAATAAAGTTACTGAGGGATATTCCTACAATTTAATTTTATCATGATATTTAAGCGAGAAAACTAAAATATTCGTTTCTAGTTCCAAAATAATAAAAACTTCGTTACTCGTCAGGAAAAAATGCTAGAATCAAACTTATTAAATAAATTTAATACGAAAATAAAGTTACTCAGGGATATTCTTACAATTTAATTTTATCATGATATTTAAGCGAGAAAACTAAAACATTCGTTTCTAGGTCCAAAATAATAAAAACATCGTTACTCGTCAGGAAAAAATTCTAGAATCGAACTTATTAAATAAATTTAATAAACAAATAAAGTTACTCAGGGATATTCTTACAATTTAATTTTATCGTGATATTTCAACAAGAAAACTAAAATATTCGTTTCTAGGTCCAGAAAAATTAAAACATCATTACTCCTCAGTCAAAAATGTTAGAATAGAACTTCTTAAACAAATTTAATAAACAAATAAAGTTTCTCACGGATATTCTTACAATTTAATTTTATCGTGATATTTAAGCGAGAGAACAAATATTCATTACTAGTTCCAAAATAATAAAAACATCGTTACTCGTCAGGAAAAAAATGCTAGAATCAAACTTATTAAATAAATTTAATACGAAAATAAAGTTACTCAAGGATATTCTTACAATTTAATTTTATCATGATATTTAAGCGAGAAAACTAAAACATTCGTTTCTAGGTCCAAAATAATAAAAACATCGTTACTCGTCAGGAAAAAATTCTAGAATCGAACTTATTAAATAAATTTAATAAACAAATAAAGTTACTCAGGGATATTCTTACAATTTAATTTTATCGTGATATTTAAACAAGAAAACTAAAATATTCGTTTTTAGTTCCAGAAAAATTTAAACATCGTTTCTCCTCAGGAAAAAATGCAAGAATCAAACTTATTAAATAAATTTAATAAACAAATAAAGTTACTCAGGGATATTCTTACAATTTAATTTTATCGTGATATTTAAACAAGAAAACTAAAATATTCGTTTCTAGGTCCAGAAAAATTAAAACATCGTTACTCCTCAGGCAAAAATGCTAGAATCGAACTTATTAAATAAATTTAATACGAAAATAAAGTTACTCAGGGATATTCTTACAATTTAATTTTATCATGATATTTAAGCGAGAAAACTAAAATATTCGTTTTTAGTTCCAAAATACTAAAAACTTCGTTACTCGTCAGGACAAAATGCTAGAATCAAACTTATTAAATAAATTTAATAAACAAATAAAGTTATTAAGGGATATTCTTACAATTTAATTTTATCGTGATATTTAAACAAGAAAACTAAAATATTCGTTTCTAGGTCCAGAAAAATTAAAACATCGTTACTCCTCAGGCAAAAATGCTAGAATCGAACTTATTAAATAAATTTAATACGAAAATAAAGTTACTCAGGGATATTCTTACAATTTAATTTTATCATGATATTTAAGCGAGAAAACTAAAATATTCGTTTCTAGTTCCAAAATACTAAAAACTTCGTTACTCGTCAGGAAAAAATGCTAGAATCAAACTTATTAAATAAATTTAATAAACAAATAAAATTACTCAGGGATATTATTACAATTTAATTTTATCGTGATATTTAAGCAAGAAAACTAAAATATTCGTTTTTAGTTCCAGAAAAATTTAAATATCGTTTCTCCTCAGGAAAAAATGCTAGAATCAAACTTATTAAATAAATTTAATAAACAAATAAAGTTACTCAGGGATATTCTTACAATTTAATTTTATCATGATATTTTCGCGAGAAAACTAAATCATTCGTTACTTGTTCCAAAATAATAAAAACATCGTTACTCGTCAGGAAAAAATGCAAGAATCAAACTTATTAAATAAATTTAATAAACAAATAAAGTTACTCAGGGATATTCTTACAATTTAATTTTATCGTGATATTTAAACAAGAAAACTAAAATATTCGTTTCTAGGTCCAGAAAAATTAAAACATCGTTACTCATCAGGCAAAAATGCTAGAATCGAACTTATTAAATTAATTTAATACGAAAATAAAGTTACTCAGGGATATTCTTACAATTTAATTTTATCATGATATTTAAGCTAGAAAACTAAAATATTCGTTTCTAGTTCCAAAATACTAAAAACTTCGTTACTCGTAAGGAAAAAATGCTAGAATCAAACTTATTAAATAAATTTAATAAACAAATAAAATTACTCAGGGATATTCTTACAATTTAATTTTATCGTGATATTTAAACAAGAAAACTAAAATATTCGTTTCTAGGTCCAGAAAAATTAAAACATCGTTACTCCTCAGGCAAAAATGCTAGAATCGAACTTATTAAATAAATTTAATACGAAAATAAAGTTACTCAGGGATATTCTTACAATTTAATTTTATCATGATATTTAAGCTAGAAAACTAAAATATTCGTTTCTAGTTCCAAAATACTAAAAACTTCGTTACTCGTCAGGAAAAAATGCTAGAATCAAACTTATTAAATAAATTTAATAAACAAATAAAGTTACTCAGGGATATTCTTACAATTTAATTTTATCGTGATATTTAAACAAGAAAACTAAAATATTCGTTTCTAGGTCCAGAAAAATTAAAACATCGTTACTCCTCAGGCAAAAATGCTAGAATCGAACTTATTAAATTAATTTAATACGAAAATAAAGTTACTCAGGGATATTCTTACAATTTAATTTTATCATGATATTTAAGCGAGAAAACTAAAATATTCGTTTCTAGTTCCAAAATACTAAAAACTTCGTTACTCGTCAGGAAAAAATGCTAGAATCAAACTTATTAAATAAATTTAATAAACAAATAAAGTTACTCAGGGATATTCTTACAATTTAATTTCATCATGATATTTAAGCGAGAAAACTAAAATATTCGTTTCTAGTTCCAAAATAATAAAAACTTCGTTACTCGTCAGGAAAAAATGCTAGAATCAAACTTATTAAATAAATTTAATAAACAAATAAAATTACTCAGGGATATTATTACAATTTAATTTTATCGTGATATTTAAGCAAGAAAACTAAAATATTCGTTTTTAGTTCCAGAAAAATTTAAATATCGTTTCACCTCAGGAAAAAATGCTAGAATCAAACTTATTAAATAAATTTAATAAACAAATAAAGTTACTAAGGGATATTCTTACAATTTAATTTTATCATGATATTTTCGCGAGAAAACTAAATCATTCGTTACTTGTTCCAAAATAATAAAAACATCGTTACTCGTCAGGAAAAAATGCTAGAATCAAACTTATTAAATAAATTTAATAAACAAATTTACTCAGGGATATTCTTACAATTTAATTTTATCGTGATATTTAAGCGAGAAAACTAAAATAATCGTTTCTAATTCCAAAATACTAAAAACTTCGTTACTCGTCAGGAAAAAATGCTAGAATCAAACTTATTAAATAAATTTAATAAACAAATAAAGTTACTCAGGGATATTTTTACAATACAAAATATTCGTTATTAATTCCAGAAAAATTGAAACATCGTTTCTCCTCAGGAAAAAATGCTAGAATCAAACTTATTAAATAAATTTAATAAACAAATAGTGTTACTCAGGGATATTCTTACAATTTAATTTTATCGTGATATTTAAGCGAGAAAACTAAAATATGCGTTTCTAGTTCCAAAATAATAAAAACATCGTTACTCGTCAGGAAAAAATGCTAGAATCAAACTTATTAAATAAATTTAATACACAAATAAAGTTACTCAGGGATATTCTTACAATTTAATTTTATCGTGATATTTAAGCAGAAAACTAAAATATGCGTTTCTAGTTCCAAAATAATAAAAACATCGTTACTCGTCAGGAAAAAATGCTAGAATCGAACTTATTAAATAAATTTAATACACAAATAAAGTTACTCAGGGATATTCTTACAATTCAATTTTATCGTGATATTTAAGCGAGAAAACTAAAATATTCGTTTCTAGTTCCAAAATATTAAAAACATCGTTACTCGTCAGGAAAAAATGCTAGAATCGAACTTATTAAATAAATTTAATAAACAAATAAAGTTACTCAGGGATATTCTTACAATTTAATTTTATCGTGATATTTAAGCAAGAAAACTAAAATATTCGTTTTTAGTTCCAGAAAAATTTAAACATCGTTTCATCTCAGGCAAAAATGCTAGAATCGAACTTATTAAATAAATTTAATAAACAAATAAAGTTACTCAGGGATATTCTTACAATTTAATTTTATCGTGATATTTAAGCGAGAAAACTAAAATATTCTTTTCTGGTTCCAAAATAAAAA
The DNA here is from genome assembly GCA_911728475.2 of Pterostichus madidus. Taxonomy (NCBI): domain Eukaryota; kingdom Metazoa; phylum Arthropoda; class Insecta; order Coleoptera; family Carabidae; genus Pterostichus; species Pterostichus madidus. The sequence goes on along the minus strand of OU452304.1, from coordinate 22,173,134 downwards.
AAACATCGTTACACGTCAGGAAAAAATGCTAGAATCGAAATTATTAAAAAAATTTAATACACAAATAAAGTTACAATTCAATTTTATCGTGATATTTAAGCGAGAAAACTAAAATATTCGTTTCTAGTTCCAAAATATTAAAAACATCGTTACTCGTCAGGAAAAAATGCTAGAATCGAACTTATTAAATAAATTTAATAAACAAATAAAGTTACTCAGGGATATTCTTACAATTCAATTTTATATTGATATTTAAGCGAGAAAACTAAAATATTCGTTTCTAGTTCCAAAATAATAAAAACATCGTTACTCGTCAGGAAAAAATGCTAGAATCAAACTTATTAAATAAATTTAATACACAAATAAAGTTACTCAGGGATATTCTTACAATTTAATTTTATCGTGATATTTAAGCAGAAAACTAAAATATGCGTTTCTAGTTCCAAAATAATAAAAACATCGTTACTCGTCAGGAAAAAATGCTAGAATCGAACTTATTAAATAAATTTAATACACAAATAAAGTTACTCAGGGATATTCTTACAATTCAATTTTATCGTGATATTTAAGCGAGAAAACTAAAATATTCGTTTCTAGTTCCAAAATATTAAAAACATCGTTACTCGTCAGGAAAAAATGTTAGAATCGAACTTATTAATTAAATTTAATAAACAATTAAAGTTACTCAGGGATATTCTTACAATTTAATTTTATCGTGATATTTAAGCAAGAAAACTAAAATATTCGTTTTTAGTTCCAGAAAAATTTAAACATCGTTTCATCTCAGGCAAAAATGCTAGAATCAAACTTATTAAATAAATTTAATAAACAAATAATGTTACTCAGGGATATTCTTACAATTTAATTTTATCGTGATATTTAAGCAAGAAAACTAAAATTTTTAGTTCCAGAAAAATTTAAATATCGTTTCTCCTCAGGTAAAAATGCTAGAATCAAACTTATTAAATAAATTTAATAAACAAATAAAGTTACTCAGGGATATTCTTACAATTTAATTTTTTCGTGATATTTAAGAAAGAAAACTAAAATAATCGTTTTTAGATCCAAAATAATAGATATATCGTTTCATCTCAGGCAAAAATGCTAGAATCAAACTTATTAAATAAATTTAATAAACAAATAATGTTACTCAGGGATATTCTTACAATTTAATTTTATCGTGATATTTAAGCAAGAAAACTAAAATTTTTAGTTCCAGAAAAATTTAAATATCGTTTCTCCTCAGGTAAAAATGCTAGAATCAAACTTATTAAATAAATTTAATAAACAAATAAAGTTACTCAGGGATATTCTTACAATTTAATTTTTTCGTGATATTTAAGAAAGAAAACTAAAATAATCGTTTTTAGATCCAAAATAATAGATATATCGTTACTCGTCAGGAAAAAATTCTAGAATCGAACTTATTAAAAAAATCTAATAAACAAATAAAGTTACTCAGGGATTTTCTTACATTTTAATTTTATCGTGATATTTAAGCGAGAAAACTAAAATATTCTTTTCTGGTTCCAAAATAATAAAAACATCGTTACTCGCCAGGAAAAAATGCTACAATCGAACTTATTAAAAAAATCTAATAAACAAATAAAGTTACTCAGGGATATTCTTACAATTTAATTTTATCGTGATATTTAAGCGAGAAAACTAAAATATTATTTTCTGGTTCCAAAATAATAAAAACATCGTTACTCGTCAGGAAAAAATGCTAGAATCGAACTTATTAAATAAATCTAATAAACAAATAAAGTTACTCAGGGATATTCTTATATTTTAATTTTATCGTGATATTTAAATATCTTGCTTAAGCAAGAAAACTAAAATTTTCGTTTTTAGTTCCAGAAAAATTTAAACATCGTTTCTCCTCAGGAAAAAATGCAAGAATCAAACTTATTAAATAAATTTAATAAACAAATAAAGTTACTCAGGGATATTCTTACAATTTAATTTTATCATGATATTTAAACGAGAAAGCTAAAGTATTCGTTTCTAGTTCCAAAATAATAAAAACTTCGTTACTCGTCAGGAAAAAATGCTAGAATTAAACTTATTAAATAAATTTAATAAACAAATAAAGTTACTCAGGGATATTCATACAATTTAATTTTATCGTGATATTTAAGCGAGAAAACTAAATATTCATTACTAGTTCCAAAATAATAAAAACATCGTTACTCGTCAGGAAAAAATGCTAGAATCAAACTTATTAAATAAATTTAATACGAAAATAAAGTTACTCAGGGATATTCTTACAATTTAATTTTATCGTGATAAACAAGAAAACTAAAATATTCGTTTCTAGGTCCAGAAAAATTAAAACATCGTTACTCCTCAGGCAAAAATGCTAGAATCGAACTTATTAAATAAATTTAATACGAAAATAAAGTTACTCAGGGATTTTCTTACAATTTAATTTTATCATGATATTTAAGCGAGAAAACTAAAATATTCGTTTCTAGATCCAATAATATTTAAACATCGTTTCTCCTCAGTAAAATATGCTAGAATCAAACTTATTAAATAAATTTAATAAACAAATAAAGTTTCTCAGGGATATTCTTAAAATTCAATTTTATCGTGATATTTATGCGAGAAAACTAAAATATTCGTTTCTAGTTCCAAAATAATAAAAACATCGTTACTCGTCAGGAAAAAATGCTAGAATCAAACTTATTAAATAAATTTAATACACAAATAAAGTTACTCAGGGATATTCTTACATTTTAATTTTATCATGATATTTAAACAAGAAAACTGAAATATTCGTTTTTAGATCCAATAATATTTAAACATCGTTTCTCCTCAGTAAAATATGCTAGAATCAAACTTATTAAATAAATTTAATACACAAATAAAGTTACTCAGGGATATTCTTACAATTCAATTTTATCGTTATATTTAAGCGAGAAAACTAAAATATTCGTTTCTAGGTCCAGAAAAATTAAAACATCGTTACTCCTCAGGCAAAAATGCTAGAATCGAACTTATTAAATAAATTTAATACGAAAATAAAGTTACTCAGGGATATTCTTACAATTTAATTTTATCATGATATTTAAGCGAGAAAACTAAAATATTCGTTTTTAGTTCCAAAATACTAAAAACTTCGTTACTCGTCAGGAAAAAATGCTAGAATCAAACTTATTAAATAAATTTAATAAACAAATAAAGTTACTCAGGGATATTCTTACAATTTAATTTTATCGTGATATTTAAACAAGAAAACTAAAATATTCGTTTCTAGGTCCAGAAAAATTAAAACATCGTTACTCCTCAGGCAAAAATGCTAGAATCGAACTTATTAAATAAATTTAATACGAAAATAAAGTTACTCAGGGATATTCTTACAATTTAATTTTATCATGATATTTAAGCGAGAAAACTAAAATATTCGTTTTTAGTTCCAAAATACTAAAAACTTCGTTACTCGTCAGGAAAAAATGCTAGAATCAAACTTATTAAATAAATTTAATAAACAAATAAAGTTACTCAGGGATATTCTTACAATTTAATTTTATCGTGATATTTAAACAAGAAAACTAAAATATTCGTTTCTAGGTCCAGAAAAATTAAAACATCGTTACTCCTCAGGCAAAAATGCTAGAATCGAACTTATTAAATAAATTTAATACGAAAATAAAGTTACTCAGGGATATTCTTACAATTTAATTTTATCATGATATTTAAGCGAGAAAACTAAAATATTCGTTTCTAGTTCCAAAATACTAAAAACTTCGTTACTCGTCAGGAAAAAATGCTAGAATCAAACTTATTAAATAAATTTAATAAACAAATAAAATTACTCAGGGATATTATTACAATTTAATTTTATCGTGATATTTAAGCAAGAAAACTAAAATATTCGTTTTTAGTTCCAGAAAAATTTAAATATCGTTTCTCCTCAGGAAAAAATGCTAGAATCAAACTTATTAAATAAATTTAATAAACAAATAAAGTTACTCAGGGATATTCTTACAATTTAATTTTATCATGATATTTTCGCGAGAAAACTAAATCATTCGTTACTTGTTCCAAAATAATAAAAACATCGTTACTCGTCAGGAAAAAATGCAAGAATCAAACTTATTAAATAAATTTAATAAACAAATAAAGTTACTCAGGGATATTCTTACAATTTAATTTTATCGTGATATTTAAACAAGAAAACTAAAATATTCGTTTCTAGGTCCAGAAAAATTAAAACATCGTTACTCCTCAGGCAAAAATGCTAGAATCGAACTTATTAAATTAATTTAATACGAAAATAAAGTTACTCAGGGATATTCTTACAATTTAATTTTATCATGATATTTAAGCTAGAAAACTAAAATATTCGTTTCTAGTTCCAAAATACTAAAAACTTCGTTACTCGTAAGGAAAAAATGCTAGAATCAAACTTATTAAATAAATTTAATAAACAAATAAAATTACTCAGGGATATTCTTACAATTTAATTTTATCGTGATATTTAAACAAGAAAACTAAAATATTCGTTTCTAGGTCCAGAAAAATTAAAACATCGTTACTCCTCAGGCAAAAATGCTAGAATCGAACTTATTAAATAAATTTAATACGAAAATAAAGTTACTCAGGGATATTCTTACAATTTAATTTTATCATGATATTTAAGCTAGAAAACTAAAATATTCGTTTCTAGTTCCAAAATACTAAAAACTTCGTTACTCGTCAGGAAAAAATGCTAGAATCAAACTTATTAAATAAATTTAATAAACAAATAAAGTTACTCAGGGATATTCTTACAATTTAATTTTATCGTGATATTTAAACAAGAAAACTAAAATATTCGTTTCTAGGTCCAGAAAAATTAAAACATCGTTACTCCTCAGGCAAAAATGCTAGAATCGAACTTATTAAATTAATTTAATACGAAAATAAAGTTACTCAGGAATATTCTTACAATTTAATTTTATCATGATATTTAAGCGAGAAAACTAAAATATTCGTTTCTAGTTCCAAAATACTAAAAACTTCGTTACTCGTCAGGAAAAAATGCTAGAATCAAACTTATTAAATAAATTTAATAAACAAATAAAGTTACTCAGGGATATTCTTACAATTTAATTTTATCGTGATAGTTAAACAAGAAAACTAAAATATTCGTTTCTAGGTCCAGAAAAATTAAAACATCGTTACTCCTCAGGCAAAAATGCTAGAATCGAACTTATTAAATAAATTTAATACGAAAATAAAGTTACTCAGGGATATTCTTACAATTTAATTTTATCATGATATTTAAGCGAGAAAACTAAAATATTCGTTTTTAGTTCCAAAATACTAAAAACTTCGTTACTCGTCAGGAAAAAATGCTAGAATCAAACTTATTAAATAAATTTAATAAACAAATAAAGTTACTCAGGGATATTCTTACAATTTAATTTTATCGTGATATTTAAACAAGAAAACTAAAATATTCGTTTCTAGGTCCAGAAAAATTAAAACATCGTTACTCCTCAGGCAAAAATGCTAGAATCGAACTTATTAAATAAATTTAATACGAAAATAAAGTTACTCAGGGATATTCTTACAATTTAATTTTATCATAATATTTAAGCGAGAAAACTAAAATATTCGTTTCTAGTTCCAAAATACTAAAAACTTCGTTACTCGTCAGGAAAAAATGCTAGAATCAAACTTATTAAATAAATTTAATAAACAAATAAAATTACTCAGGGATATTATTACAATTTAATTTTATCGTGATATTTAAGCAAGAAAACTAAAATATTCGTTTTTAGTTCCAGAAAAATTTAAATATCGTTTCTCCTCAGGAAAAAATGCTAGAATCAAACTTATTAAATAAATTTAATAAACAAATAAAGTTACTCAGGGATATTCTTACAATTTAATTTTATCATGATATTTTCGCGAGAAAACTAAATCATTCGTTACTTGTTCCAAAATAATAAAAACATCGTTACTCGTCAGGAAAAAATGCAAGAATCAAACTTATTAAATAAATTTAATAAACAAATAAAGTTACTCAGGGATATTCTTACAATTTAATTTTATCGTGATATTTAAACAAGAAAACTAAAATATTCGTTTCTAGGTCCAGAAAAATTAAAACATCGTTACTCCTCAGGCAAAAATGCTAGAATCGAACTTATTAAATTAATTTAATACGAAAATAAAGTTACTCAGGGATATTCTTACAATTTAATTTTATCATGATATTTAAGCTAGAAAACTAAAATATTCGTTTCTAGTTCCAAAATACTAAAAACTTCGTTACTCGTAAGGAAAAAATGCTAGAATCAAACTTATTAAATAAATTTAATAAACAAATAAAATTACTCAGGGATATTCTTACAATTTAATTTTATCGTGATATTTAAACAAGAAAACTAAAATATTCGTTTCTAGGTCCAGAAAAATTAAAACATCGTTACTCCTCAGGCAAAAATGCTAGAATCGAACTTATTAAATAAATTTAATACGAAAATAAAGTTACTCAGGGATATTCTTACAATTTAATTTTATCATGATATTTAAGCTAGAAAACTAAAATATTCGTTTCTAGTTCCAAAATACTAAAAACTTCGTTACTCGTAAGGAAAAAATGCTAGAATCAAACTTATTAAATAAATTTAATAAACAAATAAAGTTACTCAGGGATATTCTTACAATTTAATTTTATCGTGATATTTAAGCAAGAAAACTAAAATATTCGTTTCTAGGTCCAGAAAAATTAAAACATCGTTACTCCTCAGGCAAAAATGCTAGAATCGAACTTATTAAATTAATTTAATACGAAAATAAAGTTACTCAGGAATATTCTTACAATTTAATTTTATCATGATATTTAAGCGAGAAAACTAAAATATTCGTTTCTAGTTCCAAAATACTAAAAACTTCGTTACTCGTCAGGAAAAAATGCTAGAATCAAACTTATTAAATAAATTTAATAAACAAATAAAGTTACTCAGGGATATTCTTACAATTTAATTTTATCATGATATTTAAGCGAGAAAACTAAAATATTCGTTTCTAGTTCCAAAATACTAAAAACTTCGTTACTCGTCAGGAAAAAATGCTAGAATCAAACTTATTAAATAAATTTAATAAACAAATAAAATTACTCAGGGATATTATTACAATTTAATTTTATCGTGATATTTAAGCAAGAAAACTAAAATATTCGTTTTTAGTTCCAGAAAAATTTAAATATCGTTTCACCTCAGGAAAAAATGCTAGAATCAAACTTATTAAATAAATTTAATAAACAAATAAAGTTACTAAGGGATATTCTTACAATTTAATTTTATCATGATATTTTCGCGAGAAAACTAAATCATTCGTTACTTGTTCCAAAATAATAAAAACATCGTTACTCGTCAGGAAAAAATGCTAGAATCAAACTTATTAAATAAATTTAATAAACAAATTTACTCAGGGATATTCTTACAATTTAATTTTATCGTGATATTTAAGCGAGAAAACTAAAATATGCGTTTCTAGTTCCAAAATAATAAAAACATCGTTACTCGTCAGGAAAAAATGCTAGAATCAAACTTATTAAATAAATTTAATACACAAATAAAGTTACTCAGGGATATTCTTACAATTTAATTTTATCGTGATATTTAAGCAGAAAACTAAAATATGCGTTTCTAGTTCCAAAATAATAAAAACATCGTTACTCGTCAGGAAAAAATGCTAGAATCGAACTTATTAAATAAATTTAATACACAAATAAAGTTACTCAGGGATATTCTTACAATTCAATTTTATCGTGATATTTAAGCGAGAAAACTAAAATATTCGTTTCTAGTTCCAAAATATTAAAAACATCGTTACTCGTCAGGAAAAAATGCTAGAATCGAACTTATTAAATAAATTTAATAAACAAATAAAGTTACTCAGGGATATTCTTACAATTTAATTTTATCGTGATATTTAAGCAAGAAAACTAAAATATTCGTTTTTAGTTCCAGAAAAATTTAAACATCGTTTCATCTCAGGCAAAAATGCTAGAATCGAACTTATTAAATAAATTTAATAAACAAATAAAGTAACTCAGGGATATTCTTACAATTTAATTTTATCGTGATATTTAAGCGAGAAAACTAAAATATTCTTTTCTGGTTCCAAAATAATAAAAACATCGTTACACGTCAGGAAAAAATGCTAGAATCGAAATTATTAAAAAAATTTAATACACAAATAAAGTTACAATTCAATTTTATCGTGATATTTAAGCGAGAAAACTAAAATATTCGTTTCTAGTTCCAAAATATTAAAAACATCGTTACTCGTCAGGAAAAAATGCTAGAATCGAACTTATTAAATAAATTTAATAAACAAATAAAGTTACTCAGGGATATTCTTACAATTCAATTTTATATTGATATTTAAGCGAGAAAACTAAAATATTCGTTTCTAGTTCCAAAATATTAAAAACATCGTTACTCGTCAGGAAAAAATGTTAGAATCGAACTTATTAATTAAATTTAATAAACAATTAAAGTTACTCAGGGATATTCTTACAATTTAATTTTATCGTGATATTTAAGCAAGAAAACTAAAATATTCGTTTTTAGTTCCAGAAAAATTTAAACATCGTTTCATCTCAGGCAAAAATGCTAGAATCAAACTTATTAAATAAATTTAATAAACAAATAATGTTACTCAGGGATATTCTTACAATTTAATTTTATCGTGATATTTAAGCAAGAAAACTAAAATTTTTAGTTCCAGAAAAATTTAAATATCGTTTCTCCTCAGGTAAAAATGCTAGAATCAAACTTATTAAATAAATTTAATAAACAAATAAAGTTACTCAGGGATATTCTTACAATTTAATTTTTTCGTGATATTTAAGAAAGAAAACTAAAATAATCGTTTTTAGATCCAAAATAATAGATATATCGTTACTCGTCAGGAAAAAATGCTAGAATCGAACTTATTAAATAAATTTAATAAACAAATAAAGTTACTCAGGGATATTCTTACAATTTAATTTTATCATGAGAAAACTAAAATATTCGTTTCTAGTTCCAAAATAATCAAAACATCGTTACTAGTCAGGAAAAAATTCTAGAATCGAACTTATTAAAAAAATCTAATAAACAAATAAAGTTACTCAGGGATTTTCTTACATTTTAATTTTATCGTGATATTTAAGCGAGAAAACTAAAATATTCTTTTCTGGTTCCAAAATAATAAAAACATCGTTACTCGCCAGGAAAAAATGCTACAATCGAACTTATTAAAAAAATCTAATAAACAAATAAATTTACTCAGGGATATTCTTACAATTTAATTTTATCGTGATATTTAAGCGAGAAAACTAAAATATTATTTTCTGGTTCCAAAATAATAAAAACATCGTTACTCGTCAGGAAAAAATGCTAGAATCGAACTTATTAAATAAATCTAATAAACAAATAAAGTTACTCAGGGATATTCTTATATTTTAATTTTATCGTGATATTTAAATATCTTGCTTAAGCAAGAAAACTAAAATATTCGTTTTTAGTTCCAGAAAAATTTAAACATCGTTTCTCCTCAGGAAAAAATGCAAGAATCAAACTTATTAAATAAATTTAATAAACAAATAAAGTTACTCAGGGATATTCTTACAATTTAATTTTATCGTGATATTTAAGCGAGAAAACTAAATATTCATTACTAGTTCCAAAATAATAAAAACATCGTTACTCGTCAGGAAAAAATGCTAGAATCAAACTTATTAAATAAATTTAATACGAAAATAAAGTTACTCAGGGATATTCTTACAATTTAATTTTATCGTGATATTTAAACAAGAAAACTGAAATATTCGTTTCTAGTTCCAAAATAATAAAAACATCGTTACTCGTCGAGAAAAAATGCTAGAATCAAACTTATTAAATAAATTTAATACGAAAATAAAGTTACTCAGGGATATTCTTACAATTTAATTTTATCATGATATTTAAACGAGAAAGCTAAAGTATTCGTTTCTAGTTCCAAAATAATAAAAACTTCGTTACTCGTCAGGAAAAAATGCTAGAATTAAACTTATTAAATAAATTTAATAAACAAATAAAGTTACTCAGGGATATTCATACAATTTAATTTTATCGTGATATTTAAGCGAGAAAACTAAATATTCATTCTAGTTCCAAAATAATAAAAACATCGTTACTCGTCAGGAAAAAATGCTAGAATCAAACTTATTAAATAAATTTAATACGAAAATAAAGTTACTCAGGGATATTCTTACAATTTAATTTTATCGTGATAAACAAGAAAACTAAAATATTCGTTTCTAGGTCCAGAAAAATTAAAACATCGTTACTCCTCAGGCAAAAATGCTAGAATCGAACTTATTAAATAAATTTAATACGAAAATAAAGTTACTCAGGGATTTTCTTACAATTTAATTTTATCATGATATTTAAGCGAGAAAACTAAAATATTCGTTTCTAGATCCAATAATATTTAAACATCGTTTCTCCTCAGTAAAATATGCTAGAATCAAACTTATTAAATAAATTTAATAAACAAATAAAGTTTCTCAGGGATATTCTTAAAATTCAATTTTATCGTGATATTTATGCGAGAAAACTAAAATATTCGTTTCTAGTTCCAAAATAATAAAAACATCGTTACTGGTCAGGAAAAAATGCTAGAATCAAACTTATTAAATAAATTTAATACACAAATAAAGTTTCTCAGGGATATTCTTACATTTTAATTTTATCATGATATTTAAACAAGAAAACTGAAATATTCGTTTTTAGATCCAATAATATTTAAACATCGTTTCTCCTCAGTAAAATATGCTAGAATCAAACTTATTAAATAAATTTAATACACAAATAAAGTTACTCAGGGATATTCTTACAATTCAATTTTATCGTTATATTTAAGCGAGAAAACTAAAATATTCGTTTCTAGTTCCAAAATATTAAAAACGTCGTTACTCGTCAGGAAAAAATGCTAGAATCGAACTTATTAAATAAATTTAATAAACAAATAAAGTTACTCAGGGATATTCTTACAATTTAATTTTATCGTGATATTTAAGCAAGAAAACTAAAATATTCGTTTTTAGTTCCAGAAAAATTTAAACATCGTTTCATCTCAGGCAAAAATGCTAGAATCGAACATATTAAATAAATTTAATAAACAAATAAAGTTACTCAGGGATATTCTTACAATTTAATTTTATCGTGATATTTAAGCGAGAAAACTAAAATATTCTTTTCTGGTTCCAAAATAATAAAAACATCGTTACTCGTCAGGAAAAAATGCTAGAATTTAACTTATTAAAAAAATCTAATAAACAAATAAAGTTACTCAGGGATATTCTTATATTTTAATTTTATCGTGATATTTTAATATCTTGCTTAAGCAAGAAAACTAAAATTTTTTAGTTCCAGGAAAATTTAAACATCGTTTCTCCTCCGGAAAAAATGCAAGAATCAAACTTATTAAATAAATTTAATAAACAAATAAAGTTACTCAGGGATATTCTTACAATTTAATTTTGTCGTGATATTTAATCAAGAAAACTGAAATATTCGTTTCTAGTTCCAAAATAATAAAAACATCGTTACTCGTCAGGAAAAAATGCTAGAATCAAACTTATTAAATAAATTTAATACGAAAATAAAGTTACTCAGGGATATTCTTACAATTTAATTTTATCGTGATATTTAAGCGAGAAAACTAAAATATGCGTTTCTAGTTCCAAAATAATAAAACATCGTTACTCGTCAGGAAAAAATGCTAGAATCAAACTTATTAAATAAATTTTATAAACAAATAAAGTTACTCAGGGATATTCTTACAATTTAATTTTATCGTGATATTTAAGCAGAAAACTAAAATATCGTTTTTAGTTCCAGAAAAATTTAAATATCGTTTCTCCTCAGGAAAAAATGCTAGAATCAAAGTTATTAAATAAATTTAATAAACAAATAAAGTTACTCAGAGATATTCTTACAATTTAATTTTATCATGATATTTTCGCGAGAAAACTAAATCATTCATTTCTAGTTCCAAAATAATAAAAACAACGTTACTCGTCAGGAAAAAATGCTAGAATCAAACTTATTAAATAAATTTAATACACAAATAAAGTTACTCAGGGATATTCTTACATTTTAATTTTATCATGATATTTAAACAAGAAAACTGAAATATTCGTTTTTAGATCCAATAATATTTAAACATCGTTTCTCCTCAGTAAAATATGCTAGAATCAAACTTATTAAATAAATTTAATACACAAATAAAGTTACTCAGGGATATTCTTACAATTCAATTTTATCGTGATATTTAAGCGAGAAAACTAAAATATTCTTTTCTGGTTCCAAAATAATAAAAACATCGTTACTCGTCAGGAAAAAATGCTAGAATCGAACTTATTAAAAAAATCTAATAAACAAATAAAGTTACTCAGGGATATTCTTACAATTTAATTTTGTCGTGATATTTAAACAAGAAAACTGAAATATTCGTTTCTAGTTCCAAAATAATAAAAACATCGTTACTCGTAAGGAAAAATGCTAGAATCAAACTTATTAAATTAATTTAATACGAAAATAAAGTTACTAAGGGATATTCTTACAATTTAATTTTATCGTGATATTTAAGCTAGAAAACTAAAATATTCTTTTCTGGTTCCAAAATAATAAGAACATCGTTACTCGCCAGGAAAAAATGCTAGAATCGAACTTATTAAAAAAATCTAATAAACAAATAAAGTTACTCAGGGATATTCTTACAATTTAATTTTATCGTGATATTTAAGCGAGAAAACTAAAATATTCTTTTCTAGTTCCAAAATAATAAAAACATCGTTACTTGTCAGGAAAAAATGCTAGAATCAAACTTATTAAATAAATTTAATAAACAAATAATGTTACTCAGAGATATTCTTACAATTTAATTTTATCGTGATATTTAAGCAAGAAAACTAAAATTTTTAGTTCCAGAAAAATTTAAATATCGTTTCTCCTCAGGTAAAAATGCTAGAATCAAACTTATTAAATAAATTTAATAAACAAATAAAGTTACTCAGGGATATTCTTACAATTAAATTTTTTCGTGATATTTAAGAAAGAAAACTAAAATAATCGTTTTTAGATCCAAAATAATAGATATATCGTTACTCGTCAGGAAAAAATGCTAGAATCGAACTTATTAAATAAATTTAATAAACAAATAAAGTTACTCAGGGATATTCTTACAATTTAATTTTATCATGAGAAAACTAAAATATTCGTTTCTAGTTCCAAAATAATCAAAACATCGTTACTAGTCAGGAAAAAATTCTAGAATCGAACTTATTAAAAAAATCTAATAAACAAATAAAGTTACTCAGGGATTTTCTTACATTTTAATTTTATCGTTATATTTAAGCGAGAAAACTAAAATATTATTTTCTGGTTCCAAAATAATAAAAACATCGTTACTCGTCAGGAAAAAATGCTAGAATCGAACTTATTAAATAAATTTAATAAACAAATAAAGTTACTCAGGGATATTCTTACAATTTAATTTTATCATGAGAAAACTAAAATATTCGTTTCTAGTTCCAAAATAATCAAAACATCGTTACTAGTCAGGAAAAAATTCTAGAATCGAACTTATTAAAAAAATCTAATAAACAAATAAAGTTACTCAGGGATTTTCTTACATTTTAATTTTATCGTTATATTTAAGCGAGAAAACTAAAATATTATTTTCTGGTTCCAAAATAATAAAAACATCGTTACTCGTCAGGAAAAAATGCTAGAATCGAACTTATTAAATAAATCTAATAAACAAATAAAGTTACTCAGGGATATTCTTACAATTTAATTTTGTCGTGATATTTAAACAAGAAAACTGAAATATTCGTTTCTAGGTCCAAAATAATAAAAACATCGTTACTCGTCAGGAAAAAATGCTAGAATCAAACTTATTAAATAAATTTAATACGAAAATAAAGTTACTCAGGGATATTCTTACAATTTAATTTTGTCGTGATATTTAAGCAAGAAAACTAAAATATTCGTTACTTGTTCCAAAATAATAAAAACATCGTTACTCGTCAGGAAAAAATGCTAGAATCAAACTTATTAAATAAATCTAATAAACAAATAAAGTTACTCAGGGATATTCTTACATTTTAATTTTATCATGATATTTAAGCAAGAAAACTAAAATATTCGTTTTTAGTTCCAGAAAAATTTAAACATCGTTTCTCCTCAGGAAAAAATGCTAGAATCAAACTTATTAAATAAATTTAATAAACAAATAATGTTACTCAGGGATATTCTTACAATTTAATTTTATCGTGATATTTAAGCGAGAAAACTAAAATATGCGTTTCTAGTTCCAAAATAATAAAAACATCGTTACTTGTCAGGAAAAAATGCTAGAATAAAACTTATTAAATAAATTTAATACACAAATAAAGTTACTCAGGGATATTCTTACAATTTAATTTTATCGTGATATTTAAGCAGAAAACTAAAATATCGTTTTTAGGTCCAGAAAAATTTAAATATCGTTTCTCCTCAGGAAAAAATGCTAGAATCAAAGTTATTAAATAAATTTAATAAACAAATAAAGTTACTCAGGGATATTCTTACAATTTAATTTTAACATGATATTTTCGCGAGAAAACTAAATCATTCGTTTCTAGTTCCAAAATAATAAAAATATCGTTACTAGTCAGGAAAAAATGCTAGAATCGAACTTATTAAATAAATTTAATACACAAATAAAGTTACTCAGGGATATTCTTACAATTCAATTTTATCGTGATATTTAAGCGAGAAAACTAAAATATTCGTTTCTAGTTCCAAAATATTAAAAACATCGTTACTCGTCAGGAAAAAATGCTAGAATCGAACTTATTAAATAAATTTAATAAACAAATAAAGTTACTCAGGGATATTCTTACAATTTAATTTTATCGTGATATTTAAGCAAGAAAACTAAAATATTCGTTTTTAGTTCCAGAAAAATTTAAACATCGTTTCATCTCAGGCAAAAATGCTAGAATCGAACTTATTAAATAAATTTAATAAACAAATAAAGTTACTCAGGGATATTCTTACAATTTAATTTTATCGTGATATTTAAGCTAGAAAACTAAAATATTCTTTTCTGGTTCCAAAATAATAAAAACATCGTTACTCGTCAGGAAAAAATGCTAGAATCAAACTTATTAAATAAATTTAATACGAAAATAAAGTTACTCAGGGATATTCTTACAATTTAATTTTATCATGATATTTAAGCGAGAAAACTAAAGTATTCGTTTCTAGTTTCAAAATAATAAAAACTTCGTTACTCGTCAGGAAAAAATGCTAGAATTAAACTTATTAAATAAATTTAATAAACAAATAAAGTTACTCAGGGATATTCTTACAATTTAATTTTATCGTGATATTTAAGCGAGAAAACTAAAATATTCTTTTCTGGTTCCAAAATAATAAAAACATCGTTACTCGTCAGGAAAAAATGCTAGAATCGAACTTATTAAAAAAAACTAATAAACAAATAAAGTTACTCAGTGATATTCTTACAATTTAATTTTGTCGTGATATTTAAACAAGAAAACTGAAATATTCGTTTCTAGTTCCAAAATAATAAAAACATCGTTACTCGTAAGGAAAAATGCTAGAATCAAACTTATTAATTAAATTTAATACGAAAATAAAGTTACTAAGGGATATTCTTACAATTTAATTTTATCGTGATATTTAAGCTAGAAAACTAAAATATTCTTTTCTGGTTCCAAAATAATAAGGACATCGTTCCTCGCCAGGAAAAAATGCTAGAATCGAACTTATTAAAAAAATCTAATAAACAAATAAAGTTACTCAGGGATATTCTTACAATTTAATTTTATCGTGATATTTAAGCGAGAAAACTAAAATATTCTTTTCTAGTTCCAAAATAATAAAAACATCGTTACTTGTCAGGAAAAAATGCTAGAATCAAACTTATTAAATAAATTTAATAAACAAATAATGTTACTCAGAGATATTCTTACAATTTAATTTTATCGTGATATTTAAGCAAGAAAACTAAAATTTTTAGTTCCAGAAAAATTTAAATATCGTTTCTCCTCAGGTAAAAATGCTAGAATCAAACTTATTAAATAAATTTAATAAACAAATAAAGTTACTCAGGGATATTCTTACAATTTAATTTTTTCGTGATATTTAAGAAAGAAAACTAAAATAATCGTTTTTAGATCCAAAATAATTGATATATCGTTACTCGTCAGGAAAAAATGCTAGAATCGAACTTATTAAATAAATTTAATAAACAAATAAAGTTACTCAGGGATATTCTTACAATTTAATTTTATCATGAGAAAACTAAAATATTCGTTTCTAGTTCCAAAATAATCAAAACATCGTTACTAGTCAGGAAAAAATTCTAGAATCGAACTTATTAAAAAAATCTAATAAACAAATAAAGTTACTCAGGGATTTTCTTACATTTTAATTTTATCGTGATATTTAAGCGAGAAAACTAAAATATTATTTTCTGGTTCCAAAATAATAAAAACATCGTTACTCGTCAGGAAAAAATGCTAGAATCGAACTTATTAAATAAATCTAATAAACAAATAAAGTTACTCAGGGATATTCTTATATTTTAATTTTATCGTGATATTTAAATATCTTGCTTAAGCAAGAAAACTAAAATATTCGTTTTTAGTTCCAGAAAAATTTAAACATCGTTTCTCCTCAGGAAAAAATGCAAGAATCAAACTTATTAAATAAATCTAATAAACAAATAAAGTTACTCAGGGATATTCTTACAATTTAATTTTGTCGTGATATTTAAACAAGAAAACTGAAATATTCGTTTCTAGTTCCAAAATAATAAAAACATCGTTACTCGTCAGGAAAAAATGCTAGAATCAAACTTATTAAATAAATTTAATACGAAAATAAAGTTACTCAGGGATATTCTTACAATTTAATTTTATCGTGATATTTAAGCAAGAAAACTAAAATATTCGTTACTTGTTCCAAAATAATAAAAACATCGTTACTCGTCAGGAAAAAATGCTAGAATCAAACTTATTAAATAAATCTAATAAACAAATAAAGTTACTCAGGGATATTCTTACATTTTAATTTTATCATGATATTTAAGCAAGAAAACTAAAATATTCGTTTTTAGTTCCAGAAAAATTTAAACATCGTTTCTCCTCAGGAAAAAATGCTAGAATCAAACTTATTAAATAAATTTAATAAACAAATAATGTTACTCAGGGATATTCTTACAATTTAATTTTATCGTGATATTTAAGCGAGAAAACTAAAATATGCGTTTCTAGTTCCAAAATAATAAAAACATCGTTACTCGTAAGGAAAAATGCTAGAATCAAACTTATTAAATAAATTTAATACGAAAATAAAGTTACTAAGGGATATTCTTACAATTTAATTTTATCGTGATATTTAAGCTAGAAAACTAAAATATTCTTTTCTGGTTCCAAAATAATAAGAACATCGTTACTCGCCAGGAAAAAATGCTAGAATCGAACTTATTAAAAAAATCTAATAAACAAATAAAGTTACTCAGGGATATTCTTACAATTTAATTTTATCGTGATATTTAAGCGAGAAAACTAAAATATTCTTTTCTAGTTCCAAAATAATAAAAACATCGTTACTTGTCAAGAAAAAATGCTAGAATCAAACTTATTAAATAAATTTAATAAACAAATAATGTTACTCAGAGATATTCTTACAATTTAATTTTATCGTGATATTTAAGCAAGAAAACTAAAATTTTTAGTTCCAGAAAAATTTAAATATCGTTTCTCCTCAGGTAAAAATGCTAGAATCAAACTTATTAAATAAATTTAATAAACAAATAAAGTTACTCAGGGATATTCTTACAATTTAATTTTTTCGTGATATTTAAGAAAGAAAACTAAAAAAATCGTTTTTAGATCCAAAATAATAGATATATCGTTACTCGTCAGGAAAAAATGCTAGAATCGAACTTATTAAATAAATTTAATAAACAAATAAAGTTACTCAGGGATATTCTTACAATTTAATTTTATCATGAGAAAACTAAAATATTCGTTTCTAGTTCCAAAATAATCAAAACATCGTTACTAGTCAGGAAAAAATTCTAGAATCGAACTTATTAAAAAAATCTAATAAACAAATAAAGTTACTCAGGGATTTTCTTACATTTTAATTTTATCGTGATATTTAAGCGAGAAAACTAAAATATTATTTTCTGGTTCCAAAATAATAAAAACATCGTTACTCGTCAGGAAAAAATGCTAGAATCGAACTTATTAAATAAATCTAATAAACAAATAAAGTTACTCAGGGATATTCTTATATTTTAATTTTATCGTGATATTTAAATATCTTGCTTAAGCAAGAAAACTAAAATATTCGTTTTTAGTTCCAGAAAAATTTAAACATCGTTTCTCCTCAGGAAAAAATGCAAGAATCAAACTTATTAAATAAATCTAATAAACAAATAAAGTTACTCAGGGATATTCTTACAATTTAATTTTATCATGAGAAAACTAAAATATGCGTTTCTAGTTCCAAAATAATAAAAACATCGTTACTTGTCAGGAAAAAATGCTAGAATAAAACTTATTAAATAAATTTAATACACAAATAAAGTTACTCAGGGATATTCTTACAATTTAATTTTATCGTGATATTTAAGCAGAAAACTAAAATATCGTTTTTAGTTCCAGAAAAATTTAAATATCGTTTCTCCTCAGGAAAAAATGCTAGAATCAAAGTTATTAAATAAATTTAATAAACAAATAAAGTTACTCAGGGATATTCTTACAATTTAATTTTAACATGATATTTTCGCGAGAAAACTAAATCATTCGTTTCTAGTTCCAAAATAATAAAAATATCGTTACTAGGCAGGAAAAAATGCTAGAATCGAACTTATTAAATAAATTTAATACACAAATAAAGTTACTCAGGGATATTCTTACAATTCAATTTTATCGTGATATTTAAGCGAGAAAACTAAAATATTCGTTTCTAGTTCCAAAATAATAAAAACATCGTTACTCGTCAGGAAAAAAATGCTAGAATCGAACTTATTAAATAAATTTAATAAATAAATAAAGTTACTCAGGGATATTCTTACAATTTAATTTTATCGCGAGAAAACTAAAATATTCTTTTCTGGTTCCAAAATAATAAAAACATCGTTATTCGCCAGTAAAAAATGCTAGAATCGAACTTATTAAAAAAATCTAATAAACAAATAAAGTTACTCAGGGATATTCTTACATTTTAATTTTATCATGATATTTAAACAAGAAAACTGAAATATTCGTTTTTAGATCCAATAATATTTAAACATCGTTTCTCCTCAGTAAAATATGCTAGAATCAAACTTATTAAATAAATTTAATAAACAAATAAAGTTTCTCAGGGATATTCTTAAAATTCAATTTTATCGTGATATTTATTCGAGAAAACTAAAATATTCGTTTCTAGTTCCAAAATAATAAAAACATCGTTACTCGTCAGGAAAAAATGCTAGAATCGAACTTATTAAATAAATTTAATACACAAATAAAGTTACTCAGGGATATTCATACAATTCAATTTTATCGTGATATTTAAGCGAGAAAACTAAAATATTCGTTTCTAGTTCCAAAATAATAAAAACATCGTTACACGTCAGGAAAAAATGCTAGAATCGAACTTATTAAATAAATTTAATAAACAAATAAAGTTACTCAGGGATATTCTTACAATTTAATTTTATCGTGATATTTAAGCAAGAAAACTAAAATATTCGTTTTTAGTTCCAGAAAAATTTAAACATCGTTTCATCTCAAGCAAAAATGCTAGAATCGAACTTATTAAATAAATTTAATAAACAAATAAAGTTACTCAGGTATATTCTTACAATTTAATTTTATCGTGATATTTAAGCGAGAAAACTAAAATATTCTTTTCTGGTTCCAAAATAATAAAAACATCGTTACTCGTCAGGAAAAAATGCTAGAATCGAACTTATTAAAAAAATCTAATAAACAAATAAAGTTACTCAGGGATATTCTTATATTTTAATTTTATCGTGATATTTAAATATCTTGCTTAAGCATCAAGAAAACTAAAATATTCGTTTTTAGTTCCAGAAAAATTTAAACATCGTTTCTCCTCAGGAAAAAATGCAAGAATCAAACTTATTAAATAAATTTAATAAACAAATAAAGTTACTCAGGGATATTCTTACAATTTAATTTTGTCGTGATATTTAAACAAGAAAACTAAAATATTCGTTTCTAGTTCCAAAATAATAAAAACATCGTTACTCGTCAGGAAAAAATGCTAGAATCAAACTTATTAAATAAATTTAATACGAAAATAAAGTTACTCAGGGATATTCTTACAATTTAATTTTATCGTGATATTTAAGCAAGAAAACTAAAATATTCGTTTTTAGTTCCAGAAAAATTTAAATATCGTTTCTCCTCTGGAAAAAATGCTAGAATCAAACTTATTAAATAAATTTAATAAACAAATAAAGTTACTCAGGGATATTCTTACAATTTAATTTTATCATGATATTTTCGCGAGAAAACTAAATCATTCGTTACTTGTTCCAAAATAATAAAAACATCGTTACTCGTCAGGAAAAAATGCTAGAATCAAACTTATTAAATAAATTTAATAAACAAATAAAGTTACTCAGGGATATTCTTACAATTTAATTTTATCATGATATTTAAGCGAGAAAACTAAAATAATCGTTTCTAATTCCAAAATACTAAAAACTTCGTTACTCGTAAGGTAAAAATGCTAGAATCAAACTTATTAAATAAATTTAATAAACAAATAAAGTTACTCAGGGATATTTTTACAATACAAAATATTCATTATTAGTTCCAGAAAAATTTAAACATCGTTTCTCCTCAGGAAAAAATGCTAGAATCAAACTTATTAAATAAATTTAATAAACAAATAGTGTTACTCAGGGATATTCTTACAATTTAATTTTATCCTGATATTTAAGCAAGAAAACTAAAATATCGTTTTTAGCTCCAGAAAAATTTATATATCGTTTCTCCTCAGTACAAAATGCTAGAATCAAACTTATTAAATAAATTTAATAAACAAATAATGTTACTCAGGGATATTCTTACAATTTAATTTTATCGTGATATTTAAGCAAGAAAACTAAAATATCGTTTTTAGTTCCAGAAAAATTTAAATATCGTTTCTCCTCAGGTAAAAATGCTAGAATCAAACTTATTAAATAAATTTAATAAACAAATAAAGTTACTCAGGGATATTCTTACAATTTAATTTTATCGTGATATTTAAGCAAGAAAACTAAAATAATCGTTTTTAGATCCAATAATATTTAAACATCGTTTCTCCTCAGGAAAAAATGCTAGAATCAAACTTATTAAATAAATTTAATAAACAAATAAAGTTACTCAGGGATATTTTTAAAATTCAATTTTATCGTGATATTTATGCGAGAAAACTAAAATATGCGTTTCTAGTTCCAAAATAATAAAAACATCGTTACTCGTCAGGAAAAAATGCTAGAATCAAACTTATTAATTAAATTTAATACGAAAATAAAGTTACTGAGGGATATTCTTACAATTTAATTTTATCATGATATTTAAGCGAGAAAACTAAAATATTCGTTTCTAGTTCCAAAATAAAAAAACTTCGGTACTCGTCACGATAAAATGCTAGAATCAAACTTATTAAATAAATTTAATACGAAAATAAAGTTACTCAGGGATATTCTTACAATTTAATTTTATCATGATATTTAAGCGAGAAAACTAAAACATTCGTTTCTAGGTCCAAAATAATAAAAACATCGTTACTCGTCAGGAAAAAATTCTAGAATCGAACTTATTAAATAAATTTAATAAACAAATAAAGTTACTCAGGGATATTCTTACAATTTAATTTTATCGTGATATTTAAACAAGAAAACTAAAATATTCGTTTCTAGGTCCAGAAAAATTAAAACATCATTACTCCTCAGTCAAAAATGTTAGAATAGAACTTCTTAAACAAATTTAATAAACAAATAAAGTTTCTCACGGATATTCTTACAATTTAATTTTATCGTGATATTTAAGCGAGAGAACTAAATATTCATTACTAGTTCCAAAATAATAAAAACATCGTTACTCGTCAGGAAAAAATGCTAGAATCAAACTTATTAAATAAATTTAATACGAAAATAAAGTTACTCAGGGATATTCTTACAATTTAATTTTATCATGATATTTAAGCGAGAAAACTAAAACATTCGTTTCTAGGTCCAAAATAATAAAAACATCGTTACTCGTCAGGAAAAAATTCTAGAATCAAACTTATTAAATAAATTTAATAAACAAATAAAGTTACTCAGGGATATTCTTACAATTTAATTTTATCGTGATATTTAAGCAAGAAAACTAAAATATTTGTTTTTAGTTCCAGAAAAATTTAAACATCGTTTCTCCTCAGGTAAAAATGCTAGAATCAAACTTATTAAATAAATTTAATAAACAAATAAAGTTACTCAGGGATATTCTTACAATTTAATTTTATCGTGATATTTAAGCAAGAAAACTAAAATATCGTTTTTAGCTACAGAAAAATTTTTATATCGTTTCGCCTCAGTACAAAATGCTAGAATCAAACTTATTAAATAAATTTAATAAACAAATAATGTTACTCAGGGATATTCTTACAATTTAATTTTATCGTGATATTTAAGCAAGAAAACTAAAATATCGTTTTTAGTTCCAGAAAAATTTAAATATCGTTTCTCCTCAGGTAAAAATGCTAGAATCAAACTTATTAAATAAATTTAATAAACAAATAAAGTTACCCAGGGATATTCTTACAATTTAATTTTATCGTGATATTTAAGCAAGAAAACTAAAATAATCGTTTTTAGATCCAATAATAGTTAAACATCGTTTCTTCTCAGGAAAAAATGCTAGAATCAAACTTATTAAATAAATTTAATAAACAAATAAAGTTACTCAGGGATATTTTTAAAATTCAATTTTATCGTGATATTTATGCGAGAAAACTAAAATATGCGTTTCTAGTTCCAAAATAATAAAAACATCGTTACTCGTCAGGAAAAAATGCTAGAATCAAACTTATTAATTAAATTTAATACGAAAATAAAGTTACTGAGGGATATTCTTACAATTTAATTTTATCATGATATTTAAGCGAGAAAACTAAAATATTCGTTTCTAGTTCCAAAATAATAAAAACTTCGTTACTCGTCAGGAAAAAATGCTAGAATCAAACTTATTAAATAAATTTGATACGAAAATAAAGTTACTCAGGGATATTCTTACAATTTAATTTTATCATGATATTTAAGCGAGAAAACTAAAACATTCGTTTCTAGGTCCAAAATAATAAAAACATCGTTACTCGTCAGGAAAAAATTCTAGAATCGAACTTATTAAATAAATTTAATAAACAAATAAAGTTACTCAGGGATATTCTTACAATTTAATTTTATCGTGATATTTAAACAAGAAAACTAAAATATTCGTTTCTAGGTCCAGAAAAATTTAAACATCATTACTCCTCAGTCAAAAATGTTAGAATAGAACTTCTTAAACAAATTTAATAAACAAATAAAGTTTCTCACGGATATTCTTACAATTTAATTTTATCGTGATATTTAAGCGAGAGAACTAAATATTCATTACTAGTTCCAAAATAATAAAAACATCGTTACTCGTCAGGAAAAAATGCTAGAATCAAACTTATTAAATAAATTTAATACGAAAATAAAGTTACTCAGGGATATTCTTACAATTTAATTTTATCATGATATTTAAGCGAGAAAACTAAAACATTCGTTTCTAGGTCCAAAATAATAAAAACATCGTTACTCGTCAGGAAAAAATTCTAGAATCGAACTTATTAAATAAATTTAATAAACAAATAAAGTTACTCAGGGATATTCTTACAATTTAATTTTATCGTGATATTTAAGCAAGAAAACTAAAATATTCGTTTTTAGTTCCAGAAAAATTTAAACATCGTTTCTCCTCAGGTAAAAATGCTAGAATCAAACTTATTAAATAAATTTAATAAACAAATAAAGTTACTCAGGGATATTCTTACAATTTAATTTTATCGTGATATTTACGCAAGAAAACTAAAATATCGTTTTTAGCTCCAGAAAAATTTATATATCGTTTCTCCTCAGTACAAAATGCTAGAATCAAACTTATTAAATAAATTTAATAAACAAATAATGTTACTCAGGGATATTCTTACAATTTAATTTTAACGTGATATTTCAGCAAGAAAACTAAAATATCGTTTTTAGTTCCAGAAAAATTTAAATATCGCTTCTCCTCAGGTAAAAATGCTAGAATCAAACTTATTAAATAAATTTAATAAACAAATAAAGTTACTCAGGGATATTCTTACAATTTAATTTTATCGTGATATTTAAGCAAGAAAACTAAAATAATCGTTTTTAGATCCAATAATATTTAAACATCGTTTCTCCTCAGGAAAAAATGCTAGAATCAAACTTATTAAATAAATTTAATAAACAAATAAAGTTACTCAGGGATATTTTTAAAATTCAATTTTATCGTGATATTTATGCGAGAAAACTAAAATATGCGTTTCTAGTTCCAAAATAATAAAAACATCGTTACTCGTCAGGAAAAAATGCTAGAATCAAACTTATTAATTAAATTTAATACGAAAATAAAGTTACTGAGGGATATTCTTACAATTTAATTTTATCATGATATTTAAGCGAGAAAACTAAAATATTCGTTTCTAGTTCCAAAATAATAAAAACTTCGTTACTCGTCAGGAAAGAATGCTAGAATCAAACTTATTAAATAAATTTAATACGAAAATAAAGTTACTCAGGGATATTCTTACAATTTAATTTTATCATGATATTTAAGCGAGAAAACTAAAACATTCGTTTCTAGGTCCAAAATAATAAAAACATCGTTACTCGTCAGGAAAAAATTCTAGAATCGAACTTATTAAATAAATTTAATAAACAAATAAAGTTACTCAGGGATATTCTTACAATTTAATTTTATCGTGATATTTAAGCGAGAAAACTAAAATATTCGTTTCTAGGTCCAGAAAAATTAAAACATCATTACTCCACAGTCAAAAATGTTAGAATAGAACTTCTTAAACAAATTTAATAAACAAATAAAGTTTCTCACGGATATTCTTACAATTTAATTTTATCGTGATATTTAAGCGAGAGAACTAAATATTCATTACTAGTTCCAAAATAATAAAAACATCGTTACTCGTCAGGAAAAAATGCTAGAATCAAACTTATTAAATAAATTTAATACGAAAATAAAGTTACTCAGGGATATTCTTACAATTTAATTTTATCATGATATTTAAGCGAGAAAACTAAAACATTCGTTTCTAGGTCCAAAATAATAAAAACATCGTTACTCGTCAGGAAAAAATTCTAGAATCGAACTTATTAAATAAATTTAATAAACAAATAAAGTTACTCAGGGATATTCTTACAATTTAATTTTATCGTGATATTTAAGCAAGAAAACTAAAATATTCGTTTTTAGTTCCAGAAAAATTTAAACATCGTTTCATCTCAGGCAAAAATGCTAGAATCGAACTTATTAAATAAATTTAATAAACAAATAAAGTTACTCAGGGATATTCTTACAATTTAATTTTATCGTGATATTTAAGCGAGAAAACTAAAATATTCTTTTCTGGTTCCAAAATAATAAAAACATCGTTACTCGTCAGGAAAAAATGCTAGAATCGAACTTATTAAAAAAATCTAATAAACAAATAAAGTTACTCAGGGATATTCTTATATTTTAATTTTATCGTGATATTTAAATATCTTGCTTAAGCAGCAAGAAAACTAAAATATTCGTTTTTAGTTCCAGAAAAATTTAAACATCGTTTCTCCTCAGGAAAAAATGCAAGAATCAAACTTATTAAATAAATTTAATAAACAAATAAAGTTACTCAGGGATATTCTTACAATTTAATTTTGTCGTGATATTTAAACAAGAAAACTAAAATATTCGTTTCTAGTTCCAAAATAATAAAAACATCGTTACTCGTCAGGAAAAAATGCTAGAATCAAACTTATTAAATAAATTTAATACGAAAATAAAGTTACTCAGGGATATTCTTACAATTTAATTTTATCGTGATATTTAAGCAAGAAAACTAAAATATTCGTTTTTAGTTCCAGAAAAATTTAAATATCGTTTCTCCTCTGGAAAAAATGCTAGAATCAAACTTATTAAATAAATTTAATAAACAAATAAAGTTACTCAGGGATATTCTTACAATTTAATTTTATCATGATATTTTCGCGAGAAAACTAAATCATTCGTTACTTGTTCCAAAATAATAAAAACATCGTTACTCGTCAGGAAAAAATGCTAGAATCAAACTTATTAAATAAATTTAATAAACAAATAAAGTTACTCAGGGATATTCTTACAATTTAATTTTATCATGATATTTAAGCGAGAAAACTAAAATAATCGTTTCTAATTCCAAAATACTAAAAACTTCGTTACTCGTCAGGTAAAAATGCTAGAATCAAACTTATTAAATAAATTTAATAAACAAATAAAGTTACTCAGGGATATTTTTACAATACAAAATATTCATTATTAGTTCCAGAAAAATTTAAACATCGTTTCTCCTCAGGAAAAAATGCTAGAATCAAACTTATTAAATAAATTTAATAAACAAATAGTGTTACTCAGGGATATTCTTACAATTTAATTTTATCCTGATATTTAAGCAAGAAAACTAAAATATCGTTTTTAGCTCCAGAAAAATTTATATATCGTTTCTCCTCAGTACAAAAGGCTAGAATCAAACTTATTAAATAAATTTAATAAACAAATAATGTTACTCAGGGATATTCTTACAATTTAATTTTATCGTGATATTTAAGCAAGAAAACTAAAATATCGTTTTTAGTTCCAGAAAAATTTAAATATCGTTTCTCCTCAGGTAAAAATGCTAGAATCAAACTTATTAAATAAATTTAATAAACAAATAAAGTTACTCAGGGATATTCTTACAATTTAATTTTATCGTGTTATTTAAGCAAGAAAACTAAAATAATCGTTTTTAGATCCAATAATATTTAAACATCGTTTCTCCTCAGGAAAAAATGCTAGAATCAAACTTATTAAATAAATTTAATAAACAAATAAAGTTACTCAGGGATATTTTTAAAATTCAATTTTATCGTGATATTTATGCGAGAAAACTAAAATATGCGTTTCTAGTTCCAAAATAATAAAAACATCGTTACTCGTCAGGAAAAAATGCTAGAATCAAACTTATTAATTAAATTTAATACGAAAATAAAGTTACTGAGGGATATTCTTACAATTTAATTTTATCATGATATTTAAGCGAGAAAACTAAAACATTCGTTTCTAGGTCCAAAATAATAAAAACATCGTTACTCGTCAGGAAAAAATTCTAGAATCAAACTTATTAAATAAATTTAATAAACAAATAAAGTTACTCAGGGATATTCTTACAATTTAATTTTATCGTGATATTTAAACAAGAAAACTAAAATATTCGTTTTTAGTTCCAGAAAAATTTAAACATCGTTTCTCCTCAGGAAAAAATGCAAGAATCAAACTTATTAAATAAATTTAATAAACAAATAAAGTTACTCAGGGATATTCTTACAATTTTATTTTGTCGTGATATTTAAACAAGAAAACTGAAATATTCGTTTCTAGTTCCAAAATAATAAAAACATCGTTACTCGTCAGGAAAAAATGCTAGAATCAAACTTATTAAATAAATTTAATACGAAAATAAAGTTACTCAGGGATATTCTTACAATTTAATTTTATCGTGATATTTAAGCAAGAAAACTAATATATTCGTTTTTAGTTCCAGAAAAATTTAAACATCGTTTCATCTCAGGCAAAAATGCTAGAATCGAACTTATTAAATAAATTTAATAAACAAATAAAGTTACTCAGGGATATTCTTACAATTTAATTTTATCGTGATATTTAAGCGAGAAAACTAAAATATTCTTTTCTGGTTCCAAAATAATAAAA
This sequence comes from Pterostichus madidus, assembly GCA_911728475.2. Classification (NCBI taxonomy): domain Eukaryota; kingdom Metazoa; phylum Arthropoda; class Insecta; order Coleoptera; family Carabidae; genus Pterostichus; species Pterostichus madidus. The sequence continues at coordinate 22,145,026 of OU452304.1, read as the reverse complement.
ACATCGTTACTCGTCAGGAAAAAATGCTAGAATCGAACTTATTAAAAAAATCTAATAAACAAATAAAGTTACTCAGGGATATTCTTATATTTTAATTTTATCGTGATATTTAAATATCTTGCTTAAGCAGCAAGAAAACTAAAATATTCGTTTTTAGTTCCAAAAAAATTTAAACATCGTTTCTCCTCAGGAAAAAATGCAAGAATCAAACTTATTAAATAAATTTAATAAACAAATAAAGTTACTCAGGGATATTCTTACAATTTAATTTTGTCGTGATATTTAAACAAGAAAACTAAAATATTCGTTTCTAGTTCCAAAATAATAAAAACATCGTTACTCGTCAGGAAAAAATGCTAGAATCAAACTTATTAAATAAATTTAATACGAAAATAAAGTTACTCAGGGATATTCTTACAATTTAATTTTATCGTGATATTTAAGCAAGAAAACTAAAATATTCGTTTTTAGTTCCAGAAAAATTTAAATATCGTTTCTCCTCTGGAAAAAATGCTAGAATCAAACTTATTAAATAAATTTAATAAACAAATAAAGTTACTCACGGATATTCTTACAATTTAATTTTATCATGATATTTTCGCGAGAAAACTAAATCATTCGTTACTTGTTCCAAAATAATAAAAACATCGTTACTCGTCAGGAAAAAATGCTAGAATCAAACTTATTAAATAAATTTAATAAACAAATAAAGTTACTCAGGGATATTCTTACAATTTAATTTTATCATGATATTTAAGCGAGAAAACTAAAATAATCGTTTCTAATTCCAAAATACTAAAAACTTCGTTACTCGTCAGGAAAAAATGCTAGAATCAAACTTATTAAATAAATTTAATAAACAAATAAAGTTACTCAGGGATATTCTTACAATTCAATTTTATCGTGATATTTATGCGAGAAAACTAAAATATGCGTTTCTAGTTCCAAAATAATAAAAACATCGTTACTCGTCAGGAAAAAATGCTAGAATCAAACTTATTAATTAAATTTAATACGAAAATAAAGTTACTGAGGGATATTCTTACAATTTAATTTTATCATGATATTTAAGCGAGAAAACTAAAATATTCGTTTCTAGTTCCAAAATAAAAAAACTTCGTTACTCGTCAGGAAAAAATGCTAGAATCAAACTTATTAAATAAATTTAATACGAAAATAAAGTTACTCAGGGATATTCTTACAATTTAATTTTATCATGATATTTAAGCGAGAAAACTAAAACATTCGTTTCTAGGTCCAAAATAATAAAAACATCGTTACTCGTCAGGAAAAAATTCTAGAATCGAACTTATTAAATAAATTTAATAAACAAAAAAAGTTACTCAGGGATATTCTTACAATTTAATTTTATCGTGATATTTAAACAAGAAAACTAAAATATTCGTTTCTAGGTCCAGAAAAATTAAAACATCATTACTCCTCAGTCAAAAATGTTAGAATAGAACTTCTTAAACAAATTTAATAAACAAATAAAGTTTCTCACGGATATTCTTACAATTTAATTTTATCGTGATATTTAAGCGAGAGAACTAAATATTCATTACTAGTTCCAAAATAATAAAAACATCGTTACTCGTCAGGAAAAAATGCTAGAATCAAACTTATTAAATAAATTTAATACGAAAATAAAGTTACTCAGGGATATTCTTACAATTTAATTTTATCATGATATTTAAGCGAGAAAACTAAAACATTCGTTTCTAGGTCCAAAATAATAAAAACATCGTTACTCGTCAGGAAAAAATTCTAGAATCGAACTTATTAAATAAATTTAATAAACAAATAAAGTTACTCAGGGATATTCTTACAATTTAATTTTATCGTGATATTTAAACAAGAAAACTAAAATATTCGTTTTTAGTTCCAGAAAAATTTAAACATCGTTTCTCCTCAGGAAAAAATGCAAGAATCAAACTTATTAAATAAATTTAATAAACAAATAAAGTTACTCAGGGATATTCTTACAATTTTATTTTGTCGTGATATTTAAACAAGAAAACTGAAATATTCGTTTCTAGTTCCAAAATAATAAAAACATCGTTACTCGTCAGGAAAAAATGCTAGAATCAAACTTATTAAATAAATTTAATACGAAAATAAAGTTACTCAGGGATATTCTTACAATTTAATTTTATCGTGATATTTAAGCAAGAAAACTAAAATATTCGTTTTTAGTTCCAGAAAAATTTAAACATCGTTTCATCTCAGGCAAAAATGCTAGAATCGAACTTATTAAATAAATTTAATAAACAAATAAAGTTACTCAGGGATATTCTTACAATTTAATTTTATCGTGATATTTAAGCGAGAAAACTAAAATATTCTTTTCTGGTTCCAAAATAATAAAAACATCGTTACTCGTCAGGAAAAAATGCTAGAATCGAACTTATTAAAAAAATCTAATAAACAAATAAAGTTACTCAGGGATATTCTTATATTTTAATTTTATCGTGATATTTAAATATCTTGCTTAAGCAGCAAGAAAACTAAAATATTCGTTTTTAGTTCCAAAAAAATTTAAACATCGTTTCTCCTCAGGAAAAAATGCAAGAATCAAACTTATTAAATAAATTTAATAAACAAATAAAGTTACTCAGGGATATTCTTACAATTTAATTTTGTCGTGATATTTAAACAAGAAAACTAAAATATTCGTTTCTAGTTCCAAAATAATAAAAACATCGTTACTCGTCAGGAAAAAATGCTAGAATCAAACTTATTAATTAAATTTAATACGAAAATAAAGTTACTGAGGGATATTCTTACAATTTAATTTTATCATGATATTTAAGCGAGAAAACTAAAATATTCGTTTCTAGTTCCAAAATAAAAAAACTTCGTTACTCGTCAGGAAAAAATGCTAGAATCAAACTTATTAAATAAATTTAATACGAAAATAAAGTTACTCAGGGATATTCTTACAATTTAATTTTATCATGATATTTAAGCGAGAAAACTAAAACATTCGTTTCTAGGTCCAAAATAATAAAAACATCGTTACTCGTCAGGAAAAAATTCTAGAATCGAACTTATTAAATAAATTTAATAAACAAAAAAAGTTACTCAGGGATATTCTTACAATTTAATTTTATCGTGATATTTAAACAAGAAAACTAAAATATTCGTTTCTAGGTCCAGAAAAATTAAAACATCATTACTCCTCAGTCAAAAATGTTAGAATAGAACTTCTTAAACAAATTTAATAAACAAATAAAGTTTCTCACGGATATTCTTACAATTTAATTTTATCGTGATATTTAAGCGAGAGAACTAAATATTCATTACTAGTTCCAAAATAATAAAAACATCGTTACTCGTCAGGAAAAAATGCTAGAATCAAACTTATTAAATAAATTTAATACGAAAATAAAGTTACTCAGGGATATTCTTACAATTTAATTTTATCATGATATTTAAGCGAGAAAACTAAAACATTCGTTTCTAGGTCCAAAATAATAAAAACATCGTTACTCGTCAGGAAAAAATTCTAGAATCGAACTTATTAAATAAATTTAATAAACAAATAAAGTTACTCAGGGATATTCTTACAATTTAATTTTATCGTGATATTTAAACAAGAAAACTAAAATATTCGTTTTTAGTTCCAGAAAAATTTAAACATCGTTTCTCCTCAGGAAAAAATGCAAGAATCAAACTTATTAAATAAATTTAATAAACAAATAAAGTTACTCAGGGATATTCTTACAATTTTATTTTGTCGTGATATTTAAACAAGAAAACTGAAATATTCGTTTCTAGTTCCAAAATAATAAAAACATCGTTACTCGTCAGGAAAAAATGCTAGAATCAAACTTATTAAATAAATTTAATACGAAAATAAAGTTACTCAGGGATATTCTTACAATTTAATTTTATCGTGATATTTAAGCAAGAAAACTAAAATATTCGTTTTTAGTTCCAGAAAAATTTAAACATCGTTTCATCTCAGGCAAAAATGCTAGAATCGAACTTATTAAATAAATTTAATAAACAAATAAAGTTACTCAGGGATATTCTTACAATTTAATTTTATCGTGATATTTAAGCGAGAAAACTAAAATATTCTTTTCTGGTTCCAAAATAATAAAAACATCGTTACTCGTCAGGAAAAAATGCTAGAATCGAACTTATTAAAAAAATCTAATAAACAAATAAAGTTACTCAGGGATATTCTTATATTTTAATTTTATCGTGATATTTAAATATCTTGCTTAAGCAGCAAGAAAACTAAAATATTCGTTTTTAGTTCCAAAAAAATTTAAACATCGTTTCTCCTCAGGAAAAAATGCAAGAATCAAACTTATTAAATAAATTTAATAAACAAATAAAGTTACTCAGGGATATTCTTACAATTTAATTTTGTCGTGATATTTAAACAAGAAAACTAAAATATTCGTTTCTAGTTCCAAAATAATAAAAACATCGTTACTCGTCAGGAAAAAATGCTAGAATCAAACTTATTAAATAAATTTAATACGAAAATAAAGTTACTCAGGGATATTCTTACAATTTAATTTTATCGTGATATTTAAGCAAGAAAACTAAAATATTCGTTTTTAGTTCCAGAAAAATTTAAATATCGTTTCTCCTCTGGAAAAAATGCTAGAATCAAACTTATTAAATAAATTTAATAAACAAATAAAGTTACTCACGGATATTCTTACAATTTTATTTTATCATGATATTTTCGCGAGAAAACTAAATCATTCGTTACTTGTTCCAAAATAATAAAAACATCGTTACTCGTCAGGAAAAAATGCTAGAATCAAACTTATTAAATAAATTTAATAAACAAATAAAGTTACTCAGGGATATTCTTACAATTTAATTTTATCATGATATTTAAGCGAGAAAACTAAAATAATCGTTTCTAATTCCAAAATACTAAAAACTTCGTTACTCGTCAGGAAAAAATGCTAGAATCAAACTTATTAAATAAATTTAATAAACAAATAAAGTTACTCAGGGATATTCTTACAATTCAATTTTATCGTGATATTTATGCGAGAAAACTAAAATATGCGTTTCTAGTTCCAAAATAATAAAAACATCGTTACTCGTCAGGAAAAAATGCTAGAATCAAACTTATTAATTAAATTTAATACGAAAATAAAGTTACTGAGGGATATTCTTACAATTTAATTTTATCATGATATTTAAGCGAGAAAACTAAAATATTCGTTTCTAGTTCCAAAATAAAAAAACTTCGTTACTCGTCAGGAAAAAATGCTAGAATCAAACTTATTAAATAAATTTAATACGAAAATAAAGTTACTCAGGGATATTCTTACAATTTAATTTTATCATGATATTTAAGCGAGAAAACTAAAACATTCGTTTCTAGGTCCAAAATAATAAAAACATCGTTACTCGTCAGGAAAAAATTCTAGAATCGAACTTATTAAATAAATTTAATAAACAAAAAAAGTTACTCAGGGATATTCTTACAATTTAATTTTATCGTGATATTTAAACAAGAAAACTAAAATATTCGTTTCTAGGTCCAGAAAAATTAAAACATCATTACTCCTCAGTCAAAAATGTTAGAATAGAACTTCTTAAACAAATTTAATAAACAAATAAAGTTTCTCACGGATATTCTTACAATTTAATTTTATCGTGATATTTAAGCGAGAGAACTAAATATTCATTACTAGTTCCAAAATAATAAAAACATCGTTACTCGTCAGGAAAAAATGCTAGAATCAAACTTATTAAATAAATTTAATACGAAAATAAAGTTACTCAGGGATATTCTTACAATTTAATTTTATCATGATATTTAAGCGAGAAAACTAAAACATTCGTTTCTAGGTCCAAAATAATAAAAACATCGTTACTCGTCAGGAAAAAATTCTAGAATCGAACTTATTAAATAAATTTAATAAACAAATAAAGTTACTCAGGGATATTCTTACAATTTAATTTTATCGTGATATTTAAACAAGAAAACTAAAATATTAGTTTTTAGTTCCAGAAAAATTTAAACATCGTTTCTCCTCAGGAAAAAATGCAAGAATCAAACTTATTAAATAAATTTAATAAACAAATAAAGTTATTCAGGGATATTCTTACAATTTTATTTTGTCGTGATATTTAAACAAGAAAACTGAAATATTCGTTTCTAGTTCCAAAATAATAAAAACATCGTTACTCGTCAGGAAAAAATGCTAGAATCAAACTTATTAAATAAATTTAATACGAAAATAAAGTTACTCAGGGATATTCTTACAATTTAATTTTATCGTGATATTTAAGCAAGAAAACTAAAATATTCGTTTTTAGTTCCAGAAAAATTTAAACATCGTTTCATCTCAGGCAAAAATGCTAGAATCGAACTTATTAAATAAATTTAATAAACAAATAAAGTTACTCAGGGATATTCTTACAATTTAATTTTATCGTGATATTTAAGCGAGAAAACTAAAATATTCTTTTCTGGTTCCAAAATAATAAAAACATCGTTACTCGTCAGGAAAAAATGCTAGAATCGAACTTATTAAAAAAAATCTAATAAACAAATAAAGTTACTCAGGGATATTCTTATATTTTAATTTTATCGTGATATTTAAATATCTTGCTTATGCAGCAAGAAAACTAAAATATTCGTTTTTAGTTCCAAAAAAATTTAAACATCGTTTCTCCTCAGGAAAAAATGCAAGAATCAAACTTATTAAATAAATTTAATAAACAAATAAAGTTACTCAGGGATATTCTTACAATTTAATTTTGTCGTGATATTTAAACAAGAAAACTAAAATATTCGTTTCTAGTTCCAAAATAATAAAAACATCGTTACTCGTCAGGAAAAAATGCTAGAATCAAACTTATTAAATAAATTTAATACGAAAATAAAGTTACTCAGGGATATTCTTACAATTTAATTTTATCGTGATATTTAAGCAAGAAAACTAAAATATTCGTTTTTAGTTCCAGAAAAATTTAAATATCGTTTCTCCTCTGGAAAAAATGCTAGAATCAAACTTATTAAATAAATTTAATAAACAAATAAAGTTACTCACGGATATTCTTACAATTTAATTTTATCATGATATTTTCGCGAGAAAACTAAATCATTCGTTACTTGTTCCAAAATAATAAAAACATCGTTACTCGTCATGAAAAAATGCTAGAATCAAACTTATTAAATAAATTTAATAAACAAATAAAGTTACTCAGGGATATTCTTACAATTTAATTTTATCATGATATTTAAGCGAGAGAACTAAAATAATCGTTTCTAATTCCAAAATACTAAAAACTTCGTTACTCGTCAGGAAAAAATGCTAGAATCAAACTTATTAAATAAATTTAATAAACAAATAAAGTTACTCAGGGATATTTTTACAATACAAAATATTCATTTTTAGTTCCAGAAAAATTTAAACATCGTTTCTCCTCAGGAAAAAATGCTAGAATCAAACTTATTAAATAAATTTAATAAACAAATAGTGTTACTCAGGGATATTCTTACAATTTAATTTTATCCTGATATTTAAGCAAGAAAACTAAAATATCGTTTTTAGCTCCAGAAAAATTTATATATCGTTTCTCCTCAGTACAAAATGCTAGAATCAAACTTATTAAATAAATTTAATAAACAAATAATGTTACTCAGGGATATTCTTACAATTTAATTTTATCGTGATATTTAAGCAAGAAAACTAAAATATCGTTTTTAGTTCCAGAAAAATTTAAATATCGTTTCTCCTCAGGTAAAAATGCTAGAATCAAACTTATTAAATAAATTTAATAAACAAATAAAGTTACTCAGGGATATTCTTACAATTTAATTTTATCGTGATATTTAAGCGAGAAAACTAAAATATTCTTTTCTAGTTCCAAAATAATAAAAACCGTTACTTGTCACGAAAAAATGCTAGAATCAAACTTATTAAATAAATTTAATACACAAATAAAGTTACACAGGGATATTCTTACAATTTAATTTTATCGTGATATTTAAACAAGAAAACTAAAATATTCGTTTCTAGTTCCAAAATATTAAAAACATCGTTACTCGTCAGGAAAAAATGCTAGAATCAAACTTATTAATTAAATTTAATACGAAAATAAAGTTACTGAGGGATATTCTTACAATTTAATTTTATCATGATATTTAAGCGAGAAAACTAAAATATTCGTTTCTAGTTCCAAAATAATAAAAACTTCGTTACTCGTCAGGAAAAAATGCTAGAATCAAACTTATTAAATAAATTTAATACGAAAATAAAGTTACTCAGGGATATTCTTACAATTTAATTTTATCATGATATTTAAGCGAGAAAACTAAAACATTCGTTTCTAGGTCCAAAATAATAAAAACATCGTTACTCGTCAGGAAAAAATTCTAGAATCAAACTTATTAAATAAATTTAATACGAAAATAAAGTTACTCAGGGATATTCTTACAATTTAATTTTATCATGATATTTAAGCGAGAAAACTAAAACATTCGTTTCTAGGTCCAAAATAATAAAAACATCGTTACTCGTCAGGAAAAAATTCTAGAATCGAACTTATTAAATAAATTTAATAAACAAATAAAGTTACTCAGGGATATTCTTACAATTTAATTTTATCGTGATATTTAAACAAGAAAACTAAAATATTCGTTTTTAGTTCCAGAAAAATTTAAACATCGTTTCTCCTCAGGAAAAAATGCAAGAATCAAACTTATTAAATAAATTTAATAAACAAATAAAGTTACTCAGGGATATTCTTACAATTTTATTTTGTCGTGATATTTAAACAAGAAAACTGAAATAATCGTTTCTAGTTCCAAAATAATAAAAACATCGTTACTCGTCAGGAAAAAATGCTAGAATCAAACTTATTAAATAAATTTAATACGAAAATAAAGTTACTCAGGGATATTCTTACAATTTAATTTTATCGTGATATTTAAGCAAGAAAACTAAAATATTCGTTACTTGTTCCAAAATAATAAAAACATCGTTACTCGTCAGGAAAAAATGCTAGAATCAAACTTATTAAATAAATCTAATAAACAAATAAAGTTACTCAGGGATATTCTTACATTTTAATTTTATCATGATATTTAAGCAAGAAAATTAAATATTCGTTTTTAGTTCCAGAAAAATTTAAACATCGTTTCTCCTCAGGAAAAAATGCTAGAATCAAACTTATTAAATAAATTTAATAAACAAATAATGTTACTCAGGGATATTCTTACAATTTAATTTTATCGTGATATTTAAGCGAGAAAACTAAAATATGCGTTTCTAGTTCCAAAATAATAAAAACATCGTTACTTGTCAGGAAAAAATGCTAGAATAAAACTTATTAAATTAATTTAATAAACAAATAAAGTTACTCAGGGATATTCTTACAATTTAATTTTATCGTGATATTTAAGCGAGAAAACTAAAATATTCTTTTCTGGTTCCAAAATAATAAAAACATCGTTACTCGTCAGGAAAAAATGCTAGAATCGAACTTATTAAAAAAATCTAATAAACAAATAAAGTTACTCAGGGATATTCTTATATTTTAATTTTATCGTGATATTTAAATATCTTGCTTAAGCAGCAAAAAAACTAAAATATTCGTTTTTAGTTCCAGAAAAATTTAAACATCGTTTCTCCTCAGGAAAAAATGCAAGAATCAAACTTATTAAATAAATTTAATAAACAAATAAAGTTACTCAGGGATATTCTTACAATTTAATTTTGTCGTGATATTTAAACAAGAAAACTAAAATATTCGTTTCTAGTTCCAAAATAATAAAAACATCGTTACTCGTCAGGCAAAAATGCTAGAATCAAACTTATTAATTAAATTTAATACGAAAATAAAGTTACTCAGGGATATTCTTACAATTTAATTTTATCGTGATATTTAAGCAAGAAAACTAAAATATTCGTTTCTAGTTCCAAAATAATAAAAACATCGTTACTCGTCAGGCAAAAATGCTAGAATCAAACTTATTAAATAAATTTAATACGAAAATAAAGTTACTCAGGGATATTCTTACAATTTAATTTTATCGTGATATTTAAGCAAGAAAACTAAAATATTCGTTTTTAGTTCCAGAAAAATTTAAATATCGTTTCTCCTCTGGAAAAAATGCTAGAATCAAACTTATTAAATAAATTTAATAAACAAATAAAGTTACTCAGGGATATTCTTACAATTTAATTTTATCATGATATTTAAGCGAGAAAACTAAAATAATCGTTTCTAATTCCAAAATACTAAAAACTTCGTTACTCGTCAGGAAAATATGCTAGAATCAAACTTATTAAATAAATTTAATAAACAAATAAAGTTACTCAGGGATATTTTTACAATACAAAATATTCATTATTAGTTCCAGAAAAATTTAAACATCGTTTCTCCTCAGGAAAAAATGCTAGAATCAAACTTATTAAATAAATTTAATAAACAAATAGTGTTACTCAGGGATATTCTTACAATTTAATTTTATCGTGATATTTAAGCAAGAAAACTAAAATATCGTTTTTAGCTCCAGAAAAATTTATATATTGTTTCTCCTCAGGACAAAATGCTAGAATCAAACTTATTAAATAAATTTAATAAACAAATAATGTTACTCAGGGATATTCTTACAATTTAATTTTATCGTGATATTTAAGCAAGAAAACTAAAATATCGTTTTTAGTTCCAGAAAAATTTAAATATCGTTTCTCTTTAGGTAAAAATCAAACTTATTAAATAAATTTAATAAACAAATAAAGTTACTCAGGGATATTCTTATAATTTAATTTTATCGTGATATTTAAGCAAGAAAATTAAAATAATCGTTTTTAGATCCAATAATATTTAAACATCGTTTCTCCTCAGGAAAAAATGCTAGAATCAAACTTATTAAATAAATTTAATAAACAAATAAAGTTACTCAGGGATATTTTTAAAATTCAATTTTATCGTGATATTTATGCGAGAAAACTAAAATATGCGTTTCTAGTTCCAAAATAATAAAAACATCGTTACTCGTCAGAAAAAATGCTAGAATCAAACTAATTAATTAAATTTAATACGAAAATAAAGTTACTTACAATTTAATTTTATCATGATATTTAAGCGAGAAAACTAAAATATTCGTTTCTAGTTCCAAAATAATAAAAACTTCGTTACTCGTCAGGAAAAAATGCTAGAATCAAACTTATTAAATAAATTTAATACGAAAATAAAGTTACTCAGGGATATTCTTACAATTTAATTTTATCATGATATTTAAGCGAGAAAACTAAAACATTCGTTTCTAGGTCCAAAATAATAAAAACATCGTTACTCGTCAGGAAAAAATTCTAGAATCGAACTTATTAAATAAATTTAATAAACAAATAAAGTTACTCAGGGATATTCTTACAATTTAATTTTATCGTGATATTTAAACAAGAAAACTAAAATATTCGTTTTTAGTTCCAGAAAAATTTAAACATCGTTTCTCCTCAGGAAAAAATGCAAGAATCAAACTTATTAAATAAATTTAATAAACAAATAAAGTTACTCAGGGATATTCTTACAATTTAATTTTGTCGTGATATTTAAACAAGAAAACTAAAATATTCGTTTCTAGTTCCAAAATAATAAAAACATCGTTACTCGTCAGGAAAAAATGCTAGAATCAAACTTATTAAATAAATTTAATACGAAAATAAAGTTACTCAGGGATATTCTTACAATTTAATTTTATCGTGATATTTAAGCAAGAAAACTAAAATATTCGTTTTTAGTTCCAGAAAAATTTAAATATCGTTTCTCCTCTGGAAAAAATGCTAGAATCAAACTTATTAAATAAATTTAATAAACAAATAAAGTTACTCAGGGATATTCTTACAATTTAATTTTATCATGATATTTTCGCGAGAAAACTAAATCATTCGTTACTTGTTCCAATATATAAAAACATCGTTACTCGTCAGGAAAAAATGCTAGAATCAAACTTATTAAATAAATTTAATAAACAAATAAAGTTACTCAGGGATATTCTTACAATTTAATTTTATCATGATATTTAAGCGAGAAAACTAAAATAATCGTTTCTAATTCCAAAATACTAAAAACTTCGTTACTCGTCAGGAAAATATGCTAGAATCAAACTTATTAATAAATTTAATAAACAAATAAAGTTACTCAGGGATAATTTTACAATACAAAATATTCATTATTAGTTCCAGAAAAATTTAAACATCGTTTCTCCTCAGGAAAAAATGCTAGAATCAAACTTATTAAATAAATTTAATAAACAAATAGTGTTACTCAGGGATATTCTTACAATTTAATTTTATCGTGATATTTAAGCAAGAAAACTAAAATATCGTTTTTAGCTCCAGAAAAATTTATATATCGTTTCTCCTCAGGACAAAATGCTAGAATCAAACTTATTAAATAAATTTAATAAACAAATAATGTTACTCAGGGATATTCTTACAATTTAATTTTATCGTGATATTTAAGCAAGAAAACTAAAATATCGTTTTTAGTTTCAGAAAAATTTAAATATCGTTTCTCTTTAGGTAAAAATCAAACTTATTAAATAAATTTAATAAACAAATAAAGTTACTCAGGGATATTCTTATAATTTAATTTTATCGTGATTTTTAAGCAAGAAAACTAATATAATCGTTTTTAGATCCAATAATATTTAAACATCGTTTCTCCTCAGGAAAAAATGCTAGAATCAAACTTATTAAATAAATTTAATAAACAAATAAAGTTACTCAGGGATATTTTTAAAATTCAATTTTATCGTGATATTTATGCGAGAAAACTAAAATATGCGTTTCTAGTTCCAAAATAATAAAAACATCGTTACTCGTCAGGAAAAAATGCTAGAATCAAACTAATTAATTAAATTTAATACGAAAATAAAGTTACTGAGGGATATTCTTACAATTTAATTTTATCGTGATATTTAAACAAGAAAACTAAAATATTCGTTTCTAGGTCCAGAAAAATTAAAACATCGTTACTCGTCAGGAAAAAATGCTAGAATCAAACTTATTAAATAAATTTAATACGAAAATAAAGTTACTCAGGGATATTCTTACAATTTAATTTTATCATGATATTTAAGCGAGAAAACTAAAACATTCGTTTCTAGGTCCAAAATAATAAAAACATCGTTACTCGTCAGGAAAAAATTCTAGAATCGAACTTATTAAATAAATTTAATAAACAAATAAAGTTACTCAGGGATATTCTTACAATTTAATTTTATCGTGATATTTAAACAAGAAAACTAAAATATTCGTTTCTAGGTCCAGAAAAATTAAAACATCGTTACTCCTCAGGCAAAAATGCTAGAATCGAACTTATTAAATAAATTTAATACGAAAATAAAGTTACTCAGGGATATTCTTACAATTTAATTTTATCATGATATTTAAGCGAGAAAACTAAAATATTCGTTTCTAGTTCCAAAATACTAAAAACTTCGTTACTCGTCATGAAAAAATGCTAGAATCAAACTTATTAAATAAATTTAATAAACAAATAAAGTTACTCAGGGATATTCTTACAATTTAATTTCATCATGATATTTAAGCGAGAAAACTAAAATATTCGTTTCTAGTTCCAAAATAATAAAAACTTCGTTACTCGTCAGGAAAAAATGCTAGAATCAAACTTATTAAATAAATTTAATAAACAAATAAAGTTACTCAGGGATATCCTTACAATTTAATTTTATCGTGATATTTAAGCAGAAAACTAAAATATCGTTTTTAGTTCCAGAAAAATTTAAACATCGTTTCATCTCAGGAAAAAATGCTAGAATCGAACTTATTAAATAAATTTAATAAACAAATAAAGTTACTCAGGGATATTCTTACAATTTAATTTTATCGTGATATTTAAGCGAGAAAACTAAAATATTCTTTTCTGGTTCCAAAATAATAAAAACATCGTTACTCGTCAGGAAAAAATGCTAGAATCGAACTTATTAAAAAAATCTAATAAACAAATAAAGTTACTCAGGGATATTCTTATATTTTAATTTTATCGTGATATTTAAATATCTTGCTTAAGCAGCAAAAAAACTAAAATATTCGTTTTTAGTTCCAGACAAATTTAAACATCGTTTCTCCTCAGGAAAAAATGCAAGAATCAAACTTATTAAATAAATTTAATAAACAAATAAAGTTACTCAGGGATATTCTTACAATTTAATTTTGTCGTGAAATTTAAACAAGAAAACTAAAATATTCGTTTCTAGTTCCAAAATAATAAAAACATCGTTACTCGTCAGGAAAAAATGCTAGAATCAAACTTATTAAATAAATTTAATACGAAAATAAAGTTACTCAGGGATATTCTTACAATTTAATTTTATCGTGATATTTAAGCAAGAAAACTAAAATATTCGTTTTTAGTTCCAGAAAAATTTAAATATCGTTTCTCCTCTGGAAAAAATGCTAGAATCAAACTTATTAAATAAATTTAATAAACAAATAAAGTTACACAGGGATATTCTTACAATTTAATTTTATCATGATATTTTCGCGAGAAAACTAAATCATTCGTTACTTGTTCCAATATAATAAAAACATCGTTACTCGTCAGGAAAAAATGCTAGAATCAAACTTATTAAATAAATTTAATAAACAAATAAAGTTACTCAGGGATATTCTTACAATTTAATTTTATCATGATATTTAAGCGAGAAAACTAAAATAATCGTTTCTAATTCCAAAATACTAAAAACTTCGTTACTCGTCAGGAAAATATGCTAGAATCAAACTTATTAAATAAATTTAATAAACAAATAAAGTTACTCAGGGATATTTTTACAATACAAAATATTCATTATTAGTTCCAGAAAAATTTAAACATCGTTTCTCCTCAGGAAAAAATGCTAGAATCAAACTTATTAAATAAATTTAATAAACAAATAGTGTTACTCAGGGATATTCTTACAATTTAATTTTATCGTGATATTTAAGCAAGAAAACTAAAATATCGTTTTTAGCTCCAGAAAAATTTATATATCGTTTCTCCTCAGGACAAAATGCTAGAATCAAACTTATTAAATAAATTTAATAAACAAATAATGTTACTCAGGGATATTCTTACAATTTAATTTTATCGTGATTTTTAAGCAAGAAAACTAATATAATCGTTTTTAGATCCAATAATATTTAAACATCGTTTCTCCTCAGGAAAAAATGCTAGAATCAAACTTATTAAATAAATTTAATAAACAAATAAAGTTACTCAGGGATATTTTTAAAATTCAATTTTATCGTGATATTTATGCGAGAAAACTAAAATATGCGTTTCTAGTTCCAAAATAATAAAAACATCGTTACTCGTCAGGAAAAAATGCTAGAATCAAACTAATTAATTAAATTTAATACGAAAATAAAGTTACTGAGGGATATTCTTACAATTTAATTTTATCATGATATTTAAGCGAGAAAACTAAAACATTCGTTTCTAGGTCCAAAATAATAAAAACATCGTTACTCGTCAGGAAAAAATTCTAGAATCGAACTTATTAAATAAATTTAATAAACAAATAAAGTTACTCAGGGATATTCTTACAATTTAATTTTATCGTGATATTTAAGCAAGAAAACTAAAATATTCGTTTTTAGTTCCAGAAAAATTTAAACATCGTTTCTCCTCAGGAAAAAATGCAAGAATCAAACTTATTAAATAAATTTAATAAACAAATAAAGTTACTCAGGGATATTCTTACAATTTAATTTTATCGTGATATTTAAACAAGAAAACTAAAATATTTGTTTCTAGGTCCAGAAAAATTAAAACATCGTTAATCCTCAGGCAAAAATGCTAGAAACGAACTTATTAAATAAATTTAATACGAAAATAAAGTTACTCAGGGATATTCTTACAATTTAATTTTATCGTGATATTTAAACGAGAAAACTAAAATATGCGTTTCTAGTTCCAAAATAATAAAAACATCGTTACTCGTCAGGAAAAAATGCTAGAATCAAACTTATTAAATAAATTTAATACACAAATAAAGTTACTCAGGGATATTCTTACAATTTAATTTTATCGTGATATTTAAGCAGAAAACTAAAATAACGTTTTTAGTTCCAGAAAAATTTAAATATCGTTTATCCTCAGGAAAAAATGCTAGAATCAAACTTATTAAATAAATTTAATAAACAAATAATGTTAATCAGGGATATTCTTACAATTTAATTTTATCGTAATATTTAAGCGAGAAAACTAAAATATGCGTTTCTAGTTCCAAAATAATAAAAACATCGTTACTCGTCAGGAAAAAATGCTAGAATCGAACTTATTAATCAAATTTAATACACAAATAAAGTTACTCAGGGATATTCTTACAATTCAATTTTATCGTGATATTTAAGCGAGAAAACTAAAATATTCGTTTCTAGTTCCAAAATATTAAAAACATCGTTACTCGTCAGGAAAAAATGCTAGAATCGAACTTATTAAATAAATTTAATAAACAAATAAAGTTACTCAGGGATATTCTTACAATTTAATTTTATCGTGATATTTAAGCAAGAAAACTAAAATATTCGTTTTTAGTTCCAGAAAAATTTAAACATCGTTTCATCTCAGGCAAAAATGCTAGAATCGAACTTATTAAATAAACTTAATAAACAAATAAAGTTACTCGGGGATATTCTTACAATTTAATTTTATCGTGATATTTAAGCGAGAAAACTAAAATATTCTTTTCTGGTTCCAAAATAATAAAAACATCGTTACACGTCAGGAAAAAATGCTAGAATCGAAATTATTAAAAAATTTAATACACAAATAAAGTTACAATTCAATTTTATCGTGATATTTAAGCGAGAAAACTAAAATATTCGTTTCTAGTTCCAAAATATTAAAAACATCGTTACTCGTCAGGAAAAAATGCTAGAATCGAACTTATTAAATAAATTTAATAAACAAATAAAGTTACTCAGGGATATTCTTACAATTTAATTTTATCGTGATATTTAAACAAGAAAACTAAAATATTCGTTTCTAGGTCCAGAAAAATTAAAACATCGTTACTCCTCAGGCAAAAATGCTAGAATCGAACTTATTAAATAAATTTAATACGAAAATAAAGTTACTCAGGGGTATTCTTACAATTTAATTTTATCATGATATTTAAGCGAGAAAACTAAAATATTCGTTTCTAGTTCCAAAATAATAAAAACTTCGTTACTCGTCAGGAAAAAATGCTAGAATCAAACTTATTAAATAAATTTAATAAACAAATAAAGTTACTCAGGGATATTCTTACAATTTAATTTCATCATGATATTTAAGCGAGAAAACTAAAATATTCGTTTCTAGTTCCAAAATAATAAAAACTTCGTTACTCGTCAGGAAAAAATGCTAGAATCAAACTTATTAAATAAATTTAATAAACAAATAAAGTTACTCAGGGATATTCTTACAATTTAATTTTATCGTGATATTTAAGCAGAAAACTAAAATATCGTTTTTAGTTCCAGAAAAATTTAAACATCGTTTCATCTCAGGCAAAAATGCTAGAATCGAACTTATTAAATAAATTTAATAAACAAATAAAGTTACTCAGGGATATTCTTACAATTTAATTTTATCGTGATATTTAAGCGAGAAAACTAAAATATTCTTTTCTGGTTCCAAAATAATAAAAACATCGTTACTCGTCAGGAAAAAATGCTAGAATCGAACTTATTAAAAAAATCTAATAAACAAATAAAGTTACTCAGGGATATTCTTATATTTTAATTTTATCGTGATATTTAAATATCTTGCTTAAGCAGCAAAAAAACTAAAATATTCGTTTTTAGTTCCAGAAAAATTTAAACATCGTTTCTCCTCAGGAAAAAATGCAAGAATCAAACTTATTAAATAAATTTAATAAACAAATAAAGTTACTCAGGGATATTCTTACAATTTAATTTTGTCGTGATATTTAAACAAGAAAACTAAAATATTCGTTTCTAGTTCCAAAATAATAAAAACATCGTTACTCGTCAGGAAAAAATGCTAGAATCAAACTTATTAAATAAATTTAATACGAAAATAAAGTTACTCAGGGATATTCTTACAATTTAATTTTATCGTGATATTTAAGCAAGAAAACTAAAATATTCGTTTTTAGTTCCAGAAAAATTTAAATATCGTTTCTCCTCTGGAAAAAATGCTAGAATCAAACTTATTAAATAAATTTAATAAACAAATAAAGTTACTCAGGGATATTCTTACAATTTAATTTTATCATGATATTTTCGCGAGAAAACTAAATCATTCGTTACTTGTTCCAATATAATAAAAACATCGTTACTCGTCATGAAAAAATGCTAGAATCAAACTTATTAAATAAATTTAATAAACAAATAAAGTTACTCAGGGATATTCTTACAATTTAATTTTATCATGATATTTAAGCGAGAAAACTAAAATAATCGTTTCTAATTCCAAAATACTAAAAACTTCGGTACTCGTCAGGAAAATATGCTAGAATCAAACTTATTAAATAAATTTAATAAACAAATAAAGTTACTCAGGGATATTTTTACAATACAAAATATTCATTATTAGTTCCAGAAAAATTTAAACATCGTTTCTCCTCAGGAAAAAATGCTAGAATCAAACTTATTAAATAAATTTAATAAACAAATAGTGTTACTCAGGGATATTCTTACAATTTAATTTTATCGTGATATTTAAGCAAGAAAACTAAAATATCGTTTTTAGCTCCAGAAAAATTTATATATCGTTTCTCCTCAGGACAAAATGCTAGAATCAAACTTATTAAATAAATTTAATAAACAAATAATGTTACTCAGGGATATTCTTACAATTTAATTTTATCGTGATATTTAAGCAAGAAAACTAAAATATCGTTTTTAGTTTCAGAAAAATTTAAATATTGTTTCTCTTTAGTTAAAAATCAAACTTATTAAATAAATTTAATAAACAAATAAAGTTACTCAGGGATATACTTATAATTTAATTTTATCATGATTTTTAAGCAAGAAAACTAATATAATCGTTTTTAGATCCAATAATATTTAAACATCGTTTCTCCTCAGGAAAAAATGCTAGAATCAAACTTATTAAATAAATTTAATAAACAAATAAAGTTACTCAGGGATATTTTTAAAATTCAATTTTATCGTGATATTTATGCGAGAAAACTAAAATATGCGTTTCTAGTTCCAAAATAATAAAAACATCGTTACTCGTCAGGAAAAAATGCTAGAATCAAACTTATTAATTAAATTTAATACGAAAATAAAGTTACTGAGGGATATTCTTACAATTTAATTTTATCATGATATTTAAGCGAGAAAACTAAAATATTCGTTTCTAGTTCCAAAATAATAAAAACTTCGTTACTCGTCAGGAAAAAATGCTAGAATCAAACTTATTAAATAAATTTAATACGAAAATAAAGTTACTCAGGGATATTCTTACAATTTAATTTTATCATGATATTTAAGCGAGAAAACTAAAACATTCGTTTCTAGGTCCAAAATAATAAAAACATCGTTACTCGTCAGGAAAAAATGCTAGAATCGAACTTATTAAATAAATTTAATAAACAAATAAAGTTACTCAGGGATATTCTTACAATTTAATTTTATCGTGATATTTAAGCAAGAAAACTAAAATATTCGTTTTTAGTTCCAGAAAAATTTAAACATCGTTTCATCTCAGGCAAAAATGCTAGAATCGAACTTATTAAATAAATTTAATAAACAAATAAAGTTACTCGGGTATATTCTTACAATTTAATTTTATCGTGATATTTAAGCGAGAAAACTAAAATATTCTTTTCTGGTTCCAAAATAATAAAAACATCGTTACACGTCAGGAAAAAATGCTAGAATCGAAATTATTAAAAAAATTTAATACACAAATAAAGTTACAATTCAATTTTATCGTGATATTTAAGCGAGAAAACTAAAATATTCGTTTCTAGTTCCAAAATATTAAAAACATCGTTACTCGTCAGGAAAAAATGCTAGAATCGAACTTATTAAATAAATTTAATAAACAAATAAAGTTACTCAGGGATATTCTTACAATTTAATTTTATCGTGATATTTAAGCGAGAAAACTAAAATATTCGTTTCTAGGTCCAGAAAAATTAAAACATCGTTACTCCTCAGGCAAAAATGCTAGAATCGAACTTATTAAATAAATTTAATACGAAAATAAAGTTACTCAGGGATATTCTTACAATTTAATTTTATCATGATATTTAAGCGAGAAAACTAAAATATTCGTTTCTAGTTCCAAAATACTAAAAACTTCGTTACTCGTCAGGAAAAAATGCTAGAATCAAACTTATTAAATAAATTTAATAAACAAATAAAGTTACTCAGGGATATTCTTACAATTTAATTTCATCATGATATTTAAGCGAGAAAACTAAAATATTCGTTTCTAGTTCCAAAATAATAAAAACTTCGTTACTCGTCAGGAAAAAATGCTAGAATCAAACTTATTAAATAAATTTAATAAACAAATAAAGTTACTCAGGGATATTCTTACAATTTAATTTTATCGTGATATTTAAGCAGAAAACTAAAATATCGTTTTTAGTTCCAGAAAAATTTAAACATCGTTTCATCTCAGGCAAAAATGCTAGAATCGAAATTATTAAATAAATTTAATAAACAAATAAAGTTACTCAGGGATATTCTTACAATTTAATTTTATCGTGATATTTAAGCGAGAAAACTAAAATATTCTTTTCTGGTTCCAAAATAATAAAAACATCGTTACTCGTCAGGAAAAAATGCTAGAATCGAACTTATTAAAAAAATGTAATAAACAAATAAAGTTACTCAGGGATATTCTTATATTTTAATTTTATCGTGATATTTAAATATCTTGCTTAAGCAGCAAAAAAACTAAAATGTTCGTTTTTAGTTCCAGAAAAATTTAAACATCGTTTCTCCTCAGGAAAAAATGCAAGAATCAAACTTATTAAATAAATTTAATAAACAAATAAAGTTACTCAGGGATATTCTTACAATTTAATTTTGTCGTGATATTTAAACAAGAAAACTAAAATATTCGTTTCTAGTTCCAAAATAATAAAAACATCGTTACTCGTCAGGAAAAAATGCTAGAATCAAACTTATTAAATAAATTTAATACGAAAATAAAGTTACTCAGGGATATTCTTACAATTTAATTTTATCGTGATATTTAAGCAAGAAAACTAAAATATTCGTTTTTACTTCCAGAAAAATTTAAATATCGTTTCTCCTCTGGAAAAAATGCTAGAATCAAACTTATTAAATAAATTTAATAAACAAATAAAGTTACTCAGGGATATTCTTACAATTTAATTTTATCATGATATTTTCGCGAGAAAACTAAATCATTCGTTACTTGTTCCAATATAATAAAAACATCGTTACTCGTCAGCAAAAATGCTAGAATCAAACTTATTAAATAAATTTAATAAACAAATAAAGTTACTCAGGGATATTCTTACAATTTAATTTTATCATGATATTTAAGCGAGAAAACTAAAATAATCGTTTCTAATTCCAAAATACTAAAAACTTCGTTACTCGTCAGGAAAATATGCTAGAATCAAACTTATTAAATAAATTTAATAAACAAATAAAGTTACTCAGGGATATTTTTACAATACAAAATATTCATTATTAGTTCCAGAAAAATTAAAACATCGTTACTCCTCAGGCAAAAATGCTAGAATCGAACTTATTAAATAAATTTAATACGAAAATAAAGTTACTCAGGGATATTCTTACAATTTAATTTTATCATGATATTTAAGCGAGAAAACTAAAATATTCGTTTCTAGTTCCAAAATAATAAAAACTTCGTTACTCGTCAGGATAAAATGCTAGAATCAAACTTATTAAATAAATTTAATAAACAAATAAAGTTACTCAGGGATATTCTTACAATTTAATTTCATCATGATATTTAAGCGAGAAAACTAAAATATTCGTTTCTAGTTCCAAAATAATAAAAACTTCGTTACTCGTCAGGAAAAAATGCTAGAATCAAACTTATTAAATAAATTTAATAAACAAATAAAGTTACTCAGGGATATTCTTACAATTTAATTTTATCGTGATATTTAAGCAGAAAACTAAAATATCGTTTTTAGTTCCAGAAAAATTTAAACATCGTTTCATCTCAGGCAAAAATGCTAGAATCGAACTTATTAAATAAATTTAATAAACAAATAAAGTTACTCAGGGATATTCTTACAATTTAATTTTATCGTGATATTTAAGCGAGAAAACTAAAATATTCTTTTCTGGTTCCAAAATAATAAAAACATAGTTACTCGTCAGGAAAAAATGCTAGAATCGAACTTATTAAAAAAATGTAATAAACAAATAAAGTTACTCAGGGATATTCTTATATTTTAATTTTATCGTGATATTTAAATATCTTGCTTAAGCAGCAAAAAAACTAAAATATTCGTTTTTAGTTCCAGAAAAATTTAAACATCGTTTCTCCTCAGGAAAAAATGCAAGAATCAAACTTATTAAATAAATTTAATAAACAAATAAAGTTACTCAGGGATATTCTTACAATTTAATTTTGTCGTGATATTTAAACAAGAAAACTAAAATATTCGTTTCTAGTTCCAAAATAATAAAAACATCGTTACTCGTCAGGAAAAAATGCTAGAATCAAACTTATTAAATAAATTTAATACGAAAATAAAGTTACTCAGGGATATTCTTACAATTTAATTTTATCGTGATATTTAAGCAAGAAAACTAAAATATTCGTTTTTAGTTCCAGAAAAATTTAAATATCGTTTCTCCTCTGGAAAAAATGCTAGAATCAAACTTATTAAATAAATTTAATAAACAAATAAAGTTACTCAGGGATATTCTTACAATTTAATTTTATCATGATATTTTCGCGAGAAAACTAAATCATTCGTTACTTGTTCCAATATAATAAAAACATCGTTACTCGTCAGGAAAAAATGCTAGAATCAAACTTATTAAATAAATTTAATAAACAAATAAAGTTACTCAGGGATATTCTTACAATTTAATTTTATCATGATATTTAAGCGAGAAAACTAAAATAATCGTTTCTAATTCCAAAATACTAAAAACTTCGGTACTCGTCAGGAAAATATGCTAGAATCAAACTTATTAAATAAATTTAATAAACAAATAAAGTTACTCAGGGATATTTTTACAATACAAAATATTCATTATTAGTTCCAGAAAAATTTAAACATCGTTTCTCCTCAGGAAAAAATGCTAGAATCAAACTTATTAAATAAATTTAATAAACAAATAGTGTTACTCAGGGATATTCTTACAATTTAATTTTATCGTGATATTTAAGCAAGAAAACTAAAATATCGTTTTTAGCTCCAGAAAAATTTATATATCGTTTCTCCTCAGGAAAAAATGCTAGAATCAAACTTATTAAATAAATTTAATAAACAAATAATGTTACTCAGGGATATTCTTACAATTTAATTTTATCGTGATATTTAAGCAAGAAAACTAAAATATCGTTTTTAGTTTCAGAAAAATTTAAATATCGTTTCTCTTTAGGTAAAAATCAAACTTATTAAATAAATTTAATAAACAAATAAAGTTACTCAGGGATATTCTTATAATTTAATTTTATCATGATTTTTAAGCAAGAAAACTAATATAATCGTTTTTAGATCCAATAATATTTAAACATCGTTTCTCCTCAGGAAAAAATGCTAGAATCAAACTTATTAAATAAATTTAATAAACAAATAAAGTTACTCAGGGATATTTTTAAAATTCAATTTTATCGTGATATTTATGCGAGAAAACTAAAATATGCGTTTCTAGTTCCAAAATATTAAAAACATCGTTACTCGTCAGGAAAAAATGCTAGAATCAAACTTATTAATTAAATTTAATACGAAAATAAAGTTACTGAGGGATATTCTTACAATTTAATTTTATCATGATATTTAAGCGAGAAAACTAAAATATTCGTTTCTAGTTCCAAAATAATAAAAACTTCGTTACTCGTCAGGAAAAAATGCTAGAATCAAACTTATTAAATAAATTTAATACGAAAATAAAGTTACTCAGGGATATTCTTACAATTTAATTTTATCATGATATTTAAGCGAGAAAACTAAAACATTCGTTTCTAGGTCCAAAATAATAAAAACATCGTTACTCGTCAGGAAAAAAGTCTAGAATCGAACTTATTAAATAAATTTAATAAACAAATAAAGTTACTCAGGGATATTCTTACAATTTAATTTTATCGTGATATTTAAGCAAGAAAACTAAAATATTCGTTTTTAGTTCCAGAAAAATTTAAACATCGTTTCTCCTCAGGAAAAAATGCAAGAATCAAACTTATTAAATAAATTTAATAAACAAATAAAGTTACTCAGGGATATTCTTACAATTTAATTTTATCGTGATATTTAAACAAGAAAACTAAAATATTCGTTTCTAGGTCCAGAAAAATTAAAACATCGTTACTCCTCAGGCAAAAATGCTAGAATCGAACTTATTAAATAAATTTAATACGAAAATAAAGTTACTCAGGGATATTCTTACAATTTAATTTTATCATGATATTTAAGCGAGAAAACTAAAATATTCGTTTTTAGTTCCAAAATACTAAAAACTTCGTTACTCGTCAGGAAAAAATGCTAGAATCAAACTTATTAAATAAATTTAATAAACAAATAAAGTTACTCAGGGATATTCTTACAATTTAATTTTATCGTGATATTTAAACAAGAAAACTAAAATATTCGTTTTTAGTTCCAGAAAAATTTAAACATCGTTTCTCCTCAGGAAAAAATGCAAGAATCAAACTTATTAAATAAATTTAATAAACAAATAAAGTTACTCAGGGATATTCTTACAATTTAATTTTATCGTGATATTTAAACAAGAAAACTAACATATTCGTTTCTAGGTCCAGAAAAATTAAAACATCGTTACTCCTCAGGCAAAAATGCTAGAATCGAACTTATTAAATAAATTTAATACGAAAATAAAGTTACTCAGGGATATTCTTACAATTTAATTTTATCGTGATATTTAAGCGAGAAAACTAAAATATGCGTTTCTAGTTCCAAAATAATAAAAACATCGTTACTCGTCAGGAAAAAATGCTAGAATCAAACTTATTAAATAAATTTAATACACAAATAAAGTTACTCAGGGATATTCTTACAATTTAATTTTATCGTGATATTTAAGCAGAAAACTAAAATAACGTTTTTAGTTCCAGAAAAATTTAAATATCGTTTATCCTCAGGAAAAAATGCTAGAATCAAACTTATTAAATAAATTTAATAAACAAATAATGTTACTCAGGGATATTCTTACAATTTAATTTTATCGTAATATTTAAGCGAGAAAACTAAAATATGCGTTTCTAGTTCCAAAATAATAAAAACATCGTTACTCGTCAGGAAAAAATGCTAGAATCGAACTTATTAAATAAATTTAATACACAAATAAAGTTACTCAGGGATATTCTTACAATTTAATTTTATCATGATATTTAAGCTAGAAAACTAAAATATTCTTTTCTGGTTCCAAAATAATAAGAACATCGTTACTTGTCAGGAAAAAATGCTAGAATCAAACTTATTAAAAAAATCTAATAAACAAATAAAGTTACTCAGGGATATTCTTACAATTTAATTTTGTCGTGATATTTAAACAAGAAAACTGAAATATTCGTTTCTAGTTCCAAAATATTAAAAACATCGTTACTCGTCAGGAAAAAATGCTAGAATTAAACTTATTAAATAAATTTAATAAACAAATAAAGTTACTCAGGGATATTCTTACAATTTAATTTTATCGTGATATTTAAGCTAGAAAACTAAAATATTCTTTTCTGGTTCCAAAATAATAAAAACATCGTTACTCGTCAGGAAAAAATTCTAGAATCGAACTTATTAAATAAATTTAATAAACAAATAAAGTTACTCAGGGATATTCTTACAATTTAATTTTATCGTGATATTTAAGCAAGAAAACTAAAATATTCGTTTTTAGTTCCAGAAAAATTTAAACATCGTTTCTCCTCAGGAAAAAATGCAAGAATCAAACTTATTAAATAAATTTAATAAACAAATAAAGTTACTCAGGGATATTCTTACAATTTAATTTTATCGTGATATTTAAACAAGAAAACTAAAATATTCGTTTCTAGGTCCAGAAAAATTAAAACATCGTTACTCCTCAGGCAAAAATGCTAGAATCGAACTTATTAAATAAATTTAATACGAAAATAAAGTTACTCAGGGATATTCTTACAATTTAATTTTATCATGATATTTAAGCGAGAAAACTAAAATATTCGTTTTTAGTTCCAAAATACTAAAAACTTCGTTACTCGTCAGGAAAAAATGCTAGAATCAAACTTATTAAATAAATTTAATAAACAAATAAAGTTACTCAGGGATATTCTTACAATTTAATTTTATCGTGATATTTAAACAAGAAAACTAAAATATTCGTTTTTAGTTCCAGAAAAATTTAAACATCGTTTCTCCTCAGGAAAAAATGCAAGAATCAAACTTATTAAATAAATTTAATAAACAAATAAAGTTACTCAGGGATATTCTTACAATTTAATTTTATCGTGATATTTAAACAAGAAAACTAACATATTCGTTTCTAGGTCCAGAAAAATTAAAACATCGTTACTCCTCAGGCAAAAATGCTAGAATCGAACTTATTAAATAAATTTAATACGAAAATAAAGTTACTCAGGGATATTCTTACAATTTAATTTTATCGTGATATTTAAGCGAGAAAACTAAAATATGCGTTTCTAGTTCCAAAATAATAAAAACATCGTTACTCGTAAGGAAAAAATGCTAGAATCAAACTTATTAAATAAATTTAATACACAAATAAAGTTACTCAGGGATATTCTTACAATTTAATTTTATCGTGATATTTAAGCAGAAAACTAAAATAACGTTTTTAGTTCCAGAAAAATTTAAATATCGTTTATCCTCAGGAAAAAATGCTAGAATCAAACTTATTAAATAAATTTAATAAACAAATAATGTTACTCAGGGATATTCTTACAATTTAATTTTATCGTAATATTTAAGCGAGAAAACTAAAATATGCGTTTCTAGTTCCAAAATAATAAAAACATCGTTACTCGTCAGGAAAAAATGCTAGAATCGAACTTATTAAATAAATTTAATACACAAATAAAGTTACTCAGGGATATTCTTACAATTCAATTTTATCATGATATTTAAGCTAGAAAACTAAAATATTCTTTTCTGGTTCCAAAATAATAAGAACATCGTTACTCGCCAGGAAAAAATGCTAGAATCGAACTTATTAAAAAAATCTAATAAACAAATAAAGTTACTCAGGGATATTCTTACAATTTAATTTTATCGTGATATTTAAGCGAGAAAACTAAAATATTCTTTTCTAGTTCCAAAATAATAAAAACATCGTTACTTGTCAGGAAAAAATGCTAGAATCAAACTTATTAAAAAAATCTAATAAACAAATAAAGTTACTCAGGGATATTCTTACAATTTAATTTTGTCGTGATATTTAAACAAGAAAACTGAAATATTCGTTTCTAGTTCCAAAATATTAAAAACATCGTTACTCGTCAGGAAAAAATGCTAGAATTAAACTTATTAAATAAATTTAATAAACAAATAAAGTTACTCAGGGATATTCTTACAATTTAATTTTATCGTGATATTTAAGCTAGAAAACTAAAATATTCTTTTCTGGTTCCAAAATAATAAAAACATCGTTACTCGTCAGGAAAAAATGCTAGAATCAAACTTATTAAATAAATTTAATACGAAAATAAAGTTACTCAGGGATATTCTTACAATTTAATTTTATCATGATATTTAAGCGAGAAAACTAAAGTATTCCTTTCTAGTTTCAAAATAATAAACACTTCGTTACTCGTCAGGAAAAAATGCTAGAATCAAACTTATTAAATAAATTTAATAAACAAATAAAGTTACTCAGGGATATTCTTACAATTTAATTTTATCATGATATTTAAGCTAGAAAACTAAAATATTCTTTTCTGGTTCCAAAATAATAAGAACATCGTTACTCGCCAGGAAAAAATGCTAGAATCGAACTTATTAAAAAAATCTAATAAACAAATAAAGTTACTCAGGGATATTCTTACAATTTAATTTTATCGTGATATTTAAGCGAGAAAACTAAAATATTCTTTTCTAGTTCCAAAATAATAAAAACATCGTTACTTGTCAGGAAAAAATGCTAGAATCAAACTTATTAAATAAATTTAATAAACAAATAATGTTACTCAGGGATATTCTTACAATTTAATTTTATCGTGATATTTAAGCAAGAAAACTAAAATTTTTAGTTCCAGAAAAATTTAAATATCGTTTCTCCTCAGGTAAAAATGCTAGAATCAAATATATTAAATAAATTTAATAAACAAATAAAGTTACTCAGGGATATTCTTATAATTTAATTTTTTCGTGATTTTTAAGCAAGAAAACTAATATAATCGTTTTTAGATCCAATAATATTTAAACATCGTTTCCCCTCAGGAAAAAATGCTAGAATCAAACTTATTAAATAAATTTAATAAACAAATAAAGTTACTCAGGGATATTTTTAAAATTCAATTTTATCGTGATATTTATGCGAGAAAACTAAAATATGCGTTTCTAGTTCCAAAATAATAAAAACATCGTTACTCGTCAGGAAAAAATGCTAGAATCAAACTAATTAATTAAATTTAATACGAAAATAATGTTACTGAGGGATATTCTTACAATTTAATTTTATCATGATATTTAAGCGAGAAAACTAAAATATTCGTTTCTAGTTCCAAAATAATAAAAACTTCGTTACTCGTCAGGAAAAAATGCTAGAATCAAACTTATTAAATAAATTTAATACGAAAATAAAGTTACTCAGGGATATTCTTACAATTTAATTTTATCATGATATTTAAGCGAGAAAACTAAAACATTCGTTTCTAGGTCCAAAATAATAAAAACATCGTTACTCGTCAGGAAAAAATTCTAGAATCGAACTTATTAAATAAATTTAATAAACAAATAAAGTTACTCAGGGATATTCTTACAATTTAATTTTATCGTGATATTTAAGCAAGAAAACTAAAATATTCGTTTTTAGTTCCAGAAAAATTTAAACATCGTTTCTCCTCAGGAAAAAATGCAAGAATCAAACTTATTAAATAAATTTAATAAACAAATAAAGTTACTCAGGGATATTCTTACAATTTAATTTTATCGTGATATTTAAACAAGAAAACTAAAATATTCGTTTCTAGGTCCAGAAAAATTAAAACATCGTTACTCCTCAGGCAAAAATGCTAGAATCGAACTTATTAAATAAATTTAATACGAAAATAATGTTACTCAGGGATATTCTTACAATTTAATTTTATCATGATATTTAAGCGAGAAAACTAAAATATTCGTTTTTAGTTCCAAAATACTAAAAACTTCGTTACTCGTCAGGAAAAAATACTAGAATCAAACTTATTAAATAAATTTAATAAACAAATAAAGTTACTCAGGGATATTCTTACAATTTAATTTTATCGTGATATTTAAACAAGAAAACTAAAATATTCGTTTTTAGTTCCAGAAAAATTTAAACATCGTTTCTCCTCAGGAAAAAATGCAAGAATCAAACTTATTAAATAAATTTAATAAACAAATAAAGTTACTCAGGGATATTCTTACAATTTAATTTTATCGTGATATTTAAACAAGAAAACTAACATATTCGTTTCTAGGTCCAGAAAAATTAAAACATCGTTACTCCTCAGGCAAAAATGCTAGAATCGAACTTATTAAATAAATTTAATACGAAAATAAAGTTACTCAGGGATATTCTTACAATTTAATTTTATCATGATATTTAAGCGAGAAAACTAAAATATTCGTTTCTAGTTCCAAAATACTTAAAACTTCGTTACTCGTCAGGAAAAAATGCTAGAATCAAACTTATTAAATAAATTTAATAAACAAATAAAGTTACTCAGGGATATTCTTACAATTTAATTTTATCATGATATTTAAGCGAGAAAACTAAAATATTCGTTTCTAGTTCCAAAATCCTAAAAACTTCGTTACTCGTCAGGAAAAAATGCTAGAATCAAACTTATTAAATAAATTTAATACGAAAATAAAGTTACTCAGGGATATTCTTACAATTTAATTTTATCGTGATATTTAAACAAGAAAACTAAAATATTCGTTTCTAGGTCCAGAAAAATTAAAACATCGTTACTCCTCAGGCAAAAATGCTAGAATCGAACTTATTAAATAAATTTAATACGAAAATAAAGTTACTCAGGGATATTCTTACAATTTAATTTTATCATGATATTTAAGCGAGAAAACTAAAATATTCGTTTCTAGTTCCAAAATACTAAAAACTTCGTTACTCGTCAGGAAAAAATGCTAGAATCAAACTTATAAAATAAATTTAATAAGCAAATAAAGTTACTCAGGGATATTCTTAGAATTTAATTTTATCGTGATATTTAAACAAGAAAACTAAAATATTCGTTTCTAGGTCCAGAAAAATTAAAACATCGTTACTCCTCAGGCAAAAATGCTAGAATCGAACTTATTAAATAAATTTAATACGAAAATAAAGTTACTCAGGGATATTCTTACAATTTAATTTTATCATGATATTTAAGCGAGAAAACTAAAATATTCGTTTCTAGTTCCAAAATACTTAAAACTTCGTTACTCGTCAGGAAAAAATGCTAGAATCAAACTTATTAAATAAATTTAATAAACAAATAAAGTTACTCAGGGATATTCTTACAATTTAATTTTATCATGATATTTAAGCGAGAAAACTAAAATATTCGTTTCTAGTTCCAAAATCCTAAAAACTTCGTTACTCGTCAGGAAAAAATGCTAGAATCAAACTTATTAAATAAATTTAATAAACAAATAAAATTACTCAGGGATATTCTTACAATTTAATTTTATCATGATATTTAAGCAAGAAAACTAAAATATTCGTTTCTAGTTCCAGAAAAATTAAAACATCGTTACTCCTCAGGCAAAAATGCTAGAATCGAACTTCTTAAATAAATTTAATAAACAAATAAAGTTACTCACGGATATTCTTACAATTTAATTTTATCGTGATATTTAAGCGAGAAAACTAAAACATCCATTTTTAGTTCCAAAATAATAAAAACATCGTTACTCGTCAGGAAAAAATGCTAGAATCAAACTTATTAAATAAATTTAATACGAAAATAAAGTTACTCAGGGATATTCTAACATTTAATTTTATCATGATATTTAAGCGAGAAAACTAAAATATTCGTTTCTAGTTCCAAAATAATAAAAACATCGTTACTAGTCAGGAAAACATTCTAGAATCGAACTTATTAAAAAAATCTAATAAACAAATAAAGTTACTCAGGGATATTCTTACAATTTAATTTTATCGTGATATTTAAGCGAGAAAACTAAAATATTCTTTTCTGGTTCCAAAATAATAAAAACATCGTTACTCGCCAGGAAAAAATGCTACAATCGAACTTATTAAAAAAATCTAATAAACAAATAAAGTTACTTAGGGATATTCTTACTATTTAATTTTATCATGATATTTAAGCGAGAAAACTAAAATATTCGTTTCTAGATCCAATAATATTTAAACATCGTTCCTCCTCAGTAAAATATGCTAGAATCAAACTTATTAAATAAATTTAATAAACAAATAAAGTTTCTCAGGGATATTCTTAAAATTCAATTTTATCGTGATATTTATGCGAGAAAACTAAAATATTCGTTTCTAGTTCCAAAATAATAAAAACATCGTTACTCGTCAGGAAAAAATGCTAGAATCAAACTTATTAAATAAATTTAATACACAAATAAAGTTACTCAGGGATATTCTTACATTTTAATTTTATCATGATATTTAAACAAGAAAACTGAAATATTCGTTTTTAGATCCAATAATATTTAAACATCGTTTCTCCTCAGTAAAATATGCTAGAATCAAACTTATTAAATAAATTTAATACACAAATAAAGTTACTCAGGCATATTCTTACAATTCAATTTTATCGTGATATTTAAGCGAGAAAACTAAAATATTCTTTTCTGGTTCCAAAATAATAAAAAACATCGTTACTCGTCAGGAAAAAATGCTAGAATTTAACTTATTAAAAAAATCTAATAAACAAATAAAGTTACTCAGGGATATTCTTATATTTTAATTTTATCTTGATATTTAAATATCTTGCTTAAGCAAGAAAACTAAAATTTTTTAGTTCCAGAAAAATTTAAACATCGTTTCTCCTCAGGAAAAAATGCAAGAATCAAACTTATTAAATAAATTTAATAAACAAATAAAGTTACTCAGGGATATTCTTACAATTTAATTTTATCGTGATATTTAAGCGAGAAAACTAAAATATTCTTTTCTGGTTCCAAAATAATAAAAACATCGTTACTCGTCAGGAAAAAATGCTAGAATCGAAATTATTAAATAAATTTAATAAACAAATAAAGTTACTCAGGGATATTCTTACAATTTAATTTTATCGTGATATTTAAGCAAGAAAACTAAAATATTCGTTTTTAGTTCCAGAAAAATTTAAACATCGTTTCATCTCAGGCAAAAATGCTAGAATCGAACTTATTAAATAAATTTAATAAACAAATAAAGTTACTCAGGGATATTCTTACAATTTAATTTTATCGTGATATTTAAGCGAGAAAACTAAAATATTCTTTTCTGGTTCCAAAATAATAAAAACATCGTTACTCGTCAGGAAAAAATGCTAGAATCGAAATTATTAAAAAAACTTAATACACAAATAAAGTTACTCAGGGATATTCAATTTTATCGTGATATTTAAGCGAGAAAACTAAAATATTCGTTTCTAGTTCCAAAATATTAAAAACATCGTTACTCGTCAGGAAAAAATGCTAGAATCGAAATTATTAAATAAATTTAATAAACAAATAAAGTTACTCAGGGATATTCTTACAATTTAATTTTATCGTGATATTTAAGCAAGAAAACTAAAATTTTCGTTTTTAGTTCCAGAAAAATTTAAACATCGTTTCATCTCAGGCAAAAATGCTAGAATCGAACTTATTAAATAAATTTAATAAACAAATAAAGTTACTCAGGGATATTCTTACAATTTAATTTTATCGTGATATTTAAGCGAGAAAACTAAAATATTCTTTTCTGGTTCCAAAATAATAAAAAACATCGTTACTCGTCAGGAAAAAATGCTAGAATTTAACTTATTAAAAAAATCTAATAAACAAATAAAGTTACTCAGGGATATTCTTATATTTTAATTTTATCTTGATATTTAAATATCTTGCTTTAGCAAGAAAACTAAAATTTTTTAGTTCCAGAAAAATTTAAACATCGTTTCTCCTCAGGAAAAAATGCAAGAATCAAACTTATTAAATAAATTTAATAAACAAATAAAGTTACTCAGGGATATTCTTACAATTTAATTTTGTCGTGATATTTAAACAAGAAAACTGAAATATTCGTTTCTAGTTCCAAAATAATAAAAACATCGTTACTCGTCAGGAAAAAATGCTAGAATCAAACTTATTAAATAAATTTAATACGAAAATAAAGTTACTCAGGGATAGTCTTACAATTTAATTTTATCATGATATTTAAGCGAGAAAACTAAAATATTCGTTTCTAGTTCCAAAATAATAAAAACATCGTTACTAGTCAGGAAAACATTCTAGAATCGAACTTATTAAAAAAATCTAATAAACAAATAAAGTTACTCAGGGATATTCTTACATTTTAATTTTATCGTGATATTTAAGCGAGAAAACTAAAATATTCTTTTCTGGTTCCAAAATAATAAAAACATCGTTACTCGTCAGGAAAAAATGCTAGAATCGAACTTATTAAAAAAATCTAATAAACAAATAAAGTTACTCAGGGATATTCTTACAATTTAATTTTGTCGTGATATTTAAACAAGAAAACTGAAATATTCGTTTCTAGTTCCAAAATAATAAAAACATCGTTACTCGTAAGGAAAAAATGCTAGAATCAAACTTATTAAATAAATTTAATACGAAAATAAAGTTACTCAGGGATATTCTTACAATTTAATTTTATCATGATATTTAAGCTAGAAAACTAAAATATTCTTTTCTGGTTCCAAAATAATAAGAACATCGTTACTCGCCAGGAAAAAATGCTAGAATCGAACTTATTAAAAAAATCTAATAAACAAATAAAGTTACTCAGGGATATCCTTACAATTTAATTTTATCGTGATATTTAAGCAGAAAACTAAAATATCGTTTTTAGTTCCAGAAAAATTTAAACATCGTTTCATCTCAGGAAAAAATGCTAGAATCGAACTTATTAAATAAATTTAATAAACAAATAAAGTTACTCAGGGATATTCTTACAATTTAATTTTATCGTGATATTTAAGCGAGAAAACTAAAATATTCTTTTCTGGTTCCAAAATAATAAAAACATCGTTACTCGTCAGGAAAAAATGCTAGAATCAAACTAATTAATTAAATTTAATACGAAAATAAAGTTACTGAGGGATATTCTTACAATTTAATTTTATCGTGATATTTAAACAAGAAAACTAAAATATTCGTTTCTAGGTCCAGAAAAATTAAAACATCGTTACTCGTCAGGAAAAAATGCTAGAATCAAACTTATTAAATAAATTTAATACGAAAATAAAGTTACTCAGGGATATTCTTACAATTTAATTTTATCATGATATTTAAGCGAGAAAACTAAAACATTCGTTTCTAGGTCCAAAATAATAAAAACATCGTTACTCGTCAGGAAAAAATTCTAGAATCGAACTTATTAAATAAATTTAATAAACAAATAAAGTTACTCAGGGATATTCTTACAATTTAATTTTATCGTGATATTTAAACAAGAAAACTAAAATATTCGTTTCTAGGTCCAGAAAAATTAAAACATCGTTACTCCTCAGGCAAAAATGCTAGAATCGAACTTATTAAATAAATTTAATACGAAAATAAAGTTACTCAGGGATATTCTTACAATTTAATTTTATCATGATATTTAAGCGAGAAAACTAAAATATTCGTTTCTAGTTCCAAAATACTAAAAACTTCGTTACTCGTCATGAAAAAATGCTAGAATCAAACTTATTAAATAAATTTAATAAACAAATAAAGTTACTCAGGGATATTCTTACAATTTAATTTCATCATGATATTTAAGCGAGAAAACTAAAATATTCGTTTCTAGTTCCAAAATAATAAAAACTTCGTTACTCGTCAGGAAAAAATGCTAGAATCAAACTTATTAAATAAATTTAATAAACAAATAAAGTTACTCAGGGATATCCTTACAATTTAATTTTATCGTGATATTTAAGCAGAAAACTAAAATATCGTTTTTAGTTCCAGAAAAATTTAAACATCGTTTCATCTCAGGAAAAAATGCTAGAATCGAACTTATTAAATAAATTTAATAAACAAATAAAGTTACTCAGGGATATTCTTACAATTTAATTTTATCGTGATATTTAAGCGAGAAAACTAAAATATTCTTTTCTGGTTCCAAAATAATAAAAACATCGTTACTCGTCAGGAAAAAATGCTAGAATCGAACTTATTAAAAAAATCTAATAAACAAATAAAGTTACTCAGGGATATTCTTATATTTTAATTTTATCGTGATATTTAAATATCTTGCTTAAGCAGCAAAAAAACTAAAATATTCGTTTTTAGTTCCAGACAAATTTAAACATCGTTTCTCCTCAGGAAAAAATGCAAGAATCAAACTTATTAAATAAATTTAATAAACAAATAAAGTTACTCAGGGATATTCTTACAATTTAATTTTGTCGTGAAATTTAAACAAGAAAACTAAAATATTCGTTTCTAGTTCCAAAATAATAAAAACATCGTTACTCGTCAGGAAAAAATGCTAGAATCAAACTTATTAAATAAATTTAATACGAAAATAAAGTTACTCAGGGATATTCTTACAATTTAATTTTATCGTGATATTTAAGCAAGAAAACTAAAATATTCGTTTTTAGTTCCAGAAAAATTTAAATATCGTTTCTCCTCTGGAAAAAATGCTAGAATCAAACTTATTAAATAAATTTAATAAACAAATAAAGTTACACAGGGATATTCTTACAATTTAATTTTATCATGATATTTTCGCGAGAAAACTAAATCATTCGTTACTTGTTCCAATATAATAAAAACATCGTTACTCGTCAGGAAAAAATGCTAGAATCAAACTTATTAAATAAATTTAATAAACAAATAAAGTTACTCAGGGATATTCTTACAATTTAATTTTATCATGATATTTAAGCGAGAAAACTAAAATAATCGTTTCTAATTCCAAAATACTAAAAACTTCGTTACTCGTCAGGAAAATATGCTAGAATCAAACTTATTAAATAAATTTAATAAACAAATAAAGTTACTCAGGGATATTTTTACAATACAAAATATTCATTATTAGTTCCAGAAAAATTTAAACATCGTTTCTCCTCAGGAAAAAATGCTAGAATCAAACTTATTAAATAAATTTAATAAACAAATAGTGTTACTCAGGGATATTCTTACAATTTAATTTTATCGTGATATTTAAGCAAGAAAACTAAAATATCGTTTTTAGCTCCAGAAAAATTTATATATCGTTTCTCCTCAGGACAAAATGCTAGAATCAAACTTATTAAATAAATTTAATAAACAAATAATGTTACTCAGGGATATTCTTACAATTTAGTTTTATCGTGATTTTTAAGCAAGAAAACTAATATAATCGTTTTTAGATCCAATAATATTTAAACATCGTTTCTCCTCAGGAAAAAATGCTAGAATCAAACTTATTAAATAAATTTAATAAACAAATAAAGTTACTCAGGGATATTTTTAAAATTCAATTTTATCGTGATATTTATGCGAGAAAACTAAAATATGCGTTTCTAGTTCCAAAATAATAAAAACATCGTTACTCGTCAGGAAAAAATGCTAGAATCAAACTAATTAATTAAATTTAATACGAAAATAAAGTTACTGAGGGATATTCTTACAATTTAATTTTATCATGATATTTAAGCGAGAAAACTAAAACATTCGTTTCTAGGTCCAAAATAATAAAAACATCGTTACTCGTCAGGAAAAAATTCTAGAATCGAACTTATTAAATAAATTTAATAAACAAATAAAGTTACTCAGGGATATTCTTACAATTTAATTTTATCGTGATATTTAAGCAAGAAAACTAAAATATTCGTTTTTAGTTCCAGAAAAATTTAAACATCGTTTCTCCTCAGGAAAAAATGCAAGAATCAAACTTATTAAATAAATTTAATAAACAAATAAAGTTACTCAGGGATATTCTTACAATTTAATTTTATCGTGATATTTAAACAAGAAAACTAAAATATTCGTTTCTAGGTCCAGAAAAATTAAAACATCGTTACTCCTCAGGCAAAAATGCTAGAATCGAACTTATTAAATAAATTTAATACGAAAATAAAGTTACTCAGGGATATTCTTACAATTTAATTTTATCATGATATTTAAGCGAGAAAACTAAAATATTCGTTTTTAGTTCCAAAATACTAAAAACTTCATTACTCGTCAGGAAAAAATGCTAGAATCAAACTTATTAAATAAATTTAATAAACAAATAAAGTTACTCAGGGATATTCTTAGAATTTAATTTTATCGCGATATTTAAACAAGAAAACTAAAATATTCGTTTTTAGTTCCAGAAAAATTTAAACATCGTTTCTCCTCAGGAAAAAATGCAAGAATCAAACTTAT
Organism: Pterostichus madidus; assembly: GCA_911728475.2. Taxonomy (NCBI): domain Eukaryota; kingdom Metazoa; phylum Arthropoda; class Insecta; order Coleoptera; family Carabidae; genus Pterostichus; species Pterostichus madidus. The sequence continues at coordinate 22,107,195 of OU452304.1, read as the reverse complement.
TAAATAAATTTAATAAACAAATAAAGTTACTCAGGGATATTCTTACAATTTAATTTTATCGTGATATTTAAACAAGAAAACTAAAATATTTGTTTCTAGGTCCAGAAAAATTAAAACATCGTTAATCCTCAGGCAAAAATGCTAGAAACGAACTTATTAAATAAATTTAATACGAAAATAAAGTTACTCAGGGATATTCTTACAATTTAATTTTATCGTGATATTTAAACGAGAAAACTAAAATATGCGTTTCTAGTTCCAAAATAATAAAAACATCGTTACTCGTCAGGAAAAAATGCTAGAATCAAACTTATTAAATAAATTTAATACACAAATAAAGTTACTCAGGGATATTCTTACAATTTAATTTTATCGTGATATTTAAGCAGAAAACTAAAATAACGTTTTTAGTTCCAGAAAAATTTAAATATCGTTTATCCTCAGGAAAAAATGCTAGAATCAAACTTATTAAATAAATTTAATAAACAAATAATGTTAATCAGGGATATTCTTACAATTTAATTTTATCGTAATATTTAAGCGAGAAAACTAAAATATGCGTTTCTAGTTCCAAAATAATAAAAACATCGTTACTCGTCAGGAAAAAATGCTAGAATCGAACTTATTAATCAAATTTAATACACAAATAAAGTTACTCAGGGATATTCTTACAATTCAATTTTATCGTGATATTTAAGCGAGAAAACTAAAATATTCGTTTCTAGTTCCAAAATATTAAAAACATCGTTACTCGTCAGGAAAAAATGCTAGAATCGAACTTATTAAATAAATTTAATAAACAAATAAAGTTACTCAGGGATATTCTTACAATTTAATTTTATCGTGATATTTAAGCAAGAAAACTAAATATTCGTTTTTAGTTCCAGAAAAATTTAAACATCGTTTCATCTCAGGCAAAAATGCTAGAATCGAACTTATTAAATAAACTTAATAAACAAATAAAGTTACTCGGGGATATTCTTACAATTTAATTTTATCGTGATATTTAAGCGAGAAAACTAAAATATTCTTTTCTGGTTCCAAAATAATAAAAACATCGTTACACGTCAGGAAAAAATGCTAGAATCGAAATTATTAAAAAAATTTAATACACAAATAAAGTTACAATTCAATTTTATCGTGATATTTAAGCGAGAAAACTAAAATATTCGTTTCTAGTTCCAAAATATTAAAAACATCGTTACTCGTCAGGAAAAAATGCTAGAATCGAACTTATTAAATAAATTTAATAAACAAATAAAGTTACTCAGGGATATTCTTACAATTTAATTTTATCGTGATATTTAAACAAGAAAACTAAAATATTCGTTTCTAGGTCCAGAAAAATTAAAACATCGTTACTCCTCAGGCAAAAATGCTAGAATCGAACTTATTAAATAAATTTAATACGAAAATAAAGTTACTCAGGGGTATTCTTACAATTTAATTTTATCATGATATTTAAGCGAGAAAACTAAAATATTCGTTTCTAGTTCCAAAATACTAAAAACTTCGTTACTCGTCAGGAAAAAATGCTAGAATCAAACTTATTAAATAAATTTAATAAACAAATAAAGTTACTCAGGGATATTCTTACAATTTAATTTCATCATGATATTTAAGCGAGAAAACTAAAATATTCGTTTCTAGTTCCAAAATAATAAAAACTTCGTTACTCGTCAGGAAAAAATGCTAGAATCAAACTTATTAAATAAATTTAATAAACAAATAAAATTACTCAGGGATATTCTTACAATTTAATTTTATCGTGATATTTAAGCAGAAAACTAAAATATCGTTTTTAGTTCCAGAAAAATTTAAACATCGTTTCATCTCAGGCAAAAATGCTAGAATCGAACTTATTAAATAAATTTAATAAACAAATAAAGTTACTCAGGGATATTCTTACAATTTAATTTTATCGTGATATTTAAGCGAGAAAACTAAAATATTCTTTTCTGGTTCCAAAATAATAAAAACATCGTTACTCGTCAGGAAAAAATGCTAGAATCGAACTTATTAAAAAAATGTAATAAACAAATAAAGTTACTCAGGGATATTCTTATATTTTAATTTTATCGTGATATTTAAATATCTTGCTTAAGCAGCAAAAAAACTAAAATGTTCGTTTTTAGTTCCAGAAAAATTTAAACATCGTTTCTCCTCAGGAAAAAATGCAAGAATCAAACTTATTAAATAAATTTAATAAACAAATAAAGTTACTCAGGGATATTCTTACAATTTAATTTTGTCGTGATATTTAAACAAGAAAACTAAAATATTCGTTTCTAGTTCCAAAATAATAAAAACATCGTTACTCGTCAGGAAAAAATGCTAGAATCAAACTTATTAAATAAATTTAATACGAAAATAAAGTTACTCAGGGATATTCTTACAATTTAATTTTATCGTGATATTTAAGCAAGAAAACTAAAATATTCGTTTTTACTTCCAGAAAAATTTAAATATCGTTTCTCCTCTGGAAAAAATGCTAGAATCAAACTTATTAAATAAATTTAATAAACAAATAAAGTTACTCAGGGATATTCTTACAATTTAATTTTATCATGATATTTTCGCGAGAAAACTAAATCATTCGTTACTTGTTCCAATATAATAAAAACATCGTTACTCGTCAGGAAAAAATGCTAGAATCAAACTTATTAAATAAATTTAATAAACAAATAAAGTTACTCAGGGATATTCTTACAATTTAATTTTATCATGATATTTAAGCGAGAAAACTAAAATAATCGTTTCTAATTCCAAAATACTAAAAACTTCGTTACTCGTCAGGAAAATATGCTAGAATCAAACTTATTAAATAAATTTAATAAACAAATAAAGTTACTCAGGGATATTTTTACAATACAAAATATTCATTATTAGTTCCAGAAAAATTAAAACATCGTTACTCCTCAGGCAAAAATGCTAGAATCGAACTTATTAAATAAATTTAATACGAAAATAAAGTTACTCAGGGATATTCTTACAATTTAATTTTATCATGATATTTAAGCGAGAAAACTAAAATATTCGTTTCTAGTTCCAAAATAATAAAAACTTCGTTACTCGTCAGGAAAAAATGCTAGAATCAAACTTATTAAATAAATTTAATAAACAAATAAAGTTACTCAGGGATATTCTTACAATTTAATTTCATCATGATATTTAAGCGAGAAAACTAAAATATTCGTTTCTAGTTCCAAAATAATAAAAACTTCGTTACTCGTCAGGAAAAAATGCTAGAATCAAACTTATTAAATAAATTTAATAAACAAATAAAGTTACTCAGGGATATTCTTACAATTTAATTTTATCGTGATATTTAAGCAGAAAACTAAAATATCGTTTTTAGTTCCAGAAAAATTTAAACATCGTTTCATCTCAGGCAAAAATGCTAGAATCGAACTTATTAAATAAATTTAATAAACAAATAAAGTTACTCAGGGATATTCTTACAATTTAATTTTATCGTGATATTTAAGCGAGAAAACTAAAATATTCTTTTCTGGTTCCAAAATAATAAAAACATCGTTACTCGTCAGGAAAAAATGCTAGAATCGAACTTATTAAAAAAATGTAATAAACAAATAAAGTTACTCAGGGATATTCTTATATTTTAATTTTATCGTGATATTTAAATATCTTGCTTAAGCAGCAAAAAAACTAAAATATTCGTTTTTAGTTCCAGAAAAATTTAAACATCGTTTCTCCTCAGGAAAAAATGCAAGAATCAAACTTATTAAATAAATTTAATAAACAAATAAAGTTACTCAGGGATATTCTTACAATTTAATTTTGTCGTGATATTTAAACAAGAAAACTAAAATATTCGTTTCTAGTTCCAAAATAATAAAAACATCGTTACTCGTCAGGAAAAAATGCTAGAATCAAACTTATTAAATAAATTTAATACGAAAATAAAGTTACTCAGGGATATTCTTACAATTTAATTTTATCGTGATATTTAAGCAAGAAAACTAAAATATTCGTTTTTAGTTCCAGAAAAATTTAAATATCGTTTCTCCTCTGGAAAAAATGCTAGAATCAAACTTATTAAATAAATTTAATAAACAAATAAAGTTACTCAGGGATATTCTTACAATTTAATTTTATCATGATATTTTCGCGAGAAAACTAAATCATTCGTTACTTGTTCCAATATAATAAAAACATCGTTACTCGTCAGGAAAAAATGCTAGAATCAAACTTATTAAATAAATTTAATAAACAAATAAAGTTACTCAGGGATATTCTTACAATTTAATTTTATCATGATATTTAAGCGAGAAAACTAAAATAATCGTTTCTAATTCCAAAATACTAAAAACTTCGGTACTCGTCAGGAAAATATGCTAGAATCAAACTTATTAAATAAATTTAATAAACAAATAAAGTTACTCAGGGATATTTTTACAATACAAAATATTCATTATTAGTTCCAGAAAAATTTAAACATCGTTTCTCCTCAGGAAAAAATGCTAGAATCAAACTTATTAAATAAATTTAATAAACAAATAGTGTTACTCAGGGATATTCTTACAATTTAATTTTATCGTGATATTTAAGCAAGAAAACTAAAATATCGTTTTTAGCTCCAGAAAAATTTATATATCGTTTCTCCTCAGGACAAAATGCTAGAATCAAACTTATTAAATAAATTTAATAAACAAATAATGTTACTCAGGGATATTCTTACAATTTAATTTTATCGTGATATTTAAGCAAGAAAACTAAAATATCGTTTTTAGTTTCAGAAAAATTTAAATATTGTTTCTCTTTAGGTAAAAATCAAACTTATTAAATAAATTTAATAAACAAATAAAGTTACTCAGGGATATACTTATAATTTAATTTTATCATGATTTTTAAGCAAGAAAACTAATATAATCGTTTTTAGATCCAATAATATTTAAACATCGTTTCTCCTCAGGAAAAAATGCTAGAATCAAACTTATTAAATAAATTTAATAAACAAATAAAGTTACTCAGGGATATTTTTAAAATTCAATTTTATCGTGATATTTATGCGAGAAAACTAAAATATGCGTTTCTAGTTCCAAAATAATAAAAACATCGTTACTCGTCAGGAAAAAATGCTAGAATCAAACTTATTAATTAAATTTAATACGAAAATAAAGTTACTGAGGGATATTCTTACAATTTAATTTTATCATGATATTTAAGCGAGAAAACTAAAATATTCGTTTCTAGTTCCAAAATAATAAAAACTTCGTTACTCGTCAGGAAAAAATGCTAGAATCAAACTTATTAAATAAATTTAATACGAAAATAAAGTTACTCAGGGATATTCTTACAATTTAATTTTATCATGATATTTAAGCGAGAAAACTAAAACATTCGTTTCTAGGTCCAAAATAATAAAAACATCGTTACTCGTCAGGAAAAAATGCTAGAATCGAACTTATTAAATAAATTTAATAAACAAATAAAGTTACTCAGGGATATTCTTACAATTTAATTTTATCGTGATATTTAAGCAAGAAAACTAAAATATTCGTTTTTAGTTCCAGAAAAATTTAAACATCGTTTCATCTCAGGCAAAAATGCTAGAATCGAACTTATTAAATAAACTTAATAAACAAATAAAGTTACTCGGGGATATTCTTACAATTTAATTTTATCGTGATATTTAAGCGAGAAAACTAAAATATTCTTTTCTGGTTCCAAAATAATAAAAACATCGTTACACGTCAGGAAAAAATGCTAGAATCGAAATTATTAAAAAAATTTAATACACAAATAAAGTTACAATTCAATTTTATCGTGATATTTAAGCGAGAAAACTAAAATATTCGTTTCTAGTTCCAAAATATTAAAAACATCGTTACTCGTCAGGAAAAAATGCTAGAATCGAACTTATTAAATAAATTTAATAAACAAATAAAGTTACTCAGGGATATTCTTACAATTTAATTTTATCGTGATATTTAAACAAGAAAACTAAAATATTCGTTTCTAGGTCCAGAAAAATTAAAACATCGTTACTCCTCAGGCAAAAATGCTAGAATCGAACTTATTAAATAAATTTAATACGAAAATAAAGTTACTCAGGGGTATTCTTACAATTTAATTTTATCATGATATTTAAGCGAGAAAACTAAAATATTCGTTTCTAGTTCCAAAATACTAAAAACTTCGTTACTCGTCAGGAAAAAATGCTAGAATCAAACTTATTAAATAAATTCAATAAACAAATAAAGTTACTCAGGGATATTCTTACAATTTAATTTCATCATGATATTTAAGCGAGAAAACTAAAATATTCGTTTCTAGTTCCAAAATAATAAAAACTTCGTTACTCGTCAGGAAAAAATGCTAGAATCAAACTTATTAAATAAATTTAATAAACAAATAAAATTACTCAGGGATATTCTTACAATTTAATTTTATCGTGATATTTAAGCAGAAAACTAAAATATCGTTTTTAGTTCCAGAAAAATTTAAACATCGTTTCATCTCAGGCAAAAATGCTAGAATCGAAATTATTAAATAAATTTAATAAACAAATAAAGTTACTCAGGGATATTCTTACAATTTAATTTTATCGTGATATTTAAGCGAGAAAACTAAAATATTCTTTTCTGGTTCCAAAATAATAAAAACATCGTTACTCGTCAGGAAAAAATGCTAGAATCGAACTTATTAAAAAAATGTAATAAACAAATAAAGTTACTCAGGGATATTCTTATATTTTAATTTTATCGTGATATTTAAATATCTTGCTTAAGCAGCAAAAAAACTAAAATGTTCGTTTTTAGTTCCAGAAAAATTTAAACATCGTTTCTCCTCAGGAAAAAATGCAAGAATCAAACTTATTAAATAAATTTAATAAACAAATAAAGTTACTCAGGGATATTCTTACAATTTAATTTTGTCGTGATATTTAAACAAGAAAACTAAAATATTCGTTTTTACTTCCAGAAAAATTTAAATATCGTTTCTCCTCTGGAAAAAATGCTAGAATCAAACTGATTAAATAAATTTAATAAACAAATAAAGTTACTCAGGGATATTCTTACAATTTAATTTTATCATGATATTTTCGCGAGAAAACTAAATCATTCGTTACTTGTTCCAATATAATAAAAACATCGTTACTCGTCAGGAAAAAATGCTAGAATCAAACTTATTAAATAAATTTAATAAACAAATAAAGTTACTCAGGGATATTCTTACAATTTAATTTTATCATGATATTTAAGCGAGAAAACTAAAATATTCGTTTTTACTTCCAGAAAAATTTAAATATCGTTTCTCCTCTGGAAAAAATGCTAGAATCAAACTTATTAAATAAATTTAATAAACAAATAAAGTTACTCAGGGATATTCTTACAATTTAATTTTATCATGATATTTAAGCGAGAAAACTAAAATAATCGTTTCTAATTCCAAAATACTAAAAACTTCGTTACTCGTCAGGAAAATATGCTAGAATCAAACTTATTAAATAAATTTAATAAACAAATAAAGTTACTCAGGGATATTTTTACAATACAAAATATTCATTATTAGTTCCAGAAAAATTAAAACATCGTTACTCCTCAGGCAAAAATGCTAGAATCGAACTTATTAAATAAATTTAATACGAAAATAAAGTTACTCAGGGATATTCTTACAATTTAATTTTATCATGATATTTAAGCGAGAAAACTAAAATATTCGTTTCTAGTTCCAAAATAATAAAAACTTCGTTACTCGTCAGGATAAAATGCTAGAATCAAACTTATTAAATAAATTTAATAAACAAATAAAGTTACTCAGGGATATTCTTACAATTTAATTTCATCATGATATTTAAGCGAGAAAACTAAAATATTCGTTTCTAGTTCCAAAATAATAAAAACTTCGTTACTCGTCAGGAAAAAATGCTAGAATCAAACTTATTAAATAAATTTAATAAACAAATAAAGTTACTCAGGGATATTCTTACAATTTAATTTTATCGTGATATTTAAGCAGAAAACTAAAATATCGTTTTTAGTTCCAGAAAAATTTAAACATCGTTTCATCTCAGGCAAAAATGCTAGAATCGAACTTATTAAATAAATTTAATAAACAAATAAAGTTACTCAGGGATATTCTTACAATTTAATTTTATCGTGATATTTAAGCGAGAAAACTAAAATATTCTTTTCTGGTTCCAAAATAATAAAAACATCGTTACTCGTCAGGAAAAAATGCTAGAATCGAACTTATTAAAAATATGTAATAAACAAATAAAGTTACTCAGGGATATTCTTATATTTTAATTTTATCGTGATATTTAAATATCTTGCTTAAGCAGCAAAAAAACTAAAATATTCGTTTTTAGTTCCAGAAAAATTTAAACATCGTTTCTCCTCAGGAAAAAATGCAAGAATCAAACTTATTAAATAAATTTAATAAACAAATAAAGTTACTCAGGGATATTCTTACAATTTAATTTTGTCGTGATATTTAAACAAGAAAACTAAAATATTCGTTTCTAGTTCCAAAATAATAAAAACATCGTTACTCGTCAGGAAAAAATGCTAGAATCAAACTTATTAAATAAATTTAATACGAAAATAAAGTTACTCAGGGATATTCTTACAATTTAATTTTATCGTGATATTTAAGCAAGAAAACTAAAATATTCGTTTTTAGTTCCAGAAAAATTTAAATATCGTTTCTCCTCTGGAAAAAATGCTAGAATCAAACTTATTAAATAAATTTAATAAACAAATAAAGTTACTCAGGGATATTCTTACAATTTAATTTTATCATGATATTTTCGCGAGAAAACTAAATCATTCGTTACTTGTTCCAATATAATAAAAACATCGTTACTCGTCAGGAAAAAATGCTAGAATCAAACTTATTAAATAAATTTAATAAACAAATAAAGTTACTCAGGGATATTCTTACAATTTAATTTTATCATGATATTTAAGCGAGAAAACTAAAATAATCGTTTCTAATTCCAAAATACTAAAAACTTCGGTACTCGTCAGGAAAATATGCTAGAATCAAACTTATTAAATAAATTTAATAAACAAATAAAGTTACTCAGGGATATTTTTACAATACAAAATATTCATTATTAGTTCCAGAAAAATTTAAACATCGTTTCTCCTCAGGAAAAAATGCTAGAATCAAACTTATTAAATAAATTTAATAAACAAATAGTGTTACTCAGGGATATTCTTACAATTTAATTTTATCGTGATATTTAAGCAAGAAAACTAAAATATCGTTTTTAGCTCCAGAAAAATTTATATATCGTTTCTCCTCAGGACAAAATGCTAGAATCAAACTTATTAAATAAATTTAATAAACAAATAATGTTACTCAGGGATATTCTTACAATTTAATTTTATCGTGATATTTAAGCAAGAAAACTAAAATATCGTTTTTAGTTTCAGAAAAATTTAAATATCGTTTCTCTTTAGGTAAAAATCAAACTTATTAAATAAATTTAATAAACAAATAAAGTTACTCAGGGATATTCTTATAATTTAATTTTATCATGATTTTTAAGCAAGAAAACTAATATAATCGTTTTTAGATCCAATAATATTTAAACATCGTTTCTCCTCAGGAAAAAATGCTAGAATCAAACTTATTAAATAAATTTAATAAACAAATAAAGTTACTCAGGGATATTTTTAAAATTCAATTTTATCGTGATATTTATGCGAGAAAACTAAAATATGCGTTTCTAGTTCCAAAATATTAAAAACATCGTTACTCGTCAGGAAAAAATGCTAGAATCAAACTAATTAATTAAATTTAATACGAAAATAAAGTTACTGAGGGATATTCTTACAATTTAATTTTATCATGATATTTAAGCGAGAAAACTAAAATATTCGTTTCTAGTTCCAAAATAATAAAAACTTCGTTACTCGTCAGGAAAAAATGCTAGAATCAAACTTATTAAATAAATTTAATACGAAAATAAAGTTACTCAGGGATATTCTTACAATTTAATTTTATCATGATATTTAAGCGAGAAAACTAAAACATTCGTTTCTAGGTCCAAAATAATAAAAACATCGTTACTCGTCAGGAAAAAAGTCTAGAATCGAACTTATTAAATAAATTTAATAAACAAATAAAGTTACTCAGGGATATTCTTACAATTTAATTTTATCGTGATATTTAAGCAAGAAAACTAAAATATTCGTTTTTAGTTCCAGAAAAATTTAAACATCGTTTCTCCTCAGGAAAAAATGCAAGAATCAAACTTATTAAATAAATTTAATAAACAAATAAAGTTACTCAGGGATATTCTTACAATTTAATTTTATCGTGATATTTAAACAAGAAAACTAAAATATTCGTTTCTAGGTCCAGAAAAATTAAAACATCGTTACTCCTCAGGCAAAAATGCTAGAATCGAACTTATTAAATAAATTTAATACGAAAATAAAGTTACTCAGGGATATTCTTACATTTTAATTTTATCATGATATTTAAGCGAGAAAACTAAAATATTCGTTTTTAGTTCCAAAATACTAAAAACTTCGTTACTCGTCAGGAAAAAATGCTAGAATCAAACTTATTAAATAAATTTAATAAACAAATAAAGTTACTCAGGGATATTCTTACAATTTAATTTTATCGTGATATTTAAACAAGAAAACTAAAATATTCGTTTTTTAGTTCCAGAAAAATTTAAACATCGTTTCTCCTCAGGAAAAAATGCAAGAATCAAACTTATTAAATAAATTTAATAAACAAATAAAGTTACTCAGGGATATTCTTACAATTTAATTTTATCGTGATATTTAAACAAGAAAACTAAAATATTCGTTTCTAGGTCCAGAAAAATTAAAACATCGTTACTCCTCAGGCAAAAATGCTAGAATCGAACTTATTAAATAAATTTAATACGAAAATAAAGTTACTCAGGGATATTCTTACAATTTAATTTTATCGTGATATTTAAGCGAGAAAACTAAAATATGCGTTTCTAGTTCCAAAATAATAAAAACATCGTTACTCGTAAGGAAAAAATGCTAGAATCAAACTTATTAAATAAATTTAATACACAAATAAAGTTACTCAGGGATATTCTTACAATTTAATTTTATCGTGATATTCAAGCAGAAAACTAAAATAACGTTTTTAGTTCCAGAAAAATTTAAATATCGTTTATCCTCAGGAAAAAATGCTAGAATCAAACTTATTAAATAAATTTAATACACAAATAATGTTACTCAGGGATATTCTTACAATTTAATTTTATCGTAATATTTAAGCGAGAAAACTAAAATATGCGTTTCTAGTTCCAAAATAATAAAAACATCGTTACTCGTCAGGAAAAAATGCTAGAATCAAACTTATTAAATAAATTTAATACACAAATAAAGTTACTCAGGGATATTCTTACAATTTAATTTTATCATGATATTTAAGCTAGAAAACTAAAATATTCTTTTCTGGTTCCAAAATAATAAGAACATCGTTACTCGCCAGGAAAAAATGCTAGAATCGAACTTATTAAAAAAATCTAATAAACAAATAAAGTTACTCAGGGATATTCTTACAATTTAATTTTATCGTGATATTTAAGCGAGAAAACTAAAATATTCTTTTCTAGTTCCAAAATAATAAAAACATCGTTACTTGTCAGGAAAAAATGCTAGAATCAAACTTATTAAAAAAATCTAATAAACAAATAAAGTTACTCAGGGATATTCTTACAATTTAATTTTGTCGTGATATTTAAACATGAAAACTGAAATATTCGTTTCTAGTTCCAAAATATTAAAAACATCGTTACTCGTCAGGAAAAAATGCTAGAATTAAACTTATTAAATAAATTTAATAAACAAATAAAGTTACTCAGGGATATTCTTACAATTTAATTTTATCGTGATATTTAAGCTAGAAAACTAAAATATTCTTTTCTGGTTCCAAAATAATAAAAACATCGTTACTCGTCAGGAAAAAATGCTAGAATCAAACTTATTAAATAAATTTAATACGAAAATAAAGTTACTCAGGGATATTCTTACAATTTAATTTTATCATGATATTTAAGCGAGAAACTAAAGTATTCCTTTCTAGTTTCAAAATAATAAACACTTCGTTACTCGTCAGGAAAAAATGCTAGAATTAAACTTATTAAATAAATTTAATAAACAAATAAAGTTACTCAGGGATATTCTTACAATTTAATTTTATCATGATATTTAAGCTAGAAAACTAAAATATTCTTTTCTGGTTCCAAAATAATAAAAACATCGTTACTCGCCAGGAAAAAATGCTAGAATCGAACTTATTAAAAAAATCTAATAAACAAATAAAGTTACTCAGGGATATTCTTACAATTTAATTTTATCGTGATATTTAAGCGAGGAAAACTAAAATATTCTTCTCTAGTTCCAAAATAATAAAAACATCGTTACTTGTCAGGAAAAAATGCTAGAATCAAACTTATTAAATAAATTTAATAAACAAATAATGTTACTCAGGGATATTCTTACAATTTAATTTTATCGTGATATTTAAGCAAGAAAACTAAAATTTTTAGTTCCAGAAAAATTTAAATATCGTTTCTCCTCAGGTAAAAATGCTAGAATCAAATATATTAAATAAATTTAATAAACAAATAAAGTTACTCAGGGATATTCTTATAATTTAATTTTTTCGTGATTTTTAAGCAAGAAAACTAATATAATCGTTTTTAGATCCAATAATATTTAAACATCGTTTCTCCTCAGGAAAAAATGCTAGAATCAAACTTATTAAATAAATTTAATAAACAAATAAGTTACTCAGGGATATTTTTAAATTCAATTTTATCGTGATATTTATGCGAGAAAACTAAAATATGCGTTTCTAGTTCCAAATAATAAAAACATCGTTACTCGTCAGGAAAAAATGCTAGAATCAAACTAATTAATTAAATTTAATACGAAAATAATGTTACTGAGGGATATTCTTACAATTTTATTTTATCATGATATTTAAGCGAGAAAACTAAAATATTCGTTTCTAGTTCCAAATAATAAAAAACTTCGTTACTCGTCAGGAAAAAATGCTAGAATCAAACTTATTAAATAAATTTAATACGAAAAATAAAGTTACTCAGGGATATTCTTACAATTTAATTTTATCATGATATTTAAGCGAGAAAACTAAAACATTCGTTTCTAGGTCCAAAATAATAAAAACATCGTTACTCGTCAGGAAAAAATTCTAGAATCGAACTTATTAAATAAATTTAATAAGCGAGAAAACTAAAATATTCGTTTCTAGTTCCAAAATAATAAAAACATCGTTACTCGTCAGGAAAAAATGCTAGAATCAAACTTATTAATTAAATTTAATACGAAAATAAAGTTACTGAGGGATATTCTTACAATTTAATTTTATCATGATATTTAAGCGAGAAAACTAAAATATTCGTTTCTAGTTCCAAAATAATAAAAACTTCGTTACTCGTCAGGAAAAAATGCTAGAATCAAACTTATTAAATAAATTTAATACGAAAATAAAGTTACTCAGGGATATTCTTACAATTTAATTTTATCATGATATTTAAGCGAGAAAACTAAAACATTCGTTTCTAGGTCCAAAATAATAAAAACATCGTTACTCGTCAGGAAAAAATGCTAGAATCGAACTTATTAAATAAATTTAATAAACAAATAAAGTTACTCAGGGATACTCTTACAATTTAATTTTATCGTGATATTTAAGCAAGAAAACTAAAATATTCGTTTTTAGTTCCAGAAAAATTTAAACATCGTTTCATCTCAGGCAAAAATGCTAGAATCGAACTTATTAAATAAACTTAATAAACAAATAAAGTTACTCGGGGATATTCTTACAATTTAATTTTATCGTGATATTTAAGCGAGAAAACTAAAATATTCTTTTCTGGTTCCAAAATAATAAAAACATCGTTACACGTCAGGAAAAAATGCTAGAATCGAAATTATTAAAAAAATTTAATACACAAATAAAGTTACAATTCAATTTTATCGTGATATTTAAGCGAGAAAACTAAAATATTCGTTTCTAGTTCCAAAATATTAAAAACATCGTTACTCGTCAGGAAAAAATGCTAGAATCGAACTTATTAAATAAATTTAATAAACAAATAAAGTTACTCAGGGATATTCTTACAATTTAATTTTATCGTGATATTTAAACAAGAAAACTAAAATATTCGTTTCTAGGTCCAGAAAAATTAAAACATCGTTACTCCTCAGGCAAAAATGCTAGAATCGAAATTATTAAATAAATTTAATACGAAAATAAAGTTACTCAGGGGTATTCTTACAATTTAATTTTATCATGATATTTAAGCGAGAAAACTAAAATATTCGTTTCTAGTTCCAAAATACTAAAAACTTCGTTACTCGTCAGGAAAAAATGCTAGAATCAAACTTATTAAATAAATTTAATAAACAAATAAAGTTACTCAGGGATATTCTTACAATTTAATTTCATCATGATATTTAAGCGAGAAAACTAAAATATTCGTTTCTAGTTCCAAAATAATAAAAACTTCGTTACTCGTCAGGAAAAAATGCTAGAATCAAACTTATTAAATAAATTTAATAAACAAATAAAATTACTCAGGGATATTCTTACAATTTAATTTTATCGTGATATTTAAGCAGAAAACTAAAATATCGTTTTTAGTTCCAGAAAAATTTAAACATCGTTTCATCTCAGGCAAAAATGCTAGAATCGAAATTATTAAATAAATTTAATAAACAAATAAAGTTACTCAGGGATATTCTTACAATTTAATTTTATCGTGATATTTAAGCGAGAAAACTAAAATATTCTTTTCTGGTTCCAAAATAATAAAAACATCGTTACTCGTCAGGAAAAAATGCTAGAATCGAACTTATTAAAAAAATGTAATAAACAAATAAAGTTACTCAGGGATATTCTTATATTTTAATTTTATCGTGATATTTAAATATCTTGCTTAAGCAGCAAAAAAACTAAAATGTTCGTTTTTAGTTCCAGAAAAATTTAAACATCGTTTCTCCTCAGGAAAAAATGCAAGAATCAAACTTATTAAATAAATTTAATAAACAAATAAAGTTACTCAGGGATATTCTTACAATTTAATTTTGTCGTGATATTTAAACAAGAAAACTAAAATATTCGTTTCTAGTTCCAAAATAATAAAAACATCGTTACTCGTCAGGAAAAAATGCTAGAATCAAACTTATTAAATAAATTTAATACACAAATAAAGTTACTCAGGGATATTCTTACAATTTAATTTTATCGTGATATTTAAGCAAGAAAACTAAAATATTCGTTTTTACTTCCAGAAAAATTTAAATATCGTTTCTCCTCTGGAAAAAATGCTAGAATCAAACTTATTAAATAAATTTAATAAACAAATAAAGTTACTCAGGGATATTCTTACAATTTAATTTTATCATGATATTTTCGCGAGAAAACTAAATCATTCGTTACTTGTTCCAATATAATAAAAACATCGTTACTCGTCAGGAAAAAATGCTAGAATCAAACTTATTAAATAAATTTAATAAACAAATAAAGTTACTCAGGGATATTCTTACAATTTAATTTTATCATGATATTTAAGCGAGAAAACTAAAATAATCGTTTCTAATTCCAAAATACTAAAAACTTCGTTACTCGTCAGGAAAATATGCTAGAATCAAACTTATTAAATAAATTTAATAAACAAATAAAGTTACTCAGGGATATTTTTACAATACAAAATATTCATTATTAGTTCCAGAAAAATTAAAACATCGTTACTCCTCAGGCAAAAATGCTAGAATCGAACTTATTAAATAAATTTAATACGAAAATAAAGTTACTCAGGGATATTCTTACAATTTAATTTTATCATGATATTTAAGCGAGAAAACTAAAATATTCGTTTCTAGTTCCAAAATAATAAAAACTTCGTTACTCGTCAGGATAAAATGCTAGAATCAAACTTATTAAATAAATTTAATAAACAAATAAAGTTACTCAGGGATATTCTTACAATTTAATTTCATCATGATATTTAAGCGAGAAAACTAAAATATTCGTTTCTAGTTCCAAAATAATAAAAACTTCGTTACTCGTCAGGAAAAAATGCTAGAATCAAACTTATTAAATAAATTTAATAAACAAATAAAGTTACTCAGGGATATTCTTACAATTTAATTTTATCGTGATATTTAAGCAGAAAACTAAAATATCGTTTTTAGTTCCAGAAAAATTTAAACATCGTTTCATCTCAGGCAAAAATGCTAGAATCGAACTTATTAAATAAATTTAATAAACAAATAAAGTTACTCAGGGATATTTTTACAATACAAAATATTCATTATTAGTTCCAGAAAAATTTAAACATCGTTTCTCCTCAGGAAAAAATGCTAGAATCAAACTTATTAAATAAATTTAATAAACAAATAGTGTTACTCAGGGATATTCTTACAATTTAATTTTATCGTGATATTTAAGCAAGAAAACTAAAATATCGTTTTTAGCTCCAGAAAAATTTATATATCGTTTCTCCTCAGGACAAAATGCTAGAATCAAACTTATTAAATAAATTTAATAAACAAATAATGTTACTCAGGGATATTCTTACAATTTAATTTTATCGTGATATTTAAGCAAGAAAACTAAAATATCGTTTTTAGTTTCAGAAAAATTTAAATATCGTTTCTCTTTAGGTAAAAATCAAACTTATTAAATAAATTTAATAAACAAATAAAGTTACTCAGGGATATTCTTATAATTTAATTTTATCATGATTTTTAAGCAAGAAAACTAATATAATCGTTTTTAGATCCAATAATATTTAAACATCGTTTCTCCTCAGGAAAAAATGCTAGAATCAAACTTATTAAATAAATTTAATAAACAAATAAAGTTACTCAGGGATATTTTTAAAATTCAATTTTATCGTGATATTTATGCGAGAAAACTAAAATATGCGTTTCTAGTTCCAAAATATTAAAAACATCGTTACTCGTCAGGAAAAAATGCTAGAATCAAACTTATTAATTAAATTTAATACGAAAATAAAGTTACTGAGGGATATTCTTACAATTTAATTTTATCATGATATTTAAGCGAGAAAACTAAAATATTCGTTTCTAGTTCCAAAATAATAAAAACTTCGTTACTCGTCAGGAAAAAATGCTAGAATCAAACTTATTAAATAAATTTAATACGAAAATAAAGTTACTCAGGGATATTCTTACAATTTAATTTTATCATGATATTTAAGCGAGAAAACTAAAACATTCGTTTCTAGGTCCAAAATAATAAAAACATCGTTACTCGTCAGGAAAAAAGTCTAGAATCGAACTTATTAAATAAATTTAATAAACAAATAAAGTTACTCAGGGATATTCTTACAATTTAATTTTATCGTGATATTTAAGCAAGAAAACTAAAATATTCGTTTTTAGTTCCAGAAAAATTTAAACATCGTTTCTCCTCAGGAAAAAATGCAAGAATCAAACTTATTAAATAAATTTAATAAACAAATAAAGTTACTCAGGGATATTCTTACAATTTAATTTTATCGTGATATTTAAACAAGAAAACTAAAATATTCGTTTCTAGGTCCAGAAAAATTAAAACATCGTTACTCCTCAGGCAAAAATGCTAGAATCGAACTTATTAAATAAATTTAATACGAAAATAAAGTTACTCAGGGATATTCTTACAATTTAATTTTATCATGATATTTAAGCGAGAAAACTAAAATATTCGTTTTTAGTTCCAAAATACTAAAAACTTCGTTACTCGTCAGGAAAAAATGCTAGAATCAAACTTATTAAATAAATTTAATAAACAAATAAAGTTACTCAGGGATATTCTTACTATTTAATTTTATCGTGATATTTAAACAAGAAAACTAAAATATTCGTTTTTAGTTCCAGAAAAATTTAAACATCGTTTCTCCTCAGGAAAAAATGCAAGAATCAAACTTATTAAATAAATTTAATAAACAAATAAAGTTACTCAGGGATATTCTTACAATTTAATTTTATCGTGATATTTAAACAAGAAAACTAAAATATTCGTTTTTAGTTCCAGAAAAATTTAAACATCGTTTCTCCTCAGGAAAAAATGCAAGAATCAAACTTATTAAATAAATTTAATAAACAAATAAAGTTACTCAGGGATATTCTTACAATTTAATTTTATCGTGATATTTAAACAAGAAAACTAACATATTCGTTTCTAGGTCCAGAAAAATTAAAACATCGTTACTCCTCAAGCAAAAATGCTAGAATCGAACTTATTAAATAAATTTAATACGAAAATAAAGTTACTCAGGGATATTCTTACAATTTAATTTTATCGTGATATTTAAGCGAGAAAACTAAAATATGCGTTTCTAGTTCCAAAATAATAAAAACATTGTTACTCGTCAGGAAAAAATGCTAGAATCAAACTTATTAAATAAATTTAATACACAAATAAAGTTACTCAGGGATATTCTTACAATTTAATTTTATCGTGATATTTAAGCAGAAAACTAAAATAACGTTTTTAGTTCCAGAAAAATTTAAATATCGTTTATCCTCAGGAAAAAATGCTAGAATCAAACTTATTAAATAAATTTAATAAACAAATAATGTTACTCAGGGATATTCTTACAATTTAATTTTATCGTAATATTTAAGCGAGAAAACTAAAATATGCGTTTCTAGTTCCAAAATAATAAAAACATCGTTACTCGTCAGGAAAAAATGCTAGAATCGAACTTATTAAATAAATTTAATACACAAATAAAGTTACTCAGGGATATTCTTACAATTCAATTTTATCATGATATTTAAGCTAGAAAACTAAAATATTCTTTTCTGGTTCCAAAATAATAAGAACATCGTTACTTGTCAGGAAAAAATGCTAGAATCAAACTTATTAAAAAAATCTAATAAACAAATAAAGTTACTCAGGGATATTCTTACAATTTAATTTTGTCGTGATATTTAAACAAGAAAACTGAAATATTCGTTTCTAGTTCCAAAATATTAAAAACATCGTTACTCGTCAGGAAAAAATGCTAGAATTAAACTTATTAAATAAATTTAATAAACAAATAAAGTTACTCAGGGATATTCTTACAATTTAATTTTATCGTGATATTTAAGCTAGAAAACTAAAATATTCTTTTCTGGTTCCAAAATAATAAAAACATCGTTACTCGTCAGGAAAAAATTCTAGAATCGAACTTATTAAATAAATTTAATAAACAAATAAAGTTACTCAGGGATATTCTTACAATTTAATTTTATCGTGATATTTAAGCAAGAAAACTAAAATATTCGTTTTTAGTTCCAGAAAAATTTAAACATCGTTTCTCCTCAGGAAAAAATGCAAGAATCAAACTTATTAAATAAATTTAATAAACAAATAAAGTTACTCAGGGATATTCTTACAATTTAATTTTATCGTGATATTTAAACAAGAAAACTAAAATATTCGTTTCTAGGTCCAGAAAAATTAAAACATCGTTACTCCTCAGGCAAAAATGCTAGAATCGAACTTATTAAATAAATTTAATACGAAAATAAAGTTACTCAGGGATATTCTTACAATTTAATTTTATCATGATATTTAAGCGAGAAAACTAAAATATTCGTTTTTAGTTCCAAAATACTAAAAACTTCGTTACTCGTCAGGAAAAAATGCTAGAATCAAACTTATTAAATAAATTTAATAAACAAATAAAGTTACTCAGGGATATTCTTACAATTTAATTTTATCGTGATATTTAAACAAGAAAACTAAAATATTCGTTTTTAGTTCCAGAAAAATTTAAACATCGTTTCTCCTCAGGAAAAAATGCAAGAATCAAACTTATTAAATAAATTTAATAAACAAATAAAGTTACTCAGGGATATTCTTACAATTTAATTTTATCGTGATATTTAAGCAGAAAACTAAAATAACGTTTTTAGTTCCAGAAAAATTTAAATATCGTTTATCCTCAGGAAAAAATGCTAGAATCAAACTTATTAAATAAATTTAATAAACAAATAATGTTACTCAGGGATATTCTTACAATTTAATTTTATCGTAATATTTAAGCGAGAAAACTAAAATATGCGTTTCTAGTTCCAAAATAATAAAAACATCGTTACTCGTCAGGAAAAAATGCTAGAATCGAACTTATTAAATAAATTTAATACACAAATAAAGTTACTCAGGGATATTCTTACAATTCAATTTTATCATGATTTTAAGCTAGAAAACTAAAATATTCTTTTCTGGTTCCAAAATAATAAGAACATCGTTACTCGCCAGGAAAAAATGCTAGAATCGAACTTATTAAAAAAATCTAATAAACAAATAAAGTTACTCAGGGATATTCTTACAATTTAATTTTATCGTGATATTTAAGCGAGAAAACTAAAATATTCTTTTCTAGTTCCAAAATAATAAAAACATCGTTACTTGTCAGGAAAAAATGCTAGAATCAAACTTATTAAAAAAATCTAATAAACAAATAAAGTTACTCAGGGATATTCTTACAATTTAATTTTGTCGTGATATTTAAACAAGAAAACTGAAATATTCGTTTCTAGTTCCAAAATATTAAAAACATCGTTACTCGTCAGGAAAAAATGCTAGAATTAAACTTATTAAATAAATTTAATAAACAAATAAAGTTACTCAGGGATATTCTTACAATTTAATTTTATCGTGATATTTAAGCTAGAAAACTAAAATATTCTTTTCTGGTTCCAAAATAATAAAAACATCGTTACTCGTCAGGAAAAAATGCTAGAATCAAACTTATTAAATAAATTTAATACGAAAATAAAGTTACTCAGGGATATTCTTACAATTTAATTTTATCATGATATTTAAGCGAGAAAACTAAAGTATTCCTTTCTAGTTTCAAAATAATAAACACTTCGTTACTCGTCAGGAAAAAATGCTAGAATTAAACTTATTAAATAAATTTAATAAACAAATAAAGTTACTCAGGGATATTCTTACAATTTAATTTTATCATGATATTTAAGCTAGAAAACTAAAATATTCTTTTCTGGTTCCAAAATAATAAGAACATCGTTACTCGCCAGGAAAAAATGCTAGAATCGAACTTATTAAAAAAATCTAATAAACAAATAAAGTTACTCAGGGATATTCTTACAATTTAATTTTATCGTGATATTTAAGCGAGAAAACTAAAATATTCTTTTCTAGTTCCAAAATAATAAAAACATCGTTACTTGTCAGGAAAAAATGCTAGAATCAAACTTATTAAATAAATTTAATAAACAAATAATGTTACTCAGGGATATTCTTACAATTTAATTTTATCGTGATATTTAAGCAAGAAAACTAAAATTTTTAGTTCCAGAAAAATTTAAATATCGTTTCTCCTCAGGTAAAAATGCTAGAATCAAATATATTAAATAAATTTAATAAACAAATAAAGTTACTCAGGGATATTCTTATAATTTAATTTTTTCGTGATTTTTAAGCAAGAAAACTAATATAATCGTTTTTAGATCCAATAATATTTAAACATCGTTTCTCCTCAGGAAAAAATGCTAGAATCAAACTTATTAAATAAATTTAATAAACAAATAAAGTTACTCAGGGATATTTTTAAAATTCAATTTTATCGTGATATTTATGCGAGAAAACTAAAATATGCGTTTCTAGTTCCAAAATAATAAAAACATCGTTACTCGTCAGGAAAAAATGCTAGAATCAAACTAATTAATTAAATTTAATACGAAAATAATGTTACTGAGGGATATTCTTACAATTTAATTTTATCATGATATTTAAGCGAGAAAACTAAAATATTCGTTTCTAGTTCCAAAATAATAAAAACTTCGTTACTCGTCAGGAAAAAATGCTAGAATCAAACTTATTAAATAAATTTAATACGAAAATAAAGTTACTCAGGGATATTCTTACAATTTAATTTTATCATGATATTTAAGCGAGAAAACTAAAATATTCGTTTCTAGTTCCAAAATACTTAAAACTTCGTTACTCGTCAGGAAAAAATGCTAGAATCAAACTTATTAAATAAATTTAATAAGCAAATAAAGTTACTCAGGGATATTCTTAGAATTTAATTTTATCGTGATATTTAAACAAGAAAACTAAAATATTCGTTTCTAGGTCCAGAAAAATTAAAACATCGTTACTCCTCAGGCAAAAATGCTAGAATCGAACTTATTAAATAAATTTAATACGAAAATAAAGTTACTCAGGGATATTCTTACAATTTAATTTTATCATGATATTTAAGCGAGAAAACTAAAATATTCGTTTCTAGTTCCAAAATACTTAAAACTTCGTTACTCGTCAGGAAAAAATGCTAGAATCAAACTTATTAAATAAATTTAATAAACAAATAAAGTTACTCAGGGATATTCTTACAATTTAATTTTATCATGATATTTAAGCGAGAAAACTAAAATATTCGTTTCTAGTTCCAAAATCCTAAAAACTTCGTTACTCGTCAGGAAAAAATGCTAGAATCAAACTTATTAAATAAATTTAATACGAAAATAAAGTTACTCAGGGATATTCTTACAATTTAATTTTATCATGATATTTAAACAAGAAAACTAAAATATTCGTTTCTAGGTCCAGAAAAATTAAAACATCGTTACTCCTCAGGCAAAAATGCTAGAATCGAACTTATTAAATAAATTTAATACGAAAATAAAGTTACTCAGGGATATTCTTACAATTTAATTTTATCATGATATTTAAGCGAGAAAACTAAAATATTCGTTTCTAGTTCCAAAATACTAAAAACTTCGTTACTCGTCAGGAAAAAATGCTAGAATCAAACTTATTAAATAAATTTAATAAGCAAATAAAGTTACTCAGGGATATTCTTAGAATTTAATTTTATCGTGATATTTAAACAAGAAAACTAAAATATTCGTTTCTAGGTCCAGAAAAATTAAAACATCGTTACTCCTCAGGCAAAAATGCTAGAATCGAACTTATTAAATAAATTTAATACGAAAATAAAGTTACTCAGGGATATTCTTACAATTTAATTTTATCATGATATTTAAGCGAGAAAACTAAAATATTCGTTTCTAGTTCCAAAATACTTAAAACTTCGTTACTCGTCAGGAAAAAATGCTAGAATCAAACTTATTAAATAAATTTAATAAACAAATAAAGTTACTCAGGGATATTCTTACAATTTAATTTTATCATGATATTTAAGCGAGAAAACTAAAATATTCGTTTCTAGTTCCAAAATCCTAAAAACTTCGTTACTCGTCAGGAAAAAATGCTAGAATCAAACTTATTAAATAAATTTAATAAACAAATAAAATTACTCAGGGATATTCTTACAATTTAATTTTATCATGATATTTAAGCAAGAAAACTAAAATATTCGTTTCTAGTTCCAGAAAAATTAAAACATCGTTACTCCTCAGGCAAAAATTCTAGAATCGAACTTCTTAAATAAATTTAATAAACAAATAAAGTTACTCACGGATATTCTTACAATTTAATTTTATCGTGATATTTAAGCGAGAAAACTAAAACATCCATTTTTAGTTCCAAAATAATAAAAACATCGTTACTCGTCAGGAAAAAATGCTAGAATCAAACTTATTAAATAAATTTAATACGAAAATAAAGTTACTCAGGGATATTCTAACATTTAATTTTATCATGATATTTAAGCGAGAAAACTAAAATATTCGTTTCTAGTTCCAAAATAATAAAAACATCGTTACTAGTCAGGAAAACATTCTAGAATCGAACTTATTAAAAAAATCTAATAAACAAATAAAGTTACTCAGGGATATTCTTACATTTTAATTTTATCGTGATATTTAAGCGAGAAAACTAAAATATTCTTTTCTGGTTCCAAAATAATAAAAACATCGTTACTCGCCAGGAAAAAATGCTACAATCGAACTTATTAAAAAAATCTAATAAACAAATAAAGTTACTTAGGGATATTCTTACTATTTAATTTTATCATGATATTTAAGCGAGAAAACTAAAATATTCGTTTCTAGATCCAATAATATTTAAACATCGTTCCTCCTCAGTAAAATATGCTAGAATCAAACTTATTAAATAAATTTAATAAACAAATAAAGTTTCTCAGGGATATTCTTAAAATTCAATTTTATCGTGATATTTATGCGAGAAAACTAAAATATTCGTTTCTAGTTCCAAAATAATAAAAACATCGTTACTCGTCAGGAAAAAATGCTAGAATCAAACTTATTAAATAAATTTAATAAACAAATAAAGTTACTCAGGGATATTCTTACAATTTAATTTTATCATGATATTTAAGCGAGAAAACTAAAATATTCGTTTCTAGTTCCAAAATCCTAAAAACTTCGTTACTCGTCAGGAAAAAATGCTAGAATCAAACTTATTAAATAAATTTAATACGAAAATAAAGTTACTCAGGGATATTCTTACAATTTAATTTTATCGTGATATTTAAACAAGAAAACTAAAATATTCGTTTCTAGGTCCAGAAAAATTAAAACATCGTTACTCCTCAGGCAAAAATGCTAGAATCGAACTTATTAAATAAATTTAATACGAAAATAAAGTTACTCAGGGATATTCTTACAATTTAATTTTATCATGATATTTAAGCGAGAAAACTAAAATATTCGTTTCTAGTTCCAAAATACTAAAAACTTCGTTACTCGTCAGGAAAAAATGCTAGAATCAAACTTATTAAATAAATTTAATAAGCAAATAAAGTTACTCAGGGATATTCTTAGAATTTAATTTTATCGTGATATTTAAACAAGAAAACTAAAATATTCGTTTCTAGGTCCAGAAAAATTAAAACATCGTTACTCCTCAGGCAAAAATGCTAGAATCGAACTTATTAAATAAATTTAATACGAAAATAAAGTTACTCAGGGATATTCTTACAATTTAATTTTATCATGATATTTAAGCGAGAAAACTAAAATATTCGTTTCTAGTACCGAAATACATAAAACTTCGTTACTCGTCAGGAAAAAATGCTAGAATCAAACTTATTAAATAAATTTAATAAACAAATAAAGTTACTCAGGGATATTCTTACAATTTAATTTTATCATGATATTTAAGCGAGAAAACTAAAATATTCGTTTCTAGTTCCAAAATCCTAAAAACTTCGTTACTCGTCAGGAAAAAATGCTAGAATCAAACTTATTAAATAAATTTAATAAACAAATAAAATTACTCAGGGATATTCTTACAATTTAATTTTATCATGATATTTAAGCAAGAAAACTAAAATATTCGTTTCTAGTTCCAGAAAAATTAAAACATCGTTACTCCTCAGGCAAAAATTCTAGAATCGAACTTCTTAAATAAATTTAATAAACAAATAAAGTTACTCACGGATATTCTTACAATTTAATTTTATCGTGATATTTAAGCGAGAAAACTAAAACATCCATTTTTAGTTCCAAAATAATAAAAACATCGTTACTCGTCAGGAAAAAATGCTAGAATCAAACTTATTAAATAAATTTAATACGAAAATAAAGTTACTCAGGGATATTCTAACATTTAATTTTATCATGATATTTAAGCGAGAAAACTAAAATATTCGTTTCTAGTTCCAAAATAATAAAAACATCGTTACTAGTCAGGAAAACATTCTAGAATCGAACTTATTAAAAAAATCTAATAAACAAATAAAGTTACTCAGGGATATTCTTACATTTTAATTTTATCGTGATATTTAAGCGAGAAAACTAAAATATTCTTTTCTGGTTCCAAAATAATAAAAACATCGTTACTCGCCAGGAAAAAATGCTACAATCGAACTTATTAAAAAAATCTAATAAACAAATAAAGTTACTTAGGGATATTCTTACAATTTAATTTTATCATGATATTTAAGCGAGAAAACTAAAATATTCGTTTCTAGATCCAATAATATTTAAACATCGTTCCTCCTCAGTAAAATATGCTAGAATCAAACTTATTAAATAAATTTAATAAACAAATAAAGTTTCTCAGGGATATTCTTAAAATTCAATTTTATCGTGATATTTATGCGAGAAAACTAAAATATTCGTTTCTAGTTCCAAAATAATAAAAACATCGTTACTCGTCAGGAAAAAATGCTAGAATCAAACTTATTAAATAAATTTAATACACAAATAAAGTTACTCAGGGATATTCTTACATTTTAATTTTATCATGATATTTAAACAAGAAAACTGAAATATTCGTTTTTAGATCCAATAATATTTAAACATCGTTTCTCCTCAGTAAAATATGCTAGAATCAAACTTATTAAATAAATTTAATACACAAATAAAGTTACTCAGGGATATTCTTACAATTCAATTTTATCGTGTTATTTAAGCGAGAAAACTAAAATATTCGTTTCTAGTTCCAAAATATTAAAAACATCGTTACTCGTCAGGAAAAAATGCTAGAATCGAACTTATTAAATAAATTTAATAAACAAATAAAGTTACTCAGGGATATTCTTACTATTTAATTTTATCGTGATATTTAAGCGAGAAAACTAAAATATTCGTTTCTAGTTCCAAAATATTAAAAACATCGTTACTCGTCAGGAAAAAATGCTAGAATCGAACTTATTAAATAAATTTAATAAACAAATAAAGTTACTCAGGGATATTCTTACAATTTAATTTTATCGTGATATTTAAGCAAGAAAACTAAAATTTTCGTTTTTAGTTCCAGAAAAATTTAAACATCGTTTCATCTCAGGCAAAAATGCTAGAATCGAACTTATTAAATAAATATAATAAACAAATAAAGTTACTCAGGGATATTCTTACAATTTAATTTTATCGTGATATTTAAGCGAGAAAACTAAAATATTCTTTTCTGGTTCCAAAATAATAAAAAACATCGTTACTCGTCAGGAAAAAATGCTAGAATTTAACTTATTAAAAAAATCTAATAAACAAATAAAGTTACTCAGGGATATTCTTATATTTTAATTTTATCGTGATATTTAAATATCTTGCTTAAGCAAGAAAACTAAAATTTTTTAGTTCCAGAAAAATTTAAACATCGTTTCTCCTCAGGAAAAAATGCAAGTATCAAACTTATTAAATAAATTTAATAAACAAATAAAGTTACTCAGGGATATTCTTACAATTTAATTTTGTCGTGATATTTAAACAAGACAACTGAAATATTCGTTTCTAGTTCCAAAATAATAAAAACATCGTTACTCGTCAGGAAAAAATGCTAGAATCAAACTTATTAAATAAATTTAATACGAAAATAAAGTTACTCAGGGATATTCTTACAATTTAATTTTATCATGATATTTAAGCGGCAGTACGGTGGGGTGGGTAGCGTTACGGAATTCGAATCCGGAGATCCCGAGTTCGATTCCCACTCAAGCTAGAAATTATAATTACAACCACTTTGCGGCTCGGTGAGACCGGACCCTGTACTGTAATTGGGAATCAATTCCTGTTGTACAGAGTAACATAAATGAATAAATAAATAAATAAATAAATAAATAAAACTAAAATATTCGTTTCTAGTTCCAGAAAAATTTAAACATCGTTTCTCCTCAGGAAAAAATGCTAGAATCAAACTTATTAAATAAATTTAATAAACAAATAAAGTTACTCTGGGATATTCTTAAAATTCAATTTTATCGTGATATTTAAGCAAGAAAACTAAAATATTCGTTTTTAGTTCTAAAAAAATTTAACATCGTTTCTCCTCAGGAAAAAATGCTAGATCAAACTTATTAAATAAATTTAATAAACAAATAATGTTACTCAGGGATATTCTTACAATTTAATTTTATCTTGATATTTAAGCGAGAAAACTAAAATATTCGTTTCTAGTTCCAAAATAATAAAAACATCGTTACTAGCCAGGAAAACATTCTAGAATCGAACTTATTAAAAAAATCTAATAAACAAATAAAGTTACTCAGGGATATTCTTACATTTTAATTTTATCGTGATATTTAAGCGAGAAAACTAAAATATTCTTTTCTGGTTCCAAAATAATAAAAACATCGTTACTCGCCAGGAAAAAATGCTACAATCGAACTTTTTAAAAAAATCTAATAAACAAATAAAGTTACTTAGGGATATTCTTACAATTTAATTTTATCATGATATTTAAGCGAGAAAACTAAAATATTCGTTTCTAGATCCAATAATATTTAAACATCGTTCCTCCTCAGTAAAATATGCTAGAATCAAACTTATTAAATAAATTTAATAAACAAATAAAGTTTCTCAGGGATATTCTTAAAATTCAATTTTATCGTGATATTTATGCGAGAAAACTAAAATATTCGTTTCTAGTTCCAAAATAATAAAAACATCGTTACTCGTCAGGAAAAAATGCTAGAATCAAACTTATTAAATAAATTTAATACACAAATAAAGTTACTCAGGGATATTCTTACATTTTAATTTTATCATGATATTTAAACAAGAAAACTGAAATATTCGTTTTTAGATCCAATAATATTTAAACATCGTTTCTCCTCAGTAAAATATGCTAGAATCAAACTTATTAAATAAATTTAATACACAAATAAAGTTACTCAGGGATATTCTTACAATTCAATTTTATCGTGTTATTTAAGCGAGAAAACTAAAATATTCGTTTCTAGTTCCAAAATATTAAAAACATCGTTACTCGTCAGGAAAAAATGCTAGAATCGAACTTATTAAATAAATTTAATAAACAAATAAAGTTACTCAGGGATATTCTTACAATTTAATTTTATCGTGATATTTAAGCGAGAAAACTAAAATATTCGTTTCTAGTTCCAAAATATTAAAAACATCGTTACTCGTCAGGAAAAAATGCTAGAATCGAACTTATTAAATAAATTTAATAAACAAATAAAGTTACTCAGGGATATTCTTACAATTTAATTTTATCGTGATATTGAAGCAAGAAAACTAAAATTTTCGTTTTTAGTTCCAGAAAAATTTAAACATCGTTTCATCTCAGGCAAAAATGCTAGAATCGAACTTATTAAATAAATATAATAAACAAATAAAGTTACTCAGGGATATTCTTACAATTTAATTTTATCGTGATATTTAAGCGAGAAAACTAAAATATTCTTTTCTGGTTCCAAAATAATAAAAAACATCGTTACTCGTCAGGAAAAAATGCTAGAATTTAACTTATTAAAAAAATCTAATAAACAAATAAAGTTACTCAGGGATATTCTTATATTTTAATTTTATCGTGATATTTAAATATCTTGCTTAAGCAAGAAAACTAAAATTTTTTAGTTCCAGAAAAATTTAAACATCGTTTCTCCTCAGGAAAAAATGCAAGTATCAAACTTATTAAATAAATTTAATAAACAAATAAAGTTACTCAGGGATATTCTTACAATTTAATTTTATCATGATATTTAAGCGGCAGTACGGTGGGGTGGGTAGCGTTACGGAATTCGAATCCGGAGATCCCGAGTTCGATTCCCACTCAAGCTAGAAATTATAATTACAACCACTTTGCGGCTCGGTGAGTCCGGACCCTGTACTGTAATTGGGAATCAATTCCTGTTGTACAGAGTAACATAAATAAATAAATAAATAAATAAATAAATAAATAAATAAATAAAACTAAAATATTCGTTTCTAGTTCCAGAAAAATTTAAACATCGTTTCTCCTCAGGAAAAAATGCAAGTATCAAACTTATTAAATAAATTTAATAAACAAATAAAGTTACTCAGGGATATTCTTACAATTTAATTTTGTCGTGATATTTAAACAAGACAACTGAAATATTCGTTTCTAGTTCCAAAATAATAAAAACATCGTTTCTCGTCAGGAAAAAATGCTAGAATCAAACTTATTAAATAAATTTAATACGAAAATAAAGTTACTCAGGGATATTCTTACAATTTAATTTTATCATGATATTTAAGCGGCAGTACGGTGGGGTGGGTAGCGTTACGGAATTCGAATCCGGAGATCCCGAGTTCGATTCCCACTCAAGCTAGAAATTATAATTACAACCACTTTGCGGCTCGGTGAGTCCGGACCCTGTACTGTAATTGGGAATCAATTCCTGTTGTACAGAGTAACATAAATAAATAAATAAATAAATAAATAAATAAATAAAACTAAAATATTCGTTTCTAGTTCCAGAAAAATTTAAACATCGTTTCTCCTCAGGAAAAAATGCGAGAATCAAACTTATTAAATAAATTTAATAAACAAATAAAGTTACTCTGGGATATTCTTAAAATTCAATTTTATCGTGTTATTTAAGCGAGAAACCTAAAATATTCGTTTCTAGTTCCAAAATAATAAAAACATCGTTACTCGTCAGGAAAAAATGCTACAATCGAACTTATTAAATAAATTTCATAAACAAATAAAGTTACTCAGGGATATTCTCACAATTTAATTTTATCGTGATATTTAAGCAAGAAAACTAAAATATTCGTTTTTAGTTCTAAAAAAATTTAACATCGTTTCTCCTCAGGAAAAAATGCTAGAATCAAACTTATTAAATAAATTTAATAAACAAATAATGTTACTCAGGGATATTCTTACAATTTAATTTTATCTTGATATTTAAGCAAGAAAACTAAAATATCGTTTTTAGTTCCAGAAAAATTTAAATATCGTTTCTCCTCAGGACAAAATGCTAGAATCAAACTTATTAAATAAATTTAATAAACAAATTATGTTACTCAGGGATATTGTTACAATTTAATTTTATCGTGCTATTTAAGCGAGAAAACTAAAATATTCGTTTCTAGTTCCAGAAAAATTAAAACATCGTTACTCCTCAGGCAAAAATGCTAGAATCGAACTTCTTAATAAATTTAATAAACAAATAATGTTACTCACGGATATTCTTACAATTTAATTTTATCGTGATATTTAAGCGAGAAAACTAAAACATTCATTTTTAGTTCCAAAATAATAAAAACATCGTTACTCGTCAGGAAAAAATGCTAGAATCAAACTTATTAAATAAATTTAATACGAAAATAAAGTTACTCAGGGATATTCCTACAATTTAATTTTATCATGATATTTAAGCGAGGATACTAAAATATTCGTTTCTAGTTCCTAAATAATAAAAACATCGTTACTCGTCAGGAGAAAATTCTAGAATCGAACTTATTAAAAAATCTAATAAACAAATAAAGTTACTCAGGGATATTTTTATATTTTAATTTTATCGTGATATTTAAATATCTTGCTTAAGCAAGAAAACTAAAATTTTTTAGTTCCAGAAAAATTTAAACATCGTTTCTCCTCAGGAAAAAATGCAAGTATCAAACTTATTAAATAAATTTAATAAACAAATAAAGTTACTCAGGGATATTCTTACAATTTAATTTTGTCGTGATATTTAAACAAGACAACTGAAATATTCGTTTCTAGTTCCAAAATAATAAAAACATCGTTACTCGTCAGGAAAAAATGCTAGAATCAAACTTATTAAATAAATTTAATACGAAAATAAAGTTACTCAGGGATATTCTTACAATTTAATTTTATCATGATATTTAAGCGGCAGTACGGTGGGGTGGGTAGCGTTACGGAATTCGAATCCGGAGATCCCGAGTTCGATTCCCACTCAAGCTAGAAATTATAATTACAACCACTTTGCGGCTCGGTGAGTCCGGACCCTGTACTGTAATTGGGAATCAATTCCTGTTGTACAGAGTAACATAAATAAATAAATAAATAAATAAATAAATAAATAAAACTAAAATATTCGTTTCTAGTTCCAGAAAAATTTAAACATCGTTTCTCCTCAGGAAAAAATGCGAGAATCAAACTTATTAAATAAATTTAATAAACAAATAAAGTTACTCTGGGATATTCTTAAAATTCAATTTTATCGTGTTATTTAAGCGAGAAACCTAAAATATTCGTTTCTAGTTCCAAAATAATAAAAACATCGTTACTCGTCAGGAAAAAATGCTACAATCGAACTTATTAAATAAATTTCATAAACAAATAAAGTTACTCAGGGATATTCTTACAATTTAATTTTATCGTGATATTTAAGCAAGAAAACTAAAATATTCGTTTTTAGTTCTAAAAAAATTTAACATCGTTTCTCCTCAGGAAAAAATGCTAGAATCAAACTTATTAAATAAATTTAATAAACAAATAATGTTACTCAGGGATATTCTTACAATTTAATTTTATCTTGATATTTAAGCAAGAAAACTAAAATATCGTTTTTAGTTCCAGAAAAATTTAAATATCGTTTCTCCTCAGGACAAAATGCTAGAATCAAACTTATTAAATAAATTTAATAAACAAATTATGTTACTCAGGGATATTGTTACAATTTAATTTTATCGTGCTATTTAAGCGAGAAAACTAAAATATTCGTTTCTAGTTCCAGAAAAATTAAAACATCGTTACTCCTCAGGCAAAAATGCTAGAATCGAACTTCTAAATAAATTTAATAAACAAATAATGTTACTCACGGATATTCTTACAATTTAATTTTATCGTGATATTTAAGCGAGAAAACTAAAACATTCATTTTTAGTTCCAAAATAATAAAAACATCGTTACTCGTCAGGAAAAAATGCTAGAATCAAACTTATTAAATAAATTTAATACGAAAATAAAGTTACTCAGGGATATTCCTACAATTTAATTTTATCATGATATTTAAGCGAGGATACTAAAATATTCGTTTCTAGTTCCTAAATAATAAAAACATCGTTACTCGTCAGGAGAAAATTCTAGAATCGAACTTATTAAAAAATCTAATAAACAAATAAAGTTACTCAGGGATATTCTTACATTTTAATTTTATCGTGATATTTAAGCAAGAAAACTAAAATATTCGTTGTTAGTTCCAGAAAAATTTAAAAATCGTTTCTCCTCAGGAAAAAATGCAAGAATCAAACTTATTAAATAAATTTAATAAACAAATAAAGTTACTCAGGGATATTCATACAATTTAATTTTATCGTGATATTTAAGCAAGAAAACTAAAATATTCGTTTTTAATTCCAGAAAAATTTAAACATCGTTTCTCCTCAGGAAAAAATGATAGAATCAAACTTATTAAATAAATTTAATAAACAAATAAGGTTACTCAGGGATATTCTTACAATTTAATTTTATCGTGATATTTAAGCAAGAAAACTAAAATATTCGTTTTTAGGTCCAGAAAAATTCAAACATCGTTTCTCCTCAGGAAAAAATGATAGAATCAAACTTTTTAAATAAATTTAATAAACAAATAAAGTTACTCAGGGATATTCTTACAATTTAAGTTTATCATGGTATTTAAGCGAGAAAACTAAAGTATTCTTTTCTAGTTCCAAAATAATAAAAACTTCGTTACTCGTCAGGAAAAAATGCTAGAATTAAACTTATTAAATAAATTTAATAAACAAATAAAGTTACTCAAAGATATTCTTACAATTTAATTTTATTGTGATTTAAAAAAAATTAAATTGTAAGATTATCCCTGAGTAACTTTATTTGTTTATTAAATTTATTTAATAACTTTGATTCTAGCATTTTTTCCTGAGGAGAAACGATATTTAAATTTTTATAAATAATATATGTTTAAATTTTTCTGGAACTATAAACGATATTTTAGTTTTCTGCTTAAATATCACGATAAAATTAAATTGTAAGAATATCCCTGAGTAACTTTATTTGTGTATTAAATTTATTTAATAAGTTTGATTCTAGCATTTTTTCCTGACGAGTAACGATGTTTTTATTATTTTGGAACTAGAAACGCATATTTTAGTTTTCTCGCTTAAATATCACGATAAAATTAAATTGTAAGAATATCCCTGAGTAACATTATTTGTTTATTAAATTTATTTAATAAGTTTGATTCTAGCAATTTTTCCTGAGGAGAAACGAAGTTTAAATTTTTCTGGAACTAAAAACCAATATTTTAGTTTTCTTGCTTAAAATCATGATAAAATTAAAATGTAAGAATATCCCTGAGTAACTTTATTTGTTTATTAGGTTTTTTTAATAAGTTCGATTCTAGCATTTTTTCCTGGCGAGTAACGATGTTTTTATTATTTTGGAACCAGAAAAGAATATTTTAGTTTTCT
Source organism: Pterostichus madidus (assembly GCA_911728475.2). Lineage (NCBI taxonomy): Eukaryota > Metazoa > Arthropoda > Insecta > Coleoptera > Carabidae > Pterostichus > Pterostichus madidus. Next base: position 22,073,170 of record OU452304.1, on the reverse strand, counting down.
CACTTAAAATCACGATAAAATTAAAATGTAAGAATATCCCTGAGTAACTTTATTTGTTTATTAGATTTTTTTAATAAGTTCGATTCTAGAATTTTTTCCTGACTAGTAACGATGTTTTTATTATTTTGGAACTAGAAACGAATATTTTAGTTTTCTCGCTTAAATATCACGACAAAATTAAATTGTAAGAATATCCCTGAGTAACTTTATTTGTTTATTAAATTTTTTCCTGAGGAGAAACGATGTTTAAATTTTTCTGGAACTAAAAACGAATATTTTAGTTTTCTTGCTTAAATATCACGATAAAATTAAATTGTAAGAATATCCCAGAGTAACTTTATTTGTTTATTAAATTTATTTAATAAGTTTGATTCTAGCATTTTTTCCTGACAAGTAACGATGTTTTAATTATTTTGGAACTAGAAAAGAATATTTTAGTTTTCTCGCTTAAATATCACGATAAAATTAAATTGTAAGAATATCCCTGTGTGGCATTATTTGTTTATTAAATTTATTTAACAAGTTTGATTCTAGCATTTTTTCCTGACGAGTAACGATGTTTTTATTATTTTGGAACGATAAAATTGAATTTTAAGAATATCCCTGAGTAGCTTTATTTGTTTATTAAATTTATTTAATAAGTTTGATTCTAGCATTTTTTCCTGACGAGTAACGATGTTTTAATTATTTTGGAACTAGAAAAGAATATTTTAGTTTTCTCGCTTAAATATCACGATAAAATTAAATTGTAAGAATAACCCTGAGTAACTTTATTTGTTTATTAAATTTATTTAATAAGTTTGATTCTAGCATTTTGTCCTGAGGAGAAACGATATTTAAATTTTTCTGGAACTATAAACGATATTTTAGTTTTCTTGCTTAAATATCACGATAAAATTAAATTGTAAGAATATCCCTGTGTAACATTATTTGTTTATTAAATTTATTTAACAAGTTTGATTCTAGCATTTTTTCCTGAGGAGAAACGATGTTTAAATTTATCTGGTACTAAAAACGAATATTTTAGTTTTCTTGTTTAAATATCACGATAAAATTAAATTGTAAGAATATCCCTGTGTAACTTTATTTGTGTATTAAATTTATTTAATAAGTTTGATTCTAGCATTTTTTCGTGACAAGTAACGGTTTTTATTATTTTGGAACTAGAAAAGAATATTTTAGTTTTCTCGCTTAAATATAACGATAAAATTAAATTGTAAGAATATCCCTGGGTAACTTTATTTGTTTATTAAATTTATTTAATAAGTTTGATTCTATCATTTTTCCTGAGGAGAAACGATGTTTAAATTTTTCTGGAACTAATAACGAATATTTTAGTTTTCTTGCTTAAAATCACAATAAAATTAAATTGTAAGAATATCTTTGAGTAACTTTATTAGTTTATTAAATTTATTTAATAAGTTTAATTCTAGCATTTTTTCCTGACGAGTTTTTATTATTTTGGAACTAGACAAGAATACTTTAGTTTTCTCGCTTAAATACCATGATAAACTTAAATTGTAAGACTATCCCTGAGTAACTTTATTTGTTTATTAAATTTATTTAAAAAGCTTGATTCTATCATTTTTTCCTGAGGAGAAACGATGTTTGAATTTTTCTGGAACTAAAAACGAATATTTTAGTTTTCTTACTTAAATATCACGATAAAATTAAATTGTAAGAATATCCCTGAGTAACCTTATTTGTTTATTAAATTTATTTAATAAGTTTGATTCTATCATTTTTTCCTGAGGAGAAACGATGTTTAAATTTTTCTGGAATTAAAAACGAATATTTTAGTTTTCTTGCTTAAATATCACGATAAAATTAAATTGTATGAATATCCCTGAGTAACTTTATTTGTTTATTAAATTTATTTAATAAGTTTGATTCTTGCATTTTTTCCTGAGGAGAAACGATGTTTAAATTTTTCTGGAACTAAAAACGAATATTTTAGTTTTCTTGCTTAAATATCACGATAAAATTAAAATGTAAGAATATCCATGAGTAACTTTATTTGTTTATTAGATTTTTTAATAAGTTCGATTCTAGAATTTTTTCCTGACGAGCAACGATGTTTTTATTATTTAGGAACTAGAAACGAATATTTTAGTTTCCTCGTTTAAATATCATGATAAAATTAAATTGTAGGAATATCCCTGAGTAACTTTATTTTCGTATTAAATTTATTTAATAAGTTTGATTCTAGCATTTTTTCCTGACGAGTAACGATGTTTTTATTATTTTGGAACTAAAAATGAATGTTTTAGTTTTCTCGCTTAAATATCATGATAAAATTAAATTGTAAGAATATCCGTGAGTAACATTATTTGTTTATTAAATTTATTAAGAAGTTCGATTCTAGCATTTTTGCCTGAGGAGTAACGACGTTTTAATTTTTCTGGAACTAGAAACGAATATTTTAGTTTTCTCGCTTAAATAGCACGATAAAATTAAATTGTATGAATATCCCTGAGTAACATTATTTGTTTATTAAATTTATTTAATAAGTTTGATTCTAGCATTTTTTCCTGAGGAGAAACGATGTTAAATTTTTCTAAAACTAAAAACGAATATTTTAGTTTTCTTACTTAAATATCACGATAAAATTAAATTGTAAGAATATCCCTGAGTAACTTTATTTGTTTATTAAATTTATTTAATAAGTTCGATTGTAGCATTTTTTCCTGACGAGTAACGATGTTTTTATTATTTTGGAACTAGAAACGAATATTTTATGTTTCTCGCTTAAATAACACGATAAAATTGAATTTTAAGAATATCCCAGAGTAACTTTATTTGTTTATTAAATTTATTTAATAAGTTTGATTCTAGCATTTTTTCCTGAGGAGAAACGATGTTTAAATTTTTCTGGAACTAAAAACGAATATTTTAGTTTTCTTGCTTAAATATCACGATAAAATTAAATTGTAAGAATATCCCTGAGTAACTTTATTTGTTTATTAAATTTATTTAATAAGTTTGATTCTAGCATTTTTTCCTGACGAGTAACCAAGTTTTTGGTATTTTGGAACTAGAAACGAATATTTTAGTTTTCTCTTTTAAATATCATGATAAAATTAAATTGTAAGAATATCCCTGAGTAACTTTATTTTCGTATTAAATTTATTTAATAAGTTTGATGCTAGCATTTTTTCCTGACGAGTAACGATGTTTTTATTATTTTGGAACTAGAAACGAATGTTTTAGTTTTCTCGCTTAAATATCACGATAAAATTAAATTGTAAGAATATCCCAGAGTAACTTTATTTGTTTATTAAATTTATTTAATAAGTTTGATTCTAGCATTTTTTCCTGACGAGTAACGATGTTTTAATTTTTCTGGACCTAGAAACGAATATTTTAGTTTTCTTGTTTAAATATCACGATAAAATTAAATTGTAAGAATATCCCTGAGAAACTTTATTTGTTTATTAAATTTATTTAATAAGTTCGATTCTAGAATTTTTTCCTGACGAGTAACGATGTTTTTATTATTTTGGACCTAGAAACAAATGTTTTAGTTTTCTCGCTTAAATATCATGATAAAATTAAATTTTAAGAATATCCCTGAGTAACTTTATTTTCGTATTAAATTTATTTAATAAGTTTGATTCTAGCATTTTTTCCTGACGAGTAACGATGTTATCATGATATTTAAGCGAGAAAACTAAAACATTCGTTTCTACTTCCAAAATAATAAAAACATCGTTACACTTCAGGAAAAAATGCTAGAATCAAACTTATTAAATAAATTTAATACGAAAATAAAGTTACTAAGGGATACTCTTACAATTTATTTTTATCATGATATTTAAGCGAGAAAACTAAAATATTCGTTTCTAGTTCCAAAATAATAAAAACTTCGTTACTCGCCAGGAAAAAATGCTAGAATCAAACTTATTAATTAAATTTAATACGAAAATAAAGTTACTCAGAGATATTCCTACAATTTAATTTTATCATGATATTTAAGCGAGAAAACTTAAATATTCGTTTCTTATTCCAAAATAATAAAAACATCGTTACTCGTCAGGAAAAAATTCTAGAATCGAACTTATTAAAAAAATCTAATAAACAAATAAAGTTACTCAGGGTTATTCTTACATTTTAATTTTATCATGATATTTAAGCAAGAAAACTAAAATATTCGTTTTTAGTTCCAATAATATTTAAACATCGTTTCTACTCAGGAAAAAATGCTAGAATGAAACTTATTAAACAAATTTAATAAACAAATAATGTTACTCAGGGATATTCTTACAATTTAATTTTATCGTGATATTTAAGCAAGAAAACTAAAATATTCGTTTTTAGTTCCAATAATATTTAAACATCGTTTCTACTCAGGAAAAAATGCTAGAATCAATCTTATTAAATAAATTTAATTAACAAATAATGTTACCCAGGGATATTCTTACAATTTAATTTTATCGTGATATTTAAGCAAGAAAACTAAAATATCGTTTTTAGTTCCAGAAAAATTTAAATATCGTTTCTCCTCAGGAAAAAATGCTAGAATCAAACTTATTAAATAAATTTAATACGAAAATAAAGTTACTCAGGGATATTCTTACAATTTAATTTTATCATGATATTTAAGCGAGAAAACTAAAACATTCGTTTCTAGGTCCAAAATAATAAAAACATCGTTACTCGTCAGGAAAAAACTCTAGAATCAAAATAATTAAATAAATTTAATAAACAAATAAAGTTTCTCAGGGATATTCTTACAATTTAATTTTATCGTGATATTTAAACAAGAAAACTAAAATATTCGTTTCTAGGTCCAGAAAAATTAAAACATCGTTACTCTTCAGGAAAAAATGCTAGAATCAAACTTATTAAATAAATTTAATAAACAAATAAAGTTACTCTGGGATATTCTTACAATTTAATTTTATCGTGATATTTAAGCGAGAAAACTAAAACATTCGTTTCTAGTTCCAAAATAATAAAAACATCGTTACTCGTCAGGAAAAAATGCTAGCATCAAACTTATTAAATAAATTTAATACGAAAATAAAGTTACTCAGGGATATTCTTACAATTTAATTTTATCATGATATTTAAAAGAGAAAACTAAGATATTCGTTTCTAGTTCCAAAATACCAAAAACTTGGTTACTCGTCAGGAAAAAATGCTAGAATCAAACTTATTAAATAAATTTAATAAACAAATAAAGTTACTCAGGGATATTCTTACAATTTAATTTTATCGTGATATTTAAGCAAGAAAACTAATATATTCGTTTTTAGTTCCAGAAAAATTTAAACATCGTTTCTCCTCAGGAAAAAATGCTAGAATCAAACTTATTAAATAAATTTAATAAACAAATAAAGTTACTCTGGGATATTCTTAAAATTCAATTTTATCGTGTTATTTAAGCGAGAAACCTAAAATATTCGTTTCTAGTTCCAAAATAATAAAAACATCGTTACTCGTCAGGAAAAAATGCTACAATCGAACTTATTAAATAAATTTAATAAACAAATAAAGTTACTCAGGGATATTCTTACAATTTAATTTTATCGTGATATTTAAGCAAGAAAACTAAAATATTCGTTTTTAGTTCTAGAAAAATTTAACATCGTTTCTCCTCAGGAAAAAATGCTAGAATCAAACTTATTAAATAAATTTAATAAACAAATAATGTTACTCAGGGATATTCTTACAATTTAATTTTATCTTGATATTTAAGCAAGAAAACTAAAATATCGTTTTTAGTTCCAGAAAAATTTAAATATCGTTTCTCCTCAGGACAAAATGCTAGAATCAAACTTATTAAATAAATTTAATAAACAAATTATGTTACTCAGGGATATTGTTACAATTTAATTTTATCGTGCTATTTAAGCGAGAAAACTAAAATATTCGTTTCTAGTTCCAGAAAAATTAAAACATCGTTACTCCTCAGGCAAAAATGCTAGAATCAAACTTCTTAATAAATTTAATAAACAAATAATGTTACTCACGGATATTCTTACAATTTAATTTTATCATGATATTTAAGCGAGAAAACTAAAACATTCATTTTTAGTTCCAAAATAATAAAAACATCGTTACTCGTCAGGAAAAAATGCTAGAATCAAACTTATTAAATAAATTTAATACGAAAATAAAGTTACTCAGGGATATTCCTACAATTTAATTTTATCATGATATTTAAGCGAGGAAACTAAAATATTCGTTTCTAGTTCCTAAATAATAAAAACATCGTTACTCGTCAGGAAAAAATTCTAGAATCGAACTTATTAAAAAATCTAATAAACAAATAAAGTTACTCAGGGATATTCTTACATTTTAATTTTATCGTGATATTTAAGCAAGAAAACTAAAATATTCGTTTTTAGTTCCAGAAAAATTTAAACATCGTTTCTCCTCAGGAAAAAATGCAAGAATCAAACTTATTAAATAAATTTAATAAACAAATAAAGTTACTCAGGGATATTCATACAATTTAATTTTATCGTGATATTTAAGCAAGAAAACTAAAATATTCGTTTCTAGGACCAGAAAAATTAAAACATCGTTACTCGTCAGGAAAAAATTCTAGAATCGAACTTATTAAATAAATTTAATAAACAAATAAAGTTTCTCAGGGATATTCTTACAATTTAATTTTATCGTGATATTTAAACAAGAAAACTAAAATATTCGTTTCTAGGACCAGAAAAATTAAAACATCGTTACTCGTCAGGAAAAAATGCTAGAATCAAACTTATTAAATAAATTTAATAAACAAATAAAGTTACTCTGGGATATTCTTACAATTTAATTTTATCGTGATATTTAAGCGAGAAAACTAAAATATTCGTTTTTAGTTCCAAAATAATAAAAACATCGTTACTCGTCAGGAAAAAATGCTAGCATCAAACTTATTAAATAAATTTAATACGAAAATAAAGTTACTCAGGGATATTCTTACAATTTAATTTTATCATGATATTTAAAAGAGAAAACTAAAATATTCGTTTCTAGTTCCAAAATATCAAAAACTTGGTTACTCGTCAGGCAAAAATGCTAGAATCAAACTTATTAATTAAATTTAATACGAAAATAAAGTTACTCAGAGATATTCCTACAATTTAATTTTATCATGATATTTAAGCGAGAAAACTTAAATATTCGTTTCTTATTCCAAAATAATAAAAACATCGTTACTCGTCAGGAAAAAATTCTAGAATCGAACTTATTAAAAAAATCTAATAAACAAATAAAGTTACTCAGGGTTATTCTTACATTTTAATTTTATCATGATATTTAAGCAAGAAAACTAAAATATTCGTTTTTAGTTCCAATAATATTTAAACATCGTTTCTACTCAGGAAAAAATGCTAGAATGAAACTTATTAAACAAATTTAATAAACAAATAATGTTACTCAGGGATATTCTTACAATTTAATTTTATCGTGATATTTAAGCAAGAAAACTAAAATATTCGTTTTTAGTTCCAATAATATTTAAACATCGTTTCTACTCAGGAAAAAATGCTAGAATCAATCTTATTAAATAAATTTAATTAACAAATAATGTTACCCAGGGATATTCTTACAATTTAATTTTATCGTGATATTTAAGCAAGAAAACTAAAATATTGTTTTTAGTTCCAGAAAAATTTAAATATCGTTTCTCCTCAGGAAAAAATGCTAGAATCAAACTTATTAAATAAATTTAATACGAAAATAAAGTTACTCAGGGATATTCTTACAATTTAATTTTATCATGATATTTAAGCGAGAAAACTAAAACATTCGTTTCTAGGTCCAAAATAATAAAAACATCGTTACTCGTCAGGAAAAAACTCTAGAATCAAAATAATTAAATAAATTTAATAAACAAATAAAGTTTCTCAGGGATATTCTTACAATTTAATTTTATCGTGATATTTAAACAAGAAAACTAAAATATTCGTTTCTAGGTCCAGAAAAATTAAAACATCGTTACTCTTCAGGAAAAAATGCTAGAATCAAACTTATTAAATAAATTTAATAAACAAATAAAGTTACTCTGGGATATTCTTACAATTTAATTTTATCGTGATATTTAAGCGAGAAAACTAAAACATTCGTTTCTAGTTCCAAAATAATAAAAACATCGTTACTCGTCAGGAAAAAATGCTAGCATCAAACTTATTAAATAAATTTAATACGAAAATAAAGTTACTCAGGGATATTCTTACAATTTAATTTTATCATGATATTTAAAAGAGAAAACTAAGATATTCGTTTCTAGTTCCAAAATACCAAAAACTTGGTTACTCGTCAGGAAAAAATGCTAGAATCAAACTTATTAAATAAATTTAATAAACAAATAAAGTTACTCAGGGATATTCTTACAATTTAATTTTATCGTGATATTTAAGCAAGAAAACTAATATATTCGTTTTTAGTTCCAGAAAAATTTAAACATCGTTTCTCCTCAGGAAAAAATGCTAGAATCAAACTTATTAAATAAATTTAATAAACAAATAAAGTTACTCTGGGATATTCTTAAAATTCAATTTTATCGTGTTATTTAAGCGAGAAACCTAAAATATTCGTTTCTAGTTCCAAAATAATAAAAACATCGTTACTCGTCAGGAAAAAATGCTACAATCGAACTTATTAAATAAATTTAATAAACAAATAAAGTTACTCAGGGATATTCTTACAATTTAATTTTATCGTGATATTTAAGCAAGAAAACTAAAATATTCGTTTTTAGTTCTAGAAAAATTTAACATCGTTTCTCCTCAGGAAAAAATGCTAGAATCAAACTTATTAAATAAATTTAATAAACAAATAATGTTACTCAGGGATATTCTTACAATTTAATTTTATCTTGATATTTAAGCAAGAAAACTAAAATATCGTTTTTAGTTCCAGAAAAATTTAAATATCGTTTCTCCTCAGGACAAAATGCTAGAATCAAACTTATTAAATAAATTTAATAAACAAATTATGTTACTCAGGGATATTGTTACAATTTAATTTTATCGTGCTATTTAAGCGAGAAAACTAAAATATTCGTTTCTAGTTCCAGAAAAATTAAAACATCGTTACTCCTCAGGCAAAAATGCTAGAATCAAACTTCTTAATAAATTTAATAAACAAATAATGTTACTCACGGATATTCTTACAATTTAATTTTATCATGATATTTAAGCGAGAAAACTAAAACATTCATTTTTAGTTCCAAAATAATAAAAACATCGTTACTCGTCAGGAAAAAATGCTAGAATCAAACTTATTAAATAAATTTAATACGAAAATAAAGTTACTCAGGGATATTCCTACAATTTAATTTTATCATGATATTTAAGCGAGGAAACTAAAATATTCGTTTCTAGTTCCTAAATAATAAAAACATCGTTACTCGTCAGGAAAAAATTCTAGAATCGAACTTATTAAAAAATCTAATAAACAAATAAAGTTACTCAGGGATATTCTTACATTTTAATTTTATCGTGATATTTAAGCAAGAAAACTAAAATATTCGTTTTTAGTTCCAGAAAAATTTAAACATCGTTTCTCCTCAGGAAAAAATGCAAGAATCAAACTTATTAAATAAATTTAATAAACAAATAAAGTTACTCAGGGATATTCATACAATTTAATTTTATCGTGATATTTAAGCAAGAAAACTAAAATATTCGTTTCTAGGACCAGAAAAATTAAAACATCGTTACTCGTCAGGAAAAAATTCTAGAATCGAACTTATTAAATAAATTTAATAAACAAATAAAGTTTCTCAGGGATATTCTTACAATTTAATTTTATCGTGATATTTAAACAAGAAAACTAAAATATTCGTTTCTAGGACCAGAAAAATTAAAACATCGTTACTCGTCAGGAAAAAATGCTAGAATCAAACTTATTAAATAAATTTAATAAACAAATAAAGTTACTCTGGGATATTCTTACAATTTAATTTTATCATGATATTTAAGCGAGAAAACTAAAACATTCGTTTCTAGTTCCAAAATAATAAAAACATCGTTACTCGTCAGGAAAAAATGCTAGCATCAAACTTATTAAATAAATTTAATAAACAAATAAAGTTACTCAGGGATATTCTTACAATTTAATTTTATCATGATATTTAAAAGAGAAAACTAAAATATTCGTTTCTAGTTCCAAAATATCAAAAACTTGGTTACTCGTCAGGCAAAAATGCTAGAATCAAACTTATTAATTAAATTTAATACGAAAATAAAGTTACTCAGAGATATTCCTACAATTTAATTTTATCATGATATTTAAGCGAGAAAACTTAAATATTCGTTTCTTATTCCAAAATAATAAAAACATCGTTACTCGTCAGGAAAAAATTCTAGAATCGAACTTATTAAAAAAATCTAATAAACAAATAAAGTTACTCAGGGTTATTCTTACATTTTAATTTTATCATGATATTTAAGCAAGAAAACTAAAATATTCGTTTTTAGTTCCAATAATATTTAAACATCGTTTCTACTCAGGAAAAAATGCTAGAATGAAACTTATTAAACAAATTTAATAAACAAATAAAGTTACTCAGGGATATTCTTACAATTTAATTTTATCGTGATATTTAAGCAAGAAAACTAAAATATTCGTTTTTAGTTCCAATAATATTTAAACATCGTTTCTACTCAGGAAAAAATGCTAGAATCAATCTTATTAAATAAATTTAATTAACAAATAATGTTACCCAGGGATATTCTTACAATTTAATTTTATCGTGATATTTAAGCAAGAAAACTAAAATATTGTTTTTAGTTCCAGAAAAATTTAAACATCGTTTCTCCTCAGGAAAAAATGCTAGAATCAAACTTATTAAATAAATTTAATACGAAAATAAAGTTACTCAGGGATATTCTTACAATTTAATTTTATCATGATATTTAAGCGAGAAAACTAAAACATTCGTTTCTAGGTCCAAAATAATAAAAACATCGTTACTCGTCAGGAAAAAACTCTAGAATCAAAATAATTAAATAAATTTAATAAACAAATAAAGTTTCTCAGGGATATTCTTACAATTTAATTTTATCGTGATATTTAAACAAGAAAACTAAAATATTCGTTTCTAGGTCCAGAAAAATTAAAACATCGTTACTCTTCAGGAAAAAATGCTAGAATCAAACTTATTAAATAAATTTAATAAACAAATAAAGTTACTCTGGGATATTCTTACAATTTAATTTTATCGTGATATTTAAGCGAGAAAACTAAAACATTCGTTTCTAGTTCCAAAATAATAAAAACATCGTTACTCGTCAGGAAAAAATGCTAGCATCAAACTTATTAAATAAATTTAATACGAAAATAAAGTTACTCAGGGATATTCTTACAATTTAATTTTATCATGATATTTAAAAGAGAAAACTAAGATATTCGTTTCTAGTTCCAAAATACCAAAAACTTGGTTACTCGTCAGGAAAAAATGCTAGAATCAAACTTATTAAATAAATTTAATAAACAAATAAAGTTACTCAGGGATATTCTTACAATTTAATTTTATCGTGATATTTAAGCAAGAAAACTAATATATTCGTTTTTAGTTCCAGAAAAATTTAAACATCGTTTCTCCTCAGGAAAAAATGCTAGAATCAAACTTATTAAATAAATTTAATAAACAAATAAAGTTACTCTGGGATATTCTTAAAATTCAATTTTATCGTGTTATTTAAGCGAGAAACCTAAAATATTCGTTTCTAGTTCCAAAATAATAAAAACATCGTTACTCGTCAGGAAAAAATGCTACAATCGAACTTATTAAATAAATTTAATAAACAAATAAAGTTACTCAGGGATATTCTTACAATTTAATTTTATCGTGATATTTAAGCAAGAAAACTAAAATATTCGTTTTTAGTTCTAGAAAAATTTAACATCGTTTCTCCTCAGGAAAAAATGCTAGAATCAAACTTATTAAATAAATTTAATAAACAAATAATGTTACTCAGGGATATTCTTACAATTTAATTTTATCTTGATATTTAAGCAAGAAAACTAAAATATCGTTTTTAGTTCCAGAAAAATTTAAATATCGTTTCTCCTCAGGACAAAATGCTAGAATCAAACTTATTAAATAAATTTAATAAACAAATTATGTTACTCAGGGATATTGTTACAATTTAATTTTATCGTGCTATTTAAGCGAGAAAACTAAAATATTCGTTTCTAGTTCCAGAAAAATTAAAACATCGTTACTCCTCAGGCAAAAATGCTAGAATCAAACTTCTTAATAAATTTAATAAACAAATAATGTTACTCACGGATATTCTTACAATTTAATTTTATCATGATATTTAAGCGAGAAAACTAAAACATTCATTTTTAGTTCCAAAATAATAAAAACATCGTTACTCGTCAGGAAAAAATGCTAGAATCAAACTTATTAAATAAATTTAATACGAAAATAAAGTTACTCAGGGATATTCCTACAATTTAATTTTATCATGATATTTAAGCGAGGAAACTAAAATATTCGTTTCTAGTTCCTAAATAATAAAAACATCGTTACTCGTCAGGAAAAAATTCTAGAATCGAACTTATTAAAAAATCTAATAAACAAATAAAGTTACTCAGGGATATTCTTACATTTTAATTTTATCGTGATATTTAAGCAAGAAAACTAAAATATTCGTTTTTAGTTCCAGAAAAATTTAAACATCGTTTCTCCTCAGGAAAAAATGCAAGAATCAAACTTATTAAATAAATTTAATAAACAAATAAAGTTACTCAGGGATATTCATACAATTTAATTTTATCGTGATATTTAAGCAAGAAAACTAAAATATTCGTTTCTAGGACCAGAAAAATTAAAACATCGTTACTCGTCAGGAAAAAATTCTAGAATCGAACTTATTAAATAAATTTAATAAACAAATAAAGTTTCTCAGGGATATTCTTACAATTTAATTTTATCGTGATATTTAAACAAGAAAACTAAAATATTCGTTTCTAGGACCAGAAAAATTAAAACATCGTTACTCGTCAGGAAAAAATGCTAGAATCAAACTTATTAAATAAATTTAATAAACAAATAAAGTTACTCTGGGATATTCTTACAATTTAATTTTATCGTGATATTTAAGCGAGAAAACTAAAACATTCGTTTCTAGTTCCAAAATAATAAAAACATCGTTACTCGTCAGGAAAAAATGCTAGCATCAAACTTATTAAATAAATTTAATACGAAAATAAAGTTACTCAGGGATATTCTTACAATTTAATTTTATCATGATATTTAAAAGAGAAAACTAAAATATTCGTTTCTAGTTCCAAAATATCAAAAACTTGGTTACTCGTCAGGCAAAAATGCTAGAATCAAACTTATTAAATAAATTTAATAAACAAATAAAGTTACTCAGGGATATTCTTACAATTTAATTTTATCGTGATATTTAAGCAAGAAAACTAAAATATTCGTTTTTAGTTCCAGAAAAATTTAAACATCGTTTCTCCTCAGGAAAAAATGCTAGAATCAAACTTATTAATTAAATTTAATAAACAAATAAAGTTACTCTGGGATATTCTTAAAATTCAATTTTATCATGATATTTAAGCGAGAAAACTAAAACATTCGTTTCTAGGTCCAAAATAATAAAAACATCGTTACTCGTCAGGAAAAAATTCTAGAATCGAACTTATTAAATAAATTTAATAAACAAATAAAGTTTCTCAGGGATATTCTTACAATTTAATTTTATAGTGATATTTAAACAAGAAAACTAAAATATTCGTTTCTAGGTCCAGAAAAATTAAAACATCGTTACTCGTCAGGAAAAAATGCTAGAATCAAACTTATTAAATTAATTTAATAAACAAATAAAGTTACTCTGGGATATTCTTACAATTTAATTTTATCGTGATATTTAAGCGAGAAAATTAAAACATTCGTTTCTAGTTCCAAAATAATAAAAACATCGTTACTCGTCAGGAAAAAATGCTAGCATCAAACTTATTAAATAAATTTAATACGAAAATAAAGTTACTCAGGGATATTCTTACAATTTAATTTTATCATGATATTTAAAAGAGAAAACTAAAATATTTGTTTCTAGTTCCAAAATACCAAAAACTTGGTTACTCTTCAGGAAAAAATGCTAGAATCAAACTTATTAAATAAATTTAATAAACAAATAAAGTTACTCAGGGATATTCTTACAATTTAATTTTATCGTGATATTTAAGCAAGAAAACTAAAATATTCGTTTTTAGTTCCAGAAAAATTTAAACATCGTTTCTCCTCAGGAAAAAATGCTAGAATCAAACTTATTAAATAAATTTAATACGAAAATAAAGTTACTTAGGGATATTCTTACAATTTAATTTTATCATGATATTTAAGCGAGAAAACTAAAACATTCGTTTCTAGGTCCAAAATAATAAAAACATCGTTACTCGTCTGGAAAAAATTCTAGAATCGAACTTATTATATAAATTTAATAAACAAATAAAGTTTCTCAGGGATATTCTTACAATTTAATTTTATCGTGATATTTAAACAAGAAAACTAAAATATTCGTTTCTAGGTCCAGAAAAATTAAAACATCGTTACTCTTCAGGAAAAAATGCTAGAATCAAACTTATTAAATAAATTTAATAAACAAATAAAGTTACTCTGGGATATTCTTACAATTTAATTTTATCGTGATATTTAAGCGAGAAAACTAAAACATTCGTTTCTAGTTCCAAAATAATAAAAACATCGTTACTCGTCAGGAAAAAATGCTAGAATCAAACTTATTAAATAAATTTAATACGAAAATAAAGTTACTCAGGGATATTCCTACAATTTAATTTTATCATGATATTTAAGCGAGGAAACTAAAATATTCGTTTCTAGTTCCTAAATAATAAAAACAACGTTACTCGTCAGGAAAAAATTCTAGAATCGAACTTATTAAATAAATTTAATAAACAAATAAAGTTTCTCAGGGATATTCTTACAATTTAATTTTATAGTGATATTTAAACAAGAAAACTAAAATATTCGTTTCTAGGTCCAGAAAAATTAAAACATCGTTACTCGTCAGGAAAAAATGCTAGAATCAAACTTATTAAATAAATTTAATAAACAAATAAAGTTACTCTGGGATATTCTTACAATTTAATTTTATCGTGATATTTAAGCGAGAAAATTAAAACATTCGTTTCTAGTTCCAAAATAATAAAAACATCGTTACTCGTCAGAAAAAATGCTAGCATCAAACTTATTAAATAAATTTAATACGAAAATAAAGTTACTCAGGGATATTCTTACAATTTAATTTTATCATGATATTTAAAAGAGAAAACTAAAATATTCGTTTCTAGTTCCAAAATACCAAAAACTTGGTTACTCGTCAGGAAAAAATGCTAGAATCAAACTTATTAAATAAATTTAATAAACAAATAAAGTTACTCAGGGATATTCTTACAATTTAATTTTATCGTGATATTTAAGCAAGAAAACTAAAATATTCGTTTTTAGTTCCAGAAAAATTTAAACATCGTTTCTCCTCAGGAAAAAATGCTAGAATCAAACTTAATAAATAAATTTAATACGAAAATAAAGTTACTCAGGGATATTCTTACAATTTAATTTTATCATGATATTTAAGCGAGAAAACTAAAACATTCGTTTCTAGGTCCAAAATAATAAAAACATCGTTACTCGTCAGGAAAAAATTCTAGAATCGAACTTATTAAATAAATTTAATAAACAAATAAAGTTTCTCAGGGATATTCTTACAATTTAATTTTATCGTGATATTTAAACAAGAAAACTAAAATATTCGTTTCTAGGTCCAGAAAAATTAAAACATCGTTACTCTTCAGGAAAAAATGCTAGAATCAAACTTATTAAATAAATTTAATAAACAAATAAAGTTACTTTGGGATATTCTTACAATTTAATTTTATCGTGATATTTAAGCGAGAAAACTAAAACATTCGTTTCTAGTTCCAAAATAATAAAAACATCGTTACTCGTCAGGAAAAAATGCTAGCATCAAACTTATTAAATAAATTTAATACGAAAATAAAGTTACTCAGGGATATTCTTACAATTTAATTTTATCGTGATATTTAAAAGAGAAAACTAAAATATTCGTTTCTAGTTCCAAAATACCAAAAACTTGGTTACTCGTCAGGAAAAAATGCTAGAATCAAACTTATTAAATAAATTTAATAAACAAATAAAGTTACTCAGGGATATTCTTACAATTTAATTTTATCGTGATATTTAAGCAAGAAAACTAAAATATTCGTTTTTAGTTCCAGAAAAATTTAAACATCGTTTCTCCTCAGGAAAAAATGCTAGAATCAAACTTATTAAATAAATTTAATAAACAAATAAAGTTACTCTGGGATATTCTTAAAATTCAATTTTATCGTGTTATTTAAGCGAGAAACCTAAAATATTCGTTTCTAGTTCCAAAATAATAAAAACATCGTTACTCGTCAGGAAAAAATGCTACAATCGAACTTATTAAATAAATTTAATAAACAAATAAAGTTACTCAGGGATATTCTTACAATTTAATTTTATCGTGATATTTAAGCAAGAAAACTAAAATATTCGTTTTTAGTTCTAGAAAAATTTAACATCGTTTCTCCTCAGGAAAAAATGCTAGAATCAAACTTATTAAATAAATTTAATAAACAAATAATGTTACTCAGGGATATTCTTACAATTTAATTTTATCTTGATAATTAAGCAAGAAAACTAAAATATCGTTTTTAGTTCCAGAAAAATTTAAATATCGTTTCTCCTCAGGACAAAATGCTAGAATCAAACTTATTAAATAAATTTAATAAACAAATTAGGTTACTCAGGGATATTGTTACAATTTAATTTTATCGTGCTATTTAAGCGAGAAAACTAAAATATTCGTTTCTAGTTCCAGAAAAATTAAAACATCGTTACTCCTCAGGCAAAAATGCTAGAATCGAACTTCTTAATAAATTTAATAAACAAATAATGTTACTCACGGATATTCTTACAATTTAATTTTATCATGATATTTAAGCGAGAAAAATAAAACATTCATTTTTAGTTCCAAAATAATAAAAACATCGTTACTCGTCAGGAAAAAATGCTAGAATCAAACTTATTAAATAAATTTAATACGAAAATAAAGTTACTCAGGGATATTCCTACAATTTAATTTTATCATGATATTTAAGCGAGGAAACTAAAATATTCGTTTCTAGTTCCTAAATAATAAAAACATCGTTACTCGTCAGGAAAAAATTCTAGAATCGAACTTATTAAATAAATTTAATAAACAAATAAAGTTTCTCAGGGATATTCTTACAATTTAATTTTATAGTGATATTTAAACAAGAAAACTAAAATATTCGTTTCTAGGTCCAGAAAAATTAAAACATCGTTACTCGTCAGGAAAAATGCTAGAATCAAACTTATTAAATAAATTTAATAAACAAATAAAGTTACTCTGGGATATTCTTACAATTTAATTTTATCGTGATATTTAAGCGAGAAAATTAAAACATTCGTTTCTAGTTCCAAAATAATAAAAACATCGTTACTCGTCAGAAAAAATGCTAGCATCAAACTTATGAAATAAATTTAATACGAAAATAAAGTTACTCAGGGATATTCTTACAATTTAATTTTATCATGATATTTAAAAGAGAAAACTAAAATATTCGTTTCTAGTTCCAAAATACCAAAAACTTGGTTACTCGTCAGGAAAAAATGCTAGAATCAAACTTATTAAATAAATTTAATAAACAAATAAAGTTACTCAGGGATATTCTTACAATTTAATTTTATCGTGATATTTAAGCAAGAAAACTAAAATATTCGTTTTTAGTTCCAGAAAAATTTAAACATCGTTTCTCCTCAGGAAAAAATGCTAGAATCAAACTTATTAAATAAATTTAATACGAAAATAAAGTTACTCAGGGATATACTTACAATTTAATTTTATCATGATATTTAAGCGAGAAAACTAAAACATTCGTTTCTAGGTCCAAAATAATAAAAACATCGTTACTCGTCAGGAAAAAATTCTAGAATCGAACTTATTAAATAAATTTAATAAACAAATAAAGTTTCTCAGGGATATTCTTACAATTTAATTTTATCGTGATATTTAAACAAGAAAACTAAAATATTCGTTTCTAGGTCCAGAAAAATTAAAACATCGTTACTCTTCAGGAAAAAATGCTAGAATCAAACTTATTAAATAAATTTAATAAACAAATAAAGTTACTCTGGGATATTCTTACAATTTAATTTTATCGTGATATTTAAGCGAGAAAACTAAAACATTCGTTTCTAGTTCCAAATAATAAAAACATCGTTACTCGTCAGGAAAAAATGCTAGAATCAAACTTATTAAATAAATTTAATACGAAAATAAAGTTACTCAGGGATATTCCTACAATTTAATTTTATCATGATATTTAAGCGAGGAAACTAAAATATTCGTTTCTAGTTCCTAAATAATAAAAACATCGTTACTCGTCAGGAAAAAATTCTAGAATCGAACTTATTAAATAAATTTAATAAACAAATAAAGTTTCTCAGGGATATTCTTACAATTTAATTTTATAGTGATATTTAAACAAGAAAACTAAAATATTCGTTTCTAGGTCCAGAAAAATTAAAACATCGTTACTCGTCAGGAAAAAATGCTAGAATCAAACTTATTAAATAAATTTAATAAACAAATAAAGTTACTCTGGGATATTCTTACAATTTAATTTTATCGTGATATTTAAGCGAGAAAATTAAAACATTCGTTTCTAGTTCCAAAATAATAAAAACATCGTTACTCGTCAGGAAAAAATGCTAGCATCAAACTTATTAAATAAATTTAATACGAAAATAAAGTTACTCAGGGATATTCTTACAATTTAATTTTATCATGATATTTAAAAGAGAAAACTAAAATATTCGTTTCTAGTTCCAAAATAATAAAAACTTCGTTACTCGCCAGGAAAAAATGCTAGAATCAAACTTATTAATTAAATTTAATACGAAAATAAAGTTACTCAGAGATATTCTTACAATTTAATTTTATCATGATATTTAAGCGAGAAAACTTAAATATTCGTTTCTTATTCCAAAATAATAAAAACATCGTTACTCGTCAGGAA
The DNA here is from genome assembly GCA_911728475.2 of Pterostichus madidus. Taxonomy (NCBI): domain Eukaryota; kingdom Metazoa; phylum Arthropoda; class Insecta; order Coleoptera; family Carabidae; genus Pterostichus; species Pterostichus madidus. Next base: position 22,054,081 of record OU452304.1, on the reverse strand, counting down.
AAAATTCTAGAATCGAACTTATTAAAAAAATCTAATAAACAAATAAAGTTACTCAGGGTTATTCTTACATTTTAATTTTATCATGATATTTAAGCAAGAAAACTAAAATATTCGTTTTTAGTTCCAATAATATTTAAACATCGTTTCTACTCAGGAAAAAATGCTAGAATGAAACTTATTAAACAAATTTAATAAACAAATAAAGTTACTCAGGGAAATTCTTACAATTTAAATTTATCGTGATTTTTAAGCGAAAAACTAAAATATTCGCTTCTAGTTCCAAAATAATAAAAACATCGTTACTCGTCAGGAAATAATGCTAGAATCAAACTTATTAAATAAATTTAATACACAAATAAAGTTACTCAGGGATATTCTTACAATTTAATTTTATCGTGATATTTAAGCAAGAAAACTAAAATATTCGTTTTTAGTTCCAGAAAAATTTAAACATCGTTTCTCTTCAGGAAAAAATGCTAAAATCAAACTTATTAAATAAATTTAATAAACAAATAATGTTACTCAGGGATATTCTTACAATTTAATTTTATCGTGATATTTAAGCAAGAAAACTAAAATATTCGTTTTTAGTTCCAATAATATTTAAACATCGTTTCTACTCAGGAAAAAATGCTAGAATCAATCTTATTAAATAAATTTAATTAACAAATAATGTTACCCAGGGATATTCTTACAATTTAATTTTATCGTGATATTTAAGCAAGAAAACTAAAATATTGTTTTTAGTTCCAGAAAAATTTAAACATCGTTACTCGTCAGGAAAAAATGCTAGAATCAAACTTATTAATTAAATTTAATACGCAAATAAAGTTACTCAGGGATATTCTTACAATTTAATTTTATCATGATATTTAAGCGAGAAAACTAAAATATTCGTTTCTAGTTCCAAAATAATAAAAACTTCGTTACTCGTCAGGAAAAAATGCTAGAATCAAACTTATTAAATAAATTTAATACGAAAATAAAGTTACTCAGGGATATTCTTACAATTTAATTTTATCATGATATTTAAGCGAGAAAACTAAAACATTCGTTTCTAGGTCCAAAATAATAAAAACATCGTTACTCGTCAGGAAAAAATTCTAGAATCGAACTTATTAAATAAATTTAATAAACAAATAAAGTTTCTCAGGGATATTCTTACAATTTAATTTTATCGTGATATTTAAACAAGAAAACTAAAATATTCGTTTCTAGGTCCAGAAAAATTAAAACATCGTTACTCTTCAGGAAAAAATGCTAGAATCAAACTTATTAAATAAATTTAATAAACAAATAAAGTTACTCTGGGATATTCTTACAATTTAATTTTATCGTGATATTTAAGCGAGAAAACTAAAACATTCGTTTCTAGTTCCAAAATAATAAAAACATCGTTACTCGTCAGGAAAAAATGCTAGCATCAAACTTATTAAATAAATTTAATACGAAAATAAAGTTACTCAGGGATATTCTTACAATTTAATTTTATCATGATATTTGAAAGAGAAAACTAAAATATTCGTTTCTAGTTCCAAAATACCAAAAACTTGGTTACTCGTCAGGAAAAAATGCTAGAATCAAACTTATTAAATAAATTTAATAAACAAATAAAGTTACTCAGGGATATTCTTACAATTTAATTTTATCGTGATATTTAAGCAAGAAAACTAAAATATTCGTTTTTAGTTCCAGAAAAATTTAAACATCGTTTCTCCTCAGGAAAAAATGCTAGAATCAAACTTATTAAATAAATTTAATAAACAAATAAAGTTACTCTGGGATATTCTTAAAATTCAATTTTATCGTGTTATTTAAGCGAGAAACCTAAAATATTCGTTTCTAGTTCCAAAATAATAAAAACATCGTTACTCGTCAGGAAAAAATGCTACAATCGAACTTATTAAATAAATTTAATAAACAAATAAAGTTACTCAGGGATATTCTTACAATTTAATTTTATCGTGATATTTAAGCAAGAAAACTAAAATATTCGTTTTTAGTTCTAGAAAAATTTAACATCGTTTCTCCTCAGGAAAAAATGCTAGAATCAAACTTATTAAATAAATTTAATAAACAAATAAAGTTACTCAGGGATATTCTTACAATTTAATTTTATCTTGATATTTAAGCAAGAAAACTAAAATATCGTTTTTAGTTCCAGAAAAATTTAAATATCGTTTCTCCTCAGGACAAAATGCTAGAATCAAACTTATTAAATAAATTTAATAAACAAATTATGTTACTCAGGGATATTGTTACAATTTAATTTTATCGTGCTATTTAAGCGAGAAAACTAAAATATTCGTTTCTAGTTCCAGAAAAATTAAAACATCGTTACTCCTCAGGCAAAAATGCTAGAATCAAACTTCTTAATAAATTTAATAAACAAATAATGTTACTCACGGATATTCTTACAATTTAATTTTATCATGATATTTAAGCGAGAAAACTAAAACATTCATTTTTAGTTCCAAAATAATAAAAACATCGTTACTCGTCAGGAAAAAATGCTAGAATCAAACTTATTAAATAAATTTAATACGAAAATAAAGTTACTCAGGGATATTCCTACAATTTAATTTTATCATGATATTTAAGCGAGGAAACTAAAATATTCGTTTCTAGTTCCTAAATAATAAAAACATCGTTACTCGTCAGGAAAAAATTCTAGAATCGAACTTATTAAAAAATCTAATAAACAAATAAAGTTACTCAGGGATATTCTTACATTTTAATTTTATCGTGATATTTAAGCAAGAAAACTAAAATATTCGTTTTTAGTTCCAGAAAAATTTAAACATCGTTTCTCCTCAGGAAAAAATGCAAGAATCAAACTTATTAAATAAATTTAATAAACAAATAAAGTTACTCAGGGATATTCATACAATTTAATTTTATCGTGATATTTAAGCAAGAAAACTAAAATATTCGTTTCTAGGTCCAGAAAAATTAAAACATCGTTACTCGTCAGGAAAAAATTCTAGAATCGAACTTATTAAATAAATTTAATAAACAAATAAAGTTTCTCAGGGATATTCTTACAATTTAATTTTATCGTGATATTTAAACAAGAGAACTAAAATATTCGTTTCTAGGACCAGAAAAATTAAAACATCGTTACTCGTCAGGAAAAAATGCTAGAATCAAACTTATTAAATAAATTTAATAAACAAATAAAGTTACTCTGGGATATTCTTACAATTTAATTTTATCGTGATATTTAAGCGAGAAAACTAAAACATTCGTTTCTAGTTCCAAAATAATAAAAACATCGTTACTCGTCAGGAAAAAATGCTAGCATCAAACTTATTAAATAAATTTAATACGAAAATAAAGTTACTCAGGGATATTCTTACAATTTAATTTTATCATGATATTTAAAAGAGAAAACTAAAATATTCGTTTCTAGTTCCAAAATACCAAAAACTTGGTTACTCGTCAGGCAAAAATGCTAGAATCAAACTTATTAAATAAATTTAATAAACAAATAAAGTTACTCAGGGATATTCTTACAATTTAATTTTATCGTGATATTTAAGCAAGAAAACTAAAATATTCGTTTTTAGTTCCAGAAAAATTTAAACATCGTTTCTCCTCAGGAAAAAATGCTAGAATCAAACTTATTAATTAAATTTAATAAACAAATAAAGTTACTCTGGGATATTCTTAAAATTCAATTTTATCATGATATTTAAACGAGAAAACTAAAACATTCGTTTCTAGGTCCAAAATAATAAAAACATCGTTACTCGTCAGGAAAAAATTCTAGAATCGAACTTATTAAATAAATTTAATAAACAAATAAAGTTTCTCAGGGATATTCTTACAATTTAATTTTATAGTGATATTTAAACAAGAAAACTAAAATATTCGTTCCTAGGTCCAGAAAAATTAAAACATCGTTACTCGTCAGGAAAAAATGCTAGAATCAAACTTATTAAATAAATTTAATAAACAAATAAAGTTACTCTGGGATATTCTTACAATTTAATTTTATCGTGATATTTAAGCGAGAAAATTAAAACATTCGTTTCTAGTTCCAAAATAATAAAAACATCGTTACTCGTCAGGAAAAAATGCTAGCATCAAACTTATTAAATAAATTTAATACGAAAATAAAGTTACTCAGGGATATTCTTACAATTTAATTTTATCATGATATTTAAAAGAGAAAACTAAAATATTCGTTTCTAGTTCCAAAATACCAAAAACTTGGTTACTCTTCAGGAAAAAATGCTAGAATCAAACTTATTAAATAAATTTAATAAACAAATAAAGTTACTCAGGGATATTCTTACAATTTAATTTTATCGTGATATTTAAGCAAGAAAACTAAAATATTCGTTTTTAGTTCCAGAAAAATTTAAACATCGTTTCTCCTCAGGAAAAAATGCTAGAATCAAACTTATTAATTAAATTTAATACGAAAATAAAGTTACTTAGGGATATTCTTACAGTTTAATTTTATCATGATATTTAAGCGAGAAAACTAAAACATTCGTTTCTAGGTCCAAAATAATAAAAACATCGTTACTCGTCTGGAAAAAATTCTAGAATCGAACTTATTAAATAAATTTAATAAACAAATAAAGTTTCTCAGGGATATTCTTACAATTTAATTTTATCGTGATATTTAAACAAGAAAACTAAAATATTCGTTTCTAGGTCCAGAAAAATTAAAACATCGTTACTCTTCAGGAAAAAATGCTAGAATCAAACTTATTAAATAAATTTAATAAAAAAATAAAGTTACTCTGGGATATTCTTACAATTTAATTTTATCGTGATATTTAAGCGAGAAAACTAAAACATTCGTTTCTAGTTCCAAAATAATAAAAACATCGTTACTCGTCAGGAAAAAATGCTAGCATCAAACTTTTTAAATAAATTTAATACGAAAATAAAGTTACTCAGGGATATTCTTACAATTTAATTTTATCGTGATATTTAAAAGAGAAAACTAAAATATTCGTTTCTAGTTCCAAAATACCAAAAACTTGGTTACTCGTCAGGAAAAAATGCTAGAATCAAACTTATTAAATAAATTTAATAAACAAATAAAGTTACTCAGGGATATTCTTACAATTTAATTTTATCGTGATATTTAAGCAAGAAAACTAAAATATTCGTTTTTAGTTCCAGAAAAATTTAAACATCGCTTCTCCTCAGGAAAAAATGCTAGAATCAAACTTATTAAATAAATTTAATAAACAAATAAAGTTACTCTGGGATATTCTTCAAATTCAATTTTATCGTGTTATTTAAGCGAGAAACCTAAAATATTCGTTTCTAGTTCCAAAATAATAAAAACATCGTTACTCGTCAGGAAAAAATGCTACAATCGAACTTATTAAATAAATTTAATACGAAAATAAAGTTACTCAGGGATATTCTTACAATTTAATTTTAACATGATATTTAAAAGAGAAAACTAAAATATTCGTTTCTAGTTCCAAAATACCAAAAACTTGGTTACTCGTCAGGCAAAAATGCTAGAATCAAACTTATTAAATAAATTTAATAAACAAATAAAGTTACTCAGGGATATTCTTACAATTTAATTTTATCGTGATATTTAAGCAAGAAAACTAAAATATTCGTTTTTAGTTCCAGAAAAATTTAAACATCGTTTCTCCTCAGGAAAAAATGCTAGAATCAAACTTATTAATTAAATTTAATAAACAAATAAAGTTACTCTGGGATATTCTTAAAATTCAATTTTATCATGATATTTAAGCGAGAAAACTAAAACATTCGTTTCTAGGTCCAAAATAATAAAAACATCGTTACTCGTCAGGAAAAAATTCTAGAATCGAACTTATTAAATAAATTTAATAAACAAATAAAGTTTCTCAGGGATATTCTTACAATTTAATTTTATAGTGATATTTAAACAAGAAAACTAAAATATTCGTTTCTAGGTCCAGAAAAATTAAAACATCGTTACTCGTCAGGAAAAAATGCTAGAATCAAACTTATTAAATAAATTTAATAAACAAATAAAGTTACTCTGGGATATTCTTACAATTTAATTTTATCGTGATATTTAAGCGAGAAAACTAAAACATTCGTTTCTAGGTCCAAAATAATAAAAACATCGTTACTCGTCAGGAAAAAATTCTAGAATCGAACTTATTAAATAAATTTAATAAACAAATAAAGTTTCTCAGGGATATTCTTACAATTTAATTTTATAGTGATATTTAAACAAGAAAACTAAAATATTCGTTTCTAGGTCCAGAAAAATTAAAACATCGTTACTCGTCAGGAAAAAATGCTAGAATCAAACTTATTAAATAAATTTAATAAACAAATAAAGTTACTCAGGGATATTCTTACAATTTAATTTTATCGTGATATTTAAGCAAGAAAACTAAAATATTCGTTTTTAGTTCCAGAAAAATTTAAACATCGTTTCTCCTCAGGAAAAAATGCTAGAATCAAACTTATTAATTAAATTTAATACGAAAATAAAGTTACTTAGGGATATTCTTACAATTTAATTTTATCATGATATTTAAGCGAGAAAACTAAAACATTCGTTTCTAGGTCCAAAATAATAAAAACATCGTTACTCGTCTGGAAAAAATTCTAGAATCGAACTTATTAAATAAATTTAATAAACAAATAAAGTTTCTCAGGGATATTCTTACAATTTAATTTTATCGTGATATTTAAACAAGAAAACTAAAATATTCGTTTCTAGGTCCAGAAAAATTAAAACATCGTTACTCTTCAGGAAAAAATGCTAGAATCAAACTTATTAAATAAATTTAATAAACAAATAAAGTTACTCTGGGATATTCTTACAATTTAATTTTATCGTGATATTTAAGCGAGAAAACTAAAACATTCGTTTCTAGTTCCAAAATAATAAAAACATCGTTACTCGTCAGGAAAAAATGCTAGCATCAAACTTTTTAAATAAATTTAATACGAAAATAAAGTTACTCAGGGATATTCTTACAATTTAATTTTATCGTGATATTTAAAAGAGAAAACTAAAATATTCGTTTCTAGTTCCAAAATACCAAAAACTTGGTTACTCGTCAGGAAAAAATGCTAGAATCAAACTTATTAAATAAATTTAATAAACAAATAAAGTTACTCAGGGATATTCTTACAATTTAATTTTATCGTGATATTTAAGCAAGAAAACTAAAATATTCGTTTTTAGTTCCAGAAAAATTTAAACATCGCTTCTCCTCAGGAAAAAATGCTAGAATCAAACTTATTAAATAAATTTAATAAACAAATAAAGTTACTCTGGGATATTCTTCAAATTCAATTTTATCGTGTTATTTAAGCGAGAAACCTAAAATATTCGTTTCTAGTTCCAAAATAATAAAAACATCGTTACTCGTCAGGAAAAAATGCTACAATCGAACTTATTAAATAAATTTAATAAACAAATAAAGTTACTCAGGGATATTCTTAAAATTTAATTTTATCCTGATATTTAAGCAAGAAAACTAAAATATTCTTTTTTAGTCCTAAAAAAATTTAACATCGTTTCTCCTCAGGAAAAAATGCTAGAATCAAACTTATTAAATAAATTTAATAAACAAATAATGTTACTCAGGGATATTCTTACAATTTAATTTTATCTTGATATTTAAGCAAGAAAACTAAAATATCGTTTTTAGTTCCAGAAAAATTTAAATATCGTTTCTCCTCAGGACAAAATGCTAGAGTCAAACTTATTAAATAAATTTAATAAACAAATTAGGTTACTCAGGGATATTGTTACAATTTAATTTTATCGTGCTATTTAAGCGAGAAAACTAAAATATTCGTTTCTAGTTCCAGAAAAATTAAAACATCGTTACTCCTCAGGCAAAAATGCTAGAATCGAACTTCTTAATAAATTTAATAAACAAATAATGTTACTCACGGATATTCTTACAATTTAATTTTATCATGATATTTAAGAGAGAAAAATAAAACATTCATTTTTAGTTCCAAAATAATAAAAACATCGTTACTCGTCAGGAAAAAATGCTAGAATCAAACTTATTAAATAAATTTAATACGAAAATAAAGTTACTCAGGGATATTCCTACAATTTAATTTTATCATGATATTTAAGCGAGGAAACTAAAATATTCGTTTCTAGTTCCTAAATAATAAAAACATCGTTACTCGTCAGGAAAAAATTCTAGAATCGAACTTATTAAATAAATTTAATAAGCAAATAAAGTTTCTCAGGGATATTCTTACAATTTAATTTTATAGTGATATTTAAACAAGAAAACTAAAATATTCGTTTCTAGGTCCAGAAAAATTAAAACATCGTTACTCGTCAGGAAAAAATGCTAGAATCAAACTTATTAAATAAATTTAATAAACAAATAAAGTTACTCTGGGATATTCTTACAATTTAATTTTATCGCGATATTTAAGCGAGAAAATTAAAACATTCGTTTCTAGTTCCAAAATAATAAAAACATCGTTACTCGTCAGAAAAAATGCTAGCATCAAACTTATTAAATAAATTTAATACGAAAATAAAGTTACTCAGGGATATTCTTACAATTTAATTTTATCATGATATTTAAAAGAGAAAACTAAAATATTCGTTTCTAGTTCCAAAATACCAAAAACTTGGTTACTCGTCAGGAAAAAATGCTAGAATCGAACTTATTAAATAAATTTAATAAACAAATAAAGTTACTCAGGGATATTCTTACAATTTAATTTTATCGTGATATTTAAGCGAGAAAACTAAAATATTCTTTTCTGGTTCCAAAATAATAAAAACATCGTTACTCGTCAGGAAAAAATGCTAGAATCAAACTTATTAAATAAATTTAATACGAAAATAAAGTTACTCAGGGATATACTTACAATTTAATTTTATCATGATATTTAAGCGAGAAAACTAAAACATTCGTTTCTAGGTCCAAAATAATAAAAACATCGTTACTCGTCAGGAAAAAATTCTAGAATCGAACTTATTAAATAAATTTAATAAACAAATAAAGTTTCTCAGGGATATTCTTACAATTTAATTTTATCGTGATATTTAAACAAGAAAACTAAAATATTCGTTTCTAGGTCCAGAAAAATTAAAACATCGTTACTCTTCAGGAAAAAATGCTAGAATCAAACTTATTAAATAAATTTAATAAACAAATAAAGTTACTCTGGGATATTCTTACAATTTAATTTTATCGTGATATTTAAGCGAGACAACTAAAACATTCGTTTCTAGTTCCAAAATAATAAAAACATCGTTACTCGTCAGGAAAAAATGCTAGAATCAAACTTATTAAATAAATTTAATACGAAAATAAAGTTACTCAGGGATATTCCTACAATTTAATTTTATCATGATATTTAAGCGAGGAAACTAAAATATTCGTTTCTAGTTCCTAAATAATAAAAACATCGTTACTCGTCAGGAAAAAATTCTAGAATCGAACTTATTAAATAAATTTAATAAACAAATAAAGTTTCTCAGGGATATTCTTACAATTTAATTTTATAGTGATATTTAAACAAGAAAACTAAAATATTCGTTTCTAGGTCCAGAAAAATTAAAACATCGTTACTCGTCAGGAAAAAATGCTAGAATCAAACTTATTAAATAAATTTAATAAACAAATAAAGTTACTCTGGGATATTCTTACAATTTAATTTTATCGTGATATTTAAGCGAGAAAATTAAAACATTCGTTTCTAGTTCCAAAATAATAAAAACATCGTTACTCGTCAGAAAAAATGCTAGCATCAAACTTATTAAATAAATTTAATACGAAAATAAAGTTACTCAGGGATATTCTTACAATTTAATTTTATCATGATATTTAAAAGAGAAAACTAAAATATTCGTTTCTAGTTCCAAAATACCAAAAACTTGGTTACTCGTCAGGAAAAAATGCTAGAATCAAACTTATTAAATAAATTTAATAAACAAATAAAGTTACTCAGGGATATTCTTACAATTTAATTTTATCGTGATATTTAAGCAAGAAAACTAAAATATTCGTTTTTAGTTCCAGAAAAATTTAAACATCGTTTCTCCTCAGGAAAAAATGCTAGAATCAAACTTATTAAATAAATTTAATACGAAAATAAAGTTACTCAGGGATATTCTTACAATTTAATTTTATCATGATATTTAAGCGAGGAAACTAAAATATTCGTTTCTAGTTCCTAAATAATAAAAACATCGTTACTCGTCAGGAAAAAATGCTAGAATCAAACTTATTAAATAAATTTAATACGAAAATAAAGTTACTCAGGGATATTCCTACAATTTAATTTTATCATGATATTTAAGCGAGGAAACTAAAATATTCGTTTCTAGTTCCTAAATAATAAAAACATCGTTACTCGTCAGGAAAAAATTCTAGAATCGAACTTATTAAATAAATTTAATAAACAAATAAAGTTTCTCAGGGATATTCTTACAATTTAATTTTATAGTGATATTTAAACAAGAAAACTAAAATATTCGTTTCTAGGTCCAGAAAAATTAAAACATCGTTACTCGTCAGGAAAAAATGCTAGAATCAAACTTATTAAATAAATTTAATAAACAAATAAAGTTACTCTGGGATATTCTTACAATTTAATTTTATCGTGATATTTAAGCGAGAAAATTAAAACATTCGTTTCTAGTTCCAAAATAATAAAAACATCGTTACTCGTCAGAAAAAATGCTAGCATCAAACTTATTAAATAAATTTAATACGAAAATAAAGTTACTCAGGGATATTCTTACAATTTAATTTTATCATGATATTTAAAAGAGAAAACTAAAATATTCGTTTCTAGTTCCAAAATACCAAAAACTTGGTTACTCGTCAGGAAAAAATGCTAGAATCAAACTTATTAAATAAATTTAATAAACAAATAAAGTTACTCAGGGATATTCTTACAATTTAATTTTATCGTGATATTTAAGCAAGAAAACTAAAATATTCGTTTTTAGTACCAGAAAAATTTAAACATCGTTTCTCCTCAGGAAAAAATGCTAGAATCAAACTTATTAAATAAATTTAATACGAAAATAAAGTTACTCAGGGATATTCTTACAATTTAATTTTATCATGATATTTAAGCGAGAAAACTAAAACATTCGTTTCTAGGTCCAAAATAATAAAAACATCGTTACTCGTCAGGAAAAAATTCTAGAATCGAACTTATTAAATAAATTTAATAAACAAATAAAGTTTCTCAGGGATATTCTTACAATTTAATTTTATCGTGATATTTAAACAAGAAAACTAAAATATTCGTTTCTAGGTCCAGAAAAATTAAAACATCGTTACTCTTCAGGAAAAAATGCTAGAATCAAACTTATTAAATAAATTTAATAAACAAATAAAGTTACTTTGGGATATTCTTACAATTTAATTTTATCGTGATATTTAAGCGAGAAAACTAAAACATTCGTTTCTAGTTCCAAAATAATAAAAACATCGTTACTCGTCAGGAAAAAATGCTAGCATCAAACTTATTAAATAAATTTAATACGAAAATAAAGTTACTCAGGGATATTCTTACAATTTAATTTTATCGTGATATTTAAAAGAGAAAACTAAAATATTCGTTTCTAGTTCCAAAATACCAAAAACTTGGTTACTCGTCAGGAAAAAATGCTAGAATCAAACTTATTAAATAAATTTAATAAACAAATAAAGTTACTCAGGGATATTCTTACAATTTAATTTTATCGTGATATTTAAGCAAGAAAACTAAAATATTCGTTTTTAGTTCCAGAAAAATTTAAACATCGTTTCTCCTCAGGAAAAAATGCTAGAATCAAACTTATTAAATAAATTTAATAAACAAATAAAGTTACTCTGGGATATTCTTAAAATTTAATTTTATCGTGTTATTTAAGCGAGAAACCTAAAATATTCGTTTCTAGTTCCAAAATAATAAAAACATCGTTACTCGTCAGGAAAAAATGCTACAATCGAACTTATTAAATAAATTTAATAAACAAATAAAGTTACTCAGGGATATTCTTACAATTTAATTTTATCGTGATATTTAAGCAAGAAAACTAAAATATTCGTTTTTAGTTCTAGAAAAATTTAACATCGTTTCTCCTCAGGATAAAATGCTAGAATCAAACTTATTAAATAAATTTAATAAAAAAATAAAGTTACTCAGGGATATTCTTACAATTTAATTTTATCTTGATATTTAAGCAGGAAAACTAAAATATCGTTTTTAGTTCCAGAAAAATTTAAATATCGTTTCTCCTCAGGACAAAATGCTAGAATCAAACTTATTAAATAAATTTAATAAACAAATTAGGTTACTCAGGGATATTGTTACAATTTAATTTTATCGTGCTATTTAAGCGAGAAAACTAAAATATTCGTTTCTAGTTCCAGAAAAATTAAAACATCGTTACTCCTCAGGCAAAAATGCTAGAATCGAACTTCTTAATAAATTTAATAAACAAATAATGTTACTCACGGATATTCTTACAATTTAATTTTATCATGATATTTAAGCGAGAAAAATAAAACATTCATTTTTAGTTCCAAAATAATAAAAACATCGTTACTCGTCAGGAAAAAATGCTAGAATCAAACTTATTAAATAAATTTAATACGAAAATAAAGTTACTCAGGGATATTCCTACAATTTAATTTTATCATGATATTTAAGCGAGGAAACTAAAATATTCGTTTCTAGTTCCTAAATAATAAAAACATCGTTACTCGTCAGGAAAAAATTCTAGAATCGAACTTATTAAATAAATTTAATAAACAAATAAAGTTTCTCAGGGATATTCTTACAATTTAATTTTATAGTGATATTTAAACAAGAAAACTAAAATATTCGTTTCTAGGTCCAGAAAAATTAAAACATCGTTACTCGTCAGGAAAAAATGCTAGAATCAAACTTATTAAATAAATTTAATAAACAAATAAAGTTACTCTGGGATATTCTTACAATTTAATTTTATCGCGATATTTAAGCGAGAAAATTAAAACATTCGTTTCTAGTTCCAAAATAATAAAAACATCGTTACTCGTCAGAAAAAATGCTAGCATCAAACTTATTAAATAAATTTAATACGAAAATAAAGTTACTCAGGGATATTCTTACAATTTAATTTTATCATGATATTTAAAAGAGAAAACTAAAATATTCGTTTCTAGTTCCAAAATACCAAAAACTTGGTTACTCGTCAGGAAAAAATGCTAGAATCGAACTTATTAAATAAATTTAATAAACAAATAAAGTTACTCAGGGATATTCTTACAATTTAATTTTATCGTGATATTTAAGCGAGAAAACTAAAATATTCTTTTCTGGTTCCAAAATAATAAAAACATCGTTACTCGTCAGGAAAAAATGCTAGAATCAAACTTATTAAATAAATTTAATACGAAAATAAAGTTACTCAGGGATATACTTACAATTTAATTTTATCATGATATTTAAGCGAGAAAACTAAAACATTCGTTTCTAGGTCCAAAATAATAAAAACATCGTTACTCGTCAGGAAAAAATTCTAGAATCGAACTTATTAAATAAATTTAATAAACAAATAAAGTTTCTCAGGGATATTCTTACAATTTAATTTTATCGTGATATTTAAACAAGAAAACTAAAATATTCGTTTCTAGGTCCAGAAAAATTAAAACATCGTTACTCTTCAGGAAAAAATGCTAGAATCAAACTTATTAAATAAATTTAATAAACAAATAAAGTTACTCTGGGATATTCTTACAATTTAATTTTATCGTGATATTTAAGCGAGAAAACTAAAACATTCGTTTCTAGTTCCAAAATAATAAAAACATCGTTACTCGTCAGGAAAAAATGCTAGAATCAAACTTATTAAATAAATTTAATACGAAAATAAAGTTACTCAGGGATATTCCTACAATTTAATTTTATCATGATATTTAAGCGAGGAAACTAAAATATTCGTTTCTAGTTCCTAAATAATAAAAACATCGTTACTCGTCAGGAAAAAATTCTAGAATCGAACTTATTAAATAAATTTAATAAACAAATAAAGTTTCTCAGGGATATTCTTACAATTTAATTTTATAGTGATATTTAAACAAGAAAACTAAAATATTCGTTTCTAGGTCCAGAAAAATTAAAACATCGTTACTCGTCAGGAAAAAATGCTAGAATCAAACTTATTAAATAAATTTAATAAACAAATAAAGTTACTCTGGGATATTCTTACAATTTAATTTTATCGTGATATTTAAGCGAGAAAATTAAAACATTCGTTTCTAGTTCCAAAATAATAAAAACATCGTTACTCGTCAGAAAAAATGCTAGCATCAAACTTATTAAATAAATTTAATACGAAAATAAAGTTACTCAGGGATATTCTTACAATTTAATTTTATCATGATATTTAAAAGAGAAAACTAAAATATTCGTTTCTAGTTCCAAAATACCAAAAACTTGGTTACTCGTCAGGAAAAAATGCTAGAATCAAACTTATTAAATAAATTTAATAAACAAATAAAGTTACTCAGGGATATTCTTACAATTTAATTTTATCGTGATATTTAAGCAAGAAAACTAAAATATTCGTTTTTAGTTCCAGAAAAATTTAAACATCGTTTCTCCTCAGGAAAAAATGCTAGAATCAAACTTATTAAATAAATTTAATACGAAAATAAAGTTACTCAGGGATATTCTTACAATTTAATTTTATCATGATATTTAAGCGAGAAAACTAAAACATTCGTTTCTAGGTCCAAAATAATAAAAACATCGTTACTCGTCAGGAAAAAATTCTAGAATCGAACTTATTAAATAAATTTAATAAACAAATAAAGTTTCTCAGGGATATTCTTACAATTTAATTTTATCGTGATATTTAAACAAGAAAACTAAAATATTCGTTTCTAGGTCCAGAAAAATTAAAACATCGTTACTCTTCAGGAAAAAATGCTAGAATCAAACTTATTAAATAAATTTAATAAACAAATAAAGTTACTTTGGGATATTCTTACAATTTAATTTTATCGTGATATTTAAGCGAGAAAACTAAAACATTCGTTTCTAGTTCCAAAATAATAAAAACATCGTTACTCGTCAGGAAAAAATGCTAGCATCAAACTTATTAAATAAATTTAATACGAAAATAAAGTTACTCAGGGATATTCTTACAATTTAATTTTATCGTGATATTTAAAAGAGAAAACTAAAATATTCGTTTCTAGTTCCAAAATACCAAAAACTTGGTTACTCGTCAGGAAAAAATGCTAGAATCAAACTTATTAAATAAATTTAATAAACAAATAAAGTTACTCAGGGATATTCTTACAATTTAATTTTATCGTGATATTTAAGCAAGAAAACTAAAATATTCGTTTTTAGTTCCAGAAAAATTTAAACATCGTTTCTCCTCAGGAAAAAATGCTAGAATCAAACTTATTAAATAAATTTAATAAACAAATAAAGTTACTCTGGGATATTCTTAAAATTCAATTTTATCGTGTTATTTAAGCGAGAAACCTAAAATATTCGTTTCTAGTTCCAAAATAATAAAAACATCGTTACTCGTCAGGAAAAAATGCTACAATCGAACTTATTAAATAAATTTAATAAACAAATAAAGTTACTCAGGGATATTCTTACAATTTAATTTTATCGTGATATTTAAGCAAGAAAACTAAAATATTCGTTTTTAGTTCTAGAAAAATTTAACATCGTTTCTCCTCAGGATAAAATGCTAGAATCAAACTTATTAAATAAATTTAATAAAAAAATAAAGTTACTCAGGGATATTCTTACAATTTAATTTTATCTTGATATTTAAGCAAGAAAACTAAAATATCGTTTTTAGTTCCAGAAAAATTTAAATATCGTTCTCCTCAGGACAAAATGCTAGAATCAAACTTATTAAATAAATTTAATAAACAAATTAGGTTACTCAGGGATATTGTTACAATTTAATTTTATCGTGCTATTTAAGCGAGAAAACTAAAATATTCGTTTCTAGTTCCAGAAAAATTAAAACATCGTTACTCCTCAGGCAAAAATGCTAGAATCGAACTTCTTAATAAATTTAATAAACAAATAATGTTACTCACGGATATTCTTACAATTTAATTTTATCATGATATTTAAGCGAGAAAAATAAAACATTCATTTTTAGTTCCAAAATAATAAAAACATCGTTACTCGTCAGGAAAAAATGCTAGAATCAAACTTATTAAATAAATTTAATACGAAAATAAAGTTACTCAGGGATATTCCTACAATTTAATTTTATCATGATATTTAAGCGAGGAAACTAAAATATTCGTTTCTAGTTCCTAAATAATAAAAACATCGTTACTCGTCAGGAAAAAATTCTAGAATCGAACTTATTAAATAAATTTAATAAACAAATAAAGTTTCTCAGGGATATTCTTACAATTTAATTTTATAGTGATATTTAAACAAGAAAACTAAAATATTCGTTTCTAGGTCCAGAAAAATTAAAACATCGTTACTCGTCAGGAAAAAATGCTAGAATCAAACTTATTAAATAAATTTAATAAACAAATAAAGTTACTCTGGGATATTCTTACAATTTAATTTTATCTTGATATTTAAGCGAGAAAATTAAAACATTCGTTTCTAGTTCCAAAATAATAAAAACATCGTTACTCGTCAGAAAAAATGCTAGCATCAAACTTATTAAATAAATTTAATACGAAAATAAAGTTACTCAGGGATATTCTTACAATTTAATTTTATCATGATATTTAAAAGAGAAAACTAAAATATTCGTTTCTAGTTCCAAAATACCAAAAACTTGGTTACTCGTCAGGAAAAAATGCTAGAATCAAACTTATTAAATAAATTTAATAAACAAATAAAGTTACTCAGGGATATTCTTACAATTTAATTTTATCGTGATATTTAAGCAAGAAAACTAAAATATTCGTTTTTAGTTCCAGAAAAATTTAAACATCGTTTCTCCTCAGGAAAAAATGCTAGAATCAAACTTATTAAATAAATTTAATACGAAAATAAAGTTACTCAGGGATATACTTACAATTTAATTTTATCATGATATTTAAGCGAGAAAACAAAAACATTCGTTTCTAGGTCCAAACTAATAAAAACATCGTTACTCGTCAGGAAAAAATTCTAGAATCGAACTTATTAAATAAATTTAATAAACAAATAAAGTTTCTCAGGGATATTCTTACAATTTAATTTTATCGTGATATTTAAACAAGAAAACTAAAATATTCGTTTCTAGGTCCAGAAAAATTAAAACATCGTTACTCTTCAGGAAAAAATGCTAGAATCAAACTTATTAAATAAATTTAATAAACAAATAAAGTTACTCTGGGATATTCTTACAATTTAATTTTATCGTGATATTTAAGCGAGAAAACTAAAACATTCGTTTCTAGTTCCAAATAATAAAAACATCGTTACTCGTCAGGAAAAAATGCTAGAATCAAACTTATTAAATAAATTTAATACGAAAATAAAGTTACTCAGGGATATTCCTACAATTTAATTTTATCATGATATTTAAGCGAGGAAACTAAAATATTCGTTTCTAGTTCCTAAATAATAAAAACATCGTTACTCGTCAGGAAAAAATTCTAGAATCGAACTTATTAAATAAATTTAATAAACAAATAAAGTTACTCTGGGATATTCTTACAATTTAATTTTATCGTGATATTTAAGCAAGAAAACTAAAATATTCGTTTTTAGTTCCAGAAAAATTTAAACATCGTTTCTCCTCAGGAAGAAATGCTAGAATCAAACTTATTAAATAAATTTAATACGAAAATAAAGTTACTCAGGGATATTCTTACAATTTAATTTTATCATGATATTTAAGCGAGAAAACTAAAACATTCGTTTCTAGGTCCAAAATAATAAAAACATCGTTACTCGTCAGGAAAAAATTCTAGAATCGAACTTATTAAATAAATTTAATAAACAAATAAAGTTTCTCAGGGATATTCTTACAATTTAATTTTATCGTGATATTTAAACAAGAAAACTAAAATATTCGTTTCTAGGTCCAGAAAAATTAAAACATCGTTACTCTTCAGGAAAAAATGCTAGAATCAAACTTATGAAATAAATTTAATAAACAAATAAAGTTACTCTGGGATATTCTTACAATTTAATTTTATCGTGATATTTAAGCGAGAAAACTAAAACATTCGTTTCTAGTTCCAAAATAATAAAAACATCGTTACTCGTCAGGAAAAAATGCTAGCATCAAACTTATTAAATAAATTTAATACGAAAATAAAGTTACTCAGGGATATTCTTACAATTTAATTTTATCGTGATATTTAAAAGAGAAAACTAAAATATTCGTTTCTAGTTCCAAAATACCAAAAACTTGGTTACTCGTCAGGAAAAAATGCTAGAATCAAACTTATTAAATAAATTTAATAAACAAATAAAGTTACTCAGGGATAATTCTTACAATTTAATTTTATCGTGATATTTAAGCAAGAAAACTAAAATATTCGTTTTTAGTTCCAGAAAAATTTAAACATCGTTTCTCCTCAGGAAAAAATGCTAGAATCAAACTTATTAAATAAATTTAATAAACAAATAAAGTTACTCTGGGATATTCTTAAAACTCAATTTTATCATGTTATTTAAGCGAGAAACCTAAAATATTCGTTTCTAGTTCCAAAATAATAAAAACATCGTTACTCGTCAGGAAAAAATGCTACAATCGAACTTATTAAATAAATTTAATAAACAAATAAAGTTACTCAGGGATATTCTTACAATTTAATTTTATCGTGATATTTAAGCAAGAAAACTAAAATATTCGTTTTTAGTTCTAGAAAATTTTAACATCGTTTCTCCTCAGGAAAAAATGCTAGAATCAAACTTATTAAATAAATTTAATAAACAAATAATGTTACTCAGGGATATTCTTACAATTTAATTTTATCTTGATATTTAAGCAAGAAAACTAAAATATCGTTTTTAGTTCCAGAAAAATTAAAACATCGTTACTCCTCAGGCAAAAATGCTAGAATCGAACTTCTTAATAAATTTAATAAACAAATAATGTTACTCACGGATATTCTTACAATTTAATTTTATCATGATATTTAAGCGAGAAAACTAAAACATTCATTTTTAGTTCCAAAATAATAAAAACATCGTTACTCGTCAGGAAAAAATGCTAGAATCAAACTTATTAAATAAATTTAATACGAAAATAAAGTTACTCAGGGATATTCCTACAATTTAATTTTATCATTATATTTAAGCGAGGAAACTAAAATATTCGTTTCTAGTTCCTAAATAATAAAAACATCGTTACTCGTCAGGAAAAAATTCTAGAATCGAACTTATTAAAAAATCTAATAAACAAATAAAGTTACTCAGGGATATTCTTACATTTTAACTTTATCGTGATATTTAAGCAAGAAAACTAAAATATTCGTTTTTAGTTCCAGAAAAATTTAAACATCGTTTCTCCTCAGGAAAAAATGCTAGAATCAAACTTATTAAATAAATTTAATAAACAAATAAAGTTACTCTGGGATATTCTTAAAATTCAATTTTATCGTGTTATTTAAGCGAGAAACCTAAAATATTCGTTTCTAGTTCCAAAATAATAAAAACATCGTTACTCGTCAGGAAAAAATGCTACAATCGAACTTATTAAATAAATTTAATAAACAAATAAA
Source organism: Pterostichus madidus (assembly GCA_911728475.2). Taxonomy (NCBI): domain Eukaryota; kingdom Metazoa; phylum Arthropoda; class Insecta; order Coleoptera; family Carabidae; genus Pterostichus; species Pterostichus madidus. Next base: position 22,034,435 of record OU452304.1, on the reverse strand, counting down.
GTTACTCAGGGATATTCTTACAATTTAATTTTATCGTGATATTTAAGCAAGAAAACTAAAATATTCGTTTTTAGTTCCAGAAAAATTTAAACATCGTTTCTCCTCAGGAAAAAATGCTAGAATCAAACTTATTAAATAAATTTAATACGAAAATAAAGTTACTCAGGGATATTCTTACAATTTAATTTTATCATGATATTTAAGCGAGAAAACTAAAACATTCGTTTCTAGGTCCAAAATAATAAAAACATCGTTACTCGTCAGGAAAAAATTCTAGAATCGAACTTATTAAATAAATTTAATAAACAAATAAATTTTCTCAGGGATATTCTTACAATTTAATTTTATCGTGATATTTAAACAAGAAAACTAAAATATTCGTTTCTAGGTCCAGAAAAATTAAAACATCGTTACTCTTCAGGAAAAAATGCTAGAATCAAACTTATTAAATAAATTTAATAAACAAATAAAGTTACTCTGGGATATTCTTACAATTTAATTTTATCGTGATATTTAAGCGAGAAAACTAAAACATTCGTTTCTAGTTCCAAATAATAAAAACATCGTTACTCGTCAGGAAAAAATGCTAGAATCAAACTTATTAAATAAATTTAATACGAAAATAAAGTTACTCAGGGATATTCCTACAATTTAATTTTATCATGATATTTAAGCGAGGAAACTAAAATATTCGTTTCTAGTTCCTAAATAATAAAAACATCGTTACTCGTCAGGAAAAAATTCTAGAATCGAACTTATTAAATAAATTTAATAAACAAATAAAGTTTCTCAGGGATATTCTTACAATTTAATTTTATAGTGATATTTAAACAAGAAAACTAAAATATTCGTTTCTAGGTCCAGAAAAATTAAAAACTCGTTACTCGTCAGGAAAAAATGCTAGAATCAAACTTATTAAATAAATTTAATAAACAAATAAAGTTACTCTGGGATATTCTTACAATTTAATTTTATCGTGATATTTAAGCGAGAAAATTAAAACATTCGTTTCTAGTTCCAAAATAATAAAAACATCGTTACTCGTCAGGAAAAAATGCTAGCATCAAACTTATTAAATAAATTTAATACGAAAATAAAGTTACTCAGGGATATTCTTACAATTTAATTTTATCATGATATTTAAAAGAGAAAACTAAAATATTCGTTTCTAGTTCCAAAATACCAAAAACTTGGTTACTCGTCAGGAAAAAATGCTAGAATCAAACTTATTAAATAAATTTAATAAACAAATAAAGTTACTCAGGGATATTCTTACAATTTAATTTTATCGTGATATTTAAGCAAGAAAACTAAAATATTCGTTTTTAGTTCCAGAAAAATTTAAACATCGTTTCTCCTCAGGAAAAAATGCTAGAATCAAACTTATTAAATAAATTTAATAAACAAATAAAGTTACTCTGGGATATTCTTAAAATTCAATTTTATCGTGTTATTTAAGCGAGAAACCTAAAATATTCGTTTCTAGTTCCAAAATAATAAAAACATCGTTACTCGTCAGGAAAAAATGCTACAATCGAACTTATTAAATAAATTTAATAAACAAATAATGTTACTCAGGGATATTCTTACAATTTAATTTTATCTTGATATTTAAGCAAGAAAACTAAAATATCGTTTTTAGTTCCAGAAAAATTTAACATCGTTTCTCCTCAGGAAAAAATGCTAGAATCAAACTTATTAAATAAATTTAATAAACAAATAATGTTACTCAGGGATATTCTTACAATTTAATTTTATCTTGATATTTAAGCAAGAAAACTAAAATATCGTTTTTAGTTCCAGAAAAATTTAAATATCGTTTCTCCTCAGGACAAAATGCTAGAATCAAACTTATTAAATAAATTTAATAAACAAATTAGGTTACTCAGGGATATTGTTACAATTTAATTTTATCGTGCTATTTAAGCGAGAAAACTAAAATATTCGTTTCTATTTCCAGAAAAATTAAAACATCGTTACTCCTCAGGCAAAAATGCTAGAATCGAACTTCTTAATAAATTTAATAAACAAATAATGTTACTCACGGATATTCTTACAATTTAATTTTATCATGATATTTAAGCGAGAAAACTAAAACATTCATTTTTAGTTCCAAAATAATAAAAACATCGTTACTCGTCAGGAAAAAATGCTAGAATCAAACTTATTAAATATATTTAATACGAAAATAAAGTTACTCAGGGATATTCCTACAATTTAATTTTATCATGATATTTAAGCGAGGAAACTAAAATATTCGTTTCTAGTTCCTAAATAATAAAAACATCGTTACTCGTCAGGAAAAAATTCTAGAATCGAACTTATTAAAAAATCTAATAAACAAATAAAGTTACTCAGGGATATTCTTACATTTTAATTTTATCGTGATATTTAAGCAAGAAAACTAAAATATTCGTTTTTAGTTCCAGAAAAATTTAAACATCGTTTCTCCTCAGGAAAAAATGCAAGAATCAAACTTATTAAATAAATTTAATAAACAAATAAAGTTACTCAGGGATATTCATACAATTTAATTTTATCGTGATATTTAAGCAAGAAAACTAAAATATTCGTTTTTAATTCCAGAAAAATTTAAACATCGTTTCTCCTCAGGAAAAAATGATAGAATCAAACTTATTAAATAAATTTAATAAACAAATAAGGTTACTCAGGGATATTCTTACAATTTAATTTTATCGTGATATTTAAGCAAGAAAACTAAAATATTCGTTTTTAGTTCCAGAAAAATTCAAACATCGTTTCTCCTCAGGAAAAAATTATAGAATCAAACTTTTTAAATAAATTTAATAAACAAATAAAGTTACTCAGGGATAGTCTTACAATTTAAGTTTATCATGGTATTTAAGCGAGAAAACTAAAGTATTCTTTTCTAGTTCCAAAATAATAAAAACTTCGTTACTCGTCAGGAAAAAATTCTAGAGTCGAACTTGTTAAAAAATCTAATAAACAAATAAAGTTACTCAGGGATATTCTTACATTTTAATTTTATCGTGATATTTAAGCAAGAAAACTAAAATATTCGTTTTTAGTTCCAGAAAAATTTAAACATCGTTTCTCCTCAGGAAAAAATGCAAGAATCAAACTTATTAAATAAATTTAATAAACAAATAAAGTTACTCAGGGATATTCATACAATTTAATTTTATTGTGATATTTAAGCGAGAAAACTAAAATATTCTTTTCTAGTTCCAAAAGAATAAAAACCGTTACTTGTCACGAAAAAATGCTAGAATCAAACATCGTTTCTCCTCAGGAAAAATGCTAGAATCAAACTTGTTAAATAAATTTAATAAACAAATAATGTTACACAGGGATATTCTTACAATTTAATCTTATCGTGATATTTAAGCAAGAAAACTAAAATATCGTTTTTAGCTCCAGAAAAATTTAAATATCGTTTCTCCTCAGGACAAAATGCTAGAATCAAACTTATTCAATAAATTTAATAAACAAATAATATTACTCAGGGATATTCTTACAATTTAATTTTATCGTGATATTTAAGCAAGAAAACTAAAATATCGTTTTTAGTACCAGAAAAATTTAAATATCGTTTCTCCTCAGGTAAAAATGCTAGAATCAAACTTAATAAATAAATTTAATAAACAAATAAAGTTACTCAGGGATATTCTTACAATTTAATTTTATCGTGATATTTAAGCAAGAAAACTAAAATATTCGTTTTTAGTACCAGAAAAATTTAAACATCGATTCTCCTCAGGAAAAAATTTAATAAACAAATAAAGTTACTCAGGGATATTCTTACAATTTAATTTTATTGTGATATTTAAGCGAGAAAACTAAAATATTCTTTTCTAGTTCCAAAATAATTAAAACATCGTTACTTGTCAGAAAAAATGCTAGAATCAAACTTATTAAATAAATTTAATAAACAAATAAAACTACTCAGGGATATTCTTAAAATTCAATTTTATCGTTCCAAAATAATAAAAACATCGTTACTCGTCAGGAAAAAATGCTAGAATCAAACTTATTAAATAAATTTAATACGAAAATAAAGTTACTCAGGGATATTCTTACAATTTAATTTTATCGTGATATTTAAGCAAGAAAACTAAAATATTCGTTTTTAGTTCCAGAAAAATTTAAACATCGTTTCTCCTCAGGAAAAAATGCTAGAATCAAACTTATTAAATAAATTTAATAAACAAATAAAGTTACTCTGGGATATTCTTACAATTTAATTTTATCGTGATATTTAAGCGAGAAAACTAAAACATTCGTTTCTAGGTCCAAAATAATAAAAACATCGTTACTCGTCAGGAAAAAATTCTAGAATCGAACTTATTAAATAAATTTAATAAACAAATAAAGTTTCTCAGGGATATTCTTACAATTTAATTTTATCGTGATATTTAAACAAGAAAACTAAAATATTCGTTTCTAGGTCCAGAAAAATTAAAACATCGTTACTCTTCAGGAAAAAATGCTAGAATCAAACTTATTAAATAAATTTAATAAACAAATAAAGTTACTCTGGGATATTCTTACAATTTAATTTTATCGTGATATTTAAGCGAGAAAACTAAAACATTCGTTTCTAGTTCCAAAATAATAAAAACATCGTTACTAGTCAGGAAAAAATTCTAGAATCGAACTTATTAAAAAAATCAAATAAACAAATAAAGTTACTCAGGGATATTCTTACATTTTAATTTTATCGTGATTTTAAGTGAGAAAACTAAAATATTCTTTTCTGGTTCTAAAATAATAAAAACATCGTTACTCGCCAGGAAAAAATGCTAGAATCGAACTTATTAAATAAATTTAATACACAAATAAAGTTACTCAGGGATATTCTTACAATTTAATTTTATCGTGATATTTAAGCAAGAAAACTAAAATATTCGTTTTTAGTTCCAGAAAAATTTAAACATCGTTTCTCCTCAGGAAAAAATGCTAGAATCAAACTTATTAAATAAATTTAATACGAAAATAAAGTTACTCAGGGATATTCTTACAATTTAATTTTATCATGATATTTAAGCGAGAAAACTAAAACATTCGTTTCTAGGTCCAAAATAATAAAAACATCGTTACTCGTCAGGAAAAAATTCTAGAATCGAACTTATTAAATAAATTTAATAAACAAATAAAGTTTCTCAGGGATATTCTTACAATTTAATTTTATCGTGATATTTAAACAAGAAAACTAAAATATTCGTTTCTAGGTCCAGAAAAATTAAAACATCGTTACTCTTCAGGAAAAAATGCTAGAATCAAACTTATTAAATAAATTTAATAAACAAATAAAGTTACTCTGGGATATTCTTACAATTTAATTTTATCGTGATATTTAAGCGAGAAAACTAAAACATTCGTTTCTAGTTCCAAAATAATAAAAACATCGTTACTCGTCAGGAAAAAATGCTAGAATCAAACTTATTAAATAAATTTAATAAGAAAATAAAGTTACTCAGGGATATTCTTACAATTTAATTTTATCGTGATATTTAAAAGAGAAAACTAAAATATTCGTTTCTAGTTCCAAAATACCAAAAACTTGGTTACTCGTCAGGAAAAAATGCTAGAATCAAAGTTATTAAATAAATTTAATAAACAAATAAAGTTACTCAGGGATAATCTTACAATTTAATTTTATCATGATATTATCGCGAGAAAACTAAATCATTCGTTTCTAGTTCCAAAATAATAAAAACATCGTTACTCGTCAGGAAAAAATGCTAGAATCAAACTTATTAAATAAATTTAATACGAAAATAAAGTTACTCAGGGATATTCTTACAATTTAATTTTATCATGATATTTAAGCGAGAAAACTAAAATATTCGTTTCTAGTTCCAAAATAATAAAAACATCGTTACTCGTCAGGAAAAAATTCTAGAATCGAACTTATTAAAAAAATCTAATAAACAAATATAGTTACTCAGGGATATTCTTACATTTAAATTTTATCATGATATTTAAGCAAGAAAACTGAAATATTCGTTTTTAGATCCAATAATATTTAAACATCGTTTCTCCTCAGTAAAAAATGCTAGAATCAAACTTATTAAATAAATTTAATAAACAAATAAAGTTACTCAGGGATATTCTTAAAATTCAATTTTATCGTGATATTTATGCGAGAAAACTAAAATATTCGTTTCTAGTTCCAAAATAATAAAAACATCGTTACTCGTCAGGAAAAAATGCTAGAATCAAACTTATTAAATAAATTTAATACACAAATAAAGTTACTCAGGGATATTCTTACAATTCAATTTTATCGTGATATTTAAGCGAGAAATCTAAAATATTCGTTTCTAGTTCCAAAATAATAAAAACATCGTTACTCGTCAGGAAAAAATGCTAGAATCGAACTTATTAAATAAATTTAATACGAAAATAAAGTTACTCAGGGATATTCTTACAATTTAATTTTATCGTGATATTTAAAAGAGAAAACTAAAATATTCGTTTCTAGTTCCAAAATACCAAAAACTTGGTTACTCGTCAGGAAAAAATGCTAGAATCAAACTTATTAAATAAATTTAATAAACAAATAAAGTTACTCAGGGATAATTCTTACAATTTAATTTTATCGTGATATTTAAGCAAGAAAACTAAAATATTCGTTTTTAGTTCCAGAAAAATTTAAACATCGTTTCTCCTCAGGAAAAAATGCTAGAATCAAACTTATTAAATAAATTTAATAAACAAATAAAGTTACTCTGGGATATTCTTAAAACTCAATTTTATCATGTTATTTAAGCGAGAAACCTAAAATATTCGTTTCTAGTTCCAAAATAATAAAAACATCGTTACTCGTCAGGAAAAAATGCTACAATCGAACTTATTAAATAAATTTAATAAACAAATAAAGTTACTCAGGGATATTCTTACAATTTAATTTTATCGTGATATTTAAGCAAGAAAACTAAAATATTCGTTTTTAGTTCTAGAAAATTTTAACATCGTTTCTCCTCAGGAAAAAATGCTAGAATCAAACTTATTAAATAAATTTAATAAACAAATAATGTTACTCAGGGATATTCTTACAATTTAATTTTATCTTGATATTTAAGCAAGAAAACTAAAATATCGTTTTTAGTTCCAGAAAAATTAAAACATCGTTACTCCTCAGGCAAAAATGCTAGAATCGAACTTCTTAATAAATTTAATAAACAAATAATGTTACTCACGGATATTCTTACAATTTAATTTTATCATGATATTTAAGCGAGAAAACTAAAACATTCATTTTTAGTTCCAAAATAATAAAAACATCGTTACTCGTCAGGAAAAAATGCTAGAATCAAACTTATTAAATAAATTTAATACGAAAATAAAGTTACTCAGGGATATTCCTACAATTTAATTTTATCATTATATTTAAGCGAGGAAACTAAAATATTCGTTTCTAGTTCCTAAATAATAAAAACATCGTTACTCGTCAGGAAAAAATTCTAGAATCGAACTTATTAAAAAATCTAATAAACAAATAAAGTTACTCAGGGATATTCTTACATTTTAACTTTATCGTGATATTTAAGCAAGAAAACTAAAATATTCGTTTTTAGTTCCAGAAAAATTTAAACATCGTTTCTCCTCAGGAAAAAATGCTAGAATCAAACTTATTAAATAAATTTAATAAACAAATAAAGTTACTCTGGGATATTCTTAAAATTCAATTTTATCGTGTTATTTAAGCGAGAAACCTAAAATATTCGTTTCTAGTTCCAAAATAATAAAAACATCGTTACTCGTCAGGAAAAAATGCTACAATCGAACTTATTAAATAAATTTAATAAACAAATAAAGTTACTCAGGGATATTCTTACAATTTAATTTTATCGTGATATTTAAGCAAGAAAACTAAAATATTCGTTTTTAGTTCCAGAAAAATTTAAACATCGTTTCTCCTCAGGAAAAAATGCTAGAATCAAACTTATTAAATAAATTTAATACGAAAATAAAGTTACTCAGGGATATACTTACAATTTAATTTTATCATGATATTTAAGCGAGAAAACTAAAACATTCGTTTCTAGGTCCAAAATAATAAAAACATCGTTACTCGTCAGGAAAAAATTCTAGAATCGAACTTATTAAATAAATTTAATAAACAAATAAATTTTCTCAGGGATATTCTTACAATTTAATTTTATCGTGATATTTAAACAAGAAAACTAAAATATTCGTTTCTAGGTCCAGAAAAATTAAAACATCGTTACTCTTCAGGAAAAAATGCTAGAATCAAACTTATTAAATAAATTTAATAAACAAATAAAGTTACTCTGGGATATTCTTACAATTTAATTTTATCGTGATATTTAAGCGAGAAAACTAAAACATTCGTTTCTAGTTCCAAATAATAAAAACATCGTTACTCGTCAGGAAAAAATGCTAGAATCAAACTTATTAAATAAATTTAATACGAAAATAAAGTTACTCAGGGATATTCCTACAATTTAATTTTATCATGATATTTAAGCGAGGAAACTAAAATATTCGTTTCTAGTTCCTAAATAATAAAAACATCGTTACTCGTCAGGAAAAAATTCTAGAATCGAACTTATTAAATAAATTTAATAAACAAATAAAGTTTCTCAGGGATATTCTTACAATTTAATTTTATAGTGATATTTAAACAAGAAAACTAAAATATTCGTTTCTAGGTCCAGAAAAATTAAAAACTCGTTACTCGTCAGGAAAAAATGCTAGAATCAAACTTATTAAATAAATTTAATAAACAAATAAAGTTACTCTGGGATATTCTTACAATTTAATTTTATCGTGATATTTAAGCGAGAAAATTAAAACATTCGTTTCTAGTTCCAAAATAATAAAAACATCGTTACTCGTCAGGAAAAAATGCTAGCATCAAACTTATTAAATAAATTTAATACGAAAATAAAGTTACTCAGGGATATTCTTACAATTTAATTTTATCATGATATTTAAAAGAGAAAACTAAAATATTCGTTTCTAGTTCCAAAATACCAAAAACTTGGTTACTCGTCAGGAAAAAATGCTAGAATCAAACTTATTAAATAAATTTAATAAACAAATAAAGTTACTCAGGGATATTCTTACAATTTAATTTTATCGTGATATTTAAGCAAGAAAACTAAAATATTCGTTTTTAGTTCCAGAAAAATTTAAACATCGTTTCTCCTCAGGAAAAAATGCTAGAATCAAACTTATTAAATAAATTTAATAAACAAATAAAGTTACTCTGGGATATTCTTAAAATTCAATTTTATCGTGTTATTTAAGCGAGAAACCTAAAATATTCGTTTCTAGTTCCAAAATAATAAAAACATCGTTACTCGTCAGGAAAAAATGCTACAATCGAACTTATTAAATAAATTTAATAAACAAATAATGTTACTCAGGGATATTCTTACAATTTAATTTTATCTTGATATTTAAGCAAGAAAACTAAAATATCGTTTTTAGTTCCAGAAAAATTTAACATCGTTTCTCCTCAGGAAAAAATGCTAGAATCAAACTTATTAAATAAATTTAATAAACAAATAATGTTACTCAGGGATATTCTTACAATTTAATTTTATCTTGATATTTAAGCAAGAAAACTAAAATATCGTTTTTAGTTCCAGAAAAATTTAAATATCGTTTCTCCTCAGGACAAAATGCTAGAATCAAACTTATTAAATAAATTTAATAAACAAATTAGGTTACTCAGGGATATTGTTACAATTTAATTTTATCGTGCTATTTAAGCGAGAAAACTAAAATATTCGTTTCTATTTCCAGAAAAATTAAAACATCGTTACTCCTCAGGCAAAAATGCTAGAATCGAACTTCTTAATAAATTTAATAAACAAATAATGTTACTCACGGATATTCTTACAATTTAATTTTATCATGATATTTAAGCGAGAAAACTAAAACATTCATTTTTAGTTCCAAAATAATAAAAACATCGTTACTCGTCAGGAAAAAATGCTAGAATCAAACTTATTAAATATATTTAATACGAAAATAAAGTTACTCAGGGATATTCCTACAATTTAATTTTATCATGATATTTAAGCGAGGAAACTAAAATATTCGTTTCTAGTTCCTAAATAATAAAAACATCGTTACTCGTCAGGAAAAAATTCTAGAATCGAACTTATTAAAAAATCTAATAAACAAATAAAGTTACTCAGGGATATTCTTACATTTTAATTTTATCGTGATATTTAAGCAAGAAAACTAAAATATTCGTTTTTAGTTCCAGAAAAATTTAAACATCGTTTCTCCTCAGGAAAAAATGCAAGAATCAAACTTATTAAATAAATTTAATAAACAAATAAAGTTACTCAGGGATATTCATACAATTTAATTTTATCGTGATATTTAAGCAAGAAAACTAAAATATTCGTTTTTAATTCCAGAAAAATTTAAACATCGTTTCTCCTCAGGAAAAAATGATAGAATCAAACTTATTAAATAAATTTAATAAACAAATAAGGTTACTCAGGGATATTCTTACAATTTAATTTTATCGTGATATTTAAGCAAGAAAACTAAAATATTCGTTTTTAGTTCCAGAAAAATTCAAACATCGTTTCTCCTCAGGAAAAAATTATAGAATCAAACTTTTTAAATAAATTTAATAAACAAATAAAGTTACTCAGGGATAGTCTTACAATTTAAGTTTATCATGGTATTTAAGCGAGAAAACTAAAGTATTCTTTTCTAGTTCCAAAATAATAAAAACTTCGTTACTCGTCAGGAAAAAATTCTAGAGTCGAACTTGTTAAAAAATCTAATAAACAAATAAAGTTACTCAGGGATATTCTTACATTTTAATTTTATCGTGATATTTAAGCAAGAAAACTAAAATATTCGTTTTTAGTTCCAGAAAAATTTAAACATCGTTTCTCCTCAGGAAAAAATGCTAGAATCAAACTTGTTAAATAAATTTAATAAACAAATAATGTTACACAGGGATATTCTTACAATTTAATCTTATCGTGATATTTAAGCAAGAAAACTAAAATATCGTTTTTAGCTCCAGAAAAATTTAAATATCGTTTCTCCTCAGGACAAAATGCTAGAATCAAACTTATTCAATAAATTTAATAAACAAATAATATTACTCAGGGATATTCTTACAATTTAATTTTATCGTGATATTTAAGCAAGAAAACTAAAATATCGTTTTTAGTACCAGAAAAATTTAAATATCGTTTCTCCTCAGGTAAAAATGCTAGAATCAAACTTAATAAATAAATTTAATAAACAAATAAAGTTACTCAGGGATATTCTTACAATTTAATTTTATCGTGATATTTAAGCAAGAAAACTAAAATATTCGTTTTTAGTACCAGAAAAATTTAAACATCGATTCTCCTCAGGAAAAAATTTAATAAACAAATAAAGTTACTCAGGGATATTCTTACAATTTAATTTTATTGTGATATTTAAGCGAGAAAACTAAAATATTCTTTTCTAGTTCCAAAATAATTAAAACATCGTTACTTGTCAGAAAAAATGCTAGAATCAAACTTATTAAATAAATTTAATAAACAAATAAAGCTACTCAGGGATATTCTTAAAATTCAATTTTATCGTTCCAAAATAATAAAAACATCGTTACTCGTCAGGAAAAAATGCTAGAATCAAACTTATTAAATAAATTTAATACGAAAATAAAGTTACTCAGGGATATTCTTACAATTTAATTTTATCGTGATATTTAAGCAAGAAAACTAAAATATTCGTTTTTAGTTCCAGAAAAATTTAAACATCGTTTCTCCTCAGGAAAAAATGCTAGAATCAAACTTATTAAATAAATTTAATAAACAAATAAAGTTACTCTGGGATATTCTTACAATTTAATTTTATCGTGATATTTAAGCGAGAAAACTAAAACATTCGTTTCTAGGTCCAAAATAATAAAAACATCGTTACTCGTCAGGAAAAAATTCTAGAATCGAACTTATTAAATAAATTTAATAAACAAATAAAGTTTCTCAGGGATATTCTTACAATTTAATTTTATCGTGATATTTAAACAAGAAAACTAAAATATTCGTTTCTAGGTCCAGAAAAATTAAAACATCGTTACTCTTCAGGAAAAAATGCTAGAATCAAACTTATTAAATAAATTTAATAAACAAATAAAGTTACTCTGGGATATTCTTACAATTTAATTTTATCGTGATATTTAAGCGAGAAAACTAAAACATTCGTTTCTAGTTCCAAAATAATAAAAACATCGTTACTAGTCAGGAAAAAATTCTAGAATCGAACTTATTAAAAAAATCAAATAAACAAATAAAGTTACTCAGGGATATTCTTACATTTTAATTTTATCGTGATTTTAAGTGAGAAAACTAAAATATTCTTTTCTGGTTCTAAAATAATAAAAACATCGTTACTCGCCAGGAAAAAATGCTAGAATCGAACTTATTAAATAAATTTAATACACAAATAAAGTTACTCAGGGATATTCTTACAATTTAATTTTATCGTGATATTTAAGCAAGAAAACTAAAATATTCGTTTTTAGTTCCAGAAAAATTTAAACATCGTTTCTCCTCAGGAAAAAATGCTAGAATCAAACTTATTAAATAAATTTAATACGAAAATAAAGTTACTCAGGGATATTCTTACAATTTAATTTTATCATGATATTTAAGCGAGAAAACTAAAACATTCGTTTCTAGGTCCAAAATAATAAAAACATCGTTACTCGTCAGGAAAAAATTCTAGAATCGAACTTATTAAATTTATTTAATAAACAAATAAAGTTTCTCAGGGATATTCTTACAATTTAATTTTATCGTGATATTTAAACAAGAAAACTAAAATATTCGTTTCTAGGTCCAGAAAAATTAAAACATCGTTACTCTTCAGGAAAAAATGCTAGAATCAAACTTATTAAATAAATTTAATAAACAAATAAAGTTACTCAGGGATATTCTTACAATTTAATTTTATCGTGATATTTAAGCGAGAAAACTAAAACATTCGTTTCTAGTTCCAAAATAATAAAAACATCGTTACTCGTCAGGAAAAAATGCTAGCATCAAACTTATTAAATAAATTTAATACGAAAATAAAGTTACTCAGGGATATTCTTACAATTTAATTTTATCGTGATATTTAAAAGAGAAAACTAAAATATTCGTTTCTAGTTCCAAAATACCAAAAACTTGGTTACTCGTCAGGAAAAAATGCTAGAATCAAAGTTATTAAATAAATTTAATAAACAAATAAAGTTACTCAGGGATAATCTTACAATTTAATTTTATCATGATATTATCGCGAGAAAACTAAATCATTCGTTTCTAGTTCCAAAATAATAAAAACATCGTTACTCGTCAGGAAAAAATGCTAGAATCAAACTTATTAAATAAATTTAATACGAAAATAAAGTTACTCAGGGATATTCTTACAATTTAATTTTATCATGATATTTAAGCGAGAAAACTAAAATATTCGTTTCTAGTTCCAAAATAATAAAAACATCGTTACTCGTCAGGAAAAAATTCTAGAATCGAACTTATTAAAAAAATCTAATAAACAAATATAGTTACTCAGGGATATTCTTACATTTAAATTTTATCATGATATTTAAGCAAGAAAACTGAAATATTCGTTTTTAGATCCAATAATATTTAAACATCGTTTCTCCTCAGTAAAAAATGCTAGAATCAAACTTATTAAATAAATTTAATAAACAAATAAAGTTACTCAGGGATATTCTTAAAATTCAATTTTATCGTGATATTTATGCGAGAAAACTAAAATATTCGTTTCTAGTTCCAAAATAATAAAAACATCGTTACTCGTCAGGAAAAAATGCTAGAATCAAACTTATTAAATAAATTTAATACACAAATAAAGTTACTCAGGGATATTCTTACAATTCAATTTTATCGTGATATTTAAGCGAGAAATCTAAAATATTCGTTTCTAGTTCCAAAATAATAAAAACATCGTTACTCGTCAGGAAAAAATGCTAGAATCGAACTTATTAAATAAATTGAATAAACAAATAAAGTTACTCAGGGATATTCTTACAATTTAATTTTATGGTGATATTAAAGCAAGAAAACTAAAATATCGTTTTTAGGTCCAGAAAAATTTAAATATCGTTTCTCCTCAGGACAAAATGCTAGAATCAAACTTATTAAATAAATTTAATAAACAAATTAGGTTACTCAGGGATATTGTTACAATTTAATTTTATCGTGCTATTTAAGCGAGAAAACTAAAATATTCGTTTCTAGTTCCAGAAAAATTAAAACATCGTTACTCCTCAGGCAAAAATGCTAGAATCGAACTTCTTAATAAATTTAATAAACAAATAATGTTACTCACGGATATTCTTACAATTTAATTTTATCGTGATATTTAAGCGAGAAAACTAAAACATTCATTTTTAGTTCCAAAATAATAAAAACATCGTTACTCGTCAGGAAAAAATGCTAGAATCAAACTTATTAAATAAATTTAATACGAAAATAAAGTTACTCAGGGATATTCTTACAATTTAATTTTATCATGATATTTAAGCGAGGAAACTAAAATATTCGTTTCTAGTTCCTAAATAATAAAAACATCGTTACTCGTCAGGAAAAAATTCTAGAATCGAACTTATTAAAAAATCTAATAAACAAATAAAGTTACTCAGGGATATTCTTACATTTTAATTTTATCGTGATATTTAAGCAAGAAAACTAAAATATTCGTTTTTAGTTCCAGAAAAATTTAAACATCGTTTCTCCTCAGGAAAAAATGCAAGAATCAAACTTATTAAATAAATTTAATAAACAAATAAAGTTACTCAGGGATATTCATACAATTTAATTTTATCGTGATATTTAAGCAAGAAAACTAAAATATTCGTTTTTAATTCCAGAAAAATTTAAACATCGTTTCTCCTCAGGAAAAAATGATAGAATCAAACTTATTAAATAAATTTAATAAACAAATAAGGTTACTCAGGGATATTCTTACAATTTAATTTTATCGTGATATTTAAGCAAGAAAACTAAAATATTCGTTTTTAGTTCCAGAAAAATTCAAACATCGTTTCTCCACAGGAAAAAATGATAGAATCAAACTTTTTAAATAAATTTAATAAACAAATAAAGTTACTCAGGGATAGTCTTACAAATTAAGTTTATCATGGTATTTAAGCGAGAAAACTAAAGTATTCTTTTCTAGTTCCAAAATATTAAAAACTTCGTTACTCGTCAGGAAAAAATGCTAGAATTAAACTTATTAAATAAATTTGATAAACAAATAAAGTTACTCAAAGATATTCTTACAATTTAATTTTATCGTGATTTTAAGCAAGAAAACTAAAATATTCGTTATTAGTTCCAGAAAAATTTAAACATCGTTTCTCCTCAGGAAAAAATGATAGAATCAAACTTATTAAATAAATTTAATAAACAAATAAAGATACCCAGGGATATTCTTACAATTTAATTTTATCGTGATATTTAAGCGAGAAAACTAAAATATTCTTTTCTAGTTCCAAAATAATAAAAACCGTTACTTGTCACGAAAAAATGCTAGAATCAAACTTATTAAATAAATTTAATACACAAATAAAGTTACACAGGGATATTCTTACAATTTAATTTTATCGTGATATTTAAACAAGAAAACTAAAATATTCATTTTTAGTTCCAGATAAATTTAAACATCGTTTCTCCTCAGGAAAAAATGCTAGAATCAAACTTATTAAATAAATTTAATAAACAAATGATGTTACTCAGGGATATTCTTACAATTTAATTTTATCGTTATATTTAAGCAAGAAAACTAAAATATCGTTTTTAGCTCCAGAAAAATTTAAATATCGTTTCTCCTCAGGACAAAATGCTAGAATCAAACTTATTCAATAAATTTAATAAACAAATAATATTATTAAGGGATATTCTTACAATTTAATTTTATCGTGATATTTAAGCAAGAAATCTAAAATATCGTTTTTAGTACCAGAAAAATTTAAATATCGTTACTCCTCAGGTAAAAATGCTAGAATCAAACTTATTAAATAAATTTAATAAACAAATAAAGTTACTCAGGGATATTCTTACAATTTAATTTTATCGTGGTATTTAAGCAAGAAAACTAAAATATTCGTTTTTAGTTCCAGAAAAATTTAAACATCGTTTCTCCTCAGGAACAAATTTAATAAACAAATAAAGTTACTCAGGGATATTCTTACAATTTAATTTTATCGTGATATTTAAGAGAGAAAACTAAAATATTCTTTTCTAGTTCCAAAATAAAAAAACATCGTTACTAGTCAGGAAAAAATTTTAGAATCGAACTTATTAAAAAAATCTAATAAACAAATAAAGTTACTCAGGGATATTCTTACATTTTAATTTTATCGTGATTTTAAGTGAGAAAACTAAAATATTATTTTCTGGTTCCAAAATAATAAAAACATCGTTACTCGCCAGGAAAAAATGCTAGAATCGAACTTATTAAAAAAACCTAATAAACAAATAAAGATACTCAGGGATATTCTTACATTTTAATTTTATCATGATTTTAAGCAAGAAAACTAAAATATTGGTTTTTAGTTCCAGAAAAATTTAAACATCGTTTCTCCTCAGGAAAAAATGCTAGAATCAAACTTATTAAATAAATTTAATAAACAAATAATGTTACTCAGGGATATTCTTACAATTTAATTTTATCGTGATATTTAAGCGAGAAAACTAAAATATGCGTTTCTAGTTCCAAAATAATAAAAACATCGTTACTCGTCAGGAAAAAATGCTAGAATCAAACTTATTAAATAAATTTAATACACAAATAAAGTTACTCAGGGATATTCTTACAATTTAATTTTATCGTGATATTTAAGCAGAAAACTAAAATATCGTTTATAGTTCCAGAAAAATTTAAACATATATTATTTATAAAAATTTAAATATCGTTTCTCCTCAGGAAAAAATGCTAGAATCAAAGTTATTAAATAAATTTAATAAACAAATAAAGTTACTCAGGGATAATCTTACAATTTAATTTTATCATGATATTATCGCGAGAATACTAAATCATTCGTTTCTAGTTCCAAAATAATAAAAACATCGTTACTCGTCAGGAAAAAATGCTAGAATCAAACTTATTAAATAAATTTAATACGAAAATAAAGTTACTCAGGGATATTCTTACAATTTAATTTTATCATGATATTTAAGCGAGAAAACTAAAATATTCGTTTCTAGTTCCAAAATAATAAAAACATCGTTACTCGTCAGGAAAAAATTCTAGAATCGAACTTATTAAAAAAATCTAATAAACAAATATAGTTACTCAGGGATATTCTTACATTTTAATTTTATCATGATATTTAAGCAAGAAAACTGAAATATTCGTTTTTAGATCCAATAATATTTAAACATCGTTTCTCCTCAGTAAAAAATGCTAGAATCAAACTTATTAAATAAATTTAATAAACAAATAAAGTTACTCAGGGATATTCTTAAAATTCAATTTTATCGTGATATTTATGCGAGAAAACTAAAATATTCGTTTCTAGTTCCAAAATAATAAAAACATCGTTACTCGTCAGGAAAAAATGCTAGAATCAAACTTATTAAATAAATTTAATACACAAATAAAGTTACTCAGGGATATTCTTACAATTCAATTTTATCGTGATATTTAAGCGAGAAATCTAAAATATTCGTTTCTAGTTACAAAATAATAAAAACATCGTTACTCGTCAGGAAAAAATGCTAGAATCGAACTTATTAAAAAAACCTAATAAACAAATAAAGATACTCAAAGATATTCTTACATTTTAATTTTATCATGATTTTAAACAAGAAAACTAAAATATTGGTTTTTAGTTCCAGAAAAATTTAAACATCGTTTCTCCTCAGGAAAAAATGCTAGAATCGAACTTATTAAATAAATTTAATAAACAAATAAAGTTACTCAGGGATATTCTTACAATTCAATTTTATCGTGATATTTAAGCGAGAAATCTAAAATATGCGTTTCTAGTTCCAAAATAATAAAAACATCGTTACTCGTCAGGAAAAAATGCTAGAATCAAACTTATTAAATAAATTTAATACACAAATAAAGTTACTCAGGGATATTCTTACAATTTAATTTTATCGTGATATTAAAGCAAGAAAACTAAAATATTCGTTTTTAGTTCCAGAAAAATTTAAACATCGTTTCACCTCAGGTTAAAATGCTAGAATCAAACTTATTAAATAAATTTAATACGAAAATAAAGTTACTCAGGGATATTCTTACAATTTAATTTTAACATGATATTTAAGCGAGAAAACTAAAATATTCGTTTCTAGTTCCAATAATATTTAAACATCGTTTCTACTCAGGAAAAAATGCTAGAATCAATCTTATTAAATAAATTTAATAAACAAACAATGTTACTCAGGGATATTCTTACAATTTAATTTTATCGTGGTATTTAAGCAAGACAACTAAAATATCGTTTTTAGTTCCAGAAAAATTTAAATATCGTTTCTCCTCAGGAAAAATACTAGAATCAAACTTATTCAATAAATTTAATAAACAAATAAAGTTACTCAGGGATATACTTAGAATTTAATTTTATCATGATATTTAAGCGAGAAAACTAAAACATTCGTTTCTAGTTCCAAAATAATAAAAACATCGTTACTCGTCAGGAAAAAATGCTAGAATCAAACTTATTAAATAAATTTAATACGAAAATAAAGTTACTAAGGGATACTCTTACAATTTATTTTTATCATGATATTTAAGCGAGAAACCTAAAATATTCGTTTCTAGTTCCAAAATAATAAAAACTTCGTTACTCGTCAGGAAAAATGCTAGAATCAAACTTATTAATTAAATTTAATACGAAAATAAAGTTACTCAGAGATATTCTTACAATTTAATTTTATCATGATATTTAAGCGAGAAAACTTAAATATTCGTTTCTAATTCCAAAATAATAAAAACATCGTTACTCGTCAGGAAAAAATTCTAGAATCGAACTTATTAAAAAAATCTAATAAACAAATAAAGTTACTCAGGGTTATTCTTACATTTTAATTTTATCATGATATTTAAGCAAGAAAACTAAAATATTCGTTTTTAGTTCCAATAATATTTAAACATCGTTTCTACTCAGGAAAAAATGCTAGAATGAAACTTATTAAACAAATTTAATAAACAAATAAAGTTACTCAGGGAAATTCTTACAATTTAATTTTATCGTGATATTTAATCGAGAAAACTAAAATATTCGTTTCTAGTTCCAAAATAATAAAAACATCGTTACTAGAAAGGAAAAAATTCTAGAATCGAACTTATTAAAAAAATCTAATAAACAAATAAAGTTACTCAGGGACATTCTTACATTTTAATTTTATCGTGATATTTAAGCAAGAAAACTAAAATATTCGTTTTTAGTTCCAAAAAAATTTAAACATCGTTTCTCTTCAGGAAAAAATGCTAAAATCAAACTTATTAAATAAATTTAATAAACAAATAATGTTAATCAGGGATATTCTTACAATTTAATTTTATCGTGATATTTAGCAAGAAAACTAAAATATTCGTTTTTAGTTCCAGAAAAATTCAAACATCGTTTCTCCACAAGAAAAAATGATAGAATCAAACTTTTTAAATAAATTTAATAAACAAATAAAGTTACTCAGGGATAGTCTTACAATTTAAGTTTATCATGGTATTTAAGCGAGAAAACTAAAGTATTCTTTTCTAGTTCCAAAATATTAAAAACTTCGTTACTCGTCAGGAAAAAATGCTAGAATTAAACTTATTAAATAAATTTAATAAACAAATAAAGTTACTCAAAGATATTCTTACAATTTAATTTTATCGTGATTTTAAGCAAGAAAACTAAAATATTCGTTATTAGTTCCAGAAAAATTTAAACATCGTTTCTCCTCAGGTAAAAATGATAGAATCAAACTTATTAAATAAATTTAATAAACAAATAAAGTTACCCAGGGATATTCTTACAATTTAATTTTATCGTGATATTTAAGCGAGAAAACTAAAATATTCGTTTCTAGTTCCAAAATAATAAAAACATCGTTACTAGAAAGGAAAAAATTCTAGAATCGAACTTATTAAAAAAATCTAATAAACAAATAAAGTTACTCAGGGACATTTTTACATTTTAATTTTATCGTGATTTTAAGTGAGAAAACTAAAATATTCTTTTCTGGTTCCAAAATAATAAAAACATCGTTACTCGCCAGGAAAAAATGCTAGAATCGAACTTATTAAAAAAACCTAATAAACAAATAAAGTTACTCAGGGATATTTTTACATTTTAATTTTATCATGATTTTAAGCAAGAAAACTAAAATATTGGTTTTTAGTTCCAGAAAAATTTAAACATCGTTTCTCCTCAGGAAAAAATGCTAGAATCAAACTTATTAAATAAATTTAATAAACAAATAATGTTACTCAGGGATATTCTTACAATTTAATTTTATCGTGATATTTAAGCGAGAAAACTAAAATATGCGTTTCTAGTTCCAAAATAATAAAAACATCGTTACTCGTCAGGAAAAAATGCTAGAATCAAACTTATTAAATAAATTTAATACACAAATAAAGTTACTCAGGGATATTCTTACAATTTAATTTTATCGTGATATTTAAGCAGAAAACTAAAATATCGTTTATAGTTCCAGAAAAATTTAAACATATATTATTTATAAAAATTTAAATATCGTTTTTCCTCAGGAAAAAATGCTAGAATCAAAGTTATTAAATAAATTTAATAAACAAATAAAGTTACTCAGGGATAATCTTACAATTTAATTTTATCATGATATTAACGCGAGAAAACTAAATCATTCGTTTCTAGTTCCAAAATAATAAAAACATCGTTACTCGTCAGGAAAAAATGCTAGAATCAAACTTATTAATTAAATTTAATACGAAAATAAAGTTACTCAGGGATATTCTTACAATTTAATTTTATCATGATATTTAAGCGAAAAAACTAAAATATTCGTTTCTAGTTTCAAAATAATAGAAACATCGTTACTCGTCAGGAAAAAATTCTAGAATCGAACTTATTAAAAAAATCTAATAAACAAATATAGTTACTCAGGGATATTCTTACATTTTAATTTTATCATGATATTTAAGCAAGAAAACTGATATATTCGTTTTTAGATCCAATAATATTTAAACATCGTTTCTCCTCAGTAAAAAATGCTAGAATCAAACTTATTAAATAAATTTAATACACAAATAAAGTTACACAGGGATATTCTTACAATTTAATTTTATCGTGATATTTACATAAGAAAACTAAAATATTCGTTTTTAGTTCCAGATAAATTTAAACATCGTTTCTCCTCAGGAAAAAATGCTAGAATCAAACTTATTAAATAAATTTAATAAACAAATAATGTTACTCAGGGATATTCTTACAATTTAATTTTATCGTGATATTTAAGCAAGAAAACTAAAATATCGTTTTTAGCTCCAGAAAAATTTAAATATCGTTTCTCCTCAGGACAAAATGCTAGAATCAAACTTATTCAATAAATTTAATAAACAAATAATATTACTCAGGGATATTCTTACAATTTAATTTTATCGTGATATTTAAGCAAGAAAACTAAAATATCGTTTTTAGTACCAGAAAAATTTAAATATCGTTTCTCCTCAGGAAAAAATGCTAGAATCAAACTTAATAAATAAATTTAATACGAAAATAAAGTTACTCAGGGATATTCTTACAATTTAATTTTATCATGATATTTAAGCAAGAAAACTGAAATATTCGTTTTTAGTTCCAGAAAAATTTAAACATCGTTTCTCCTCAGGAAAAAATGCTAGAATCAAACTTAATAAATAAATTTAATACGAAAATAAAGTTACTCAGGGATATTCTTACAATTTAATTTTATCATGATATTTAAGCGAGAAAACTAAAACATTCGTTTCTTGGTCCAAAATAATAAAAACATCGTTACTCGTCAGGAAAAAATGCTAGCATCAAACTTATTAAATAAATTTAATACGAAAATAAAGTTACTCAGGGATATTCTTACAATTTAATTTTATCATGATATTTAAAAGAGAAAACTAAAATATTCGTTTCTAGTTCCAAAATACCAAAAACTTGGTTACTCGTCAGGCAAAAATGCTAGAATCAAACTTATTAAATAAATTTAATAAACAAATAAAGTTACTCAGGGATATTCTTACAATTTAATTTTATCGTGATATTTAAGCAAGAAAACTAAAATATTCGTTTTTAGTTCCAGAAAAATTTAAACATCGTTTCTCCTCAGGAAAAAATGCTAGAATCAAACTTATTAATTAAATTTAACAAACAAATAAAGTTACTCTGGGATATTCTTAAAATTCAATTTTATCATGATATTTAAGCGAGAAAACTAAAACATTCGTTTCTAGGTCCAAAATAATAAAAACATCGTTACTCGTCAGGAAAAAATTCTAGAATCGAACTTATTAAATAAATTTAATAAACAAATAAAGTTTCTCAGGGATATTCTTACAATTTAATTTTATAGTGATATTTAAACAAGAAAACTAAAATATTCGTTTCTAGGTCCAGAAAAATTAAAACATCGTTACTCGTCAGGAAAAAATGCTAGAATCAAACTTATTAAATTAATTTAATAAACAAATAAAGTTACTCTGGGATATTCTTACAATTTAATTTTATCGTGATATTTAAGCGAGAAAATTAAAACATTCGTTTCTAGTTCCAAAATAATAAAAACATCGTTACTCGTCAGGAAAAAATGCTAGCATCAAACTTATTAAATAAATTTAATACGAAAATAAAGTTACTCAGGGATATTCTTACAATTTAATTTTATCATGATATTTAAAAGAGAAAACTAAAATATTTGTTTCTAGTTCCAAAATACCAAAAACTTGGTTACTCTTCAGGAAAAAATGCTAGAATCAAACTTATTAAATAAATTTAATAAACAAATAAAGTTACTCAGGGATATTCTTACAATTTAATTTTATCGTGATATTTAAGCAAGAAAACTAAAATATTCGTTTTTAGTTCCAGAAAAATTTAAACATCGTTTCTCCTCAGGAAAAAATGCTAGAATCAAACTTATTAAATAAATTTAATACGAAAATAAAGTTACTTAGGGATATTCTTACAATTTAATTTTATCATGATATTTAAGCGAGAAAACTAAAACATTCGTTTCTAGGTCCAAAATAATAAAAACATCGTTACTCGTCTGGAAAAAATTCTAGAATCGAACTTATTAAATAAATTTAATAAACAAATAAAGTTTCTCAGGGATATTCTTACAATTTAATTTTATCGTGATATTTAAACAAGAAAACTAAAATATTCGTTTCTAGGTCCAGAAAAATTAAAACATCGTTACTCTTCAGGAAAAAATGCTAGAATCAAACTTATTAAATAAATTTAATAAACAAATAAAGTTACTCTGGGATATTCTTACAATTTAATTTTATCGTGATATTTAAGCGAGAAAACTAAAACATTCGTTTCTAGTTCCAAAATAATAAAAACATCGTTACTCGTCAGGAAAAAATGCTAGAATCAAACTTATTAAATAAATTTAATACGAAAATAAAGTTACTCAGGGATATTCCTACAATTTAATTTTATCATGATATTTAAGCGAGGAAACTAAAATATTCGTTTCTAGTTCCTAAATAATAAAAACATCGTTACTCGTCAGGAAAAAATTCTAGAATCGAACTTATTAAATAAATTTAATAAACAAATAAAGTTTCTCAGGGATATTCTTACAATTTAATTTTATAGTGATATTTAAACAAGAAAACTAAAATATTCGTTTCTAGGTCCAGAAAAATTAAAACATCGTTACTCGTCAGGAAAAAATGCTAGAATCAAACTTATTAAATAAATTTAATAAACAAATAAAGTTACTCTGGGATATTCTTACAATTTAATTTTATCGTGATATTTAAGCGAGAAAATTAAAACATTCGTTTCTAGTTCCAAAATAATAAAAACATCGTTACTCGTCAGAAAAAATGCTAGCATCAAACTTATTAAATAAATTTAATACGAAAATAAAATTACTCAGGGATATTCTTACAATTTAATTTTATCATGATATTTAAAAGAGAAAACTAAAATATTCGTTTCTAGTTCCAAAATACCAAAAACTTGGTTACTCGTCAGGAAAAAATGCTAGAATCAAACTTATTAAATAAATTTAATAAACAAATAAAGTTACTCAGGGATATTCTTACAATTTAATTTTATCGTGATATTTAAGCAAGAAAACTAAAATATTCGTTTTTAGTTCCAGAAAAATTTAAACATCGTTTCTCCTCAGGAAAAAATGCTAGAATCAAACTTAATAAATAAATTTAATACGAAAATAAAGTTACTCAGGGATATTCTTACAATTTAATTTTATCATGATATTTAAGCGAGAAAACTAAAACATTCGTTTCTAGGTCCAAAATAATAAAAACATCGTTACTCGTCAGGAAAAAATTCTAGAATCGAACTTATTAAATAAATTTAATAAACAAATAAAGTTTCTCAGGGATATTCTTACAATTTAATTTTATCGTGATATTTAAACAAGAAAACTAAAATATTCGTTTCTAGGTCCAGAAAAATTAAAACATCGTTACTCGTCAGGAAAAAATGCTAGAATCAAACTTATTAAATAAATTTAATAAACAAATAAAGTTACTCTGGGATATTCTTACAATTTAATTTTATCGTGATATTTAAGCGAGAAAATTAAAACATTCGTTTCTAGTTCCAAAATAATAAAAACTTGGTTACTAGTCAGGAAAAAATGCTAGAATCAAACTTATTAAATAAATTTAATAAACAAATAAAGTTACTCAGGGATATTCTTACAATTTAATTTTATCGTGATATTTAAGCAAGAAAACTAAAATATTCGTTTTTAGTTCCAGAAAAATTTAAACATCGTTTCTCCTCAGGAAAAAATGCTAGAATCAAACTTAATAAATAAATTTAATACGAAAATAAAGTTACTCAGGGATATTCTTACAATTTAATTTTATCATGATATTTAAGCGAGAAAACTAAAACATTCGTTTCTAGGTCCAAAATAATAAAAACATCGTTACTCGTCAGGAAAAAATTCTAGAATCGAACTTATTAAATAAATTTAATAAACAAATAAAGTTTCTCAGGGATATTCTTACAATTTAATTTTATCGTGATATTTAAACAAGAAAACTAAAATATTCGTTTCTAGGTCCAGAAAAATTAAAACATCGTTACTCTTCAGGAAAAAATGCTAGAATCAAACTTATTAAATAAATTTAATAAACAAATAAAGTTACTCAGGGATATTCATACAATTTAATTTTATTGTGATATTTAAGCGAGAAAACTAAAATATTCTTTTCTAGTTCCAAAATAATTAAAACATCGTTACTTGTCAGAAAAAATGCTAGAATCAAACTTATTAAATAAATTTAATAAACAAATAAAACTACTCAGGGATATTCTTAAAATTCAATTTTATCGTTCCAAAATAATAAAAACATCGTTACTCGTCAGGAAAAAATGCTAGAATCAAACTTATTAAATAAATTTAATACGAAAATAAAGTTACTCAGGGATATTCTTACAATTTAATTTTATCGTGATATTTAAGCAAGAAAACTAAAATATTCGTTTTTAGTTCCAGAAAAATTTAAACATCGTTTCTCCTCAGGAAAAAATGCTAGAATCAAACTTATTAAATAAATTTAATAAACAAATAAAGTTACTCTGGGATATTCTTACAATTTAATTTTATCGTGATATTTAAGCGAGAAAATTAAAACATTCGTTTCTAGTTCCAAAATAATAAAAACATCGTTACTCGTCAGAAAAAATGCTAGCATCAAACTTATTAAATAAATTTAATACGAAAATAAAGTTACTCAGGGATATTCTTACAATTTAATTTTATCATGATATTTAAAAGAGAAAACTAAAATATTCGTTTCTAGTTCCAAAATACCAAAAACTTGGTTACTCGTCAGGAAAAAATGCTAGAATCAAACTTATTAAATAAATTTAATAAACAAATAAAGTTACTCAGGGATATTCTTACAATTTAATTTTATCGTGATATTTAAGCAAGAAAACTAAAATATTCGTTTTTAGTTCCAGAAAAATTTAAACATCGTTTCTCCTCAGGAAAAAATGCAAGAATCAAACTTATTAAATAAATTTAATAAACAAATAAAGTTACTCAGGGATATTCATACAATTTAATTTTATTGTGATATTTAAGCGAGAAAACTAAAATATTCTTTTCTAGTTCCAAAAGAATAAAAACCGTTACTTGTCACGAAAAAATGCTAGAATCAAACATCGTTTCTCCTCAGGAAAAAATGCTAGAATCAAACTTGTTAAATAAATTTAATAAACAAATAATGTTACACAGGGATATTCTTACAATTTAATCTTATCGTGATATTTAAGCAAGAAAACTAAAATATCGTTTTTAGCTCCAGAAAAATTTAAATATCGTTTCTCCTCAGGACAAAATGCTAGAATCAAACTTATTCAATAAATTTAATAAACAAATAATATTACTCAGGGATATTCTTACAATTTAATTTTATCGTGATATTTAAGCAAGAAAACTAAAATATCGTTTTTAGTACCAGAAAAATTTAAATATCGTTTCTCCTCAGGTAAAAATGCTAGAATCAAACTTAATAAATAAATTTAATAAACAAATAAAGTTACTCAGGGATATTCTTACAATTTAATTTTATCGTGATATTTAAGCAAGAAAACTAAAATATTCGTTTTTAGTACCAGAAAAATTTAAACATCGATTCTCCTCAGGAAAAAATTTAATAAACAAATAAAGTTACTCAGGGATATTCTTACAATTTAATTTTATTGTGATATTTAAGCGAGAAAACTAAAATATTCTTTTCTAGTTCCAAAATAATTAAAACATCGTTACTTGTCAGAAAAAATGCTAGAATCAAACTTATTAAATAAATTTAATAAACAAATAAAGCTACTCAGGGATATTCTTAAAATTCAATTTTATCGTTCCAAAATAATAAAAACATCGTTACTCGTCAGGAAAAAATGCTAGAATCAAACTTATTAAATAAATTTAATACGAAAATAAAGTTACTCAGGGATATTCTTACAATTTAATTTTATCGTGATATTTAAGCAAGAAAACTAAAATATTCGTTTTTAGTTCCAGAAAAATTTAAACATCGTTTCTCCTCAGGAAAAAATGCTAGAATCAAACTTATTAAATAAATTTAATAAACAAATAAAGTTACTCTGGGATATTCTTACAATTTAATTTTATCGTGATATTTAAGCGAGAAAACTAAAACATTCGTTTCTAGGTCCAAAATAATAAAAACATCGTTACTCGTCAGGAAAAAATTCTAGAATCGAACTTATTAAATAAATTTAATAAACAAATAAAGTTTCTCAGGGATATTCTTACAATTTAATTTTATCGTGATATTTAAACAAGAAAACTAAAATATTCGTTTCTAGGTCCAGAAAAATTAAAACATCGTTACTCTTCAGGAAAAAATGCTAGAATCAAACTTATTAAATAAATTTAATAAACAAATAAAGTTACTCTGGGATATTCTTACAATTTAATTTTATCGTGATATTTAAGCGAGAAAACTAAAACATTCGTTTCTAGTTCCAAAATAATAAAAACATCGTTACTAGTCAGGAAAAAATTCTAGAATCGAACTTATTAAAAAAATCAAATAAACAAATAAAGTTACTCAGGGATATTCTTACATTTTAATTTTATCGTGATTTTAAGTGAGAAAACTAAAATATTCTTTTCTGGTTCTAAAATAATAAAAACATCGTTACTCGCCAGGAAAAAATGCTAGAATCGAACTTATTAAATAAATTTAATACACAAATAAAGTTACTCAGGGATATTCTTACAATTTAATTTTATCGTGATATTTAAGCAAGAAAACTAAAATATTCGTTTTTAGTTCCAGAAAAATTTAAACATCGTTTCTCCTCAGGAAAAAATGCTAGAATCAAACTTATTAAATAAATTTAATACGAAAATAAAGTTACTCAGGGATATTCTTACAATTTAATTTTATCATGATATTTAAGCGAGAAAACTAAAACATTCGTTTCTAGGTCCAAAATAATAAAAACATCGTTACTCGTCAGGAAAAAATTCTAGAATCGAACTTATTAAATAAATTTAATAAACAAATAAAGTTTCTCAGGGATATTCTTACAATTTAATTTTATCGTGATATTTAAACAAGAAAACTAAAATATTCGTTTCTAGGTCCAGAAAAATTAAAACATCGTTACTCTTCAGGAAAAAATGCTAGAATCAAACTTATTAAATAAATTTAATAAACAAATAAAGTTACTCTGGGATATTCTTACAATTTAATTTTATCGTGATATTTAAGCGAGAAAACTAAAACATTCGTTTCTAGTTCCAAAATAATAAAAACATCGTTACTCGTCAGGAAAAAATGCTAGCATCAAACTTATTAAATAAATTTAATACGAAAATAAAGTTACTCAGGGATATTCTTACAATTTAATTTTATCGTGATATTTAAAAGAGAAAACTAAAATATTCGTTTCTAGTTCCAAAATACCAAAAACTTGGTTACTCGTCAGGAAAAAATGCTAGAATCAAACTTATTAAATAAATTTAATACGAAAATAAAGTTACTCAGGGATATTCTCACAATTTAATTTTATCATGATATTTAAGCGAGAAAACTAAAATATTCGTTTCTAGTTCCAAAATAATAAAAACATCATTACTAGTCAGGAAAAAATTCTAGAATCGAACTTATTAAAAAAATCTAATAAACAAATAAAGTTACTCAGGGATATTCTTACATTTTAATTTTATCGTGATTTTAAGTGAGAAAACTAAAATATTTTTTTCTGGTTCCAAAATAATAAAAACATCGTTACTCGCCAGGAAAAAATGCTAGAATCGAACTTATTAAATAAATTTAATACACAAATAAAGTTACTCAGGGATATTCTTACAATTTAATTTTATCGTGATATTTAAGCAGAAAACTAAAATATCGTTTATAGTTCCAGAAAAATTTAAACATATATTATTTATAAAAATTTAAATATCGTTTCTCCTCAGGAAAAAATGCTAGAATCAAAGTTATTAAATAAATTTAATAAACAAATAAAGTTACTCAGGGATAATCTTACAATTTAATTTTATCATGATATTATCGCGAGAAAACTAAATCATTCGTTTCTAGTTCCAAAATAATAAAAACATCGTTACTCGTCAGGAAAAAATGCTAGAATCAAACTTATTAAATAAATTTAATACGAAAATAAAGTTACTCAGGGATATTCTTACAATTTAATTTTATCATGATATTTAAGCGAGAAAACTAAAATATTCGTTTCTAGTTCCAAAATAATAAAAACATCGTTACTCGTCAGGAAAAAATTCTAGAATCGAACTTATTAAAAAAATCTAATAAACAAATATAGTTACTCAGGGATATTCTTACATTTTAATTTTATCATGATATTTAAGCAAGAAAACTGAAATATTCGTTTTTAGATCCAATAATATTTAAACATCGTTTCTCCTCAGTAAAAAATGCTAGAATCAAACTTATTAAATAAATTTAATAAACAAATAAAGTTACTCAGGGATATTCTTAAAATTCAATTTTATCGTGATATTTATGCGAGAAAACTAAAATATTCGTTTCTAGTTCCAAAATAATAAAAACATCGTTACTCGTCAGGAAAAAATGCTAGAATCAAACTTATTAAATAAATTTAATACACAAATAAAGTTACTCAGGGATATTCTTACAATTCAATTTTATCGTGATATTTAAGCGAGAAATCTAAAATATTCGTTTCTAGTTCCAAAATAATAAAAACATCGTTACTCGTCAGGAAAAAATGCTAGAATCGAACTTATTAAATAAATTGAATAAACAAATAAAGTTACTCAGGGATATTCTTACAATTTAATTTTATGGTGATATTAAAGCAAGAAAACTAAAATATCGTTTTTAGGTCCAGAAAAATTTAAATATCGTTTCTCCTCAGGACAAAATGCTAGAATCAAACTTATTAAATAAATTTAATAAACAAATTAGGTTACTCAGGGATATTGTTACAATTTAATTTTATCGTGCTATTTAAGCGAGAAAACTAAAATATTCGTTTCTAGTTCCAGAAATTTAAAACATCGTTACTCCTCAGGCAAAAATGCTAGAATCGAACTTCTTAATAAATTTAATAAACAAATAATGTTACTC
The DNA here is from genome assembly GCA_911728475.2 of Pterostichus madidus. Taxonomy (NCBI): domain Eukaryota; kingdom Metazoa; phylum Arthropoda; class Insecta; order Coleoptera; family Carabidae; genus Pterostichus; species Pterostichus madidus. The sequence goes on along the minus strand of OU452304.1, from coordinate 22,004,147 downwards.
ACGGATATTCTTACAATTTAATTTTATCGTGATATTTAAGCGAGAAAACTAAAACATTCATTTTTAGTTCCAAAATAATAAAAACATCGTTACTCGTCAGGAAAAAATGCTAGAATCAAACTTATTAAATAAATTTAATACGAAAATAAAGTTACTCAGGGATATTCTTACAATTTAATTTTATCATGATATTTAAGCGAGGAAACTAAAATATTCGTTTCTAGTTCCTAAATAATAAAAACATCGTTACTCGTCAGGAAAAAATTCTAGAATCGAACTTATTAAAAAATCTAATAAACAAATAAAGTTACTCAGGGATATTCTTACATTTTAATTTTATCGTGATATTTAAGCAAGAAAACTAAAATATTCGTTTTTAGTTCCAGAAAAATTTAAACATCGTTTCTCCTCAGGAAAAAATGCAAGAATCAAACTTATTAAATAAATTTAATAAACAAATAAAGTTACTCAGGGATATTCATACAATTTAATTTTATCGTGATATTTAAGCAAGAAAACTAAAATATTCGTTTTTAATTCCAGAAAAATTTAAACATCGTTTCTCCTCAGGAAAAAATGATAGAATCAAACTTATTAAATAAATTTAATAAACAAATAAGGTTACTCAGGGATATTCTTACAATTTAATTTTATCGTGATATTTAAGCAAGAAAACTAAAATATTCGTTTTTAGTTCCAGAAAAATTCAAACATCGTTTCTCCACAGGAAAAAATGATAGAATCAAACTTTTTAAATAAATTTAATAAACAAATAAAGTTACTCAGGGATAGTCTTACAAATTAAGTTTATCATGGTATTTAAGCGAGAAAACTAAAGTATTCTTTTCTAGTTCCAAAATATTAAAAACTTCGTTACTCGTCAGGAAAAAATGCTAGAATTAAACTTATTAAATAAATTTGATAAACAAATAAAGTTACTCAAAGATATTCTTACAATTTAATTTTATCGTGATTTTAAGCAAGAAAACTAAAATATTCGTTATTAGTTCCAGAAAAATTTAAACATCGTTTCTCCTCAGGAAAAAATGATAGAATCAAACTTATTAAATAAATTTAATAAACAAATAAAGATACCCAGGGATATTCTTACAATTTAATTTTATCGTGATATTTAAGCGAGAAAACTAAAATATTCTTTTCTAGTTCCAAAATAATAAAAACCGTTACTTGTCACGAAAAAATGCTAGAATCAAACTTATTAAATAAATTTAATAAACAAATGATGTTACTCAGGGATATTCTTACAATTTAATTTTATCGTGATATTTAAGCGAGAAAACTAAAATATGCGTTTTTAGTTCCAGAAAAATTTAAACATCGTTTCTCCTCAGGACAAAATGCTAGAATCAAACTTATTCAATAAATTTAATAAACAAATAATATTATTAAGGGATATTCTTACAATTTAATTTTATCGTGATATTTAAGCAAGAAATCTAAAATATCGTTTTTAGTACCAGAAAAATTTAAATATCGTTACTCCTCAGGTAAAAATGCTAGAATCAAACTTATTAAATAAATTTAATAAACAAATAAAGTTACTCAGGGATATTCTTACAATTTAATTTTATCGTGATATTTAAGCAAGAAAACTAAAATATTCGTTTTTAGTTCCAGAAAAATTTAAACATCGTTTCTCCTCAGGAACAAATTTAATAAACAAATAAAGTTACTCAGGGATATTCTTACAATTTAATTTTATCGTGATATTTAAGAGAGAAAACTAAAATATTCTTTTCTAGTTCCAAAATAATAAAAACATCGTTACTAGTCAGGAAAAAATTTTAGAATCGAACTTATTAAAAAAATCTAATAAACAAATAAAGTTACTCAGGGATATTCTTACATTTTAATTTTATCGTGATTTTAAGTGAGAAAACTAAAATATTATTTTCTGGTTCCAAAATAATAAAAACATCGTTACTCGCCAGGAAAAAATGCTAGAATCGAACTTATTAAAAAAACCTAATAAACAAATAAAGATACTCAGGGATATTCTTACATTTTAATTTTATCATGATTTTAAGCAAGAAAACTAAAATATTGGTTTTTAGTTCCAGAAAAATTTAAACATCGTTTCTCCTCAGGAAAAAATGCTAGAATCAAACTTATTAAATAAATTTAATAAACAAATAATGTTACTCAGGGATATTCTTACAATTTAATTTTATCGTGATATTTAAGCGAGAAAACTAAAATATGCGTTTCTAGTTCCAAAATAATAAAAACATCGTTACTCGTCAGGAAAAAATGCTAGAATCAAACTTATTAAATAAATTTAATACACAAATAAAGTTACTCAGGGATATTCTTACAATTTAATTTTATCGTGATATTTAAGCAGAAAACTAAAATATCGTTTATAGTTCCAGAAAAATTTAAACATATATTATTTATAAAAATTTAAATATCGTTTCTCCTCAGGAAAAAATGCTAGAATCAAAGTTATTAAATAAATTTAATAAACAAATAAAGTTACTCAGGGATAATCTTACAATTTAATTTTATCATGATATTATCGCGAGAATACTAAATCATTCGTTTCTAGTTCCAAAATAATAAAAACATCGTTACTCGTCAGGAAAAAATTCTAGAATCGAACTTATTAAAAAAATCTAATAAACAAATATAGTTACTCAGGGATATTCTTACATTTTAATTTTATCATGATATTTAAGCAAGAAAACTGAAATATTCGTTTTTAGATCCAATAATATTTAAACATCGTTTCTCCTCAGTAAAAAATGCTAGAATCAAACTTATTAAATAAATTTAATAAACAAATAAAGTTACTCAGGGATATTCTTAAAATTCAATTTTATCGTGATATTTATGCGAGAAAACTAAAATATTCGTTTCTAGTTCCAAAATAATAAAAACATCGTTACTCGTCAGGAAAAAATGCTAGAATCAAACTTATTAAATAAATTTAATACACAAATAAAGTTACACAGGGATATTCTTACAATTCAATTTTATCGTGATATTTAAGCGAGAAATCTAAAATATTCGTTTCTAGTTACAAAATAATAAAAACATCGTTACTCGTCAGGAAAAAATGCTAGAATCGAACTTATTAAAAAAACCTAATAAACAAATAAAGATACTCAAAGATATTCTTACATTTTAATTTTATCATGATTTTAAACAAGAAAACTAAAATATTGGTTTTTAGTTCCAGAAAAATTTAAACATCGTTTCTCCTCAGGAAAAAATGCTAGAATCGAACTTATTAAATAAATTTAATAAACAAATAAAGTTACTCAGGGATATTCTTACAATTCAATTTTATCGTGATATTTAAGCGAGAAATCTAAAATATGCGTTTCTAGTTCCAAAATAATAAAAACATCGTTACTCGTCAGGAAAAAATGCTAGAATCAAACTTATTAAATAAATTTAATACACAAATAAAGTTACTCAGGGATATTCTTACAATTTAATTTTATCGTGATATTAAAGCAAGAAAACTAAAATATTCGTTTTTAGTTCCAGAGAAATTTAAACATCGTTTCACCTCAGGTTAAAATGCTAGAATCAAACTTATTAAATAAATTTAATACGAAAATAAAGTTACTCAGGGATATTCTTACAATTTAATTTTAACATGATATTTAAGCGAGAAAACTAAAATATTCGTTTCTAGTTCCAATAATATTTAAACATCGTTTCTACTCAGGAAAAAATGCTAGAATCAATCTTATTAAATAAATTTAATAAACAAACAATGTTACTCAGGGATATTCTTACAATTTAATTTTATCGTGGTATTTAAGCAAGACAACTAAAATATCGTTTTTAGTTCCAGAAAAATTTAAATATCGTTTCTCCTCAGGAAAAATACTAGAATCAAACTTATTCAATAAATTTAATAAACAAATAAAGTTACTCAGGGATATACTTAGAATTTAATTTTATCATGATATTTAAGCGAGAAAACTAAAACATTCGTTTCTAGTTCCAAAATAATAAAAACATCGTTACTCGTCAGGAAAAAATGCTAGAATCAAACTTATTAAATAAATTTAATACGAAAATAAAGTTACTAAGGGATACTCTTACAATTTATTTTTATCATGATATTTAAGCGAGAAACCTAAAATATTCGTTTCTAGTTCCAAAATAATAAAAACTTCGTTACTCGTCAGGAAAAATGCTAGAATCAAACTTATTAATTAAATTTAATACGAAAATAAAGTTACTCAGAGATATTCTTACAATTTAATTTTATCATGATATTTAAGCGAGAAAACTTAAATATTCGTTTCTAATTCCAAAATAATAAAAACATCGTTACTCGTCAGGAAAAAATTCTAGAATCGAACTTATTAAAAAAATCTAATAAACAAATAAAGTTACTCAGGGTTATTCTTACATTTTAATTTTATCATGATATTTAAGCAAGAAAACTAAAATATTCGTTTTTAGTTCCAATAATATTTAAACATCGTTTCTACTCAGGAAAAAATGCTAGAATGAAACTTATTAAACAAATTTAATAAACAAATAAAGTTACTCAGGGAAATTCTTACAATTTAATTTTATCGTGATATTTAATCGAGAAAACTAAAATATTCGTTTCTAGTTCCAAAATAATAAAAACATCGTTACTAGAAAGGAAAAAATTCTAGAATCGAACTTATTAAAAAAATCTAATAAACAAATAAAGTTACTCAGGGACATTCTTACATTTTAATTTTATCGTGATATTTAAGCAAGAAAACTAAAATATTCGTTTTTAGTTCCAAAAAAATTTAAACATCGTTTCTCTTCAGGAAAAAATGCTAAAATCAAACTTATTAAATAAATTTAATAAACAAATAATGTTAATCAGGGATATTCTTACAATTTAATTTTATCGTGATATTTAGCAAGAAAACTAAAATATTCGTTTTTAGTTCCAGAAAAATTCAAACATCGTTTCTCCACAGGAAAAAATGATAGAATCAAACTTTTTAAATAAATTTAATAAACAAATAAAGTTACTCAGGGATAGTCTTACAATTTAAGTTTATCATGGTATTTAAGCGAGAAAACTAAAGTATTCTTTTCTAGTTCCAAAATATTAAAAACTTCGTTACTCGACAGGAAAAAATGCTAGAATTAAACTTATTAAATAAATTTAATAAACAAATAAAGTTACTCAAAGATATTCTTACAATTTAATTTTATCGTGATTTTAAGCAAGAAAACTAAAATATTCGTTATTAGTTCCAGAAAAATTTAAACATCGTTTCTCCTCAGGTAAAAATGATAGAATCAAACTTATTAAATAAATTTAATAAACAAATAAAGTTACCCAGGGATATTCTTACAATTTAATTTTATCGTGATATTTAAGCGAGAAAACTAAAATATTCGTTTCTAGTTCCAAAATAATAAAAACATCGTTACTAGACAGGAAAAAATTCTAGAATCGAACTTATTAAAAAAATCTAATAAACAAATAAAGTTACTCAGGGACATTCTTACATTTTAATTTTATCGTGATTTTAAGTGAGAAAACTAAAATATTCTTTTCTGGTTCCAAAATAATAAAAACATCGTTACTCGCCAGGAAAAAATGCTAGAATCGAACTTATTAAAAAAACCTAATAAACAAATAAAGTTACTCAGGGATATTTTTACATTTTAATTTTATCATGATTTTAAGCAAGAAAACTAAAATATTGGTTTTTAGTTCCAGAAAAATTTAAACATCGTTTCTCCTCAGGAAAAAATGCTAGAATCAAACTTATTAAATAAATTTAATAAACAAATAATGTTACTCAGGGATATTCTTACAATTTAATTTTATCGTGATATTTAAGCGAGAAAACTAAAATATGCGTTTCTAGTTCCAAAATAATAAAAACATCGTTACTCGTCAGGAAAAAATGCTAGAATCAAACTTATTAAATAAATTTAATACACAAATAAAGTTACTCAGGGATATTCTTACAATTTAATTTTATCGTGATATTTAAGCAGAAAACTAAAATATCGTTTATAGTTCCAGAAAAATTTAAACATATATTATTTATAAAAATTTAAATATCGTTTTTCCTCAGGAAAAAATGCTAGAATCAAAGTTATTAAATAAATTTAATAAACAAATAAAGTTACTCAGGGATAATCTTACAATTTAATTTTATCATGATATTATCGCGAGAAAACTAAATCATTCGTTTCTAGTTCCAAAATAATAAAAACATCGTTACTCGTCAGGAAAAAATGCTAGAATCAAACTTATTAATTAAATTTAATACGAAAATAAAGTTACTCAGGGATATTCTTACAATTTAATTTTATCATGATATTTAAGCGAAAAAACTAAAATATTCGTTTCTAGTTTCAAAATAATAGAAACATCGTTACTCGTCAGGAAAAAATTCTAGAATCGAACTTATTAAAAAAATCTAATAAACAAATATAGTTACTCAGGGATATTCTTACATTTTAATTTTATCATGATATTTAAGCAAGAAAACTGAAATATTCGTTTTTAGATCCAATAATATTTAAACATCGTTTCTCCTCAGTAAAAAATGCTAGAATCAAACTTATTAAATAAATTTAATACACAAATAAAGTTACACAGGGATATTCTTACAATTTAATTTTATCGTGATATTTACATAAGAAAACTAAAATATTCGTTTTTAGTTCCAGATAAATTTAAACATCGTTTCTCCTCAGGAAAAAATGCTAGAATCAAACTTATTAAATAAATTTAATAAACAAATAATGTTACTCAGGGATATTCTTACAATTTAATTTTATCGTGATATTTAAGCAAGAAAACTAAAATATCGTTTTTAGCTCCAGAAAAATTTAAATATCGTTTCTCCTCAGGACAAAATGCTAGAATCAAACTTATTCAATAAATTTAATAAACAAATAATATTACTCAGGGATATTCTTACAATTTAATTTTATCGTGATATTTAAGCAAGAAAACTAAAATATCGTTTTTAGTACCAGAAAAATTTAAATATCGTTTCTCCTCAGGAAAAAATGCTAGAATCAAACTTAATAAATAAATTTAATACGAAAATAAAGTTACTCAGGGATATTCTTACAATTTAATTTTATCATGATATTTAAGCAAGAAAACAGAAATATTCGTTTTTAGTTCCAGAAAAATTTAAACATCGTTTCTCCTCAGGAAAAAATGCTAGAATCAAACTTAATAAATAAATTTAATACGAAAATAAAGTTACTCAGGGATATTCTTACAATTTAATTTTATCATGATATTTAAGCGAGAAAACTAAAACATTCGTTTCTAGGTCCAAAATAATAAAAACATCGTTACTCGTCAGGAAAAAATGCTAGCATCAAACTTATTAAATAAATTTAATACGAAAATAAAGTTACTCAGGGATATTCTTACAATTTAATTTTATCATGATATTTAAAAGAGAAAACTAAAATATTCGTTTCTAGTTCCAAAATACCAAAAACTTGGTTACTCGTCAGGCAAAAATGCTAGAATCAAACTTATTAAATAAATTTAATAAACAAATAAAGTTACTCAGGGATATTCTTACAATTTAATTTTATCGTGATATTTAAGCAAGAAAACTAAAATATTCGTTTTTAGTTCCAGAAAAATTTAAACATCGTTTCTCCTCAGGAAAAAATGCTAGAATCAAACTTATTAATTAAATTTAACAAACAAATAAAGTTACTCTGGGATATTCTTAAAATTCAATTTTATCATGATATTTAAGCGAGAGAACTAAAACATTCGTTTCTAGGTCCAAAATAATAAAAACATCGTTACTCGTCAGGAAAAAATTCTAGAATCGAACTTATTAAATAAATTTAATAAACAAATAAAGTTTCTCAGGGATATTCTTACAATTTAATTTTATAGTGATATTTAAACAAGAAAACTAAAATATTCGTTTCTAGGTCCAGAAAAATTAAAACATCGTTACTCGTCAGGAAAAAATGCTAGAATCAAACTTATTAAATTAATTTAATAAACAAATAAAGTTACTCTGGGATATTCTTACAATTTAATTTTATCGTGATATTTAAGCGAGAAAATTAAAACATTCGTTTCTAGTTCCAAAATAATAAAAACATCGTTACTCGTCAGGAAAAAATGCTAGCATCAAACTTATTAAATAAATTTAATACGAAAATAAAGTTACTCAGGGATATTCTTACAATTTAATTTTATCATGATATTTAAAAGAGAAAACTAAAATATTTGTTTCTAGTTCCAAAATACCAAAAACTTGGTTTCTCCACAGGAAAAAATGATAGAATCAAACTTTTTAAATAAATTTAATAAACAAATAAAGTTACTCAGGGATAGTCTTACAATTTAAGTTTATCATGGTATTTAAGCGAGAAAACTAAAGTATTCTTTTCTAGTTCCAAAATATTAAAAACTTCGTTACTCGACAGGAAAAAATGCTAGAATTAAACTTATTAAATAAATTTAATAAACAAATAAAGTTACTCAAAGATATTCTTACAATTTAATTTTATCGTGATTTTAAGCAAGAAAACTAAAATATTCGTTATTAGTTCCAGAAAAATTTAAACATCGTTTCTCCTCAGGTAAAAATGATAGAATCAAACTTATTAAATAAATTTAATAAACAAATAAAGTTACCCAGGGATATTCTTACAATTTAATTTTATCGTGATATTTAAGCGAGAAAACTAAAATATTCGTTTCTAGTTCCAAAATAATAAAAACATCGTTACTAGAAAGGAAAAAATTCTAGAATCGAACTTATTAAAAAAATCTAATAAACAAATAAAGTTACTCAGGGACATTCTTACATTTTAATTTTATCGTGATTTTAAGTGAGAAAACTAAAATATTCTTTTCTGGTTCCAAAATAATAAAAACATCGTTACTCGCCAGGAAAAAATGCTAGAATCGAACTTATTAAAAAAACCTAATAAACAAATAAAGTTACTCAGGGATATTTTTACATTTTAATTTTATCATGATTTTAAGCAAGAAAACTAAAATATTGGTTTTTAGTTCCAGAAAAATTTAAACATCGTTTCTCCTCAGGAAAAAATGCTAGAATCAAACTTATTAAATAAATTTAATAAACAAATAATGTTACTCAGGGATATTCTTACAATTTAATTTTATCGTGATATTTAAGCGAGAAAACTAAAATATGCGTTTCTAGTTCCAAAATAATAAAAACATCGTTACTCGTCAGGAAAAAATGCTAGAATCAAACTTATTAAATAAATTTAATACACAAATAAAGTTACTCAGGGATATTCTTACAATTTAATTTTATCGTGATATTTAAGCAGAAAACTAAAATATCGTTTATAGTTCCAGAAAAATTTAAACATATATTATTTATAAAAATTTAAATATCGTTTTTCCTCAGGAAAAAATGCTAGAATCAAAGTTATTAAATAAATTTAATAAACAAATAAAGTTACTCAGGGATAATCTTACAATTTAATTTTATCATGATATTATCGCGAGAAAACTAAATCATTCGTTTCTAGTTCCAAAATAATAAAAACATCGTTACTCGTCAGGAAAAAATGCTAGAATCAAACTTATTAATTAAATTTAATACGAAAATAAAGTTACTCAGGGATATTCTTACAATTTAATTTTATCATGATATTTAAGCGAAAAAACTAAAATATTCGTTTCTAGTTTCAAAATAATAGAAACATCGTTACTCGTCAGGAAAAAATTCTAGAATCGAACTTATTAAAAAAATCTAATAAACAAATATAGTTACTCAGGGATATTCTTACATTTTAATTTTATCATGATATTTAAGCAAGAAAACTGATATATTCGTTTTTAGATCCAATAATATTTAAACATCGTTTCTCCTCAGTAAAAAATGCTAGAATCAAACTTATTAAATAAATTTAATACACAAATAAAGTTACACAGGGATATTCTTACAATTTAATTTTATCGTGATATTTACATAAGAAAACTAAAATATTCGTTTTTAGTTCCAGATAAATTTAAACATCGTTTCTCCTCAGGAAAAAATGCTAGAATCAAACTTATTAAATAAATTTAATAAACAAATAATGTTACTCAGGGATATTCTTACAATTTAATTTTATCGTGATATTTAAGCAAGAAAACTAAAATATCGTTTTTAGCTCCAGAAAAATTTAAATATCGTTTCTCCTCAGGACAAAATGCTAGAATCAAACTTATTCAATAAATTTAATAAACAAATAATATTACTCAGGGATATTCTTACAATTTAATTTTATCGTGATATTTAAGCAAGAAAACTAAAATATCGTTTTTAGTACCAGAAAAATTTAAATATCGTTTCTCCTCAGGAAAAAATGCTAGAATCAAACTTAATAAATAAATTTAATACGAAAATAAAGTTACTCAGGGATATTCTTACAATTTAATTTTATCATGATATTTAAGCAAGAAAACAGAAATATTCGTTTTTAGTTCCAGAAAAATTTAAACATCGTTTCTCCTCAGGAAAAAATGCTAGAATCAAACTTAATAAATAAATTTAATACGAAAATAAAGTTACTCAGGGATATTCTTACAATTTAATTTTATCATGATATTTAAGCGAGAAAACTAAAACATTCGTTTCTAGGTCCAAAATAATAAAAACATCGTTACTCGTCAGGAAAAAATGCTAGAATCAAACTTATTAAATAAATTTAATACGAAAATAAAGTTACTCAGGGATATTCTTACAATTTAATTTTATCATGATATTTAAAAGAGAAAACTAAAATATTCGTTTCTAGTTCCAAAATACCAAAAACTTGGTTACTCGTCAGGCAAAAATGCTAGAATCAAACTTATTAAATAAATTTAATAAACAAATAAAGTTACTCAGGGATATTCTTACAATTTAATTTTATCGTGATATTTAAGCAAGAAAACTAAAATATTCGTTTTTAGTTCCAGAAAAATTTAAACATCGTTTCTCCTCAGGAAAAAATGCTAGAATCAAACTTATTAATTAAATTTAACAAACAAATAAAGTTACTCTGGGATATTCTTAAAATTCAATTTTATCATGATATTTAAGCGAGAAAACTAAAACATTCGTTTCTAGGTCCAAAATAATAAAAACATCGTTACTCGTCAGGAAAAAATTCTAGAATCGAACTTATTAAATAAATTTAATAAACAAATAAAGTTTCTCAGGGATATTCTTACAATTTAATTTTATAGTGATATTTAAACAAGAAAACTAAAATATTCGTTTCTAGGTCCAGAAAAATTAAAACATCGTTACTCGTCAGGAAAAAATGCTAGAATCAAACTTATTAAATTTATTTAATAAACAAATAAAGTTACTCTGGGATATTCTTACAATTTAATTTTATCGTGATATTTAAGCGAGAAAATTAAAACATTCGTTTCTAGTTCCAAAATAATAAAAACATCGTTACTCGTCAGGAAAAAATGCTAGCATCAAACTTATTAAATAAATTTAATACGAAAATAAAGTTACTCAGGGATATTCTTACAATTTAATTTTATCATGATATTTAAAAGAGAAAACTAAAATATTTGTTTCTAGTTCCAAAATACCAAAAACTTGGTTACTCTTCAGGAAAAAATGCTAGAATCAAACTTATTAAATAAATTTAATAAACAAATAAAGTTACTCAGGGATATTCTTACAATTTAATTTTATCGTGATATTTAAGCAAGAAAACTAAAATATTCGTTTTTAGTTCCAGAAAAATTTAAACATCGTTTCTCCTCAGGAAAAAATGCTAGAATCAAACTTATTAAATAAATTTAATACGAAAATAAAGTTACTTAGGGATATTCTTACAATTTAATTTTATCATGATATTTAAGCGAGAAAACTAAAACATTCGTTTCTAGGTCCAAAATAATAAAAACATCGTTACTCGCCTGGAAAAAATTCTAGAATCGAACTTATTAAATAAATTTAATAAACAAATAAAGTTTCTCAGGGATATTCTTACAATTTAATTTTATCGTGATATTTAAACAAGAAAACTAAAATATTCGTTTCTAGGTCCAGAAAAATTAAAACATCGTTACTCTTCAGGAAAAAATGCTAGAATCAAACTTATTAAATAAATTTAATAAACAAATAAAGTTACTCAGGGATATTCTTACAATTTAATTTTATCGTGATATTTAAGCGAGAAAACTAAAACATTCGTTTCTAGTTCCAAAATAATAAAAACATCGTTACTCGTCAGGAAAAAATGCTAGAATCAAACTTATTAAATAAATTTAATACGAAAATAAAGTTACTCAGGGATATTCCTACAATTTAATTTTATCATGATATTTAAGCGAGGAAACTAAAATATTCGTTTCTAGTTCCTAAATAATAAAAACATCGTTACTCGTCAGGAAAAAATTCTAGAATCGAACTTATTAAATAAATTTAATAAACAAATAAAGTTTCTCAGGGATATTCTTACAATTTAATTTTATAGTGATATTTAAACAAGAAAACTAAAATATTCGTTTCTAGGTCCAGAAAAATTAAAACATCGTTACTCGTCAGGAAAAAATGCTAGAATCAAACTTATTAAATAAATTTAATAAACAAATAAAGTTACTCAGGGATATTCTTACAATTTAATTTTATCGTGATATTTAAGCAAGAAAACTAAAATATTCGTTTTTAGTTCCAGAAAAATTTAAACATCGTTTCTCCTCAGGAAAAAATGCTAGAATCAAACTTAATAAATAAATTTAATACGAAAATAAAGTTACTCAGGGATATTCTTACAATTTAATTTTATCATGATATTTAAGCGAGAAAACTAAAACATTCGTTTCTAGGTCCAAAATAATAAAAACATCGTTACTCGTCAGGAAAAAATTCTAGAATCGAACTTATTAAATAAATTTAATAAACAAATAAAGTTTCTCAGGGATATTCTTACAATTTAATTTTATCGTGATATTTAAACAAGAAAACTAAAATATTCGTTTCTAGGTCCAGAAAAATTAAAACATCGTTACTCGTCAGGAAAAAATGCTAGAATCAAACTTATTAAATAAATTTAATAAACAAATAAAGTTACTCTGGGATATTCTTACAATTTAATTTTATCGTGATATTTAAGCGAGAAAATTAAAACATTCGTTTCTAGTTCCAAAATAATAAAAACTTGGTTACTCGTCAGGAAAAAATGCTAGAATCAAACTTATTAAATAAATTTAATAAACAAATAAAGTTACTCAGGGATATTCTTACAATTTAATTTTATCGTGATATTTAAGCAAGAAAACTAAAATATTCGTTTTTAGTTCCAGAAAAATTTAAACATCGTTTCTCCTCAGGAAAAAATGCTAGAATCAAACTTAATAAATAAATTTAATACGAAAATAAAGTTACTCAGGGATATTCTTACAATTTAATTTTATCATGATATTTAAGCGAGAAAACTAAAACATTCGTTTCTAGGTCCAAAATAATAAAAACATCGTTACTCGTCAGGAAAAAATTCTAGAATCGAACTTATTAAATAAATTTAATAAACAAATAAAGTTTCTCAGGGATATTCTTACAATTTAATTTTATCGTGATATTTAAACAAGAAAACTAAAATATTCGTTTCTAGGTCCAGAAAAATTAAAACATCGTTACTCTTCAGGAAAAAATGCTAGAAACAAACTTATTAAATAAATTTAATAAACAAATAAAGTTACTTTGGGATATTCTTACAATTTAATTTTATCGTGATATTTAAGCGAGAAAACTAAAACATTCGTTTCTAGTTCCAAAATAATAAAAACATCGTTACTCGTCAGGAAAAAATGCTAGCATCAAACTTATTAAATAAATTTAATACGAAAATAAAGTTACTCAGGGATATTCTTACAATTTAATTTTATCGTGATATTTAAAAGAGAAAACTAAAATATTCGTTTCTAGTTCCAAAATACCAAAAACTTGGTTACTCGTCAGGAAAAAATGCTAGAATCAAACTTATTAAATAAATTTAATAAACAAATAAAGTTACTCAGGGATATTCTTACAATTTAATTTTATCGTGATATTTAAGCAAGAAAACTAAAATATTCGTTTTTAGTTCCAGAAAAATTTAAACATCGTTTCTCCTCAGGAAAAAATGCTAGAATCAAACTTATTAAATAAATTTAATAAACAAATAAAGTTACTCTGGGATATTCTTAAAATTCAATTTTATCGTGTTATTTAAGCGAGAAACCTAAAATATTCGTTTCTAGTTCCAAAATAATAAAAACATCGTTACTCGTCAGGAAAAAATGCTACAATCGAACTTATTAAATAAATTTAATAAACAAATAAAGTTACTCAGGGATATTCTTACAATTTAATTTTATCGTGATATTTAAGCAAGAAAACTAAAATATTCGTTTTTAGTTATAGAAAAATTTAACATCGTTTCTCCTCAGGAAAAAATGCTAGAATCAAACTTATTAAATAAATTTAATAAACAAATAATGTTACTCAGGGATATTCTTACAATTTAATTTTATCTTGATATTTAAGCAAGAAAACTAAAATATCGTTTTTAGTTCCAGAAAAATTTAAATATCGTTTCTCCTCAGGACAAAATGCTAGAATCAAACTTATTAAATAAATTTAATAAACAAATTAGGTTACTCAGGGATATTGTTACAATTTAATTTTATCGTGCTATTTAAGCGAGAAAACTAAAATATTCGTTTCTAGTTCCAGAAAAATTAAAACATCGTTACTCCTCAGGCAAAAATGCTAGAATCGAACTTCTTAATAAATTTAATAAACAAATAATGTTACTCACGGATATTCTTACAATTTAATTTTATCATGATATTTAAGCGAGAAAAATAAAACATTCATTTTTAGTTCCAAAATAATAAAAACATCGTTACTCGTCAGGAAAAAATGCTAGAATCAAACTTATTAAATAAATTTAATACGAAAATAAAGTTACTCAGGGATATTCCTACAATTTAATTTTATCATGATATTTAAGCGAGGAAACTAAAATATTCGTTTCTAGTTCCTAAATAATAAAAACATCGTTACTCGTCAGGAAAAAATTCTAGAATCGAACTTATTAAATAAATTTAATAAACAAATAAAGTTTCTCAGGGATATTCTTACAATTTAATTTTATAGTGATATTTAAACAAGAAAACTAAAATATTCGTTTCTAGGTCCAGAAAAATTAAAACATCGTTACTCGTCAGGAAAAAATGCTAGAATCAAACTTATTAAATAAATTTAATAAACAAATAAAGTTACTCTGGGATATTCTTACAATTTAATTTTATCGTGATATTTAAGCGAGAAAATTAAAACATTCGTTTCTAGTTCCAAAATAATAAAAACATCGTTACTCGTCAGAAAAAATGCTAGCATCAAACTTAATAAATAAATTTAATACGAAAATAAAGTTACTCAGGGATATTCTTACAATTTAATTTTATCATGATATTTAAAAGAGAAAACTAAAATATTCGTTTCTAGTTCCAAAATACCAAAAACTTGGTTACTCGTCAGGAAAAAATGCTAGAATCAAACTTATTAAATAAATTTAATAAACAAATAAAGTTACTCAGGGATATTCTTACAATTTAATTTTATCGTGATATTTAAGCAAGAAAACTAAAATATTCGTTTTTAGTTCCAGAAAAATTTAAACATCGTTTCTCCTCAGGAAAAAATGCTAGAATCAAACTTAATAAATAAATTTAATACGAAAATAAAGTTACTCAGGGATATACTTACAATTTAATTTTATCATGATATTTAAGCGAGAAAACTAAAACATTCGTTTCTAGGTCCAAAATAATAAAAACATCGTTACTCGTCAGGAAAAAATTCTAGAATCGAACTTATTAAATAAATTTAATAAACAAATAAAGTTTCTCAGGGATATTCTTACAATTTAATTTTATCGTGATATTTAAACAAGAAAACTAAAATATTCGTTTCTAGGTCCAGAAAAATTAAAACATCGTTACTCTTCAGGAAAAAATGCTAGAATCAAACTTATTAAATAAATTTAATAAACAAATAAAGTTCCTCTGGGATATTCTTACAATTTAATTTTATCGTGATATTTAAGCGAGAAAACTAAAACATTCTTTTCTAGTTCCAAATAATAAAAACATCGTTACTCGTCAGGAAAAAATGCTAGAATCAAACTTATTAAATAAATTTAATACGAAAATAAAGTTACTCAGGGATATTCCTACAATTTAATTTTATCATGATATTTAAGCGAGGAAACTAAAATATTCGTTTCTAGTTCCTAAATAATAAAAACATCGTTACTCGTCAGGAAAAAATTCTAGAATCGAACTTATTAAATAAATTTAATAAACAAATAAAGTTTCTCAGGGATATTCTTACAATTTAATTTTATAGTGATATTTAAACAAGAAAACTAAAATATTCGTTTCTAGGTCCAGAAAAATTAAAACATCGTTACTCGTCAGGAAAAAATGCTAGAATCAAACTTATTAAATAAATTTAATAAACAAATAAAGTTACTCGGGGATATTCTTACAATTTAATTTTATCGTGATATTTAAGCGAGAAAATTAAAACATTCGTTTCTAGTTCCAAAATAATAAAAACATCGTTACTCGTCAGGAAAAAATGCTAGCATCAAACTTATTAAATAAATTTAATACGAAAATAAAGTTACTCAGGGATATTCTTACAATTTAATTTTATCATGATATTTAAAAGAGAAAACTAAAATATTCGTTTCTAGTTCCAAAATAATAAAAACTTCGTTACTCGCCAGGAAAAAATGCTAGAATCAAACTTATTAATTAAATTTAATACGAAAATAAAGTTACTCAGAGATATTCTTACAATTTAATTTTATCATGATATTTAAGCGAGAAAACTTAAATATTCGTTTCTTATTCCAAAATAATAAAAACATCGTTACTCGTCAGGAAAAAATTCTAGAATCGAACTTATTAAAAAAATCTAATAAACAAATAAAGTTACTCAGGGTTATTCTTACATTTTAATTTTATCATGATATTTAAGCAAGAAAACTAAAATATTCGTTTTTAGTTCCAATAATATTTAAACATCGTTTCTACTCAGGAAAAAATGCTAGAATGAAACTTATTAAACAAATTTAATAAACAAATAAAGTTACTCAGGGAAATTCTTACAATTTAAATTTATCGTGATTTTTAAGCGAAAAACTAAAATATTCGCTTCTAGTTCCAAAATAATAAAAACATCGTTACTCGTCAGGAAATAATGCTAGAATCAAACTTATTAAATAAATTTAATACACAAATAAAGTTACTCAGGGATATTCTTACAATTTAATTTTATCGTGATATTTAAGCAAGAAAACTAAAATATTCGTTTTTAGTTCCAGAAAAATTTAAACATCGTTTCTCTTCAGGAAAAAATGCTAAAATCAAACTTATTAAATAAATTTAATAAACAAATAATGTTACTCAGGGATATTCTTACAATTTAATTTTATCGTGATATTTAAGCAAGAAAACTAAAATATTCGTTTTTAGTTCCAATAATATTTAAACATCGTTTCTACTCAGGAAAAAATGCTAGAATCAATCTTATTAAATAAATTTAATTAACAAATAATGTTACCCAGGGATATTCTTACAATTTAATTTTATCGTGATATTTAAGCAAGAAAACTAAAATATTGTTTTTAGTTCCAGAAAAATTTAAACATCGTTACTCGTCAGGAAAAAATGCTAGAATCAAACTTATTAATTAAATTTAATACGCAAATAAAGTTACTCAGGGATATTCTTACAATTTAATTTTATCATGATATTTAAGCGAGAAAACTAAAATATTCGTTTCTAGTTCCAAAATAATAAAAACTTCGTTACTCGTCAGGAAAAAATGCTAGAATCAAACTTATTAAATAAATTTAATACGAAAATAAAGTTACTCAGGGATATTCTTACAATTTAATTTTATCATGATATTTAAGCGAGAAAACTAAAACATTCGTTTCTAGGTCCAAAATAATAAAAACATCGTTACTCGTTAGGAAAAAATTCTAGAATCGAACTTATTAAATAAATTTAATAAACAAATAAAGTTTCTCAGGGATATTCTTACAATTTAATTTTATCGTGATATTTAAACAAGAAAACTAAAATATTCGTTTCTAGGTCCAGAAAAATTAAAACATCGTTACTCTTCAGGAAAAAATGCTAGAATCAAACTTATTAAATAAATTTAATAAACAAATAAAGTTACTCTGGGATATTCTTACAATTTAATTTTATCGTGATATTTAAGCGAGAAAACTAAAACATTCGTTTCTAGTTCCAAAATAATAAAAACATCGTTACTCGTCAGGAAAAAATGCTAGCATCAAACTTATTAAATAAATTTAATACGAAAATAAAGTTACTCAGGGATATTCTTACAATTTAATTTTATCATGATATTTAAAAGAGAAAACTAAAATATTCGTTTCTAGTTCCAAAATACCAAAAACTTGGTTACTCGTCAGGAAAAAATGCTAGAATCAAACTTATTAAATAAATTTAATAAACAAATAAAGTTACTCAGGGATATTCTTACAATTTAATTTTATCGTGATATTTAAGCAAGAAAACTAAAATATTCGTTTTTAGTTCCAGAAAAATTTAAACATCGTTTCTCCTCAGGAAAAAATGCTAGAATCAAACTTATTAAATAAATTTAATAAACAAATAAAGTTACTCTGGGATATTCTTAAAATTCAATTTTATCGTGTTATTTAAGCGAGAAACCTAAAATATTCGTTTCTAGTTCCAAAATAATAAAAACATCGTTACTCGTCAGGAAAAAATGCTACAATCGAACTTATTAAATAAATTTAATAAACAAATAAAGTTACTCAGGGATATTCTTACAATTTAATTTTATCGTGATATTTAAGCAAGAAAACTAAAATATTCGTTTTTAGTTCTAGAAAAATTTAACATCGTTTCTCCTCAGGAAAAAATGCTAGAATCAAACTTATTAAATAAATTTAATAAACAAATAATGTTACTCAGGGATATTCTTACAATTTAATTTTATCTTGATATTTAAGCAAGAAAACTAAAATATCGTTTTTAGTTCCAGAAAAATTTAAATATCGTTTCTCCTCAGGACAAAATGCTAGAATCAAACTTATTAAATAAATTTAATAAACAAATTATGTTACTCAGGGATATTGTTACAATTTAATTTTATCGTGCTATTTAAGCGAGAAAACTAAAATATTCGTTTCTAGTTCCAGAAAAATTAAAACATCGTTACTCCTCAGGCAAAAATGCTAGAATCAAACTTCTTAATAAATTTAATAAACAAATAATGTTACTCACGGATATTCTTACAATTTAATTTTATCATGATATTTAAGCGAGAAAACTAAAACATTCATTTTTAGTTCCAAAATAATAAAAACATCGTTACTCGTCAGGAAAAAATGCTAGAATCAAACTTATTAAATAAATTTAATACGAAAATAAAGTTACTCAGGGATATTCCTACAATTTAATTTTATCATGATATTTAAGCGAGGAAACTAAAATATTCGTTTCTAGTTCCTAAATAATAAAAACATCGTTACTCGTCAGGAAAAAATTCTAGAATCGAACTTATTAAAAAATCTAATAAACAAATAAAGTTACTCAGAGATATTCTTACATTTTAATTTTATCGTGATATTTAAGCAAGAAAACTAAAATATTCGTTTTTAGTTCCAGAAAAATTTAAACATCGTTTCTCCTCAGGAAAAAATGCAAGAATCAAACTTATTAAATAAATTTAATAAACAAATAAAGTTACTCAGGGATATTCATACAATTTAATTTTATCGTGATATTTAAGCAAGAAAACTAAAATATTCGTTTCTAGGACCAGAAAAATTAAAACATCGTTACTCGTCAGGAAAAAATTCTAGAATCGAACTTATTAAATAAATTTAATAAACAAATAAAGTTTCTCAGGGATATTCTTACAATTTAATTTTATCGTGATATTTACACAAGAAAACTAAAATATTCGTTTCTAGGACCAGAAAAATTAAAACATCGTTACTCGTCAGGAAAAAATGCTAGAATCAAACTTATTAAATAAATTTAATAAACAAATAAAGTTACTCTGGGATATTCTTACAATTTAATTTTATCGTGATATTTAAGCGAGAAAACTAAAACATTCGTTTCTAGTTCCAAAATAATAAAAACATCGTTACTCGTCAGGAAAAAATGCTAGCATCAAACTTATTAAATAAATTTAATACGAAAATAAAGTTACTCAGGGATATTCTTACAATTTAATTTTATCGTGATATTTAAGCGAGAAAACTAAAACATTCGTTTCTAGTTCCAAAATAATAAAAACATCGTTACTCGTCAGGAAAAAATGCTAGCATCAAACTTATTAAATAAATTTAATACGAAAATAAAGTTACTCAGGGATATTCTTACAATTTAATTTTATCATGATATTTAAAAGAGAAAACTAAAATATTCGTTTCTAGTTCCAAAATACCAAAAACTTGGTTACTCGTCAGGAAAAAATGCTAGAATCAAACTTATTAAATAAATTTAATAAACAAATAAAGTTACTCTGGGATATTCTTACAATTTAATTTTATCGTGATATTTAAGCGAGAAAACTAAAACATTCGTTTCTAGTTCCAAAATAATAAAAACATCGTTACTCGTCAGGAAAAAATGCTAGCATCAAACTTATTAAATAAATTTAATACGAAAATAAAGTTACTCAGGGATATTCTTACAATTTAATTTTATCATGATATTTAAAAGAGAAAACTAAAATATTCGTTTCTAGTTCCAAAATACCAAAAACTTGGTTACTCGTCAGGAAAAAATGCTAGAATCAAACTTATTAAATAAATTTAATAAACAAATAAAGTTACTCAGGGATATTCTTACAATTTAATTTTATCGTGATATTTAAGCAAGAAAACTAAAATATTCGTTTTTAGTTCCAGAAAAATTTAAACATCGTTTCTCCTCAGGAAAAAATGCTAGAATCAAACTTATTAAATAAATTTAATAAACAAATAAAGTTACTAAGGATATTCTTAAAATTCAATTTTATCGTGTTATTTAAGCGAGAAACCTAAAATATTCGTTTCTAGTTCCAAAATAATAAAAACATCGTTACTCGTCAGGAAAAAATGCTACAATCGAACTTATTAAATAAATTTAATAAACAAATAAAGTTACTCAGGGATATTCTTACAATTTAATTTTATCGTGATATTTAAGCAAGAAAACTAAAATATTCGTTTTTAGTTCTAGAAAAATTTAACATCGTTTCTCCTCAGGAAAAAATGCTAGAATCAAACTTATTAAATAAATTTAATAAACAAATAATGTTACTCAGGGATATTCTTACAATTTAATTTTATCTTGATATTTAAGCAAGAAAACTAAAATATCGTTTTTAGTTCCAGAAAAATTTAAATATCGTTTCTCCTCAGGACAAAATGCTAGAATCAAACTTATTAAATAAATTTAATAAACAAATTATGTTACTCAGGGATATTGTTACAATTTAATTTTATCGTGCTATTTAAGCGAGAAAACTAAAATATTCGTTTCTAGTTCCAGAAAAATTAAAACATCGTTACTCCTCAGGCAAAAATGCTAGAATCAAACTTCTTAATAAATTTAATAAACAAATAATGTTACTCACGGATATTCTTACAATTTAATTTTATCATGATATTTAAGCGAGAAAACTAAAACATTCATTTTTAGTTCCAAAATAATAAAAACATCGTTACTCGTCAGGAAAAAATGCTAGAATCAAACTTATTAAATAAATTTAATACGAAAATAAAGTTACTCAGGGATATTCCTACAATTTAATTTTATCATGATATTTAAGCGAGGAAACTAAAATATTCGTTTCTAGTTCCTAAATAATAAAAACATCGTTACTCGTCAGGAAAAAATTCTAGAATCGAACTTATTAAAAAATCTAATAAACAAATAAAGTTACTCAGGGATATTCTTACATTTTAATTTTATCGTGATATTTAAGCAAGAAAACTAAAATATTCGTTTTTAGTTCCAGAAAAATTTAAACATCGTTTCTCCTCAGGAAAAAATGCAAGAATCAAACTTATTAAATAAATTTAATAAACAAATAAAGTTACTCAGGGATATTCATACAATTTAATTTTATCGTGATATTTAAGCAAGAAAACTAAAATATTCGTTTCTAGGACCAGATAAATTAAAACATCGTTACTCGTCAGGAAAAAATTCTAGAATCGAACTTATTAAATAAATTTAATAAACAAATAAAGTTTCTCAGGGATATTCTTACAATTTAATTTTATCGTGATATTTACACAAGAAAACTAAAATATTCGTTTCTAGGACCAGAAAAATTAAAACATCGTTACTCGTCAGGAAAAAATGCTAGAATCAAACTTATTAAATAAATTTAATAAACAAATAAAGTTACTCTGGGATATTCTTACAATTTAATTTTATCGTGATATTTAAGCGAGAAAACTAAAACATTCGTTTCTAGTTCCAAAATAATAAAAACATCGTTACTCGTCAGGAAAAAATGCTAGCATCAAACTTATTAAATAAATTTAATACGAAAATAAAGTTACTCAGGGATATTCTTACAATTTAATTTTAACATGATATTTAAAAGAGAAAACTAAAATATTCGTTTCTAGTTCCAAAATACCAAAAACTTGGTTACTCGTCAGGCAAAAATGCTAGAATCAAACTTATTAAATAAATTTAATAAACAAATAAAGTTACTCAGGGATATTCTTACAATTTAATTTTATCGTGATATTTAAGCAAGAAAACTAAAATATTCGTTTTTAGTTCCAGAAAAATTTAAACATCGTTTCTCCTCAGGAAAAAATGCTAGAATCAAACTTATTAATTAAATTTAATAAACAAATAAAGTTACTCTGGGATATTCTTAAAATTCAATTTTATCATGATATTTAAGCGAGAAAACTAAAACATTCGTTTCTAGGTCCAAAATAATAAAAACATCGTTACTCGTCAGGAAAAAATTCTAGAATCGAACTTATTAAATAAATTTAATAAACAAATAAAGTTTCTCAGGGATATTCTTACAATTTAATTTTATAGTGATATTTAAACAAGAAAACTAAAATATTCGTTTCTAGGTCCAGAAAAATTAAAACATCGTTACTCGTCAGGAAAAAATGCTAGAATCAAACTTATTAAATAAATTTAATAAACAAATAAAGTTACTCTGGGATATTCTTACAATTTAATTTTATCGTGATATTTAAGCGAGAAAATTAAAACATTCGTTTCTAGTTCCAAAATAATAAAAACATCGTTACTCGTCAGGAAAAAATGCTAGCATCAAACTTATTAAATAAATTTAATACGAAAATAAAGTTACTCAGGGATATTCTTACAATTTAATTTTATCATGATATTTAAAAGAGAAAACTAAAATATTCGTTTCTAGTTCCAAAATACCAAAAACTTGGTTACTCTTCAGGAAAAAATGCTAGAATCAAACTTATTAAATAAATTTAATAAACAAATAAAGTTACTCAGGGATATTCTTACAATTTAATTTTATCGTGATATTTAAGCAAGAAAACTAAAATATTCGTTTTTAGTTCCAGAAAAATTTAAACATCGTTTCTCCTCAGGAAAAAATGCTAGAATCAAACTTATTAATTAAATTTAATACGAAAATAAAGTTACTTAGGGATATTCTTACAATTTAATTTTATCATGATATTTAAGCGAGAAAACTAAAACATTCGTTTCTAGGTCCAAAATAATAAAAACATCGTTACTCGTCTGGAAAAAATTCTAGAATCGAACTTATTAAATAAATTTAATAAACAAATAAAGTTTCTCAGGGATATTCTTACAATTTAATTTTATCGTGATATTTAAACAAGAAAACTAAAATATTCGTTTCTAGGTCCAGAAAAATTAAAACATCGTTACTCTTCAGGAAAAAATGCTAGAATCAAACTTATTAAATAAATTTAATAAACAAATAAAGTTACTCTGGGATATTCTTACAATTTAATTTTATCGTGATATTTAAGCGAGAAAACTAAAACATTCGTTTCTAGTTCCAAAATAATAAAAACATCGTTACTCGTCAGGAAAAAATGCTAGCATCAAACTTATTAAATAAATTTAATACGAAAATAAAGTTACTCAGGGATATTCTTACAATTTAATTTTATCGTGATATTTAAAAGAGAAAACTAAAATATTCGTTTCTAGTTCCAAAATACTAAAAACTTGGTTACTCGTCAGGAAAAAATGCTAGAATCAAACTTATTAAATAAATTTAATAAACAAATAAAGTTACTCAGGGATATTCTTACAATTTAATTTTATCGTGATATTTAAGCAAGAAAACTAAAATATTCGTTTTTAGTTCCAGAAAAATTTAAACATCGCTTCTCCTCAGGAAAAAATGCTAGAATCAAACTTATTAAATAAATTTAATAAACAAATAAAGTTACTCTGGGATATTCTTCAAATTCAATTTTATCGTGTTATTTAAGCGAGAAACCTAAAATATTCGTTTCTAGTTCCAAAATAATAAAAACATCGTTACTCGTCAGGAAAAAATGCTACAATCGAACTTATTAAATAAATTTAATAAACAAATAAAGTTACTCAGGGATATTCTTAAAATTTAATTTTATCGTGATATTTAAGCAAGAAAACTAAAATATTCTTTTTTAGTCCTAAAAAAATTTAACATCGTTTCTCCTCAGGAAAAAATGCTAGAATCAAACTTATTAAATAAATTTAATAAACAAATAATGTTACTCAGGGATATTCTTACAATTTAATTTTATCTTGATATTTAAGCAAGAAAACTAAAATATCGTTTTTAGTTCCAGAAAAATTTAAATATCGTTTCTCCTCAGGACAAAATGCTAGAGTCAAACTTATTAAATAAATTTAATAAACAAATTAGGTTACTCAGGGATATTGTTACAATTTAATTTTATCGTGCTATTTAAGCGAGAAAACTAAAATATTCGTTTTTAGTTCCAGAAAAATTTAAACATCGTTTCTCCTCAGGAAAAAATGCTAGAATCAAACTTATTAAATAAATTTAATAAACAAATAAAGTTACTCTGGGATATTCTTAAAATTCAATTTTATCGTGTTATTTAAGCGAGAAACCTAAAATATTCGTTTCTAGTTCCAAAATAATAAAAACATCGTTACTCGTCAGGAAAAAATGCTACAATCGAACTTATTAAATAAATTTAATAAACAAATAAAGTTACTCAGGGATATTCTTACAATTTAATTTTATCGTGATATTTAAGCAAGAAAACTAAAATATTCGTTTTTAGTTCTAGAAAAATTTAACATCGTTTCTCCTCAGGAAAAAATGCTAGAATCAAACTTATTAAATAAATTTAATAAACAAATAATGTTACTCAGGGATATTCTTACAATTTAATTTTATCTTGATATTTAAGCAAGAAAACTAAAATATCGTTTTTAGTTCCAGAAAAATTTAAATATCGTTTCTCCTCAGGACAAAATGCTAGAATCAAACTTATTAAATAAATTTAATAAACAAATTATGTTACTCAGGGATATTGTTACAATTTAATTTTATCGTGCTATTTAAGCGAGAAAACTAAAATATTCGTTTCTAGTTCCAGAAAAATTAAAACATCGTTACTCCTCAGGCAAAAATGCTAGAATCAAACTTCTTAATAAATTTAATAAACAAATAATGTTACTCACGGATATTCTTACAATTTAATTTTATCATGATATTTAAGCGAGAAAACTAAAACATTCATTTTTAGTTCCAAAATAATAAAAACATCGTTACTCGTCAGGAAAAAATGCTAGAATCAAACTTATTAAATAAATTTAATACGAAAATAAAGTTACTCAGGGATATTCCTACAATTTAATTTTATCATGATATTTAAGCGAGGAAACTAAAATATTCGTTTCTAGTTCCTAAATAATAAAAACATCGTTACTCGTCAGGAAAAAATTCTAGAATCGAACTTATTAAAAAATCTAATAAACAAATAAAGTTACTCAGGGATATTCTTACATTTTAATTTTATCGTGATATTTAAGCAAGAAAACTAAAATATTCGTTTTTAGTTCCAGAAAAATTTAAACATCGTTTCTCCTCAGGAAAAAATGCAAGAATCAAACTTATTAAATAAATTTAATAAACAAATAAAGTTACTCAGGGATATTCATACAATTTAATTTTATCGTGATATTTAAGCAAGAAAACTAAAATATTCGTTTCTAGGACCAGAAAAATTAAAACATCGTTACTCGTCAGGAAAAAATGCTAGAATCAAACTTATTAAATAAATTTAATAAACAAATAAAGTTACTCTGGGATATTCTTACAATTTAATTTTATCGTGATATTTAAGCGAGAAAACTAAAACATTCGTTTCTAGTTCCAAAATAATAAAAACATCGTTACTCGTCAGGAAAAAATGCTAGCATCAAACTTATTAAATAAATTTAATACGAAAATAAAGTTACTCAGGGATATTCTTACAATTTAATTTTATCATGATATTTAAAAGAGAAAACTAAAATATTCGTTTCTAGTTCCAAAATACCAAAAACTTGGTTACTCGTCAGGCAAAAATGCTAGAATCAAACTTATTAAATAAATTTAATAAACAAATAAAGTTACTCAGGGATATTCTTACAATTTAATTTTATCGTGATATTTAAGCAAGAAAACTAAAATATTCGTTTTTAGTTCCAGAAAAATTTAAACATCGTTTCTCCTCAGGAAAAAATGCTAGAATCAAACTTATTAATTAAATTTAATAAACAAATAAAGTTACTCTGGGATATTCTTAAAATTCAATTTTATCATGATATTTAAGCGAGAAAACTAAAACATTCGTTTCTAGGTCCAAAATAATAAAAACATCGTTACTCGTCAGGAAAAAATTCTAGAATCGAACTTATTAAATAAATTTAATAAACAAATAAAGTTTCTCAGGGATATTCTTACAATTTAATTTTATAGTGATATTTAAACAAGAAAACTAAAATATTCGTTTCTAGGTCCAGAAAAATTAAAACATCGTTACTCGTCAGGAAAAAATGCTAGAATCAAACTTATTAAATAAATTTAATAAACAAATAAAGTTACTCTGGGATATTCTTACAATTTAATTTTATCGTGATATTTAAGCGAGAAAATTAAAACATTCGTTTCTAGTTCCAAAATAATAAAAACATCGTTACTCGTCAGGAAAAAATGCTAGCATCAAACTTATTAAATAAATTTAATACGAAAATAAAGTTACTCAGGGATATTCTTACAATTTAATTTTATCATGATATTTAAAAGAGAAAACTAAAATATTCGTTTCTAGTTCCAAAATACCAAAAACTTGGTTACTCTTCAGGAAAAAATGCTAGAATCAAACTTATTAAATAAATTTAATAAACAAATAAAGTTACTCAGGGATATTCTTACAATTTAATTTTATCGTGATATTTAAGCAAGAAAACTAAAATATTCGTTTTTAGTTCCAGAAAAATTTAAACATCGTTTCTCCTCAGGAAAAAATGCTAGAATCAAACTTATTAATTAAATTTAATACGAAAATAAAGTTACTTAGGGATATTCTTACAATTTAATTTTATCATGATATTTAAGCGAGAAAACTAAAACATTCGTTTCTAGGTCCAAAATAATAAAAACATCGTTACTCGTCTGGAAAAAATTCTAGAATCGAACTTATTAAATAAATTTAATAAACAAATAAAGTTTCTCAGGGATATTCTTACAATTTAATTTTATCGTGATATTTAAACAAGAAAACTAAAATATTCGTTTCTAGGTCCAGAAAAATTAAAACATCGTTACTCTTCAGGAAAAAATGCTAGAATCAAACTTATTAAATAAATTTAATAAACAAATAAAGTTACTCTGGGATATTCTTACAATTTAATTTTATCGTGATATTTAAGCGAGAAAACTAAAACATTCGTTTCTAGTTCCAAAATAATAAAAACATCGTTACTCGTCAGGAAAAAATGCTAGCATCAAACTTATTAAATAAATTTAATACGAAAATAAAGTTACTCAGGGATATTCTTACAATTTAATTTTATCGTGATATTTAAAAGAGAAAACTAAAATATTCGTTTCTAGTTCCAAAATACCAAAAACTTGGTTACTCGTCAGGAAAAAATGCTAGAATCAAACTTATTAAATAAATTTAATAAACAAATAAAGTTACTCAGGGATATTCTTACAATTTAATTTTATCGTGATATTTAAGCAAGAAAACTAAAATATTCGTTTTTAGTTCCAGAAAAATTTAAACATCGCTTCTCCTCAGGAAAAAATGCTAGAATCAAACTTATTAAATAAATTTAATAAACAAATAAAGTTACTCTGGGATATTCTTCAAATTCAATTTTATCGTGTTATTTAAGCGAGAAACCTAAAATATTCGTTTCTAGTTCCAAAATAATAAAAACATCGTTACTCGTCAGGAAAAAATGCTACAATCGAACTTATTAAATAAATTTAATAAACAAATAAAGTTACTCAGGGATATTCTTAAAATTTAATTTTATCGTGATATTTAAGCAAGAAAACTAAAATATTCTTTTTTAGTCCTAAAAAAATTTAACATCGTTTCTCCTCAGGAAAAAATGCTAGAATCAAACTTATTAAATAAATTTAATAAACAAATAATGTTACTCAGGGATATTCTTACAATTTAATTTTATCTTGATATTTAAGCAAGAAAACTAAAATATCGTTTTTAGTTCCAGAAAAATTTAAATATCGTTTCTCCTCAGGACAAAATGCTAGAGTCAAACTTATTAAATAAATTTAATAAACAAATTAGGTTACTCAGGGATATTGTTACAATTTAATTTTATCGTGCTATTTAAGCGAGAAAACTAAAATATTCGTTTCTAGTTCCAGAAAAATTAAAACATCGTTACTCCTCAGGCAAAAATGCTAGAATCGAACTTCTTAATAAATTTAATAAACAAATAATGTTACTCACGGATATTCTTACAATTTAATTTTATCATGATATTTAAGCGAGAAAAATAAAACATTCATTTTTAGTTCCAAAATAATAAAAACATCGTTACTCGTCAGGAAAAAATGCTAGAATCAAACTTATTAAATAAATTTAATACGAAAATAAAGTTACTCAGGGATATTCCTACAATTTAATTTTATCATGATATTTAAGCGAGGAAACTAAAATATTCGTTTCTAGTTCCTAAATAATAAAAACATCGTTACTCGTCAGGAAAAAATTCTAGAATCGAACTTATTAAATAAATTTAATAAACAAATAAAGTTTCTCAGGGATATTCTTACAATTTAATTTTATAGTGATATTTAAACAAGAAAACTAAAATATTCGTTTCTAGGTCCAGAAAAATTAAAACATCGTTACTCGTCAGGAAAAAATGCTAGAATCAAACTTATTAAATAAATTTAATAAACAAATAAAGTTACTCTGGGATATTCTTACAATTTAATTTTATCGCGATATTTAAGCGAGAAAATTAAAACATTCGTTTCTAGTACCAAAATAATAAAAACATCGTTACTCGTCAGAAAAAATGCTAGCATCAAACTTATTAAATAAATTTAATACGAAAATAAAGTTACTCAGGGATATTCTTACAATTTAATTTTATCATGATATTTAAAAGAGAAAACTAAAATATTCGTTTCTAGTTCCAAAATACCAAAAACTTGGTTACTCGTCAGGAAAAAATGCTAGAATCGAACTTATTAAATAAATTTAATAAACGAATAAAGTTACTCAGGGATATTCTTACAATTTAATTTTATCGTGATATTTAAGCGAGAAAACTAAAATATTCTTTTCTGGTTCCAAAATAATAAAAACATCGTTACTCGTCAGGAAAAAATGCTAGAATCAAACTTATTAAATAAATTTAATACGAAAATAAAGTTACTCAGGGATATACTTACAATTTAATTTTATCATGATATTTAAGCAAGAAAACTAAAACATTCGTTTCTAGGTCCAAAATAATAAAAACATCGTTACTCGTCAGGAAAAAATTCTAGAATCGAACTTATTAAATAAATTTAATAAACAAATAAAGTTTCTCAGGGATATTCTTACAATTTAATTTTATCGTGATATTTAAACAAGAAAACTAAAATATTCGTTTCTAGGTCCAGAAAAATTAAAACATCGTTACTCTTCAGGAAAAAATGCTAGAATCAAACTTATTAAATAAATTTAATAAACAAATAAAGTTACTCTGGGATATTCTTACAATTTAATTTTATCGTGATATTTAAGCGAGAAAACTAAAACATTCGTTTCTAGTTCCAAAATAATAAAAACATCGTTACTCGTCAGGAAAAAATGCTAGAATCAAACTTATTAAATAAATTTAATACGAAAATAAAGTTACTCAGGGATATTCCTACAATTTAATTTTATCATGATATTTAAGCGAGAAAACTAAAATATTCGTTTCTAGTTCCTAAATAATAAAAACATCGTTACTCGTCAGGAAAAAATTCTAGAATCGAACTTATTAAATAAATTTAATAAACAAATAAAGTTTCTCAGGGATATTCTTACAATTTAATTTTATAGTGATATTTAAACAAGAAAACTAAAATATTCGTTTCTAGGTCTAGAAAAATTAAAACATCGTTACTCGTCAGGAAAAAATGCTAGAATCAAACTTATTAAATAAATTTAATAAACAAATAAAGTTACTCTGGGATATTCTTACAATTTAATTTTATCGTGATATTTAAGCGAGAAAATTAAAACATTCGTTTCTAGTTCCAAAATAATAAAAACATCGTTACTCGTCAGGAAAAAATGCTAGCATCAAACTTATTAAATAAATTTAATACGAAAATAAAGTTACTCAGGGATATTCTTACAATTTAATTTTATCATGATATTTAAAAGAGAAAACTAAAATATTCGTTTCTAGTTCCAAAATACCAAAAACTTGGTTACTCGTCAGGAAAAAATGCTAGAATCAAACTTATTAAATAAATTTAATAAACAAATAAAGTTACTCAGGGATATTCTTACAATTTAATTTTATCGTGATATTTAAGCAAGAAAACTAAAATATTCCTTTTTAGTTCCAGAAAAATTTAAACATCGTTTCTCCTCAGGAAAAAATGCTAGAATCAAACTTATTAAATAAATTTAATACGAAAATAAAGTTACTCAGGGATATTCTTACAATTTAATTTTATCATGATATTTAAGCGAGAAAACTAAAACATTCGTTTCTAGGTCCAAAATAATAAAAACATCGTTACTCGTCAGGAAAAAATTCTAGAATCGAACTTATTAAATAAATTTAATAAACAAATAAAGTTTCTCAGGGATATTCTTACAATTTAATTTTATCGTGATATTTAAACAAGAAAACTAAAATATTCGTTTCTAGGTCCAGAAAAATTAAAACATCGTTACTCTTCAGGAAAAAATGCTAGAATCAAACTTATGAAATAAATTTAATAAACAAATAAAGTTACTTTGGGATATTCTTACAATTTAATTTTATCGTGATATTTAAGCGAGAAAACTAAAACATTCGTTTCTAGTTCCAAAATAATAAAAACATCGTTACTCGTCAGGAAAAAATGCTAGCATCAAACTTATTAAATAAATTTAATACGAAAATAAAGTTACTCAGGGATATTCTTACAATTTAATTTTATCGTGATATTTAAAAGAGAAAACTAAAATATTCGTTTCTAGTTCCAAAATACCAAAAACTTGGTTACTCGTCAGGAAAAAATGCTAGAATCAAACTTATTAAATAAATTTAATAAACAAATAAAGTTACTCAGGGATATTCTTACAATTTAATTTTATCGTGATATTTAAGCAAGAAAACTAAAATATTCGTTTTTAGTTCCAGAAAAATTTAAACATCGTTTCTCCTCAGGAAAAAATGCTAGAATCAAACTTATTAAATAAATTTAATAAACAAATAAAGTTACTCTGGGATATTCTTAAAATTCAATTTTATCGTGTTATTTAAGCGAGAAACCTAAAATATTCGTTTCTAGTTCCAAAATAATAAAAACATCGTTACTCGTCAGGAAAAAATGCTACAATCGAACTTATTAAATAAATTTAATAAACAAATAAAGTTACTCAGGGATATTCTTACAATTTAATTTTATCGTGATATTTAAGCAAGAAAACTAAAATATTCGTTTTTAGTTCTAGAAAAATTTAACATCGTTTCTCCTCAGGATAAAATGCTAGAATCAAACTTATTAAATAAATTTAATAAACAAATAAAGTTACTCAGGGATATTCTTACAATTTAATTTTATCTTGATATTTAAGCAAGAAAACTAAAATATCGTTTTTAGTTCCAGAAAAATTTAAATATCGTTTCTCCTCAGGACAAAATGCTAGAATCAAACTTATTAAATAAATTTAATAAACAAATTAGGTTACTCAGGGATATTGTTACAATTTAATTTTATCGTGCTATTTAAGCGAGAAAACTAAAATATTCGTTTCTAGTTCCAGAAAAATTAAAACATCGTTACTCCTCAGGCAAAAATGCTAGAATCGAACTTCTTAGTAAATTTAATAAACAAATAATGTTACTCACGGATATTCTTACAATTTAATTTTATCATGATATTTAAGCGAGAAAAATAAAACATTCATTTTTAGTTCCAAAATAATAAAAACATCGTTACTCGTCAGGAAAAAATGCTAGAATCAAACTTATTAAATAAATTTAATACGAAAATAAAGTTACTCAGGGATATTCCTACAATTTAATTTTATCATGATATTTAAGCGAGGAAACTAAAATATTCGTTTCTAGTTCCTAAATAATAAAAACATCGTTACTCGTCAGGAAAAAATTCTAGAATCGAACTTATTAAATAAATTTAATAAACAAATAAAGTTTCTCAGGGATATTCTTACAATTTCATTTTATAGTGATATTTAAACAAGAAAACTAAAATATTCGTTTCTAGGTCCAGAAAAATTAAAACATCGTTACTCGTCAGGAAAAAATGCTAGAATCAAACTTATTAAATAAATTTAATAAACAAATAAAGTTACTCTGGGATATTCTTACAATTTAATTTTATCGTGATATTTAAGCGAGAAAATTAAAACATTCGTTTCTAGTTCCAAAATAATAAAAACATCGTTACTCGTCAGAAAAAATGCTAGCATCAAACTTATTAAATAAATTTAATACGAAAATAAAGTTACACAGGGATAATCTTACAATTTAATTTTATCATGATATTTAAAAGAGAAAACTAAAATATTCGTTTCTAGTTCCAAAATTCCAAAAACTTGGTTACTCGTCAGGAAAAAATGCTAGAATCAAACTTATTAAATAAATTTAATAAACAAATAAAGTTACTCAGGGATATTCTTACAATTTAATTTTATCGTGATATTTAAGCAAGAAAACTAAAATATTCGTTTTTAGTTCCAGAAAAATTTAAACATCGTTTCTCCTCAGGAAAAAATGCTAGAATCAAACTTATTAAATAAATTTAATAAACAAATTAGGTTACTCAGGGATATTGTTACAATTTAATTTTATCGTGCTATTTAAGCGAGAAAACTAAAATATTCGTTTCTAGTTCCAGAAAAATTAAAACATCGTTACTCCTCAGGCAAAAATGCTAGAATCGAACTTCTTAATAAATTTAATAAACAAATAATGTTACTCACGGATATTCTTACAATTTAATTTTATCATGATATTTAAGCGAGAAAAATAAAACATTCATTTTTAGTTCCAAAATAATAAAAACATCGTTACTCGTCAGGAAAAAATGCTAGAATCAAACTTATTAAATAAATTTAATACGAAAATAAAGTTACTCAGGGATATTCCTACAATTTAATTTTATCATGATATTTAAGCGAGGAAACTAAAATATTCGTTTCTAGTTCCTAAATAATAAAAACATCGTTACTCGTCAGGAAAAAATTCTAGAATCGAACTTATTAAATAAATTTAATAAACAAATAAAGTTTCTCAGGGATATTCTTACAATTTAATTTTATAGTGATATTTAAACAAGAAAACTAAAATATTCATTTCTAGGTCCAGAAAAATTAAAACATCGTTACTCGTCAGGAAAAAATGCTAGAATCAAACTTATTAAATAAATTTAATAAACAAATAAAGTTACTCTGGGATATTCTTACAATTTAATTTTATCATGATATTTAAGCGAGAAAACAAAAACATTCGTTTCTAGGTCCAAAATAATAAAAACATCGTTACTCGTCAGGAAAAAATTCTAGAATCGAACTTATTAAATAAATTTAATAAACAAATAAAGTTTCTCAGGGATATTCTTACAATTTAATTTTATCGTGATATTTAAACAAGAAAACTAAAATATTCGTTTCTAGGTCCAGAAAAATTAAAACATCGTTACTCTTCAGGAAAAAATGCTAGAATCAAACTTATTAAATAAATTTAATAAACAAATAAAGTTACTCTGGGATATTCTTACAATTTAATTTTATCGTGATATTTAAGCGAGAAAACTAAAACATTCGTTTCTAGTTCCAAATAATAAAAACATCGTTACTCGTCAGGAAAAAATGCTAGAATCAAACTTATTAAATAAATTTAATACGAAAATAAAGTTACTCAGGGATATTCCTACAATTTAATTTTATCATGATATTTAAGCGAGGAAACTAAAATATTCGTTTCTAGTTCCTAAATAATAAAAACATCGTTACTCGTCAGGAAAAAATTCTAGAATCGAACTTATTAATTAAATTTAATAAACAAATAAAGTTTCTCAGGGATATTCTTACAATTTAATTTTATAGTGATATTTAAACAAGAAAACTAAAATATTCGTTTCTAGGTCCAGAAAAATTAAAACATCGTTACTCGTCAGGAAAAAATGCTAGAATCAAACTTATTAAATAAATTTAATAAACAAATAAAGTTACTCTGGGATATTCTTACAATTTAATTTTATCGTGATATTTAAGCGAGAAAATTAAAACATTCGTTTCTAGTTCCAAAATAATAAAAACATCGTTACTCGTCAGGAAAAAATGCTAGCATCAAACTTATTAAATAAATTTAATACGAAAATAAATTTACTCAGGGATATTCTTACAATTTAATTTTATCATGATATTTAAAATAGAAAACTAAAATATTCGTTTCTAGTTCCAAAATACCAAAAACTTGGTTACTCGTCAGGAAAAAATGCTAGAATCAAACTTATTAAATAAATTTAATAAACAAATAAAGTTACTCAGGGATATTCTTACAATTTAATTTTATAGTGATATTTAAGCAAGAAAACTAAAATATTCGTTTTTAGTTCCAGAAAAATTTAAACATCGTTTCTCCTCAGGAAGAAATGCTAGAATCAAACTTATTAAATAAATTTAATACGAAAACAAAGTTACTCAGGGATATTCTTACAATTTAATTTTATCATGATATTTAAGCGAGAAAACTAAAACATTCGTTTCTAGGTCCAAAATAATAAAAACATCGTTACTCGTCAGGAAAAAATTCTAGAATCGAACTTATTAAATAAATTTAATAAACAAATAAAGTTTCTCAGGGATATTCTTACAATTTAATTTTATCGTGATATTTAAACAAGAAAACTAAAATATTCGTTTCTAGGTCCAGAAAAATTAAAACATCGTTACTCTTCAGGAAAAAATGCTAGAATCAAACTTATGAAATAAATTTAATAAACAAATAAAGTTACTCTGGGATATTCTTACAATTTAATTTTATCGTGATATTTAAGCGAGAAAACTAAAACATTCGTTTCTAGTTCCAAAATAATAAAAACATCGTTACTCGTCAGGAAAAAATGCTAGCATCAAACTTATTAAATAAATTTAATACGAAAATAAAGTTACTCAGGGATATTCTTACAATTTAATTTTATCGTGATATTTAAAAGAGAAAACTAAAATATTCGTTTCTAGTTCCAAAATACCAAAAACTTGGTTACTCGTCAGGAAAAAATGCTAGAATCAAACTTATTAAATAAATTTAATAAACAAATAAAGTTACTCAGGGATAATTCTTACAATTTAATTTTATCGTGATATTTAAGCAAGAAAACTAAAATATTCGTTTTTAGTTCCAGAAAAATTTAAACATCGTTTCTCCTCAGGAAAAAATGCTAGAATCAAACTTATTAAATAAATTTAATAAACAAATAAAGTTACTCTGGGATATTCTTAAAATTCAATTTTATCGTGTTATTTAAGCGAGAAACCTAAAATATTCGTTTCTAGTTCCAAAATAATAAAAACATCGTTACTCGTCAGGAAAAAATGCTACAATCGAACTTATTAAATAAATTTAATAAACAAATAAAGTTACTCAGGGATATTCTTACAATTTAATTTTATCGTGATATTTAAGCAAGAAAACTAAAATATTCGTTTTTAGTTCTAGAAAATTTTAACATCGTTTCTCCTCAGGAAAAAATGCTAGAATCAAACTTATTAAATAAATTTAATAAACAAATAATGTTACTCAGGGATATTCTTACAATTTAATTTTATCTTGATATTTAAGCAAGAAAACTAAAATATCGTTTTTAGTTCCAGAAAAATTTAAATATCGTTTCTCCTCAGGACAAAATGCTAGAATCAAACTTATTAAATAAATTTAATAAACAAATTAGGTTACTCAGGGATATTGTTACAATTTAATTTTATCGTGCTATTTAAGCGAGAAAACTAAAATATTCGTTTCTAGTTCCAGAAAAATTAAAACATCGTTACTCCTCAGGCAAAAATGCTAGAATCGAACTTCTTAATAAATTTAATAAACAAATAATGTTACTCACGGATATTCTTACAATTTAATTTTATCATGATATTTAAGCGAGAAAACTAAAACATTCATTTTTAGTTCCAAAATAATAAAAACATCGTTACTCGTCAGGAAAAAATGCTAGAATCAAACTTATTAAATAAATTTAATACGAAAATAAAGTTACTCAGGGATATTCCTACAATTTAATTTTATCATGATATTTAAGCGAGGAAACTAAAATATTCGTTTCTAGTTCCTAAATAATAAAAACATCGTTACTCGTCAGGAAAAAATTCTAGAATCGAACTTATTAAAAAATCTAATAAACAAATAAAGTTACTCAGGGATATTCTTACATTTTAATTTTATCGTGATATTTAAGCAAGAAAACTAAAAGATTCGTTTTTAGTTCCAGAAAAATTTAAACATCGTTTCTCCTCAGGAAAAAATGCAAGAATCAAACTTATTAAATAAATTTAATAAACAAATAAAGTTACTCAGGGATATTCATACAATTTAATTTTATCGTGATATTTAAGCAAGAAAACTAAAATATTCGTTTTTAATTCCAGAAAAATTTAAACATCGTTTCTCCTCAGGAAAAAATGATAGAATCAAACTTATTAAATAAATTTAATAAACAAATAAGGTTACTCAGGGATATTCTTACAATTTAATTTTATCGTGATATTTAAGCAAGAAAACTAAAATATTCGTTTTTAGTTCCAGAAAAATTCAAACATCGTTTCTCCTCAGGAAAAAATGATAGAATCAAACTTTTTAAATAAATTTAATAAACAAATAAAGTTACTCAGGGATAGTCTTACAATTTAAGTTTATCATGGTATTTAAGCGAGAAAACTAAAGTATTCTTTTCTAGTTCCAAAATAATAAAAACTTCGTTAGTCGTCAGGAAAAAATTCTAGAATCGAACTTATTAAAAAATCTAATAAACAAATAAATCTTACAATTTAATTTTATAGTGATATTTAAACAAGAAAACTAAAATATTCGTTTCTAGGTCCAGAAAAATTAAAAACTCGTTACTCGTCAGGAAAAAATGCTAGAATCAAACTTATTAAATAAATTTAATAAACAAATAAAGTTACTCTGGGATATTCTTACAATTTAATTTTATCGTGATATTTAAGCGAGAAAATTAAAACATTCGTTTCTAGTTCCAAAATAATAAAAACATCGTTACTCGTCAGGAAAAAATGCTAGCATCAAACTTATTAAATAAATTTAATACGAAAATAAAGTTACTCAGGGATATTCTTACAATTTAATTTTATCGTGATATTTAAGAGAGAAAACTAAAATATTCGTTTCTAGTTCCAAAATACCAAAAACTTGGTTACTCGTCAGGAAAAAATGCTAGAATCAAACTTATTAAATAAATTTAATAAACAAATAAAGTTACTCAGGGATATTCTTACAATTTAATTTTATCGTGATATTTAAGCAAGAAAACTAAAATATTCGTTTTTAGTTCCAGAAAAATTTAAACATCGTTTCTCCTCAGGAAAAAATGCTAGAATCAAACTTATTAAATAAATTTAATAAACAAATAAAGTTACTCTGGGATATTCTTAAAATTCAATTTTATCGTGTTATTTAAGCGAGAAACCTAAAATATTCGTTTCTAGTTCCAAAATAATAAAAACATCGTTACTCGTCAGGAAAAAATGCTAGAATCAAACTTATTAAATAAATTTAATAAACAAATAAAGTTACTCAGGGATATTCCTACAATTTAATTTTATCATGATATTTAAGCGAGGAAACTAAAATATTCGTTTCTAGTTCCTAAATAATAAAAACATCGTTACTCGTCAGGAAAAAATTCTAGAATCGAACTTATTAAATAAATTTAATAAACAAATAAAGTTTCTCAGGGATATTCTTACAATTTAATTTTATAGTGATATTTAAACAAGAAAACTAAAATATTCGTTTCTAGGTCTAGAAAAATTAAAACATCGTTACTCGTCAGGAAAAAATGCTAGAATCAAACTTATTAAATAAATTTAATAAACAAATAAAGTTACTCTGGGATATTCTTACAATTTAATTTTATCGTGATATTTAAGCGAGAAAATTAAAACATTCGTTTCTAGTTCCAAAATAATAAAAACATCGTTACTCGTCAGGAAAAAATGCTAGCATCAAACTTATTAAATAAATTTAATACGAAAATAAAGTTACTCAGGGATATTCTTACAATTTAATTTTATCATGATATTTAAAAGAGAAAACTAAAATATTCGTTTCTAGTTCCAAAATACCAAAAACTTGGTTACTCGTCAGGAAAAAATGCATGAATCAAACTTATTAAATAAATTTAATAAACAAATAAAGTTACTCAGGGATATTCTTACAATTTAATTTTATCGTGATATTTAAGCAAGAAAACTAAAATATTCCTTTTTAGTTCCAGAAAAATTTAAACATCGTTTCTCCTCAGGAAAAAATGCTAGAATCAAACTTATTAAATAAATTTAATACGAAAATAAAGTTACTCAGGGATATTCTTACAATTTAATTTTATCATGATATTTAAGCGAGAAAACTAAAATATTCGTTTCTAGGTCCAAAATAATAAAAACATCGTTACTCGTCAGGAAAAAATTCTAGAATCGAACTTATTAAATAAATTTAATAAACAAATAAAGTTTCTCAGGGATATTCTTACAATTTAATTTTATCGTGATATTTAAACAAGAAAACTAAAATATTCGTTTCTAGGTCCAGAAAAATTAAAACATCGTTACTCTTCAGGAAAAAATGCTAGAATCAAACTTATGAAATAAATTTAATAAACAAATAAAGTTACTTTGGGATATTCTTACAATTTAATTTTATCGTGATATTTAAGCGAGAAAACTGAAACATTCGTTTCTAGTTCCAAAATAATAAAAACATCGTTACTCGTCAGGAAAAAATGCTAGCATCAAACTTATTAAATAAATTTAATACGAAAATAAAGTTACTCAGGGATATTCTTACAATTTAATTTTATCGTGATATTTAAAAGAGAAAACTAAAATATTCGTTTCTAGTTCCAAAATACCAAAAACTTGGTTACTCGTCAGGAAAAAATGCTAGAATCAAACTTATTAAATAAATTTAATAAACAAATAAAGTTACTCAGGGATATTCTTACAATTTAATTTTATCGTGATATTTAAGCAAGAAAACTAAAATATTCGTTTTTAGTTCCAGAAAAATTTAAACATCGTTTCTCCTCAGGAAAAAATGCTAGAATCAAACTTATTAAATAAATTTAATAAACAAATAAAGTTACTCTGGGATATTCTTAAA
This sequence comes from Pterostichus madidus, assembly GCA_911728475.2. Classification (NCBI taxonomy): domain Eukaryota; kingdom Metazoa; phylum Arthropoda; class Insecta; order Coleoptera; family Carabidae; genus Pterostichus; species Pterostichus madidus. The sequence continues at coordinate 21,963,970 of OU452304.1, read as the reverse complement.
ATTCAATTTTATCGTGTTATTTAAGCGAGAAACCTAAAATATTCGTTTCTAGTTCCAAAATAATAAAAACATCGTTTCTCCTCAGGAAAAAATGCTAGAATCAAACTTATTAAATAAATTTAATAAACAAATAAAGTTACTCAGGGATATTCTTACAATTTAATTTTATCGTGATATTTAAGCAAGAAAACTAAAATATTCGTTTTTAGTTCTAGAAAAATTTAACATCGTTTCTCCTCAGGATAAAATGCTAGAATCAAACTTATTAAATAAATTTAATAAACAAATAAAGTTACTCAGGGATATTCTTACAATTTAATTTTATCTTGATATTTAAGCAAGAAAACTAAAATATCGTTTTTAGTTCCAGAAAAATTTAAATATCGTTTCTCCTCAGGACAAAATGCTAGAATCAAACTTATTAAATAAATTTAATAAACAAATTAGGTTACTCAGGGATATTGTTACAATTTAATTTTATCGTGCTATTTAAGCGAGAAAACTAAAATATTCGTTTCTAGTTCCAGAAAAATTAAAACATCGTTACTCCTCAGGCAAAAATGCTAGAATCGAACTTCTTAATAAATTTAATAAACAAATAATGTTACTCACGGATATTCTTACAATTTAATTTTATCATGATATTTAAGCGAGAAAAATAAAACATTCATTTTTAGTTCCAAAATAATAAAAACATCGTTACTCGTCAGGAAAAAATGCTAGAATCAAACTTATTAAATAAATTTAATACGAAAATAAAGTTACTCAGGGATATTCCTACAATTTAATTTTATCATGATATTTAAGCGAGGAAACTAAAATATTCGTTTCTAGTTCCTAAATAATAAAAACATCGTTACTCGTCAGGAAAAAATTCTAGAATCGAACTTATTAAATAAATTTAATAAACAAATAAAGTTTCTCAGGGATATTCTTACAATTTAATTTTATAGTGATATTTAAACAAGAAAACTAAAATATTCGTTTCTAGGTCCAGAAAAATTAAAACATCGTTACTCGTCAGGAAAAAATGCTAGAATCAAACTTATTAAATAAATTTAATAAACAAATAAAGTTACTCTGGGATATTCTTACAATTTAATTTTATCGTGATATTTAAGCGAGAAAATTAAAACATTCGTTTCTAGTTCCAAAATAATAAAAACATCGTTACTCGTCAGAAAAAATGCTAGCATCAAACTTATTAAATAAATTTAATACGAAAATAAAGTTACACAGGGATAATCTTACAATTTAATTTTATCATGATATTTAAAAGAGAAAACTAAAATATTCGTTTCTAGTTCCAAAATACCAAAAACTTGGTTACTCGTCAGGAAAAAATGCTAGAATCAAACTTATTAAATAAATTTAATAAACAAATAAAGTTACTCAGGGATATTCTTACAATTTAATTTTATCGTGATATTTAAGCAAGAAAACTAAAATATTCGTTTTTAGTTCCAGAAAAATTTAAACATCGTTTCTCCTCAGGAAAAAATGCTAGAATCAAACTTATTAAATAAATTTAATAAACAAATTAGGTTACTCAGGGATATTGTTACAATTTAATTTTATCGTGCTATTTAAGCGAGAAAACTAAAATATTCGTTTCTAGTTCCAGAAAAATTAAAACATCGTTACTCCTCAGGCAAAAATGCTAGAATCGAACTTCTTAATAAATTTAATAAACAAATAATGTTACTCACGGATATTCTTACAATTTAATTTTATCATGATATTTAAGCGAGAAAAATAAAACATTCATTTTTAGTTCCAAAATAATAAAAACATCGTTACTCGTCAGGAAAAAATGCTAGAATCAAACTTATTAAATAAATTTAATACGAAAATAAAGTTACTCAGGGATATTCCTACAATTTAATTTTATCATGATATTTAAGCGAGGAAACTAAAATATTCGTTTCTAGTTCCTAAATAATAAAAACATCGTTACTCGTCAGGAAAAAATTCTAGAATCGAACTTATTAAATAAATTTAATAAACAAATAAAGTTTCTCAGGGATATTCTTACAATTTAATTTTATAGTGATATTTAAACAAGAAAACTAAAATATTCATTTCTAGGTCCAGAAAAATTAAAACATCGTTACTCGTCAGGAAAAAATGCTAGAATCAAACTTATTAAATAAATTTAATAAACAAATAAAGTTACTCTGGGATATTCTTACAATTTAATTTTATCGTGATATTTAAGCGAGAAAATTAAAACATTCGTTTCTAGTTCCAAAATAATAAAAACATCGTTACTCGTCAGGAAAAAATGCTAGCATCAAACTTATTAAATAAATTTAATACGAAAATAAATTTACTCAGGGATATTCTTACAATTTAATTTTATCATGATATTTAAAATAGAAAACTAAAATATTCGTTTCTAGTTCCAAAATACCAAAAACTTGGTTACTCGTCAGGAAAAAATGCTAGAATCAAACTTATTAAATAAATTTAATAAACAAATAAAGTTACTCAGGGATATTCTTACAATTTAATTTTATAGTGATATTTAAGCAAGAAAACTAAAATATTCGTTTTTAGTTCCAGAAAAATTTAAACATCGTTTCTCCTCAGGAAGAAATGCTAGAATCAAACTTATTAAATAAATTTAATACGAAAACAAAGTTACTCAGGGATATTCTTACAATTTAATTTTATCATGATATTTAAGCGAGAAAACTAAAACATTCGTTTCTAGGTCCAAAATAATAAAAACATCGTTACTCGTCAGGAAAAAATTCTAGAATCGAACTTATTAAATAAATTTAATAAACAAATAAAGTTTCTCAGGGATATTCTTACAATTTAATTTTATCGTGATATTTAAACAAGAAAACTAAAATATTCGTTTCTAGGTCCAGAAAAATTAAAACATCGTTACTCTTCAGGAAAAAATGCTAGAATCAAACTTATGAAATAAATTTAATAAACAAATAAAGTTACTCTGGGATATTCTTACAATTTAATTTTATCGTGATATTTAAGCGAGAAAACTAAAACATTCGTTTCTAGTTCCAAAATAATAAAAACATCGTTACTCGTCAGGAAAAAATGCTAGCATCAAACTTATTAAATAAATTTAATACGAAAATAAAGTTACTCAGGGATATTCTTACAATTTAATTTTATCGTGATATTTAAAAGAGAAAACTAAAATATTCGTTTCTAGTTCCAAAATACCAAAAACTTGGTTACTCGTCAGGAAAAAATGCTAGAATCAAACTTATTAAATAAATTTAATAAACAAATAAAGTTACTCAGGGATAATTCTTACAATTTAATTTTATCGTGATATTTAAGCAAGAAAACTAAAATATTCGTTTTTAGTTCCAGAAAAATTTAAACATCGTTTCTCCTCAGGAAAAAATGCTAGAATCAAACTTATTAAATAAATTTAATAAACAAATAAAGTTACTCTGGGATATTCTTAAAATTCAATTTTATCGTGTTATTTAAGCGAGAAACCTAAAATATTCGTTTCTAGTTCCAAAATAATAAAAACATCGTTACTCGTCAGGAAAAAATGCTACAATCGAACTTATTAAATAAATTTAATAAACAAATAAAGTTACTCAGGGATATTCTTACAATTTAATTTTATCGTGATATTTAAGCAAGAAAACTAAAATATTCGTTTTTAGTTCTAGAAAATTTTAACATCGTTTCTCCTCAGGAAAAAATGCTAGAATCAAACTTATTAAATAAATTTAATAAACAAATAATGTTACTCAGGGATATTCTTACAATTTAATTTTATCTTGATATTTAAGCAAGAAAACTAAAATATCGTTTTTAGTTCCAGAAAAATTTAAATATCGTTTCTCCTCAGGACAAAATGCTAGAATCAAACTTATTAAATAAATTTAATAAACAAATTAGGTTACTCAGGGATATTGTTACAATTTAATTTTATCGTGCTATTTAAGCGAGAAAACTAAAATATTCGTTTCTAGTTCCAGAAAAATTAAAACATCGTTACTCCTCAGGCAAAAATGCTAGAATCGAACTTCTTAATAAATTTAATAAACAAATAATGTTACTCACGGATATTCTTACAATTTAATTTTATCATGATATTTAAGCGAGAAAACTAAAACATTCATTTTTAGTTCCAAAATAATAAAAACATCGTTACTCGTCAGGAAAAAATGCTAGAATCAAACTTATTAAATAAATTTAATACGAAAATAAAGTTACTCAGGGATATTCCTACAATTTAATTTTATCATGATATTTAAGCGAGGAAACTAAAATATTCGTTTCTAGTTCCTAAATAATAAAAACATCGTTACTCGTCAGGAAAAAATTCTAGAATCGAACTTATTAAAAAATCTAATAAACAAATAAAGTTACTCAGGGATATTCTTACATTTTAATTTTATCGTGATATTTAAGCAAGAAAACTAAAAGATTCGTTTTTAGTTCCAGAAAAATTTAAACATCGTTTCTCCTCAGGAAAAAATGCAAGAATCAAACTTATTAAATAAATTTAATAAACAAATAAAGTTACTCAGGGATATTCATACAATTTAATTTTATCGTGATATTTAAGCAAGAAAACTAAAATATTCGTTTTTAATTCCAGAAAAATTTAAACATCGTTTCTCCTCAGGAAAAAATGATAGAATCAAACTTATTAAATAAATTTAATAAACAAATAAGGTTACTCAGGGATATTCTTACAATTTAATTTTATCGTGATATTTAAGCAAGAAAACTAAAATATTCGTTTTTAGTTCCAGAAAAATTCAAACATCGTTTCTCCTCAGGAAAAAATGATAGAATCAAACTTTTTAAATAAATTTAATAAACAAATAAAGTTACTCAGGGATAGTCTTACAATTTAAGTTTATCATGGTATTTAAGCGAGAAAACTAAAGTATTCTTTTCTAGTTCCAAAATAATAAAAACTTCGTTAGTCGTCAGGAAAAAATTCTAGAATCGAACTTATTAAAAAATCTAATAAACAAATAAATCTTACAATTTAATTTTATAGTGATATTTAAACAAGAAAACTAAAATATTCGTTTCTAGGTCCAGAAAAATTAAAAACTCGTTACTCGTCAGGAAAAAATGCTAGAATCAAACTTATTAAATAAATTTAATAAACAAATAAAGTTACTCTGGGATATTCTTACAATTTAATTTTATCGTGATATTTAAGCGAGAAAATTAAAACATTCGTTTCTAGTTCCAAAATAATAAAAACATCGTTACTCGTCAGGAAAAAATGCTAGCATCAAACTTATTAAATAAATTTAATACGAAAATAAAGTTACTCAGGGATATTCTTACAATTTAATTTTATCATGATATTTAAAAGAGAAAACTAAAATATTCGTTTCTAGTTCCAAAATACCAAAAACTTGGTTACTCGTCAGGAAAAAATGCTAGAATCAAACTTATTAAATAAATTTAATAAACAAATAAAGTTACTCAGGGATATTCTTACAATTTAATTTTATCGTGATATTTAAGCAAGAAAACTAAAATATTCGTTTTTAGTTCCAGAAAAATTTAAACATCGTTTCTCCTCAGGAAAAAATGCTAGAATCAAACTTATTAAATAAATTTAATAAACAAATAAAGTTACTCTGGGATATTCTTAAAATTCAATTTTATCGTGTTATTTAAGCGAGAAACCTAAAATATTCGTTTCTAGTTCCAAAATAATAAAAACATCGTTACTCGTCAGGAAAAAATGCTAGAATCAAACTTATTAAATAAATTTAATAAACAAATAAAGTTACTCAGGGATATTCCTACAATTTAATTTTATCATGATATTTAAGCGAGGAAACTAAAATATTCGTTTCTAGTTCCTAAATAATAAAAACATCGTTACTCGTCAGGAAAAAATTCTAGAATCGAACTTATTAAATAAATTTAATAAACAAATAAAGTTTCTCAGGGATATTCTTACAATTTAATTTTATAGTGATATTTAAACAAGAAAACTAAAATATTCGTTTCTAGGTCTAGAAAAATTAAAACATCGTTACTCGTCAGGAAAAAATGCTAGAATCAAACTTATTAAATTTATTTAATAAACAAATAAAGTTACTCTGGGATATTCTTACAATTTAATTTTATCGTGATATTTAAGCGAGAAAATTAAAACATTCGTTTCTAGTTCCAAAATAATAAAAACATCGTTACTCGTCAGGAAAAAATGCTAGCATCAAACTTATTAAATAAATTTAATACGAAAATAAAGTTACTCAGGGATATTCTTACAATTTAATTTTATCATGATATTTAAAAGAGAAAACTAAAATATTCGTTTCTAGTTCCAAAATACCAAAAACTTGGTTACTCGTCAGGAAAAAATGCATGAATCAAACTTATTAAATAAATTTAATAAACAAATAAAGTTACTCAGGGATATTCTTACAATTTAATTTTATCGTGATATTTAAGCAAGAAAACTAAAATATTCCTTTTTAGTTCCAGAAAAATTTAAACATCGTTTCTCCTCAGGAAAAAATGCTAGAATCAAACTTATTAAATAAATTTAATACGAAAATAAAGTTACTCAGGGATATTCTTACAATTTAATTTTATCATGATATTTAAGCGAGAAAACTAAAATATTCGTTTCTAGGTCCAAAATAATAAAAACATCGTTACTCGTCAGGAAAAAATTCTAGAATCGAACTTATTAAATAAATTTAATAAACAAATAAAGTTTCTCAGGGATATTCTTACAATTTAATTTTATCGTGATATTTAAACAAGAAAACTAAAATATTCGTTTCTAGGTCCAGAAAAATTAAAACATCGTTACTCTTCAGGAAAAAATGCTAGAATCAAACTTATGAAATAAATTTAATAAACAAATAAAGTTACTTTGGGATATTCTTACAATTTAATTTTATCGTGATATTTAAGCGAGAAAACTGAAACATTCGTTTCTAGTTCCAAAATAATAAAAACATCGTTACTCGTCAGGAAAAAATGCTAGCATCAAACTTATTAAATAAATTTAATACGAAAATAAAGTTACTCAGGGATATTCTTACAATTTAATTTTATCGTGATATTTAAAAGAGAAAACTAAAATATTCGTTTCTAGTTCCAAAATACCAAAAACTTGGTTACTCGTCAGGAAAAAATGCTAGAATCAAACTTATTAAATAAATTTAATAAACAAATAAAGTTACTCAGGGATATTCTTACAATTTAATTTTATCGTGATATTTAAGCAAGAAAACTAAAATATTCGTTTTTAGTTCCAGAAAAATTTAAACATCGTTTCTCCTCAGGAAAAAATGCTAGAATCAAACTTATTAAATAAATTTAATAAACAAATAAAGTTACTCTGGGATATTCTTAAAATTCAATTTTATCGTGTTATTTAAGCGAGAAACCTAAAATATTCGTTTCTAGTTCCAAAATAATAAAAACATCGTTACTCGTCAGGAAAAAATGCTACAATCGAACTTATTAAATAAATTTAATAAACAAATAAAGTTACTCAGGGATATTCTTACAATTTAATTTTATCGTGATATTTAAGCAAGAAAACTAAAATATTCGTTTTTAGTTCTAGAAAAATTTAACATCGTTTCTCCTCAGGATAAAATGCTAGAATCAAACTTATTAAATAAATTTAATAAACAAATAAAGTTACTCAGGGATATTCTTACAATTTAATTTTATCTTGATATTTAAGCAAGAAAACTAAAATATCGTTTTTAGTTCCAGAAAAATTTAAATATCGTTTCTCCTCAGGACAAAATGCTAGAATCAAACTTATTAAATAAATTTAATAAACAAATTAGGTTACTCAGGGATATTGTTACAATTTAATTTTATCGTGCTATTTAAGCGAGAAAACTAAAATATTCGTTTCTAGTTCCAGAAAAATTAAAACATCGTTACTCCTCAGGCAAAAATGCTAGAATCGAACTTCTTAATAAATTTAATAAACAAATAATGTTACTCACGGATATTCTTACAATTTAATTTTATCATGATATTTAAGCGAGAAAAATAAAACATTCATTTTTAGTTCCAAAATAATAAAAACATCGTTACTCGTCAGGAAAAAATGCTAGAATCAAACTTATTAAATAAATTTAATACGAAAATAAAGTTACTCAGGGATATTCCTACAATTTAATTTTATCATGATATTTAAGCGAGGAAACTAAAATATTCGTTTCTAGTTCCTAAATAATAAAAACATCGTTACTCGTCAGGAAAAAATTCTAGAATCGAACTTATTAAATAAATTTAATAAACAAATAAAGTTTCTCAGGGATATTCTTACAATTTAATTTTATAGTGATATTTAAACAAGAAAACTAAAATATTCGTTTCTAGGTCCAGAAAAATTAAAACATCGTTACTCGTCAGGAAAAAATGCTAGAATCAAACTTATTAAATAAATTTAATAAACAAATAAAGTTACTCTGGGATATTCTTACAATTTAATTTTATCGTGATATTTAAGCGAGAAAATTAAAACATTCGTTTCTAGTTCCAAAATAATAAAAACATCGTTACTCGTCAGAAAAAATGCTAGCATCAAACTTATTAAATAAATTTAATACGAAAATAAAGTTACACAGGGATAATCTTACAATTTAATTTTATCATGATATTTAAAAGAGAAAACTAAAATATTCGTTTCTAGTTCCAAAATACCAAAAACTTGGTTACTCGTCAGGAAAAAATGCTAGAATCAAACTTATTAAATAAATTTAATAAACAAATAAAGTTACTCAGGGATATTCTTACAATTTAATTTTATCGTGATATTTAAGCAAGAAAACTAAAATATTCGTTTTTAGTTCCAGAAAAATTTAAACATCGTTTCTCCTCAGGAAAAAATGCTAGAATCAAACTTATTAAATAAATTTAATAAACAAATTAGGTTACTCAGGGATATTGTTACAATTTAATTTTATCGTGCTATTTAAGCGAGAAAACTAAAATATTCGTTTCTAGTTCCAGAAAAATTAAAACATCGTTACTCCTCAGGCAAAAATGCTAGAATCGAACTTCTTAATAAATTTAATAAACAAATAATGTTACTCACGGATATTCTTACAATTTAATTTTATCATGATATTTAAGCGAGAAAAATAAAACATTCATTTTTAGTTCCAAAATAATAAAAACATCGTTACTCGTCAGGAAAAAATGCTAGAATCAAACTTATTAAATAAATTTAATACGAAAATAAAGTTACTCAGGGATATTCCTACAATTTAATTTTATCATGATATTTAAGCGAGGAAACTAAAATATTCGTTTCTAGTTCCTAAATAATAAAAACATCGTTACTCGTCAGGAAAAAATTCTAGAATCGAACTTATTAAATAAATTTAATAAACAAATAAAGTTTCTCAGGGATATTCTTACAATTTAATTTTATAGTGATATTTAAACAAGAAAACTAAAATATTCATTTCTAGGTCCAGAAAAATTAAAACATCGTTACTCGTCAGGAAAAAATGCTAGAATCAAACTTATTAAATAAATTTAATAAACAAATAAAGTTACTCTGGGATATTCTTACAATTTAATTTTATCATGATATTTAAGCGAGAAAACAAAAACATTCGTTTCTAGGTCCAAAATAATAAAAACATCGTTACTCGTCAGGAAAAAATTCTAGAATCGAACTTATTAAATAAATTTAATAAACAAATAAAGTTTCTCAGGGATATTCTTACAATTTAATTTTATCGTGATATTTAAACAAGAAAACTAAAATATTCGTTTCTAGGTCCAGAAAAATTAAAACATCGTTACTCTTCAGGAAAAAATGCTAGAATCAAACTTATTAAATAAATTTAATAAACAAATAAAGTTACTCTGGGATATTCTTACAATTTAATTTTATCGTGATATTTAAGCGAGAAAACTAAAACATTCATTTCTAGTTCCAAATAATAAAAACATCGTTACTCGTCAGGAAAAAATGCTAGAATCAAACTTATTAAATAAATTTAATACGAAAATAAAGTTACTCAGGGATATTCCTACAATTTAATTTTATCATGATATTTAAGCGAGGAAACTAAAATATTCGTTTCTAGTTCCTAAATAATAAAAACATCGTTACTCGTCAGGAAAAAATTCTAGAATCGAACTTATTAATTAAATTTAATAAACAAATAAAGTTTCTCAGGGATATTCTTACAATTTAATTTTATAGTGATATTTAAACAAGAAAACTAAAATATTCGTTTCTAGGTCCAGAAAAATTAAAACATCGTTACTCGTCAGGAAAAAATGCTAGAATCAAACTTATTAAATAAATTTAATAAACAAATAAAGTTACTCTGGGATATTCTTACAATTTAATTTTATCGTGATATTTAAGCGAGAAAATTAAAACATTCGTTTCTAGTTCCAAAATAATAAAAACATCGTTACTCGTCAGGAAAAAATGCTAGCATCAAACTTATTAAATAAATTTAATACGAAAATAAATTTACTCAGGGATATTCTTACAATTTAATTTTATCATGATATTTAAAATAGAAAACTAAAATATTCGTTTCTAGTTCCAAAATACCAAAAACTTGGTTACTCGTCAGGAAAAAATGCTAGAATCAAACTTATTAAATAAATTTAATAAACAAATAAAGTTACTCAGGGATATTCTTACAATTTAATTTTATAGTGATATTTAAGCAAGAAAACTAAAATATTCGTTTTTAGTTCCAGAAAAATTTAAACATCGTTTCTCCTCAGGAAGAAATGCTAGAATCAAACTTATTAAATAAATTTAATACGAAAACAAAGTTACTCAGGGATATTCTTACAATTTAATTTTATCATGATATTTAAGCGAGAAAACTAAAACATTCGTTTCTAGGTCCAAAATAATAAAAACATCGTTACTCGTCAGGAAAAAATTCTAGAATCGAACTTATTAAATAAATTTAATAAACAAATAAAGTTTCTCAGGGATATTCTTACAATTTAATTTTATCGTGATATTTAAACAAGAAAACTAAAATATTCGTTTCTAGGTCCAGAAAAATTAAAACATCGTTACTCTTCAGGAAAAAATGCTAGAATCAAACTTATGAAATAAATTTAATAAACAAATAAAGTTACTCTGGGATATTCTTACAATTTAATTTTATCGTGATATTTAAGCGAGAAAACTAAAACATTCGTTTCTAGTTCCAAAATAATAAAAACATCGTTACTCGTCAGGAAAAAATGCTAGCATCAAACTTATTAAATAAATTTAATACGAAAATAAAGTTACTCAGGGATATTCTTACAATTTAATTTTATCGTGATATTTAAAAGAGAAAACTAAAATATTCGTTTCTAGTTCCAAAATACCAAAAACTTGGTTACTCGTCAGGAAAAAATGCTAGAATCAAACTTATTAAATAAATTTAATAAACAAATAAAGTTACTCAGGGATAATTCTTACAATTTAATTTTATCGTGATATTTAAGCAAGAAAACTAAAATATTCGTTTTTAGTTCCAGAAAAATTTAAACATCGTTTCTCCTCAGGAAAAAATGCTAGAATCAAACTTATTAAATAAATTTAATAAACAAATAAAGTTACTCTGGGATATTCTTAAAATTCAATTTTATCGTGTTATTTAAGCGAGAAACCTAAAATATTCGTTTCTAGTTCCAAAATAATAAAAACATCGTTACTCGTCAGGAAAAAATGCTACAATCGAACTTATTAAATAAATTTAATAAACAAATAAAGTTACTCAGGGATATTCTTACAATTTAATTTTATCGTGATATTTAAGCAAGAAAACTAAAATATTCGTTTTTAGTTCTAGAAAATTTTAACATCGTTTCTCCTCAGGAAAAAATGCTAGAATCAAACTTATTAAATAAATTTAATAAACAAATAATGTTACTCAGGGATATTCTTACAATTTAATTTTATCTTGATATTTAAGCAAGAAAACTAAAATATCGTTTTTAGTTCCAGAAAAATTTAAATATCGTTTCTCCTCAGGACAAAATGCTAGAATCAAACTTATTAAATAAATTTAATAAACAAATTAGGTTACTCAGGGATATTGTTACAATTTAATTTTATCGTGCTATTTAAGCGAGAAAACTAAAATATTCGTTTCTAGTTCCAGAAAAATTAAAACATCGTTACTCCTCAGGCAAAAATGCTAGAATCGAACTTCTTAATAAATTTAATAAACAAATAATGTTACTCACGGATATTCTTACAATTTAATTTTATCATGATATTTAAGCGAGAAAACTAAAACATTCATTTTTAGTTCCAAAATAATAAAAACATCGTTACTCGTCAGGAAAAAATGCTAGAATCAAACTTATTAAATAAATTTAATACGAAAATAAAGTTACTCAGGGATATTCCTACAATTTAATTTTATCATGATATTTAAGCGAGGAAACTAAAATATTCGTTTCTAGTTCCTAAATAATAAAAACATCGTTACTCGTCAGGAAAAAATTCTAGAATCGAACTTATTAAAAAATCTAATAAACAAATAAAGTTACTCAGGGATATTCTTACATTTTAATTTTATCGTGATATTTAAGCAAGAAAACTAAAAGATTCGTTTTTAGTTCCAGAAAAATTTAAACATCGTTTCTCCTCAGGAAAAAATGCAAGAATCAAACTTATTAAATAAATTTAATAAACAAATAAAGTTACTCAGGGATATTCATACAATTTAATTTTATCGTGATATTTAAGCAAGAAAACTAAAATATTCGTTTTTAGTTCCAGAAAAATTTAAACATCGTTTCTCCTCAGGAAAAAATGATAGAATCAAACTTATTAAATAAATTTAATAAACAAATAAGGTTACTCAGGGATATTCTTACAATTTAATTTTATCGTGATATTTAAGCAAGAAAACTAAAATATTCGTTTTTAGTTCCAGAAAAATTCAAACATCGTTTCTCCTCAGGAAAAAATGATAGAATCAAACTTTTTAAATAAATTTAATAAACAAATAAAGTTACTCAGGGATAGTCTTACAATTTAAGTTTATCATGGTATTTAAGCGAGAAAACTAAAGTATTCTTTTCTAGTTCCAAAATAATAAAAACTTCGTTAGTCGTCAGGAAAAAATTCTAGAATCGAACTTATTAAAAAATCTAATAAACAAATAAAGTTACTCAGGGATATTCTTACATTTTAATTTTATCGTGATATTTAAGCAAGAAAACTAAAATATTCGTTTTTAGTTCCAGAAAAATTTAAACATCGTTTCTCCTCAGGAAAAAATGCTAGAATCAAACTTATTAAATAAATTTAATAAACAAATAAAGTTACTCTGGGATATTCTTAAAATTCAATTTTATCGTGTTATTTAAGCGAGAAACCTAAAATATTCGTTTCTAGTTCCAAAATAATAAAAACATCGTTACTCGTCAGGAAAAAATGCTACAATCGAACTTATTAAATAAATTTAATAAACAAATAAAGTTACTCAGGGATATTCTTACAATTTAATTTTATCGTGATATTTAAGCAAGAAAACTAAAATATTCGTTTTTAGTTCCAGAAAAATTTAAACATCGTTTCTCCTCAGGAAAAAATGCTAGAATCAAACTTATTAAATAAATTTAATACGAAAATAAAGTTACTCAGGGATATACTTACAATTTAATTTTATCATGATATTTAAGCGAGAAAACTAAAACATTCGTTTCTAGGTCCAAAATAATAAAAACATCGTTACTCGTCAGGAAAAAATTCTAGAATCGAACTTATTAAATAAATTTAATAAACAAATAAATTTTCTCAGGGATATTCTTACAATTTAATTTTATCGTGATATTTAAACAAGAAAACTAAAATATTCGTTTCTAGGTCCAGAAAAATTAAAACATCGTTACTCTTCAGGAAAAAATGCTAGAATCAAACTTATTAAATAAATTTAATAAACAAATAAAGTTACTCTGGGATATTCTTACAATTTAATTTTATCGTGATATTTAAGCGAGAAAACTAAAACATTCGTTTCTAGTTCCAAATAATAAAAACATCGTTACTCGTCAGGAAAAAATGCTAGAATCAAACTTATTAAATAAATTTAATACGAAAATAAAGTTACTCAGGGATATTCCTACAATTTAATTTTATCATGATATTTAAGCGAGGAAACTAAAATATTCGTTTCTAGTTCCTAAATAATAAAAACATCGTTACTCGTCAGGAAAAAATTCTAGAATCGAACTTATTAAATAAATTTAATAAACAAATAAAGTTTCTCAGGGATATTCTTACAATTTAATTTTATAGTGATATTTAAACAAGAAAACTAAAATATTCGTTTCTAGGTCCAGAAAAATTAAAAACTCGTTACTCGTCAGGAAAAAATGCTAGAATCAAACTTATTAAATAAATTTAATAAACAAATAAAGTTACTCTGGGATATTCTTACAATTTAATTTTATCGTGATATTTAAGCGAGAAAATTAAAACATTCGTTTCTAGTTCCAAAATAATAAAAACATCGTTACTCGTCAGGAAAAAATGCTAGCATCAAACTTATTAAATAAATTTAATACGAAAATAAAGTTACTCAGGGATATTCTTACAATTTAATTTTATCATGATATTTAAAAGAGAAAACTAAAATATTCGTTTCTAGTTCCAAAATACCAAAAACTTGGTTACTCGTCAGGAAAAAATGCTAGAATCAAACTTATTAAATAAATTTAATAAACAAATAAAGTTACTCAGGGATATTCTTACAATTTAATTTTATCGTGATATTTAAGCAAGAAAACTAAAATATTCGTTTTTAGTTCCAGAAAAATTTAAACATCGTTTCTCCTCAGGAAAAAATGCTAGAATCAAACTTATTAAATAAATTTAATAAACAAATAAAGTTACTCTGGGATATTCTTAAAATTCAATTTTATCGTGTTATTTAAGCGAGAAACCTAAAATATTCGTTTCTAGTTCCAAAATAATAAAAACATCGTTACTCGTCAGGAAAAAATGCTACAATCGAACTTATTAAATAAATTTAATAAACAAATAAAGTTACTCAGGGATATTCTTACAATTTAATTTTATCGTGATATTTAAGCAAGAAAACTAAAATATTCGTTTTTAGTTCTAGAAAAATTTAACATCGTTTCTCCTCAGGAAAAAATGCTAGAATCAAACTTATTAAATAAATTTAATAAACAAATAATGTTACTCAGGGATATTCTTACAATTTAATTTTATCTTGATATTTAAGCAAGAAAACTAAAATATCGTTTTTAGTTCCAGAAAAATTTAAATATCGTTTCTCCTCAGGACAAAATGCTAGAATCAAACTTATTAAATAAATTTAATAAACAAATTAGGTTACTCAGGGATATTGTTACAATTTAATTTTATCGTGCTATTTAAGCGAGAAAACTAAAATATTCGTTTCTAGTTCCAGAAAAATTAAAACATCGTTACTCCTCAGGCAAAAATGCTAGAATCGAACTTCTTAATAAATTTAATAAACAAATAATGTTACTCACGGATATTCTTACAATTTAATTTTATCATGATATTTAAGCGAGAAAACTAAAACATTCATTTTTAGTTCCAAAATAATAAAAACATCGTTACTCGTCAGGAAAAAATGCTAGAATCAAACTTATTAAATATATTTAATACGAAAATAAAGTTACTCAGGGATATTCCTACAATTTAATTTTATCATGATATTTAAGCGAGGAAACTAAAATATTCGTTTCTAGTTCCTAAATAATAAAAACATCGTTACTCGTCAGGAAAAAATTCTAGAATCGAACTTATTAAAAAATCTAATAAACAAATAAAGTTACTCAGGGATATTCTTACATTTTAATTTTATCGTGATATTTAAGCAAGAAAACTAAAATATTCGTTTTTAGTTCCAGAAAAATTTAAACATCGTTTCTCCTCAGGAAAAAATGCAAGAATCAAACTTATTAAATAAATTTAATAAACAAATAAAGTTACTCAGGGATATTCATACAATTTAATTTTATCGTGATATTTAAGCAAGAAAACTAAAATATTCGTTTTTAATTCCAGAAAAATTTAAACATCGTTTCTCCTCAGGAAAAAATGATAGAATCAAACTTATTAAATAAATTTAATAAACAAATAAGGTTACTCAGGGATATTCTTACAATTTAATTTTATCGTGATATTTAAGCAAGAAAACTAAAATATTCGTTTTTAGTTCCAGAAAAATTCAAACATCGTTTCTCCTCAGGAAAAAATTATAGAATCAAACTTTTTAAATAAATTTAATAAACAAATAAAGTTACTCAGGGATAGTCTTACAATTTAAGTTTATCATGGTATTTAAGCGAGAAAACTAAAGTATTCTTTTCTAGTTCCAAAATAATAAAAACTTCGTTACTCGTCAGGAAAAAATTCTAGAATCGAACTTATTAAAAAATCTAATAAACAAATAAAGTTACTCAGGGATATTCTTACATTTTAATTTTATCGTGATATTTAAGCAAGAAAACTAAAATATTCGTTTTTAGTTCCAGAAAAATTTAAACATCGTTTCTCCTCAGGAAAAAATGCAAGAATCAAACTTATTAAATAAATTTAATAAACAAATAAAGTTACTCAGGGATATTCATACAATTTAATTTTATTGTGATATTTAAGCGAGAAAACTAAAATATTCTTTTCTAGTTCCAAAATAATAAAAACCGTTACTTGTCACGAAAAAATGCTAGAATCAAACATCGTTTCTCCTCAGGAAAAAATGCTAGAATCAAACTTGTTAAATAAATTTAATAAACAAATAATGTTACACAGGGATATTCTTACAATTTAATCTTATCGTGATATTTAAGCAAGAAAACTAAAATATCGTTTTTAGCTCCAGAAAAATTTAAATATCGTTTCTCCTCAGGACAAAATGCTAGAATCAAACTTATTCAATAAATTTAATAAACAAATAATATTACTCAGGGATATTCTTACAATTTAATTTTATCGTGATATTTAAGCAAGAAAACTAAAATATCGTTTTTAGTACCAGAAAAATTTAAATATCGTTTCTCCTCAGGTAAAAATGCTAGAATCAAACTTAATAAATAAATTTAATAAACAAATAAAGTTACTCAGGGATATTCTTACAATTTAATTTTATCGTGATATTTAAGCAAGAAAACTAAAATATTCGTTTTTAGTACCAGAAAAATTTAAACATCGATTCTCCTCAGGAAAAAATTTAATAAACAAATATAGTTACTCAGGGATATTCTTACAATTTAATTTTATTGTGATATTTAAGCGAGAAAACTAAAATATTCTTTTCTAGTTCCAAAATAATTAAAACATCGTTACTTGTCAGAAAAAATGCTAGAATCAAACTTATTAAATAAATTTAATAAACAAATTAGGTTACTCAGGGATATTGTTACAATTTAATTTTATCGTGCTATTTAAGCGAGAAAACTAAAATATTCGTTTCTATTTCCAGAAAAATTAAAACATCGTTACTCCTCAGGCAAAAATGCTAGAATCGAACTTCTTAATAAATTTAATAAACAAATAATGTTACTCACGGATATTCTTACAATTTAATTTTATCATGATATTTAAGCGAGAAAACTAAAACATTCATTTTTAGTTCCAAAATAATAAAAACATCGTTACTCGTCAGGAAAAAATGCTAGAATCAAACTTATTAAATATATTTAATACGAAAATAAAGTTACTCAGGGATATTCCTACAATTTAATTTTATCATGATATTTAAGCGAGGAAACTAAAATATTCGTTTCTAGTTCCTAAATAATAAAAACATCGTTACTCGTCAGGAAAAAATTCTAGAATCGAACTTATTAAAAAATCTAATAAACAAATAAAGTTACTCAGGGATATTCTTACATTTTAATTTTATCGTGATATTTAAGCAAGAAAACTAAAATATTCGTTTTTAGTTCCAGAAAAATTTAAACATCGTTTCTCCTCAGGAAAAAATGCAAGAATCAAACTTATTAAATAAATTTAATAAACAAATAAAGTTACTCAGGGATATTCATACAATTTAATTTTATCGTGATATTTAAGCAAGAAAACTAAAATATTCGTTTTTAATTCCAGAAAAATTTAAACATCGTTTCTCCTCAGGAAAAATTGATAGAATCAAACTTATTAAATAAATTTAATAAACAAATAAGGTTACTCAGGGATATTCTTACAATTTAATTTTATCGTGATATTTAAGCAAGAAAACTAAAATATTCGTTTTTAGTTCCAGAAAAATTCAAACATCGTTTCTCCTCAGGAAAAAATTATAGAATCAAACTTTTTAAATAAATTTAATAAACAAATAAAGTTACTCAGGGATAGTCTTACAATTTAAGTTTATCATGGTATTTAAGCGAGAAAACTAAAGTATTCTTTTCTAGTTCCAAAATAATAAAAACTTCGTTACTCGTCAGGAAAAAATTCTAGAATCGAACTTGTTAAAAAATCTAATAAACAAATAAAGTTACTCAGGGATATTCTTACATTTTAATTTTATCGTGATATTTAAGCAAGAAAACTAAAATATTCGTTTTTAGTTCCAGAAAAATTTAAACATCGTTTCTCCTCAGGAAAAAATGCAAGAATCAAACTTATTAAATAAATTTAATAAACAAATAAAGTTACTCAGGGATATTCATACAATTTAATTTTATTGTGATATTTAAGCGAGAAAACTAAAATATTCTTTTCTAGTTCCAAAATAATAAAAACCGTTACTTGTCACGAAAAAATGCTAGAATCAAACATCGTTTCTCCTCAGGAAAAAATGCTAGAATCAAACTTGTTAAATAAATTTAATAAACAAATAATGTTACACAGGGATATTCTTACAATTTAATCTTATCGTGATATTTAAGCAAGAAAACTAAAATATCGTTTTTAGCTCCAGAAAAATTTAAATATCGTTTCTCCTCAGGACAAAATGCTAGAATCAAACTTATTCAATAAATTTAATAAACAAATAATATTACTCAGGGATATTCTTACAATTTAATTTTATCGTGATATTTAAGCAAGAAAACTAAAATATCGTTTTTAGTACCAGAAAAATTTAAATATCGTTTCTCCTCAGGAAAAAATGCTAGAATCAAACTTATTAAATAAATTTAATAAACAAATAAAGTTACTCAGGGATATTCTTACAATTTAATTTTATCGTGATATTTAAGCAAGAAAACTAAAATATTCGTTTTTAGTACCAGAAAAATTTAAACATCGATTCTCCTCAGGAAAAAATTTAATAAACAAATATAGTTACTCAGGGATATTCTTACAATTTAATTTTATTGTGATATTTAAGCGAGAAAACTAAAATATTCTTTTCTAGTTCCAAAATAATTAAAACATCGTTACTTGTCAGAAAAAATGCTAGAATCAAACTTATTAAATAAATTTAATAAACAAATTAGGTTACTCAGGGATATTGTTACAATTTAATTTTATCGTGCTATTTAAGCGAGAAAACTAAAATATTCGTTTCTATTTCCAGAAAAATTAAAACATCGTTACTCCTCAGGCAAAAATGCTAGAATCGAACTTCTTAATAAATTTAATAAACAAATAATGTTACTCACGGATATTCTTACAATTTAATTTTATCATGATATTTAAGCGAGAAAACTAAAACATTCATTTTTAGTTCCAAAATAATAAAAACATCGTTACTCGTCAGGAAAAAATGCTAGAATCAAACTTATTAAATATATTTAATACGAAAATAAAGTTACTCAGGGATATTCCTACAATTTAATTTTATCATGATATTTAAGCGAGGAAACTAAAATATTCGTTTCTAGTTCCTAAATAATAAAAACATCGTTACTCGTCAGGAAAAAATTCTAGAATCGAACTTATTAAAAAATCTAATAAACAAATAAAGTTACTCAGGGATATTCTTACATTTTAATTTTATCGTGATATTTAAGCAAGAAAACTAAAATATTCGTTTTTAGTTCCAGAAAAATTTAAACATCGTTTCTCCTCAGGAAAAAATGCAAGAATCAAACTTATTAAATAAATTTAATAAACAAATAAAGTTACTCAGGGATATTCATACAATTTAATTTTATCGTGATATTTAAGCAAGAAAACTAAAATATTCGTTTTTAATTCCAGAAAAATTTAAACATCGTTTCTCCTCAGGAAAAATTGATAGAATCAAACTTATTAAATAAATTTAATAAACAAATAAGGTTACTCAGGGATATTCTTACAATTTAATTTTATCGTGATATTTAAGCAAGAAAACTAAAATATTCGTTTTTAGTTCCAGAAAAATTCAAACATCGTTTCTCCTCAGGAAAAAATTATAGAATCAAACTTTTTAAATAAATTTAATAAACAAATAAAGTTACTCAGGGATAGTCTTACAATTTAAGTTTATCATGGTATTTAAGCGAGAAAACTAAAGTATTCTTTTCTAGTTCCAAAATAATAAAAACTTCGTTACTCGTCAGGAAAAAATTCTAGAATCGAACTTGTTAAAAAATCTAATAAACAAATAAAGTTACTCAGGGATATTCTTACATTTTAATTTTATCGTGATATTTAAGCAAGAAAACTAAAATATTCGTTTTTAGTTCCAGAAAAATTTAAACATCGTTTCTCCTCAGGAAAAAATGCAAGAATCAAACTTATTAAATAAATTTAATAAACAAATAAAGTTACTCAGGGATATTCATACAATTTAATTTTATTGTGATATTTAAGCGAGAAAACTAAAATATTCTTTTCTAGTTCCAAAATAATAAAAACCGTTACTTGTCACGAAAAAATGCTAGAATCAAACATCGTTTCTCCTCAGGAAAAAATGCTAGAATCAAACTTGTTAAATAAATTTAATAAACAAATAATGTTACACAGGGATATTCTTACAATTTAATCTTATCGTGATATTTAAGCAAGTAAACTAAAATATCGTTTTTAGCTCCAGAAAAATTTAAATATCGTTTCTCCTCAGGACAAAATGCTAGAATCAAACTTATTCAATAAATTTAATAAACAAATAATATTACTCAGGGATATTCTTACAATTTAATTTTATCGTGATATTTAAGCAAGAAAACTAAAATATCGTTTTTAGTACCAGAAAAATTTAAATATCGTTTCTCCTCAGGTAAAAATGCTAGAATCAAACTTAATAAATAAATTTAATAAACAAATAAAGTTACTCAGGGATATTCTTACAATTTAATTTTATCGTGATATTTCAGCAAGAAAACTAAAATATTCGTTTTTAGTACCAGAAAAATTTAAACATCGATTCTCCTCAGGAAAAAATTTAATAAACAAATATAGTTACTCAGGGATATTCTTACAATTTAATTTTATTGTGATATTTAAGCGAGAAAACTAAAATATTCTTTTCTAGTTCCAAAATAATTAAAACATCGTTACTTGTCAGAAAAAATGCTAGAATCAAACTTATTAAATAAATTTAATAAACAAATAAAGCTACTCAGGGATATTCTTAAAATTCAATTTTATCGTTCCAAAATAATAAAAACATCGTTACTCGTCAGGAAAAAATGCTAGAATCAAACTTATTAAATAAATTTAATACGAAAATAAAGTTACTCAGGGATATTCTCACAATTTAATTTTATCATGATATTTAAGCGAGAAAACTAAAATATTCGTTTCTAGTTCCAAAATAATAAAAACATCATTACTAGTCAGGAAAAAATTCTAGAATCGAACTTATTAAAAAAATCAAATAAACAAATAAAGTTACTCAGGGATATTCTTACATTTTAATTTTATCGTGATTTTAAGTGAGAAAACTAAAATATTCTTTTCTGCTAGAATCAAACTTATTAAATAAATTTAATAAACAAATAAAGTTACTCTGGGATATTCTTACAATTTAATTTTATCGTGATATTTAAGCGAGAAAACTAAAACATTCGTTTCTAGTTCCAAATAATAAAAACATCGTTACTCGTCAGGAAAAAATGCTAGAATCAAACTTATTAAATAAATTTAATACGAAAATAAAGTTACTCAGGGATATTCCTACAATTTAATTTTATCATGATATTTAAGCGAGGAAACTAAAATATTCGTTTCTAGTTCCTAAATAATAAAAACATCGTTACTCGTCAGGAAAAAATTCTAGAATCGAACTTATTAAATAAATTTAATAAACAAATAAAGTTTCTCAGGGATATTCTTACAATTTAATTTTATAGTGATATTTAAACAAGAAAACTAAAATATTCGTTTCTAGGTCCAGAAAAATTAAAAACTCGTTACTCGTCAGGAAAAAATGCTAGAATCAAACTTATTAAATAAATTTAATAAACAAATAAAGTTACTCTGGGATATTCTTACAATTTAATTTTATCGTGATATTTAAGCGAGAAAATTAAAACATTCGTTTCTAGTTCCAAAATAATAAAAACATCGTTACTCGTCAGGAAAAAATGCTAGCATCAAACTTATTAAATAAATTTAATACGAAAATAAAGTTACTCAGGGATATTCTTACAATTTAATTTTATCATGATATTTAAAAGAGAAAACTAAAATATTCGTTTCTAGTTCCAAAATACCAAAAACTTGGTTACTCGTCAGGAAAAAATGCTAGAATCAAACTTATTAAATAAATTTAATAAACAAATAAAGTTACTCAGGGATATTCTTACAATTTAATTTTATCGTGATATTTAAGCAAGAAAACTAAAATATTCGTTTTTAGTTCCAGAAAAATTTAAACATCGTTTCTCCTCAGGAAAAAATGCTAGAATCAAACTTATTAAATAAATTTAATAAACAAATAAAGTTACTCTGGGATATTCTTAAAATTCAATTTTATCGTGTTATTTAAGCGAGAAACCTAAAATATTCGTTTCTAGTTCCAAAATAATAAAAACATCGTTACTCGTCAGGAAAAAATGCTAGAATCAAACTTATTAAATAAATTTAATACGAAAATAAAGTTACTCAGGGATATTCCTACAATTTAATTTTATCATGATATTTAAGCGAGGAAACTAAAATATTCGTTTCTAGTTCCTAAATAATAAAAACATCGTTACTCGTCAGGAAAAAATTCTAGAATCGAACTTATTAAATAAATTTAATAAACAAATAAAGTTTCTCAGGGATATTCTTACAATTTAATTTTATAGTGATATTTAAACAAGAAAACTAAAATATTCGTTTCTAGGTCTAGAAAAATTAAAACATCGTTACTCGTCAGGAAAAAATGCTAGAATCAAACTTATTAAATAAATTTAATAAACAAATAAAGTTACTCTGGGATATTCTTACAATTTAATTTTATCGTGATATTTAAGCGAGAAAATTAAAACATTCGTTTCTAGTTCCAAAATAATAAAAACATCGTTACTCGTCAGGAAAAAATGCTAGCATCAAACTTATTAAATAAATTTAATACGAAAATAAAGTTACTCAGGGATATTCTTACAATTTAATTTTATCATGATATTTAAAAGAGAAAACTAAAATATTCGTTTCTAGTTCCAAAATACCAAAAACTTGGTTACTCGTCAGGAAAAAATGCTAGAATCAAACTTATTAAATAAATTTAATAAACAAATAAAGTTACTCAGGGATATTCTTACAATTTAATTTTATCGTGATATTTAAGCAAGAAAACTAAAATATTCCTTTTTAGTTCCAGAAAAATTTAAACATCGTTTCTCCTCAGGAAAAAATGCTAGAATCAAACTTATTAAATAAATTTAATACGAAAATAAAGTTACTCAGGGATATTCTTACAGTTTAATTTTATCATGATATTTAAGCGAGAAAACTAAAACATTCGTTTCTAGGTCCAAAATAATAAAAACATCGTTACTCGTCAGGAAAAAATTCTAGAATCGAACTTATTAAATAAATTTAATAAACAAATAAAGTTTCTCAGGGATATTCTTACAATTTAATTTTATCGTGATATTTAAACAAGAAAACTAAAATATTCGTTTCTAGGTCCAGAAAAATTAAAACATCGTTACTCTTCAGGAAAAAATGCTAGAATCAAACTTATGAAATAAATTTAATAAACAAATAAAGTTACTTTGGGATATTCTTACAATTTAATTTTATCGTGATATTTAAGCGAGAAAACTAAAACATTCGTTTCTAGTTCCAAAATAATAAAAACATCGTTACTCGTCAGGAAAAAATGCTAGCATCAAACTTATTAAATAAATTTAATACGAAAATAAAGTTACTCAGGGATATTCTTACAATTTAATTTTATCGTGATATTTAAAAGAGAAAACTAAAATATTCGTTTCTAGTTCCAAAATACCAAAAACTTGGTTACTCGTCAGGAAAAAATGCTAGAATCAAACTTATTAAATAAATTTAATAAACAAATAAAGTTACTCAGGGATATTCTTACAATTTAATTTTATCGTGATATTTAAGCAAGAAAACTAAAATATTCGTTTTTAGTTCCAGAAAAATTTAAACATCGTTTCTCCTCAGGAAAAAATGCTAGAATCAAACTTATTAAATAAATTTAATAAACAAATAAAGTTACTCTGGGATATTCTTAAAATTCAATTTTATCGTGTTATTTAAGCGAGAAACCTAAAATATTCGTTTCTAGTTCCAAAATAATAAAAACATCGTTACTCGTCAGGAAAAAATGCTACAATCGAACTTATTAAATAAATTTAATAAACAAATAAAGTTACTCAGGGATATTCTTACAATTTAATTTTATCGTGATATTTAAGCAAGAAAACTAAAATATTCGTTTTTAGTTCTAGAAAAATTTAACATCGTTTCTCCTCAGGAAAAAATGCTAGAATCAAACTTATTAAATAAATTTAATAAACAAATAAAGTTACTCAGGGATATTCTTACAATTTAATTTTATCTTGATATTTAAGCAAGAAAACTAAAATATCGTTTTTAGTTCCAGAAAAATTTAAATATCGTTTCTCCTCAGGACAAAATGCTAGAATCAAACTTATTAAATAAATTTAATAAACAAATTAGGTTACTCAGGGATATTGTTACAATTTAATTTTATCGTGCTATTTAAGCGAGAAAACTAAAATATTCGTTTCTAGTTCCAGAAAAATTAAAACATCGTTACTCCTCAGGCAAAAATGCTAGAATCGAACTTCTTAATAAATTTAATAAACAAATAATGTTACTCACGGATATTCTTACAATTTAATTTTATCATGATATTTAAGCGAGAAAAATAAAACATTCATTTTTAGTTCCAAAATAATAAAAACATCGTTACTCGTCAGGAAAAAATGCTAGAATCAAACTTATTAAATAAATTTAATACGAAAATAAAGTTACTCAGGGATATTCCTACAATTTAATTTTATCATGATATTTAAGCGAGGAAACTAAAATATTCGTTTCTAGTTCCTAAATAATAAAAACATCGTTACTCGTCAGGAAAAAATTCTAGAATCGAACTTATTAAATAAATTTAATAAACAAATAAAGTTTCTCAGGGATATTCTTACAATTTAATTTTATAGTGATATTTAAACAAGAAAACTAAAATATTCGTTTCTAGGTCCAGAAAAATTAAAACATCGTTACTCGTCAGGAAAAAATGCTAGAATCAAACTTATTAAATAAATTTAATAAACAAATAAAGTTACTCTGGGATATTCTTACAATTTAATTTTATCGTGATATTTAAGCGAGAAAATTAAAACATTCGTTTCTAGTTCCAAAATAATAAAAACATCGTTACTCGTCAGAAAAAATGCTAGCATCAAACTTATTAAATAAATTTAATACGAAAATAAAGTTACACAGGGATAATCTTACAATTTAATTTTATCATGATATTTAAAAGAGAAAACTAAAATATTCGTTTCTAGTTCCAAAATACCAAAAACTTGGTTACTCGTCAGGAAAAAATGCTAGAATCAAACTTATTAAATAAATTTAATAAACAAATAAAGTTACTCAGGGATATTCTTACAATTTAATTTTATCGTGATATTTAAGCAAGAAAACTAAAATATTCGTTTCTAGGTCCAAAATAATAAAAACATCGTTACTCGTCAGGAAAAAATTCTAGAATCGAACTTATTAAATAAATTTAATAAACAAATAAAGTTTCTCAGGGATATTCTTACAATTTAATTTTATCGTGATATTTAAGCGAGAAAACTAAAACATTCGTTTCTAGTTCCAAATAATAAAAACATCGTTACTCGTCAGGAAAAAATGCTAGAATCAAACTTATTAAATAAATTTAATACGAAAATAAAGTTACTCAGGGATATTCCTACAATTTAATTTTATCATGATATTTAAGCGAGGAAACTAAAATATTCGTTTCTAGTTCCTAAATAATAAAAACATCGTTACTCGTCAGGAAAAAATTCTAGAATCGAACTTATTAATTAAATTTAATAAACAAATAAAGTTTCTCAGGGATATTCTTACAATTTAATTTTATAGTGATATTTAAACAAGAAAACTAAAATATTCGTTTCTAGGTCCAGAAAAATTAAAACATCGTTACTCGTCAGGAAAAAATGCTAGAATCAAACTTATTAAATAAATTTAATAAACAAATAAAGTTACTCTGGGATATTCTTACAATTTAATTTTATCGTGATATTTAAGCGAGAAAATTAAAACATTCGTTTCTAGTTCCAAAATAATAAAAACATCGTTACTCGTCAGGAAAAAATGCTAGCATCAAACTTATTAAATAAATTTAATACGAAAATAAATTTACTCAGGGATATTCTTACAATTTAATTTTATCATGATATTTAAAATAGAAAACTAAAATATTCGTTTCTAGTTCCAAAATACCAAAAACTTGGTTACTCGTCAGGAAAAAATGCTAGAATCAAACTTATTAAATAAATTTAATAAACAAATAAAGTTACTCAGGGATATTCTTACAATTTAATTTTATAGTGATATTTAAGCAAGAAAACTAAAATATTCGTTTTTAGTTCCAGAAAAATTTAAACATCGTTTCTCCTCAGGAAGAAATGCTAGAATCAAACTTATTAAATAAATTTAATACGAAAACAAAGTTACTCAGGGATATTCTTACAATTTAATTTTATCATGATATTTAAGCGAGAAAACTAAAACATTCGTTTCTAGGTCCAAAATAATAAAAACATCGTTACTCGTCAGGAAAAAATTCTAGAATCGAACTTATTAAATAAATTTAATAAACAAATAAAGTTTCTCAGGGATATTCTTACAATTTAATTTTATCGTGATATTTAAACAAGAAAACTAAAATATTCGTTTCTAGGTCCAGAAAAATTAAAACATCGTTACTCTTCAGGAAAAAATGCTAGAATCAAACTTATGAAATAAATTTAATAAACAAATAAAGTTACTCTGGGATATTCTTACAATTTAATTTTATCGTGATATTTAAGCGAGAAAACTAAAACATTCGTTTCTAGTTCCAAAATAATAAAAACATCGTTACTCGTCAGGAAAAAATGCTAGCATCAAACTTATTAAATAAATTTAATACGAAAATAAAGTTACTCAGGGATATTCTTACAATTTAATTTTATCGTGATATTTAAAAGAGAAAACTAAAATATTCGTTTCTAGTTCCAAAATACCAAAAACTTGGTTACTCGTCAGGAAAAAATGCTAGAATCAAACTTATTAAATAAATTTAATAAACAAATAAAGTTACTCAGGGATAATTCTTACAATTTAATTTTATCGTGATATTTAAACAAGAAAACTAAAATATTCGTTTTTAGTTCCAGAAAAATTTAAACATCGTTTCTCCTCAGGAAAAAATGCTAGAATCAAACTTATTAAATAAATTTAATAAACAAATAAAGTTACTCTGGGATATTCTTAAAATTCAATTTTATCGTGTTATTTAAGCGAGAAACCTAAAATATTCGTTTCTAGTTCCAAAATAATAAAAACATCGTTACTCGTCAGGAAAAAATGCTACAATCGAACTTATTAAATAAATTTAATAAACAAATAAAGTTACTCAGGGATATTCTTACAATTTAATTTTATCGTGATATTTAAGCAAGAAAACTAAAATATTCGTTTTTAGTTCTAGAAAATTTTAACATCGTTTCTCCTCAGGAAAAAATGCTAGAATCAAACTTATTAAATAAATTTAATAAACAAATAATGTTACTCAGGGATATTCTTACAATTTAATTTTATCTTGATATTTAAGCAAGAAAACTAAAATATCGTTTTTAGTTCCAGAAAAATTTAAATATCGTTTCTCCTCAGGACAAAATGCTAGAATCAAACTTATTAAATAAATTTAATAAACAAATTAGGTTACTCAGGGATATTGTTACAATTTAATTTTATCGTGCTATTTAAGCGAGAAAACTAAAATATTCGTTTCTAGTTCCAGAAAAATTAAAACATCGTTACTCCTCAGGCAAAAATGCTAGAATCGAACTTCTTAATAAATTTAATAAACAAATAATGTTACTCACGGATATTCTTACAATTTAATTTTATCATGATATTTAAGCGAGAAAACTAAAACATTCATTTTTAGTTCCAAAATAATAAAAACATCGTTACTCGTCAGGAAAAAATGCTAGAATCAAACTTATTAAATAAATTTAATACGAAAATAAAGTTACTCAGGGATATTCCTACAATTTAATTTTATCATGATATTTAAGCGAGGAAACTAAAATATTCGTTTCTAGTTCCTAAATAATAAAAACATCGTTACTCGTCAGGAAAAAATTCTAGAATCGAACTTATTAAAAAATCTAATAAACAAATAAAGTTACTCAGGGATATTCTTACATTTTAATTTTATCGTGATATTTAAGCAAGAAAACTAAAAGATTCGTTTTTAGTTCCAGAAAAATTTAAACATCGTTTCTCCTCAGGAAAAAATGCAAGAATCAAACTTATTAAATAAATTTAATAAACAAATAAAGTTACTCAGGGATATTCATACAATTTAATTTTATCGTGATATTTAAGCAAGAAAACTAAAATATTCGTTTTTAATTCCAGAAAAATTTAAACATCGTTTCTCCTCAGGAAAAAATGATAGAATCAAACTTATTAAATAAATTTAATAAACAAATAAGGTTACTCAGGGATATTCTTACAATTTAATTTTATCGTGATATTTAAGCAAGAAAACTAAAATATTCGTTTTTAGTTCCAGAAAAATTCAAACATCGTTTCTCCTCAGGAAAAAATGATAGAATCAAACTTTTTAAATAAATTTAATAAACAAATAAAGTTACTCAGGGATAGTCTTACAATTTAAGTTTATCATGGTATTTAAGCGAGAAAACTAAAGTATTCTTTTCTAGTTCCAAAATAATAAAAACTTCGTTAGTCGTCAGGAAAAAATTCTAGAATCGAACTTATTAAAAAATCTAATAAACAAATAAAGTTACTCAGGGATATTCTTACATTTTAATTTTATCGTGATATTTAAGCAAGAAAACAAAAATATTCGTTTTTAGTTCCAGAAAAATTTAAACATCGTTTCTCCTCAGGAAAAAATGCTAGAATCAAACTTATTAAATAAATTTAATAAACAAATAAAGTTACTCTGGGATATTCTTAAAATTCAATTTTATCGTGTTATTTAAGCGAGAAACCTAAAATATTCGTTTCTAGTTCCAAAATAATAAAAACATCGTTACTCGTCAGGAAAAAATGCTACAATCGAACTTATTAAATAAATTTAATAAACAAATAAAGTTACTCAGGGATATTCTTACAATTTAATTTTATCGTGATATTTAAGCAAGAAAACTAAAATATTCGTTTTTAGTTCCAGAAAAATTTAAACATCGTTTCTCCTCAGGAAAAAATGCTAGAATCAAACTTATTAAATAAATTTAATACGAAAATAAAGTTACTCAGGGATATACTTACAATTTAATTTTATCATGATATTTAAGCGAGAAAACTAAAACATTCGTTTCTAGGTCCAAAATAATAAAAACATCGTTACTCGTCAGGAAAAAATTCTAGAATCGAACTTATTAAATAAATTTAATAAACAAATAAATTTTCTCAGGGATATTCTTACAATTTAATTTTATCGTGATATTTAAACAAGAAAACTAAAATATTCGTTTCTAGGTCCAGAAAAATTAAAACATCGTTACTCTTCAGGAAAAAATGCTAGAATCAAACTTATTAAATAAATTTAATAAACAAATAAAGTTACTCTGGGATATTCTTACAATTTAATTTTATCGTGATATTTAAGCGAGAAAACTAAAACATTCGTTTCTAGTTCCAAATAATAAAAACATCGTTACTCGTCAGGAAAAAATGCTAGAATCAAACTTATTAAATAAATTTAATACGAAAATAAAGTTACTCAGGGATATTCCTACAATTTAATTTTATCATGATATTTAAGCGAGGAAACTAAAATATTCGTTTCTAGTTCCTAAATAATAAAAACATCGTTACTCGTCAGGAAAAAATTCTAGAATCGAACTTATTAAATAAATTTAATAAACAAATAAAGTTTCTCAGGGATATTCTTACAATTTAATTTTATAGTGATATTTAAACAAGAAAACTAAAATATTCGTTTCTAGGTCCAGAAAAATTAAAAACTCGTTACTCGTCAGGAAAAAATGCTAGAATCAAACTTATTAAATAAATTTAATAAACAAATAAAGTTACTCTGGGATATTCTTACAATTTAATTTTATCGTGATATTTAAGCGAGAAAATTAAAACATTCGTTTCTAGTTCCAAAATAATAAAAACATCGTTACTCGTCAGGAAAAAATGCTAGCATCAAACTTATTAAATAAATTTAATACGAAAATAAAGTTACTCAGGGATATTCTTACAATTTAATTTTATCATGATATTTAAAAGAGAAAACTAAAATATTCGTTTCTAGTTCCAAAATACCAAAAACTTGGTTACTCGTCAGGAAAAAATGCTAGAATCAAACTTATTAAATAAATTTAATAAACAAATAAAGTTACTCAGGGATATTCTTACAATTTAATTTTATCGTGATATTTAAGCAAGAAAACTAAAATATTCGTTTTTAGTTCCAGAAAAATTTAAACATCGTTTCTCCTCAGGAAAAAATGCTAGAATCAAACTTATTAAATAAATTTAATAAACAAATAAAGTTACTCTGGGATATTCTTAAAATTCAATTTTATCGTGTTATTTAAGCGAGAAACCTAAAATATTCGTTTCTAGTTCCAAAATAATAAAAACATCGTTACTCGTCAGGAAAAAATGCTACAATCGAACTTATTAAATAAATTTAATAAACAAATAAAGTTACTCAGGGATATTCTTACAATTTAATTTTATCGTGATATTTAAGCAAGAAAACTAAAATATTCGTTTTTAGTTCTAGAAAAATTTAACATCGTTTCTCCTCAGGAAAAAATGCTAGAATCAAACTTATTAAATAAATTTAATAAACAAATAATGTTACTCAGGGATATTCTTACAATTTAATTTTATCTTGATATTTAAGCAAGAAAACTAAAATATCGTTTTTAGTTCCAGAAAAATTTAAATATCGTTTCTCCTCAGGACAAAATGCTAGAATCAAACTTATTAAATAAATTTAATAAACAAATTAGGTTACTCAGGGATATTGTTACAATTTAATTTTATCGTGCTATTTAAGCGAGAAAACTAAAATATTCGTTTCTATTTCCAGAAAAATTAAAACATCGTTACTCCTCAGGCAAAAATGCTAGAATCGAACTTCTTAATAAATTTAATAAACAAATAATGTTACTCACGGATATTCTTACAATTTAATTTTATCATGATATTTAAGCGAGAAAACTAAAACATTCATTTTTAGTTCCAAAATAATAAAAACATCGTTACTCGTCAGGAAAAAATGCTAGAATCAAACTTATTAAATATATTTAATACGAAAATAAAGTTACTCAGGGATATTCCTACAATTTAATTTTATCATGATATTTAAGCGAGGAAACTAAAATATTCGTTTCTAGTTCCTAAATAATAAAAACATCGTTACTCGTCAGGAAAAAATTCTAGAATCGAACTTATTAAAAAATCTAATAAACAAATAAAGTTACTCAGGGATATTCTTACATTTTAATTTTATCGTGATATTTAAGCAAGAAAACTAAAATATTCGTTTTTAGTTCCAGAAAAATTTAAACATCGTTTCTCCTCAGGAAAAAATGCAAGAATCAAACTTATTAAATAAATTTAATAAACAAATAAAGTTACTCAGGGATATTCATACAATTTAATTTTATCGTGATATTTAAGCAAGAAAACTAAAATATTCGTTTTTAATTCCAGAAAAATTTAAACATCGTTTCTCCTCAGGAAAAAATGATAGAATCAAACTTATTAAATAAATTTAATAAACAAATAAGGTTACTCAGGGATATTCTTACAATTTAATTTTATCGTGATATTTAAGCAAGAAAACTAAAATATTCGTTTTTAGTTCCAGAAAAATTCAAACATCGTTTCTCCTCAGGAAAAAATTATAGAATCAAACTTTTTAAATAAATTTAATAAACAAATAAAGTTACTCAGGGATAGTCTTACAATTTAAGTTTATCATGGTATTTAAGCGAGAAAACTAAAGTATTCTTTTCTAGTTCCAAAATAATAAAATCTTCGTTACTCGTCAGGAAAAAATTCTAGAATCGAACTTATTAAAAAATCTAATAAACAAATAAAGTTACTCAGGGATATTCTTACATTTTAATTTTATCGTGATATTTAAGCAAGAAAACTAAAATATTCGTTTTTAGTTCCAGAAAAATTTAAACATCGTTTCTCCTCAGGAAAAAATGCAAGAATCAAACTTATTAAATAAATTTAATAAACAAATAAAGTTACTCAGGGATATTCATACAATTTAATTTTATTGTGATATTTAAGCGAGAAAACTAAAATATTCTTTTCTAGTTCCAAAATAATAAAAACCGTTACTTGTCACGAAAAAATGCTAGAATCAAACATCGTTTCTCCTCAGGAAAAAATGCTAGAATCAAACTTGTTAAATAAATTTAATAAACAAATAATGTTACACAGGGATATTCTTACAATTTAATCTTATCGTGATATTTAAGCAAGAAAACTAAAATATCGTTTTTAGCTCCAGAAAAATTTAAATATCGTTTCTCCTCAGGACAAAATGCTAGAATCAAACTTATTCAATAAATTTAATAAACAAATAATATTACTCAGGGATATTCTTACAATTTAATTTTATCGTGATATTTAAGCAAGAAAACTAAAATATCGTTTTTAGTACCAGAAAAATTTAAATATCGTTTCTCCTCAGGTAAAAATGCTAGAATCAAACTTATTAAATAAATTTAATAAACAAATAAAGTTACTCAGGGATATTCTTACAATTTAATTTTATCGTGATATTTAAGCAAGAAAACTAAAATATTCGTTTTTAGTACCAGAAAAATTTAAACATCGATTCTCCTCAGGAAAAAATTTAATAAACAAATATAGTTACTCAGGGATATTCTTACAATTTAATTTTATTGTGATATTTAAGCGAGAAAACTAAAATATTCTTTTCTAGTTCCAAAATAATTAAAACATCGTTACTTGTCAGAAAAAATGCTAGAATCAAACTTATTAAATAAATTTAATAAACAAATTAGGTTACTCAGGGATATTGTTACAATTTAATTTTATCGTGCTATTTAAGCGAGAAAACTAAAATATTCGTTTCTATTTCCAGAAAAATTAAAACATCGTTACTCCTCAGGCAAAAATGCTAGAATCGAACTTCTTAATAAATTTAATAAACAAATAATGTTACTCACGGATATTCTTACAATTTAATTTTATCATGATATTTAAGCGAGAAAACTAAAACATTCATTTTTAGTTCCAAAATAATAAAAACATCGTTACTCGTCAGGAAAAAATGCTAGAATCAAACTTATTAAATATATTTAATACGAAAATAAAGTTACTCAGGGATATTCCTACAATTTAATTTTATCATGATATTTAAGCGAGGAAACTAAAATATTCGTTTCTAGTTCCTAAATAATAAAAACATCGTTACTCGTCAGGAAAAAATTCTAGAATCGAACTTATTAAAAAATCTAATAAACAAATAAAGTTACTCAGGGATATTCTTACATTTTAATTTTATCGTGATATTTAAGCAAGAAAACTAAAATATTCGTTTTTAGTTCCAGAAAAATTTAAACATCGTTTCTCCTCAGGAAAAAATGCAAGAATCAAACTTATTAAATAAATTTAATAAACAAATAAAGTTACTCAGGGATATTCATACAATTTAATTTTATCGTGATATTTAAGCAAGAAAACTAAAATATTCGTTTTTAATTCCAGAAAAATTTAAACATCGTTTCTCCTCAGGAAAAAATGATAGAATCAAACTTATTAAATAAATTTAATAAACAAATAAGGTTACTCAGGGATATTCTTACAATTTAATTTTATCGTGATATTTAAGCAAGAAAACTAAAATATTCGTTTTTAGTTCCAGAAAAATTCAAACATCGTTTCTCCTCAGGAAAAAATTATAGAATCAAACTTTTTAAATAAATTTAATAAACAAATAAAGTTACTCTGGGATATTCTTAAAATTCAATTTTATCGTGTTATTTAAGCGAGAAACCTAAAATATTCGTTTCTAGTTCCAAAATAATAAAAACATCGTTACTCGTCAGGAAAAAATGCTACAATCGAACTTATTAAATAAATTTAATAAACAAATAAAGTTACTCAGGGATATTCTTACAATTTAATTTTATCGTGATATTTAAGCAAGAAAACTAAAATATTCGTTTTTAGTTCCAGAAAAATTTAAACATCGTTTCTCCTCAGGAAAAAATGCTAGAATCAAACTTATTAAATAAATTTAATACGAAAATAAAGTTACTCAGGGATATACTTACAATTTAATTTTATCATGATATTTAAGCGAGAAAACTAAAACATTCGTTTCTAGGTCCAAAATAATAAAAACATCGTTACTCGTCAGGAAAAAATTCTAGAATCGAACTTATTAAATAAATTTAATAAACAAATAAATTTTCTCAGGGATATTCTTACAATTTAATTTTATCGTGATATTTAAACAAGAAAACTAAAATATTCGTTTCTAGGTCCAGAAAAATTAAAACATCGTTACTCTTCAGGAAAAAATGCTAGAATCAAACTTATTAAATAAATTTAATAAACAAATAAAGTTACTCAGGGATATTCTTACAATTTAATTTTATCGTGATATTTAAGCGAGAAAACTAAAACATTCGTTTCTAGTTCCAAATAATAAAAACATCGTTACTCGTCAGGAAAAAATGCTAGAATCAAACTTATTAAATAAATTTAATACGAAAATAAAGTTACTCAGGGATATTCCTACAATTTAATTTTATCATGATATTTAAGCGAGGAAACTAAAATATTCGTTTCTAGTTCCTAAATAATAAAAACATCGTTACTCGTCAGGAAAAAATTCTAGAATCGAACTTATTAAATAAATTTAATAAACAAATAAAGTTTCTCAGGGATATTCTTACAATTTAATTTTATAGTGATATTTAAACAAGAAAACTAAAATATTCGTTTCTAGGTCCAGAAAAATTAAAAACTCGTTACTCGTCAGGAAAAAATGCTAGAATCAAACTTATTAAATAAATTTAATAAACAAATAAAGTTACTCTGGGATATTCTTACAATTTAATTTTATCGTGATATTTAAGCGAGAAAATTAAAACATTCGTTTCTAGTTCCAAAATAATAAAAACATCGTTACTCGTCAGGAAAAAATGCTAGCATCAAACTTATTAAATAAATTTAATACGAAAATAAAGTTACTCAGGGATATTCTTACAATTTAATTTTATCATGATATTTAAAAGAGAAAACTAAAATATTCGTTTCTAGTTCCAAAATACCAAAAACTTGGTTACTCGTCAGGAAAAAATGCTAGAATCAAACTTATTAAATAAATTTAATAAACAAATAAAGTTACTCAGGGATATTCTTACAATTTAATTTTATCGTGATATTTAAGCAAGAAAACTAAAATATTCGTTTTTAGTTCCAGAAAAATTTAAACATCGTTTCTCCTCAGGAAAAAATGCTAGAATCAAACTTATTAAATAAATTTAATAAACAAATAAAGTTACTCTGGGATATTCTTAAAATTCAATTTTATCGTGTTATTTAAGCGAGAAACCTAAAATATTCGTTTCTAGTTCCAAAATAATAAAAACATCGTTACTCGTCAGGAAAAAATGCTACAATCGAACTTATTAAATAAATTTAATAAACAAATAAAGTTACTCAGGGATATTCTTACAATTTAATTTTATCGTGATATTTAAGCAAGAAAACTAAAATATTCGTTTTTAGTTCTAGAAAAATTTAACATCGTTTCTCCTCAGGAAAAAATGCTAGAATCAAACTTATTAAATAAATTTAATAAACAAATAATATTACTCAGGGATATTCTTACAATTTAATTTTATCTTGATATTTAAGCAAGAAAACTAAAATATCGTTTTTAGTTCCAGAAAAATTTAAATATCGTTTCTCCTCAGGACAAAATGCTAGAATCAAACTTATTAAATAAATTTAATAAACAAATTAGGTTACTCAGGGATATTGTTACAATTTAATTTTATCGTGCTATTTAAGCGAGAAAACTAAAATATTCGTTTCTATTTCCAGAAAAATTAAAACATCGTTACTCCTCAGGCAAAAATGCTAGAATCGAACTTCTTAATAAATTTAATAAACAAATAATGTTACTCACGGATATTCTTACAATTTAATTTT
The DNA here is from genome assembly GCA_911728475.2 of Pterostichus madidus. Lineage (NCBI taxonomy): Eukaryota > Metazoa > Arthropoda > Insecta > Coleoptera > Carabidae > Pterostichus > Pterostichus madidus. The sequence goes on along the minus strand of OU452304.1, from coordinate 21,927,195 downwards.
ATCATGATATTTAAGCGAGAAAACTAAAACATTCATTTTTAGTTCCAAAATAATAAAAACATCGTTACTCGTCAGGAAAAAATGCTAGAATCAAACTTATTAAATATATTTAATACGAAAATAAAGTTACTCAGGGATATTCCTACAATTTAATTTTATCATGATATTTAAGCGAGGAAACTAAAATATTCGTTTCTAGTTCCTAAATAATAAAAACATCGTTACTCGTCAGGAAAAAATTCTAGAATCGAACTTATTAAAAAATCTAATAAACAAATAAAGTTACTCAGGGATATTCTTACATTTTAATTTTATCGTGATATTTAAGCAAGAAAACTAAAATATTCGTTTTTAGTTCCAGAAAAATTTAAACATCGTTTCTCCTCAGGAAAAAATGCAAGAATCAAACTTATTAAATAAATTTAATAAACAAATAAAGTTACTCAGGGATATTCATACAATTTAATTTTATCGTGATATTTAAGCAAGAAAACTAAAATATTCGTTTTTAATTCCAGAAAAATTTAAACATCGTTTCTCCTCAGGAAAAAATGATAGAATCAAACTTATTAAATAAATTTAATAAACAAATAAGGTTACTCAGGGATATTCTTACAATTTAATTTTATCGTGATATTTAAGCAAGAAAACTAAAATATTCGTTTTTAGTTCCAGAAAAATTCAAACATCGTTTCTCCTCAGGAAAAAATTATAGAATCAAACTTTTTAAATAAATTTAATAAACAAATAAAGTTACTCAGGGATAGTCTTACAATTTAAGTTTATCATGGTATTTAAGCGAGAAAACTAAAGTATTCTTTTCTAGTTCCAAAATAATAAAATCTTCGTTACTCGTCAGGAAAAAATTCTAGAATCGAACTTATTAAAAAATCTAATAAACAAATAAAGTTACTCAGGGATATTCTTACATTTTAATTTTATCGTGATATTTAAGCAAGAAAACTAAAATATTCGTTTTTAGTTCCAGAAAAATTTAAACATCGTTTCTCCTCAGGAAAAAATGCAAGAATCAAACTTATTAAATAAATTTAATAAACAAATAAAGTTACTCAGGGATATTCATACAATTTAATTTTATTGTGATATTTAAGCGAGAAAACTAAAATATTCTTTTCTAGTTCCAAAATAATAAAAACCGTTACTTGTCACGAAAAAATGCTAGAATCAAACATCGTTTCTCCTCAGGAAAAAATGCTAGAATCAAACTTGTTAAATAAATTTAATAAACAAATAATGTTACACAGGGATATTCTTACAATTTAATCTTATCGTGATATTTAAGCAAGAAAACTAAAATATCGTTTTTAGCTCCAGAAAAATTTAAATATCGTTTCTCCTCAGGACAAAATGCTAGAATCAAACTTATTCAATAAATTTAATAAACAAATAATATTACTCAGGGATATTCTTACAATTTAATTTTATCGTGATATTTAAGCAAGAAAACTAAAATATCGTTTTTAGTACCAGAAAAATTTAAATATCGTTTCTCCTCAGGTAAAAATGCTAGAATCAAACTTAATAAATAAATTTAATAAACAAATAAAGTTACTCAGGGATATTCTTACAATTTAATTTTATCATGATATTTAAGCAAGAAAACTAAAATATTCGTTTTTAGTACCAGAAAAATTTAAACATCGATTCTCCTCAGGAAAAAATTTAATAAACAAATATAGTTACTCAGGGATATTCTTACAATTTAATTTTATTGTGATATTTAAGCGAGAAAACTAAAATATTCTTTTCTAGTTCCAAAATAATTAAAACATCGTTACTTGTCAGAAAAAATGCTAGAATCAAACTTATTAAATAAATTTAATAAACAAATTAGGTTACTCAGGGATATTGTTACAATTTAATTTTATCGTGCTATTTAAGCGAGAAAACTAAAATATTCGTTTCTAGTTCCAGAAAAATTAAAACATCGTTACTCCTCAGGCAAAAATGCTAGAATCGAACTTCTTAATAAATTTAATAAACAAATAATGTTACTCACGGATATTCTTACAATTTAATTTTATCATGATATTTAAGCGAGAAAACTAAAACATTCATTTTTAGTTCCAAAATAATAAAAACATCGTTACTCGTCAGGAAAAAATGCTAGAATCAAACTTATTAAATATATTTAATACGAAAATAAAGTTACTCAGGGATATTCCTACAATTTAATTTTATCATGATATTTAAGCGAGGAAACTAAAATATTCGTTTCTAGTTCCTAAATAATAAAAACATCGTTACTCGTCAGGAAAAAATTCTAGAATCGAACTTATTAAAAAATCTAATAAACAAATAAAGTTACTCAGGGATATTCTTACATTTTAATTTTATCGTGATATTTAAGCAAGAAAACTAAAATATTCGTTTTTAGTTCCAGAAAAATTTAAACATCGTTTCTCCTCAGGAAAAAATGCAAGAATCAAACTTATTAAATAAATTTAATAAACAAATAAAGTTACTCAGGGATATTCATACAATTTAATTTTATCGTGATATTTAAGCAAGAAAACTAAAATATTCGTTTTTAATTCCAGAAAAATTTAAACATCGTTTCTCCTCAGGAAAAAATGATAGAATCAAACTTATTAAATAAATTTAATAAACAAATAAGGTTACTCAGGGATATTCTTACAATTTAATTTTATCGTGATATTTAAGCAAGAAAACTAAAATATTCGTTTTTAGTTCCAGAAAAATTCAAACATCGTTTCTCCTCAGGAAAAAATTATAGAATCAAACTTTTTAAATAAATTTAATAAACAAATAAAGTTACTCAGGGATAGTCTTACAATTTAAGTTTATCATGGTATTTAAGCGAGAAAACTAAAGTATTCTTTTCTAGTTCCAAAATAATAAAAACTTCGTTACTCGTCAGGAAAAAATTCTAGAATCGAACTTGTTAAAAAATCTAATAAACAAATAAAGTTACTCAGGGATATTCTTACATTTTAATTTTATCGTGATATTTAAGCAAGAAAACTAAAATATTCGTTTTTAGTTCCAGAAAAATTTAAACATCGTTTCTCCTCAGGAAAAAATGCAAGAATCAAACTTATTAAATAAATTTAATAAACAAATAAAGTTACTCAGGGATATTCATACAATTTAATTTTATTGTGATATTTAAGCGAGAAAACTAAAATATTCTTTTCTAGTTCCAAAATAATAAAAACCGTTACTTGTCACGAAAAAATGCTAGAATCAAACATCGTTTCTCCTCAGGAAAAAATGCTAGAATCAAACTTGTTAAATAAATTTAATAAACAAATAATGTTACACAGGGATATTCTTACAATTTAATCTTATCGTGATATTTAAGCAAGTAAACTAAAATATCGTTTTTAGCTCCAGAAAAATTTAAATATCGTTTCTCCTCAGGACAAAATGCTAGAATCAAACTTATTCAATAAATTTAATAAACAAATAATATTACTCAGGGATATTCTTACAATTTAATTTTATCGTGATATTTAAGCAAGAAAACTAAAATATCGTTTTTAGTACCAGAAAAATTTAAATATCGTTTCTCCTCAGGTAAAAATGCTAGAATCAAACTTAATAAATAAATTTAATAAACAAATAAAGTTACTCAGGGATATTCTTACAATTTAATTTTATCGTGATATTTAAGCAAGAAAACTAAAATATTCGTTTTTAGTACCAGAAAAATTTAAACATCGATTCTCCTCAGGAAAAAATTTAATAAACAAATATAGTTACTCAGGGATATTCTTACAATTTAATTTTATTGTGATATTTAAGCGAGAAAACTAAAATATTCTTTTCTAGTTCCAAAATAATTAAAACATCGTTACTTGTCAGAAAAAATGCTAGAATCAAACTTATTAAATAAATTTAATAAACAAATAAAGCTACTCAGGGATATTCTTAAAATTCAATTTTATCGTTCCAAAATAATAAAAACATCGTTACTCGTCAGGAAAAAATGCTAGAATCAAACTTATTAAATAAATTTAATACGAAAATAAAGTTACTCAGGGATATTCTCACAATTTAATTTTATCATGATATTTAAGCGAGAAAACTAAAATATTCGTTTCTAGTTCCAAAATAATAAAAACATCATTACTAGTCAGGAAAAAATTCTAGAATCGAACTTATTAAAAAAATCAAATAAACAAATAAAGTTACTCAGGGATATTCTTACATTTTAATTTTATCGTGATTTTAAGTGAGAAAACTAAAATATTCTTTTCTGGTTCTAAAATAATAAAAACATCGTTACTCGCCAGGAAAAAATGCTAGAATCGAACTTATTAAATAAATTTAATACACAAATAAAGTTACTCAGGGATATTCTTACAATTTAATTTTATCGTGATATTTAAGCAAGAAAACTAAAATATTCGTTTTTAGTTCCAGAAAAATTTAAACATCGTTTCTCCTCAGGAAAAAATGCTAGAATCAAACTTATTAAATAAATTTAATACGAAAATAAAGTTACTCAGGGATATTCTTACAATTTAATTTTATCATGATATTTAAGCGAGAAAACTAAAACATTCGTTTCTAGGTCCAAAATAATAAAAACATCGTTACTCGTCAGGAAAAAATTCTAGAATCGAACTTATTAAATAAATTTAATAAACAAATAAAAATTCTCAGGGATATTCTTACAATTTAATTTTATCGTGATATTTAAACAAGAAAACTAAAATATTCGTTTCTAGTTCCAAAATAATAAAAACATCGTTACTCGTCAGGAAAAAATGCTAGCATCAAACTTATTAAATAAATTTAATACGAAAATAAAGTTACTCAGGGATATTCTTACAATTTAATTTTATCGTGATATTTAAAAGAGAAAACTAAAATATTCGTTTCTAGTTCCAAAATACCAAAAACTTGGTTACTCGTCAGGAAAAAATGCTAGAATCAAACTTATTAAATAAATTTAATACGAAAATAAAGTTACTCAGGGATATTCTCACAATTTAATTTTATCATGATATTTAAGCGAGAAAACTAAAATATTCGTTTCTAGTTCCAAAATAATAAAAACATCATTACTAGTCAGGAAAAAATTCTAGAATCGAACTTATTAAAAAAATCTAATAAACAAATAAAGTTACTCAGGGATATTCTTACATTTTAATTTTATCGTGATTTTAAGTGAGAAAACTAAAATATTTTTTTCTGGTTCCAAAATAATAAAAACATCGTTGCTCGCCAGGAAAAAATGCTAGAATCGAACTTATTAAATAAATTTAATACACAAATAAAGTTACTCAGGGATATTCTTACAATTTAATTTTATCGTGATATTTAAGCAGAAAACTAAAATATCGTTTATAGTTCCAGAAAAATTTAAACATATATTATTTATAAAAATTTAAATATCGTTTCTCCTCAGGAAAAAATGCTAGAATCAAAGTTATTAAATAAATTTAATAAACAAATAAAGTTACTCAGGGATAATCTTACAATTTAATTTTATCATGATATTATCGCGAGAAAACTAAATCATTCGTTTCTAGTTCCAAAATAATAAAAACATCGTTACTCGTCAGGAAAAAATGCTAGAATCAAACTTATTAAATAAATTTAATACGAAAATAAAGTTACTCAGGGATATTCTTACAATTTAATTTTATGGTGATATTAAAGCAAGAAAACTAAAATATCGTTTTTAGGTCCAGAAAAATTTAAATATCGTTTCTCCTCAGGACAAAATGCTAGAATCAAACTTATTAAATAAATTTAATAAACAAATTAGGTTACTCAGGGATATTCTTACAATTTAATTTTAACATGATATTTAAGCGAGAAAACTAAAATATTCGTTTCTAGTTCCAATAATATTTAAACATCGTTTCTACTCAGGAAAAAATGCTAGAATCAATCTTATTAAATAAATTTAATAAACAAACAATGTTACTCAGGGATATTCTTACAATTTAATTTTATCGTGGTATTTAAGCAAGACAACTAAAATATCGTTTTTAGTTCCAGAAAAATTTAAATATCGTTTCTCCTCAGGAAAAATACTAGAATCAAACTTATTCAATAAATTTAATAAACAAATAAAGTTACTCAGGGATATACTTAGAATTTAATTTTATCATGATATTTAAGCGAGAAAACTAAAACATTCGTTTCTAGTTCCAAAATAATAAAAACATCGTTACTCGTCAGGAAAAAATGCTAGAATCAAACTTATTAAATAAATTTAATACGAAAATAAAGTTACTAAGGGATACTCTTACAATTTATTTTTATCATGATATTTAAGCGAGAAACCTAAAATATTCGTTTCTAGTTCCAAAATAATAAAAACATCGTTACTCGTCAGGAAAAATGCTAGAATCAAACTTATTAATTAAATTTAATACGAAAATAAAGTTACTCAGAGATATTCTTACAATTTAATTTTATCATGATATTTAAGCGAGAAAACTTAAATATTCGTTTCTAATTCCAAAATAATAAAAACATCGTTACTCGTCAGGAAAAAATTCTAGAATCGAACTTATTAAAAAAATCTAATAAACAAATAAAGTTACTCAGGGTTATTCTTACATTTTAATTTTATCATGATATTTAAGCAAGAAAACTAAAATATTCGTTTTTAGTTCCAATAATATTTAAACATCGTTTCTACTCAGGAAAAAATGCTAGAATGAAACTTATTAAACAAATTTAATAAACAAATAAAGTTACTCAGGGAAATTCTTACAATTTAATTTTATCGTGATATTTAATCGAGAAAACTAAAATATTCGTTTCTAGTTCCAAAATAATAAAAACATCGTTACTAGAAAGGAAAAAATTCTAGAATCGAACTTATTAAAAAAATCTAATAAACAAATAAAGTTACTCAGGGACATTCTTACATTTTAATTTTATCGTGATATTTAAGCAAGAAAACTAAAATATTCGTTTTTAGTTCCAAAAAAATTTAAACATCGTTTCTCTTCAGGAAAAAATGCTAAAATCAAACTTATTAAATAAATTTAATAAACAAATAATGTTAATCAGGGATATTCTTACAATTTAATTTTATCGTGATATTTAGCAAGAAAACTAAAATATTCGTTTTTAGTTCCAGAAAAATTCAAACATCGTTTCTCCACAGGAAAAAATGATAGAATCAAACTTTTTAAATAAATTTAATAAACAAATAAAGTTACTCAGGGATAGTCTTACAATTTAAGTTTATCATGGTAATTAAGCGAGAAAACTAAAGTATTCTTTTCTAGTTCCAAAATATTAAAAACTTCGTTACTCGTCAGGAAAAAATGCTAGAATTAAACTTATTAAATAAATTTAATAAACAAATAAAGTTACTCAAAGATATTCTTACAATTTAATTTTATCGTGATTTTAAGCAAGAAAACTAAATTATTCGTTATTAGTTCCAGAAAAATTTAAACATCGTTTCTCCTCAGGTAAAAAAGATAGAATCAAACTTATTAAATAAATTTAATAAACAAATAAAGTTACCCAGGGATATTCTTACAATTTAATTTTATCGTGATATTTAAGCGAAAAAACTAAAATATTCGTTTCTAGTTCCAAAATAATAAAAACATCGTTACTAGAAAGGAAAAAATTCTAGAATCGAACTTATTAAAAAAATCTAATAAACAAATAAAGTTACTCAGGGACATTCTTACATTTTAATTTTATCGTGATTTTAAGTGAGAAAACTAAAATATTCTTTTCTGCTTCCAAAATAATAAAAACATCGTTACTCGCCAGGAAAAAATGCAAGAATCGAACTTATTAAAAAAACCTAATAAACAAATAAAGTTACTCAGGGATATTTTTACATTTTAATTTTATCATGATTTTAAGCAAGAAAACTAAAATATTGGTTTTTAGTTCCAGAAAAATTTAAACATCGTTTCTCCTCAGGAAAAAATGCTAGAATCAAACTTATTAAATAAATTTAATAAACAAATAATGTTACTCAGGGATATTCTTACAATTTAATTTTATCGTGATATTTAAGCGAGAAAACTAAAATATGCGTTTCTAGTTCCAAAATAATAAAAACATCGTTTCTCGGCAGGAAAAAATGCTAGAATCAAACTTATTAAATAAATTTAATACACAAATAAAGTTACTCAGGGATATTCTTACAATTTAATTTTATCGTGATATTTAAGCAGAAAACTAAAATATCGTTTATAGTTCCAGAAAAATTTAAACATATATTATTTATAAAAATTTAAATATCGTTTTTCCTCAGGAAAAAATGCTAGAATCAAAGTTATTAAATAAATTTAATAAACAAATAAAGTTACTCAGGGATAATCTTACAATTTAATTTTATCATGATATTATCGCGAGAAAACTAAATCATTCGTTTCTAGTTCCAAAATAATAAAAACATCGTTACTCGTCAGGAAAAAATGCTAGAATCAAACTTATTAATTAAATTTAATACGAAAATAAAGTTACTCAAGGGATATTCTTACAATTTAATTTTATCATGATATTTAAGCGAAAAAACTAAAATATTCGTTTCTAGTTCCAAAATAATAGAAACATCGTTACTCGTCAGGAAAAAATTCTAGAATCGAACTTATTAAATAAATCTAATAAACAAATATAGTTACTCAGGGATATTCTTACATTTTAATTTTATCATGATATTTAAGCAAGAAAACTGATATATTCGTTTTTAGATCCAATAATATTTAAACATCGTTTCTCCTCAGTAAAAAATGCTAGAATCAAACTTATTAAATAAATTTAATACACAAATAAAGTTACACAGGGATATTCTTACAATTTAATTTTATCGTGATATTTACATAAGAAAACTAAAATATTCGTTTTTAGTTCCAGATAAATTTAAACATCGTTTCTCCTCAGGAAAAAATGCTAGAATCAAACTTATTAAATAAATTTAATAAACAAATAATGTTACTCAGGGATATTCTTACAATTTAATTTTATCGTGATATTTAAGCAAGAAAACTAAAATATCGTTTTTAGCTCCAGAAAAATTTAAATATCGTTTCTCCTCAGGACAAAATGCTAGAATCAAACTTATTCAATAAATTTAATAAACAAATAATATTACTCAGGGATATTCTTACAATTTAATTTTATCGTGATATTTAAGCAAGAAAACTAAAATATCGTTTTTAGTACCAGAAAAATTTAAATATCGTTTCTCCTCAGGTAAAAATGCTAGAACCAAACTTATTAAATAAATTTAATAAACAAATAAAGTTACTCAGGGATATTCTTACAATTTAATTTTATCGTGATATTTAAGCAAGAAAACTAAAATATTCGTTTTTAGTTCCAGAAAAATTTTAACATCGTTTCTCCTCATGAAAAAATTTAATAAACAAATAAAGTTACTCAGGGATATTCTTACAATTTAATTTTATCGTGATATTTAAGCGAGAAAACTAAAATATTCTTTTCTAGTTCCAAAATAATTAAAACATCGTTACTTGTCAGGAAAAAATGCTAGAATCAAACTTATTAAATAAATTTAATAAACAAATAAAGCTACTCAGGGATATTCTTAAAATTCAATTTTATCGTGATATTTAAACGAGAAAACTAAAACATTCATTTTTAGTTCCAAAATAATAAAAACATCGTTTCTCGTCAGGAAAAAATGCTAGAATCAAACTTATTAAATAAATTTAATACACAAATAAAGTTACTCAGGGATATTCTTACAATTTAATTTTATCATGATATTTAAGCGAGGAAACTAAAATATTCGTTTCTAGTTCCTAAATAATAAAAACATCGTTACTCGTCAGGAAAAAATTCTAGAATCGAACTTATTAAAAAATCTAATAAACAAATAAAGTTACTCAGGGATATTCTTACATTTTAATTTTATCGTGATATTTAAGCAAGAAAACTAAAATATTCGTTTTTAGTTCCAGAAAAATTTAAACATCGTTTCTCCTCAGGAAAAAATGCAAGAATCAAACTTATTAAATAAATTTAATAAACAAATAAAGTTACTCAGGGATATTCATACAATTTAATTTTATCGTGATATTTAAGCAAGAAAACTAAAATATTCGTTTTTAATTCCAGAAAAATTTAAACATCGTTTCTCCTCAGGAAAAAATGATAGAATCAAACTTATTAAATAAATTTAATAAACAAATAAGGTTACTCAGGGATATTCTTACAATTTAATTTTATCGTGATATTTAAGCAAGAAAACTAAAATATTCGTTTTTAGTTCCAGAAAAATTCAAACATCGTTTCTCCACAGGAAAAAATGATAGAATCAAACTTTTTAAATAAATTTAATAAACAAATAAAGTTACTCAGGGATAGTCTTACAATTTAAGTTTAACATGGTATTTAAGCGAGAAAACTAAAGTATTCTTTTCTAGTTCCAAAATATTAAAAACTTCGTTACTCGTCAGGAAAAAATGCTAGAATTAAACTTATTAAATAAATTTAATAAACAAATAAAGTTACTCAAAGATATTCTTACAATTTAATTTTATCGTGATTTTAAGCAAGAAAACTAAAATATTCGTTATTAGTTCCAGAAAAATTTAAACATCGTTTCTCCTCAGGAAAAAATGATAGAATCAAACTTATTAAATAAATTTAATAAACAAATAAAGATACCCAGGGATATTCTTACAATTTAATTTTATCGTGATATTTAAGCGAGAAAACTAAAATATTCTTTTCTAGTTCCAAAATAATAAAAACCGTTACTTGTCACGAAAAAATGCTAGAATCAAACTTATTAAATAAATTTAATACACAAATAAAGTTACACAGGGATATTCTTACAATTTAATTTTATCGTGATATTTAAACAAGAAAACTAAAATATTCGTTTTTAGTTCCAGATAAATTTAAACATCGTTTCTCCTCAGGAAAAAATGCTAGAATCAAACTTATTAAATAAATTTAATAAACAAATAAAGTTACTCAAAGATATTCTTACAATTTAATTTTATCGTGATTTTAAGCAAGAAAACTAAAATATTCGTTATTAGTTCCAGAAAAATTTAAACATCGTTTCTCCTCAGGTAAAAATGATAGAATCAAACTTATTAAATAAATTTAATAAACAAATAAAGTTACCCAGGGATATTCTTACAATTTAATTTTATCGTGATATTTAAGCGAGAAAACTAAAATATTCGTTTCTAGTTCCAAAATAATAAAAACATCGTTACTAGAAAGGAAAAAATTCTAGAATCGAACTTATTAAAAAAATCTAATAAACAAATAAAGTTACTCAGGGACATTCTTACATTTTAATTTTATCGTGATTTTAAGTGAGAAAACTAAAATATTCTTTTCTGGTTCCAAAATAATAAAAACATCGTTACTCGCCAGGAAAAAATGCTAGAATCGAACTTATTAAAAAAACCTAATAAACAAATAAAGTTACTCAGGGATATTTTTACATTTTAATTTTATCATGATTTTAAGCAAGAAAACTAAAATATTGGTTTTTAGTTCCAGAAAAATTTAAACATCGTTTCTCCTCAGGAAAAAATGCTAGAATCAAACTTATTAAATAAATTTAATAAACAAATAATGTTACTCAGGGATATTCTTACAATTTAATTTTATCGTGATATTTAAGCGAGAAAACTAAAATATTGGTTTTTAGTTCCAGAAAAATTTAAACATCGTTTCTCCTCAGGAAAAAATGCTAGAATCGAACTTATTAAATAAATTTAATAAACAAATAAAGTTACTCAGGGATATTCTTACAATTCAATTTTATCGTGATATTTAAGCGAGAAATCTAAAATATGCGTTTCTAGTTCCAAAATAATAAAAACATCGTTACTCGTCAGGAAAAAATGCTAGAATCAAACTTATTAAATAAATTTAATACACAAATAAAGTTACTCAGGGATATTCTTACAATTTAATTTTATCGTGATATTAAAGCAAGAAAACTAAAATATTCGTTTTTAGTTCCAGAAAAATTTAAACATCGTTTCACCTCAGGTTAAAATGCTAGAATCAAACTTATTAAATAAATTTAATACGAAAATAAAGTTACTCAGGGATATTCTTACAATTTAATTTTAACATGATATTTAAGCGAGAAAACTAAAATATTCGTTTCTAGTTCCAATAATATTTAAACATCGTTTCTACTCAGGAAAAAATGCTAGAATCAATCTTATTAAATAAATTTAATAAACAAACAATGTTACTCAGGGATATTCTTACAATTTAATTTTATCGTGGTATTTAAGCAAGACAACTAAAATATCGTTTTTAGTTCCAGAAAAATTTAAATATCGTTTCTCCTCAGGAAAAATACTTGAATCAAACTTATTCAATAAATTTAATAAACAAATAAAGTTACTCAGGGATATACTTAGAATTTAATTTTATCATGATATTTAAGCGAGAAAACTAAAACATTCGTTTCTAGTTCCAAAATAATAAAAACATCGTTACTCGTCAGGAAAAAATGCTAGAATCAAACTTATTAAATAAATTTAATACGAAAATAAAGTTACTAAGGGATACTCTTACAATTTATTTTTATCATGATATTTAAGCGAGAAACCTAAAATATTCGTTTCTAGTTCCAAAATAATAAAAACTTCGTTACTCGTCAGGAAAAATGCTAGAATCAAACTTATTAATTAAATTTAATACGAAAATAAAGTTACTCAGAGATATTCTTACAATTTAATTTTATCATGATATTTAAGCGAGAAAACTTAAATATTCGTTTCTAATTCCAAAATAATAAAAACATCGTTACTCGTCAGGAAAAAATTCTAGAATCGAACTTATTAAAAAAATCTAATAAACAAATAAAGTTACTCAGGGTTATTCTTACATTTTAATTTTATCATGATATTTAAGCAAGAAAACTAAAATATTCGTTTTTAGTTCCAATAATATTTAAACATCGTTTCTACTCAGGAAAAAATGCTAGAATGAAACTTATTAAACAAATTTAATAAACAAATAAAGTTACTCAGGGAAATTCTTACAATTTAATTTTATCGTGATATTTAATCGAGAAAACTAAAATATTCGTTTCTAGTTCCAAAATAATAAAAACATCGTTACTAGAAAGGAAAAAATTCTAGAATCGAACTTATTAAAAAAATCTAATAAACAAATAAAGTTACTCAGGGACATTCTTACATTTTAATTTTATCGTGATTTTAAGTGAGAAAACTAAAATATTCTTTTCTGGTTCCAAAATAATAAAAACATCGTTACTCGCCAGGAAAAAATGCTAGAATCGAACTTATTAAAAAAACCTAATAAACAAATAAAGTTACTCAGGGATATTTTTACATTTTAATTTTATCATGATTTTAAGCAAGAAAACTAAAATATTGGTTTTTAGTTCCAGAAAAATTTAAACATCGTTTCTCCTCAGGAAAAAATGCTAGAATCAAACTTATTAAATAAATTTAATAAACAAATAATGTTACTCAGGGATATTCTTACAATTTAATTTTATCGTGATATTTAAGCGAGAAAACTAAAATATGCGTTTCTAGTTCCAAAATAATAAAAACATCGTTTCTCGTCAGGAAAAAATGCTAGAATCAAACTTATTAAATAAATTTAATACACAAATAAAGTTACTCAGGGATATTCTTACAATTTAATTTTATCGTGATATTTAAGCAGAAAACTAAAATATCGTTTATAGTTCCAGAAAAATTTAAACATATATTATTTATAAAAATTTAAATATCGTTTTTCCTCAGGAAAAAATGCTAGAATCAAAGTTATTAAATAAATTTAATAAACAAATAAAGTTACTCAGGGATAATCTTACAATTTAATTTTATCATGATATTATCGCGAGAAAACTAAATCATTCGTTTCTAGTTCCAAAATAATAAAAACATCGTTACTCGTCAGGAAAAAATGCTAGAATCAAACTTATTAATTAAATTTAATACGAAAATAAAGTTACTCAGGGATATTCTTACAATTTAATTTTATCATGATATTTAAGCGAGAAAACTAAAATATTCGTTTCTAGTTCCAAAATAATAGAAACATCGTTACTCGTCAGGAAAAAATTCTAGAATCGAACTTATTAAAAAAATCTAATAAACAAATATAGTTACTCAGGGATATTCTTACATTTTAATTTTATCATGATATTTAAGCAAGAAAACTGATATATTCGTTTTTAGATCCAATAATATTTAAACATCGTTTCTCCTCAGTAAAAAATGCTAGAATCAAACTTATTAAATAAATTTAATACACAAATAAAGTTACACAGGGATATTCTTACAATTTAATTTTATCGTGATATTTAAGCGAGAAAACTAAAATATTCTTTTCTAGTTCCAAAATAATTAAAACATCGTTACTTGTCAGGAAAAAATGCTAGAATCAAACTTATTAAATAAATTTAATAAACAAATAAAGCTACTCAGGGATATTCTTAAAATTCAATTTTATCGTGATATTTAAACGAGAAAACTAAAACATTCATTTTTAGTTCCAAAATAATAAAAACATCGTTACTCGTCAGGAAAAAATGCTAGAATCAAACTTATTAAATAAATTTAATACGAAAATAAAGTTACTCAGGGATATTCTCACAATTTAATTTTATCATGATATTTAAGCGAGAAAACTAAAATATTCGTTTCTAGTTCCAAAATAATAAAAACATCGTTACTAGTCAGGAAAAATTCTAGAATCGAACTTATTAAAAAAATCTAATAAACAAATAAAGTTACTCAGGGATATGCTTACATTTTAATTTTATCGTGATTTTAAGTGAGAAAACTAAAATATTCTTTTCTGGTTCCAAAATAATAAAAACATCGTTACTCGCCAGGAAAAAATGCTAGAATCGAACTTATTAAAAAAACCTAATATACAAATAAAGTTACTCAGGGATATTTTTACATTTTAATTTTATCATGATTTTAAGCAAGAAAACTAAAATATTGGTTTTTAGTTCCAGAAAAATTTAAACATCGTTTCTCCTCAGGAAAAAATGCTAGAATCAAACTTATTAAATAAATTTAATAAACAAATAATGTTACTCAGGGATATTCTTACAATTTAATTTTATCGTGATATTTAAGCGAGAAAACTAAAATATGCGTTTCTAGTTCCAAAATAATAAAAACATCGTTTCTCGTCAGGAAAAAATGCTAGAATCAAACTTATTAAATAAATTTAATACACAAATAAAGTTACTCAGGGATATTCTTACAATTTAATTTTATCGTGATATTTAAGCAGAAAACTAAAATATCGTTTATAGTTCCAGAAAAATTTAAACATATATTATTTATAAAAATTTAAATATCGTTTTTCCTCAGGAAAAAATGCTAGAATCAAAGTTATTAAATAAATTTAATAAACAAATAAAGTTACTCAGGGATAATCTTACAATTTAATTTTATCATGATATTATCGCGAGAAAACTAAATCATTCGTTTCTAGTTCCAAAATAATAAAAACATCGTTACTCGTCAGGAAAAAATGCTAGAATCAAACTTATTAATTAAATTTAATACGAAAATAAAGTTACTCAGGGATATTCTTACAATTTAATTTTATCATGATATTTAAGCGAAAAAACTAAAATATTCGTTTCTAGTTCCAAAATAATAGAAACATCGTTACTCGTCAGGAAAAAATTCTAGAATCGAACTTATTAAAAAAATCTAATAAACAAATATAGTTACTCAGGGATATTCTTACATTTTAATTTTATCATGATATTTAAGCAAGAAAACTGAAATATTCGTTTTTAGATCCAATAATATTTAAACATCGTTTCTCCTCAGTAAAAAATGCTAGAATCAAACTTATTAAATAAATTTAATACACAAATAAAGTTACACAGGGATATTCTTACAATTTAATTTTATCGTGATATTTAAGCGAGAAAACTAAAATATTCTTTTCTAGTTCCAAAATAATTAAAACATCGTTACTTGTCAGGAAAAAATGCTAGAATCAAACTTATTAAATAAATTTAATAAACAAATAAAGCTACTCAGGGATATTCTTAAAATTCAATTTTATCGTGATATTTAAACGAGAAAACTAAAACATTCATTTTTAGTTCCAAAATAATAAAAACATCGTTACTCGTCAGGAAAAAATGCTAGAATCAAACTTATTAAATAAATTTAATACGAAAATAAAGTTACTCAGGGATATTCTCACAATTTAATTTTATCATGATATTTAAGCGAGAAAACTAAAATATTCGTTTCTAGTTCCAAAATAATAAAAACATCGTTACTAGTCAGGAAAAATTCTAGAATCGAACTTATTAAAAAAATCTAATAAACAAATAAAGTTACTCAGGGATATGCTTACATTTTAATTTTATCGTGATTTTAAGTGAGAAAACTAAAATATTCTTTTCTGGTTCCAAAATAATAAAAACATCGTTACTCGCCAGGAAAAAATGCTAGAATCGAACTTATTAAAAAAACCTAATAAACAAATAAAGTTACTCAGGGATATTCTTACATTTTAATTTTATCATGATTTTAAGCAAGAAAACTAAAATATTGGTTTTTAGTTCCAGAAAAATTTAAACATCGTTTCTCCTCAGGAAAAAATGCTAGAATCAAACTTATTAAATAAATTTAATAAACAAATAATGTTACTCAGGGATATTCTTACAATTTAATTTTATCGTGATATTTAAGCGAGAAAACTAAAATATGCGTTTCTAGTTCCAAAATAAAAAAACATCGTTACTCGTCAGGAAAAAATGTTAGAATCAAACTTATTAAATAAATTTAATACACAAATAAAGTTACTCAGGGATATTCTTACAATTTAATTTTATCGTGATATTTAAGCAGAAAACTAAAATATCGTTTATAGTTCCAGAAAAATTTAAACATATATTATTTATAAAAATTTAAATATCGTTTCTCCTCAGGAAAAAATGCTAGAATCAAAGTTATTAAATAAATTTAATAAACAAATAAAGTTACTCAGGGATAATCTTACAATTTAATTTTATCATGATATTATCGCGAGAAAACTAAATCATTCGTTTCTAGTTCCAAAATAATAAAAACATCGTTACTCGTCAGGAAAAAATGCTAGAATCAAACTTATTAATTAAATTTAATACGAAAATAAAGTTACTCAGGGATATTCTTACAATTTAATTTTATCATGATATTTAAGCGAGAAAACTAAAATATTCGTTTCTAGTTCCAAAATAATAGAAACATCGTTACTCGTCAGGAAAAAATTCTAGAATCGAACTTATTAAAAAAATCTAATAAACAAATATAGTTACTCAGGGATATTCTTATATTTTAATTTTATCATGATATTTAAGCAAGAAAACTGAAATATTCGTTTTTAGATCCAATAATATTTAAACATCGTTTCTCCTCAGTAAAAAATGCTAGAATCAAACTTATTAAATAAATTTAATACACAAATAAAGTTACACAGGGATATTCTTACAATTTAATTTTATCGTGATATTTAAACAAGAAAACTAAAATATTCGTTTTTAGTTCCAGATAAATTTAAACATCGTTTCTCCTCAGGAAAAAATGCTAGAATCAAACTTATTAAATAAATTTAATAAACAAATAATGTTACTCAGGGATATTCTTACAATTTAATTTTATCGTGATATTTAAGCAAGAAAACTAAAATATCGTTTTTAGCTCCAGAAAAATTTAAATATCGTTTCTCCTCAGGACAAAATGCTAGAATCAAACTTATTCAATAAATTTAATAAACAAATAATATTACTCAGGGATATTCTTACAATTTAATTTTATCGTGATATTTAAGCAAGAAAACTAAAATATCGTTTATAGTACCAGAAAAATTTAAATATCGTTTCTCCTCAGGTAAAAATGCTAGAACCAAACTTATTAAATAAATTTAATAAACAAATAAAGTTACTCAGGGATATTCTTACAATTTAATTTTATCGTGATATTTAAGCAAGAAAACTAAAATATTCGTTTTTAGTTCCAGAAAAATTTTAACATCGTTTCTCCTCAGGAAAAAATTTAATAAACAAATAAAGTTACTCAGGGATATTCTTACAATTTAATTTTATCGTGATATTTAAGCGAGAAAACTAAAATATTCTTTTCTAGTTCCAAAATAATTAAAACATCGTTACTTGTCAGGAAAAAATGCTAGAATCAAACTTATCAAATAAATTTAATAAACAAATAAAGCTACTCAGGGATATTCTTAAAATTCAATTTTATCGTGATATTTAAACGAGAAAACTAAAACATTCATTTTTAGTTCCAAAATAATAAAAACATCGTTATTCGTCAGGAAAAAATGCTAGAATCAAACTTATTAAATAAATTTAATACGAAAATAAAGTTACTCAGGGATATTCTCACAATTTAATTTTATCATGATATTTAAGCGAGAAAACTAAAATATTCGTTTCTAGTTCCAAAATAATAAAAACATCGTTACTAGTCAGGAAAAATTCTAGAATCGAACTTATTAAAAAAATCTAATAAACAAATAAAGTTACTCAGGGATATGCTTACATTTTAATTTTATCGTGATTTTAAGTGAGAAAACTAAAATATTCTTTTCTGGTTCCAAAATAATAAAAACATCGTTACTCGCCAGGAAAAAATGCTAGAATCGAACTTATTAAAAAAACCTAATAAACAAATAAAGTTACTCAGGGATATTCTTACATTTTAATTTTATCATGATTTTAAGCAAGAAAACTAAAATATTGGTTTTTAGTTCCAGAAAAATTTAAACATCGTTTCTCCTCAGGAAAAAATGCTAGAATCAAACTTATTAAATAAATTTAATAAACAAATAATGTTACTCAGGGATATTCTTACAATTTAATTTTATCGTGATATTTAAGCGAGAAAACTAAAATATGCGTTTCTAGTTCCAAAATAAAAAAACATCGATACTCGTCAGGAAAAAATGCTAGAATCAAACTTATTAAATAAATTTAATACACAAATAAAGTTACTCAGGGATATTCTTACAATTTAATTTTATCGTGATATTTAAGCAGAAAACTAAAATATCGTTTATAGTTCCAGAAAAATTTAAACATATATTATTTATAAAAATTTAAATATCGTTTCTCCTCAGGAAAAAATGCTAGAATCAAAGTTATTAAATAAATTTAATAAACAAATAAAGTTACTCAGGGATAATCTTACAATTTAATTTTATCATGATATTATCGCGAGAAAACTAAATCATTCGTTTCTAGTTCCAAAATAATAAAAACATCGTTACTCGTCAGGAAAAAATGCTAGAATCAAACTTATTAATTAAATTTAATACGAAAATAAAGTTACTCAGGGATATACTTACAATTTATTTTTATCATGATATTTAAGCGAGAAAACTAAAATATTCGTTTCTAGTTCCAAAATAATAGAAACATCGTTACTCGTCAGGAAAAAATTCTAGAATCGAACTTATTAAAAAAATCTAATAAACAAATATAGTTACTCAGGGATATTCTTGCATTTTAATTTTATCATGATATTTAAGCAAGAAAACTGAAATATTCGTTTTTAGATCCAATAATATTTAAACATCGTTTCTACTCAGGAAAAAATGCTAGAATGAAACTTATTAAACAAATTTAATAAACAAATAAAGTTACTCAGGGAAATTCTTACAATTTAATTTTATCGTGATATTTAATCGAGAAAACTAAAATATTCGCTTCTAGTTCCAAAATAATAAAAACATCGTTACTCGTCAGGAAAAAATGCTAGAATCAAACTTATTAAATAAATTTAATACACAAATAAAGTTACTCAGGGATATTCTTACAATTTAATTTTATCGTGATATTTAAGCAAGAAAACTAAAATATTCGTTTTTAGTTCCAAAAAAATTTAAACATCGTTTCTCTTCAGGAAAAAATGCTAAAATCAAACTTATTAAATAAATTTAATAAACAAATAATGTTAATCAGGGATATTCTTACAATTTAATTTTATCGTGATATTTAAGCAAGAAAACTAAAATATTCGTTTTTAGTTCCAGAAAAATTCAAACATCGTTTCTCCACAGGAAAAAATGATAGAATCAAACTTTTTAAATAAATTTAATAAACAAATAAAGTTACTCAGGGATAGTCTTACAATTTAAGTTTATCATGGTATTTAAGCGAGAAAACTAAAGTATTCTTTTCTAGTTCCAAAATATTAAAAACTTCGTTACTCGTCAGGAAAAAATGCTAGAATTAAACTTATTAAATAAATTTAATAAACAAATACAGTTACTCAAAGATATTCTTACAATTTAATTTTATCATGATATTTAAGCGAGAAAACTAAAACATTCGTTTCTAGGTCCAAAATAATAAAAACATCGTTACTCGTCAGAAAAAAATTCTAGAATCGAACTTATTAAATAAATTTAATAAACAAATAAAGTTTCTCAGAGATATTCTTACAAATTAATTTTATCGTGATATTTAAACAAGAAAACTAAAATATTCGTTTCTAGGTCCAGAAAAATTAAAACATCGTTACTCGTCAGGAGAAAATGCTAGAATCAAACTTATTAAATAAATTTAATAAACAAATAAAGTTACTCTGGGATATTCTTACAATTTAATTTTATCGTGATATTTAAGCGAGAAAACTAAAACATTCGTTTCTAGTTCCAAAATAATAAAAACATCTTTACTCGTCAGAAAAAAATGCTAGCATCAAACTTATTAAATAAATTTAATACGAAAATAAAGTTACTCAGGGATATTCTTACAATTTAATTTTATCATGATATTTAAAAGAGAAAACTAAAATAATCGTTTCTAGTTCCAAAATACAAAAACTTGGTTACTCGTCAGGAAAAAATGCTAGAATCAAACTTATTAAATAAATTTAATAAACAAATAAAGTTACTCAGGGATATTCTTACAATTTAATTTTATCGTGATATTTAAGCAAGAAAACTAAAATATTCGTTTTTAGTTCCAGAAAAATTTAAACATCGTTTCTCCTCAGGAAAAAATGCTAGAATCAAACTTATTAAATAAATTTAATGAACAAATAAAGTTACTCTGGGATATTCTTAAAATTCAATTTTATCGTGTTATTTAAGCGAGAAACCTAAAATATTCGTTTCTAGTTCCAAAATAATAAAAACATCGTTACTCGTCAGGAAAAAATGCTACAATCGAACTTATTAAATAAATTTAATAAACAAATAAAGTTACTCAGGGATATTCTTACAATTTAATTTTATCGTGATATTTAAGCAAGAAAACTAAAATATTCGTTTTTAGTTCTAGAAAAATTTAACATCGTTTCTCCTCAGGAAAAAATGCTAGAATCAAACTTATTAAATAAATTTAATAAACAAATAATGTTACTCAGGGATATTGTTACAATTTAATTTTATCGTGCTATTTAAGCGAGAAAACTAAAATATTCGTTTCTAGTTCCAAAATAATTAAAACTTCGTTACTCGTCAGGAAAAAAAATAGAATCAAACTTATTAAATAAATTTAATAAACAAATAAAATTACTCAGGGATATTCTTACAATTTAATTTTTCGTGATATTTAAGCAAGAAAACTAAAATATCGTTTTTAGTTCCAGAAAAATTTAAATATCGTTTCTCCTCAGGAAAAAATGCTAGAATCAAACTTATTAAATAAATTTAATAAACAAATAAAGTTACTCAGGGATATTTTTACAATTTAATTTTATCATGATATTTAAGCGAGAATACTAAAATATTCGTTTCTAGTTCCAAAATACTAAAAACTTCGTTACTCGTCAGGAAAAAATGGTAGAATCAAACTTATTAAATAAATTTAATAAACAAATAAAATTACTCAGGGATATTATTACAATTTAATTTTATCGTGATATTTAAGCAAGAAAACTAAAATATTTATTTTTAGTTCCAGAAAAATTTAAACATCGTTTCTCCTCAGGAAAAAATGCTAGAATCAAACTTATTAAATAAATTTAATAAACAAATAATGTTACTCAGGGATATTCTTACAATTTAATTTTATCGTGGTATTTAAGCAAGACAACTAAAATATCGTTTTTAGTTCCAGAAAAATTTAAATATCGTTTCTCCTCAGGAAAAATACTAGAATCAAACTTATTCAATAAATTTAATAAACAAATAAAGTTACTCAGGGATATTCTTACAATTTAATTTTATCATGATATTTAAGCGAGAAAACTAAAACATTCGTTTCTAGTTCCAAAATAATAAAAACATCGTTACTCGTCAGGAAAAAATGCTAGAATCAAACTTATTAAATAAATTTAATACGAAAATAAAGTTACTAAGGGATACTCTTACAATTTATTTTTATCATGATATTTAAGCGAGAAAACTAAAATATTCGTTTCTAGTTCCAAAATAATAAAAACTTCGTTACTCGTCAGGAAAAAATGCTAGAATCAAACTTATTAATTAAATTTAATACGAAAATAAAGTTACTCAGAGATATTCTTACAATTTAATTTTATCATGATATTTAAGTGAGAAAACTTAAATATTCGTTTCTAAATCCAAAATAATAAAAACATCGTTACTCGTCAGGAAAAAATTCTAGAATCAAACTTATTAAATAAATTTAATAAACAAATAAAGTTACTTAGGGATATTCTTACAATTTAATTTTATCGTGATATTTAAGCAAGAAAACTTAAATATTCGTTTTTAGTTCCAAAAAAATTTAAACATCGTTTCTCTTCAGGAAAAAATGCTAAAATCAAACTTATTAAATAAATTTAATAAACAAATAATGTTACTCAGGGATATTCTTACAATTTAATTTTATCGTGATATTTAAGCAAGAAAACTAAAATATTCGTTTTTAGTTCCAATAATATTTAAACATCGTTTCTACTCAGGAAAAAATGCTAGAATCAATCTTATTAAATAAATTTAATAAACAAATAATGTTACCCAGGGATATTCTTACAATTTAATTTTATCGTGATATTTAAGCAAGAAAACTAAAACATTCGTTTCTAGGTCCAAAATAATAAAAACATCGTTACTCGTCAGGAAAAAATTCTAGAATCGAACTTATTAAATAAATTTAATAAACAAATAAAGTTTCTCAGGGATATTCTTACAATTTAATTTTATCATGATATTTAAGCGAGAAAACTAAAACATTCGTTTCTAGGTCCAAAATAATAAAAACATCGTTACTCGTCAGGAAAAAATTCTAGAATCAAACTTATTAAATAAATTTAATAAACAAATAAAGTTACTTAGGGATATTCTTACAATTTAATTTTATCGTGATATTTAAGCAAGAAAACTAAAATATTCGTTTCTAGGTCCAGAAAAATTAAAACATCGTTACTCGTCAGGAAAAAATGCTAGAATCAAACTTATTAAATAAATTTAATAAACAAATAAAGTTACTCAGGGATTTTCTTACAATTTAATTTTATCGTGATATTTAAGCAAGAAAACTAATATATTCGTTTTTAGTTCCAGAAAAATTTAAACATCGTTTCTCCTCAGGAAAAAATGCTAGAATCAAACTTATTAAATAAATTTAATAAACAAATAAAGTTACTCTGGGATATTCTTAAAATTCAATTTTATCGTGTTATTTAAGCGAGAAACATAAAATATTCGTTTCTAGTTCCAAAATAATAAAAACATCGTTACTCGTCAGGAAAAAAAATAGAATCAAACTTATTAAATAAATTTAATAAACAAATAAAATTACTCATGGATATTCTTACAATTTAATTTTATCGTGATATTTAAGCGAGAAAACTAAAATATTCTTTTCTAGTTCCAAAATAATTAAAACATCGTTACTAGTCAGGAAAAAATGCTAGAATCAAACTTATTAAATAAATTTAATAAACAAATAAAGCTACTCAGGGATATTCTTAAAATTCAATTTTATCGTGATATTTAAACGAGAAAACTAAAACATTCATTTTTAGTTCCAAAATAATAAAAACATCGTTACTCGTCAGGAAAAAATGCTAGAATCAAACTTATTATATAAATTTAATACGAAAATAAAGTTACTCAGGGATATTCTCACAATTTAATTTTATCATGATATTTAAGCGAGAAAACTAAAATATTCGTTTCTAGTTCCAAAATAATAGAAACATCGTTACTCGTCAGGAAAAAATTCTAGAATCGAACTTATTAAAAAAATCTAATAAACAAATATAGTTACTCAGGGATATTCTTGCATTTTAATTTTATCATGATATTTAAGCAAGAAAACTGAAATATTCGTTTTTAGATCCAATAATATTTAAACATCGTTTCTACTCAGGAAAAAATGCTAGAATGAAACTTATTAAACAAATTTAATAAACAAATAAAGTTACTCAGGGAAATTCTTACAATTTAATTTTATCGTGATATTTAATCGAGAAAACTAAAATATTCGCTTCTAGTTCCAAAATAATAAAAACATCGTTACTCGTCAGGAAAAAATGCTAGAATCAAACTTATTAAATAAATTTAATACACAAATAAAGTTACTCAGGGATATTCTTACAATTTAATTTTATCGTGATATTTAAGCAAGAAAACTAAAATATTCGTTTTTAGTTCCAAAAAAATTTAAACATCGTTTCTCTTCAGGAAAAAATGCTAAAATCAAACTTATTAAATAAATTTAATAAACAAATAATGTTAATCAGGGATATTCTTACAATTTAATTTTATCGTGATATTTAAGCAAGAAAACTAAAATATTCGTTTTTAGTTCCAGAAAAATTCAAACATCGTTTCTCCACAGGAAAAAATGATAGAATCAAACTTTTTAAATAAATTTAATAAACAAATAAAGTTACTCAGGGATAGTCTTACAATTTAAGTTTATCATGGTATTTAAGCGAGAAAACTAAAGTATTCTTTTCTAGTTCCAAAATATTAAAAACTTCGTTACTCGTCAGGAAAAAATGCTAGAATTAAACTTATTAAATAAATTTAATAAACAAATACAGTTACTCAAAGATATTCTTACAATTTAATTTTATCATGATATTTAAGCGAGAAAACTAAAACATTCGTTTCTAGGTCCAAAATAATAAAAACATCGTTACTCGTCAGAAAAAAATTCTAGAATCGAACTTATTAAATAAATTTAATAAACAAATAAAGTTTCTCAGAGATATTCTTACAAATTAATTTTATCGTGATATTTAAACAAGAAAACTAAAATATTCGTTTCTAGGTCCAGAAAAATTAAAACATCGTTACTCGTCAGGAGAAAATGCTAGAATCAAACTTATTAAATAAATTTAATAAACAAATAAAGTTACTCTGGGATATTCTTACAATTTAATTTTATCGTGATATTTAAGCGAGAAAACTAAAACATTCGTTTCTAGTTCCAAAATAATAAAAACATCTTTACTCGTCAGAAAAAAATGCTAGCATCAAACTTATTAAATAAATTTAATACGAAAATAAAGTTACTCAGGGATATTCTTACAATTTAATTTTATCATGATATTTAAAAGAGAAAACTAAAATAATCGTTTCTAGTTCCAAAATACAAAAACTTGGTTACTCGTCAGGAAAAAATGCTAGAATCAAACTTATTAAATAAATTTAATAAACAAATAAAGTTACTCAGGGATATTCTTACAATTTAATTTTATCGTGATATTTAAGCAAGAAAACTAAAATATTCGTTTTTAGTTCCAGAAAAATTTAAACATCGTTTCTCCTCAGGAAAAAATGCTAGAATCAAACTTATTAAATAAATTTAATGAACAAATAAAGTTACTCTGGGATATTCTTAAAATTCAATTTTATCGTGTTATTTAAGCGAGAAACCTAAAATATTCGTTTCTAGTTCCAAAATAATAAAAACATCGTTACTCGTCAGGAAAAAATGCTACAATCGAACTTATTAAATAAATTTAATAAACAAATAAAGTTACTCAGGGATATTCTTACAATTTAATTTTATCGTGATATTTAAGCAAGAAAACTAAAATATTCGTTTTTAGTTCTAGAAAAATTTAACATCGTTTCTCCTCAGGAAAAAATGCTAGAATCAAACTTATTATATAAATTTAATAAACAAATAATGTTACTCAGGGATATTGTTACAATTTAATTTTATCGTGCTATTTAAGCGAGAAAACTAAAATATTCGTTTCTAGTTCCAAAATAATTAAAACTTCGTTACTCGTCAGGAAAAAAAATAGAATCAAACTTATTAAATAAATTTAATAAACAAATAAAATTACTCAGGGATATTCTTACAATTTAATTTTTCGTGATATTTAAGCAAGAAAACTAAAATATCGTTTTTAGTTCCAGAAAAATTTAAATATCGTTTCTCCTCAGGAAAAAATGCTAGAATCAAACTTATTAAATAAATTTAATAAACAAATAAAGTTACTCAGGGATATTTTTACAATTTAATTTTATCATGATATTTAAGCGAGAATACTAAAATATTCGTTTCTAGTTCCAAAATACTAAAAACTTCGTTACTCGTCAGGAAAAAATGGTAGAATCAAACTTATTAAATAAATTTAATAAACAAATAAAATTACTCAGGGATATTATTACAATTTAATTTTATCGTGATATTTAAGCAAGAAAACTAAAATATTTATTTTTAGTTCCAGAAAAATTTAAACATCGTTTCTCCTCAGGAAAAAATGCTAGAATCAAACTTATTAAATAAATTTAATAAACAAATAATGTTACTCAGGGATATTCTTACAATTTAATTTTATCGTGGTATTTAAGCAAGACAACTAAAATATCGTTTTTAGTTCCAGAAAAATTTAAATATCGTTTCTCCTCAGGAAAAATACTAGAATCAAACTTATTCAATAAATTTAATAAACAAATAAAGTTACTCAGGGATATTCTTACAATTTAATTTTATCATGATATTTAAGCGAGAAAACTAAAACATTCGTTTCTAGTTCCAAAATAATAAAAACATCGTTACTCGTCAGGAAAAAATGCTAGAATCAAACTTATTAAATAAATTTAATACGAAAATAAAGTTACTAAGGGATACTCTTACAATTTATTTTTATCATGATATTTAAGCGAGAAAACTAAAATATTCGTTTCTAGTTCCAAAATAATAAAAACTTCGTTACTCGTCAGGAAAAAATGCTAGAATCAAACTTATTAATTAAATTTAATACGAAAATAAAGTTACTCAGAGATATTCTTACAATTTAATTTTATCATGATATTTAAGTGAGAAAACTTAAATATTCGTTTCTAAATCCAAAATAATAAAAACATCGTTACTCGTCAGGAAAAAATTCTAGAATCAAACTTATTAAATAAATTTAATAAACAAATAAAGTTACTTAGGGATATTCTTACAATTTAATTTTATCGTGATATTTAAGCAAGAAAACTTAAATATTCGTTTTTAGTTCCAAAAAAATTTAAACATCGTTTCTCTTCAGGAAAAAATGCTAAAATCAAACTTATTAAATAAATTTAATAAACAAATAATGTTACTCAGGGATATTCTTACAATTTAATTTTATCGTGATATTTAAGCAAGAAAACTAAAATATTCGTTTTTAGTTCCAATAATATTTAAACATCGTTTCTACTCAGGAAAAAATGCTAGAATCAATCTTATTAAATAAATTTAATAAACAAATAATGTTACCCAGGGATATTCTTACAATTTAATTTTATCGTGATATTTAAGCAAGAAAACTAAAACATTCGTTTCTAGGTCCAAAATAATAAAAACATCGTTACTCGTCAGGAAAAAATTCTAGAATCGAACTTATTAAATAAATTTAATAAACAAATAAAGTTTCTCAGGGATATTCTTACAATTTAATTTTATCATGATATTTAAGCGAGAAAACTAAAACATTCGTTTCTAGGTCCAAAATAATAAAAACATCGTTACTCGTCAGGAAAAAATTCTAGAATCAAACTTATTAAATAAATTTAATAAACAAATAAAGTTACTTAGGGATATTCTTACAATTTAATTTTATCGTGATATTTAAGCAAGAAAACTAAAATATTCGTTTCTAGGTCCAGAAAAATTAAAACATCGTTACTCGTCAGGAAAAAATGCTAGAATCAAACTTATTAAATAAATTTAATAAACAAATAAAGTTACTCAGGGATTTTCTTACAATTTAATTTTATCGTGATATTTAAGCAAGAAAACTAAAATATTCGTTTTTAGTTCCAGAAAAATTTAAACATCGTTTCTCCTCAGGAAAAAATGCTAGAATCAAACTTATTAAATAAATTTAATAAACAAATAAAGTTACTCTGGGATATTCTTAAAATTCAATTTTATCGTGTTATTTAAGCGAGAAACATAAAATATTCGTTTCTAGTTCCAAAATAATAAAAACATCGTTACTCGTCAGGAAAAAAAATAGAATCAAACTTATTAAATAAATTTAATAAACAAATAAAATTACTCATGGATATTCTTACAATTTAATTTTATCGTGATATTTAAGCGAGAAAACTAAAATATTCTTTTCTAGTTCCAAAATAATTAAAACATCGTTACTAGTCAGGAAAAAATGCTAGAATCAAACTTATTAAATAAATTTAATAAACAAATAAAGCTACTCAGGGATATTCTTAAAATTCAATTTTATCATGATATTTAAACGAGAAAACTAAAACATTCATTTTTAGTTCCAAAATAATAAAAACATCGTTACTCGTCAGGAAAAAATGCTAGAATCAAACTTATTATATAAATTTAATACGAAAATAAAGTTACTCAGGGATATTCTCACAATTTAATTTTATCATGATATTTAAGCGAGAAAACTAAAATATTCGTTTCTAGTTCCAAAATAATAAAAACATCGTTACTAGTCAGGAAAAAATTCTAGAATCGAACTTATTAAAAAAATCTAATAAACAAATAAAGTTACTCAGGGATATTCTTACATTTTAATTTTATCGTGATTTTAAGTGAGAAAACTAAAATATTCTTTTCTGGTTCCAAAATAATAAAAACATCGTTACTCGCCAAGAAAAAATGCTAGAATCGAACTTATTAAAAAAACCTAATAAACAAATAAAGTTACTCAGGGATATTCTTACATTTTAATTTTATCATGATTTTAAGCAAGAAAACTAAAATATTGGTTTTTAGTTCCAGAAAAATTTAAACATCGTTTCTCCTCAGGAAAAAATGCTAGAATCAAACTTATTAAATAAATTTAATAAACAAATAATGTTACTCAGGGATATTCTTACAATTTAATTTTATCGTGATATTTAAGCGAGAAAACTAAAATATGCGTTTCTAGTTCCAAAATAATAAAAACATCGTTACTCGTCAGGAAAAAATGCTAGAATCAAACTTATTAAATAAATTTAATACACAAATAAAGTTACTCAGGGATATTCTTACAATTTAATTTTATCGTGATATTTAAGCAGAAAACTAAAATATCGTTTATAGTTCCAGAAAAATTTAAACATATATTATTTATAAAAATTTAAATATCGTTTCTCCTCAGGAAAAAATGCTAGAATCAAAGTTATTAAATAAATTTAATAAACAAATAAAGTTACTCAGGGATAATCTTACAATTTAATTTTATCATGATATTATCGCGAGAAAACTAAATCATTCGTTTCTAGTTCCAAAATAATATAAACATCGTTACTCGTCAGGAAAAAATGCTAGAATCAAACT
Organism: Pterostichus madidus; assembly: GCA_911728475.2. Classification (NCBI taxonomy): domain Eukaryota; kingdom Metazoa; phylum Arthropoda; class Insecta; order Coleoptera; family Carabidae; genus Pterostichus; species Pterostichus madidus. The sequence goes on along the minus strand of OU452304.1, from coordinate 21,897,560 downwards.
TATTAAGTAAATTTAATACGAAAATAAAGTTACTCAGGGATATTCTTACAATTTAATTTTATCATGATATTTAAGCGAGAAAACTAAAATATTCGTTTCTAGTTCCAAAATAATAAAAAAATCGTTACTCGTCAGGAAAAAATTCTAGAATCGAACTTATTAAAAAAATCTAATAAACAAATATAGTTACTCATGGATATTCTTACATTTTAATTTTATCATGGTATTTAAGCAAGAAAACTGAAATATTCGTTTTTAGATCCAATAATATTTAAACATCGTTTCTCCTCAGTAAAAAATGCTAGAATCAAACTTATTAAATAAATTTAATAAACAAATAAAGTTACTCAGGGATATTCTTAAAATTCAATTTTATCGTGATATTTATGCGAGAAAACTAAAATATTCGTTTCTAGTTACAAAATAATAAAAACATCGTTACTCGTCAGGAAAAAATGCTAGAATCAAACTTATTATTAAATTTAATACACAAATAAAGTTACTCAGGGATATTTTTACAATTCAATTTTATCGTGATATTTAAGCGAGAAATCTAAAATATTCGTTTCTAGTTCCAAAATAATAAAAACATCGTTACTCGTCAGGAAAAAATGCTAGAATCAAACTTATTAAATAAATTTAATAAACAAATAAAGTTACTCAGGGATATTCTTACAATTTAATTTTATCGTGATATTAAAGCAAGAAAACTAAAATATTCGTTTTTAGTTCCAGAAAAATTTAAACATCGTTTTACCTCAGGCTAAAATGCTAGAATCGAACTTATTAAATAAATTTAATACGAAAATAAAGTTACTCAGGGATATTCTTACAATTTAATTTTATCATGATATTTAAGCGAGAAAACTAAAATATTCGTTTCTATTTCCAATAATATTTAAACATCGTTTCTACTCAGGAAAAAATGCTAGAATCTATCTTATTAAATAAATTTAATAAACAAATAATGTTACTCAGGGATATTCTTACAATTTAATTTTATCGTGGTATTTAAGCAAGACAACTAAAATATCGTTTTTAGTTCCAGAAAAATTTAAATATCGTTTCTCCTGAGGAAAAATACTAGAATCAAACTTATTCAATAAATTTAATAAATAAATAAAGTTACTCAGGGATATTCTTACAATTTAATTTTATCATGATATTTAAGCGAGAAAACTAAAACATTCGTTTCTAGTTCCAAAATAATAAAAACATCGTTACTCGTCAGAAAAAAATGCTAGAATCAAACTTATTAAATAAATTTAATACGAAAATAAAGTTACTAAGTGATACTCTTACAATTTATTTTTATCATGATATTTAAGCGAGAAAACTAAAATATTCGTTTCTAGTTAAAAAATAATAAAAACATCGTTACTCGTCAGGAAAAAATGCTAGAATCAAACTTATTAAATAAATTTAATACGAAAATAAAGTTACTCAGAGATATTCTTACAATTTAATTTTATCATGATATTTAAGCAAGAAAACTGAAATATTCGTTTTTAGATCCAATAATATTTAAACATCGTTTCTCCTCAGTAAAAAATGCTAGAATCAAACTTATTAAATAAATTTAATAAACAAATAAAGTTACTCAGGGATATTCTTAAAATTCAATTTTATCGTGATATTTATGCGAGAAAACTAAAATATTCGTTTCTAGTTCCAAAATAATAAAAACATCGTTACTCGTCAGGAAAAAATGCTAGAATCAAACTTATTAAATAAATTTAATACACAAATAAAGTTACTCAGGGATATTCTTACAATTCAATTTTATCGTGATATTTAAGCGAGAAATCTAAAATATTCGTTTCTAGTTCCAAAATAATAAAAACATCGTTACTCGTCAGGAAAAAATGCTAGAATCAAACTTATTAATTAAATTTAATAAACAAATAAAGTTACTCAGGGATATTCTTACAATTTAATTTTATCGTGATATTAAAGCAAGAAAACTAAAATATTCGTTTTTAGTTCCAGAAAAATTTAAACATCGTTTCACCTCAGGCTAAAATGCTAGAATCGAACTTATTAAATAAATTTAATACGAAAATAAAGTTACTCAGGGATATTCTTACAATTTAATTTTATCATGATATTTAAGCGAGAAAACTAAAATATTCGTTTCTAGTTCCAATAATATTTAAACATCGTTTCTACTCAGGAAAAAATGCTAGAATCTATCTTATTAAATAAATTTAATAAACAAATAATGTTACTCAGGGATATTCTTACAATTTAATTTTATCGTGGTATTTAAGCAAGACAACTAAAATATCGTTTTTAGTTCCAGAAAAATTTAAATATCGTTTCTCCTCAGGAAAAATACTAGAATCAAACTTATTCAATAAATTTAATAAATAAATAAAGTTACTCAGGGATATTCTTACAATTTAATTTTATCATGATATTTAAGCGAGAAAACTAAAACATTCGTTTCTAGTTCCAAAATAATAAAAACATCGTTACTCGTCAGAAAAAAATGCTAGAATCAAACTTATTAAATAAATTTAATACGAAAATAAAGTTACTAAGGGATACTCTTACAATTTATTTTTATCATGATATTTAAGCGAGAAAACTAAAATATTCGTTTCTAGTTCCAAAATAATAAAAACTTCGTTACTCGTCAGGAAAAAATGCTAGAATCAAACTTATTAATTAAATTTAATACGAAAATAAAGTTACTCAGAGATATTCTTACAATTTAATTTTATCATGATATTTAAGCGAGAAAACTTAAATATTCGTTTCTAATTCCAAAATAATAAAAACATCGTTTCTACTCAGGAAAAAATGCTAGAATGAAACTTATTAAACAAATTTAATAAACAAATAAAGTTACTCAGGGAAATTCTTACAATTTAATTTTATCGTGATATTTAATCGAGAAAACTAAAATATTCGCTTCTAGTTCCAAAATAATAAAAACATCGTTACTCGTCAGGAAAAAATGCTAGAATCAAACTTATTAAATAAATTTAATACACAGATAAAGTTACTCAGGGATATTCTTACAATTTAATTTTATCGTGATATTTAAGCAAGAAAACTAAAATATTCGTTTTTAGTTCCAAAAAAATTTAAACATCGTTTCTCTTCAGGAAAAAATGCTAAAATCAAACTTATTAAATAAATTTAATAAACAAATAATGTTACTCAGGGATATTCTTACAATTTAATTTTATCGTGATATTTAAGCAAGAAAACTAAAACATTCGTTTCTAGGTCCAAAATAATAAAAACATCGTTACTCGTCAGGAAAAAATTCTAGAATCGAACTTATTAAATAAATTTAATAAACAAATAAAGTTTCTCAGGGATATTCTTACAATTTAATTTTATCATGATATTTAAGCGAGAAAACTAAAACATTCATTTCTAGGTCCAAAATAATAAAAACATCGTTACTCGTCAGAAAAAAATTCTAGAATCGAACTTATTAAATAAATTTAATAAACAAATAAAGTTTCTCAGGGATATTCTTACAATTTAATTTTATCGTGATATTTAAACAAGAAAACTAAAATATTCGTTTCTAGGTCCAGAAAAATTAAAACATCGTTACTCGTGAGGAAAAAATGCTAGAATCAAACTTATTAAATAAATTTAATAAACAAATAAAGTTACTCTGGGATATTCTTACAATTTAATTTTATCGTGATATTTAAGCGAGAAAACTAAAACATTCGTTTCTAGTTCCAAAATAATAAAAACATCGTTACTCGTCAGAAAAAAATGCTAGCATCAAACTTATTAAATAAATTTAATACGAAAATAAAGTTACTCAGGGATATTTTACAATTTAATTTTATCATGATATTTAAAAGAGAAAACTAAAATATCCGTTTCTAGTTCCAAAATACCAAAAACTTGGTTACTCGTCAGGAAAAAATGCTAGAATCAAACTTATTAAATAAATTTAATACACAAATAAAGTTACTCAGCGATATTCTTACAATTTAATTTTATCGTGATATTTAAGCAAGAAAACTAAAATATTCGTTTCTAGTTCCAATAATATTTAAACATCGTTTCTACTCAGGAAAAAATGCTAGAATCAATCTTATTAAATAAATTTAATAAACAAATAATGTTACTCAGGGATATTCTTACAATTTAATTTTATCGTGGTATTTAAGCAAGACAACTAAAATATCGTTTTTAGTTCCAGAAAAATTTAAATATCGTTTCTCCTCAGGAAAAATACTAGAATCAAACTTATTCAATAAATTTAATAAACAAATAAAGTTACTCAGGGATATTCTTACAATTTAATATTATCATGATATTTAAGCGAGAAAACTAAAACATTCGTTTCTAGTTCCAAAATAATAAAAACATCGTTACTCGTCAGAAAAAAATGCTAGAATCAAACATATTAAATAAATTTAATACGAAAATAAAGTTACTAAGGGATACTCTTACAATTTATTTTTATCATGATATTTAAGCGAGAAAACTAAAATATTCGTTTCTAGTTCCAAAATAATAAAAACTTCGTTACTCGTCAGGAAAAAATGCTAGAATCAAACTTATTAAATAAATTTAATAAACAAATAAAATTACTCAGGGATATTCTTACAATTTAATTTTATCGTGGTATTTAAGCAAGAAAACTAAAATATTCGTTTTTAGTTCTAGAAAAATTTAACATCGTTTCTCCTCAGGAAAAAATGCTAGAATCAAACTTATTAAATAAATTTAATAAACAAATAATGTTACTCAGGGATATTGTTACAATTTAATTTTATCGTGCTATTTAAGCGAGAAAACTAAAATATTCGTTTCTAGTTCCAAAATAATAAAAACTTCGTTACTCGTAAGGAAAAAAAATAGAATCAAACTTATTAAATAAATTTAATAAACAAATAAAATTACTCAGGGATATTCTTACAATTTAATTTTTCGTGATATTTAAGCAAGAAAATTAAACTATCGTTTTTAGTTCCAGAAAAATTTAAATATCGTTTCTCCTCAGGAAAAAATGCTAGAATCAAACTTATTAAATAAATTTAATAAACAAATAAAGTTACTCAGGGATATTTTTACAATTTAATTTTATCATGATATTTAAGCGAGAAAACTAAAATATTCGTTTCTAGTTCCAAAATACTAAAAACTTCGTTACTCGTCAGGAAAAAATGGTAGAATCAAACTTATTAAATAAATTTAATAAACAAATAAAATTACTCAGGGATATTATTACAATTTAATTTTATCGTGATATTTAAGCAAGAAAACTAAAACATTCTTTTCTAGTTCCAAAATAATTAAAACATCGTTACTCGTCAGGAAAAAATGCTAGAATCAAACTTATTAAATAAATTTAATAAACAAATAAAGCTACTCAGGGATATTCTTAAAATTCAATTTTATCGTGATATTTAAACGAGAAAACTAAAACATTCATTTTTAGTTCCAAAATAATAAAAACATCGTTACTCGTCAGGAAAAAATGCTAGAATCAAACTTATTAAATAAATTTAATACGAAAATAAAGTTACTCAGGGATATTCTCACAATTTAATTTTATCATGATATTTAAGCGAGAAAACTAAAATATTCGTTTCTAGTTCCAAAATAATAAAAACATCGTTACTAGTCAGGAAAAAATTCTAGAATCGAACTTATTAAAAAAATCTAATAAACAAATAAAGTTACTCAGGGATATTCTTACATTTTAATTTTATCATGATTTTAAGCAAGAAAACTAAAATATTGGTTTTTAGTTCCAGAAAAATTTAAACATCGTTTCTCCTCAGGAAAAAATGCTAGAATCAAACTTATTAAATAAATTTAATAAACAAATAATGTTACTCAGGGATATTCTTACAATTTAATTTTATCGTGATATTTAAGCGAGAAAACTAAAATATGCGTTTCTAGTTCCAAAATAATAAAAACATCGTTACTCGTCAGGAAAAAATGCTAGAATCAAACTTATTAAATAAATTTAATACACAAATAAAGTTACTCAGGGATATTCTTACAATTTAATTTTATCGTGATATTTAAGCAGAAAACTAAAATATCGTTTATAGTTCCAGAAAAATTTAAACATATATTATTTATAAAAATTTAAATATCGTTTCTCCTCAGGAAAAAATGCTAGAATCAAAGTTATTAAATAAATTTAATAAACAAATAAAGTTACTCAGGGATAATCTTACAATTTAATTTTATCATGATATTATCGCGAGAAAACTAAATCATTCGTTTCTAGTTCCAAAATAATAAAAACATCGTTACTCGTCAGGAAAAAATGCTAGAATCAAACTTATTAAGTAAATTTAATACGAAAATAAAGTTACTCAGGGATATTCTTACAATTTAATTTTATCATGATATTTAAGCGAGAAAACTAAAATATTCGTTTCTAGTTCCAAAATAATAAAAACATCGTTACTCGTCAGGAAAAAATTCTAGAATCGAACTTATTAAAAAAATCTAATAAACAAATATAGTTACTCAGGGATATTCTTACATTTTAATTTTATCATGATATTTAAGCAAGAAAACTGAAATATTCGTTTTTAGATCCAATAATATTTAAACATCGTTTCTCCTCAGTAAAGAATGCTAGAATCAAACTTATTAAATAAATTTAATAAACAAATAAAGTTACTCAGGGATATTCTTAAAATTCAATTTTATCGTGATATTTATGCGAGAAAACTAAAATATTCGTTTCTAGTTCCAAAATAATAAAAACATCGTTACTCGTCAGGAAAAAATGCTAGAATCAAACTTATTAAATAAATTTAATACACAAATAAAGTTACTCAGGGATATTCTTACAATTCAATTTTATCGTGATATTTAAGCGAGAAATCTAAAATATTCGTTTCTAGTTCCAAAATAATAAAAACATCGTTACTCGTCAGGAAAAAATGCTAGAATCAAACTTATTAAATAAATTTAATAAACAAATAAAGTTACTCAGGGATATTCCTACAATTTAATTTTATCGTGATATTAAAGCAAGAAAACTAAAATATTCGTTTTTAGTTCCAGAAAAATTTAAACATCGTTTCACCTCAGGCTAAAATGCTAGAATCGAACTTATTAAATAAATTTAATACGAAAATAAAGTTACTCAGGGATATTCTTACAATTTAATTTTATCATGATATTTAAGCGAGAAAACTAAAATATTCGTTTCTAGTTCCAATAATATTTAAACATCGTTTCTACTCAGGAAAAAATGCTAGAATCTATCTTATTAAATAAATTTAATAAACAAATAATGTTACTCAGGGATATTCTTACAATTTAATTTTATCGTAGTATTTAAGCAAGACAACTAAAATATCGTTTTTAGTTCCAGAAAAATTTAAATATCGTTTCTCCTCAGGAAAAATACTAGAATCAAACTTATTCAATAAATTTAATAAACAAATAAAGTTACTCAGGGATATTCTTACAATTTAATTTTATCATGATATTTAAGCGAGAAAACTAAAACATTCGTTTCTAGTTCCAAAATAATAAAAACATCGTTACTCGTCAGAAAAAAATGCTAGCATCAAACTTATTAAATAAATTTAATACGAAAATAAAGTTACTCAGGGATATTTTACAATTTAATTTTATCATGATATTTAAAAGAGAAAACTAAAATATCCGTTTCTAGTTCCAAAATACCAAAAACTTGGTTACTCGTCAGGAAAAAATGCTAGAATCAAACTTATTAAATAAATTTAATACACAAATAAAGTTACTCAGCGATATTCTTACAATTTAATTTTATCGTGATATTTAAGCAAGAAAACTAAAATATTCGTTTCTAGTTCCAATAATATTTAAACATCGTTTCTACTCAGGAAAAAATGCTAGAATCAATCTTATTAAATAAATTTAATAAACAAATAATGTTACTCAGGGATATTCTTACAATTTAATTTTATCGTGGTATTTAAGCAAGACAACTAAAATATCGTTTTTAGTTCCAGAAAAATTTAAATATCGTTTCTCCTCAGGAAAAATACTAGAATCAAACTTATTCAATAAATTTAATAAACAAATAAAGTTACTCAGGGATATTCTTACAATTTAATATTATCATGATATTTAAGCGAGAAAACTAAAACATTCGTTTCTAGTTCCAAAATAATAAAAACATCGTTACTCGTCAGAAAAAAATGCTAGAATCAAACATATTAAATAAATTTAATACGAAAATAAAGTTACTAAGGGATACTCTTACAATTTATTTTTATCATGATATTTAAGCGAGAAAACTAAAATATTCGTTTCTAGTTCCAAAATAATAAAAACTTCGTTACTCGTCAGGAAAAAATGCTAGAATCAATCTTATTAAATAAATTTAATACACAAATAATGTTACTCAGGGATATTCTTACAATTTAATTTTATCGTGGTATTTAAGCAAGAAAACTAAAATATTCGTTTTTAGTTCTAGAAAAATTTAACATCGTTTCTCCTCAGGAAAAAATGCTAGAATCAAACTTATTAAATAAATTTAATAAACAAATAATGTTACTCAGGGATATTGTTACAATTTAATTTTATCGTGCTATTTAAGCGAGAAAACTAAAATATTCGTTTCTAGTTCCAAAATAATAAAAACTTCGTTACTCGTAAGGAAAAAAAATAGAATCAAACTTATTAAATAAATTTAATAAACAAATAAAATTACTCAGGGATATTCTTACAATTTAATTTTTCGTGATATTTAAGCAAGAAAATTAAACTATCGTTTTTAGTTCCAGAAAAATTTAAATATCGTTTCTCCTCAGGAAAAAATGCTAGAATCAAACTTATTAAATAAATTTAATAAACAAATAAAGTTACTCAGGGATATTTTTACAATTTAATTTTATCATGATATTTAAGCGAGAAAACTAAAATATTCGTTTCTAGTTCCAAAATACTAAAAACTTCGTTACTCGTCAGGAAAAAATGGTAGAATCAAACTTATTAAATAAATTTAATAAACAAATAAAATTACTCAGGGATATTATTACAATTTAATTTTATCGTGATATTTAAGCAAGAAAACTAAAACATTCTTTTCTAGTTCCAAAATAATTAAAACATCGTTACTAGTCAGGAAAAAATTCTAGAATCGAACTTATTAAAAAAATCTAATAAACAAATAAAGTTACTCAGGGATATTCTTACATTTTAATTTTATCGTGATTTTAAGTGAGAAAACTAAAATATTCTTTTCTGGTTCCAAAATAATAAAAACATCGTTACTCGCCAAGAAAAAATGCTAGAATCGAACTTATTAAAAAAACCTAATAAACAAATAAAGTTACTCAGGGATATTCTTACATTTTAATTTTATCATGATTTTAAGCAAGAAAACTAAAATATTGGTTTTTAGTTCCAGAAAAATTTAAACATCGTTTCTCCTCAGGAAAAAATGCTAGAATCAAACTTATTAAATAAATTTAATAAACAAATAATGTTACTCAGGGATATTCTTACAATTTAATTTTATCGTGATATTTAAGCGAGAAAACTAAAATATGCGTTTCTAGTTCCAAAATAATAAAAACATCGTTACTCGTCAGGAAAAAATGCTAGAATCAAACTTATTAAATAAATTTAATACACAAATAAAGTTACTCAGGGATATTCTTACAATTTAATTTTATCGTGATATTTAAGCAGAAAACTAAAATATCGTTTATAGTTCCAGAAAAATTTAAACATATATTATTTATAAAAATTTAAATATCGTTTCTCCTCAGGAAAAAATGCTAGAATCAAAGTTATTAAATAAATTTAATAAACAAATAAAGTTACTCAGGGATAATCTTACAATTTAATTTTATCATGATATTAACGCGAGAAAACTAAATCATTCGTTTCTGGTTCCAAAATAATAAAAACATCGTTACTCGTCAGGAAAAAATGCTAGAATCAAACTTATTAAGTAAATTTAATACGAAAATAAAGTTACTCAGGGATATTCTTACAATTTAATTTTTTCATGATATTTAAGCGAGAAAACTAAAATATTCGTTTCTAGTTCCAAAATAATAAAAACATCGTTACTCGTCAGGAAAAAATTCTAGAATCGAACTTATTAAAAAAATCTAATAAACAAATATAGTTACTCAGGGATATTCTTACATTTTAATTTTATCATGATATTTAAGCAAGAAAACTGAAATATTCGTTTTTAGATCCAATAATATTTAAACATCGTTTCTCCTCAGTAAAGAATGCTAGAATCAAACTTATTAAATAAATTTAATAAACAAATAAAGTTACTCAGGGATATTCTTAAAATTCAATTTTATCGTGATATTTATGCGAGAAAACTAAAATATTCGTTTCTAGTTACAAAATAATAAAAACATCGTTACTCGTCAGGAAAAAATGCTAGAATCAAACTTATTAAATAAATTTAATACACAAATAAAGTTACTCAGGGATATTTTTACAATTCAATTTTATCGTGATATTTAAGCGAGAAATCTAAAATATTCGTTTCTAGTTCCAAAATAATAAAAACATCGTTACTCGTCAGGAAAAATTGCTAGAATCAAACTTATTAAATAAATTTAATAAACAAATAAAGTTACTCAGGGATATTCTTACAATTTAATTTTATCGTGATATTAAAGCAAGAAAACTAAAATATTCGTTTTTAGTTCCAGAAAAATTTAAACATCGTTTTACCTCAGGCTAAAATGCTAGAATCGAACTTATTAAATAAATTTAATACGAAAATAAAGTTACTCAGGGATATTCTTACAATTTAATTTTATCATGATATTTAAGCGAGAAAACTAAAATATTCGTTTTTTCCTGACGAGTAACGAAGTTTTTATTATTTTGGAACTAGAAACGAATATTTTAGTTTTCTCGCTTAAATATCATGATAAAAATAAATTGTAAGAGTATCCCTTAGTAACTTTATTTTCGTATTAAATTTATTTAATAAGTTTGATTCTAGCATTTTTTTCTGACGAGTAACGATGTTTTTATTATTTTGGAACTAGAAACGAATGTTTTAGTTTTCTCGCTTAAATATCATGATAAAATTAAATTGTAAGAATATCCCTGAGTAACTTTATTTATTTATTAAATTTATTGAATAAGTTTGATTCTAGTATTTTTCCTGAGGAGAAACGATATTTAAATTTTTCTGGAACTAAAAACGATATTTTAGTTGTCTTGCTTAAATACCACGATAAAATTAAATTGTAAGAATATCCCTGAGTAACATTATTTGTTTATTAAATTTATTTAATAAGATAGATTCTAGCATTTTTTCCTGAGTAGAAACGATGTTTAAATATTATTGGAAATAGAAACGAATATTTTAGTTTTCTCGCTTAAATATCATGATAAAATTAAATTGTAAGAATATCCCTGAGTAACTTTATTTTCGTATTAAATTTATTTAATAAGTTCGATTCTAGCATTTTAGCCTGAGGTAAAACGATGTTTAAATTTTTCTGGAACTAAAAACGAATATTTTAGTTTTCTTGCTTTAATATCACGATAAAATAATACGAAAATAAAGTTACTCAGAGATATTCTTACAATTTAATTTTATCATGATATTTAAGCAAGAAAACTGAAATATTCGTTTTTAGATCCAATAATATTTAAACATCGTTTCTCCTCAGTAAAAAATGCTAGAATCAAACTTATTAAATAAATTTAATAAACAAATAAAGTTACTCAGGGATATTCTTAAAATTCAATTTTATCGTGATATTTATGCGAGAAAACTAAAATATTCGTTTCTAGTTCCAAAATAATAAAAACATCGTTACTCGTCAGGAAAAAATGCTAGAATCAAACTTATTAAATAAATTTAATACACAAATAAAGTTACTCAGGGATATTCTTACAATTCAATTTTATCGTGATATTTAAGCGAGAAATCTAAAATATTCGTTTCTAGTTCCAAAATAATAAAAACATCGTTACTCGTCAGGAAAAAATGCTAGAATCAAACTTATTAAATAAATTTAATAAACAAATAAAGTTACTCAGGGATATTCTTACAATTTAATTTTATCGTGATATTAAAGCAAGAAAACTAAAATATTCGTTTTTAGTTCCAGAAAAATTTAAACATCGTTTCACCTCAGGCTAAAATGCTAGAATCGAACTTATTAAATAAATTTAATACGAAAATAAAGTTACTCAGGGATATTCTTACAATTTAATTTTATCATGATATTTAAGCGAGAAAACTAAAATATTCGTTTCTAATTCCAATAATATTTAAACATCGTTTCTACTCAGGAAAAAATGCTAGAATCTATCTTATTAAATAAATTTAATAAACAAATAATGTTACTCAGGGATATTCTTACAATTTAATTTTATCGTGGTATTTAAGCAAGACAACTAAAATATCGTTTTTAGTTCCAGAAAAATTTAAATATCGTTTCTCCTCAGGAAAAATACTAGAATCAAACTTATTCAATAAATTTAATAAATAAATAAAGTTACTCAGGGATATTCTTACAATTTAATGTTATCATGATATTTAAGCGAGAAAACTAAAACATTCGTTTCTAGTTCCAAAATAATAAAAACATCGTTACTCGTCAGAAAAAAATGCTAGAATCAAACTTATTAAATAAATTTAATACGAAAATAAAGTTACTAAGGGATACTCTTACAATTTATTTTTATCATGATATTTAAGCGAGAAAACTAAAATATTCGTTTCTAGTTCCAAAATAATAAAAACTTCGTTACTCGTCAGGAAAAAATGCTAGAATCAAACTTATTAATTAAATTTAATACGAAAATAAAGTTACTCAGAGATATTCTTACAATTTAATTTTATCATGATATTTAAGCGAGAAAACTTAAATATTCGTTTCTAATTCCAAAATAATAAAAACATCGTTTCTACTCAGGAAAAAATGCTAGAATGAAACTTATTAAACAAATTTAATAAACAAATAAAGTTACTCAGGGAAATTCTTACAATTTAATTTTATCGTGATATTTAATCGAGAAAACTAAAATATTCGCTTCTAGTTCCAAAATAATAAAAACATCGTTACTCGTCAGGAAAAAATGCTAGAATCAAACTTATTAAATAAATTTAATACACAGATAAAGTTACTCAGGGATATTCTTACAATTTAATTTTATCGTGATATTTATCAAGAAAACTAAAATATTCGTTTTTAGTTCCAAAAAAATTTAAACATCGTTTCTCTTCAGGAAAAAATGCTAAAATCAAACTTATTAAATAAATTTAATAAACAAATAATGTTACTCAGGGATATTCTTACAATTTAATTGTATCGTGATATTTAAGCAAGAAAACTAAAACATTCGTTTCTAGGTCCAAAATAATAAAAACATCGTTACTCGTCAGGAAAAAATTCTAGAATCGAACTTATTAAATAAATTTAATAAACAAATAAAGTTTCTCAGGGATATTCTTACAATTTAATTTTATCATGATATTTAAGCGAGAAAACTAAAACATTCATTTCTAGGTCCAAAATAATAAAAACATCGTTACTCGTCAGAAAAAAATTCTAGAATCGAACTTATTAAATAAATTTAATAAACAAATAAAGTTTCTCAGGGATATTCTTACAATTTAATTTTATCGTGATATTTAAACAAGAAAACTAAAATATTCGTTTCTAGGTCCAGAAAAATTAAAACATCGTTACTCGTGAGGAAAAAATGCTAGAATCAAACTTATTAAATAAATTTAATAAACAAATAAAGTTACTCTGGGATATTCTTACAATTTAATTTTATCGTGATATTTAAGCGAGAAAACTAAAACATTCGTTTCTAGTTCCAAAATAATAAAAACATCGTTACTCGTCAGAAAAAAATGCTAGCATCAAACTTATTAAATAAATTTAATACGAAAATAAAGTTACTCAGGGATATTTTACAATTTAATTTTATCATGATATTTAAAAGAGAAAACTAAAATATCCGTTTCTAGTTCCAAAATACCAAAAACTTGGTTACTCGTCAGGAAAAAATGCTAGAATCAAACTTATTAAATAAATTTAATACACAAATAAAGTTACTCAGCGATATTCTTACAATTTAATTTTATCGTGATATTTAAGCAAGAAAACTAAAATATTCGTTTCTAGTTCCAATAATATTTAAACATCGTTTCTACTCAGGAAAAAATGCTAGAATCAATCTTATTAAATAAATTTAATAAACAAATAATGTTACTCAGGGATATTCTTACAATTTAATTTTATCGTGGTATTTAAGCAAGACAACTAAAATATCGTTTTTAATTCCAGAAAAATTTAAATATCGTTTCTCCTCAGGAAAAATACTAGAATCAAACTTATTCAATAAATTTAATAAACAAATAAAGTTACTCAGGGATATTCTTACAATTTAATATTATCATGATATTTAAGCGAGAAAACTAAAACATTCGTTTCTAGTTCCAAAATAATAAAAACATCGTTACTCGTCAGAAAAAAATGCTAGAATCAAACATATTAAATAAATTTAATACGAAAATAAAGTTACTAAGGGATACTCTTACAATTTATTTTTATCATGATATTTAAGCGAGAAAACTAAAATATTCGTTTCTAGTTCCAAAATAATAAAAACTTCGTTACTCGTCAGGAAAAAATGCTAGAATCAATCTTATTAAATAAATTTAATAAACAAATAATGTTACTCAAGGATATTCTTACAATTTAATTTTATCGTGGTATTTAAGCAAGAAAACTAAAATATTCGTTTTTAGTTCTAGAAAAATTTAACATCGTTTCTCCTCAGGAAAAAATGCTAGAATCAAACTTATTAAATAAATTTAATAAACAAATAATGTTACTCAGGGATATTGTTACAATTTAATTTTATCGTGCTATTTAAGCGAGAAAACTAAAATATTCGTTTCTAGTTCCAAAATAATAAAAACTTCGTTACTCGTAAGGAAAAAAAATAGAATCAAACTTATTAAATAAATTTAATAAACAAATAAAATTACTCAGGGATATTCTTACAATTTAATTTTTCGTGATATTTAAGCAAGAAAATTAAACTATCGTTTTTAGTTCCAGAAAAATTTAAATATCGTTTCTCCTCAGGAAAAAATGCTAGAATCAAACTTATTAAATAAATTTAATAAACAAATAAAGTTACTCAGGGATATTTTTACAATTTAATTTTATCATGATATTTAAGCGAGAAAACTAAAATATTCGTTTCTAGTTCCAAAATACTAAAAACTTCGTTACTCGTCAGGAAAAAATGGTAGAATCAAACTTATTAAATAAATTTAATAAACAAATAAAATTACTCAGGGATATTATTACAATTTAATTTTATCGTGATATTTAAGCAAGAAAACTAAAACATTCTTTTCTAGTTCCAAAATAATTAAAACATCGTTACTCGTCAGGAAAAAATGCTAGAATCAAACTTATTAAATAAATTTAATAAACAAATAAAGCTACTCAGGGATATTCTTAAAATTCAATTTTATCGTGATATTTAAACGAGAAAACTAAAACATTCATTTTTAGTTCCAAAATAATAAAAACATCGTTACTCGTCAGGAAAAAATGCTAGAATCAAACTTATTAAATAAATTTAATACGAAAATAAAGTTACTCAGGGATATTCTCACAATTTAATTTTATCATGATATTTAAGCGAGAAAACTAAAATATTCGTTTCTAGTTCCAAAATAATAAAAACATCGTTACTAGTCAGGAAAAAATTCTAGAATCGAACTTATTAAAAAAATCTAATAAACAAATAAAGTTACTCAGGGATATTCTTACATTTTAATTTTATCGTGATTTTAAGTGAGAAAACTAAAATATTCTTTTCTGGTTCCAAAATAATAAAAACATCGTTACTCGCCAAGAAAAAATGCTAGAATCGAACTTATTAAAAAAACCTAATAAACAAATAAAGTTACTCAGGGATATTCTTACATTTTAATTTTATCATGATTTTAAGCAAGAAAACTAAAATATTGGTTTTTAGTTCCAGAAAAATTTAAACATCGTTTCTCCTCAGGAAAAAATGCTAGAATCAAACTTATTAAATAAATTTAATAAACAAATAATGTTACTCAGGGATATTCTTACAATTTAATTTTATCGTGATATTTAAGCGAGAAAACTAAAATATGCGTTTCTAGTTCCAAAATAATAAAAACATCGTTACTCGTCAGGAAAAAATGCTAGAATCAAACTTATTAAATAAATTTAATACACAAATAAAGTTACTCAGGGATATTCTTACAATTTAATTTTATCGTGATATTTAAGCAGAAAACTAAAATATCGTTTATAGTTCCAGAAAAATTTAAACATATATTATTTATAAAAATTTAAATATCGTTTCTCCTCAGGAAAAAATGCTAGAATCAAAGTTATTAAATAAATTTAATAAACAAATAAAGTTACTCAGGGATAATCTTACAATTTAATTTTATCATGATATTAACGCGAGAAAACTAAATCATTCGTTTCTAGTTCCAAAATAATAAAAACATCGTTACTCGTCAGGAAAAAATGCTAGAATCAAACTTATTAAGTAAATTTAATACGAAAATAAAGTTACTCAGGGATATTCTTACAATTTAATTTTATCATGATATTTAAGCGAGAAAACTAAAATATTCGTTTCTAGTTCCAAAATAATAAAAACATCGTTACTCGTCAGGAAAAAATTCTAGAATCGAACTTATTAAAAAAATCTAATAAACAAATATAGTTACTCAGGGATATTCTTACATTTTAATTTTATCATGATATTTAAGCAAGAAAACTGAAATATTCGTTTTTAGATCCAATAATATTTAAACATCGTTTCTCCTCAGTAAAGAATGCTAGAATCAAACTTATTAAATAAATTTAATAAACAAATAAAGTTACTCAGGGATATTCTTAAAATTCAATTTTATCGTGATATTTAAAAGAGAAAACTAAAATATCCGTTTCTAGTTCCAAAATACCAAAAACTTGGTTTCTCGTCAGGAAAAAATGCTAAAATCAAACTTATTAAATAAATTTAATAAACAAATAATGTTACTCAGGGATATTCTTACAATTTAATTTTATCGTGATATTTAAGCAAGAAAACTAAAACATTCGTTTCTAGGTCCAAAATAATAAAAACATCGTTACTCGTCAGGAAAAAATTCTAGAATCGAACTTATTAAATAAATTTAATAAACAAATAAAGTTTCTCAGGGATATTCTTACAATTTAATTTTATCATGATATTTAAGCGAGAAAACTAAAACATTCATTTCTAGGTCCAAAATAATAAAAACATCGTTACTCGTCAGAAAAAAATTCTAGAATCGAACTTATTAAATAAATTTAATAAACAAATAAAGTTTCTCAGGGATATTCTTACAATTTAATTTTATCGTGATATTTAAACAAGAAAACTAAAATATTCGTTTCTAGGTCCAGAAAAATTAAAACATCGTTACTCGTGAGGAAAAAATGCTAGAATCAAACTTATTAAATAAATTTAATAAACAAATAAAGTTACTCTGGGATATTCTTACAATTTAATTTTATCGTGATATTTAAGCGAGAAAACTAAAACATTCGTTTCTAGTTCCAAAATAATAAAAACATCGTTACTCGTCAGAAAAAAATGCTAGCATCAAACTTATTAAATAAATTTAATACGAAAATAAAGTTACTCAGGGATATTTTACAATTTAATTTTATCATGATATTTAAAAGAGAAAACTAAAATATCCGTTTCTAGTTCCAAAATACCAAAAACTTGGT
This sequence comes from Pterostichus madidus, assembly GCA_911728475.2. Classification (NCBI taxonomy): domain Eukaryota; kingdom Metazoa; phylum Arthropoda; class Insecta; order Coleoptera; family Carabidae; genus Pterostichus; species Pterostichus madidus. The sequence goes on along the minus strand of OU452304.1, from coordinate 21,879,810 downwards.
TACTCGTCAGGAAAAAATGCTAGAATCAAACTTATTAAATAAATTTAATACACAAATAAAGTTACTCAGCGATATTCTTACAATTTAATTTTATCGTGATATTTAAGCAAGAAAACTAAAATATTCGTTTCTAGTTCCAATAATATTTAAACATCGTTTCTACTCAGGAAAAAATGCTAGAATCAATCTTATTAAATAAATTTAATAAACAAATAATGTTACTCAGGGATATTCTTACAATTTAATTTTATCGTGGTATTTAAGCAAGACAACTAAAATATCGTTTTTAATTCCAGAAAAATTTAAATATCGTTTCTCCTCAGGAAAAATACTAGAATCAAACTTATTCAATAAATTTAATAAACAAATAAAGTTACTCAGGGATATTCTTACAATTTAATATTATCATGATATTTAAGCGAGAAAACTAAAACATTCGTTTCTAGTTCCAAAATAATAAAAACATCGTTACTCGTCAGAAAAAAATGCTAGAATCAAACATATTAAATAAATTTAATACGAAAATAAAGTTACTAAGGGATACTCTTACAATTTATTTTTATCATGATATTTAAGCGAGAAAACTAAAATATTCGTTTCTAGTTCCAAAATAATAAAAACTTCGTTACTCGTCAGGAAAAAATGCTAGAATCAATCTTATTAAATAAATTTAATAAACAAATAATGTTACTCAAGGATATTCTTACAATTTAATTTTATCGTGGTATTTAAGCAAGAAAACTAAAATATTCGTTTTTAGTTCTAGAAAAATTTAACATCGTTTCTCCTCAGGAAAAAATGCTAGAATCAAACTTATTAAATAAATTTAATAAACAAATAATGTTACTCAGGGATATTGTTACAATTTAATTTTATCGTGCTATTTAAGCGAGAAAACTAAAATATTCGTTTCTAGTTCCAAAATAATAAAAACTTCGTTACTCGTAAGGAAAAAAAATAGAATCAAACTTATTAAATAAATTTAATAAACAAATAAAATTACTCAGGGATATTCTTACAATTTAATTTTTCGTGATATTTAAGCAAGAAAATTAAACTATCGTTTTTAGTTCCAGAAAAATTTAAATATCGTTTCTCCTCAGGAAAAAATGCTAGAATCAAACTTATTAAATAAATTTAATAAACAAATAAAGTTACTCAGGGATATTTTTACAATTTAATTTTATCATGATATTTAAGCGAGAAAACTAAAATATTCGTTTCTAGTTCCAAAATACTAAAAACTTCGTTACTCGTCAGGAAAAAATGGTAGAATCAAACTTATTAAATAAATTTAATAAACAAATAAAATTACTCAGGGATATTATTACAATTTAATTTTATCGTGATATTTAAGCAAGAAAACTAAAACATTCTTTTCTAGTTCCAAAATAATTAAAACATCGTTACTCGTCAGGAAAAAATGCTAGAATCAAACTTATTAAATAAATTTAATAAACAAATAAAGCTACTCAGGGATATTCTTAAAATTCAATTTTATCGTGATATTTAAACGAGAAAACTAAAACATTCATTTTTAGTTCCAAAATAATAAAAACATCGTTACTCGTCAGGAAAAAATGCTAGAATCAAACTTATTAAATAAATTTAATACGAAAATAAAGTTACTCAGGGATATTCTCACAATTTAATTTTATCATGATATTTAAGCGAGAAAACTAAAATATTCGTTTCTAGTTCCAAAATAATAAAAACATCGTTACTAGTCAGGAAAAAATTCTAGAATCGAACTTATTAAAAAAATCTAATAAACAAATAAAGTTACTCAGGGATATTCTTACATTTTAATTTTATCGTGATTTTAAGTGAGAAAACTAAAATATTCTTTTCTGGTTCCAAAATAATAAAAACATCGTTACTCGCCAAGAAAAAATGCTAGAATCGAACTTATTAAAAAAACCTAATAAACAAATAAAGTTACTCAGGGATATTCTTACATTTTAATTTTATCATGATTTTAAGCAAGAAAACTAAAATATTGGTTTTTAGTTCCAGAAAAATTTAAACATCGTTTCTCCTCAGGAAAAAATGCTAGAATCAAACTTATTAAATAAATTTAATAAACAAATAATGTTACTCAGGGATATTCTTACAATTTAATTTTATCGTGATATTTAAGCGAGAAAACTAAAATATGCGTTTCTAGTTCCAAAATAATAAAAACATCGTTACTCGTCAGGAAAAAATGCTAGAATCAAACTTATTAAATAAATTTAATACACAAATAAAGTTACTCAGGGATATTCTTACAATTTAATTTTATCGTGATATTTAAGCAGAAAACTAAAATATCGTTTATAGTTCCAGAAAAATTTAAACATATATTATTTATAAAAATTTAAATATCGTTTCTCCTCAGGAAAAAATGCTAGAATCAAAGTTATTAAATAAATTTAATAAACAAATAAAGTTACTCAGGGATAATCTTACAATTTAATTTTATCATGATATTAACGCGAGAAAACTAAATCATTCGTTTCTAGTTCCAAAATAATAAAAACATCGTTACTCGTCAGGAAAAAATGCTAGAATCAAACTTATTAAGTAAATTTAATACGAAAATAAAGTTACTCAGGGATATTCTTACAATTTAATTTTATCATGATATTTAAGCGAGAAAACTAAAATATTCGTTTCTAGTTCCAAAATAATAAAAACATCGTTACTCGTCAGGAAAAAATTCTAGAATCGAACTTATTAAAAAAATCTAATAAACAAATATAGTTACTCAGGGATATTCTTACATTTTAATTTTATCATGATATTTAAGCAAGAAAACTGAAATATTCGTTTTTAGATCCAATAATATTTAAACATCGTTTCTCCTCAGTAAAGAATGCTAGAATCAAACTTATTAAATAAATTTAATAAACAAATAAAGTTACTCAGGGATATTCTTAAAATTCAATTTTATCGTGATATTTAAAAGAGAAAACTAAAATATCCGTTTCTAGTTCCAAAATACCAAAAACTTGGTTACTCGTCAGGAAAAAATGCTAGAATCAAACTTATTAAATAAATTTAATACACAAATAAAGTTACTCAGCGATATTCTTACAATTTAATTTTATCGTGATATTTAAGCAAGAAAACTAAAATATTCGTTTCTAGTTCCAATAATATTTAAACATCGTTTCTACTCAGGAAAAAATGCTAGAATCAATCTTATTAAATAAATTTAATAAACAAATAATGTTACTCAGGGATATTCTTACAATTTAATTTTATCGTGGTATTTAAGCAAGACAACTAAAATATCGTTTTTAGTTCCAGAAAAATTTAAATATCGTTTCTCCTCAGGAAAAATACTAGAATCAAACTTATTCAATAAATTTAATAAACAAATAAAGTTACTCAGGGATATTCTTACAATTTAATATTATCATGATATTTAAGCGAGAAAACTAAAACATTCGTTTCTAGTTCCAAAATAATAAAAACATCGTTACTCGTCAGAAAAAAATGCTAGAATCAAACATATTAAATAAATTTAATACGAAAATAAAGTTACTAAGGGATACTCTTACAATTTATTTTTATCATGATATTTAAGCGAGAAAACTAAAATATTCGTTTCTAGTTCCAAAATAATAAAAACTTCGTTACTCGTCAGGAAAAAATGCTAGAATCAATCTTATTAAATAAATTTAATAAACAAATAAAATTACTCAGGGATATTCTTACAATTTAATTTTATCGTGGTATTTAAGCAAGAAAACTAAAATATTCGTTTTTAGTTCTAGAAAAATTTAACATCGTTTCTCCTCAGGAAAAAATGCTAGAATCAAACTTATTAAATAAATTTAATAAACAAATAATGTTACTCAGGGATATTGTTACAATTTAATTTTATCGTGCTATTTAAGCGAGAAAACTAAAATATTCGTTTCTAGTTCCAAAATAATAAAAACTTCGTTACTCGTAAGGAAAAAAAATAGAATCAAACTTATTAAATAAATTTAATAAACAAATAAAATTACTCAGGGATATTCTTACAATTTAATTTTTCGTGATATTTAAGCAAGAAAATTAAACTATCGTTTTTAGTTCCAGAAAAATTTAAATATCGTTTCTCCTCAGGAAAAAATGCTAGAATCAAACTTATTAAATAAATTTAATAAACAAATAAAGTTACTCAGGGATATTTTTACAATTTAATTTTATCATGATATTTAAGCGAGAAAACTAAAATATTCGTTTCTAGTTCCAAAATACTAAAAACTTCGTTACTCGTCAGGAAAAAATGGTAGAATCAAACTTATTAAATAAATTTAATAAACAAATAAAATTACTCAGGGATATTATTACAATTTAATTTTATCGTGATATTTAAGCAAGAAAACTAAAACATTCTTTTCTAGTTCCAAAATAATTAAAACATCGTTACTCGTCAGGAAAAAATGCTAGAATCAAACTTATTAAATAAATTTAATAAACAAATAAAGCTACTCAGGGATATTCTTAAAATTCAATTTTATCGTGATATTTAAACGAGAAAACTAAAACATTCATTTTTAGTTCCAAAATAATAAAAACATCGTTACTCGTCAGGAAAAAATGCTAGAATCAAACTTATTAAATAAATTTAATACGAAAATAAAGTTACTCAGGGATATTCTCACAATTTAATTTTATCATGATATTTAAGCGAGAAAACTAAAATATTCGTTTCTAGTTCCAAAATAATAAAAACATCGTTACTAGTCAGGAAAAAATTCTAGAATCGAACTTATTAAAAAAATCTAATAAACAAATAAAGTTACTCAGGGATATTCTTACATTTTAATTTTATCGTGATTTTAAGTGAGAAAACTAAAATATTCTTTTCTGGTTCCAAAATAATAAAAACATCGTTACTCGCCAGGAAAAAATGCTAGAATCGAACTTATTAAAAAAACCTAATAAACAAATAAAGTTACTCAGGGATATTCTTACATTTTAATTTTATCATGATTTTAAGCAAGAAAACTAAAATATTGGTTTTTAGTTCCAGAAAAATTTAAACATCGTTTCTCCTCAGGAAAAAATGCTAGAATCAAACTTATTAAATAAATTTAATAAACAAATAATGTTACTCAGGGATATTCTTACAATTTAATTTTATCGTGATATTTAAGCGAGAAAACTAAAATATGCGTTTCTAGTTCCAAAATAATAAAAACATCGTTACTCGTCAGGAAAAAATGCTAGAATCAAACTTATTAAATAAATTTAATACACAAATAAAGTTACTCAGGGATATTCTTACAATTTAATTTTATCGTGATATTTAAGCAGAAAACTAAAATATTCGTTTCTAGTTCCAAAATAATAAAAACATCGTTACTCGTCAGGAAAAAATGCTAGAATCAAACTTATTAAATAAATTTAATACACAAATAAAGTTACTCAGGGATATTCTTACAATTCAATTTTATCGTGATATTTAAGCGAGAAATCTAAAATATTCGTTTCTAGTTCCAAAATAATAAAAACATCGTTACTCGTCAGGAAAAAATGCTAGAATCAAACTTATTAAATAAATTTAATAAACAAATAAAGTTACTCAGGGATATTCCTACAATTTAATTTTATCGTGATATTAAAGCAAGAAAACTAAAATATTCGTTTTTAGTTCCAGAAAAATTTAAACATCGTTTCACCTCAGTCTAAAATGCTAGAATCGAACTTATTAAATAAATTTAATACGAAAATAAAGTTACTCAGGGATATTCTTACAATTTAATTTTATCATGATATTTAAGCGAGAAAACTAAAATATTCGTTTCTAGTTCCAATAAAATTTAAACATCGTTTCTACTCAGGAAAAAATGCTAGAATCTATCTTATTAAATAAATTTAATAAACAAATAATGTTACTCAGGGATATTCTTACAATTTAATTTTATCGTGGTATTTAAGCAAGACAACTAAAATATCGTTTTTAGTTCCAGAAAAATTTAAATATCGTTTCTCCTCAGGAAAAATACTAGAATCAAACTTATTCAATAAATTTAATAAACAAATAAAGGTACTCAGGGATATTCTTACAATTTAATTTTATCATGATATTTAAGCGAGAAAACTAAAACATTCGTTTCTAGTTCCAAAATAATAAAAACATCGTTACTCGTCAGAAAAAAATGCTAGCATCAAACTTATTAAATAAATTTAATACGAAAATAAAGTTACTCAGGGATATTTTACAATTTAATTTTATCATGATATTTAAAAGAGAAAACTAAAATATCCGTTTCTAGTTCCAAAATACCAAAAACTTGGTTACTCGTCAGGAAAAAATGCTAGAATCAAACTTATTAAATAAATTTAATACACAAATAAAGTTACTCAGCGATATTCTTACAATTTAATTTTATCGTGATATTTAAGCAAGAAAACTAAAATATTCGTTTCTAGTTCCAATAATATTTAAACATCGTTTCTACTCAGGAAAAAATGCTAGAATCAATCTTATTAAATAAATTTAATAAACAAATAATGTTACTCAGGGATATTCTTACAATTTAATTTTATCGTGGTATTTAAGCAAGACAACTAAAATATCGTTTTTAGTTCCAGAAAAATTTAAATATCGTTTCTCCTCAGGAAAAATACTAGAATCAAACTTATTCAATAAATTTAATAAACAAATAAAGTTACTCAGGGATATTCTTACAATTTAATATTATCATGATATTTAAGCGAGAAAACTAAAACATTCGTTTCTAGTTCCAAAATAATAAAAACATCGTTACTCGTCAGGAAAAAATGCTAGAATCAAACTTATTAAGTAAATTTAATACGAAAATAAAGTTACTCAGGGATATTCTTACAATTTAATTTTATCATGATATTTAAGCGAGAAAACTAAAATATTCGTTTCTAGTTCCAAAATAATAAAAACATCGTTACTCGTCAGGAAAAAATTCTAGAATCGAACTTATTAAAAAAATCTAATAAACAAATATAGTTACTCAGGGATATTCTTACATTTTAATTTTATCATGATATTTAAGCAAGAAAACTGAAATATTCGTTTTTAGATCCAATAATATTTAAACATCGTTTCTCCTCAGTAAAAAATGCTAGAATCAAACTTATTAAATAAATTTAATAAACAAATAAAGTTACTCAGGGATATTCTTAAAATTCAATTTTATCGTGATATTTATGCGAGAAAACTAAAATATTCGTTTCTAGTTCCAAAATAATAAAAACATCGTTACTCGTCAGGAAAAAATGCTAGAATCAAACTTATTAAATAAATTTAATACACAAATAAAGTTACTCAGGGATATTCTTACAATTCAATTTTATCGTGATATTTAAGCGAGAAATCTAAAATATTCGTTTCTAGTTCCAAAATAATAAAAACATCGTTACTCGTCAGGAAAAAATGCTAGAATCAAACTTATTAAATAAATTTAATACACAAATAAAGTTACTCAGGGATATTCTTACAATTTAATTTTATCGTGATATTTAAGCAGAAAACTAAAATATTCGTTTCTAGTTCCAAAATAATAAAAACATCGTTACTCGTCAGGAAAAAATGCTAGAATCAAACTTATTAAATAAATTTAATACACAAATAAAGTTACTCAGGGATATTCTTACAATTCAATTTTATCGTGATATTTAAGCGAGAAATCTAAAATATTCGTTTCTAGTTCCAAAATAATAAAAACATCGTTACTCGTCAGGAAAAAATGCTAGAATCAAACTTATTAAATAAATTTAATAAACAAATAAAGTTACTCAGGGATATTCCTACAATTTAATTTTATCGTGATATTAAAGCAAGAAAACTAAAATATTCGTTTTTAGTTCCAGAAAAATTTAAACATCGTTTCACCTCAGGCTAAAATGCTAGAATCGAACTTATTAAATAAATTTAATACGAAAATAAAGTTACTCAGGGATATTCTTACAATTTAATTTTATCATGATATTTAAGCGAGAAAACTAAAATATTCGTTTCTAGTTCCAATAATATTTAAACATCGTTTCTACTCAGGAAAAAATGCTAGAATCTATCTTATTAAATAAATTTAATAAACAAATAATGTTACTCAGGGATATTCTTACAATTTAATTTTATCGTGGTATTTAAGCAAGACAACTAAAATATCGTTTTTAGTTCCAGAAAAATTTAAATATCGTTTCTCCTCAGGAAAAATACTAGAATCAAACTTATTCAATAAATTTAATAAACAAATAAAGGTACTCAGGGATATTCTTACAATTTAATTTTATCATGATATTTAAGCGAGAAAACTAAAACATTCGTTTCTAGTTCCAAAATAATAAAAACATCGTTACTCGTCAGAAAAAAATGCTAGCATCAAACTTATTAAATAAATTTAATACGAAAATAAAGTTACTCAGGGATATTTTACAATTTAATTTTATCATGATATTTAAAAGAGAAAACTAAAATATCCGTTTCTAGTTCCAAAATACCAAAAACTTGGTTACTCGTCAGGAAAAAATGCTAGAATCAAACTTATTAAATAAATTTAATACACAAATAAAGTTACTCAGCGATATTCTTACAATTTAATTTTATCGTGATATTTAAGCAAGAAAACTAAAATATTCGTTTCTAGTTCCAATAATATTTAAACATCGTTTCTACTCAGGAAAAAATGCTAGAATCAATCTTATTAAATAAATTTAATAAACAAATAATGTTACTCAGGGATATTCTTACAATTTAATTTTATCGTGGTATTTAAGCAAGACAACTAAAATATCGTTTTTAGTTCCAGAAAAATTTAAATATCGTTTCTCCTCAGGAAAAATACTAGAATCAAACTTATTCAATAAATTTAATAAACAAATAAAGTTACTCAGGGATATTCTTACAATTTAATATTATCATGATATTTAAGCGAGAAAACTAAAACATTCGTTTCTAGTTCCAAAATAATAAAAACATCGTTACTCGTCAGGAAAAAATGCTAGAATCAAACTTATTAAGTAAATTTAATACGAAAATAAAGTTACTCAGGGATATTCTTACAATTTAATTTTATCATGATATTTAAGCGAGAAAACTAAAATATTCGTTTCTAGTTCCAAAATAATAAAAACATCGTTACTCGTCAGGAAAAAATTCTAGAATCGAACTTATTAAAAAAATCTAATAAACAAATATAGTTACTCAGGGATATTCTTACATTTTAATTTTATCATGATATTTAAGCAAGAAAACTGAAATATTCGTTTTTAGATCCAATAATATTTAAACATCGTTTCTCCTCAGTAAAGAATGCTAGAATCAAACTTATTAAATAAATTTAATAAACAAATAAAGTTACTCAGGGATATTCTTAAAATTCAATTTTATCGTGATATTTATGCGAGAAAACTAAAATATTCGTTTCTAGTTCCAAAATAATAAAAACATCGTTACTCGTCAGGAAAAAATGCTAGAATCAAACTTATTAAATAAATTTAATACACAAATAAAGTTACTCAGGGATATTCTTACAATTCAATTTTATCGTGATATTTAAGCGAGAAATCTAAAATATTCGTTTCTAGTTCCAAAATAATAAAAACATCGTTACTCGTCAGGAAAAAATGCTAGAATCAAACTTATTAAATAAATTTAATAAACAAATAAAGTTACTCAGGGATATTCCTACAATTTAATTTTATCGTGATATTAAAGCAAGAAAACTAAAATATTCGTTTTTAGTTCCAGAAAAATTTAAACATCGTTTCACCTCAGGCTAAAATGCTAGAATCGAACTTATTAAATAAATTTAATACGAAAATAAAGTTACTCAGGGATATTCTTACAATTTAATTTTATCATGATATTTAAGCGAGAAAACTAAAATATTCGTTTCTAGTTCCAATAATATTTAAACATCGTTTCTACTCAGGAAAAAATGCTAGAATCTATCTTATTAAATAAATTTAATAAACAAATAATGTTACTCAGGGATATTCTTACAATTTAATTTTATCGTGGTATTTAAGCAAGACAACTAAAATATCGTTTTTAGTTCCAGAAAAATTTAAATATCGTTTCTCCTCAGGAAAAATACTAGAATCAAACTTATTCAATAAATTTAATAAACAAATAAAAGTACTCAGGGATATTCTTACAATTTAATTTTATCATGATATTTAAGCGAGAAAACTAAAACATTCGTCTCTAGTTCCAAAATAATAAAAACATCGTTACTCGTCAGAAAAAAATGCTAGCATCAAACTTATTAAATAAATTTAATACGAAAATAAAGTTACTCAGGGATATTTTACAATTTAATTTTATCATGATATTTAAAAGAGAAAACTAAAATATCCGTTTCTAGTTCCAAAATACCAAAAACTTGGTTACTCGTCAGGAAAAAATGCTAGAATCAAACTTATTAAATAAATTTAATACACAAATAAAGTTACTCAGGGATATTCTTACAATTTAATTTTATCATGATATTTAAGCGAGAAAACTAAAATATTCGTTTCTAATTCCAATAATATTTAAACATCGTTTCTACTCAGGAAAAAATGCTAGAATCTATCTTATTAAATAAATTTAATAAACAAATAATGTTACTCAGGGATATTCTTACAATTTAATTTTATCGTGGTATTTAAGCAAGACAACTAAAATATCGTTTTTAGTTCCAGAAAAATTTAAATATCGTTTCTCCTCAGGAAAAATACTAGAATCAAACTTATTCAATAAATTTAATAAATAAATAAAGTTACTCAGGGATATTCTTACAATTTAATTTTATCATGATATTTAAGCGAGAAAACTAAAACATTCGTTTCTAGTTCCAAAATAATAAAAACATCGTTACTCGTCAGAAAAAAATGCTAGAATCAAACTTATTAAATAAATTTAATACGAAAATAAAGTTACTAAGGGATACTCCTACAATTTATTTTTATCATGATATTTAAGCGAGAAAACTAAAATATTCGTTTCTAGTTCCAAAATAATAAAAACTTCGTTACTCGTCAGGAAAAAATGCTAGAATCAAACTTATTAATTAAATTTAATACGAAAATAAAGTTACTCAGAGATATTCTTACAATTTAATTTTATCATGATATTTAAGCGAGAAAACTTAAATATTCGTTTCTAATTCCAAAATAATAAAAACATCGTTTCTACTCAGGAAAAAATGCTAGAATGAAACTTATTAAACAAATTTAATAAACAAATAAAGTTACTCAGGGAAATTCTTATAATTTAATTTTATCGTGATATTTAATCGAGAAAACTAAAATATTCGCTTCTAGTTCCAAAATAATAAAAACATCGTTACTCGTCAGGAAAAAATGCTAGAATCAAACTTATTAAATAAATTTAATACACAGATAAAGTTACTCAGGGATATTCTTACAATTTAATTTTATCGTGATATTTAAGCAAGAAAACTAAAATATTCGTTTTTAGTTCCAAAAAAATTTAAACATCGTTTCTCGTCAGGAAAAAATGCTAAAATCAAACTTATTAAATAAATTTAATAAACAAATAATGTTACTCAGGGATATTCTTACAATTTAATTTTATCGTGATATTTAAGCAAGAAAACTAAAACATTCGTTTCTAGGTCCAAAATAATAAAAACATCGTTACTCGTCAGGAAAAAATTCTAGAATCGAACTTATTAAATAAATTTAATAAACAAATAAAGTTTCTCAGGGATATTCTTACAATTTAATTTTATCGTGGTATTTAAGCAAGAAAACTAAAATATTCGTTTTTAGTTCTAGAAAAATTTAACATCGTTTCTCCTCAGGAAAAAATGCTAGAATCAAACTTATTAAATAAATTTAATAAACAAATAATGTTACTCAGGGATATTGTTACAATTTAATTTTATCGTGCTATTTAAGCGAGAAAACTAAAATATTCGTTTCTAGTTCCAAAATAATAAAAACTTCGTTACTCGTAAGGAAAAAAAATAGAATCAAACTTATTAAATAAATTTAATAAACAAATAAAATTACTCAGGGATATTCTTACAATTTAATTTTTCGTGATATTTAAGCAAGAAAATTAAACTATCGTTTTTAGTTCCAGAAAAATTTAAATATCGTTTCTCCTCAGGAAAAAATGCTAGAATCAAACTTATTAAATAAATTTAATAAACAAATAAAGTTACTCAGGGATATTTTTACAATTTAATTTTATCATGATATTTAAGCGAGAAAACTAAAATATTCGTTTCTAGTTCCAAAATACTAAAAACTTCGTTACTCGTCAGGAAAAAATGGTAGAATCAAACTTATTAAATAAATTTAATAAACAAATAAAATTACTCAGGGATATTATTACAATTTAATTTTATCGTGATATTTAAGCAAGAAAACTAAAACATTCTTTTCTAGTTCCAAAATAATTAAAACATCGTTACTCGTCAGGAAAAAATGCTAGAATCAAACTTATTAAATAAATTTAATAAACAAATAAAGCTACTCAGGGATATTCTTAAAATTCAATTTTATCGTGATATTTAAACGAGAAAACTAAAATATTCATTTTTAGTTCCAAAATAATAAAAACATCGTTACTCGTCAGGAAAAAATGCTAGAATCAAACTTATTAAATAAATTTAATACGAAAATAAAGTTACTCAGGGATATTCTCACAATTTAATTTTATCATGATATTTAAGCGAGAAAACTAAAATATTCGTTTCTAGTTCCAAAATAATAAAAACATCGTTACTAGTCAGGAAAAAATTCTAGAATCGAACTTATTAAAAAAATCTAATAAACAAATAAAGTTACTCAGGGATATTCTTACATTTTAATTTTATCGTGATTTTAAGTGAGAAAACTAAAATATTCTTTTCTGGTTCCAAAATAATAAAAACATCGTTACTCGCCAAGAAAAAATGCTAGAATCGAACTTATTAAAAAAACCTAATAAACAAATAAAGTTACTCAGGGATATTCTTACATTTTAATTTTATCATGATTTTAAGCAAGAAAACTAAAATATTGGTTTTTAGTTCCAGAAAAATTTAAACATCGTTTCTCCTCAGGAAAAAATGCTAGAATCAAACTTATTAAATAAATTTAATAAACAAATAATGTTACTCAGGGATATTCTTACAATTTAATTTTATCGTGATATTTAAGCGAGAAAACTAAAATATGCGTTTCTAGTTCCAAAATAATAAAAACATCGTTACTCGTCAGGAAAAAATGCTAGAATCAAACTTATTAAATAAATTTAATACACAAATAAAGTTACTCAGGGATATTCTTACAATTTAATTTTATCGTGATATTTAAGCAGAAAACTAAAATATCGTTTATAGTTCCAGAAAAATTTAAACATATATTATTTATAAAAATTTAAATATCGTTTCTCCTCAGGAAAAAATGCTAGAATCAAAGTTATTAAATAAATTTAATAAACAAATAAAGTTACTCAGGGATAATCTTACAATTTAATTTTATCATGATATTATCGCGAGAAAACTAAATCATTCGTTTCTAGTTCCAAAATAATAAAAACATCGTTACTCGTCAGGAAAAAATGCTAGAATCAAACTTATTAAGTAAATTTAATACGAAAATAAAGTTACTCAGGGATATTCTTACAATTTAATTTTATCATGATATTTAAGCGAGAAAACTAAAATATTCGTTTCTAGTTCCAAAATAATAAAAACATCGTTACTCGTCAGGAAAAAATTCTAGAATCGAACTTATTAAAAAAATCTAATAAACAAATATAGTTACTCAGGGATATTCTTACATTTTAATTTTATCATGATATTTAAGCAAGAAAACTGAAATATTCGTTTTTAGATCCAATAATATTTAAACATCGTTTCTCCTCAGTAAAGAATGCTAGAATCAAACTTATTAAATAAATTTAATAAACAAATAAAGTTACTCAGGGATATTCTTAAAATTCAATTTTATCGTGATATTTATGCGAGAAAACTAAAATATTCGTTTCTAGTTCCAAAATAATAAAAACATCGTTACTCGTCAGGAAAAAATGCTAGAATCAAACTTATTAAATAAATTTAATACACAAATAAAGTTACTCAGGGATATTCTTACAATTCAATTTTATCGTGATATTTAAGCGAGAAATCTAAAATATTCGTTTCTAGTTCCAAAATAATAAAAACATCGTTACTCGTCAGGAAAAAATGCTAGAATCAAACTTATTAAATAAATTTAATAAACAAATAAAGTTACTCAGGGATATTCTTACAATTTAATTTTATCGTGATATTAAAGCAAGAAAACTAAAATATTCGTTTTTAGTTCCAGAAAAATTTAAACATCGTTTCACCTCAGGCTAAAATGCTAGAATCGAACTTATTAAATAAATTTAATACGAAAATAAAGTTACTCAGGGATATTCTTACAATTTAATTTTATCATGATATTTAAGCGAGAAAACTAAAATATTCGTTTCTAGTTCCAATAATATTTAAACATCGTTTCTACTCAGGAAAAAATACTAGAATCTATCTTATTCAATAAATTTAATAAACAAATAATGTTACTCAGGGATATTCTTACAATTTAATTTTATCGTGGTATTTAAGCAAGACAACTAAAATATCGTTTTTAGTTCCAGAAAAATTTAAATATCGTTTCTCCTCAGGAAAAATACTAGAATCAAACTTATTCAATAAATTTAATAAACAAATAAAGTTACTCAGGGATATTCTTACAATTTAATTTTATCATGATATTTAAGCGAGAAAACTAAAACATTCGTTTCTAGTTCCAAAATAATAAAAACATCGTTACTCGTCAGAAAAAAATGCTAGCATCAAACTTATTAAATAAATTTAATACGAAAATAAAGTTACTCAGGGATATTTTACAATTTAATTTTATCATGATATTTAAAAGAGAAAACTAAAATATCCGTTTCTAGTTCCAAAATACCAAAAACTTGGTTACTCGTCAGGAAAAAATGCTAGAATCAAACTTATTAAATAAATTTAATACACAAATAAAGTTACTCAGCGATATTCTTACAATTTAATTTTATCGTGATATTTAAGCAAGAAAACTAAAATATTCGTTTCTAGTTCCAATAATATTTAAACATCGTTTCTACTCAGGAAAAAATGCTAGAATCAATCTTATTAAATAAATTTAATAAACAAATAATGTTACTCAGGGATATTCTTACAATTTAATTTTATCGTGGTATTTAAGCAAGACAACTAAAATATCGTTTTTAGTTCCAGAAAAATTTAAATATCGTTTCTCCTCAGGAAAAATACTAGAATCAAACTTATTCAATAAATTTAATAAACAAATAAAGTTACTCAGGGATATTCTTACAATTTAATATTATCATGATATTTAAGCGAGAAAACTAAAACATTCGTTTCTAGTTCCAAAATAATAAAAACATCGTTACTCGTCAGAAAAAAATGCTAGAATCAAACATATTAAATAAATTTAATACGAAAATAAAGTTACTAAGGGATACTCTTACAATTTATTTTTATCATGATATTTAAGCGAGAAAACTAAAATATTCGTTTCTAGTTCCAAAATAATAAAAACTTCGTTACTCGTCAGGAAAAAATGCTAGAATCAATCTTATTAAATAAATTTAATACACAAATAAAATTACTCAGGGATATTCTTACAATTTAATTTTATCGTGGTATTTAAGCAAGAAAACTAAAATATTCGTTTTTAGTTCTAGAAAAATTTAACATCGTTTCTCCTCAGGAAAAAATGCTAGAATCAAACTTATTAAATAAATTTAATAAACAAATAATGTTACTCAGGGATATTGTTACAATTTAATTTTATCGTGCTATTTAAGCGAGAAAACTAAAATATTCGTTTCTAGTTCCAAAATAATAAAAACTTCGTTACTCGTAAGGAAAAAAAATAGAATCAAACTTATTAAATAAATTTAATAAACAAATAAAATTACTCAGGGATATTCTTACAATTTAATTTTTCGTGATATTTAAGCAAGAAAATTAAACTATCGTTTTTAGTTCCAGAAAAATTTAAATATCGTTTCTCCTCAGGAAAAAATACTAGAATCAAACTTATTAAATAAATTTATTAAACAAATAAAGTTACTCAGGGATATTTTTACAATTTAATTTTATCATGATATTTAAGCGAGAAAACTAAAATATTCGTTTCTAGTTCCAAAATACTAAAAACTTCGTTACTCGTCAGGAAAAAATGGTAGAATCAAACTTATTAAATAAATTTAATAAACAAATAAAATTACTCAGGGATATTATTACAATTTAATTTTATCGGGATATTTAAGCAAGAAAACTAAAACATTCTTTTCTAGTTCCAAAATAATTAAAACATCGTTACTCGTCAGGAAAAAATGCTAGAATCAAACTTATTAAATAAATTTAATAAACAAATAAAGCTACTCAGGGATATTCTTAAAATTCAATTTTATCGTGATATTTAAACGAGAAAACTAAAACATTCATTTTTAGTTCCAAAATAATAAAAACATCGTTACTCGTCAGGAAAAAATGCTAGAATCAAACTTATTAAATAAATTTAATACGAAAATAAAGTTACTCAGGGATATTCTCACAATTTAATTTTATCATGATATTTAAGCGAGAAAACTAAAATATTCGTTTCTAGTTCCAAAATAATAAAAACATCGTTACTAGTCAGGAAAAAATTCTAGAATCGAACTTATTAAAAAAATCTAATAAACAAATAAAGTTACTCAGGGATATTCTTACATTTTAATTTTATCGTGATTTTAAGTGAGAAAACTAAAATATTCTTTTCTGGTTCCAAAATAATAAAAACATCGTTACTCGCCAAGAAAAAATGCTAGAATCGAACTTATTAAAAAAACCTAATAAACAAATAAAGTTACTCAGGGATATTCTTACATTTTAATTTTATCATGATTTTAAGCAAGAAAACTTATTTGTTTATTAAATTTATTTAATAAGTTTGATTCTATTTTTTTTCCTTACGAGTAACGAAGTTTTTATTATTTTGGAACTAGAAACGAATATTTTAGTTTTCTCGCTTAAATAGCACGATAAAATTAAATTGTAACAATATCCCTGAGTAACATTATTTGTTTATTAAATTTATTTAATAAGTTTGATTCTAGCATTTTTTCCTGAGGAGAAACGATGTTAAATTTTTCTAGAACTAAAAACGAATATTTTAGTTTTCTTGCTTAAATACCACGATAAAATTAAATTGTAAGAATATCCCTGAGTAACATTATTTGTTTATTAAATTTATTTAATAAGATTGATTCTAGCATTTTTTCCTGACGAGTAACGAAGTTTTTATTATTTTGGAACTAGAAACGAATATTTTAGTTTTCTCGCTTAAATATCATGATAAAAATAAATTGTAAGAGTATCCCTTAGTAACTTTATTTTCGTATTAAATTTATTTAATATGTTTGATTCTAGCATTTTTTTCTGACGAGTAACGATGTTTTTATTATTTTGGAACTAGAAACGAATGTTTTAGTTTTCTCGCTTAAATATCATGATAATATTAAATTGTAAGAATATCCCTGAGTAACTTTATTTGTTTATTAAATTTATTGAATAAGTTTGATTCTAGTATTTTTCCTGAGGAGAAACGATATTTAAATTTTTCTGGAACTAAAAACGATATTTTAGTTGTCTTGCTTAAATACCACGATAAAATTAAATTGTAAGAATATCCCTGAGTAACTTTATTTGTTTATTAAATTTATTTAATAAGATTGATTCTAGCATTTTTTCCTGAGTAGAAACGATGTTTAAATATTATTGGAACTAGAAACGAATATTTTAGTTTTCTTGCTTAAATATCACGATAAAATTAAATTGTAAGAATATCGCTGAGTAACTTTATTTGTGTATTAAATTTATTTAATAAGTTTGATTCTAGCATTTTTTCCTGACGAGTAACCAAGTTTTTGGTATTTTGGAACTAGAAACGGATATTTTAGTTTTCTCTTTTAAATATCATGATAAAATTAAATTGTAAAATATCCCTGAGTAACTTTATTTTCGTATTAAATTTATTTAATAAGTTTGATGCTAGCATTTTTTTCTGACGAGTAACGATGTTTTTATTATTTTGGAACTAGAAACGAATGTTTTAGTTTTCTCGCTTAAATATCATGATAAAATTAAATTGTAAGAATATCCCTGAGTAACTTTATTTGTTTATTAAATTTATTGAATAAGTTTGATTCTAGTATTTTTCCTGAGGAGAAACGATATTTAAATTTTTCTGGAACTAAAAACGATATTTTAGTTGTCTTGCTTAAATACCACGATAAAATTAAATTGTAAGAATATCCCTGAGTAACATTATTTGTTTATTAAATAAATTTAATAAGATAGATTCTAGCATTTTTTCCTGAGTAGAAACGATGTTTAAATATTATTGGAACTAGAAACGAATATTTTAGTTTTCTCGCTTAAATATCATGATAAAATTAAATTGTAAGAATATCGCTGAGTAACTTTATTTGTGTATTAAATTTATTTAATAAGTTTGATTCTAGCATTTTTTCCTGACGAGTAACCAAGTTTTTGGTATTTTGGAACTAGAAACGGATATTTTAGTTTTCTCTTTTAAATATCATGATAAAATTAAATTGTAAAATATCCCTGAGTAACTTTATTTTCGTATTAAATTTATTTAATAAGTTTGATGCTAGCATTTTTTTCTGACGAGTAACGATGTTTTTATTATTTTGGAACTAGAAACGAATGTTTTAGTTTTCTCGCTTAAATATCACGATAAAATTAAATTGTAAGAATATCCCAGAGTAACTTTATTTGTTTATTAAATTTATTTAATAAGTTTGATTCTAGCATTTTTTCCTCACGAGTAACGATGTTTTAATTTTTCTGGACCTAGAAACGAATATTTTAGTTTTCTTGTTTAAATATCACGATAAAATTAAATTGTAAGAATATCCCTGAGAAACTTTATTTGTTTATTAAATTTATTTAATAAGTTCGATTCTAGAATTTTTTTCTGACGAGTAACGATGTTTTCATTATTTTGGACCTAGAAATGAATATTTTAGATTTCTCGCTTAAATATCACGATAAAATTGAATTGTAAGAATATCCCTGAGTAACTTTATTTGTGTATTAAATTTATTTAATAAGTTTGATTCTAGCATTTTTTCCTGACGAGTAACGATGTTTTTATTATTTTGGAAC
This sequence comes from Pterostichus madidus, assembly GCA_911728475.2. Classification (NCBI taxonomy): domain Eukaryota; kingdom Metazoa; phylum Arthropoda; class Insecta; order Coleoptera; family Carabidae; genus Pterostichus; species Pterostichus madidus. The sequence continues at coordinate 21,860,626 of OU452304.1, read as the reverse complement.
TAGAAACGAATATTTTAGTTTTCTCGCATAAATATCACGATAAAATTGAATTTTAAGAATATCCCTGAGTAACTTTATTTGTTTATTAAATTTATTTAATAAGTTTGATTCTAGCATTCTTTACTGAGGAGAAACGATGTTTAAATATTATTGGATCTAAAAACGAATATTTCAGTTTTCTTGCTTAAATATCATGATAAAATTAAAATGTAAGAATATCCCTGAGTAACTATATTTGTTTATTAGATTTTTTTAATAAGTTCGATTCTAGAATTTTTTCCTGACGAGTAACGATGTTTTTATTATTTTGGAACTAGAAACGAATATTTTAGTTTTCTCGCTTAAATATCATGATAAAATTAAATTGTAAGAATATCCCTGAGTAACTTTATTTTCGTATTAAATTTACTTAATAAGTTTGATTCTAGCATTTTTTCCTGACGAGTAACGATGTTTTTATTATTTTGGAACTAGAAACGAATGATTTAGTTTTCTCGCGATAATATCATGATAAAATTAAATTGTAAGATTATCCCTGAGTAACTTTATTTGTTTATTAAATTTATTTAATAACTTTGATTCTAGCATTTTTTCCTGAGGAGAAACGATATTTAAATTTTTATAAATAATATATGTTTAAATTTTTCTGGAACTATAAACGATATTTTAGTTTTCTGCTTAAATATCACGATAAAATTAAATTGTAAGAATATCCCTGAGTAACTTTATTTGTGTATTAAATTTATTTAATAAGTTTGATTCTAGCATTTTTTCCTGACGAGTAACGATGTTTTTATTATTTTGGAACTAGAAACGCATATTTTAGTTTTCTCGCTTAAATATCACGATAAAATTAAATTGTAAGAATATCCCTGAGTAACATTATTTGTTTATTAAATTTATTTAATAAGTTTGATTCTAGCATTTTTTCCTGAGGAGAAACGATGTTTAAATTTTTCTGGAACTAAAAACCAATATTTTAGTTTTCTTGCTTAAAATCATGATAAAATTAAAATGTAAGAATATCCCTGAGTAACTTTATTTGTTTATTAGGTTTTTTTAATAAGTTCGATTCTAGCATTTTTTCTTGGCGAGTAACGATGTTTTTATTATTTTGGAACCAGAAAAGAATATTTTAGTTTTCTCACTTAAAATCACGATAAAATTAAAATGTAAGAATATCCCTGAGTAACTTTATTTGTTTATTAGATTTTTTTAATAAGTTCGATTCTAGAATTTTTTCCTGACGAGTAACGATGTTTCTATTATTTTGGACCTAGAAACGAATGTTTTAGTTTTCTCGCTTAAATAGCACGATAAAATTAAATTGTAACAATATCCCTGAGTAACATTATTTGTTTATTAAATTAATTTAATAAGTTTGATTCTAGCATTTTTTCCTGAGGAGAAACGATGTTAAATTTTTCTAGAACTAAAAACGAATATTTTAGTTTTCTTGCTTAAATACCACGATAAAATTAAATTGTAAGAATATCCCTGAGTAACATTATTTGTTTATTAAATTTATTTAATAAGATTGATTCTAGCATTTTTTCCTGACGAGTAACGAAGTTTTTATTATTTTGGAACTAGAAACGAATATTTTAGTTTTCTCGCTTAAATATCATGATAAAAATAAATTGTAAGAGTATCCCTTAGTAACTTTATTTTCGTATTAAATTTATTTAATATGTTTGATTCTAGCATTTTTTTCTGACGAGTAACGATGTTTTTATTATTTTGGAACTAGAAACGAATGTTTTAGTTTTCTCGCTTAAATATCATGATAATATTAAATTGTAAGAATATCCCTGAGTAACTTTATTTGTTTATTAAATTTATTGAATAAGTTTGATTCTAGTATTTTTCCTGAGGAGAAACGATATTTAAATTTTTCTGGAACTAAAAACGATATTTTAGTTGTCTTGCTTAAATACCACGATAAAATTAAATTGTAAGAATATCCCTGAGTAACATTATTTGTTTATTAAATTTATTTAATAAGATTGATTCTAGCATTTTTTCCTGAGTAGAAACGATGTTTAAATATTATTGGAACTAGAAACGAATATTTTAGTTTTCTTGCTTAAATATCACGATAAAATTAAATTGTAAGAATATCGCTGAGTAACTTTATTTGTGTATTAAATTTATTTAATAAGTTTGATTCTAGCATTTTTTCCTGACGAGTAACCAAGTTTTTGGTATTTTGGAACTAGAAACGGATATTTTAGTTTTCTCTTTTAAATATCATGATAAAATTAAATTGTAAAATATCCCTGAGTAACTTTATTTTCGTATTAAATTTATTTAATAAGTTTGATGGTAGCATTTTTTTCTGACGAGTAACGATGTTTTTATTATTTTGGAACTAGAAACGAATGTTTTAGTTTTCTCGCTTAAATATCACGATAAAATTAAATTGTAAGAATATCCCAGAGTAACTTTATTTGTTTATTAAATTTATTTAATAAGTTTGATTCTAGCATTTTTTCCTCACGAGTAACGATGTTTTAATTTTTCTGGACCTAGAAACGAATATTTTAGTTTTCTTGTTTAAATATCACGATAAAATTAAATTGTAAGAATATCCCTGAGAAACTTTATTTGTTTATTAAATTTATTTAATAAGTTCGATTCTAGAATTTTTTTCTGACGAGTAACGATGTTTTCATTATTTTGGACCTAGAAATGAATGTTTTAGTTTTCTCGCTTAAATATCATGATAAAATTAAATTGTAAGAATATCCCTGAGAAACTTTATTTATTTATTAAATTTATTTAATAAGTTCGATTCTAGAATTTTTTCCTGACGAGTAACGATGTTTTTATTATTTTGGACCTAGAAACGAATGTTTTAGTTTTCTTGCTTAAATATCACGATAAAATTAAATTGTAAGAATATCCCTGAGTAACATTATTTGTTTATTAAATTTATTTAATAAGTTTGATTTTAGCATTTTTTCCTGACGAGAAACGATGTTTAAATTTTTTTGGAACTAAAAACGAATATTTTAGTTTTCTTGCTTAAATATCACGATAAAATTAAATTGTAAGAATATCCCTGAGTAACTTTATCTGTGTATTAAATTTATTTAATAAGTTTGATTCTAGCATTTTTTCCTGACGAGTAACGATGTTTTTATTATTTTGGAACTAGAAGCGAATATTTTAGTTTTCTCGATTAAATATCACGATAAAATTAAATTGTAAGAATTTCCCTGAGTAACTTTATTTGTTTATTAAATTTGTTTAATAAGTTTCATTCTAGCATTTTTTCCTGAGTAGAAACGATGTTTTTATTATTTTGGAATTAGAAACGAATATTTAAGTTTTCTCGCTTAAATATCATGATAAAATTAAATTGTAAGAATATCTCTGAGTAACTTTATTTTCGTATTAAATTTAATTAATAAGTTTGATTCTAGCATTTTTTCCTGACGAGTAACGAAGTTTTTATTATTTTGGAACTAGAAACGAATATTTTAGTTTTCTCGCTTAAATATCATGATAAAAATAAATTGTAAGAGTATCCCTTAGTAACTTTATTTTCGTATTAAATTTATTTAATGTTTGATTCTAGCATTTTTTTCTGACGAGTAACGATGTTTTTATTATTTTGGAACTAGAAACGAATGTTTTAGTTTTCTCGCTTAAATATCATGATAAAATTAAATTGTAAGAATATCCCTGAGTAACTTTATTTATTTATTAAATTTATTGAATAAGTTTGATTCTAGTATTTTTCCTGAGGAGAAACGATATTTAAATTTTTCTGGAACTAAAAACGATATTTTAGTTGTCTTGCTTAAATACCACGATAAAATTAAATTGTAAGAATATCCCTGAGTAACATTATTTGTTTATTAAATTTATTTAATAAGATAGATTCTAGCATTTTTTCCTGAGTAGAAACGATGTTTAAATATTATTGGAATTAGAAACGAATATTTTAGTTTTCTCGCTTAAATATCATGATAAAATTAAATTGTAAGAATATCCCTGAGTAACTTTATTTTCGTATTAAATTTATTTAATAAGTTTGATTCTAGCATTTTTTCCTGACGAGTAACCAAGTTTTTGGTATTTTGGAACTAGAAACGGATATTTTAGTTTTCTCTTTTAAATATCATGATAAAATTAAATTGTAAAATATCCCTGAGTAACTTTATTTTCGTATTAAATTTATTTAATAAGTTTGATGCTAGCATTTTTTTCTGACGAGTAACGATGTTTTTATTATTTTGGAACTAGAAACGAATGTTTTAGTTTTCTCGCTTAAATATCACGATAAAATTAAATTGTAAGAATATCCCAGAGTAACTTTATTTGTTTATTAAATTTATTTAATAAGTTTGATTCTAGCATTTTTTCCTCACGAGTAACGATGTTTTAATTTTTCTGGACCTAGAAACGAATATTTTAGTTTTCTTGTTTAAATATCACGATAAAATTAAATTGTAAGAATATCCCTGAGAAACTTTATTTGTTTATTAAATTTATTTAATAAGTTCGATTCTAGAATTTTTTTCTGACGAGTAACGATGTTTTCATTATTTTGGACCTAGAAATGAATATTTTAGATTTCTCGCTTAAATATCACGATAAAATTGAATTGTAAGAATATCCCTGAGTAACTTTATTTGTGTATTAAATTTATTTAATAAGTTTGATTCTAGCATTTTTTCCTGACGAGTAACGATGTTTTTATTATTTTGGAACTAGAAACGAATATTTTAGTTTTCTCGCATAAATATCACGATAAAATTGAATTTTAAGAATATCCCTGAGTAACTTTATTTGTTTATTAAATTTATTTAATAAGTTTGATTCTAGCATTCTTTACTGAGGAGAAACGATGTTTAAATATTATTGGATCTAAAAACGAATATTTCAGTTTTCTTGCTTAAATATCATGATAAAATTAAAATGTAAGAATATCCCTGAGTAACTTTATTTGTTTATTAGATTTTTTAATAAGTTCGATTCTAGAATTTTTTCCTGACGAGTAACGATGTTTTTATTATTTTGGAACTAGAAACGAATATTTTAGTTTTCTCGCTTAAATATCATGATAAAATTAAATTGTAAGAATATCCCTGAGTAACTTTATTTTCGTATTAAATTTACTTAATAAGTTTGATTCTAGCATTTTTTCCTGACGAGTAACGATGTTTTTATTATTTTGGAACTAGAAACGAATGATTTAGTTTTCTCGCGATAATATCATGATAAAATTAAATTGTAAGATTATCCCTGAGTAACTTTATTTGTTTATTAAATTTATTTAATAACTTTGATTCTAGCATTTTTTCCTGAGGAGAAACGATATTTAAATTTTTATAAATAATATATGTTTAAATTTTTCTGGAACTATAAACGATATTTTAGTTTTCTGCTTAAATATCACGATAAAATTAAATTGTAAGAATATCCCTGAGTAACTTTATTTGTTTATTAAATTTATTTAATAAGTTTGATTCTAGCATTTTTTCCTGACGAGTAACGATGTTTTTATTATTTTGGAACTAGAAACGCATATTTTAGTTTTCTCGCTTAAATATCACGATAAAATTAAATTGTAAGAATATCCCTGAGTAACATTATTTGTTTATTAAATTTATTTAATAAGTTTGATTCTAGCATTTTTTCCTGAGGAGAAACGATGTTTAAATTTTTCTGGAACTAAAAACCAATATTTTAGTTTTCTTGCTTAAAATCATGATAAAATTAAAATGTAAGAATATCCCTGAGTAACTTTATTTGTTTATTAGGTTTTTTTAATAAGTTCGATTCTAGCATTTTTTCTTGGCGAGTAACGATGTTTTTATTATTTTGGAACCAGAAAAGAATATTTTAGTTTTCTCACTTAAAATCACGATAAAATTAAAATGTAAGAATATCCCTGAGTAACTTTATTTGTTTATTAGATTTTTTTAATAAGTTCGATTCTAGAATTTTTTCCTGACGAGTAACGATGTTTCTATTATTTTGGACCTAGAAACGAATGTTTTAGTTTTCTCGCTTAAATAGCACGATAAAATTAAATTGTAACAATATCCCTGAGTAACATTATTTGTTTATTAAATTAATTTAATAAGTTTGATTCTAGCATTTTTTCCTGAGGAGAAACGATGTTAAATTTTTCTAGAACTAAAAACGAATATTTTAGTTTTCTTGCTTAAATACCACGATAAAATTAAATTGTAAGAATATCCCTGAGTAACATTATTTGTTTATTAAATTTATTTAATAAGATTGATTCTAGCATTTTTTCCTGACGAGTAACGAAGTTTTTATTATTTTGGAACTAGAAACGAATATTTTAGTTTTCTCGCTTAAATATCATGATAAAAATAAATTGTAAGAGTATCCCTTAGTAACTTTATTTTCGTATTAAATTTATTTAATATGTTTGATTCTAGCATTTTTTTCTGACGAGTAACGATGTTTTTATTATTTTGGAACTAGAAACGAATGTTTTAGTTTTCTCGCTTAAATATCATGATAATATTAAATTGTAAGAATATCCCTGAGTAACTTTATTTGTTTATTAAATTTATTGAATAAGTTTGATTCTAGTATTTTTCCTGAGGAGAAACGATATTTAAATTTTTCTGGAACTAAAAACGATATTTTAGTTGTCTTGCTTAAATACCACGATAAAATTAAATTGTAAGAATATCCCTGAGTAACATTATTTGTTTATTAAATTTATTTAATAAGATTGATTCTAGCATTTTTTCCTGAGTAGAAACGATGTTTAAATATTATTGGAACTAGAAACGAATATTTTAGTTTTCTTGCTTAAATATCACGATAAAATTAAATTGTAAGAATATCGCTGAGTAACTTTATTTGTGTATTAAATTTATTTAATAAGTTTGATTCTAGCATTTTTTCCTGACGAGTAACCAAGTTTTTGGTATTTTGGAACTAGAAACGGATATTTTAGTTTTCTCTTTTAAATATCATGATAAAATTAAATTGTAAAATATCCCTGAGTAACTTTATTTTCGTATTAAATTTATTTAATAAGTTTGATGGTAGCATTTTTTTCTGACGAGTAACGATGTTTTTATTATTTTGGAACTAGAAACGAATGTTTTAGTTTTCTCGCTTAAATATCACGATAAAATTAAATTGTAAGAATATCCCAGAGTAACTTTATTTGTTTATTAAATTTATTTAATAAGTTTGATTCTAGCATTTTTTCCTCACGAGTAACGATGTTTTAATTTTTCTGGACCTAGAAACGAATATTTTAGTTTTCTTGTTTAAATATCACGATAAAATTAAATTGTAAGAATATCCCTGAGAAACTTTATTTGTTTATTAAATTTATTTAATAAGTTCGATTCTAGAATTTTTTTCTGACGAGTAACGATGTTTTCATTATTTTGGACCTAGAAATGAATGTTTTAGTTTTCTCGCTTAAATATCATGATAAAATTAAATTGTAAGAATATCCCTGAGAAACTTTATTTATTTATTAAATTTATTTAATAAGTTCGATTCTAGAATTTTTTCCTGACGAGTAACGATGTTTTTATTATTTTGGACCTAGAAACGAATGTTTTAGTTTTCTTGCTTAAATATCACGATAAAATTAAATTGTAAGAATATCCCTGAGTAACATTATTTGTTTATTAAATTTATTTAATAAGTTTGATTTTAGCATTTTTTCCTGACGAGAAACGATGTTTAAATTTTTTTGGAACTAAAAACGAATATTTTAGTTTTCTTGCTTAAATATCACGATAAAATTAAATTGTAAGAATATCCCTGAGTAACTTTATCTGTGTATTAAATTTATTTAATAAGTTTGATTCTAGCATTTTTTCCTGACGAGTAACGATGTTTTTATTATTTTGGAACTAGAAGCGAATATTTTAGTTTTCTCGATTAAATATCACGATAAAATTAAATTGTAAGAATTTCCCTGAGTAACTTTATTTGTTTATTAAATTTGTTTAATAAGTTTCATTCTAGCATTTTTTCCTGAGTAGAAACGATGTTTTTATTATTTTGGAATTAGAAACGAATATTTAAGTTTTCTCGCTTAAATATCATGATAAAATTAAATTGTAAGAATATCTCTGAGTAACTTTATTTTCGTATTAAATTTAATTAATAAGTTTGATTCTAGCATTTTTTCCTGACGAGTAACGAAGTTTTTATTATTTTGGAACTAGAAACGAATATTTTAGTTTTCTCGCTTAAATATCATGATAAAAATAAATTGTAAGAGTATCCCTTAGTAACTTTATTTTCGTATTAAATTTATTTAATGTTTGATTCTAGCATTTTTTTCTGACGAGTAACGATGTTTTTATTATTTTGGAACTAGAAACGAATGTTTTAGTTTTCTCGCTTAAATATCATGATAAAATTAAATTGTAAGAATATCCCTGAGTAACTTTATTTATTTATTAAATTTATTGAATAAGTTTGATTCTAGTATTTTTCCTGAGGAGAAACGATATTTAAATTTTTCTGGAACTAAAAACGATATTTTAGTTGTCTTGCTTAAATACCACGATAAAATTAAATTGTAAGAATATCCCTGAGTAACATTATTTGTTTATTAAATTTATTTAATAAGATAGATTCTAGCATTTTTTCCTGAGTAGAAACGATGTTTAAATATTATTGGAATTAGAAACGAATATTTTAGTTTTCTCGCTTAAATATCATGATAAAATTAAATTGTAAGAATATCCCTGAGTAACTTTATTTTCGTATTAAATTTATTTAATAAGTTCGATTCTAGCATTTTAGCCTGAGGTGAAACGATGTTTAAATTTTTCTGGAACTAAAAACGAATATTTTAGTTTTCTTGCTTTAATATCACGATAAAATTAAATTGTAAGAATATCCCTGAGTAACTTTATTTGTTTATTAAATTTATTTAATAAGTTTGATTCTAGCATTTTTTCCTGACGAGTAACGATGTTTTTATTATTTTGGAACTAGAAACGAATATTTTAGATTTCTCGCTTAAATATCACGATAAAATTGAATTGTAAGAATATCCCTGAGTAACTTTATTTGTGTATTAAATTTATTTAATATGTTTGATTCTAGCATTTTTTCCTGACGAGTAACGATGTTTTTATTATTTTGGAACTAGAAACGAATATTTTAGTTTTCTCGCATAAATATCACGATAAAATTGAATTTTAAGAATATCCCTGAGTAACTTTATTTGTTTATTAATTTCGATTCTAGAATTTTTTCCTGACTAGTAACGATGTTTTTATTATTTTGGAACTAGAAACGAATATTTTAGTTTTCTCGCTTAAATATCATGATAAAATTAAATTGTGAGAATATCCCTGAGTAACTTTATTTTCGTATTAAATTTATTTAATAAGTTTGATTCTAGCATTTTTTCCTGACGAGTAACGATGTTTTTATTATTTTGGAACTAAAAATGAATGTTTTAGTTTTCTCGTTTAAATATCACGATAAAATTGAATTTTAAGAATATCCCTGAGTAGCTTTATTTGTTTATTAAATTTATTTAATAAGTTTGATTCTAGCATTTTTTCCTGACGAGTAACGATGTTTTAATTATTTTGGAACTAGAAAAGAATGTTTTAGTTTTCTTGCTTAAATATCACGATAAAATTAAATTGTAATAATATCCCTGAGTAATTTTATTTGTTTATTAAATTTATTTTATAAGTTTGATTCTACCATTTTTTCCTGACGAGTAACGAAGTTTTTAGTATTTTGGAACTAGAAACGAATATTTTAGTTTTCTCGCTTAAATATCATGATAAAATTAAATTGTAAAAATATCCCTGAGTAACTTTATTTGTTTATTAAATTTATTTAATAAGTTTGATTCTAGCATTTTTTCCTGAGGAGAAACGATATTTAAATTTTTCTGGAACTAAAAACGATAGTTTAATTTTCTTGCTTAAATATCACGAAAAATTAAATTGTAAGAATATCCCTGAGTAATTTTATTTGTTTATTAAATTTATTTAATAAGTTTGATTCTATTTTTTTTCCTTACGAGTAACGAAGTTTTTATTATTTTGGAACTAGAAACGAATATTTTAGTTTTCTCGCTTAAATAGCACGATAAAATTAAATTGTAACAATATCCCTGAGTAACATTATTTGTTTATTAAATAAATTTAATAAGTTTGATTCTAGCATTTTTTCCTGAGGAGAAACGATGTTAAATTTTTCTAGAACTAAAAACGAATATTTTAGTTTTCTTGCTTAAATATCACGATAAAATTAAATTGTAAGAATATCCCTGAGTAACATTATTTGTTTATTAAATTTATTTAATAAGATTGATTCTAGCATTTTTTCCTGAGTAGAAACGATGTTTAAATATTATTGGAACTAGAAACGAATATTTTAGTTTTCTTGCTTAAATATCACGATAAAATTAAATTGTAAGAATATCGCTGAGTAACTTTATTTGTGTATTAAATTTATTTAATAAGTTTGATTCTAGCATTTTTTCCTGACGAGTAACCAAGTTTTTGGTATTTTGGAACTAGAAACGGATATTTTAGTTTTCTCTTTTAAATATCATGATAAAATTAAATTGTAAAATATCCCTGAGTAACTTTATTTTCGTATTAAATTTATTTAATAAGTTTGATGCTAGCATTTTTTTCTGACGAGTAACGATGTTTTTATTATTTTGGAACTAGAAACGAATGTTTTAGTTTTCTCGCTTAAATATCACGATAAAATTAAATTGTAAGAATATCCCAGAGTAACTTTATTTGTTTATTAAATTTATTTAATAAGTTTGATTCTAGCATTTTTTCCTCACGAGTAACGATGTTTTAATTTTTCTGGACCTAGAAACGAATATTTTAGTTTTCTTGTTTAAATATCACGATAAAATTAAATTGTAAGAATATCCCTGAGAAACTTTATTTGTTTATTAAATTTATTTAATAAGTTCGATTCTAGAATTTTTTTCTGACGAGTAACGATGTTTTTATTATTTTGGACCTAGAAATGAATGTTTTAGTTTTCTCGCTTAAATATCATGATAAAATTAAATTGTAAGAATATCCCTGAGAAACTTTATTTGTTTATTAAATTTATTTAATAAGTTCGATTCTAGAATTTTTTCCTGACGAGTAACGATGTTTTTATTATTTTGGACCTAGAAACGAATGTTTTAGTTTTCTTGCTTAAATATCACGATAAAATTAAATTGTTAGAATATCCCTGAGTAACATTATTTGTTTATTAAATTTATTTAATAAGTTTGATTTTAGCATTTTTTCCTGACGAGAAACGATGTTTAAATTTTTTTGGAACTAAAAACGAATATTTTAGTTTTCTTGCTTAAATATCACGATAAAATTAAATTGTAAGAATATCCCTGAGTAACTTTATCTGTGTATTAAATTTATTTAATAAGTTTGATTCTAGCATTTTTTCCTGACGAGTAACGATGTTTTTATTATTTTGGAACTAGAAGCGAATATTTTAGTTTTCTCGATTAAATATCACGATAAAATTAAATTGTAAGAATTTCCCTGAGTAACTTTATTTGTTTATTAAATTTGTTTAATAAGTTTCATTCTAGCATTTTTTCCTGAGTAGAAACGATGTTTTTATTATTTTGGAATTAGAAACGAATATTTAAGTTTTCTCGCTTAAATATCATGATAAAATTAAATTGTAAGAATATCTCTGAGTAACTTTATTTTCGTATTAAATTTAATTAATAAGTTTGATTCTAGCATTTTTTCCTGACGAGTAACGAAGTTTTTATTATTTTGGAACTAGAAACGAATATTTTAGTTTTCTCGCTTAAATATCATGATAAAAATAAATTGTAAGAGTATCCCTTAGTAACTTTATTTTCGTATTAAATTTATTTAATAAGTTTGATTCTAGCATTTTTTTCTGACGAGTAACGATGTTTTTATTATTTTGGAACTAGAAACGAATGTTTTAGTTTTCTCGCTTAAATATCATGATAAAATTAAATTGTAAGAATATCCCTGAGTAACTTTATTTATTTATTAAATTTATTGAATAAGTTTGATTCTAGTATTTTTCCTGAGGAGAAACGATATTTAAATTTTTCTGGAACTAAAAACGATATTTTAGTTGTCTTGCTTAAATACCACGATAAAATTAAATTGTAAGAATATCCCTGAGTAACATTATTTGTTTATTAAATTTATTTAATAAGATAGATTCTAGCATTTTTTCCTGAGTAGAAACGATGTTTAAATATTATTGGAATTAGAAACGAATATTTTAGTTTTCTCGCTTAAATATCATGATAAAATTAAATTGTAAGAATATCCCTGAGTAACTTTATTTTCGTATTAAATTTATTTAATAAGTTCGATTCTAGCATTTTAGCCTGAGGTGAAACGATGTTTAAATTTTTCTGGAACTAAAAACGAATATTTTAGTTTTCTTGCTTTAATATCACGATAAAATTAAATTGTAAGAATATCCCTGAGTAACTTTATTTGTTTATTAAATTTATTTAATAAATTTGATTCTAGCATTTTTTCCTGACGAGTAACGATGTTTTTATTATTTTGGAACTAGAAACGAATATTTTAGATTTCTCGCTTAAATATCACGATAAAATTGAATTGTAAGAATATCCCTGAGTAACTTTATTTGTGTATTAAATTTATTTAATAAGTTTGATTCTAGCATTTTTTCCTGACGAGTAACGATGTTTTTATTATTTTGGAACTAGAAACGAATATTTTAGTTTTCTCGCATAAATATCACGATAAAATTGAATTTTAAGAATATCCCTGAGTAACTTTATTTGTTTATTAAATTTATTTAATAAGTTTGATTCTAGCATTTTTTACTGAGGAGAAACGATGTTTAAATATTATTGGATCTAAAAACGAATATTTCAGTTTTCTTGCTTAAATATCATGATAAAATTAAATTGTAAGAATATCCCTGGGTAACTTTATTTTCGTATTAAATTTATTTAATAAGTTTGATTCTAGCATTTTTTCCTGACGAGTAACGAAGTTTTTATTATTTTGGAACTAGAAACGAATATTTTAGTTTTCTCGCTTAAATATCATGATAAAAATAAATTGTAAGAGTATCACTTAGTAACTTTATTTTCGTATTAAATTTATTTAATAAGTTTGATTCTAGCATTTTTTTCTGACGAGTAACGATGTTTTTATTATTTTGGAACTAGAAACGAATGTTTTAGTTTTCTCGCTTAAATATCATGATAAAATTAAATTGTAAGAATATCCCTGAGTAACTTTATTTATTTATTAAATTTATTGAATAAGTTTGATTCTAGTATTTTTCCTGAGGAGAAACGATATTTAAATTTTTCTGGAACTAAAAACGATATTTTAGTTGTCTTGCTTAAATACCACGATAAAATTAAATTGTAAGAATATCCCTGAGTAACATTATTTGTTTATTAAATTTATTTAATAAGATAGATTCTAGCATTTTAGCCTGAGGTAAAACGATGTTTAAATTTTTCTGGAACTAAAAACGAATATTTTAGTTTTCTTGCTTTAATATCACGATAAAATAATACGAAAATAAAGTTACTCAGGGATATTCTTACAATTTAATTTTATCATGATATTTAAGCAAGAAAACTGAAATATTCGTTTTTAGATCCAATAATATTTAAACATCGTTTCTCCTCAGTAAAAAATGCTAGAATCAAACTTATTAAATAAATTTAATAAGCAAATAATGTTACTCAGGGATATTGTTTCAATTTAATTTTATCGTGCTATTTAAGCGAGAAAACTAAAATATTCGTTTCTAGTTCCAAAATAATAAAAACTTCGTTACTCGTCAGGAAAAAATACTAGAATCAAACTTATTAATTAAATTTAATACGAAAATAAAGTTACTCAGGGATATTCTTACAATTTAATTTTATCGTGATATTTAAGGAAGAAAACGAAAATATTCGTTTTTAGTTCAAGAAAAATTTAAATATCGTTTCTCTTCAGGAAAAAATGCTAGAATCAAACTTATTAACTAAATTTAATAAACAAATAAAGTTACTTAGGGATATTCTTAAAATTCAATTTTATCGTGATATTTAAGCGAGAAAACTAAAATATTCGTTTCTAGTTTCAAAATAATAAAAACATCGTTACTCGTCAGGAAAAAATTCTAGAATCGAACTTATTAAATAAATTTAATACGAAAATAAAGTTAATCAGGGATATTCTTACAATTTAATTTTATCATGATATTTAAGCGAGATAACTAAAATATACGTTTCTAGTTTCAAAATAATAAAAACATCGTTACTCGTCAGGAAAAAATTCTAGAATCGAACTTATTAAAAAAATCTAATAAACAAATAAAGTTACTCAGGGATATTCTTATATTTTAATTTTATCGTGATATTTAAGCAAGAAAACTAAAATATTCGTTTTTAGTTCCAGAAAAATTTAAACATCGTTTCTCCTCAGCAAAAAATGCAAGAATCAAACTTATTAAATAAATTTAATACGAAAATAAAGTTACTCAGGGATATTCTTACAATTTAATTTTATCATGATATTTAAGCGAAAAAATAAAACATTCGTTTCTAGGTCCAAAATAATAAAAACATCGTTACTCGTCAGGACAAAATTCTAGAATCGAACTTATTAAACAAATTTAATAAACAAATAAAGTTACTCAGGGATATTCTTACAATTTAATTTTTTCGTGATATTTAAACAAGAAAACTAAAATATTCGTTTCTAGGTCCAGAAAAATTAAAACATCGTTACTCCTCAGTCAAAATGCTAGAATCGAACTTCTTAAATAAATTTAATAAACAAATAAAGTTACTCACGGATACTCTTACTATTTAATTTTATCGTGATATTTAAGCAAGAAAACTAAAATATTCGTTTTTAGTTCCAGAAAAATTTAAACACCGTTTCTCCTCAGGAAAAAATGATAGAATCAAACTTATTAAATAAATTTAATAAACAAATAAAGTTACTCTGGGATATTCTTACAATTTAATTTTATCGTGATATTTAAGCGAGAAACCTAAAATATTCTTTTCTAGTTCCAAAATAATAAAAACATCGTTACTCGTCAGGAAAAAATGCTAGAATCAAACTTATTAAATAAATTTAATACGCAAATAAAGTTACTCAGGGATATTCTTACAATTCAATTTTATCGTGATATTTAAGCGAGAATACTAAAATATTCGTTTCTAGTTCCAAAATAATAAAAACATCGTTACTCGTCAGGAAAAAATGCTTCAATCGAACTTATTAAATAAATTTAATAAACAAATAAAGTTACTCAGGGATATTCTTACAATTTAATTTTATCGTGATATTTAAGCAAGAAAACTAAAATATTCGTTTCTAGTTCCAAAATAATAAAAACTTCGTTACTCGTCAGGAAAAAATACTAGAATCAAACTTATTAATTAAATTTAATACGAAAATAAAGTTACTCAGGGATATTCTTACAATTTAATTTTATCATGATATTTAAGCGAGAAAACTAAAATATTCGTTTCTAGTTCCAAAATAATAAAAACTTCGTTACTCGTCAGGAAAAAATGATAGAATCAAACTTATTAAATAAATTTAATAAACAAATAAAGTTACTCAGGGATATTCTTACAATTTAATTTTTCGTGATATTTAAGCAAGAAAACTAAAATATCGTTTTTAGTTCCAGAAAAATTTAACATCGTTTCTCCTCAGGAAAAAATGCTAGAATCAAACTTATTAAATAAATTTAATAAACAAATAATGTTACTCAGGGATATTGTTTCAATTTAATTTTATCGTGCTATTTAAGCGAGAAAACTAAAATATTCGTTTCTAGTTCCAAAATAATAAAAACTTCGTTACTCGTCAGGAAAAAATACTAGAATCAAAATTATTAATTAAATTTAATACGAAAATAAAGTTACTCAGGGATATTCTTACAATTTAATTTTATCATGATATTTAAGCGAGAAAACTAAAATATTCGTTTCTAGTTCCAAAATAATAAAAACTTCGTTACTCGTCAGGAAAAAATGATAGAATCAAACTTATTAAATAAATTTAATAAACAAATAAAGTTACTCAGGGATATTCTTACAATTTAATTTTTCGTGATATTTAAGCAAGAAAACTAAAATATCGTTTTTAGTTCCAGAAAAATTTAAATATCGTTTCTCCTCAGGAAAAAATGCTAGAATCAAACTTATTAAATAAATTTAATAAACAAATAAAGTTACTCAGGGATATTCTTAAAATTCAATTTTATCGTGATATTTAAGCGAGAAAACTAAAATATTCGTTTCTAGTTCCAAAATAATAAAAACATCGTTACTCTTCAGGAAAAAATGCTAGAATCAAACTTATTAATTAAATTTAATTCACAAATAAAGTTACTCAGGGATATTCTTACAATTTAATTTTATCGTGATATTTAAGGAAGAAAACGAAAATATTCGTTTCTAGTTCCAAAATAATAAAAACATCGTTACTCGTCAGGAAAAAATTCTAGAATCGAACTTATTAAATAAATTTAATACGAAAATAAAGTTACTCAGGGATATTCTTACAATTTAATTTTATCATGATATTTAAGCGAGATAACTAAAATATTCGTTTCTAGTTTCAAAACAATAAAAACATCGTTACTCGTCAGGAAAAAATTCTAGAATCGAACTTATTAAAAAAATCTAATAAACAAATAAAGTTACTCAGGGATATTCTTATATTTTAATTTTATCGTGATATTTAAGCAAGAAAACTAAAATATTCGTTTTTAGTTCCAGAAAAATTTAAACATCGTTTCTCCTCAGCAAAAAATGCAAGAATCAAACTTATTAAATAAATTTAATAAACAAATAAAGTTACTCAGGGATATTCTTACAATTTAATTTTATCGTGATATTTAAGCGAGAAAACTAAAACATTCATTTCCAGTTCCAAAATAATAAAAACATCGTTACTCGTCAGGAAAAAATGCTAGAATCAAACTTATTAAATAAATTTAATACGAAAATAAAGTTACTCAGGGATATTCTTACAATTTAATTTTATCATGATATTTAAGCGAGAAAACTAAAATATTCGTTTCTAATTCCAAAATGATAAAAACATCGTTATTCGTCAGGAAAAAATTCTAGAATCGAACTTATTAAAAAAATCTAATAAACAAATAAAGTTACTCAGGGATATTCTTTACATTTTAATTTTATCATGATATTTAAGCAAGAAAACTAAAATAATCGTTTTTAGTTCCAATAATATTTAAACATCGTTTCTCCACAGGAAAAAATGCTAGAATGAAACTTATTAAACAAATTTAATAAACAAATAAAGTTACTCAGGGAAATTCTTACAATTTAATTTTATCGTGATATTTAAGCGAGAAAACTAAAATATTCGCTTCTAGTTCCAAACTAATAAAAACATCGTTACTCGTCAGGAAAAAATGCTAGAATCAAACTTATTAATTAAATTTAATACGAAAATAAAGTTACTCAGGGATATTCTTACAATTTAATTTTATCGTGATATTTAAGCAAGAAAACTAAAATATTTGTTTTTAGTTACAGAAAAATTTAAACATCGTTTCTCTTCAGGAAAAAATGCTAAAATCAAACTTATTAAATAAATTTAATAAACAAATAATGTTACTCAGGGATATTTTTACAATTTAATTTTATCGTGATATTTAAGCAAGAAAACTAAAATATCGTTTTTAGTTCCATAAAAATTTAAATATCGTTTCTCCTCAGGAAAAAATGCTAGAATCAATCTTATTAATTAAATTTAATAAACAAATAATGTTACTCAGGGATATTTTACAATTTAATTTTATCGTGATATTTAAGCAAGAAAACTAAAATATTCGTTTTTAGTTCCAGAAAAATTTAAACATCGTTACTCGTCAGGAAAAAATGCTAGAATCAAACTTATTAATTAAATTTAATACGAAAATAAAGTTACTCAGGGATATTCTTACAATTTAATTTTATCGTGATATTTAAGGAAGAAAACGAAAATATTCGTTTTTAGTTCAAGAAAAATTTAAATATCGTTTCTCTTCAAGAAAAAATGCTAGAATCAAACTTATTAACTAAATTTAATAAACAAATAACGTTACTTAGGGATATTCTTAAAATTCAATTTTATCGCGATATTTAAGCGAGAAAACTAAAATATTCGTTTCTAGTTCCAAAATAATAAAAACATCGTTACTCGTCAGGAAATAATTCTAGAATCGAACTTATTAAAAAAATCTAATAAACAAATAAAGTTACTCAGGGATATTCTTATATTTAAATTTTATCGTGATATTTAAGCAAGAAAACTAAAATATTCGTTTTTAGTTCCAGAAAAATTTAAACATCGTTTCTCCTCAGCAAAAAATGCAAGAATTAAACTTATTAAATAAATTTAATACGAAAATAAAGTTACTCAGGGATATTCTTACAATTTAATTTTATCATGATATTTAAGCGAGATAACTAAAATATTCGTTTCTAGTTTCAAAATAATAAAAACATCGTTACTCGTCAGGAAAAAATTCTAGAATCGAACTTATTAAAAAAATCTAATAAACAAATAAAGTTACTCAGGGATATTCTTATATTTAAATTTTATCGTGATATTTAAGCAAGAAAACAAATATTCGTTTTTAGTTCCAGAAAAATTTAAACATCGTTTCTCCTCAGCAAAAAATGCAAGAATCAAACTTATTAAATAAATTTAATAAACAAATAAAGTTACTCAGGGATATTTTTACAATTTAATTTTATCGTGATATTTAAGCAAGAAAACTAAAATATCGTTTTTAGTTCCATAAAAATTTAAATATCGTTTCTCCTCAGGAAAAAATGCTAGAATCAATCTTATTAATTAAATTTAATAAACAAATAATGTTACTCAGGGATATTTTACAATTTAATTTTATCGTGATATTTAAGCAAGAAAACCAAAATATCGTTTTTAGTTCCAGAAAAATTTAAACATCGTTACTCGTCAGGAAAAAATGCTAGAATCAAACTTATTAATTAAATTTAATACGAAAATAAAGTTACTCAGGGATATTCTTACAATTTAATTTTATCGTGATATTTAAGGAAGAAAACGAAAATATTCGTTTTTAGTTCAAGAAAAATTTAAATATCGTTTCTCTTCAGGAAAAAATGCTAGAATCAAACTTATTAACTAAATTTAATAAACAAATAAAGTTACTTAGGGATATTCTTAAAATTCAATTTTATCGCGATATTTAAGCGAGAAAACTAAAATATTCGTTTCTAGTTCCAAAATAATAAAAACATCGTTACTCGTAAGGAAAAAATTCTAGAATCGAACTTATTAAAAAAATCTAATAAACAAATAAAGTTACTCAGGGATATTCTTATGTTTTAATTTTATCGTGATATTTAGAAAACTAAAATATTCGTTTTTAGTTCCAGAAAAATTTAAACATCGTTTCTCCTCAGCAAAAAATGCAAGAATCAAACTTATTAAATAAATTTAATACGAAAATAAAGTTACTCAGGGATATTCTTACAATTTAATTTTATCATGATATTTAAGCGAGAAAACTAAAACATTCGTTTCTAGGTCCAAAATAATAAAAACATCGTTACTCGTTAGGAAAAAATTCTAGAATCGAACTTATTTTGGACCTAGAAACGAATGTTTTAGTTTTCTCGCTTAAATATCACGATAAAATTAAATTGTAAGAATTTCCCTGAGTAACTTTATTTGTTTATTAAATTTGTTTAATAAGTTTCATTCTAGCATTTTTTCCTGTGGAGAAACGATGTTTAAATATTATTGGAACTAAAAACGAATATTTTAGTTTTCTTGCTTAAATATCATGATAAAATTAAAATGTAAGAATATCCCTGAGTAACTTTATTTGTTTATTAGATTTTTTTAATAAGTTCGATTCTAGAATTTTTTCCTGACGAATAACGATGTTTTTATCATTTTGGAATTAGAAACGAATATTTTAGTTTTCTCGCTTAAATATCATGATAAAATTAAATTGTAAGAATATCCCTGAGTAACTTTATTTTCGTATTACATTTATTTAATAAGTTTGATTCTAGCATTTTTTCCTGACGAGTAACGATGTTTTTATTATTTTGGAACTGGAAATGAATGTTTTAGTTTTCTCGCTTAAATATCACGATAAAATTAAATTGTAAGAATATCCCTGAGTAACTTTATTTGTTTATTAAATTTATTTAATAAGTTTGATTCTTGCATTTTTTGCTGAGGAGAAACGATGTTTAAATTTTTCTGGAACAAAAAACGAATATTTTAGTTTTCTTGCTTAAATATCACGATAAAATTAAAATATAAGAATATCCCTGAGTAACTTTATTTGTTTATTAGATTTTTTTAATAAGTTCGATTCTAGAATTTTTTCTTGACGAGTAACGATGTTTTTATTATTTTGAAACTAGAAACGAATATTTTAGTTATCTCGCTTAAATATCATGATAAAATTAAATTGTAAGAATATCCCTGAGTAACTTTATTTTCGTATTAAATTTATTTAATAAGTTCGATTCTAGAATTTTTTCCTGACGAGTAACGATTTTTTTATTATTTTGGAACTAGAAACGAATATTTTAGTTTTCTCGCTTAAATATCACGATAAAATTGAATTTTAAGAATATCCCTAAGTAACTTTATTTGTTTATTAAATTTAGTTAATAAGTTTGATTCTAGCATTTTTTTCCTGAAGAGAAACGATATTTAAATTTTTCTTGAACTAAAAACGAATATTTTCGTTTTCTTCCTTAAATATCACGATAAAATTAAATTGTAAGAATATCCCTGAGTAACGTTATTTGTGTATTAAATTTAATTAATAAGTTTGATTCTAGCATTTTTTCCTGAAGAGTAACGATGTTTTTATTATTTTGGAACTAGAAACGAATATTTTAGTTTTCTCGCTTAAATATCACGATAAAATTAAATTTTAAGAATATCCCTGAGTAACTTTATTTGTTTATTAAATTTATTTAATAAGTTTGATTCTAGCATTTTTTCCTGAGGAGAAACGATATTTAAAATTCTCTGGAACTAAAAACGATATTTTAGTTTTCTTGCTTAAATATCACGAAAAATTAAATTGTAAGAATATCCCTGAGTAACTTTATTTTCGTATTAAATTTATTTAATAAGTTCGATTCTAGAATTTTTTCCTGACGAATAACGATGTTTTTATTATTTTGGAACTAGAAACGAATATTTTAGTTTTCTCGCTTAAATATCACGATAAAATTGAATTTTAAGAATATCCCTAAGTAACTTTATATGTTTATTAAATTTAGTTAATAAATTTGATTCTAGCATTTTTTCCTGAAGAGAAACGATATTTAAATTTTTCTTGAACTAAAAACGAATATTTTCGTTTTCTTCCTTAAATATCATCATAAAATTAAATTGTAAGAATATCCCTGAGTAACTTTATTTTCGTATTAAATTTATTTAATAAGTTCGATTCTAGAATTTTTTGCTTAAATTTTTTGCTTAAATTTTTCTGGAACTAAAAACGATATTTTAGTTTTCTTGCTTAAATATCACGAAAAATTAAATTGTAAGAATATCCCTGAGTAACTTTATTTGTTTATTAAATTTATTTAATAAGTTTGATTCTATCATTTTTCCCTGACGAGTAACGAAGTTTTTATTATTTTGAAACTAGAAACGAATATTTTAGTTTTCTCGCTTAAATATCACGATAAAATTAAATTGTAAGAATATCCCTGAGTAACTTTATTTTCGTATTAAATTTAATTAATAAGTTTGATTCTAGTATTTTTTCCTGACGAGTAACGATGTTTTTATTATTTTGGAACTAGAAAAGAATATTTTAGGTTTCTCGCTTAAATATCACGGTAAAATTAAATTGTAAGAATATCCCAGAGTAACTTTATTTGTTTATTAAATTTATTTAATAAGTTTGATTCTATCATTTTTTCCTGAGGAGAAACGATGTTTAAATTTTTCTGGAACTAAAAACGAATATTTTAGTTTTCTTGCTTAAATATCACGATAAAATTAAATTGTAAGAATATCCCTGAGTAACTTTATTTGTTTATTAAATTTATTTAATAAGTTTGATTCTAGCATTTTTCCCTGACGAATAACCAAGTTTTTGGTATTTTGGAACTAGAAACGAATATTTTAGTTTTCTCTTTTAAATATCATGATAAAATTAAATTGTAAGATTATCCCTGAGTAACTTTATTTGTTTATTAAATTTATTTAATAAGTTTGATTCTAGCATTTTTTGCTGAGGAGAAACGATGTTTAAATTTTTCTGGAACTAAAAACGAATATTTTAGTTTTCTTGCTTAAATATCACGATAAAATTAAAATATAAGAATATCCCTGAGTAACTTTATTTGTTTATTAGATTTTTTTAATAAGTTCGATTCTAGAATTTTTTCCTGACGAGTAACGATGTTTTTATTATTTTGAAACTAGAAACGAATATTTTAGTTTCCTCGCTTAAATATCATGATAAAATTAAATTGTAAGAATATCCCTGAGTAACTTTATTTGCGTATTAAATTTAATTAATAAGTTTGATTCTAGTATTTTTTCCTGACGAGTAACGAAGTTTTTATTATTTTGGAACTAGAAACGAATATTTTAGTTTTCTCGCTTAAATAGCACGATAAAATTAAATTGTAACAATATCCCTGAGTAACTTTATTTGTTTATTAAATTTATTTAATAAGTTTGATTCTAGCATTTTTTCCTGAGGAGAAACGATGTTAAATTTTTCTGGAACTAAAAACGAATATTTTAGTTTTCTTGCTTAAATATCACGATAAAATTAAATTGTAAGATTATCCCTGAGTAACTTTATTTGTTTATTAAATTTATTTAATAAGTTTGATTGAAGCATTTTTTCCTGACGAGTAACGATGTTTTTATTATTTTGGAACTAGAAATGAATATTTTAGTATTCTCACTTAAATATCACGATAAAATTGAATTGTAACTTTATTTGCGTATTAAATTTATTTAATAAGTTTGATTCTAGCATTTTTTCCTGACGAGTAACGATGTTTTTATTATTTTGGAACTAGAAAAGAATATTTTAGTTTTCTCGCTTAAATATCACGATAAAATTAAATTGTAAGAATATCCCAGAGTAACTTTATTTGTTTAATAAATTTATTTAATAAGTTTGATTCTATCATTTTTTCCTGAGGAGAAACGATGTTTAAATTTTTCTGGAACTAAAAACGAATATTTTAGTTTTCTTGCTTAAATATCACGATAAAATTAAATTGTAAGAATATCCCTGAGTAACTTTATTTGTTTATTAAATTTATTTAATAAGTTTGATTCTAGCATTTTTTCCTGACGAATAACCAAGTTTTTGGTATTTTGGAACTAGAAACGAATATTATAGTTTTCTCTTTTAAATATCATGATAAAATTAAATTGTAAGAATATCCCTGAGTAACTTTATTTTCGTATTAAATTTATTTAATAAGTTTGATTCTTGCATTTTTTCCTGAGGAGAAACGATGTTTAAATTTTTCTGGAACTAAAAACGAATATTTTAGTTTTCTTGCTTAAATATCACGATAAAATTAAAATATAAGAATATCCCTGAGTAACTTTATTTGTTTATTAGATTTTTTTAATAAGTTCGATTCTAGAATTTTTTCCTGACGAGTAACGATGTTTTTATTATTTTGGAACTAGAAACGAATATTTTAGTTATTTCGCTTAAATATCATGATAAAATTAAATTGTAAGAATATCCCTGAGTAACTTTATTTTCGTATTAAATTTATTTAATAAGTTCGATTCTAGAATTTTTTCCTGACGAGTAACGATGTTTTTATTATTTTGGAACTAGAAACGAATATTTTAGTTTTCTCGCTTAAATATCACGATAAAATTGAATTTTAAGAATATCCCTAAGTAACTTTATTTGTTTTTTAAATTTAGTTAATAAGTTTGATTCTAGCATTTTTTCCTGAAGAGAAACGATATTTAAATTTTTCTTGAACTAAAAACGAATATTTTCGTTTTCTTCCTTAAATATCACGATAAAATTAAATTGTAAGAATATCCCTGAGTAACTTTATTTTCGTATTAAATTTAATTAATAAGTTTGATTCTAGCATTTTTTCCTGACAAGTAACGATGTTTAAATTTTTCTGGAATTAAAAACGATATTTTGGTTTTCTTGCTTAAATATCACGATAAAATTAAATTGTAAGAATATCCCTGAGTAACATTATTTGTTTATTAAATTTATTTAATAAGATTGATTCTAGCATTTTTTCCTGAGGAGAAACGATATTTAAATTTTTATGGAACTAAAAACGATATTTTAGTTTTCTTGCTTAAATATCACGATAAAATTAAATTGTAAGAATATCCCTGAGTAACATTATTTGTTTATTAAATTTATTTAATAAGTTTGATTTTAGCATTTTTTCCTGACGAGTAACGATGTTTTTATTATTTTGGAACTAGAAGCGAATATTTTAGTTTTCTCGCTTAAATATCACGATAAAATTAAATTGTAAGAATTTTACTGAGTAACTTTATTTGTTTATTAAATTTGTTTAATAAGTTTCATTCTAGCATTTTTTCCTGTGGAGAAACGATGTTTAAATATTATTGGAACTAAAAACGAATATTTTAGTTTTCATGCTTAAATATCACGATAAAATTAAAATATAAGAACATCCCTGAGTAACTTTATTTGTTTATTAGATTTTTTTAATAAGTTCGATTCTAGAATTTTTTCCTGACGAGTAACGATGTTTTTATTATTTTGAAACTAGAAACGAATATTTTAGTTATCTCGCTTAAATATCATGATAAAATTAAATTGTAAGAATATCCCTGAGTAACTTTATTTTCGTATTAAATTTATTTAATAAGTTCGATTCTAGAATTTTTTCCTGACGAGTAACGATTTTTTTATTATTTTGGAACTAGAAACGAATATTTTAGTTTTCTCGCTTAAATATCACGATAAAATTGAATTTTAAGAATATCCCTGAGTAACTTTATTTGTTTATTAAATTTATTTAATAAGTTTGATTCTAGCATTTTTTTCCTGAAGAGAAACGATATTTAAATTTTTCTTGAACTAAAAACGAATATTTTCGTTTTCTTCCTTAAATATCACGATAAAATTAAATTGTAAGAATATCCCTGAGTAACTTTATTTGTGTATTAAATTTAATTAATAAGTTTGATTCTAGCATTTTTTCCTGAAGAGTAACGATGTTTTTATTATTTTGGAACTAGAAACGAATATTTTAAATTCTCGCTTAAATATCACGATAAAATTAAATTTTAAGAATATCCCTGAGTAACTTTGTTTGTTTATTAAATTTATTTAATAAGTTTGATTCTAGCATTTTTTCCTGAGGAGAAACGATATATAAAATTCTCTGGAACTAAAAACGATATTTTAGTTTTCTTGCTTAAATATCACGAAAAATTAAATTGTAAGAATATCCCTGAGTAACTTTATTTGTTTATTAAATTTATTTAATAAGTTTGATTCTATCATTTTTTCCTGACGAGTAACGAAGTTTTTATTATTTTGAAACTAGAAACGAATATTTTAGTTTTCTCGCTTAAATATCATGATAAAATTAAATTGTAAGAATATCCCTGAGTAACTTTATTTTCGTATTAAATTTAATTAATAAGTTTGATTCTAGTATTTTTTCCTGACGAGTGACGAAGTTTTTATTATTTTGGAACTAGAAACGAATATTTTAGTTTTCTCGCTTAAATAGCACGATAAAATTAAATTGTAACAATATCCCTGAGTAACATTATTTGTTTATTAAATTTATTTAATAAGTTTGATTCTAGCATTTTTTCCTGACGAGTAACGATGTTTTTATTATTTTGGAACTGGAAATGAATGTTTTAGTTTTCTCGCTTAAATATCACGATAAAATTAAATTGTAAGAATATCCCTGAGTAACTTTATTTGTTTATTAAATTTATTTAATAAGTTCGATTCTAGAATTTTTTCCTGACGAGTAACGATGTTTTTATTATTTTGAAACTAGAAACGAATATTTTAGTTATATCGCTTAAATATCATGATAAAATTAAATTGTAAGAATATCCCTGCGTAACTTTATTTGTGTATTAAATTTAATTACTAAGTTTGATTCTAGCATTTTTTCCTGAAGAGTAACGATGTTTTTATTATTTTGGAACTAGAAACGAATATTTTAGTTTTCTCGCTTAAATATCACGATAAAATTAAATTGTAAGTATATCCGTGAGTAACTTTATTTGTTTATTAAATTTATTTAAGAATTTCGATTCTAGCATTTTGACTGAGGAGTAACGATGTTTTAATTTTTCTGGACCTAGAAACGAATATTTTAGTTTTCTTGCTTAAATATCACGATAAAATTAAATTGTAAGAATATCCCTGAGTAACTTTATTTGTTTATTAAATTTATTTAATAAGTTCGATTCTAGAATTTTTTCCTAACGAGTAACGATGTTTTTATTATTTTGGACCTAGAAACGAATGTTTTAGTTTTCTCGCTTAAATATCATGATAAAATTAAATTGTAAGAATATCCCTGAGTAACTTTATTTTCGTATTAAATTTATTTAATAAGTTTGATTCTTGCATTTTTTGCTGAGGAGAAACGATGTTTAAATTTTTCTGGAACTAAAAACGAATATTTTAGTTTTCTAAATATCACGATAAAATTAAAACATAAGAATATCCCTGAGTAACTTTATTTGTTTATTAGATTTTTTTAATAAGTTCGATTCTAGAATTTTTTCCTTACGAGTAACGATGTTTTTATTATTTTGGAACTAGAAACGAATATTTTAGTTTTCTCGCTTAAATATCGCGATAAAATTGAATTTTAAGAATATCCCTAAGTAACTTTATTTGTTTATTAAATTTAGTTAATAAGTTTGATTCTAGCATTTTTTCCTGAAGAGAAACGATATTTAAATTTTTCTTGAACTAAAAACGAATATTTTCGTTTTCTTCCTTAAATATCACGATAAAATTAAATTGTAAGAATATCCCTGAGTAACTTTATTTTCGTATTAAATTTAATTAATAAGTTTGATTCTAGCATTTTTTCCTGACGAGTAACGATGTTTAAATTTTTCTGGAACTAAAAACGATATTTTGGTTTTCTTGCTTAAATATCACGATAAAATTAAATTGTAAAATATCCCTGAGTAACATTATTTGTTTATTAAATTTAATTAATAAGATTGATTCTAGCATTTTTTCCTGAGGAGAAACGATATTTAAATTTTTATGGAACTAAAAACGATATTTTAGTTTTCTTGCTTAAATATCACGATAAAATTAAATTGTAAAAATATCCCTGAGTAACTTTATTTGTTTATTAAATTTATTTAATAAGTTTGATTCTTGTATTTTTTGCTGAGGAGAAACGATGTTTAAATTTTTCTGGAACTAAAAACGAATATTTGTTTTCTTGCTTAAATATCACGATAAAATTTAAATATAAGAATATCCCTGAGTAACTTTATTTGTTTATTAGATTTTTTTAATAAGTTCGATTCTAGAATTTTTTCCTGACGAGTAACGATGTTTTTATTATTTTGAAACTAGAAACGAATATTTTAGTTATCTCGCTTAAATATCATGATAAAATTAAATTGTAAGAATATCCCTGAGTAACTTTATTTTCGTATTAAATTTATTTAATAAGTTTAATTCTTGCATTTTTTGCTGAGGAGAAACGATGTTTAAATTTTTCTGGAACTAAAAACGAATATTTTAGTTTTCTTGCTTAAATATCACGATAAAATTTAAATATAAGAATATCCCTGAGTAACTTTATTTGTTTATTAGATTTTTTTAATAAGTTCGATTCTAGAATTATTTCCTGACGAGTAACGATGTTTTTATTATTTTGGAACTAGAAACGAATATTTTAGTTTTCTCGCTTAAATATCGCGATAAAATTGAATTTTAAGAATATCCCTAAGTAACGTTATTTGTTTATTAAATTTAGTTAATAAGTTTGATTCTAGCATTTTTTCTTGAAGAGAAACGATATTTAAATTTTTCTTGAACTAAAAACGAATATTTTCGTTTTCTTCCTTAAATATCACGATAAAATTAAATTGTAAGAATATCCCTGAGTAACTTTATTTTCGTATTAAATTTAATTAATAAGTTTGATTCTAGCATTTTTTCCTGACGAGTAACGATGTTTAAATTTTTCTGGAACTAAAAACGATATTTTGGTTTTCTTGCTTAAATATCACGATAAAATTAAATTGTAAAATATCCCTGAGTAACATTATTTGTTTATTAAATTTAATTAATAAGATTGATTCTAGCATTTTTTCCTGAGGAGAAACGATATTTAAATTTTTATGGAACTAAAAACGATATTTTAGTTTTCTTGCTTAAATATCACGATAAAATTAAATTGTAAAAATATCCCTGAGTAACATTATTTGTTTATTAAATTTATTTAATAAGATTGATTTTAGCATTTTTTCCTGAAGAGAAACGATGTTTAAATTTTTCTGTAACTAAAAACAAATATTTTAGTTTTCTTGCTTAAATATCACGATAAAATTAAATTGTAAGAATATCCCTGAGTAACTTTATTTTCGTATTAAATTTAATTAATAAGTTTGATTCTAGCATTTTTTCCTGACGAGTAACGATGTTTTTATTAGTTTGGAACTAGAAGCGAATATTTTAGTTTTCTCGCTTAAATATCACGATAAAATTAAATTGTAAGAATTTCCCTGAGTAACTTTATTTGTTTATTAAATTTGTTTAATAAGTTTCATTCTAGCATTTTTTCCTGTGGAGAAACGATGTTTAAATATTATTGGAACTAAAAACGATTATTTTAGTTTTCTTGCTTAAATATCATGATAAAATTAAAATGTAAAGAATATCCCTGAGTAACTTTATTTGTTTATTAGATTTTTTTAATAAGTTCGACTCTAGAATTTTTTCCTGACGAATAACGATGTTTTTATCATTTTGGAATTAGAAACGAATATTTTAGTTTTCTCGCTTAAATATCATGATAAAATTAAATTGTAAGAATATCCCTGAGTAACTTTATTTTCTTATTAAATTTATTTAATAAGTTTGATTCTAGCATTTTTTCCTGACGAGTAACGATGTTTTTATTATTTTGGAACTGGAAATGAATGTTTTAGTTTTCTCGCTTAAATATCACGATAAAATTAAATTGTAAGAATATCCCTGAGTAACTTTATTTGTTTATTAAATTTATTTAATAAGTTTGATTCTTGCATTTTTTGCTGAGGAGAAACGATGTTTAAATTTTTCTGGAACTAAAAACGAATATTTTAGTTTTCTTGCTTAAATATCACGATAAAATTAAAATATAAGAATATCCCTGAGTAACTTTATTTGTTTATTAGATTTTTTTAATAAGTTCGATTCTAGAATTTTTTCCTGACGAGTAACGATGTTTTTATTGTTTTGAAACTAGAGACGAATATTTTAGTTATCTCGCTTAAATATCATAATAAAATTAAATTGTAAGAATATCCCTGAGTAACTTTATTTTCGTATTAAATTTATTTAATAAGTTCGATTCTAGAATTTTTACCTGACGAGTAACGATTTTTTTATTATTTTGGAACTAGAAACGAATATTTTAGTTTTCTCGCTTAAATATCACGATAAAATTGAATTTTAAGAATATCCCTAAGTAACTTTATTTGTTTATTAAATTTAGTTAATAAGTTTGATTCTAGCATTTTTTTCCTGAAGAGAAACGATATTTAAATTTTTCTTGAACTAAAAACGAATATTTTCGTTTTCTTCCTTAAATATCACGATAAAATTAAATTGTAAGAATATCCCTGAGTAACTTTATTTGTGAATTAAATTTAATTAATAAGTTTGATTCTAGCATTTTTTCCTGAAGAGTAACGATGTTTTTATTATTTTGGAACTAGAAACGAATATTTTAGTTTTCTCGCTTAAATATCACGATAAAATTGAATTTTAAGAATATCCCTGAGTAACTTTATTTGTTTATTAAATTTATTTAATAAGTTAGATTCTAGCATTTTTTCCTGAGGAGAAACGATATTTAAATTTTTCTGGAACTAAAAACGATATTTTAGTTTTCTTGCTTAAATATCACGAAAAATTAAATTGTAAGAATATCCCTGAGTAACTTTATTTGTTTATTAAATTTATTTAATAAGTTTGATTCTATCATTTTTTCCTGACGAGTACCGAAGTTTTTATTATTTTGGAACTAGAAACGAATATTTTAGTTTTCTCGCTTAAATATCATGATAAAATTAAATTGTAAGAATATCCCTGAGTAACTTTATTTTCGTATTAAATTTAATTAATAATTTTGATTCTAGTATTTTTTCCTGACGAGTAACGAAGTTTTTATTATTTTGGAACTAGAAACGAATATTTTAGTTTTCTCGCTTAAATATCATGATAAAATTAAATTGTAAGAATATCCCTGAGTAACTTTATTTTCGTATTAAATTTATTTAATAAGTTTGATTCTAGCATTTTTTCCTGACGAGTAACGATGTTTTTATTATTTTGGAACTGGAAATGAATGTTTTAGTTTTCTCGCTTAAATATCACGATAAAATTAAATTGTAAGAATATCCCTGAGTAACTTTATTTGTTTATTAAATTTATTTAATAAGTTTGATTCTTGCATTTTTTGCTGAGGAGAAACGATGTTTAAATTTTTCTGGAACTAAAAACGAATATTTTAGTTTTCTTGCTTAAATATCACGATAAAATTAAAATATAAGAATATCCCTGAGTAACTTTATTTGTTTATTAGATTTTTTTAATAAGTTCGATTCTAGAATTTTTTCCTGACGAGTAACGATGTTTTTATTGTTTTGAAACTAGAGACGAATATTTTAGTTATCTCGCTTAAATATCATGATAAAATTAAATTGTAAGAATATCCCTGAGTAACTTTATTTTCGTATTAAATTTATTTAATAAGTTCGATTCTAGAATTTTTACCTGACGAGTAACGATTTTTTTATTATTTTGGAACTAGAAACGAATATTTTAGTTTTCTCGCTTAAATATCACGATAAAATTGAATTTTAAGAATATCCCTAAGTAACTTTATTTGTTTATTAAATTTAGTTAATAAGTTTGATTCTAGCATTTTTTTCCTGAAGAGAAACGATATTTAAATTTTTCTTGAACTAAAAACGAATATTTTCGTTTTCTTCCTTAAATATCACGATAAAATTAAATTGTAAGAATATCCCTGAGTAACTTTATTTGTGAATTAAATTTAATTAATAAGTTTGATTCTAGCATTTTTTCCTGAAGAGTAACGATGTTTTTATTATTTTGGAACTAGAAACGAATATTTTAGTTTTCTCGCTTAAATATCACGATAAAATTAAATTGTAAGAATATCCCTGAGTAACTTTATTTGTTTATTAAATTTATTTAATAAGTTAGATTCTAGCATTTTTTCCTGAGGAGAAACGATATTTAAATTTTTCTGGAACTAAAAACGATATTTTAGTTTTCTTGCTTAAATATCACGAAAAATTAAATTGTAAGAATATCCCTGAGTAACTTTATTTGTTTATTAAATTTATTTAATAAGTTTGATTCTATCATTTTTTCCTGACGAGTAACGAAGTTTTTATTATTTTGGAACTAGAAACGAATATTTTAGTTTTCTCGCTTAAATATCATGATAAAATTAAATTGTAAGAATATCCCTGAGTAACTTTATTTTCGTATTAAATTTAATTAATAAGTTTGATTCTAGTATTTTTTCCTGACGAGTAACGAAGTTTTTATTATTTTGGAACTAGAAACGAATATTTTAGTTTTCTCGCTTAAATAGCACGATAAAATTAAATTGAAACAATATCCCTGAGTAACATTATTTGTTTATTAAATTTATTTAATAAGTTTGATTCTTGCATTTTTTTTTTGAGGAGAAACGATGTTAAATTTTTCTGGAACTAAAAACGATATTTTAGTTTTCTTGCTTAAATATCACGAAAAATTAAATTGTAAGAATATCCCTGAGTAACTTTATTTGTTTATTAAATTTATTTAATAAGTTTGATTCTATCATTTTTTCCTGACGAGTAACGAAGTTTTTATTATTTTGGAACTAGAAACGAATATTTTAGTTTTCTCGCTTAAATATCATGATAAAATTAAATTGTAAGAATATCCCTGAGTAACTTTATTTTCGTATTAAATTTAATTAATAAGTTTGATTCTAGTATTTTTTCCTGACGAGTAACGAAGTTTTTATTATTTTGGAACTAGAAACGAATATTTTAGTTTTCTTGCTTAAATATCACGATAAAATTAAATTGTAAGAATATCCCTGAGTAACTTTATTTGTTTATTAAATTTATTTAATAAGTTCGATTGAAGCATTTTTTCCTGACGAGTAACGATGTTTTTATTATTTTGGAACTAGAAACGAATATTTTAGTATTCTCGCTTAAATATCACGATAAAATTAAATTGTAAGAATATCCCTGAGTAACTTTATTTGCGTATTAAATTTATTTAATAAGTTTGATTCTAGCATTTTTTCCTGACGAGTAACGATGTTTTTATTATTTTGGAACTAGAAAAGAATATTTTAGGTTTCTCGCTTAAATATCACGATAAAATTAAATTGTAAGAATATCCCAGAGTAACATTATTTGTTTATTAAATTTATTTAATAAGTTTGATTCTATCATTTTTTCCTGAGGAGAAACGGTGTTTAAATTTTTCTGGAACTAAAAACGAATATTTTAGTTTTCTTGCTTAAATATCACGATAAAATTAAATAGTAAGAGTATCCGCGAGTAACTTTATTTGTTTATTAAATTTATTTAAGAAGTTCGATTCTAGCATTTTGACTGAGGAGTAACGATGTTTTAATTTTTCTGGACCTAGAAACGTATATTTTAGTTTTCTTGTTTAAATATCACGAAAAAATTAAATTGTAAGAATATCCCTGAGTAACTTTATTTGTTTATTAAATTTGTTTAATAAGTTCGATTCTAGAATTTTGTCCTGACGAGTAACGATGTTTTTATTATTTTGGACCTAGAAACGAATGTTTTATTTTTTCGCTTAAATATCATGATAAAATTAAATTGTAAGAATATCCCTGAGTAACTTTATTTTCGTATTAAATTTATTTAATAAGTTTGATTCTTGCATTTTTTGCTGAGGAGAAACGATGTTTAAATTTTTCTGGAACTAAAAACGAATATTTTAGTTTTCTTGCTTAAATATCACGATAAAATTAAAATATAAGAATATCCCTGAGTAACTTTATTTGTTTATTAGATTTTTTTAATAAGTTCGATTCTAGAATTTTTTCCTGACGAGTAACGATGTTTTTATTATTTTGAAACTAGAAACGTATATTTTAGTTATCTCGCTTAAATATCATGATAAAATTAAATTGTAAGAATATCCCTGATTAACTTTATTTTCGTATTAAATTTATTTAATAAGTTCGATTCTAGAATTTTTTCCTGACGAGTAACGATGTTTTTATTATTTTGGAACTAGAAACGAATATTTTAGTTTTCTCGCTTAAATATCACGATAAAATTGAATTTTAAGAATATCCCTAAGTAACTTTATTTGTTTATTAAATTTAGTTAATAAGTTTGATTCTAGCATTTTTTCCTGAAGAGAAACGATATTTAAATTTTTCTTGAACTAAAAACGAATATTTTCGTTTTCTTCCTTAAATATCACGATAAAATTAAATTGTAAGAATATCCCTGAGTAACTTTATTTTCGTATTAAATTTAATTAATAAGTTTGATTCTAGAATTTTTTCCTGACGAGTAACGATGTTTTTATTATTTTGGAACTAGAAACGAATATTTTAGTTTTCTCGCTTAAATAGCACGATAAAATTAAATTGAAACAATATCCCTGCGTAACATTATTTGTTTATTAAATTTATTTAATAAGTTTCATTCTAGCATTTTTTCCTGACGAGTAACGAAGTTTTTATTATTTTGGAACTAGAAACTAATATTTTAGTTTTCTCGCTTAAATAGCACGATAAAATTAAATTGAAACAATATCCTCAGGGATATTCTTACAATTTAATTTTATCATGATATTTAAAAAGAAAACTAAAATATTCGTTTCTAGTTCCAAAATACCAAAAACTTGGTTACTCGTCAGCAAAAAATGCTAGAATCAAACTTATTAAATAAATTTAATAAACAAATAAAGTTACTCTGGGATATTCTTACAATTTAATTTTATCGTGATATTTAAGCGAGAAACCTAAAATATTCTTTTCTAGTTTCAAAATAATAAAAACATCGTTACTCGTCAGGAAAAAATGCTAGAATCAAAATTATTAAATAAATTTAATACGCAAATAAAGTTACTCAGGGATATTTTTACAATTCAATTTTATCGTGATATTTAAGCGAGATTACTAAAATATTCGTTTCTAGTTCCAAAATAATAAAAACATCGTTACTCGTCAGGAAAAAATGCTTCAATCGAACTTATTAAATAAATTTAATAAACAAATAAAGTTACTCAGGGATATTCTTACAATTTAATTTTATCGTGATATTTAAGCAAGAAAACTAAAATATTCGTTTTTAGTTCCAGAAAAATTTAACATCGTTTCTCCTCAGGAAAAAATGCTAGAATCAAACTTATTAAATAAATTTAATAAGCAAATAATGTTACTCAGGGATATTGTTTCAATTTAATTTTATCGTGCTATTTAAGCGAGAAAACTAAAATATTCGTTTCTAGTTCCAAAATAATAAAAACTTCGTTACTCGTCAGGAAAAAATACTAGAATCAAACTTATTAATTAAATTTAATACGAAAATAAAGTTACTCAGGGATATTCTTACAATTTAATTTTATCGTGATATTTAAGGAAGAAAACGAAAATATTCGTTTTTAGTTCAAGAAAAATTTAAATATCGTTTCTCTTCAGGAAAAAATGCTAGAATCAAACTTATTAACTGAATTTAATACACAAATAAAGTTACTTAGGGATATTCTTAAAATTCAATTTTATCGTGATATTTAAGCGAGAAAACTAAAATATTCGTTTCTAGTTCCAAAATAATAAAAACATCGTTACTCGTCAGGAAAAAATTCTAAAATCGAACTTATTAAAAAAATCTAATAAACAAATAAAGTTACTCAGGGATATTCTTATATTTTAATTTTATCGTGATATTTAAGCAAGAAAACTAAAATATTCGTTTTTAGTTCCAGAAAAATTTAAACATCGTTTCTCCTCAGCAAAAAATGCAAGAATCAAACTTATTAAATAAATTTAATACGAAAATAAAGTTACTCAGGGATATTCTTACAATTTAATTTTATCATGATATTTAAGCGAAAAAATAAAACATTCGTTTCTAGGTCCAAAATAATAAAAACATCGTTACTCGTCAGGACAAAATTCTAGAATCGAACTTATTAAACAAATTTAATAAACAAATAAAGTTACTCAGGGATATTCTTACAATTTAATTTTTTCGTGATATTTAAACAAGAAAACTAAAATATTCGTTTCTAGGTCCAGAAAAATTAAAACATCGTTACTCCTCAGTCAAAATGCTAGAATCGAACTTCTTAAATAAATTTAATAAACAAATAAAGTTACTCGCGGATACTCTTACTATTTAATTTTATCGTGATATTTAAGCAAGAAAACTAAAATATTCGTTTTTAGTTCCAGAAAAATTTAAACACCGTTTCTCCTCAGGAAAAAATGATAGAATCAAACTTATTAAATAAATTTAATAAACAAATAAAGTTACTCTGGGATATTCTTACAATTTAATTTTATCGTGATATTTAAGCGAGAAACCTAAAATATTCTTTTCTAGTTCCAAAATAATAAAAACATCGTTACTCGTCAGGAAAAAATGCTAGAATCAAACTTATTAAATAAATTTAATACGCAAATAAAGTTACTCAGGGATATTCTTACAATTCAATTTTATCG
Organism: Pterostichus madidus; assembly: GCA_911728475.2. Classification (NCBI taxonomy): domain Eukaryota; kingdom Metazoa; phylum Arthropoda; class Insecta; order Coleoptera; family Carabidae; genus Pterostichus; species Pterostichus madidus. Next base: position 21,824,601 of record OU452304.1, on the reverse strand, counting down.
TGATATTTAAGCGAGAATACTAAAATATTCGTTTCTAGTTCCAAAATAATAAAAACATCGTTACTCGTCAGGAAAAAATGCTTCAATCGAACTTATTAAATAAATTTAATAAACAAATAAAGTTACTCAGGGATATTCTTACAATTTAATTTTATCGTGATATTTAAGCAAGAAAACTAAAATATTCGTTTCTAGTTCCAAAATAATAAAAACTTCGTTACTCGTCAGGAAAAAATACTAGAATCAAACTTATTAATTAAATTTAATACGAAAATAAAGTTACTCAGGGATATTCTTACAATTTAATTTTATCATGATATTTAAGCGAGAAAACTAAAATATTCGTTTCTAGTTCCAAAATAATAAAAACTTCGTTACTCGTCAGGAAAAAATGATAGAATCAAACTTATTAAATAAATTTAATAAACAAATAAAGTTACTCAGGGATATTCTTACAATTTAATTTTTCGTGATATTTAAGCAAGAAAACTAAAATATCGTTTTTAGTTCCAGAAAAATTTAAATATCGTTTCTCCTCAGGAAAAAATGCAAGAATCAAACTTATTAAATAAATTTAATAAACAAATAAAGTTACTCAGGGATATTCTTAAAATTCAATTTTATCGTGATATTTAAGCGAGAAAACTAAAATATTAGTTTCTAGTTCCAAAATAATAAAAAAATCGTTACTCGTCAGGTAAAAATTCTAGAATCGAACTTATTAAATAAATTTAATACGAAAATAAAGTTACTCAGGGATATTCTTACAATTTAATTTTATCATGATATTTAAGCGAGATAACTAAAATATTCGTCTCTAGTTTCAAAACAATAAAAACATCGTTACTCGTCAGGAAAAAATTCTAGAATCGAACTTATTAAAAAAATCTAATAAACAAATAAAGTTACTCAGGGATATTCTTATATTTTAATTTTATCGTGATATTTAAGCAAGAAAACTAAAATATTCGTTTTTAGTTCCAGAAAAATTTAAACATCGTTTCTCCTCAGCAAAAAATGCAAGAATCAAACTTATTAAATAAATTTAATAAACAAATAAAGTTACTCAGGGATATTCTTACAATTTAATTTTATCGTGATATTTAAGCGAGAAAACTAAAACATTCATTTCCAGTTCCAAAATAATAAAAACATCGTTACTCGTCAGGAAAAAATGCTAGAATCAAACTTATTAAATAAATTTAATACGAAAATAAAGTTACTCAGGGATATTCTTACAATTTAATTTTATCATGATATTTAAGCGAGAAAACTAAAATATTCGTTTCTAATTCCAAAATGATAAAAACATCGTTATTCGTCAGGAAAAAATTCTAGAATCGAACTTATTAAAAAAATCTAATAAACAAATAAAGTTACTCAGGGATATTCTTTACATTTTAATTTTATCATGATATTTAAGCAAGAAAACTAAAATAATCGTTTTTAGTTCCAATAATATTTAAACATCGTTTCTCCACAGGAAAAAATGCTAGAATGAAACTTATTAAACAAATTTAATAAACAAATAAAGTTACTCAGGGAAATTCTTACAATTTAATTTTATCGTGATATTTAAGCGAGAAAACTAAAATATTCGCTTCTAGTTCCAAACTAATAAAAACATCGTTACTCGTCAGGAAAAAATGCTAGAATCAAACTTATTAATTAAATTTAATACGAAAATAAAGTTACTCAGGGATATTCTTACAATTTAATTTTATCGTGATATTTAAGCAAGAAAACTAAAATATTTGTTTTTAGTTACAGAAAAATTTAAACATCGTTTCTCTTCAGGAAAAAATGCTAAAATCAAACTTATTAAATAAATTTAATAAACAAATAATGTTACTCAGGGATATTTTTACAATTTAATTTTATCGTGATATTTAAGCAAGAAAACTAAAATATCGTTTTTAGTTCCATAAAAATTTAAATATCGTTTCTCCTCAGGAAAAAATGCTAGAATCAATCTTATTAATTAAATTTAATAAACAAATAATGTTACTCAGGGATATTTTACAATTTAATTTTATCGTGATATTTAAGCAAGAAAACCAAAATATCGTTTTTAGTTCCAGAAAAATTTAAACATCGTTACTCGTCAGGAAAAAATGCTAGAATCAAACTTATTAATTAAATTTAATACGAAAATAAAGTTACTCAGGGATATTCTTACAATTTAATTTTATCGTGATATTTAAGGAAGAAAACGAAAATATTCGTTTTTAGTTCAAGAAAAATTTAAATATCGTTTCTCTTCAAGAAAAAATGCTAGAATCAAACTTATTAACTAAATTTAATAAACAAATAACGTTACTTAGGGATATTCTTAAAATTCAATTTTATCGCGATATTTAAGCGAGAAAACTAAAATATTCGTTTCTAGTTCCAAAATAATAAAAACATCGTTACTCGTCAGGAAATAATTCTAGAATCGAACTTATTAAAAAAATCTAATAAACAAATAAAGTTACTCAAGGATATTCTTATATTTAAATTTTATCGTGATATTTAAGCAAGAAAACTAAAATATTCGTTTTTAGTTCCAGAAAAATTTAAACATCGTTTCTCCTCAGCAAAAAATGCAAGAATTAAACTTATTAAATATATTTAATACGAAAATAAAGTTACTCAGGGATATTCTTACAATTTAATTTTATCATGATATTTAAGCGAGATAACTAAAATATTCGTTTCTAGTTTCAAAATAATAAAAACATCGTTACTCGTCAGGAAAAAATTCTAGAATCGAACTTATTAAAAAAATCTAATAAACAAATAAAGTTACTCAGGGATATTCTTATATTTAAATTTTATCGTGATATTTAAGCAAGAAAACAAATATTCGTTTTTAGTTCCAGAAAAATTTAAACATCGTTTCTCCTCAGCAAAAAATGCAAGAATCAAACTTATTAAATAAATTTAATAAACAAATAAAGTTACTCAGGGATATTTTTACAATTTAATTTTATCGTGATATTTAAGCAAGAAAACTAAAATATCGTTTTTAGTTCCATAAAAATTTAAATATCGTTTCTCCTCAGGAAAAAATGCTAGAATCAATCTTATTAATTAAATTTAATAAACAAATAATGTTACTCAGGGATATTTTACAATTTAATTTTATCGTGATATTTAAGCAAGAAAACCAAAATATCGTTTTTAGTTCCAGAAAAATTTAAACATCGTTACTCGTCAGGAAAAAATGCTAGAATCAAACTTATTAATTAAATTTAATACGAAAATAAAGTTACTCAGGGATATTCTTACAATTTAATTTTATCGTGATATTTAAGGAAGAAAACGAAAATATTCGTTTTTAGTTCAAGAAAAATTTAAATATCGTTTCTCTTCAGGAAAAAATGCTAGAATCAAACTTATTAACTAAATTTAATAAACAAATAAAGTTACTTAGGGATATTCTTAAAATTCAATTTTATCGCGATATTTAAGCGAGAAAACTAAAATATTCGTTTCTAGTTCCAAAATAATAAAAACATCGTTACTCGTAAGGAAAAAATTCTAGAATCGAACTTATTAAAAAAATCTAATAAACAAATAAAGTTACTCAGGGATATTCTTATGTTTTAATTTTATCGTGATATTTAGAAAACTAAAATATTCGTTTTTAGTTCCAGAAAAATTTAAACATCGTTTCTCCTCAGCAAAAAATGCAAGAATCAAACTTATTAAATAAATTTAATACGAAAATAAAGTTACTCAGGGATATTCTTACAATTTAATTTTATCATGATATTTAAGCGAGAAAACTAAAACATTCGTTTCTAGGTCCAAAATAATAAAAACATCGTTACTCGTTAGGAAAAAATTCTAGAATCGAACTTATTAAATAAATTTAATAAACAAATAATGTTACTCAGGGATATTCTTACAATTTAATTTTATCGTGATATTTAAACAAGAAAACTAAAATATTCGTTTCTAGGTCCAGAAAAATTAAAACATCGTTACTCCTCAGTCAAAATGCTAGAATCGAAATTCTTAAATAAATTTAATAAACAAATAAAGTTACTCACGGATATACTTACAATTTAATTTTATCGTGATATTTAAGCGAGAAAACTAAAATATTCGTTTCTAGTTCCAAAATAATAAAAACATCGTTACTCTTCAGGAAAAAATGCTAGAATCAAACTTAGTAATTAAATTTAATACACAAATAAAGTTACGCAGGGATATTCTTACAATTTAATTTTATCATGATATTTAAGCGATATAACTAAAATATTCGTTTCTAGTTTCAAAATAATAAAAACATCGTTACTCGTCAGGAAAAAATTCTAGAATCGAACTTATTAAATAAATTTAATAAACAAATAAAGTTACTCAGGGATATTCTTACAATTTAATTTTATCGTGATATTTAAGCGAGAAAACTAAAACATTCATTTCCAGTTCCAAAATAATAAAAACATCGTTACTCGTCAGGAAAAAATGCAAGAATCAAACTTATTAAATAAATTTAATACGAAAATAAAGTTACTCAGGGATATTCTTACAATTTAATTTTATCATGATATTTAAGCGAAAAAATAAAACATTCGTTTCTAGGTCCAAAATAATAAAAACATCGTTACTCGTCAGGACAAAATTCTAGAATCGAACTTATTAAACAAATTTAATAAACAAATAAAGTTACTCAGGGATATTCTTACAATTTAATTTTTTCGTGATATTTAAACAAGAAAACTAAAATATTCGTTTCTAGGTCCAGAAAAATTAAAACATCGTTACTCCTCAGTCAAAATGCTAGAATCGAACTTCTTAAATAAATTTAATAAACAAATAAAGTTACTCGCGGATACTCTTACTATTTAATTTTATCGTGATATTTAAGCAAGAAAACTAAAATATTCGTTTTTAGTTCCAGAAAAATTTAAACACCGTTTCTCCTCAGGAAAAAATGATAGAATCAAACTTATTAAATAAATTTAATAAACAAATAAAGTTACTCTGGGATATTCTTACAATTTAATTTTATCGTGATATTTAAGCGAGAAACCTAAAATATTCTTTTCTAGTTCCAAAATAATAAAAACATCGTTACTCGTCAGGAAAAAATGCTAGAATCAAACTTATTAAATAAATTTAATACGCAAATAAAGTTACTCAGGGATATTCTTACAATTCAATTTTATCGTGATATTTAAGCGAGAATACTAAAATATTCGTTTCTAGTTCCAAAATAATAAAAACATCGTTACTCGTCAGGAAAAAATGCTTCAATCGAACTTATTAAATAAATTTAATAAACAAATAAAGTTACTCAGGGATATTCTTACAATTTAATTTTATCGTGATATTTAAGCAAGAAAACTAAAATATTCGTTTCTAGTTCCAAAATAATAAAAACTTCGTTACTCGTCAGGAAAAAATGCTAGAATCAAACTTATTAATTAAATTTAATACGAAAATAAAGTTACTCAGGGATATTCTTACAATTTAATTTTATCATGATATTTAAGCGAGAAAACTAAAATATTCGTTTCTAGTTCCAAAATAATAAAAACTTCGTTACTCGTCAGGAAAAAATGATAGAATCAAACTTATTAAATAAATTTAATAAACAAATAAAGTTACTCAGGGATATTCTTACAATTTAATTTTTCGTGATATTTAAGCAAGAAAACTAAAATATCGTTTTTAGTTCCAGAAAAATTTAACATCGTTTCTCCTCAGGAAAAAATGCTAGAATCAAACTTATTAAATAAATTTAATAAACAAATAATGTTACTCAGGGATATTGTTTCAATTTAATTTTATCGTGCTATTTAAGCGAGAAAACTAAAATATTCGTTTCTAGTTCCAAAATAATAAAAACTTCGTTACTCGTCAGGAAAAAATACTAGAATCAAAATTATTAATTAAATTTAATACGAAAATAAAGTTACTCAGGGATATTCTTACAATTTAATTTTATCATGATATTTAAGCGAGAAAACTAAAATATTCGTTTCTAGTTCCAAAATAATAAAAACTTCGTTACTCGTCAGGAAAAAATGCTAGAATCAAACTTATTAAATAAATTTAATAAACAAATAAAGTTACTCAGGGATATTCTTACAATTTAATTTTTCGTGATATTTAAGCAAGAAAACTAAAATATCGTTTTTAGTTCCAGAAAAATTTAAATATCGTTTCGCCTCAGGAAAAAATGCTAGAATCAAACTTATTAAATAAATTTAATAAACAAATAAAGTTACTCAGGGATATTCTTAAAATTCAATTTTATCGTGATATTTAAGCGAGAAAACTAAAATATTAGTTTCTAGTTCCAAAATAATAAAAAAATCGTTACTCGTCAGGTAAAAATTCTAGAATCGAACTTATTAAATAAATTTAATACGAAAATAAAGTTACTCAGGGATATTCTTACAATTTAATTTTATCATGATATTTAAGCGAGATAACTAAAATATTCGTCTCTAGTTTCAAAACAATAAAAACATCGTTACTCGTCAGGAAAAAATTCTAGAATCGAACTTATTAAAAAAATCTAATAAACAAATAAAGTTACTCAGGGATATTCTTATATTTTAATTTTATCGTGATATTTAAGCAAGAAAACTAAAATATTCGTTTTTAGTTCCAGAAAAATTTAAACATCGTTTCTCCTCAGGAAAAAATGCAAGAATCAAACTTATTAAATAAATTTAATAAACAAATAAAGTTACTCAGGGATATTCTTACAATTTAATTTTATCGTGATATTTAAGCGAGAAAACTAAAACATTCATTTCCAGTTCCAAAATAATAAAAACATCGTTACTCGTCAGGAAAAAATGCTAGAATCAAACTTATTAAATAAATTTAATACGAAAATAAAGTTACTCAGGGATATTCTTACAATTTAATTTTATCATGATATTTAAGCGAGAAAACTAAAATATTCGTTTCTAATTCCAAAATGATAAAAACATCGTTATTCGTCAGGAAAAAATGCTAGAATCAAACTTATTAAAAAAATCTAATAAACAAATAAAGTTACTCAGGGATATTCTTTACATTTTAATTTTATCATGATATTTAAGCAAGAAAACTAAAATAATCGTTTTTAGTTCCAATAATATTTAAACATCGTTTCTCCACAGGAAAAAATGCTAGAATGAAACTTATTAAACAAATTTAATAAACAAATAAAGTTACTCAGGGAAATTCTTACAATTTAATTTTATCGTGATATTTAAGCAAGAAAACTAAAATATTTGTTTTTAGTTACAGAAAAATTTAAACATCGTTTCTCTTCAGGAAAAAATGCTAAAATCAAACTTATTAAATAAATTTAATAAACAAATAATGTTACTCAGGGATATTTTTACAATTTAATTTTATCGTGATATTTAAGCAAGAAAACTAAAATATCGTTTTTAGTTCCATAAAAATTTAAATATCGTTTCTCCTCAGGAAAAAATGCTAGAATCAATCTTATTAATTAAATTTAATAAACAAATAATGTTACTCAGGGATATTTTACAATTTAATTTTATCGTGATATTTAAGCAAGAAAACCAAAATATCGTTTTTAGTTCCAGAAAAATTTAAACATCGTTACTCGTCAGGAAAAAATGCTAGAATCAAACTTATTAATTAAATTTAATACGAAAATAAAGTTACTCAGGGATATTCTTACAATTTAATTTTATCGTGATATTTAAGGAAGAAAACGAAAATATTCGTTTTTAGTTCAAGAAAAATTTAAATATCGTTTCTCTTCAAGAAAAAATTCTAGAATCAAACTTATTAACTAAATTTAATAAACAAATAACGTTACTTAGGGATATTCTTAAAATTCAATTTTATCGCGATATTTAAGCGAGAAAACTAAAATATTCGTTTCTAGTTCCAAAATAATAAAAACATCGTTACTCGTCAGGAAATAATTCTAGAATCGAACTTATTAAAAAAATCTAATAAACAAATAAAGTTACTCAGGGATATTCTTATATTTAAATTTTATCGTGATATTTAAGCAAGAAAACTAAAATATTCGTTTTTAGTTCCAGAAAAATTTAAACATCGTTTCTCCTCAGCAAAAAATGCAAGAATTAAACTTATTAAATATATTTAATACGAAAATAAAGTTACTCAGGGATATTCTTACAATTTAATTTTATCATGATATTTAAGCGAGATAACTAAAATATTCGTTTCTAGTTTCAAAATAATAAAAACATCGTTACTCGTCAGGAAAAAATTCTAGAATCGAACTTATTAAAAAAATCCAATAAACAAATAAAGTTACTCAGGGATATTCTTATATTTAAATTTTATCGTGATATTTAAGCAAGAAAACAAATATTCGTTTTTAGTTCCAGAAAAATTTAAACATCGTTTCTCCTCAGCAAAAAATGCAAGAATCAAACTTATTAAATAAATTTAATAAACAAATAAAGTTACTCAGGGATATTTTTACAATTTAATTTTATCGTGATATTTAAGCAAGAAAACTAAAATATCGTTTTTAGTTCCATAAAAATTTAAATATCGTTTCTCCTCAGGAAAAAATGCTAGAATCAATCTTATTAATTAAATTTAATAAACAAATAATGTTACTCAGGGATATTTTACAATTTAATTTTATCGTGATATTTAAGCAAGAAAACCAAAATATCGTTTTTAGTTCCAGAAAAATTTAAACATCGTTACTCGTCAGGAAAAAATGCTAGAATCAAACTTATTAATTAAATTTAATACGAAAATAAAGTTACTCAGGGATATTCTTACAATTTAATTTTATCGTGATATTTAAGGAAGAAAACGAAAATATTCGTTTTAGTTCAAGAAAAATTTAAATATCGTTTCTCTTCAGGAAAAAATGCTAGAATCAAACTTATTAACTAAATTTAATAAACAAATAAAGTTACTTAGGGATATTCTTAAAATTCAATTTTATCGCGATATTTAAGCGAGAAAACTAAAATATTCGTTTCTAGTTCCAAAATAATAAAAACATCGTTACTCGTAAGGAAAAAATTCTAGAATCGAACTTATTAAAAAAATCTAATAAACAAATAAAGTTACTCAGGGATATTCTTATGTTTTAATTTTATCGTGATATTTAGAAAACTAAAATATTCGTTTTTAGTTCCAGAAAAATTTAAACATCGTTTCTCCTCAGCAAAAAATGCAAGAATCAAACTTATTAAATAAATTTAATACGAAAATAAAGTTACTCAGGGATATTCTTACAATTTAATTTTATCATGATATTTAAGCGAGAAAACTAAAACATTCGTTTCTAGGTCCAAAATAATAAAAACATCGTTACTCGTTAGGAAAAAATTCTAGAATCGAACTTATTAAATAAATTTAATAAACAAATAAAGTTACTCAGGGATATTCTTACAATTTAATTTTATCGTGATATTTAAACAAGAAAACTAAAATATTCGTTTCTAGGTCCAGAAAAATTAAAACATCGTTACTCCTCAGTCAAAATGCTAGAATCGAAATTCTTAAATAAATTTAATAAACAAATAAAGTTACTCACGGATATACTTACAATTTAATTTTATCGTGATATTTAAGCGAGAAAACTAAAATATTCGTTTCTAGTTCCAAAATAATAAAAACATCGTTACTCTTCAGGAAAAAATGCTAGAATCAAACTTAGTAATTAAATTTAATACACAAATAAAGTTACGCAGGGATATTCTTACAATTTAATTTTATCATGATATTTAAGCGATATAACTAAAATATTCGTTTCTAGTTTCAAAATAATAAAAACATCGTTACTCGTCAGGAAAAAATTCTAGAATCGAACTTATTAAATAAATTTAATAAACAAATAAAGTTACTCAGGGATATTCTTACAATTTAATTTTATCGTGATATTTAAGCGAGAAAACTAAAACATTCATTTCCAGTTCCAAAATAATAAAAACATCGTTACTCGTCAGGAAAAAATGCTAGAATCAAACTTATTAAATAAATTTAATAAACAAATAATGTTACTCAGGGATATTGTTACAATTTAATTTTATCGTGCTATTTAAGCGAGAAAACTAAAATATTCGTTTCTAGTTCCAAAATAATAAAAACTTCGTCACTCGTCAGGAAAAAATACTAGAATCAAACTTATTAATTAAATTTAATACGAAAATAAAGTTACTCAGGGATATTCTTACAATTTAATTTTATCATGATATTTAAGCGAGAAAACTAAAATATTCGTTTCTAGTTTCAAAATAATAAAAACTTCGTTACTCGTCAGGAAAAAATGATAGAATCAAACTTATTAAATAAATTTAATAAACAAATAAAGTTACTCAGGGATATTCTTAGAATTTAATTTTTCGTGATATTTAAGCAAGAAAACTAAAATATCGTTTTTAGTTCCAGAGAATTTTATATATCGTTTCTCCTCAGGAAAAAATGCTAGAATCAAACTTATTAAATAAATTTAATAAACAAACAAAGTTACTCAGGGATATTCTTAAAATTTAATTTTATCGTGATATTTAAGCGAGAATTTAAAATATTCGTTTCTAGTTCCAAAATAATAAAAACATCGTTACTCTTCAGGAAAAAATGCTAGAATCAAACTTATTAATTAAATTTAATACACAAATAAAGTTACTCAGGGATATTCTTACAATTTAATTTTATCGTGATATTTAAGGAAGAAAACGAAAATATTCGTTTTTAGTTCAAGAAAAATTTAAATATCGTTTCTCTTCAGGAAAAAAATGCTAGAATCAAACTTATTAACTAAATTTAATAAACAAATAAAGTTACTTAGGGATATTCTTAAAATTCAATTTTATCGTGATATTTAAGCGAGAAAACTAAAATATTCGTTTCTAGTTCCAAAATAATAAAAAAATCGTTACTCGTCAGGAAAAAATTCTAGAATCGAACTTATTAAATAAATTTAATACGAAAATAAAGTTACTCAGGGATATTCTTACAATTTAATTTTATCATGATATTTAAGCGAGATAACTAAAATATTCGTTTCTAGTTTCAAAATAATAAAAACATCGTTACTCGTCAGGAAAAAATTCTAGAATCGAACTTATTAAAAAAATCTAATAAACAAATAAAGTTACTCAGGGATGTTCTTATATTTTAATTTTATCGTGATATTTAAGCAAGAAAACTAAAATATCGTTTTTAGTTCCATAAAAATTTAAATATCGTTTCTCCTCAGGAAAAAATGCTAGAATCAATCTTATTAAATAAATTTAATAAACAAATAATGTTACTCAGGGATATTCTTACAATTTAATTTTATCGTGATATTTAAGCAAGAAAACCAAAATATCGTTTTTAATTCCAGAAAAATTTAAACATCGTTACTTGTCAGGAAAAAATGCTAGAATCAAACTTATTAATTAAATTTAATACGAAAATAAAGTTACTCAGGGATATTCTTACAATTTAATTTTATCGTGATATTTAAGGAAGAAAACGAAAATATTCGTTTTTAGTTCAAGAAAAATTTAAATATCGTTTCTCTTCAGGAAAAAATGCTAGAATCAAACTTATTAACTAAATTTAAAAAACAAATAAAGTTACTTAGGGATATTCTTAAAATTCAATTTTATCGTGATATTTAAGCGAGAAAACTAAAATATTCGTTTCTAGTTCCAAAATAATAAAAACATCGTTACTCGTCAGGAAAAAATTCTAGAATCGAACTTATTAAATAAATTTAATACGAAAATAAAGTTACTCAGGGATATTCTTACAATTTAATTTTATCATGATATTTAAGCGAAATAACTAAAATATTCGTTTCTAGTTCCAAAATAATAAAAACATCGTTACTCGTCAGGAAAAAATTCTAGAATCGAACTTATTAAAAAAATCTAATAAACAAATAAAGTTACTCAGGGATATTCTTATATTTTAATTTTATCGTGATATTTAAGCAAGAAAACTAAAATATTCGTTTTTAGTTCCAGAAAAATTTAAACATCGTTTCTCCTCAGGAAAAAATGCTTCAATCAAACTTATTAAATAAATTTAATAAACAAATAAAGTTACTCAGGGATAATCTTACAATTTAATTTTATCGTGATATTTAAGCAAGAAAACTAAAATATTCGTTTTTAGTTCCAGAAAAATTTAACATCGTTTCTCCTCAGGAAAAAATGCTAGAATCAAACTTATTAAATAAATTTAATAAACAAATAATGTTACTCAGGGATATTGTTACAATTTAATTTTATCGTGCTATTTAAGCGAGAAAACTAAAATATTCGTTTCTAGTTCCAAAATAATAAAAACTTCGTTACTCGTCAGGAAAAAATACTAGAATCAAACTTATTAATTAAATTTAATACGAAAATAAAGTTACTCAGGGATATTCTTACAATTTATTTTTATCATGATATTTAAGCGAGGAAACTAAAATATTCGTTTCTAGTTTCAAAATAATAAAAACATCGTTACTCGTCAGGAAAAAATTCTTGAATCGAACTTATTAAAAAAATCTAATAAACAAATAAAGTTACTCAGGGATATTCTTATATTTTAATTTTATCGTGATATTTAAGCAAGAAAACTAAAATATTCGTTTTTAGTTCCAGAAAAATTTAAACATCGTTTCTCCTCAGCAAAAAATGCTAGAATCAAACTTATTAAATAAATTTAATAAACAAATAAAGTTACTCAGGGATAATCTTACAATTTAATTTTATCATGATATTTAAAAGAGAAAACTAAAATATTCGTTTCTAGTTCCAAAATACCAAAAACTTGGTTATTCGTCAGGGAAAAATGCTAGAATCAAACTTATTAAATAAATTTAATAAACAAATAAAGTTACTCAGGGATATTCTTACAATTTAATTTTATCGTGATATTTAAGCAAGAAAACTAAAATATTCGTTTTTAGTTCCAGAAAAATTTAAACATCGTTTCTCCTCAGGAAAAAATGATAGAATCAAACTTATTAAATAAATTTAATAAACAAATAAAGTTACTCTGGGATATTCTTACAATTTAATTTTACCGTGATATTTAAGCGAGAAACCTAAAATATTCTTTTCTAGTTCCAAAATAATAAAAACATCGTTACTCGTCAGGAAAAAATACTAGAATCAAACTTATTAATTAAATTTAATAAACAAATAAAGTTACTCAGGGATATTCTTACAATTTAATTTTTCGTGATATTTAAGCAAGAAAACTAAAATATCGTTTTTAGTTCCAGAGAATTTTAAATATCGTTTCTCCTCAGGAAAAAATGCTAGAATCAAACTTATTAAATAAATTTAATAAACAAATAAAGTTACTCAGGGATATTCTTAAAATTTAATTTTATCGTGATATTTAAGCGAGAAAACTAAAATATTCGTTTCTAGTTCCAAAATAATAAAAACATCGTTACTCTTCAGGAAAAAATGCTAGAATCAAACTTATTAATTAAATTTAATACACAAATAACGTTACTCAGGGATATTCTTACAATTTAATTTTATCGTGATATTTAAGCAAGAAAACTAAAATATTCGTTTTTAGTTCAAGAAAAATTTAAATATCGTTTCTCTTCAGGAAAAAAATGCTAGAATCAAACTTATTAACTAAATTTAATAAACAAATAAAGTTACTTAGGGATATTCTTAAAATTCAATTTTATCGTGATATTTAAGCGAGAAAACTAAAATATTCGTTTCTAGTTCCAAAATAATAAAAAAATCGTTACTCGTCAGGAAAAAATTCTAGAATCGAACTTATTAAATAAATTTAATACGAAAATAAAGTTACTCAGGGATATTCTTACAATTTAATTTTATCATGATATTTAAGCGAGATAACTAAAATATTCGTTTCTAGTTTCAAAATAATAAAAACATCGTTACTCGTCAAGAAAAAATTCTAGAATCGAACTTATTAAAAAAATCTAATAAACAAATAAAGTTACTCAGGGATATTCTTATATTTTAATTTTATCGTGATATTTAAGCAAGAAAACTAAAATATTCGTTTTTTGTTCCAGAAAAATTTAAACATCGTTTCTCCTCAGCAAAAAATGCAAGAATCAAACTTATTAAATAAATTTAATAAACAAATAAAGTTACTCAGGGATATTCTTACAATTTAATTTTATCGTGATATTTAAGCGAGAAAACTAAAACATTCATTTCCAGTTCCAAAATAATAAAAACATCGTTACTCGTCAGGAAAAAATGCTAGAATCAAACTTATTAAATAAATGTAATACGAAAATAAAGTTACTCAGGGATATTCTTACAATTTAATTTTATCATGATATTTAAGCGAGAAAACTAAAATATTCGTTTCTAATTCCAAAATGATAAAAACATCGTTATTCGTCAGGAAAAAATTCTAGAATCGAACTTATTAAAAAAATCTAATAAACAAATAAAGTTACTCAGGGATATTCTTACATTTTAATTTTATCATGATATTTAAGCAAGAAAACTAAAATATTCGTTTTTAGTTCCAATAATATTTAAACATCGTTTCTCCACAGGAAAAAATGCTAGAATGAAACTTATTAAACAAATTTAATAAACAAATAAAGTTACTCAGGGAAATTCTTACAATTTAATTTTATCGTGATATTTAAGCGAGAAAACTAAAATATTCGCTTCTAGTTCCAAAATAATAAAAACATCGTTACTCGTCAGGAAAAAATGCTAGAATCAAACTTATTAAATAAATTTAATACGAAAATAAAGTTACTTAGGGATATTCTTACAATTTAATTTTATCGTGATATTTAAGCAAGAAAACTAAAATATTTGTTTTTAGTTACTGAAAAATTTAAACATCGTTTCTCTTCAGGAAAAAATGCTAAAATCAAACTTATTAAATAAATTTAATAAACAAATAATGTTACTCAGGGATATTTTTACAATTTAATTTTATCGTGATATTTAAGCAAGAAAACTAAAATATCGTTTTTAGTTCCATAAAAATTTAAATATCGTTTCTCCTCAGGAAAAAATGCTAGAATCAATCTTATTAATTAAATTTAATAAACAAATAATGTTACTCAGGGATATTTTACAATTTAATTTTATCGTGATATTTAAGCAAGAAAACCAAAATATCGTTTTTAGTTCCAGAAAAATTTAAACATCGTTACTCGTCAGGAAAAAATGCTAGAATCAATCTTATTAATTAAATTTAATACGAAAATAAAGTTACTCAGGGATATTCTTACAATTTAATTTTATCGTGATATTTAAGGAAGAAAACGAAAATATTCGTTTTTAGTTCAAGAAAAATTTAAATATCGTTTCTCTTCAGGAAAAAATGCTAGAATCAAACTTATTAACTAAGTTTAATAAACAAATAAAGTTACTTAGGGATATTCTTAAAATTCAATTTTATCGCGATATTTAAGCGAGAAAACTAAAATATTCGTTTCTAGTTCCAAAATAATAAAAACATCGTTACTCGTCAGGAAATAATTCTAGAATCGAACTTATTAAAAAAATCTAATAAACAAATAAAGTTACTCAGGGAATTCTTATATTTTAATTTTATCGTGATATTTAAGCAAGAAAACTAAAATATTCGTTTTTAGTTCCAGAAAAATTTAAACATCGTTTCTCCTCAAAAAAAAAATGCAAGAATCAAACTTATTAAATAAATTTAATACGAAAATAAAGTTACTCAGGGATATTCTTACAATTTAATTTTATCATGATATTTAAGCGAGAAAACTAAAACATTCGTTTCTAGGTCAAAATAATAAAAACATCGTTACTCGTTAGGAAAAAATTCTAGAATCGAACTTATTAAATAAATTTAATAAACAAATAAAGTTACACAGGGATATTCTTACAATTTAATTTTATCGTGATATTTAAACAAGAAAACTAAAATATTCGTTTCTATGTCCAGAAAAATTAAAACATCGTTACTCCTCAGTCAAAATGCTAGAATCGAAATTCTTAAATAAATTTATAAACAAATAAAGTTACTCACGGATATTCTTACAATTTAATTTTATCGTGATATTTAAGCGTGAAAACTAAAATATTCATTTCCAGTTCCAAAATAATAAAAACATCGTTACTCGTCAGGAAAAAATGCTAGAATCAAACTTATTAAATAAATTTAATACGAAAATAAAGTTACTCAGGGATATTCTTACAATTTAATTTTATCATGATATTTAAGCGAGAAAACTAAAATATTCGTTTCTAGTTCCAAAATAATAAAAACATCGTTACTCTTCAGGAAAAAATGCTACAATCAAACTTATTAATTAAATTTATTACACAAATAAAGTTACTCAGGGATATTCTTACAATTTAATTTTATCGTGATATTTAAGGAAGAAAACGAAAATATTTGTTTTTAGTTCAAGAAAAATTTAAATATCGTTTCTCTTCAGGAAAAAATGCTAGAATCAAACTTATTAAATAAATTTAATAAACAAATAAAGTTACTCAAGGATATTCTTAAAATTCAATTTTATCGTGATATTTAAGCGAGAAAACTAAAATATTCGTTTCTAGTTCCAAAATAATAAAAACATCGTTACTCTTCAGGAAAAAATGCTAGAATCAAACTTATTAATTAAATTTAATACACAAATAAAGTTACTCAGGGATATTCTTACAATTTAATTTTATCATGATATTTAAGCGAGATAACTAAAATATTCGTTTCTAGTTTCAAAATAATAAAAACATCGTTACTCGTCAGGAAAAATTTCTAGAATCGAACTTATTAAAAAAATCTAATAAACAAATAAAGTTACTCAGGGATATTCTTATATTTTAATTTTATCGTGATATTTAAGCATGAAAACTAAAATATTCGTTTTTTGTTCCAGAAAAATTTAAACATCGTTTCTCCTCAGCAAAAAATGCAAGAATCAAACTTATTAAATAAATTTAATAAACAAATAAAGTTACTCAGGGATATTCTTACAATTTAATTTTATCGTTTTATTTAAGCGAGAAAACTAAAACATTCATTTCCAGTTCCAAAATAATAAAAACATCGTTACTCGTCAGGAAAAAATGCTAGAATCAAACTTAATAAATAAATTTAATACGAAAATAAAGTTACTCAGGGATATTCTTACAATTTAATTTTATCATGATATTTAAGCGAGAAAACTAAAATATTCGTTTCTAATTCCAAAAAAATAAAAACATCGTTATTCTAGAATCGAACTTATTAAAAAAATCTAATAAACAAAAAAAGTTACTCAGGGATATTCTTACATTTTAATTTTATCATGATATTCAAGCAAGAAAACTAAAATATTCGATTTTAGTTCCAATAATATTTAAACATCGTTTCTCCACAGGAAAAAATGCTAGAATGAAACTTATTAAACAAATTTAATAAACAAATAAAGTTACTCTGGAAAATTCTTACAATTTAAGCGAGAAAACTAAAATATTCGCTTCTAGTTCCAAAATAATAAAAACATCGTTACTCGTCAGGAAAAAATGCTAAAATCAAACTTATTAAATAAATTTAATAAACAAATAATGTTACTCAGGGATGTTCGTACAATTTAATTTTATCGTGATATTTAAGCAAGAAAACTAAAATATCGTTTTTAGTTCCATAAAAATTTAAATATCGTTTCTCCTCAGGAAAAAATGCTAGAATCAATCTTATTAAATAAATTTAATAAACAAATAATGTTACTCAGGGATATTCTTACAATTTAATTTTATCGTGATATTTAAGCAAGAAAACCAAAATATCGTTTTTAATTCCAGATAAATTTAAACATCGTTACTCGTCAGGAAAAAAAGCTAGAATCAAACTTATTAATTAAATTTAATACGAAAATAAAGTTACTCAGGGATATTCTTACAATTTAATTTTATCGTGATATTTAAGGAAGAAAACGAAAATATTCGTTTTTAGTTCAAGAAAAATTTAAATATCGTTTCTCTTCAGGAAAAAATGCTAGAATCAAACTTATTAACTAAATTTAAAAAACAAATAAAGTTACTTAGGGATATTCTTAAAATTCAATTTTATCGTGATATTTAAGCGAGAAAACTAAAATATTCGTTTCTAGTTCCAAAATAATAAAAACATCGTTACTCGTCAGGAAAAAATTCTAGAATCGAACTTATTAAAAAAATCTAATAAACAAATAAAGTTACTCAGGGATATTCTTATATTTTAATTTTATCGTGATATTTAAGCAAGAAAACTAAAATATTCGTTTTTAGTTCCGGAAAAATTTAAACATCGTTTCTCCTCAGAAAAAAATGCTAGAATCAAACTTATTAAATAAATTTAACAAACAAATAAAGTTACTCAGGGATAATCTTACAATTTAATTTTATCATGATATTTAAGCGAGAAAACTAAAACATTCGTTTCTAGTTCCAAAATAATAAAAACATCGTTACTCGCCATGAAAAAATGCTAGCATCAAACTTATTAAATAAATTTAATACGAAAATAAAGTTACTCAGGGATATTCTTACAATTTAATTTTATCATGATATTTAAAAGAGAAAACTAAAATATTCGTTTCTAGTTCCAAAATACCAAATACTTGGTTATTCGTCAGGAAAAAATGCTAGAATCAAACTTATTAAATAAATTTAATAAACAAATAAAGTTACTCAGGGATATTCTTACAATTTAATTTTATCGTGATATTTAAGCAAGAAAACTAAAATATTCGTTTTTAGTTCCAGAAAAATTTAAACATCGTTTCTCCTCAGGAAAAAATGATAGAATCAAACTTATTAAATAAATTTAATAAACAAATAAAGTTACTCAGGGATATTCTTACAATTTAATTTTATCGTGATATTTAAGCGAGAAACCTAAAATATTCTTTTCTAGTTCCAAAATAATAAAAACATCGTTACTCGTCAGGAAAAAATGCTAGAATCAAACTTATTAAATAAATTTAATACGCAAATAAAGTTACTCAGGGATATTCTTACAATTCAATTTTATCGTGATATTTAAGTGAGAATACTAAAATATTCATTTCTAGTTCCAAAATAATAAAAACATCGTTACTCGTCAGGAAAAAATGCTAGAATCAAACTTATTAAATAAATTTAATAAACAAATAAAGTTACTCAGGGATATTCTTACAATTTAATTTTATCGTGATATTTAAGCAAGAAAACTAAAATATTCGTTCTTAGTTCCAGAAAAATTTAACATCGTTTCTCCTCAGGAAAAAATGCTAGAATCAAACTTATTAAATAAATTTAATAAACAAATAATGTTACTCAGGGATATTGTTACAATTTAATTTTATCGTGCTATTTAAGCGAGAAAACTAAAATATTCGTTTCTAGTTCCAAAATAATAAAAACTTCGTTACTCGTCAGGAAAAAATACTAGAATCAAACTTATTAATTAAATTTAATACGAAAATAAAGTTACTCAGGGATATTCTTACAATTTAATTTTATCATGATATTTAAGCGAGGAAACTAAAATATTCGTTTCTAGTTTCAAAATAATAAAAACATCGTTACTCGTCAGGAAAAAATTCTAGAATCGAACTTATTAAAAAAATCTAATAAACAAATAAAGTTACTCAGGGATATTCGTATATTTTAATTTTATCGTGATATTTAAGCAAGAAAACTAAAATATTCGTTTTTAGTTCCAGAAAAATTTAAACAACGTTTCTCCTCAGCAAAAAATGCTAGAATCAAACTTATTAAATAAATTTAATAAACAAATAAAGTTACTCTGGGATATTCTTACAATTTAATTTTACCGTGATATTTAAGCGAGAAACCTAAAATATTCTTTTCTAGTTCCAAAATAATAAAAACATCGTTACTCGTCAGGAAAAAATACTAGAATCAAACTTATTAATTAAATTTAATACGAAAATAAAGTTACTCAGGGATATTCTTACAATTTAATTTTATCATGATATTTAAGCGAGAAAACTAAAATATTCGTTTCTAGTTTCAAAATAATAAAAACTTCGTTACTCGTCAGGGAAAAATGATAGATTCAAACTTATTAAATAAATTTAATAAACAAATAAAGTTACTCAGGGATATTCTTACAATTTAATTTTTCGTGATATTTAAGCAAGAAAACTAAAATATCGTTTTTAGTTCCAGAAAAATTTAAGCAAAAAATTTAAGCAAAAAATTCTAGAATCGAACTTATTAAATAAATTTAATACGAAAATAAAGTTACTCAGGGATATTCTTACAATTTAATTTTATCATGATATTTAAGGAAGAAAACGAAAATATTCGTTTTTAGTTCAAGAAAAATATAAATATCGTTTCTCTTCAGGAAAAAATGCTAGAATCAAATTTATTAACTAAATTTAATAAACATATAAAGTTACTTAGGGATATTCTTAAAATTCAATTTTATCGTGATATTTAAGCGAGAAAACTAAAATATTCGTTTCTAGTTCCAAAATAATAAAAACATCGTTATTCGTCAAGAAAAAATTCTAGAATCGAACTTATTAAATAAATTTAATACGAAAATAAAGTTACTCAGGGATATTCTTACAATTTAATTTTATCATGATATTAAAGCGAGATAACTAAAATATTCGTTTCTAGTTTCAAAATAATAAAAACATCGTTACTCGTCAGGAAAAAATTCTAGAATCGAACTTATTAAAAAAAACTAATAAACAAATAAAGTTACTCAGGGATATTCTTATATTTTAATTTTATCGTGATATTTAAGCAAGAAAACTAAAATATTCGTTTTTTGTTCCAGAAAAATTTAAACATCGTTTCTCCTCAGCAAAAAATGCAAGAATCAAACTTATTAAATAAATTTAATAAACAAATAAAGTTACTCAGGGATATTCTTACAATTTAATTTTATCGTGATATTTAAGCGAGAAAACTAAAACATTCATTTCCAGTTCCAAAATAATAAAAACATCGTTACTCGTCAGGAAAAAATTCTAGAATCGAACTTATTAAAAAAAACTAATAAACAAATAAAGTTACTCAGGGATATTCTTATATTTTAATTTTATCGTGATATTTAAGCAAGAAAACTAAAATATTCGTTTTTTGTTCCAGAAAAATTTAAACATCGTTTCTCCTCAGCAAAAAATGCAAGAATCAAACTTATTAAATAAATTTAATACGAAAATAAAGTTACTCAGGGATATTCTTACAATTTAATTTTATCATGATATTTAAGCGAGAAAACTAAAATATTCGTTTCTAATTCCAAAATAATAAAAACATCGTTATTCGTCAGGAAAAAATCTCTAGAATCGAACTTATTAAAAAAATCTAATAAACAAATAAAGTTATTCAGGGATATTCTTACATTTTAATTTTATCATGATATTTAAGCAAGAAAACTAAAATATTCGTTTTTAGTTCCAATAATATTTAAACATCGTTTCTCCACAGGAAAAAATGCTAGAATGAAACTTATTAAACAAATTTAATAAACAAATAAAGTTACTCAGGGAAATTCTTACAATTTAATTTTATCGTGATATTTAAGCGAGAAAACTAAAATATTCGCTTCTAGTTCCAAAATAATAAAAACATCGTTACTCGTCAGGAAAAAATGCTGGAATCAAACTTATTAAATAAATTTAATAAACAAATAATGTTACTCAGGGATATTGTTACAATTTAATTTTATCGTGCTATTTAAGCGAGAAAACTAAAATATTCGTTTCTAGTTCCAAAATAATAAAAACTTCGTTTCTCCACAGGAAAAAATGCTAGAATGAAACTTATTAAACAAATTTAATAAACAAATAAAGTTACTCAGGGAAATTCTTACAATTTAATTTTATCGTGATATTTAAGCGAGAAAACTAAAATATTCGCTTCTAGTTCCAAAATAATAAAAACATCGTTACTCGTCAGGAAAAAATGCTAGAATCAAACTTATTAAATAAATTTAATACACAAATAAAGTTACTCAGGGATATTCTTACAATTTAATTTTATCGTGATATTTAAGCAAGTAAACTAAAATAATCGTTTTTAGTTACAGAAAAATTTAAACATCGTTTCTCTTCAGGAAAAAATGCTAAAATCAAACTTATTAAATAAATTTAATAAACAAATAATGTTACTCAGGGATGTTCGTACAATTTAATTTTATCGTGATATTTAAGCAAGAAAACTAAAATATCGTTTTTAGTTCCATAAAAATTTAAATATCGTTTCTCCTCAGGAAAAAATGCTAGAATCAATCTTATTAAATAAATTTAATAAACAAATAATGTTACTCAGGGATATTCTTACAATTTAATTTTATCGTGATATTTAAGCAAGAAAACCAAAATATCGTTTTTAATTCCAGATAAATTTAAACATCGTTACTCGTCAGGAAAAAAAGCTAGAATCAAACTTATTAATTAAATTTAATACGAAAATAAAGTTACTCAGGGATATTCTTACAATTTAATTTTATCGTGATATTTAAGGAAGAAAACGAAAATATTCGTTTTTAGTTCAAGAAAAATTTAAATATCGTTTCTCTTCAGGAAAAAATGCTAGAATCAAACTTATTAACTAAATTTAAAAAACAAATAAAGTTACTTAGGGATATTCTTAAAATTCAATTTTATCATGATATTTAAGCGAAATAACTAAAATATTTGTTTCTAGTTTCAAAATAATAAAAACATCGTTACTCGTCAGGAAAAAATTCTAGAATCGAACTTATTAAAAAAATCTAATAAACAAATAAAGTTACTCAGGGATATTCTTACAATTTAATTTTATCATGATATTTAAAAGAGAAAACTAAAATATTCGTTTCTAGTTCCAAATTACCAAAAACTTGGTTATTCGTCAGGAAAAAATGCTAGAATCAAACTTATTAAATAAATTTAATAAACAAATAAAGTTACTCAGGGATATTCTTACAATTTAATTTTATCGTGATATTTAAGCAAGAAAACTAAAATATTCGTTTTTAGTTCCAGAAAAATTTAAACATCGTTTCTCCTCAGGAAAAAATGATAGAATCAAACTTATTAAATAAATTTAATAAACAAATAAAGTTACTCTGGGATATTCTTACAATTTAATTTTATCGTGATATTTAAGCGAGAAACCTAAAATATTCTTTTCTAGTTCCAAAATAATAAAAACATCGTTACTCGTCAGGAAAAAATGCTAGAATCAAACTTATTAAATAAATTTAATACGCAAATAAAGTTACTCAGGGATATTCTTACAATTCAATTTTATCGTGATATTTAAGTGAGAATACTAAAATATTCATTTCTAGTTCCAAAATAATAAAAACATCGTTACTCGTCAGGAAAAAATGCTTCAATCGAACTTATTAAATAAATTTAATAAACAAATAAAGTTACTCAGGGATATTCTTACAATTTAATTTTATCGTGATATTTAAGCAAGAAAACTAAAATATTCGTTTTTAGTTCCAGAAAAATTTAACATCGTTTCTCCTCAGGAAAAAATGCTAGAATCAAACTTATTAAATAAATTTAATAAACAAATAATGTTACTCAGGGATATTGTTACAATTTAATTTTATCGTGCTATTTAAGCGAGAAAACTGAAATATTCGTTTCTAGTTCCAAAATAATAAAAACTTCGTTACTCGTCAGGAAAAAATACTAGAATCAAACTTATTAAATAAATTTAATACGAAAATAAAGTTACTCAGGGATATTCTTACAATTTAATTTTATCATGATATTTAAGCGAGGAAACTAAAATATTCGTTTCTAGTTTCAAAATAATAAAAACATCGTTACTCGTCAGGAAAAAATTCTAGAATCGAACTTATTAAAAAAATCTAATAAACAAATAAAGTTACTCAGGGATATTCTTATATTTTAATTTTATCGTGATATTTAAGCAAGAAAACTAAAATATTCGTTTTTAGTTCCAGAAAAATTTAAACATCGTTTCTCCTCAGCAAAAAATGCTAGAATCAAACTTATTAAATAAATTTAATAAACAAATAAAGTTACTCTGGGATATTCTTACAATTTAATTTTACCGTGATATTTAAGCGAGAAACCTAAAATATTCTTTTCTAGTTCCAAAATAATAAAAACATCGTTACTCGTCAGGAAAAAATACTAGAATCAAACTTATTAATTAAATTTAATACGAAAATAAAGTTACTCAGGGATATTCTTACAATTTAATTTTATCGTGATATTTAAGCGAGAAAACTAAAACATTCATTTCCAGTTCCAAAATAATAAAAACATCGTTACTCGTCAGGAAAAAATGCTAGAATCAAACTTATTAAATAAATGTAATACGAAAATAAAGTTACTCAGGGATATTCTTACAATTTAATTTTATCATGATATTTAAGCGAGAAAACTAAAATATTCGTTTCTAATTCCAAAATGATAAAAACATCGTTATTCGTCAGGAAAAAATTCTAGAATCGAACTTATTAAAAAAATCTAATAAACAAATAAAGTTACTCAGGGATATTCTTACATTTTAATTTTATCATGATATTTAAGCAAGAAAACTAAAATATTCGTTTTTAGTTCCAATAATATTTAAACATCGTTTCTCCACAGGAAAAAATGCTAGAATGAAACTTATTAAACAAATTTAATAAACAAATAAAGTTACTCAGGGAAATTCTTACAATTTAATTTTATCGTGATATTTAAGCGAGAAAACTAAAATATTCGCTTCTAGTTCCAAAATAATAAAAACATCGTTACTCGTCAGGAAAAAATGCTAGAATCAAACTTATTAAATAAATTTAATACGAAAATAAAGTTATTTAGGGATATTCTTACAATTTAATTTTATCGTGATATTTAAGCAAGAAAACTAAAATATTTGTTTTTAGTTACTGAAAAATTTAAACATCGTTTCTCTTCAGGAAAAAATGCTAAAATCAAACTTATTAAATAAATTTAATAAACAAATAATGTTACTCAGGGATATTTTTACAATTTAATTTTATCGTGATATTTAAGCAAGAAAACTAAAATATCGTTTTTAGTTCCATAAAAATTTAAATATCGTTTCTCCTCAGGAAAAAATGCTAGAATCAATCTTATTAATTAAATTTAATAAACAAATAATGTTACTCAGGGATATTTTACAATTTAATTTTATCGTGATATTTAAGCAAGAAAACCAAAATATCGTTTTTAGTTCCAGAAAAATTTAAACATCGTTACTCGTCAGGAAAAAATGCTAGAATCAATCTTATTAATTAAATTTAATACGAAAATAAAGTTACTCAGGGATATTCTTACAATTTAATTTTATCGTGATATTTAAGGAAGAAAACGAAAATATTCGTTTTTAGTTCAAGAAAAATTTAAATATCGTTTCTCTTCAGGAAAAAATGCTAGAATCAAACTTATTAACTAAGTTTAATAAACAAATAAAGTTACTTAGGGATATTCTTAAAATTCAATTTTATCGCGATATTTAAGCGAGAAAACTAAAATATTCGTTTCTAGTTCCAAAATAATAAAAACATCGTTACTCGTCAGGAAATAATTCTAGAATCGAACTTATTAAAAAAATCTAATAAACAAATAAAGTTACTCAGGGAATTCTTATATTTTAATTTTATCGTGATATTTAAGCAAGAAAACTAAAATATTCGTTTTTAGTTCCAGAAAAATTTAAACATCGTTTCTCCTCAAATAAAAAATGCAAGAATCAAACTTATTAAATAAATTTAATACGAAAATAAAGTTACTCAGGGATATTCTTACAATTTAATTTTATCATGATATTTAAGCGAGAAAACTAAAACATTCGTTTCTAGGTCAAAATAATAAAAACATCGTTACTCGTTAGGAAAAAATTCTAGAATCGAACTTATTAAATAAATTTAATAAACAAATAAAGTTACACAGGGATATTCTTACAATTTAATTTTATCGTGATATTTAAACAAGAAAACTAAAATATTCGTTTCTATGTCCAGAAAAATTAAAACATCGTTACTCCTCAGTCAAAATGCTAGAATCGAAATTCTTAAATAAATTTATAAACAAATAAAGTTACTCACGGATATTCTTACAATTTAATTTTATCGTGATATTTAAGCGTGAAAACTAAAATATTCATTTCCAGTTCCAAAATAATAAAAACATCGTTACTCGTCAGGAAAAAATGCTAGAATCAAACTTATTAAATAAATTTAATACGAAAATAAAGTTACTCAGGGATATTCTTACAATTTAATTTTATCATGATATTTAAGCGAGAAAACTAAAATATTCGTTTCTAGTTCCAAAATAATAAAAACATCGTTACTCTTCAGGAAAAAATGCTACAATCAAACTTATTAATTAAATTTATTACACAAATAAAGTTACTCAGGGATATTCTTACAATTTAATTTTATCGTGATATTTAAGGAAGAAAACGAAAATATTTGTTTTTAGTTCAAGAAAAATTTAAATATCGTTTCTCTTCAGGAAAAAATGCTAGAATCAAACTTATTAAATAAATTTAATAAACAAATAAAGTTACTCAAGGATATTCTTAAAATTCAATTTTATCGTGATATTTAAGCGAGAAAACTAAAATATTCGTTTCTAGTTCCAAAATAATAAAAACATCGTTACTCTTCAGGAAAAAATGCTAGAATCAAACTTATTAATTAAATTTAATACACAAATAAAGTTACTCAGGGATATTCTTACAATTTAATTTTATCATGATATTTAAGCGAGATAACTAAAATATTCGTTTCTAGTTTCAAAATAATAAAAACATCGTTACTCGTCAGGAAAAATTTCTAGAATCGAACTTATTAAAAAAATCTAATAAACAAATAAAGTTACTCAGGGATATTCTTATATTTTAATTTTATCGTGATATTTAAGCATGAAAACTAAAATATTCGTTTTTTGTTCCAGAAAAATTTAAACATCGTTTCTCCTCAGCAAAAAATGCAAGAATCAAACTTATTAAATAAATTTAATAAACAAATAAAGTTACTCAGGGATATTCTTACAATTTAATTTTATCGTTTTATTTAAGCGAGAAAACTAAAACATTCATTTCCAGTTCCAAAATAATAAAAACATCGTTACTCGTCAGGAAAAAATGCTAGAATCAAACTTAATAAATAAATTTAATACGAAAATAAAGTTACTCAGGGATATTCTTACAATTTAATTTTATCATGATATTTAAGCGAGAAAACTAAAATATTCGTTTCTAATTCCAAAAAAATAAAAACATCGTTATTCTAGAATCGAACTTATTAAAAAAATCTAATAAACAAAAAAAGTTACTCAGGGATATTCTTACATTTTAATTTTATCATGATATTCAAGCAAGAAAACTAAAATATTCGATTTTAGTTCCAATAATATTTAAACATCGTTTCTCCACAGGAAAAAATGCTAGAATGAAACTTATTAAACAAATTTAATAAACAAATAAAGTTACTCTGGAAAATTCTTACAATTTAAGCGAGAAAACTAAAATATTCGCTTCTAGTTCCAAAATAATAAAAACATCGTTACTCGTCAGGAAAAAATGCTAAAATCAAACTTATTAAATAAATTTAATAAACAAATAATGTTACTCAGGGATGTTCGTACAATTTAATTTTATCGTGATATTTAAGCAAGAAAACTAAAATATCGTTTTTAGTTCCATAAAAATTTAAATATCGTTTCTCCTCAGGAAAAAATGCTAGAATCAATCTTATTAAATAAATTTAATAAACAAATAATGTTACTCAGGGATATTCTTACAATTTAATTTTAT
The DNA here is from genome assembly GCA_911728475.2 of Pterostichus madidus. Classification (NCBI taxonomy): domain Eukaryota; kingdom Metazoa; phylum Arthropoda; class Insecta; order Coleoptera; family Carabidae; genus Pterostichus; species Pterostichus madidus. The sequence continues at coordinate 21,796,945 of OU452304.1, read as the reverse complement.
CGTGATATTTAAGCAAGAAAACCAAAATATCGTTTTTAATTCCAGATAAATTTAAACATCGTTACTCGTCAGGAAAAAAAGCTAGAATCAAACTTATTAATTAAATTTAATACGAAAATAAAGTTACTCAGGGATATTCTTACAATTTAATTTTATCGTGATATTTAAGGAAGAAAACGAAAATATTCGTTTTTAGTTCAAGAAAAATTTAAATATCGTTTCTCTTCAGGAAAAAATGCTAGAATCAAACTTATTAACTAAATTTAAAAAACAAATAAAGTTACTTAGGGATATTCTTAAAATTCAATTTTATCGTGATATTTAAGCGAGAAAACTAAAATATTCGTTTCTAGTTCCAAAATAATAAAAACATCGTTACTCGTCAGGAAAAAATTCTAGAATCGAACTTATTAAAAAAATCTAATAAACAAATAAAGTTACTCAGGGATATTCTTATATTTTAATTTTATCGTGATATTTAAGCAAGAAAACTAAAATATTCGTTTTTAGTTCCGGAAAAATTTAAACATCGTTTCTCCTCAGAAAAAAATGCTAGAATCAAACTTATTAAATAAATTTAACAAACAAATAAAGTTACTCAGGGATAATCTTACAATTTAATTTTATCATGATATTTAAGCGAGAAAACTAAAACATTCGTTTCTAGTTCCAAAATAATAAAAACATCGTTACTCGCCATGAAAAAATGCTAGCATCAAACTTATTAAATAAATTTAATACGAAAATAAAGTTACTCAGGGATATTCTTACAATTTAATTTTATCATGATATTTAAAAGAGAAAACTAAAATATTCGTTTCTAGTTCCAAAATACCAAATACTTGGTTATTCGTCAGGAAAAAATGCTAGAATCAAACTTATTAAATAAATTTAATAAACAAATAAAGTTACTCAGGGATATTCTTACAATTTAATTTTATCGTGATATTTAAGCAAGAAAACTAAAATATTCGTTTTTAGTTCCAGAAAAATTTAAACATCGTTTCTCCTCAGGAAAAAATGATAGAATCAAACTTATTAAATAAATTTAATAAACAAATAAAGTTACTCTGGGATATTCTTACAATTTAATTTTATCGTGATATTTAAGCGAGAAACCTAAAATATTCTTTTCTAGTTCCAAAATAATAAAAACATCGTTACTCGTCAGGAAAAAATGCTAGAATCAAACTTATTAAATAAATTTAATACGCAAATAAAGTTACTCAGGGATATTCTTACAATTCAATTTTATCGTGATATTTAAGTGAGAATACTAAAATATTCATTTCTAGTTCCAAAATAATAAAAACATCGTTACTCGTCAGGAAAAAATGCTTCAATCGAACTTATTAAATAAATTTAATAAACAAATAAAGTTACTCAGGGATATTCTTACAATTTAATTTTATCGTGATATTTAAGCAAGAAAACTAAAATATTCGTTCTTAGTTCCAGAAAAATTTAACATCGTTTCTCCTCAGGAAAAAATGCTAGAATCAAACTTATTAAATAAATTTAATAAACAAATAATGTTACTCAGGGATATTGTTACAATTTAATTTTATCGTGCTATTTAAGCGAGAAAACTAAAATATTCGTTTCTAGTTCCAAAATAATAAAAACTTCGTTACTCGTCAGGAAAAAATACTAGAATCAAACTTATTAATTAAATTTAATACGAAAATAAAGTTACTCAGGGATATTCTTACAATTTAATTTTATCATGATATTTAAGCGAGGAAACTAAAATATTCGTTTCTAGTTTCAAAATAATAAAAACATCGTTACTCGTCAGGAAAAAATTCTAGAATCGAACTTATTAAAAAAATCTAATAAACAAATAAAGTTACTCAGGGATATTCGTATATTTTAATTTTATCGTGATATTTAAGCAAGAAAACTAAAATATTCGTTTTTAGTTCCAGAAAAATTTAAACAACGTTTCTCCTCAGCAAAAAATGCTAGAATCAAACTTATTAAATAAATTTAATAAACAAATAAAGTTACTCTGGGATATTCTTACAATTTATTTTACCGTGATATTTAAGCGAGAAACCTAAAATATTCTTTTCTAGTTCCAAAAATAATAAAAACATCGTTACTCGTCAGGAAAAAATACTAGAATCAAACTTATTAATAAATTTAATACGAAAATAAAGTTACTCAGGGATATTCTTACAATTTAATTTTATCATGATATTTAAGCGAGAAAACTAAAATATTCGTTTCTAGTTTCAAAATAATAAAAACTTCGTTACTCGTCAGGGAAAAATGATAGATTCAAACTTATTAAATAAATTTAATAAACAAATAAAGTTACTCAGGGATATTCTTACAATTTAATTTTTCGTGATATTTAAGCAAGAAAACTAAAATATCGTTTTTAGTTCCAGAAAAATTTAAGCAAAAAATTTAAGCAAAAAATTCTAGAATCGAACTTATTAAATAAATTTAATACGAAAATAAAGTTACTCAGGGATATTCTTACAATTTAATTTTATCATGATATTTAAGGAAGAAAACGAAAATATTCGTTTTTAGTTCAAGAAAAATATAAATATCGTTTCTCTTCAGGAAAAAATGCTAGAATCAAATTTATTAACTAAATTTAATAAACATATAAAGTTACTTAGGGATATTCTTAAAATTCAATTTATCGTGATATTTAAGCGAGAAAACTAAAATATCGTTTCTAGTTCCAAAATAATAAAAACATCGTTATTCGTCAAGAAAAAATTCTAGAATCGAACTTATTAAATAAATTTAATACGAAAATAAAGTTACTCAGGGATATTCTTACAATTTAATTTTATCATGATATTAAAGCGAGATAACTAAAATATTCGTTTCTAGTTTCAAAATAATAAAAACATCGTTACTCGTCAGGAAAAATTCTAGAATCGAACTTATTAAAAAAACTAATAAACAAATAAAGTTACTCAGGGATATTCTTATATTTTAATTTTATCGTGATATTAAGCAAGAAAACTAAAATATTCGTTTTTTAGTTCCAGAAAAAATTTAAACATCGTTTCTCCTCAGCAAAAAATGCAAGAATCAAACTTATTAAATAAATTTAATAAACAAATAAAGTTACTCAGGGATATTCTTACAATTTAATTTTATCGTGATATTTAAGCGAGAAAACTAAACATTCATTTCCAGTTCCAAAATAATAAAAACATCGTTACTCGTCAGGAAAAAATTCTAGAATCGAACTTATTAAAAAAAAACTAATAAACAAATAAAGTTACTCAGGGATATTCTTATATTTTAATTTTATCGTGATATTTAAGCAAGAAAACTAAAATATTCGTTTTTTGTTCCAGAAAAATTTAAACATCGTTTCTCCTCAGCAAAAAAATGCAAGAATCAAACTTATTAAATAAATTTAATACGAAAATAAAGTTACTCAGGGATATTCTTACAATTTAATTTTATCATGATATTTAAGCGAGAAAACTAAAATATTCGTTTCTAATTCCAAAATAATAAAAACATCGTTATTCGTCAGGAAAAAATCTCTAGAATCGAACTTATTAAAAAAATCTAATAAACAAATAAAGTTATTCAGGGATATTCTTACATTTTAATTTTATCATGATATTTAAGCAAGAAAACTAAAATATTCGTTTTTAGTTCCAATAATATTTAAACATCGTTTCTCCACAGGAAAAAATGCTAGAATGAAACTTATTAAACAAATTTAATAAACAAATAAAGTTACTCAGGGAAATTCTTACAATTTAATTTTATCGTGATATTTAAGCGAGAAAACTAAAATATTCGCTTCTAGTTCCAAAATAATAAAAACATCGTTACTCGTCAGGAAAAAATGCTGAATCAAACTTATTAAATAAATTTAATAAACAAATAATGTTACTCAGGGATATTGTTACAATTTAATTTTATCGTGCTATTTAAGCGAGAAAACTAAAATATTCGTTTCTAGTTCCAAAATAATAAAAACTTCGTTTCTCCACAGGAAAAAATGCTAGAATGAAACTTATTAAACAAATTTAATAAACAAATAAAAGTTACTCAGGGAAATTCTTACAATTTAATTTTATCGTGATATTTAAGCGAGAAAACTAAAATATTCGCTTCTAGTTCCAAAATAATAAAAACATCGTTACTCGTCAGGAAAAAATGCTAGAATCAAACTTATTAAATAAATTTAATACACAAATAAAGTTACTCAGGGATATTCTTACAATTTAATTTTATCGTGATATTTAAGCAAGTAAACTAAAATAATCGTTTTTAGTTACAGAAAAATTTAAACATCGTTTCTCTTCAGGAAAAAATGCTAAAATCAAACTTATTAAATAAATTTAATAAACAAATAATGTTACTCAGGGATGTTCGTACAATTTAATTTTATCGTGATATTTAAGCAAGAAAACTAAAATATCGTTTTTAGTTCCATAAAAATTTAAATATCGTTTCTCCTCAGGAAAAAATGCTAGAATCAATCTTATTAATAAATTTAATAAACAAATAATGTTACTCAGGGATATTCTTACAATTTAATTTTATCGTGATATTTAAGCAAGAAACCAAAATATCGTTTTTAATTCCAGATAAATTTAAACATCGTTACTCGTCAGGAAAAAAAGCTAGAATCAAACTTATTAATTAAATTTAATACGAAAATAAAGTTACTCAGGGATATTCTTACAATTTAATTTTATCGTGATATTTAAGGAAGAAAACGAAAATATTCGTTTTTAGTTCAAGAAAAATTTAAATATCGTTTCTCTTCAGGAAAAAATGCTAGAATCAAACTTATTAACTAAATTTAAAAAACAAATAAAGTTACTTAGGGATATTCTTAAAATTCAATTTTATCATGATATTTAAGCGAAATAACTAAATATTTGTTTCTAGTTTCAAAATAATAAAAACATCGTTACTCGTCAGGAAAAAATTCTAGAATCGAACTTATTAAAAAAATCTAATAAACAAATAAAGTTACTCAGGGATATTCTTACAATTTAATTTTATCATGATATTTAAAAGAGAAACTAAAATATTCGTTTCTAGTTCCAAATTACCAAAAACTTGGTTATTCGTCAGGAAAAAATGCTAGAATCAAACTTATTAAATAAATTTAATAAACAAATAAAGTTACTCAGGATATTCTTACAATTTAATTTTATCGTGATATTTAAGCAAGAAAACTAAAATATTCGTTTTTAGTTCCAGAAAATTTAAACATCGTTTCTCCTCAGGAAAAAATGATAGAATCAAACTTATTAAATAAATTTAATAAACAAATAAAGATACTCTGGGATATTCTTACAATTTAATTTTATCGTGATATTTAAGCGAGAAACCTAAAATATTCTTTTCTAGTTCCAAAATAATAAAAACATCGTTACTCGTCAGGAAAAAATGCTAGAATCAAACTTATTAAATAAATTTAATACGCAAATAAAGTTACTCAGGGATATTCTTACAATTCAATTTTATCGTGATATTTAAGTGAGAATACTAAAATATTCATTTCTAGTTCCAAAATAATAAAAACATCGTTACTCGTCAGGAAAAAATGCTTCAATCGAACTTATTAAATAAATTTAATAAACAAATAAAGTTACTCAGGGATATTCTTACAATTTAATTTTATCGTGATATTTAAGCAAGAAAACTAAAATATTCGTTTTTAGTTCCAGAAAAATTTAACATCGTTTCTCCTCAGGAAAAAATGCTAGAATCAAACTTATTAAATAAATTTAATAAACAAATAATGTTACTCAGGGATATTGTTACAATTTAATTTTATCGTGCTATTTAAGCGAGAAAACTGAAATATTCGTTTCTAGTTCCAAAATAATAAAAACTTCGTTACTCGTCAGGAAAAAATACTAGAATCAAACTTATTAATTAAATTTAATACGAAAATAAAGTTACTCAGGGATATTCTTACAATTTAATTTTATCATGATATTTAAGCGAGGAAACTAAAATATTCGTTTCTAGTTTCAAAATAATAAAAACATCGTTACTCGTCAGGAAAAAATTCTAGAATCGAACTTATTAAAAAAATCTAATAAACAAATAAAGTTACTCAGGGATATTCGTATATTTTAATTTTATCGTGATATTTAAGCAAGAAAACTAAAATATTCGTTTTTAGTTCCAGAAAAATTTAAACATCGTTTCTCCTCAGCAAAAAATGCTAGAATCAAACTTATTAAATAAATTTAATAAACAAATAAAGTTACTCTGGGATATTCTTACAATTTAATTTTACCGTGATATTTAAGCGAGAAACCTAAAATATTCTTTTCTAGTTCCAAAATAATAAAAACATCGTTACTCGTCAGGAAAAAATACTAGAATCAAACTTATTAATTAAATTTAATACGAAAATAAAGTTACTCAGGGATATTCTTACAATTTAATTTTATCATGATATTTAAGCGAGAAAACTAAAATATTCGTTTCTAGTTTCAAAATAATAAAAACTTCGTTACTCGTCAGGGAAAAATGATAGATTCAAACTTATTAAATAAATTTAATAAACAAATAAAGTTACTCAGGGATATTCTTACAATTTAATTTTTCGTGATATTTAAGCAAGAAAACTAAAATATCGTTTTTAGTTCCAGAAAAATTTAAGCAAAAAATTTAAGCAAAAAATTCTAGAATCGAACTTATTAAATAAATTTAATACGAAAATAAAGTTACTCAGGGATATTCTTACAATTTAATTTTATCATGATATTTAAGGAAGAAAACGAAAATATTCGTTTTTAGTTCAAGAAAAATATAAATATCGTTTCTCTTCAGGAAAAAATGCTAGAATCAAATTTATTAACTAAATTTAATAAACATATAAAGTTACTTAGGGATATTCTTAAAATTCAATTTTATCGTGATATTTAAGCGAGAAAACTAAAATATTCGTTTCTAGTTCCAAAATAATAAAAACATCGTTATTCGTCAGGAAAAAATTCTAGAATCGAACTTATTAAATAAATTTAATACGAAAATAAAGTTACTCAGGGATATTCTTACAATTTAATTTTATCATGATATTAAAGCGAGATAACTAAAATATTCGTTTCTAGTTTCAAAATAATAAAAACATCGTTACTCGTCAGGAAAAAATTCTAGAATCGAACTTATTAAAAAAAACTAATAAACAAATAAAGTTACTCAGGGATATTCTTATATTTTAATTTTATCGTGATATTTAAGCAAGAAAACTAAAATATTCGTTTTTTGTTCCAGAAAAATTTAAACATCGTTTCTCCTCAGCAAAAAATGCAAGAATCAAACTTATTAAATAAATTTAATAAACAAATAAAGTTACTCAGGGATATTCTTACAATTTAATTTTATCGTGATATTTAAGCGAGAAAACTAAAACATTCATTTCCAGTTCCAAAATAATAAAAACATCGTTACTCGTCAGGAAAAAATTCTAGAATCGAACTTATTAAAAAAAACTAATAAACAAATAAAGTTACTCAGGGATATTCTTATATTTTAATTTTATCGTGATATTTAAGCAAGAAAACTAAAATATTCGTTTTTTGTTCCAGAAAAATTTAAACATCGTTTCTCCTCAGCAAAAAATGCAAGAATCAAACTTATTAAATAAATTTAATACGAAAATAAAGTTACTCAGGGATATTCTTACAATTTAATTTTATCATGATATTTAAGCGAGAAAACTAAAATATTCGTTTCTAATTCCAAAATAATAAAAACATCGTTATTCGTCAGGAAAAAATCTCTAGAATCGAACTTATTAAAAAAATCTAATAAACAAATAAAGTTATTCAGGGATATTCTTACATTTTAATTTTATCATGATATTTAAGCAAGAAAACTAAAATATTCGTTTTTAGTTCCAATAATATTTAAACATCGTTTCTCCACAGGAAAAAATGCTAGAATGAAACTTATTAAACAAATTTAATAAACAAATAAAGTTACTCAGGGAAATTCTTACAATTTAATTTTATCGTGATATTTAAGCGAGAAAACTAAAATATTCGCTTCTAGTTCCAAAATAATAAAAACATCGTTACTCGTCAGGAAAAAATGCTGGAATCAAACTTATTAAATAAATTTAATAAACAAATAATGTTACTCAGGGATATTGTTACAATTTAATTTTATCGTGCTATTTAAGCGAGAAAACTAAAATATTCGTTTCTAGTTCCAAAATAATAAAAACTTCGTTTCTCCACAGGAAAAAATGCTAGAATGAAACTTATTAAACAAATTTAATAAACAAATAAAGTTACTCAGGGAAATTCTTACAATTTAATTTTATCGTGATATTTAAGCGAGAAAACTAAAATATTCGCTTCTAGTTCCAAAATAATAAAAACATCGTTACTCGTCAGGAAAAAATGCTAGAATCAAACTTATTAAATAAATTTAATACACAAATAAAGTTACTCAGGGATATTCTTACAATTTAATTTTATCGTGATATTTAAGCAAGTAAACTAAAATAATCGTTTTTAGTTACAGAAAAATTTAAACATCGTTTCTCTTCAGGAAAAAATGCTAAAATCAAACTTATTAAATAAATTTAATAAACAAATAATGTTACTCAGGGATATTCTTACAATTTAATTTTATCGTGATATTTAAACAAGAAAACTAAAATATCGTTTTTAGTTCCATAAAAATTTAAATATCGTTTCTCCTCAGGAAAAAATGCTAGAATCAATCTTATTAAATAAATTTAATAAACAAATAATGTTACTCAGGGATATTCTTACAATTTAATTTTATCGTGATATTTAAGCAAGAAACCCAAAATATCGTTTTTAGTTCCAGAAAATTTAAACATCGTTACACGTCAGGAAAAAATTCTAGAATCAAACTTATTAATTAAATTTAATACGAAAATAAAGTTAGTCAGGGATATTCTTACAATTTAATTTTATCATGATATTTAAGCGAGAAAACTAAAATATTCGTTTCTAGTTCCAAAATAATAAAAACTTCGTTACTCGTCAGGAAAAAATGCTAGAATCAAACTTATTAAATAAATTTAATACGAAAATAAAGTTACTCAGGGATATTCTTACAATTTAATTTTATCATGATATTTAAGCGAGAAAACTAAAACATTCGTTTCTAGGTCCAAAATAATAAAAACATCGTTACTCGTCAGGAAAAAATTCTAGAATCGAACTTATTAAATAAATTTAATAAACAAATAAAGTTACTCAGGGATATTCTTACAATTTAATTTTATCGTTATATTTAAACAAGAAAACTAAAATATTCGTTTCTAGGTTCAGAAAAATTAAAACTTCGTTACTCCTCAGTCAAAAATGCTAGAATAAAACTTCTTAAATAAATTTATTAAACAAATAAAGTTACTCACGGATATTCTTACAATTTAATTTTATCGTGATATTTAAGCGAGAAAACTAAAACATTCATTACTAGTTCCAAAATAATAAAAACATCGTTACTCGTCAGGAAAAAATTCTAGAATCGAACTTATTAAAAAAATCTATTAAACAAATAAAGATACTCAGGGATATTCTTACAATTTAATTTTATCGTGATATTTAAACGAGAAAACTAAAATATTCTTTTCTGGTTCCAAAATAATTAAAACATCGTTACTCGCCAGGAAAAAATGTTAGAATCGAACTTATTAAAAAAATCTAATAAACAATTAAAGTTACACAGGGATATTCTTACATTTTAATTTTATCATGATATTTAAGCAAGAAAACTAAAATATCGTTTTTAGTTCCAGAAAAATTTAAATATCGTTTCGCCTCAGGAAAAAATGCTAGAATCAAACTTATTAAATAAATTTAATAAACAAATAAAGTTACTCAGGGATAATCTTACAATTTAATTTTATCATGATATTTAAGCGAGAAAACTAAAACATTCGTTTCTAGTTCCAAAATAATAAAATCATCGTTACTCGTCAGGAAAAAATGCTAGCATCAAACTTATTAAATAAAATAAAATACGAAAATAAAGTTACGCAGGGATATTCTTACAATTTAATTTAATCATGATATTTAAAAGAGAAAACTAAAATATTCGTTTCTAGTTCCAAAATACCAAAAACTTGGTTACTCGTCAGGAAAAAATGCTAGAATCAAACTTATTAAATAAATTTAATAAACAAATAAAGTTACTCAGGGATTTTCTTACAATTTAATTTTATCGTGATATTTAAGCAAGAAAACTAAAATATTCGTTTTTAGTTCCAGAAAAATTTAAACATCGTTTCTCCTCAGGAAAAAATGCTAGAATCAAACTTATTAAATAAATTTAATACACAAATAAAGTTACTCAGGGATATTCTTACAATTCAATTTTATCGTGATATTTAAGCAAGAATACTAAAATATTCGTTTCTAGTTCCAAAATAATAAAAACATCGTTACTCGTCAGGAAAAAATGCTAGAATCGAACTTATTAAAAAAATCTAATAAACAAACAAAGTTACTCAAGGATATTCTTACAATTCAATTTTATCGTGATATTTAAGGAAGAAAACGAAAATATACCTTTTTAGTTCCAGAAAAATTTAAATATCGTTTCTCCTCAGGAAAAAATGCTAGAATCAAACTTATTAAATAAATTTAATAAACAAATAAAGTTACTCAGGGATATTCTTACAATTTAATTTTATCGTGCTATTTAAACGATAAAACTAAAATATTCTTTTCTGGTTCCAAAATAATAAAAACATCGTTACTCGTCAGGAAAAAATGCTAGAATCGAACTTATTAAAAAAATCTAATAAACAAATAAAGTTACTCAGGGATATTCTTATATTTTAATTTTATCGTGATATTTAAATATCTTGCTTAAGCAAGAAAACTAAAATGTTCGTTTTTAGTTCCAGAAAAATTTAAACATCGTTTCTCCTCAGGAAAAAATGCAAGAATCAAACTTGTTAAATAAATTTAATAAACAAATAAAGTTACTCAGGGATATTCTTACAATTTAATTTTATCGTGATTTAAAGCAAGAAAACTAAAATATTCGTTTCTCGTTCCAAAATAATAAAAACATCGTTACTCGTTAGGAAAAAATTCTAGAATCGAACTTATTAAATAAATTTAATAAACCAATAAAGTTACTCAGGGATATTCTTACAATTTAATTTTATCGTGATATTTAAACAAGAAAACTAAAATATTCGTTTCTATGTCCAGAAAAATTAAAACATCGTTACTCCTCAGTCAAAATGCTAGAATCGAAATTCTTAAATAAATTTAATAAACAAATAAAGTTACTCACGGATATTCTTACAATTTAATTTTATCGTGATATTTAAGCGAGAAAACTAAAATATTCATTTCCAGTTCCAAAATAATAAAAACATCGTTACTCGTCAGGAAAAAATGCTAGAATCAAACTTATTAAATAAATTTAATACGAAAATAAAGTTACTTACAATTTAATTTTATCATGATATTTAAGCGAGAAAACTAAAATATTCGTTTCTAGTTCCAAAATAATAAAAACATCGTTACTCTTCAGGAAAAAATGCTAGAATCAAACTTATTAATTAAATTTAATACACAAATAAAGTTACTCAGGGATATTCTTACAATTTAATTTTATCGTGATATTTAAGGAAGAAAACGAAAATATTCGTTTTTAGTTCAAGAAAAATTTAAATATCGTTTCTCTTCAGGGCAAAAATGCTAGAATCAAACTTATTAACTAAATTTAATAAACAAATAAAGTTACTTAGGGATATTCTTAAAATTCAATTTTATCGTGATATTTAAGCGAGAAAACTAAAATATTCGTTTCTAGTTCCAAAATAATAAAAAAATCGTTACTCGTCAGGTAAAAATTCTAGAATCGAACTTATTAAATAAATTTAATACGAAAATAAAGTTACTCAGGGATATTCTTACAATTTAATTTTATCATGATATTTAAGCGAGATAACTAAAATATTCGTTTCTAGTTTCAAAACTATAAAAACATCGTTACTCGTCAGGAAAAAATTCTAGAATCGAACTTATTAAAAAAATCTAACAAACAAATAAAGTTACTCAGGGATATTCTTATATTTTAATTTTATCGTGATATTTAAGCAAGAAAACTAAAATATTCGTTTTTAGTTCCAGAAAAATTTAAACATCGTTTCTCCTCAGCAAAAAATGCAAGAATCAAACTTATTAAATAAATTTAATAAACAAATAAAGTTACTCGGGGATATTCTTACAATTTAATTTTATCGTGATATTTAAGCGAGAAAACTAAAACATTCATTTCCAGTTCCAAAATACACAAAACATCGTTACTCGTCAGGAAAAAATGCTAGAATCAAACTTATTACTTAAATTTAATACGAAAATAAAGTTACTCAGGGATATTCTTACAATTTAATTTTATCATGATATTTAAGCGAGAAAACTAAAATATTCGTTTCTAATTCCAAAATGATAAAAACATCGTTATTCGTCAGGAAAAAATTCTAGAATCGAACTTATTAAAAAAATCTAATAAACAAATAAAGTTACTCAGGGATATTCTTACATTTTAATTTTATCATGATATTTAAGCAAGAAAACTAAAATATTCGTTTTTAGTTCCAATAATATTTAAACATCGTTTCTCCACAGGAAAAAATGCTAGAATGAAACTTATTAAACAAATTTAATAAACAAATAAAGTTACTCAGGGAAATTCTTACAATTTAATTTTATCGTGATATTTAAGCGAGAAAACTAAAATATTCGCTTCTAGTTCCAAACTAATAAAAACATCGTTACTCGTCAGGAAAAAATGCTAGAATCAAACTTATTAAATAAATTTAATACGAAAATAAAGTTACTCAGGGATATTCTTACAATATAATTTTATCGTGATATTTAAGCAAGAAAACTAAAATATTTGTTTTTAGTTACAGAAAAATTTAAACATCGTTTCTCTTCAGGAAAAAATGCTAAAATCAAACTTATTAAATAAATTTAATAAACAAATAATGTTACTCAGGGATATTTTTACAATTTAATTTTATCGTGATATTTAAGCAAGAAAACTAAAATATCGTTTTTAGTTCCATAAAAATTTAAATATCGTTTCTCCTCAGGAAAAAATGCTAGAATCAATCTTAATAATTAAATTTAATAAACAAATAATGTTACTCAGGGATATTTTACAATTTAATTTTATCGTGATATTTAAGCAAGAAAACCAAAATATCGTTTTTAGTTCCAGAAAAATTTAAACATCGTTACTCGTCAGGAAAAAATGCTAGAATCAAACTTATTAATTAAATTTAATACGAAAATAAAGTTACTCAGGGATATTCTTACAATTTAATTTTATCGTGATATTTAAGGAAGAAAACGAAAATATTCGTTTTTAGTTCAAGAAAAATTTAAATATCGTTTCTCTTCAGGAAAAAATGCTAGAATCAAACTTATTAACTAAATTTAATAAACAAATAAAGTTACTTAGGGATATTCTTAAAATTCAATTTTATCGCGATATTTAAGCGAGAAAACTAAAATATTCGTTTCTAGTTCCAAAATAATAAAAACATCGTTACTCGTCAGGAAATAATTCTAGAATCGAACTTATTAAAAAAATCTAATAAACAAATAAAGTTACTCAGGGATATTCTTATATTTTAATTTTATCGTGATATTTAAGCAAGAAAACTAAAATATTCGTTTTTAGTTCCAGAAAAATTTAAACATCGTTTCTCCTCAGCAAAAAATGCAAGAATCAAACTTAATAAATAAATTTAATACGAAAATAAAGTTACTCAGGGATATTCTTACAATTTAATTTTATCATGATATTTAAGCGAGATAACTAAAATATTCGTTTTTAGTTCCATAAAAATTTAAACATCGTTTCTCCTCAGGAAAAAATGCTAGAATCAATCTTATTAATTAAATTTAATAAACAAAGAAAACTAAAATATTCGTTTTTAGTTCCAGAAAAATTTAAACATCGTTTCTCCTCAGCAAAAAATGCAAGAATCAAACTTATTAAATAAATTTAATACGAAAATAAAGTTACTCAGGGATATTCTTACAATTTAATTTTATCATGATATTTAAGCGAGAAAACTAAAACATTCGTTTCTTGGTCCAAAATAATAAAAACATCGTTACTCGTTAGGAAAAAATTCTAGAATCGAACTTATTAAATAAATTTAATAAACAAATAAAGTTACTCAGGGATATTCTTACAATTTAATTTTATCGTGATATTTAAACAAGAAAACTAAAATATTCGTTTCTATGTCCAGAAAAATTAAAACATCGTTACTCCTCAGTCAAAATGCTAGAATCGAAATTCTTAAATAAATTTAATAAACAAATAAAGTTACTCACGGATATTCTTACAATTTAATTTTATCGTGATATTTAAGCGAGAAAACTAAAATATTCATTTCCAGTTCCAAAATAATAAAAACATCGTTACTCGTCAGGAAAAAATGCTAGAATCAAACTTATTAAATAAATTTAATACGAAAATAAAGTTACTCAGGGATATTCTTACAATTTAATTTTATCATGATATTTAAGCGAGAAAACTAAAATATTCGTTTCTAGTTCCAAAATAATAAAAACATCGTTACTCTTCAGGAAAAAATGCTACAATCAAACTTATTAATTAAATTTATTACACAAATAAAGTTACTCAGGGATATTCTTACAATTTAATTTTATCGTGATATTTAAGGAAGAAAACGAAAATATTTGTTTTTAGTTCAAGAAAAATTTAAATATCGTTTCTCTTCAGGAAAAAATGCTAGAATCAAACTTATTAAATAAATTTAATAAACAAATAAAGTTACTCAGGGATATTCTTAAAATTCAATTTTATCGTGATATTTAAGCGAGAAAACTAAAATATTCGTTTCTAGTTCCAAAATAATAAAAACATCGTTACTCTTCATGAAAAAATGCTAGAATCAAACTTATTAATTAAATTTAATACACAAATAAAGTTACTCAGGGATATTCTTACAATTTAATTTTATCATGATATTTAAGCGAGATAACTAAAATATTCGTTTCTAGTTTCAAAATAATAAAAACATCGTTACTCGTCAGGAAAATTTCTAGAATCGAACTTATTAAAAAAATCTAATAAACAAATAAAGTTACTCAGGGATATTCTTATATTTTAATTTTATCGTGATATTTAAGCATGAAAACTAAAATATTCGTTTTTAGTTCCAGAAAAATTTAAACATCGTTTCTCCTCAGCAAAAAATGCAAGAATCAAACTTATTAAATAAATTTAATAAACAAATAAAGTTACTCAGGGATATTCTTACAATTTAATTTTATCGTGATATTTAAGCGAGAAAACTAAAACATTCATTTCCAGTTCCAAAATAATAAAAACATCGTTACTCGTCAGGAAAAAATGCTAGAATCAAACTTATTAAATAAATTTAATACGAAAATAAAGTTACTCAGGGATATTCTTACAATTTAATTTTATCATGATATTTAAGCGAGAAAACTAAAATATTCGTTTCTAATTCCAAAAAAATAAAAACATCGTTATTCTAGAATCGAACTTATTAAAAAAATCTAATAAACAAAAAAAGTTACTCAGGGATATTCTTACATTTTAATTTTATCATGATATTTAAGCAAGAAAACTAAAATATTCGTTTTTAGTTCCAATAATATTTAAACATCGTTTCTCCACAGGAAAAAATGCTAGAATGAAACTTATTAAACAAATTTAATAAACAAATAAAGTTACTCTGGAAAATTCTTACAATTTAATTTTATCGTGATATTTAAGCGAGAAAACTAAAATATTCGCTTCTAGTTCCAAAATAATAAAAACATCGTTACTCGTCAGGAAAAAATGCTAAAATCAAACTTATTAAATAAATTTAATAAACAAATAATGTTACTCAGGGATATTCTTACAATTTAATTTTATCGTGATATTTAAGCAAGAAAACTAAAATATCGTTTTTAGTTCCATAAAAATTTAAATATCGTTTCTCCTCAGGAAAAAATGCTAGAATCAATCTTAATAAATAAATTTAATAAACAAATAATGTTACTCAGGGATATTCTTACAATTTAATTTTATCGTGATATTTAAGCAAGAAAACCAAAATATCGTTTTTAATTCCAGAAAAATTTAAACATCGTTACTCGTCAGGAAAAAATGCTAGAATCAAACTTATTAATTAAATTTAATACGAAAATAAAGTTACTCAGGGATATTCTTACAATTTAATTTTATCGTGATATTTAAGGAAGAAAACGAAAATATTCGTTTTTAGTTCAAGAAAAATTTAAATATCGTTTCTCTTCAGGAAAAAATGCTAGAATCAAACTTATTAACTAAATTTAAAAAACAAATAAAGTTACTTAGGGATATTCTTAAAATTCAATTTTATCGTGATATTTAAGCGAGAAAACTAAAATATTCGTTTCTAGTTCCAAAATAATAAAAACATCGTTACTCGTCAGGAAAAAATTCTAGAATCGAACTTATTAAAAAAAATCTAATAAACAAATAAAGTTACTCAGGGAATTCTTATATTTTAATTTTATCGTGATATTTAAGCAAGAAAACTAAAATATTCGTTTTTAGTTCCAGAAAAATTTAAACATCGTTTCTCCTCAGCAAAAAATGCAAGAATCAAACTTATTAAATAAATTTAATACGAAAATAAAGTTACTCAGGGATATTCTTACAATTTAATTTTATCATGATATTTAAGCGAGAAAACTAAAACTTTCGTTTCTAGGTCCAAAATAATAAAAACATCGTTACTCGTTAGGAAAAAATTCTAGAATCGAACTTATTAAATAAATTTAATAAACAAATAAAGTTACTCAGGGATATTCTTACAATTTAATTTTATCGTGATATTTAAACAAGAAAACTAAAATATTCGTTTCTATGTCCAGAAAAATTAAAACATCGTTACTCCTCAGTCAAAATGCTAGAATCGAAATTCTTAAATAAATTTAATAAACAAATAAAGTTACTCACGGATATTCTTACAATTTAATTTTATCGTGATATTTAAGCGAGAAAACTAAAATATTCATTTCCAGTTCCAAAATAATAAAAACATCGTTACTCGTCAGGAAAAAATGCTAGAATCAAACTTATTAAATAAATTTAATACGAAAATAAAGTTACTCAGGGATATTCTTACAATTTAATTTTATCATGATATTTAAGCGAGAAAACTAAAATATTCGTTTCTAGTTCCAAAATAATAAAAACATCGTTACTCGTCAGGAAAAAATTCTAGAATCGAACTTATTAAATAAATTTAATACGAAAATAAAGTTACTCAGGGATATTCTTACAATTTAATTTTATCGTGATATTTAAGCAAGAAAACTAAAATATTCGTTTTTAGTTCCAGAAAAATTTAAACATCGTTTCTCCTCAGAAAAAAATGCTAGAATCAAACTTATTAAATAAATTTAACAAACAAATAAAGTTACTCAGGGATAATCTTACAATTTAATTTTATCATGATATTTAAGCGAGAAAACTAAAACATTCGTTTCTAGTTCCAAAATAATAAAAACATCGTTACTCGCCATGAAAAAATGCTAGCATCAAACTTATTAAATAAATTTAATACGAAAATAAAGTTACTCAGGGATATTTTTACAATTTAATTTTATCATGATATTTAAAAGAGAAAACTAAAATATTCCTTTCTAATTCCAAAAAAATAAAAACATCGTTATTCTAGAATCGAACTTATTAAAAAAATCTAATAAACAAAAAAAGTTACTCAGGGATATTCTTACATTTTAATTTTATCATGATATTTAAGCAAGAAAACTAAAATATTCGTTTTTAGTTCCAATAATATTTAAACATCGTTTCTCCACAGGAAAAAATGCTAGAATGAAACTTATTAAACAAATTTAATAAACAAATAAAGTTACTCTGGAAAATTCTTACAATTTAATTTTATCGTGATATTTAAGCGAGAAAACTAAAATATTCGCTTCTAGTTCCAAAATAATAAAAACATCGTTACTCGTCAGGAAAAAATGCTAAAATCAAACTTATTAAATAAATTTAATAAACAAATAATGTTACTCAGGGATATTCTTACAATTTAATTTTATCGTGATATTTAAGCAAGAAAACTAAAATATCGTTTTTAGTTCCATAAAAATTTAAATATCGTTTCGCCTCAGGAAAAAATGCTAGAATCAATCTTATTAAATAAATTTAATAAACAAATAATGTTACTCAGGGATATTCTTACAATTTAATTTTATCGTGATATTTAAGCAAGAAAACCAAAATATCGTTTTTAATTCCAGAAAAATTTAAACATCGTTACTCGTCAGGAAAAAATGCTAGAATCAAACTTATTAATTAAATTTAATACGAAAATAAAGTTACTCAGGGATATTCTTACAATTTAATTTTATCGTGATATTTAAGGAAGAAAACGAAAATATTCGTTTTTAGTTCAAGAAAAATTTAAATATCGTTTCTCTTCAGGAAAAAATGCTAGAATCAAACTTATTAACTAAATTTAAAAAACAAATAAAGTTACTTAGGGATATTCTTAAAATTCAATTTTATCGTGATATTTAAGCGAGAAAACTAAAATATTCGTTTCTAGTTCCAAAATAATAAAAACATCGTTACTCGTCAGGAAAAAATTCTAGAATCGAACTTATTAAATAAATTTAATACGAAAATAAAGTTACTCAGGGATATTCTTACAATTTAATTTTATCGTGATATTTAAGCAAGAAAACTAAAATATTCGTTTTTAGTTCCAGAAAAATTTAAACATCGTTTCTCCTCAGAAAAAAATGCTAGAATCAAACTTATTAAATAAATTTAACAAACAAATAAAGTTACTCAGGGATAATCTTACAATTTAATTTTATCATGATATTTAAGCGAGAAAACTAAAACATTCGTTTCTAGTTCCAAAATAATAAAAACATCGTTACTCGCCATGAAAAAATGCTAGCATCAAACTTATTAAATAAATTTAATACGAAAATAAAGTTACTCAGGGATATTTTTACAATTTAATTTTATCATGATATTTAAAAGAGAAAACTAAAATATTCGTTTCTAGTTCCAAAATACCAAAAACTTGGTTATTCGTCAGGAAAAAATGCTAGAATCAAACTTATTAAATAAATTTAATAAAAAATAAAGTTACTCAGGGATATTCTTACAATTTAATTTTATCGTGATATTTAAGCAAGAAAACTAAAATATTCGTTTTTAGTTCCAGAAAAATTTAAACATCGTTTCTCCTCAGGAAAAAATGATAGAATCAAACTTATTAATTAAATTTATTACACAAATAAAGTTACTCAGGGATATTCTTACAATTTAATTTTATCGTGATATTTAAGGAAGAAAACGAAAATATTTGTTTTTAGTTCAAGAAAAATTTAAATATCGTTTCTCTTCAGGAAAAAATGCTAGGATCAAACTTATTAAATAAATTTAATAAACAAATAAAGTTACTCAGGGATATTCTTAAAATTCAATTTTATCGTGATATTTAAGCGAGAAAACTAAAATATTCGTTTCTAGTTCCAAAATAATAAAAACATCGTTACTCTTCATGAAAAAATGCTAGAATCAAACTTATTAATTAAATTTAATACACAAATAAAGTTACTCAGGGATATTCTTACAATTTAATTTTATCATGATATTTAAGCGAGATAACTAAAATATTCGTTTCTAGTTTCAAAATAATAAAAACATCGTTACTCGTCAGGAAAATTTCTAGAATCGAACTTATTAAAAAAATCTAATAAACAAATAAAGTTACTCAGGGATATTCTTATATTTTAATTTTATCGTGATATTTAAGCATGAAAACTAAAATATTCGTTTTTAGTTCCAGAAAAATTTAAACATCGTTTCTCCTCAGCAAAAAATGCAAGAATCAAACTTATTAAATAAATTTAATAAACAAATAAAGTTACTCAGGGATATTCTTACAATTTAATTTTATCGTGATATTTAAGCGAGAAAACTAAAACATTCATTTCCAGTTCCAAAATAATAAAAACATCGTTACTCGTCAGGAAAAAATGCTAGAATCAAACTTATTAAATAAATTTAATACGAAAATAAAGTTACTCAGGGATATTCTTACAATTTAATTTTATCATGATATTTAAGCGAGAAAACTAAAATATTCGTTTCTAATTCCAAAAAAATAAAAACATCGTTATTCTAGAATCGAACTTATTAAAAAAATCTAATAAACAAAAAAAGTTACTCAGGGATATTCTTACATTTTAATTTTATCATGATATTTAAGCAAGAAAACTAAAATATTCGTTTTTAGTTCCAATAATATTTAAACATCGTTTCTCCACAGGAAAAAATGCTAGAATGAAACTTATTAAACAAATTTAATAAACAAATAAAGTTACTCTGGAAAATTCTTACAATTTAATTTTATCGTGATATTTAAGCGAGAAAACTAAAATATTCGCTTCTAGTTCCAAAATAATAAAAACATCGTTACTCGTCAGGAAAAAATGCTAAAATCAAACTTATTAAATAAATTTAATAAACAAATAATGTTACTCAGGGATATTCTTACAATTTAATTTTATCGTGATATTTAAGCAAGAAAACTAAAATATCGTTTTTAGTTCCATAAAAATTTAAATATCGTTTCTCCTCAGGAAAAAATGCTAGAATCAATCTTATTAAATAAATTTAATAAACAAATAATGTTACTCAGGGATATTCTTACAATTTAATTTTATCGTGATATTTAAGCAAGAAAACCAAAATATCGTTTTTAATTCCAGAAAAATTTAAACATCGTTACTCGTCAGGAAAAAATGCTAGAATCAAACTTATTAATTAAATTTAATACGAAAATAAAGTTACTCAGGGATATTCTTACAATTTAATTTTATCGTGATATTTAAGGAAGAAAACGAAAATATTCGTTTTTAGTTCAAGAAAAATTTAAATATCGTTTCTCTTCAGGAAAAAATGCTAGAATCAAACTTATTAACTAAATTTAAAAAACAAATAAAGTTACTTAGGGATATTCTTAAAATTCAATTTTATCGTGATATTTAAGCATGAAAACTAAAATATTCGTTTTTAGTTCCAGAAAAATTTAAACATCGTTTCTCCTCAGCAAAAAATGCAAGAATCAAACTTATTAAATAAATTTAATAAACAAATAAAGTTACTCAGGGATATTCTTACAATTTAATTTTATCGTGATATTTAAGCGAGAAAACTAAAACATTCATTTCCAGTTCCAAAATAATAAAAACATCGTTACTCGTCAGGAAAAAATGCTAGAATCAAACTTATTAAATAAATTTAATACGAAAATAAAGTTACTCAGGGATATTCTTACAATTTAATTTTATCATGATATTTAAGCGAGAAAACTAAAATATTCGTTTCTAATTCCAAAAAAATAAAAACATCGTTATTCTAGAATCGAACTTATTAAAAAAATCTAATAAACAAAAAAAGTTACTCAGGGATATTCTTACATTTTAATTTTATCATGATATTTAAGCAAGAAAACTAAAATATTCGTTTTTAGTTCCAATAATATTTAAACATCGTTTCTCCACAGGAAAAAATGCTAGAATGAAACTTATTAAACAAATTTAATAAACAAATAAAGTTACTCTGGAAAATTCTTACAATTTAATTTTATCGTGATATTTAAGCGAGAAAACTAAAATATTCGCTTCTAGTTCCAAAATAATAAAAACATCGTTACTCGTCAGGAAAAAATGCTAAAATCAAACTTATTAAATAAATTTAATAAACAAATAATGTTACTCAGGGATATTCTTACAATTTAATTTTATCGTGATATTTAAGCAAGAAAACTAAAATATCGTTTTTAGTTCCATAAAAATTTAAATATCGTTTCTCCTCAGGAAAAAATGCTAGAATCAATCTTATTAAATAAATTTAATAAACAAATAAAGTTACTCAGGGATATTCTTACAATTTAATTTTATCGTGATATTTAAGCAAGAAAACCAAAATATCGTTTTTAATTCCAGAAAAATTTAAACATCGTTACTCGTCAGGAAAAAATGCTAGAATCAAACTTATTAATTAAATTTAATACGAAAATAAAGTTACTCAGGGATATTCTTACAATTTAATTTTATCGTGATATTTAAGGAAGAAAACGAAAATATTCGTTTTTAGTTCAAGAAAAATTTAAATATCGTTTCTCTTCAGGAAAAAATGCTAGAATCAAACTTATTAACTAAATTTAAAAAACAAATAAAGTTACTTAGGGATATTCTTAAAATTCAATTTTATCGTGATATTTAAGCGAGAAAACTAAAATATTCGTTTCTAGTTCCAAAATAATAAAAACATCGTTACTCGTCAGGAAAAAATTCTAGAATCGAACTTATTAAAAAAATCTAATAAACAAATAAAGTTACTCAGGGAATTCTTATATTTTAATTTTATCGTGATATTTAAGCAAGAAAACTAAAATATTCGTTTTTAGTTCCAGAAAAATTTAAACATCGTTTCTCCTCAGCAAAAAATGCAAGAATCAAACTTATTAAATAAATTTAATACGAAAATAAAGTTACTCAGGGATATTCTTACAATTTAATTTTATCATGATATTTAAGCGAGAAAACTAAAACATTCGTTTCTAGGTCCAAAATAATAAAAACATCGTTACTCGTTAGGAAAAAATTCTAGAATCGAACTTATTAAATAAATTTAATAAACAAATAAAGTTACTCAGGGATATTCTTACAATTTAATTTTATCGTGATATTTAAACAAGAAAACTAAAATATTCGTTTCTATGTCCAGAAAAATTAAAACATCGTTACTCCTCAGTCAAAATGCTAGAATCGAAATTCTTAAATAAATTTAATAAACAAATAAAGTTACTCACGGATATTCTTACAATTTAATTTTATCGTGATATTTAAGCGAGAAAACTAAAATATTCATTTCCAGTTCCAAAATAATAAAAACATCGTTACTCGTCAGGAAAAAATGCTAGAATCAAACTTATTAAATAAATTTAATACGAAAATAAAGTTACTCAGGGATATTCTTACAATTTAATTTTATCATGATATTTAAGCGAGAAAACTAAAATATTCCTTTCTAATTCCAAAAAAATAAAAACATCGTTATTCTAGAATCGAACTTATTAAAAAAATCTAATAAACAAAAAAAGTTACTCAGGGATATTCTTACATTTTAATTTTATCATGATATTTAAGCAAGAAAACTAAAATATTCGTTTTTAGTTCCAATAATATTTAAACATCGTTTCTCCACAGGAAAAAATGCTAGAATGAAACTTATTAAACAAATTTAATAAACAAATAAAGTTACTCTGGTAAATTCTTACAATTTAATTTTATTGTGATATTTAAGCGAGAAAACTAAAATATTCGCTTCTAGTTCCAAAATAATAAAAACATCGTTACTCGTCAGGAAAAAATGCTAAAATCAAACTTATTAAATAAATTTAATAAACAAATAATGTTACTCAGGGATATTCTTACAATTTAATTTTATCGTGATATTTAAGCAAGAAAACTAAAATATCGTTTTTAGTTCCATAAAAATTTAAATATCGTTTCGCCTCAGGAAAAAATGCTAGAATCAATCTTATTAAATAAATTTAATAAACAAATAATGTTACTCAGGGATATTCTTACAATTTAATTTTATCGTGATATTTAAGCAAGAAAACCAAAATATCGTTTTTAATTCCAGAAAAATTTAAACATCGTTACTCGTCAGGAAAAAATGCTAGAATCAAACTTATTAATTAAATTTAATACGAAAATAAAGTTACTCAGGGATATTCTTACAATTTAATTTTATCGTGATATTTAAGGAAGAAAACGAAAATATTCGTTTTTAGTTCAAGAAAAATTTAAATATCGTTTCTCTTCAGGAAAAAATGCTAGAATCAAACTTATTAACTAAATTTAAAAAACAAATAAAGTTACTTAGGGATATTCTTAAAATTCAATTTTATCGTGATATTTAAGCGAGAAAACTAAAATATTCGTTTCTAGTTCCAAAATAATAAAAACATCGTTACTCGTCAGGAAAAAATTCTAGAATCGAACTTATTAAATAAATTTAATACGAAAATAAAGTTACTCAGGGATATTCTTACAATTTAATTTTATCGTGATATTTAAGCAAGAAAACTAAAATATTCGTTTTTAGTTCCAGAAAAATTTAAACATCGTTTCTCCTCAGAAAAAAATGCTAGAATCAAACTTATTAAATAAATTTAACAAACAAATAAAGTTACTCAGGGATAATCTTACAATTTAATTTTATCATGATATTTAAGCGAGAAAACTAAAACATTCGTTTCTAGTTCCAAAATAATAAAAACATCGTTACTCGCCATGAAAAAATGCTAGCATCAAACTTATTAAATAAATTTAATACGAAAATAAAGTTACTCAGGGATATTTTTACAATTTAATTTTATCATGATATTTAAAAGAGAAAACTAAAATATTCGTTTCTAGTTCCAAAATACCAAAAACTTGGTTATTCGTCAGGAAAAAATGCTAGAATCAAACTTATTAAATAAATTTAATAAACAAATAAAGTTACTCAGGGATATTCTTACAATTTAATTTTATCGTGATATTTAAGCAAGAAAACTAAAATATTCGTTTTTAGTTCCAGAAAAATTTAAACATCGTTTCTCCTCAGGAAAAAATGATAGAATCAAACTTATTAAATAAATTTAATAAACAAATAAAGTTACTCTGGGATATTCTTACAATTTAATTTTATCGTGATATTTAAGCGAGAAACCTAAAATATTCTTTTCTAGTTCCAAAATAATAAAAACATCGTTACTCGTCAGGAAAAAATGCTAGAATCAAACTTATTAATTAAATTTAATACGAAAATAAAGTTACTCAGGGATATTCTTACAATTTAATTTTATCATGATATTTAAGCGAGGAAACTAAAATATTCGTTTCTAGTTTCAAAATAATAAAAACATCGTTACTCGTCAGGAAAAAATTCTAGAATCGAACTTATTAAAAAAATCTAATAAACAAATAAAGTTACTCAGGGATATTCTTATATTTTAATTTTATCGTGATATTTAAGCAAGAAAACTAAAATATTCGTTTTTAGTTCCAGAAAAATTTAAACATCGTTTCTCCTCAGCAAAAAATGCTAGAATCAAACTTATTAAATAAATTTAATAAACAAATAAAGTTACTCAGGGATAATCTTACAATTTAATTTTATCATGATATTTAAGCGAGAAAACTAAAACATTCGTTTCTAGTTCCAAAATAATAAAAACATCGTTACTCGTCATGAAAAAATGCTAGCATCAAACTTATTAAATAAATTTAATACGAAAATAAAGTTACTCAGGGATATTCTTACAATTTAATTTTATCATGATATTTAAAAGAGAAAACTAAAATATTCGTTTCTAGATCCAAAATACCAAAAACTTGGTTATTCGTCAGGGAAAAATGCTAGAATCAAACTTATTAAATAAATTTAATAAACAAATAAAGTTACTCAGGGATATTCTTACAATTTAATTTTATCGTGATATTTAAGCAAGAAAACTAAAATATTCGTTTTTAGTTCCAGAAAAATTTAAACATCGTTTCTCCTCAGGAAAAAATGATAGAATCAAACTTATTAAATAAATTTAATAAACAAATAAAGTTACTCTGGGATATTCTTACAATTTAATTTTACCGTGATATTTAAGCGAGAAACCTAAAATATTCTTTTCTAGTTCCAAAATAATAAAAACATCGTTACTCGTCAGGAAAAAATACTAGAATCAAACTTATTAATTAAATTTAATACGAAAATAAAGTTACTCAGGGATATTCTTACAATTTAATTTTATCATGATATTTAAGCGAGAAAACTAAAATATTCGTTTCTAGTTTCAAAATAATAAAAACTTCGTTACTCGTCAGGGAAAAATGATAGAATCAAACTTATTAAATAAATTTAATAAACAAATAAAGTTACTCAGGGATATTCTTACAATTTAATTTTTCGTGATATTTAAGCAAGAAAACTAAAATATCGTTTTTAGTTCCAGAAAAATTTAAGCAAAAAATTTAAGCAAAAAATTCTAGAATCGAACTTATTAAATAAATTTAATACGAAAATAAAGTTACTCAGGGATATTCTTACAATTTAATTTTATCATGATATTTAAGGAAGAAAACGAAAATATTCGTTTTTAGTTCAAGAAAAATTTAAATATCGTTTCTCTTCAGGAAAAAATGCTAGAATCAAATTTATTAACTAAATTTAATAAACATATAAAGTTACTTAGGGTATTCTTAAAATTCAATTTTATCGTGATATTTAAGCGAGAAAACTAAAATATTCGTTTCTAGTTCCAAAATAATAAAAACATCGTTATTCGTCAGGAAAAAATTCTAGAATCGAACTTATTAAATAAATTTAATACGAAAATAAAGTTACTCAGGGATATTCTTACAATTTAATTTTATCATGATATTAAAGCGAGATAACTAAAATATTCGTTTCTAGTTTCAAAATAATAAAAACATCGTTACTCGTCAGGAAAAAATTCTAGAATCGAACTTATTAAAAAAAACTAATAAACAAATAAAGTTACTCAGGGATATTCTTATATTTTAATTTTATCGTGATATTTAAGCAAGAAAACTAAAATATTCGTTTTTTGTTCCAGAAAAATTTAAACATCGTTTCTCCTCAGCAAAAAATGCAAGAATCAAACTTATTAAATAAATTTAATAAACAAATAAAGTTACTCAGGGATATTCTTACAATTTAATTTTATCGTGATATTTAAGCGAGAAAACCAAAACATTCATTTCCAGTTCCAAAATAATAAAAACATCGTTACTCGTCAGGAAAAAATGCTAGAATCAAACTTATTAAATAAATTTAATACGAAAATAAAGTTACTCAGGGATATTCTTACAATTTAATTTTATCATGATATTTAAGCGAGAAAACTAAAATATTCGTTTCTAATTCCAAAATAATAAAAACATCGTTATTCGTCAGGAAAAAATATCTAGAATCGAACTTATTAAAAAAATCTAATAAACAAATAAAGTTACTCAGGGATATTCTTACATTTTAATTTTATCATGATATTTAAGCAAGAAAACTAAAATATTCGTTTTTAGTTCCAATAATATTTAAACATCGTTTCTCCACAGGAAAAAATGCTAGAATGAAACTTATTAAACAAATTTAATAAACAAATAAAGTTACTCAGGGAAATTCTTACAATTTAATTTTATCGTGATATTTAAGCGAGAAAACTAAAATATTCGCTTCTAGTTCCAAAATAATAAAAACATCGTTACTCGTCAGGAAAAAATGCTAGAATCAAACTTATTAAATAAATTTAATAAACAAATAATGTTACTCAGGGATATTGTTACAATTTAATTTTATCGTGCTATTTAAGCGAGAAAACTAAAATATTCGTTTCTAGTTCCAAAATAATAAAAACTTCGTTTCTCCACAGGAAAAAATGCTAGAATGAAACTTATTAAACAAATTTAATAAACAAATAAAGTTACTCAGGGAAATTCTTACAATTTAATTTTATCGTGATATTTAAGCGAGAAAACTAAAATATTCGCTTCTAGTTTCAAAATAATAAAAACATCGTTACTCTTCAGGAAAAAATGCTAGAATCAAACTTATTAATTAAATTTAATACACAAATAAAGTTACTCAGGGATATTCTTACAATTTAATTTTATCATGATATTTAAGGAAGAAAACGAAAATATTCGTTTTTAGTTCAAGAAAAATTTAAATATCGTTTCTCTTCAGGAAAAAATGCTAGAATCAAATTTATTAACTAAATTTAATAAACATATAAAGTTACTTAGGGTATTCTTAAAATTCAATTTTATCGTGATATTTAAGCGAGAAAACTAAAATATTCGTTTCTAGTTCCAAAATAATAAAAACATCGTTATTCGTCAGGAAAAAATTCTAGAATCGAACTTATTAAATAAATTTAATACGAAAATAAAGTTACTCAGGGATATTCTTACAATTTAATTTTATCATGATATTAAAGCGAGATAACTAAAATATTCGTTTCTAGTTTCAAAATAATAAAAACATCGTTACTCGTCAGGAAAAAATTCTAGAATCGAACTTATTAAAAAAAACTAATAAACAAATAAAGTTACTCAGGGATATTCTTATATTTTAATTTTATCGTGATATTTAAGCAAGAAAACTAAAATATTCGTTTTTTGTTCCAGAAAAATTTAAACATCGTTTCTCCTCAGCAAAAAATGCAAGAATCAAACTTATTAAATAAATTTAATAAACAAATAAAGTTACTCAGGGATATTCTTACAATTTAATTTTATCGTGATATTTAAGCGAGAAAACTAAAACATTCATTTCCAGTTCCAAAATAATAAAAACATCGTTACTCGTCAGGAAAAAATGCTAGAATCAAACTTATTAAATAAATTTAATACGAAAATAAAGTTACTCAGGGATATTCTTACAATTTAATTTTATCATGATATTTAAGCGAGAAAACTAAAATATTCGTTTCTAATTCCAAAATAATAAAAACATCGTTATTCGTCAGGAAAAAATATCTAGAATCGAACTTATTAAAAAAATCTAATAAACAAATAAAGTTACTCAGGGATATTCTTACATTTTAATTTTATCATGATATTTAAGCAAGAAAACTAAAATATTCGTTTTTAGTTCCAATAATATTTAAACATCGTTTCTCCACAGGAAAAAATGCTAGAATGAAACTTATTAAACAAATTTAATAAACAAACAAAGTTACTCAGGGAAATTCTTACAATTTAATTTTATCGTGATATTTAAGCGAGAAAACTAAAATATTCGCTTCTAGTTCCAAAATAATAAAAACATCGTTACTCGTCAGGAAAAAATGCTAGAATCAAACTTATTAAATAAATTTAATAAACAAATAATGTTACTCAGGGATATTGTTACAATTTAATTTTATCGTGCTATTTAAGCGAGAAAACTAAAATATTCGTTTCTAGTTCCAAAATAATAAAAACTTCGTTTCTCCACAGGAAAAAATGCTAGAATGAAACTTATTAAACAAATTTAATAAACAAATAAAGTTACTCAGGGAAATTCTTACAATTTAATTTTATCGTGATATTTAAGCGAGAAAACTAAAATATTCGCTTCTAGTTTCAAAATAATAAAAACATCGTTACTCTTCAGGAAAAAATGCTAGAATCAAACTTATTAATTAAATTTAATACACAAATAAAGTTACTCAGGGATATTCTTACAATTTAATTTTATCATGATATTTAAGGAAGAAAACGAAAATATTCGTTTTTAGTTCAAGAGAAATTTAAATATCGTTTCTCTTCAGGAAAAAATGCTAGAATCAAATTTATTAACTAAATTTAATAAACATATAAAGTTACTTAGGGTATTCTTAAAATTCAATTTTATCGTGATATTTAAGCGAGAAAACTAAAATATTCGTTTCTAGTTCCAAAATAATAAAAACATCGTTATTCGTCAGGAAAAAATTCTAGAATCGAACTTATTAAATAAATTTAATACGAAAATAAAGTTACTCAGGGATATTCTTACAATTTAATTTTATCATGATATTAAAGCGAGATAACTAAAATATTCGTTTCTAGTTTCAAAATAATAAAAACATCGTTACTCGTCAGGAAAAAATTCTAGAATCGAACTTATTAAAAAAAACTAATAAACAAATAAAGTTACTCAGGGATATTCTTATATTTTAATTTTATCGTGATATTTAAGCAAGAAAACTAAAATATTCGTTTTTTGTTCCAGAAAAATTTAAACATCGTTTCTCCTCAGCAAAAAATGCAAGAATCAAACTTATTAAATAAATTTAATAAACAAATAAAGTTACTCAGGGATATTCTTACAATTTAATTTTATCGTGATATTTAAGCGAGAAAACTAAAACATTCATTTCCAGTTCCAAAATAATAAAAACATCGTTACTCGTCAGGAAAAAATGCTAGAATCAAACTTATTAAATAAATTTAATACGAAAATAAAGTTACTCAGGGATATTCTTACAATTTAATTTTATCATGATATTTAAGCGAGAAAACTAAAATATTCGTTTCTAATTCCAAAATAATAAAAACATCGTTATTCGTCAGGAAAAAATATCTAGAATCGAACTTATTAAAAAAATCTAATAAACAAATAAAGTTACTCAGGGATATTCTTACATTTTAATTTTATCATGATATTTAAGCAAGAAAACTAAAATATTCGTTTTTAGTTCCAATAATATTTAAACATCGTTTCTCCACAGGAAAAAATGCTAGAATGAAACTTATTAAACAAATTTAATAAACAAATAAAGTTACTCAGGGAAATTCTTACAATTTAATTTTATCGTGATATTTAAGCGAGAAAACTAAAATATTCGCTTCTAGTTCCAAAATAATAAAAACATCGTTACTCGTCAGGAAAAAATGCTAGAATCAAACTTATTAAATAAATTTAATAAACAAATAATGTTACTCAGGGATATTGTTACAATTTAATTTTATCGTGCTATTTAAGCGAGAAAACTAAAATATTCGTTTCTAGTTCCAAAATAATAAAAACTTCGTTTCTCCACAGGAAAAAATGCTAGAATGAAACTTATTAAACAAATTTAATAAACAAATAAAGTTACTCAGGGAAATTCTTACAATTTAATTTTATCGTGATATTTAAGCGAGAAAACTAAAATATTCGCTTCTAGTTTCAAAATAATAAAAACATCGTTACTCTTCAGGAAAAAATGCTAGAATCAAACTTATTAATTAAATTTAATACACAAATAACGTTACTCAGGGATATTCTTACAATTTAATTTTATCGTGATATTTAAGGAAGAAAACGAAAATATTCGTTTTTAGTTCAAGAAAAATTTAAATATCGTTTCTCTTCAGGAAAAAAATGCTAGAATCAAACTTATTAACTAAATTTAATAAACAAATAAAGTTACTTAGGGATATTCTTAAAATTCAATTTTATCGTGATATTTAAGCGAGAAAACTAAAATATTCGTTTCTAGTTCCAAAATAATAAAAAAATCGTTACTCGTCAGGAAAAAATGCTAGAATCAAACTTATTAAATAAATTTAATACGAAAATAAAGTTACTCAGGGATATTTTACAATTTAATTTTATCGTGATATTTAAGCAAGAAAACCAAAATATCGTTTTTAGTTCCAGAAAAATTTAAACATCGTTACTCGTCAGGAAAAAATGCTAGAATAAAACTTATTAATTAAATTTAATACGAAAATAAAGTTACTCAGGGATATTCTTACAATTTAATTTTATCGTGATATTTAAGGAAGAAAACGAAAATATTCGTTTTTAGTTCAAGAAAAATTTAAATATCGTTTCTCTTCAGGAAAAAATGCTAGAATCAAACTTATTAACTAAATTTAATAAACAAATAAAGTTACTTAGGGATATTCTTAAAATTCAATTTTATCGCGATATTTAAGCGAGAAAACTAAAATATTCGTTTCTAGTTCCAAAATAATAAAAACATCGTTACTCGTAAGGAAAAAATTCTAGAATCGAACTTATTAAAAAAATCTAATAAACAAATAAAGTTACTCAGGGATATTCTTATATTTTAATTTTATCGTGATATTTAGAAAACTAAAATATTCGTTTTTAGTTCCAGAAAAATTTAAACATCGTTTCTCCTCAGCAAAAAATGCAAGAATCAAACTTATTAAATAAATTTAATACGAAAATAAAGTTTTTAGAAATATTTTAAATAAGCCGAAAGATATAAATTTTATTTTTGTAGTAGTTAAAAGGATTACAGGCTTAAATATTGTTGAGAGAAGGTCAAAAAAATAAAAAATTGATACACAATTTTTTAAACCATTCTTTTATTAAGCGACGTTTCGGCCACAATTCTGGCCATTATCAAGCTAAAACAATGTAATAACACATGAATATTAATTTGAATAGTTGATATGTAAACAAAACTTACCGAAATAAGAGTGAAACTGAAGTTACATATTAAAAATATAAATAAAACATGGTTAAAGAACCACTTTGTGAACAAAAAATAAAATACTTGAGATGAACATCTCAAAGGTCTACAATGTACAAAGGTGTAACTCAC
The DNA here is from genome assembly GCA_911728475.2 of Pterostichus madidus. Taxonomy (NCBI): domain Eukaryota; kingdom Metazoa; phylum Arthropoda; class Insecta; order Coleoptera; family Carabidae; genus Pterostichus; species Pterostichus madidus. Next base: position 21,764,760 of record OU452304.1, on the reverse strand, counting down.
AATTTTTTTAAATTAATAACCAAAAATAATTAAACTATCAGTACCAACATGTACCACAACGTCCATCTGACGGCTAAATTACAGACTACAACAACAAAACAAATTGAAGGTCAAATAAACAATAACATGTCAAATCATAATTCGAAATGATGCAGAATAGATTTATATTGAAGATTAGAAACTTGGTAATCTGATTTAATGTTAACAGAATTGTCATCTAGATTAATGTAACAACTCTCAAGGAAAAGCCGTTTGTATTTATTACTTTCTGAATGCAAAATTTTAAAATTGTCAAAATCAATTCTATGATTATTAGAGAAAGCATGTTCAACTATGGCACTATGATTAATATTTCCTGTTTTTAGGTTATATTGATGCTGTTTCATTCTACTACTTATATATTGTTTAGTCTCACCTATGTAACTGTGGTTACAATCTAAACAATGAACTCTATAAACTAAATTACTTGATTTGTCCTTATTAATTCTGGATTTCAACTTGGTTGATAAATCACTCGTGTTGGAAGAAGATTTGTAGGCAATTTCTAAATTTAATTCACTGGTAATTGATCTCAATATTCTATCTAAGTGTTTATAATATGGTAGTGATATATATTTTTTTCTAGGTTGGTTTGCTGGAAAATTAGAGTTATTGATATTAGAGAGTACTGCTAATCTATTTTTAATTGTTTTATTCAAAAATGTAAGTGGATAATTATTTTTTAGTAAAGTAGATTTAATAATTTTAATATTGTTAAACATAAAATAGTTTTTATGGGATAAACGAAAGGCTCTGTCTACTAAATTGTGTACTACAGCTCTTTTATATTTTAAAGGATAATAAGAATTAAAATTCAAATAACGACCGGACCATGTAGGTTTTTGATACCAATTGGTAAGGAATTGGTTTCCTTGCCTGATGATAGTAATGTCAAGAAAATTTATTTTGTTATTTGATTCTATTTCTAAAGTGAATTGGATGGAAGGGTTGAAGCTATTAAATTTAACCAGCAATTTATGTATAAGGTTAGAAGGTAGACAACATAAAATATCATCAACATACCTAAAATAAAACAGAATATTTAAATCTTTATTATTGTCGATAATATGAGATTCCAAGTGAAACATAACCAACTCTGCTAAAATAGGACTGAGACAAGACCCCATAGGGCAACCATGGGTTTGTAAATAAAATTTATCTTGGTATTGTAAGTAGGAAGAGTTCAAAATGAATTTAATACAACTAATAAAATCTAATTTAGGTAAAGTGGTGTGAGATTTAATTTCATCCCATCTATTATCAATGACAATTAAAATTAATTCATGGGGAATAGTAGAAAAAAGAGATTTAACATCTAAGAAAACTAGTGAATAATTATTGGGACAGTTATAATTTTTCAATTTATTAACCAAGGTAAAAGAATTATCTAGAAAATATGTAGATTTAAACTTTAATGGTGATAGAATGGAAGCTAAAAATTGTGCTAAATTACTCGTAGGGGTTTGTATGTTAGAAACTATAGGACGTAATGGTAAGTTAGGTTTATGAATTTTAGGTAAACAATATAACTTCGGGCTAACAGAGTTATTTATTTTTAACTTAGACATCTCATTATCAGTGATAAATTTATTTTTGTTTAAATTGGAAATGATTTTGTTATTTCCAAGTTGAAATTTACTAGTGGGATCTGACTTCAACAATTTATAAGTAGTAGAATCCTCCAACAATTCGTTAACCTTGCATTCAAAATCCGTTTTATTTAAAATAACAGTAATATTACCCTTATCAGCTTTGGTAACAATTAAATTCGGGTTTTCCTTCAAAAAATATCTAGTTTTTTTGATACAAGAAGATAACATTAAATCAGCCGGAGACAAATTTATAGTATTAAGTTTTTTATAGTGAAAATTAATTAAATTGTTAAGTTTAGATCTCATATTTTTTTAAATTATCAAATTTCTATGATCAATGGCATTTTCAAAGTTAGCTAACAAATTTAACATATTATTCTTATTTGACCTTTTACAATCAAAATTAAAGAAGTGAAATTTAGGACCTAAAGCCAAAATACAGCGTACAGCTTCAGGAATATCAGTTTTGGTTTTATTAATTAACCATTTATTTAAATTAGGTTTAATAGTATTAATAAATTTATAAGCATTAAATTTAATAAGTAAATTGTTATATTTTTTAAAAAGTAAGGACTTATTGTCATTAAATTCTTTGTTATACTTTATCATTTCATACTCCATAAATTTATTATAAATGTGTGGTGGTACAACATTTAAAACTAATGATTCTAATTTGACTAGTGATTTTTCTAAGAATTTTATTTCAATAATAGAATTACTAATTTCACTTAAAAGGATTTTATAACAAAATTTAAATTTATAGTTATGAAAAAATTTATGATAACAAATGTTTAAATTTGGTACCTGTATATTACAACAATTAGGGATGATGTTCATCTTCCTGCATTTAATGAGGAAGACTCTTCTATTTCTGAACTTGGCTAACTTTTGAAGGTGGTTGGATATCTTCTTAAAATTTGTTGCAGTTTTATAATTGAACTCGTGTAGTATGTACTTGTAGAAAGACATGTTGAAACTTGATCCCTTGTCCTTGGATGGATGTAATTTTTAGAAATATTTTAAATAAGCCGAAAGATATAAATTTTATTTTTGTAGTAGTTAAAAGGATTACAGGCTTAAATATTGTTGAGAGAAGGTCAAAAAAATAAAAAATTGATACACAATTTTTTAAACCATTCTTTTATTAAGCGACGTTTCGGCCACAATTCTGGCCATTATCAAGCTAAAACAATGTAATAACACATGAATATTAATTTGAATAGTTGATATGTAAACAAAACTTACCGAAATAAGAGTGAAACTGAAGTTACATATTAAAAATATAAATAAAACATGGTTAAAGAACCACTTTGTGAACAAAAAATAAAATACTTGAGATGAACATCTCAAAGGTCTACAATGTACAAAGGTGTAACTCACAATTTTTTTAAATTAATAACCAAAAATAATTAAACTATCAGTACCAACATGTACCACAACGTCCATCTGACGGCTAAATTACAGACTACAACAACAAAACAAATTGAAGGTCAAATAAACAATAACATGTCAAATCATAATTCGAAATGATGCAGAATAGATTTATATTGAAGATTAGAAACTTGGTAATCTGATTTAATGTTAACAGAATTGTCATCTAGATTAATGTAACAACTCTCAAGGAAAAGCCGTTTGTATTTATTACTTTCTGAATGCAAAATTTTAAAATTGTCAAAATCAATTCTATGATTATTAGAGAAAGCATGTTCAACTATGGCACTATGATTAATATTTCCTGTTTTTAGGTTATATTGATGCTGTTTCATTCTACTACTTATATATTGTTTAGTCTCACCTATGTAACTGTGGTTACAATCTAAACAATGAACTCTATAAACTAAATTACTTGATTTGTCCTTATTAATTCTGGATTTCAACTTGGTTGATAAATCACTCGTGTTGGAAGAAGATTTGTAGGCAATTTCTAAATTTAATTCACTGGTAATTGATCTCAATATTCTATCTAAGTGTTTATAATATGGTAGTGATATATATTTTTTTCTAGGTTGGTTTGCTGGAAAATTAGAGTTATTGATATTAGAGAGTACTGCTAATCTATTTTTAATTGTTTTATTCAAAAATGTAAGTGGATAATTATTTTTTAGTAAAGTAGATTTAATAATTTTAATATTGTTAAACATAAAATAGTTTTTATGGGATAAACGAAAGGCTCTGTCTACTAAATTGTGTACTACAGCTCTTTTATATTTTAAAGGATAATAAGAATTAAAATTCAAATAACGACCGGACCATGTAGGTTTTTGATACCAATTGGTAAGGAATTGGTTTCCTTGCCTGATGATAGTAATGTCAAGAAAATTTATTTTGTTATTTGATTCTATTTCTAAAGTGAATTGGATGGAAGGGTTGAAGCTATTAAATTTAACCAGCAATTTATGTATAAGGTTAGAAGGTAGACAACATAAAATATCATCAACATACCTAAAATAAAACAGAATATTTAAATCTTTATTATTGTCGATAATTTTAAAAAATATGAGATCTAAACTTAACAATTTAATTAATTTTCACTATAAAAAACTTAATACTATAAATTTGTCTCCGGCTGATTTAATGTTATCTTCTTGTATCAAAAAAATTAGATATTTTTTGAAGGAAAACCCGAATTTAATTGTTACCAAAGCTGATAAGGGTAATATTACTGTTATTTTAAATAAAACGGATTTTGAATGCAAGGTTAACGAATTGTTGGAGGATTCTACTACTTATAAATTGTTGAAGTCAGATCCCACTAGTAAATTTCAACTTGGAAATAACAAAATCATTTCCAATTTAAACAAAAATAAATTTATCACTGATAATGAGATGTCTAAGTTAAAAATAAATAACTCTGTTAGCCCGAAGTTATATTGTTTACCTAAAATTCATAAACCTAACTTACCATTACGTCCTATAGTTTCTAACATACAAACCCCTACGAGTAATTTAGCACAATTTTTAGCTTCCATTCTATCACCATTAAAGTTTAAATCTACATATTTTCTAGATAATTCTTTTACCTTGGTTAATAAATTGAAAAATTATAACTGTCCCAATAATTATTCACTAGTTTCCTTAGATGTTAAATCTCTTTTTTCTACTATTCCCCATGAATTAATTTTAATTGTCATTGATAATAGATGGGATGAAATTAAATCTCACACCACTTTACCTAAATTAGATTTTATTAGTTGTATTAAATTCATTTTGAACTCTTCCTACTTACAATACCAAGATAAATTTTATTTACAAACCCATGGTTGCCCTATGGGGTCTTGTCTCAGTCCTATTTTAGCAGAGTTGGTTATGTTTCACTTGGAATCTCATATTATCGACAATAATAAAGATTTAAATATTCTGTTTTATTTTAGGTATGTTGATGATATTTTATGTTGTCTACCTTCTAACCTTATACATAAATTGCTGGTTAAATTTAATAGCTTCAACCCTTCCATCCAATTCACTTTAGAAATAGAATCAAATAACAAAATAAATTTTCTTGACTTTACTATCATCAGGCAAGGAAACCAATTCCTTACCAATTGGTATCAAAAACCTACATGGTCCGGTCGTTATTTGAATTTTAATTCTTATTATCCTTTAAAATATAAAAGAGCTGTAGTACACAATTTAGTAGACAGAGCCTTTCGTTTATCCCATAAAAACTATTTTATGTTTAACAATATTAAAATTATTAAATCTACTTTACTAAAAAATAATTATCCACTTACATTTTTGAATAAAACAATTAAAAATAGATTAGCAGTACTCTCTAATATCAATAACTCTAATTTTCCAGCAAACCAACCTAGAAAAAAATATATATCACTACCATATTATAAACACTTAGATAGAATATTGAGATCAATTACCAGTGAATTAAATTTAGAAATTGCCTACAAATCTTCTTCCAACACGAGTGATTTATCAACCAAGTTGAAATCCAGAATTAATAAGGACAAATCAAGTAATTTAGTTTATAGAGTTCATTGTTTAGATTGTAACCACAGTTACATAGGTGAGACTAAACAATATATAAGTAGTAGAATGAAACAGCATCAATATAACCTAAAAACAGGAAATATTAATCATAGTGCCATAGTTGAACATGCTTTCTCTAATAATCATAGAATTGATTTTGACAATTTTAAAATTTTGCATTCAGAAAGTAATAAATACAAACGGCTTTTCCTTGAGAGTTGTTACATTAATCTAGATGACAATTCTGTTAACATTAAATCAGATTACCAAGTTTCTAATCTTCAATATAAATCTATTCTGCATCATTTCGAATTATGATTTGACATGTTATTGTTTATTTGACCTTCAATTTGTTTTGTTGTTGTAGTCTGTAATTTAGCCGTCAGATGGACGTTGTGGTACATGTTGGTACTGATAGTTTAATTATTTTTGGTTATTAATTTAAAAAAATTGTGAGTTACACCTTTGTACATTGTAGACCTTTGAGATGTTCATCTCAAGTATTTTATTTTTTGTTCACAAAGTGGTTCTTTAACCATGTTTTATTTATATTTTTAATATGTAACTTCAGTTTCACTCTTATTTCGGTAAGTTTTGTTTACATATCAACTATTCAAATTAATATTCATGTGTTATTACATTGTTTTAGCTTGATAATGGCCAGAATTGTGGCCGAAACGTCGCTTAATAAAAGAATGGTTTAAAAAATTGTGTATCAATTTTTTATTTTTTTGACCTTCTCTCAACAATATTTAAGCCTGTAATCCTTTTAACTACTACAAAAATAAAATTTATATCTTTCGGCTTATTTAAAATATTTCTAAAAATTACATCCATCCAAGGACAAGGGATCAAGTTTCAACATGTCTTTCTACAAGTACATACTACACGAGTTCAATTATAAAACTGCAACAAATTTTAAGAAGATATCCAACCACCTTCAAAAGTTAGCCAAGTTCAGAAATAGAAGAGTCTTCCTCATTAAATGCAGGAAGATGAACATCATCCCTAATTGTTGTAATATACAGGTACCAAATTTAAACATTTGTTATCATAAATTTTTTCATAACTATAAATTTAAATTTTGTTATAAAATCCTTTTAAGTGAAATTAGTAATTCTATTATTGAAATAAAATTCTTAGAAAAATCACTAGTCAAATTAGAATCATTAGTTTTAAATGTTGTACCACCACACATTTATAATAAATTTATGGAGTATGAAATGATAAAGTATAACAAAGAATTTAATGACAATAAGTCCTTACTTTTTAAAAAATATAACAATTTACTTATTAAATTTAATGCTTATAAATTTATTAATACTATTAAACCTAATTTAAATAAATGGTTAATTAATAAAACCAAAACTGATATTCCTGAAGCTGTACGCTGTATTTTGGCTTTAGGTCCTAAATTTCACTTCTTTAATTTTGATTGTAAAAGGTCAAATAAGAATAATATGTTAAATTTGTTAGCTAACTTTGAAAATGCCATTGATCATAGAAATTTGATAATTTTAAAAAATATGAGATCTAAACTTAACAATTTAATTAATTTTCACTATAAAAAACTTAATACTATAAATTTGTCTCCGGCTGATTTAATGTTATCTTCTTGTATCAAAAAAACTAGATATTTTTTGAAGGAAAACCCGAATTTAATTGTTACCAAAGCTGATAAGGGTAATATTACTGTTATTTTAAATAAAACGGATTTTGAATGCAAGGTTAACGAATTGTTGGAGGATTCTACTACTTATAAATTGTTGAAGTCAGATCCCACTAGTAAATTTCAACTTGGAAATAACAAAATCATTTCCAATTTAAACAAAAATAAATTTATCACTGATAATGAGATGTCTAAGTTAAAAATAAATAACTCTGTTAGCCCGAAGTTATATTGTTTACCTAAAATTCATAAACCTAACTTACCATTACGTCCTATAGTTTCTAACATACAAACCCCTACGAGTAATTTAGCACAATTTTTAGCTTCCATTCTATCACCATTAAAGTTTAAATCTACATATTTTCTAGATAATTCTTTTACCTTGGTTAATAAATTGAAAAATTATAACTGTCCCAATAATTATTCACTAGTTTCCTTAGATGTTAAATCTCTTTTTTCTACTATTCCCCATGAATTAATTTTAATTGTCATTGATAATAGATGGGATGAAATTAAATCTCACACCACTTTACCTAAATTAGATTTTATTAGTTGTATTAAATTCATTTTGAACTCTTCCTACTTACAATACCAAGATAAATTTTATTTACAAACCCATGGTTGCCCTATGGGGTCTTGTCTCAGTCCTATTTTAGCAGAGTTGGTTATGTTTCACTTGGAATCTCATATTATCGACAATAATAAAGATTTAAATATTCTGTTTTATTTTAGGTATGTTGATGATATTTTATGTTGTCTACCTTCTAACCTTATACATAAATTGCTGGTTAAATTTAATAGCTTCAACCCTTCCATCCAATTCACTTTAGAAATAGAATCAAATAACAAAATAAATTTTCTTGACATTACTATCATCAGGCAAGGAAACCAATTCCTTACCAATTGGTATCAAAAACCTACATGGTCCGGTCGTTATTTGAATTTTAATTCTTATTATCCTTTAAAATATAAAAGAGCTGTAGTACACAATTTAGTAGACAGAGCCTTTCGTTTATCCCATAAAAACTATTTTATGTTTAACAATATTAAAATTATTAAATCTACTTTACTAAAAAATAATTATCCACTTACATTTTTGAATAAAACAATTAAAAATAGATTAGCAGTACTCTCTAATATCAATAACTCTAATTTTCCAGCAAACCAACCTAGAAAAAAATATATATCACTACCATATTATAAACACTTAGATAGAATATTGAGATCAATTACCAGTGAATTAAATTTAGAAATTGCCTACAAATCTTCTTCCAACACGAGTGATTTATCAACCAAGTTGAAATCCAGAATTAATAAGGACAAATCAAGTAATTTAGTTTATAGAGTTCATTGTTTAGATTGTAACCACAGTTACATAGGTGAGACTAAACAATATATAAGTAGTAGAATGAAACAGCATCAATATAACCTAAAAACAGGAAATATTAATCATAGTGCCATAGTTGAACATGCTTTCTCTAATAATCATAGAATTGATTTTGACAATTTTAAAATTTTGCATTCAGAAAGTAATAAATACAAACGGCTTTTCCTTGAGAGTTGTTACATTAATCTAGATGACAATTCTGTTAACATTAAATCAGATTACCAAGTTTCTAATCTTCAATATAAATCTATTCTGCATCATTTCGAATTATGATTTGACATGTTATTGTTTATTTGACCTTCAATTTGTTTTGTTGTTGTAGTCTGTAATTTAGCCGTCAGATGGACGTTGTGGTACATGTTGGTACTGATAGTTTAATTATTTTTGGTTATTAATTTAAAAAAATTGTGAGTTACACCTTTGTACATTGTAGACCTTTGAGATGTTCATCTCAAGTATTTTATTTTTTGTTCACAAAGTGGTTCTTTAACCATGTTTTATTTATATTTTTAATATGTAACTTCAGTTTCACTCTTATTTCGGTAAGTTTTGTTTACATATCAACTATTCAAATTAATATTCATGTGTTATTACATTGTTTTAGCTTGATAATGGCCAGAATTGTGGCCGAAACGTCGCTTAATAAAAGAATGGTTTAAAAAATTGTGTATCAATTTTTTATTTTTTTGACCTTCTCTCAACAATATTTAAGCCTGTAATCCTTTTAACTACTACAAAAATAAAATTTATATCTTTCGGCTTATTTAAAATATTTCTAAAAATTACATCCATCCAAGGACAAGGGATCAAGTTTCAACATGTCTTTCTACAAGTACATACTACACGAGTTCAATTATAAAACTGCAACAAATTTTAAGAAGATATCCAACCACCTTCAAAAGTTAGCCAAGTTCAGAAATAGAAGAGTCTTCCTCATTAAATGCAGGAAGATGAACATCATCCCTAATTGTTGTAATATACAGGTACCAAATTTAAACATTTGTTATCATAAATTTTTTCATAACTATAAATTTAAATTTTGTTATAAAATCCTTTTAAGTGAAATTAGTAATTCTATTATTGAAATAAAATTCTTAGAAAAATCACTAGTCAAATTAGAATCATTAGTTTTAAATGTTGTACCACCACACATTTATAATAAATTTATGGAGTATGAAATGATAAAGTATAACAAAGAATTTAATGACAATAAGTCCTTACTTTTTAAAAAATATAACAATTTACTTATTAAATTTAATGCTTATAAATTTATTAATACTATTAAACCTAATTTAAATAAATGGTTAATTAATAAAACCAAAACTGATATTCCTGAAGCTGTACGCTGTATTTTGGCTTTAGGTCCTAAATTTCACTTCTTTAATTTTGATTGTAAAAGGTCAAATAAGAATAATATGTTAAATTTGTTAGCTAACTTTGAAAATGCCATTGATCATAGAAATTTGATAATTTAAAAAAATATGAGATCTAAACTTAACAATTTAATTAATTTTCACTATAAAAAACTTAATACTATAAATTTGTCTCCGGCTGATTTAATGTTATCTTCTTGTATCAAAAAAACTAGATATTTTTTGAAGGAAAACCCGAATTTAATTGTTACCAAAGCTGATAAGGGTAATATTACTGTTATTTTAAATAAAACGGATTTTGAATGCAAGGTTAACGAATTGTTGGAGGATTCTACTACTTATAAATTGTTGAAGTCAGATCCCACTAGTAAATTTCAACTTGGAAATAACAAAATCATTTCCAATTTAAACAAAAATAAATTTATCACTGATAATGAGATGTCTAAGTTAAAAATAAATAACTCTGTTAGCCCGAAGTTATATTGTTTACCTAAAATTCATAAACCTAACTTACCATTACGTCCTATAGTTTCTAACATACAAACCCCTACGAGTAATTTAGCACAATTTTTAGCTTCCATTCTATCACCATTAAAGTTTAAATCTACATATTTTCTAGATAATTCTTTTACCTTGGTTAATAAATTGAAAAATTATAACTGTCCCAATAATTATTCACTAGTTTCCTTAGATGTTAAATCTCTTTTTTCTACTATTCCCCATGAATTAATTTTAATTGTCATTGATAATAGATGGGATGAAATTAAATCTCACACCACTTTACCTAAATTAGATTTTATTAGTTGTATTAAATTCATTTTGAACTCTTCCTACTTACAATACCAAGATAAATTTTATTTACAAACCCATGGTTGCCCTATGGGGTCTTGTCTCAGTCCTATTTTAGCAGAGTTGGTTATGTTTCACTTGGAATCTCATATTATCGACAATAATAAAGATTTAAATATTCTGTTTTATTTTAGGTATGTTGATGATATTTTATGTTGTCTACCTTCTAACCTTATACATAAATTGCTGGTTAAATTTAATAGCTTCAACCCTTCCATCCAATTCACTTTAGAAATAGAATCAAATAACAAAATAAATTTTCTTGACATTACTATCATCAGGCAAGGAAACCAATTCCTTACCAATTGGTATCAAAAACCTACATGGTCCGGTCGTTATTTGAATTTTAATTCTTATTATCCTTTAAAATATAAAAGAGCTGTAGTACACAATTTAGTAGACAGAGCCTTTCGTTTATCCCATAAAAACTATTTTATGTTTAACAATATTAAAATTATTAAATCTACTTTACTAAAAAATAATTATCCACTTACATTTTTGAATAAAACAATTAAAAATAGATTAGCAGTACTCTCTAATATCAATAACTCTAATTTTCCAGCAAACCAACCTAGAAAAAAATATATATCACTACCATATTATAAACACTTAGATAGAATATTGAGATCAATTACCAGTGAATTAAATTTAGAAATTGCCTACAAATCTTCTTCCAACACGAGTGATTTATCAACCAAGTTGAAATCCAGAATTAATAAGGACAAATCAAGTAATTTAGTTTATAGAGTTCATTGTTTAGATTGTAACCACAGTTACATAGGTGAGACTAAACAATATATAAGTAGTAGAATGAAACAGCATCAATATAACCTAAAAACAGGAAATATTAATCATAGTGCCATAGTTGAACATGCTTTCTCTAATAATCATAGAATTGATTTTGACAATTTTAAAATTTTGCATTCAGAAAGTAATAAATACAAACGGCTTTTCCTTGAGAGTTGTTACATTAATCTAGATGACAATTCTGTTAACATTAAATCAGATTACCAAGTTTCTAATCTTCAATATAAATCTATTCTGCATCATTTCGAATTATGATTTGACATGTTATTGTTTATTTGACCTTCAATTTGTTTTGTTGTTGTAGTCTGTAATTTAGCCGTCAGATGGACGTTGTGGTACATGTTGGTACTGATAGTTTAATTATTTTTGGTTATTAATTTAAAAAAATTGTGAGTTACACCTTTGTACATTGTAGACCTTTGAGATGTTCATCTCAAGTATTTTATTTTTTGTTCACAAAGTGGTTCTTTAACCATGTTTTATTTATATTTTTAATATGTAACTTCAGTTTCACTCTTATTTCGGTAAGTTTTGTTTACATATCAACTATTCAAATTAATATTCATGTGTTATTACATTGTTTTAGCTTGATAATGGCCAGAATTGTGGCCGAAACGTCGCTTAATAAAAGAATGGTTTAAAAAATTGTGTATCAATTTTTTATTTTTTTGACCTTCTCTCAACAATATTTAAGCCTGTAATCCTTTTAACTACTACAAAAACGAAAATAAAGTTACTCAGGGATATTCTTACAATTTAATTTTATCATGATATTTAAGCGAGAAAACTAAAACATTCGTTTCTAGGTCCAAAATAATAAAAACATCGTTACTCGTTAGGAAAAAATTCTAGAATCGAACTTATTAAATAAATTTAATAAACAAATAAAGTTACTCAGGGATATTCTTACAATTTAATTTTATCATGATATTTAAACAAGAAAACTAAAATATTCGTTTCTAGGTCCAGAAAAATTAAAACATCGTTACTCCTCAGTCAAAATGCTAGAATCGAAATTCTTAAATAAATTTAATAAACAAATAAAGTTACTCACGGATATACTTACAATTTAATTTTATCGTGATATTTAAGCGAGAAAATTAAAATATTCATTTCCAGTTCCAAAATAATAAAAACATCGTTACTCGTCAGGAAAAAATGCTAGAATCAAACTTATTAAATAAATTTAATACGAAAATAAAGTTACTCAGGGATATTCTTACAATTTAATTTTATCATGATATTTAAGCGAGAAAACTAAAATATTCGTTTCTAGTTCCAAAATAATAAAAACATCGTTACTCTTCAGGAAAAAATGCTAGAATCAAACTTATTAATTAAATTTATTACACAAATAAAGTTACTCAGGGATATTCTTACAATTTAATTTGATCGTGATATTTAAGGAAGAAAACGAAAATATTCGTTTTTAGTTCAAGAAAAATTTAAATATCGTTTCTCTTCAGGAAAAAATGCTAGAATCAAACTTATTAAATAAATTTAATAAACAAATAAAGTTACTCAGGGATATTCTTAAAATTCAATTTTATCGTGATATTTAAGCGAGAAAACTAAAATATTCGTGTCTAGTTCCAAAATAATAAAAACATCGTTACTCTTCAGGAAAAAATGCTAGAATCAAACTTATTAATTAAATTTAATACACAAATAAAGTTACTCAGGGATATTCTTACAATTTAATTTTATCATGATATTTAAGCGATATAACTAAAATATTCGTTTCTAGTTTCAAAATAATAAAAACATCGTTACTCGTCAGGAAAAAATTCTAGAATCGAACTTATTAAATAAATTTAATAAACAAATAAAGTTACTCAGGGATATTCTTACAATTTAATTTTATCGTGATATTTAAGCGAGAAAACTAAAACATTCATTTCCAGTTCCAAAATAATAAAAACATCGTTACTCGTCAGGAAAAAATGCTAGAATCAAACTTATTAAATAAATTTAATAAACAAATAATGTTATTTAGGGATATTGTTACAATTTAATTTTATCGTGCTATTTAAGCGAGAAAACTAAAATATTCGTTTCTAGTTCCAAAATAATAAAAACTTCGTCACTCGTCAGGAAAAAATACTAGAATCAATTTTATTAATTAAATTTAATACGAAAATAAAGTTACTCAGGGATATTCTTACAATTTAATTTTATCATGATATTTAAGCGAGAAAACTAAAATATTCGTTTCTAGTTTCAAAATAATAAAAACTTCGTTACTCGTCAGGAAAAAATGATAGAATCAAACTTATTAAATAAATTTAATAAACAAATAAAGTTACTCAGGGATATTCTTACAATTTAATTTTTCGTGATATTTAAGCAAGAAAACTAAAATATCGTTTTTAGTTCCAGAGAATTTTAAATATCGTTTCTCCTCAGGAAAAAATGCTAGAATCAAACTTATTAAATAAATTTAATAAACAAATAAAGTTACTCAGGGATATTCTTAAAATTTAATTTTATCGTGATATTTAAGCGAGAAAACTAAAATATTCGTTTCTAGTTCCAAAATAATAAAAACATCGTTACTCTTCAGGAAAAAATGCTAGAATCAAACTTATTAATTAAATTTAATACACAAATAAAGTTACTCAGGGATATTCTTACAATTTAATTTTATCGTGATATTTAAGGAAGAAAACGAAAATATTCGTTTTTAATTCAAGAAAAATTTAAATATCGTTTCTCTTCAGGAAAAAAATGCTAGAATCAAACTTATTAACTAAATTTAATAAACAAATAAAGTTACTTAGGGATATTCTTAAAATTCAATTTTATCGTGATATTTAAGCGAGAAAACTAAAATATTCGTTTCTAGTTCCAAAATAATAAAAAAATCGTTACTCGTCAGGAAAAAATTCTAGAATCAAACTTATTAAATAAATTTAATACGAAAATAAAGTTACTCAGGGATATTCTTACAATTTAATTTTATCATGATATTTAAGCGAGATAACTAAAATATTCGTTTCTAGTTTCAAAATAATAAAAACATCGTTACTCGTCAGGAAAAAATTCTAGAATCGAACTTATTAAATAAATTTAATAAACAAATAAAGTTACTCAGGGATATTCTTAAAATTTAATTTTATCGTGATATTTAAGCGAGAAAACTAAAATATTCGTTTCTAGTTCCAAAATAATAAAAACATCGTTACTCTTCAGGAAAAAATGCTAGAATCAAACTTATTAATTAAATTTAATACACAAATAAAGTTACTCAGGGATATTCTTACAATTTAATTTTATCGTGATATTTAAGGAAGAAAACGAAAATATTCGTTTTTAATTCAAGAAAAATTTAAATATCGTTTCTCTTCAGGAAAAAAATGCTAGAATCAAACTTATTAACTAAATTTAATAAACAAATAAAGTTACTCAGGGATATTCTTATATTTTAATTTTATCGTGATATTTAAGCATGAAAAGTAAAATATTCGTTTTTAGTTCCAGAAAAATTTAAACATCGTTTCTCCTCAGCAAAAAATGCAAGAATCAAACTTATTAAATAAATTTAATAAACAAATAAAGTTACTCAGGGATATTCTTACAATTTAATTTTATCGTGATATTTAAGCGAGAAAACTAAAACATTCATTTCCAGTTCCAAAATAATAAAAACATCGTTACTCGTCAGGAAAAAATGCTAGAATCAAACTTATTAAATAAATTTAATACGAAAATAAAGTTACTCAGGGATATTCTTACAATTTAATTTTATCATGATATTTAAGCGAGAAAACTAAAATATTCGTTTCTAATTCCAAAAAAATAAAAACATCGTTATTCTAGAATCGAACTTATTAAAAAAATCTAATGAACAAAAAAAGTTACTCAGGGATATTCTTACATTTTAATTTTATCATGATATTTAAGCAAGAAAACTAAAATATTCGTTTTTAGTTCCAATAATATTTAAACATCGTTTCTCCACAGGAAAAAATGCTAGAATGAAACTTATTAAACAAATTTAATAAACAAATAAAGTTACTCAGGAAAATTCTTACAATTTAATTTTATCGTGATATTTAAGCGAGAAAACTAAAATATTCGCTTCTAGTTCCAAAATAATAAAAACATCGTTACTCGTCAGGAAAAAATGCTAAAATCAAACTTATTAAATAAATTTAATAAACAAATAATGTTACTCAGGGATATTCTTACAATTTAATTTTATCGTGATATTTAAGCAAGAAAACTAAAATATCGTTTTTAGTTCCATAAAAATTTAAATATCGTTTCTCCTCAGGAAAAAATGCTAGAATCAATCTTATTAAATAAATTTAATAAACAAATAATGTTACTCAGGGATATTCTTACAATTTAATTTTATCGTGATATTTAAGCAAGAAAACCAAAATATCGTTTTTAATTCCAGAAAAATTTAAACATCGTTACTCGTCAGGAAAAAATGCTAGAATCAAACTTATTAATTAAATTTAATACGAAAATAAAGTTACTCAGGGATATTCTTACAATTTAATTTTATCGTGATATTTAAGGAAGAAAACGAAAATATTCGTTTTTAGTTCAAGAAAAATTTAAATATCGTTTCTCTTCAGGAAAAAATGCTAGAATCAAACTTATTAACTAAATTTAAAAAACAAATAAAGTTACTTAGGGATATTCTTAAAATTCAATTTTATCGTGATATTTAAGCGAGAAAACTAAAATATTCGTTCTAGTTCCAAAATAATAAAAACATCGTTACTCGTCATGAAAAAATTCTAGAATCGAACTTATTAAATAAATTTAATACGAAAATAAAGTTACTCAGGGATATTCTTACAATTTAATTTTATCATGATATTTAAGCGAAATAACTAAAATATTCGTTTCTAGTTTCAAAATAATAAAAACATCGTTACTCGTCAGGAAAAAATTCTAGAATCGAACTTATTAAAAAAATCTAATAAACAAATAAAGTTACTCAGGGATATTCTTATATTTTAATTTTATCGTGATATTTAAGCAAGAAAACTAAAATATTCGTTTTTAGTTCCAGAAAAATTTAAACATCGTTTCTCCTCAGAAAAAAATGCTAGAATCAAACTTATTAAATAAATTTAACAAACAAATAAAATTACTCAGGGATAATCTTACAATTTAATTTTATCATGATATTTAAGCGAGAAAACTAAAACATTCGTTTCTAGTTCCAAAATAATAAAAACATCGTTACTCGCCATGAAAAAATGCTAGCATCAAACTTATTAAATAAATTTAATACGAAAATAAAGTTACTCAGGGATATTCTTACAATTTAATTTTATCATGATATTTAAAAGAGAAAACTAAAATATTCGTTTCTAGTTCCAAAATACCAAAAACTTGGTTATTCGTCAGGAAAAAATGCTAGAATCAAACTTATTAAATAAATTTAATAAACAAATAAAGTTACTCAGGGATATTCTTACAATTTAATTTTATCGTGATATTTAAGCAAGAAAACTAAAATATTCGTTTTTAGTTCCAGAAAAATTTAAACATCGTTTCTCCTCAGGAAAAAATGATAGAATCAAACTTATTAAATAAATTTAATAAACAAATAAAGTTACTCTGGGATATTCTTACAATTTAATTTTATCGTGATATTTAAGCGAGAAACCTAAAATATTCTTTTTTAGTTCCAAAATAATAAAAACATCGTTACTCGTCAGGAAAAAATGCTAGAATCAAACTTATTAAATAAATTTAATACGCAAATAAAGTTACTCAGGGATATTCTTACAATTCAATTTTATCGTGATATTTAAGTGAGAATACTAAAATATTCATTTCTAGTTCCAAAATAATAAAAACATCGTTACTCGTCAGGAAAAAATGCTTCAATCGAACTTATTAAATAAATTTAATAAACAAATAAAGTTACTCAGGGATAATCTTACAATTTAATTTTATCGTGATATTTAAGCAAGAAAACTAAAATATTCGTTTTTAGTTCCAGAAAAATTTAACATCGTTTCTCCTCAGGAAAAAATGCTAGAATCAAACTTATTAAATAAATTTAATAAACAAATAATGTTACTCAGGGATATTGTTACAATTTAATTTTATCGTGCTATTTAAGCGAGAAAACTAAAATATTCGTTTCTAGTTCCAAAATAATAAAAACTTCGTTACTCGTCAGGAAAAAATACTAGAATCAAACTTATTAATTAAATTTAATACGAAAATAAAGTTACTCAGGGATATTCTTACAATTTAATTTTATCATGATATTTAATCGAGGAAACTAAAATATTCGTTTCTAGTTTCAAAATAATAAAAACATCGTTACTCGTCAGGAAAAAATTCTAGAATCGAACTTATTAAAAAAATCTAATAAACAAATAAAGTTACTCAGGGATATTCTTATATTTTAATTTTATCGTGATATTTAAGCAAGAAAACTAAAATATTCGTTTTTAGTTCCAGAAAAATTTA
Organism: Pterostichus madidus; assembly: GCA_911728475.2. Taxonomy (NCBI): domain Eukaryota; kingdom Metazoa; phylum Arthropoda; class Insecta; order Coleoptera; family Carabidae; genus Pterostichus; species Pterostichus madidus. The sequence goes on along the minus strand of OU452304.1, from coordinate 21,746,610 downwards.
AACATCGTTTCTCCTCAGCAAAAAATGCTAGAATCAAACTTATTAAATAAATTTAATAAACAAATAAAGTTACTCAGGGATAATCTTACAATTTAATTTTATCATGATATTTAAGCGAGAAAAGTAAAACATTCGTTTCTAGTTCCAAAATAATAAAAACATCGTTACTCGTCATTAAAAATTGCTAGCATCAAACTTATTAAATAAATTTAATACGAAAATAAAGTTACTCATGGATATTCTTACAATTTAATTTTATCATGATATTTAAAAGAGAAAACTAAAATATTCGTTTCTAGTTCCAAAATACCAAAAACTTGGTTATTCGTCAGGGAAAAATGCTAGAATCAAACTTATTAAATAAATTTAATAAACAAATAAAGTTACTCAGGGATATTCTTACAATTTAATTTTATCGTGATATTTAAACAAGAAAACTAAAATATTCGTTTTTAGTTCCAGAAAAATTTAAACATCGTTTCTCCTCAGGAAAAAATGATAGAATCAAACTTATTAAATAAATTTAATAAACAAATAAAGTTACTCTGGGATATTCTTACAATTTAATTTTACCGTGATATTTAAGCGAGAAACCTAAAATATTCTTTTCTAGTTCCAAAATAATAAAAACATCGTTACTCGTCAGGAAAAAATACTAGAATCAAACTTATTAATTAAATTTAATACGAAAATAAAGTTACTCAGGGATTTTCTTACAATTTAATTTTATCATGATATTTAAGCGAGAAAACTAAAATATTCGTTTCTAGTTTCAAAATAATAAAAACTTCGTTACTCGTCAGGGAAAAATGATAGAATCAAACTTATTAAATAAATTTAATAAACAAATAAAGTTACTCAGGGATATTCTTACAATTTAATTTTTCGTGATATTTAAGCAAGAAAACTAAAATATCGTTTTTAGTTCCTGAAAAATTTAAGCAAAAAATTTAAGCAAAAAATTCTAGAATCGAACTTATTAAATAAATTTAATACGAAAATAAAGTTACTCAGGGATATTCTTACAATTTAATTTTATGATGATATTTAAGGAAGAAAACGAAAATATTCGTTTTTAGTTCAAGAAAAATTTAAATATCGTTTCTCTTCAGGAAAAAATGCTAGAATCAAATTTATTAACTAAATTTAATAAACATATAAAGTTACTTAGGGATATTCTTAAAATTCAATTTTATCGTGATATTTAAGCGAGAAAACTAAAATATTCGTTTCTAGTTTCAAAATAATAAAAACATCGTTACTCGTCAGGAAAAAATTCTAGAATCGAACTTATTAAAAAAAACTAATAAACAAATAAAGTTACTCAGGGATATTCTTATATAAAATATTTTAATTTTATCGTGAGCAAGAAAACTAAAATATTCGTTTTTTGTTCCAGAAAAATTTAAACATCGTTTCTCCTCAGCAAAAAATGCAAGAATCAAACTTATTAAATAAATTTAATAAACAAATAAAGTTACTCAGGGATATTCTTACAATTTAATTTTATCGTGATATTTAAGCGAGAAAACTAAAACATTCATTTCCAGTTCCAAAATAATAAAAACATCGTTACTCGTCAGGAAAAAATGCTAGAATCAAACTTATAAGTAAATTTAATACGAAAATAAAGTTACTCAGGGATATTCTTACAATTTAATTTTATCGTGATATTTAAGCGAGAAAACTAAAATATTCGTTTCTAGTTTCAAAATAATAAAAACTTCGTTACTCGTCAGGAAAAAATGATATAATCAAACTTATTAAATAAATTTAATAAACAAATAAAGTTACTCAGGGATATTCTTACAATTTAATTTTTCGTGATATTTAAGCAAGAAAACTAAAATATCGTTTTTAGTTCCAGAGAATTTTAAATATCGTTTCTCCTCAGGAAAAAATGCTAGAATCAAACTTATTAAATGAATTTAATAAACAAATAAAGTTACTCAGGGATATTCTTAAAATTTAATTTTATCGTGATATTTAAGCGAGAAAACTAAAATATTCGTTTCTAGTTCCAAAATAATAAAAACATCGTTACTCTTCAGGAAAAAATGCTAGAATCAAACTTATTAATTAAATTTAATACACAAATAACGTTACTCAGGGATATTCTTACAATTTAATTTTATCGTGATATTTAAGGAAGAAAACGAAAATATTCGTTTTTAGTTCAAGAAAAATTTAAATATCGTTTCTCTTCAGGAAAAAAATGCTAGAATCAAACTTATTAACTAAATTTAATAAACAAATAAAGTTACTTAGGGATATTCTTAAAATTCAATTTTATCGTGATATTTAAGCGAGAAAACTAAAATATTCGTTTCTAGTTCCAAAATAATAAAAAAATCGTTACTCGTCAGGAAAAAATTCTAGAATCGAACTTATTAAATAAATTTAATACGAAAATAAAGTTACTCAGGGATATTCTTACAATTTAATTTTATCATGATATTTAAGCGAGATAACTAAAATATTCGTTTCTAGTTTCAAAATAATAAAAACATCGTTACTCGTCAGGAAAAAATGCTTGAATCAAACTTATTAAATAAATGTAATACGAAAATAAAGTTACTCAGGGATATTCTTACAATTTAATTTTATCATGATATTTAAGCGAGAAAACTAAAATATTCGTTTCTAATTCCAAAATGATAAAAACATCGTTATTCATCAGGAAAAAATTCTAGAATCGAACTTATTAAAAAAATCTAATAAACAAATAAAGTTACTCAGGGATATTCTTACATTTTAATTTTATCATGATATTTAAGCAAGAAAACTAAAATATTCGTTTTTAGTTCCAATAATATTTAAACATCGTTTCTCCACAGGAAAAAATGCTAGAATGAAACTTATTAAACAAATTTAATATACAAATAAAGTTACTCAGGGATATTCTTACAATTTAGTTTTATCGTGATATTTAAGCGAGAAAACTAAAATATTCGCTTCTAGTTCCAAAATAATAAAAACATCGTTACTCGTCAGGAAAAAATGCTAGAATCAAACTTATTAAATAAATTTAATACGAAAATAAAGTTACTCAGAGATATTCTTACAATTTAATTTTATCGTGATATTTAAGCAAGAAAACTAAAATATTTGTTTTTAGTTACAGAAAAATTTAAACATCGTTTCTCTTCAGGAAAAAATGCTAAAATCAAACTTATTAAATAAATTTAATAAACAAATAATGTTACTCAGGGATATTTTTACAATTTAATTTTATCGTGATATTTAAGCAAGAAAACTAAAATATCGTTTTTAGTTCCATAAAAATTTAAATATCGTTTCTCCTCAGGAAAAAATGCTAGAATCAATCTTATTAATTAAATTTAATAAACAAATAATGTTACTCAGGGATATTTTACAATTTAATTTTATCGTGATATTTAAGCAAGAAAACCAAAATATCGTTTTTAGTTCCAGAAAAATTTAAACATCGTTACTCGTCAGGAAAAAATGCTAGAATCAATCTTATTAATTAAATTTAATACGAAAATAAAGTTACTCAGGGATATTCTTACAATTTAATTTTATCGTGATATTTAAGGAAGAAAACGAAAATATTCGTTTTTAGTTCAAGAAAAATTTAAATATCGTTTCTCTTCAGGAAAAAATGCTAGAATCAAACTTATTAACTAAATTTAATAAACAAATAAAGTTACTTATGGATATTCTTAAAATTCAATTTTATCGCGATATTTAAGCGAGAAAACTAAAATATTCGTTTCTAGTTCCAAAATAATAAAAACATCGTTACTCGTCAGGAAATAATTCTAGAATCGAACTTATTAAAAAAATCTAATAAACAAATAAAGTTACTCAGGGAATTCTTATATTTTAATTTTATCGTGATATTTAAGCAAGAAAACTAAAATATTCGTTTTTAGTTCCAGAAAAATTTAAACATCGTTTCTCCTCAAAAAAAAACGCAAGAATCAAACTTATTAAATAAATTTAATACGAAAATAAAGTTACTCAGGGATATTCTTACAATTTAATTTTATCATGATATTTAAGCGAGAAAACTAAAACATTCGTTTCTAGGTCAAAATAATAAAAACATCGTTACTCGTTAGGAAAAAATTCTAGAATCGAACTTATTAAATAAATTTAATAAACAAATAAAGTTACTCAGGGATATTCTTACAATTTAATTTTATCGTGATATTTAAACAAGAAAACTAAAATATTCGTTTCTATGTCCAGAAAAATTATTACATCGTTACTCCTCAGTCAAAATGCTAGAATCGAAATTCTTAAATAAATTTAATAAACAAATAAAGTTACTCAGGGATATTCTTACAATTTAATTTTATCGTGATATTTAAGCGAGAAAACTAAAATATTCATTTCCAGTTCCAAAATAATAAAAACATCGTTACTCGTCAGGAAAAAATGCTAGAATCAAACTTATTAAATAAATTTAATACGAAAATAAAGTTACTCAGGGATATTCTTACAATTTAATTTTATCATGATATTTAAGCGAGAAAACTAAAATATTCGTTTCTAGTTCCAAAATAATAAAAACATCGTTACTCTTCAGGAAAAAATGCTACAATCAAACTTATTAATTAAATTTATTACACAAATAAAGTTACTCAGGGATATTCTTACAATTTAATTTTATCGTGATATTTAAGGAAGAAAACGAAAATATTTGTTTTTAGTTCAAGAAAAATTTAAATATCGTTTCTCTTCAGGAAAAAATGCTAGAATCAAACTTATTAAATAAATTTAATAAACAAATAAAGTTACTCAGGGATATTCTTAAAATTCAATTTTATCGTGATATTTAAGCGAGAAAACTAAAATATTCGTTTCTAGTTCCAAAATAATAAAAACATCGTTACTCTTCAGGAAAAAATGCTAGAATCAAACTTATTAATTAAATTTAATACACAAATAAAGTTACTCAGGGATATTCTTACAATTTAATTTTATCATGATATTTAAGCGAGATAACTAAAATATTCGTTTCTAGTTTCAAAATAATAAAAACATCGTTACTCGTCAGGAAAAATTTCTAGAATCGAACTTATTAAAAAAATCTAATAAACAAATAAAGTTACTCAGGGATATTCTTATATTTTAATTTTATCGTGATATTTAAGCATGAAAACTAAAATATTCGTTTTTAGTTCCAGAAAAATTTAAACATCGTTTCTCCTCAGCAAAAAATGCAAGAATCAAACTTATTAAATAAATTTAATAAACAAATAAAGTTACTCAGGGATATTCTTACAATTTAATTTTATCGTGATATTTAAGCGAGAAAACTAAAACATTCATTTCCAGTTCCAAAATAATAAAAACATCGTTACTCGTCAGGAAAAAATGCTAGAATCAAACTTATTAAATAAATTTAATACGAAAATAAAGTTACTCAGGGATATTCTTACAATTTAATTTTATCATGATATTTAAGCGAGAAAACTAAAATATTCGTTTCTAATTCCAAAAAAATAAAAACATCGTTATTCTAGAATCGAACTTATTAAAAAAATCTAATAAACAAAAAAAGTTACTCAGGGATATTCCTACATTTTAATTTTATCATGATATTTAAGCAAGAAAACTAAAATATTCGTTTTTAGTTCCAATAATATTTAAACATCGTTTCTCCACAGGAAAAAATGCTAGAATGAAACTTATTAAACAAATTTAATAAACAAATAAAGTTACTCTGGAAAATTCTTACAATTTAATTTTATCGTGATATTTAAGCGAGAAAACTAAAATATTCGCTTCTAGTTCCAAAATAATAAAAACATCGTTACTCGTCAGGAAAAAATGCTAAAATCAAACTTATTAAATAAATTTAATAAACAAATAATGTTACTCAGGGATATTCTTACAATTTAATTTTATCGTGATATTTAAGCAAGAAAACTAAAATATCGTTTTTAGTTCCATAAAAATTTAAATATCGTTTCTCCTCAGGAAAAAATGCTAGAATCAATCTTATTAAATAAATTTAATAAACAAATAATGTTACTCAGGGATATTCTTACAATTTAATTTTATCGTGATATTTAAGCAAGAAAACCAAAATATCGTTTTTAATTCCAGAAAAATTTAAACATCGTTACTCGTCAGGAAAAAATGCTAGAATCAAACTTATTAATTAAATTTAATACGAAAATAAAGTTACTCAGGGATATTCTTACAATTTAATTTTATCGTGATATTTAAGGAAGAAAACGAAAATATTCGTTTTTAGTTCAAGAAAAATTTAAATATCGTTTCTCTTCAGGAAAAAATGCTAGAATCAAACTTATTAACTAAATTTAAAAAACAAATAAAGTTACTTAGGGATATTCTTAAAATTCAATTTTATCGTGATATTTAAGCGAGAAAACTAAAATATTCATTTCTAGTTCCAAAATAATAAAAACATCGTTACTCGTCAGGAAAAAATTCTAGAATCGAACTTATTAAATAAATTTAATACGAAAATAAAGTTACTCAGGGATATTCTTACAATTTAATTTTATCATGATATTTAAGCGAAATAACTAAAATATTCGTTTCTAGTTTCAAAATAATAAAAACATCGTTACTCGTCAGGAAAAAATTCTAGAATCGAACTTATTAAAAAAATCTAATAAACAAATAAAGTTACTCAGGGATATTCTTATATTTTAATTTTATCGTGATATTTAAGCAAGAAAACTAAAATATTCGTTTTTAGTTCCAGAAAAATTTAAACATCGTTTCTCCTCAGAAAAAAATGCTAGAATCAAACTTATTAAATAAATTTAACAAACAAATAAAGTTACTCAGGGATAATCTTACAATTTAATTTTATCATGATATTTAAGCGAGAAAACTAAAACATTCGTTTCTAGTTCCAAAATAATAAAAACATCGTTACTCGCCATGAAAAAATGCTAGCATCAAACTTATTAAATAAATTTAATACGAAAATAAAGTTACTCAGGGATATTCTTACAATTTAATTTTATCGTGATATTTAAGCGAGAAAACTAAAACATTCATTTCCAGTTCCAAAATAATAAAAACATCGTTACTCGTCAGGAAAAAATGCTAGAAATCAAACTTATTAAATAAATTTAATAAACAAATAATGTTACTCAGGGATATTGTTACAATTTAATTTTATCGTGCTATTTAAGCGAGAAAACTAAAATATTCGTTTCTAGTTCCAAAATAATAAAAACTTCGTCACTCGTCAGGAAAAAATACTAGAATCAAACTTATTAATTAAATTTAATACGAAAATAAAGTTACTCAGGGATATTCTTACAATTTAATTTTATCATGATATTTAAGCGAGAAAACTAAAATATTCGTTTCTAGTTTCAAAATAATAAAAACTTCGTTACTCGTCAGGAAAAAATGATAGAATCAAACTTATTAAATAAATTTAATAAACAAATAAAGTTACTCAGGGATATTCTTACAATTTAATTTTTCGTGATATTTAAGCAAGAAAACTAAAATATCGTTTTTAGTTCCAGAGAATTTTAAATATCGTTTCTCCTCAGGAAAAAATGCTAGAATCAAACTTATTAAATAAATTTAATAAACAAATAAAGTTACTCAGGGATATTCTTAAAATTTAATTTTATCGTGATATTTAAGCGAGAAAACTAAAATATTCGTTTCTAGTTCCAAAATAATAAAAACATCGTTACTCTTCAGGAAAAAATGCTAGAATCAAACTTATTAATTAAATTTAATACACAAATAACGTTACTCAGGGATATTCTTACAATTTAATTTTATCGTGATATTTAAGGAAGAAAACGAAAATATTCGTTTTTAGTTCAAGAAAAATTTAAATATCGTTTCTCTTCAGGAAAAAAATGCTAGAATCAAACTTATTAACTAAATTTAATAAACAAATAAAGTTACTTAGGGATATTCTTAAAATTCAATTTTATCGTGATATTTAAGCGAGAAAACTAAAATATTCGTTTCTAGTTCCAAAATAATAAAAAAATCGTTACTCGTCAGGAAAAAATTCTAGAATCGAACTTATTAAATAAATTTAATACGAAAATAAAGTTACTCAGGGATATTCTTACAATTTAATTTTATCATGATATTTAAGCGAGATAACTAAAATATTCGTTTCTAGTTTCAAAATAATAAAAACATCGTTACTCGTCAGGAAAAAATGCTTGAATCAAACTTATTAAATAAATGTAATACGAAAATAAAGTTACTCAGGGATATTCTTACAATTTAATTTTATCATGATATTTAAGCGAGAAAACTAAAATATTCGTTTCTAATTCCAAAATGATAAAAACATCGTTATTCATCAGGAAAAAATTCTAGAATCGAACTTATTAAAAAAATCTAATAAACAAATAAAGTTACTCAGGGATATTCTTACATTTTAATTTTATCATGATATTTAAGCAAGAAAACTAAAATATTCGTTTTTAGTTCCAATAATATTTAAACATCGTTTCTCCACAGGAAAAAATGCTAGAATGAAACTTATTAAACAAATTTAATAAACAAATAAAGTTACTCAGGGAAATTCTTACAATTTAATTTTATCGTGATATTTAAGCGAGAAAACTAAAATATTCGCTTCTAGTTCCAAAATAATAAAAACATCGTTACTCGTCAGGAAAAAATGCTAGAATCAAACTTATTAAATAAATTTAATACGAAAATAAAGTTACTCAGGGATATTCTTACAATTTAATTTTATCGTGATATTTAAGCAAGAAAACTAAAATATTTGTTTTTAGTTACAGAAAAATTTAAACATCGTTTCTCTTCAGGAAAAAATGCTAAAATCAAACTTATTAAATAAATTTAATAAACAAATAATGTTACTCAGGGATATTTTTACAATTTAATTTTATCGTGATATTTAAGCAAGAAAACTAAAATATCGTTTTTAGTTCCATAAAAATTTAAATATCGTTTCTCCTCAGGAAAAAATGCTAGAATCAATCTTATTAATTAAATTTAATAAACAAATAATGTTACTCAGGGATATTTTACAATTTAATTTTATCGTGATATTTAAGCAAGAAAACCAAAATATCGTTTTTAGTTCCAGAAAAATTTAAACATCGTTACTCGTCAGGAAAAAATGCTAGAATCAATCTTATTAATTAAATTTAATACGAAAATAAAGTTACTCAGGGATATTCTTACAATTTAATTTTATCGTGATATTTAAGGAAGAAAACGAAAATATTCGTTTTTAGTTCAAGAAAAATTTAAATATCGTTTCTCTTCAGGAAAAAATGCTAGAATCAAACTTATTAAATAAATTTAATAAACAAATAAAGTTACTCAGGGATATTCTTAAAATTCAATTTTATCGTGATATTTAAGCGAGAAAACTAAAATATTCGTTTCTAGTTCCAAAATAATAAAAACATCGTTACTCTTCAGGAAAAAATGCTAGAATCAAACTTATTAATTAAATTTAATACACAAATAAAGTTACTCAGGGATATTCTTACAATTTAATTTTATCATGATATTTAAGCGAGATAACTAAAATATTCGTTTCTAGTTTCAAAATAATAAAAACATCGTTACTCGTCAGGAAAAATTTCTAGAATCGAACTTATTAAAAAAATCTAATAAACAAATAAAGTTACTAAGGGATATTCTTATATTTTAATTTTATCGTGATATTTAAGCATGAAAACTAAAATATTCGTTTTTAGTTCCAGAAAAATTTAAACATCGTTTCTCCTCAGCAAAAAATGCATGAATCAAACTTATTAAATAAATTTAATAAACAAATAAAGTTACTCAGGGATATTCTTACAATTTAATTTTATCGTGATATTTAAGCGAGAAAACTAAAACATTCATTTCCAGTTCCAAAATAATAAAAACATCGTTACTCGTCAGGAAAAAATGCTAGAATCAAACTTATTAAATAAATTTAATACGAAAATAAAGTTACTCAGGGATATTCTTACAATTTAATTTTATCATGATATTTAAGCGAGAAAACTAAAATATTCGTTTCTAATTCCAAAAAAATAAAAACATCGTTATTCTAGAATCGAACTTATTAAAAAAATCTAATAAACAAAAAAAGTTACTCAGGGATATTCCTACATTTTAATTTTATCATGATATTTAAGCAAGAAAACTAAAATATTCGTTTTTAGTTCCAATAATATTTAAACATCGTTTCTCCACAGGAAAAAATGCTAGAATGAAACTTATTAAACAAATTTAATAAACAAATAAAGTTACTCTGGAAAATTCTTACAATTTAATTTTATCGTGATATTTAAGCGAGAAAACTAAAATATTCGCTTCTAGTTCCAAAATAATAAAAACATCGTTACTCGTCAGGAAAAAATGCTAAAATCAAACTTATTAAATAAATTTAATAAACAAATAATGTTACTCAGGGATATTCTTACAATTTAATTTTATCGTGATATTTAAGCAAGAAAACTAAAATATCGTTTTTAGTTCCATAAAAATTTAAATATCGTTTCTCCTCAGGAAAAAATGCTAGAATCAATCTTATTAAATAAATTTAATAAACAAATAATGTTACTCAGGGATATTCTTACAATTTAATTTTATCGTGATATTTAAGCAAGAAAACCAAAATATCGTTTTTAATTCCAGAAAAATTTAAACATCGTTACTCGTCAGGAAAAAATGCTAGAATCAAACTTATTAATTAAATTTAATACGAAAATAAAGTTACTCAGGGATATTCTTACAATTTAATTTTATCGTGATATTTAAGGAAGAAAACGAAAATATTCGTTTTTAGTTCAAGAAAAATTTAAATATCGTTTCTCTTCAGGAAAAAATGCTAGAATCAAACTTATTAACTAAATTTAAAAAACAAATAAAGTTACTTAGGGATATTCTTAAAATTCAATTTTATCGTGATATTTAAGCGAGAAAACTAAAATATTCGTTTCTAGTTCCAAAATAATAAAAACATCGTTACTCGTCAGGAAAAAATTCTAGAATCGAACTTATTAATAAATTTAATACGAAAATAAAGTTACTCAGGGATATTCTTACAATTTAATTTTATCATGATATTTAAGCGAAATAACTAAAATATTCGTTTCTAGTTTCAAAATAATAAAAACATCGTTACTCGTCAGGAAAAAATTCTAGAATCGAACTTATTAAAAAAATCTAATAAACAAATAAAGTTACTCAGGGATATTCTTATATTTTAATTTTATCGTGATATTTAAGCAAGAAAACTAAAATATTCGTTTTTAGTTCCAGAAAAATTTAAACATCGTTTCTCCTCAGAAAAAAATGCTAGAATCAAACTTATTAAATAAATTTAACAAACAAATAAAGTTACTCAGGGATAATCTTACAATTTAATTTTATCATGATATTTAAGCGAGAAAACTAAAACATTCGTTTCTAGTTCCAAAATAATAAAAACATCGTTACTCGCCATGAAAAAATGCTAGCATCAAACTTATTAAATAAATTTAATACGAAAATAAAGTTACTCAGGGATATTCTTACAATTTAATTTTATCGTGATATTTAAGCGAGAAAACTAAAACATTCATTTCCAGTTCCAAAATAATAAAAACATCGTTACTCGTCAGGAAAAAATGCTAGAAATCAAACTTATTAAATAAATTTAATAAACAAATAATGTTACTCAGGGATATTGTTACAATTTAATTTTATCGTGCTATTTAAGCGAGAAAACTAAAATATTCGTTTCTAGTTCCAAAATAATAAAAACTTCGTCACTCGTCAGGAAAAAATACTAGAATCAAACTTATTAATTAAATTTAATACGAAAATAAAGTTACTCAGGGATATTCTTACAATTTAATTTTATCATGATATTTAAGCGAGAAAACTAAAATATTCGTTTCTAGTTCCAAAATAATAAAAACTTCGTTACTCGTCAGGAAAAAATGATAGAATCAAACTTATTAAATAAATTTAATAAACAAATAAAGTTACTCAGGGATATTCTTACAATTTAATTTTTCGTGATATTTAAGCAAGAAAACTAAAATATCGTTTTTAGTTCCAGAGAATTTTAAATATCGTTTCTCCTCAGGAAAAAATGCTAGAATCAAACTTATTAAATAAATTTAATAAACAAATAAAGTTACTCAGGGATATTCTTAAAATTTAATTTTATCGTGATATTTAAGCGAGAAAACTAAAATATTCGTTTCTAGTTCCAAAATAATAAAAACATCGTTACTCTTCAGGAAAAAATGCTAGAATCAAACTTATTAATTAAATTTAATACACAAATAACGTTACTCAGGGATATTCTTACAATTTAATTTTATCGTGATATTTAAGGAAGAAAACGAAAATATTCGTTTTTAGTTCAAGAAAAATTTAAATATCGTTTCTCTTCAGGAAAAAAATGCTAGAATCAAACTTATTAACTAAATTTAATAAACAAATAAAGTTACTTAGGGATATTCTTAAAATTCAATTTTATCGTGATATTTAAGCGAGAAAACTAAAATATTCGCTTCTAGTTCCAAAATAATAAAAACATCGTTACTCGTCAGGAAAAAATGCTAGAATCAAACTTATTAAATAAATTTAATACGAAAATAAAGTTACTCAGGGATATTCTTACAATTTAATTTTATCGTGATATTTAAGCAAGAAAACTAAAATATTTGTTTTTAGTTACAGAAAAATTTAAACATCGTTTCTCTTCAGGAAAAAATGCTAAAATCAAACTTATTAAATAAATTTAATAAACAAATAATGTTACTCAGGGATATTTTTACAATTTAATTTTATCGTGATATTTAAGCAAGAAAACTAAAATATCGTTTTTAGTTCCATAAAAATTTAAATATCGTTTCTCCTCAGGAAAAAATGCTAGAATCAATCTTATTAATTAAATTTAATAAACAAATAATGTTACTCAGGGATATTTTACAATTTAATTTTATCGTGATATTTAAGCAAGAAAACCAAAATATCGTTTTTAGTTCCAGAAAAATTTAAACATCGTTACTCGTCAGGAAAAAATGCTAGAATCAATCTTATTAATTAAATTTAATACGAAAATAAAGTTACTCAGGGATATTCTTACAATTTAATTTTATCGTGATATTTAAGGAAGAAAACGAAAATATTCGTTTTTAGTTCAAGAAAAATTTAAATATCGTTTCTCTTCAGGAAAAAATGCTAGAATCAAACTTATTAAATAAATTTAATAAACAAATAAAGTTACTCAGGGATATTCTTAAAATTTAATTTTATCGTGATATTTAAGCGAGAAAACTAAAATATTCGTTTCTAGTTCCAAAATAATAAAAACATCGTTACTCTTCAGGAAAAAATGCTAGAATCAAACTTATTAATTAAATTTAATACACAAATAAAGTTACTCAGGGATATTCTTACAATTTAATTTTATCATGATATTTAAGCGAGATAACTAAAATATTCGTTTCTAGTTTCAAAATAATAAAAACATCGTTACTCGTCAGGAAAAATTTCTAGAATCGAACTTATTAAAAAAATCTAATAAACAAATAAAGTTACTAAGGGATATTCTTATATTTTAATTTTATCGTGATATTTAAGCATGAAAACTAAAATATTCGTTTTTAGTTCCAGAAAAATTTAAACATCGTTTCTCCTCAGCAAAAAATGCATGAATCAAACTTATTAAATAAATTTAATAAACAAATAAAGTTACTCAGGGATATTCTTACAATTTAATTTTATCGTGATATTTAAGCGAGAAAACTAAAACATTCATTTCCAGTTCCAAAATAATAAAAACATCGTTACTCGTCAGGAAAAAATGCTAGAATCAAACTTATTAAATAAATTTAATACGAAAATAAAGTTACTCAGGGATATTCTTACAATTTAATTTTATCATGATATTTAAGCGAGAAAACTAAAATATTCGTTTCTAATTCCAAAAAAATAAAAACATCGTTATTCTAGAATCGAACTTATTAAAAAAATCTAATAAACAAAAAAAGTTACTCAGGGATATTCCTACATTTTAATTTTATCATGATATTTAAGCAAGAAAACTAAAATATTCGTTTTTAGTTCCAATAATATTTAAACATCGTTTCTCCACAGGAAAAAATGCTAGAATGAAACTTATTAAACAAATTTAATAAACAAATAAAGTTACTCTGGAAAATTCTTACAATTTAATTTTATCGTGATATTTAAGCGAGAAAACTAAAATATTCGCTTCTAGTTCCAAAATAATAAAAACATCGTTACTCGTCAGGAAAAAATGCTAAAATCAAACTTATTAAATAAATTTAATAAACAAATAATGTTACTCAGGGATATTCTTACAATTTAATTTTATCGTGATATTTAAGCAAGAAAACTAAAATATCGTTTTTAGTTCCATAAAAATTTAAATATCGTTTCTCCTCAGGAAAAAATGCTAGAATCAATCTTATTAAATAAATTTAATAAACAAATAATGTTACTCAGGGATATTCTTACAATTTAATTTTATCGTGATATTTAAGCAAGAAAACCAAAATATCGTTTTTAATTCCAGAAAAATTTAAACATCGTTACTCGTCAGGAAAAAATGCTAGAATCAAACTTATTAATTAAATTTAATACGAAAATAAAGTTACTCAGGGATATTCTTACAATTTAATTTTATCGTGATATTTAAGGAAGAAAACGAAAATATTCGTTTTTAGTTCAAGAAAAATTTAAATATCGTTTCTCTTCAGGAAAAAATGCTAGAATCAAACTTATTAACTAAATTTAAAAAACAAATAAAGTTACTTAGGGATATTCTTAAAATTCAATTTTATCGTGATATTTAAGCGAGAAAACTAAAATATTCGTTTCTAGTTCCAAAATAATAAAAACATCGTTACTCGTCAGGAAAAAATTCTAGAATCGAACTTATTAAATAAATTTAATACGAAAATAAAGTTACTCAGGGATATTCTTACAATTTAATTTTATCATGATATTTAAGCGAAATAACTAAAATATTCGTTTCTAGTTTCAAAATAATAAAAACATCGTTACTCGTCAGGAAAAAATTCTAGAATCGAACTTATTAAAAAAATCTAATAAACAAATAAAGTTACTCAGGGATATTCTTATATTTTAATTTTATCGTGATATTTAAGCAAGAAAACTAAAATATTCGTTTTTAGTTCCAGAAAAATTTAAACATCGTTTCTCCTCAGAAAAAAATGCTAGAATCAAACTTATTAAATAAATTTAACAAACAAATAAAGTTACTCAGGGATAATCTTACAATTTAATTTTATCATGATATTTAAGCGAGAAAACTAAAACATTCGTTTCTAGTTCCAAAATAATAAAAACATCGTTACTCGCCATGAAAAAATGCTAGCATCAAACTTATTAAATAAATTTAATACGAAAATAAAGTTACTCAGGGATATTCTTACAATTTAATTTTATCGTGATATTTAAGCGAGAAAACTAAAACATTCATTTCCAGTTCCAAAATAATAAAAACATCGTTACTCGTCAGGAAAAAATGCTAGAAATCAAACTTATTAAATAAATTTAATAAACAAATAATGTTACTCAGGGATATTGTTACAATTTAATTTTATCGTGCTATTTAAGCGAGAAAACTAAAATATTCGTTTCTAGTTCCAAAATAATAAAAACTTCGTCACTCGTCAGGAAAAAATACTAGAATCAAACTTATTAATTAAATTTAATACGAAAATAAAGTTACTCAGGGATATTCTTACAATTTAATTTTATCATGATATTTAAGCGAGAAAACTAAAATATTCGTTTCTAGTTTCAAAATAATAAAAACTTCGTTACTCCTCAGGAAAAAATGATAGAATCAAACTTATTAAATAAATTTAATAAACAAATAAAGTTACTCAGGGATATTCTTACAATTTAATTTTTCGTGATATTTAAGCAAGAAAACTAAAATATCGTTTTTAGTTCCAGAGAATTTTAAATATCGTTTCTCCTCAGGAAAAAATGCTAGAATCAAACTTATTAAATAAATTTAATAAACAAATAAAGTTACTCAGGGATATTCTTAAAATTTAATTTTATCGTGATATTTAAGCGAGAAAACTAAAATATTCGTTTCTAGTTCCAAAATAATAAAAACATCGTTACTCTTCAGGAAAAAATGCTAGAATCAAACTTATTAATTAAATTTAATACACAAATAACGTTACTCAGGGATATTCTTACAATTTAATTTTATCGTGATATTTAAGGAAGAAAACGAAAATATTCGTTTTTAGTTCAAGAAAAATTTAAATATCGTTTCTCTTCAGGAAAAAAATGCTAGAATCAAACTTATTAACTAAATTTAATAAACAAATAAAGTTACTTAGGGATATTCTTAAAATTCAATTTTATCGTGATATTTAAGCGAGAAAACTAAAATATTCGTTTCTAGTTCCAAAATAATAAAAACATCGTTACTCGTCAGGAAAAAATTCTAGAATCGAACTTATTAAATAAATTTAATACGAAAATAAAGTTACTCAGGGATATTCTTACAATTTAATTTTATCATGATATTTAAGCGAGATAACTAAAATATTCGTTTCTAGTTTCAAAATAATAAAAACATCGTTACTCGTCAGGAAAAAATGCTTGAATCAAACTTATTAAATAAATGTAATACGAAAATAAAGTTACTCAGGGATATTCTTACAATTTAATTTTATCATGATATTTAAGCGAGAAAACTAAAATATTCGTTTCTAATTCCAAAATGATAAAAACATCGTTATTCATCAGGAAAAAATTCTAGAATCGAACTTATTAAAAAAATCTAATAAACAAATAAAGTTACTCAGGGATATTCTTACATTTTAATTTTATCATGATATTTAAGCAAGAAAACTAAAATATTCGTTTTTAGTTCCAATAATATTTAAACATCGTTTCTCCACAGGAAAAAATGCTAGAATGAAACTTATTAAACAAATTTAATAAACAAATAAAGTTACTCAGGGAAATTCTTACAATTTAATTTTATCGTGATATTTAAGCGAGAAAACTAAAATATTCGCTTCTAGTTCCAAAATAATAAAAACATCGTTACTCGTCAGGAAAAAATGCTAGAATCAAACTTATTAAATAAATTTAATACGAAAATAAAGTTACTCAGGGATATTCTTACAATTTAATTTTATCGTGATATTTAAGCAAGAAAACTAAAATATTTGTTTTTAGTTACAGAAAAATTTAAACATCGTTTCTCTTCAGGAAAAAATGCTAAAATCAAACTTATTAAATAAATTTAATAAACAAATAATGTTACTCAGGGATATTTTTACAATTTAATTTTATCGTGATATTTAAGCAAGAAAACTAAAATATCGTTTTTAGTTCCATAAAAATTTAAATATCGTTTCTCCTCAGGAAAAAATGCTAGAATCAATCTTATTAATTAAATTTAATAAACAAATAATGTTACTCAGGGATATTTTACAATTTAATTTTATCGTGATATTTAAGCAAGAAAACCAAAATATCGTTTTTAGTTCCAGAAAAATTTAAACATCGTTACTCGTCAGGAAAAAATGCTAGAATCAATCTTATTAATTAAATTTAATACGAAAATAAAGTTACTCAGGGATATTCTTACAATTTAATTTTATCGTGATATTTAAGGAAGAAAACGAAAATATTCGTTTTTAGTTCAAGAAAAATTTAAATATCGTTTCTCTTCAGGAAAAAATGCTAGAATCAAACTTATTAAATAAATTTAATAAACAAATAAAGTTACTCAGGGATATTCTTAAAATTCAATTTTATCGTGATATTTAAGCGAGAAAACTAAAATATTCGTTTCTAGTTCCAAAATAATAAAAACATCGTTACTCTTCAGGAAAAAATGCTAGAATCAAACTTATTAATTAAATTTAATACACAAATAAAGTTACTCAGGGATATTCTTACAATTTAATTTTATCATGATATTTAAGCGAGATAACTAAAATATTCGTTTCTAGTTTCAAAATAATAAAAACATCGTTACTCGTCAGGAAAAAATTCTAGAATCGAACTTATTAAAAAAATCTAATAAACAAATAAAGTTACTAAGGGATATTCTTATATTTTAATTTTATCGTGATATTTAAGCATGAAAACTAAAATATTCGTTTTTAGTTCCAGAAAAATTTAAACATCGTTTCTCCTCAGCAAAAAATGCATGAATCAAACTTATTAAATAAATTTAATAAACAAATAAAGTTACTCAGGGATATTCTTACAATTTAATTTTATCGTGATATTTAAGCGAGAAAACTAAAACATTCATTTCCAGTTCCAAAATAATAAAAACATCGTTACTCGTCAGGAAAAAATGCTAGAATCAAACTTATTAAATAAATTTAATACGAAAATAAAGTTACTCAGGGATATTCTTACAATTTAATTTTATCATGATATTTAAGCGAGAAAACTAAAATATTCGTTTCTAATTCCAAAAAAATAAAAACATCGTTATTCTAGAATCGAACTTATTAAAAAAATCTAATAAACAAAAAAAGTTACTCAGGGATATTCCTACATTTTAATTTTATCATGATATTTAAGCAAGAAAACTAAAATATTCGTTTTTAGTTCCAATAATATTTAAACATCGTTTCTCCACAGGAAAAAATGCTAGAATGAAACTTATTAAACAAATTTAATAAACAAATAAAGTTACTCTGGAAAATTCTTACAATTTAATTTTATCGTGATATTTAAGCGAGAAAACTAAAATATTCGCTTCTAGTTCCAAAATAATAAAAACATCGTTACTCGTCAGGAAAAAATGCTAAAATCAAACTTATTAAATAAATTTAATACGAAAATAAAGTTACTCAGGGATATTCTTACAATTTAATTTTATCGTGATATTTAAGGAAGAAAACTAAAATATCGTTTTTAGTTCCATAAAAATTTAAATATCGTTTCTCCTCAGGAAAAAATGCTAGAATCAATCTTATTAAATAAATTTAATAAACAAATAATGTTACTCAGGGATATTCTTACAATTTAATTTTATCGTGATATTTAAGCAAGAAAACCAAAATATCGTTTTTAATTCCAGAAAAATTTAAACATCGTTACTCGTCAGGAAAAAATGCTAGAATCAAACTTATTAATTAAATTTAATACGAAAATAAAGTTACTCAGGGATATTCTTACAATTTAATTTTATCGTGATATTTAAGGAAGAAAACGAAAATATTCGTTTTTAGTTCAAGAAAAATTTAAATATCGTTTCTCTTCAGGAAAAAATGCTAGAATCAAACTTATTAACTAAATTTAAAAAACAAATAAAGTTACTTAGGGATATTCTTAAAATTCAATTTTATCGTGATATTTAAGCGAGAAAACTAAAATATTCGTTTCTAGTTCCAAAATAATAAAAACATCGTTACTCGTCAGGAAAAAATTCTAGAATCGAACTTATTAAATAAATTTAATACGAAAATAAAGTTACTCAGGGATATTCTTACAATTTAATTTTATCATGATATTTAAGCGAAATAACTAAAATATTCGTTTCTAGTTTCAAAATAATAAAAACATCGTTACTCGTCAGGAAAAAATTCTAGAATCGAACTTATTAAATAAATTTAACAAACAAATAAAGTTACTCAGGGATAATCTTACAATTTAATTTTATCATGATATTTAAGCGAGAAAACTAAAACATTCGTTTCTAGTTCCAAAATAATAAAAACATCGTTACTCGCCATGAAAAAATGCTAGCATCAAACTTATTAAATAAATTTAATACGAAAATAAAGTTACTCAGGGATATTCTTACCATTTAATTTTATCATGATATTTAAAAGAGAAAACTAAAATATTCGTTTCTAGTTCCAAAATACCAAAAACTTGGTTATTCGTCAGGAAAAAATGCTAGAATCAAACTTATTAAATAAATTTAATAAACAAATAAAGTTACTCAGGGATATTCTTACAATTTAATTTTATCGTGATATTTAAGCAAGAAAACTAAAATATTCGTTTTTAGTTCCAGAAAAATTTAACATCGTTTCTCCTCAGGAAAAAATGCTAGAATCAAACTTATTAAATAAATTTAATAAACAAATAATGTTACTCAGGGATATTGTTACAATTTAATTTTATCGTGCTATTTAAGCGAAAAACTAAAATATTCGTTTCTAGTTCCAAAATAATAAAAACTTCGTTTCTCCTCAGGAAAAAATGATAGAATCAAACTTATTAATTAAATTTAATACGAAAATAAAGTTACTCAGGGATATTCTTACAATTTAATTTTATCATGATATTTAAGCGAGAAACCTAAAATATTCGTTTCTAGTTCCAAAATAATAAAAACTTCGTTACTCGTCAGGAAAAAATGCTAGAATCAAACTTATTAAATAAATTTAATACGAAAATAAAGTTACTCAGGGATATTCTTACAATTTAATTTTATCATGATATTTAAGCGAGAAAACTAAAACATTCGTTTCTAGGTCCAAAATAATAAAAACATCGTTACTCGTCAGGAAAAAATTCTAGAATCGAACTTATTAAATAAATTTAATAAACAAATAAAGTTACTCAGGGATAGTCTTACAATTTAATTTTATCGTTATATTTAAACAAGAAAACTAAAATATTCGTTTCTAGGTCCAGGAAAATTAAAACTTCGTTACTCCTCAGTCAAAAATGCTAGAATAGAACTTCTTAAATAAATTTATTAAACAAATAAAGTTACTCACGGATATTCTTACAATTTAATTTTATCGTGATATTTAAGCGAGAAAACTAAAACATTCATTACTAGTTCCAAAATAATAAAAACATCGTTACTCGTCAGGAAAAAATTCTAGAATCGAACTTATTAAAAAAATCTATTAAACAAATAAAGTTACTCAGGGATATTCTTACAATTTAATTTTATCGTGATATTTAAGCGAGAAAACTAAAATATTCTTTTCTGGTTCCAAAATAATTAAAACATCGTTACTCGCCAGGAAAAAATGTTAGAATCGAACTTATTAAAAAAATCTAATAAACAATTAAAGTTACACAGGGATATTCTTACATTTTAATTTTATCATGATATTTAAGTAAGAAAACTAAAATATCGTTTTTAGTTCCAGAAAAATTTAAATATCGTTTCGCCTCAGGAAAAAATGCTAGAATCAAACTTATTAAATAAATTTAATAAACAAATAAAGTTACTCAGGGATAATCTTACAATTTAATTTTATCATGATATTTAAGCGAGAAAACTAAAACATTCGTTTCTAGTTCCAAAATAATAAAATCATCGTTACTCGTCAGGAAAAAATGCTAGCATCAAACTTATTAAATAAAATAAAATACGAAAATAAAGTTACTCAGGGATATTCTTACAATTTAATTTAATCATGATATTTAAAAGAGAAAACTAAAATATTCGTTTCTAGTTCCAAAATACCAAAAACTTGGTTACTCGTCAGGAAAAAATGCTAGAATCAAACTTATTAAATAAATTTAATAAACAAATAAAGTTACTCAGGGATTTTCTTACAATTTAATTTTATCGTGATATTTAAGCAAGAAAACTAAAATATTCGTTTTTAGTTCCAGAAAAATTTAAACATCGTTTCTCCTCAGGAAAAAATGCTAGAATCAAACTTATTAAATAAATTTAATAAACAAATAAAGTTACTCAGGGATATTCTTACAATTCAATTTTATCGTGATATTTAAGCAAGAATACTAAAATATTCGTTTCTAGTTCCAAAATAATAAAAACATCGTTACTCGTCAGGAAAAAATGCTAGAATCGAACTTATTAAAAAAATCTAATAAACAAACAAAGTTACTCAAGGATATTCTTACAATTCAATTTTATCGTGATATTTAAGGAAGAAAACGAAAATATACCTTTTTAGTTCCAGAAAAATTTAAATATCGTTTCTCCTCAGGAAAAAATGCTAGAATCAAACTTATTAAATAAATTTAATAAACAAATAAAGTTACTCAGGGATATTCTTACAATTTAATTTTATCGTGCTATTTAAGCGATAAAACTAAAATATTCTTTTCTGGTTCCAAAATAATAAAAACATCGTTACTCGTCAGGAAAAAATGCTAGAATCGAACTTATTAAAAAAATCTAATAAACAAATAAAGTTACTCAGGGATATTCTTATATTTTAATTTTATCGTGATATTTAAATATCTTGCTTATGCAAGAAAACTAAAATGTTCGTTTTTAGTTCCAGAAAAATTTAAACATCGTTTCTCCTCAGGAAAAAATGCAAGAATCAAACTTGTTAAATAAATTTAATAAACAAATAAAGTTACTCAGGGATATTCTTACAATTCAATTTTATCGTGATATTTAAGCGAGAAAACTAAAATATTCGTTTCTAGTTCCAAAATAATAAAAACATCGTTACTCTTCAGGAAAAAATGCTAGAATCAAACTTATTAATTAAATTTAATACACAAATAAAGTTACTCAGGGATATTCTTACAATTTAATTTTATCGTGATATTTAAGGAAGAAAACGAAAATATTCGTTTTTAGTTCAAGAAAAATTTAAATATCGTTTCTCTTCAGGGCAAAAATGCTAGAATCAAACTTATTAACTAAATTTAATAAACAAATAAAGATACTTAGGGATATTCTTAAAATTCAATTTTATCGTGATATTTAAGCGAGAAAACTAAAACATTCATTTCCAGTTCCAAAATACTAAAAACATCGTTACTCGTCAGGAAAAAATGCTAGAATCAAACTTATTAAATAAATTTAATACGAAAATAAAGTTACTCAGGGATATTCTTACAATTTAATTTTATCATGATATTTAAGCGAGAAAACTAAAATATTCGTTTCTAATTCCAAAATGATAAAAACATCGTTATTCGTCAGGAAAAAATTCTAGAATCGAACTTATTAAAAAAATCTAATAAACAAATAAAGTTACTCAGGGATACTCTTACATTTTAATTTTATCATGATATTTAAGCAAGAAAACTAAAATATTCGTTTTTAGTTCCAATAATATTTAAACATCGTTTCTCCACAGGAAAAAATGCTAGAATGAAACTTATTAAACAAATTTAATAAACAAATAAAGTTACTCAGGGAAATTCTTACAATTTAATTTTATCGTGATATTTAAGCGAGAAAACTAAAATATTCGCTTCTAGTTCCAAACTAATAAAAACATCGTTACTCGTCAGGAAAAAATGCTAGAATCAAACTTATTAAATAAATTTAATACGAAAATAAAGTTACTCAGGGATATTCTTACAATTTAATTTTATCGTGATATTTAAGCAAGAAAACTAAAATATTTGTTTTTAGTTACAGAAAAATTTAAACATCGTTTCTCTTCAGGAAAAAATGCTAAAATTAAACTTATTAAATAAATTTAATAAACAAATAATGTTACTCAGGGATATTTTTACAATTTAATTTTATCGTGATATTTAAGCAAGAAAACTAAAATATCGTTTTTAGTTCCATAAAAATTTAAATATCGTTTCTCCTCAGGAAAAAATGCTAGAATCAATCTTATTAATTAAATTTAATAAACAAATAATGTTACTCAGGGATATTTTACAATTTAATTTTATCGTGATATTTAAGCAAGAAAACCAAAATATCGTTTTTAGTTCCAGAAAAATTTAAACATCGTTACTCGTCAGGAAAAAATGCTAGAATCAAACTTATTAATTAAATTTAATACGAAAATAAAGTTACTCAGGGATATTCTTACAATTTAATTTTATCGTGATATTTAAGGAAGAAAACGAAAATATTCGTTTTTAGTTCAAGAAAAATTTAAATATCGTTTCTCTTCAGGAAAAAATGCTAGAATCAAACTTATTAACTAAATTTAATAAACAAATAAAGTTACTTAGGGATATTCTTAAAATTCAATTTTATCGCGATATTTAAGCGAGAAAACTAAAATATTCGTTTCTAGTTCCAAAATAATAAAAACATCGTTACTCGTCAGGAAATAATTCTAGAATCGAACTTATTAAAAAAATCTAATAAACAAATAAAGTTACTCAGGGATATTCTTATATTTTAATTTTATCGTGATATTTAAGCAAGAAAACTAAAATATTCGTTTTTAGTTCCAGAAAAATTTAAACATCGTTTCTCCTCAGCAAAAAATGCAAGAATCAAACTTATTAAATAAATTTAATACGAAAATAAAGTTACTCAGGGATATTCTTACAATTTAATTTTATCATGATATTTAAGCGAGATAACTAAAATATTCGTTTTTAGTTCCATAAAAATTTAAATATCGTTTCTCCTCAGGAAAAAATTCTAGAATCAATCTTATTAATTAAATTTAATAAACAAATAATGTTACTCAGGGATATTTTACAATTTAATTTTATCGTGATATTTAAGCAAGAAAACCAAAATATCGTTTTTAGTTCCAGAAAAATTTAAACATCGTTACTCGTCAGGAAAAAATGCTAGAATCAAACTTATTAATTAAATTTAATACGAAAATAAAGTTACTCAGGGATATTCTTACAATTTAATTTTATCGTGATATTTA
Organism: Pterostichus madidus; assembly: GCA_911728475.2. Classification (NCBI taxonomy): domain Eukaryota; kingdom Metazoa; phylum Arthropoda; class Insecta; order Coleoptera; family Carabidae; genus Pterostichus; species Pterostichus madidus. The sequence continues at coordinate 21,722,089 of OU452304.1, read as the reverse complement.
AGGAAGAAAACGAAAATATTCGTTTTTAGTTCAAGAAAAATTTAAATATCGTTTCTCTTCAGGAAAAAATGCTAGAATCAAACTTATTAACTAAATTTAATAAACAAATAAAGTTACTTAGGGATATTCTTAAAATTCAATTTTATCGCGATATTTAAGCGAGAAAACTAAAATATTCGTTTCTAGTTCCAAAATAATAAAAACATCGTTACTCGTCAGGAAATAATTCTAGAATCGAACTTATTAAAAAAATCTAATAAACAAATAAAGTTACTCAGGGAATTCTTATATTTTAATTTTATCGTGATATTTAAGCAAGAAAACTAAAATATTCGTTTTTAGTTCCAGAAAAATTTAAACATCGTTTCTCCTCAGCAAAAAATGCAAGAATCAAACTTATTAAATAAATTTAATACGAAAATAAAGTTACTCAGGGATATTCTTACAATTTAATTTTATCATGATATTTAAGCGAGAAAACTAAAACATTCGTTTCTTGGTCCAAAATAATAAAAACATCGTTACTCGTTAGGAAAAAATTCTAGAATCGAACTTATTAAATAAATTTAATAAACAAATAAAGTTACTCAGGGATATTCTTACAATTTAATTTTATCGTGATATTTAAACAAGAAAACTAAAATATTCGTTTCTATGTCCAGAAAAATTAAAACATCGTTACTCCTCAGTCAAAATGCTAGAATCGAAATTCTTAAATAAATTTAATAAACAAATAAAGTTACTCACGGATATTCTTACAATTTAATTTTATCGTGATATTTAAGCGAGAAAACTAAAATATTCATTTCCAGTTCCAAAATAATAAAAACATCGTTACTCGTCAGGAAAAAATGCTACAATCAAACTTATTAATTAAATTTATTACACAAATAAAGTTACTCAGGGATATTCTTACAATTTAATTTTATCGTGATATTTAAGGAAGAAAACGAAAATATTTGTTTTTAGTTCAAGAAAAATTTAAATATCGTTTCTCTTCAGGAAAAAATGCTAGAATCAAACTTATTAAATAAATTTAATAAACAAATAAAGTTACTCAGGGATATTCTTAAAATTCAATTTTATCGTGATATTTAAGCGAGAAAACTAAAATATTCGTTTCTAGTTCCAAAATAATAAAAACATCGTTACTCTTCAGGAAAAAATGCTAGAATCAAACTTATTAATTAAATTTAATACACAAATAAAGTTACTCAGGGATATTCTTACAATTTAATTTTATCATGATATTTAAGCGAGATAACTAAAATATTCGTTTCTAGTTTCAAAACAATAAAAACATCGTTACTCGTCAGGAAAAAATTCTAGAATCGAACTTATTAAAAAAATCTAATAAACAAATAAAGTTACTCAGGGATATTCTTATATTTTAATTTTATCGTGATATTTAAGCAAGAAAACTAAAATATTCGTTTTTAGTTCCAGAAAAATTTAAACATCGTTTCTCCTCAGCAAAAAATGCAAGAATCAAACTTATTAAATAAATTTAATAAACAAATAAAGTTACTCGGGGATATTCTTACAATTTAATTTTATCGTGATATTTAAGCGAGAAAACTAAAACATTCATTTCCAGTTCCAAAATACTAAAAACATCGTTACTCGTCAGGAAAAAATGCTAGAATCAAACTTATTAAATAAATTTAATACGAAAATAAAGTTACTCAGGGATATTCTTACAATTTAATTTTATCATGATATTTAAGCGAGAAAACTAAAATATTCGTTTCTAATTCCAAAATGATAAAAACATCGTTATTCGTCAGGAAAAAATTCTAGAATCGAACTTATTAAAAAAATCTAATAAACAAATAAAGTTACTCAGGGATATTCTTACATTTTAATTTTATCATGATATTTAAGCAAGAAAACTAAAATATTCGTTTTTAGTTCCAATAATATTTAAACATCGTTTCTCCACAGGAAAAAATGCTAGAATGAAACTTATTAAACAAATTTAATAAACAAATAAAGTTACTCAGGGAAATTCTTACAATTTAATTTTATCGTGATATTTAAGCGAGAAAACTAAAATATTCGCTTCTAGTTCCAAACTAATAAAAACATCGTTACTCGTCAGGAAAAAATGCTAGAATCAAACTTATTAAATAAATTTAATACGAAAATAAAGTTACTCAGGGATATTCTTACAATTTAATTTTATCGTGATATTTAAGCAAGAAAACTAAAATATTTGTTTTTAGTTACAGAAAAATTTAAACATCGTTTCTCTTCAGGAAAAAATGCTAAAATTAAACTTATTAAATAAATTTAATAAACAAATAATGTTACTCAGGGATATTTTTACAATTTAATTTTATCGTGATATTTAAGCAAGAAAACTAAAATATCGTTTTTAGTTCCATAAAAATTTAAATATCGTTTCTCCTCAGGAAAAAATGCTAGAATCAATCTTATTAATTAAATTTAATAAACAAATAATGTTACTCAGGGATATTTTACAATTTAATTTTATCGTGATATTTAAGCAAGAAAACCAAAATATCGTTTTTAGTTCCAGAAAAATTTAAACATCGTTACTCGTCAGGAAAAAATGCTAGAATCAAACTTATTAATTAAATTTAATACGAAAATAAAGTTACTCAGGGATATTCTTACAATTTAATTTTATCGTGATATTTAAGGAAGAAAACGAAAATATTCGTTTTTAGTTCAAGAAAAATTTAAATATCGTTTCTCTTCAGGAAAAAATGCTAGAATCAAACTTATTAACTAAATTTAAAAAACAAATAAAGTTACTTAGGGATATTCTTAAAATTCAATTTTATCGTGATATTTAAGCGAGAAAACTAAAATATTCGTTTCTAGTTCCAAAATAATAAAAAAATCGTTACTCGTCAGGTAAAAATTCTAGAATCGAACTTAATAAATAAATTTAATACGAAAATAAAGTTACTCAGGGATATTCTTACAATTTAATTTTATCGTGATATTTAAGCGAGATAACTAAAATATTCGTTTCTAGTTTCAAAACAATAAAAACATCGTTACTCGTCAGGAAAAAATTCTAGAATCGAACTTATTAAAAAAATCTAATAAACAAATAAAGTTACTCAGGGATATTCTTATATTTTAATTTTATCGTGATATTTAAGCAAGAAAACTAAAATATTCGTTTTTAGTTCCAGAAAAATTTAAACATCGTTTCTCCTCAGCAAAAAATGCAAGAATCAAACTTATTAAATAAATTTAATAAACAAATAAAGTTACTCGGGGATATTCTTACAATTTAATTTTATCGTGATATTTAAGCGAGAAAACTAAAACATTCATTTCCAGTTCCAAAATACTAAAAACATCGTTACTCGTCAGGAAAAAATGCTAGAATCAAACTTATTAAATAAATTTAATACGAAAATAAAGTTACTCAGGGATATTCTTACAATTTAATTTTATCGTGATATTTAAGCAAGAAAACTAAAATATTTGTTTTTAGTTACAGAAAAATTTAAACATCGTTTCTCTTCAGGAAAAAATGCTAAAATCAAACTTATTAAATAAATTTAATAAACAAATAATGTTACTCAGGGATATTTTTACAATTTAATTTTATCGTGATATTTAAGCAAGAAAACTAAAATATCGTTTTTAGTTCCATAAAAATTTAAATATCGTTTCTCCTCAGGAAAAAATGCTAGAATCAATCTTATTAAATAAATTTAATAAACAAATAATGTTACTCAGGGATATTTTACAATTTAATTTTATCGTGATATTTTAGCAAGAAAACCAAAATATCGTTTTTAGTTCCAGAAAAATTTAAACATCGTTACTCGTCAGGAAAAAATGCTAGAATCAAACTTATTAATTAAATTTAATACGAAAATAAAGTTACTCAGGGATATTCTTACAATTTAATTTTATCGTGATATTTAAGGAAGAAAACGAAAATATTCGTTTTTAGTTCAAGAAAAATTTAAATATCGTTTCTCTTCAGGAAAAAATGCTAGAATCAAACTTATTAACTAAATTTAATAAACAAATAAATTTACTTAGGGATATTCTTAAAATTCAATTTTATCGCGATATTTAAGCGAGAAAACTAAAATATTCGTTTCTAGTTCCAAAATAATAAAAACATCGTTACTCGTCAGGAAATAATTCTAGAATCGAACTTATTAAAAAAATCTAATAAACAAATAAAGTTACTCAGGGATATTCTTATATTTTAATTTTATCGTGATATTTAAGCAAGAAAACTAAAATATTCGTTTTTAGTTCCAGAAAAATTTAAACATCGTTTCTCCTCAGCAAAAAATGCAAGAATCAAACTTATTAAATAAATTTAATACGAAAATAAAGTTACTCAGGGATATTCTTACAATTTAATTTTATCATGATATTTAAGCGAGATAACTAAAATATTCGTTTTTAGTTCCATAAAAATTTAAATATCGTTTCTCCTCAGGAAAAAATGCTAGAATCAATCTTATTAATTAAATTTAATAAACAAATAATGTTACTCAGGGATATTTTACAATTTAATTTTATCGTGATATTTAAGCAAGAAAACCAAAATATCGTTTTTAGTTCCAGAAAAATTTAAACATCGTTACTCGTCAGGAAAAAATGCTAGAATCAAACTTATTAATTAAATTTAATACGAAAATAAAGTTACTCAGGGATATTCTTACAATTTAATTTTATCGTGATATTTAAGGAAGAAAACGAAAATATTCGTTTTTAGTTCAAGAAAAATTTAAATATCGTTTCTCTTCAGGAAAAAATGCTAGAATCAAACTTATTAACTAAATTTAATAAACAAATAAAGTTACTTAGGGATATTCTTAAAATTCAATTTTATCGCGATATTTAAGCGAGAAAACTAAAATATTCGTTTCTAGTTCCAAAATAATAAAAACATCGTTACTCGTCAGGAAATAATTCTAGAATCGAACTTATTAAAAAAATCTAATAAACAAATAAAGTTACTCAGGGAATTCTTATATTTTAATTTTATCGTGATATTTAAGCAAGAAAACTAAAATATTCGTTTTTAGTTCCAGAAAAATTTAAACATCGTTTCTCCTCAGCAAAAAATGCAAGAATCAAACTTATTAAATAAATTTAATACGAAAATAAAGTTACTCAGGGATATTCTTACAATTTAATTTTATCATGATATTTAAGCGAGAAAACTAAAACATTCGTTTCTTGGTCCAAAATAATAAAAACATCGTTACTCGTTAGGAAAAAATTCTAGAATCGAACTTATTAAATAAATTTAATAAACAAATAAAGTTACTCAGGGATATTCTTACAATTTAATTTTATCGTGATATTTAAACAAGAAAACTAAAATATTCGTTTCTATGTCCAGAAAAATTAAAACATCGTTACTCCTCAGTCAAAATGCTAGAATCGAAATTCTTAAATAAATTTAATAAACAAATAAAGTTACTCACGGATATTCTTACAATTTAATTTTATCGTGATATTTAAGCGAGAAAACTAAAATATTCATTTCCAGTTCCAAAATAATAAAAACATCGTTACTCGTCAGGAAAAAATGCTAGAATCAAACTTATTAAATAAATTTAATACGAAAATAAAGTTACTCAGGGATATTCTTACAATTTAATTTTATCATGATATTTAAGCGAGAAAACTAAAATATTCGTTTCTAGTTCCAAAATAATAAAAACATCGTTACTCTTCAGGAAAAAATGCTACAATCAAACTTATTAATTAAATTTATTACACAAATAAAGTTACTCAGGGATATTCTTACAATTTAATTTTATCGTGATATTTAAGGAAGAAAACGAAAATATTTGTTTTTAGTTCAAGAAAAATTTAAATATCGTTTCTCTTCAGGAAAAAATGCTAGAATCAAACTTATTAATTAAATTTAATACACAAATAAAGTTACTCAGGGATATTCTTACAATTTAATTTTATCATGATATTTAAGCGAGATAACTAAAATATTCGTTTCTAGTTTCAAAATAATAAAAACATCGTTACTCGTCAGGAAAAATTTCTAGAATCGAACTTATTAAAAAAATCTAATAAACAAATAAAGTTACTCAAGGATATTCTTACAATTTAATTTTATCGTGATATTTAAGCGAGAAAACTAAAACATTCATTTCCAGTTCCAAAATAATAAAAACATCGTTACTCGTCAGGAAAAAATGCTAGAATCAAACTTATTAAATAAATTTAATACGAAAATAAAGTTACTCAGGGATATTCTTACAATTTAATTTTATCATGATATTTAAGCGAGAAAACTAAAATATTCGTTTTTAATTCCAAAAAAATAAAAACATCGTTATTCTAGAATCGAACTTATTAAAAAAATCTAATAAACAAAAAAAGTTACTCAGGGATATTCTTACATTTTAATTTTATCATGATATTTAAGCAAGAAAACTAAAATATTCGTTTTTAGTTCCAATAATATTTAAACATCGTTTCTCCACAGGAAAAAATGCTAGAATGAAACTTATTAAACAAATTTAATAAACAAATAAAGTTACTCTGGAAAATTCTTACAATTTAATTTTATCGTGATATTTAAGCGAGATAACTAAAATATTCGCTTCTAGTTCCAAAATAATAAAAACATCGTTACTCGTCAGGAAAAATGCTAAAATCAAACTTATTAAATAAATTTAATAAACAAATAATGTTACTCAGGGATATTCTTACAATTTAATTTTATCGTGATATTTAAGCAAGAAAACTAAAATATCGTTTTTAGTTCCATAAAAATTTAAATATCGTTTCTCCTCAGGAAAAAATGCTAGAATCAATCTTATTAAATAAATTTAATAAACAAATAATGTTACTCAGGGATATTCTTACAATTTAATTTTATCGTGATATTTAAGCAAGAAAACCAAAATATCGTTTTTAATTCCAGAAAAATTTAAACATCGTTACTCGTCAGGAAAAAATGCTAGAATCAAACTTATTAATTAAATTTAATACGAAAATAAAGTTACTCAGGGATATTCTTACAATTTAATTTTATCGTGATATTTAAGGAAGAAAACGAAAATATTCGTTTTTAGTTCAAGAAAAATTTAAATATCGTTTCTCTTCAGGAAAAAATGCTAGAATCAAACTTATTAACTAAATTTAAAAAACAAATAAAGTTACTTAGGGATATTCTTAAAATTCAATTTTATCGTGATATTTAAGCGAGAAAACTAAAATATTCGTTTCTAGTTCCAAAATAATAAAAACATCGTTACTCGTCAGGAAAAAATTCTAGAATCGAACTTATTAAAAAAATCTAATAAACAAATAAAGTTACTCAGGGAATTCTTATATTTTAATTTTATCGTGATATTTAAGCAAGAAAACTAAAATATTCGTTTTTAGTTCCAGAAAAATTTAAACATCGTTTCTCCTCAGCAAAAAATGCAAGAATCAAACTTATTAAATAAATTTAATACGAAAATAAAGTTACAATTTAATTTTATCATGATATTTAAGCGAGAAAACTAAAACATTCGTTTCTAGGTCCAAAATAATAAAAACATCGTTACTCGTTAGGAAAAAATTCTAGAATCGAACTTATTAAATAAATTTAATAAACAAATAAAGTTACTCAGGGATATTCTTACAATTTAATTTTATCGTGATATTTAAACAAGAAAACTAAAATATTCGTTTCTATGTCCAGAAAAATTAAAACATCGTTACTCCTCAGTCAAAATGCTAGAATCGAAATTCTTAAATAAATTTAATAAACAAATAAAGTTACTCACGGATATTCTTACAATTTAATTTTATCGTGATATTTAAGCGAGAAAACTAAAATATTCATTTCCAGTTCCAAAATAATAAAAACATCGTTACTCGTCAGGAAAAAATGCTAGAATCAAACTTATTAAATAAATTTAATACGAAAATAAAGTTACTCAGGGATATTCTTACAATTTAATTTTATCATGATATTTAAGCGAGAAAACTAAAATATTCGTTTCTAGTTCCAAAATAATAAAAACATCGTTTCTCTTCAGGAAAAAATGCTAGAATCAAACTTATTAAATAAATTTAATAAACAAATAAAGTTACTCAGGGATATTCTTAAAATTCAATTTTATCGTGATATTTAAGCGAGAAAACTAAAATATTCGTTTCTAGTTTCAAAATAATAAAAACATCGTTACTCGTCAGGAAAAATTTCTAGAATCGAACTTATTAAAAAAATCTAATAAACAAATAAAGTTACTCAGGGATATTCTTATATTTTAATTTTATCGTGATATTTAAGCATGAAAACTAAAATATTCGTTTTTAGTTCCAGAAAAATTTAAACATCGTTTCTCCTCAGAAAAAAATGCAAGAATCAAACTTATTAAATAAATTTAATAAACAAATAAAGTTACTCAGGGATATTCTTACAACTTAATTTTATCGTGATATTTAAGCGAGAAAACTAAAACATTCATTTCCAGTTCCAAAATAATAAAAACATCGTTACTCGTCAGGAAAAAATGCTAGAATCAAACTTATTAAATAAATTTAATACGAAAATAAAGTTACTCAGGGATATTCTTACAATTTAATTTTATCATGATATTTAAGCGAGAAAACTAAAATATTCGTTTCTAATTCCAAAAAAATAAAAACATCGTTATTCTAGAATCGAACTTATTAAAAAAATCTAATAAACAAAAAAAGTTACTCAGGGATATTCTTACATTTTTATTTATCATGATATTTAAGCAAGAAAACTAAAATATTCGTTTTTAGTTCCAATAATATTTAAACATCGTTTCTCCACAGGAAAAAATGCTAGAATGAAACTTATTAAACAAATTTAATAAACAAATAAAGTTACTCTGGAAAATTCTTACAATTTAATTTTATCGTGATATTTAAGCGAGAAAACTAAAATATTCGCTTCTAGTTCCAAAATAATAAAAACATCGTTACTCGTCAGGAACAAATGCTAAAATCAAACTTATTAAATAAATTTAATAAACAAATAATGTTACTCAGGGATATTCTTACAATTTAATTTTATCGTGATATTTAAGCAAGAAAACTAAAATATCGTTTTTAGTTCCATAAACATTTAAATATCGTTTCTCCTCAGGAAAAAATGCTAGAATCAATCTTATTAAATAAATTTAATAAACAAATAATGTTACTCAGGGATATTCTTACAATTTAATTTTATCGTGATATTTAAGCAAGAAAACCAAAATATCGTTTTTAATTCCAGAAAAATTTAAACATCGTTACTCGTCAGGAAAAAATGCAAGAATCAAACTTATTAATTAAATTTAATACGAAAATAAAGTTACTCAGGGATATTCTTACAATTTAATTTTATCGTGATATTTAAGGAAGAAAACGAAAATATTCGTTTTTAGTTCAAGAAAAATTTAAATATCGTTTCTCTTCAGGAAAAAATGCTAGAATCAAACTTATTAACTAAATTTAAAAAACAAATAAAGTTACTTAGGGATATTCTTAAAATTCAATTTTATCGTGATATTTAAGCGAGAAAACTAAAATATTCGTTTCTAGTTCCAAAATAATAAAAACATCGTTACTCGTCAGGAAAAAATTCTAGAATCGAACTTATTAAATAAATTTAATACGAAAATAAAGTTACTCAGGGATATTCTTACAATTTAATTTTATCGTGATATTTAAGCGAAATAACTAAAATATTCGTTTCTAGTTTCAAAATAATAAAAACATCGTTACTCGTCAAGAAAAAATTCTAGAATCGAACTTATTAAAAAAATCTAATAAACAAATAAAGTTACTCAGGGATATTCTTATATTTTAATTTTATCGTGATATTTAAGCAAGAAAACTAAAATATTCGTTTTTAGTTCCAGAAAAATTTAAACATCGTTTCTCCTCAGAAAAAAATGCTAGAATCAAACTTATTAAATAAATTTAACAAACAAATAAAGTTACTCAGGGATAATCTTACAATTTAATTTTATCATGATATTTAAGCGAGAAAACTAAAACATTCGTTTCTAGTTCCAAAATAATAAAAACATCGTTACTCGCCATGAAAAAATGCTAGCATCAAACTTATTAAATAAATTTAATACGAAAATAAAGTTACTCAGGGATATTCTTACAATTTAATTTTATCATGATATTTAAAAGAGAAAACTAAAATATTCGTTTCTAGTTCCAAAATACCAAAAACTTGGTTATTCGTCAGGAAAAAATGCTAGAATCAAACTTATTAAATAAATTTAATAAACAAATAAAGTTACTCAGGGATATTCTTACAATTTAATTTTATCGTGATATTTAAGCAAGAAAACTAAAATATTCGTTTTTAGTTCCAGAAAAATTTAAACATCGTTTCTCCTCAGGAAAAAATGATAGAATCAAACTTATTAAATAAATTTAATAAACAAATAAAGTTACTCTGGGATATTCTTACAATTTAATTTTATCGTGATATTTAAGCGAGAAACCTAAAATATTCTTTTCTAGTTCCAAAATAATAAAAACATCGTTACTCGTCAGGAAAAAATGCTAGAATCAAACTTATTAAATAAATTTAATACGCAAATAAAGTTACTCAGGGATATTCTTACAATTCAATTTTATCGTGATATTTAAGTGAGAATACTAAAATATTCATTTCTAGTTCCAAAATAATAAAAACATCGTTACTCGTCAGGAAAAAATGCTTCAATCGAACTTATTAAATAAATTTAATAAACAAATAAAGTTACTCAGGGATATTCTTACAATTTAATTTTATCGTTATATTTAAGCAAGAAAACTAAAATATTCGTTTTTAGTTCCAGAAAAATTTAACATCGTTTCTCCTCAGGAAAAAATGCTAGAATCAAACTTATTAAATAAATTTAATAAACAAATAATGTTACTCAGGGATATTGTTACAATTTAATTTTATCGTGCTATTTAAGCGAGAAAACTAAAATATTCTTTTCTAGTTCCAAAATAATAAAAACTTCGTTACTCGTCAGGAAAAAATACTAGAATCAAACTTATTAATTAAATTTAATACGAAAATAAAGTTACTCAGGGATATTCTTACAATTTAATTTTATCATGATATTTAAGCGAGGAAACTAAAATATTCGTTTCTAGTTTCAAAATAATAAAAACATCGTTACTCGTCAGGAAAAAATTCTAGAATCGAACTTATTAAAAAAATCTAATAAACAAATAAAGTTACTCAGGGATATTCTTATATTTTAATTTTATCGTGATATTTAAGCAAGAAAACTAAAATATTCGTTTTTAGTTCCAGAAAAATTTAAACATCGTTTCTCCTCAGCAAAAAATGCTAGAATCAAACTTATTAAATAAATTTAATAAACAAATAAAGTTACTCAGGGATAATCTTACAATTTAATTTTATCATGATATTTAAGCGAGAAAACTAAAACATTCGTTTCTAGTTCCAAAATAATAAAAACATCGTTACTCGTCATGAAAAAATGCTAGCATCAAACTTATTAAATAAATTTAATACGAAAATAAAGTTACTCAGGGATATTCTTACAATTTAATTTTATCATGATATTTAAAAGAGAAAACTAAAATATTCGTTTCTAGTTCCAAAATACCAAAAACTTGGTTATTCGTCAGGGAAAAATGCTAGAATCAAACTTATTAAATAAATTTAATAAACAAATAAAGTTACTCAGGGATATTCTTACAATTTAATTTTATCGTGATATTTAAGCAAGAAAACTAAAATATTCGTTTTTAGTTCCAGAAAAATTTAAACATCGTTTCTCCTCAGGAAAAAATGATAGAATCAAACTTATTAAATAAATTTAATAAACAAATAAAGTTACTCTGGGATATTCTTACAATTTAATTTTACCGTGATATTTAAGCGAGAAACCTAAAATATTCTTTTCTAGTTCCAAAATAATAAAAACATCGTTACTCGTCAGAAAAAAATACTAGAATCAAACTTATTAATTAAATTTAATACGAAAATAAAGTTACTCAGGGATATTCTTACAATTTAATTTTATCATGATATTTAAGCGAGAAAACTAAAATATTCGTTTCTAGTTTCAAAATAATAAAAACTTCGTTACTCGTCAGGGAAAAATGATAGAATCAAACTTATTAAATAAATTTAATAAACAAATAAAGTTACTCAGGGATATTCTTACAATTTAATTTTTCGTGATATTTAAGCAAGAAAACTAAAATATCGTTTTTAGTTCCAGAAAAATTTAAGCAAAAAATTTAAGCAAAAAATTCTAGAATCGAACTTATTAAATAAATTTAATACGAAAATAAAGTTACTCAGGGATATTCTTACAATTTAATTTTATCATGATATTTAAGGAAGAAAACGAAAATATTCGTTTTTAGTTCAAGAAAAATTTAAATATCGTTTCTCTTCAGGAAAAAATGCTAGAATCAAATTTATTAACTAAATTTAATAAACATATAAAGTTACTTAGGGATATTCTTAAAATTCAATTTTATCGTGATATTTAAGCGAGAAAACTAAAATATTCGTTTCTAGTTCCAAAATAATAAAAACATCGTTATTCGTCAGGAAAAAATTCTAGAATCGAACTTATTAAATAAATTTAATACGAAAATAAAGTTACTCAGGGATATTCTTACAATTTAATTTTATCATGATATTAAAGCGAGATAACTAAAATATTCGTTTCTAGTTTCAAAATAATAAAAACATCGTTACTCGTCAGGAAAAAATTCTAGAATCGAACTTATTAAAAAAAACTAATAAACAAATAAAGTTACTCAGGGATATTCTTATATTTTAATTTTATCGTGATATTTAAGCGAGAAAACTAAAACATTCATTTCCAGTTCCAAAATAATAAAAACATCGTTACTCGTCAGGAAAAAATGCTAGAATCAAACTTATTAAATAAATTTAATAAACAAATAATGTTACTCAGGGATATTGTTACAATTTAATTTTATCGTGCTATTTAAGCGAGAAAACTAAAATATTCTTTTCTAGTTCCAAAATAATAAAAACTTCGTTACTCGTCAGGAAAAAATACTAGAATCAAACTTATTAATTAAATTTAATACGAAAATAAAGTTACTCAGGGATATTCTTACAATTTAATTTTATCATGATATTTAAGCGAGGAAACTAAAATATTCGTTTCTAGTTTCAAAATAATAAAAACATCGTTACTCGTCAGGAAAAAATTCTAAAATCGAACTTATTAAAAAAATCTAATAAACAAATAAAGTTACTCAGGGATATTCTTATATTTTAATTTTATCGTGATATTTAAGCAAGAAAACTAAAATATTCGTTTTTAGTTCCAGAAAAATTTAAACATCGTTTCTCCTCAGCAAAAAATGCTAGAATCAAACTTATTAAATAAATTTAATAAACAAATAAAGTTACTCAGGGATAATCTTACAATTTAATTTTATCATGATATTTAAGCGAGAAAACTAAAACATTCGTTTCTAGTTCCAAAATAATAAAAACAGCGTTACTCGTCATGAAAAAATGCTAGCATCAAACTTATTAAATAAATTTAATACGAAAATAAAGTTACTCAGGGATATCCTTACAATTTAATTTTATCATGATATTTAAAAGAGAAAACTAAAATATTCGTTTCTAGTTCCAAAATACCAAAAACTTGGTTATTCGTCAGGGAAAAATGCTAGAATCAAACTTATTAAATAAATTTAATAAACAAATAAAGTTACTCAGGGATATTCTTACAATTTAATTTTATCGTGATATTTAAGCAAGAAAACTAAAATATTCGTTTTTAGTTCCAGAAAAATTTAAACATCGTTTCTCCTCAGGAAAAAATGATAGAATCAAACTTATTAAATAAATTTAATAAACAAATAAAGTTACTCTGGGATATTCTTACAATTTAATTTTACCGTGATATTTAAGCGAGAAACCTAAAATATTCTTTTCTAGTTCCAAAATAATAAAAACATCGTTACTCGTCAGGAAAAAATACTAGAATCAAACTTATTAATTAAATTTAATACGAAAATAAAGTTACTCAGGGATATTCTTACAATTTAATTTTATCATGATATTTAAGCGAGAAAACTAAAATATTCGTTTCTAGTTTCAAAATAATAAAAACTTCGTTACTCGTCAGGGAAAAATGATAGAATCAAACTTATTAAATAAATTTAATAAACAAATAAAGTTACTCAGGGATATTCTTACAATTTAATTTTTCGTGATATTTAAGCAAGAAAACTAAAATATCGTTTTTAGTTCCAGAAAAATTTAAGCAAAAAATTTAAGCAAAAAATTCTAGAATCGAACTTATTAAATAAATTTAATACGAAAATAAAGTTACTCAGGGATATTCTTACAATTTAATTTTATCATGATATTTAAGGAAGAAAACGAAAATATTCGTTTTTAGTTCAAGAAAAATTTAAATATCGTTTCTCTTCAGGAAAAAATGCTAGAATCAAATTTATTAACTAAATTTAATAAACATATAAAGTTACTTAGGGATATTCTTAAAATTCAATTTTATCGTGATATTTAAGCGAGAAAACTAAAATATTCGTTTCTAGTTCCAAAATAATAAAAACATCGTTATTCGTCAGGAAAAAATTCTAGAATCGAACTTATTAAATAAATTTAATACGAAAATAAACTTACTCAGGGATATTCTTACAATTTAATTTTATCATGATATTAAAGCGAGATAACTAAAATATTCGTTTCTAGTTTCAAAATAATAAAAACATCGTTACTCGTCAGGAAAAAATTCTAGAATCGAACTTATTAAAAAAAACTAATAAACAAATAAAGTTACTCAGGGATATTCTTATATTTTAATTTTATCGTGATATTTAAGCGAGAAAACTAAAACATTCATTTCCAGTTCCAAAATAATAAAAACATCGTTACTCGTCAGGAAAAAATGCTAGAATCAAACTTATTAAATAAATTTAATACGAAAATAAAGTTACTCAGGGATATTCTTACAATTTAATTTTATCATGATATTTAAGCGAGAAAACTAAAATATTCGTTTCTAATTCCAAAATAATAAAAACATCGTTATTCGTCAGGAAAAAATCTCTAGAATCGAACTTATTAAAAAAATCTAATAAACAAATAAAGTTACTCAGGGATATTCTTACATTTTAATTTTATAATGATATTTAAGCAAGAAAACTAAAATATTCGTTTTTAGTTCCAATAATGTTTAAACATCGTTTCTCCACAGGAAAAAATGCTAGAATGAAACTTATTAAACAAATTTAATAAACAAATAAAGTTACTCAGGGAAATTCTTACAATTTAATTTTATCGTGATATTTAAGCGAGAAAACTAAAATATTCGCTTCTAGTTCCAAAATAATAAAAACATCGTTACTCGTCAGGAAAAAATGCTAGAATCAAACTTATTAAATAAATTTAATAAACAAATAATGTTACTCAGGGATATTGTTACAATTTAATTTTATCGTGCTATTTAAGCGAGAAAACTAAAATATTCGTTTCTAGTTCCAAAATAATAAAAACTTCGTTTCTCCACAGGAAAAAATGCTAGAATGAAACTTATTAAACAAATTTAATAAACAAATAAAGTTACTCAAGGATATTCTTACAATTCAATTTTATCGTGATATTTAAGCGAGAAAACTAAAACATTCGTTTCTAGGTCCAGAAAAATTAAAACTTCTTTACTCCTCAGTCAAAAATGCTAGAATAGAACATCTTAAATAAATTTATTAAACAAATAAAGTTACTCACGGATATTCTTACAATTTAATTTTATCGTGATATTTAAGCGAGAAAACTAAAACATTCATTACTAGTTCCAAAATAATAAAAACATCGTTACTCGTCAGGAAAAAATTCTAGAATCGAACTTATTGAAAAAATCTATTAAACAAATAAAGTTACTCAGGGATATTCTTACAATTTAATTTTATCGTGATATTTAAGCGAGAAAACTAAAATATTCTTTTCTGGTTCCAAAATAATTAAAACATCGTTACTCGCCAGGAAAAAATGTTAGAATCGAACTTATTAAAAAAATCTAATAAACAATTAAAGTTACACAGGGATATTCTTACATTTTAATTTTATCATGATATTTAAGCAAGAAAACTAAAATATCGTTTTTAGTTCCAGAAAAATTTAAATATCGTTTCGCCTCAGGAAAAAATGCTAGAATCAAACTTATTAAATAAATTTAATAAACAAATAAAGTTACTCAGGGATAATCTTACAATTTAATTTTATCATGATATTTAAGCGAGAAAACTAAAACATTCGTTTCTAGTTCCAAAATAATAAAATCATCGTTACTCGTCAGGAAAAAATGCTAGCATCAAACTTATTAAATAAAATAAAATACGAAAATAAAGTTACTCAGGGATATTCTTACAATTTAATTTAATCATGATATTTAAAAGAGAAAACTAAAATATTCGTTTCTAGTTCCAAAATACCAAAAACTTGGTTACTCGTCAGGAAAAAATGCTAGAATCAAACTTATTAAATAAATTTAATAAACAAATAAAGTTACTCAGGGATTTTCTTACAATTTAATTTTATCGTGATATTTAAGCAAGAAAACTAAAATATTCGTTTTTAGTTCCAGAAAAATTTAAACATCGTTTCTCCTCAGGAAAAAATGCTAGAATCAAACTTATTAAATAAATTTAATACACAAATAAAGTTACTCAGGGATATTCTTACAATTCAATTTTATCGTGATATTTAAGCAAGAATACTAAAATATTCGTTTCTAGTTCCAAAATAATAAAAACATCGTTACTCGTCAGGAAAAAATGCTAGAATCGAACTTATTAAAAAAATCTAATAAACAAGCAAAGTTACTCAAGGATATTCTTACAATTCAATTTTATCGTGATATTTAAGGAAGAAAACGAAAATATACTTTTTTAGTTCCAGAAAAATTTAAATATCGCTTCTCCTCATGAAGAAATGCTAGAATCAAACTTATTAAATAAATTTAATAAACAAATAAAGTTACTCAGGGATATTCTTACAATTTAATTTTATCGTGCTATTTAAGCGATAAAACTAAAATATTCTTTTCTGGTTCCAAAATAATAAAAACATCGTTACTCGTCAGGAAAAAATGCTAGAATCGAACTTATTAAAAAAATCTAATAAACAAATAAAGTTACTCAGGGATATTCTTATATTTTAATTTTATCGTGATATTTAAATATCTTGCTTAAGCAAGAAAACTAAAATGTTCGTTTTTAGTTCCAGAAAAATTTAAACATCGTTTCTCCTCAAGAAAAAATGCAAGAATCAAACTTGTTAAATAAATTTAATAAACAAATAGAGTTACTCAGGGATATTCTTACAATTTAATTTTATCGTGATTTAAAGCAAGAAAACTAAAATATTCGTTTCTCGTTCCAAAATAATAAAAACATCGTTACTCGTTAGGAAAAAATTCTAGAATCGAACTTATTAAATAAATTTAATAAACAAATAAAGTTACTCAGGGATATTCTTACAATTTAATTTTATCGTGATATTTAAACAAGAAAACTAAAATATTCGTTTCTATGTCCAGAAAAATTAAAACATCGTTACTCCTCAGTCAAAATGCTAGAATCAAAATTCTTAAATAAATTTAATAAACAAATAAAGTTACTCACGGATATTCTTACAATTTAATTTTATCGTGATATTTAAGCGAGAAAACTAAAATATTCATTTCCAGTTCCAAAATAATAAAAACATCGTTACTCGTCAGGAAAAAATGCTAGAATCAAACTTATTAAATAAATTTAATACGAAAATAAAGTTACTCAGGGATATTCTTACAATTTAATTTTATCATGATATTTAAGCGAGAAAACTAAAATATTCGTTTCTAGTTCCAAAATAATAAAAACATCGTTACTCTTCAGGAAAAAATGCTAGAATCAAACTTATTAATTAAATTTATTACACAAATAAAGTTACTCAGGGATATTCTTACAATTTAATTTTATCGTGATATTTAAGGAAGAAAACGAAAATATTTTTTTTAGTTCAAGAAAAATTTAAATATCGTTTCTCTTCAGGATAAAATGCTAGAATCAAACTTATTAAATAAATTTAATAAACAAATAAAGTTACTAAGGGATATTCTTAAAATTCAATTTTATCGTGATATTTAAGCGAGAAAACTAAAATATTCGTTTCTAGTTCCAAAATAATAAAAACATCGTTACTCTTCAGGAAAAAATGCTAGAATCAAACTTATTAATTAAATTTAATAAACAAATAAAGTTACTCAGGGATATTCTTATATTTTAATTTTATCGTGATATTTAAGCATGAAAACTAAAATATTCGTTTTTAGTTCCAGAAAAATTTAAACATCGTTTCTCCTCAGCAAAAAAATGCAAGAATCAAACTTATTAAATAAATTTAATAAACAAATAAAGTTACACAGGGATATTCTTACAATTTAATTTTATCGTGATAATTAAGCGAGAAAACTAAAACATTCATTTCCAGTTCCAAAATAATAAAAACATCGTTACTCGTCAGGAAAAAATGCTAGAATCAAACTTATTAAATAAATTTAATACGAAAATAAAGTTACTCAGGGATATTCTTACAATTTAATTTTATCATGATATTTAAGCGAGAAAACTAAAATATTCGTTTCTAATTCCAAAAAAATAAAAACATCGTTATTCTAGAATCGAACTTATTAAAAAAATCTAATAAACAAAAAAAGTTACTCAGGGATATTCTTACATTTTAATTTTATCATGATATTTAAGCAAGAAAACTAAAATATTCGTTTTTAGTTCCAATAATATTTAAACATCGTTTCTCCCCAGGAAAAAATGCTAGAATGAAACTTATTAAACAAATTTAGTAAACAAATAAAGTTACTCAGGAAAATTCTTACAATTTAATTTTATCGTGATATTTAAGCGAGAAAACTAAAATATTCGCTTCTAGTTCCAAAATAATAAAAACATCGTTACTCGTCAGGAAAAAATGCTAAAATCAAACTTATTAAATAAATTTAATAAACAAATAATGTTACTCAGGGATATTCTTACAATTTAATTTTATCGTGATATTTAAGCAAGAAAACTAAAATATCGTTTTTAGTTCCATAAAAATTTAAATATCGTTTCTCCTCAGGAAAAAATGCTAGAATCAATCTTATTAAATAAATTTAATAAACAAATAATGTTACTCAGGGATATTCTTACAATTTAATTTTATCGTGATATTTAAGCAAGAAAACCAAAATATCGTTTTTAATTCCAGAAAAATTTAAACATCGTTACTCGTCAGGAAAAAATGCTAGAATCAAACTTATTAATTAAATTTAATACGAAAATAAGGTTACTCAGGGATATTCTTACAATTTAATTTTATCGTGATATTTATGGAAGAAAACGAAAATATTCGTTTTTAGTTCAAGAAAAATTTAAATATCGTTTCTCTTCAGGAAAAAATGCTAGAATCAAACTTATTAACTAAATTTAAAAAACAAATAAAGTTACTTAGGGATATTCTTAAAATTCAATTTTATCGTGATATTTAAGCGAGAAAACTAAAATATTCGTTTCTAGTTCCAAAATAATAAAAACATCGTTACTCTTCAGGAAAAAATGCTAGAATCAAACTTATTAATTAAATTTAATACACAAATAAAGTTACTCAGGGATATTCTTACAATTTAATTTTATCGTGATATTTAAGGAAGAAAACGAAAATATTCGTTTTTAGTTCAAGAAAAATTTAAATATCGTTTCTCTTCAGGGCAAAAATGCTAGAATGAAACTTATTAAACAAATTTAATAAACAAATAAAGTTACTCAGGGAAATTCTTACAATTTAATTTTATCGTGATATTTAAGCGAGAAAACTAAAATATTCGCTTCTAGTTCCAAAATAATAAAAACATCGTTACTCGTCAGGAAAAAATGCTAGAATCAAACTTATTAAATAAATTTAATAAACAAATAATGTTACTCAGGGATATTGTTACAATTTAATTTTATCGTGCTATTTAAGCGAGAAAACTAAAATATTCGTTTCTAGTTCCAAAATAATAAAAACTTCGTTTCTCCACAGGAAAAAATGCTAGAATGAAACTTATTAAACAAATTTAATAAACAAATAAAGTTACTCAAGGATATTCTTACAATTCAATTTTATCGTGATATTTAAGCGAGAAAACTAAAACATTCGTTTCTAGGTCCAGAAAAATTAAAACTTCGTTACTCCTCAGTCAAAAATGCTAGAATAGAACATCTTAAATAAATTTATTAAACAAATAAAGTTACTCACGGATATTCTTACAATTTAATTTTATCGTGATATTTAAGCGAGAAAACTAAAACATTCATTACTAGTTCCAAAATAATAAAAACATCGTTACTCGTCAGGAAAAAATTCTAGAATCGAACTTATTGAAAAAATCTATTAAACAAATAAAGTTACTCAGGGATATTCTTACAATTTAATTTTATCGTGATATTTAAGCGAGAAAACTAAAATATTCTTTTCTGGTTCCAAAATAATTAAAACATCGTTACTCGCCAGGAAAAAATGTTAGAATCGAACATATTAAAAAAATCTAATAAACAATTAAAGTTACACAGGGATATTCTTACATTTTAATTTTATCATGATATTTAAGCAAGAAAACTAAAATATCGTTTTTAGTTCCAGAAAAATTTAAATATCGTTTCGCCTCAGGAAAAAATGCTAGAATCAAACTTATTAAATAAATTTAATAAACAAATAAAGTTACTCAGGGATAATCTTACAATTTAATTTATTCATGATATTTAAAAGAGAAAACTAAAATATTCGTTTCTAGTTCCAAAATACCAAAAACTTGGTTACTCGTCAGGAAAAAATGCTAGAATCAAATTTATTAAATAAATTTAATAAACAAATAAAGTTACTCAGGGATTTTCTTACAATTTAATTTTATCGTGATATTTAAGCAAGAAAACTAAAATATTCGTTTTTAGTTCCAGAAAAATTTAAACATCGTTTCTCCTCAGGAAAAAATGCTAGAATCAAACTTATTAAATAAATTTAATACACAAATAAAGTTACTCAGGGATATTCTTACAATTCAATTTTATCGTGATATTTAAGCAAGAATACTAAAATATTCGTTTCTAGTTCCAAAATAATAAAAACATCGTTACTCGTCAGGAAAAAATGCTAGAATCGAACTTATTAAAAAAATCTAATAAACAAACAAAGTTACTCAAGTATATTCTTACAATTCAATTTTATCGTGATATTTAAGGAAGAAAACGAAAATATACCTTTTTAGTTCCAGAAAAATTTAAATATCGTTTCTCCTCGGGAAAAAATGCTAGAATCAAACTTATTAAATAAATTTAATAAACAAATAAAGTTACTCAGGGATATTCTTACAATTTAATTTTATCGTGCTATTTAAGCGATAAAACTAAAATATTCTTTTCTGGTTCCAAAATAATAAAAACATCGTTACTCGTCAGGAAAAAATGCTAGAATCGAACTTATTAAAAAAATCTAATAAACAAATAAAGTTACTCAGGGATATTCTTATATTTTAATTTTATCGTGATATTTAAATATCTTGCTTAAGCAAGAAAACTAAAATGTTCGTTTTTAGTTCCAGAAAAATTTAAACATCGTTTCTCCTCAGGAAAAAATGCAAGAATCAAACTTGTTAAATAAATTTAATAAACAAATAAAGTTACTCAGGGATATTCTTACAATTTAATTTTATCGTGATTTAAAGCAAGAAAACTAAAATATTCGTTTCTCGTTCCAAAATAATAAAAACATCGTTACTCGTCAGAAAAAAATGCTAGAATCAAACTTATTAAATAAATTTAATACGAAAATAAAGTTACTCAGGGATATTCTAACAATTTAATTTTATCGTGATTTTAAGCAAGAAAACTAAAATATTCGTTTTTAGTGCCAGAAAAATTTAAACATCGTTTCTCCTCAGGAAAAAATGCAAGAATCAAACTTATTAAATAAATTTAATAAACAAATAAAGTTACTCAGGGATATTCTTACAATTTAATTTTATCATGATATTTAAGCGAGAAAACTAAAGTATTCGTTTCTAGTGCCAAAATAATAAAAACTTCGTTACTCGTCAGGAAAAAATGCTAGAATTAAACTTATTAAATAAATTTAATAAACAAATAAAGTTACTCAGGGATATTCTTACAATTGAATTTTATCGTGATTTTAAGCAAGAAAACTAAAATATTCGTTTTTAGTCCCAGAAAAATTTAAACATCGTTTCTCCTCAGGAAAAAATGATAGAATCAAACTTATTAAATAAATTTAATAAACAAATAAAGTTACTCAAGGATATTCTTACAATTTAATTTTATCGTGATTTTAAGCAAGAAAACTAAAATATTCGTTTTTAGTTCCAGATAAATTTAAACATCGTTTCGCCTCAGGAAAAAATGCTACAATCAAACTTATTAAATAAATTTAATAAACAAATAATGTTACTCAGAGATATTCTTACAATTTAATTTTATCGTGATATTTAAGCAAGAAAACTAAAATATCGTTTTTAGCTCCAGAAAAATTTAAATATCATTTCTCCTCAGGACAAAATGCTAGAATCAAACTTATTAAATAAATTTAGTAAACAAATAATATTACTCAGGGATATTCTTACAATTTAATTTTATCGTGATATTTAAGCAAGAAAACTAAAATATCGTTTTTAGTACCAGAAAAATTTAAATATCGTTTCTCCTCAGGTAAAAATGCTAGAATCAAACTTATTAAATAAATTTAATAAACAAATAAAGTTACTCAGGGATAATCTTACAATTTAATTTATTCATGATATTTAAAAGAGAAAACTAAAATATTCTTTTCTAGTTCCAAAATAATAAAAACATCGTTACTTGTCAGGAAAAAATGCTAGAATCAAACTTATTAAATAAATTTAATAAACAAATAAAGCTACTCAGGGATATTCTTAAAATTCAATTTTATCGTGATATTTAAACGAGAAAACTAAAATATTCGTTTTTAGTTCCAAAATAATAAAAATATCGTTACTCGTCAGGAAAAAATGCTAGAATCGAACTTATGAAATAAATTTAATAAACAAATAAAGTTACTCAGGGATATTCTTACAATTTAATTTTATCATGATATTTAAGCAAGAAAACTAAAATATTCGTTTCTAGTTCCAGAAAAATTAAAACATCGTTACTCCTCAGGCAAAAATGCTAGAATCGAACTTCTTAAATAAATTTAATAAACAAATAAAGTTACTCAGGGATATTCTTACAATTTAATTTTATCGTGATATTTAAGCAGAAAACTAAAATATTCGTTTCTAGTTCCAAAATAATAAAAACATCATTACTGGTCAGGAAGAAATTCTAGAATCGAACTTATTAAAAAAATCTAATAAACAAATAAAGTTACTCAGGGATATTCTTACATTTTAATTTTATCGTGATATTTAAGCGAGAAAACTAAAATATTCTTTTCTGGTTCCAAAATAATAAAAACATCGTTACTCGCCAGGAAAAAATGCTAGAATCGAACTTATTAAATAAATTTAATAAACAAATAATGTTACTCAGGGATATTCTTACAATTTAATTTTATCGTGGTATTTAAGCGAGAAAACTAAAACATTCGTTTCTAGTTCCAAAATAATAAAAACATCGTTACTCGTCAGGAAAAAATTCTAGAATCAAACTTATTAAATAAATTTAATACGAAAATAAAGTTACTAAGGGATACTCTTACAATTTATTTTTAACATGATATTTAAGCGAGAAAACTAAAATATTCGTTTCTAGTTCCAAAATAATAAAAACATCGTTACTCGTCAGAAAAAAATGCTAGAATCAAACTTATTAAATAAATTTAATACACAAATAAAGTTACTCAGGGATATTCTTACAATTTAATTTTATCGTGATATTTAAGCAGAAAACTAAAATATTCGTTTCTAGTTCCAAAATAATAAAAACATCATTACTGGTCAGGAAGAAAATCTAGAATCGAACTTATTAAAAAAATCTAATAAACAAATAAAGTTACTCAGGGATATCCTTACATTTTAATTTTATCGTGATATTTAAGCGAGAAAACTAAAATAATCTTTTCTTGTTCCAAAATAATTAAAACATCGTTACTCGCCAGGAAAAAATGCTAGAATCGAACTTATTAAAAAAACCTAATAAACAAATAAAGATACTTAGGGATATTCTTACATTTTAATTTTATCATGATATTTTAGCAAGAAAACTAAAATATTCGTTTTTAGTTCCAGAAAAATTTAAACATCGTTTCTCCTCAGGAAAAAATGCTAGAATCAAACTTATTAAATAAATTTAATAAACAAATAATGTTACTCAGGGATATTCTTACAATTTAATTTTATCGTGATATTTAAGCGAGAAAACTAAAATATGCGTTTCTAGTTCCAAAATAATAAAAACATCGTTACTCGTCAGGAAAAAATGCTAGAATCAAACTTATTAAATAAATTTAATACACAAATAATGTTACTCAGGGATATTCTTACAATTTAATTTTATCGTGATATTTAAGCAGAAAACTAAAATATCGTTTTTAGTTCCAGAAAAATTTAAATATCGTTTCTCCTCAGGAAAAAATGCTAGAATCAAAGTTATTAAATAAATTTAATAAACAAATAAAGTTACTCAGGGATATTCTTACAATTTAATTTTATCATGATACTTTCGCGAGAAAACTAAATCATTCGTTTCTAGTTCCAAAATAATAAAAACATCGTTACTCGTCAGGAAAAAATGCTAGAATCAAACTTATTAAATAAATTTAATACGAAAATAAAGTTACTCAGGGATATTCTTACATTTTAATTTTATCGTGATAATTAAGCGAGAAAACTAAAATATTCGTTTTTAGTTCCAGAAAAATTTAAACATCGTTTCTCCTCAGGAAAAAATGCTAGAATCAAACTTATTAAATAAATTTAATAAACAAATAATGTTACTAAGGGATATTCTTACAATTTAATTTTATCGTGATATTTAAGCGAGAAAACTAAAATATGCGTTTCTAGTTCCAAAATAATAAAAACATCGTTACTCGTCAGAAAAAAATGCTAGAATCAAACTTATTAAATAAATTTAATACACAAATAAAGTTACTCAGGGATATTCTTACAATTTAATTTTATCGTGATATTTAAGCAGAAAACTAAAATATTCGTTTCTAGTTCCAAAATAATAAAAAGAAATTCTAGAAACGAACTTATTAAAAAAATCTAATAAACAAATAAAGTTACTCAGGGATATTCTTACATTTTAATTTTATCGTGATATTTAAGCGAGAAAACTAAAATATTCTTTTCTGGTTCCAAAATAATAAAAACATCGTTACTCGCCAGGAAAAAATGCTAGAATCGAACTTATTAAAAAAACCTAATAAACAAATAAATATACTTAGGGATATTCTTACATTTTAATTTTATCATGATATTTTAGCAAGAAAACTAAAATATTCGTTTTTAGTTCCAGAAAAATTTAAACATCGTTTCTCCTCAGGAAAAAATGCTAGAATCAAACTTATTAAATAAATTTAATAAACAAATAATGTTACTCAGGGATATTCTTACAATTTAATTTTATCGTGATATTTAAGCGAGAAAACTAAAATATGCGTTTCTAGTTCCAAAATAATAAAAACATCGTTACTCGTCAGGAAAAAATGCTAGAATCAAACTTATTAAATAAATTTAATACACAAATAAAGTTACTCAGGGATATTCTTACAATTTAATTTTATCGTGATATTTAAGCAGAAAACTAAAATATCGTTTTTAGTTCCAGAAAAATTTAAATATCGTTTCTCCTCAGGAAAAAATGCTAGAATCAAAGTTATTAAATAAATTTAATAAACAAATAAAGTTACTCAGGGATATTCTTACAATTTAATTTTATCATGATACTTTCGCGAGAAAACTAAATCATTCGTTTCTAGTTCCAAAATAATAAAAACATCGTTACTCGTCAGGAAAAAATGCTAGAATCAAACTTATTAAATAAATTTAATACGAAAATAAAGTTACTCAGGGATATTCTTACAATTTAATTTTATCATGATATTTATGCGAGAAAACTAAAATATTCGTTTCTAGTTCCAAAATAATAAAAACATCGTTACTCGTCAGGAAAAAATTCTAGAATCGAACTTATTAAAAAAATCTGATAAACAAATAAAGTTACTCAGGGATATCCTTACATTTTAATTTTATCGTGATATTTAAGCGAGAAAACTAAAATAATCTTTTCTTGTTCCAAAATAATTAAAACATCGTTACTCGCCAGGAAAAAATTCTAGAATCGAACTTATTAAAAAAATCTAATAAACAAATAAAGTTACTCCGGGATATTCTTACAATTTAATTTTATCATGATATTTAAGCGAGAAAACTAAAATATTCGTTTCTAGTTCCAAAATAATAAAAACATCGTTACTCGCCAGGAAAAAATTCTAGAATCGAACTTTTTAAAAAAATCTCATAAACAAATAAAGTTACTCATGGATATTCTTACAATTTAATTTTATAGCGAGAAAACTAAAATATTCTTTTCTGGTTCCAAAATAATAAAAACATCGTTATTCGCCAGTAAAAAATGCTAGAATCGAACTTATTAAAAAAATCTAATAAACAAATAAAGTTACTCAGGGATATTCTTACATTTTAATTTTATCATGATATTTAAGCAAGAAAACTGAAATATTCGTTTTTAGATCCAATAATATTTAAACATCGTTTCTCTTCAGTAAAAAATGCTAGAACCAAACTTATTAAATAAATTTAATAAACAAATAAAGTTACTCAGGGATATTCTTAAAATTCAATTTTATCGGATATTTATGCGAGAAAACTAAAATATTCTTTTCTAGTTCCAAAATAATAAAAACATCGTTACTCGTCAGGAAAAAATGCTAGAATCAAACTTATTAATTAAATTTAATACACAAATAAAGTTACTCAGGGATATTCTTACAATTTAATTTTATCGTGATATTTAAGCGAGAAAACTAAAATATTCTTTTCTAGTTCCAAAATAATAAAAACATCGTTACTTGTCAGGAAAAAATGCTAGAATCAAACTTATTAATTAAATTTAATAAACAAATAAAGCTACTCAGGGATATTCTTAAAATTCAATTTTATCGTGATATTTAAACGAGAAAACTAAAATATTCGTTTTTAGTTCCAAAATAATAAAAACATCGTTACTCGCCAGGAAAAAATGCTAGAATCGAACTTATTAAATAAATTTAATAAACAAATAATGTTACTCAGGGATATTCTTACAATTTAATTTTATCGTGATATTTAAGCAGAAAACTAAAATATCGTTTTTAGTTCCAGAAAAATTTAAATATCGTTTCTCCTCAGGAAAAAATGCTAGAATCAATGTTATTAAATAAATTTAATAAACAAATAAAGTTACTCAGGGATATTCTTACAATTTAATTTTATCATGATATTTAAGCGAGAAAACTAAAGTATTCGTTTCTAGTGCCAAAATAATAAAAACTTCGTTACTCGTCAGGAAAAAATGCTAGAATTAAACTTATTAAATAAATTTAATAAACAAATAAAGTTACTCAGGGATATTCTTACAATTTAATTTTATCGTGATTTTAAGCAAGAAAACTAAAATATTCGTTTTTAGTCCCAGAAAAATTTAAACATCGTTTCTCCTCAGGAAAAAATGATAGAATCAAACTTATTAAATAAATTTAATAAACAAATAATGTTACACAGGGATATTCTTACAATTTAATTTTATCGTGATATTTAAGCGAGAAAACTAAAATATTCTTTTCTAGTTCCAAAATAATAAAAACATCGTTACTCGTCAGGAAAAAATGCTAGAATCAAACTTATTAAATAAATTTAATACGAAAATAAAGTTACTCAGGGATATTCTTACAATTTAATTTTATCATGATATTTAAGCGAGAAAACTAAAATATTCGTTTCTAGTTCCAAAATAATAAAAACATCGTTACTCGTCAGGAAAAAATTATAGAATCGAACTTATTACAAAAATCTGATAAACAAATAAAGTTACTCAGGGATATCCTTACATTTTAATTTTATCGTGATATTTAAGCGAGAAAACTAAAATAATCTTTTCTTGTTCCAAAATAATTCAAACATCGTTACTCGCCAGGAAAAAATTCTAGAATCGAACTTATTAAAAAAATCTAATAAACAAATAAAGTTACTCCGGGATATTCTTACAATTTAATTTTATCATGATATTTAAGCGAGAAAACTAAAATATTCGTTTCTAGTTCCAAAATAATAAAAACATCGTTACTCGCCAGGAAAAAATTCTAGAATCGAACTTATTAAAAAAATCTCATATACAAATAATGTTACTCATGGATATTCTTACAATTTAATTTTATCGCGAGAAAACTAAAATATTCTTTTCTGGTTCCAAAATAATAAAAACATCGTTATTCGCCAGTAAAAAATGCTAGAATCGAACTTATTAAAAAAATTTAATAAACAAATAAAGTTACTCAGGGATATTCTTACATTTTAATTTTAACATGATATTTAAATATCGTTTGCTTAAGCAAGAAAACTGAAATATTCGTTTTTAGATCCAATAATATTTAAACATCGTTTCTCCTCAGTAAAAAATGCTAGAACCAAACTTATTAAATAAATTTAATAAACAAATAAAGTTACTCAGGGATATTCTTAAAATTCAATTTTATCGGATATTTATGCGAGAAAACTAAAATATTCTTTTCTAGTTCCAAAATAATAAAAACATCGTTACTCGTCAGGAAAAAATGCTAGAATCAAACTTATTAAATAAATTTAATACACAAATAAAGTTACTCAGGGATATTCTTACAATTTAATTTTATCGTGATATTTAAGCGAGAAAACTAAAATATTCTTTTCTAGTTCCAAAATAATAAAAACATCGTTACTTGTCAGGAAAAAATGCTAGAATCAAACTTATTAATTAAATTTAATAAACAAATAAAGCTACTCAGGGATATTCTTAAAATTCAATTTTATCGTGATATTTAAACGAGAAAACTAAAATATTCGTTTTTAGTTCCAAAATAATAAAAACATCGTTACTCGCCAGGAAAAAATGCTAGAATCGAACTTATTAAAAAAACCTAATAAACAAATAAAGTTACTCAGGGATATTCTTACATTTTAATTTTATCATGATATTTAAGCAAGAAAACTAAAATATTCGTTTTTAGTTCCAGAAAAATTTAAACATCGTTTCTCCTCAGGAAAAAATGCTAGAATCAAACTTATTAAATAAATTTAATAAACAAATAATGTTACTCAGGGATATTCTTACAATTTAATTTTATCGTGATATTTAAGCGAGAAAACTAAAATATGCGTTTCTAGTTCCAAAATAATAAAAACATCGTTACTCGTCAGGAAAAAATGCTAGAATCAAACTTATTAAATAAATTTAATACACAAATAAAGTTACTCAGGGATATTCTTACAATTTAATTTTATCGTGATATTTAAGCAGAAAACTAAAATATTCGTTTCTAGTTCCAAAATAATAAAAACATCATTACTGGTCAGGAAGAAATTCTAGAATCGAACTTATTAAAAAAATCTAATAAACAAATAAAGTTACTCAGGGATATTCTTACATTTTAATTTTATCGTGATATTTAAGCGAGAAAACTAAAATATTCTTTTCTGGTTCCAAAATAATAAAAACATCGTTACTCGCCAGGAAAAAATGCTAGAATCGAACTTATTAAATAAATTTAATAAACAAATAATGTTACTCAGGGATATTCTTACAATTTAATTTTATCGTGATATTTAAGCAGAAAACTAAAATATCGTTTTTAGTTCCAGAAAAATTTAAATATCGTTTCTCCTCAGGAAAAAATGCTAGAATCAATGTTATTAAATAAATTTAATAAACAAATAAAGTTACTCAGGGATATTCTTACAATTTAATTTTATCATATTTTCGCGAGAAAACTAAATCATTCGTTTCTAGTTCCAAAATAATAAAAACATCGTTACTCGTCAGGAAAAAATGCTAGAATCAAACTTATTATTAAATTTAATACGAAAATAAAGTTACTCAGGGATATTCTTACAATTTAATTTTATCATGATATTTAAGCGAGAAAACTAAAATATTCGTTTCTAGTTCCAAAATAATAAAAACATCGTTACTCGTCAGGAAAAAATTCTAGAATCGAACTTATTAAAAAAATCTGATAAACAAATAAAGTTACTCAGGGATATCCTTACATTTTAATTTTATCGTGATATTTAAGCGAGAAAACTAAAATAATCTTTTCTTGTTCCAAAATAATTAAAACATCGTTACTCGCCAGGAAAAAATTCTAGAATCGAACTTATTAAAAAAATCTAATAAACAAATAAAGTTACTCCGGGCTATTCTTACAATTTAATTTTATCATGATATTTAAGCGAGAAAACTAAAATATTCGTTTCTAGTTCCAAAATAATAAAAACATCGTTACTCGCCAGGAAAAAATTCTAGAATCGAACTTATTAAAAAAATCTCATATACAAATAAAGTTACTCATGGATATTCTTACAATTTAATTTTATCGCGAGAAAACTAAAATATTCTTTTCTGGTTCCAAAATAATAAAAACATCGTTATTCGCCAGTAAAAAATGCTAGAATCGAACTTATTAAAAAAATTTAATAAACAAATAAAGTTACTCAGGGATATTCTTACATTTTAATTTTATCATGATATTTAAGCAAGAAAACTGAAATATTCGTTTTTAGATCCAATAATATTTAAACATCGTTTCTCCTCAGTAAAAAATGCTAGAACCAAACTTATTAAATAAATTTAATAAACAAATAAAGTTACTCAGGGATATTCTTAAAATTCAATTTTATCGTGATATTTATGCGAGAAAACTAAAATATTCTTTTCTAGTTCCAAAATAATAAAAACATCGTACTCGTCAGGAAAAAATGCTAGAATCAAACTTATTAAATAAATTTAATACACAAATAAAGTTACTCAGGGATATTCTTACAATTTAATTTTATCGTGATATTTAAGCAAGAAAACTAAAATATTCGTTTTTAGTTCCAGAAAAATTTAAACATCGTTTCACCTCAGGCAAATATGCTAGAATCGAACTTATTAAATAAATTTAATACGAAAATAAAGTTACTCAGGGATATTCTTACAATTTAATTTTATCATGATATTTATGCGAGAAAACTAAAATATTCGTTTCTAGTTCCAAAATACTAATAACTTCGTTACTCGTCAGGCAAAAATGCTAGAATCAAACTTATTAAATAAATTTATTAAACAAATAAAGTTACTCAGGGATATTCTTACAATTTAATTTTATCATGATATTTAGGCGAGAAAACTAAAATATTCGTTTCTAGTTCCAAAATACTAAAAACTTCGTTACTCGTCAGGAAAAAATGCTAGAATCGAACTTATTAAATAAATTTAATAAACAAATAAAGTTACTCAGGGATATTCTTACAATTTAATTTTATCGTGATATTTAAGCAAGAAAACTAAAATATTCGTTTTTAGTTCCAGAAAAATTTAAACATCGTTTCACCTCAGGCAAATATGCTAGAATCGAACTTATTAAATAAATTTAATACGAAAATAAAGTTACCCAGGGATATTCTTACAATTTAATTTTATCATGATATATAAGCGAGAAAACTAAAATATTCGTTTCTAGTTCCAAAATACTAAAAACTTCGTTACTCGTCAGGAAAAAATGCTAGAATCAAACTTATTAAATAAATTTATTAAACAAATAAAGTTACTCAGGGATATTCTTACAATTTAATTTTATCATGATATTTAAGCAAGAAAACTAAAATATTTATTTTTAGTTCCAGAAAAATTTAAACATGGTTTCTCCTCAGGAAAAAATGCTAGAATCAAACTTATTAAATAAATTTAATAAACAAATAATGTTACTCAGGGATATTCTTACAATTTAATTTTATCGTGGTATTTAAGCGAGAAAACTAAAACATTCGTTTCTAGTTCCAAAATAATAAAAACATCGTTACTCGTCAGGAAAAAATGCTAGAATCAAACTTATTAAATAAATTTAATACGAAAATAAAGTTACTAAGGGATACTCTTACAATTTATTTTTAACATGATATTTAAGCGAGAAAACTAAAATATTCGTTTCTAGTTCCAAAATAATAAAAACATCATTACTGGTCAGGAAGAAAATCTAGAATCGAACTTATTAAAAAAATCTAATAAACAAATAAAGTTACTCAGGGATATTCTTACATTTTAATTTTATCGTGATATTTAAGCGAGAAAACTAAAATATTCTTTTCTGGTTCCAAAATAATAAAAACATCGTTACTCGCCAGGAAAAAATGCTAGAATCGAACTTATTAAATAAATTTAATAAACAAATAATGTTACTCAGGGATATTCTTACAATTTAATTTTATCGTGATATTTAAGCAGAAAACTAAAATATCGTTTTTAGTTCAAAAAAAATTTAAATATCGTTTCTCCTCAGGAAAAAATGCTAGAATCAATGTTATTAAATAAATTTAATAAACAAATAAAGTTACTCAGGGATATTCTTACAATTTAATTTTATCATATTTTCGCGAGAAAACTAAATCATTCGTTTCTAGTTCCAAAATAATAAAAACATCGTTACTCGTCAGGAAAAAATGCTAGAATCAAACTTATTAAATAAATTTAATACGAAAATAAAGTTACTCAGGGATATTCTTACAATTTAATTTTATCATGATATTTAAGCGAGAAAACTAAAATATTCGTTTCTAGTTCCAAAATAATAAAAACATCGTTACTCGTCAGGAAAAAATTCTAGAATCGAACTTATTAAAAAAATCTGATAAACAAATAAAGTTACTCAGGGATATCCTTACATTTTAATTTTATCGTGATATTTAAGCGAGAAAACTAAAATAATCTTTTCTTGTTCCAAAATAATTAAAACATCGTTACTCGCCAGGAAAAAATTCTAGAATCGAACTTAATAAAAAAATCTAATAAACAAATAAAGTTACTCCGGGATATTCTTACAATTTAATTTTATCATGATATTTAAGCGAGAAAACTAAAATATTCGTTTCTAGTTCCAAAATAATAAAAACATCGTTACTCGCCAGGAAAAAATTCTAGAATCGAACTTATTAAAAAAATCTCATATACAAATAAAGTTACTCATGGATATTCTTACAATTTAATTTTATCGCGAGAAAACTAAAATATTCTTTTCTGGTTCCAAAATAATAAAAACATCGTTATTCGCCAGTAAAAAATGCTAGAATCGAACTTATTAAAAATATTTAATAAACAAATAAAGTTACTCAGGGATATTCTTACATTTTAATTTTATCATGATATTTAAGCAAGAAAACTGAAATATTCGTTTTTAGATCCAATAATATTTAAACATCGTTTCTCCTCAGTAAAAAATGCTAGAACCAAACTTATTAAATAAATTTAATAAACAAATAAAGTTACTCAGGGATATTCTTAAAATTCAATTTTATCGTGATATTTATGCGAGAAAACTAAAATATTCTTTTCTAGTTCCAAAATAATAAAAACATCGTACTCGTCAGGAAAAAATGCTAGAATCAAACTTATTAAATAAATTTAATACACAAATAAAGTTACTCAGGGATATTCTTACAATTTAATTTTATCGTGATATTTAAGCAAGAAAACTAAAATATTCGTTTTTAGTTCCAGAAAAATTTAAACATCGTTTCACCTCAGGCAAATATGCTAGAATTGAACTTATTAAATAAATTTAATACGAAAATAAAGTTACTCAGGGATATTCTTACAATTTAATTTTATCATGATATTTAAGCGAGAAAACTAAAATATTCGTTTCTAGTTCCAAAATACTAAAAACTTCGTTACTCGTCAGGCAAAAATGCTAGAATCAAACTTATTAAATAAATTTATTAAACAAATAAAGTTACTCAGGGATATTCTTACAATTTAATTTTATCATGATATTTAAGCGAGAAAACTAAAATA
This sequence comes from Pterostichus madidus, assembly GCA_911728475.2. Lineage (NCBI taxonomy): Eukaryota > Metazoa > Arthropoda > Insecta > Coleoptera > Carabidae > Pterostichus > Pterostichus madidus. Next base: position 21,687,994 of record OU452304.1, on the reverse strand, counting down.
TTCGTTTCTAGTTCCAAAATACTAAAAACTTCGTTACTCGTCAGGAAAAAATGCTAGAATCGAACTTATTAAATAAATTTAATAAACAAATAAAGTTACTCAGGGATATTCTTACAATTTAATTTTATCGTGATATTTAAGCAAGAAAACTAAAATATTCGTTTTTAGTTCCAGAAAAATTTAAACATCGTTTCACCTCAGGCAAATATGCTAGAATCGAACTTATTAAATAAATTTAATACGAAAATAAAGTTACCCAGGGATATTCTTACAATTTAATTTTATCATGATATATAAGCGAGAAAACTAAAATATTCGTTTCTAGTTCCAAAATACTAAAAACTTCGTTACTCGTCAGGAAAAAATGCTAGAATCAAACTTATTAAATAAATTTATTAAACAAATAAAGTTACTCAGGGATATTCTTACAATTTAATTTTATCATGATATTTAAGCAAGAAAACTAAAATATTTATTTTTAGTTCCAGAAAAATTTAAACATCGTTTCTCCTCAGGAAAAAATGCTAGAATCAAACTTATTAAATAAATTTAATAAACAAATAATGTTACTCAGGGATATTCTTACAATTTAATTTTATCGTGGTATTTAAGCGAGAAAACTAAAACATTCGTTTCTAGTTCCAAAATAATAAAAACATCGTTACTCGTCAGGAAAAAATGCTAGAATCAAACTTATTAAATAAATTTAATACGAAAATAAAGTTACTAAGGGATACTCTTACAATTTATTTTTAACATGATATTTAAGCGAGAAAACTAAAATATTCGTTTCTAGTTCCAAAATAATAAAAACATCGTTACTCGTCAGAAAAAAATGCTAGAATCAAACTTATTAAATAAATTTAATAAACAAATAAAGTTACTCAGGGATATTCTTACAATTTAATTTTATCGTGATATTTAAGCAGAAAACTAAAATATCGTTTTTAGTTCCAGAAAAATTTAAATATCGTTTCTCCTCAGGAAAAAATGCTAGAATCAAAGTTATTAAATAAATTTAATAAACAAATAAAGTTACTCAGGGATATTCTTACAATTTAATTTTATCATGATATTTTCGCGAGAAAACTAAATCATTCGTTTCTAGTTCCAAAATAATAAAAACATCGTTACTCGTCAGGAAAAAATGCTAGAATCAAACTTATTAAATAAATTTAATACGAAAATAAAGTTACTCAGGGATATTCTTACAATTTAATTTTATCATGATATTTAAGCGAGAAAACTAAAATATTCCTTTCTAGTTCCAAAATAATAAAAACATCGTTACTCGTCAGGAAAAAATTCTAGAATCGAACTTATTAAAAAAATCTGATAAACAAATAAAGTTACTCAGGGATATCCTTACATTTTAATTTTATCGTGATATTTAAGCGAGAAAACTAAAATAATCTTTTCTTGTTCCAAAATAATTAAAACATCGTTACTCGCCAGGAAAAAATTCTAGAATCGAACTTATTAAAAAAATCTAATAAACAAATAAAGTTACTCCGGGATATTCTTACAATTTAATTTTATCATGATATTTAAGCGAGAAAACTAAAATATTCGTTTCTAGTTCCAAAATAATAAAAACATCGTTACTCGCCAGGAAAAAATTCTAGAATCGAACTTATTAAAAAAATCTCATAAACAAATAAAGTTACTCATGGATATTCTTACAATTTAATTTTATCGCGAGAAAACTAAAATATTCTTTTCTGGTTCCAAAATAATAAAAACATCGTTATTCGCCAGTAAAAAATGCTAGAATCGAACTTATTAAATAAATTTAATAAACAAATAAAGTTACTCAGGGATATTCTTACAATTTAATTTTATCGTGTTATTTAAGCAAGAAAACTAAAATATTCGTTTTTAGTTCCAGAAAAATTTAAACATCGTTTCACCTCAGACAAATATGCTAGAATCGAACTTATTAAATAAATTTAATACGAAAATAAAGTTACCCAGGGATATTCTTACAATTTAATTTTATCATGATATTTAAGCGAGAAAACTAAAATATTCGTTTCTAGTTCCAAAATACTAAAAACTTCGTTACTCGTCAGGAAAAAATGCTAGAATCAAACTTATTAAATAAATTTATTAAACAAATAAAGTTACTCAGGGATATTCTTACAATTTAATTTTATCATGATATTTAAGCAAGAAAACTAAAATATTTATTTTTAGTTCCAGAAAAATTTAAACATCGTTTCTCCTCAGGAAAAAATGCTAGAATCAAACTTATTAAATAAAATTAATAAACAAATAATGTTACTCAGGGATATTCTTACAATTTAATTTTATCGTGGTATTTAAGCGAGAAAACTAAAACATTCGTTTCTAGTTCCAAAATAATAAAAACATCGTTACTCGTCAGGAAAAAATGCTAGAATCAAACTTAATAAATAAATTTAATACGAAAATAAAGTTACTAAGGGATACTCTTACAATTTATTTTTAACATGATATTTAAGCGAGAAAACTAAAATATTCGTTTCTAGTTCCAAAATAATAAAAACTTCGTTACTCGTCAGGAAAAAATTCTAGAATCGAACTTATTAAATAAATTTAATAAACAAATAAAGTTACTCAGGGATATTCTTACATTTTAATTTTATCATGATATTTAAGCAAGAAAACTAAAATATCGTTTTTAGTTCCAGAAAAATTTAAATATCGTTTCTCCTCAGGAAAAAATGCCAGAATCAAACTTATTAAATAAATTTAATACGAAAATAAAGTTACTCAGGGATATTCTTACAATTTAATTTTATCATGATATTTAAGCGAGAAAACTAAAATATTCGTTTTTAGTTCCAGATAAATTTAAACATCGTTTCGCCTCAGGACAAAATGCTACAATCAAACTTATTAAATAAATTTAATAAACAAATAATGTTACTCAGAGTTATTCTTACAATTTAATTTTATCGTGATATTTAAGCAAGAAAACTTAAATATCGTTTTTAGCTCCAGAAAAATTTAAACATCGTTTCTCCTCAGGAAAAAATTTAATAAACAATTAAAGTTACTCAGGGATATTCTTACAATTTAATTTTATCGTGATATTTAAGCGAGAAAACTAAAATATTCTTTTCTAGTTCCAAAATAATAAAAACCGTTACTTGTCACCAAAAAATGCTAGAATCAAACTTATTAAATAAATTTAATACACAAATAAAGTTACACAGGGATATTCTTACAATTTAATTTTATCGTGATATTTAAACAAGAAAACTAAAATATTCGTTTTTAGTTCCAGATAAATTTAAACATCGTTTCGCCTCAGGAAAAAATGCTACAATCAAACTTATTAAATAAATTTAATAAACAAATAATGTTACTCAGAGATATTCTTACAATTTAATTTTATCGTGATATTTAAGCAAGAAAACTAAAATATCGTTTTTAGCTCCAGAAAAATTTAAATATCATTTCTCCTCAGGACAAAATGCTAGAATCAAACTTATTAAATAAATTTAGTAAACAAATAATATTACTCAGGGATATTCTTACAATTTAATTTTATCGTGATATTTAAGCAAGAAAACTAAAATATCGTTTTTAGTACCAGAAAAATTTAAATATCATTTCTCCTCAGGTAAAAATGCTATAATCAAACTTATTAAATAAATTTAATAAACAAATAAACTTACTCAGGGATATTCTTACAATTTAATTTTATCGTGATATTTAAGCAAGAAAACTAAAATATTCGTTTTTAGTTCCAGAAAAATTTAAATATCGTTTCTCCTCAGGAAAAAATTTAATAAACAATTAAAGTTACTCAGGGATATTCTTACAATTTAATTTTATCGTGATATTTAAGCGAGAAAACTAAAATATTCTTTTCTAGTTCCAAAATAATAAAAACATCGTTACTTGTCAGGAAAAAATGCTAGAATCAAACTTATTAAATAAATTTAATAAACAAATAAAGCTACTCAGGGATATTCTTAAAATTCAATTTTATCGTGATTTTTAAACGAGAAAACTAAAATATTCGTTTTTAGTTCCAAAATAATAAAAATATCTTTACTCGTCAGGAAAAAATGCTAGAATCGAACTTATTAAATAAATTTAATAAACAAATAAAGTTACTCAGGGATATTCTTACAATTTAATTTTATCATGATATTTAAGCAAGAAAACTAAAATATTCGTTTCTAGTTCCAGAAAAATTAAAACATCGTTACTCCTCAGGCAAAATTGCTAGAATCGAACTTCTTAAATAAATTTAATAAACAAATAAAGTTACTCACGGATATTCTTACAATTTAATTTTATCGTGATATTTAAGCGAGAAAACTAAAACATTCATTTTTAGTCCAAAAATAATAAAAACATCATTACTGGTCAAGAAGAAATTCTAGAATCGAACTTATTAAAAAAATCTAATAAATAAATAAAGTTACTCAGGGATATTCTTACATTTTAATTTTATCGTGATATTTAAGCGAGAAAACTAAAATATTCTTTTCTGGTTCCAAAATAATAAAAACATCGTTACTCGCCAGGAAAAAACGCTAGAATCGAACTTATTAAAAAAACCTAATAAACAAATAAAGTTACTCAGGGATATTCTTACATTTTAATTTTATCATGATATTTAAGCAAGAAAACTAAAATATTCGTTTTTAGTTCCAGAAAAATTTAAACATCGTTTCTCCTCAGGAAAAAATGCTAGAATCAAACTTATTAAATAAATTTAATAAACAAATAATGTTACTCAGGGATATTCTTACAATTTAATTTTATCGTGATATTTAAGCGAGAAAACTAAAATATGCGTTTCTAGTTCCAAAATAATAAAAACATCGTTACTCGTCAGGAAAAAATGCTAGAATCAAATTTATTAAAAAAATCTAATAAACAAATAAAGTTACTCAGGGATATTCTTACATTTTAATTTTATCGTGATATTTAAGCAAGAAAACTAAAATATTCTTTTCTGGTTCCAAAATAATAAAAACATCGTTACTCGCCAGGAAAAAATGCTAGAATCGAACTTATTAAAAAAACCTAATAAACAAATAAAGATACTCAGGGATATTCTTACATTTTAATTTTATCATGTTATTTAAGCAAGAAAACTAAAATATTCGTTTTTAGTTCCAGAAAAATTTAAACATCGTTTCTCCTCAGGAAAAAATGCTAGAATCAAACTTATTAAATAAATTTAATAAACAAATAATGTTACTCAGGGATATTCTTACAATTTAATTTTATCGTGATATTTAAGCGAGAAAACTAAAATATGCGTTTCTAGTTCCAAAATAATAAAAACATCGTTACTCGTCAGGAAAAAATGCTAGAATCAAACTTATTAAATAAATTTAATAAACAAATAAAGTTACTCAGGGATATTCTTACAATTTAATTTTATCGTGATATTTAAGCAGAAAACTAAAATATCGTTTTTAGTTCCAGAAAAATTTAAATATCGTTTCTCCTCAGGAAAAAATGCTAGAATCAATGTTATTAAATAAATTTAATAAACAAATAAAGTTACTCAGGGATATTCTTACAATTTAATTTTATCATGATATTTTCGCGAGAAAACTAAATCATTCGTTTCTAGTTCCAAAATAATAAAAACATCGTTACTCGTCAGGAAAAAATGCTAGAATCAAACTTATTAAATAAATTTAATACGAAAATAAAGTTACTCAGGGATATTCTTACAATTTAATTTTATCATGATATTTAAGCGAGAAAACTAAAATATTCGTTTCTAGTTCCAAAATAATAAAAACATCGTTACTCGGCAGGAAAAAATTCTAGAATCGAACTTATTAAAAAAATCTGATAAACAAATAAAGTTACTCAGGGATATCCTTACATTTTAATTTTATCGTGATATTTAAGCGAGAAAACTAAAATAATCTTTTCTTGTTCCAAAATAATTAAAACATCGTTACTCGCCAGGAAAAAATTCTAGAATCGAACTTATTAAAAAAATCTAATAAACAAATAAAGTTACTCCGGGATATTCTTACAATTTAATATTATCATGATATTTAAGCGAGAAAACTAAAATATTCGTTTCTAGTTCCAAAATAATAAAAACATCGTTACTCGCCAGGAAAAAATTCTAGAATCGAACTTATTAAAAAAATCTCATAAACAAATAAAGTTACTCATGGATATTCTTACAATTTAATTTTATCGCGAGAAAACTAAAATATTCTTTTCTGGTTCCAAAATAATAAAAACATCGTTACTCGCCAGGAAAAAATGCTAGAATCGAACTTATTAAAAAAACCTAATAAACAAATAAAGTTACTCAGGGATATTCTTACATTTTAATTTTATCATGATATTTAAGCAAGAAAACTAAAATATTCGTTTTTAGTTCCAGAAAAATTTAAATATCGTTTCTCCTCAGGAAAAAATGCTAGAATCAAACTTATTAAATAAATTTAATAAACAAATAATGTTACTCAGGGATATTCTTACAATTTAATTTTATCGTGATATTTAAGCGAGAAAACTAAAATATGCGTTTCTAGTTCCAAAATAATAAAAACATCGTTACTCGTCAGGAAAAAATGCTAGAATCAAACGTATTAAATAAATTTAATACACAAATAAAGTTACTCAGGGATATTCTTACAATTTAATTTTATCGTGATATTTAAGCAGAAAACTAAAATATCGTTTTTAGTTCCAGAAAAATTTAAATATCGTTTCTCCTCAGGAAAAAATGCTAGAATCAATGTTATTAAATAAATTTAATAAACAAATAAAGTTACTCAGGGATATTCTTACAATTTAATTTTATCATGATATTTTCGCGAGAAAACTAAATCATTCGTTTCTAGTTCCAAAATAATAAAAACATCGTTACTCGTCAGGAAAAAATGCTAGAATCAAACTTATTAAATAAATTTAATACGAAAATAAACTTACTCAGGGATATTCTTACAATTTAATTTTATCATGATATTTAAGCGAGAAAACTAAAATATTCGTTTCTAGTTCCAAAATAATAAAAACATCGTTACTCGTCAGGAAAAAATTCTAGAATCGAACTTATTAAAAAAATCTGATAAACAAATAAAGTTACTCAGGGATATTCTTACAATTTAATTTTATCATGATATTTAAGCGAGAAAACTAAAATATTCGTTTCTAGTTCCAAAATAATAAAAACATCGTTACTCGCCAGGAAAAAATTCTAGAATCGAACTTATTAAAAAATCTCATAAACAAATAAAGTTACTCATGGATATTCTTACAATTTAATTTTATAGCGAGAAAACTAAAATATTCTTTTCTGGTTCCAAAATAATAAAAACATCGTTATTCGCCAGTAAAAAATGCTAGAATCGAACTTATTAAAAAAATTTAATAAACAAATAAAGTTACTCAGGGATATTTTTACATTTTAATTTTATCATGATATTTAAGCAAGAAAACTGAAATATTCGTTTTTAGATCCAATAATATTTAAACATCGTTTCTCCTCAGTAAAAAATGCTAGAACCAAACTTATTAAATAAATTTAATAAACAAATAAAGTTACTCAGGGATATTCTTAAAATTCAATTTTATCGTGATATTTATGCGAGAAAACTAAAATATTCTTTTCTAGTTCCAAAATAATAAAAACATCGTTACCCGTCAGGAAAAAATGCTAGAATCAAACTTATTAAATAAATTTAATACACAAATAAAGTTACTCAGGGATATTCTTACAATTTAATTTTATCGTGATATTTAAGCAAGAAAACTAAAATATTCGTTTTTAGTTCCAGAAAAATTTAAACATCGTTTCACCTCAGGCAAATATGCTAGAATCGAACTTATTAAATAAATTTAATACGAAAATAAAGTTACTCAGGGATATTCTTACAATTTAATTTTATCATGATATTTAAGCGAGAAAATTAAAATATTCGTTTCTAGTTCCAAAATACTAAAAACTTCGTTACTCGTCAGGAAAAAATACTAGAATCAAACTTATTAAATAAATTTATTAAACAAATAAAGTTACTCAGGGATATTCTTACAATTTAATTTTATCATGATATTTAAGCGAGAAAACTAAAATATTCGTTTCTAGTTCCAAAATACTAAAAACTTCGTTACTCGTCAGGAAAAAATGCTAGAATCAAACTTATTAAATAAATTTATTAAACAAATAAAGTTACTCAGGGATATTCTTACAATTTAATTTTATCATGATATTTAAGCAAGAAAACTAAAATATTTATTTTTAGTTCCAGAAAAATTTAAACATCGTTTCTCCTCAGGAAAAAATGCTAGAATCAAACTTATTAAATAAATTTAATAAACAAATAATGTTACTCAGGGATATTCTTACAATTTAATTTTATCGTGGTATTTAAGCGAGAAAACTAAAACATTCGTTTCTAGTTCCAAAATAATAAAAACATCGTTACTCGTCAGGAAAAAATGCTAGAATCAAACTTATTAAATAAATTTAATACGAAAATAAAGTTACTAAGGGATACTCTTACAATTTATTTTTAACATGATATTTAAGCGAGAAAACTAAAATATTCGTTTCTAGTTCCAAAATAATAAAAACATCGTTACTCGTCAGGAAAAAATGCTAGAATCAAACTTATTAAATAAATTTAATACACAAATAAAGTTACTCAGGGATATTCTTACAATTTAATTTTATCGTGATATTTAAGCAGAAAACTAAAATATCGTTTTTAGTTCCAGAAAAATTTAAATATCGTTTCTCCACAGGAAAAAATGCTAGAATCAAAGTTATTAAATAAATTTAATAAACAAATAAAGTTACTCAGGGATATTCTTACAATTTAATTTTATCATGATATTTTCGCGAGAAAACTAAATCATTCGTTTCTAGTTCCAAAATAATAAAAACATCGTTACTCGTCAGGAAAAAATGCTAGAATCAAACTTATTAAATAAATTTAATACGAAAATAAAGTTACTCAGGGATATTCTTACAATTTAATTTTATCATGATATTTAAGCGAGAAAACTAAAATATTCGTTTCTAGTTCCAAAATAATAAAAACATCGTTACTCGGCAGGAAAAAATTCTAGAATCGAACTTATTAAAAAAATCTGATAAACAAATAAAGTTACTCAGGGATATCCTTACATTTTAATTTTATCGTGATATTTAAGCGAGAAAACTAAAATAATCTTTTCTTGTTCCAAAATAATTAAAACATCGTTACTCGCCAGGAAAAAATTCTAGAATCGAACTTATTAAAAAAATCTAATAAACAAATAAAGTTACTCCGGGATATTCTTACAATTTAATATTATCATGATATTTAAGCGAGAAAACTAAAATATTCGTTTCTAGTTCCAAAATAATAAAAACATCGTTACTCGCCAGGAAAAAATTCTAGAATCGAACTTATTAAAAAAATCTCATAAACAAATAAAGTTACTCATGGATATTCTTACAATTTAATTTTATCGCGAGAAAACTAAAATATTCTTTTCTGGTTCCAAAATAATAAAAACATCGTTACTCGCCAGGAAAAAATGCTAGAATCGAACTTATTAAAAAAACCTAATAAACAAATAAAGTTACTCAGGGATATTCTTACATTTTAATTTTATCATGATATTTAAGCAAGAAAACTAAAATATTCGTTTTTAGTTCCAGAAAAATTTAAATATCGTTTCTCCTCAGGAAAAAATGCTAGAATCAAACTTATTAAATAAATTTAATAAACAAATAATGTTACTCAGGGATATTCTTACAATTTAATTTTATCGTGATATTTAAGCGAGAAAACTAAAATATGCGTTTCTAGTTCCAAAATAATAAAAACATCGTTACTCGTCAGGAAAAAATGCTAGAATCAAACGTATTAAATAAATTTAATACACAAATAAAGTTACTCAGGGATATTCTTACAATTTAATTTTATCGTGATATTTAAGCAGAAAACTAAAATATCGTTTTTAGTTCCAGAAAAATTTAAATATCGTTTCTCCTCAGGAAAAAATGCTAGAATCAATGTTATTAAATAAATTTAATAAACAAATAAAGTTACTCAGGGATATTCTTACAATTTAATTTTATCATGATATTTTCGCGAGAAAACTAAATCATTCGTTTCTAGTTCCAAAATAATAAAAACATCGTTACTCGTCAGGAAAAAATGCTAGAATCAAACTTATTAAATAAATTTAATACGAAAATAAAGTTACTCAGGGATATTCTTACAATTTAATTTTATCATGATATTTAAGCGAGAAAACTAAAATATTCGTTTCTAGTTCCAAAATAATAAAAACATCGTTACTCGTCAGGAAAAAATTCTAGAATCGAACTTATTAAAAAAATCTGATAAACAAATAAAGTTACTCAGGGATATTCTTACAATTTAATTTTATCATGATATTTAAGCGAGAAAACTAAAATATTCGTTTCTAGTTCCAAAATAATAAAAACATCGTTACTCGCCAGGAAAAAATTCTAGAATCGAACTTATTAAAAAATCTCATAAACAAATAAAGTTACTCATGGATATTCTTACAATTTAATTTTATCGCGAGAAAACTAAAATATTCTTTTCTGGTTCCAAAATAATAAAAACATCGTTATTCGCCAGTAAAAAATGCTAGAATCGAACTTATTAAAAAAATTTAATAAACAAATAAAGTTACTCAGGGATATTTTTACATTTTAATTTTATCATGATATTTAAGCAAGAAAACTGAAATATTCGTTTTTAGATCCAATAATATTTAAACATCGTTTCTCCTCAGTAAAAAATGCTAGAACCAAACTTATTAAATAAATTTAATAAACAAATAAAGTTACTCAGGGATATTCTTAAAATTCAATTTTATCGTGATATTTATGCGAGAAAACTAAAATATTCTTTTCTAGTTCCAAAATAATAAAAACATCGTTACCCGTCAGGAAAAAATGCTAGAATCAAACTTATTAAATAAATTTAATACACAAATAAAGTTACTCAGGGATATTCTTACAATTTAATTTTATCGTGATATTTAAGCAAGAAAACTAAAATATTCGTTTTTAGTTCCAGAAAAATTTAAACATCGTTTCACCTCAGGCAAATATGCTAGAATCGAACTTATTAAATAAATTTAATACGAAAATAAAGTTACTCAGGGATATTCTTACAATTTAATTTTATCATGATATTTAAGCGAGAAAATTAAAATATTCGTTTCTAGTTCCAAAATACTAAAAACTTCGTTACTCGTCAGGAAAAAATACTAGAATCAAACTTATTAAATAAATTTATTAAACAAATAAAGTTACTCAGGGATATTCTTACAATTTAATTTTATCATGATATTTAAGCGAGAAAACTAAAATATTCGTTTCTAGTTCCAAAATACTAAAAACTTCGTTACTCGTCAGGAAAAAATGCTAGAATCGAACTTATTAAATAAATTTAATAAACAAATAAAGTTACTCAGGGATATTCTTACAATTTAATTTTATCGTGATATTTAAGCAAGAAAACTAAAATATTCGTTTTTAGTTCCAGAAAAATTTAAACATCGTTTCACCTCAGGCAAATATGCTAGAATCGAACTTATTAAATAAATTTAATACGAAAATAAAGTTACCCAGGGATATTCTTACAATTTAATTTTATCATGATATTTAAGCGAGAAAACTAAAATATTCGTTTCTAGTTCCAAAATACTAAAAACTTCGTTACTCGTCAGGAAAAAATGCTAGAATCAAACTTATTAAATAAATTTATTAAACAAATAAAGTTACTCAGGGATATTCTTACAATTTAATTTTATCATGATATTTAAGCAAGAAAACTAAAATATTTATTTTTAGTTCCAGAAAAATTTAAACATCGTTTCTCCTCAGGAAAAAATGCTAGAATCAAACTTATTAAATAAATTTAATAAACAAATAATGTTACTCAGGGATATTCTTACAATTTAATTTTATCGTGGTATTTAAGCGAGAAAACTAAAACATTCGTTTCTAGTTCCAAAATAATAAAAACATCGTTACTCGTCAGGAAAAAATGCTAGAATCAAACTTATTAAATAAATTTAATACGAAAATAAAGTTACTAAGGGATACTCTTACAATTTATTTTTAACATGATATTTAAGCGAGAAAACTAAAATATTCGTTTCTAGTTCCAAAATAATAAAAACATCGTTACTCGTCAGGAAAAAATGCTAGAATCAAACTTATTAAATAAATTTAATACACAAATAAAGTTACTCAGGGATATTCTTACAATTTAATTTTATCGTGATATTTAAGCAGAAAACTAAAATATCGTTTTTAGTTCCAGAAAAATTTAAATATCGTTTCTCCACAGGAAAAAATGCTAGAATCAAAGTTATTAAATAAATTTAATAAACAAATAAAGTTACTCAGGGATATTCTTACAATTTAATTTTATCATGATATTTTCGCGAGAAAACTAAATCATTCGTTTCTAGTTCCAAAATAATAAAAACATCGTTACTCGTCAGGAAAAAATGCTAGAATCAAACTTATTAAATAAATTTAATACGAAAATAAAGTTACTCAGGGATATTCTTACAATTTAATTTTATCATGATATTTAAGCGAGAAAACTAAAATATTCGTTTCTAGTTCCAAAATAATAAAAACATCGTTACTCGTCAGGAAAAATTCTAGAATCGAACTTATTAAAAAAATCTGATAAACAAATAAAGTTACTCAGGGATATCCGTACATTTTAATTTTATCGTGATATTTAAGCGAGAAAACTAAAATAATCTTTTCTTGTTCCAAAATAATTAAAACATCGTTACTCGCCAGGAAAAAATTCTAGAATCGAACTTATTAAAAAAATCTAATAAACAAATAAAGTTACTCCGGGATATTCTTACAATTTAATTTTATCATGATATTTAAGCGAGAAAACTAAAATATTCGTTTCTAGTTCCAAAATAATAAAAACATCGTTACTCGCCAGGAAAAAATTCTAGAATCGAACTTATAAAAAAATCTCATATACAAATAAAGTTACTCATGGATATTCTTACAATTTAATTTTATCGCGAGAAAACTAAAATATTCTTTTCTGGTTCCAAAATAATAAAAACATCGTTATTCGCCAGTAAAAAATGCTAGAATCGAACTTATTAAAAAAATTTAATAAACAAATATAGTTACTCAGGGATATTCTTACATTTTAATTTTATCATGATATTTAAGCAAGAAAACTGAAATATTCGTTTTTAGATCCAATAATATTTAAACATCGTTTCTCCTCAGTAAAAAATGCTAGAACCAAACTTATTGAATAAATTTAATAAACAAATAAAGTTACTCAGGGATATTCTTAAAATTCAATTTTATCGTGATATTTATGCGAGAAAACTAAAATATTCTTTTCTAGTTCCAAAATAATAAAAACATCGTACTCGTCAGGAAAAAATGCTAGAATCAAACTTATTAAATAAATTTAATACACAAATAAAGTTACTCAGGGATATTCTTACAATTTAATTTTATCGTGATATTTAAGCAAGAAAACTAAAATATTCGTTTTTAGTTCCAGAAAAATTTAAACATCGTTTCACCTCAGGCAAGTATGCTAGAATCGAACTTATTAAATAAATTTAATACGAAAATAAAGTTACTCAGGGATATTCTTACAATTTAATTTTATCATGATATTTAAGCGAGAAAATTAAAATATTCGTTTCTAGTTCCAAAATACTAAAAACTTCGTTACTCGTCAGGAAAAAATACTAGAATCAAACTTATTAAATAAATTTATTAAACAAATAAAGTTACTCAGGGATATTCTTACAATTTAATTTTATCATGATATTTAAGCGAGAAAACTAAAATATTCGTTTCTAGTTCCAAAATACTAAAAACTTCGTTACTCGTCAGGAAAAAATGCTAGAATCGAACTTATTAAATAAATTTAATAAACAAATAAAGTTACTCAGGGATATTCTTACAATTTAATTTTATCGTGATATTTAAGCAAGAAAACTAAAATATTCGTTTTTAGTTCCAGAAAAATTTAAACATCGTTTCACCTCAGGCAAATATGCTAGAATCGAACTTATTAAATAAATTTAATACGAAAATAAAGTTACCCAGGGATATTCTTACAATTTAATTTTATCATGATATTTAAGCGAGAAAACTAAAATATTCGTTTCTAGTTCCAAAATACTAAAAACTTCGTTACTCGTCAGGAAAAAATGCTAGAATCAAACTTATTAAATAAATTTATTAAACAAATAAAGTTACTCAGGGATATTCTTACAATTTAATTTTATCATGATATTTAAGCAAGAAAACTAAAATATTTATTTTTAGTTCCAGAAAAATTTAAACATCGTTTCTCCTCAGGAAAAAATGCTAGAATCAAACTTATTAAATAAATTTAATAAACAAATAATGTTACTCAGGGATATTCTTACAATTTAATTTTATCGCGAGAAAACTAAAATATTCTTTTCTGGTTCCAAAATAATAAAAACATCGTTATTCGCCAGTAAAAAATGCTAGAATCGAACTTATTAAAAAAATTTAATAAACAAATATAGTTACTCAGGGATATTCTTACATTTTAATTTTATCATGATATTTAAGCAAGAAAACTGAAATATTCGTTTTTAGATCCAATAATATTTAAACATCGTTTCTCCTCAGTAAAAAATGCTAGAACCAAACTTATTAAATAAATTTAATAAACAAATAAAGTTACTCAGGGATATTCTTAAAATTCAATTTTATCGTGATATTTATGCGAGAAAACTAAAATATTCTTTTCTAGTTCCAAAATAATAAAAACATCGTACTCGTCAGGAAAAAATGCTAGAATCAAACTTATTAAATAAATTTAATACACAAATAAAGTTACTCAGGGATATTCTTACAATTTTATTTTATCGTGATATTTAAGCAAGAAAACTAAAATATTCGTTTTTAGTTCCAGAAAAATTTAAACATCGTTTCACCTCAGGCAAATATGCTAGAATCGAACTTATTAAATAAATTTAATACGAAAATAAAGTTACTCAGGGATATTCTTACAATTTAATTTTATCATGATATTTAAGCGAGAAAATTAAAATATTCGTTTCTAGTTCCAAAATACTAAAAACTTCGTTACTCGTCAGGAAAAAATACTAGAATCAAACTTATTAAATAAATTTATTAAACAAATAAAGTTACTCAGGGATATTCTTACAATTTAATTTTATCATGATATTTAAGCGAGAAAACTAAAATATTCGTTTCTAGTTCCAAAATACTAAAAACTTCGTTACTCGTCAGGAAAAAATGCTAGAATCGAACTTATTAAATAAATTTAATAAACAAATAAAGTTACTCAGGGATATTCTTACAATTTAATTTTATCATGATATTTAAGCAAGAAAACTAAAATATTCGTTTTTAGTTCCAGAAAAATTTAAACATCGTTTCACCTCAGGCAAATATGCTAGAATCGAACTTATTAAATAAATTTAATACGAAAATAAAGTTACCCAGGGATATTCTTACAATTTAATTTTATCATGATATTTAAGCGAGAAAACTAAAATATTCGTTTCTAGTTCCAAAATACTAAAAACTTCGTTACTCGTCAGGAAAAAATGCTAGAATCAAACTTATTAAATAAATTTATTAAACAAATAAAGTTACTCAGGGATATTCTTACAATTTAATTTTATCATGATATTTAAGCAAGAAAACTAAAATATTTATTTTTAGTTCCAGAAAAATTTAAACATCGTTTCTCCTCAGGAAAAAATGCTAGAATCAAACTTATTAAATAAATTTAATAAACAAATAAAGTTACTCAGGGATATTCTTACAATTTAATTTTATCATGGTATTTAAGCGAGAAAACTAAAACATTCGTTTCTAGTTCCAAAATAATAAAAACATCGTTACTCGTCAGGAAAAAATGCTAGAATCAAACTTATTAAATAAATTTAATACGAAAATAAAGTTACTAAGGGATACTCTTACAATTTATTTTTAACATGATATTTAAGCGAGAAAACTAAAATATTCGTTTCTAGTTCCAAAATAATAAAAACATCGTTACTCGTCAGGAAAAAATGCTAGAATCAAACTTATTAAATAAATTTAATACACAAATAAAGTTACTCAGGGATATTCTTACAATTTAATTTTATCGTGATATTTAAGCAGAAAACTAAAATATCGTTTTTAGTTCCAGAAAAATTTAAATATCGTTTCTCCTCAGGAAAAAATGCTAGAATCAAAGTTATTAAATAAATTTAATAAACAAATAAAGTTACTCAGGGATATTCTTACAATTTAATTTTATCATGATATTTTCGCGAGAAAACTAAATCATTCGTTTCTAGTTCCAAAATAATAAAAACATCGTTACTCGTCAGGAAAAAATGCTAGAATCAAACTTATTAAATAAATTTAATACGAAAATAAAGTTACTCAGGGATATTCTTACAATTTAATTTTATCATGATATTTAAGCGAGAAAACTAAAATATTCTTTTCTAGTTCCAAAATAATAAAAACATCGTTACTCGTCAGGAAAAATTCTAGAATCGAACTTATTAAAAAAATCTGATAAACAAATAAAGTTACTCAGGGATATCCGTACATTTTAATTTTATCGTGATATTTAAGCGAGAAAACTAAAATAATCTTTTCTTGTTCCAAAATAATTAAAACATCGTTACTCGCCAGGAAAAAATTCTAGAATCGAACTTATTAAAAAAATCTAATAAACAAATAAAGTTACTCCGGGATATTCTTACAATTTAATTTTATCATGATATTTAAGCGAGAAAACTAAAATATTCGTTTCTAGTTCCAAAATAATAAAAACATCGTTACTCGCCAGGAAAAAATTCTAGAATCGAACT
The DNA here is from genome assembly GCA_911728475.2 of Pterostichus madidus. Taxonomy (NCBI): domain Eukaryota; kingdom Metazoa; phylum Arthropoda; class Insecta; order Coleoptera; family Carabidae; genus Pterostichus; species Pterostichus madidus. The sequence goes on along the minus strand of OU452304.1, from coordinate 21,671,128 downwards.
TATAAAAAAATCTCATATACAAATAAAGTTACTCATGGATATTCTTACAATTTAATTTTATCGCGAGAAAACTAAAATATTCTTTTCTGGTTCCAAAATAATAAAAACATCGTTATTCGCCAGTAAAAAATGCTAGAATCGAACTTATTAAAAAAATTTAATAAACAAATATAGTTACTCAGGGATATTCTTACATTTTAATTTTATCATGATATTTAAGCAAGAAAACTGAAATATTCGTTTTTAGATCCAATAATATTTAAACATCGTTTCTCCTCAGTAAAAAATGCTAGAACCAAACTTATTAAATAAATTTAATAAACAAATAAAGTTACTCAGGGATATTCTTAAAATTCAATTTTATCGTGATATTTATGCGAGAAAACTAAAATATTCTTTTCTAGTTCCAAAATAATAAAAACATCGTACTCGTCAGGAAAAAATGCTAGAATCAAACTTATTAAATAAATTTAATACACAAATAAAGTTACTCAGGGATATTCTTACAATTTAATTTTATCGTGATATTTAAGCAAGAAAACTAAAATATTCGTTTTTAGTTCCAGAAAAATTTAAACATCGTTTCACCTCAGGCAAATATGCTAGAATCGAACTTATTAAATAAATTTAATACGAAAATAAAGTTACTCAGGGATATTCTTACAATTTAATTTTATCATGATATTTAAGCGAGAAAACTCAAATATTCGTTTCTAGTTCCAAAATAATAAAAACATCGTTACTCGTCAGGAAAAAATTCTAGAATCGAACTTATTAAAAAAATCTGATAAACAAATAAAGTTACTCAGGGATATCCTTACATTTTAATTTTATCGTGATATTTAAGCGAGAAAACTAAAATAATCTTTTCTTGTTCCAAAATAATTAAAACATCGTTACTCGCCAGGAAAAAATTCTAGAATCGAACTTATTAAAAAAATCTAATAAACAAATAAAGTTACTCCGGGATATTCTTACAATTTAATATTATCATGATATTTAAGCGAGAAAACTAAAATATTCGTTTCTAGTTCCAAAATAATAAAAACATCGTTACTCGCCAGGAAAAAATTCTAGAATCGAACTTATTAAAAAAATCTCATAAACAAATAAAGTTACTCATGGATATTCTTACAATTTAATTTTATCGCGAGAAAACTAAAATATTCTTTTCTGGTTCCAAAATAATAAAAACATCGTTACTCGCCAGGAAAAAATGCTAGAATCGAACTTATTAAAAAAACCTAATAAACAAATAAAGTTACTCAGGGATATTCTTACATTTTAATTTTATCATGATATTTAAGCAAGAAAACTAAAATATTCGTTTTTAGTTCCAGAAAAGTTTAAATATCGTTTCTCCTCAGGAAAAAATGCTAGAATCAAACTTATTAAATAAATTTAATAAACAAATAATGTTACTCAGGGATATTCTTACAATTTAATTTTATCGTGATATTTAAGCGAGAAAACTAAAATATGCGTTTCTAGTTCCAAAATAATAAAAACATCGTTACTCGTCAGGAAAAAATGCTAGAATCAAACTTATTAAATAAATTTAATACACAAATAAAGTTACTCAGGGATATTCTTACAATTTAATTTTATCGTGATATTTAAGCAGAAAACTAAAATATCGTTTTTAGTTCCAGAAAAATTTAAATATCGTTTCTCCACAGGAAAAAATGCTAGAATCAATGTTATTAAATAAATTTAATAAACAAATAAAGTTACTCAGGGATATTCTTACAATTTAATTTTATCATGATATTTTCGCGAGAAAACTAAATCATTCGTTTCTAGTTCCAAAATAATAAAAACATCGTTACTCGTCAGGAAAAAATGCTAGAATCAAACTTATTAAATAAATTTAATACGAAAATAAAGTTACTCAGGGATATTCTTACAATTTAATTTTATCATGATATTTAAGCGAGAAAACTAAAATATTCGTTTCTAGTTCCAAAATAATAAAAACATCGTTACTCGTCAGGAAAAAATTCTAGAATCGAACTTATTAAAAAAATCTGATAAACAAATAAAGTTACTCAGGGATATCCTTACATTTTAATTTTATCGTGATATTTAAGCGAGAAAACTAAAATAATCTTTCCTTGTTCCAAAATAATTAAAACATCGTTACTCGCCAGGAAAAAATTCTAGAATCGAACTTATTAAAAAAATCTAATAAACAAATAAAGTTACTCCGGGATATTCTTACAATTTAATTTTATCATGATATTTAAGCGAGAAAACTAAAATATTCGTTTCTAGTTCCAAAATAATAAAAACATCGTTACTCGCCAGGAAAAAATTCTAGAATCGAACTTATTAAAAAAATCTCATAAACAAATAAAGTTACTCATGGATATTCTTACAATTTAATTTTATCGCGAGAAAACTAAAATATTCTTTTCTGGTTCCAAAATAATAAAAACATCGTTATTCGCCAGTAAAAAATGCTAGAATCGAACTTATTAAAAAAATTTAATAAACAAATAAAGTTACTCAGGGATATTTTTAAATTTTAATTTTATCATGATATTTAAGCAAGAAAACTGAAATATTCGTTTTTAGATCCAATAATATTTAAACATCGTTTCTCCTCAGTAAAAAATGCTAGAACCAAACTTATTAAATAAATTTAATAAACAAATAAAGTTACTCAGGGATATTCTTAAAATTCAATTTTATCGTCATATTTATGCGAGAAAACTAAAATATTCTTTTCTAGTTCCAAAATAATAAAAACATCGTTACTCGTCAGGAAAAAAATGCTAGAATCAAACTTATTAAATAAATTTAATACACAAATAAAGTTACTCAGGGATATTCTTACAATTTAATTTTATCGTGATATTTAAGCAAGAAAACTAAAATATTCGTTTTTAGTTCCAGAAAAATTTAAACATCGTTTCACCTCAGGCAAATATGCTAGAATCGAACTTATTAAATAAATTTAATACGAAAATAAAGTTACTCAGGGATATTCTTACAATTTAATTTTATCATGATATTTAAGCGAGAAAATTAAAATATTCGTTTCTAGTTCCAAAATACTAAAAACTTCGTTACTCGTCAGGAAAAAATACTAGAATCAAACTTATTAAATAAATTTATTAAACAAATAAAGTTACTCAGGGATATTCTTACAATTTAATTTTATCATGATATTTAAGCGAGAAAACTAAAATATTCGTTTCTAGTTCCAAAATACTAAAAACTTCGTTACTCGTCAGGAAAAAATGCTAGAATCGAACTTATTAAATAAATTTAATAAACAAATAAAGTTACTCAGGGATATTCTTACAATTTAATTTTATCGTGATATTTAAGCAAGAAAACTAAAATATTCGTTTTTAGTTCCAGAAAAATTTAAACATCGTTTCACCTCAGGCAAATATGCTAGAATCGAACTTATTAAATAAATTTAATACGAAAATAAAGTTACCCAGGGATATTCTTACAATTTAATTTTATCATGATATTTAAGCGAGAAAACTAAAATATTCGTTTCTAGTTCCAAAATACTAAAAACTTCGTTACTCGTCAGGAAAAAATGCTAGAATCAAACTTATTAAATAAATTTATTAAACAAATAAAGTTACTCAGGGATATTCTTACAATTTAATTTTATCATGATATTTAAGCAAGAAAACTAAAATATTTATTTTTAGTTCCAGAAAAATTTAAACATCGTTTCTCCTCAGGAAAAAATGCTAGAATCAAACTTATTAAATAAATTTAATAAACAAATAATGTTACTCAGGGATATTCTTACAATTTAATTTTATCGTGGTATTTAAGCGAGAAAACTAAAACATTCGTTTCTAGTTCCAAAATAATAAAAACATCGTTACTCGTCAGGAAAAAATGCTAGAATCAAACTTATTAAATAAATTTAATACGAAAATAAAGTTACTAAGGGATACTCTTACAATTTATTTTTAACATGATATTTAAGCGAGAAAACTAAAATATTCGTTTCTAGTTCCAAAATAATAAAAACATCGTTACTCGTCAGGAAAAAATGCTAGAATCAAACTTATTAAATAAATTTAATACACAAATGAAGTTACTCAGGGATATTCTTACAATTTAATTTTATCGTGATATTTAAGCAGAAAACTAAAATATCGTTTTTAGTTCCAGAAAAATTTAAATATCGTTTCTCCTCAGGAAAAAATGCTAGAATCAAACTTATTAAATAAATTTAATAAACAAATAAAGTTACTCAGGGATATTCTTACAATTTAATTTTATCATGATATTTTCGCGAGAAAACTAAATCATTCGTTTCTAGTTCCAAAATAATAAAAACATCGTTACTCGTCAGGAAAAAATGCTAGAATCAAACTTATTAAATAAATTTAATACGAAAATAAAGTTACTCAGGGATATTCTTACAATTTAATTTTATCATGATATTTAAGCGAGAAAACTAAAATATTCGTTTCTAGTTCCAAAATAATAAAAACATCGTTACTCGTCAGGAAAAAATTCTAGAATCGAACTTATTAAAAAAATCTGATAAACAAATAAAGTTACTCAGGGATATCCTTACATTTTAATTTTATCGTGATATTTAAGCGAGAAAACTAAAATAATCTTTTCTTGTTCCAAAATAATTAAAACATCGTTACTCGCCAAGAAAAAATTCTAGAATCGAACTTATTAAAAAAATCTAATAAACAAATAAAGTTACTCCGGGATATTCTTACAATTTAATTTTATCATGATATTTAAGCGAGAAAACTAAAATATTCGTTTCTAGTTCCAAAATAATAAAAACATCGTTATTCGCCAGTAAAAAATGCTAGAATCGAACTTATTAAAAAAATTTAATAAACAAATATAGTTACTCAGGGATATTCTTACATTTTAATTTTATCATGATATTTAAGCAAGAAAACTGAAATATTCGTTTTTAGATCCAATAATATTTAAACATCGTTTCTCCTCAGTAAAAAATGCTAGAACCAAACTTATTAAATAAATTTAATAAACAAATAAAGTTACTCAGGGATATTCTTAAAATTCAATTTTATCGTGATATTTATGCGAGAAAACTAAAATATTCTTTTCTAGTTCCAAAATAATAAAAACATCGTACTCGTCAGGAAAAAATGCTAGAATCAAACTTATTAAATAAATTTAATACACAAATAAAGTTACTCAGGGATATTCTTACAATTTAATTTTATCGTGATATTTAAGCAAGAAAACTAAAATATTCGTTTTTAGTTCCAGAAAAATTTAAACATCGTTTCACCTCAGGCAAATATGCTAGAATCGAACTTATTAAATAAATTTAATACGAAAATAAAGTTACTCAGGGATATTCTTACAATTTAATTTTATCATGATATTTAAGCGAGAAAACTAAAATATTCGTTTCTAGTTCCAAAATACTAAAAACTTCGTTACTCGTCAGGCAAAAATGCTAGAATCAAACTTATTAAATAAATTTAATAAACAAATAAAGTTACTCAGGGATATTCTTACAATTTAATTTTATCGTGATATTTAAGCAGAAAACTAAAATATCGTTTTTAGTTCCAGAAAAATTTAAATATCGTTTCTCCTCAGGAAAAAATGCTAGAATCAAAGTTATTAAATAAATTTAATAAACAAATAAAGTTACTCAGGGATATTCTTACAATTTAATTTTATCATGATATTTTCGCGAGAAAACTAAATCATTCGTTTCTAGTTCCAAAATAATATAAACATCGTTACTCGTCAGGAAAAAATGCTAGAATCAAACTTATTAAATAAATTTAATACGAAAATAAAGTTACTCAGGGATATTCTTACAATTTAATTTTATCATGATATTTAAGCGAGAAAACTAAAATATTCGTTTCTAGTTCCAAAATAATAAAAACATCGTTACTCGTCAGGAAAAAATTCTAGAATCGAACTTATTAAAAAAATCTGATAAACAAATAAAGTTACTCATGATATTCTTACAATTTAATTTTATCGCGAGAAAACTAAAATATTCTTTTCTGGTTCCAAAATAATAAAAACATCGTTATTCGCCAGTAAAAAATGCTAGAATCGAACTTATTAAATAAATTTAATACGAAAATAAAGTTACTTAGGGATATTCTTACAATTTAATTTTATCATGATATTTAAGCGAGAAAACTAAAATATTCGTTTCTAGTTCCAAAATACTAAAAACTTCGTTACTCGTCAGGAAAAAATGCTAGAATCAAACTTATTAAATAAATTTATTAAACAAATAAAGTTACTCAGGGATATTCTTACAATTTAATTTTATCATGATATTTAAGCAAGAAAACTAAAATATTTATTTTTAGTTCCAGAAAAATTTAAACATCGTTTCTCCTCAGGAAAAAATGCTAGAATCAAACTTATTAAATAAATTTAATAAACAAATAATGTTACTCAGGGATATTCTTACAATTTAATTTTATCGTGGTATTTAAGCGAGAAAACTAAAACATTCGTTTCTAGTTCCAAAATAATAAAAACATCGTTACTCGTCAGGAAAAAATGCTAGAATCAAACTTAATAAATAAATTTAATACGAAAATAAAGTTACTAAGGGATACTCTTACAATTTATTTTTAACATGATATTTAAGCGAGAAAACTAAAATATTCGTTTCTAGTTCCAAAATAATAAAAACTTCGTTACTCGTCAGGAAAAAATTCTAGAATCGAACTTATTAAATAAATTTAATAAACAAATAAAGTTACTCAGGGATATTCTTACATTTTAATTTTATCATGATATTTAAGCAAGAAAACTAAAATATCGTTTTTAGTTCCAGAAAAATTTAAATATCGTTTCTCCTCAGGAAAAAATGCCAGAATCAAACTTATTAAATAAATTTAATACGAAAATAAAGTTACTCAGGGATATTCTTACAATTTAATTTTATCATGATATTTAAGCAAGAAAACTTAAATATCGTTTTTAGCTCCAGAAAAATTTAAACATCGTTTCTCCTCAGGAAAAAATTTAATAAACAATTAAAGTTACTCAGGGATATTCTTACAATTTAATTTTATCGTGATATTTAAGCGAGAAAACTAAAATATTCTTTTCTAGTTCCAAAATAATAAAAACCGTTACTTGTCACCAAAAAATGCTAGAATCAAACTTATTAAATAAATTTAATACACAAATAAAGTTACACAGGGATATTCTTACAATTTAATTTTATCGTGATATTTAAACAAGAAAACTAAAATATTCGTTTTTAGTTCCAGATAAATTTAAACATCGTTTCGACTCAGGAAAAAATGCTACAATCAAACTTATTAAATAAATTTAATAAACAAATAATGTTACTCAGAGATATTCTTACAATTTAATTTTATCGTGATATTTAAGCAAGAAAACTAAAATATCGTTTTTAGCTCCAGAAAAATTTAAATATCATTTCTCCTCAGGACAAAATGCTAGAATCAAACTTATTAAATAAATTTAGTAAACAAATAATATTACTCAGGGATATTCTTACAATTTAATTTTATCGTGATATTTAAGCAAGAAAACTAAAATATCGTTTTTAGTACCAGAAAAATTTAAATATCATTTCTCCTCAGGTAAAAATGCTATAATCAAACTTATTAAATAAATTTAATAAACAAATAAAGTTACTCAGGGATATTCTTACAATTTAATTTTATCGTGATATTTAAGCAAGAAAACTAAAATATTCGTTTTTAGTTCCAGATAAATTTAAACATCGTTTCGACTCAGGAAAAAATGCTACAATCAAACTTATTAAATAAATTTAATAAACAAATAATGTTACTCAGAGATATTCTTACAATTTAATTTTATCGTGATATTTAAGCAAGAAAACTAAAATATCGTTTTTAGCTCCAGAAAAATTTAAATATCATTTCTCCTCAGGACAAAATGCTAGAATCAAACTTATTAAATAAATTTAGTAAACAAATAATATTACTCAGGGATATTCTTACAATTTAATTTTATCATGATATTTAAGCAAGAAAACTAAAATATTCGTTTCTAGTTCCAGAAAAATTAAAACATCGTTACTCCTCAGGCAAAATTGCTAGAATCGAACTTCTTAAATAAATTTAATAAACAAATAAAGTTACTCACGGATATTCTTACAATTTAATTTTATCGTGATATTTAAGCGAGAAAACTAAAACATTCATTTTTAGTTCAAAAATAATAAAAACATCATTACTGGTCAAGAAGAAATTCTAGAATCGAACTTATTAAAAAAATCTAATAAATAAATAAAGTTACTCAGGGATATTCTTACATTTTAATTTTATCGTGATATTTAAGCGAGAAAACTAAAATATTCTTTTCTGGTTCCAAAATAATAAAAACATCGTTACTCGCCAGGAAAAAACGCTAGAATCGAACTTATTAAAAAAACCTAATAAACAAATAAAGTTACTCAGGGATATTCTTACATTTTAATTTTATCATGATATTTAAGCAAGAAAACTAAAATATTCGTTTTTAGTTCCAGAAAAATTTAAACATCGTTTCTCCTCAGGAAAAAATGCTAGAATCAAACTTATTAAATAAATTTAATAAACAAATAATGTTACTCAGGGATATTCTTACAATTTAATTTTATCGTGATATTTAAGCGAGAAAACTAAAATATGCGTTTCTAGTTCCAAAATAATAAAAACATCGTTACTCGTCAGGAAAAAATGCTAGAATCAAATTTATTAAATAAATTTAATACACAAATAAAGTTACTCAGGGATATTCTTACAATTTAATTTTATCGTGATATTTAAGCAGAAAACTAAAATATTCGTTTCTAGTTCCAAAATAATAAAAACATCATTACTGGTCAGGAAGAAATTCTAGAATCGAACTTATTAAAAAAATCTAATAAACAAATAAAGTTACTCAGGGATATTCTTACATTTTAATTTTATCGTGATATTTAAGCGAGAAAACTAAAATATTCTTTTCTGGTTCCAAAATAATAAAAACATCGTTACTCGCCAGGAAAAAATGCTAGAATCGAACTTATTAAAAAAACCTAATAAATAAATAAAGATACTCAGGGATATTCTTACATTTTAATTTTATCATGTTATTTAAGCAAGAAAACTAAAATATTCGTTTTTAGTTCCAGAAAAATTTAAACATCGTTTCTCCTCAGGAAAAAATGCTAGAATCAAACTTATTAAATAAATTTAATAAACAAATAATGTTACTCAGGGATATTCTTACAATTTAATTTTATCGTGATATTTAAGCGAGAAAACTAAAATATTCGTTTCTAGTTCCAAAATAATAAAAACATCGTTACTCGCCAGGAAAAAATTCTAGAATCGAACTTATTAAAAAAATCTCATAAACAAATAAAGTTACTCATGGATATTCTTACAATTTAATTTTATCGCGAGAAAACTAAAATATTCTTTTCTGGTTCCAAAATAATAAAAACATCGTTACTCGCCAGGAAAAAATGCTAGAATCGAACTTATTAAAAAAACCTAATAAACAAATAAAGTTACTCAGGGATATTCTTACATTTTAATTTTATCATGATATTTAAGCAAGAAAACTAAAATATTCGTTTTTAGTTCCAGAAAAATTTAAATATCGTTTCTCCTCAGGAAAAAATGCTAGAATCAAACTTATTAAATAAATTTAATAAACAAATAATGTTACTCAGGGATATTCTTACAATTTAATTTTATCGTGATATTTAAGCGAGAAAACTAAAATATGCGTTTCTAGTTCCAAAATAATAAAAACATCGTTACTCGTCAGGAAAAAATGCTAGAATCAAACTTATTAAATAAATTTAATACACAAATAAAGTTACTCAGGGATATTCTTACAATTTAATTTTATCGTGATATTTAAGCAGAAAACTAAAATATCGTTTTTAGTTCCAGAAAAATTTAAATATCGTTTCTCCTCAGGAAAAAATGCTAGAATCAATGTTATTAAATAAATTTAATAAACAAATAAAGTTACTCAGGGATATTCTTACAATTTAATTTTATCATGATATTTAAGCGAGAAAACTAAAATATTCGTTTCTAGTTCCAAAATAATAAAAACATCGTTACTCGTCAGGAAAAAATTCTAGAATCGAACTTATTAAAAAAATCTGATAAACAAATAAAGTTACTCAGGGATATCCTTACATTTTAATTTTATCGTGATATTTAAGCGAGAAAACTAAAATAATCTTTCCTTGTTCCAAAATAATTAAAACATCGTTACTCGCCAGGAAAAAATTCTAGAATCGAACTTATTAAAAAAATCTAATAAACAAATAAAGTTACTCCGGGATATTCTTACAATTTAATTTTATCATGATATTTAAGCGAGAAAACTAAAATATTCGTTTCTAGTTCCAAAATAATAAAAACATCGTTACTCGCCAGGAAAAAATTCTAGAATCGAACTTATTAAAAAAATCTCATAAACAAATAAAGTTACTCATGGATATTCTTACAATTTAATTTTATCGCGAGAAAACTAAAATATTCTTTTCTGGTTCCAAAATAATAAAAACATCGTTATTCGCCAGTAAAAAATGCTAGAATCGAACTTATTAAAAAAATTTAATAAACAAATAAAGTTACTCAGGGATATTTTTACATTTTAATTTTATCATGATATTTAAGCAAGAAAACTGAAATATTCGTTTTTAGATCCAATAATATTTAAACATCGTTTCTCCTCAGTAAAAAATGCTAGAACCAAACTTATTAAATAAATTTAATAAACAAATAAAGTTACTCAGGGATATTCTTACAATTCAATTTTATCGTGATATTTAAGCGAGAAAACTAAAATATTCTTTTCTAGTTCCAAAATAATAAAAACATCGTTACTCGTCAGGAAAAAATGCTAGAATCAAACTTATTAAATAAATTTAATACACAAATAAAGTTACTCAGGGATATTCTTACAATTTAATTTTATCGTGATATTTAAGCAAGAAAACTAAAATATTCGTTTTTAGTTCCAGAAAAATTTAAACATCGTTTCACCTCAGGCAAATATGCTAGAATCGAACTTATTAAATAAATTTAATACGAAAATAAAGTTACTCAGGGATATTCTTACAATTTAATTTTATCATGATATTTAAGCGAGAAAATTAAAATATTCGTTTCTAGTTCCAAAATACTAAAAACTTCGTTACTCGTCAGGAAAAAATACTAGAATCAAACTTATTAAATAAATTTATTAAACAAATAAAGTTACTCAGGGATATTCTTACAATTTAATTTTATCATGATATTTAAGCGAGAAAACTAAAATATTCGTTTCTAGTTCCAAAATACTAAAAACTTCGTTACTCGTCAGGAAAAAATGCTAGAATCGAACTTATTAAATAAATTTAATAAACAAATAAAGTTACTCAGGGATATTCTTACAATTTAATTTTGTCGTGATATTTAAGCAAGAAAACTAAAATATTCGTTTTTAGTTCCAGAAAAATTTAAACATCGTTTCACCTCAGGCAAATATGCTAGAATCGAACTTATTAAATAAATTTAATACGAAAAATAAAGTTACCCAGGGATATTCTTACAATTTAATTTTATCATGATATTTAAGCGAGAAAACTAAAATATTCGTTTCTAGTTCCAAAATACTAAAAACTTCGTTACTCGTCAGGAAAAAATGCTAGAATCAAACTTATTAAATAAATTTATTAAACAAATAAAGTTACTCAGGGATATTCTTACAATTTAATTTTATCATGATATTTAAGCAAGAAAACTAAAATATTTATTTTTAGTTCCAGAAAAATTTAAACATCGTTTCTCCTCAGGAAAAAATGCTAGAATCAAACTTTGAAATTTAAGCAGAAAACTAAAATATTCGTTTCTAGTTCCAAAATAATAAAAACATCATTACTGGTCAGGAAGAAATTCTAGAATCGAACTTATTAAAAAAATCTAATAAACAAATAAAGTTACTCAGGGATATTCTTACATTTTAATTTTATCGTGATATTTAAGCGAGAAAACTAAAATATTCTTTTCTGGTTCCAAAATAATAAAAACATCGTTACTCGCCAGGAAAAAATGCTAGAATCGAACTTATTAAAAAAACCTAATAAATAAATAAAGATACTCAGGGATATTCTTACATTTTAATTTTATCATGTTATTTAAGCAAGAAAACTAAAATATTCGTTTTTAGTTCCAGAAAAATTTAAACATCGTTTCTCCTCAGGAAAAAATGCTAGAATCAAACTTATTAAATAAATTTAATAAACAAATAAAGTTACTCAGGGATATTCTTACAATTTAATTTTATCGTGATATTTTCGCGAGAAAACTAAATCATTCGTTTCTAGTTCCAAAATAATAAAAACATCGTTACTCGTCAGGAAAAAATGCAAGAATCAAACTTATTAAATAAATTTAATACGAAAATAAAGTTACTCAGGGATATTCTTACAATTTAATTTTATCATGATATTTAAGCGAGAAAACTAAAATATTCGTTTCTAGTTCCAAAATAATAAAAACATCGTTACTCGTCAGGAAAAAATTCTAGAATCGAACTTATTAAAAAAATCTGATAAACAAATAAAGTTACTCAGGGATATCCTTACATTTTAATTTTATCGTGATATTTAAGCGAGAAAACTAAAATAATCTTTTCTTGTTCCAAAATAATTAAAACATCGTTACTCGCCAGGAAAAAATTCTAGAATCGAACTTATTAAAAAAATCTAATAAACAAATAAAGTTACTCCGGGATATTCTTACAATTTAATATTATCGTGATATTTAAGCGAGAAAACTAAAATATTCGTTTCTAGTTCCAAAATAATAAAAACATCGTTACTCGCCAGGAAAAAATTCTAGAATCGAACTTATTAAAAAAATCTCATAAACAAATAAAGTTACTCATGGATATTCTTACAATTTAATTTTATCGCGAGAAAACTAAAATATTCTTTTCTGGTTCCAAAATAATAAAAACATCGTTACTCGCCAGGAAAAAATGCTAGAATCGAACTTATTAAAAAAACCTAATAAACAAATAAAGTTACTCAGGGATATTCTTACATTTTAATTTTATCATGATATTTAAGCAAGAAAACTAAAATATTCGTTTTTAGTTCCAGAAAAATTTAAATATCGTTTCTCCTCAGGAAAAAATGCTAGAATCAAACTTATTAAATAAATTTAATAAACAAATAATGTTACTCAGGGATATTCTTACAATTTAATTTTATCGTGATATTTAAGCGAGAAAACTAAAATATGCGTTTCTAGTTCCAAAATAATAAAAACATCGTTACTCGTCAGGAAAAAATGCTAGAATCAAACTTATTAAATAAATTTAATACACAAATAAAGTTACTCAGGGATATTCTTACAATTTAATTTTATCGTGATATTTAAGCAGAAAACTAAAATATCGTTTTTAGTTCCAGAAAAATATAAATATCGTTTCTCCTCAGGAAAAAATGCTAGAATCAATGTTATTAAATAAATTTAATAAACAAATAAAGTTACTCAGGGATATTCTTACAATTTAATTTTATCATGATATTTTCGCGAGAAAACTAAATCATTCGTTTCTAGTTCCAAAATAATAAAAACATCGTTACTCGTCAGGAAAAAATGCTAGAATCAAACTTATTAAATAAATTTAATACGAAAATAAAGTTACTCAGGGATATTCTTACAATTTAATTTTATCATGATATTTAAGCGAGAAAACTAAAATATTCGTTTCTAGTTCCAAAATAATAAAAACATCGTTACTCGTCAGGAAAAAATTCTAGAATCGAACTTATTAAAAAAATCTGATAAACAAATAAAGTTACTCAGGGATATCCTTACATTTTAATTTTATCGTGATATTTAAGCGAGAAAACTAAAATAATCTCTCCTTGTTCCAAAATAATTAAAACATCGTTACTCGCCAGGAAAAAATTCTAGAATCGAACTTATTAAAAAAATCTAATAAACAAATAAAGTTACTCCGGGATATTCTTACAATTTAATTTTATCATGATATTTAAGCGAGAAAACTAAAATATTCGTTTCTAGTTCCAAAATAATAAAAACATCGTTACTCGCCAGGAAAAAATTCTAGAATCGAACTTATTAAAAAAATCTCATAAACAAATAAAGTTACTCATGGATATTCTTACAATTTAATTTTATCGCGAGAAAACTAAAATATTCTTTTCTGGTTCCAAAATAATAAAAACATCGTTATTAGCCAGTAAAAAATGCTAGAATCGAACTTATTAAAAAAATTTAATAAACAAATAAAGTTACTCAGGGATATTTTTACATTTTAATTTTATCATGATATTTAAGCAAGAAAACTGAAATATTCGTTTTTAGATCCAATAATATTTAAACATCGTTTCTCCTCAGTAAAAAATGCTAGAACCAAACTTATTAAATAAATTTAATAAACAAATAAAGTTACTCAGGGATATTCTTAAAATTCAATTTTATCGTGATATTTAAGCGAGAAAACTAAAATATTCTTTTCTAGTTCCAAAATAATAAAAACATCGTTACTCGTCAGGAAAAAATGCTAGAATCAAACTTATTAAATAAATTTAATACACAAATAAAGTTACTCAGGGATATTCTTACAATTTAATTTTATCGTGATATTTAAGCAAGAAAACTAAAATATTCGTTTTTAGTTCCAGAAAAATTTAAACATCGTTTCACCTCAGGCAAATATGCTAGAATCGAACTTATTAAATAAATTTAATACGAAAATAAAGTTACTCAGGGATATTCTTACAATTTAATTTTATCATGATATTTAAGCGAGAAAATTAAAATATTCGTTTCTAGTTCCAAAATACTAAAAACTTCGTTACTCGTCAGGAAAAAATACTAGAATCAAACTTATTAAATAAATTTATTAAACAAATAAAGTTACTCAGGGATATTCTTACAATTTAATTTTATCATGATATTTAAGCGAGAAAACTAAAATATTCGTTTCTAGTTCCAAAATACTAAAAACTTCGTTACTCGTCAGGAAAAAATGCTAGAATCGAACTTATTAAATAAATTTAATAAACAAATAAAGTTACTCAGGGATATTCTTACAATTTAATTTTATCGTGATATTTAAGCAAGAAAACTAAAATATTCGTTTTTAGTTCCAGAAAAATTTAAACATCGTTTCACCTCAGGCAAATATGCTAGAATCGAACTTATTAAATAAATTTAATACGAAAATAAAGTTACCCAGGGATATTCTTACAATTTAATTTTATCATGATATTTAAGCGAGAAAACTAAAATATTCGTTTCTAGTTCCAAAATACTAAAAACTTCGTTACTCGTCAGGAAAAAATGCTAGAATCAAACTTATTAAATAAATTTATTAAACAAATAAAGTTACTCAGGGATATTCTTACAATTTAATTGTATCATGATATTTAAGCAAGAAAACTAAAATATTTATTTTTAGTTCCAGAAAAATTTAAACATCGTTTCTCCTCAGGAAAAAATGCTAGAATCAAACTTATTAAATAAATTTAATAAACAAATAATGTTACTCAGGGATATTCTTACAATTTAATTTTATCGTGGTATTTAAGCGAGAAAACTAAAACATTCGTTTCTAGTTCCAAAATAATAAAAACATCGTTACTCGTCAGGAAAAAATGCTAGAATCAAACTTATTAAATAAATTTAATACGAAAATAAAGTTACTAAGGGATACTCTTACAATTTATTTTTAACATGATATTTAAGCGAGAAAACTAAAATATTCGTTTCTAGTTCCAAAATAATAAAAACATCGTTACTCGTCAGGAAAAAATGCTAGAATCAAACTTATTAAATAAATTTAATAAACAAATAAAGTTACTCAGGGATATTCTTACAATTTAATTTTATCGTGATATTTAAGCAGAAAACTAAAATATCGTTTTTAGTTCCAGAAAAATTTAAATATCGTTTCTCCTCAGGAAAAAATGCTAGAATCAAAGTTATTAAATAAATTTAATAAACAAATAAAGTTACTCAGGGATATTCTTACAATTTAATTTTATCATGATATTTTCGCGAGAAAACTAAATCATTCGTTTCTAGTTCCAAAATAATAAAAACATCGTTACTCGTCAGGAAAAAATGCTAGAATCAAACTTATTAAATAAATTTAATACGAAAATAAAGTTACTCAGGGATATTCTTACAATTTAATTTTATCATGATATTTAAGCGAGAAAACTAAAATATTCGTTTCTAGTTCCAAAATAATAAAAACATCGTTACTCGTCAGGAAAAAATTCTAGAATCGAACTTATTAAAAAAATCTGATAAACAAATAAAGTTACTCAGGGATATCCTTACATTTTAATTTTATCGTGATATTTAAGCGAGAAAACTAAAATAATCTTTTCTTGTTCCAAAATAATTAAAACATCGTTACTCGCCAGGAAAAAATTCTAGAATCGAACTTATTAAAAAAATCTAATAAACAAATAAAGTTACTCCGGGATATTCTTACAATTTAATTTTATCATGATATTTAAGCGAGAAAACTAAAATATTCGTTTCTAGTTCCAAAATAATAAAAACATCGTTACCCGCCAGGAAAAAATTCTAGAATCGAACTTATTAAAAAAATCTCATATACAAATAAAGTTACTCATGGATATTCTTACAATTTAATTTTATCGCGAGAAAACTAAAATATTCTTTTCTGGTTCCAAAATAATAAAAACATCGTTATTCGCCAGTAAAAAATGCTAGAATCGAACTTATTAAAAAAATTTAATAAACAAATATAGTTACTCAGGGATATTCTTACATTTTAATTTTATCATGATATTTAAGCAAGAAAACTGAAATATTCGTTTTTAGATCCAATAATATTTAAACATCGTTTCTCCTCAGTAAAAAACTTATTAAATAAATTTAATAAACAAATAAAGTTACTCAGGGATATTCTTAAAATTCAATTTTATCGTGATATTTATGCGAGAAAACTAAAATATTCTTTTCTAGTTCCAAAATAATAAAAACATCGTACTCGTCAGGAAAAAATGCTAGAATCAAACTTATTAAATAAATTTAATACACAAATAAAGTTACTCAGGGATATTCTTACAATTTAATTTTATCGTGATATTTAAGTAAGAAAACTAAAATATTCGTTTTTAGTTCCAGAAAAATTTAAACATCGTTTCACCTCAGGCAAATATGCTAGAATCGAACTTATTAAATAAATTTAATACGAAAATAAAGTTACTCAGGGATATTCTTACAATTTAATTTTATCATGATATTTAAGCGAGAAAACTAAAATATTCGTTTCTAGTTCCAAAATACTAAAAACTTCGTTACTCGTCAGGCAAAAATGCTGGAATCAAACTTATTAAATAAATTTATTAAACAAATAAAGTTACTCAGGGATATTCTTACAATTTAATTTTATCGTGATATTTAAGCAGAAAACTAAAATATCGTTTTTAGTTCCAGAAAAATTTAAATATCGTTTCTCCTCAGGAAAAAATGCTAGAATCAAAGTTATTAAATAAATTTAATAAACAAATAAAGTTACTCAGGGATATTCTTACAATTTAATTTTATCATGATATTTTCGCGAGAAAACTAAATCATTCGTTTCTAGTTCCAAAATAATAAAAACATCGTTACTCGTCAGGAAAAAATGCTAGAATAAAACTTATTAAATAAATTTAATACGAAAATAAAGTTACTCAGGGATATTCTTACAATTTAATTTTATCATGATATTTAAGCGAGAAAACTTAAATATTCGTTTCTAGTTCCAAAATAATAAAAACATCGTTACTCGTCAGGAAAAAATTCTAGAAACGAACTTATTAAAAAAATCTGATAAACAAATAAAGTTACTCAGGGATATCCTTACATTTTAATTTTATCGTGATATTTAAGCGAGAAAACTAAAATAATCTTTTCTTGTTCCAAAATAATTAAAACATCGTTACTCGCCAGGAAAAAATTCTAGAATCGAACTTATTAAAAAAATCTCATAAACAAATAAAGTTACTCGTGGATATTCTTACAATTTAATTTTATCATGATATTTTCGCGAGAAAACTAAATCATTCGTTTCTAGTTCCAAAATAATAAAAACATCGTTACTCGTCAGGAAAAAATGCTAGAATCAAACTTATTAAATAAATTTAATACGAAAATAAAGTTACTCAGGGATATTCTTACAATTTAATTTTATCATGATATTTAAGCGAGAAAACTAAAATATTCGTTTCTAGTTCCAAAATAATAAAAACATCGTTACTCGTCAGGAAAAAATTCTAGAATCGAACTTATTAAAAAAATCTGATAAACAAATAAAGTTACTCAGGGATATCCTTACATTTTAATTTTATCGTGATATTTAAGCGAGAAAACTAAAATAATCTCTCCTTGTTCCAAAATAATTAAAACATCGTTACTCGCCAGGAAAAAATTCTAGAATCGAACTTATTAAAAAAATCTAATAAACAAATAAAGTTACTCCGGGATATTCTTACAATTTAATTTTATCATGATATTTAAGCGAGAAAACTAAAATATTCGTTTCTAGTTCCAAAATAATAAAAACATCGTTACTCGCCAGGAAAAAATTCTAGAATCGAACTTATTAAAAAAATCTCATAAACAAATAAAGTTACTCATGGATATTCTTACAATTTAATTTTATCGCGAGAAAACTAAAATATTCTTTTCTGGTTCCAAAATAATAAAAACATCGTTATTCGCCAGTAAAAAATGCTAGAATCGAACTTATTAAAAAAATTTAATAAACAAATAAAGTTACTCAGGGATATTTTTACATTTTAATTTTATCATGATATTTAAGCAAGAAAACTGAAATATTCGTTTTTAGATCCAATAATATTTAAACATCGTTTCTCCTCAGTAAAAAATGCTAGAACCAAACTTATTAAATAAATTTAATAAACAAATAAAGTTACTCAGGGATATTCTTAAAATTCAATTTTATCGTGATATTTAAGCGAGAAAACTAAAATATTCTTTTCTAGTTCCAAAATAATAAAAACATCGTTACTCGTCAGGAAAAAATGCTAGAATCAAACTTATTAAATAAATTTAATACACAAATAAAGTTACTCAGGGATATTCTTACAATTTAATTTTATCGTGATATTTAAGCAAGAAAACTAAAATATTCGTTTTTAGTTCCAGAAAAATTTAAACATCGTTTCACCTCAGGCAAATATGCTAGAATCGAACTTATTAAATAAATTTAATACGAAAATAAAGTTACTCAGGGATATTCTTACAATTTAATTTTATCATGATATTTAAGCGAGAAAATTAAAATATTCGTTTCTAGTTCCAAAATACTAAAAACTTCGTTACTCGTCAGGAAAAAATACTAGAATCAAACTTATTAAATAAATTTATTAAACAAATAAAGTTACTCAGGGATATTCTTACAATTTAATTTTATCATGATATTTAAGCGAGAAAACTAAAATATTCGTTTCTAGTTCCAAAATACTAAAAACTTCGTTACTCGTCAGGAAAAAATGCTAGAATCGAACTTATTAAATAAATTTAATAAACAAATAAAGTTACTCAGGGATATTCTTACAATTTAATTTTATCGTGATATTTAAGCAAGAAAACTAAAATATTCGTTTTTAGTTCCAGAAAAATTTAAACATCGTTTCACCTCAGGCAAATATGCTAGAATCGAACTTATTAAATAAATTTAATACGAAAATAAAGTTACCCAGGGATATTCTTACAATTTAATTTTATCATGATATTTAAGCGAGAAAACTAAAATATTCGTTTCTAGTTCCAAAATACTAAAAACTTCGTTACTCGTCAGGAAAAAATGCTAGAATCAAACTTATTAAATAAATTTATTAAACAAATAAAGTTACTCAGGGATATTCTTACAATTTAATTGTATCATGATATTTAAGCAAGAAAACTAAAATATTTATTTTTAGTTCCAGAAAAATTTAAACATCGTTTCTCCTCAGGAAAAAATGCTAGAATCAAACTTATTAAATAAATTTAATAAACAAATAATGTTACTCAGGGATATTCTTACAATTTAATTTTATCGTGGTATTTAAGCGAGAAAACTAAAACATTCGTTTCTAGTTCCAAAATAATAAAAACATCGTTACTCGTCAGGAAAAAATGCTAGAATCAAACTTATTAAATAAATTTAATACGAAAATAAAGTTACTAAGGGATACTCTTACAATTTATTTTTAACATGATATTTAAGCGAGAAAACTAAAATATTCGTTTCTAGTTCCAAAATAATAAAAACATCGTTACTCGTCAGGAAAAAATGCTAGAATCAAACTTATTAAATAAATTTAATACACAAATAAAGTTACTCAGGGATATTCTTACAATTTAATTTTATCGTGATATTTAAGCAGAAAACTAAAATATCGTTTTTAGTTCCAGAAAAATTTAAATATCGTTTCTCCTCAGGAAAAAATGCTAGAATCAAAGTTATTAAATAAATTTAATAAACAAATAAAGTTACTCAGGGATATTCTTACAATTTAATTTTATCATGATATTTTCGCGAGAAAACTAAATCATTCGTTTCTAGTTCCAAAATAATAAAAACATCGTTACTCGTCAGGAAAAAATGCTAGAATCAAACTTATTAAATAAATTTAATACGAAAATAAAGTTACTCAGGGATATTCTTACAATTTAATTTTATCATGATATTTAAGCGAGAAAACTAAAATATTCGTTTCTAGTTCCAAAATAATAAAAACATCGTTACTCGTCAGGAAAAAATTCTAGAATCGAACTTATTAAAAAAATCTGATAAACAAATAAAGTTACTCAGGGATATCCTTACATTTTAATTTTATCGTGATATTTAAGCGAGAAAACTAAAATAATCTTTTCTTGTTCCAAAATAATTAAAACATCGTTACTCGCCAGGAAAAAATTCTAGAATCGAACTTATTAAAAAAATCTAATAAACAAATAAAGTTACTCCGGGATATTCTTACAATTTAATTTTATCATGATATTTAAGCGAGAAAACTAAAATATTCGTTTCTAGTTCCAAAATAATAAAAACATCGTTACTCGCCAGGAAAAAATTCTAGAATCGAACTTATTAAAAAAATCTCATATACAAATAAAGTTACTCATGGATATTCTTACAATTTAATTTTATCGCGAGAAAACTAAAATATTCTTTTCTGGTTCCAAAATAATAAAAACATCGTTATTCGCCAGTAAAAAATGCTAGAATCGAACTTATTAAAAAAATTTAATAAACAAATATAGTTACTCAGGGATATTCTTACATTTTAATTTTATCATGATATTTAAGCAAGAAAACTGAAATATTCGTTTTTAGATCCAATAATATTTAAACATCGTTTCTCCTCAGTAAAAAACTTATTAAATAAATTTAATAAACAAATAAAGTTACTCAGGGATATTCTTAAAATTCAATTTTATCGTGATATTTATGCGAGAAAACTAAAATATTCTTTTCTAGTTCCAAAATAATAAAAACATCGTACTCGTCAGGAAAAAATGCTAGAATCAAACTTATTAAATAAATTTAATACACAAATAAAGTTACTCAGGGATATTCTTACAATTTAATTTTATCGTGATATTTAAGTAAGAAAACTAAAATATTCGTTTTTAGTTCCAGAAAAATTTAAACATCGTTTCACCTCAGGCAAATATGCTAGAATCGAACTTATTAAATAAATTTAATACGAAAATAAAGTTACTCAGGGATATTCTTACAATTTAATTTTATCATGATATTTAAGCGAGAAAACTAAAATATTCGTTTCTAGTTCCAAAATACTAAAAACTTCGTTACTCGTCAGGCAAAAATGCTGGAATCAAACTTATTAAATAAATTTATTAAACAAATAAAGTTACTCAGGGATATTCTTACAATTTAATTTTATCGTGATATTTAAGCAGAAAACTAAAATATCGTTTTTAGTTCCAGAAAAATTTAAATATCGTTTCTCCTCAGGAAAAAATGCTAGAATCAAAGTTATTAAATAAATTTAATAAACAAATAAAGTTACTCAGGGATATTCTTACAATTTAATTTTATCATGATATTTTCGCGAGAAAACTAAATCATTCGTTTCTAGTTCCAAAATAATAAAAACATCGTTACTCGTCAGGAAAAAATGCTAGAATAAAACTTATTAAATAAATTTAATACGAAAATAAAGTTACTCAGGGATATTCTTACAATTTAATTTTATCATGATATTTAAGCGAGAAAACTTAAATATTCGTTTCTAGTTCCAAAATAATAAAAACATCGTTACTCGTCAGGAAAAAATTCTAGAAACGAACTTATTAAAAAAATCTGATAAACAAATAAAGTTACTCAGGGATATCCTTACATTTTAATTTTATCGTGATATTTAAGCGAGAAAACTAAAATAATCTTTTCTTGTTCCAAAATAATTAAAACATCGTTACTCGCCAGGAAAAAATTCTAGAATCGAACTTATTAAAAAAATCTCATAAACAAATAAAGTTACTCGTGGATATTCTTACAATTTAATTTTATCGCGAGAAAACTAAAATATTCTTTTCTGGTTCCAAAATAATAAAAACATCGTTATTCGCCAGTAAAAAATGCTAGAATCGAACTTATTAAATAAATTTAATAAACAAATAAAGTTACTCAGGGATATTCTTACAATTTAATTTTATCGTGATATTTAAGCAAGAAAACTAAAATATTCGTTTTTAGTTCCAGAAAAATTTAAACATCGTTTCACCTCAGGCAAATATGCTAGAATCGAACTTATTAAATAAATTTAATACGAAAATAAAGTTACCCAGGGATATTCTTACAATTTAATTTTATCATGATATTTAAGCGAGAAAACTAAAATATTCGTTTCTAGTTCCAAAATACTAAAAACTTCGTTACTCGTCAGGAAAAAATGCTAGAATCAAACTTATTAAATAAATTTATTAAACAAATAAAGTTACTCAGGTATATTCTTACAATTTAATTTTATCATGATATTTAAGCAAGAAAACTAAAATATTTATTTTTAGTTCCAGAAAAATTTAAACATCGTTTCTCCTCAGGAAAAAATGCTAGAATCAAACTTATTAAATAAATTTAATAAACAAATAATGTTACTCAGGGATATTCTTACAATTTAATTTTATCGTGGTATTTAAGCGAGAAAACTAAAACATTCGTTTCTAGTTCCAAAATAATAAAAACATCGTTACTCGTCAGGAAAAAATGCTAGAATCAAACTTAATAAATAAATTTAATACGAAAATAAAGTTACTAAGGGATACTCTTACAATTTATTTTTAACATGATATTTAAGCGAGAAAACTAAAATATTCGTTTCTAGTTCCAAAATAATAAAAACTTCGTTACTCGTCAGGAAAAAATTCTAGAATCGAACTTATTAAATAAATTTAATAAACAAATAAAGTTACTCAGGGATATTCTTACATTTTAATTTTATCATGATATTTAAGCAAGAAAACTAAAATATCGTTTTTAGTTCCAGAAAAATTTAAATATCGTTTCTCCTCAGGAAAAAATGCCAGAATCAAACTTATTAAATAAATTTAATACGAAAATAAAGTTACTCAGGGATATTCTTACAATTTAATTTTATCATGATATTTAAGCGAGAAAACTAAAATATTCGTTTTTAGTTCCAGATAAATTTAAACATCGTTTCGCCTCAGGAAAAAATGCTACAATCAAACTTATTAAATAAATTTAATAAACAAATAATGTTACTCAGAGATATTCTTACAATTTAATTTTATCGTGATATTTAAGCAAGAAAACTTAAATATCGTTTTTAGCTCCAGAAAAATTTAAACATCGTTTCTCCTCAGGAAAAAATTTAATAAACAATTAAAGTTACTCAGGGATATTCTTACAATTTAATTTTATCGTGATATTTAAGCGAGAAAACTAAAATATTCTTTTCTAGTTCCAAAATAATAAAAACCGTTACTTGTTACCAAAAAATGCTAGAATCAAACTTATTAAATAAATTTAATACACAAATAAAGTTACACAGGGATATTCTTACAATTTAATTTTATCGTGATATTTAAACAAGAAAACTAAAATATTCGTTTTTAGTTCCAGATAAATTTAAACATCGTTTCGCCTCAGGAAAAAATGCTACAATCAAACTTATTAAATAAATTTAATAAACAAATAATATTACTCAGAGATATTCTTACAATTTAATTTTATCGTGATATTTAAGCAAGAAAACTAAAATATCGTTTTTAGCTCCAGAAAAATTTAAATATCATTTCTCCTCAGGACAAAATGCTAGAATCAAACTTATTAAATAAATTTAGTAAACAAATAATATTACTCAGGGATATTCTTACAATTTAATTTTATCGTGATATTTAAGCAAGAAAACTAAAATATCGTTTTTAGTACCAGAAAAATTTAAATATCGTTTCTCCTCAGGTAAAAATGCTATAATCAAACTTATTAAATAAATTTAATAAACAAATAAAGTTACTCAGGGATATTCTTACAATTTAATTTTATCGTGATATTTAAGCAAGAAAACTAAAATATTCGTTTTTAGTTCCAGAAAAATTTAAACATCGTTTCTCCTCAGGAAAAAAATTAATAAACAATTAAAGTTACTCAGGGATATTCTTACAATTTAATTTTATCGTGATATTTAAGCGAGAAAACTAAAATATTCTTTTCTAGTTCCAAAATAATAAAAACATCGTTACTTGTCAGGAAAAAATGCTAGAATCAAACTTATTAAATAAATTTAATAAACAAATAAAGCTACTCAGGGATATTCTTAAAATTCAATTTTATCGTGATATTTAAACGAGAAAACTAAAATATTCGTTTTTAGTTCCAAAATAATAAAAATATCGTTACTCGTCAGGAAAAAATGCTAGAATCGAACTTATTAAATAAATTTAATAAACAAATAAAGTTACTCAGGGATATTCTTACAATTTAATTTTATCATGATATTTAAGCAAGAAAACTAAAATATTCGTTTCTAGTTCCAGAAAAATTAAAACATCGTTACTCCTCAGGCAAAAATGCTAGAATCGAACTTCTTAAATAAATTTAATAAACAAATAAAGTTACTCACGGATATTCTTACAATTTAATTTTATCGTGATATTTAAGCGAGAAAACTAAAACATTCATTTTTAGTTCAAAAATAATAAAAACATCATTACTGGTCAGGAAGAAATTCTAGAATCGAACTTATTAAAAAAATCTAATAAACAAATAAAGTTACTCAGGGATATTCTTATATTTTAATTTTATCGTGATATTTAAGCGAGAAAACTAAAATATTCTTTTCTGGTTCCAAAATAATAAAAACATCGTTACTCGCCAGGAAAAAATGCTAGAATCGAACTTATTAAAAAAACCTAATAAACAAATAAAGATACTCAGGGATATTCTTACATTTTAATTTTATCATGTTATTTAAGCAAGAAAACTAAAATATTCGTTTTTAGTTCCAGAAAAATTTAAACATCGTTTCTCCTCAGGAAAAAATGCTAGAATCAAACTTATTAAATAAATTTAATAAACAAATAATGTTACTCAGGGATATTCTTACAATTTAATTTTATCGTGATATTTAAGCGAGAAAACTAAAATATGCGTTTCTAGTTCCAAAATAATAAAAACATCGTTACTCGTCAGGAAAAAATGCTAGAATCAAACTTATTAAATAAATTTAATACACAAATAAAGTTACTCAGGGATATTCTTACAATTTAATTTTATCGTGATATTTAAGCAGAAAACTAAAATATCGTTTTTAGTTCCAGAAAAATTTAAATATCGTTTCTCCTCAGGAAAAAATGCTAGAATCAATGTTATTAAATAAATTTAATAAACAAATAAAGTTACTCAGGGATATTCTTACAATTTAATTTTATCATGATATTTTCGCGAGAAAACTAAATCATTCGTTTCTAGATCCAAAATAATAAAAACATCGTTACTCGTCAGGAAAAAATGCTAGAATCAAACTTATTAAATAAATTTAATACGAAAATAAAGTTACTCAGGGATATTCTTACAATTTAATTTTATCATGATATTTAAGCGAGAAAACTAAAATATTCTTTTCTAGTTCCAAAATAATAAAAACATCGTTACTCGTCAGGAAAAAATGCTAGAATCAAACTTATTAAATAAATTTAATACACAAATAAAGTTACTCAGGGATATTCTTACAATTTAATTTTATCGTGATATTTAAGCAAGAAAACTAAAATATTCGTTTTTAGTTCCAGAAAAATTTAAACATCGTTTCTCCTCAGGAAAAAATTTAATAAACAATTAAAGTTACTCAGGGATATTCTTACAATTTAATTTTATCGTGATATTTAAGCGAGAAAACTAAAATATTCTTTTCTAGTTCCAAAATAATAAAAACATCGTTACTTGTCAGGAAAAAATGCTAGAATCAAACTTATTAAATAAATTTAATAAACAAATAAAGCTACTCAGGGATATTCTTAAAATTCAATTTTATCGTGATATTTAAACGAGAAAACTAAAATATTCGTTTTTAGTTCCAAAATAATAAAAATATCGTTACTCGTCAGGAAAAAATGCTAGAATCGAACTTATTAAATAAATTTAATAAACAAATAAAGTTACTCAGGGATATTCTTACAATTTAATTTTATCATGATATTTAAGCAAGAAAACTAAAATATTCGTTTCTAGTTCCAGAAAAATTAAAACATCGTTCTCCTCAGGCAAAATTGCTAGAATCGAACTTCTTAAATAAATTTAATAAACAAATAAAGTTACTCACGGATATTCTTACAATTTAATTTTATCGTGATATTTAAGCGAGAAAACTAAAATATTCTTTTCTAGTTCCAAAATAATAAAAACATCGTTACTTGTCAGGAAAAAATGCTAGAATCAAACTTATTAAATAAATTTAATAAACAAATAAAGCTACTCAGGGATATTCTTAAAATTCAATTTTATCGTGATATTTAAACGAGAAAACTAAAATATTCGTTTTTAGTTCCAAAATAATAAAAACATCGTTATTCGCCAGTAAAAAATGCTAGAATCGAACTTATTAAATAAATTTAATAAACAAATAAAGTTACTCAGGGATATTCTTACAATTTAATTTTATCGTGATATTTAAGCAAGAAAACTAAAATATTCGTTTTTAGTTCCAGAAAAATTTAAACATCGTTTCACCTCAGGCAAATATGCTAGAATCGAACTTATTAAATAAATTTAATACGAAAATAAAGTTACCCAGGGATATTCTTACAATTTAATTTTATCATGATATTTAAGCGAGAAAACTAAAATATTCGTTTCTAGTTCCAAAATACTAAAAACTTCGTTACTCGTCAGGAAAAAATGCTAGAATCAAACTTATTAAATAAATTTATTAAACAAATAAAGTTACTCAGGTATATTCTTACAATTTAATTTTATCATGATATTTAAGCAAGAAAACTAAAATATTTATTTTTAGTTCCAGAAAAATTTAAACATCGTTTCTCCTCAGGAAAAAATGCTAGAATCAAACTTATTAAATAAATTTAATAAACAAATAATGTTACTCAGGGATATTCTTACAATTTAATTTTATCGTGGTATTTAAGCGAGAAAACTAAAACATTCGTTTCTAGTTCCAAAATAATAAAAACATCGTTACTCGTCAGGAAAAAATGCTAGAATCAAACTTAATAAATAAATTTAATACGAAAATAAAGTTATAAGGGATACTCTTACAATTTATTTTTAACATGATATTTAAGCGAGAAAACTAAAATATTCGTTTCTAGTTCCAAAATAATAAAAACTTCGTTACTCGTCAGGAAAAAATTCTAGAATCGAACTTATTAAATAAATTTAATAAACAAATAAAGTTACTCAGGGATATTCTTACATTTTAATTTTATCATGATATTTAAGCAAGAAAACTAAAATATCGTTTTTAGTTCCAGAAAAATTTAAATATCGTTTCTCCTCAGGAAAAAATGCCAGAATCAAACTTATTAAATAAATTTAATACGAAAATAAAGTTACTCAGGGATATTCTTACAATTTAATTTTATCATGATATTTAAGCGAGAAAACTAAAATATTCGTTTTTAGTTCCAGATAAATTTAAACATCGTTTCGCCTCAGGAAAAAATGCTACAATCAAACTTATTAAATAAATTTAATAAACAAATAATGTTACTCAGAGATATTCTTACAATTTAATTTTATCGTGATATTTAAGCAAGAAAACTTAAATATCGTTTTTAGCTCCAGAAAAATTTAAACATCGTTTCTCCTCAGGAAAAAATTTAATAAACAATTAAAGTTACTCAGGGATATTCTTACAATTTAATTTTATCGTGATATTTAAGCGAGAAAACTAAAATATTCTTTTCTAGTTCCAAAATAATAAAAACCGTTACTTGTTACCAAAAAATGCTAGAATCAAACTTATTAAATAAATTTAATACACAAATAAAGTTACACAGGGATATTCTTACAATTTAATTTTATCGTGATATTTAAACAAGAAAACTAAAATATTCGTTTTTAGTTCCAGATAAATTTAAACATCGTTTCGCCTCAGGAAAAAATGCTACAATCAAACTTATTAAATAAATTTAATAAACAAATAATATTACTCAGAGATATTCTTACAATTTAATTTTATCGTGATATTTAAGCAAGAAAACTAAAATATCGTTTTTAGCTCCAGAAAAATTTAAATATCATTTCTCCTCAGGACAAAATGCTAGAATCAAACTTATTAAATAAATTTAGTAAACAAATAATATTACTCAGGGATATTCTTACAATTTAATTTTATCGTGATATTTAAGCAAGAAAACTAAAATATCGTTTTTAGTACCAGAAAAATTTAAATATCGTTTCTCCTCAGGTAAAAATGCTATAATCAAACTTATTAAATAAATTTAATAAACAAATAAAGTTACTCAGGGATATTCTTACAATTTAATTTTATCGTGATATTTAAGCAAGAAAACTAAAATATTCGTTTTTAGTTCCAGAAAAATTTAAACATCGTTTCTCCTCAGGAAAAAAATTAATAAACAATTAAAGTTACTCAGGGATATTCTTACAATTTAATTTTATCGTGATATTTAAGCGAGAAAACTAAAATATTCTTTTCTAGTTCCAAAATAATAAAAACATCGTTACTTGTCAGGAAAAAATGCTAGAATCAAACTTATTAAATAAATTTAATAAACAAATAAAGCTACTCAGGGATATTCTTAAAATTCAATTTTATCGTGATATTTAAACGAGAAAACTAAAATATTCGTTTTTAGTTCCAAAATAATAAAAATATCGTTACTCGTCAGGAAAAAATGCTAGAATCGAACTTATTAAATAAATTTAATAAACAAATAAAGTTACTCAGGGATATTCTTACAATTTAATTTTATCATGATATTTAAGCAAGAAAACTAAAATATTCGTTTCTAGTTCCAGAAAAATTAAAACATCGTTACTCCTCAGGCAAAATTGCTAGAATCGAACTTCTTAAATAAATTTAATAAACAAATAAAGTTACTCACGGATATTCTTACAATTTAATTTTATCGTGATATTTAAGCGAGAAAACTAAAACATTCATTTTTAGTCCAAAAATAATAAAAACATCATTACTGGTCAAGAAGAAATTCTAGAATCGAACTTATTAAAAAAATCTAATAAACAAATAAAGTTACTCAGGGATATTCTTATATTTTAATTTTATCGTGATATTTAAGCGAGAAAACTAAAATATTCTTTTCTGGTTCCAAAATAATAAAAACATCGTTACTCGCCAGGAAAAAATGCTAGAATCGAACTTATTAAAAAAACCTAATAAACAAATAAAGATACTCAGGGATATTCTTACATTTTAATTTTATCATGTTATTTAAGCAAGAAAACTAAAATATTCGTTTTTAGTTCCAGAAAAATTTAAACATCGTTTCTCCTCAGGAAAAAATGCTAGAATCAAACTTATTAAATAAATTTAATAAACAAATAATGTTACTCAGGGATATTCTTACAATTTAATTTTATCGTGATATTTAAGCGAGAAAACTAAAATATGCGTTTCTAGTTCCAAAATAATAAAAACATCGTTACTCGTCAGGAAAAAATGCTAGAATCAAACTTATTAAATAAATTTAATAAACAAATAAAATTACTCAGGGATATTCTTACAATTTAATTTTATCGTGATATTTAAGCAGAAAACTAAAATATCGTTTTTAGTTCCAGAAAAATTTAAATATCGTTTCTCCTCAGGAAAAAATGCTAGAATCAATGTTATTAAATAAATTTAATAAACAAATAAAGTTACTCAGGGATATTCTTACAATTTAATTTTATCATGATATTTTCGCGAGAAAACTAAATCATTCGTTTCTAGATCCAAAATAATAAAAACATCGTTACTCGTCAGGAAAAAATGCTAGAATCAAACTTATTAAATAAATTTAATACGAAAATAAAGTTACTCAGGGATATTCTTACAATTTAATTTTATCATGATATTTAAGCGAGAAAACTAAAATATTCTTTTCTAGTTCCAAAATAATAAAAACATCGTTACTCGTCAGGAAAAAATGCTAGAATCAAACTTATTAAATAAATTTAATACACAAATAAAGTTACTCAGGGATATTCTTACAATTTAATTTTATCGTGATATTTAAGCAAGAAAACTAAAATATTCGTTTTTAGTTCCAGAAAAATTTAAACATCGTTTCTCCTCAGGAAAAAATTTAATAAACAATTAAAGTTACTCAGGGATATTCTTACAATTTAATTTTATCGTGATATTTAAGCGAGAAAACTAAAATATTCTTTTCTAGTTCCAAAATAATAAAAACATCGTTACTTGTCAGGAAAAAATGCTAGAATCAAACTTATTAAATAAATTTAATAAACAAATAAAGCTACTCAGGGATATTCTTAAAATTCAATTTTATCGTGATATTTAAACGAGAAAACTAAAATATTCGTTTTTAGTTCCAAAATAATAAAAATATCGTTACTCGTCAGGAAAAATTGCTAGAATCGAACTTATTAAATAAATTTAATAAACAAATAAAGTTACTCAGGGATATTCTTACAATTTAATTTTATCATGATATTTAAGCAAGAAAACTAAAATATTCGTTTCTAGTTCCAGAAAAATTAAAACATCGTTCTCCTCAGGCAAAATTGCTAGAATCGAACTTCTTAAATAAATTTAATAAACAAATAAAGTTACTCACGGATATTCTTACAATTTAATTTTATCGTGATATTTAAGCGAGAAAACTAAAACATTCATTTTTAGTTCAAAAATAATAAAAACATCATTACTGGTCAGGAAGAAATTCTAGAATCGAACTTATTAAAAAAATCTAATAAACAAATAAAGTTACTCAGGGATATTCTTACATTTTAATTTTATCGTGATATTTAAGCGAGAAAACTAAAATATTCTTTTCTGGTTCCAAAATAATAAAAACATCGTTACTCGCCAGGAAAAAATGCTAGAATCGAACTTATTAAAAAAACCTAATAAACAAATAAAGATACTCAGGGATATTCTTACATTTTAATTTTATCATGTTATTTAAGCAAGAAAACTAAAATATTCGTTTTTAGTTCCAGAAAAATTTAAACATCGTTTCTCCTCAGGAAAAAATGCTAGAATCAAACTTATTAAATAAATTTAATAAACAAATAATGTTACTCAGGGATATTCTTACAATTTAATTTTATCGTGATATTTAAGCGAGAAAACTAAAATATGCGTTTCTAGTTCCAAAATAATAAAAACATCGTTACTCGTCAGGAAAAAATGCTAGAATCAAACTTATTAAATAAATTTAATACAAAAATAAAGTTACTCAGGGATATTCTTACAATTTAATTTTATCGTGATATTTAAGCAGAAAACTAAAATATCGTTTTTAGTTCCAGAAATATTTAAATATCGTTTCTCCTCAGGAAAAAATGCTAGAATCAATGTTATTAAATAAATTTAATAAACAAATAAAGTTACTCAGGGATATTCTTACAATTTAATTTTATCATGATATTTTCGCGAGAAAACTAAATCATTCGTTTCTAGTTCCAAAATAATAAAAACATCGTTACTCGTCAGGAAAAAATGCTAGAATCAAACTTATTTAATAAATTTAATACACAAATAAAGTTACTCAGGGATATTCTTACAATTTAATTTTATCGTGATATTTAAGCAGAAAACTAAAATATTCGTTTCTAGTTCCAAAATAATAAAAACATCATTACTGGTCAGGAAGAAATTCTACAATCGAACTTATTAAAAAAATCTAATAAACAAATAAAGTTACTCAGGGATATTCTTACATTTTAATTTTATCGTGATATTTAAGCGAGAAAACTAAAATATTCTTTTCTGGTTCCAAAATAATAAAAACATCGTTACTCGCCAGGAAAAAATGCTAGAATCGAACTTATTAAAAAAACCTAATAAACAAATAAAGATACTCAGGGATATTCTTACATTTTAATTTTATCATGTTATTTAAGCAAGAAAACTAAAATATTCGTTTTTAGTTCCAGAAAAATTTAAACATCGTTTCTCCTCAGGAAAAAATGCTAGAATCAAACTTATTAAATAAATTTAATAAACAAATAATGTTACTCAGGGATATTCTTACAATTTAATTTTATCGTGATATTTAAACAAGAAAACTAAAATATTCGTTTTTAGTTCCAGATAAATTTAAACATCGTTTCGCCTCAGAAAAAAATGCTACAATCAAACTTATTAAATAAATTTAATAAACAAATAATGTTACTCAGAGATATTCTTACAATTTAATTTTATCGTGATATTTAAGCAAGAAAACTAAAATATCGTTTTTAGCTCCAGAAAAATTTAAATATCATTTCTCCTCAGGACAAAATGCTAGAATCAAACTTATTAAATAAATTTAGTAAACAAATAATATTACTCAGGGATATTCTTACAATTTAATTTTATCGTGATATTTAAGCAAGAAAACTAAAATATCGTTTTTAGTACCAGAAAAATTTAAATATCGTTTCTCCTCAGGTAAAAATGCTATAATCAAACTTATTAAATAAATTTAATAAACAAATAAAGTTACTCAGGGATATTCTTACAATTTAATTTTATCGTGATATTTAAGCAAGAAAACTAAAATATTCGTTTTTAGTTCCAGAAAAATTTAAACATCGTTTCTCCTCAGGAAAAAATTTAATAAACAATTAAAGTTACTCAGGGATATTCTTACAATTTAATTTTATCGTGATATTTAAGCGAGAAAACTAAAATATTCTTTTCTAGTTCCAAAATAATAAAAACATCGTTACTTGTCAGGAAAAAATGCTAGAATCAAACTTATTAAATAAATTTAATAAACAAATAAAGCTACTCAGGGATATTCTTAAAATTCAATTTTATCGTGATATTTAAACGAGAAAACTAAAATATTCGTTTTTAGTTCCAAAATAATAAAAATATCGTTACTCGTCAGGAAAAAATGCTAGAATCGAACTTATTAAATAAATTTAATAAACAAATAAAGTTACTCAGGGATATTCTTACAATTTAATTTTATCATGATATTTAAGCAAGAAAACTAAAATATTCGTTTCTAGTTCCAGAAAAATTAAAACATCGTTCTCCTCAGGCAAAATTGCTAGAATCGAACTTCTTAAATAAATTTAATAAACAAATAAAGTTACTCACGGATATTCTTACAATTTAATTTTATCGTGATATTTAAGCGAGAAAACTAAAACATTCATTTTTAGTTCAAAAATAATAAAAACATCATTACTGGTCAGGAAGAAATTCTAGAATCGAACTTATTAAAAAAATCTAATAAACAAATAAAGTTACTCAGGGATATTCTTACATTTTAATTTTATCGTGATATTTAAGCGAGAAAACTAAAATATTCTTTTCTGGTTCCAAAATAATAAAAACATCGTTACTCGCCAGGAAAAAATGCTAGAATCGAACTTATTAAAAAAACCTAATAAACAAATAAAGATACTCAGGGATATTCTTACATTTTAATTTTATCATGTTATTTAAGCAAGAAAACTAAAATATTCGTTTTTAGTTCCAGAAAAATTTAAACATCGTTTCTCCTCAGGAAAAAATGCTAGAATCAAACTTATTAAATAAATTTAATAAACAAATAATGTTACTCAGGGATATTCTTACAATTTAATTTTATCGTGATATTTAAGCGAGAAAACTAAAATATGCGTTTCTAGTTCCAAAATAATAAAAACATCGTTACTCGTCAGGAAAAAATGCTAGAATCAAACTTATTAAATAAATTTAATACAAAAATAAAGTTACTCACGGATATTCTTACAATTTAATTTTATCGTGATATTTAAGCAGAAAACTAAAATATCGTTTTTAGTTCCAGAAAAATTTAAATATCGTTTCTCCTCAGGAAAAAATGCTAGAATCAATGTTATTAAATAAATTTAATAAACAAATAAAGTTACTCAGGGATATTCTTACAATTTAATTTTATCATGATATTTTCGCGAGAAAACTAAATCATTCGTTTCTAGTTCCAAAATAATAAAAACATCGTTACTCGTCAGGAAAAAATGCTAGAATCAAACTTATTAAATAAATTTAATACACAAATAAAGTTACTCAGGGATATTCTTACAATTTAATTTTATCGTGATATTTAAGCAGAAAACTAAAATATTCGTTTCTAGTTCCAAAATAATAAAAACATCATTACTGGTCAGGAAGAAATTCTACAATCGAACTTATTAAAAAAATCTAATAAACAAATAAAGTTACTCAGGGATATTCTTACATTTTAATTTTATCGTGATATTTAAGCGAGAAAACTAAAATATTCTTTTCTGGTTCCAAAATAATAAAAACATCGTTACTCGCCAGGAAAAAATGCTAGAATCGAACTTATTAAAAAAACCTAATAAACAAATAAAGATACTCAGGGATATTCTTACATTTTAATTTTATCATGTTATTTAAGCAAGAAAACTAAAATATTCGTTTTTAGTTCCAGAAAAATTTAAACATCGTTTCTCCTCAGGAAAAAATGCTAGAATCAAACTTATTAAATAAATTTAATAAACAAATAATGTTACTCAGGGATATTCTTACAATTTAATTTTATCGTGATATTTAAGCGAGAAAACTAAAATATGCGTTTCTAGTTCCAAAATAATAAAAACATCGTTACTCGTCAGGAAAAAATGCTAGAATCAAACTTATTAAATAAATTTAATACACAAATAAAGTTACTCAGGGATATTCTTACAATTTAATTTTATCGTGATATTTAAGCAGAAAACTAAAATATCGTTTTTAGTTCCAGAAAAATTTAAATATCGTTTCTCCTCAGGAAAAAATGCTAGAATCAATGTTATTAAATAAATTTAATAAACAAATAAAGTTACTCAGGGATATTCTTACAATTTAATTTTATCATGATATTTTCGCGAGAAAACTAAATCATTCGTTTCTAGATCCAAAATAATAAAAACATCGTTACTCGTCAGGAAAAAATGCTAGAATCAAACTTATTAAATAAATTTAATACGAAAATAAAGTTACTCAGGGATATTCTTACAATTTAATTTTATCATGATATTTAAGCGAGAAAACTAAAATAATCTTTTCTTGTTCCAAAATAATTAAAACATCGTTACTCGCCAGGAAAAAATTCTAGAATCGAACTTATTAAAAAAATCTAATAAACAAATAAAGTTACTCCGGGATATTCTTACAATTTAATTTTATCATGATATTTAAGCGAGAAAACTAAAATATTCGTTTCTAGTTCCAAAATAATAAAAACATCGTTACTCGCCAGGAAAAAATTCTAGAATCGAACTTATTAAAAAAATCTCATAAACAAATAAAGTTACTCATGGATATTCTTACAATTTAATTTTATCGCGAGAAAACTAAAATATTCTTTTCTGGTTCCAAAATAATAAAAACATCGTTATTCGCCAGTAAAAAATGCTAGAATCGAACTTATTAAAAAAATTTAATAAACAAATAAAGTTACTCAGGGATATTCTTACATTTTAATTTTATCATGATATTTAAGCAAGAAAACTGAAATATTCGTTTTTAGATCCAATAATATTTAAACATCGTTTCTCCTCAGTAAAAAATGCTAGAACCAAACTTATTAAATAAATTTAATACGAAAATAAAGTTACTCAGGGATATTCTTAAAATTCAATTTTATCGTGATATTTATGCGAGAAAACTAAAATATTCTTTTCTAGTTCCAAAATAATAAAAACATCGTTACTCGTCAGGAAAAAATGCTAGAATCAAACTTATTAAATAAATTTAATACACAAATAAAGTTACTCAGGGATATTCTTACAATTTAATTTTATCGTGATATTTAAGCAAGAAAACTAAAATATTCGTTTTTAGTTCCAGAAAAATTTAAACATCGTTTCACCTCAGGCAAATATGCTAGAATCGAACTTATTATATAAATTTA
The DNA here is from genome assembly GCA_911728475.2 of Pterostichus madidus. Classification (NCBI taxonomy): domain Eukaryota; kingdom Metazoa; phylum Arthropoda; class Insecta; order Coleoptera; family Carabidae; genus Pterostichus; species Pterostichus madidus. The sequence continues at coordinate 21,634,562 of OU452304.1, read as the reverse complement.
ATACGAAAATAAAGTTACTCAGGGATATTCTTACAATTTAATTTTATCATGATATTTAAGCGAGATAATTAAAATATTCGTTTCTAGTTCCAAAATACTAAAAACTTCGTTACTCGTCAGGAAAAAATGCTAGAATCAAACTTATTAAATAAATTTATTAAACAAATAAAGTTACTCAGGGATATTCTTACAATTTAATTTTATCATGATATTTAAGCGAGAAAACTAAAATATTCGTTTCTAGTTCCAAAATAATAAAAACATCGTTACTCGTCAGGAAAAAATGCTAGAATCAAACTTAATAAATAAATTTAATACGAAAATAAAGTTACTAAGGGATACTCTTACAATTTAATTTTATCATGATATTTAAGCGAGAAAACTAAAATATTCGTTTCTAGTTCCAAAATAATAAAAACTTCGTTACTCGTCAGGAAAAAATTCTAGAATCGAACTTATTAAATAAATTTAATAAACAAATAAAGTTACTCAGGGATATTCTTACATTTTAATTTTATCATGATATTTAAGCAAGAAAACTAAAATATCGTTTTTAGTTCCAGAAAAATTTAAATATCGTTTCTCCTCAGAAAAAAATGCCAGAATCAAACTTATTAAATAAATTTAATACGAAAATAAAGTTACTCAGGGATATTCTTACAATTTAATTTTATCATGATATTTAAGCGAGAAAACTAAAATATTCGTTTTTAGTTCCAGATAAATTTAAACATCGTTTCGCCTCAGGAAAAAATGCTACAATCAAACTTATTAAATAAATTTAATAAACAAATAATGTTACTCAGAGATATTCTTACAATTTAATTTTATCGTGATATTTAAGCAAGAAAACTTAAATATCGTTTTTAGCTCCAGAAAAATTTAAACATCGTTTCTCCTCAGGAAAAAATTTAATAAACAATTAAAGTTACTCAGGGATATTCTTACAATTTAATTTTATCGTGATATTTAAGCGAGAAAACTAAAATATTCTTTTCTAGTTCCAAAATAATAAAAACATCGTTACTTGTCAGGAAAAAATGCTAGAATCAAACTTATTAAATAAATTTAATAAACAAATAAAGCTACTCAGCGATATTCTTAAAATTCAATTTTATCGTGATATTTAAACGAGAAAACTAAAATATTCGTTTTTAGTTCCAAAATAATAAAAATATCGTTACTCATCAGGAAAAAATGCTAGAATCGAACTTATTAAATAAATTTAATAAACAAATAAAGTTACTCAGGGATATTCTTACAATTTAATTTTATCATGATATTTAAGCAAGAAAACTAAAATATTCGTTTCTAGTTCCAGAAAAATTAAAACATCGTTACTCCTCAGGCAAAATTGCTAGAATCGAACTTCTTAAATAAATTTAATAAACAAATAAAGTTACTCACGGATATTCTTACAATTTAATTTTATCGTGATATTTAAGCTAGAAAACTAAAACATTCATTTTTAGTTCAAAAATAATAAAAACATCATTACTGGTCAGGAAGAAATTCTAGAATCGAACTTATTAAAAAAATCTAATAAACAAATAAAGTTACTCAGGGATATTCTTACAATTTAATTTTATCGTGATATTTAAGCGAGAAAACTAAAATATTCTTTTCTGGTTCCAAAATAATAAAAACATCGTTACTCGCCAGGAAAAAATGCTAGAATCGAACTTATTAAAAAAACCTAATAAACAAATAAAGTTACTCAGGGATATTCTTACATTTTAATTTTATCATGATATTTAAGCAAGAAAACTAAAATATTCGTTTTTAGTTCCAGAAAAATTTAAACATCGTTTCTCCTCAGGAAAAAATGCTAGAATCAAACTTATTAAATAAATTTAATACGAAAATAAAGTTACTCAGGGATATTCTTACAATTTAATTTTATCATGATATTTAAGCGAGAAAACTAAAATATTCGTTTTTAGTTCCAGATAAATTTAAACATCGTTTCGCCTCAGGAAAAAATGCTAGAATCAAACTTATTAAATAAATTTAATAAACAAATAATGTTACTCAGGGATATTCTTACAATTTAATTTTATCGTGATATTTAAGCGAGAAAACTAAAATATGCGTTTCTAGTTCCAAAATAATAAAAACTTCGTTACTCGTCAGGAAAAAATTCTAGAATCGAACTTATTAAATAAATTTAATAAACAAATAAAGTTACTCAGGGATATTCTTACATTTTAATTTTATCATGATATTTAAGCAAGAAAACTAAAATATCGTTTTTAGTTCCAGAAAAATTTAAATATCGTTTCTCCTCAGAAAAAAATGCCAGAATCAAACTTATTAAATAAATTTAATACGAAAATAAAGTTACTCAGGGATATTCTTACAATTTAATTTTATCATGATATTTAAGCGAGAAAACTAAAATATTCGTTTTTAGTTCCAGATAAATTTAAACATCGTTTCGCCTCAGGAAAAAATGCTACAATCAAACTTATTAAATAAATTTAATAAACAAATAATGTTACTCAGAGATATTCTTACAATTTAATTTTATCGTGATATTTAAGCAAGAAAACTTAAATATCGTTTTTAGCTCCAGAAAAATTTAAACATCGTTTCTTCTCAGGAAAAAATTTAATAAACAATTAAAGTTACTCAGGGATATTCTTACAATTTAATTTTATCGTGATATTTAAGCGAGAAAACTAAAATATTCTTTTCTAGTTCCAAAATAATAAAAACCGTTACTTGTCACCAAAAAATGCTAGAATCAAACTTATTAAATAAATTTAATACACAAATAAAGTTACACAGGGATATTCTTACAATTTAATTTTATCGTGATATTTAAGCAAGAAAACTAAAATATCGTTTTTAGTACCAGAAAAATTTAAATATCGTTTCTCCTCAGGTAAAAATGCTATAATCAAACTTATTAAATAAATTTAATAAACAAATAAAGTTACTCAGGGATATTCTTACAATTTAATTTTATCGTGATATTTAAGCAAGAAAACTAAAATATTCGTTTTTAGTTCCAGAAAAATTTAAACATCGTTTCTCCTCAGGAAAAAATTTAATAAACAATTAAAGTTACTCAGGGATATTCTTACAATTTAATTTTATCGTGATATTTAAGCGAGAAAACTAAAATATTCTTTTCTAGTTCCAAAATAATAAAAACATCGTTACTTGTCAGGAAAAAATGCTAGAATCAAACTTATTAAATAAATTTAATAAACAAATAATGTTACTCAGGGATATTCTTACAATTTAATTTTATCGTGATATTTAAACAAGAAAACTAAAATATTCGTTTTTAGTTCCAGATAAATTTAAACATCGTTTCGCCTCAGAAAAAAATGCTACAATCAAACTTATTAAATAAATTTAATAAACAAATAATGTTACTCAGAGATATTCTTACAATTTAATTTTATCGTGATATTTAAGCATGAAAACTAAAATATCGTTTTTAGCTCCAGAAAAATTTAAATATCATTTCTCCTCAGGACAAAATGCTAGAATCAAACTTATTAAATAAATTTAGTAAACAAATAATATTACTCAGGGATATTCTTACAATTTAATTTTATCGTGATATTTAAGCAAGAAAACTAAAATATCGTTTTTAGTACCAGAAAAATTTAAATATCGTTTCTCCTCAGGTAAAAATGCTATAATCAAACTTATTAAATAAATTTAATAAACAAATAAAGTTACTCAGGGATATTCTTACAATTTAATTTTATCGTGATATTTAAGCAAGAAAACTAAAATATTCGTTTTTAGTTCCAGAAAAATTTAAACATCGTTTCTCCTCAGGAAAAAATTTAATAAACAATTAAAGTTACTCAGGGATATTCTTACAATTTAATTTTATCGTGATATTTAAGCGAGAAAACTAAAATATTCTTTTCTAGTTCCAAAATAATAAAAACATCGTTACTTGTCAGGAAAAAATGCTAGAATCAAACTTATTAAATAAATTTAATAAACAAATAAAGCTACTCAGGGATATTCTTAAAATTCAATTTTATCGTGATATTTAAACGAGAAAACTAAAATATTCGTTTTTAGTTCCAAAATAATAAAAATATCGTTACTCGTCAGGAAAAAATGCTAGAATCGAACTTATTAAATAAATTTAATAAACAAATAAAGTTACTCAGGGATATTCTTACAATTTAATTTTATCATGATATTTAAGCAAGAAAACTAAAATATTCGTTTCTAGTTCCAGAAAAATTAAAACATCGTTCTCCTCAGGCAAAATTGCTAGAATCGAACTTCTTAAATAAATTTAATAAACAAATAAAGTTACTCACGGATATTCTTACAATTTAATTTTATCGTGATATTTAAGCGAGAAAACTAAAACATTCATTTTTAGTTCAAAAATAATAAAAACATCATTACTGGTCAGGAAGAAATTCTAGAATCGAACTTATGAAAAAAATCTAATAAACAAATAAAGTTACTCAGGGATATTCTTACATTTTAATTTTATCGTGATATTTAAGCGAGAAAACTAAAATATTCTTTTCTGGTTCCAAAATAATAAAAACATCGTTACTCGCCAGGAAAAAATGCTAGAATCGAACTTATTAAAAAAACCTAATAAACAAATAAAGATACTCAGGGATATTCTTACATTTTAATTTTATCATGTTATTTAAGCAAGAAAACTAAAATATTCGTTTTTAGTTCCAGAAAAATTTAAACATCGTTTCTCCTCAGGAAAAAATGCTAGAATCAAACTTATTAAATAAATTTAATAAACAAATAATGTTACTCAGGGATATTCTTACAATTTAATTTTATCGTGATATTTAAGCGAGAAAACTAAAATATGCGTTTCTAGTTCCAAAATAATAAAAACATCGTTACTCGTCAGGAAAAAATGCTAGAATCAAACTTATTAAATAAATTTAATACAAAAATAAAGTTACTCAGGGATATTCTTACAATTTAATTTTATCGTGATATTTAAGCGAGATAACTAAAATATTCGTTTCTAGTTTCAAAATAATAAAAACATCGTTACTCGTCAGGAAAAAATGCTAGAATCAAACTTATTTAATAAATTTAATACACAAATAAAGTTACTCAGGGATATTCTTACAATTTAATTTTATCGTGATATTTAAGCAGAAAACTAAAATATTCGTTTCTAGTTCCAAAATAATAAAAACATCATTACTGGTCAGGAAGAAATTCTACAATCGAACTTATTAAAAAAATCTAATAAACAAATAAAGTTACTCAGGGATATTCTTACATTTTAATTTTATCGTGATATTTAAGCGAGAAAACTAAAATATTCTTTTCTGGTTCCAAAATAATAAAAACATCGTTACTCGCCAGGAAAAAATGCTAGAATCGAACTTATTAAAAAAACCTAATAAACAAATAAAGATACTCAGGGATATTCTTACATTTTAATTTTATCATGTTATTTAAGCAAGAAAACTAAAATATTCGTTTTTAGTTCCAGAAAAATTTAAACATCGTTTCTCCTCAGGAAAAAATGCTAGAATCAAACTTATTAAATAAATTTAATAAACAAATAATGTTACTCAGGGATATTCTTACAATTTAATTTTATCGTGATATTTAAACAAGAAAACTAAAATATTCGTTTTTAGTTCCAGATAAATTTAAACATCGTTTCGCCTCAGAAAAAAATGCTACAATCAAACTTATTAAATAAATTTAATAAACAAATAATGTTACTCAGAGATATTCTTACAATTTAATTTTATCGTGATATTTAAGCAAGAAAACTAAAATATCGTTTTTAGCTCCAGAAAAATTTAAATATCATTTCTCCTCAGGACAAAATGCTAGAATCAAACTTATTAAATAAATTTAGTAAACAAATAATATTACTCAGGGATATTCTTACAATTTAATTTTATCGTGATATTTAAGCAAGAAAACTAAAATATCGTTTTTAGTACCAGAAAAATTTAAATATCGTTTCTCCTCAGGTAAAAATGCTAGAATCAAACTTATTAAATAAATTTAATAAACAAATAAAGTTACTCAGGGATATTCTTACAATTTAATTTTATCGTGATATTTAAGCAAGAAAACTAAAATATTCGTTTTTAGTTCCAGAAAAATTTAAACATCGTTTCTCCTCAGGAAAAAATTTAATAAACAATTAAAGTTACTCAGGGATATTCTTACAATTTAATTTTATCGTGATATTTAAGCGAGAAAACTAAAATATTCTTTTCTAGTTCCAAAATAATAAAAACATCGTTACTTGTCAGGAAAAAATGCTAGAATCAAACTTATTAAATAAATTTAATAAACAAATAAAGCTACTCAGGGATATTCTTAAAATTCAATTTTATCGTGATATTTAAACGAGAAAACTAAAATATTCGTTTTTAGTTCCAAAATAATAAAAATATCGTTACTCGTCAGGAAAAAATGCTAGAATCGAACTTATTAAATAAATTTAATAAACAAATAAAGATACTCAGGGATATTCTTACAATTTAATTTTATCATGATATTTAAGCAAGAAAACTAAAATATTCGTTTCTAGTTCCAGAAAAATTAAAACATCGTTCTCCTCAGGCAAAATTGCTAGAATCGAACTTCTTAAATGAATTTAATAAACAAATAAAGTTACTCACGGATATTCTTACAATTTAATTTTATCGTGATATTTAAGCGAGAAAACTAAAACATTCATTTTTAGTTCAAAAATAATAAAAACATCATTACTGGTCAGGAAGAAATTCTAGAATCGAACTTATTAAAAAAATCTAATAAACAAATAAAGTTACTCAGGGATATTCTTACATTTTAATTTTATCGTGATATTTAAGCGAGAAAACTAAAATATTCTTTTCTGGTTCCAAAATAATAAAAACATCGTTACTCGCCAGGAAAAAATGCTAGAATCGAACTTATTAAAAAAACCTAATAAACAAATAAAGATACTCAGGGATATTCTTACATTTTAATTTTATCATGTTATTTAAGCAAGAAAACTAAAATATTCGTTTTTAGTTCCAGAAAAATTTAAACATCGTTTCTCCTCAGGAAAAAATGCTAGAATCAAACTTATTAAATAAATTTAATAAACAAATAATGTTACTCAGGGATATTCTTACAATTTAATTTTATCGTGATATTTAAGCGAGAAAACTAAAATATGCGTTTCTAGTTCCAAAATAATAAAAACATCGTTACTCGTCAGGAAAAAATGCTAGAATCAAACTTATTAAATAAATTTAATACAAAAATAAAGTTACTCAGGGATATTCTTACAATTTAATTTTATCGTGATATTTAAGCAGAAAACTAAAATATCGTTTTTAGTTCCAGAAAAATTTAAATATCGTTTCTCCTCAGGAAAAAATGCTAGAATCAATGTTATTAAATAAATTTAATAAACAAATAAAGTTACTCAGGGATATTCTTACAATTTAATTTTATCATGATATTTTCGCGAGAAAACTAAATCATTCGTTTCTAGTTCCAAAATAATAAAAACATCGTTACTCGTCAGGAAAAAATGCTAGAATCAAACTTATTAAATAAATTTAATACGAAAATAAAGTTACTCAGGGATATTCTTACAATTTAATTTTATCATGATATTTAAGCGAGAAAACTAAAATAATCTTTTCTTGTTCCAAAATAATTAAAACATCGTTACTCGCCAGCAAAAAATTCTAGAATCGAACTTATTAAAAAAATCTAATAAACAAATAAAGTTACTCCGGGATATTCTTACAATTTAATTTTATCATGATATTTAAGCGAGAAAACTAAAATATTCGTTTCTAGTTCCAAAATAATAAAAACATCGTTACTCGTCAGGAAAAAATGCTAGAATCAAACTTATTAAATAAATTTATTAAACAAATAAAGTTACTCAGGGATATTCCTACAATTTAATTTTATCATGATATTTAAGCAAGAAAACTAAAATATTTATTTTTAGTTCCAGAAAAATTTAAACATCGTTTCTCCTCAGGAAAAAATGCTAGAATCAAACTTATTAAATAAATTTAATAAACAAATAATGTTACTCAGGGATATTCTTACAATTTAATTTTATCGTGGTATTTAAGCGAGAAAACTAAAACATTCGTTTCTAGTTCCAAAATAATAAAAACATCGTTACTCGTCAGGAAAAAATGCTAGAATCAAACTTATTAAATAAATTTAATACGAAAATAAAGTTACTAAGGGATACTCTTACAATTTATTTTTAACATGATATTTAAGCGAGAAAACTAAAATATTCGTTTCTAGTTCCAAAATAATAAAAACATCGTTACTCGTCAGGAAAAAATGCTAGAATCAAACTTATTAAATAAATTTAATAAACAAATAATGTTACTCAGGGATATTCTTACAATTTAATTTTATCGTGATATTTAAGCAAGAAAACTAAAATATCGTTTTTAGTTCCATAAAAATTTAAATATCGTTTCTCCTCAGGAAAAAATGCTAGAATCAATCTTATTAAATAAATTTAATAAACAAATAATGTTACTCAGGGATATTCTTACAATTTAATTTTATCGTGATATTTAAGCAAGAAAACCAAAATATCGTTTTTAGTTCCAGAAAAATTTAAATATCGTTTCTCCTCAGGAAAAAATGCCAGAATCAAACTTATTAAATAAATTTAATACGAAAATAAAGTTACTCAGGGATATTCTTACAATTTAATTTTATCATGATATTTAAGCGAGAAAACTAAAATATTCGTTTCTAGTTCCAAAATAATAAAAACATCGTTACTCGTCAGGAAAAAATGCTAGAATCAAACTTATTAAATAAATTTAATAAACAAATAAAGTTACCCAGGGATAGTCTTACAATTTAATTTTATCGTGATATTTAAGCGAGAAAACTAAAATATTCTTTTCTGGTTCCAAAATAATAAAAACATCGTTACTCGCCAGGAAAAAATGCTAGAATCGAACTTATTAAAAAAATCTAATAAACAATTAAAGTTACTCAGGGATATTCTTACATTTTAATTTTATCATGATATTTAAGCAAGAAAACTAAAATATCGTTTTTAGTTTCAGAAAAATTTAAATATCGTTTCTCCTCAGGAAAAAATGCCAGAATCAAACTTATTAAATAAATTTAATACGAAAATAAAGTTACTCAGGGATATTCTTACAATTTAATTTTATCATGATATTTAAGCGAGAAAACTAAAATATTCGTTTCTAGTTCCAAAATAATAAAAACATCGTTACTCGTCAGGAAAAAATGCTAGAATCAAACTTGTTAAATAAATTTAATACGAAAATAAAGTTACTCAGGGATATTCTTACAATTTAATTTTATCATGATATTTAAAAGAGAAAACTAAAATATTCGTTTCTAGTTCCAAAATACCAAAAACTTGGTTATTCGTCAGGGAAAAATGCTAGAATCAAACTTATTAAATAAATTTAATAAACAAATAAAGTTACTCAGGGATAATCTTACAATTTAATTTTATCGTGATATTTAAGCAAGAAAACTAAAATATTCGTTTTTAGTTCCAGAAAAATTTAAACATCGTTTCTCCTCAGGAAAAAATGATAGAATCAAACTTATTAAATAAATTTAATAAACAAATAAAGTTACTCTGCGATATTCTTACAATTTAATTTTACCGTGATATTTAAGCGAGAAACCTAAAATATTCTTTTCTAGTTCCAAAATAATAAAAACATCGTTACTCGTCAGGAAAAAATACTAGAATCAAACTTATTAATTAAATTTAATACGAAAATAAAGTTACTCAGGGATATTCTTACAATTTAATTTTATCATGATATTTAAGCGAGAAAACTAAAATATTCGTTTCTAGTTTCAAAATAATAAAAACTTCGTTACTCGTCAGGGAAAAATGATAGAATCAAACTTATTAAATAAATTTAATAAACAAATAAAGTTACTCAGGGATATTCTTACAATTTAATTTTTCGTGATATTTAAGCAAGAAAACTAAAATATCGTTTTTAGTTCCAGAAAAATTTAAGCAAAAAATTTAAGCAAAAAATTCTAGAATCGAACTTATTAAATAAATTTAATACGAAAATAAAGTTACTCAGGGATATTCTTACAATTTAATTTTATCATGATATTTAAGGAAGAAAACGAAAATATTCGTTTTTAGTTCAAGAAAAATTTAAATATCGTTTCTCTTCAGGAAAAAATGCTAGAATCAAATTTATTAACTAAATTTAATAAACATATAAAGTTACTTAGGTATATTCTTAAAATTCAATTTTATCGTGATATTTAAGCGAGAAAACTAAAATATTCGTTTCTAGTTCCAAAATAATAAAAACATCGTTATTCGTCAGGAAAAAATTCTAGAATCAAACTTATTAAATAAATTTAATACGAAAATAAAGTTACTCAGGGATATTCTTACAATTTAATTTTATCATGATATTAAAGCGAGATAACTAAAATATTCGTTTCTAGTTTCAAAATAATAAAAACATCGTTACTCGTCAGGAAAAAATTCTAGAATCGAACTTATTAAAAAAAACTAATAAACAAATAAAGTTACTCAGGGATATTCTTATATTTTAATTTTATCGTGATATTTAAGCAAGAAAACTAAAATATTCGTTTTTTGTTCCAGAAAAATTTAAACATCGTTTCTCCTCAGCAAAAAATGCAAGAATCAAACTTATTAAATAAATTTAATAAACAAATAAAGTTACTCAGGGATATTCTTACAATTTAATTTTATCGTGATATTTAAGCGAGAAAACTAAAACATTCATTTCCAGTTCCAAAATAATAAAAACATCGTTACTCGTCAGGAAAAAATGCTAGAATCAAACTTATTAAATAAATTTAATACGAAAATAAAGTTACTCAGGGATATTCTTACAATTTAATTTTATCATGATATTTAAGCGAGAAAACTAAAATATTCGTTTCTAATTCCAAAATAACAAAAACATCGTTATTCGTCAGGAAAAAATCTCTAGAATCGAACTTATTAAAAAAATCTAATAAACAAATAAAGTTACTCAGGGATATTCTTACATTTTAATTTTATCATGATATTTAAGCAAGAAAACTAAAATATTCGTTTTTAGTTCCAATAATATTTAAACATCGTTTCTCCACAGGAAAAAATGCTAGAATGAAACTTATTAAACAAATTTAATAAACAAATAAAGTTACTCAGGGAAATTCTTACAATTTAATTTTATCGTGATATTTAAGCGAGAAAACTAAAATATTCGCTTCTAGTTCCAAAATAATAAAAACATCGTTACTCGTCAGGAAAAAATGCTAGAATCAAACTTATTAAATAAATTTAATAAACAAATAATGTTACTCAGGGATATTGTTACAATTTAATTTTATCGTGCTATTTAAGCGAGAAAACTAAAATATTCGTTTCTAGTTCCAAAATAATAAAAACTTCGTTTCTCCACAGGAAAAAATGCTAGAATGAAACTTATTAAACAAATTTAATAAACAAATAAAGTTACTCAGGGAAATTCTTACAATTTAATTTTATCGTGATATTTAAGCGAGAAAACTAAAATATTCGCTTCTAGTTCCAAAATAATAAAAACATCGTTACTCGTCAGGAAAAAATGCTAGAATCAAACTTATTAAATAAATTTAATACACAAATAAAGTTACTCAGGGATATTCTTACAATTTAATTTTATCGTGATATTTAAGCAAGTAAACTAAAATAATCGTTTCTAGTTCCAAAATAATAAAAACTTCGTTACTCGTCAGGAAAAAATGCTAGAATCAAACTTATTAAATAAATTTAATACGAAAATAAAGTAACTCAGGGATATTCTTACAATTTAATTTTATCATGATATTTAAGCGAGAAAACTAAAACATTCGTTTCTAGGTCCAAAATAATAAAAACATCGTTACTCGTCAGGAAAAAATTCTAGAATCGAACTTATTAAATAAATTTAATAAACAAATAAAGTTACTCAGGGATAGTCTTACAATTTAATTTTATCGTTATATTTAAACAAGAAAACTAAAATATTCGTTTCTAGGTCCAGAAAAATTAAAACTTCGTTACTCCTCAGTCAAAAATGCTAGAATAGAACTTCTTAAATAAATTTATTAAACAAATAAAGTTACTCACGGATATTCTTACAATTTAATTTTATCGTGATATTTAAGCAAGAAAACTAAAATATTCGTTTCTAGTTCCAGAAAAATTAAAACATCGTTACTCCTCAGGCAAAATTGCTAGAATCGAACTTCTTAAATAAATTTAATAAACAAATAAAGTTACTCACGGATATTCTTACAATTTAATTTTATCGTGATATTTAAGCGAGAAAACTAAAACATTCATTTTTAGTTCAAAAATAATAAAAACATCATTACTGGTCAGGAAGAAATTCTAGAATCGAACTTATTAAAAAAATCTAATAAACAAATAAAGTTACTCAGGGATATTCTTACATTTTAATTTTATCGTGATATTTAAGCGAGAAAACTAAAATATTCTTTTCTGGTTCCAAAATAATAAAAACATCGTTACTCGTCAGGAATAAATTCTAGAATCGAACTTATTGAAAAAATCTATTAAACAAATAAAGTTACTCAGGGATATTCTTACAATTTAATTTTATCGTGATATTTAAGCGAGAAAACTAAAATATTCTTTTCTGGTTCCAAAATAATTAAAACATCGTTACTCGCCAGGAAAAAATGTTAGAATCGAACTTATTAAAAAAATCTAATAAACAATTAAAGTTACACAGGGATATTCTTACATTTTAATTTTATCATGATATTTAAGCAAGAGAACTAAAATATCGTTTTTAGTTCCAGAAAAATTTAAATATCGTTTCGCCTCAGGAAAAAATGCTAGAATCAAACTTATTAAATAAATTTAATAAACAAATAAAGTTACTCAGGGATAATCTTACAATTTAATTTTATCATGATATTTAAGCGAGAAAACTAAAACATTCGTTTCTAGTTCCAAAATAATAAAATCATCGTTACTCGTCAGGAAAAAATGCTAGCATCAAACTTATTAAATAAAATAAAATACGAAAATAAAGTTACTCAGGGATATTCTTACAATTTAATTTAATCATGATATTTAAAAGAGAAAACTAAAATATTCGTTTCTAGTTCCAAAATACCAAAAACTTGGTTACCCGTCAGGAAAAAATGCTAGAATCAAACTTATTAAATAAATTTATTAAACAAATAAAGTTACTCAGGGATTTTCTTACAATTTAATTTTATCGTGATATTTAAGCAAGAAAACTAAAATATTCGTTTTTAGTTCCAGAATAATTTAAACATCGTTTCTCCTCAGGAAAAAATGCTAGAATCAAACTTATTAAATAAATTTAATACACAAATAAAGTTACTCAGGGATATTCTTACAATTCAATTTTATCGTGATATTTAAGCAAGAATACTAAAATATTCGTTTCTAGTTCCAAAATAATAAAAACATCGTTACTCGTCAGGAAAAAATGCTAGAATCGAACTTATTAAAAAAATCTAATAAACAAACAAAGTTACTCAAGGATATTCTTACAATTCAATTTTATCGTGATATTTAAGGAAGAAAACTAAAATATTCGTTTCTATGTCCAGAAAAATTAAAACATCGTTACTCCTCAGTCAAAATGCTAGTATCGAAATTCTTAAATAAATTTAATAAACAAATAAAGTTACTCACGGATATTCTTACAATTTAATTTTATCGTGATATTTAAGCGAGAAAACTAAAATATTCATTTCCAGTTCCAAAATAATAAAAACATCGTTACTCGTCAGGAAAAAATGCTAGAATCAAACTTATTAAATAAATTTAATACGAAAATAAAGTTACTCAGGGATATTCTTACAATTTAATTTTATCGTGATATTTAAGCGAGAAAACTAAAATATTCGCTTCTAGTTCCAAAATAATAAAAACATCGTTACTCGTCAGGAAAAAATGCTAAAATCAAACTTATTAAATAAATTTAATAAACAAATAATGTTACTCAGGGATATTCTTACAATTTAATTTTATCGTGATATTTAAGCAAGAAAACTAAAATATTCGTTTTTAGTTCCAGAATAATTTAAACATCGTTTCTCCTCAGGAAAAAATGCTAGAATGAAACTTATTAAACAAATTTAATAAACAAATAAAGTTACTCAGGGAAATTCTTACAATTTAATTTTATCGTGATATTTAAGCGAGAAAACTAAAATATTCGCTTCTAGTTCCAAAATAATAAAAACATCGTTACTCGTCAGGAAAAAATGCTAGAATCAAACTTATTAAATAAATTTAATAAACAAATAATGTTACTCAGGGATATTGTTACAATTTAATTTTATCGTGCTATTTAAGCGAGAAAACTAAAATATTCGTTTCTAGTTCCAAAATAATAAAAACTTCGTTTCTCCACAGGAAAAAATGCTAGAATGAAACTTATTAAACAAATTTAATAAACAAATAAAGTTACCCAGGGAAATTCTTACAATTTAATTTTATCGTGATATTTAAGCGAGAAAACTAAAATATTCTTTTCTGGTTCCAAAATAATTAAAACATCGTTACTCGCCAGGAAAAAATGTTAGAATCGAACTTATTAAAAAAATCTAATAAACAATTAAAGTTACACAGGGATATTCTTACATTTTAATTTTATCATGATATTTAAGCAAGAGAACTAAAATATCGTTTTTAGTTCCAGAAAAATTTAAATATCGTTTCGCCTCAGGAAAAAATGCTAGAATCAAACTTATTAAATAAATTTAATAAACAAATAAAGTTACTCAGGGATAATCTTACAATTTAATTTTATCATGATATTTAAGCGAGAAAACTAAAACATTCGTTTCTAGTTCCAAAATAATAAAATCATCGTTACTCGTCAGGAAAAAATGCTAGCATCAAACTTATTAAATAAAATAAAATACGAAAATAAAGTTACTCAGGGATATTCTTACAATTTAATTTAATCATGATATTTAAAAGAGAAAACTAAAATATTCGTTTCTAGTTCCAAAATACCAAAAACTTGGTTACCCGTCAGGAAAAAATGCTAGAATCAAACTTATTAAATAAATTTAATAAACAAATAAAGTTACTCAGGGATTTTCTTACAATTTAATTTTATCGTGATATTTAAGCAAGAAAACTAAAATATTCGTTTTTAGTTCCAGAATAATTTAAACATCGTTTCTCCTCAGGAAAAAATGCTAGAATCAAACTTATTAAATAAATTTAATACACAAATAAAGTTACTCAGGGATATTCTTACAATTCAATTTTATCGTGATATTTAAGCAAGAATACTAAAATATTCGTTTCTAGTTCCAAAATAATAAAAACATCGTTACTCGTCAGGAAAAAATGCTAGAATCGAACTTATTAAAAAAATCTAATAAACAAACAAAGTTACTCAAGGATATTCTTACAATTCAATTTTATCGTGATATTTAAGGAAGAAAACTAAAATATTCGTTTCTATGTCCAGAAAAATTAAAACATCGTTACTCCTCAGTCAAAATGCTAGTATCGAAATTCTTAAATAAATTTAATAAACAAATAAAGTTACTCACGGATATTCTTACAATTTAATTTTATCGTGATATTTAAGCGAGAAAACTAAAATATTCATTTCCAGTTCCAAAATAATAAAAACATCGTTACTCGTCAGGAAAAAATGCTAGAATCAAACTTATTAAATAAATTTAATACGAAAATAAAGTTACTCAGGGATATTCTTACAATTTAATTTTATCGTGATATTTAAGCGAGAAAACTAAAATATTCGCTTCTAGTTCCAAAATAATAAAAACATCGTTACTCGTCAGGAAAAAATGCTAAAATCAAACTTATTAAATAAATTTAATAAACAAATAATGTTACTCAGGGATATTCTTACAATTTAATTTTATCGTGATATTTAAGCAAGAAAACTAAAATATTCGTTTTTAGTTCCAGAATAATTTAAACATCGTTTCTCCTCAGGAAAAAATGCTAGAATGAAACTTATTAAACAAATTTAATAAACAAATAAAGTTACTCAGGGAAATTCTTACAATTTAATTTTATCGTGATATTTAAGCGAGAAAACTAAAATATTCGCTTCTAGTTCCAAAATAATAAAAACATCGTTACTCGTCAGGAAAAAATGCTAGAATCAAACTTATTAAATAAATTTAATAAACAAATAATGTTACTCAGGGATATTGTTACAATTTAATTTTATCGTGCTATTTAAGCGAGAAAACTAAAATATTCGTTTCTAGTTCCAAAATAATAAAAACTTCGTTTCTCCACAGGAAAAAATGCTAGAATGAAACTTATTAAACAAATTTAATAAACAAATAAAGTTACCCAGGGAAATTCTTACAATTTAATTTTATCGTGATATTTAAGCGAGAAAACTAAAATATTCGCTTCTAGTTCCAAAATAATAAAAACATCGTTACTCGTCAGGAAAAAATGCTAGAATCAAACTTATTAAATAAATTTAATACACAAATAAAGTTACTCAGGGATATTCTTACAATTTAATTTTATCGTGATATTTAAGCAAGTAAACTAAAATAATCGTTTCTAGTTCCAAAATAATAAAAACTTCGTTACTCGTCAGGAAAAAATGCTAGAATCAAACTTATTAAATAAATTTAATACGAAAATAAAGTAACTCAGGGATATTCTTACAATTTAATTTTATCATGATATTTAAGCGAGAAAACTAAAACATTCGTTTCTAGGTCCAAAATAATAAAAACATCGTTACTCGTCAGGAAAAAATTCTAGAATCGAACTTATTAAATAAATTTAATAAACAAATAAAGTTACTCAGGGATAGTCTTACAATTTAATTTTATCGTTATATTTAAACAAGAAAACTAAAATATTCGTTTCTAGGTCCAGAAAAATTAAAACTTCGTTACTCCTCAGTCAAAAATGCTAGAATAGAACTTCTTAAATAAATTTATTAAACAAATAAAGTTACTCACGGATATTCTTACAATTTAATTTTATCGTGATATTTAAGCGAGAAAACTAAAACATTCATTACTAGTTCCAAAATAATAAAAACATCGTTACTCGTCAGGAATAAATTCTAGAATCGAACTTATTGAAAAAATCTATTAAACAAATAAAGTTACTCAGGGATATTCTTACAATTTAATTTTATCGTGATATTTAAGCGAGAAAACTAAAATATTCTTTTCTGGTTCCAAAATAATTAAAACATCGTTACTCGCCAGGAAAAAATGTTAGAATCGAACTTATTAAAAAAATCTAATAAACAATTAAAGTTACACAGGGATATTCTTACATTTTAATTTTATCATGATATTTAAGCAAGAAAACTAAAATATCGTTTTTAGTTCCAGAAAAATTTAAATATCGTTTCGCCTCAGGAAAAAATGCTAGAATCAAACTTATTAAATAAATTTAATAAACAATAAAGTTACTCAGGGATAATCTTACAATTTAATTTTATCATGATATTTAAGCGAGAAAACTAAAACATTCGTTTCTAGTTCCAAAATAATAAAATCATCGTTACTCGTCAGGAAAAAATGCTAGCATCAAACTTATTAAATAAAATAAAATACGAAAATAAAGTTACTCAGGGATATTCTTACAATTTAATTTAATCATGATATTTAAAAGAGAAAACTAAAATATTCGTTTCTAGCTCCAAAATACCAAAAACTTGGTTACTCGTCAGGAAAAAATGCTAGAATCAAACTTATTAAAAAAATCTAATAAACAAATAAAGTTACTCAGGGATATTCTTACATTTTAATTTTATCATGATATTTAAGCAAGAAAACTAAAATATTCGTTTTTAGTTCCAATAATATTTAAACATCGTTTCTCCACAGGAAAAAATGCTAGAATGAAACTTATTAAACAAATTTAATAAACAAATAAAGTTACTCAGGGAAATTCTTACAATTTAATTTTATCGTGATATTTAAGCGAGAAAACTAAAATATTCGCTTCTAGTTCCAAACTAATAAAAACATCGTTACTCGTCAGGAAAAACCTAGAATCAAACTTATTAAATAAATTTAATACGAAAATAAAGTTACTCAGGGATATTCTTACAATTTAATTTTATCGTGATATTTAAGCAAGAAAACTAAAATATTTGTTTTTAGTTACAGAAAAATTTAAACATCGTTTCTCTTCAGGAAAAAATGCTAAAATCAAACTTATTAAATAAATTTAATAAATAAATAATGTTACTCAGGGATATTTTTACAATTTAATTTTATCGTGATATTTAAGCAAGAAAACTAAAATATTGTTTTTAGTTCCATAAAAATTTAAATATCGTTTCTCCTCAGGAAAAAATGCTAGAATCAATCTTATTAATTAAATTTAATAAACAAATAATGTTACTCAGGGATATTTTACAATTTAATTTTATCGTGATATTTAAGCAAGAAAACCAAAATATCGTTTTTAGTTCCAGAAAAATTTAAACATCGTTACTCGTCAGGAAAAAATGCTAGAATCAAACTTATTAATTAAATTTAATACGAAAATAAAGTTACTCAGGGATATTCTTACAATTTAATTTTATCGTGATATTTAAGGAAGAAAACGAAAATATTCGTTTTTAGTTCAAGAAAAATTTAAATATCGTTTCTCTTCTGGAAAAAATGCTAGAATCAAACTTATTAACTAAATTTAATAAACAAATAAAGTTACTTAGGGATATTCTTAAAATTCAATTTTATCGCGATATTTAAGCGAGAAAACTAAAATATTCGTTTCTAGTTCCAAAATAATAAAAACATCGTTACTCGTCAGGAAATAATTCTAGAATCGAACTTATTAAAAAAATCTAATAAACAAATAAAGTTACTCAGGGATATTCTTATATTTTAATTTTATCGTGATATTTAAGCAAGAAAACTAAAATATTCGTTTTTAGTTCCAGAAAAATTTAAACATCGTTTCTCCTCAGCAAAAAATGCAAGAATCAAACTTATTAAATAAATTTAATACGAAAATAAAGTTACTCAGGGATATTCTTACAATTTAATTTTATCATGTTATTTAAGCGAGATAACTAAAATATTCGTTTTTAGTTCCATAAAAATTTAAATATCGTTTCTCCTCAGGAAAAAATGCTAGAATCAATCTTATTAATTAAATTTAATAAACAAATAATGTTACTCAGGGATATTTTACAATTTAATTTTACCGTGATATTTAAGCAAGAAAACCAAAATATCGTTTTTAGTTCCAGAAAAATTTAAACATCGTTACTCGTCAGGAAAAAATGCTAGAATCAAACTTATTAATTAAATTTAATACGAAAATAAAGTTACTCAGGGATATTCTTACAATTTAATTTTATCGTGATATTTAAGGAAGAAAACGAAAATATTCTTTTTTAGTTCAAGAAAAATTTAAATATCGTTTCTCTTCAGGAAAAAATGCTAGAATCAAACTTATTAACTAAATTTAATAAACAAATAAAGTTACTTAGGGATATTCTTAAAATTCAATTTTATCGCGATATTTAAGCGAGAATACTAAAATATTCGTTTCTAGTTCCAAAATAATAAAAACATCGTTACTCGTCAGGAAATAATTCTAGAATCGAACTTATTAAAAAAATCTAATAAACAAATAAAGTTACTCAGGGATATTCTTATATTTTAATTTTATCGTGATATTTAAGCAAGAAAACTAAAATATTCGTTTTTAGTTCCAGAAAAATTTAAACATCGTTTCTCCTCAGGAAAAAATGATAGAATCAAACTTATTAAATAAATTTAATAAACAAATAAAGTTACTCTGGGATATTCTTACAATTTAATTTTACCGTGATATTTAAGCGAGAAACCTAAAATATTCGCTTCTAGTTCCAAAATAATAAAA
Organism: Pterostichus madidus; assembly: GCA_911728475.2. Classification (NCBI taxonomy): domain Eukaryota; kingdom Metazoa; phylum Arthropoda; class Insecta; order Coleoptera; family Carabidae; genus Pterostichus; species Pterostichus madidus. The sequence continues at coordinate 21,614,683 of OU452304.1, read as the reverse complement.
ACATCGTTACTCGTCAGGAAAAAATGCTAGAATCAAACTTATTAAATAAATTTAATACGAAAATAAAGTTACTCAGAGATATTCTTACAATTTAATTTTATCGTGATATTTAAGCAAGAAAACTAAAATATTTGTTTTTAGTTACAGAAAAATTTAAACATCGTTTCTCTTCAGGAAAAAATGCTAAAATCAAACTTATTAAATAAATTTAATAAACAAATAATGTTACTCAGGGATATTTTTACAATTTAATTTTATCGTGATATTTAAGCAAGAAAACTAAAATATCGTTTTTAGTTCCATAAAAATTTAAATATCGTTTCTCCTCAGGAAAAAATGCTAGAATCAATCTTATTAATTAAATTTAATAAACAAATAATGTTACTCAGGGATATTTTACAATTTAATTTTATCGTGATATTTAAGCAAGAAAACCAAAATATCGTTTTTAGTTCCAGAAAAATTTAAACATCGTTACTCGTCAGGAAAAAATGCTAGAATCAAACTTATTAATTAAATTTAATACGAAAATAAAGTTACTCAGGGATATTCTTACAATTTAATTTTATCGTGATATTTAAGGAAGAAAACGAAAATGTTCGTTTTTAGTTCAAGAAAAATTTAAATATCGTTTCTCTTCAGGAAAAAATGCTAGAATCAAACTTATTAACTAAATTTAATAAACAAATAAAGTTACTTAGGGATATTCTTAAAATTCTATTTTATCGCGATATTTAAGCAAGAAAACTAAAATATTCGTTTTTAGTTCCAGAAAAATTTAAACATCGTTTCTCCTCAGCAAAAAATGCTAGAATCAATCTTATTAATTAAATTTAATAAACAAATAATGTTACTCAGGGATATTTTACAATTTAATTTTATCGTGATATTTAAGCAAGAAAACCAAAATATCGTTTTTAGTTCCAGAAAAATTTAAACATCGTTACTCGTCAGGAAAAAATGCTAGAATCAAACTTATTAATTAAATTTAATACGAAAATAAAGTTACTCAGGGATATTCTTACAATTTAATTTTATCGTGATATTTAAGGAAGAAAACGAAAATATTCGTTTTTAGTTCAAGAAAAATTTAAATATCGTTTCTCTTCAGGAAAAAATGCTAGAATCAAACTTATTAACTAAATTTAATAAACAAATAAAGTTACTTAGGGATATTCTTAAAATTCAATTTTATCGCGATATTTAAGCGAGAATACTAAAATATTCGTTTCTAGTTCCAAAATAATAAAAACATCGTTACTCGTCAGGAAATAATTCTAGAATCGAACTTATTAAAAAAATCTAATAAACAAATAAAGTTACTCAGGGATATTCTTACAATTTAATTTTATCGTGATATTTAAGCAAGAAAACTAAAATATTCGTTTTTAGTTCCAGAAAAATTTAAACATCGTTTCTCCTCAGCAAAAAATGCAAGAATCAAACTTATTAAATAAATTTAATACGAAAATAAAGTTACTCAGGGATATTCTTACAATTTAATTTTATCATGATATTTAAGCGAGAAAACTAAAATATTCGTTTCTAGTTCCAAAATAATAAAAACATCGTTACTCTTCAGGAAAAAATGCTAGAATCAAACTTATCAATTAAATTTATTACACAAATAAAGTTACTCAGGTATATTCTTACAATTTAATTTTATCGTGATATTTAAACAAGAAAACTAAAATATTCGTTTCTAGGTCCAGAAAAATTAAAACATCGTTACTCCTCAGTCAAAATGCTAGAATCGAAATTCTTAAATAAATTTAATAAACAAATAAAGTTACTCTGGGATATTCTTACAATTTAATTTTATCGTGATATTTAAGCGAGAAAATTAAAATATTCATTTCCAGTTCCAAAATAATAAAAACATCGTTACTCGTCAGGAAAAAATGCTAGAATCAAACTTATTAAATAAATTTAATACGAAAATAAAGTTACTCAGGGATATTCTTACAATTTAATTTTATCATGATATTTAAGCGAGAAAACTAAAATATTCGTTTCTAGTTCCAAAATAATAAAAACATCGTTACTCTTCAGGAAAAAATGCTAGAATCAAACTTATTAATTAAATTTATTACACAAATAAAGTTACTTAGGTATATTCTTACAATTTAATTTTATCGTGATATTTAAGGAAGAAAACGAAAATATTCGTTTTTAGTTCAAGAAAAATTTAAATATCGTTTCTCTTCAGGAAAAAATGGTAGAATCAAACTTATTAAATAAATTTAATAAACAAATAAAGTTACTCAGGGATATTCTTAAAATTCAATTTTATCGTGATATTTAAGCGAGAAAACTAAAATATTCGTTTCTAGTTCCAAAATAATAAAAACATCGTTACTCTTCAGGAAAAAATGCTAGAATCAAACTTATTAATTAAATTTAATACACAAATAAAGTTACTCAGGGATATTCTTACAATTTAATTTTATCGTGATATTTAAGCGAGAAAACTAAAACATTCATTTCCAGTTCCAAAATAATAAAAACATCGTTACTCGTCAGGAAAAAATGCTAGAATCAAACGTATTAAATAAATGTAATACGAAAATAAAGTTACTCAGGGATATTCTTACAATTTAATTTTATCATGATATTTAAGCGAGAAAACTAAAATATTTGTTTCTAATTCCAAAATGATAAAAACATCGTTATTCGTCAGGAAAAAATTCTAGAATCGAACTTATTAAAAAAATCTAATAAACAAATAAAGTTACTCAGGGATATTCTTACATTTTAATTTTATCATGATATTTAAGCAAGAAAACTAAAATATCCGTTTTTAGTTCCAATAATATTTAAACATCGTTTCTCCACAGGAAAAAATGCTAGAATGAAACTTATTAAACAAATTTAATAAACAAATAAAGTTACTCAGGGAAATTCTTACAATTTAATTTTATCGTGATATTTAAGCGAGAAAACTAAAATATTCGCTTCTAGTTCCAAAATAATAAAAACATCGTTACTCGTCAGGAAAAAATGCTAGAATCAAACTTATTAAATAAATTTAATACGAAAATTAAGTTACTCAGGGATATTCTTACAATTTAATTTTATCATGATATTTAAGCGAGAAAACTAAAACATTCGTTTCTAGGTCCAAAATAATAAAAACATCGTTACTCGTTAGGAAAAAATTCTAGAATCGAACTTATTAAATAAATTTAATAAACAAATAAAGTTACTCAGGGATATACTTACAATTTAATTTTATCGTGATATTTAAACAAGAAAACTAAAATATTCGTTTCTATGTCCAGAAAAATTAAAACATCGTTACTCCTCAGTCAAAATGCTAGAATCGAAATTCTTAAATAAATTTAATAAACAAATAAAGTTACTCACGGATATTCTTACAATTTAATTTTATCGTGATATTTAAGCGAGAAAACTAAAATATTCATTTCCAGTTCCAAAATAATAAAAACATCGTTACTCGTCAGGAAAAAATGCTAGAATCAAACTTATTAAATAAATTTAATACGAAAATAAAGTTACTCAGGGATATTCTTACAATTTAATTTTATCATGATATTTAAGCGAGAAAACTAAAATATTCGTTTCTAGTTCCAAAATAATAAAAACATCGTTACTCTTCAGGAAAAAATGCTAGAATCAAACTTATTAATTAAATTTATTACACAAATAAAGTTACTTAGGTATATTCTTACAATTTAATTTTATCGTGATATTTAAGGAAGAAAACGAAAATATTCGTTTTTAGTTCAAGAAAAATTTAAATATCGTTTCTCTTCAGGAAAAAATGGTAGAATCAAACTTATTAAATAAATTTAATAAACAAATAAAGTTACTCAGGGATATTCTTAAAATTCAATTTTATCGTGATATTTAAGCGAGAAAACTAAAATATTCGTTTCTAGTTCCAAAATAATAAAAACATCGTTACTCTTCAGGAAAAAATGCTAGAATCAAACTTATTAATTAAATTTAATACACAAATAAAGTTACTCAGGGATATTCTTACAATTTAATTTTATCGTGATATTTAAGCGAGAAAACTAAAACATTCATTTCCAGTTCCAAAATAATAAAAACATCGTTACTCGTCAGGAAAAAATGCTAGAATCAAACGTATTAAATAAATGTAATACGAAAATAAAGTTACTCAGGGATATTCTTACAATTTAATTTTATCATGATATTTAAGCGAGAAAACTAAAATATTTGTTTCTAATTCCAAAATGATAAAAACATCGTTATTCGTCAGGAAAAAATTCTAGAATCGAACTTATTAAAAAAATCTAATAAACAAATAAAGTTACTCAGGGATATTCTTACATTTTAATTTTATCATGATATTTAAGCAAGAAAACTAAAATATCCGTTTTTAGTTCCAATAATATTTAAACATCGTTTCTCCACAGGAAAAAATGCTAGAATGAAACTTATTAAACAAATTTAATAAACAAATAAAGTTACTCAGGGAAATTCTTACAATTTAATTTTATCGTGATATTTAAGCGAGAAAACTAAAATATTCGCTTCTAGTTCCAAAATAATAAAAACATCGTTACTCGTCAGGAAAAAATGCTAGAATCAAACTTATTAAATAAATTTAATACGAAAATTAAGTTACTCAGGGATATTCTTACAATTTAATTTTATCATGATATTTAAGCGAGAAAACTAAAACATTCGTTTCTAGGTCCAAAATAATAAAAACATCGTTACTCGTTAGGAAAAAATTCTAGAATCGAACTTATTAAATAAATTTAATAAACAAATAAAGTTACTCAGGGATATACTTACAATTTAATTTTATCGTGATATTTAAACAAGAAAACTAAAATATTCGTTTCTATGTCCAGAAAAATTAAAACATCGTTACTCCTCAGTCAAAATGCTAGAATCGAAATTCTTAAATAAATTTAATAAACAAATAAAGTTACTCACGGATATTCTTACAATTTAATTTTATCGTGATATTTAAGCGAGAAAACTAAAATATTCATTTCCAGTTCCAAAATAATAAAAACATCGTTACTCGTCAGGAAAAAATGCTAGAATCAAACTTATTAAATAAATTTAATACGAAATTAAAGTTACTCAGGGATATTCTTACAATTTAATTTTATCATGATATTTAAGCGAGAAAACTAAAATATTCGTTTCTTGTTCCAAAATAATAAAAACATCGTTACTCTTCAGGAAAAAATGCTAGAATCAAACTTATTAATTAAATTTATTACACAAATAAAGTTACTCAGGGATATTCTTACAATTTAATTTTATCGTGATATTTAAGGAAGAAAACGAAAATATTTGTTTTTAGTTCAAGAAAAATTTAAATATCGTTTCTCTTCAGGAAAAAATGCTAGAATCAAACTTATTAAATAAATTTAATAAACAAATAAAGTTACTCAGGGATATTCTTAAAATTCAATTTTATCGTGATATTTAAGCGAGAAAACTAAAATATTCGTTTCTAGTTCCAAAATAATAAAAACATCGTTACTCTTCAGGAAAAAATGCTAGAATCAAACTTATTAATTAAATTTAATACACAAATAATGTTACTCAGGGATATTCTTACAATTTAATTTTATCATGATATTTAAGCGAGATAACTAAAATATTCGTTTCTAGTTTCAAAATAATAAAAACATCGTTACTCGTCAGGAAAAATTTCTAGAATCGAACTTATTAAAAAAATCTAATAAACAAATAAAGTTACTCAGGGATATTCTTATATTTTAATTTTATCGTGATATTTAAGCATGAAAACTAAAATATTCGTTTTTAGTTCCAGAAAAATTTAAACATCGTTTCTCCTCAGCAAAAAATGCAAGAATCAAACTTATTAAATAAATTTAATAAACAAATAAAGTTACTCAGGGATATTCTTACAATTTAATTTTATCGTGATATTTACGCGAGAAAACTAAAACATTCATTTCCAGTTCCAAAATAATAAAAACATCGTTACTCGTCAGGAAAAAATGCTAGAATCAAACTTATTAAATAAATTTAATACGAAAATAAAGTTACTCAGGGATATTCTTACAATTTAATTTTATCATGATATTTAAGCGAGAAAACTAAAATATTCGTTTCTAATTCCAAAAAAATAAAAACATCGTTATTCTAGAATCGAACTTATTAAAAAAATCTAATAAACAAAAAAAGTTACTCAGGGATATTCTTACATTTTAATTTTATCATGATATTTAAGCAAGAAAACTAAAATATTCGTTTTTAGTTCCAATAATATTTAAACATCGTTTCTCCACAGGAAAAAATGCTAGAATGAAACTTATTAAACAAATTTAATAAACAAATAAAGTTACTCAGGAAAATTCTTACAATTTAATTTTATCGTGATATTTAAGCGAGAAAACTAAAATATTCGCTTCTAGTTCCAAAATAATAAAAACATCGTTACTCGTCAGGAAAAAATGCTAAAATCAAACTTATTAAATAAATTTAATAAACAAATAATGTTACTCAGGGATATTCTTACAATTTAATTTTATCGTGATATTTAAGCAAGAAAACTAAAATATCGTTTTTAGTTCCATAAAAATTTAAATTTCGTTTCTCCTCAAAAAAAAATGCTAGAATCAATCTTATTAAATAAATTTAATAAACAAATAATGTTACTCAGGGATATTCTTACAATTTAATTTTATCGTGATATTTAAGCAAGAAAACCAAAATATCGTTTTTAATTCCAGAAAAATTTAAACATCGTTACTCGTCAGGAAAAAATGCTAGAATCAAACTTATTAATTAAATTTAATACGAAAATAAAGTTACTCAGGGATATTCTTACAATTTAATTTTATCGTGATATTTAAGGAAGAAAACGAAAATATTCGTTTTTAGTTCAAGAAAAATTTAAATATCGTTTCTCTTCAGGAAAAAATGCTAGAATCAAACTTATTAACTAAATTTAAAAAACAAATAAAGTTACTTAGGGATATTCTTAAAATTCAATATTATCGTGATATTTAAGCGAGAAAACTAAAATATTCGTTTCTAGTTCCAAAATAATAAAAACATCGTTACTCGTCAGGAAAAAATTCTAGAATCGAACTTATTAAATAAATTTAATACGAAAATAAAGTTACTCAGGGATATTCTTACAATTTAATTTTATCATGATATTTAAGCGAAATAACTAAAATATTCGTTTCTAGTTTCAAAATAATAAAAACATCGTTACTCGTCAGGAAAAAATTCTAGAATCGAACTTATTAAAAAAATCTAATAAACAAATAAAGTTACTCAGGGATATTCTTATATTTTAATTTTATCGTGATATTTAAGCAAGAAAACTAAAATATTCGTTTTTAGTTCCAGAAAAATTTAAACATCGTTGCTCCTCAGCAAAAAATGCTAGAATCAAACTTATTAAATAAATTTAACAAACAAATAAAGTTACTCAGGGATAATCTTACAATTTAATTTTATCATGATATTTAAGCGAGAAAACTAAAACATTCGTTTCTAGTTCCAAAATAATAAAAACATCGTTACTCGTCATGAAAAAATGCTAGCATCAAACTTATTAAATAAATTTAATACGAAAATAAAGTTACTCAGGGATATTCTTACAATTTAATTTTATCATGATATTTAAAAGAGAAAACTAAAATATTCGTTTCTAGTTCCAAAATACCAAAAACTTGGTTATTCGTCAGGAAAAAATGCTAGAATCAAACTTATTAAATAAATTTAATAAACAAATAAAGTTACTCAGGGATATTCTTACAATTTAATTTTATCGTGATATTTAAGCAAGAAAACTAAAATATTCGTTTTTAGTTCCAGAAAAATTTAAACATCGTTTCTCCTCAGGAAAAAATGCTAGAATCAAACTTATTAAATAAATTTAATAAACAAATAATGTTACTCAGGGATATTGTTACAATTTAATTTTATCGTGCTATTTAAGCGAGAAAACTAAAATATTCGTTTCTAGTTCCAAAATAATAAAAACTTCGTTACTCGTCAGGAAAAAATACTAGAATCAAACTTATTAATTAAATTTAATACGAAAATAAAGTTACTCAGGGATATTCTTACAATTTAATTATATCATGATATGTAAGCGAGGAAACTAAAATATTCGTTACTAGTTTCAAAATAATAAAAACATCGTTACTCGTCAGGAAAAAATTCTAGAATCGAACTTATTAAAAAAATCTAATAAACAAATAAAGTTACTCAGGGATATTCTTATATTTTAATTTTATCGTGATATTTAAGCAAGAAAACTAAAATATTCGTTTTTAGTTCCAGAAAAATTTAAACATCGTTTCTCCTCAGCAAAAAATGCTAGAATCAAACTTATTAAATAAATTTAATAAACAAATAAAGTTACTCAGGGATAATCTTACAATTTAATTTTATCATGATATTTAAGCGAGAAAACTAAAACATTCGTTTCTAGTTCCAAAATAATAAAATCATCGTTACCCGTCATGAAAAAATGCTAGCATCAAACTTATTAATTAAATTTAATACGAAAATAAAGTTACTCAGGGATATTCTTACAATTTAATTTTATCATGATATTTAAAAGAGAAAACTAAAATATTCGTTTCTAGTTCCAAAATACCAAAAACCTGGTTATTCGTCAGGGAAAAATGCTAGAATCAAACTTATTAAATAAATTTAATAAACAAATAAAGTTACTCAGGGATATTCTTACAATTTAATTTTATCGTGATATTTAAGCAAGAAAACTAAAATATTCGTTTTTAGTTCCAGAAAAATTTAAACATCGTTTCTCCTCAGGAAAAAATGATAGAATCAAACTTATTAAATAAATTTAATAAACAAATAAAGTTACTCTGGAATATTCTTACAATTTAATTTTATCGTGATATTTAAGCGAGAAACCTAAAATATTCTTTTCTAGTTCCAAAATAATAAAAACATCGTTACTCGTCAGGAAAAAATACTAGAATCAAACTTATTAATTAAATTTAATACGAAAATAAAGTTACTCAGGGATATTCTTACAATTTAATTTTATCATGATATTTAAGTGAGAAAACTAAAATATTCGTTTCTAGTTTCAAAATAATAAAAACTTCGTTACTCGTCAGGGAAAAATGATAGAATCAAACTTATTAAATAAATTTAATAAACAAATAAAGTTACTCAGGGATATTCTTACAATTTAATTTTTCGTGATATTTAAGCAAGAAAACTAAAATATCGTTTTTAGTTCCAGAAAAATTTAAGCAAAAAATTTAAGCAAAAAATTCTAGAATCGAACTTATTAAATAAATTTAATACGAAAATAAAGTTACTCAGGGATATTCTTACAATTTAATTTTATCATGATATTTAAGGAAGAAAACGAAAATATTCGTTTTTAGTTCAAGAAAAATTTAAATATCGTTTCTCTTCAGGAAAAAATGCTAGAATCAAATTTATTAACTAAATTTAATAAACATATAAAGTTACTTAGGGATATTCTTAAAATTCAATTTTATCGTGATATTTAAGCGAGAAAACTAAAATATTCGTTTCTAGTTCCAAAATAATAAAAACATCGTTATTCGTCAAGAAAAAATTCTAGAATCGAACTTATTAAATAAATTTAATACGAAAATAAAGTTACTCAGGGATATTCTTACAATTTAATTTTATCATGATATTAAAGCGAGATAACTAAAATATTCGTTTCTAGTTTCAAAATAATAAAAACATCGTTACTCGTCAGAAAAAAATTCTAGAATCGAACTTATTAAAAAAAACTAATAAACAAATAAAGTTACTCAGGGATATTCTTATATTTTAATTTTATCGTGATATTTAAGCAAGAAAACTAAAATATTCGTTTTTTGTTCCAGAAAAATTTAAACATCGTTTCTCCTCAGCAAAAAATGCAAGAATCAAACTTATTAAATAAATTTAATAAACAAATAAAGTTACTCAGGGATATTCTTACAATTTAATTTTATCGTGATATTTAAGCGAGAAAACTAAAACATTCATTTCCAGTTCCAAAATAAAAAAACATCGTTACTTGTCAGGAAAAAATGCTAGAATCAAACTTATTAAATAAATTTAATACGAAAATAAAGTTACTCAGGGATATTCTTACAATTTAATTTTATCATGATATTTAAGCGAGAAAACTAAAATATTCGTTTCTAATTCCAAAATAATAAAAACATCGTTATTCGTCAGGAAAAAATCTCTAGAATCGAACTTATTAAAAAAATCTAATAAACAAATAAAGTTACTCAGGGATATTCTTACATTTTAATTTTATCATGATATTTAAGCAAGAAAACTAAAATATTCGTTTTTAGTTCCAATAATATTTAAACATCGTTTCTCCACAGGAAAAAATGCTAGAATGAAACTTATTAAACAAATTTAATAAACAAATAAAGTTACTCAGGGAAATTCTTACAATTTAATTTTATCGTGATATTTAAGGAAGAAAACGAAAATATTCGTTTTTAGTTCAAGAAAAATTTAAATATCGTTTCTCTTCAGGAAAAAATGCTAGAATCAAACTTATTAACTAAATTTAATAAACAAATAAAGTTACTTAGGGATATTCTTAAAATTCAATTTTATCGCGATATTTAAGCGAGAAAACTAAAATATTCGTTTCTAGTTCCAAAATAATAAAAACATCGTTACTCGTCAGGAAATAATTCTAGAATCGAACTTATTAAAAAAATCTAATAAACAAATAAAGTTACTCAGGGATATTCTTATATTTTAATTTTATCGTGATATTTAAGCAAGAAAACTAAAATATTCGTTTTTAGTTCCAGAAAAATTTAAACATCGTTTCTCCTCAGCAAAAAATGCAAGAATCAAACTTATTAAATAAATTTAATACGAAAATAAAGTTACTCAGGGATATTCTTACAATTTAATTTTATCATGATATTTAAGCGAGATAACTAAAATATTCGTTTTTAGTTCCATAAAAATTTAAATATCGTTTCTCCTCAGGAAAAAATGCTAGAATCAATCTTATTAATTAAATTTAATAAACAAATAATGTTACTCAGGGATATTTTACAATTTAATTTTACCGTGATATTTAAGCAAGAAAACCAAAATATCGTTTTTAGTTCCAGAAAAATTTAAACATCGTTACTCGTCAGGAAAAAATGCTAGAATCAAACTTATTAATTAAATTTAATACGAAAATAAAGTTACTCAGGGATATTCTTACAATTTAATTTTATCGTGATATTTAAGGAAGAAAACGAAAATATTCGTTTTTAGTTCAAGAAAAATTTAAATATCGTTTCTCTTCAGGAAAAAATGCTAGAATCAAACTTATTAACTAAATTTAATAAACAAATAAAGTTACTTAGGGATATTCTTAAAATTCAATTTTATCGCGATATTTAAGCGAGAATACTAAAATATTCGTTTCTAGTTCCAAAATAATAAAAACATCGTTACTCGTCAGGAAATAATTCTAGAATCGAACTTATTAAAAAAATCTAATAAACAAATAAAGTTACTCAGGGATATTCTTATATTTTAATTTTATCGTGATATTTAAGCAAGAAAACTAAAATATTCGTTTTTAGTTCCAGAAAAATTTAAACATCGTTTCTCCTCAGCAAAAAATGCAAGAATCAAACTTATTAAATAAATTTAATACGAAAATAAAGTTACTCAGGGATATTCTTACAATTTAATTTTATCATGATATTTAAGCGAGAAAACTAAAATATTCGTTTCTAGTTCCAAAATAATAAAAACATCGTTACTCTTCAGGAAAAAATGCTAGAATCAAACTTATCAATTAAATTTATTACACAAATAAAGTTACTCAGGTATATTCTTACAATTTAATTTTATCGTGATATTTAAACAAGAAAACTAAAATATTCGTTTCTAGGTCCAGAAAAATTAAAACATCGTTACTCCTCAGTCAAAATGCTAGAATCGAAATTCTTAAATAAATTTAATAAACAAATAAAGTTACTCTGGGATATTCTTACAATTTAATTTTATCGTGATATTTAAGCGAGAAAATTAAAATATTCATTTCCAGTTCCAAAATAATAAAAACATCGTTACTCGTCAGGAAAAAATGCTAGAATCAAACTTATTAAATAAATTTAATACGAAAATAAAGTTACTCAGGGATATTCTTACAATTTAATTTTATCATGATATTTAAGCGAGAAAACTAAAATATTCGTTTCTAGTTCCAAAATAATAAAAACATCGTTACTCTTCAGGAAAAAATGCTAGAATCAAACTTATTAATTAAATTTATTACACAAATAAAGTTACTTAGGTATATTCTTACAATTTAATTTTATCGTGATATTTAAGGAAGAAAACGAAAATATTCGTTTTTAGTTCAAGAAAAATTTAAATATCGTTTCTCTTCAGGAAAAAATGGTAGAATCAAACTTATTAAATAAATTTAATAAACAAATAAAGTTACTCAGGGATATTCTTAAAATTCAATTTTATCGTGATATTTAAGCGAGAAAACTAAAATATTCGTTTCTAGTTCCAAAATAATAAAAACATCGTTACTCTTCAGGAAAAAATGCTAGAATCAAACTTATTAATTAAATTTAATACACAAATAAAGTTACTCAGGGATATTCTTACAATTTAATTTTATCGTGATATTTAAGCGAGAAAACTAAAACATTCATTTCCAGTTCCAAAATAATAAAAACATCGTTACTCGTCAGGAAAAAATGCTAGAATCAAACTTATTAAATAAATGTAATACGAAAATAAAGTTACTCAGGGATATTCTTACAATTTAATTTTATCATGATATTTAAGCGAGAAAACTAAAATATTTGTTTCTAATTCCAAAATGATAAAAACATCGTTATTCGTCAGGAAAAAATTCTAGAATCGAACTTATTAAAAAAATCTAATAAACAAATAAAGTTACTCAGGGATATTCTTACATTTTAATTTTATCATGATATTTAAGCAAGAAAACTAAAATATTCGTTTTTAGTTCCAATAATATTTAAACATCGTTTCTCCACAGGAAAAAATGCTAGAATGAAACTTATTAAACAAATTTAATAAACAAATAAAGTTACTCAGGGAAATTCTTACAATTTAATTTTATCGTGATATTTAAGCGAGAAAACTAAAATATTCGCTTCTAGTTCCAAAATAATAAAAACATCGTTACTCGTCAGGAAAAAATGCTAGAATCAAACTTATTAAATAAATTTAATACGAAAATTAAGTTACTCAGGGATATTCTTACAATTTAATTTTATCATGATATTTAAGCGAGAAAACTAAAACATTCGTTTCTAGGTCCAAAATAATAAAAACATCGTTACTCGTTAGGAAAAAATTCTAGAATCGAACTTATTAAATAAATTTAATAAACAAATAAATACAATAAAGTTACTCAGGGATATACTTACAATTTAATTTTATCGTGATATTTAAACAAGAAAACTAAAATATTCGTTTCTATGTCCAGAAAAATTAAAACATCGTTACTCCTCAGTCAAAATGCTAGAATCGAAATTCTTAAATAAATTTAATAAACAAATAAAGTTACTCACGGATATTCTTACAATTTAATTTTATCGTGATATTTAAGCGAGAAAACTAAAATATTCATTTCCAGTTCCAAAATAATAAAAACATCGTTACTCGTCAGGAAAAAATGCTAGAATCAAACTTATTAAATAAATTTAATACGAAAATAAAGTTACTCAGGGATATTCTTACAATTTAATTTTATCATGATATTTAAGCGAGAAAACTAAAATATTCGTTTCTTGTTCCAAAATAATAAAAACATCGTTACTCTTCAGGAAAAAATGCTAGAATCAAACTTATTAATTAAATTTATTACACAAATAAAGTTACTCAGGGATATTCTTACAATTTAATTTTATCGTGATATTTAAGGAAGAAAACGAAAATATTTGTTTTTAGTTCAAGAAAAATTTAAATATCGTTTCTCTTCAGGAAAAAATGCTAGAATCAAACTTATTAAATAAATTTAATAAACAAATAAAGTTACTCAGGGATATTCTTAAAATTCAATTTTATCGTGATATTTAAGCGAGAAAACTAAAATATTCGTTTCTAGTTCCAAAATAATAAAAACATCGTTACTCTTCAGGAAAAAATGCTAGAATCAAACTTATTAATTAAATTTAATACACAAATAATGTTACTCAGGGATATTCTTACAATTTAATTTTATCATGATATTTAAGCGAGATAACTAAAATATTCGTTTCTAGTTCCAAAATAATAAAAACATCGTTACTCGTCAGGAAAAATTTCTAGAATCGAACTTATTAAAAAAATCTAATAAACAAATAAAGTTACTCAGGGATATTCTTATATTTTAATTTTATCGTGATATTTAAGCATGAAAACTAAAATATTCGTTTTTAGTTCCAGAAAAATTTAAACATCGTTTCTCCTCAGCAAAAAATGCAAGAATCAAACTTATTAAATAAATTTAATAAACAAATAAAGTTACTCAGGGATATTCTTACAATTTAATTTTATCGTGATATTTAAGCGAGAAAACTAAAACATTCATTTCCAGTTCCAAAATAATAAAAACATCGTTACTCGTCAGGAAAAAATGCTAGAATCAAACTTATTAAATAAATTTAATACGAAAATAAAGTTACTCAGGGATATTCTTACAATTTAATTTTATCATGATATTTAAGCGAGAAAACTAAAATATTCGTTTCTAATTCCAAAAAAATAAAAACATCGTTATTCTAGAATCGAACTTATTAAAAAAATCTAATAAACAAAAAAAGTTACTCAGGGATATTCTTACATTTTAATTTTATCATGATATTTAAGCAAGAAAACTAAAATATTCGTTTTTAGTTCCAATAATATTTAAACATCGTTTCTCCACAGGAAAAAATGCTAGAATGAAACTTATTAAACAAATTTAATAAACAAATAAAGTTACTCAGGAAAATTCTTACAATTTAATTTTATCGTGATATTTAAGCGAGAAAACTAAAATATTCGCTTCTAGTTCCAAAATAATAAAAACATCGTTACTCGTCAGGAAAAAATGCTAAAATCAAACTTATTAAATAAATTTAATAAACAAATAATGTTACTCAGGGATATTCTTACAATTTAATTTTATCGTGATATTTAAGCAAGAAAACTAAAATATCGTTTTTAGTTCCATAAAAATTTAAATTTCGTTTCTCCTCAAAAAAAAATGCTAGAATCAATCTTATTAAATAAATTTAATAAACAAATAATGTTACTCAGGGATATTCTTCCAATTTAATTTTATCGTGATATTTAAGCAAGAAAACCAAAATATCGTTTTTAATTCCAGAAAAATTTAAACATCGTTACTCGTCAGGAAAAAATGCTAGAATCAAACTTATTAATTAAATTTAATACGAAAATAAAGTTACTCAGGGATATTCTTACAATTTAATTTTATCGTGATATTTAAGGAAGAAAACGAAAATATTCGTTTTTAGTTCAAGAAAAATTTAAATATCGTTTCTCTTCAGGAAAAAATGCTAGAATCAAACTTATTAACTAAATTTAAAAAACAAATAAAGTTACTTAGGGATATTCTTAAAATTCAATTTTATCGTGATATTTAAGCGAGAAAACTAAAATATTCGTTTCTAGTTCCAAAATAATAAAAACATCGTTACTCGTCAGGAAAAAATTCTAGAATCGAACTTATTAAATTAATTTAATACGAAAATAAAGTTACTCAGGGATATTCTTACAATTTAATTTTATCATGATATTTAAGCGAAATAACTAAAATATTCGTTTCTAGTTTCAAAATAATAAAAACATCGTTACTCGTCAGGAAAAAATTCTAGAATCGAACTTATTAAAAAAATCTAATAAACAAATAAAGTTACTCAGGGATATTCTTATATTTTAATTTTATCGTGATATTTAAGCAAGAAAACTAAAATATTCGTTTTTAGTTCCAGAAAAATTTAAACATCGTTGCTCCTCAGCAAAAAATGCTAGAATCAAACTTATTAAATAAATTTAACAAACAAATAAAGTTACTCAGGGATAATCTTACAATTTAATTTTATCATGATATTTAAGCGAGAAAACTAAAACATTCGTTTCTAGTTCCAAAATAATGAAAACATCGTTACTCGTCATGAAAAAATGCTAGCATCAAACTTATTAAATAAATTTAATACGAAAATAAAGTTACTCAGGGATATTCTTA
The DNA here is from genome assembly GCA_911728475.2 of Pterostichus madidus. Taxonomy (NCBI): domain Eukaryota; kingdom Metazoa; phylum Arthropoda; class Insecta; order Coleoptera; family Carabidae; genus Pterostichus; species Pterostichus madidus. The sequence continues at coordinate 21,598,467 of OU452304.1, read as the reverse complement.
CAATTTAATTTTATCATGATATTTAAAAGAGAAAACTAAAATATTCGTTTCTAGTTCCAAAATACCAAAAACTTGGTTATTCGTCAGGAAAAAATGCTAGAATCAAACTTATTAAATAAATTTAATAAACAAATAAAGTTACTCAGGGATATTCTTACAATTTAATTTTATCGTGATATTTAAGCAAGAAAACTAAAATATTCGTTTTTAGTTCCAGAAAAATTTAAACATCGTTTCTCCTCAGGAAAAAATGCTAGAATCAAACTTATTAAATAAATTTAATAAACAAATAATGTTACTCAGGGATATTGTTACAATTTAATTTTATCGTGCTATTTAAGCGAGAAAACTAAAATATTCGTTTCTAGTTCCAAAATAATAAAAACTTCGTTACTCGTCAGGAAAAAATACTAGAATCAAACTTATTAATTAAATTTAATACGAAAATAAAGTTACTCAGGGATATTCTTACAATTTAATTATATCATGATATGTAAGCGAGGAAACTAAAATATTCGTTTCTAGTTTCAAAATAATAAAAACATCGTTACTCGCCAGGAAAAAATTCTAGAATCGAACTTATTAAAAAAATCTAATAAACAAATAAAGTTACTCAGGGATATTCTTATATTTTAATTTTATCGTGATATTTAAGCAGAAAACTAAAATATTCGTTTTTAGTTCCAGAAAAATTTAAACATCGTTTCTCCTCAGCAAAAAATGCTAGAATCAAACTTATTAAATAAATTTAATAAACAAATAAAGTTACTCAGGGATAATCTTACAATTTAATTTTATCATGATATTTAAGCGAGAAAACTAAAACATTCGTTTCTAGTTCCAAAATAATAAAATCATCGTTACCCGTCATGAAAAAATGCTAGCATCAAACTTATTAATTAAATTTAATACGAAAATAAAGTTACTCAGGGATATTCTTACAATTTAATTTTATCATGATATTTAAAAGAGAAAACTAAAATATTCGTTTCTAGTTCCAAAATACCAAAAACCTGGTTATTCGTCAGGGAAAAATGCTAGAATCAAACTTATTAAATAAATTTAATAAACAAATAAAGTTACTCAGGGATATTCTTACAATTTAATTTTATCGTGATATTTAAGCAAGAAAACTAAAATATTCGTTTTTAGTTCCAGAAAAATTTAAACATCGTTTCTCCTCAGGAAAAAATGATAGAATCAAACTTATTAAATAAATTTAATAAACAAATAAAGTTACTCTGGAATATTCTTACAATTTAATTTTATCGTGATATTTAAGCGAGAAACCTAAAATATTCTTTTCTAGTTCCAAAATAATAAAAACATCGTTACTCGTCAGGAAAAAATACTAGAATCAAACTTATTAATTAAATTTAATACGAAAATAAAGTTACTCAGGGATATTCTTACAATTTAATTTTATCATGATATTTAAGTGAGAAAACTAAAATATTCGTTTCTAGTTTCAAAATAATAAAAACTTCGTTACTCGTCAGGGAAAAATGATAGAATCAAACTTATTAAATAAATTTAATAAACAAATAAAGTTACTCAGGGATATTCTTACAATTTAATTTTTCGTGATATTTAAGCAAGAAAACTAAAATATCGTTTTTAGTTCCAGAAAAATTTAAGCAAAAAATTTAAGCAAAAAATTCTAGAATCGAACTTATTAAATAAATTTAATACGAAAATAAAGTTACTCAGGGATATTCTTACAATTTAATTTTATCATGATATTTAAGGAAGAAAACGAAAATATTCGTTTTTAGTTCAAGAAAAATTTAAATATCGTTTCTCTTCAGGAAAAAATGCTAGAATCAAATTTATTAACTAAATTTAATAAACATATAAAGTTACTTAGGGATATTCTTAAAATTCAATTTTATCGTGATATTTAAGCGAGAAAACTAAAATATTCGTTTCTAGTTCCAAAATAATAAAAACATCGTTATTCGTCAAGAAAAAATTCTAGAATCGAACTTATTAAATAAATTTAATACGAAAATAAAGTTACTCAGGGATATTCTTACAATTTAATTTTATCATGATATTAAAGCGAGATAACTAAAATATTCGTTTCTAGTTTCAAAATAATAAAAACATCGTTACTCGGCAGAAAAAAATTCTAGAATCGAACTTATTAAAAAAAACTAATAAACAAATAAAGTTACTCAGGGATATTCTTATATTTTAATTTTATCGTGATATTTAAGCAAGAAAACTAAAATATTCGTTTTTTGTTCCAGAAAAATTTAAACATCGTTTCTCCTCAGCAAAAAATGCAAGAATCAAACTTATTAAATAAATTTAATAAACAAATAAAGTTACTCAGGGATATTCTTACAATTTAATTTTATCGTGATATTTAAGCGAGAAAACTAAAACATTCATTTCCAGTTCCAAAATAAAAAAACATCGTTACTTGTCAGGAAAAAATGCTAGAATCAAACTTATTAAATAAATTTAATACGAAAATAAAGTTACTCAGGGATATTCTTACAATTTAATTTTATCATGATATTTAAGCGAGAAAACTAAAATATTCGTTTCTAATTCCAAAATAATAAAAACATCGTTATTCGTCAGGAAAAAATCTCTAGAATCGAACTTATTAAAAAAATCTAATAAACAAATAAAGTTACTCAGGGATATTCTTACATTTTAATTTTATCATGATATTTAAGCAAGAAAACTAAAATATTCGTTTTTAGTTCCAATAATATTTAAACATCGTTTCTCCACAGGCAAAAATGCTAGAATGAAACTTATTAAACAAATTTAATAAACAAATAAAGTTACTCAGGGAAATTCTTACAATTTAATTTTATCGTGATATTTAAGCGAGAAAACTAAAATATTCGCTTCTAGTTCCAAAATATTAAAAACATCGTTACTCGTCAGGAAAAAATGCTAGAATCAAACTTATTAAATAAATTTAATAAACAAATAATGTTACTCAGGGATATTGTTACAATTTAATTTTATCGTGCTATTTAAGCGAGAAAACTAAAATATTCGTTTCTAGTTCCAAAATAATAAAAACTTCGTTACTCGTCAGGAAAAAATACTAGAATCAAACTTATTAATTAAACTTAATACGAAAATAAAGTTACTCAGGGATATTCTTACAATTTAATTTTATCATGATATTTAAGCGAGAAAACTAAAATATTCGTTTCTAGTTTCAAAATAATAAAAACTTCGTTATTCGTCAGGAAAAAATGATAGAATCAAACTTATTAAATAAATTTAATAAACAAATAAAGTTACTCAGGGATATTCTTACAATTTAATTTTTCGTGATATTTAAGCAAGAAAACTAAAATATCGTTTTTAGTTCCAGAAAAATTTAAATATCGTTTCTCCTCAGGAAAAAATGCTAGAATCAAACTTATTAAATAAATTTAATAAACAAATAAAGTTACTCAGGGATATTCTTAAAATTTAATTTTATCGTGATATTTAAGCGAGAAAACTAAAATATTCGTTTCTAGTTCCAAAATAATAAAAACATCGTTACTCTTCAGGAAAAAATGCTAGAATCAAACTTATTAATTAAATTTAATACACAAATAAAGTTACTCAGGGATATTCTTACAATTTAATTTTATCGTGATATTTAAGGAAGAAAACGAAAATATTCGTTTTTAGTTCAAGAAAAATTTAAATATCGTTTCTCTTCAGGAAAAAAATGCTAGAATCAAACTTATTAACTAAATTTAATAAACAAATAAAGTTATTTAGGGATATTCTTAAAATTCAATTTTATCGTGATATTTAAGCGAGAAAACTAAAATATTCGTTTCTAGTTCCAAAATAATAAAAACATCGTTACTCGTCAGGAAAAAATTCTAGAATCGAACTTATTAAATAAATTTAATAAACAAATAATGTTACTCAGGGATATTCTTACAATTTAATTTTATCGTGATATTTAAGCAAGAAAACTAAAATATCGTTTTTAGTTCCATAAAAATTTAAATATCGTTTCTCCTCAGGAAAAAATGCTAGAATCAATCTTATTAAATAAATTTAATAAACAAATAATGTTACTCAGGGATATTCTTACAATTTAATTTTATCGTGATATTTAAGCAAGAAACCCAAAATATCGTTTTTAGTTCCAGAAAAATTTAAACATCGTTACTCGTCAGGAAAAAATGCTAGAATCAAACTTATTAATTAAATTTAATACGAAAATAAAGTTACTCAGGGATATTCTTACAATTTAATTTTATCATGATATTTAAGCGAGAAAACTAAAATATTCGTTTCTAGTTCCAAAATAATAAAAACTTCGTTACTCGTCAGGAAAAAATGCTAGAATCAAACTTATTAAATAAATTTAATACGAAAATAAAGTTACTCAGGGATATTCTTACAATTTAATTTTATCATGATATTTAAGCGAGAAAACTAAAACATTCGTTTCTAGGTCCAAAATAATAAAAACATCGTTACTCGTCAGGAAAAAATTCTAGAATCGAACTTATTAAATAAATTTAATACGAAAATAAAGTTACTCAGGGATATTCTTACAATTTAATTTTATCATGATATTTAAGCGAGATAACTAAAATATTCGTTTCTAGTTTCAAAATAATAAAAACATCATTACTCGTCAGGAAAAAATTCTAGAATCGAACTTATTAAAAAAATCTAATAAACAAATAAAGTTACTCAGGGATATTCTTATATTTTAATTTTATCGTGATATTTAAGCAAGAAAACTAAAATATTCGTTTTTAGTTCCAGAAAAATTTAAACATCGTTTCTCCTCAGCAAAAAATGCAAGAATCAAACTTATTAAATAAATTTAATAAACAAATAAAGTTACTCAGGGATATTCTTACAATTTAATTTTATCGTGATATTTAAGCGAGAAAACTAAAACATTCATTTTCAGTTCCAAAATAATAAAAACATCGTTACTCGTCAGAAAAAAATGCTAGAATCAAACTTATTAAATAAATTTAAGACGAAAATAAAGTTACTCAGGGATATTCTTACAATTTAATTTTATCATGATATTTAAGCGAGAAAACTAAAATATTCGTTTCTAATTCCAAAATAATAAAAACATCGTTATTCGTCAGGAAAAAATCTCTAGAATCGAACTTATTAAAAAAATCTAATAAACAAATAAAGTTACTCAGGGATATTTTAATTTTATCATGATATTTAAGCAAGAAAACTAATATATTCGTTTTTAGTTCCAATAATATTTAAACATCGTTTCTCCACAGGAAAAAATGCTAGAATGAAACTTATTAAACAAATTTAATAAACAAATAAAGTTACTCAGGGAAATTCTTACAATTTAATTTTATCGTGATATTTAAGCGAGAAAACTAAAATATTCGCTTCTAGTTCCAAAATAATAAAAACATCGTTACTCGTCAGGAAAAAATGCTAGAATCAAACTTATTAAATAAATTTAATACACAAATAAAGTTACTCAGGGATATTCTTACAATTTAATTTTATCGTGATATTTAAGCAAGTAAACTAAAATAATCATTTTTAGTTACAGAAAAATTTAAACATCGTTTCTCTTCAGGAAAAAATGCTAAAATCAAACTTTTTAAATAAATTTAATAAACAAATAATGTTACTCAGGGATATTCTTACAATTTAATTTTATCGTGATATTTAAGCAAGTAAACTAAAATAATCGTTTTTAGTTACAGAAAAATTTAAACATCGTTTCTCTTCAGGAAAAAATGCTAGATTTAAACTTATTAATTAAATTGAATACGAAAATAATGTTACTCAGGGATATTGTTACAATTTAATTTTATCGTGCTATTTAAGCGAGAAAACTAAAATATTCGTTTCTAGTTCCAAAATAATAAAAACTTCGTTACTCGTCAGGAAAAAATACTAGAATCAAACTTATTAATTAAACTTAATACGAAAATAAAGTTACTCAGGGATATTCTTACAATTTAATTTTATCATGATATTTAAGCGAGAAAACTAAAATATTCGTTTCTAGTTTCAAAATAATAAAAACTTCGTTATTCGTCAGAAAAAAATGATAGAATCAAACTTATTAAATAAATTTAATAAACAAATAAAGTTACTCAGGGATATTCTTACAATTTAATTTTTCGTGATATTTAAGCAAGAAAACTAAAATATCGTTTTTAGTTCCAGAAAAATTTAAATATCGTTTCTCCTCAGGAAAAAATGCTAGAATCAAACTTATTAAATAAATTTAATAAACAAATAAAGTTACTCAGGGATATTCTTAAAATTTAATTTTATCGTGATATTTAAGCGAGAAAACTAAAATATTCGTTTCTAGTTCCAAAATAATAAAAACATCGTTACTCTTCAGGAAAAAATGCTAGAATCAAACTTATTAATTAAATTTAATACACAAATAAAGTTACTCAGGGATATTCTTACAATTTAATTTTATCGTGATATTTAAGGAAGAAAACGAAAATATTCGTTTTTAGTTCAAGAAAAATTTAAATATCGTTTCTCTTCAGGAAAAAATGCTAGAATCAAACTTATTAACTAAATTTAATAAACAAATAAAGTTATTTAGGGATATTCTTAAAATTCAATTTTATCGTGATATTTAAGCGAGAAAACTAAAATATTCGTTTCTAGTTCCAAAATAATAAAAACATCGTTACTCGTCAGGAAAAAATTCTAGAATCGAACTTATTAAATAAATTTAATAAACAAATAATGTTACTCAGGGATATTCTTACAATTTAATTTTATCGTGATATTTAAGCAAGAAACCCAAAATATCGTTTTTAGTTCCAGAAAAATTTAAACATCGTTACTCGTCAGGAAAAAATGCTAGAATCAAACTTATTAATTAAATTTAATACGAAAATAAAGTTACTCAGGGATATTCTTACAATTTAATTTTATCATGATATTTAAGCGAGAAAACTAAAACATTCGTTTCTAGGTCCAAAATAATAAAAACATCGTTACTCGTCAGGAAAAAATTCTAGAATCGAACTTATTAAATAAATTTAATACGAAAATAAAGTTACTCAGGGATATTCTTACAATTTAATTTTATCATGATATTTAAGCGAGATAACTAAAATATTCGTTTCTAGTTTCAAAATAATAAAAACATCGTTACTCGTCAGGAAAAAATTCTAGAATCGAACTTATTAAAAAAATCTAATAAACAAATAAAGTTACTCAGGGATATTCTTATATTTTAATTTTATCGTGATATTTAAGCAAGAAAACTAAAATATTCGTTTTTAGTTCCAGAAAAATTTAAACATCGTTTCTCCTCAGCAAAAAATGCAAGAATCAAACTTATTAAATAAATTTAATAAACAAATAAAGTTACTCAGGGATATTCTTACAATTTAATTTTATCGTGATATTTAAGCGAGAAAACTAAAACATTCATTTTCAGTTCCAAAATAATAAAAACATCGTTACTCGTCAGGAAAAAATGCTAGAATCAAACTTATTAAATAAATTTAATACGAAAATAAAGTTACTCAGGGATATTCTTACAATTTAATTTTATCATGATATTTAAGCGAGAAAACTAAAATATTCGTTTCTAATTCCAAAATAATAAAAACATCGTTATTCGTCAGGAAAAAATCTCTAGAATCGAACTTATTAAAAAAATCTAATAAACAAATAAAGTTACTCAGGGATATTTTAATTTTATCATGATATTTAAGCAAGAAAACTAATATATTCGTTTTTAGTTCCAATAATATTTAAACATCGTTTCTCCACAGGAAAAAATGCTAGAATGAAACTTATTAAACAAATTTAATAAACAAATAAAGTTACTCAGGGAAATTCTTACAATTTAATTTTATCGTGATATTTAAGCGAGAAAACTAAAATATTCGCTTCTAGTTCCAAAATAATAAAAACATCGTTACTCGTCAGGAAAAAATGCTAGAATCAAACTTATTAAATAAATTTAATACACAAATAAAGTTACTCAGGGATATTCTTACAATTTAATTTTATCGTGATATTTAAGCAAGTAATCTAAAATAATCGTTTTTAGTTACAGAAAAATTTAAACATCGTTTCTCTTCAGGAAAAAATGCTAAAATCAAACTTATTAAATAAATTTAATAAACAAATAATGTTACTCAGGGATATTCTTACAATTTAATTTTATCGTGATATTTATGCAAGAAAACTAAAATATCGTTTTTAGTTCCATAAAAATTTAAATATCGTTTCTCCTCAGGAAAAAATGCTAGAATCAATCTTATTAAATAAATTTAATAAACAAATAATGTTATTTAGGGATATTCTTACAATTTAATTTTATCGTGATATTTAAGCAAGAAACCCAAAATATCGTTTTTAGTTCCAGAAAAATTTAAACATCGTTACTCGTCAGGAAAAAATGCTAGAATCAAACTTATTAATTAAATTTAATACGAAAATAAAGTTACTCAGGGATATTCTTACAATTTAATTTTATCATGATATTTAAGCGAGAAAACTAAAATATTCGTTTCTAGTTCCAAAATAATAAAAACTTCGTTACTCGTCAGGAAAAAATGCTAGAATCAAACTTCTTAAATAAATTTAATACGAAAATAAAGTTACTCAGGGATATTCTTACAATTTAATTTTATCGTGATATTTAAGCGAGAAAACTAAAACATTCGTTTCTAGGTCCAAAATAATAAAAACATCGTTACTTGACAGGAAAAAATTCTAGAATCGAACTTATTAAAAAAATCTATTAAACAAATAAAGTTACTCAGGGATATTCTTACAATTTAATTTTATCGTGATATTTAAGCGAGAAAACTAAAATATTCTTTTCTGGTTCCAAAATAATTAAAACATCGTTACTCGCCAGGAAAAAATGCTAGAATCGAACTTATTAAAAAAATCTAATAAACAATTAAAGTTACACAGGGATATTCTTACATTTTAATTTTATCATGATATTTAAGCAAGAAAACTAAAATATCGTTTTTAGTTCCAGAAAAATTTAAATATCGTTTCGCCTCAGGAAAAAATGCTAGAATCAAACTTATTAAATAAATTTAATAAACAAATAAAGTTACTCAGGGATAATCTTACAATTTAATTTATTCATGATATTTAAAAGAGAAAACTAAAATATTCGTTTCTAGTTCCAAAATACCAAAAACTTGGTTACTCGTCAGGAAAAAATGCTAGAATCAAACTTATTAAATAAATTTAATAAACAAATAAAGTTACTCAGGGATTTTCTTACAATTTAATTTTATCGTGATATTTAAGCAAGAAAACTAAAATATTCGTTTTTAGTTCCAGAAAAATTTAAACATCGTTTCGCCTCAGGAAAAAATGCTAGAATCAAACTTATTAAATAAATTTAATACACAAATAAAGTTACTCAGGGATATTCTTACAATTCAATTTTATCGTGATATTTAAGCAAGAATACTAAAATATTCGTTTCTAGTTCCAAAATAATAAAAACATCGTTACTCGTCAGGAAAAAATGCTAGAATCGAACTTATTAAATAAATTTAATAAACAAATAAAGTTACTCAGGGATATTCTTACAATTTAATTTTATCGTGCTATTTAAGCGATGAAACTAAAATATTCTTTTCTGGTTCCAAAATAATAAAAACATCGTTACTCGTCGGGAAAAAATGCTAGAATCGAACTTATTAAAAAAATCTAATAAACAAATAAAGTTACTCAGGGATATTCTTATATTTTAATTTTATCGTGATATTTAAATATCTTGCTTAAGCAAGGAAACTAAAATGTTCGTTTTTAGTTCCAGAAAAATTTAAACATCGTTTCTCCTCAGGAAAAAATGCAAGAATCAAACTTGTTAAATAAATTTAATAAACAAATAAAGTTACTCAGGGATATTCTTACAATTTAATTTTATCGTGATTTAAAGCAAGAAAACTAAAATATTCGTTTCTCGTTCCAAAATAATAAAAACATCGTTACTCGTCAGAAAAAAATGCTAGAATCAAACTTATTAAATAAATTTAATACGAAAATAAAGTTACTCAGGGATATTCTTACAATTTAATTTTATCGTGATTTTAAGCAAGAAAACTAAAATATTCGTTTTTAGTTCCAGAAAAATTTAAACATCGTTTCTCCTCAGGAAAAAATGCAAGAATCAAACTTATTAAATAAATTTAATAAACAAATAAAGTTACTCAGGGATATTCTTACAATTTAATTTTATCATGATATTTAAGCGAGAAAACTAAAGTATTCGTTTCTAGTGCCAAAATAATAAAAACTTCGTTACTCGTCAGGAAAAAATGCTAGAATTAAACTTATTAAATAAATTTAATAAACAAATAAAGTTACTCAGGGATATTCTTACAAATTTTATCGTGATATTTAAGCGAGAAAACTAAAATATTCTTTTCTAGTTCCAAAATTATAAAAACCGTTACTTGTCACGAAAAAATGCTAGAATCAAACTTATTAAATAAATTTAATACACAAATAAAGTTACTCAGGGATATTCTTACAATTTAATTTTATCGTGATATTTAAGCAAGAAAACTAAAATATTCGTTTTTAGTTCCAGATAAATTTAAACATCGTTTCGCCTCAGGAAAAAATGCTAGAATCAATCTTATTAAATAAATTTAATAAACAAATAATGTTACTCAGGGATATTCTTACAATTTAATTTTATCGTGATATTTAAGCAAGAAAACTAAAATATCGTTTTTAGATCCAGAAAAATTTAAATATCGTTTCTCCTCAGGACAAAATGCTAGAATCAAACTTATTAAATAAATTTAATAAACAAATAATGTTACTCAGGGATATTCTTACAATTTAATTTTATCGTGATATTTAAGCAAGAAAACTAAAATATCGTTTTTAGTTCCAGAAAAATTTAAATATCGTTTCTCCACAGGTAAAAATGCTAGAATCAAACTAATTAAATAAATTTAATAAACAAATAAAGTTACTCAGAGATATTCTTACAATTTAATTTTATCGTGATATTTAAGCGAGAAAACTAAAATATTCTTTTCTGGTTCTAAAATAATAAAAACATCGTTACTCGCCAGGAAAAAATGCTAGAATCGAACTTATTAAAAAAATCTAATAAACAATTAAAGTTACACAGGGATATTCTTACATTTTAATTTTATCATGATATTTAAGCAAGAAAACTAAAATATCGTTTTTAGTTCCAGAAAAATTTAAATATCGTTTCGCCTCAGGAAAAAATGCTAGAATCAAACTTATTAAATAAATTTAATAAACAAATAAAGTTACTCAGGGATAATCTTACAATTTAATTTTATCATGATATTTAAGCGAGAAAACTAAAACATTCGTTTCTAGTTCCAAAATAATAAAATCATCGTTACTCGTCAGGAAAAAATGCTAGCATCAAACTTATTAAATAAAATAAAATACGAAAATAAAGTTACTCAGGGATATTCTTACAATTTAATTTATTCATGATATTTAAAAGAGAAAACTAAAATATTCGTTTCTAGTTCCAAAATACCAAAAACTTGGTTACTCGTCAGGAAAAAATGCTAGAATCAAACTTATTAAATAAATTTAATAAACAAATAAAGTTACTCAGGTATTTTCTTACAATTTAATTTTATCGTGATATTTAAGCAAGAAAACTAAAATATTCGTTTTTAGTTCCAGAAAAATTTAAACATCGTTTCTCCTCAGGAAAAAATGCTAGAATCAAACTTATTAAATAAATTTAATACACAAATAAAGTTACTCAGGGATATTCTTACAATTCAATTTATCTTGCTATTTAGCAAGAATACTAAAATATTCGTTTCTAGTTCCAAAATAATAAAAACATCGTTACTCGTCAGGAAAAAATGCTAGAATCGAACTTATTAAAAAAATCTAATAAACAAACAAAGTTACTCAAGGATATTCTTACAATTCAATTTTATCGTGATATTTAAGGAAGAAACCGAAAATATACCTTTTTAGTTCCAGAAAAATTTAAATATCGTTTCTCCTCAGGAAAAAATGCTAGAATCAAACTTATTAAATAAATTTAATAAACAAATAAAGTTACTCAGGGATATTCTTACAATTTAATTTTATCGTGCTATTTAAGCGATAAAACTAAAATATTCTTTTCTGGTTCCAAAATAATAAAAACATCGTTACTCGTCAGGAAAAAATGCTAGAATCGAACTTATTAAAAAAATCTAATAAACAAATAAAGTTACTCAGGGATATTCTTATATTTTAATTTTATCGTGATATTTAAATATCTTGCTTAAGCAAGAAAACTAAAATGTTCGTTTTTAGTTCCAGAAAAATTTAAACATCGTTTCTCCTCAGGAAAAAATGCAAGAATCAAACTTGTTAAATAAATTTAATAAACAAATAAAGTTACTCAGGGATATTCTTACAATTTAATTTTATCGTGATTTAAAGCAAGAAAACTAAAATATTCGTTTCTCGTTCCAAAATAATAAAAACATCGTTACTCGTCAGAAAAAAATGCTAGAATCAAACTTATTAAATAAATTTAATACGAAAATAAAGTTACTCAGGGATATTCTTACAATTTAATTTTATCGTGATTTTAAGCAAGAAAACTAAAATATTCGTTTTTAGTTCCAGAAAAATTTAAACATCGTTTCTCCTCAGGAAAAAATGCAAGAATAAAACTTATTAAATAAATTTAATAAACAAATAAAGTTACTCAGGGATATTCTTACAATTTAAATTTATCATGATATTTAAGCGAGAAAACTAAAGTATTCGTTTCTAGTGCCAAAATAATAAAAACTTCGTTACTCGTCAGGATAAAATGCTAGAATTAAACTTATTAAATAAATTTAATAAACAAATAAAGTTACTCAGGGATATTCTTACAATTTAATTTTATCGTGATTTTAAGCAAGAAAACTAAAATATTCCTTTTTAGTTCCAGAAAAATTTAAACATCGTTTCTCCTCAGGAAAAAATGATAGAATCAAACTTATTAAATAAATTTAATAAACAAATAAAGTTACTCAGGGATATTCTTACAAATTTTATCGTGATATTTAAGCGAGAAAACTAAAATATTCTTTTCTAGTTCCAAAATTATAAAAACCGTTACTTGTCACGAAAAAATGCTAGAATCAAACTTATTAAATAAATTTAATACACAAATAAAGTTACTCAGGGATATTCTTACAATTTAATTTTATCGTGATATTTAAGCAAGAAAACTAAAATATTCGTTTTTAGTTCCAGATAAATTTAAACATCGTTTCTCCTCAGGAAAAAATGCTAGAATCAAACTTATTAAATAAATTTAATAAACAAATAATGTTACTCAGGGATATTCTTACAATTTAATTTTATCGTGATATTTAAGCAAGAAAACTAAAATATCGTTTTTAGATCCAGAAAAATTTAAATATCGTTTCTCCTCAGGACAAAATGCTAGAATCAAACTTATTAAATAAATTTAATAAACAAATAATGTTACTCAGGGATATTCTTACAATTTAATTTTATCGTGATATTTAAGCAAGAAAACTAAAATATCGTTTTTAGTTCCAGAAAAATTTAAATATCGTTTCTCCACAGGTAAAAATGCTAGAATCAAACTAATTAAATAAATTTAATAAACAAATAAAGTTACTCAGAGATATTCTTACAATTTAATTTTATCGTGATATTTAAGCGAGAAAACTAAAATATTCTTTTCTAGTTCCAAAATAATAAAAACATCGTTACTTGTCAGGAAAAAATGCTAGAATCAAACTTATTAAATAAATTTAATAAACAAATAAAGCTACTCAGGGATATTCTTAAAATTCAATTTTATCGTGATATTTAATCGAGAAAACTAAAATATTCGTTTCTAGTTTCAAAATAATAAAAACATCGTTACCCGTCAGGAAAAAATGCTAGAATCGAACTTATTAAATAAATTTAATAAACAAATAAAGTTACTCAGGGATATTCTTACAATTTAATTTTATCGTGTTATTTAAGCAAGAAAACTAAAATATTCGTTTCTAGTTCCAGAAAAATTAAAACATCGTTACTAATCAGGCAAAAATGCTAGAATCGAACTTCTTAAATAAATTTAATAAACAAATAAAGTTACTCATGGATATTCTTACAATTTAATTTTATCGTGATATTTAAGCGAGAAAACTAAAATATTCTTTTCTGGTTCCAAAATAATTAAAACATCGTTACTCGCCAGGAAAAAATGCTAGAATCGAACTTATTAAAAAAATCTAATAAACAATTAAAGTTACACAGGGATATTCTTACATTTTAATTTTATCATGATATTTAAGCAAGAAAACTAAAATATCGTTTTTAGTTCCAGAAAAATTTAAATATCGTTTCGCCTCAGGAAAAAATGCTAGAATCAAACTTATTAAATAAATTTAATAAACAAATAAAGTTACTCAGGGATAATCTTACAATTTAATTTTATCATGATATTTAAGCGAGAAAACTAAAACATTCGTTTCTAGTTCCAAAATAATAAAATCATCGTTACTCGTCAGGAAAAAATGCTAGCATCAAACTTATTAAATAAAATAAAATACGAAAATAAAGTTACTCAGGGATATTCTTACAATTTAATTTAATCATGATATTTAAAAGAGAAAACTAAAATATTCGTTTCTAGTTCCAAAATACCAAAAACTTGGTTACTCGTCAGGAAAAAATGCTAGAATCAAACTTATTAAATAAGTTTAATAAACAAATAAAGTTACTCAGGGATTTTCTTACAATTTAATTTTATCGTGATATTTAAACAAGAAAACTAAAATATTCGTTTTTAGTTCCAGAAAAATTTAAACATCGTTTCTCCTCAAGAAAAAATGCTAGAATCAAACTTATTAAATAAATTTAATACACAAATAAAGTTACTCAGGGATATTCTTACAATTCAATTTTATCGTGATATTTAAGCAAGAATACTAAAATATTCGTTTCTAGTTCCAAAATAATAAAAACATCGTTACTCGTCAGGAAAAAATGCTAGAATCAAACTTATTAAATAAATTTAATAAACAAATAAAGTTACTCAGGGATATTCTTACAATTTAATTTTATCGTGCTATTTAAGCGATAAAACTAAAATATTCTTTTCTGGTTCCAAAATAATAAAAACATCGTTACTCGTCAGGAAAAAATGCTAGAATCGAACTTATTAAAAAAATCTAATAAACAAATAAAGTTACTCAGGGATATTCTTATATTTTAATTTTATCGTGATATTTAAATATCTTGCTTAAGCAAGAAAACTAAAATGTTCGTTTTTAGTTCCAGGAAAATTTAAACATCGTTTCTCCTCAGGAAAAAATGCAAGAATCAAACTTGTTAAATAAATTTAATAAACAAATAAAGTTACTCAGGGATATTCTTACAATTTAATTTTATCGTGATTTTAAGCAAGAAAACTAAAATATTCGTTTCTCGTTCCAAAATAATAAAAACATCGTTACTCGTCAGAAAAAAATGCTAGAATCAAACTTATTAAATAAATTTAATACGAAAATAAAGTTACTCAGGGATATTCTTACAATTTAATTTTATCGTGATTTTAAGCAAGAAAACTAAAATATTCGTTTTTAGTTCCAGAAAAATTTAAACATCGTTTCTCCTCAGGAAAAAATGCAAGAATCAAACTTATTAAATAAATTTAATAAACAAATAAAGTTACTCAGGGATATTCTTACAATTTAATTTTATCATGATATTTAAGCGAGAAAACTAAAGTATTCGTTTCTAGTGCCAAAATAATAAAAACTTCGTTACTCGTCAGGAAAAAATGCTAGAATTAAACTTATTAAATAAATTTAATAAACAAATAAAGTTACTCAGGGATATTCTTACAATTTAATTTTATCGTGATTTTAAGCAAGAAAACTAAAATATTCGTTTTTAGTCCCAGAAAAATTTAAACATCGTTTCTCCTCAGGAAAAAATGATAGAATCAAACTTATTAAATAAATTTAATAAACAAATAATGTTACTCAGGGATATTCTTACAATTTAATTTTATCGTGATATTTAAGCAAGAAAACTAAAATATTCGTTTTTAGTCCCAGAAAAATTTAAACATCGTTTCTCCTCAGGAAAAAATGCAAGAATCAAACTTATTAAATAAATTTAATAAACAAATAAAGTTACTCAGGGATATTCTTACAATTTAATTTTATCATGATATTTAAGCGAGAAAACTAAAATATTCGTTTCTAGTTTCAAAATAATAAAAACATCGTTACCCGTCAGGAAAAAATGCTAGAATCGAACTTATTAAAAAAATTTAATAAACAAATAAAGTTACTCAGGGATATTCTTACATTTTAATTTTATCGTGATATTTAAGCGAGAAAACTAAAATATGCGTTTCTAGTTCCAAAATAATAAAAACATCATTACTGGTCAGGAAGAAATTCTAGAATCGAACTTATTAAAAAAATCTAATAAACAAATAAAGTTACTCAGGGATATTCTTACATTTTAATTTTATCGTGATATTTAAGCGAGAAAACTAAAATATGCGTTTCTAGTTCCAAAATAATAAAAACATCGTTACTCGTCAGGAAAAAATGCTAGAATCAAACTTATTAAATAAATTTAATACACAAATAAAGTTACTCAGGGATATTCTTACAATTTAATTTTATCGTGATATTTAAGCAGAAAACTAAAATATCGTTTTTAGTTCCAGAAAAATTTAAATATCGTTTCTCCTCAGGAAAAAATGCTAGAATCAAAGTTATTAAATAAATTTAATAAACAAATAAAGTTACTCAGGGATATTCTTACAATTTAATTTTATCATGATACTTTCGCGAGAAAACTAAATCATTCGTTTCTAGTTCCAAAATAATAAAAACATCGTTACTCGTCAGGAAAAAATGCTAGAATCAAACTTATTAAATAAATTTAATACGAAAATAAAGTTACTCAGGGATATTCTTACAATTTAATTTTATCATGATATTTATGCGAGAAAACTAAAATATTCGTTTCTAGTTCCAAAATAATAAAAACATCGTTACTCGTCAGGAAAAAATTCTAGAATCGAACTTATTAAAAAAATCTGATAAACAAATAAAGTTACTCAGGGATATTCTTACATTTTAATTTTATCATGATATTTAAGCGAGAAAACTAAAATAATCTTTTCTTGTTCCAAAATAATTAAAACATCGTTACTCGCCAGGAAAAAATTCTAGAATCGAACTTATTAAAAAAATCTAATAAACAAATAAAGTTACTCCGGGATATTCTTACAATTTAATTTTATCATGATATTTAAGCGAGAAAACTAAAATATTCGTTTCTAGTTCCAAAATAATAAAAACATCGTTACTCGCCAGGAAAAAATTCTAGAATCGAAATTATTAAAAAAATCTCATAAACAAATAAAGTTACTCATGGATATTCTTACAATTTAATTTTATAGCGAGAAAACTAAAATATTCTTTTCTGGTTCCAAAATAATAAAAACATCGTTATTCGCCAGTAAAAAATGCTAGAATCGAACTTATTAAAAAAATCTAATAAACAAATAAAGTTACTCAGGGATATTCTTACATTTTAATTTTATCATGATATTTAAGCAAGAAAACTGAAATATTCGTTTTTAGATCCAATAATATTTAAACATCGTTTCTCTTCAGTAAAAAATGCTAGAACCAAACTTATTAAATAAATTTAATAAACAAATAAAGTTACTCAGGGATATTCTTAAAATTCAATTTTATCGGATATTTATGCGAGAAAACTAAAATATTCTTTTCTAGTTCCAAAATAATAAAAACATCGTTACTCGTCAGGAAAAAATGCTAGAATCAAACTTATTAAATAAATTTAATACACAAATAAAGTTACTCAGGGATATTCTTACAATTTAATTTTATCGTGATATTTAAGCGAGAAAACTAAAATATTCTTTTCTAGTTCCAAAATAATAAAAACATCGTTACTTGTCAGGAAAAAATGCTAGAATCAAACTTATTAATTAAATTTAATAAACAAATAAAGCTACTCAGGGATATTCTTAAAATTCAATTTTATCGTGATATTTAAACGAGAAAACTAAAATATTCGTTTTTAGTTCCAAAATAATAAAAACATCGTTACTCGCCAGGAAAAAATGCTAGAATCGAACTTATTAAATAAATTTAATAAACAAATAATGTTACTCAGGGATATTCTTACAATTTAATTTTATCGTGATATTTAAGCAGAAAACTAAAATATCGTTTTTAGTTCCAGAAAAATTTAAATATCGTTTCTCCTCAGGAAAAAATGCTAGAATCAATGTTATTAAATAAATTTAATAAACAAATAAAGTTACTCAGGGATATTCTTACAATTTAATTTTATCATGATATTTAAGCGAGAAAACTAAAGTATTCGTTTCTAGTGCCAAAATAATAAAAACTTCGTTACTCGTCAGGAAAAAATGCTAGAATTAAACTTATTAAATAAATTTAATAAACAAATAAAGTTACTCAGGGATATTCTTACAATTTAATTTTATCGTGATTTTAAGCAAGAAAACTAAAATATTCGTTTTTAGTCCCAGAAAAATTTAAACATCGTTTCTCCTCAGGAAAAAATGATAGAATCAAACTTATTAAATAAATTTAATAAACAAATAATGTTACTCAGGGATATTCTTACAATTTAATTTTATCGTGATATTTAAGCAAGAAAACTAAAATATCGTTTTTAGCTCCAGAAAAATTTAAATATCGTTTCTCCTCAGGACAAAATGCTAGAATCAAACTAATTAAATAAATTTAATAAACAAATAAAGTTACTCAGAGATATTCTTACAATTTAATTTTATCGTGATATTTAAGCAAGAAAACTAAAATATTCGTTTTTAGTTCCAGGAAAATTTAAACATCGTTTCTCCTCAGGAAAAAATTTAATAAACAAATAAAGTTACTCAGGGATATTCTTACAATTTAATTTTATCATGATATTTAAGCGAGAAAACTAAAGTATTCGTTTCTAGTGCCAAAATAATAAAAACTTCGTTACTCGTCAGGAAAAAATGCTAGAATTAAACTTATTAAATAAATTTAATAAACAAATAAAGTTACTCAGGGATATTCTTACAATTTAATTTTATCGTGATTTTAAGCAAGAAAACTAAAATATTCGTTTTTAGTCCCAGAAAAATTTAAACATCGTTTCTCCTCAGGAAAAAATGATAGAATCAAACTTATTAAATAAATTTAATAAACAAATAATGTTACTCAGGGATATTCTTACAATTTAATTTTATCGTGATATTTAAGCAAGAAAACTAAAATATCGTTTTTAGCTCCAGAAAAATTTAAATATCGTTTCTCCTCAGGACAAAATGCTAGAATCAAACTAATTAAATAAATTTAATAAACAAATAAAGTTACTCAGAGATATTCTTACAATTTAATTTTATCGTGATATTTAAGCAAGAAAACTAAAATATTCGTTTTTAGTTCCAGGAAAATTTAAACATCGTTTCTCCTCAGGAAAAAATTTAATAAACAAATAAAGTTACTCAGGGATATTCTTACAATTTAATTTTATCGTGATATTTAAGCGAGAAAACTAAAATATTCTTTTCTAGTTCCAAAATAATAAAAACATCGTTACTTGTCAGGAAAAAATGCTAGAATCAAACTTATTAAATAAATTTAATAAACAAATAAAGCTACTCAGGGATATTCTTAAAATTCAATTTTATCGTGATATTTAATCGAGAAAACTAAAATATTCGTTTCTAGTTCCAAAATAATAAAAACATCGTTACTTGTCAGGAAAAAAAGCTAGAATCGAACTTATTAAATAAATTTAATAAACAAATAAAGTTACTCAGGGATATTCTTACAATTTAATTTTATCGTGATATTTAAGCGAGAAAACTAAAATATTCTTTTCTAGTTCCAAAATAATAAAAACATCGTTACTTGTCAGGAAAAAATGCTAGAATCAAACTTATTAAATAAATTTAATAAACAAATAAAGTTACTCATGGATATTCATACAATTTAATTTTATCGTGATATTTAAGGAAGAAAATTTAAATATTCGTTTTTAGTTCCAGAAAAATTTAAATATCGTTTCTCCTCAGGAAAAAATGATAGAATCAAACTTATTAAATAAATTTAATAAACAAATAAAGTTACTCAGGGATATTCTTACAATTTAATTTTATCGTGATATTTAAGCAAGAAAACTAAAATATTCGTTTTTAGTTCCAGAAAAATTCAAACATCGTTTCTCCTCAGGAAAAAATGATAGAATTAAACTTTTAAAATAAATTTAATAAACAAATAGTTACTCAGGGATAGTCTTACAATTTAAGTTTATCATGGTATTTATGCGAGAAAACTAAAGTATTCTTTTCTAGTTCCAAAATAATAAAAACTTCGTTACTCGTCAGGAAAAAATTCTAGAATCGAACTTATTAAATAAATTTAATACGAAAATAAAGTTACTCAGGGATATTCTTACAATTTAATTTTATCATGATATTTATGCGAGAAAACTAAAATATTCGTTTCTAGTTCCAAAATAATAAAAACATCGTTACTCGTCAGGAAAAAATTCTAGAATCGAACTTATTAAAAAAAATCTGATAAACAAATAAAGTTACTCAGGGATATCCTTACATTTTAATTTTATCGTGATATTTAAGCGAGAAAACTAAAATAATCTTTTCTTGTTCCAAAATAATTAAAACATCGTTACTCGCCAGGAAAAAATTCTAGAATCGAACTTATTAAAAAATCTAATAAACAAATAAAGTTACTCCGGGATATTCTTACAATTTAATTTTATCATGATATTTAAGCGAGAAAACTAAAATATTCGTTTCTAGTTCCAAAATAATAAAAACATCGTTACTCGCCAGGAAAAAATTCTAGAATCGAACTTATTAAAAAAATCTCATAAACAAATAAAGTTAGTCATGGATATTCTTACAATTTAATTTTATCGCGAGAAAACTAAAATATTCTTTTCTGGTTCCAAAATAATAAAAACATCGTTATTCGCCAGTAAAAAATGCTAGAATCGAACTTATTAAAAAAATCTAATAAACAAATAAAGTTACTCAGGGATATTCTTACATTTTAATTTTATCATGATATTTAAGCAAGAAAACTGAAATATTCGTTTTTAGATCCAATAATATTTAAACATCGTTTCTCCTCAGTAAAAAATGCTAGAACCAAACTTATTAAATAAATTTAATAAACAAATAAAGTTACTCAGGGATATTCTTAAAATTCAATTTTATCGGATATTTATGCGAGAAAACTAAAATATTCTTTTCTAGTTCCAAAATAATAAAAACATCGTTACTCGTCAGGAAAAAATGCTAGAATCAAACTTATTAAATAAATTTAATACACAAATAAAGTTACTCAGAGATATTCTTACAATTTAATTTTATCGTGATATTTAAGCGAGAAAACTAAAATATTCTTTTCTAGTTCCAAAATAATAAAAACATCGTTACTTGTCAGGAAAAAATGCTAGAATCAAACTTATTAATTAAATTTAATAAACAAATAAAGCTACTCAGGGATATTCTTAAAATTCAATTTTATCGTGATATTTAAACGAGAAAACTAAAATATTCGTTTTTAGTTCCAAAATAATAAAAACATCGTTACTCGCCAGGAAAAAATGCTAGAATCGAACTTATTAAAAAAACCTAATAAACAAATAAAGTTACTCAGGGATATTCTTACATTTTAATTTTATCATGATATTTAAGCAAGAAAACTAAAATATTCGTTTTTAGTTCCAGAAAAATTTAAACATCGTTTCTCCTCAGGAAAAAATGCTAGAATCAAACTTATTAAATAAATTTAATAAACAAATAATGTTACTCAGGGATATTCTTACAATTTAATTTTATCGTGATATTTAAGCGAGAAAACTAAAATATGCGTTTCTAGTTCCAACATAATAAAAACATCGTTACTCGTCAGGAAAAAATGCTAGAATCAAACTTATTAAATAAATTTAATACACAAATAAAGTTACTCAGGGATATTCTTACAATTTAATTTTATCGTGATATTTAAGCAGAAAACTAAAATATTCGTTTCTAGTTCCAAAATAATAAAAACATCATTACTGGTCAGGAAGAAATTCTAGAATCGAACTTATTAAAAAAATCTAATAAACAAATAAAGTTACTCAGGGATATTCTTACATTTTAATTTTATCGTGATATTTAAGCGAGAAAACTAAAATATTCTTTTCTGGTTCCAAAATAATAAAAACATCGTTACTCGCCAGGAAAAAATGCTAGAATCGAACTTATTAAATAAATTTAATAAACAAATAATGTTACTCAGGGATATTCTTACAATTTAATTTTATCGTGATATTTAAGCAGAAAACTAAAATATCGTTTTTAGTTCCAGAAAAATTTAAATATCGTTTCTCCTCAGGAAAAAATGCTAGAATCAATGTTATTAAATAAATTTAATAAACAAATAAAGTTACTCAGGGATATTCTTACAATTTAATTTTATCATGATATTTTCGCGAGAAAACTAAATCATTCGTTTCTAGTTCCAAAATAATAAAAACATCGTTACTCGTCAGGAAAAAATGCTAGAATCAAACTTATTAAATAAATTTAATACGAAAATAAAGTTACTCAGGGATATTCTTACAATTTAATTTTATCATGATATTTAAGCGAGAAAACTAAAATATTCGTTTCTAGTTCCAAAATAATAAAAACATCGTTACTCGTCAGGAAAAAATTCTAGAATCGAACTTATTAAAAAAATCTGATAAACAAATAAAGTTACTCAGGGATATCCTTACATTTTAATTTTATCGTGATATTTAAGCGAGAAAACTAAAATAATCTTTTCTTGTTCCAAAATAATTAAAACATCGTTACTCGCCAGGAAAAAATTCTAGAATCGAACTTATTAAAAAAATCTAATAAACAAATAAAGTTACTCCGGGATATTCTTACAATTTAATTTTATCATGATATTTAAGCGAGAAAACTAAAATATTCGTTTCTAGTTCCAAAATAATAAAAACATCGTACTCGTCAGGAAAAAATGCTAGAATCAAACTTATTAAATAAATTTAATACACAAATAAAGTTACTCAGGGATATTCTTACAATTTAATTTTATCGTGATATTTAAGCAAGAAAACTAAAATATTCGTTTTTAGTTCCAGAAAAATTTAAACATCGTTTCACCTCAGGCAAATATGCTAGAATCGAACTTATTAAATAAATTTAATACGAAAATAAAGTTACTCAGGGATATTCTTACAATTTAATTTTATCATGATATTTAAGCGAGAAAACTAAAATATTCGTTTCTAGTTCCAAAATACTAAAAACTTCGTTACTCGTCAGGCAAAAATGCTAGAATCAAACTTATTAAATAAATTTATTAAACAAATAAAGTTACTCAGGGATATTCTTACAATTTAATTTTATCATGATATTTAAGCGAGAAAACTAAAATATTCGTTTCTAGTTCCAAAATACTAAAAACTTCGTTACTCGTCAGGAAAAAATGCTAGAATCGAACTTATTAAATAAATTTAATAAACAAATAAAGTTACTCAGGGATATTCTTACAATTTAATTTTATCGTGATATTTAAGCAAGAAAACTAAAATATTCGTTTTTAGTTCCAGAAAAATTTAAACATCGTTTCACCTCAGGCAAATATGCTAGAATCGAACTTATTAAATAAATTTAATACGAAAATAAAGTTACCCAGGGATATTCTTACAATTTAATTTTATCATGATATATAAGCGAGAAAACTAAAATATTCGTTTTTAGTTCCAAAATACTAAAAACTTCGTTACTCGTCAGGAAAAAATGCTAGAATCAAACTTATTAAATAAATTTATTAAACAAATAAAGTTACTCAGGGATATTCTTACAATTTAATTTTATCATGATATTTAAGCAAGAAAACTAAAATATTTATTTTTAGTTCCAGAAAAATTTAAACATCGTTTCTCCTCAGGAAAAAATGCTAGAATCAAACTTATTAAATAAATTTAATAAACAAATAATGTTACTCAGGGATATTCTTACAATTTAATTTTATCGTGGTATTTAAGCGAGAAAACTAAAACATTCTTTTCTAGTTCCAAAATAATAAAAACATCGTTACTCGTCAGGAAAAAATGCTAGAATCAAACTTATTAAATAAATTTAATACGAAAATAAAGTTACTAAGGGATACTCTTACAATTTATTTTTAACATGATATTTAAGCGAGAAAACTAAAATATTCGTTTCTAGTTCCAAAATAATAAAAACATCGTTACTCGTCAGAAAAAAATGCTAGAATCAAACTTATTAAATAAATTTAATACACAAATAAAGTTACTCAGGGATATTCTTACAATTTAATTTTATCGTGATATTTAAGCAGAAAACTAAAATATTCGTTTCTAGTTCCAAAATAATAAAAACATCATTACTGGTCAGGAAGAAATTCTAGAATCGAACTTATTAAAAAAATCTAATAAACAAATAAAGTTACTCAGGGATATTCTTACATTTTAATTTTATCGTGATATTTAAGCGAGAAAACTAAAATAATCTTTTCTTGTTCCAAAATAATTAAAACATCGTTACTCGCCAGGTAAAAATTCTAGAATCGAACTTATTAAAAAAATCTAATAAACAAATAAAGTTACTCCGGGATATTCTTACAATTTAATTTTATCATGATATTTAAGCGAGAAAACTAAAATATTCGTTTCTAGTTCCAAAATAATAAAAACATCGTTACTCGCCAGGAAAAAATTCTAGAATCGAACTTATTAAAAAAATCTCATATACAAATAAAGTTACTCATGGATATTCTTACAATTTAATTTTATCGCGAGAAAACTAAAATATTCTTTTCTGGTTCCAAAATAATAAAAACATCGTTATTCGCCAGGAAAAAATGCTAGAATCGAACTTATTAAATAAATTTAATAAACAAATAATGTTACTCAGGGATATTCTTACATTTTAATTTTATCATGATATTTAAGCAAGAAAACTGAAATATTCGTTTTTAGATCCAATAATATTTAAACATCGTTTCTCCTCAGTAAAAAATGCTAGAACCAAACTTATTAAATAAATTTAATAAACAAATAAAGTTACTCAGGGATATTCTTAAAATTCAATTTTATCGTGATATTTATGCGAGAAAACTAAAATATTCTTTTCTAGTTCCAAAATAATAAAAACATCGTACTCGTCAGGAAAAAATGCTAGAATCAAACTTATTAAATAAATTTAATACACAAATAAAGTTACTCAGGGATATTCTTACAATTTAATTTTATCATGATATTTAAGCGAGAAAACTAAAATATTCGTTTCTAGTTCCAAAATACTAAAAACTTCGTTACTCGTCAGGAAAAAATGCTAGAATCGAACTTATTAAATAAATTTAATAAACAAATAAAGTTACTCAGGGATATTCTTACAATTTAATTTTATCGTGATATTTAAGCAAGAAAACTAAAATATTCGTTTTTAGTTCCAGAAAAATTTAAACATCGTTTCACCTCAGGCAAATATGCTAGAATCGAACTTATTAAATAAATTTAATACGAAAATAAAGTTACCCAGGGATATTCTTACAATTTAATTTTATCATGATATATAAGCGAGAAAACTAAAATATTCGTTTCTAGTTCCAAAATACTAAAAACTTCGTTACTCGTCAGGAAAAAATGCTAGAATCAAACTTATTAAATAAATTTATTAAACAAATAAAGTTACTCAGGGATATTCTTACAATTTAATTTTATCATGATATTTAAGCAAGAAAACTAAAATATTTATTTTTAGTTCCAGAAAAATTTAAACATCGTTTCTCCTCAGGAAAAAATGCTAGAATCAAACTTATTAAATAAATTTAATAAACAAATAATGTTACTCAGGGATATTCTTACAATTTAATTTTATCGTGGTATTTAAGCGAGAAAACTAAAACATTCGTTTCTAGTTCCAAAATAATAAAAACATCGTTACTCGTCAGGAAAAAATGCTAGAATCAAACTTATTAAATAAATTTAATACGAAAATAAAGTTACTAAGGGATACTCTTACAATTTATTTTTAACATGATATTTAAGCGAGAAAACTAAAATATTCGTTTCTAGTTCCAAAATAATAAAAACATCGTTACTCGTCAGGAAAAAATGCTAGAATCAAACTTATTAAATAAATTTAATACACAAATAAAGTTACTCAGGGATATTCTTACAATTTAATTTTATCGTGATATTTAAGCAGAAAACTAAAATATCGTTTTTAGATCCAGAAAAATTTAAATATCGTTTCTCCTCAGGAAAAAATGCTAGAATCAAAGTTATTAAATAAATTTAATAAACAAATAAAGTTACTCAGGGATATTCTTACAATTTAATTTTATCATGATATTTTCGCGAGAAGACTAAATCATTCGTTTCTAGTTCCAAAATAATAAAAACATCGTTACTCGTCAGGAAAAAATGCTAGAATCAAACTTATTAAATAAATTTAATACGAAAATAAAGTTACTCAGGGATATTCTTACAATTTAATTTTATCATGATATTTAAGCGAGAAAACTAAAATATTCGTTTCTAGTTCCAAAATAATAAAAACATCGTTACTCGTCAGGAAAAAATTCTAGAATCGAACTTATTAAAAAAATCTGATAAACAAATAAAGTTACTCAGGGATATCCTTACATTTTAATTTTATCGTGATATTTAAGCGAGAAAACTAAAATAATCTTTTCTTGTTCCAAAATAATTAAAACATCGTTACTCGCCAGGAAAAAATTCTAGAATCGAACTTATTAAAAAAATCTAATAAACAAATAAAGTTACTCCGGGATATTCTTACAATTTAATTTTATCATGATATTTAAGCGAGAAAACTAAAATATTCGTTTCTAGTTCCAAAATAATAAAAACATCGTTACTCGCCAGGAAAAAATTCTAGAATCGAACTTATTAAAAAAATCTCATATACAAATAAAGTTACTCATGGATATTCTTACAATTTAATTTTATCGCGAGAAAACTAAAATATTCTTTTCTGGTTCCAAAATAATAAAAACATCGTTATTCGCCAGTAAAAAATGCTAGAATCGAACTTATTAAAAAAATTTAATAAACAAATATAGTTACTCAGGGATATTCTTACATTTTAATTTTATCATGATATTTAAGCAAGAAAACTGAAATATTCGTTTTTAGATCCAATAATATTTAAACATCGTTTCTCCTCAGTAAAAAATGCTAGAACCAAACTTATTAAATAAATTTAATAAACAAATAAAGTTACTCAGGGATATTCTTAAAATTCAATTTTATCGTGATATTTATGCGAGAAAACTAAAATATTCTTTTCTAGTTCCAAAATAATAAAAACATCGTACTCGTCAGGAAAAAATGCTAGAATCAAACTTATTAAATAAATTTAATACACAAATAAAGTTACTCAGGGATATTCTTACAATTTAATTTTATCGTGATATTTAAGCAAGAAAACTAAAATATTCGTTTTTAGTTCCAGAAAAATTTAAACATCGTTTCACCTCAGGCAAATATGCTAGAATCGAACTTATTAAAT
This sequence comes from Pterostichus madidus, assembly GCA_911728475.2. Taxonomy (NCBI): domain Eukaryota; kingdom Metazoa; phylum Arthropoda; class Insecta; order Coleoptera; family Carabidae; genus Pterostichus; species Pterostichus madidus. The sequence goes on along the minus strand of OU452304.1, from coordinate 21,570,851 downwards.
AAATTTAATACGAAAATAAAGTTACTCAGGGATATTCTTACAATTTAATTTTATCATGATATTTAAGCGAGAAAACTAAAATATTCGTTTCTAGTTCCAAAATACTAAAAACTTCGTTACTCGTCAGGCAAAAATGCTAGAATCAAACTTATTAAATAAATTTATTAAACAAATAAAGTTACTCAGGGATATTCTTACAATTTAATTTTATCGTGATATTTAAGCAGAAAACTAAAATATCGTTTTTAGTTCCAGAAAAATTTAAATATCGTTTCTCCTCAGGAAAAAATGCTAGAATTAAAGTTATTAAATAAATTTAATAAACAAATAAAGTTACTCAGGGATATTCTTACAATTTAATTTTATCATGATATTTTCGCGAGAAAACTAAATCATTCGTTTCTAGTTCCAAAATAATAAAAACATCGTTACTCGTCAGGAAAAAATGCTAGAATCAAACTTATTAAATAAATTTAATACGAAAATAAAGTTACTCAGGGATATTCTTACAATTTAATTTTATCATGATATTTAAGCGAGAAAACTAAAATATTCGTTTCTAGTTCCAAAATAATAAAAACATCGTTACTCGTCAGGAAAAAATTCTAGAATCGAACTTATTAAAAAAATCTGATAAACAAATAAAGTTACTCATGGATATTCTTACAATTTAATTTTATCGCGAGAAAACTAAAATATTCTTTTCTGGTTCCAAAATAATAAAAACATCGTTATTCGCCAGTAAAAAATGCTAGAATCGAACTTATTAAATAAATTTAATACGAAAATAAAGTTACCCAGGGATATTCTTACAATTTAATTTTATCATGATATTTAAGCGAGAAAACTAAAATATTCGTTTCTAGTTCCAAAATACTAAAAACTTCGTTACTCGTCAGGAAAAAATGCTAGAATCAAACTTATTAAATAAATTTATTAAACAAATAAAGTTACTCAGGGATATTCTTACAATTTAATTTTATCATGATATTTAAGCAAGAAAACTAAAATATTTATTTTTAGTTCCAGAAAAATTTAAACATCGTTTCTCCTCAGGAAAAAATGCTAGAATCAAACTTATTAAATAAATTTAATAAACAAATAATGTTACTCAGGGATATTCTTACAATTTAATTTTATCGTGGTATTTAAGCGAGAAAACTAAAACATTCGTTTCTAGTTCCAAAATAATAAAAACATCGTTACTCGTCAGGAAAAAATGCTAGAATCAAACTTAATAAATAAATTTAATACGAAAATAAAGTTACTAAGGGATACTCTTACAATTTATTTTTAACATGATATTTAAGCGAGAAAACTAAAATATTCGTTTCTAGTTCCAAAATAATAAAAACTTCGTTACTCGTCAGGAAAAAATTCTAGAATCGAACTTATTAAATAAATTTAATAAACAAATAAAGTTACTCAGGGATATTCTTACATTTTAATTTTATCATGATATTTAAGCAAGAAAACTAAAATATCGTTTTTAGTTCCAGAAAAATTTAAATATCGTTTCTCCTCAGGAAAAAATGCCAGAATCAAACTTATTAAATAAATTTAATACGAAAATAAAGTTACTCAGGGATATTCTTACAATTTAATTTTATCATGATATTTAAGCAAGAAAACTTAAATATCGTTTTTAGCTCCAGAAAAATTTAAACATCGTTTCTCCTCAGGAAAAAATTTAATAAACAATTAAAGTTACTCAGGGATATTCTTACAATTTAATTTTATCGTGATATTTAAGCAGAAAACTAAAATATTCGTTTCTAGTTCCAAAATAATAAAAACATCATTACTGGTCAGGAAGAAATTCTAGAATCGAACTTATTAAAAAAATCTAATAAACAAATAAAGTTACTCAGGGATATTCTTACATTTTAATTTTATCGTGATATTTAAGCGAGAAAACTAAAATATTCTTTTCTGGTTCCAAAATAATAAAAACATCGTTACTCGCCAGGAAAAAATGCTAGAATCGAACTTATTAAATAAATTTAATAAACAAATAATGTTACTCAGGGATATTCTTACAATTTAATTTTATCGTGATATTTAAGCAGAAAACTAAAATATCGTTTTTAGTTCCAGAAAAATTTAAATATCGTTTCTCCTCAGGAAAAAATGCTAGAATCAATGTTATTAAATAAATTTAATAAACAAATAAAGTTACTCAGGGATATTCTTACAATTTAATTTTATCATGATATTTTCGCGAGAAAACTAAATCATTCGTTTCTAGTTCCAAAATAATAAAAACATCGTTACTCGTCAGGAAAAAATGCTAGAATCAAACTTATTAAATAAATTTAATACGAAAATAAAGTTACTCAGGGATATTCTTACAATTTAATTTTATCATGATATTTAAGCGAGAAAACTAAAATATTCGTTTCTAGTTCCAAAATAATAAAAACATCGTTACTCGTCAGGAAAAAATTCTAGAATCGAACTTATTAAAAAAATCTGATAAACAAATAAAGTTACTCAGGGATATCCTTACATTTTAATTTTATCGTGATATTTAAGCGAGAAAACTAAAATAATCTTTTCTTGTTCCAAAATAATTAAAACATCGTTACTCGCCAGGAAAAAATTCTAGAATCGAACTTATTAAAAAAATCTAATAAACAAATAAAGTTACTCCGGGATATTCTTACAATTTAATTTTATCATGATATTTAAGCGAGAAAACTAAAATATTCGTTTCTAGTTCCAAAATAATAAAAACATCGTACTCGTCAGGAAAAAATGCTAGAATCAAACTTATTAAATAAATTTAATACACAAATAAAGTTACTCAGGGATATTCTTACAATTTAATTTTATCGTGATATTTAAGCAAGAAAACTAAAATATTCGTTTTTAGTTCCAGAAAAATTTAAACATCGTTTCACCTCAGGCAAATATGCTAGAATCGAACTTATTAAATAAATTTAATACGAAAATAAAGTTACTCAGGGATATTCTTACAATTTAATTTTATCATGATATTTAAGCGAGAAAACTAAAATATTCGTTTCTAGTTCCAAAATACTAAAAACTTCGTTACTCGTCAGGCAAAAATGCTAGAATCAAACTTATTAAATAAATTTATTAAACAAATAAAGTTACTCAGGGATATTCTTACAATTTAATTTTATCATGATATTTAAGCGAGAAAACTAAAATATTCGTTTCTAGTTCCAAAATACTAAAAACTTCGTTACTCGTCAGGAAAAAATGCTAGAATCGAACTTATTAAATAAATTTAATAAACAAATAAAGTTACTCAGGGATATTCTTACAATTTAATTTTATCGTGATATTTAAGCAAGAAAACTAAAATATTCGTTTTTAGTTCCAGAAAAATTTAAACATCGTTTCACCTCAGGCAAATATGCTAGAATCGAACTTATTAAATAAATTTAATACGAAAATAAAGTTACCCAGGGATATTCTTACAATTTAATTTTATCATGATATATAAGCGAGAAAACTAAAATATTCGTTTTTAGTTCCAAAATACTAAAAACTTCGTTACTCGTCAGGAAAAAATGCTAGAATCAAACTTATTAAATAAATTTATTAAACAAATAAAGTTACTCAGGGATATTCTTACAATTTAATTTTATCATGATATTTAAGCAAGAAAACTAAAATATTTATTTTTAGTTCCAGAAAAATTTAAACATCGTTTCTCCTCAGGAAAAAATGCTAGAATCAAACTTATTAAATAAATTTAATAAACAAATAATGTTACTCAGGGATATTCTTACAATTTAATTTTATCGTGGTATTTAAGCGAGAAAACTAAAACATTCGTTTCTAGTTCCAAAATAATAAAAACATCGTTACTCGTCAGGAAAAAATGCTAGAATCAAACTTATTAAATAAATTTAATACGAAAATAAAGTTACTAAGGGATACTCTTACAATTTATTTTTAACATGATATTTAAGCGAGAAAACTAAAATATTCGTTTCTAGTTCCAAAATAATAAAAACATCGTTACTCGTCAGAAAAAAATGCTAGAATCAAACTTATTAAATAAATTTAATACACAAATAAAGTTACTCAGGGATATTCTTACAATTTAATTTTATCGTGATATTTAAGCAGAAAACTAAAATATTCGTTTCTAGTTCCAAAATAATAAAAACATCATTACTGGTCAGGAAGAAATTCTAGAATCGAACTTATTAAAAAAATCTAATAAACAAATAAAGTTACTCAGGGATATTCTTACATTTTAATTTTATCGTGATATTTAAGCGAGAAAACTAAAATATTCTTTTCTGGTTCCAAAATAATAAAAACATCGTTACTCGCCAGGAAAAAATGCTAGAATCGAACTTATTAAATAAATTTAATAAACAAATAATGTTACTCAGGGATATTCTTACAATTTAATTTTATCGTGATATTTAAGCAGAAAACTAAAATATCGTTTTTAGTTCCAGAAAAATTTAAATATCGTTTCTCCTCAGGAAAAAATGCTAGAATCAATGTTATTAAATAAATTTAATAAACAAATAAAGTTACTCAGGGATATTCTTACAATTTAATTTTATCATATTTTCGCGAGAAAACTAAATCATTCGTTTCTAGTTCCAAAATAATAAAAACATCGTTACTCGTCAGGAAAAAATGCTAGAATCAAACTTATTAAATAAATTTAATACGAAAATAAAGTTACTCAGGGATATTCTTACAATTTAATTTTATCATGATATTTAAGCGAGAAAACTAAAATATTCGTTTCTAGTTCCAAAATAATAAAAACATCGTTACTCGTCAGGAAAAAATTCTAGAATCGAACTTATTAAAAAAATCTGATAAACAAATAAAGTTACTCAGGGATATCCTTACATTTTAATTTTATCGTGATATTTAAGCGAGAAAACTAAAATAATCTTTTCTTGTTCCAAAATAATTAAAACATCGTTACTCGCCAGGTAAAAATTCTAGAATCGAACTTATTAAAAAAATCTAATAAACAAATAAAGTTACTCCGGGATATTCTTACAATTTAATTTTATCATGATATTTAAGCGAGAAAACTAAAATATTCGTTTCTAGTTCCAAAATAATAAAAACATCGTTACTCGCCAGGAAAAAATTCTAGAATCGAACTTATTAAAAAAATCTCATATACAAATAAAGTTACTCATGGATATTCTTACAATTTAATTTTATCGCGAGAAAACTAAAATATTCTTTTCTGGTTCCAAAATAATAAAAACATCGTTATTCGCCAGTAAAAAATGCTAGAATCGAACTTATTAAAAAAATTTAATAAACAAATAAAGTTACTCAGGGATATTCTTACATTTTAATTTTATCATGATATTTAAGCAAGAAAACTGAAATATTCGTTTTTAGATCCAATAATATTTAAACATCGTTTCTCCTCAGTAAAAAATGCTAGAACCAAACTTATTAAATAAATTTAATAAACAAATAAAGTTACTCAGGGATATTCTTAAAATTCAATTTTATCGTGATATTTATGCGAGAAAACTAAAATATTCTTTTCTAGTTCCAAAATAATAAAAACATCGTACTCGTCAGGAAAAAATGCTAGAATCAAACTTATTAAATAAATTTAATACACAAATAAAGTTACTCAGGGATATTCTTACAATTTAATTTTATCATGATATTTAAGCGAGAAAACTAAAATATTCGTTTCTAGTTCCAAAATACTAAAAACTTCGTTACTCGTCAGGAAAAAATGCTAGAATCGAACTTATTAAATAAATTTAATAAACAAATAAAGTTACTCAGGGATATTCTTACAATTTAATTTTATCGTGATATTTAAGCAAGAAAACTAAAATATTCGTTTTTAGTTCCAGAAAAATTTAAACATCGTTTCACCTCAGGCAAATATGCTAGAATCGAACTTATTAAATAAATTTAATACGAAAATAAAGTTACCCAGGGATATTCTTACAATTTAATTTTATCATGATATATAAGCGAGAAAACTAAAATATTCGTTTCTAGTTCCAAAATACTAAAAACTTCGTTACTCGTCAGGAAAAAATGCTAGAATCAAACTTATTAAATAAATTTATTAAACAAATAAAGTTACTCAGGGATATTCTTACAATTTAATTTTATCATGATATTTAAGCAAGAAAACTAAAATATTTATTTTTAGTTCCAGAAAAATTTAAACATCGTTTCTCCTCAGGAAAAAATGCTAGAATCAAACTTATTAAATAAATTTAATAAACAAATAATGTTACTCAGGGATATTCTTACAATTTAATTTTATCGTGGTATTTAAGCGAGAAAACTAAAACATTCGTTTCTAGTTCCAAAATAATAAAAACATCGTTACTCGTCAGGAAAAAATGCTAGAATCAAACTTATTAAATAAATTTAATACGAAAATAAAGTTACTAAGGGATACTCTTACAATTTATTTTTAACATGATATTTAAGCGAGAAAACTAAAATATTCGTTTCTAGTTCCAAAATAATAAAAACATCGTTACTCGTCAGGAAAAAATGCTAGAATCAAACTTATTAAATAAATTTAATACACAAATAAAGTTACTCAGGGATATTCTTACAATTTAATTTTATCGTGATATTTAAGCAGAAAACTAAAATATCGTTTTTAGATCCAGAAAAATTTAAATATCGTTTCTCCTCAGGAAAAAATGCTAGAATCAAAGTTATTAAATAAATTTAATAAACAAATAAAGTTACTCAGGGATATTCTTACAATTTAATTTTATCATGATATTTTCGCGAGAAGACTAAATCATTCGTTTCTAGTTCCAAAATAATAAAAACATCGTTACTCGTCAGGAAAAAATGCTAGAATCAAACTTATTAAATAAATTTAATACGAAAATAAAGTTACTCAGGGATATTCTTACAATTTAATTTTATCATGATATTTAAGCGAGAAAACTAAAATATTCGTTTCTAGTTCCAAAATAATAAAAACATCGTTACTCGTCAGGAAAAAATTCTAGAATCGAACTTATTAAAAAAATCTGATAAACAAATAAAGTTACTCAGGGATATCCTTACATTTTAATTTTATCGTGATATTTAAGCGAGAAAACTAAAATAATCTTTTCTTGTTCCAAAATAATTAAAACATCGTTACTCGCCAGGAAAAAATTCTAGAATCGAACTTATTAAAAAAATCTAATAAACAAATAAAGTTACTCCGGGATATTCTTACAATTTAATTTTATCATGATATTTAAGCGAGAAAACTAAAATATTCGTTTCTAGTTCCAAAATAATAAAAACATCGTTACTCGCCAGGAAAAAATTCTAGAATCGAACTTATTAAAAAAATCTCATATACAAATAAAGTTACTCATGGATATTCTTACAATTTAATTTTATCGCGAGAAAACTAAAATATTCTTTTCTGGTTCCAAAATAATAAAAACATCGTTATTCGCCAGTAAAAAATGCTAGAATCGAACTTATTAAAAAAATTTAATAAACAAATATAGTTACTCAGGGATATTCTTACATTTTAATTTTATCATGATATTTAAGCAAGAAAACTGAAATATTCGTTTTTAGATCCAATAATATTTAAACATCGTTTCTCCTCAGTAAAAAATGCTAGAACCAAACTTATTAAATAAATTTAATAAACAAATAAAGTTACTCAGGGATATTCTTAAAATTCAATTTTATCGTGATATTTATGCGAGAAAACTAAAATATTCTTTTCTGGTTCCAAAATAATAAAAACATCGTTATTCGCCAGTAAAAAATGCTAGAATCGAACTTATTAAAAAAATTTAATAAACAAATATAGTTACTCAGGGATATTCTTACAATTTAATTTTATCGTGATATTTAAGCAAGAAAACTAAAATATTCGTTTTTAGTTCCAGAAAAATTTAAACATCGTTTCACCTCAGGCAAATATGCTAGAATCGAACTTATTAAATAAATTTAATACGAAAATAAAGTTACTCAGGGATATTCTTACAATTTAATTTTATCATGATATTTAAGCGAGAAAACTAAAATATTCGTTTCTAGTTCCAAAATACTAAAAACTTCGTTACTCGTCAGGCAAAAATGCTAGAATCAAACTTATTAAATAAATTTATTAAACAAATAAAGTTACTCAGGGATATTCTTACAATTTAATTTTATCGTGATATTTAAGCAGAAAACTAAAATATCGTTTTTAGTTCCAGAAAAATTTAAATATCGTTTCTCCTCAGGAAAAAATGCTAGAATTAAAGTTATTAAATAAATTTAATAAACAAATAAAGTTACTCAGGGATATTCTTACAATTTAATTTTATCATGATATTTTCGCGAGAAAACTAAATCATTCGTTTCTAGTTCCAAAATAATAAAAACATCGTTACTCGTCAGGAAAAAATGCTAGAATCAAACTTATTAAATAAATTTAATACGAAAATAAAGTTACTCAGGGATATTCTTACAATTTAATTTTATCATGATATTTAAGCGAGAAAACTAAAATATTCGTTTCTAGTTCCAAAATAATAAAAACATCGTTACTCGTCAGGAAAAAATTCTAGAATCGAACTTATTAAAAAAATCTGATAAACAAATAAAGTTACTCATGGATATTCTTACAATTTAATTTTATCGCGAGAAAACTAAAATATTCTTTTCTGGTTCCAAAATAATAAAAACATCGTTATTCGCCAGTAAAAAATGCTAGAATCGAACTTATTAAATAAATTTAATACGAAAATAAAGTTACCCAGGGATATTCTTACAATTTAATTTTATCATGATATTTAAGCGAGAAAACTAAAATATTCGTTTCTAGTTCCAAAATACTAAAAACTTCGTTACTCGTCAGGAAAAAATGCTAGAATCAAACTTATTAAATAAATTTATTAAACAAATAAAGTTACTCAGGGATATTCTTACAATTTAATTTTATCATGATATTTAAGCAAGAAAACTAAAATATTTATTTTTAGTTCCAGAAAAATTTAAACATCGTTTCTCCTCAGGAAAAAATGCTAGAATCAAACTTATTAAATAAATTTAATAAACAAATAATGTTACTCAGGGATATTCTTACAATTTAATTTTATCGTGGTATTTAAGCGAGAAAACTAAAACATTCGTTTCTAGTTCCAAAATAATAAAAACATCGTTACTCGTCAGGAAAAAATGCTAGAATCAAACTTAATAAATAAATTTAATACGAAAATAAAGTTACTAAGGGATACTCTTACAATTTATTTTTAACATGATATTTAAGCGAGAAAACTAAAATATTCGTTTCTAGTTCCAAAATAATAAAAACTTCGTTACTCGTCAGGAAAAAATTCTAGAATCGAACTTATTAAATAAATTTAATAAACAAATAAAGTTACTCAGGGATATTCTTACATTTTAATTTTATCATGATATTTAAGCAAGAAAACTAAAATATCGTTTTTAGTTCCAGAAAAATTTAAATATCGTTTCTCCTCAGGAAAAAATGCCAGAATCAAACTTATTAAATAAATTTAATACGAAAATAAAGTTACTCAGGGATATTCTTACAATTTAATTTTATCATGATATTTAAGCAAGAAAACTTAAATATCGTTTTTAGCTCCAGAAAAATTTAAACATCGTTTCTCCTCAGGAAAAAATTTAATAAACAATTAAAGTTACTCAGGGATATTCTTACAATTTAATTTTATCGTGATATTTAAGCGAGAAAACTAAAATATTCTTTTCTAGTTCCAAAATAATAAAAACCGTTACTTGTCACCAAAAAATGCTAGAATCAAACTTATTAAATAAATTTAATACACAAATAAAGTTACACAGGGATATTCCTACAATTTAATTTTATCGTGATATTTAAACAAGAAAACTAAAATATTCGTTTTTAGTTCCAGATAAATTTAAACATCGTTTCGACTCAGGAAAAAATGCTACAATCAAACTTATTAAATAAATTTAATAAACAAATAATGTTACTCAGAGATATTCTTACAATTTAATTTTATCGTGATATTTAAGCAAGAAAACTAAAATATCGTTTTTAGCTCCAGAAAAATTTAAATATCATTTCTCCTCAGGACAAAATGCTAGAATCAAACTTATTAAATAAATTTAGTAAACAAATAATATTGCTCAGGGATATTCTTACAATTTAATTTTATCGTGATATTTAAGCAAGAAAACTAAAATATCGTTTTTAGTACCAGAAAAATTTAAATATCATTTCTCCTCAGGTAAAAATGCTATAATCAAACTTATTAAATAAATTTAATAAACAAATAAAGTTACTCAGGGATATTCTTACAATTTAATTTTATCGTGATATTTAAGCAAGAAAACTAAAATATTCGTTTTTAGTTCCAGAAAAATTTAAACATCGTTTCTCCTCAGGAAAAAATTTAATAAACAATTAAAGTTACTCAGGGATATTCTTACAATTTAATTTTATCGTGATATTTAAGCGAGAAAACTAAAATATTCTTTTCTAGTTCCAAAATAATAAAAACATCGTTACTTGTCAGGAAAAAATGCTAGAATCAAACTTATTAAATAAATTTAATAAACAAATAAAGCTACTCAGGGATATTCTTAAAATTCAATTTTATCGTGATATTTAAACGAGAAAACTAAAATATTCGTTTTTAGTTCCAAAATAATAAAAATATCGTTACTCGTCAGGAAAAAATGCTAGAATCGAACTTATTAAATAAATTTAACAAACAAATAAAGTTACTCAGGGATATTCTTACAATTTAATTTTATCATGATATTTAAGCAAGAAAACTAAAATATTCGTTTCTAGTTCCAGAAAAATTAAAACATCGTTACTCCTCAGGCAAAATTGCTAGAATCGAACTTCTTAAATAAATTTAATAAACAAATAAAGTTACTCTCGGATATTCTTACAATTTAATTTTATCGTGATATTTAAGCGAGAAAACTAAAACATTCATTTTTAGTTCAAAAATAATAAAAACATCATTACTGGTCAAGAAGAAATTCTAGAATCGAACTTATTAAAAAAATCTAATAAATAAATAAAGTTACTCAGGGATATTCTGACATTTTAATTTTATCGTGATATTTAAGCGAGAAAACTAAAATATTCTTTTCTGGTTCCAAAATAATAAAAACATCGTTACTCGCCAGGAAAAAACGCTAGAATCGAACTTATTAAAAAAACCTAATAAACAAATAAAGTTACTCAGGGATATTCTTACATTTTAATTTTATCATGATATTTAAGCAAGAAAACTAAAATATTCGTTTTTAGTTCCAGAAAAATTTAAACATCGTTTCTCCTCAGGAAAAAATGCTAGAATCAAACTTATTAAATAAATTTAATAAACAAATAATGTTACTCAGGGATATTCTTACAATTTAATTTTATCGTGATATTTAAGCGAGAAAACTAAAATATGCGTTTCTAGTTCCAAAATAATAAAAACATCGTTACTCGTCAGGAAAAAATGCTAGAATCAAATTTATTAAATAAATTTAATACACAAATAAAGTTACTCAGGGATATTCTTACAATTTAATATTATCGTGATATTTAAGCAGAAAACTAAAATATTCGTTTCTAGTTCCAAAATAATAAAAACATCATTACTGGTCAGGAAGAAATTCTAGAATCGAACTTATTAAAAAAATCTAATAAACAAATAAAGTTACTCAGGGATATTCTTACATTTTAATTTTATCGTGATATTTAAGCGAGAAAACTAAAATATTCTTTTCTGGTTCCAAAATAATAAAAACATCGTTACTCGCCAGGAAAAAATGCTAGAATCGAACTTATTAAAAAAACCTAATAAATAAATAAAGATACTCAGGGATATTCTTACATTTTAATTTTATCATGTTATTTAAGCAAGAAAACTAAAATATTCGTTTTTAGTTCCAGAAAAATTTAAACATCGTTTCTCCTCAGGAAAAAATGCTAGAATCAAACTTATTAAATAAATTTAATAAACAAATAAAGTTACTCAGGGATATTCTTACAATTTAATTTTATCGTGATATTTTCGCGAGAAAACTAAATCATTCGTTTCTAGTTCCAAAATAATAAAAACATCGTTACTCGTCAGGAAAAAATGCAAGAATCAAACTTAGTAAATAAATTTAATACGAAAATAAAGTTACTCAGGGATATTCTTACAATTTAATTTTATCATGATATTTAAGCGAGAAAACTAAAATATTCGTTTCTAGTTCCAAAATAATAAAAACATCGTTACTCGTCAGGAAAAAATTCTAGAATCGAACTTATTAAAAAAATCTGATAAACAAATAAAGTTACTCAGGGATATCCTTACATTTTAATTTTATCGTGATATTTAAGCGAGAAAACTAAAATAATCTTTTCTTGTTCCAAAATAATTAAAACATCGTTACTCGCCTGGAAAAAATTCTAGAATCGAACTTATTAAAAAAATCTAATAAACAAATAAAGTTACTCCGGGATATTCTTACAATTTAATATTATCGTGATATTTAAGCGAGAAAACTAAAATATTCGTTTCTAGTTCCAAAATAATAAAAACATCGTTACTCGCCAGGAAAAAATTCTAGAATCGAACTTATTAAAAAAATCTCATAAACAAATAAAGTTACTCATGGATATTCTTACAATTTAATTTTATCGCGAGAAAACTAAAATATTCTTTTCTGGTTCCAAAATAATAAAAACATCGTTACTCGCCAGGAAAAAATGCTAGAATCGAACTTATTAAAAAAACCTAATAAACAAATAAAGTTACTCAGGGATATTCTTACATTTTAATTTTATCATGATATTTAAGCAAGAAAACTAAAATATTCGTTTTTAGTTCCAGAAAAATTTAAATATCGTTTCTCCTCAGGAAAAAATGCTAGAATCAAACTTATTAAATAAATTTAATAAACAAATAATGTTACTCAGGGATATTCTTACAATTTAATTTTATCGTGATATTTAAGCAGAAAACTAAAATATCGTTTTTAGTTCCAGAAAAATTTAAATATCGTTTCTCCTCAGGAAAAAATGCTAGAATCAATGTTATTAAATAAATTTAATAAACAAATAAAGTTACTCAGGGATATTCTTACAATTTAATTTTATCATGATATTTTCGCGAGAAAACTAAATCATTCGTTTCTAGTTCCAAAATAATAAAAACATCGTTACTCGTCAGGAAAAAATGCTAGAATCAAACTTATTAAATAAATTTAATACGAAAATAAAGTTACTCAGGGATATTCTTACAATTTAATTTTATCATGATATTTAAGCGAGCAAACTAAAATATTCGTTTCTAGTTCCAAAATAATAAAAACATCGTTACTCGTCAGGAAAAAATTCTAGAATCGAACTTATTAAAAAAATCTGATAAACAAATAAAGTTACTCAGGGATATCCTTACATTTTAATTTTATCGTGATATATAAGCGAGAAAACTAAAATAATCTTTCCTTGTTCCAAAATAATTAAAACATCGTTACTCGCCAGGAAAAAATTCTAGAATCGAACTTATTAAAAAAATCTAATAAACAAATAAAGTTACTCCGGGATATTCTTACAATTTAATTTTATCATGATATTTAAGCGAGAAAACTAAAATATTCGTTTCTAGTTCCAAAATAATAAAAACATCGTTACTCGCCAGGAAAAAATTCTAGAATCGAACTTATTAAAAAAATCTCATAAACAAATAAAGTTACTCATGGATATTCTTACAATTTAATTTTATCGCGAGAAAACTAAAATATTCTTTTCTGGTTCCAAAATAATAAAAACATCGTTATTCGCCAGTAAAAAATGCTAGAATCGAACTTATTAAAAAAATTTAATAAACAAATAAAGTTACTCAGGGATATTTTTACATTTTAATTTTATCATGATATTTAAGCAAGAAAACTGAAATATTCGTTTTTAGATCCAATAATATTTAAACATCGTTTCTCCTCAGTAAAAAATGCTAGAACCAAACTTATTAAATAAATTTAATAAACAAATAAAGTTACTCAGGGATATTCTTAAAATTCAATTTTATCGTGATATTTATGCGAGAAAACTAAAATATTCTTTTCTAGTTCCAAAATAATAAAAACATCGTTACTCGTCAGGAAAAAATGCTAGAATCAAACTTATTAAATAAATTTAATACACAAATAAAGTTACTCAGGGATATTCTTACAATTTAATTTTATCGTGATATTTAAGCAAGAAAACTAAAATATTCGTTTTTAGTTCCAGAAAAATTTAAACATCGTTTCACCTCAGGCAAATATGCTAGAATCGAACTTATTAAATAAATTTAATACGAAAATAAAGTTACCCAGGGATATTCTTACAATTTAATTTTATCATGATATTTAAGCGAGAAAACTAAAATATTCGTTTCTAGTTCCAAAATACTAAAAACTTCGTTACTCGTCAGGAAAAAATGCTAGAATCAAACTTATTAAATAAATTTATTAAACAAATAAAGTTACTCAGGGATATTCTTACAATTTAATTTTATCATGATATTTAAGCAAGAAAACTAAAATATTTATTTTTAGTTCCAGAAAAATTTAAACATCGTTTCTCCTCAGGAAAAAATGCTAGAATCAAACTTATTAAATAAATTTAATAAACAAATAATGTTACTCAGGGATATTCTTACAATTTAATTTTATCGTGGTATTTAAGCGAGAAAACTAAAACATTCGTTTCTAGTTCCAAAATAATAAAAACATCGTTACTCGTCAGGAAAAAATGCTAGAATCAAACTTATTAAATAAATTTAATACGAAAATAAAGTTACTAAGGGATACTCTTACAATTTATTTTTAACATGATATTTAAGCGAGAAAACTAAAATATTCGTTTCTAGTTCCAAAATAATAAAAACATCGTTACTCGTCAGGAAAAAATGCTAGAATCAAACTTATTAAATAAATTTAATACACAAATAAAGTTACTCAGGGATATTCTTACAATTTAATTTTATCGTGATATTTAAGCAGAAAACTAAAATATCGTTTTTAGTTCCAGAAAAATTTAAATATCGTTTCTCCTCAGGAAAAAATGCTAGAATCAAAGTTATTAAATAAATTTAATAAACAAATAAAGTTACTCAGGGATATTCTTACAATTTAATTTTATCATGATATTTTCGCGAGAAAACTAAATCATTCGTTTCTAGTTCCAAAATAATAAAAACATCGTTACTCGTCAGGAAAAAATGCTAGAATCAAACTTATTAAATAAATTTAATACGAAAATAAATTTACTCAGGGATATTCTTACAATTTAATTTTATCATGATATTTAAGCGAGAAAACTAAAATATTCGTTTCTAGTTCCAAAATAATAAAAACATCGTTACTCGTCAGGAAAAAATTCTAGAATCGAACTTATTAAAAAAATCTGATAAACAAATAAAGTTACTCAGGGATATCCTTACATTTTAATTTTATCGTGATATTTAAGCGAGAAAATTAAATAATCTTTTCTTGTTCCAAAATAATTAAAACATCGTTACTCGCCAGGAAAAAATTCTAGAATCGAACTTATTAAAAAAATCTAATAAACAAATAAAGTTACTCCGGGATATTCTTACAATTTAATTTTATCATGATATTTAAGCGAGAAAACTAAAATATTCGTTTCTAGTTCCAAAATAATAAAAACATCGTTACTCGCCAGGAAAAAATTCTAGAATCGAACTTATTAAAAAAATCTCATATACAAATAAAGTTACTCATGGATATTCTTACAATTTAATTTTATCGCGAGAAAACTAAAATATTCTTTTCTGGTTCCAAAATAATAAAAACATCGTTATTCGCCAGTAAAAAATGCTAGAATCGAACTTATTAAAAAAATTTAATAAACAAATATAGTTACTCAGGGATATTCTTACATTTTAATTTTATCATGATATTTAAGCAAGAAAACTGAAATATTCGTTTTTGGATCCAATAATATTTAAACATCGTTTCTCCTCAGTAAAAAATGCTAGAACCAAACTTATTAAATAAATTTAATAAACAAATAAAGTTACTCAGGGATATTCTTAAAATTCAATTTTATCGTGATATTTATGCGAGAAAACTAAAATATTCTTTTCTAGTTCCAAAATAATAAAAACATCGTACTCGTCAGGAAAAAATGCTAGAATCAAACTTATTAAATAAATTTAATACACAAATAAAGTTACTCAGGGATATTCTTACAATTTAATTTTATCGTGATATTTAAGCAAGAAAACTAAAATATTCGTTTTTAGTTCCAGAAAAATTTAAACAACGTTTCACCTCAGGCAAATATGCTAGAATCGAACTTATTAAATAAATTTAATACGAAAATAAAGTTACTCAGGGATATTCTTACAATTTAATTTTATCATGATATTTAAGCGAGAAAACTAAAATATTCGTTTCTAGTTCCAAAATACTAAAAACTTCGTTACTCGTCAGGCAAAAATGCTAGAATCGAACTTATTAAATAAATTTATTAAACAAATAAAGTTACTCAGGGATATTCTTACAATTTAATTTTATCGTGATATTTAAGCAGAAAACTAAAATATCGTTTTTAGTTCCAGAAAAATTTAAATATCGTTTCTCCTCAGGAAAAAATGCTAGAATCAAAGTTATTAAATAAATTTAATAAACAAATAAAGTTACTCAGGGATATTCTTACAATTTAATTTTATCATGATATTTTCGCGAGAAAACTAAATCATTCGTTTCTAGTTCCAAAATAATAAAAACATCGTTACTCGTCAGGAAAAAATGCTAGAATAAAACTTATTAAATAAATTTAATACGAAAATAAAGTTACTCAGGGATATTCTTACAATTTAATTTTATCATGATATTTAGCGAGAAAACTTAAATATTCGTTTCTAGTTCCAAAATAATAAAAACATCGTTACTCGTCAGGAAAAAATTCTAGAAACGAACTTATTAAAAAAATCTGATAAACAAATAAAGTTACTCAGGGATATCCTTACATTTTAATTTTATCGTGATATTTAAGCGAGAAAACTAAAATAATCTTTTCTTGTTCCAAAATAATTAAAACATCGTTACTCGCCAGGAAAAAATTCTAGAATCGAACTTATTAAAAAAATCTCATATACAAATAAAGTTACTCATGGATATTCTTACAATTTAATTTTATCGCGAGAAAACTAAAATATTCTTTTCTGGTTCCAAAATAATAAAAACATCGTTATTCGCCAGTAAAAAATGCTAGAATCGAACTTATTAAAAAAATTTAATAAACAAATATAGTTACTCAGGGATATTCTTACATTTTAATTTTATCATGATATTTAAGCAAGAAAACTGAAATATTCGTTTTTAGATCCAATAATATTTAAACATCGTTTCTCCTCAGTAAAAAATGCTAGAACCAAACTTATTAAATAAATTTAATAAACAAATAAAGTTACTCAGGGATATTCTTAAAATTCAATTTTATCGTGATATTTATGCGAAAAAACTAAAATATTCTTTTCTAGTTCCAAAATAATAAAAACATCGTACTCGTCAGGAAAAAATGCTAGAATCAAACTTATTAAATAAATTTAATACACAAATAAAGTTACTCAGGGATATTCTTACAATTTAATTTTATCGTGATATTTAAGCAGAAAACTAAAATATCGTTTTTAGTTCCAGAAAAATTTAAATATCGTTTCTCCTCAGGAAAAAATGCTAGAATCAAAGTTATTAAATAAATTTAATAAACAAATAAAGTTACTCAGGGATATTCTTACAATTTAATTTTATCATGATATTTTCGCGAGAAAACTAAATCATTCGTTTCTAGTTCCAAAATAATAAAAACATCGTTACTCGTCAGTAAAAAATGCTAGAATAAAACTTATTAAATAAATTTAATACGAAAATAAAGTTACTCAGGGATATTCTTACAATTTAATTTTATCATGATATTTAAGCGAGAAAACTTAAATATTCGTTTCTAGTTCCAAAATAATAAAAACATCGTTACTCGTCAGGAAAAAATTCTAGAAACGAACTTATTAAAAAAATCTGATAAACAAATAAAGTTACTCAGGGATATCCTTACATTTTAATTTTATCGTGATATTTAAGCGAGAAAACTAAAATAATCTTTTCTTGTTCCAAAATAATTAAAACATCGTTACTCGCCAGGAAAAAATTCTAGAATCGAACTTATTAAAAAAATCTAATAAACAAATAAAGTTACTTCGGGATATTCTTACAATTTAATTTTATCATGATATTTAAGCGAGAAAACTAAAATATTCGTTTCTAGTTCCAAAATAATAAAAACATCGTTACTCGCCAGGAAAAAATTCTAGAATCGAACTTATTAAAAAAATCTCATATACAAATAAAGTTACTCATGGATATTCTTACAATTTAATTTTATCGCGAGAAAACTAAAATATTCTTTTCTGGTTCCAAAATAATAAAAACATCGTTACTCGCCAGTAAAAAATGCTAGAATCGAACTTATTAAAAAAATTTAATAAACAAATATAGTTACTCAGGGATATTCTTACATTTTAATTTTATCATGATATTTAAGCAAGAAAACTGAAATATTCGTTTTTAGATCCAATAATATTTAAACATCGTTTCTCCTCAGTAAAAAATGCTAGAACCAAACTTATTAAATAAATTTAATAAACAAATAAAGTTACTCAGGGATATTCTTAAAATTCAATTTTATCGTGATATTTATGCGAGAAAACTAAAATATTCTTTTCTAGTTCCAAAATAATAAAAACATCGTACTCGTCAGGAAAAAATGCTAGAATCAAACTTATTAAATAAATTTAATACACAAATAAAGTTACTCAGGGATATTCTTACAATTTAATTTTATCGTGATATTTAAGCAAGAAAACTAAAATATTCGTTTTTAGTTCCAGAAAAATTTAAACAAAGTTTCACCTCAGGCAAATATGCTAGAATCGAACTTATTAAATAAATTTAATACGAAAATAAAGTTACTCAGGGATATTCTTACAATTTAATTTTATCATGATATTTAAGCGAGAAAACTAAAATATTCGTTTCTAGTTCCAAAATACTAAAAACTTCGTTACTCGTCAGGCAAAAATGCTAGAATCAAACTTATTAAATAAATTTATTAAACAAATAAAGTTACTCAGGGATATTCTTACAATTTAATTTTATCGTGATATTTAAGCAGAAAACTAAAATATCGTTTTTAGTTCCAGAAAAATTTAAATATCGTTTCTCCTCAGGAAAAAATGCTAGAATCAAAGTTATTAAATAAATTTAATAAACAAATAAAGTTACTCAGGGATATTCTTACAATTTAATTTTATCATGATATTTTCGCGAGAAAACTAAATCATTCGTTTCTAGTTCCAAAATAATAAAAACATCGTTACTCGTCAGGAAAAAATGCTAGAATAAAACTTATTAAATAAATTTAATACGAAAATAAAGTTACTCAGGGATATTCTTACAATTTAATTTTATCATGATATTTAAGCAAGAAAACTAAAATATTTATTTTTAGTTCCAGAAAAATTTAAACATCGTTTCTCCTCAGGAAAAAATGCTAGAATCAAACTTATTAAATAAATTTAATAAACAAATAATGTTACTCAGGGATATTCTTACAATTTAATTTTATCGTGGTATTTAAGCGAGAAAACTAAAACATTCGTTTCTAGTTCCAAAATAATAAAAACATCGTTACTCGTCAGGAAAAAATGCTAGAATCAAACTTATTAAATAAATTTAATACGAAAATAAAGTTACTAAGGGATACTCTTACAATTTATTTTTAACATGATATTTAAGCGAGAAAACTAAAATATTCGTTTCTAGTTCCAAAATAATAAAAACATCGTTACTCGTCAGGAAAAAATGCTAGAATCAAACTTATTAAATAAATTTAATACACAAATAAAGTTACTCAGGGATATTCTTACAATTTAATTTTATCGTGATATTTAAGCAGAAAACTAAAATATCGTTTTTAGTTCCAGAAAAATTTAAATATCGTTTCTCCTCAGGAAAAAATGCTAGAATCAAAGTTATTAAATAAATTTAATAAACAAATAAAGTTACTCAGGGATATTCTTACAATTTAATTTTATCATGATATTTTCGCGAGAAAACTAAATCATTCGTTTCTAGTTCCAAAATAATAAAAACATCGTTACTCGTCAGGAAAAAATGCTAGAATAAAACTTATTAAATAAATTTAATACGAAAATAAAGTTACTCAGGGATATTCTTACAATTTAATTTTATCATGATATTTAAGCGAGAAAACTTAAATATTCGTTTCTAGTTCCAAAATAATAAAAACATCGTTACTCGTCAGGAAAAAATTCTAGAAACGAACTTATTAAAAAAATCTGATAAACAAATAAAGTTACTCAGGGATATCCTTACATTTTAATTTTATCGTGATATTTAAGCGAGAAAACTAAAATAATCTTTTCTTGTTCCAAAATAATTAAAACATCGTTACTCGCCAGGAAAAAATTCTAGAATCGAACTTATTAAAAAAATCTAATAAACAAATAAAGTTACTCCGGGATATTCTTACAATTTAATTTTATCATGATATTTAAGCGAGAAAACTAAAATATTCGTTTCTAGTTCCAAAATAATAAAAACATCGTTACTCGCCAGGAAAAAATTCTAGAATCGAACTTATTAAAAAAATCTCATATACAAATAAAGTTACTCATGGATATTCTTACAATTTAATTTTATCGCGAGAAAACTAAAATATTCTTTTCTGGTTCCAAAATAATAAAAACATCGTTATTCGCCAGTAAAAAATGCTAGAATCGAACTTATTAAAAAAATTTAATAAACAAATATAGTTACTCAGGGATATTCTTACATTTTAATTTTATCATGATATTTAAGCAAGAAAACTGAAATATTCGTTTTTAGATCCAATAATATTTAAACATCGTTTCTCCTCAGTAAAAAATGCTAGAACCAAACTTATTAAATAAATTTAATAAACAAATACATTTACTCAGGGATATTCTTAAAATTCAATTTTATCGTGATATTTATGCGAGAAAACTAAAATATTCTTTTCTAGTTCCAAAATAATAAAAACATCGTACTCGTCAGGAAAAAATGCTAGAATCAAACTTATTAAATAAATTTAATACACAAATAAAGTTACTCAGGGATATTCTTACAATTTAATTTTATCGTGATATTTAAGCAAGAAAACTAAAATATTCGTTTTTAGTTCCAGAAAAATTTAAACAACGTTTCACCTCAGGCAAATATGCTAGAATCGAACTTATTAAATAAATTTAATACGAAAATAAAGTTACTCAGGGATATTCTTACAATTTAATTTTATCATGATATTTAAGCGAGAAAACTAAAATATTCGTTTCTAGTTCCAAAATACTAAAAACTTCGTTACTCGTCAGGCAAAAATGCTAGAATCAAACTTATTAAATAAATTTATTAAACAAATAAAGTTACTCAGGGATATTCTTACAATTTAATTTTATCGTGATATTTAAGCAGAAAACTAAAATATCGTTTTTAGTTCCAGAAAAATTTAAATATCGTTTCTCCTCAGGAAAAAATGCTAGAATCAAAGTTATTAAATAAATTTAATAAACAAATAAAGTTACTCAGGGATATTCTTACAATTTAATTTTATCATGATATTTTCGCGAGAAAACTAAATCATTCGTTTCTAGTTCCAAAATAATAAAAACATCGTTACTCGTCAGGAAAAAATGCTAGAATAAAACTTATTAAATAAATTTAATACGAAAATAAAGTTACTCAGGGATATTCTTACAATTTAATTTTATCATGATATTTAAGCGAGAAAACTTAAATATTCGTTTCTAGTTCCAAAATAATAAAAACATCGTTACTCGTCAGGAAAAAATTCTAGAAACGAACTTATTAAAAAAATCTGATAAACAAATAAAGTTACTCAGGGATATCCTTACATTTTAATTTTATCGTGATATTTAAGCGAGAAAACTAAAATAATCTTTTCTTGTTCCAAAATAATTAAAACATCGTTACTCGCCAGGAAAAAATTCTAGAATCGAACTTATTAAAAAAATCTCATAAACAAATAAAGTTACTCGTGGATATTCTTACAATTTAATTTTATCGCGAGAAAACTAAAATATTCTTTTCTGGTTCCAAAATAATAAAAACATCGTTATTCGCCAGTAAAAAATGCTAGAATCGAACTTATTAAATAAATTTAATAAACAAATAAAGTTAGTCAGGGATATTCTTACAATTTAATTTTATCGTGATATTTAAGCAAGAAAACTAAAATATTCGTTTTTAGTTCCAGAAAAATTTAAACATCGTTTCACCTCAGGCAAATATGCTAGAATCGAACTTATTAAATAAATTTAATACGAAAATAAAGTTACCCAGGGATATTCTTACAATTTAATTTTATCATGATATTTAAGTGAGAAAACTAAAATATTCGTTTCTAGTTCCAAAATACTAAAAACTTCGTTACTCGTC
The DNA here is from genome assembly GCA_911728475.2 of Pterostichus madidus. NCBI lineage: Eukaryota > Metazoa > Arthropoda > Insecta > Coleoptera > Carabidae > Pterostichus > Pterostichus madidus. The sequence continues at coordinate 21,548,363 of OU452304.1, read as the reverse complement.
AGGAAAAAATGCTAGAATCAAACTTATTAAATAAATTTATTAAACAAATAAAGTTACTCAGGGATATTCTTACAATTTAATTTTATCATGATATTTAAGCAAGAAAACTAAAATATTTATTTTTAGTTCCAGAAAAATTTAAACATCGTTTCTCCTCAGGAAAAAATGCTAGAATCAAACTTATTAAATAAATTTAATAAACAAATAATGTTACTCAGGGATATTCTTACAATTTAATTTTATCGTGGTATTTAAGCGAGAAAACTAAAACATTCGTTTCTAGTTCCAAAATAATAAAAACATCGTTACTCGTCAGGAAAAAATGCTAGAATCAAACTTAATAAATAAATTTAATACGAAAATAAAGTTACTAAGGGATACTCTTACAATTTATTTTTAACATGATATTTAAGCGAGAAAACTAAAATATTCGTTTCTAGTTCCAAAATAATAAAAACTTCGTTACTCGTCAGGAAAAAATTCTAGAATCGAACTTATTAAATAAATTTAATAAACAAATAAAGTTACTCAGGGATATTCTTACATTTTAATTTTATCATGATATTTAAGCAAGAAAACTAAAATATCGTTTTTAGTTCCAGAAAAATTTAAATATCGTTTCTCCTCAGGAAAAAATGCCAGAATCAAACTTATTAAATAAATTTAATACGAAAATAAAGTTACTCAGGGATATTCTTACAATTTAATTTTATCATGATATTTAAGCGAGAAAACTAAAATATTCGTTTTTAGTTCCAGATAAATTTAAACATCGTTTCGCCTCAGGAAAAAATGCTACAATCAAACTTATTAAATAAATTTAATAAACAAATAATGTTACTCAGAGATATTCTTACAATTTAATTTTATCGTGATATTTAAGCAAGAAAACTTAAATATCGTTTTTAGCTCCAGATAAATTTAAACATCGTTTCTCCTCAGGAAAAAATTTAATAAACAATTAAAGTTATTCAGGGATATTCTTACAATTTAATTTTATCGTGATATTTAAGCGAGAAAACTAAAATATTCTTTTCTAGTTCCAAAATAATAAAAACCGTTACTTGTCACCAAAAAATGCTAGAATCAAACTTATTAAATAAATTTAATACACAAATAAAGTTACACAGGGATATTCTTACAATTTAATTTTATCGTGATATTTAAACAAGAAAACTAAAATATTCGTTTTTAGTTCCAGATAAATTTAAACATCGTTTCGCCTCAGGAAAAAATGCTACAATCAAACTTATTAAATAAATTTAATAAACAAATAATGTTACTCAGAGATATTCTTACAATTTAATTTTATCGTGATATTTAAGCAAGAAAACTAAAATATCGTTTTTAGCACCAGAAAAATTTAAATATCATTTCTCCTCAGGACAAAATGCTAGAATCAAACTTATTAAATAAATTTAGTAAACAAATAATATTACTCAGGGATATTCTTACAATTTAATTTTATTGTGATATTTAAGCAAGAAAACTAAAATATCGTTTTTAGTACCAGAAAAATTTAAATATCGTTTCTCCTCAGGTAAAAATGCTATAATCAAACTTATTAAATAAATTTAATAAACAAATAAAGTTACTCAGGGATATTCTTACAATTTAATTTTATCGTGATATTTAAGCAAGAAAACTAAAATATTCGTTTTTAGTTCCAGAAAAATTTAAACATCGTTTCTCCTCAGGAAAAACTTTAATAAACAATTAAAGTTACTCAGGGATATTCTTACAATTTAATTTTATCGTGATATTTAAGCGAGAAAACTAAAATATTCTTTTCTAGTTCCAAAATAATAAAAACATCGTTACTTGTCAGGAAAAAATGCTAGAATCAAACTTATTAAATAAATTTAATAAACAAATAAAGCTACTCAGGGATATTCTTAAAATTCAATTTTATCCTGATATTTAAACGAGAAAACTAAAATATTCGTTTTTAGTTCCAAAATAATAAAAATATCGTTACTCGTCAGGAAAAAATGCTAGAATCGAACTTATTAAATAAATTTAATAAACAAATAAAGTTACTCAGGGATATTCTTACAATTTAATTTTATCATGATATTTAAGCAAGAAAACTAAAATATTCGTTTCTAGTTCCAGAAAAATTAAAACATCGTTACTCCTCAGGCAAAATTGCTAGAATCGAACTTCTTAAATAAATTTAATAAACAAATAAAGTTACTCACGGATATTCTTACAATTTAATTTTATCGTGATATTTAAGCGAGAAAACTAAAACATTCATTTTTAGTTCAAAAATAATAAAAACATCATTACTGGTCAGGAAGAAATTCTAGAATCGAACTTATTAAAAAAATCTAATAAACAAATAAAGTTACTCAGGGATATTCTTACATTTTAATTTTATCGTGATATTTAAGCGAGAAAACTAAAATATTCTTTTCTGGTTCCAAAATAATGAAAACATCGTTACTCGCCAGGAAAAAATGCTAGAATCGAACTTATTAAAAAAACCTAATAAACAAATAAAGATACTCAGGGATATTCTTACATTTTAATTTTATCATGTTATTTAAGCAAGAAAACTAAAATATTCGTTTTTAGTTCCAGAAAAATTTAAACATCGTTTCTCCTCAGGAAAAAATGCTAGAATCAAACTTATTAAATAAATTTAATAAACAAATAATGTTACTCAGGGATATTCTTACAATTTAATTTTATCGTGATATTTAAGCGAGAAAACTAAAATATGCGTTTCTAGTTCCAAAATAATAAAAACATCGTTACTCGTCAGGAAAAAATGCTAGAATCAAACTTATTAAATAAATTTAATACACAAATAAAGTTACTCAGGGATATTCTTACAATTTAATTTTATCGTGATATTTAAGCAGAAAACTAAAATATCGTTTTTAGTTCCAGAAAAATTTAAATATCGTTTCTCCTCAGGAAAAAATGCTAGAATCAATGTTATTAAATAAATTTAATAAACAAATAAAGTTACTCAGGGATATTCTTACAATTTAATTTTATCATGATATTTTCGCGAGAAAACTAAATCATTCGTTTCTAGTTCCAAAATAATAAAAACATCGTTACTCGTCAGGAAAAAATGCTAGAATCAAACTTATTAAATAAATTTAATACGAAAATAAAGTTACTCAGGGATATTCTTACAATTTAATTTTATCATGATATTTAAGCGAGAAAACTAAAATAATCTTTTCTTGTTCCAAAATAATTAAAACATCGTTACTCGCCAGGAAAAAATTCTAGAATCGAACTTATTAAAAAAATCTAATAAACAAATAAAGTTACTCCGGGATATTCTTACAATTTAATTTTATCATGATATTTAAGCGAGAAAACTAAAATATTCGTTTCTAGTTCCAAAAAAATAAAAACATCGTTACTCGCCAGGAAAAAATTCTAGAATCGAACTTATTAAAAAAATCTCATAAACAAATAAAGTTACTCATGGATATTCTTACAATTTAATTTTATCGCGAGAAAACTAAAATATTCTTTTCTGGTTCCAAAATAATAAAAACATCGTTATTCGCCAGTAAAAAATGCTAGAATCGAACTTATTAAAAAAATTTAATAAACAAATAAAGTTACTCAGGGATAGTCTTACATTTTAATTTTATCATGATATTTAAGCAAGAAAACTGAAATATTCGTTTTTAGATCCAATAATATTTAAACATCGTTTCTCCTCAGTAAAAAATGCTAGAACCAAACTTATTAAATAAATTTAATAAACAAATAAAGTTACTCAGGGATATTCTTAAAATTCAATTTTATCGTGATATTTATGCGAGAAAACTAAAATATTCTTTTCTAGTTCCAAAATAATAAAAACATCGTTACTCGTCAGGAAAAAATGCTAGAATCAAACTTATTAAATAAATTTAATACACAAATAAAGTTACTCAGGGATATTCTTACAATTTAATTTTATCGTGATATTTAAGCAAGAAAACTAAAATATTCGTTTTTAGTTCCAGAAAAATTTAAACATCGTTTCACCTCAGGCAAATATGCTAGAATCGAACTTATTATATAAATTTAATACGAAAATAAAGTTACTCAGGGATATTCTTACAATTTAATTTTATCATGATATTTAAGCGAGAAAATTAAAATATTCGTTTCTAGTTCCAAAATACTAAAAACTTCGTTACTCGTCAGGAAAAAATGCTAGAATCAAACTTATTAAATAAATTTATTAAACAAATAAAGTTACTCAGGGATATTCTTACAATTTAATTTTATCATGATATTTAAGCGAGAAAACTAAAATATTCGTTTCTAGTTCCAAAATACTAAAAACTTCGTTACTCGTCAGGAAAAAATGCTAGAATCGAACTTATTAATTAAATTTAATAAACAAATAAAGTTACTCAGGGATATTCTTACAATTTAATTTTATCGTGATATTTAAGCAAGAAAACTAAAATATTCGTTTTTAGTTCCAGAAAAATTTAAACATCGTTTCACCTCAGGCAAATATGCTAGAATCGAAATTATTAAATAAATTTAATACGAAAATAAAGTTACCCAGGGATATTCTTACAATTTAATTTTATCATGATATTTAAGCGAGAAAACTAAAATAATCTTTTCTTGTTCCAAAATAATTAAAACATCGTTACTCGCCAGGAAAAAATTCTAGAATCGAACTTATTAAAAAAATCTCATAAACAAATAAAGTTACTCATGGATATTCTTACAATTTAATTTTATCGCGAGAAAACTAAAATATTCTTTTCTGGTTCCAAAATAATAAAAACATCGTTATTCGCCAGTAAAACATGCTAGAATCGAACTTATTAAATAAATTTAATAAACAAATAAAGTTACTCAGGGATATTCTTACAATTTAATTTTATCGTGATATTTAAGCAAGAAAACTAAAATATTCGTTTTTAGTTCCAGAAAAATTTAAACATCGTTTCACCTCAGGCAAATATGCTAGAATCGAACTTATTAAATAAATTTAATACGAAAATAAAGTTACCCAGGGATATTCTTACAATTTAATTTTATCATGATATTTAAGCGAGAAAACTAAAATATTCGTTTCTAGTTCCAAAATACTAAAAACTTCGTTACTCGTCAGGAAAAAATGCTAGAATCAAACTTATTAAATAAATTTATTAAACAAATAAAGTTACTCAGGGATATTCTTACAATTTAATTTTATCATGATATTTAAGCAAGAAAACTAAAATATTTATTTTTAGTTCCAGAAAAATTTAAACATCGTTTCTCCTCAGGAAAAAATGCTAGAATCAAACTTATTAAATAAATTTAATAAACAAATAATGTTACTCAGGGATATTCTTACAATTTAATTTTATCGTGGTATTTAAGCGAGAAAACTAAAACATTCGTTTCTAGTTCCAAAATAATAAAAACATCGTTACTCGTCAGGAAAAAATGCTAGAATCAAACTTAATAAATAAATTTAATACGAAAATAAAGTTACTAAGGGATACTCTTACAATTTAATTTTATCATGATATTTAAGCGAGAAAACTAAAATATTCGTTTCTAGTTCCAAAATAATAAAAACTTCGTTACTCGTCAGGAAAAAATTCTAGAATCGAACTTATTAAATAAATTTAATAAACAAATAAAGTTACTCAGGGATATTCTTACATTTTAATTTTATCATGATATTTAAGCAAGAAAACTAAAATATCGTTTTTAGTTCCAGAAAAATTTAAATATCGTTTCTCCTCAGAAAAAAATGCCAGAATCAAACTTATTAAATAAATTTAATACGAAAATAAAGTTACTCAGGGATATTCTTACAATTTAATTTTATCATGATATTTAAGCGAGAAAACTAAAATATTCGTTTTTAGTTCCAGATAAATTTAAACATCGTTTCGCCTCAGGAAAAAATGCTACAATCAAACTTATTAAATAAATTTAATAAACAAATAATGTTACTCAGAGATATTCTTACAATTTAATTTTATCGTGATGTTTAAGCAAGAAAACTTAAATATCGTTTTTAGCTCCAGAAAAATTTAAACATCGTTTCTCCTCAGGAAAAAATTTAATAAACAATTAAAGTTACTCAGGGATATTATTACAATTTAATTTTATCGTGATATTTAAGCGAGAAAACTAAAATATTCTTTTCTAGTTCCAAAATAATAAAAACCGTTACTTGTCACCAAAAAATGCTAGAATCAAACTTATTAAATAAATTTAATACACAAATAAAGTTACACAGGGATATTCTTACAATTTAATTTTATCGTGATATTTAAACAAGAAAACTAAAATATTCGTTTTTAGTTCCAGATAAATTTAAACATCGTTTCGCCTCAGAAAAAAATGCTACAATCAAACTTATTAAATAAATTTAATAAACAAATAATGTTACTCAGAGATATTCTTACAATTTAATTTTATCGTGATATTTAAGCAAGAAAACTAAAATATCGTTTTTAGCTCCAGAAAAATTTAAATATCATTTCTCCTCAGGACAAAATGCTAGAATCAAACTTATTAAATAAATTTAGTAAACAAATAATATTACTCAGGGATATTCTTACAATTTAATTTTATCGTGATATTTAAGCAAGAAAACTAAAATATCGTTTTTAGTACCAGAAAAATTTAAATATCGTTTCTCCTCAGGTAAAAATGCTATAATCAAACTTATTAAATAAATTTAATAAACAAATAAAGTTACTCAGGGATATTCTTACAATTTAATTTTATCGTGATATTTAAGCAAGAAAACTAAAATATTCGTTTTTAGTTCCAGAAAAATTTAAACATCGTTTCTCCTCGGGAAAAAATTTAATAAACAATTAAAGTTACTCAGGGATATTCTTACAATTTAATTTTATCGTGATATTTAAGCGAGAAAACTAAAATATTCTTTTCTAGTTCCAAAATAATAAAAACATCGTTACTTGTCAGGAAAAAATGCTAGAATCAAACTTATTAAATAAATTTAATAAACAAATAAAGCTACTCAGGGATATTCTTAAAATTCAATTTTATCGTGATATTTAAACGAGAAAACTAAAATATTCGTTTTTAGTTCCAAAATAATAAAAATATCGTTACTCGTCAGGAAAAAATGCTAGAATCGAACTTATTAAATAAATTTAATAAACAAATAAAGTTACTCAGGGATATTCTTACAATTTAATTTTATCATGATATTTAAGCAAGAAAACTAAAATATTCGTTTCTAGTTCCAGAAAAATTAAAACATCGTTACTCCTCAGGCAAAATTGCTAGAATCGAACTTCTTAAATAAATTTAATAAACAAATAAAGTTACTCACGGATATTCTTACAATTTAATTTTATCGTGATATTTAAGCGAGAAAACTAAAACATTCATTTTTAGTTCAAAAATAATAAAAACATCATTACTGGTCAGGAAGAAATTCTAGAATCGAACTTATTAAAAAAATCTAATAAACAAATAAAGTTACTCAGGGATATTCTTACATTTTAATTTTATCGTGATATTTAAGCGAGAAAACTAAAATATTCTTTTCTGGTTCCAAAATAATAAAAACATCGTTACTCGCCAGGAAAAAATGCTAGAATCGAACTTATTAAAAAAACCTAATAAACAAATAAAGTTACTCAGGGATATTCTTACATTTTAATTTTATCATGATATTTAAGCAAGAAAACTAAAATATTCGTTTTTAGTTCCAGAAAAATTTAAACATCGTTTCTCCTCAGGAAAAAATGCTAGAATCAAACTTATTAAATAAATTTAATAAACAAATAATGTTACTCAGGGATATTCTTACAATTTAATTTTATCGTGATATTTAAGCGAGAAAACTAAAATATGCGTTTCTAGTTCCAAAATAATAAAAACATCGTTACTCGTCAGGAAAAAATGCTAGAATCAAACTTATTTAATAAATTTAATACACAAATAAAGTTACTCAGGGATATTCTTACAATTTAATTTTATCGTGATATTTAAGCAGAAAACTAAAATATTCGTTTCTAGTTCCAAAATAATAAAAACATCATTACTGGTCAGGAAGAAATTCTAGAATCGAACTTATTAAAAAAATCTAATAAACAAATAAAGTTACTCAGGGATATTCTTATATTTTAATTTTATCGTGATATTTAAGCGAGAAAACTAAAATATTCTTTTCTGGTTCCAAAATAATAAAAACATCGTTACTCGCCAGGAAAAAATGCTAGAATCGAACTTATTAAAAAAACCTAATAAACAAATAAAGATACTCAGGGATATTCTTACATTTTAATTTTATCATGTTATTTAAGCAAGAAAACTAAAATATTCGTTTTTAGTTCCAGAAAAATTTAAACATCGTTTCTCCTCAGGAAAAAATGCTAGAATCAAACTTATTAAATAAATTTAATAAACAAATAATGTTACTCAGGGATATTCTTACAATTTAATTTTATCGTGATATTTAAGCGAGAAAACTAAAATATGCGTTTCTAGTTCCAAAATAATAAAAACATCGTTACTCGTCAGGAAAAAATGCTAGAATCAAACTTATTAAATAAATTTAATACACAAATAAAGTTACTCAGGGATATTCTTACAATTTAATTTTATCGTGATATTTAAGCAGAAAACTAAAATATCGTTTTTAGTTCCAGAAAAATTTAAATATCGTTTCACCTCAGGAAAAAATGCTAGAATCAATGTTATTAAATAAATTTAATAAACAAATAAAGTTACTCAGGGATATTCTTACAATTTAATTTTATCATGATATTTTCGCGAGAAAACTAAATCATTCGTTTCTAGTTCCAAAATAATAAAAACATCGTTACTCGTCAGGAAAAAATGCTAGAATCAAACTTATTAAATAAATTTAATACGAAAATAAAGTTACTCAGGGATATTCTTACAATTTAATTTTATCATGATATTTAAGCGAGAAAACTAAAATAATCTTTTCTTGTTCCAAAATAATTAAAACATCGTTACTCGCCAGGAAAAAATTCTAGAATCGAACTTATTAAAAAAATCTAATAAACAAATAAAGTTACTCCGGGATATTCTTACAATTTAATTTTATCATGATATTTAAACGAGAAAACTAAAATATTCGTTTCTAGTTCCAAAATAATAAAAACATCGTTACTCGTCAGGAAAAAATGCTAGAATCAAACTTATTAAATAAATTTAATACACAAATAAAGTTACTCAGGGATATTCTTACAATTTAATTTTATCGCGAGAAAACTAAAATATTCTTTTCTGGTTCCAAAATAATAAAAACATCGTTATTCGCCAGTAAAAAATGCTAGAATCGAACTTATTAAAAAAATTTAATAAACAAATAAAGTTACTCAGGGATATTCTTACATTTTAATTTTATCATGATATTTAAGCAAGAAAACTGAAATATTCGTTTTTAGATCCAATAATATTTAAACATCGTTTCTCCTCAGTAAAAAATGCTAGAACCAAACTTATTAAATAAATTTAATAAACAAATAAAGTTACTCAGGGATATTCTTAAAATTCAATTTTATCGTGATATTTATGCGAGAAAACTAAAATATTCTTTTCTAGTTCCAAAATAATAAAAACATCGTTACTCGTCAGGAAAAAATGCTAGAATCAAACTTATTAAATAAATTTAATACACAAATAAAGTTACTCAGGGATATTCTTACAATTTAATTTTATCGTGATTTTAAGCAAGAAAACTAAAATATTCGTTTTTAGTTCCAGAAAAATTTAAACATCGTTTCACCTCAGGCAAATATGCTAGAATCGAACTTATTAAATAAATTTAATACGAAAATAAAGTTACTCAGGGATATTCTTACAATTTAATTTTATCATGATATTTAAGCGAGAAAATTAAAATATTCGTTTCTAGTTCCAAAATACTAAAAACTTCGTTACTCGTCAGGAAAAAATGCTAGAATCAAACTTATTAAATAAATTTAATACACAAATAAAGTTACTCAGGGATATTCTTACAATTTAATTTTATCGTGATTTTAAGCAAGAAAACTGAAATATTCGTTTTTAGATCCAAAATACTAAAAACTTCGTTACTCGTCAGGAAAAAATGCTAGAATCGAACTTATTAAATAAATTTAATAAACAAATAAAGTTACTCAGGGATATTCTTACAATTTAATTTTATCGTGATATTTAAGCAAGAAAACTAAAATATTCGTTTTTAGTTCCAGAAAAATTTAAACATCGTTTCACCTCAGGCAAATATGCTAGAATCGAACTTATTAAATAAATTTAATACGAAAATAAAGTTACCCAGGGATATTCTTACAATTTAATTTTATCATGATATTTAAGCGAGAAAACTAAAATATTCGTTTCTAGTTCCAAAATACTAAAAACTTCGTTACTCGTCAGGAAAAAATGCTAGAATCAAACTTATTAAATAAATTTATTAAACAAATAAAGTTACTCAGGGATATTCCTACAATTTAATTTTATCATGATATTTAAGCAAGAAAACTAAAATATTTATTTTTAGTTCCAGAAAAATTAAAACATCGTTTCTCCTCAGGAAAAAATGCTAGAATCAAACTTATTAAATAAATTTAATAAACAAATAATGTTACTCAGGGATATTCTTACAATTTAATTTTATCGTGGTATTTAAGCGAGAAAACTAAAACATTCGTTTCTAGTTCCAAAATAATAAAAACATCGTTACTCGTCAGGAAAAAATGCTAGAATCAAACTTATTAAATAAATTTAATACGAAAATAAAGTTACTAAGGGATACTCTTACAATTTATTTTTAACATGATATTTAAGCGAGAAAACTAAAATATTCGTTTCTAGTTCCAAAATAATAAAAACATCGTTACTCGTCAGGAAAAAATGCTAGAATCAAACTTATTAAATAAATTTAATACACAAATAAAGTTACTCAGGGATATTCTTACAATTTAATTTTATCGTGATATTTAAGCAGAAAACTAAAATATCGTTTTTAGTTCCAGAAAAATTTAAATATCGTTTCTCCTCAGGAAAAAATGCTAGAATCAAAGTTATTAAATAAATTTAATAAACAAATAAAGTTACTCAGGGATATTCTTACAATTTAATTTTATCATGATATTTTCGCGAGAAAACTAAATCATTCGTTTCTAGTTCCAAAATAATAAAAACATCGTTACTCGTCAGGAAAAAATGCTAGAATCAAACTTATTAAATAAATTTAATACGAAAATAAAGTTACTCAGGGATATTCTTACAATTTAATTTTATCATGATATTTAAGCGAGAAAACTAAAATATTCGTTTCTAGTTCCAAAATAATAAAAACATCGTTACTCGTCAGGAAAAAATTCTAGAATCGAACTTATTAAAAAAATCTAATAAACAAATAAAGTTACTCAGGGATATTCTTACAATTTAATTTTATCGCGAGAAAACTAAAATATTCTTATCTGGTTCCAAAATAATAAAAACATCGTTATTCGCCAGTAAAAAATGCTAGAATCGAACTTATTAAAAAAATCTAATAAACAAATAAAGTTACTCAGGGATATTCTTACATTTTAATTTTATCATGATATTTAAGCAAGAAAACTGAAATATACGTTTTTAGATCCAATAATATTTAAACATCGTTTCTCAGGAAAAAATGCTAGAATCAAACTTATTAAATAAATTTAATAAACAAATAAAGTTACTCAGGGAAATTCTTACAATTTAATTTTATCGTGATATTTAAGCGAGAAAACTAAAATATTCGCTTCTAGTTCCAAAATAATAAAAACATCGTTACTCGTCAGGAAAAAATGCTGGAATCAAACTTATTAAATAAATTTAATACACAAATAAAGTTACTAAGGGATATTCTTACAATTTAATTTTATCGTGATATTTAAGCAAGAAAACTAAAATATTCGTTTTTAGTTCCAGAAAAATTTAAACATCGTTTCTCTTCAGGAAAAAATGCTAAAATCAAACTTATTAAATAAATTTAATAAACAAATAATGTTACTTAAGCAAGAAAACTAAAATATCGTTTTTAGTTCCATAAAAAATTAAATATCGTTTCTCCTCAGGAAAAAATGCTAGAATCAATCTTATTAAATAAATTTAATAAACAAATAATGTTACTCAGGGATAATCTTACAATTTAATTTTATCGTGATATTTAAGCAAGAAAACTAAAATATCGTTTTTAGTTGCAGAAAAATTTAAATATCGTTACTCGTCAGGAAAAAATGCTAGAATCAAACTTATTAATTAAATTTAATACGAAAATAAAGTTACTCAGGGATATTCTTACAATTTAATTTTATCATGATATTTAAGCGAGAAAACTAAAATATTCGTTTCTAGTTCCAAAATAATTAAAACTTCGTTACTCGTCAGGAAAAAATGCTAGAATCAAACTTATTAAATAAATTTAATACGAAAATAAAGTTACTCAGGGATACTCTTACAATTTAATTTTATCATGATATTTAAGCGAGAAAACTAAAATATTCGTTTCTAGGTCCAAAATAATAAAAACATCGTTACTCGTCAGGAAAAAATTCTAGAATCGATCTTATTAAAAAAATTTAATAAACAAATAAAGTTACTCAGGGATATTCTTACAATTTAATTTTATCGTGATATTTAAACAAGAAAACTAAATTATTCGTTTCTAGGTCCAGAAAAATTAAAACATCGTTACTCCTCAGTCAAAATGCTAGAATCGAACTTATTAAATAAATTTAATAAACAAATAAAGTTACTCACGGATATTCTTACAATTTAATTTTATCGTGATATTTAAGCGAGAAAACTAAAACATTCATTACTAGTTCCAAAATAATAAAAACATCGTTACTCGTCAGGAAAAAATGCTAGAATCAAACTTATTAAATAAATTTAATACGAAAATAATGTTACTCAGGGATATTCTTACAATTTAATTTTATCATGATATTTAAGCGAGAAAACTAAAATATTCGTTTCTAGTTCCAAAATAATAAAAACATCGTTACTCGTCAGGAAAAAATTCTAGAATCGAACTTATTAAATAAATTTAATAAACAAATAAAGTTACTCAGGGATATTCTTACAATTTATTTTTATCGTGATATTTAAGCGAGAAAACTAAAATATTCTTTTCTGGTAATAAAAACATCGTTACTCGCCAGGAAAAAATGCTAGAATCGAACTTATTAAAAAAATCTAATAAACAATTAAAGTTACTCAGGGATATTCTTACATTTTAATTTTATCATGGTATTTAAGCAAGAAAACTAAAATATCGTTTTTAGTTCCAGAAAAATTTAAACATCGTTACTCGTCAGGAAAAAATGCTAGAATCAAACTTATTAAATAAATTTAATACGAAAATAAAGTTACTAAGGGATACTCTTACAATTTATTTTTAACATGATATTTAAGCGAGAAAACTAAAATATTCGTTTCTAGTTCCAAAATAATAAAAACTTCGTTACTCGTCAGAAAAAAATTCTAGAATCGAACTTATTAAATAAATTTAATAAACAAATAAAGTTACTCAGGGATATTCTTACATTTTAATTTTATCATGATATTTAAGCAAGAAAACTAAAATATCGTTTTTAGTTCCAGAAAAATTTAAATATCGTTTCTCCTCAGGAAAAAATGCCAGAATCAAACTTATTAAATAAATTTAATACGAAAATAAAGTTACTCAGGGATATTCTTACAATTTAATTTTATCATGATATTTAATCGAGAAAACTAAAATATTCGTTTCTAGTTCCAAAATAATAAAAACATCGTTACTCGTCAGGAAAAAATGCTAGAATCAAACTTGTTAAATAAATTTAATAAACAAATAAAGTTACCCAGGGATATTCTTACAATTTAATTTTATCGTGATATTTAAGCAAGAAAACTAAAATATTCGTTTTTAGTTCCAGAAAAATTTAAACATCGTTTCTCCTCAGAAAAAATGCTAGAATCAAACTTATTAAATAAATTTAATAAACAAATAAAGTTACTCAGGGATATTCTTAAAATTCAATTTTATCGTGATATTTAAGCGAGAAAACTAATATATTCGTTTCTAGTTCCAAAATAATAAAAACATCGTTACTCGTCAGGAAAAAATGCTAGAATCGAAATTATTAAAAAATCTAATAAACAAATAAAGTTACTCAGGGATATTATTATATTTTAATTTTATCGTGATATTTAAGCAAGAAAACTAAAATATTCGTTTTTAGTTACAGAAAAATTTAAACATCGTTTCTCCTCAGGAAAAAATGATAGAATCAAACTTATTAAATAAATTTAATAAACAAATAAAGTTACTCAGGGAAATTCTTACAATTTAATTTTATCGTGATATTTAAGCGAGAAAACTAAAATATTCGCTTCTAGTTCCAAAATAATAAAAACATCGTTACTCGTCAGGAAAAAATGCTGGAATCAAACTTATTAAATAAATTTAATACACAAATAATGTTACTCAGGGATATTCTTACAATTTAATTTTATCGTGATATTTAAGCAAGAAAACTAAAATATTCGTTTTTAGTTCCAGAAAAATTTAAACATCGTTTCTCTTCAGGAAAAAATGCTAAAATCAAACTTATTAAATAAATTTAATAAACAAATAATGTTACTTAAGCAAGAAAACTAAAATATCGTTTTTAGTTCCATAAAAAATTAAATATCGTTTCTCCTCAGGAAAAAATGCTAGAATCAATCTTATTAAATAAATTTAATAAACAAATAATGTTACTCAGGGATATTCTTACAATTTAATTTTATCGTGATATTTAAGCAAGAAAACTAAAATATCGTTTTTAGTTGCAGAAAAATTTAAATATCGTTACTCGTCAGGAAAAAATGCTAGAATCAAACTTATTAATTAAATTTAATACGAAAATAAAGTTACTCAGGGATATTCTTACAATTTAATTTTATCATGATATTTAAGCGAGAAAACTAAAATATTCGTTTCTAGTTCCAAAATAATTAAAACTTCGTTACTCGTCAGGAAAAAATGCTAGAATCAAACTTATTAAATAAATTTAATACGAAAATAAAGTTATTCAGGGATACTCTTACAATTTAATTTTATCATGATATTTAAGCGAGAAAACTAAAATATTCGTTTCTAGGTCCAAAATAATAAAAACATCGTTACTCGTCAGGAAAAAATTCTAGAATCGATCTTATTAAAAAAATTTAATAAACAAATAAAGTTACTCAGGGATATTCTTACAATTTAATTTTATCGTGATATTTAAACAAGAAAACTAAATTATTCGTTTCTAGGTCCAGAAAAATTAAAACATCGTTACTCCTCAGTCAAAATGCTAGAATCGAACTTATTAAATAAATTTAATAAACAAATAAAGTTACTCACGGATATTCTTACAATTTAATTTTATCGTGATATTTAAGCGAGAAAACTAAAACATTCATTACTAGTTCCAAAATAATAAAAACATCGTTACTCGTCAGGAAAAAATGCTAGAATCAAACTTATTAAATAAATTTATTACGAAAATAATGTTACTCAGGGATATTCTTACAATTTAATTTTATCATGATATTTAAGCGAGAAAACTAAAATATTCGTTTCTAGTTCCAAAATAATAAAAACATCGTTACTCGTCAGGAAAAAATTCTAGAATCGAACTTATTAAATAAATTTAATAAACAAATAAAGTTACTCAGGGATATTCTTACAATTTATTTTTATCGTGATATTTAAGCGAGAAAACTAAAATATTCTTTTCTGGTTCCAAAATAATAAAAACATCGTTACTCGCCAGGAAAAAATGCTAGAATCGAACTTATTAAAAAAATCTAATAAACAATTAAAGTTACTCAGGGATATTCTTACATTTTAATTTTATCATGATATTTAAGCAAGAAAACTACAATATCGTTTTTAGTTCCAGAAAAATTTAAATATCGTTTCTCCTCAGGAAAAAATGCTAGAATCAAACTTATTAAATAAATTTAATAAACAAATAAAGTTACTCAGGGATAATCTTACAATTTAATTTTATCATGATATTTAAGCGAGAAAACTAAAACATTCCTTTCTAGTTCCAAAATAATAAAAACATCGTTACTCGTCAGGAAAAAATGCTAGCATCAAACTTATTAAATAAATGTAATACGAAAATAATGTTACTCAGGGATATTCTTACAATTTAATTTTATCATGATATTTAAAAGAGAAAACTAAAATATTCGTTTCTAGTTCCAAAATACCAAAAACTTGGTTACTCGTCAGGAAAAAATGCTAGAATCAAACTTATTAAATAAATTTAATACACAAATAAAAGTTACTCAGGGATATTCTTACAATTTAATTTTATCGTGATATTTAAACAAGAAAACTAAAATATTCGTTTCTAGGTCCAGAAAAATTAAAACATCGTTACTTCTCAGTCAAAATGCTAGAATCGAAATTCTTAAATAAATTTAATAAACAAATAAAGTTACTCACGGATATTCTTACAATTTAATTTTATCGTGATATTTAAGCGAGAAAACTAAAATATTCATTTCCAGTTCCAAAATAATAAAAACATCGTTACTCGTCAGGAAAAAATGCTAGAATCAAACTTATTAAATAAATTTAATACGAAAATAAAGTTACTCAGGGATATTCTTACAATTTAATTTTATCATGATATTTAAGCGAGAAAACTAAAATATTCGTTTCTAGTTCCAAAATAATAAAAACATCGTTACTCTTCAGGAAAAAATGCTAGAATCAAACTTATTAATTAAATTTATTACACAAATAAAGTTACTCAGGGATATTCTTACAATTTAATTTTATCGTGATATTTAAGGAAGAAAACGAAAATATTCGTTTTTAGTTCAAGAAAAATTTAAATATCGTTTCTCTTCAGGAAAAAATGCTAGAATCAAACTTATTAAATAAATTTAATAAACAAATAAAGATACTCAGGGATATTCTTAAAATTCAATTTTATCGTGATATTTAAGCGAGAAAACTAAAATATTCGTTTCTAGTTCCAAAATAATAAAAACATCGTTACTCTTCAGGAAAAAATGCTAGAATCAAACTTATTAATTAAATTTAATACACAAATAAAGTTACTCAGGGATATTCTTACAATTTAATTTTATCATGATATTTAAGCGAGATAACTAAAATATTCGTTTCTAGTTTCAAAATAATAAAAACATCGTTACTCGTCAGGAAAAAATTCTAGAATCGATCTTATTAAAAAAATCTAATAAACAAATAAAGTTACTCAGGGATATTCTTATATTTTAATTTTATCGTGATATTTAAGCAAGAAAACTAAAATATTCGTTTTTAGTTCCAGAAAAATTTAAACATCGTTTCTCCTCAGCAAAAAATGCAAGAATCAAACTTATTAAATAAATTTAGTAAACAAATAAAGTTACTCAGGGATATTCTTACAATTTAATTTTATCATGATATTTAAGCAAGAAAACTAAAATATTCGTTTTTAGTTCCAATAATATTTAAACATCGTTTCTCCACAGGAAAAAATGCTAGAATCAAACTTATTAATTAAATTTAATACACAAATAAAGTTACTCAGGGATATTCTTACAATTTAATTTTATCATGATATTTAAGCGAGAAAACTAAAATATTCGTTTCTAATTCCAAAATAATAAAAACATCGTTATTCTAGAATCGAACTTATTAAAAAAATCTAATAAACAAAAAAAGTTACTCAGGGATATTCTTACATTTTAATTTTATCATGATATTTAAGCAAGAAAACTAAAATATTCGTTTTTAGTTCCAATAATATTTAAACATCGTTTCTTCACAGGAAAAAATGCTAGAATGAAACTTATTAAACAAATTTAATAAACAAATAAAGTTACTCAGGGAAATTCTTACAATTTAATTTTATCGTGATATTTAAGCGAGAAAACTAAAATATTCGCTTCTAGTTCCAAAATAATAAAAACATCGTTATTCGTCAGGAAAAAATGCTAGAATCAAACTTATTAAATAAATTTAATACACAAATAAAGTTACTGAGGGATATTCTTACAATTTAATTTTATCGTGATATTTAAGCAAGAAAACTAAAATATTCGTTTTTAGTTACAGAAAAATTTAAACATCGTTTCTCTTCAGGAAAAAATGCTAAAATCAAACTTATTAAATAAATTTAATAAACAAATAATGTTAGTCAGGGATATTCTTACAATTTAATTTTATCGTGATATTTAAGCAAGAAAACTAAAATATCGTTTTTAGTTCCATATAAATTTAAATATCGTTTCTCCTCAGGAAAAAATGCTAGAATCAATCTTATTAAATAAATTTAATAAACAAATAATGTTACTCAGGGATATTCTTACAATTTAATTTTATCGTGATATTTAAGCAAGAAAACCAAAATATCGTTTTTAGTTCCAGAAAAATTTAAACATCGTTACTCGTCAGGAAAAAATGCTAGAATCAAACTTATTAATTAAATTTAATACGAAAATAAAGTTACTCAGGGATATTCTTACAATTTAATTTTATCGTGATATTTAAGGAAGAAAACGAAAATATTCGTTTTTAGTTCAAGAAAAATTTAAATATCGTTTCTCTTCAGGAAAAAATGCTAGAATCAAACTTATAACTAAATTTAAAAAACAAATAAAGTTACTTAGGGATATTCTTAAAATTCAATTTTATCGTGATATTTAAGCGAGAAAACTAAAATATTCGTTTCTAGTTCCAAAATAATAAAAACATCGTTACTCGTCAGGAAAAAATTCTAGAATCGAACTTATTAAATAAATTTAATACGAAAATAAAGTTACTCAGGGATATACTTACAATTTAATTTTATCATGATATTTAAGCGAGATAACTAAAATATTCGTTTCTAGTTTCAAAATAATAAAAACATCGTTACTCGTCAGTAAAAAATTCTAGAATCGAACTTATTAAATAAATCTAATAAACAAATAAAGTTACTCAGGGATATTCTTATATTTTAATTTTATCGTGATATTTAAGCAAGAAAACTAAAATATTCGTTTTTAGTTCCAGAAAAATTTAAACATCGTTTCTCCTCAGCAAAAAATGCTAGAATCAAACTTATTAAATAAATTTAATAAACAAATAAAGTTACTCAGGGATAATATTACAATTTAATTTTATCATGATATTTAAGCGAGAAAACTAAAACATTCGTTTCTAGTTCCAAAATAATAAAAACATCGTTACTCGTCATGAAAAAATGCTAGCATCAAACTTATTAAATAAATTTAATACGAAAGTAAAGTTACTCTGGGATATTCTTACAATTTAATTTTATCATGATATTTAAAAGAGAAAACTAAAATATTCGTTTCTAGTTCCAAAATACCAAAAACTTGGTTATTCGTCAGGAAAAAATGCTAGAATCAAACTTATTATTAAATTTAATAAACAAATAAAGTTACTCAGGGATAATATTACAATTTAATTTTATCATGATATTTAAGCGAGATAACTAAAATATTCGTTTCTAGTTTCAAAATAATAAAAACATCGTTATTCGTCAGGAAAAAATTCTAGAATCGATCTTATTAAAAAAATCTAATAAACAAATAAAGTTACTCAGGGATATTCTTATATTTTAATTTTATCGTGATATTTAAGCAAGAAAACTAAAATATTCGTTTTTAGTTCCAGAAAAATTTAAACATCGTTTCTCCTCAGCAAAAAATGCAAGAATCAAACTTATTAAATAAATTTAATAAACAAATAAAGTTACTCAGGGATATTCTTACAATTTAATTTTATCGTGATATTTAAGCGAGAAAACTAAAACATTCATTTCCAGTTCCAAAATAATAAAAACATCGTTACTCGTCAAAAAAAAATGCTAGAATCAAACTTATTAAATAAATTTAATACGAAAATAAAGTTACTCAGGGATATTCTTACAATTTAATTTTATCATGATATTTAAGCGAGAAAACTAAAATATTCGTTTCTAATTCCAAAATAATAAAAACATCGTTATTCTAGAATCGAACTTATTAAAAAAATCTAATAAACAAAAAAAGTTACTCAGGGATATTCTTACATTTTAATTTTATCATGATATTTAAGCAAGAAAACTAAAATATTCGTTTTTAGTTCCAATAATATTTAAACATCGTTTCTCCACAGGAAAAAATGCTAGAATGAAACTTATTAAACAAATTTTATAAACAAATAAAGTTACTCAGGGAAATTCTTACAATTTAATTTTATCGTGATATTTAAGCGAGAAAACTAAAATATTCGCTTCTAGTTCCAAAATAATAAAAACATCGTTACTCGTCAGGAAAAAATGCTAGAATCAAACTTATTAAATAAATTTAATACACAAATAAAGTTACTCAGGGATATTCTTACAATTTAATTTTATCGTGATATTTAAGCAAGAAAACTAAAATATTCGTTTTTAGTTACAGAAAAATTTAAACATCGTTTCTCTTCAGGAAAAAATGCTAAAATCAAACTTATTAAATAAATTTAATAAACAAATAATGTTACTCAGGGATATTCTTACAATTTAATTTTATCGTGATATTTAAGCAAGAAAACCAAAATATCGTTTTTAGTTCCATATAAATTTAAATATCGTTTCTCCTCAGGAAAAAATGCTAGAATCAATCTTATTAAATAAATTTAATAAACAAATAATGTTACTCAGGGATATTCTTACAATTTAATTTTATCGTGATATTTAAGCAAGAAAACTAAAATATTCGTTTTTAGTTCCAGAAAAATTTAAACATCGTTTCACCTCAGGCAAATATGCTAGAATCGAACTTATTAAATAAATTTAATACGAAAATAAAGTTACCCAGGGATATTCTTACAATTTAATTTTATCATGATATTTAAGCGAGAAAACTAAAATATTCGTTTCTAGTTCCAAAATACTAAAAACTTCGTTACTCGTCAGGAAAAAATGCTAGAATCAAACTTATTAAATAAATTTATTAAACAAATAAAGTTACTCAGGGATATTCTTACAATTTAATTTTATCATGATATTTAAGCAAGAAAACTAAAATATTTATTTTTAGTTCCAGAAAAATTTAAACAACGTTTCTCCTCAGGAAAAAATGCTAGAATCAAACTTATTAAATAAATTTAATAAACAAATAATGTTACTCAGGGATATTCTTACAATTTAATTTTATCGTGGTATTTAAGCGAGAAAACTAAAACATTCGTTTCTAGTTCCAAAATAATAAAAACATCGTTACTCGTCAGGAAAAAATGCTAGAATCAAACTTATTAAATAAATTTAATACGAAAATAAAGTTACTAAGGGATACTCTTACAATTTATTTTTAACATGATATTTAAGCGAGAAAACTAAAATATTCGTTTCTAGTTCCAAAATAATAAAAACATCGTTACTCGTCAGGAAAAAATGCTAGAATCAAACTTATTAAATAAATTTAATACACAAATAAAGTTACTCAGGGATATTCTTACAATTTAATTTTATCGTGATATTTAAGCAGAAAACTAAAATATCGTTTTTAGTTCCAGAAAAATTTAAATATCGTTTCTCCTCAGGAAAAAATGCTAGAATCAAAGTTATTAAATAAATTTAATAAACAAATAAAGTTACTCAGGGATATTCTTACAATTTAATTTTATCATGATATTTTCGCGAGAAAACTAAATCATTCGTTTCTAGTTCCAAAATAATAAAAACATCGTTACTCGTCAGGAAAAAATGCTAGAATCTAACTTATTAAATAAATTTAATACGAAAATAAAGTTACTCAGGGATATTCTTACAATTTAATTTTATCATGATATTTAAGCGAGAAAACTAAAATATTCGTTTCTAGTTCCAAAATAATAAAAACATCGTTACTCGTCAGGAAAATATTCTAGAATCGAACTTATTAAAAAAATCTGATAAACAAATAAAGTTACTCAGGGATATCCTTACATTTTAATTTTATCGTGATATTTAAGCGAGAAAACTAAAATAATCTTTTCTTGTTACAAAATAATTAAAACATCGTTACTCGCCAGGAAAAAATTCTAGAATCGAACTTATTAAAAAAATCTAATAAACAAATAAAGTTACTCCGGGATATTCTTACAATTTAATTTTATTATGATATTTAAGCAAGAAAACTAAAATATTTATTTTTAGTTCCAGAAAAATTTAAACATCGTTTCTCCTCAGGAAAAAATACTAGAATCAAACTTATTAAATAAATTTAACAAACAAATAATGTTACTCAGGGATATTCTTACAATTTAATTTTATCGTGGTATTTAGCGAGAAAACTAAAACATTCGTTTCTAGTTCCAAAATAATTAAAACATCGTTACTCGTCATGAAAAAATGCTAGAATCAAACTTATTAAATAAATTTAATACGAAAATAAAGTTACTAAGGGATACTCTTACAATTTATTTTTAACATGATATTTAAGCGAGAAAACTAAAATATTCGTTTCTAGTTCCAAAATAATAAAAACTTCGTTACTCGTCAGAAAAAAATTCTAGAATCGAACTTATTAAATAAATTTAATAAACAAATAAAGTTACTCAGGGATATTCTTACATTTTAATTTTATCATGATATTTAAGCAAGAAAACTAAAATATCGTTTTTAGTTCCAGAAAAATTTAAATATCGTTTCTCCTCAGGAAAAAATGCCAGAATCAAACTTATTAAATAAATTTAATACGAAAATAAAGTTACTCAGGGATATTCTTACAATTTAATTTTATCATGATATTTAAGCGAGAAAACTAAAATATTCGTTTCTAGTTCCAAAATAATAAAAACATCGTTACTCGTCAGGAAAAAATTCTAGAATCAAACTTATTAAATAAATTTAATAAACAAATAAAGTTACCCAGGGATATTCTTACAATTTAATTTTATCGTGATATTTAAGCGAGAAAACTAAAATATTCTTTTCTGGTTCCAAAATAATAAAAACATCGTTACTCGCCAGGAAAAAATGCTAGAATCGAACTTATTAAATAAATTTAATACGAAAATAATGTTACTCAGGGATATTCTTACAATTTAATTTTATCATGATATTTAAGCGAGAAAACTAAAATATTCGTTTCTAGTTCCAAAATAATAAAAACATCGTTACTCGTCAGGAAAAAATTCTAGAATCGAACTTATTAAATAAATTTAATAAACAAATAAAGTTACTCAGGGATATTCTTACATTTTAATTTTATCATGATATTTAAGCAAGAAAACTAAAATATCGTTTTTAGTTCCAGAAAAATTTAAATATCGTTTCTCCTCAGGAAAAAATGCCAGAATCAAACTTATTAAATAAATTTAATACGAAAATAAAGTTACTCAGGGATATTCTTACAATTTAATTTTATCATGATATTTAAGCGAGAAAACTAAAATATTCGTTTCTAGTTCCAAAATAATAAAAACATCGTTACTCGTCAGGAAAATATTCTAGAATCGAACTTATTAAAAAAATCTGATAAACAAATAAAGTTACTCAGGGATATCCTTACATTTTAATTTTATCGTGATATTTAAGCGAGAAAACTAAAATAATCTTTTCTTGTTCCAAAATAATTAAAACATCGTTACTCGCCAGGAAAAAATTCTAGAATCGAACTTATTAAAAAAATCTAATAAACAAATAAAGTTACTCCGGGATATTCTTACAATTTAATTTTATCATGATATTTAAGCGAGAAAACTAAAATATTCGTTTCTAGTTCCAAAATAATAAAAACATCGTTACTCGCCAGGAAAAAATTCTAGAATCGAACTTATTAAAAAAATCTCATAAACAAATAAAGTTACTCATGGATATTCTTACAATTTAATTTTATCGCGAGAAAACTAAAATATTCTTTTCTGGTTCCAAAATAATAAAAACATCGTTATTCGCCAGTAAAAAATGCTAGAATCGAACTTATTAAATAAATTTAATAAACAAATAAAGTTACTCAGGGATATTCTTACAATTTAATTTTATCGTGATATTTAAGCAAGAAAACTAAAATATTCGTTTTTAGTTCCAGAAAAATTTAAACATCGTTTCACCTCAGGCAAATATGCTAGAATCGAACTTAATAAATAAATTTAATACGAAAATAAAGTTACCCAGGGATATTCTTACAATTTAATTTTATCATGATATTTAAGCGAGAAAACTAAAATATTCGTTTCTAGTTCCAAAATACTAAAAACTTCGTTACTCGTCAGGAAAAAATGCTAGAATCAAACTTATTAAATAAATTTATTAAACAAATAAAGTTACTCAGGGATATTCTTACAATTTAATTTTATCATGATATTTAAGCAAGAAAACTAAAATATTTATTTTTAGTTCCAGAAAAATTTAAACATCGTTTCTCCTCAGGAAAAAATACTAGAATCAAACTTATTAAATAAATTTAACAAACAAATAATGTTACTCAGGGATATTCTTACAATTTAATTTTATCGTGGTATTTAGCGAGAAAACTAAAACATTCGTTTCTAGTTCCAAAATAATTAAAACATCGTTACTCGTCAGGAAAAAATGCTAGAATCAAACTTATTAAATAAATTTAATACGAAAATAAAGTTACTAAGGGATACTCTTACAATTTATTTTTAACATGATATTTAAGCGAGAAAACTAAAATATTCGTTTCTAGTTCCAAAATAATAAAAACTTCGTTACTCGTCAGAAAAAAATTCTAGAATCGAACTTATTAAATAAATTTAATAAACAAATAAAGTTACTCAGGGATATTCTTACATTTTAATTTTATCATGATATTTAAGCAAGAAAACTAAAATATCGTTTTTAGTTCCAGAAAAATTTAAATATCGTTTCTCCTCAGGAAAAAATGCCAGAATCAAACTTATTAAATAAATTTAATACGAAAATAAAGTTACTCAGGGATATTCTTACAATTTAATTTTATCATGATATTTAAGCGAGAAAACTAAAATATTCGTTTCTAGTTCCAAAATAATAAAAACATCGTTACTCGTCAGGAAAAAATTCTAGAATCAAACTTATTAAATAAATTTAATAAACAAATAAAGTTACCCAGGGATATTCTTACAATTTAATTTTATCGTGATATTTAAGCGAGAAAACTAAAATATTCTTTTCTGGTTCCAAAATAATAAAAACATCGTTACTCGCCAGGAAAAAATGCTAGAATCGAACTTATTAAATAAATTTAATACGAAAATAATGTTACTCAGGGATATTCTTACAATTTAATTTTATCATGATATTTAAGCGAGAAAACTAAAATATTCGTTTCTAGTTCCAAAATAATAAAAACATCGTTACTCGTCAGGAAAAAATTCTAGAATCAAACTTATTAAATAAATTTAATAAACAAATAAAGTTACTCAGGGATATTCTTACATTTTAATTTTATCATGATATTTAAGCAAGAAAACTAAAATATCGTTTTTAGTTCCAGAAAAATTTAAATATCGTTTCTCCTCAGGAAAAAATGCCAGAATCAAACTTATTAAATAAATTTAATACGAAA
Organism: Pterostichus madidus; assembly: GCA_911728475.2. Lineage (NCBI taxonomy): Eukaryota > Metazoa > Arthropoda > Insecta > Coleoptera > Carabidae > Pterostichus > Pterostichus madidus. The sequence goes on along the minus strand of OU452304.1, from coordinate 21,522,887 downwards.
ATAAAGTTACTCAGGGATATTCTTACAATTTAGTTTTATCATGATATTTAAGCGAGAAAACTAAAATATTCGTTTCTAGTTCCAAAATAATAAAAACATCGTTACTCGTCAGGAAAAAATTCTAGAATCAAACTTATTAAATAAATTTAATAAACAAATAAAGTTACCCAGGGATATTCTTACAATTTAATTTTATCGTGATATTTAAGCGAGAAAACTAAAATATTCTTTTCTGGTTCCAAAATAATAAAAACATCGTTACTCGCCAGGAAAAAATGCTAGAATCGAACTTATTAAATAAATTTAATACGAAAATAATGTTACTCAGGGATATTCTTACAATTTAATTTTATCATGATATTTAAGCGAGAAAACTAAAATATTCGTTTCTAGTTCCAAAATAATAAAAACATCGTTACTCGTCAGGAAAAAATTCTAGAATCGAACTTATTAAATAAATTTAATAAACAAATAAAGTTACTCAGGGATATTCTTACATTTTAATTTTATCATGATATTTAAGCAAGAAAACTAAAATATCGTTTTTAGTTCCAGAAAAATTTAAATATCGTTTCTCCTCAGGAAAAAATGCCAGAATCAAACTTATTAAATAAATTTAATACGAAAATAAAGTTACTCAGGGATATTCTTACAATTTAATTTTATCATGATATTTAAGCGAGAAAACTAAAATATTCGTTTCTAGTTCCAAAATAATAAAAACATCGTTACTCGTCAGGAAAATATTCTAGAATCGAACTTATTAAAAAAATCTGATAAACAAATAAAGTTACTCAGGGATATCCTTACATTTTAATTTTATCGTGATATTTAAGCGAGAAAACTAAAATAATCTTTTCTTGTTCCAAAATAATTAAAACATCGTTACTCGCCAGGAAAAAATTCTAGAATCGAACTTATTAAAAAAATCTAATAAACAAATAAAGTTACTCCGGGATATTCTTACAATTTAATTTTATCATGATATTTAAGCGAGAAAACTAAAATATTCGTTTCTAGTTCCAAAATAATAAAAACATCGTTACTCGCCAGGAAAAAATTCTAGAATCGAACTTATTAAAAAAATCTCATAAACAAATAAAGTTACTCATGGATATTCTTACAATTTAATTTTATCGCGAGAAAACTAAAATATTCTTTTCTGGTTCCAAAATAATAAAAACATCGTTATTCGCCAGTAAAAAATGCTAGAATCGAACTTATTAAATAAATTTAATAAACAAATAAAGTTACTCAGGGATATTCTTACAATTTAATTTTATCGTGATATTTAAGCAAGAAAACTAAAATATTCGTTTTTAGTTCCAGAAAAATTTAAACATCGTTTCACCTCAGGCAAATATGCTAGAATCGAACTTATTAAATACATTTAATACGAAAATAAAGTTACCCAGGGATATTCTTACAATTTAATTTTATCATGATATTTAAGCGAGAAAACTAAAATATTCGTTTCTAGTTCCAAAATACTAAAAACTTCGTTACTCGTCAGGAAAAAATGCTAGAATCAAACTTATTAAATAAATTTATTAAACAAATAAAGTTACTCAGGGATATTCTTACAATTTAATTTTATCATGATATTTAAGCAAGAAAACTAAAATATTTATTTTTAGTTCCAGAAAAATTTAAACATCGTTTCTCCTCAGGAAAAAATACTAGAATCAAACTTATTAAATAAATTTAACAAACAAATAATGTTACTCAGGGATATTCTTACAATTTAATTTTATCGTGGTATTTAGCGAGAAAACTAAAACATTCGTTTCTAGTTCCAAAATAATTAAAACATCGTTACTCGTCAGGAAAAAATGCTAGAATCAAACTTATTAAATAAATTTAATACGAAAATAAAGTTACTAAGGGATACTCTTACAATTTATTTTTAACATGATATTTAAGCGAGAAAACTAAAATATTCGTTTCTAGTTCCAAAATAATAAAAACATCGTTACTCGTCAGGAAAAAATTCTAGAATCAAACTTATTAAATAAATTTAATAAACAAATAAAGTTACCCAGGGATATTCTTACAATTTAATTTTATCGTGATATTTAAGCGAGAAAACTAAAATATTCTTTTCTGGTTCCAAAATAATAAAAACATCGTTACTCGCCAGGAAAAAATGCTAGAATCGAACTTATTAAATAAATTTAATACGAAAATAATGTTACTCAGGGATATTCTTACAATTTAATTTTATCGTGATATTTAAGCGAGAAAACTAAAATATTCGTTTCTAGTTCCAAAATAATAAAAACATCGTTACTCGTCAGGAAAAAATTCTAGAATCGAACTTATTAAATAAATTTAATAAACAAATAAAGTTATTCAGGGATATTCTTACATTTTAATTTTATCATGATATTTAAGCAAGAAAACTAAAATATCGTTTTTAGTTCCAGAAAAATTTAAATATCGTTTCTCCTCAGGAAAAAATGCCAGAATCAAACTTATTAAATAAATTTAATACGAAAATAAAGTTACTCAGGGATATTCTTACAATTTAATTTTATCATGATATTTAAGCGAGAAAACTAAAATATTCGTTTCTAGTTCCAAAATAATAAATACATCGTTACTCGTCAGGAAAAAATTCTAGAATCGAACTTATTAAAAAAATCTAATAAACAAATAAAGTTACTCAGGGATATTCTTATATTTTAATTTTATCGTGATATTTAAGTAAGAAAACTAAAATATTCGTTTTTAGTTCCAGAAAAATTTAAACATCGTTTCTCCTCAGCAAAAAATGCAAGAATCAAACTTATTAAATAAATTTAATAAACAAATAAAGTTACTCAGGGATATTCTTACAATTTAATTTTATCGTGATATTTAAGCGAGAAAACTAAAACATTCATTTCCAGTTCCAAAATAATAAAAACATCGTTACTCGTCAAAAAAAAATGCTAGAATCAAACTTATTAAATAAATTTAATACGAAAATAAAGTTACTCAGGGATATTCTTACAATTTAATTTTATCATGATATTTAAGCGAGAAAACTAAAATATTCGTTTCTAATTCCAAAATAATAAAAACATCGTTATTCTAGAATCGAACTTATTAAAAAAATCTAATAAACAAAAAAAGTTACTCAGGGATATTCTTACATTTTAATTTTATCATGATATTTAAGCAAGAAAACTAAAATATTCGTTTTTAGTTCCAATAATATTTAAACATCGTTTCTCCACAGGAAAAAATGCTAGAATGAAACTTATTAAACAAATTTAATAAACAAATAAAGTTACTCAGGGAAATTCTTACAATTTAATTTTATCGTGATATTTAAGCGAGAAAACTAAAATATTCGCTTCTAGTTCCAAAATAATAAAAACATCGTTACTCGTCAGGAAAAAAAGCTAGAATCAAACTTATTAAATAAATTTAATACACAAATAAAGTTCCTCAGGGATATTCTTACAATTTAATTTTATCGTGATATTTAAGCAAGAAAACTAAAATATTCGTTTTTAGTTACAGAAAAATTTAAACATCGTTTCTCTTCAGGAAAAAATGCTAAAATCAAACTTATTAAATAAATTTAATAAACAAATAATGTTACTCAGGGATATTCTTACAATTTAATTTTATCATGATATTTAAGCAAGAAAACTAAAATATTTATTTTTAGTTCCAGAAAAATTTAAACATCGTTTCTCCTCAGGAAAAAATACTAGAATCAAACTTATTAAATAAATTTAACAAACAAATAATGTTACTCAGGGATATTCTTACAATTTAATTTTATCGTGGTATTTAGCGAGAAAACTAAAACATTCGTTTCTAGTTCCAAAATAATTAAAACATCGTTACTCGTCAGGAAAAAATGCTAGAATCAAACTTATTAAATAAATTTAATACGAAAATAAAGTTACTAAGGGATACTCATACAATTTATTTTTAACATGATATTTAAGCGAGAAAACTAAAATATTCGTTTCTAGTTCCAAAATAATAAAAACTTCGTTACTCGTCAGAAAAAAATTCTAGAATCGAACTTATTAAATAAATTTAATAAACAAATAAAGTTACTCAGGGATATTCTTACATTTTAATTTTATCATGATATTTAAGCAAGAAAACTAAAATATCGTTTTTAGTTCCAGAAAAATTTAAATATCGTTTCTCCTCAGGAAAAAATGCCAGAATCAAACTTATTAAATAAATTTAATACGAAAATAAAGTTACTCAGGGATATTCTTACAATTTAATTTTATCATGATATTTAAGCGAGAAAACTAAAATATTCGTTTCTAGTTCCAAAATAATAAAAACATCGTTACTCGTCAGGAAAAAATTCTAGAATCAAACTTATTAAATAAATTTAATAAACAAATAAAGTTACCCAGGGATATTCTTACAATTTAATTTTATCGTGATATTTAAGCGAGAAAACTAAAATATTCTTTTCTGGTTCCAAAATAATAAAAACATCGTTACTCGCCAGGAAAAAATGCTAGAATCGAACTTATTAAATAAATTTAATACGAAAATAATGTTACTCAGGGATATTCTTACAATTTAATTTTATCATGATATTTAAGCGAGAAAACTAAAATATTCGTTTCTAGTTCCAAAATAATAAAAACATCGTTACTCGTCAGGAAAAAATTCTAGAATCGAACTTATTAAATAAATTTAATAAACAAATAAAGTTACTCAGGGATATTCTTACATTTTAATTTTATCATGATATTTAAGCAAGAAAACTAAAATATCGTTTTTAGTTCCAGAAAAATTTAAATATCGTTTCTCCTCAGGAAAAAATGCCAGAATCAAACTTATTAAATAAATTTAATACGAAAATAAAGTTACTCAGGGATATTCTTACAATTTAGTTTTATCATGATATTTAAGCGAGAAAACTAAAATATTCGTTTCTAGTTCCAAAATAATAAAAACATCGTTACTCGTCAGGAAAAAATTCTAGAATCAAACTTATTAAATAAATTTAATAAACAAATAAAGTTACCCAGGGATATTCTTACAATTTAATTTTATCGTGATATTTAAGCGAGAAAACTAAAATATTCTTTTCTGGTTCCAAAATAATAAAAACATCGTTACTCGCCAGGAAAAAATGCTAGAATCGAACTTATTAAATAAATTTAATAAACAAATAAAGTTACTCAGGGATATTCTTACATTTTAATTTTATCATGATATTTAAGCAAGAAAACTAAAATATCGTTTTTAGTTCCAGAAAAATTTAAATATCGTTTCTCCTCAGGAAAAAATGCCAGAATCAAACTTATTAAATAAATTTAATACGAAAATAAAGTTACTCAGGGATATTCTTACAATTTAATTTTATCATGATATTTAAGCGAGAAAACTAAAATATTCGTTTCTAGTTCCAAAATAATAAAAACATCGTTACTCGTCAGGAAAATATTCTAGAATCGAACTTATTAAAAAAATCTGATAAACAAATAAAGTTACTCAGGGATATCCTTACATTTTAATTTTATCGTGATATTTAAGCGAGAAAACTAAAATAATCTTTTCTTGTTCCAAAATAATTAAAACATCGTTACTCGCCAGGAAAAAATTCTAGAATCGAACTTATTAAAAAAATCTAATAAACAAATAAAGTTACTCCGGGATATTCTTACAATTTAATTTTATCATGATATTTAAGCGAGAAAACTAAAATATTCGTTTCTAGTTCCAAAATAATAAAAACATCGTTACTCGCCAGGAAAAAATTCTAGAATCGAACTTATTAAAAAAATCTCATAAACAAATAAAGTTACTCATGGATATTCTTACAATTTAATTTTATCGCGAGAAAACTAAAATATTCTTTTCTGGTTCCAAAATAATAAAAACATCGTTATTCGCCAGTAAAAAATGCTAGAATCGAACTTATTAAATAAATTTAATAAACAAATAAAGTTACTCAGGGATATTCTTACAATTTAATTTTATCGTGATATTTAAGCAAGAAAACTAAAATATTCGTTTTTAGTTCCAGAAAAATTTAAACATCGTTTCACCTCAGGCAAATATGCTAGAATCGAACTTATTAAATACATTTAATACGAAAATAAAGTTACCCAGGGATATTCTTACAATTTAATTTTATCATGATATTTAAGCGAGAAAACTAAAATATTCGTTTCTAGTTCCAAAATACTAAAAACTTCGTTACTCGTCAGGAAAAAATGCTAGAATCAAACTTATTAAATAAATTTATTAAACAAATAAAGTTACCCAGGGATATTCTTACAATTTAATTTTATCGTGATATTTAAGCGAGAAAACTAAAATATTCTTTTCTGGTTCCAAAATAATAAAAACATCGTTACTCGCCAGGAAAAAATGCTAGAATCGAACTTATTAAATAAATTTAATACGAAAATAATGTTACTCAGGGATATTCTTACAATTTAATTTTATCATGATATTTAAGCAAGAAAACTAAAATATTTATTTTTAGTTCCAGAAAAATTTAAACATCGTTTCTCCTCAGGAAAAAATACTAGAATCAAACTTATTAAATAAATTTAACAAACAAATAATGTTACTCAGGGATATTCTTACAATTTAATTTTATCGTGGTATTTAGCGAGAAAACTAAAACATTCGTTTCTAGTTCCAAAATAATTAAAACATCGTTACTCGTCAGGAAAAAATGCTAGAATCAAACTTATTAAATAAATTTAATACGAAAATAAAGTTACTAAGGGATACTCTTACAATTTATTTTTAACATGATATTTAAGCGAGAAAACTAAAATATTCGTTTCTAGTTCCAAAATAATAAAAACATCGTTACTCGTCAGGAAAAAATTCTAGAATCAAACTTATTAAATAAATTTAATAAACAAATAAAGTTACCCAGGGATATTCTTACAATTTAATTTTATCGTGATATTTAAGCGAGAAAACTAAAATATTCTTTTCTGGTTCCAAAATAATAAAAACATCGTTACTCGCCAGGAAAAAATGCTAGAATCGAACTTATTAAATAAATTTAATACGAAAATAATGTTACTCAGGGATATTCTTACAATTTAATTTTATCATGATATTTAAGCGAGAAAACTAAAATATTCGTTTCTAGTTCCAAAATAATAAAAACATCGTTACTCGTCAGGAAAAAATTCTAGAATCGAACTTATTAAATAAATTTAATAAACAAATAAAGTTATTCAGGGATATTCTTACATTTTAATTTTATCATGATATTTAAGCAAGAAAACTAAAATATCGTTTTTAGTTCCAGAAAAATTTAAATATCGTTTCTCCTCAGGAAAAAATGCCAGAATCAAACTTATTAAATAAATTTAATACGAAAATAAAGTTACTCAGGGATATTCTTACAATTTAATTTTATCATGATATTTAAGCGAGAAAACTAAAATATTCGTTTCTAGTTCCAAAATAATAAAAACATCGTTACTCGTCAGGAAAAAATTCTAGAATCAAACTTATTAAAAAAATCTAATAAACAAATAAAGTTACTCAGGGATATTCTTATATTTTAATTTTATCGTGATATTTAAGTAAGAAAACTAAAATATTCGTTTTTAGTTCCAGAAAAATTTAAACATCGTTTCTCCTCAGCAAAAAATGCAAGAATCAAACTTATTAAATAAATTTAATAAACAAATAAAGTTACTCAGGGATATTCTTACAATTTAATTTTATCGTGATATTTAAGCGAGAAAACTAAAACATTCATTTCCAGTTCCAAAATAATAAAAACATCGTTACTCGTCAAAAAAAAATGCTAGAATCAAACTTATTAAATAAATTTAATACGAAAATAAAGTTACTCAGGGATATTCTTACAATTTAATTTTATCATGATATTTAAGCGAGAAAACTAAAATATTCGTTTCTAATTCCAAAATAATAAAAACATCGTTATTCTAGAATCGAACTTATTAAAAAAATCTAATAAACAAAAAAAGTTACTCAGGGATATTCTTACATTTTAATTTTATCATGATATTTAAGCAAGAAAACTAAAATATTCGTTTTTAGTTCCAATAATATTTAAACATCGTTTCTCCACAGGAAAAAATGCTAGAATGAAACTTATTAAACAAATTTAATAAACAAATAAAGTTACTCAGGGAAATTCTTACAATTTAATTTTATCGTGATATTTAAGCGAGAAAACTAAAATATTCGCTTCTAGTTCCAAAATAATAAAAACATCGTTACTCGTCAGGAAAAAATGCTAGAATCAAACTTATTAAATAAATTTAATACACAAATAAAGTTCCTCAGGGATATTCTTACAATTTAATTTTATCGTGATATTTAAGCAAGAAAACTAAAATATTCGTTTTTAGTTACAGAAAAATTTAAACATCGTTTCTCTTCAGGAAAAAATGCTAAAATCAAACTTATTAAATAAATTTAATAAACAAATAATGTTACTCAGGGATATTCTTACAATTTAATTTTATCGTGATATTTAAGCAAGAAAACTAAAATATCGTTTTTAGTTCCATATAAATTTAAATATCGTTTCTCCTCAGGAAAAAATGCTAGAATCAATCTTATTAAATAAATTTAATAAAAAAATAATGTTACTCAGGGATATTCTTACAATTTAATTTTATCGTGATATTTAAGCAAGAAAACTAAAATATTCGTTTTTAGTTCCAGAAAAATTTAAACATCGTTTCACCTCAGGCAAATATGCTAGAATCGAACTTATTAAATAAATTTAATACGAAAATAAAGTTACCCAGGGATATTCTTACAATTTAATTTTATCATGATATTTAAGCGAGAAAACTAAAATATTCGTTTCTAGTTCCAAAATACTAAAAACTTCGTTACTCGTCAGGAAAAAATGCTAGAATCAAACTTATTAAATAAATTTATTAAACAAATAAAGTTACTCAGGGATATTCTTACAATTTAATTTTATCATGATATTTAAGCAAGAAAACTAAAATATTTATTTTTAGTACCAGAAAAATTTAAACATCGTTTCTCCTCAGGAAAAAATGCTAGAATCAAACTTATTAAATAAATTTAATAAACAAATAATGTTACTCAGGGATATTCTTACAATTTAATTTTATCGTGGTATTTAAGCGAGAAAACTAAAACATTCGTTTCTAGTTCCAAAATAATAAAAACATCGTTACTCGTCAGGAAAAAATGCTAGAATCAAACTTATTAAATAAATTTAATACGAAAATAAAGTTACTAAGGGATACTCTTACAATTTATTTTTAACATGATATTTAAGCGAGAAAACTAAAATATTCGTTTCTAGTTCCAAAATAATAAAAACATCGTTACTCGTCAGGAAAAAATGCTAGAATCAAACTTATTAAATAAATTTAATACACAAATAAAGTTACTCAGGGATATTCTTACAATTTAATTTTATCGTGATATTTAAGCAGAAAACTAAATCATTCGTTTCTAGTTCCAAAATAATAAAAACATCGTTACTCGTCAGGAAAAAATGCTAGAATCAAACTTATTAAATAAATTTAATACGAAAATAAAGTTACTCAGGGATATTCTTACAATTTAATTTTATCATGATATTTAAGCGAGAAAACTAAAATATTCGTTTCTAGTTCCAAAATAATAAAAACATCGTTACTCGTCAGGAAAATATTCTAGAATCGAACTTATTAAAAAAATCTGATAAACAAATAAAGTTACTCAGGGATATCCTTACATTTTAATTTTATCGTGATATTTAAGCGAGAAAACTAAAATAATCTTTTCTTGTTCCAAAATAATTAAAACATCGTTACTCGCCAGGAAAAAATTCTAGAATCGAACTTATTAAAAAAATCTAATAAACAAATAAAGTTACTCCGGGATATTCTTACAATTTAATTTTATCATGATATTTAAGCGAGAAAACTAAAATATTCGTTTCTAGTTCCAAAATAATAAAAACATCGTTACTCGCCAGGAAAAAATTCTAGAATCGAACTTATTAAAAAAATCTCATAAACAAATAAAGTTACTCATGGATATTCTTACAATTTAATTTTATCGCGAGAAAACTAAAATATTCTTTTCTGGTTCCAAAATAATAAAAACATCGTTATTCGCCAGTAAAAAATGCTAGAATCGAACTTATTAAATAAATTTAATAAACAAATAAAGTTACTCAGGGATATTCTTACAATTTAATTTTATCGTGATATTTAAGCAAGAAAACTAAAATATTCGTTTTTAGTTCCAGAAAAATTTAAACATCGTTTCACCTCAGGCAAATATGCTAGAATCGAACTTATTAAATAAATTTAATACGAAAATAAAGTTACCCAGGGATATTCTTACAATTTAATTTTATCATGATATTTAAGCGAGAAAACTAAAATATTCGTTTCTAGTTCCAAAATACTAAAAACTTCGTTACTCGTCAGGAAAAAATGCTAGAATCAAACTTATTAAATAAATTTATTAAACAAATAAAGTTACTCAGGGATATTCTTACAATTTAATTTTATCATGATATTTAAGCAAGAAAACTAAAATATTTATTTTTAGTTCCAGAAAAATTTAAACATCGTTTCTCCTCAGGAAAAAATACTAGAATCAAACTTATTAAATAAATTTAACAAACAAATAATGTTACTCAGGGATATTCTTACAATTTAATTTTATCGTGGTATTTAGCGAGAAAACTAAAACATTCGTTTCTAGTTCCAAAATAATTAAAACATCGTTACTCGTCAGGAAAAAATGCTAGAATCAAACTTATTAAATAAATTTAATACGAAAATAAAGTTACTAAGGGATACTCTTACAATTTATTTTTAACATGATATTTAAGCGAGAAAACTAAAATATTCGTTTCTAGTTCCAAAATAATAAAAACTTCGTTACTCGTCAGAAAAAAATTCTAGAAACGAACTTATTAAATAAATTTAATAAACAAATAAAGTTACTCAGGGATATTCTTACATTTTAATTTTATCATGATATTTAAGCAAGAAAACTAAAATATCGTTTTTAGTTCCAGAAAAATTTAAATATCGTTTCTCCTCAGGAAAAAATGCTAGAATCAAACTTATTAAATAAATTTAATACGAAAATAAAGTTACTAAGGGATACTCTTACAATTTATTTTTAACATGATATTTAAGCGAGAAAACTAAAATATTCGTTTCTAGTTCCAAAATAATAAAAACTTCGTTACTCGTCAGAAAAAAATTCTAGAAACGAACTTATTAAATAAATTTAATAAACAAATAAAGTTACTCAGGGATATTCTTACATTTTAATTTTATCATGATATTTAAGCAAGAAAACTAAAATATCGTTTTTAGTTCCAGAAAAATTTAAATATCGTTTCTCCTCAGGAAAAAATGCTAGAATCAAACTTATTAAATAAATTTAATACGAAAATAAAGTTACTCAGGGATATTCTTACAATTTAATTTTATCATGATATTTAAGCGAGAAAACTAAAATATTCGTTTCTAGTTCCAAAATAATAAAAACATCGTTACTCGTCAGGAAAAAATTCTAGAATCGAACTTATTAAAAAAATCTAATAAACAAATAAAGTTACTCAGGGATATTCTTATATTTTAATTTTATCGTGATATTTAAGTAAGAAAACTAAAATATTCGTTTTTAGTTCCAGAAAAATTTAAACATCGTTTCTCCTCAGCAAAAAATGCAAGAATCAAACTTATTAAATAAATTTAATAAACAAATAAAGTTACTCAGGGATATTCTTACAATTTAATTTTATCGTGATATTTAAGCGAGAAAACTAAAACATTCATTTCCAGTTCCAAAATAATAAAAACATCGTTACTCGTCAAAAAAAAATGCTAGAATCAAACTTATTAAATAAATTTAATACGAAAATAAAGTTACTCAGGGATATTCTTACAATTTAATTTTATCATGATATTTAAGCGAGAAAACTAAAATATTCGTTTCTAATTCCAAAATAATAAAAACATCGTTATTCTAGAATCGAACTTATTAAAAAAATCTAATAAACAAAAAAAGTTACTCAGGGATATTCTTACATTTTAATTTTATCATGATATTTAAGCAAGAAAACTAAAATATTCGTTTTTAGTTCCAATAATATTTAAACATCGTTTCTCCACAGGAAAAAATGCTAGAATGAAACTTATTAAACAAATTTAATAAACAAATAAAGTTACTCAGGGAAATTCTTACAATTTAATTTTATCGTGATATTTAAGCGAGAAAACTAAAATATTCGCTTCTAGTTCCAAAATAATAAAAACATCGTTACTCGTCAGGAAAAAATGCTAGAATCAAACTTATTAAATAAATTTAATACACAAATAAAGTTCCTCAGGGATATTCTTACAATTTAATTTTATCGTGATATTTAAGCAAGAAAACTAAAATATTCGTTTTTAGTTACAGAAAAATTTAAACATCGTTTCTCTTCAGGAAAAAATGCTAAAATCAAACTTATTAAATAAATTTAATAAACAAATAATGTTACTCAGGGATATTCTTACAATTTAATTTTATCGTGATATTTAAGCAAGAAAACTAAAATATCGTTTTTAGTTCCATATAAATTTAAATATCGTTTCTCCTCAGGAAAAAATGCTAGAATCAATCTTATTAAATAAATTTAATAAAAAAATAATGTTACTCAGGGATATTCTTACAATTTAATTTTATCGTGATATTTAAGCAAGAAAACTAAAATATTCGTTTTTAGTTCCAGAAAAATTTAAACATCGTTTCACCTCAGGCAAATATGCTAGAATCGAACTTATTAAATAAATTTAATACGAAAATAAAGTTACCCAGGGATATTCTTACAATTTAATTTTATCATGATATTTAAGCGAGAAAACTAAAATATTCGTTTCTAGTTCCAAAATACTAAAAACTTCGTTACTCGTCAGGAAAAAATGCTAGAATCAAACTTATTAAATAAATTTATTAAACAAATAAAGTTACTCAGGGATATTCTTACAATTTAATTTTATCATGATATTTAAGCAAGAAAACTAAAATATTTATTTTTAGTACCAGAAAAATTTAAACATCGTTTCTCCTCAGGAAAAAATGCTAGAATCAAACTTATTAAATAAATTTAATAAACAAATAATGTTACTCAGGGATATTCTTACAATTTAATTTTATCGTGGTATTTAAGCGAGAAAACTAAAACATTCGTTTCTAGTTCCAAAATAATAAAAACATCGTTACTCGTCAGGAAAAAATGCTAGAATCAAACTTATTAAATAAATTTAATACGAAAATAAAGTTACTAAGGGATACTCTTACAATTTATTTTTAACATGATATTTAAGCGAGAAAACTAAAATATTCGTTTCTAGTTCCAAAATAATAAAAACATCGTTACTCGTCAGGAAAAAATGCTAGAATCAAACTTATTAAATAAATTTAATACACAAATAAAGTTACTCAGGGATATTCTTACAATTTAATTTTATCGTGATATTTAAGCAGAAAACTAAATCATTCGTTTCTAGTTCCAAAATAATAAAAACATCGTTACTCGTCAGGAAAAAATGCTAGAATCAAACTTATTAAATAAATTTAATACGAAAATAAAGTTACTCAGGGATATTCTTACAATTTAATTTTATCATGATATTTAAGCGAGAAAACTAAAATATTCGTTTCTAGTTCCAAAATAATAAAAACATCGTTACTCGTCAGGAAAATATTCTAGAATCGAACTTATTAAAAAAATCTGATAAACAAATAAAGTTACTCAGGGATATCCTTACATTTTAATTTTATCGTGATATTTAAGCGAGAAAACTAAAATAATCTTTTCTTGTTCCAAAATAATTAAAACATCGTTACTCGCCAGGAAAAAATTCTAGAATCGAACTTATTAAAAAAATCTAATAAACAAATAAAGTTACTCCGGGATATTCTTACAATTTAATTTTATCATGATATTTAAGCGAGAAAACTAAAATATTCGTTTCTAGTTCCAAAATAATAAAAACATCGTTACTCGCCAGGAAAAAATTCTAGAATCGAACTTATTAAAAAAATCTCATAAACAAATAAAGTTACTCATGGATATTCTTACAATTTAATTTTATCGCGAGAAAACTAAAATATTCTTTTCTGGTTCCAAAATAATAAAAACATCGTTATTCGCCAGTAAAAAATGCTAGAATCGAACTTATTAAATAAATTTAATAAACAAATAAAGTTACTCAGGGATATTCTTACAATTTAATTTTATCGTGATATTTAAGCAAGAAAACTAAAATATTCGTTTTTAGTTCCAGAAAAATTTAAACATCGTTTCACCTCAGGCAAATATGCTAGAATCGAACTTATTAAATAAATTTAATACGAAAATAAAGTTACCCAGGGATATTCTTACAATTTAATTTTATCATGATATTTAAGCGAGAAAACTAAAATATTCGTTTCTAGTTCCAAAATACTAAAAACTTCGTTACTCGTCAGGAAAAAATGCTAGAATCAAACTTATTAAATAAATTTATTAAACAAATAAAGTTACTCAGGGATATTCTTACAATTTAATTTTATCATGATATTTAAGCAAGAAAACTAAAATATTTATTTTTAGTTCCAGAAAAATTTAAACATCGTTTCTCCTCAGGAAAAAATACTAGAATCAAACTTATTAAATAAATTTAACAAACAAATAATGTTACTCAGGGATATTCTTACAATTTAATTTTATCGTGGTATTTAGCGAGAAAACTAAAACATTCGTTTCTAGTTCCAAAATAATTAAAACATCGTTACTCGTCAGGAAAAAATGCTAGAATCAAACTTATTAAATAAATTTAATACGAAAATAAAGTTACTAAGGGATACTCTTACAATTTATTTTTAACATGATATTTAAGCGAGAAAACTAAAATATTCGTTTCTAGTTCCAAAATAATAAAAACTTCGTTACTCGTCAGAAAAAAATTCTAGAAACGAACTTATTAAATAAATTTAATAAACAAATAAAGTTACTCAGGGATATTCTTACATTTTAATTTTATCATGATATTTAAGCAAGAAAACTAAAATATCGTTTTTAGTTCCAGAAAAATTTAAATATCGTTTCTCCTCAGGAAAAAATGCCAGAATCAAACTTATTAAATAAATTTAATACGAAAATAAAGTTACTAAGGGATACTCTTACAATTTATTTTTAACATGATATTTAAGCGAGAAAACTAAAATATTCGTTTCTAGTTCCAAAATAATAAAAACTTCGTTACTCGTCAGAAAAAAATTCTAGAAACGAACTTATTAAATAAATTTAATAAACAAATAAAGTTACTCAGGGATATTCTTACATTTTAATTTTATCATGATATTTAAGCAAGAAAACTAAAATATCGTTTTTAGTTCCAGAAAAATTTAAATATCGTTTCTCCTCAGGAAAAAATGCCAGAATCAAACTTATTAAATAAATTTAATACGAAAATAAAGTTACTCAGGGATATTCTTACAATTTAATTTTATCATGATATTTAAGCGAGAAAACTAAAATATTCGTTTCTAGTTCCAAAATAATAAAAACATCGTTACTCGTCAGGAAAAAATTCTAGAATCAAACTTATTAAATAAATTTAATAAACAAATAAAGTTACCCAGGGATATTCTTACAATTTAATTTTATCGTGATATTTAAACGAGAAAACTAAAATATTCTTTTCTGGTTCCAAAATAATAAAAACATCGTTACTCGCCAGGAAAAAATGCTAGAATCAAACTTATTAAATAAATTTAATAAACAAATAATGTTACTCAGGGATATTCTTACAATTTAATTTTATCGTGGTATTTAAGCGAGAAAACTAAAACATTCGTTTCTAGTTCCAAAATAATAAAAACATCGTTACTCGTCAGGAAAAAATGCTAGAATCAAACTTATTAAATAAATTTAATACGAAAATAAAGTTACTAAGGGATACTCTTACAATTTATTTTTAACATGATATTTAAGCGAGAAAACTAAAATATTCGTTTCTAGTTCCAAAATAATAAAAACATCGTTACTCGTCAGGAAAAAATGCTAGAATCAAACTTATTAAATAAATTTAATACACAAATAAAGTTACTCAGGGATATTCTTACAATTTAATTTTATCGTGATATTTAAGCAGAAAACTAAAATATCGTTTTTAGTTCCAGAAAAATTTAAATATCGTTTCTCCTCAGGAAAAAATGCTAGAATCAAAGTTATTAAATAAATTTAATAAACAAATAAAGTTACTCAGGGATATTCTTACAATTTAATTTTATCATGATATTTTCGCGAGAAAACTAAATCATTCGTTTCTAGTTCCAAAATAATAAAAACATCGTTACTCGTCAGGATAAAATGCTAGAATCAAACTTATTAAATAAATTTAATACGAAAATAAAGTTACTCAGGGATATTCTTACAATTTAATTTTATCATGATATTTAAGCGAGAAAACTAAAATATTCGTTTCTAGTTCCAAAATAATAAAAACATCGTTACTCGTCAGGAAAATATTCTAGAATCGAACTTATTAAAAAAATCTGATAAACAAATAAAGTTACTCAGGGATATCCTTACATTTTAATTTTATCGTGATATTTAAGCGAGAAAACTAAAATAATCTTTTCTTGTTCCAAAATAATTAAAACATCGTTACTCGCCAGGAAAAAATTCTAGAATCGAACTTATTAAAAAAATCTAATAAACAAATAAAGTTACTCCGGGATATTCTTACAATTTAATTTTATCATGATATGTAAGCGAGAAAACTAAAATATTCGTTTCTAGTTCCAAAATAATAAAAACATCGTTACTCGCCAGGAAAAAATTCTAGAATCGAACTTATTAAAAAAATCTCATAAACAAATAAAGTTACTCATGGATATTCTTACAATTTAATTTTATCGCGAGAAAACTAAAATATTCTTTTCTGGTTCCAAAATAATAAAAACATCGTTATTCGCCAGTAAAAAATGCTAGAATCGAACTTATTAAATAAATTTAATAAACAAATAAAGTTACTCAGGGATATTCTTACAATTTAATTTTATCGTGATATTTAAGCAAGAAAACTAAAATATTCGTTTTTAGTTCCAGAAAAATTTAAACATCGTTTCACCTCAGGCAAATATGCTAGAATCGAACTTATTAAATAAATTTAATACGAAAATAAAGTTACCCAGGGATATTCTTACAATTTAATTTTATCATGATATTTAAGCGAGAAAACTAAAATATTCGTTTCTAGTTCCAAAATACTAAAAACTTCGTTACTCGTCAGGAAAAAATGCTAGAATCAAACTTATTAAATAAATTTAATACGAAAATAAAGTTACTAAGGGATACTCTTACAATTTATTTTTAACATGATATTTAAGCGAGAAAACTAAAATATTCGTTTCTAGTTCCAAAATAATAAAAACTTCGTTACTCGTCAGAAAAAAATTCTAGAAACGAACTTATTAAATAAATTTAATAAACAAATAAAGTTACTCAGGGATATTCTTACATTTTAATTTTATCATGATATTTAAGCAAGAAAACTAAAATATCGTTTTTAGTTCCAGAAAAATTTAAATATCGTTTCTCCTCAGGAAAAAATGCCAGAATCAAACTTATTAAATAAATTTAATACGAAAATAAAGTTACTCAGGGATATTCTTACAATTTAATTTTATCATGATATTTAAGCGAGAAAACTAAAATATTCGTTTCTAGTTCCAAAATAATAAAAACATCGTTACTCGTCAGGAAAAAATTCTAGAATCAAACTTATTAAATAAATTTAATAAACAAATAAAGTTACCCAGGGATATTCTTACAATTTAATTTTATCGTGATATTTAAGCGAGAAAACTAAAATATTCTTTTCTGGTTCCAAAATAATAAAAACATCGTTACTCGCCAGGAAAAAATGCTAGAATCGAACTTATTAATTAAATTTAATACGAAAATAATGTTACTCAGGGATATTCTTACAATTTAATTTTATCATGATATTTAAGCGAGAAAACTAAAATATTCGTTTCTAGTTCCAAAATAATAAAAACATCGTTACTCGTCAGGAAAAAATTCTAGAATCGAACTTATTAAAAAAATCTAATAAACAAATAAAGTTACTCAGGGATATTCTTATATTTTAATTTTATCGTGATATTTAAGCAAGAAAACTAAAATATTCGTTTTTAGTTCCAGAAAAATTTAAACATCGTTTCTCCTCAGCAAAAAATGCAAGAATCAAACTTATTAAATAAATTTAATAAACAAATAAAGTTACTCAGGGATATTCTTACAATTTAATTTTATCGTGATATTTAAGCGAGAAAACTAAAACATTCATTTCCAGTTCCAAAATAATAAAAACATCGTTACTCGTCAAAAAAAAAAGCTAGAATCAAACTTATTAAATAAATTTAATACGAAAATAAAGTTACTCAGGGATATTCTTACAATTTAATTTTATCATGATATTTAAGCGAGAAAACTAAAATATTCGTTTCTAATTCCAAAATAATAAAAACATCGTTATTCTAGAATCGAACTTATTAAAAAAATCTAATAAACAAAAAAAGTTACTCAGGGATATTCTTACATTTTAATTTTATCATGATATTTAAGCAAGAAAACTAAAATATTCGTTTTTAGTTCCAATAATATTTAAACATCGTTTCTCCACAGGAAAAAATGCTAGAATGAAACTTATTAAACAAATTTAATAAACAAATAAAGTTACTCAGGGAAATTCTTACAATTTAATTTTATCGTGATATTTAAGCGAGAAAACTAAAATATTCGCTTCTAGATCCAAAATAATAAAAACATCGTTACTCGTCAGGAAAAAATGCTAGAATCAAACTTATTAAATAAATTTAATACACAAATAAAGTTACTCAGGGATATTCTTACAATTTAATTTTATCGTGATATTTAAGCAAGAAAACTAAAATATTCGTTTTTAGTTACAGAAAAATTTAAACATCGTTTCTCTTCAGGAAAAAATGCTAGAATCAAACTTATTAAATAAATTTAATAAACAAATAAAGTTACTCAGGGATATTCTTACAATTTAATTTTATCGTGATATTTAAGCAAGAAAACTAAAATATCGTTTTTAGTTCCATATAAATTTAAATATCGTTTCTCCTCAGGAAAAAATGCTAGAATCAATCTTATTAAATAAATTTAATAAAAAAATAATGTTACTCAGGGATATTCTTACAATTTAATTTTATCGTGATATTTAAGCAAGAAAACTAAAATATTCGTTTTTAGTTCCAGAAAAATTTAAACATCGTTTCACCTCAGGCAAATATGCTAGAATCGAACTTATTAAATAAATTTAATACGAAAATAAAGTTACCCAGGGATATTCTTACAATTTAATTTTATCGTGGTATTTAAGCGAGAAAACTAAAACATTCGTTTCTAGTTCCAAAATAATAAAAACATCGTTACTCGTCAGGAAAAAATGCTAGAATCAAACTTATTAAATAAATTTAATACGAAAATAAAGTTACTAAGGGATACTCTTACAATTTATTTTTAACATGATATTTAAGCGAGAAAACTAAAATATTCGTTTCTAGTTCCAAAATAATAAAAACATCGTTACTCGTCAGGAAAAAATGCTAGAATCAAACTTATTAAATAAATTTAATACACAAATAAAGTTACTCAGGGATATTCTTACAATTTAATTTTATCGTGATATTTAAGCAGAAAACTAAAATATCGTTTTTAGTTCCAGAAAAATTTAAATATCGTTTCTCCTCAGGAAAAAATGCTAGAATCAAAGTTATTAAATAAATTTAATAAACAAATAAAGTTACTCAGGGATATTCTTACAATTTAATTTTATCATGATATTTTCGCGAGAAAACTAAATCATTCGTTTCTAGTTCCAAAATAATAAAAACATCGTTACTCGTCAGGAAAAAATGCTAGAATCAAACTTATTAAATAAATTTAATACGAAAATAAAGTTACTCAGGGATATTCTTACAATTTAATTTTATCATGATATTTAAGCGAGAAAACTAAAATATTCGTTTCTAGTTCCAAAATACTAAAAACTTCGTTACTCGTCAGGAAAAAATGCTAGAATCAAACTTATTAAATAAATTTATTAAACAAATAAAGTTACTCAGGGATATTCTTACAATTTAATTTTATCATGATATTTAAGCAAGAAAACTAAAATATTTATTTTTAGTACCAGAAAAATTTAAACATCGTTTCTCCTCAGGAAAAAATGCTAGAATCAAACTTATTAAATAAATTTAATAAACAAATAATGTTACTCAGGGATATTCTTACAATTTAATTTTATCGTGGTATTTAAGCGAGAAAACTAAAACATTCGTTTCTAGTTCCAAAATAATAAAAACATCGTTACTCGTCAGGAAAAAATGCTAGAATCAAACTTATTAAATAAATTTAATACGAAAATAAAGTTACTAAGGGATACTCTTACAATTTATTTTTAACATGATATTTAAGCGAGAAAACTAAAATATTCGTTTCTAGTTCCAAAATAATAAAAACATCGTTACTCGTCAGGAAAAAATGCTAGAATCAAACTTATTAAATAAATTTAATAAACAAATAAAGTTACTCAGGGATATTCTTACAATTTAATTTTATCGTGATATTTAAGCAGAAAACTAAAATATCGTTTTTAGTTCCAGAAAAATTTAAATATCGTTTCTCCTCAGGAAAAAATGCTAGAATCAAAGTTATTAAATAAATTTAATAAACAAATAAAGTTACTCAGGGATATTCTTACAATTTAATTTTATCATGATATTTTCGCGAGAAAACTAAATCATTCGTTTCTAGTTCCAAAATAATAAAAACATCGTTACTCGTCAGGAAAAAATGCTAGAATCAAACTTATTAAATAAATTTAATACGAAAATAAAGTTACTCAGGGATATTCTTACAATTTAATTTTATCATGATATTTAAGCGAGAAAACTAAAATATTCGTTTCTAGTTCCAAAATAATAAAAACATCGTTACTCGTCAGGAAAATATTCTAGAATCGAACTTATTAAAAAAATCTGATAAACAAATAAAGTTACTCAGGGATATCCTTACATTTTAATTTTATCGTGATATTTAAGCGAGAAAACTAAAATAATCTTTTCTTGTTCCAAAATAATTAAAACATCGTTACTCGCCAGGAAAAAATTCTAGAATCGAACTTATTAAAAAAATCTAATAAACAAATAAAGTTACTCCGGGATATTCTTACAATTTAATTTTATCATGATATTTAAGCGAGAAAACTAAAATATTCGTTTCTAGTTCCAAAATAATAAAAACATCGTTACTCGCCAGGAAAAAATTCTAGAATCGAACTTATTAAAAAAATCTCATAAACAAATAAAGTTACTCATGGATATTCTTACAATTTAATTTTTCGTGATATTTAAGCAAGATAACTAAAATATCGTTTTTAGTTCCAGAAAAATTTAAATATCGTTTCTCCTCAGGAAAAAATGCTAGAATCAAACTTATTAAATAAATTTAATAAACAAATAAAGTTACTCAGGGATATTCTTAAAATTTAATTTTATCGTGATATTTAAGCGAGAAAACTAAAATATTCGTTTCTAGTTCCAAAATAATAAAAACATCCTTACTCTTCAGGAAAAAATGCTAGAATCAAACTTATTAATTAAATTTAATACACAAATAAAGTTACTCAGGGATATTCTTACAATTTAATTTTATCGTAATATTTAAGGAAGAAAACGAAAATATTCGTTATTAGTTCAAGAAAAATTTAAATATCGTTTCTCTTCAGGAAAAAATGCTAGAATCAAACTTATTTACTAAATTTAATAAACAAATAAAGTTACTTAGGGATATTCTTAAAATTCAATTTTATCGTGATATTTAAGCGAGAAAACTAAAATATTCGTTTCTAGTTCCAAAATAATAAAAACATCGTTACTCGTCAGGAAAAAATTCTAGAATCGAACTTATTAAATAAATTTAATACGAAAATAAAGTTACTCAGGGATATTCTTACAATTTAATTTTATCATGATATTTAAGCGAGATAACTAAAATATTCGTTTCTAGTTTCAAAATAATAAAAACATCGTTACTCGTCAGGAAAAAATTCTAGAATCGAACTTATTATATAAATCTAATAAACAAATAAAGTTACTCAGGGATATTCTTATATTTTAATTTTATCGTGATATTTAAGCAAGAAAACTAAAATATTCGTTTTTAGTTCCAGAAAAATTTAAACATCGTTTCTCCTCAGCAAAAAATGCAAGAATCAAACTTATTAAATAAATGTAATAAACAAATAAAGTTACTCAGGGATATTCTTACAATTTAATTTTATCGTGATATTTAAGCGAGAAAACTAAAACATTCATTTCCAGTTCCAAAAT
This sequence comes from Pterostichus madidus, assembly GCA_911728475.2. Lineage (NCBI taxonomy): Eukaryota > Metazoa > Arthropoda > Insecta > Coleoptera > Carabidae > Pterostichus > Pterostichus madidus. The sequence continues at coordinate 21,500,492 of OU452304.1, read as the reverse complement.
AATAAAAACATCGTTACTCGTCAGGAAAAAATGCTAGAATCAAACTTATTAAATAAATTTAATACGAAAATAAAGTTACTCAGGGATATTCTTACAATTTAATTTTATCATGATATTTAAGCGAGAAAACTAAAATATTCGTTTCTAATTCCAAAATAATAAAAACATCGTTATTCGTCAGGAAAAAATCTCTAGAATCGAACTTATTAAAAAAATCTAATAAACAAATAAAGTTACTCAGGGATATTCTTACATTTTAATTTTATCATGATATTTAAGCAAGAAAACTAAAATATTCATTTTTAGTTCCAATAATATTTAAACATCGTTTCTCCACAGGAAAAAATGCTAGAATGAAACTTATTAAACAAATTTAATAAACAAATAAAGTTACTCAGGGAAATTCTTACAATTGAATTTTATCGTGATATTTAAGCGAGAAAACTAAAATATTCGCTTCTAGTTCCAAAATAATAAAAACATCGTTACTCGTCAGGAAAAAATGCTAGAATCAAACTTATTAAATAAATTTAATACACAAATAAAGTTACTCAGGGATATTCTTACAATCTAATTTTATCGTGATATTTAAGCAAGAAAACTAAAATATTCGTTTTTAGTTCCAGAAAAATTTAAACATCGTTTCACCTCAGGCAAATATGCTAGAATCGAACTTATTAAATAAATTTAATACGAAAATAAAGTTACCCAGGGATATTCTTACAATTTAATTTTATCGTGGTATTTAAGCGAGAAAACTAAAACATTCGTTTCTAGTTCCAAAATAATAAAAACATCGTTACTCGTCAGGAAAAAATGCTAGAATCAAACTTATTAAATAAATTTAATACGAAAATAAAGTTACTAAGGGATACTCTTACAATTTATTTTTAACATGATATTTAAGCGAGAAAACTAAAATATTCGTTTCTAGTTCCAAAATAATAAAAACATCGTTACTCGTCAGGAAAAAATGCTAGAATCAAACTTATTAAATAAATTTAATACACAAATAAAGTTACTCAGGGATATTCTTACAATTTAATTTTATCGTGATATTTAAGCAGAAAACTAAAATATCGTTTTTAGTTCCAGAAAAATTTAAATATCGTTTCTCCTCAGGAAAAAATGCTAGAATCAAAGTTATTAAATAAATTTAATAAACAAATAAAGTTACTCAGGGATATTCTTACAATTTAATTTTATCATGATATTTTCGCGAGAAAACTAAATCATTCGTTTCTAGTTCCAAAATAATAAAAACATCGTTACTCGTCAGGAAAAAATGCTAGAATCAAACTTATTAAATAAATTTAATACGAAAATAAAGTTACTCAGGGATATTCTTACAATTTAATTTTATCATGATATTTAAGCGAGAAAACTAAAATATTCGTTTCTAGTTCCAAAATACTAAAAACTTCGTTACTCGTCAGGAAAAAATGCTAGAATCAAACTTATTAAATAAATTTATTAAACAAATAAAGTTACTCAGGGATATTCTTACAATTTAATTTTATCATGATATTTAAGCAAGAAAACTAAAATATTTATTTTTAGTACCAGAAAAATTTAAACATCGTTTCTCCTCAGGAAAAAATGCTAGAATCAAACTTATTAAATAAATTTAATAAACAAATAATGTTACTCAGGGATATTCTTACAATTTAATTTTATCGTGGTATTTAAGCGAGAAAACTAAAACATTCGTTTCTAGTTCCAAAATAATAAAAACATCGTTACTCGTCAGGAAAAAATGCTAGAATCAAACTTATTAAATAAATTTAATACGAAAATAAAGTTACTCAGGGATATTCTTACAATTTATTTTTAACATGATATTTAAGCGAGAAAACTAAAATATTCGTTTCTAGTTCCAAAATAATAAAAACATCGTTACTCGTCAGGAAAAAATGCTAGAATCAAACTTATTAAATAAATTTAATACACAAATAAAGTTACTCAGGGATATTCTTACAATTTAATTTTATCGTGATATTTAAGCAGAAAACTAAAATATCGTTTTTAGTTCCAGAAAAATTTAAATATCGTTTCTCCTCAGGAAAAAATGCTAGAATCAAAGTTATTAAATAAATTTAATAAACAAATAAAGTTACTCAGGGATATTCTTACAATTTAATTTTATCATGATATTTTCGCGAGAAAACTAAATCATTCGTTTCTAGTTCCAAAATAATAAAAACATCGTTACTCGTCAGGAAAAAATGCTAGAATCAAACTTATTAAATAAATTTAATACGAAAATAAAGTTACTCAGGGATATTCTTACAATTTAATTTTATCATGATATTTAAGCGAGAAAACTAAAATATTCGTTTCTAGTTCCAAAATAATAAAAACATCGTTACTCGTCAGGAAAATATTCTAGAATCGAACTTATTAAAAAAATCTGATAAACAAATAAAGTTACTCAGGGATATCCTTACATTTTAATTTTATCGTGATATTTAAGCGAGAAAACTAAAATAATCTTTTCTTGTTCCAAAATAATTAAAACATCGTTACTCGCCAGGAAAAAATTCTAGAATCGAACTTATTAAAAAAATCTAATAAACAAATAAAGTTACTCCGGGATATTCTTACAATTTAATTTTATCATGATATTTAAGCGAGAAAACTAAAATATTCGTTTCTAGTTCCAAAATAATAAAAACATCGTTACTCGCCAGGAAAAAATTCTAGAATCGAACTTATTAAAAAAATCTCATAAACAAATAAAGTTACTCATGGATATTCTTACAATTTAATTTTTCGTGATATTTAAGCAAGATAACTAAAATATCGTTTTTAGTTCCAGAAAAATTTAAATATCGTTTCTCCTCAGGAAAAAATGCTAGAATCAAACTTATTAAATAAATTTAATAAACAAATAAAGTTACTCAGGGATATTCTTAAAATTTAATTTTATCGTGATATTTAAGCGAGAAAACTAAAATATTCGTTTCTAGTTCCAAAATAATAAAAACATCCTTACTCTTCAGGAAAAAATGCTAGAATCAAACTTATTAATTAAATTTAATACACAAATAAAGTTACTCAGGGATATTCTTACAATTTAATTTTATCGTAATATTTAAGGAAGAAAACGAAAATATTCGTTATTAGTTCAAGAAAAATTTAAATATCGTTTCTCTTCAGGAAAAAATGCTAGAATCAAACTTATTTACTAAATTTAATAAACAAATAAAGTTACTTAGGGATATTCTTAAAATTCAATTTTATCGTGATATTTAAGCGAGAAAACTAAAATATTCGTTTCTAGTTCCAAAATAATAAAAACATCGTTACTCGTCAGGAAAAAATTCTAGAATCGAACTTATTAAATAAATTTAATACGAAAATAAAGTTACTCAGGGATATTCTTACAATTTAATTTTATCATGATATTTAAGCGAGATAACTAAAATATTCGTTTCTAGTTTCAAAATAATAAAAACATCGTTACTCGTCAGGAAAAAATTCTAGAATCGAACTTATTATATAAATCTAATAAACAAATAAAGTTACTCAGGGATATTCTTATATTTTAATTTTATCGTGATATTTAAGCAAGAAAACTAAAATATTCGTTTTTAGTTCCAGAAAAATTTAAACATCGTTTCTCCTCAGCAAAAAATGCAAGAATCAAACTTATTAAATAAATGTAATAAACAAATAAAGTTACTCAGGGATATTCTTACAATTTAATTTTATCGTGATATTTAAGCGAGAAAACTAAAACATTCATTTCCAGTTCCAAAATAATAAAAACATCGTTACTCGTCAGGAAAAAATGCTAGAATCAAACTTATTAAATAAATTTAATACGAAAATAAAGTTACTCAGGGATATTCTTACAATTTAATTTTATCATGATATTTAAGCGAGAAAACTAAAATATTCGTTTCTAATTCCAAAATAATAAAAACATCGTTATTCGTCAGGAAAAAATCTCTAGAATCGAACTTATTAAAAAAATCTAATAAACAAATAAAGTTACTCAGGGATATTCTTACATTTTAATTTTATCATGATATTTAAGCAAGAAAACTAAAATATTCATTTTTAGTTCCAATAATATTTAAACATCGTTTCTCCACAGGAAAAAATGCTAGAATGAAACTTATTAAACAAATTTAATAAACAAATAAAGTTACTCAGGGAAATTCTTACAATTGAATTTTATCGTGATATTTAAGCGAGAAAACTAAAATATTCGCTTCTAGTTCCAAAATAATAAAAACATCGTTACTCGTCAGGAAAAAATGCTAGAATCAAACTTATTAAATAAATTTAATACACAAATAAAGTTACTCAGGGATATTCTTACAATCTAATTTTATCGTGATATTTAAGCAAGAAAACTAAAATATTCGTTTTTAGTTCCAGAAAAATTTAAACATGGTTTCTCCTCAGGAAAAAATGCTAGAATCAAACTTATTAAATAAATTTAATACACAAATAAAGTTACTCAGGGATATTCTTACAATTCAATTTTATCGTGATATTTAAGCAAGAATACTAAAATATTCGTTTCTAGTTCCAAAATAATAAAAACATCGTTACTCGTCAGGAAAAAATGCTAGAATCGAACTTATTAAAAAAATCTAATAAACAAACAAAGTTACTCAAGGATATTCTTACAATTCAATTTTATCGTGATATTTAAGGAAGAAAACGAAAATATTCCTTTTTAGTTCCAGAAAAATTTAAATATCGTTTCTCCTCAGGAAAAAATGCTAGAATCAAACTTATTAAATAAATTTAATAAACAAATAAAGTTACTCAGGGATATTCTTACAATTTAATTTTATCGTGCTATTTAAGCGATAAAACTAAAATGTTCGTTTTTAGTTCCAGAAAAATTTAAACATCGTTTCTCCTCAGGAAAAAATGATAGAATCAAACTTATTAAATAAATTTAATAAACAAATAAAGTTACTCAGGGATATTCTTACAAATTTTATCGTGATATTTAAGCGAGAAAACTAAAATATTCTTTTCTAGTTCCAAAATTATAAAAACCGTTACTTGTCACGAAAAAATGCTAGAATCAAACTTATTAAATAAATTTAATACACAAATAAAGTTACTCAGGGATATTCTTACAATTTAATTTTATCGTGATATTTAAGCAAGAAAACTAAAATATTCGTTTTTAGTTCCAGATAAATTTAAACATCGTTTCTCCTCAGGAAAAAATGCTAGAATCAAACTTATTAAATAAATTTAATAAACAAATAATGTTACTCAGGGATATTCCTACAATTTAATTTTATCGTGATATTTAAGCAAGAAAACTAAAATATTGTTTTTAGCTCCAGAAAAATTTAAATATCGTTTCTCCTCAGGACAAAATGCTAGAATCAAACTTATTAAATAAATTTAATAAACAAATAATGTTACTCAGGGATATTCTTACAATTTAATTTTATCGTGATATTTAAGCAAAAAAACTAAAATATCGTTTTTAGTTCCAGAAAAATTTAAATATCGTTTCTCCACAGGTAAAAATGCTAGAATCAAACTAATTAAATAAATTTAATAAACAAATAAAGTTACTCAGGGATATTCTTACAATTTAATTTTATCGTGATATTTAAGCAAGAAAACTAAAATATTCGTTTTTAGTTCCAGAAAAATTTAAACATCGTTTCTCCTCAGGAAAAAATTTAATAAACAAATAAAGTTACTCAGGGATATTCTTACAATTTAATTTTATCGTGATATTTAAGCGAGAAAACTAAAATATTCTTTTCTAGTTCCAAAATAATAAAAACATCGTTACTTGTCAGGAAAAAATGCTAGAATCAAACTTATTAAATAAATTTAATAAACAAATAAAGCTACTCAGTGATATTCTTAAAATTCAATTTTATCGTGATATTTAATCGAGAAAACTAAAATATTCGTTTCTAGTTTCAAAATAATAAAAACATCGTTACCCGTCAGAAAAAAATGCTAGAATCGAACTTATTAAATAAATTTAATAAACAAATAAAGTTATCGTGATTTTAAGCAAGAAAACTAAAATATTCGTTTTTAGTTCCAGAAAAATTTAAACATCGTTTCTCCTCAGGAAAAAATGATAGAATCAAACTTATTAAATAAATTTAATAAACAAATAAAGTTACTCAGGGATATTCTTACAAATTTTATCGTGATATTTAAAAGAGAAAACTAAAATATTCGTTTCTAGTTCCAAAATACCAAAAACTTGGTTACTCGTCAGGAAAAAATGCTAGAATCGAACTTATTAAAAAAATCTAATAAACAAACAAAGTTACTCAAGGATATTCTTACAATTCAATTTTATCGTGATATTTAAGGAAGAAAACGAAAATATTCCTTTTTAGTTCCAGAAAAATTTAAATATCGTTTCTCCTCAGGAAAAAATGCTAGAATCAAACTTATTAAATAAATTTAATAAACAAATAAAGTTACTCAGGGATATTCTTACAATTTAATTTTATCGTGCTATTTAAGCGATAAAACTAAAATATTCTTTTCTGGTTCCAAAATAATAAAAACATCGTTACTCGTCAGGAAAAAATGCTAGAATCGAACTTATTAAAAAAATCTAATAAACAAATAAAGTTACTCAGGGATATTCTTATATTTTAATTTTATCGTGATATTTAAATATCTTGCTTAAGCAAGAAAACTAAAATGTTCGTTTTTAGTTCCAGAAAAATTTAAACATCGTTTCTCCTCAGGAAAAAATGCAAGAATCAAACTTGTTAAATAAATTTAATAAACAAATAAAGTTACTCAGGGATATTCTTACAATTTAATTTTATCGTGATTTTAAGCAAGAAAACTAAAATATTCGTTTCTCGGTCCAAAATAATAAAAACATCGTTACTCGTCAGAAAAAAATGCTAGAATCAAACTTATTAAATAAATTTAATACGAAAATAAAGTTACTCAGGGATATTCTTACAATTTAATTTTATCGTGATTTTAAGCAAGAAAACTAAAATATTCGTTTTTAGTTCCAGAAAAATTTAAACATCGTTTCTCCTCAGGAAAAAATGCAAGAATCAAACTTATTAAATAAATTTAATAAACAAATAAAGTTACTCAGGGATATTCTTACAATTTAATTTTATCATGATATTTAAGCGAGAAAACTAAAGTATTCGTTTCTAGTGCCAAAATAATAAAAACTTCGTTACTCGTCAGGAAAAAATGCTAGAATTAAACTTATTAAATAAATTTAATAAACAAATAAAGTTACTCAGGGATATTCTTACAATTTAATTTTATCGTGATTTTAAGCAAGAAAACTAAAATATTCGTTTTTAGTTCCAGAAAAATTTAAACATCGTTTCTCCTCAGGAAAAAATGATAGAATCAAACTTATTAAATAAATTTAATAAACAAATAAAGTTACTCAGGGATATTCTTACAAATTTTATCGTGATATTTAAAAGAGAAAACTAAAATATTCGTTTCTAGTTCCAAAATACCAAAAACTTGGTTACTCGTCAGGAAAAAATGCTAGAATCGAACTTATTAAAAAAATCTAATAAACAAACAAAGTTACTCAAGGATATTCTTACAATTCAATTTTATCGTGATATTTAAGGAAGAAAACGAAAATATTCCTTTTTAGTTCCAGAAAAATTTAAATATCGTTTCTCCTCAGGAAAAAATGCTAGAATCAAACTTATTAAATAAATTTAATAAACAAATAAAGTTACTCAGGGATATTCTTACAATTTAATTTTATCGTGCTATTTAAGCGATAAAACTAAAATATTCTTTTCTGGTTCCAAAATAATAAAAACATCGTTACTCGTCAGGAAAAAATGCTAGAATCGAACTTATTAAAAAAATCTAATAAACAAATAAAGTTACTCAGGGATATTCTTATATTTTAATTTTATCGTGATATTTAAATATCTTGCTTAAGCAAGAAAACTAAAATGTTCGTTTTTAGTTCCAGAAAAATTTAAACATCGTTTCTCCTCAGGAAAAAATGCAAGAATCAAACTTGTTAAATAAATTTAATAAACAAATAAAGTTACTCAGGGATATTCTTACAATTTAATTTTATCGTGATTTTAAGCAAGAAAACTAAAATATTCGTTTCTCGGTCCAAAATAATAAAAACATCGTTACTCGTCAGAAAAAAATGCTAGAATCAAACTTATTAAATAAATTTAATACGAAAATAAAGTTACTCAGGGATATTCTTACAATTTAATTTTATCGTGATTTTAAGCAAGAAAACTAAAATATTCGTTTTTAGTTCCAGAAAAATTTAAACATCGTTTCTCCTCAGGAAAAAATGCAAGAATCAAACTTATTAAATAAATTTAATAAACAAATAAAGTTACTCAGGGATATTCTTACAATTTAATTTTATCATGATATTTAAGCGAGAAAACTAAAGTATTCGTTTCTAGTGCCAAAATAATAAAAACTTCGTTACTCGTCAGGAAAAAATGCTAGAATTAAACTTATTAAATAAATTTAATAAACAAATAAAGTTACTCAGGGATATTCTTACAATTTAATTTTATCGTGATTTTAAGCAAGAAAACTAAAATATTCGTTTTTAGTTCCAGAAAAATTTAAACATCGTTTCTCCTCAGGAAAAAATGATAGAATCAAACTTATTAAATAAATTTAATAAACAAATAAAGTTACTCAGGGATATTCTTACAAATTTTATCGTGATATTTAAAAGAGAAAACTAAAATATTCGTTTCTAGTTCCAAAATACCAAAAACTTGGTTACTCGTCAGGAAAAAATGCTAGAATCAAACTTATTAAATTTATTTAATAAACAAATAAAGTTACTCAGGGATTTTCTTACAATTTAATTTTATCGTGATATTTAAGCAAGAAAACTAAAATATTCGTTTTTAGTTCCAGAAAAATTTAAACATCGTTTCTCCTCAGGAAAAAATGCTAGAATCAAACTTATTAAATAAATTTAATAAACAAATAAAGTTACTCAGGGATAATCTTACAATTTAATTTTATCATGATATTTAAGCGAGAAAACTAAAACATTCGTTTCTAGTTCCAAAATAATAAAATCATCGTTACTCGTCAGGAAAAAATGCTAGCATCAAACTTATTAAATAAAATAAAATACGAAAATAAAGTTACTCAGGGATATTCTTACAATTTAATTTAATCATGATATTTAAAAGAGAAAACTAAAATATTCGTTTCTAGTTCCAAAATACCAAAAACTTGGTTACTCGTCAGGAAAAAATGCTAGAATCAAACTTATTAAATAAATTTAATACACATATAAAGTTACTCAGGGATATTCTTACAATTTAATTTTATCGTGATATTTAAACAAGAAAACTAAAATATTCGTTTCTAGGTCCAGAAAAATTAAAACATCGTTACTCCTCAGTCAAAATGCTAGAATCGAAATTCTTAAATAAATTTAATAAACAAATAAAGTTACTCACGGATATTCTTACAATTTAATTTTATCGTGATATTTAAGCGAGAAAACTAAAATATTCATTTCCAGTTCCAAAATAATAAAAACATCTTTACTCGTCAGGAAAAAATGCTAGAATCAAACTTATTAAATAAATTTAATACGAAAATAAAGTTACTCAGGGATATTCTTACAATTTAATTTTATCATGATATTTAAGCGAGAAAACTAAAATATTCGTTTCTAGTTCCAAAATAATAAAAACATCGTTACTCTTCAGGAAAAAATGCTAGAATCAAACTTATTAATTAAATTTATTACACAAATAAAGTTACTCAGGGATATTCTTATAATTTAATTTTATCGTGATATTTAAGGAAGAAAACGAAAATATTCGTTTTTAGTTCAAGAAAAATTTAAATATCGTTTCTCTTCAGGAAAAAATTCTAGAATCGAACTTATTAAAAAAATCTAATAAACAAATAAAGTTACTCCGGGATATTCTTACAATTTAATTTTATCATGATATTTAAGCGAGAAAACTAAAGTATTCGTTTCTAGTGCCAAAATAATAAAAACTTCGTTACTCATCAGGAAAAAATGCTAGAATTAAACTTATTAAATAAATTTAATAAACAAATAAAGTTACTCAGGGATATTCTTACAATTTAATTTTATCGTGATTTTAAGCAAGAAAACTAAAATATTCGTTTTTAGTTCCAGAAAAATTTAAACATCGTTTCTCCTCAGGAAAAAATGATAGAATCAAACTTATTAAATAAATTTAATAAACAAATAAAGTTACTCAGGGATATTCTTACAATTTAATTTTATCGTGATATTTAAGCAAAAAAACTAAAATATCGTTTTTAGTTCCAGAAAAATTTAAATATCGTTTCTCCACAGGTAAAAATGCTAGAATCAAACTAATTAAATAAATTTAATAAACAAATAAAGTTACTCAGGGATATTCTTACAATTTAATTTTATCGTGATATTTAAGCGAGAAAACTAAAATATTCGTTTTTAGTTCCAGAAAAATTTAAACATCGTTTCTCCTCAGGAAAAAATTTAATAAACAAATAAAGTTACTCAGGGATATTCTTACAATTTAATTTTATCGTGATATTTAAGCGAGAAAACTAAAATATTCGTTTCTAGTTCCAAAATAATAAAAACATCGTTACTTGTCAGGAAAAAATGCTAGAATCAAACTTATTAAATAAATTTAATAAACAAATAAAGCTACTCAGTGATATTCTTAAAATTCAATTTTATCGTGATATTTAATCGAGTAAACTAAAATATTCTTTTCTAGTTTCAAAATAATAAAAACATCGTTACCCGTCAGGAAAAAATGCTAGAATCGAACTTATTAAATAAATTTAATAAACAAATAAAGTTACTCAGGGATATTCTTACAATTTAATTTTATCGTGATATTTAAGCAAGAAAACTAAAATATTCGTTTCTAGTTCCAGAAAAATTAAAACATCGTTACTCCTCAGGCAAAAATGCTAGAATCGAACTTCTTAAATAAATTTAATAAACAAATAAAGTTACTCACGGATATTCTTACAATTTAATTTTATCGTGATATTTAAGCGAGAAAACTAAAACATTTATTTTTAGTTCCAAAATAATAAAAACATCGTTACTCGTCAGGAAAAAATGCTAGAATCAAACTTATTAAATAAATTTAATACGAAAATAAAGTTACTCAGGGATATTCTTACAATTTAATTTTATCATGATATTTAAGCGAGAAAACTAAAATATTCGTTTCTAGTCCAAAATAATAAAAACATCGTTACTCGTCAGGAAAAAATTCTAGAGTCGAACTTATTAAAAAATCTAATAAACAAATAAAGTTACTCAGGGATATTCTTACATTTTAATTTTATCGTGATATTTAAGCAAGAAAACTAAAATATCGTTTTTAGTTCCATAAAAATTTAAATATCGTTTCTCCTCAGGAAAAAATGCTAGAATCAATCTTATTAAATAAATTTAATAAACAAATAATGTTACTCAGGGATATTCTTACAATTTAATTTTATCGTGATATTTAAGCAAGAAACCCAAAATATCGTTTTTAGTTCCAGAAAAATTTAAATATCGTTTCGCCTCAGGAAAAAATGCTAGAATCAAACTTATTAAATAAATTTAATACACAAATAAAGTTACTCAGGGATATTCTTACAATTCAATTTTATCGTGATATTTAAGCAAGAATACTAAAATATTCGTTACTAGTTCCAAAATAATAAAAACATCGTTACTCGTCAGGAAAAAATGCTAGAATCGAACTTATTAAAAAAATCTAATAAACAAACAAAGTTACTCAAGGATATTCTTACAATTCAATTTTATCGTGATATTTAAGGAAGAAAACGAAAATATTCCTTTTTAGTTCCAGAAAAATTTAAATATCGTTTCTCCTCAGGAAAAAATGCTAGAATCAAACTTATTAAATAAATTTAATAAACAAATAAAGTTACTCAGGGATATTCTTACAATTTAATTTTATTGTGCTATTTAAGCGATAAAACTAAAATATTCTTTTCTGGTTCCAAAATAATAAAAACATCGTTACTCGTCAGGAAAAAATGCTAGAATCGAACTTATTAAAAAAATCTAATAAACAAATAAAGTTACTCAGGGATATTCTTATATTTTAATTTTATCGTGATATTTAAATATCTTGCTTAAGCAAGAAAACTAAAATGTTCGTTTTTAGTTCCAGGAAAATTTAAACATCGTTTCTCCTCAGGAAAAAATGCAAGAATCAAACTTGTTAAATAAATTTAATAAACAAATAAAGTTACTCAGGGATATTCTTACAATTTAATTTTATCGTGATTTTAAGCAAGAAAACTAAAATATTCGTTTCTCGGTCCAAAATAATAAAAACATCGTTACTCGTCAGAAAAAAATGCTAGAATCAAACTTATTAAATAAATTTAATACGAAAATAAAGTTACTCAGGGATATTCTTACAATTTAATTTTATCGTGATTTTAAGCAAGAAAACTAAAATATTCGTTTTTAGTTCCAGAAAAATTTAAACATCGTTTCTCCTCAGGAAAAAATGCAAGAATCAAACTTATTAAATAAATTTAATAAACAAATAAAGTTACTCAGGGATATTCTTACAATTTAATTTTATCATGATATTTAAGCGAGAAAACTAAAGTATTCGTTTCTAGTGCCAAAATAATAAAAACTTCGTTACTCGTCAGGAAAAAATGCTAGAATTAAACTTATTAAATAAATTTAATAAACAAATAAAGTTACTCAGGGATATTCTTACAATTTAATTTTATCGTGATTTTAAGCAAGAAAACTAAAATATTCGTTTTTAGTTCCAGAAAAATTTAAACATCGTTTCTCCTCAGGAAAAAATGATAGAATCAAACTTATTAAATAAATTTAATAAACAAATAAAGTTACTCAGGGATATTCTTACAAATTTTATCGTGATATTTAAAAGAGAAAACTAAAATATTCGTTTCTAGTTCCAAAATACCAAAAACTTGGTTACTCGTCAGGAAAAAATGCTAGAATCGAACTTATTAAAAAAATCTAATAAACAAACAAAGTTACTCAAGGATATTCTTACAATTCAATTTTATCGTGATATTTAAGGAAGAAAACGAAAATATTCCTTTTTAGTTCCAGAAAAATTTAAATATCGTTTCTCCTCAGGAAAAAATGCTAGAATCAAACTTATTAAATAAATTTAATAAACAAATAAAGTTACTCAGGGATATTCTTACAATTTAATTTTATCGTGCTATTTAAGCGATAAAACTAAAATATTCTTTTCTGGTTCCAAAATAATAAAAACATCGTTACTCGTCAGGAAAAAATGCTAGAATCGAACTTATTAAAAAAATCTAATAAACAAATAAAGTTACTCAGGGATATTCTTATATTTTAATTTTATCGTGATATTTAAATATCTTGCTTAAGCAAGAAAACTAAAATGTTCGTTTTTAGTTCCAGAAAAATTTAAACATCGTTTCTCCTCAGGAAAAAATGCAAGAATCAAACTTGTTAAATAAATTTAATAAACAAATAAAGTTACTCAGGGATATTCTTACAATTTAATTTTATCGTGATTTTAAGCAAGAAAACTAAAATATTCGTTTCTCGGTCCAAAATAATAAAAACATCGTTACTCGTCAGAAAAAAATGCTAGAATCAAACTTATTAAATAAATTTAATACGAAAATAAAGTTACTCAGGGATATTCTTACAATTTAATTTTATCATGATTTTAAGCAAGAAAACTAAAATATTCGTTTTTAGTTCCAGAAAAATTTAAACATCGTTTCTCCTCAGGAAAAAATGCAAGAATCAAACTTATTAAATAAATTTAATAAACAAATAAAGTTACTCAGGGATATTCTTACAATTTAATTTTATCATGATATTTAAGCGAGAAAACTAAAGTATTCGTTTCTAGTGCCAAAATAATAAAAACTTCGTTACTCGTCAGGAAAAAATGCTAGAATTAAACTTATTAAATAAATTTAATAAACAAATAAAGTTACTCAGGGATATTCTTACAATTTAATTTTATCGTGATTTTAAGCAAGAAAACTAAAATATTCGTTTTTAGTTCCAGAAAAATTTAAACATCGTTTCTCCTCAGGAAAAAATGCTAGAATCAAACTTATTAAATAAATTTAATAAACAAATAAAGTTACTCAGGGATATTCTTACAATTTAATTTTATCGTGCTATTTAAGCGATAAAACTAAAATATTCTTTTCTGGTTCCAAAATAATAAAAACATCGTTACTCGTCAGGAAAAAATGCTAGAATCGAACTTATTAAAAAAATCTAATAAACAAATAAAGTTACTCAGGGATATTCTTATATTTTAATTTTATCGTGATATTTAAATATCTTGCTTAAGCAAGAAAACTAAAATGTTCGTTTTTAGTTCCAGAAAAATTTAAACATCGTTTCTCCTCAGGAAAAAATGCAAGAATCAAACTTGTTAAATAAATTTAATAAACAAATAAAGTTACTCAGGGATATTCTTACAATTTAATTTTATCGTGATTTTAAGCAAGAAAACTAAAATATTCGTTTCTCGGTCCAAAATAATAAAAACATCGTTACTCGTCAGAAAAAAATGCTAGAATCAAACTTATTAAATAAATTTAATACGAAAATAAAGTTACTCAGGGATATTCTTACAAATTTTATCGTGATATTTAAAAGAGAAAACTAAAATATTCGTTTCTAGTTCCAAAATACCAAAAACTTGGTTACTCGTCAGGAAAAAATGCTAGAATCAAACTTATTAAATAAATTTAATAAACAAATAAAGTTACTCAGGGATTTTCTTACAATTTAATTTTATCGTGATATTTAAGCAAGAAAACTAAAATATTCGTTTTTAGTTCCAGAAAAATTTAAACATCGTTTCTCCTCAGGAAAAAATGCTAGAATCAAACTTATTAAATAAATTTAATAAACAAATAAAGTTACTCAGGGATAATCTTACAATTTAATTTTATCATGATATTTAAGCGAGAAAACTAAAACATTCGTTTCTAGTTCCAAAATAATAAAATCATCGTTACTCGTCAGGAAAAAATGCTAGCATCAAACTTATTAAATAAAATAAAATACGAAAATAAAGTTACTCAGGGATATTCTTACAATTTAATTTTATCGTGATATTTAAACAAGAAAACTAAAATATTCGTTTCTAGGTCCAGAAAAATTAAAACATCGTTACTCCTCAGTCAAAATGCTAGAATCGAAATTCTTAAATAAATTTAATAAACAAATAAAGTTACTCACGGATATTCTTACAATTTAATTTTATCGTGATATTTAAGCGAGAAAACTAAAATATTCATTTCCAGTTCCAAAATAATAAAAACATCTTTACTCGTCAGGAAAAAATGCTAGAATCAAACTTATTAAATAAATTTAATACGAAAATAAAGTTACTCAGGGATATTCTTACAATTTAATTTTATCATGATATTTAAGCGAGAAAACTAAAATATTCGTTTCTAGTTCCAAAATAATAAAAACATCGTTACTCTTCAGGAAAAAATGCTAGAATCAAACTTATTAATTAAATTTATTACACAAATAAAGTTACTCAGGGATATTCTTATAATTTAATTTTATCGTGATATTTAAGGAAGAAAACGAAAATATTCGTTTTTAGTTCAAGAAAAATTTAAATATCGTTTCTCTTCAGGAAAAAATTCTAGAATCGAACTTATTAAAAAAATCTAATAAACAAATAAAGTTACTCCGGGATATTTTTACAATTTAATTTTATCATGATATTTAAGCGAGAAAACTAAAATATTCGTTTCTAGTTCCAATATAATAAAAACATCGTTACTCGCCAGGAAAAAATTCTAGAATCGAACTTATTAAAAAAATCTCATAAACAAATAAAGTTACTCATGGATATTCTTACAATTTAATTTTTCGTGATATTTAAGCAAGATAACTAAAATATCGTTTTTAGTTCCAGAAAAATTTAAATATCGTTTCTCCTCAGGAAAAAATGCTAGAATCAAACTTATTAAATAAATTTAATAAACAAATAAAGTTACTCAGGGATATTCTTAAAATTTAATTTTATCGTGATATTTAAGCGAGAAAACTAAAATATTCGTTTCTAGTTCCAAAATAATAAAAACATCCTTACTCTTCAGGAAAAAATGCTAGAATCAAACTTATTAATTAAATTTAATACACAAATAAAGTTACTCAGGGATATTCTTACAATTTAATTTTATCGTAATATTTAAGGAAGAAAACGAAAATATTCGTTTTTAGTTCAAGAAAAATTTAAATATCGTTTCTCTTCAGGAAAAAATGCTAGAATCAAACTTATTTACTAAATTTAATAAACAAATAAAGTTACTTAGGGATATTCTTAAAATTCAATTTTATCGTGATATTTAAGCGAGAAAACTAAAATATTCGTTTCTAGTTCCAAAATAATAAAAACATCGTTACTCGTCAGGAAAAAATTCTAGAATCGAACTTATTAAATAAATTTAATACGAAAATAAAGTTACTCAGGGATATTCTTACAATTTAATTTTATCATGATATTTAAGCGAGATAACTAAAATATTCGTTTCTAGTTTCAAAATAATAAAAACATCGTTACTCGTCAGGAAAAAATTCTAGAATCGAACTTATTATATAAATCTAATAAACAAATAAAGTTACTCAGGGATATTCTTATATTTTAATTTTATCGTGATATTTAAGCAAGAAAACTAAAATATTCGTTTTTAGTTCCAGAAAAATTTAAACATCGTTTCTCCTCAGCAAAAAATGCAAGAATCAAACTTATTAAATAAATTTAATAAACAAATAAAGTTACTCAGGGATATTCTTACAATTTAATTTTATCGTGATATTTAAGCAAGAAAACTAAAATATTCGTTTTTAGCTCCAGAAAAATTTAAACATGGTTTCTCCTCAGAAAAAAATGCTAGAATCAAACTTATTAAATAAATTTAATACACAAATAAAGTTACTCAGGGATATTCTTACAATTCAATTTTATCGTGATATTTAAGCAAGAATACTAAAATATTCGTTTCTAGTTCCAAAATAATAAAAACATCGTTACTCGTCAGGAAAAAATGCTAGAATCGAACTTATTAAAAAAATCTAATAAACAAACAAAGTTACTCAAGGATATTCTTACAATTCAATTTTATCGTGATATTTAAGGAAGAAAACGAAAATATTCGTTTTTAGTTCCAGAAAAATTTAAACATCGTTTCTCCTCAGGAAAAAATGCAAGAATCAAACTTGTTAAATAAATTTAATAAACAAATAAAGTTACTCACGGAAATTTCTTACAATTTAATTTTATCGTGATTTTAAGCAAGAAAACTAAAATATTCGTTTCTCGTTCCAAAATAATAAAAACATCGTTACTCGTCAGAAAAAAATGTTAGAATCAAACTTATTAAATAAATTTAATACGAAAATAAAGTTACTCAGGGATATTCTTACAATTTAATTTTATAGTGATTTTAAGCAAGAAAACTAAAATATTCGTTTTTAGTTCCAGAAAAATTTAAACATCGTTTCTCCTCAGGAAAAAATGCAAGAATCAAACTTATTAAATAAATTTAATAAACAAATAAAGTTACTCAGGGATATTCTTACAATTTAATTTTATCATGATATTTAAGCGAGAAAACTAAAGTATTCGTTTCTAGTGCCAAAATAATAAAAACTTCGTTACTCGTCAGGAAAAAATGCTAGAATTAAACTTATTAAATAAATTTAATAAACAAATAAAGTTACTCAGGGATATTCTTACAATTTAATTTTATCGTGATTTTAAGCAAGAAAACAAAAATATTCGTTTTTAGTTCCAGAAAAATTTAAACATCGTTTCTCCTCAGGAAAAAATGATAGAATCAAACTTATTAAATAAATTTAATAAACAAATAAAGTTACTCAGGGATATTCTTACAAATTTTATCGTGATATTTAAGCGAGAAAACTAAAATATTCTTTTCTAGTTCCAAAATTATAAAAACCGTTACTTGTCACGAAAAAATGCTAGAATCAAACTTATTAAATAAATTTAATACACAAATAAAGTTACTCAGGGATATTCTTACAATTTAATTTTATCGTGATTTTAAGCAAGAAAACAAAAATATTCGTTTTTAGTTCCAGAAAAATTTAAACATCGTTTCTCCTCAGGAAAAAATGATAGAATCAAACTTATTAAATAAATTTAATAAACAAATAATGTTACTCAGGGATATTCTTACAATTTAATTTTATCGTGATATTTAAGCAAGAAAACTAAAATATCGTTTTTAGCTCCAGAAAAATTTAAATATCGTTTCTCCTCAGGACAAAATGCTAGAATCAAACTTATTAAATAAATTTAATAAACAAATAATGTTACTCAGGGATATTCTTACAATTTAATTTTATCGTGATATTTAAGCAAGAAAACTAAAATATCGTTTTTAGTTCCAGAAAAATTTAAATATCGTTTCTCCACAGGTAAAAATGCTAGAATCAAACTAATTAAATAAATTTAATAAACAAATAAAGTTACTCAGGGATATTCTTACAATTTAATTTTATCGTGATATTTAAGCAAGAAAACTAAAATATTCGTTTTTAGTTCCAGAAAAATTTAAACATCGTTTCTCCTCAGGAAAAAATTTAATAAACAAATAAAGTTACTCAGGGATATTCTTACAATTTAATTTTATCGTGATATTTAAGCGAGAAAACTAAAATATTCTTTTCTAGTTCCAAAATAATAAAAACCTCGTTACTTGTCAGGAAAAAATGCTAGAATCAAACTTATTAAATAAATTTAATAAACAAATAAAGCTACTCAGTGATATTCTTAAAATTCAATTTTATCGTGATATTTAATCGAGAAAACTAAAATATTCGTTTCTAGTTTCAAAATAATAAAAACATCGTTACCCGTCAGAAAAAAATGCTAGAATCGAACTTATTAAATAAATTTAATAAACAAATAAAGTTACTCAGGAATATTCTTACAATTTAATTTTATCGTGATATTTAAGCAAGAAAACTAAAATATTCGTTTCTAGTTCCAGAAAAATTAAAACATCGTTACTCCTCAGGCAAAAATGCTAGAATCGAACTTCTTAAATAAATTTAATAAACAAATAAAGTTACTCACGGATATTCTTACAATTTAATTTTATCGTGATATTTAAGCGAAAAAACTAAAACATTCATTTTTAGTTCCAAAATAATAAAAACATCGTTACTCGTCAGGAAAAAATGCTAGAATCAAACTTATTAAATAAATTTAATACGAAAATAAAGTTACTCAGGGATATTCTTACAATTTAATTTTATCATGATATTTAAGCGAGAAAACTAAAATATTCGTTTCTAGTCCAAAATAATAAAAACATCGTTACTCGTAAGGAAAAAATTCTAGAGTCGAACTTATTAAAAAATCTAATAAACAAATAAAGTTACTCCGGGATATTCTTACATTTTAATTTTATCGTGATATTTAAGCAAGAAAACTAAAATATCGTTTTTAGTTCCAGAAAAATTAAAACATCGTTACTCCTCAGGCAAAAATGCTAGAATCGAACTTATTAAATAAATTTAATAAACAAATAATGTTACTCAGGGATATTCTAACAATTTAATTTTATCGTGATATTTAAGCAAGAAACCCAAAATATCGTTTTTAGTTCCAGAAAAATTTAAACATCGTTACTCGTCAGGAAAAAATGCTAGAATCAAACTTATTATTAAATTTAATACGAAAATAAAGTTACTCAGGGATATTCTTACAATTTAATTTTATCATGATATTTAAGCGAGAAAACTAAAATATTAGTTTCTAGTTCCAAAATAATAAAAACTTCGTTTCTCGTCAGGAAAAAATGCTAGAATCAAACTTATTAAATAAATTTAATACGAAAATAAAGTTACTCAGGGATATTCTTACAATTTAATTTTAGCATGATATTTAAGCGAGAAAACTAAAACATTCGTTTCTAGGTCCAAAATAATAAAAACATCGTTACTCGTCAGGAAAAAATTCTAGAATCGAACTTATTAAATAAATTTAATAAACAAATAAAGTTACTCAGGGATATTCTTACAATTTAATTTTATCGTTATATTTAAACAAGAAAACTAAAATATTCGTTTCTAGGTCCAGAAAAATTAAAACTTCGTTACTCCTCAGTCAGAAATGCTAGAATAGAACTTCTTAAATAAATTTATTAAACAAATAAAGTTACTCACGGATATTCTTACAATTTAATTTTATCGTGATATTTAAGCGAGAAAACTAAAACATTCATTACTAGTTCCAAAATAATAAAAACATCGTTACTCGTCAGGAAAAAATTCTAGAATCGAACTTATTAAAAAAATCTATTAAACAAATAAAGTTACTCAGGGATATTCTTACAATTTAATTTTATCGTGATATTTAAGCGAGAAAACTAAAATATTCTTTTCTGGTTCCAAAATAATTAAAACATCGTTACTCGCCAGGAAAAAATGCTAGAATCGAACTTATTAAAAAAATCTAATAAACAATTAAAGTTACACAGGGATATTCTTACATTTTAATTTTATCATGTTATTTAAGCAAGAAAACTAAAATATCGTTTTTAGTTCCAGAAAAATTTAAATATCGTTTCGCCTCAGGAAAAAATGCTAGAATCAAACTTATTAAATAAATTTAATAAACAAATAAAGTTACTCAGGGATAATCTTACAATTTAATTTTATCATGATATTTAAGCGAGACAACTAAAACATTCGTTTCTAGTTCCAAAATAATAAAATCATCGTTACTCGTCAGGAAAAAATGCTAGCATCAAACTTATTAAATAAAATAAAATTCGAAAATAAAGTTACTCAGGGATATTCTTACAATTTAATTTAATCATGATATTTAAAAGAGAAAACTAAAATATTCGTTTCTAGTTCCAAAATACCAAAAACTTGGTTACTCGTCAGGAAAAAATGCTAGAATCAAACTTATTAAATAAATTTAATAAACAAATAAAGTTACTCAGGGATTTTCTTACAATTTAATTTTATCGTGATATTTAAGCAAGAAAACTAAAATATTAGTTTTTAGTTCCAGAAAAATTTAAACATCGTTTCTCCTCAGGAAAAAATGGTAGAATCAAACTTATTAAATAAATTTAATACACAAATAAAGTTACTCAGGGATATTCTTACAATTCAATTTTATCGTGATATTTAAGCAAGAATACTAAAATATTCGTTACTAGTTCCAAAATAATAAAAACATCGTTACTCGTCAGGAAAAAATGCTAGAATCGAACTTATTAAAAAAATCTAATAAACAAACAAAGTTACTCAAGGATATTCTTACAATTCAATTTTATCGTGATATTTAAGGAAGAAAACGAAAATATTCCTTTTTAGTTCCAGAAAAATTTAAATATCGTTTCTCCTCAGGAAAAAATGCTAGAATCAAACTTATTAAATAAATTTAATAAACAAATAAAGTTACTCAGGGATATTCTTACAATTTAATTTTATTGTGCTATTTAAGCGATAAAACTAAAATATTCTTTTCTGGTTCCAAAATAATAAAAACATCGTTACTCGTCAGGAAAAAATGCTAGAATCGAACTTATTAAAAAAATCTAATAAACAAACAAAGTTACTCAAGGATATTCTTACAATTCAATTTTATCGTGATATTTAAGGAAGAAAACGAAAATATTCCTTTTTAGTTCCAGAAAAATTTAAATATCGTTTCTCCTCAGGAAAAAATGCTAGAATCAAACTTATTAAATAAATTTAATAAACAAATAAAGTTACTCAGGGATATTCTTACAATTTAATTTTATTGTGCTATTTAAGCGATAAAACTAAAATGTTCGTTTTTAGTTCCAGAAAAATTTAAACATCGTTTCTCCTCAGGAAAAAATGCAAGAATCAAACTTGTTAAATAAATTTAATAAACAAATAAAGTTACTCAGGGATATTCTTACAATTTAATTTTATCGTGATTTTAAGCAAGAAAACTAAAATATTTGTTTCTCGGTCCAAAATAATAAAAACATCGTTACTCGACAGAAAAAAATGCTAGAATCAAACTTATTAAATAAATTTAATACGAAAATAAAGTTACTCAGGGATATTCTTACAATTTAATTTTATCGTGATTTTAAGCAAGAAAACTAAAATATTCGTTTTTAGTTCCAGAAAAATTTAAACATCGTTTCTCCTCAGGAAAAAATGCAAGAATCAAACTTATTAAATAAATTTAATAAACAAATAAAGTTACTCAGGGATATTCTTACAATTTAATTTTATCATGATATTTAAGCGAGAAAACTAAAGTATTCGTTTCTAGTGCCAAAATAATAAAAACTTCGTTACTCGTCAGGAAAAAATGCTAGAATTAAACTTATTAAATAAATTTAATAAACAAATAAAGTTACTCAGGGATATTCTTACAATTTAATTTTATCGTGATATTTAAGCGAGAAAACTAAAATATTCTTTTCTGGTTCCAAAATAATAAAAACATCGTTACTCGCCAGGAAAAAATGCTAGAATCGAACTTATTAAAAAAATCTAATAAACAATTAAAGTTACACAGGGATATTCTTACATTTTAATTTTATCATGATATTTAAGCAAGAAAACTAAAATATCGTTTTTAGTTCCAGAAAAATTTAAATATCGTTTCGCCTCAGGAAAAAATGCTAGAATCAAACTTATTAAATAAATTTAATAAACAAATAAAGTTACTCAGGGATAATCTTACAATTTAATTTTATCATGATATTTAAGCGAGAAAACTAAAACATTCGTTTCTAGTTCCAAAATAATAAAATCATCGTTACTCGTCAGGAAAAAATGCTAGCATCAAACTTATTAAATAAAATAAAATACGAAAATAAAGTTACTCAGGGATATTCTTACAATTTAATTTAATCATGATATTTAAAAGAGAAAACTAAAATATTCGTTTCTAGTTCCAAAATACCAAAAACTTGGTTACTCGTCAGGAAAAAATGCTAGAATCAAACTTATTAAATAAATTTAATAAACAAATAAAGTTACTCAGGGATTTTCTTACAATTTAATTTTATCGTGATATTTAAGCAAGAAAACTAAAATATTCGTTTTTAGTTCCAGAAAAATTTAAACATCGTTTCTCCTCAGGAAAAAATGCTAGAATCAAACTTATTAAATAAATTTAATACACAAATAAAGTTACTCAAGGATATTCTTACAATTCAATTTTATCGTGATATTTAAGCAAGAATACTAAAATATTCGTTTCTAGTTCCAAAATAATAAAAACATCGTTACCCGTCAGGAAAAAATGCTAGAATCGAACTTATTAAAAAAATCTAATAAACAAACAAAGTTACTCAAGGATATTCTTACAATTCAATTTTATCGTGATATTTAAGGAAGAAAACGAAAATATTCCTTTTTAGTTCCAGAAAAATTTAAATATCGTTTCTCCTCAGGAAAAAATGCTAGAATCAAACTTATTAAATAAATTTAATAAACAAATAAAGTTACTCAGGGATAATCTTACAATTTAATTTTATCATGATATTTAAGCGAGACAACTAAAACATTCGTTTCTAGTTCCAAAATAATAAAATCATCGTTACTCGTCAGAAAAAAATGCTAGCATCAAACTTATTAAATAAAATAAAATACGAAAATAAAGTTACTCAGGGATATTCTTACAATTTAATTTAATCATGATATTTAAAAGAGAAAACTAAAATATTCGTTTCTAGTTCCAAAATACCAAAAACTTGGTTACTCGTCAGGAAAAAATGCTAGAATCAAACTTATTAAATAAATTTAATAAACAAATAAAGTTACTCAGGGATTTTCTTACAATTTAATTTTATCGTGATATTTAAGCAAGAAAACTAAAATATTCGTTTTTAGTTCCAGAAAAATTTAAACATCGTTTCTCCTCAGGAAAAAATGGTAGAATCAAACTTATTAAATAAATTTAATACACAAATAAAGTTACTCAGGGATATACTTACAATTCAATTTTATCGTGATATTTAAGCAAGAATACTAAAATATTCGTTTCTAGTTCCAAAATAATAAAAACATCGTTACTCGTCAGGAAAAAATGCTAGAATCGAACTTATTAAAAAAATCTAATAAACAAACAAAGTTACTCAAGGATATTCTTACAATTCAATTTTATCGTGATATTTAAGGAAGAAAACGAAAATATTCCTTTTTAGTTCCAGAAAAATTTAAATATCGTTTCTCCTCAGGAAAAAATGCTAGAATCAAACTTATTAAATAAATTTAATAAACAAATAAAGTTACTCAGGGATATTCTTACAATTTAATTTTATTGTGCTATTTAAGCGATAAAACTAAAATATTCTTTTCTGGTTCCAAAATAATAAAAACATCGTTACTCGTCAGGAAAAAATGCTAGAATCGAACTTATTAAAAAAATCTAATAAACAAATAAAGTTACTCAGGGATATTCTTATATTTTAATTTTATCGTGATATTTAAATATCTTGCTTAAGCAAGAAAACTAAAATGTTCGTTTTTAGTTCCAGGAAAATTTAAACATCGTTTCTCCTCAGGAAAAAATGCAAGAATCAAACTTGTTAAATAAATTTAATAAACAAATAAAGTTACTCAGGGATATTCTTACAATTTAATTTTATCGTGATTTTAAGTAAGAAAACTAAAATATTCGTCTCTCGGTCCAAAATAATAAAAACATCGTTACTCGTCAGAAAAAAATGCTAGAATCAAACTTATTAAATAAATTTAATACGAAAATAAAGTTACTCAGGGATATTCTTACAATTTAATTTTATCGTGATTTTAAGCAAGAAAACTAAAATATTCGTTTTTAGTTCCAGAAAAATTTAAACATCGTTTCTCCTCAGGAAAAAATGCAAGAATCAAACTTATTAAATAAATTTAATAAACAAATAAAGTTACTCAGGGATATTCTTACAATTTAATTTTATCATGATATTTAAGCGAGAAAACTAAAGTATTCGTTTCTAGTGCCAAAATAATAAAAACTTCGTTACTCGTCAGGAAAAAATGCTAGAATTAAACTTATTAAATAAATTTAATAAACAAATAAAGTTACTCAGGGATATTCTTACAATTTAATTTTATCGTGATTTTAAGCAAGAAAACTAAAATATTCGTTTTTAGTTCCAGAAAAATTTAAACATCGTTTCTCCTCAGGAAAAAATGATAGAATCAAACTTATTAAATAAATTTAATAAACAAATAAAGTTACTCAGGGATATTCTTACAATTTAATTTTATCGTGCTATTTAAGCGATAAAACTAAAATATTCTTTTCTGGTTCCAAAATAATAAAAACATCGTTACTCGTCAGGAAAAAATGCTAGAATCGAACTTATTAAAAAAATCTAATAAACAAATAAAGTTACTCAGGGATATTCTTATATTTTAATTTTATCGTGATATTTAAATATCTTGCTTAAGCAAGAAAACTAAAATGTTCGTTTTTAGTTCCAGAAAAATTTAAACATCGTTTCTCCTCAGGAAAAAAATGCAAGAATCAAACTTGTTAAATAAATTTAATAAACAAATAAAGTTACTCAGGGATATTCTTACAATTTAATTTTATCGTGATTTTAAGCAAGAAAACTAAAATATTCGTTTCTCGGTCCAAAATAATAAAAACATCGTTACTCGTCAGAAAAAAATGCTAGAATCAAACTTATTAAATAAATTTAATACGAAAATAAAGTTACTCAGGGATATTCTTACAATTTAATTTTATCGTGATTTTAAGCAAGAAAACTAAAATATTCGTTTTTAGTTCCAGAAAAATTTAAACATCGTTTCTCCTCAGGAAAAAATGCAAGAATCAAACTTATTAAATAAATTTAATAAACAAATAAAGTTACTCAGGGATATTCTTACAATTTAATTTTATCATGATATTTAAGCGAGAAAACTAAAGTATTCGTTTCTAGTGCCAAAATAATAAAAACTTCGTTACTCGTCAGGAAAAAATGCTAGAATTAAACTTATTAAATAAATTTAATAAACAAATAAAGTTACTCAGGGATATTCTTACAATTTAATTTTATCGTGATTTTAAGCAAGAAAACTAAAATATTCGTTTTTAGTTCCAGAAAAATTTAAACATCGTTTCTCCTCAGGAAAAAATGATAGAATCAAACTTATTAAATAAATTTAATAAACAAATAAAGTTACTCAGGGATATTCTTACAAATTTTATCGTGATATTTAAAAGAGAAAACTAAAATATTCGTTTCTAGTTCCAAAATACCAAAAACTTGGTTACTCGTCAGGAAAAAATGCTAGAATCAAACTTATTAAATAAATTTAATAAACAAATAAAGTTACTCAGGGATTTTCTTACAATTTAATTTTATCGTGATATTTAAGCAAGAAAACTAAAATATTCGTTTTTAGTTCCAGAAAAATTTAAACATCGTTTCTCCTCAGGAAAAAATGATAGAATCAAACTTATTAAATAAATTTAATAAACAAATAAAGTTACTCAGGGATATTCTTACAAATTTTATCGTGATATTTAAAAGAGAAAACTAAAATATTCGTTTCTAGTTCCAAAATACCAAAAACTTGGTTACTCGTCAGGAAAAAATGCTAGAATCAAACTTATTAAATAAATTTAATAAACAAATAAAGTTACTCAGGGATTTTCTTACAATTTAATTTTATCATGATATTTAAGCGAGAAAACTAAAACATTCGTTTCTAGTTCCAAAATAATAAAATCATCGTTACTCGTCAGGAAAAAATGCTAGCATCAAACTTATTAAATAAAATAAAATACGAAAATAAAGTTACTCAGGGATATTCTTAAAATTCAATTTTATCGTGATATTTAAGCGAGAAAACTAAAATATTCGTTTCTAGTTCCAAAATAACAAAAACATCGTTACTCTTCAGGAAAAAATGCTAGAATCAAACTTATTAATTAAATTTAATACACAAATAAAGTTACTCAGGGATATTCTTACAATTTAATTTTATCATGATATTTAAGCGAGATAACTAAAATATTCGTTTCTAGTTTCAAAATAATAAAAACATCGTTACTCGTCAGAAAAAAATTCTAGAATCGATCTTATTAAAAAAATCTAATAAACAAATAAAGTTACTCAGGGATATTCTTATATTTTAATTTTATCGTGATATTTAAGCAAGAAAACTAAAATATTCGTTTTTAGTTCCAGAAAAATTTAAACATCGTTTCTCCTCAGCAAAAAATGCAAGAATCAAACTTATTAAATAAATTTAATAAACAAATAAAGTTACTCAGGGATATTCTTACAATTTAATTTTTTTGTGATATTTAAGCGAGAAAACTAAAACATTCATTTCCAGTTCCAAAATAATAAAAACATCGTTACTCGTCAGGAAAAAATGCTAGAATCAAACTTATTAAATAAATTTAATACGAAAATAAAGTTACTCAGGGATATTCTTACAATTTAATTTTATCATGATATTTAAGCGAGAAAACTAAAATATTCGTTTCTAATTCCAAAAAAATAAAAACATCGTTATTCTAGAATCGAACTTATTAAAAAAATCTAATAAACAAAAAAAGTTACTCAGGGATATTCTTACATTTAAATTTTATCATGATATTTAAGCAAGAAAACTAAAATATTCGTTTTTAGTTCCAATAATATTTAAAAATCGTTTCTCCACAGGAAAAAATGCTAGAATGAAACTTATTAAACAAATTTAATAAACAAATAAAGTTACTCAGGGAAATTCTTACAATTTAATTTTATCGTGATATTTAAGCGAGAAAACTAAAATATTCGCTTCTAGTTCCAAAATAATAAAAACATCGTTACTCGTCAGGAAAAAATGCTAGAATCAAACTTATTAAATAAATTTAATACACAAATAAAGTTACTCAGGGATATTCTTACAATTTAATTTTATCGTGATATTTAGGCAAGAAAACTAAAATATTCGTTTTTAGTTACAGAAAAATTTAAACATCGTTTCTCTTCAGGAAAAAATGCTAAAATCAAACTTATTAAATAAATTTAATAAACAAATAATGTTACTCAGGGATATTCTTACAATTTAATTTTATGGTGATATTTAAGCAAGAAAACTAAAATATCGTTTTTAGTTCCATAAAAATTTAAATATCGTTTCTCCTCAGGAAAAAATGCTAGAATCAATCTTATTAAATAAATTTAATAAACAAATAATGTTACTCAGGGATATTCTTACAATTTAATTTTATCGTGATATTTAAGCAAGAAAACCAAAATATCGTTTTTAGTTCCAGAAAAATTTAAACATCGTTACTCGTCAGGAAAAAATGCTAGAATCAAACTTATTAATTAAATTTAATACGAAAATAAAGTTACTCAGGGATATTCTTACAATTTAATTTTATCGTGATATTTAAGGAAGAAAACGAAAATATTCGTTTTTAGTTCAAGAAAAATTTAAATATCGTTTCTCTTCAGGAAAAAATGCTAGAATCAAACTTATTAACTAAATTTAAAAAACAAATAAAGTTACTTAGGGATATTCTTAAAATTCAATTTTATCGTGATATTTAAGCGAGAAAACTAAAATATTCGTTTCTAGTTCCAAAATAATAAAAACATCGTTACTCGTCAGGAAAAAATTCTAGAATCAAACTTATTAAATAAATTTAATACGAAAATAAAGTTACTCAGGGATATTCTTACAATTTAATTTTATCGTGATTTTAAGCAAGAAAACTAAAATATTCGTTTTTAGTTCCAGAAAAATTTAAACATCGTTTCTCCTCAGGAAAAAATGCAAGAATCAAACTTATTAAATAAATTTAATAAACAAATAAAGTTACTCAGGGATATTCTTACAATTTAATTTTATCATGATATTTAAGCGAGAAAACTAAAGTATTCGTTTCTAGTGCCAAAATAATAAAAACTTCGTTACTCGTCAGGAAAAAATGCTAGAATTAAACTTATTAAATAAATTTAATAAACAAATAAAGTTACTCAGGGATATTCTTACAATTTAATTTTATCGTGATTTTAAGCAAGAAAACTAAAATATTCGTTTCTCGGTCCAAAATAATAAAAACATCGTTACTCGTCAGAAAAAAATGCTAGAATCAAACTTATTAAATAAATTTAATACGAAAATAAAGTTACTCAGGGATATTCTTACAATTTAATTTTATCGTGATTTTAAGCAAGAAAACTAAAATATTCGTTTTTAGTTCCAGAAAAATTTAAACATCGTTTCTCCTCAGGAAAAAATGCAAGAATCAAACTTATTAAATAAATTTAATAAACAAATAAAGTTACTCAGGGATATTCTTACAATTTAATTTTATCATGATATTTAAGCGAGAAAACTAAAGTATTCGTTTCTAGTGCCAAAATAATAAAAACTTCGTTACTCGTCAGGAAAAAATGCTAGAATTAAACTTATTAAATAAATTTAATAAACAAATAAAGTTACTCAGGGATATTCTTACAATTTAATTTTATCGTGATTTTAAGCAAGAAAACTAAAATATTCGTTTTTAGTTCCAGAAAAATTTAAACATCGTTTCTCCTCAGGAAAAAATGATAGAATCAAACTTATTAAATAAATTTAATAAACAAATAAAGTTACTCAGGGATATTCTTACAAATTTTATCGTGATATTTAAAAGAGAAAACTAAAATATTCGTTTCTAGTTCCAAAATACCAAAAACTTGGTTACTCGTCAGGAAAAAATGCTAGAATCAAACTTATTAAATAAATTTAATAAACAAATAAAGTTACTCAGGGATTTTCTTACAATTTAATTTTATCGTGATATTTAAGCAAGAAAACTAAAATATTCGTTTTTAGTTCCAGAAAAATTTAAACATCGTTTCTCCTCAGGAAAAAATGCTAGAATCAAACTTATTAAATAAATTTTATAAACAAATAAAGTTACTCAGGGATAATCTTACAATTTAATTTTATCATGATATTTAAGCGAGAAAACTAAAACATTCGTTTCTAGTTCCAAAATAATAAAATCATCGTTACTCGTCAGGAAAAAATGCTAGCATCAAACTTATTAAATAAAATAAAATACGAAAATAAAGTTACTCAGGGATATTCTTAAAATTCAATTTTATCGTGATATTTAAGCGAGAAAACTAAAATATTCGTTTCTAGTTCCAAAATAACAAAAACATCGTTACTCTTCAGGAAAAAATGCTAGAATCAAACTTATTAATTAAATTTAATACACAAATAAAGTTACTCAGGGATATTCTTACAATTTAATTTTATCATGATATTTAAGCGAGATAACTAAAATATTCGTTTCTAGTTTCAAAATAATAAAAACATCGTTACTCGTCAGAAAAAAATTCTAGAATCGATCTTATTAAAAAAATCTAATAAACAAATAAAGTTACTCAGGGATATTCTTATATTTTAATTTTATCGTGATATTTAAGCAAGAAAACTAAAATATTCGTTTTTAGTTCCAGAAAAATTTAAACATCGTTTCTCCTCAGCAAAAAATGCAAGAATCAAACTTATTAAATAAATTTAATAAACAAATAAAGTTACTCAGGGATATTCTTACAATTTAATTTTTTTGTGATATTTAAGCGAGAAAACTAAAACATTCATTTCCAGTTCCAAAATAATAAAAACATCGTTACTCGTCAGGAAAAAATGCTAGAATCAAACTTATTAAATAAATTTAATACGAAAATAAAGTTACTCAGGGATATTCTTACAATTTAATTTTATCATGATATTTAAGCGAGAAAACTAAAATATTCGTTTCTAATTCCAAAATAATAAAAACATCGTTATTCTAGAATCGAACTTATTAAAAAAATCTAATAAACAAAAAAAGTTACTCAGGGATATTCTTACATTTAAATTTTATCATGATATTTAAGCAAGAAAACTAAAATATTCGTTTTTAGTTCCAATAATATTTAAAAATCGTTTCTCCACAGGAAAAAATGCTAGAATGAAACTTATTAAACAAATTTAATAAACAAATAAAGTTACTCAGGGAAATTCTTACAATTTAATTTTATCGTGATATTTAAGCGAGAAAACTAAAATATTCGCTTCTAGTTCCAAAATAATAAAAACATCGTTACTCGTCAGGAAAAAATGCTAGAATCAAACTTATTAAATAAATTTAATACACAAATAAAGTTACTCAGGGATATTCTTACAATTTAATTTTATCGTGATATTTAGGCAAGAAAACTAAAATATTCGTTTTTAGTTACAGAAAAATTTAAACATCGTTTCTCTTCAGGAAAAAATGCTAAAATCAAACTTATTAAATAAATTTAATAAACAAATAATGTTACTCAGGGATATTCTTACAATTTAATTTTATGGTGATATTTAAGCAAGAAAACTAAAATATCGTTTTTAGTTCCATAAAAATTTAAATATCGTTTCTCCTCAGGAAAAAATGCTAGAATCAATCTTATTAAATAAATTTAATAAACAAATAATGTTACTCAGGGATATTCTTACAATTTAATTTTATCGTGATATTTAAGCAAGAAAACCAAAATATCGTTTTTAGTTCCAGAAAAATTTAAACATCGTTACTCGTCAGGAAAAAATGCTAGAATCAAACTTATTAATTAAATTTAATACGAAAATAAAGTTACTCAGGGATATTCTTACAATTTAATTTTATCGTGATATTTAAGGAAGAAAACGAAAATATTCGTTTTTAGTTCAAGAAAAATTTAAATATCGTTTCTCTTCAGGAAAAAATGCTAGAATCAAACTTATTAACTAAATTTAAAAAACAAATAAAGTTACTTAGGGATATTCTTAAAATTCAATTTTATCGTGATATTTAAGCGAGAAAACTAAAATATTCGTTTCTAGTTCCAAAATAATAAAAACATCGTTACTCGTCAGGAAAAAATTCTAGAATCGAACTTATTAAATAAATTTAATACGAAAATAAAGTTACTCAGGGATATTCTTACAATTTAATTTTATCATGATATTTAAGCGAGATAACTAAAATATTCGTTTCTAGTTTCAAAATAATAAAAACATCGTTACTCGTCAGTAAAAAATTCTAGAATCGAACTTATTAAAAAAATCTATTAAACAAATAAAGTTACTCAGGGATATTCTTATATTTTAATTTTATCGTGATATTTAAGCAAGAAAACTAAAATATTCGTTTTTAGTTCCAGAAAAATTTAAACATCGTTTCTCCTCAGCAAAAAATGCAAGAATCAAACTTATTAAATAAATTTAATAAACAAATAAAGTTACTGAGGGATATTCTTACAATTTAATTTTATCGTGATATTTAAGAGAGAAAACTAAAACATTCATTTCCAGTTCCAAAATAATAAAAACATCGTTACTCGTCATGAAAAAATGCTAGCATCAAACTTATTAAATAAATTTAATACGAAAATAAAGTTACTCAGGGATATTCTTACAATTTAATTTTATCATGATATTTAAAAGAGAAAACTAAAATATTCGTTTCTAGTTCCAAAATACCAAAAACTTGGTTATTCGTCAGGAAAAAATGCTAGAATCAAACTTATTAAATAAATTTAATAAACAAATAAAGTTACTCTGGGATATTCTTACAATTTAATTTTATCGTGATATTTAAGCGAGAAACCTAAAATATTCTTTTCTAGTTCCAAAATAATAAAAACATCGTTACTCGTCAGGAAAAAATGCTAGAATCAAACTTATTAAATAAATTTAATACGAAAATAAAGTTACTCAGGGATATTCTTACAATTTAATTTTATCATGATATTTAAGCGAGAAAACTAAAATATTCGTTTCTAGTCCAAAATAATAAAAACATCGTTACTCGTCAGGAAAAAATTCTAGAGTCGAACTTATTAAAAAATCTAATAAACAAATAAAGTTACTCAGGGATATTCTTACATTTTAATTTTATCGTGATATTTAAGCAAGAAAACTAAAATATCGTTTTTAGTTCCATAAAAATTTAAATATCGTTTCTCCTCAGGAAAAAATGCTAGAATCAATCTTATTAAATAAATTTAATAAACAAATAATGTTACTCAGGGATATTCTTACAATTTAATTTTATCGTGATATTTAAGCAAGAAACCCAAAATATCGTTTTTAGTTCCAGAAAAATTTAAACATCGTTACTCGTCAGGAAAAAATGCTAGAATCAAACTTATTAATTAAATTTAATACGAAAATAAAGTTACTCAGGGATATTCTTACAATTTAATTTTATCATGATATTTAAGCGAGAAAACTAAAATATTAGTTTCTAGTTCCAAAATAATAAAAACTTCGTTACTCGTCAGGAAAAAATGCTAGAATCAAACTTATTAAATAAATTTAATACGAAAATAAAATTACTCAGGGATATTCTTACAATTTAATTTTATCATGATATTTAAACGAGAAAACTAAAACATTCGTTTCTAGGTCCAAAATAATAAAAACATCGTTACTCGTCAGGAAAAAATTCTAGAATCGAACTTATTAAATAAATTTAATAAACAAATAAAGTTACTCAGGGATATTCTTACAATTTAATTTTATCGTTATATTTAAACAAGAAAACTAAAATATTCGTTTCTAGGTCCAGAAAAATTAAAACTTCGTTACTCCTCAGTCAGAAATGCTAGAATAGAACTTCTTAAATAAATTTATTAAACAAATAAAGTTACTCACGGATATTCTTACAATTTAATTTTATCGTGATATTTAAGCGAGAAAACTAAAACATTCATTACTAGTTCCAAAATAATAAAAACATCGTTACTCGTCAGGAAAAAATTCTAGAATCGAACTTATTAAAAAAATCTATTAAACAAATAAAGTTACTCAGGGATATTCTTACAATTTAATTTTATCATGATATTTAAGCGAGAAAACTAAAATATTAGTTTCTAGTTCCAAAATAATAAAAACTTCGTTACTCGTCAGGAAAAAATGCTAGAATCAAACTTATTAAATAAATTTAATACGAAAATAAAGTTACTCAGGGATATTCTTACAATTTAATTTTATCATGATATTTAAGCGAGATAACTAAAATATTCGTTTCTAGTTTCAAAATAATAAAAACATCGTTACTCGTCAGTAAAAAATTCTAGAATCGATCTTATTAAAAAAATCTAATAAACAAATAAAGTTACTCAGGGATATTCTTATATTTTAATTTTATCGTGATATTTAAGCAAGAAAACTAAAATATTCGTTTTTAGTTCCAGAAAAATTTAAACATCGTTTCTCCTCAGCAAAAAATGCAAGAATCAAACTTATTAAATAAATTTAATAAACAAATAAAGTTACTGAGGGATATTCTTACAATTTAATTTTATCGTGATATTTAAGAGAGAAAACTAAAACATTCATTTCCAGTTCCAAAATAATAAAAACATCGTTACTCGTCATGAAAAAATGCTAGCATCAAACTTATTAAATAAATTTAATACGAAAATAAAGTTACTCAGGGATATTCTTACAATTTAATTTTATCATGATATTTAAAAGAGAAAACTAAAATATTCGTTTCTAGTTCCAAAATACCAAAAACTTGGTTATTCGTCAGGAAAAAATGCTAGAATCAAACTTATTAAATAAATTTAATAAACAAATAAAGTTACTCTGGGATATTCTTACAATTTAATTTTATCGTGATATTTAAGCGAGAAACCTAAAATATTCTTTTCTAGTTCCAAAATAATAAAAACATCGTTACTCGTCAGGAAAAAATGCTAGAATCAAACTTATTAAATAAATTTAATACGAAAATAAAGTTACTCAGGGATATTCTTACAATTTAATTTTATCATGATATTTAAGCGAGAAAACTAAAATATTCGTTTCTAGTCCAAAATAATAAAAACATCGTTACTCGTCAGGAAAAAATTCTAGAGTCGAACTTATTAAAAAATCTAATAAACAAATAAAGTTACTCAGGGATATTCTTACATTTTAATTTTATCGTGATATTTAAGCAAGAAAACTAAAATATCGTTTTTAGTTCCATAAAAATTTAAATATCGTTTCTCCTCAGGAAAAAATGCTAGAATCAATCTTATTAAATAAATTTAATAAACAAATAATGTTACTCAGGGATATTCTTACAATTTAATTTTATCGTGATATTTAAGCAAGAAACCCAAAATATCGTTTTTAGTTCCAGAAAAATTTAAACATCGTTACTCGTCAGGAAAAAATGCTAGAATCAAACTTATTAATTAAATTTAATACGAAAATAAAGTTACTCAGGGATATTCTTACAATTTAATTTTATCATGATATTTAAGCGAGAAAACTAAAATATTAGTTTCTAGTTCCAAAATAATAAAAACTTCGTTACTCGTCAGGAAAAAATGCTAGAATCAAACTTATTAAATAAATTTAATACGAAAATAAAATTACTCAGGGATATTCTTACAATTTAATTTTATCATGATATTTAAACGAGAAAACTAAAACATTCGTTTCTAGGTCCAAAATAATAAAAACATCGTTACTCGTCAGGAAAAAATTCTAGAATCGAACTTATTAAATAAATTTAATAAACAAATAAAGTTACTCAGGGATATTCTTACAATTTAATTTTATCGTTATATTTAAACAAGAAAACTAAAATATTCGTTTCTAGGTCCAGAAAAATTAAAACTTCGTTACTCCTCAGTCAAAAATGCTAGAATAGAACTTCTTAAATAAATTTATTAAACAAATAAAGTTACTCACGGATATTCTTACAATTTAATTTTATCGTGATATTTAAGCGAGAAAACTAAAACATTCATTACTAGTTCCAAAATAATAAAAACATCGTTACTCGTCAGGAAAAAATTCTAGAATCGAACTTATTAAAAAAATCTATTAAACAAATAAAGTTACTCAGGGATATTCTTACAATTTAATTTTATCGTGATATTTAAGCGAGAAAACTAAAATATTCTTTTCTGGTTCCAAAATAATTAAAACATCGTTACTCGCCAGGAAAAAATGCTAGAATCGAACTTATTAAAAAAATCTAATAAACAATTAAAGTTACACAGGGATATTCTTACATTTTAATTTTATCATGATATTTAAGCAAGAAAACTAAAATATCGTTTTTAGTTCCAGAAAAATTTAAATATCGTTTCGCCTCAGGAAAAAATGCTAGAATCAAACTTATTAAATAAATTTAATAAACAAATAAAGTTACTCAGGGATAATCTTACAATTTAATTTTATCATGATATTTAAGCGAGACAACTAAAACATTCGTTTCTAGTTCCAAAATAATAAAATCATCGTTACTCGTCAGGAAAAAATGCTAGCATCAAACTTATTAAATAAAATAAAATACGAAAATAAAGTTACTCAGGGATATTCTTACAATTTAATTTAATCATGATATT
This sequence comes from Pterostichus madidus, assembly GCA_911728475.2. Lineage (NCBI taxonomy): Eukaryota > Metazoa > Arthropoda > Insecta > Coleoptera > Carabidae > Pterostichus > Pterostichus madidus. The sequence goes on along the minus strand of OU452304.1, from coordinate 21,464,099 downwards.
TAAAAGAGAAAACTAAAATATTCGTTTCTAGTTCCAAAATACCAAAAACTTGGTTACTCGTCAGGAAAAAATGCTAGAATCAAACTTATTAAATAAATTTAATAAACAAATAAAGTTACTCAGGGATTTTCTTACAATTTAATTTTATCGTGATATTTAAGCAAGAAAACTAAAATATTCGTTTTTAGTTCCAGAAAAATTTAAACATCGTTTCTCCTCAGGAAAAAATGCTAGAATCAAACTTATTAAATAAATTTAATACACAAATAAAGTTACTCAGGGATATACTTACAATTCAATTTTATCGTGATATTTAAGCAAGAATACTAAAATATTCGTTTCTAGTTCCAAAATAATAAAAACATCGTTACTCGTCAGGAAAAAATGCTAGAATCAAACTTATTAAAAAAATCTAATAAACAAACAAAGTTACTCAAGGATATTCTTACAATTCAATTTTATCGTGATATTTAAGGAAGAAAACGAAAATATTCCTTTTTAGTTCCAGAAAAATTTAAATATCGTTTCTCCTCAGGAAAAAATGCTAGAATCAAACTTATTAAATAAATTTAATAAACAAATAAAGTTACTCAGGGATATTCTTACAATTTAATTTTATTGTGCTATTTAAGCGATAAAACTAAAATATTCTTTTCTGGTTCCAAAATAATAAAAACATCGTTACTCGTCAGGAAAAAATGCTAGAATCGAACTTATTAAAAAAATCTAATAAACAAATAAAGTTACTCAGGGATATTCTTATATTTTAATTTTATCGTGATATTTAAATATCTTGCTTAAGCAAGAAAACTAAAATGTTCGTTTTTAGTTCCAGGAAAATTTAAACATCGTTTCTCCTCAGGAAAAAATGCAAGAATCAAACTTGTTAAATAAATTTAATAAACAAATAAAGTTACTCAGGGATATTCTTACAATTTAATTTTATCGTGATTTTAAGCAAGAAAACTAAAATATTCGTTTCTCGGTCCAAAATAATAAAAACATCGTTACTCGTCAGAAAAAAATGCTAGAATCAAACTTATTAAATAAATTTAATACGAAAATAAAGTTACTCAGGGATATTCTTACAATTTAATTTTATCGTGATTTTAAGCAAGAAAACTAAAATATTCGTTTTTAGTTCCAGAAAAATTTAAACATCGTTTCTCCTCAGGAAAAAATGCAAGAATCAAACTTATTAAATAAATTTAATAAACAAATAAAGTTACTCAGGGATATTCTTACAATTTAATTTTATCATGATATTTAAGCGAGAAAACTAAAGTATTCGTTTCTAGTGCCAAAATAATAAAAACTTCGTTACTCGTCAGGAAAAAATGCTAGAATTAAACTTATTAAATAAATTTAATAAACAAATAAAGTTACTCAGGGATATTCTTACAATTTAATTTTATCGTGATTTTAAGCAAGAAAACTAAAATATTCGTTTTTAGTTCCAGAAAAATTTAAACATCGTTTCTCCTCAGGAAGAAATGATAGAATCAAACTTATTAAATAAATTTAATAAACAAATAAAGTTACTCAGGGATATTCTTACAAATTTTATCGTGATATTTAAAAGAGAAAACTAAAATATTCGTTTCTAGTTCCAAAATAATAAAAACATCGTTACTCGTCAGGAAAAAATGCTAGAATCGACCTTATTAAAAAAATCTAATAAACAAATAAAGTTACTCAGGGATATTCTTATATTTTAATTTTATCGTGATATTTAAATATCTTGCTTAAGCAAGAAAACTAAAATGTTCGTTTTTAGTTCCAGAAAAATTTAAACATCGTTTCTCCTCAGGAAAAAATGCAAGAATCAAACTTGTTAAATAAATTTAATAAACAAATAAAGTTACTCAGGGATATTCTTACAATTTAATTTTATCGTGATTTTAAGCAAGAAAACAAAAATATTCGTTTCTCGGTCCAAAATAATAAAAACATCGTTACTCGTCAGAAAAAAATGCTAGAATCAAACTTATTAAATAAATTTAATACGAAAATAAAGTTACTCAGGGATATTCTTACAATTTAATTTTATCGTGATTTTAAGCAAGAAAACTAAAATATTCGTTTTTAGTTCCAGAAAAATTTAAACATCGTTTCTCCTCAGGAAAAAATGCAAGAATCAAACTTATTAAATAAATTTAATAAACAAATAAAGTTACTCAGGGATATTCTTACAATTTAATTTTATCATGATATTTAAGCGAGAAAACTAAAGTATTCGTTTCTAGTGCCAAAATAATAAAAACTTCGTTACTCGTCAGGAAAAAATGCAAGAATCAAACTTATTAAATAAATTTAATAAACAAATAAAGTTACTCAGGGATATTCTTACAATTTAATTTTATCATGATATTTAAGCGAGAAAACTAAAGTATTCGTTTCTAGTGCCAAAATAATAAAAACTTCGTTTCTCCTCAGGAAAAAATGATAGAATCAAACTTATTAAATAAATTTAATAAACAAATAAAGTTACTCAGGGATATTCTTACAAATTTTATCGTGATATTTAAAAGAGAAAACTAAAACATTCGTTTCTAGTTCCAAAATAATAAAATCATCGTTACTCGTCAGGAAAAAATGCTAGCATCAAACTTATTAAATAAAATAAAATACGAAAATAAAGTTACTCAGGGATATTCTTACTATTTAATTTAATCATGATATTTAAAAGAGAAAACTAAAATATTCGTTTCTAGTTCCAAAATACCAAAAACTTGGTTACTCGTCAGGAAAAAATGCTAGAATCAAACTTATTAAATAAATTTAATACACAAATAAAGTTACTCAGGGATATTCTTACAATTTAATTTTATCGTGATATTTAAACAAGAAAACTAAAATATTCGTTTCTAGGTCCAGAAAAATTAAAACATCGTTACTCCTCAGTCAAAATGCTAGAATCGAAATTCTTAAATAAATTTAATAAACAAATAAAGTTACTCACGGATATTCTTACAATTTAATTTTATCGTGATATTTAAGCGAGAAAACTAAAACATTCATTTTCAGTTCCAAAATAATAAAAACAACGTTACTCGTCAGGAAAAAATGCTAGAATCAAACTTATTAAATAAATTTAATTCGAAAATAAAGTTACTCAGGGATATTCTTACAATTTAATTTTATCATGATATTTAAGCGAGAAAACTAAAATATTCGTTTCTAGTTCCAAAATAATAAAAACATCGTTACTCTTCAGGAAAAAATGCTAGAATCAAACTTATTAATTAAATTTAATACACAAATAAAGTTACTCAGGGATATTCTTATATTTTAATTTTATCGTGATATTTAAGCAAGAAAACTAAAATATTCGTTTTTAGTTCCAGAAAAATTTAAATATTGTTTCTCCTCAGCAAAAAATGCAAGAATCAAACTTATTAAATAAATTTAATAAACAAATAAAGTTACTCAGGGATATTCTTACAATTTAATTTTATCGTGATATTTAAGCGAGAAAACTAAAACATTCATTTTCAGTTCCAAAATAATAAAAACAACGTTACTCGTCAGGAAAAAATGCTAGAATCAAACTTATTAAATAAATTTAATACGAAAATAAAGTTACTCAGGGATATTCTTACAATTTAATTTTATCATGATATTTAAGCGAGAAAACTAAAATATTCGTTTCTAATTCCAAAATAATAAAAACATCGTTATTCTAGAATCGAACTTATTAAAAAAATCTAATAAACAAAAAAAGTTACTCAGGGATATTCTTACATTTAAATTTTATCATGATATTTAAGCAAGAAAACTAAAATATTCGTTTTTAGTTCCAATAATATTTAAAAATCGTTTCTCCACAGGAAAAAATGCTAGAATGAAACTTATTAAACAAATTTAATAAACAAATAAAGTTACTCAGGGAAATTCTTACAATTTAATTTTATCGTGATATTTAAGCGAGAAAACTAAAATATTCGCTTCTAGTTCCAAAATAATAAAAACATCGTTACTCGTCAGGAAAAAATGCTAGAATCAAACTTATTAAATAAATTTAATACACAAATAAAGTTACTCAGGGATATTCTTACAATTTAATTTTATCGTGATATTTAGGCAAGAAAACTAAAATATTCGTTTTTAGTTACAGAAAAATTTAAACATCGTTTCTCTTCAGGAAAAAATGCTAAAATCAAACTTATTAAATAAATTTAATAAACAAATAATGTTACTCAGGGATATTCTTACAATTTAATTTTATCATGATATTTAAGCAAGAAAACTAAAATATCGTTTTTAGTTCCATAAAAATTTAAATATCGTTTCTCCTCAGGAAAAAATGCTAGAATCAATCTTATTAAATAAATTTAATAAACAAATAATGTTACTCAGGGATATTCTTACAATTTAATTTTATCGTGATATTTAAGCAAGAAAACCAAAATATCGTTTTTAGTTCCAGAAAAATTTAAACATCGTTACTCGTCAGGAAAAATGCTAGAATCAAACTTATTAATTAAATTTAATACGAAAATAAAGTTACTCAGGGATATTCTTACAATTTAATTTTATCGTGATATTTAAGGAAGAAAACGAAAATATTCGTTTTTAGTTCAGGAAAAATTTAAATATCGTTTCTCTTCAGGAAAAAATGCTAGAATCAAACTTATTAACTAAATTTAAAAAACAAATAAAGTTACTTAGGGATATTCTTAAAATTCAATTTTATCGTGATATTTAAGCGAGAAAACTAAAATATTCGTTTCTAGTCCCAAAATAATAAAAACATCGTTACTCGTCAGGAAAAAATTCTAGAATCGAACTTATTAAATAAATTTAATACGAAAATAAAGTTACTCAGGGATATTCTTACAATTTAATTTTATCATGATATTTAAGCGAGATAACTAAAATATTCGTTTCTAGTTTCAAAATAATAAAAACATCGTTACTCGTCAGTAAAAAATTCTAGAATCGATCTTATTAAAAAAATCTAATAAACAAATAAAGTTACTCAGGGATATTCTTATATTTTAATTTTATCGTGATATTTAAGCAAGAAAACTAAAATATTCGTTTTTAGTTCCAGAAAAATTTAAACATCGTTGCTCCTCAGCAAAAAATGCAAGAATCAAACTTATTAAATAAATTTAATAAACAAATAAAGTTACTCAGGGATATTCTTACAATTTAATTTTATCGTGATATTTAAGAGAGAAAACTAAAACATTCATTTCCAGTTCCAAAATAATAAAAACATCGTTACTCGTCATGAAAAAATGCTAGCATCAAACTTATTAAATAAATTTAATACGAAAATAAAGTTACTCAGGGATATTCTTACAATTTAATTTTATCATGATATTTAAAAGAGAAAACTAAAATATTCGTTTCTAGTTCCAAAATACCAAAAACTTGGTTATTCGTCAGGAAAAAATGCTAGAATCAAACTTATTAAATAAATTTAATAAACAAATAAAGTTACTCTGGCATATTCTTACAATTTAATTTTATCGTGATATTTAAGCGAGAAACCTAAAATATTCTTTTCTAGTTCCAAAATAATAAAAACATCGTTACTCGTCAGGAAAAAATGCTAGAATCAAACTTATTAAATAAATTTAATACGAAAATAAAGTTACTCAGGGATATTCTTACAATTTAATTTTATCATGATATTTAAGCGAGAAAACTAAAATATTCGTTTCTAGTCCAAAATAATAAAAACATCGTTACTCGTCAGGAAAAAATTCTAGAGTCGAACTTATTAAAAAATCTAATAAACAAATAAAGTTACTCAGGGATATTCTTACATTTTAATTTTATCGTGATATTTAAGCAAGAAAACTAAAATATCGTTTTTAGTTCCATAAAAATTTAAATATCGTTTCTCCTCAGGAAAAAATGCTAGAATCAATCTTATTAAATAAATTTAATAAACAAATAATGTTACTCAGGGATATTCTTACAATTTAATTTTATCGTGATATTTAAGCAAGAAACCCAAAATATCGTTTTTATTTCCAGAAAAATTTAAACATCGTTACTCGTCAGGAAAAAATGCTAGAATCAAACTTATTAATTAAATTTAATACGAAAATAAAGTTACTCAGGGATATTCTTACAATTTAATTTTATCATGATATTTAAGCGAGAAAACTAAAATATTAGTTTCTAGTTCCAAAATAATAAAAACTTCGTTACTCGTCAGGAAAAAATGCTAGAATCAAACTTATTAAATAAATTTTATACGAAAATAAAGTTACTCAGGGATATTCTTACAATTTAATTTTATCATGATATTTAAGCGAGAAAACTAAAACATTCGTTTCTAGGTCCAAAATAATAAAAACACCGTTACTCGTCAGGAAAAAATTCTAGAATCGAACTTATTAAATAAATTTAATAAACAAATAAAGTTACTCAGGGATAATCTTACAATTTAATTTTATCATGATATTTAAGCGAGACAACTAAAACATTCGTTTCTAGTTCCAAAATAATAAAATCATCGTTACTCGTCAGGAAAAAATGCTAGCATCAAACTTATTAAATAAAATAAAATACGAAAATAAAGTTACTCAGGGATATTCTTACAATTTAATTTAATCATGATATTTAAAAGAGAAAACTAAAATATTCGTTTCTAGTTCCAAAATACCAAAAACTTGGTTACTCGTCAGGAAAAAATGCTAGAATCAAACTTATTAAATAAATTTAATAAACAAATAAAGTTACTCAGGGATTTTCTTACAATTTAATTTTATCGTGATATTTAAGCAAGAAAACTAAAATATTCGTTTTTAGTTCCAGAAAAATTTAAACATCGTTTCTCCTCAGGAAAAAATGCTAGAATCAAACTTATTAAATAAATTTAATACACAAATAAAGTTACTCAGGGATATACTTACAATTCAATTTTATCGTGATATTTAAGCAAGAATACTAAAATATTCGTTTCTAGTTCCAAAATAATAAAAACATCGTTACTCGTCAGGAAAAAATGCTAGAATCGAACTTATTAAAAAAATCTAATAAACAAACAAAGTTACTCAAGGATATTCTTACAATTCAATTTTATCGTGATATTTAAGGAAGAAAACGAAAATATTCCTTTTTAGTTCCAGAAAAATTTAAATATCGTTTCTCCTCAGGAAAAAATGCTAGAATCAAACTTATTAAATAAATTTAATAAACAAATAAAGTTACTCAGGGATATTCTTACAATTTAATTTTATTGTGCTATTTAAGCGATAAAACTAAAATATTCTTTTCTGGTTCCAAAATAATAAAAACATCGTTACTCGTCAGGAAAAAATGCTAGAATCGAACTTATTAAAAAAATCTAATAAACAAATAAAGTTACTCAGGGATATTCTTATATTTTAATTTTATCGTGATATTTAAATATCTTGCTTAAGCAAGAAAACTAAAATGTTCGTTTTTAGTTCCAGGAAAATTTAAACATCGTTTCTCCTCAGGAAAAAATGCAAGAATCAAACTTGTTAAATAAATTTAATAAACAAATAAAGTTACTCAGGGATATTCTTACAATTTAATTTTATCGTGATTTTAAGCAAGAAAACTAAAATATTCGTTTCTCGGTCCAAAATAATAAAAACATCGTTACTCGTCAGAAAAAAATGCTAGAATCAAACTTATTAAATAAATTTAATACGAAAATAAAGTTACTCAGGGATATTCTTACAATTTAATTTTATCGTGATTTTAAGCAAGAAAACTAAAATATTCGTTTTTAGTTCCAGAAAAATTTAAACATCGTTTCTCCTCAGGAAAAAATGCAAGAATCAAACTTATTAAATAAATTTAATAAACAAATAAAGTTACTCAGGGATATTCTTACAATTTAATTTTATCATGATATTTAAGCGAGAAAACTAAAGTATTCGTTTCTAGTGCCAAAATAATAAAAACTTCGTTACTCGTCAGGAAAAAATGCTAGAATTAAACTTATTAAATAAATTTAATAAACAAATAAAGTTACTCAGGGATATTCTTACAATTTAATTTTATCGTGATTTTAAACAAGAAAACTAAAATATTCGTTTTTAGTTCCAGAAAAATTTAAACATCGTTTCTCCTCAGGAAAAAATGATAGAATCAAACTTATTAAATAAATTTAATAAACAAATAAAGTTACTCAGGGATATTCTTACAAATTTTATCGTGATATTTAAAAGAGAAAACTAAAATATTCGTTTCTAGTTCCAAAATACCAAAAACTTGGTTACTCGTCAGGAAAAAATGCTAGAATCGAACTTATTAAAAAAATCTAATAAACAAACAAAGTTACTCAAGGATATTCTTACAATTCAATTTTATTGTGATATTTAAGGAAGAAAACGAAAATATTCCTTTTTAGTTCCAGAAAAATTTAAATATCGTTTCTCCTCAGGAAAAAATGCTAGAATCAAACTTATTAAATAAATTTAATAAACAAATAAATTTACTCAGGGATATTCTTACAATTTAATTTTATCGTGCTATTTAAGCGATAAAACTAAAATATTCTTTTCTGGTTCCAAAATAATAAAAACATCGTTACTCGTCAGGAAAAAATGCTAGAATCGAACTTATTAAAAAAATCTAATAAACAAATAAAGTTACTCAGGGATATTCTTATATTTTAATTTTATCGTGATATTTAAATATCTTGCTTAAGCAAGAAAACTAAAATGTTCGTTTTTAGTTCCAGAAAAATTTAAACATCGTTTCTCCTCAGGAAAAAATGCAAGAATCAAACTTGTTAAATAAATTTAATAAACAAATAAAGTTACTCAGGGATATTCTTACAATTTAATTTTATCGTGATTTTAAGCAAGAAAACTAAAATATTCGTTTCTCGGTCCAAAATAATAAAAACATCGTTACTCGTCAGAAAAAAATGCTAGAATCAAACTTATTAAATAAATTTAATACGAAAATAAAGTTACTCAGGGATATTCTTACAATTTAATTTTATCGTGATTTTAAGCAAGAAAACTAAAATATTCGTTTTTAGTTCCAGAAAAATTTAAACATCGTTTCTCCTCAGGAAAAAATGCAAGAATCAAACTTATTAAATAAATTTAATAAACAAATAAAGTTACTCAGGGATATTCTTACAATTTAATTTTATCATGATATTTAAGCGAGAAAACTAAAGTATTCGTTTCTAGTGCCAAAATAATAAAAACTTCGTTACTCGTCAGGAAAAAATGCTAGAATCAAACTTATTAAATAAATTTAATAAACAAATAAAGTTACTCAGGGATATTCTTACAATTTAATTTTATCGTGATATTTAAGCGAGAAAACTAAAATATTCTTTTCTGGTTCCAAAATAATTAAAACATCGTTACTCGCCAGGAAAAAATGCTAGAATCGAACTTATTAAAAAAATCTAATAAACAATTAAAGTTACACAGGGATATTCTTACATTTTAATTTTATCATGATATTTAAGCAAGAAAACTAAAATATCGTTTTTAGTTCCAGAAAAATTTAAATATCGTTTCGCCTCAGGAAAAAATGCTAGAATCAAACTTATTAAATAAATTTAATAAACAAATAAAGTTACTCAGGGATAATCTTACAATTTAATTTTATCATGATATTTAAGCGAGAAAACTAAAACATTCGTTTCTAGTTCCAAAATAATAAAATCATCGTTACTCGTCAGAAAAAAATGCTAGCATCAAACTTATTAAATAAAATAAAATACGAAAATAAAGTTACTCAGGGATATTCTTACAATTTAATTTAATCATGATATTTAAAAGAGAAAACTAAAATATTCGTTTCTAGTTCCAAAATACCAAAAACTTAGTTACTCGTCAGGAAAAAATGCTAGAATCAAACTTATTAAATAAATTTAATAAACAAATAAAGTTACTCAGGGATTTTCTTACAATTTAATTTTATCGTGATATTTAAGCAAGAAAACTAAAATATTCGTTTTTAGTTCCAGAAAAATTTAAACATCGTTTCTCCTCAGGAAAAAATGCTAGAATCAAACTTATTAAATAAATTTAATACACAAATAAAGTTACTCAGGGATATTCTTACAATTCAATTTTATCGTGATATTTAAGCAAGAATACTAAAATATTCGTTTCTAGTTCCAAAATATTAAAAACATCGTTACTCGTCAGGAAAAAATGCTAGAATCGAACTTATTAAAAAAATCTAATAAACAAACAAAGTTACTCAAGGATATTCTTACAATTCAATTTTATCGTGATATTTAAGGAAGAAAACGAAAATATTCCTTTTTAGTTCCAGAAAAATTTAAATATCGTTTCTCCTCAGGAAAAACGGCTAGAATCAAACTTATTAAATAAATTTAATAAACAAATAAAGTTACTCAGGGATATTCTTACAATTTAATTTTATTGTGCTATTTAAGCGATAAAACTAAAATATTCTTTTCTGGTTCCAAAATAATAAAAACATCGTTACTCGTCAGGAAAAAATGCTAGAATCGAACTTATTAAAAAAATCTAATAAACAAATAAAGTTACTCAGGGATATTCTTATATTTTAATTTTATCGTGATATTTAAATATCTTGCTTAAGCAAGAAAACTAAAATGTTCGTTTTTAGTTCCAGAAAAATTTAAACATCGTTTCTCCTCAGGAAAAAATGCAAGAATCAAACTTGTTAAATAAATTTAATAAACAAATAAAGTTACTCAGGGATATTCTTACAATTTAATTTTATCGTGATTTTAAGCAAGAAAACTAAAATATTCGTTTCTCGGTCCAAAATAATAAAAACATCGTTACTCGTCAGAAAAAAATGCTAGAATCAAACTTATTAAATAAATTTAATACGAAAATAAAGTTACTCAGGGATATTCTTACAATTTAATTTTATCGTGATTTTAAGCAAGAAAACTAAAATATTCGTTTTTAGTTCCAGAAAAATTTAAACATCGTTTCTCCTCAGGAAAAAATGCAAGAATCAAACTTATTTAATAAATTTAATAAACAAATAAAGTTACTCAGGGATATTCTTACAATTTAATTTTATCATGATATTTAAGCGAGAAAACTAAAGTATTCGTTTCTAGTGCCAAAATAATAAAAACTTCGTTACTCGTCAGGAAAAAATGCTAGAATTAAACTTATTAAATAAATTTAATAAACAAATAAAGTTACTCAAGGATATTCTCACAATTTAATTTTATCGTGATATTTAAGCGAGCAAACTAAAATATTCTTTTCTGGTTCCAAAATAATTAAAACATCGTTACTCGCCAGGAAAAAATGCTAGAATCGAACTTATTAAAAAAATCTAATAAACAATTAAAGTTACACAGGGATATTCTTACATTTTAATTTTGTCATGATATTTAAGCAAGAAAACTAAAATATCGTTTTTAGTTCCAGAAAAATTTAAATATCGTTTCGCCTCAGGAAAAAATGCTAGAATCAAACTTATTAAATAAATTTAATAAACAAATAAAGTTACTCAGGGATAATCTTACAATTTAATTTTATCATGATATTTAAGCGAGAAAACTAAAACATTCGTTTCTAGTTCCAAAATAATAAAATCTTCGTTACTCGTCAGGAAAAAATGCTAACATCAAACTTATTAAATAAAATAAAATACGAAGATAAAGTTACTCAGGGATATTCTTACAATTTAATTTAATCATGATATTTAAAAGAGAAAACTAAAATATTCGTTTCTAGTTCCAAAATACCAAAAACTTAGTTACTCGTCAGGAAAAAATGCTAGAATCAAACTTATTAAATAAATTTAATAAACAAATAAAGTTACTCAGGGATTTTCTTACAATTTAATTTTATCGTGATATTTAAGCAAGAAAACTAAAATATTCGTTTTTAGTTCCAGAAAAATTTAAACATCGTTTCTCCTCAGGAAAAAATGCTAGAATCAAACTTATTAAATAAATTTAATACACAAATAAAGTTACTCAGGGATATTCTTACAATTCAATTTTATCGTGATATTTAAGCAAGAATACTAAAATATTCGTTTCTAGTTCCAAAATAATAAAAACATCGTTACTCGTCAGGAAAAAATGCTAGAATCGAACTTATTAAAAAAATCTAATAAACAAACAAAGTTACTCAAGGATATTCTTACAATTCAATTTTATCGTGATATTTAAGGAAGAAAACGAAAATATTCCTTTTTAGTTCCAGAAAAATTTAAATATCGTTTCTCCTCAGGAAAAAATGCTAGAATCAAACTTATTAAATAAATGTAATAAACAAATAACGTTACTCAGGGATATTCTTACAATTTAATTTTATTGTGCTATTTAAGCGATAAAACTAAAATATTCTTTTCTGGTTCCAAAATAATAAAAACATCGTTACTCGTCAGGAAAAAATGCTAGAATCGAACTTATTAAAAAAATCTAATAAACAAATAAAGTTACTCAGGGATATTCTTATATTTTAATTTTATCGTGATATTTAAATATCTTGCTTAAGCAAGAAAACTAAAATGTTCGTTTTTAGTTCCAGAAAAATTTAAACATCGTTTCTCCTCAGGAAATAATGCAAGAATCAAACTTGTTAAATAAATTTAATAAACAAATAAAGTTACTCAGGGATATTCTTACAATTTAATTTTATCGTGATTTTAAGCAAGAAAACTAAAATATTCGTTTCTCGGTCCAAAATAATAAAAACATCGTTACTCGTCAGAAAAAAATGCTAGAATCAAACTTATTAAATAAATTTAATACGAAAATAAAGTTACTCAGGGATATTCTTACAATTTAATTTTATCGTGATTTTAAGCAAGAAAACTAAAATATTCGTTTTTAGTTCCAGAAAAATTTAAACATCGTTTCTCCTCAGGAAAAAATGCAAGAATCAAACTTATTAAATAAATTTAATAAACAAATAAAGTTACTCAGGGATATTCTTACAATTTAATTTTATCATGATATTTAAGCGAGAAAACTAAAGTATTCGTTTCTAGTGCCAAAATAATAAAAACTTCGTTACTCGTCAGGAAAAAATGCTAGAATTAAACTTATTAAATAAATTTAATAAACAAATAAAGTTACTCAGGGATATTCTTACAATTTAATTTTATCGTGATTTTAAGCAAGAAAACTAAAATATTCGTTTTTAGGTCCAGAAAAATTTAAACATCGTTTCTCCTCAGGAAAAAATGATAGAATCAAACTTATTAAATAAATTTAATAAACAAATAAAGTTACTCAGGGATATTCTTACAAATTTTATCGTGATATTTAAAAGAGAAAACTAAAATATTCGTTTCTAGTTCCAAAATACCAAAAACTTGGTTACTCGTCAGGAAAAAATGCTAGAATCAAACTTATTAAATAAATTTAATAAACAAATAAAGTTACTCAGGGATAATCTTACAATTTAATTTTATCATGATATTTAAGCGAGAAAACTAAAACATTCGTTTCTAGTTCCAAAATAATAAAATCATCGTTACTCGTCAGGAAAAAATGCTAACATCAAACTTATTAAATAAAATAAAATACGAAGATAAAGTTACTCAGGGATATTCTTACAATTTAATTTAATCATGATATTTAAAAGAGAAAACTAAAATATTCGTTTCTAGTTCCAAAATACCAAAAACTTAGTTACTCGTCAGGAAAAAATGCTAGAATCAAACTTATTAAATAAATTTAATAAACAAATAAAGTTACTCAGGGATTTTCTTACAATTTAATTTTATCGTGATATTTAAGCAAGAAAACTAAAATATTCGTTTTTAGTTCCAGAAAAATTTAAACATCGTTTCTCCTCAGGAAAAAATGCTAGAATCAAACTTATTAAATAAATTTAATACACAAATAAAGTTACTCAGGGATATTCTTACAATTCAATTTTATCGTGATATTTAAGCAAGAATACTAAAATATTCGTTTCTAGTTCCAAAATAATAAAAACATCGTTACTCGTCAGGAAAAAATGCTAGAATCGAACTTATTAAAAAAATCTAATAAACAAACAAAGTTACTCAAGGATATTCTTACAATTCAATTTTATCGTGATATTTAAGGAAGAAAACGAAAATATTCCTTTTTAGTTCCAGAAAAATTTAAATATCGTTTCTCCTCAGGAAAAAATGCTAGAATCAAACTTATTAAATAAATGTAATAAACAAATAACGTTACTCAGGGATATTCTTACAATTTAATTTTATTGTGCTATTTAAGCGATAAAACTAAAATATTCTTTTCTGGTTCCAAAATAATAAAAACATCGTTACTCGTCAGGAAAAAATGCTAGAATCGAACTTATTAAAAAAATCTAATAAACAAATAAAGTTACTCAGGGATATTCTTATATTTTAATTTTATCGTGATATTTAAATATCTTGCTTAAGCAAGAAAACTAAAATGTTCGTTTTTAGTTCCAGAAAAATTTAAACATCGTTTCTCCTCAGGAAATAATGCAAGAATCAAACTTGTTAAATAAATTTAATAAACAAATAAAGTTACTCAGGGATATTCTTACAATTTAATTTTATCGTGATTTTAAGCAAGAAAACTAAAATATTCGTTTCTCGGTCCAAAATAATAAAAACATCGTTACTCGTCAGAAAAAAATGCTAGAATCAAACTTATTAAATAAATTTAATACGAAAATAAAGTTACTCAGGGATATTCTTACAATTTAATTTTATCGTGATTTTAAGCAAGAAAACTAAAATATTCGTTTTTAGTTCCAGAAAAATTTAAACATCGTTTCTCCTCAGGAAAAAATGCAAGAATCAAACTTATTAAATAAATTTAATAAACAAATAAAGTTACTCAGGGATATTCTTACAATTTAATTTTATCATGATATTTAAGCGAGAAAACTAAAGTATTCGTTTCTAGTGCCAAAATAATAAAAACTTCGTTACTCGTCAGGAAAAAATGCTAGAATTAAACTTATTAAATAAATTTAATAAACAAATAAAGTTACTCAGGGATATTCTTACAATTTAATTTTATCGTGATTTTAAGCAAGAAAACTAAAATATTCGTTTTTAGGTCCAGAAAAATTTAAACATCGTTTCTCCTCAGGAAAAAATGATAGAATCAAACTTATTAAATAAATTTAATAAACAAATAAAGTTACTCAGGGATATTCTTACAAATTTTATCGTGATATTTAAAAGAGAAAACTAAAATATTCGTTTCTAGTTCCAAAATACCAAAAACTTGGTTACTCGTCAGGAAAAAATGCTAGAATCAAACTTATTAAATAAATTTAATAAACAAATAAAGTTACTCAGGGATAATCTTACAATTTAATTTTATCATGATATTTAAGCGAGAAAACTAAAACATTCGTTTCTAGTTCCAAAATAATAAAATCATCGTTACTCGTCAGGAAAAAATGCTAACATCAAACTTATTAAATAAAATAAAATACGAAGATAAAGTTACTCAGGGATATTCTTACAATTTAATTTAATCATGATATTTAAAAGAGAAAACTAAAATATTCGTTTCTAGTTCCAAAATACCAAAAACTTAGTTACTCGTCAGGAAAAAATGCTAGAATCAAACTTATTAAATAAATTTAATAAACAAATAAAGTTACTCAGGGATTTTCTTACAATTTAATTTTATCGTGATATTTAAGCAAGAAAACGAAAATATTCGTTTTTAGTTCCAGAAAAATTTAAACATCGTTTCTCCTCAGGAAAAAATGCTAGAATCAAACTTATTAAATAAATTTAATACACAAATAAAGTTACTCAGGGATATTCTTACAATTCAATTTTATCGTGATATTTAAGCAAGAATACTAAAATATTCGTTTCTAGTTCCAAAATAATA
Source organism: Pterostichus madidus (assembly GCA_911728475.2). Lineage (NCBI taxonomy): Eukaryota > Metazoa > Arthropoda > Insecta > Coleoptera > Carabidae > Pterostichus > Pterostichus madidus. The sequence goes on along the minus strand of OU452304.1, from coordinate 21,448,321 downwards.
AAAACATCGTTACTCGTCAGGAAAAAATGCTAGAATCGAACTTATTAAAAAAATCTAATAAACAAACAAAGTTACTCAAGGATATTCTTACAATTCAATTTTATCGTGATATTTAAGGAAGAAAACGAAAATATTCCTTTTTAGTTCCAGAAAAATTTAAATATCGTTTCTCCTCAGGAAAAAATGCTAGAATCAAACTTATTAAATAAATGTAATAAACAAATAACGTTACTCAGGGATATTCTTACAATTTAATTTTATTGTGCTATTTAAGCGATAAAACTAAAATATTCTTTTCTGGTTCCAAAATAATAAAAACATCGTTACTCGTCAGGAAAAAATGCTAGAATCGAACTTATTAAAAAAATCTAATAAACAAATAAAGTTACTCAGGGATATTCTTATATTTTAATTTTATCGTGATATTTAAATATCTTGCTTAAGCAAGAAAACTAAAATGTTCGTTTTTAGTTCCAGAAAAATTTAAACATCGTTTCTCCTCAGGAAAAAATGCAAGAATCAAACTTGTTAAATAAATTTAATAAACAAATAAAGTTACTCAGGGATATTCTTACAATTTAATTTTATCGTGATTTTAAGCAAGAAAACTAAAATATTCGTTTCTCGGTCCAAAATAATAAAAACATCGTTACTCGTCAGAAAAAAATGCTAGAATCAAACTTATTAAATAAATTTAATACGAAAATAAAGTTACTCAGGGATATTCTTACAATTTAATTTTATCGTGATTTTAAGCAAGAAAACTAAAATATTCGTTTTTAGTTCCAGAAAAATTTAAACATCGTTTCTCCTCAGGAAAAAATGCAAGAATCAAACTTATTAAATAAATTTAATAAACAAATAAAGTTACTCAGGGATATTCTTACAATTTAATTTTATCATGATATTTAAGCGAGAAAACTAAAGTATTCGTTTCTAGTGCCAAAATAATAAAAACTTCGTTACTCGTCAGGAAAAAATGCTAGAATTAAACTTATTAAATAAATTTAATAAACAAATAAAGTTACTCAGGGATATTCTTACAATTTAATTTTATCGTGATTTTAAACAAGAAAACTAAAATATTCGTTTTTAGTTCCAGAAAAATTTAAACATCGTTTCTCCTCAGGAAAAAATGATAGAATCAAACTTATTAAATAAATTTAATAAACAAATAAAGTTACTCAGGGATATTCTTACAAATTTTATCGTGATATTTAAAAGAGAAAACTAAAATATTCGTTTCTAGTTCCAAAATACCAAAAACTTGGTTACTCGTCAGGAAAAAATGCTAGAATCGAACTTATTAAAAAAATCTAATAAACAAACAAAGTTACTCAAGGATATTCTTACAATTCAATTTTATTGTGATATTTAAGGAAGAAAACGAAAATATTCCTTTTTAGTTCCAGAAAAATTTAAATATCGTTTCTCCTCAGGAAAAAATGCTAGAATCAAACTTATTAAATAAATTTAATAAACAAATAAATTTACTCAGGGATATTCTTACAATTTAATTTTATCGTGCTATTTAAGCGATAAAACTAAAATATTCTTTTCTGGTTCCAAAATAATAAAAACATCGTTACTCGTCAGGAAAAAATGCTAGAATCGAACTTATTAAAAAAATCTAATAAACAAATAAAGTTACTCAGGGATATTCTTATATTTTAATTTTATCGTGATATTTAAATATCTTGCTTAAGCAAGAAAACTAAAATGTTCGTTTTTAGTTCCAGAAAAATTTAAACATCGTTTCTCCTCAGGAAAAAATGCAAGAATCAAACTTGTTAAATAAATTTAATAAACAAATAAAGTTACTCAGGGATATTCTTACAATTTAATTTTATCGTGATTTTAAGCAAGAAAACTAAAATATTCGTTTCTCGGTCCAAAATAATAAAAACATCGTTACTCGTCAGAAAAAAATGCTAGAATCAAACTTATTAAATAAATTTAATACGAAAATAAAGTTACTCAGGGATATTCTTACAATTTAATTTTATCGTGATTTTAAGCAAGAAAACTAAAATATTCGTTTTTAGTTCCAGAAAAATTTAAACATCGTTTCTCCTCAGGAAAAAATGCAAGAATCAAACTTATTAAATAAATTTAATAAACAAATAAAGTTACTCAGGGATATTCTTACAATTTAATTTTATCATGATATTTAAGCGAGAAAACTAAAGTATTCGTTTCTAGTGCCAAAATAATAAAAACTTCGTTACTCGTCAGGAAAAAATGCTAGAATTAAACTTATTAAATAAATTTAATAAACAAATAAAGTTACTCAGGGATATTCTTACAATTTAATTTTATCGTGATATTTAAGCGAGAAAACTAAAATATTCTTTTCTGGTTCCAAAATAATTAAAACATCGTTACTCGCCAGGAAAAAATGCTAGAATCGAACTTATTAAAAAAATCTAATAAACAATTAAAGTTACACAGGGATATTCTTACATTTTAATTTTATCATGATATTTAAGCAAGAAAACTAAAATATCGTTTTTAGTTCCAGAAAAATTTAAATATCGTTTCGCCTCAGGAGAAAATGCTAGAATCAAACTTATTAAATAAATTTAATAAACAAATAAAGTTACTCAGGGATAATCTTACAATTTAATTTTATCATGATATTTAAGCGAGAAAACTAAAACATTCGTTTCTAGTTCCAAAATAATAAAATCATCGTTACTCGTCAGGAAAAAATGCTAGCATCAAACTTATTAAATAAAATAAAATACGAAAATAAAGTTACTCAGGGATATTCTTACAATTTAATTTAATCATGATATTTAAAAGAGAAAACTAAAATATTCGTTTCTAGTTCCAAAATACCAAAAACTTAGTTACTCGTCAGGAAAAAATGCTAGAATCAAACTTATTAAATAAATTTAATAAACAAATAAAGTTACTCAGGGATTTTCTTACAATTTAATTTTATCGTGATATTTAAGCAAGAAAACTAAAATATTCGTTTTTAGTTCCAGAAAAATTTAAACATCGTTTCTCCTCAGGAAAAAATGCTAGAATCAAACTTATTAAATAAATTTAATACACAAATAAAGTTACTCAGGGATATTCTTACAATTCAATTTTATCGTGATATTTAAGCAAGAATACTAAAATATTCGTTTCTAGTTCCAAAATATTAAAAACATCGTTACTCGTCAGGAAAAAATGCTAGAATCGAACTTATTAAAAAAATCTAATAAACAAACAAAGTTACTCAAGGATATTCTTACAATTCAATTTTATCGTGATATTTAAGGAAGAAAACGAAAATATTCCTTTTTAGTTCCAGAAAAATTTAAATATCGTTTCTCCTCAGGAAAAACGGCTAGAATCAAACTTATTAAATAAATTTAATAAACAAATAAAGTTACTCAGGGATATTCTTACAATTTAATTTTATTGTGCTATTTAAGCGATAAAACTAAAATATTCTTTTCTGGTTCCAAAATAATAAAAACATCGTTACTCGTCAGGAAAAAATGCTAGAATCGAACTTATTAAAAAAATCTAATAAACAAATAAAGTTACTCAGGGATATTCTTATATTTTAATTTTATCGTGATATTTAAATATCTTGCTTAAGCAAGAAAACTAAAATGTTCGTTTTTAGTTCCAGAAAAATTTAAACATCGTTTCTCCTCAGGAAAAAATGCAAGAATCAAACTTGTTAAATAAATTTAATAAACAAATAAAGTTACTCAGGGATATTCTTACAATTTAATTTTATCGTGATTTTAAGCAAGAAAACTAAAATATTCGTTTCTCGGTCCAAAATAATAAAAACATCGTTACTCGTCAGAAAAAAATGCTAGAATCAAACTTATTAAATAAATTTAATACGAAAATAAAGTTACTCAGGGATATTCTTACAATTTAATTTTATCGTGATTTTAAGCAAGAAAACTAAAATATTCGTTTTTAGTTCCAGAAAAATTTAAACATCGTTTCTCCTCAGGAAAAAATGCAAGAATCAAACTTATTTAATAAATTTAATAAACAAATAAAGTTACTCAGGGATATTCTTACAATTTAATTTTATCATGATATTTAAGCGAGAAAACTAAAGTATTCGTTTCTAGTGCCAAAATAATAAAAACTTCGTTACTCGTCAGGAAAAAATGCTAGAATTAAACTTATTAAATAAATTTAATAAACAAATAAAGTTACTCAAGGATATTCTTACAATTTAATTTTATCGTGATATTTAAGCGAGCAAACTAAAATATTCTTTTCTGGTTCCAAAATAATTAAAACATCGTTACTCGCCAGGAAAAAATGCTAGAATCGAACTTATTAAAAAAATCTAATAAACAATTAAAGTTACACAGGGATATTCTTACATTTTAATTTTGTCATGATATTTAAGCAAGAAAACTAAAATATCGTTTTTAGTTCCAGAAAAATTTAAATATCGTTTCGCCTCAGGAAAAAATGCTAGAATCAAACTTATTAAATAAATTTAATAAACAAATAAAGTTACTCAGGGATAATCTTACAATTTAATTTTATCATGATATTTAAGCGAGAAAACTAAAACATTCGTTTCTAGTTCCAAAATAATAAAATCATCGTTACTCGTCAGGAAAAAATGCTAACATCAAACTTATTAAATAAAATAAAATACGAAGATAAAGTTACTCAGGGATATTCTTACAATTTAATTTAATCATGATATTTAAAAGAGAAAACTAAAATATTCGTTTCTAGTTCCAAAATACCAAAAACTTAGTTACTCGTCAGGAAAAAATGCTAGAATCAAACTTATTAAATAAATTTAATAAACAAATAAAGTTACTCAGGGATTTTCTTACAATTTAATTTTATCGTGATATTTAAGCAAGAAAACTAAAATATTCGTTTTTAGTTCCAGAAAAATTTAAACATCGTTTCTCCTCAGGAAAAAATGCTAGAATCAAACTTATTAAATAAATTTAATACACAAATAAAGTTACTCAGGGATATTCTTACAATTCAATTTTATCGTGATATTTAAGCAAGAATACTAAAATATTCGTTTCTAGTGCCAAAATAATAAAAACTTCGTTACTCGTCAGGAAAAAATGCTAGAATTAAACTTATTAAATAAATTTAATAAACAAATAAAGTTACTCAAGGATATTCTTACAATTTAATTTTATCGTGATATTTAAGCGAGCAAACTAAAATATTCTTTTCTGGTTCCAAAATAATTAAAACATCGTTACTCGCCAGGAAAAAAATGCTAGAATCGAACTTATTAAAAAAATCTAATAAACAATTAAAGTTACACAGGGATATTCTTACATTTTAATTTTGTCATGATATTTAAGCAAGAAAACTAAAATATCGTTTTTAGTTCCAGAAAAATTTAAATATCGTTTCGCCTCAGGAAAAAATGCTAGAATCAAACTTATTAAATAAATTTAATAAACAAATAAAGTTACTCAGGGATAATCTTACAATTTAATTTTATCATGATATTTAAGCGAGAAAACTAAAACATTCGTTTCTAGTTCCAAAATAATAAAATCATCGTTACTCGTCAGGAAAAAATGCTAACATCAAACTTATTAAATAAAATAAAATACGAAGATAAAGTTACTCAGGGATATTCTTACAATTTAATTTAATCATGATATTTAAAAGAGAAAACTAAAATATTCGTTTCTAGTTCCAAAATACCAAAAACTTAGTTACTCGTCAGGAAAAAATGCTAGAATCAAACTTATTAAATAAATTTAATAAACAAATAAAGTTACTCAGGGATTTTCTTACAATTTAATTTTATCGTGATATTTAAGCAAGAAAACTAAAATATTCGTTTTTAGTTCCAGAAAAATTTAAACATCGTTTCTCCTCAGGAAAAAATGCTAGAATCAAACTTATTAAATAAATTTAATACACAAATAAAGTTACTCAGGGATATTCTTACAATTCAATTTTATCGTGATATTTAAGCAAGAATACTAAAATATTCGTTTCTAGTTCCAAAATAATAAAAACATCGTTACTCGTCAGGAAAAAATGCTAGAATCGAACTTATTAAAAAAATCTAATAAACAAACAAAGTTACTCAAGGATATTCTTACAATTCAATTTTATCGTGATATTTAAGGAAGAAAACGAAAATATTCCTTTTTAGTTCCAGAAAAATTTAAATATCGTTTCTCCTCAGGAAAAAATGCTAGAATCAAACTTATTAAATAAATGTAATAAACAAATAACGTTACTCAGGGATATTCTTACAATTTAATTTTATTGTGCTATTTAAGCGATAAAACTAAAATATTCTTTTCTGGTTCCAAAATAATAAAAACATCGTTACTCGTCAGGAAAAAATGCTAGAATCGAACTTATTAAAAAAATCTAATAAACAAATAAAGTTACTCAGGGATATTCTTATATTTTAATTTTATCGTGATATTTAAATATCTTGCTTAAGCAAGAAAACTAAAATGTTCGTTTTTAGTTCCAGAAAAATTTAAACATCGTTTCTCCTCAGGAAAAAATGCAAGAATCAAACTTGTTAAATAAATTTAATAAACAAATAAAGTTACTCAGGGATATTCTTACAATTTAATTTTATCGTGATTTTAAGCAAGAAAACTAAAATATTCGTTTCTCGGTCCAAAATAATAAAAACATCGTTACTCGTCAGAAAAAAATGCTAGAATCAAACTTATTAAATAAATTTAATACGAAAATAAAGTTACTCAGGGATATTCTTACAATTTAATTTTATCGTGATTTTAAGCAAGAAAACTAAAATATTCGTTTTTAGTTCCAGAAAAATTTAAACATCGTTTCTCCTCAGGAAAAAATGCAAGAATCAAACTTATTAAATAAATTTAATAAACAAATAAAGTTACTCAGGGATATTCTTACAATTTAATTTTATCATGATATTTAAGCGAGAAAACTAAAGTATTCGTTTCTAGTGCCAAAATAATAAAAACTTCGTTACTCGTCAGGAAAAAATGCTAGAATTAAACTTATTAAATAAATTTAATAAACAAATAAAGTTACTCAGGGATATTCTTACAATTTAATTTTATCGTGATTTTAAGCAAGAAAACTAAAATATTCGTTTTTAGGTCCAGAAAAATTTAAACATCGTTTCTCCTCAGGAAAAAATGATAGAATCAAACTTATTAAATAAATTTAATAAACAAATAAAGTTACTCAGGGATATTCTTACAAATTTTATCGTGATATTTAAAAGAGAAAACTAAAATATTCGTTTCTAGTTCCAAAATACCAAAAACTTGGTTACTCGTCAGGAAAAAATGCTAGAATCAAACTTATTAAATAAATTTAATAAACAAATAAAGTTACTCAGGGATTTTCTTACAATTTAATTTTATCGTGATATTTAAGCAAGAAAACTAAAATATTCGTTTTTAGTTCCAGAAAAATTTAAACATCGTTTCTCCTCAGGAAAAAATGCTAGAATCAAACTTATTAAATAAATTTAATAAACAAATAAAGTTACTCAGGGATTTTCTTACAATTTAATTTTATCGTGATATTTAAGCAAGAAAACTAAAATATTCGTTTTTAGTTCGAGAAAAATTTAAACATCGTTTCTCCTCAGGAAAAAATGCTAGAATCAAACTTATTAAATAAATTTAATACACAAATAAAGTTACTCTGGGATATTCTTACAATTCAATTTTATCGTGATATTTAAGCAAGAATACTAAAATATTCGTTTCTAGTTCCAAAATAATAAAAACATCGTTACTCGTCAGGAAAAAATGCTAGAATCGAACTTATTAAAAAAATCTAATAAACAAACAAAGTTACTCAAGGATATTCTTACAATTCAATTTTATCGTGATATTTAAGGAAGAAAACGAAAATATTCCTTTTTAGTTCCAGAAAAATTTAAATATCGTTTCTCCTCAGGAAAAAAGGCTAGAATCAAACTTATTAAATAAATTTAATAAACAAATAAAGTTACTCAGGGATATTCTTACAATTTAATTTTATTGTGCTATTTAAGCGATAAAACTAAAATATTCTTTTCTGGTTCCAAAATAATAAAAACATCGTTACTCGTCAGGAAAAAATGCTAGAATCGAACTTATTAAAAAAATCTAATAAACAAATAAAGTTACTCAGGGATATTCTTATATTTTAATTTTATCGTGATATTTAAATATCTTGCTTAAGCAAGAAAACTAAAATGTTCGTTTTTAGTTCCAGAAAAATTTAAACATCGTTTCTCCTCAGGAAAAAATGCAAGAATCAAACTTGTTAAATAAATTTAATAAACAAATAAAGTTACTCAGGGATATTTACAATTTAATTTTATCGTGATTTTAAGCAAGAAAACTAAAATATTCGTTTCTCGGTCCAAAATAATAAAAACATCGTTACTCGTCAGAAAAAAATGCTAGAATCAAACTTATTAAATAAATTTAATACGAAAATAAAGTTACTCAGGGATATTCTTACAATTTAATTTTATCGTGATTTTAAGCAAGAAAACTAAAATATTCGTTTTTAGTTCCAGAAAAATTTAAACATCGTTTCTCCTCAGGAAAAAATGCAAGAATCAAACTTATTTAATAAATTTAATAAACAAATAAAGTTACTCAGGGATATTCTTACAATTTAATTTTATCATGATATTTAAGCGAGAAAACTAAAGTATTCGTTTCTAGTGCCAAAATAATAAAAACTTCGTTACTCGTCAGGAAAAAATGCTAGAATTAAACTTATTAAATAAATTTAATAAACAAATAAAGTTACTCAGGGATATTCTTACAATTTAATTTTATCGTGATATTTAAGCGAGCAAACTAAAATATTCTTTTCTGGTTCCAAAATAATTAAAACATCGTTACTCGCCAGGAAAAAATGCTAGAATCGAACTTATTAAAAAAATCTAATAAACAATTAAAGTTACACAGGGATATTCTTACATTTTAATTTTGTCATGATATTTAAGCAAGAAAACTAAAATATCGTTTTTAGTTCCAGAAAAATTTAAATATCGTTTCGCCTCAGGAAAAAATGCTAGAATCAAACTTATTAAATAAATTTAATAAACAAATAAAGTTACTCAGGGATAATCTTACAATTTAATTTTATCATGATATTTAAGCGAGAAAACTAAAACATTCGTTTCTAGTTCCAAAATAATAAAATCATCGTTACTCGTCAGGAAAAAATGCTAGCATCAAACTTATTAAATAAAATAAAATACGAAGATAAAGTTACTCAGGGATATTCTTACAATTTAATTTAATCATGATATTTAAAAGAGAAAACTAAAATATTCGTTTCTAGTTCCAAAATACCAAAAACTTAGTTACTCGTCAGGAAAAAATGCTAGAATCAAACTTATTAAATAAATTTAATAAACAAATAAAGTTACTCAGGGATTTTCTTACAATTTAATTTTATCGTGATATTTAAGCAAGAAAACTAAAATATTCGTTTTTAGTTCCAGAAAAATTTAAACATCGTTTCTCCTCAGGAAAAAATTCTAGAATCAAACTTATTAAATAAATTTAATACACAAATAAAGTTACTCAGGGATATTCTTACAATTCAATTTTATCGTGATATTTAAGCAAGAATACTAAAATATTCGTTTCTAGTTCCAAAATAATAAAAACATCGTTACTCGTCAGGAAAAAATGCTAGAATCGAACTTATTAAAAAAATCTAATAAACAAACAAAGTTACTCAAGGATATTCTTACAATTCAATTTTATCGTGATATTTAAGGAAGAAAACGAAAATATTCCTTTTTAGTTCCAGAAAAATTTAAATATCGTTTCTCCTCAGGAAAAAATGCTAGAATTAAACTTATTAAATAAATTTAATAAACAAATAAAGTTACTCAGGGATATTCTTACAATTTAATTTTATTGTGCTATTTAAGCGATAAAACTAAAATATTCTTTTCTGGTTCCAAAATAATAAAAACATCGTTACTCGTCAGGAAAAAATGCTAGAATCGAACTTATTAAAAAAATCTAATAAACAAATAAAGTTACTCAGGGATATTCTTATATTTTAATTTTATCGTGATATTTAAATATCTTGCTTAAGCAAGAAAACTAAAATGTTCGTTTTTAGTTCCAGAAAAATTTAAACATCGTTTCTCCTCAGGAAAAAATGCAAGAATCAAACTTGTTAAATAAATTTAATAAACAAATAAAGTTACTCAGGGATATTCTTACAATTTAATTTTATCGTGATTTTAAGCAAGAAAACTAAAATATTCGTTTCTCGGTCCAAAATAATAAAAACATCGTTACTCGTCAGAAAAAAATGCTAGAATCAAACTTATTAAATAAATTTAATACGAAAATAAAGTTACTCAGGGATATTCTTACAATTTAATTTTATCGTGATTTTAAGCAAGAAAACTAAAATATTCGTTTTTAGTTCCAGAAAAATTTAAACATCGTTTCTCCTCAGGAAAAAATGCAAGAATCAAACTTATTTAATAAATTTAATAAACAAATAAAGTTACTCAGGGATATTCTTACAATTTAATTTTATCATGATATTTAAGCGAGAAAACTAAAGTATTCGTTTCTAGTGCCAAAATAATAAAAACTTCGTTACTCGTCAGGAAAAAATGCTAGAATTAAACTTATTAAATAAATTTAATAAACAAATAAAGTTACTCAGGGATATTCTTACAATTTAATTTTATCGTGATATTTAAGCGAGCAAACTAAAATATTCTTTTCTGGTTCCAAAATAATTAAAAACATCGTTACTCGCCAGGAAAAAATGCTAGAATCGAACTTATTAAAAAAATCTAATAAACAATTAAAGTTACACAGGGATATTCTTACATTTTAATTTTGTCATGATATTTAAGCAAGAAAACTAAAATATCGTTTTTAGTTCCAGAAAAATTTAAATATCGTTTCGCCTCAGGAAAAAATGCTAGAATCAAACTTATTAAATAAATTTAATAAACAAATAAAGTTACTCAGGGATAATCTTACAATTTAATTTTATCATGATATTTAAGCGAGAAAACTAAAACATTCGTTTCTAGTTCCAAAATAATAAAATCATCGTTACTCGTCAGGAAAAAATGCTAGCATCAAACTTATTAAATAAAATAAAATACGAAGATAAAGTTACTCAGGGATATTCTTACAATTTAATTTAATCATGATATTTAAAAGAGAAAACTAAAATATTCGTTTCTAGTTCCAAAATACCAAAAACTTAGTTACTCGTCAGGAAAAAATGCTAGAATCAAACTTATTAAATAAATTTAATAAACAAATAAAGTTACTCAGGGATTTTCTTACAATTTAATTTTATCGTGATATTTAAGCAAGAAAACTAAAATATTCGTTTTTAGTTCCAGAAAAATTTAAACATCGTTTCTCCTCAGGAAAAAATGCTAGAATCAAACTTATTAAATAAATTTAATACACAAATAAAGTTACTCAGGGATATTCTTACAATTCAATTTTATCGTGATATTTAAGCAAGAATACTAAAATATTCGTTTCTAGTTCCAAAATAATAAAAACATCGTTACTCGTCAGGAAAAAATGCTAGAATCGAACTTATTAAAAAAATCTAATAAACAAACAAAGTTACTCAAGGATATTCTTACAATTCAATTTTATCGTGATATTTAAGGAAGAAAACGAAAATATTCCTTTTTAGTTCCAGAAAAATTTAAATATCGTTTCTCCTCAGGAAAAAAGGCTAGAATCAAACTTATTAAATAAATTTAATAAACAAATAAAGTTACTCAGGGATATTCTTACAATTTAATTTTATTGTGCTATTTAAGCGATAAAACTAAAATATTCTTTTCTGGTTCCAAAATAATAAAAACATCGTTACTCGTCAGGAAAAAATGCTAGAATCGAACTTATTAAAAAAATCTAATAAACAAATAAAGTTACTCAGGGATATTCTTATATTTTAATTTTATCGTGATATTTAAATATCTTGCTTAAGCAAGAAAACTAAAATGTTCGTTTTTAGTTCCAGAAAAATTTAAACATCGTTTCTCCTCAGGAAAAAATGCAAGAATCAAACTTGTTAAATAAATTTAATAAACAAATAAAGTTACTCAGGGATATTCTTACAATTTAATTTTATCGTGATTTTAAGCAAGAAAACTAAAATATTCGTTTCTCGGTCCAAAATAATAAAAACATCGTTACTCGTCAGAAAAAAATGCTAGAATCAAACTTATTAAATAAATTTAATACGAAAATAAAGTTACTCAGGGATATTCTTACAATTTAATTTTATCGTGATTTTAAGCAAGAAAACTAAAATATTCGTTTTTAGTTCCAGAAAAATTTAAACATCGTTTCTCCTCAGGAAAAAATGCAAGAATCAAACTTATTAAATAAATTTAATAAACAAATAAAGTTACTCAGGGATATTCTTACAATTTAATTTTATCATGATATTTAAGCGAGAAAACTAAAGTATTCGTTTCTAGTGCCAAAATAATAAAAACTTCGTTACTCGTCAGGAAAAAATGCTAGAATTAAACTTATTAAATAAATTTAATAAACAAATAAAGTTACTCAGGGATATTCTTACAATTTAATTTTATCGTGATTTTAAGCAAGAAAACTAAAATATTCGTTTTTAGTTCCAGAAAAATTTAAACATCGTTTCTCCTCAGGAAAAAATGATAGAATCAAACTTATTAAATAAATTTAATAAACAAATAAAGTTACTCAGGGATATTCTTACAAATTTTATCGTGATATTTAAAAGAGAAAACTAAAATATTCGTTTCTAGTTCCAAAATACCAAAAACTTGGTTACTCGTCAGGAAAAAATGCTAGAATCAAACTTATTAAATAAATTTAATAAACAAATAAAGTTACTCAGGGATTTTCTTACAATTTAATTTTATCGTGATATTTAAGCAAGAAAACTAAAATATTCGTTTCTAGTTCCAGAAAAATTTAAACATCGTTTCTCCTCAGGAAAAAATGCTAGAATCAAACTTATTAAATAAATTTAATAAACAAATAAAGTTACTCAGGGATAATCTTACAATTTAATTTTATCATGATATTTAAGCGAGAAAACTAAAACATTCGTTTCTAGTTCCAAAATAATAAAATCATCGTTACTCGTCAGGAAAAAATGCTAGCATCAAACTTATTAAATAAAATAAAATACGAAAATAAAGTTACTCAGGGATATTCTTACAATTTAATTTAATCATGATATTTAAAAGAGAAAACTAAAATATTCGTTTCTAGTTCCAAAATACCAAACACTTGGTTACTCGTCAGGAAAAAATGCTAGAATCAAACTTATTAAATAAATTTAATACACAAATAAAGTTACTCAGGGATATTCTTACAATTTAATTTTATCGTGATATTTAAACAAGAAAACTAAAATATTCGTTTCTAGGTCCAGAAAAATTAAAACATCGTTACTCCTCAGTCAAAATGCTAGAATCGAAATTCTTAAATAAATTTAATAAACAAATAAAGTTACTCACGGATATTCTTACAATTTAATTTTATCGTGATATTTAAGCGAGAAAACTAAAATATTCATTTCCAGTTCCAAAATAATAAAAACATCGTTACTCGTCAGGAAAAAATGCTAGAATCAAACTTATTAAATAAATTTAATACGAAAATAAAGTTACTCAGGGATATTCTTACAATTTAATTTTATCATGATATTTAAGCGAGAAAACTAAAATATTCGTTTCTAGTTCCAAAATAATAAAAACATCGTTACTCTTCAGGAAAAAATGCTAGAATCAAACTTATTAATTAAATTTATTACACAAATAAAGTTACTCAGGGATATTCTTACAATTTAATTTTATCGTGATATTTAAGGAAGAAAACGAAAATATTCGTTTTTAGTTCAAGAAAAATTTAAATATCGTTTCTCTTCAGGAAAAAATGCTAGAATCAAACTTATTAAATAAATTTAATAAACAAATAAAGTTACTCAGGGATATTCTTAAAATTCAATTTTATCGTGATATTTAAGCGAGAAAACTAAAATATTCGTTTCTAGTTCCAAAATAATAAAAACATCGTTACTCTTCAGGAAAAAATGCTAGAATCAAACTTATTAATTAAATTTAATACACAAATAAAGTTACTCAGGGATATTCTTACAATTTAATTTTATCATGATATTTAAGCGAGATAACTAAAATATTCGTTTCTAGTTTCAAAATAATAAAAACATCGTTACTCGTCAGGAAAAAATTCTAGAATCGATCTTATTAAAAAAATCTAATAAACAAATAAAGTTACTCAGGGATATTCTTATATTTTAATTTTATCGTGATATTTAAGCAAGAAAACTAAAATATTCGTTTTTAGTTCCAGAAAAATTTAAACATCGTTTCTCCTCAGCAAAAAATGCAAGAATCAAACTTATTAAATAAATTTAATAAACAAATAAAGTTACTCAGGGATATTCTTACAATTTAATTTTATCGTGATATTTAAGCGAGAAAACTAAAACATTCATTTCCAGTTCCAAAATAATAAAAACATCGTTACTCGTCAGGAAAAAATGCTAGAATCAAACTTATTAAATAAATTTAATACGAAAATAAAGTTACTCAGGGATATTCTTACAATTTAATTTTATCATGATATTTAAGCGAGAAAACTAAAATATTCGTTTCTAATTCCAAAATAATAAAAACATCGTTATTCTAGAATCGAACTTATTAAAAAAATCTAATAAACAAAAAAAGTTACTCAGGGATATTCTTACATTTTAATTTTATCATGATATTTAAGAAAGAAAACTAAAATATTCGTTTTTAGTTCCAATAATATTTAAACATCGTTTCTCCACAGGAAAAAATGCTAGAATGAAACTTATTAAACAAATTTAATAACCAAATAAAGTTACTCAGGGAAATTCTTACAATTTAATTTTATCGTGATATTTAAGCGAGAAAACTAAAATATTCGCTTCTAGTTCCAAAATAATAAAAACATCGTTACTCGTCAGGAAAAAATGCTAGAATCAAACTTATTAAATAAATTTAATACACAAATAAAGTTACTCAGGGATATTCTTACAATTTAATTTTATCGTGATATTTAAGCAAGAAAACTAAAATATTCGTTTTTAGTTACAGAAAAATTTAAACATCGTTTCTCTTCAGGAAAAAATGCTAAAATCAAACTTATTAAATAAATTTAATAAACAAATAATGTTACTCAGGGATATTCTTACAATTTAATTTTATCGTGATATTTAAGCAAGAAAACTAAAATATCGTTTTTAGTTCCATATAAATTTAAATATCGTTTCTCCTCAGGAAAAAATGCTAGAATCAATCTTATTAAATAAATTTAATAAACAAATAATGTTACTCAGGGATATTCTTACAATTTAATTTTATCGTGATATTTAAGCAAGAAAACTAAAATATTCGTTTTTAGTTCCAGAAAAATTTAAACATCGTTTCACCTCAGGCAAATATGCTAGAATCGAACTTATTAAATAAATTTAATACGAAAATAAAGTTACCCAGGGATATTCTTACAATTTAATTTTATCATGATATTTAAGCGAGAAAACTAAAATATTCGTTTCTAGTTCCAAAATACTAAAAACTTCGTTACTCGTCAGGAAAAAATGCTAGAATCAAACTTATTAAATAAATTTATTAAACAAATAAAGTTACTCAGGGATATTCTTACAATTTAATTTTATCATGATATTTAAGCAAGAAAACTAAAATATTTATTTTTAGTTCCAGAAAAATTTAAACATCGTTTCTCCTCAGGAAAAAATGCTAGAATCAAACTTATTAAATAAATTTAATAAACAAATAATGTTACTCAGGGATATTCTTACAATTTAATTTTATCGTGGTATTTAAGCGAGAAAACTAAAACATTCGTTTCTAGTTCCAAAATAATAAAAACATCGTTACTCGTCAGGAAAAAATGCTAGAATCAAACTTATTAAATAAATTTAATACGAAAATAAAGTTACTAAGGGATACTCTTACAATTTATTTTTAACATGATATTTAAGCGAGAAAACTAAAATATTCGTTTCTAGTTCCAAAATAATAAAAACATCGTTACTCGTCAGGAAAAAATGCTAGAATCAAACTTATTAAATAAATTTAATACACAAATAAAGTTACTCAGGGATATTCTTACAATTTAATTTTATCGTGATATTTAAGCAGAAAACTAAAATATCGTTTTTAGTTCCAGAAAAATTTAAATATCGTTTCTCCTCAGGAAAAAATGCTAGAATCAAAGTTATTAAATAAATTTAATAAACAAATAAAGTTACTCAGGGATATTCTTACAATTTAATTTTATCATGATATTTTCGCGAGAAAACTAAAATATTCGTTTCTAGTTCCAAAATAATAAAAACATCGTTACTCGTCAGGAAAAAATGCTAGAATCAAACTTATTAAATAAATTTAATACGAAAATAAAGTTACTCAGGGATATTCTTACAATTTAATTTTATCATGATATTTAAGCGAGAAAACTAAAATATTCGTTTTTAGTTCCAGAAAAATTTAAACATCGTTTCACCTCAGGCAAATATGCTAGAATCGAACTTATTAAATAAATTTAATACGAAAATAAAGTTACCCAGGGATATTCTTACATTTTAATTTTATCGTGATATTTAAGCGAGAAAACTAAAATAATCTTTTCTTGTTACAAAATAATTAAAACATCGTTACTCGCCAGGAAAAAATTCTAGAATCGAACTTATTAAAAAAATCTAATAAACAAATAAAGTTACTCCGGGATATTCTTACAATTTAATTTTATCATGATATTTAAGCGAGAAAACTAAAATATTCGTTTCTAGTTCCAAAATAATAAAAACATCGTTACTCGCCAGGAAAAAATTCTAGAATCGAACTTATTAAAAAAATCTCATAAACAAATAAAGTTACTCATGGATATTCTTACAATTTAATTTTATCGCGAGAAAACTAAAATATTCTTTTCTGGTTCCAAAATAATAAAAACATCGTTATTCGCCAGTAAAAAATGCTAGAATCGAACTTATTAAATAAATTTAATAAACAAATAAAGTTACTCAGGGATATTCTTACAATTTAATTTTATCGTGATATTTAAGCAAGAAAACAAAAATATTCGTTTTTAGTTCCAGAAAAATTTAAACATCGTTTCACCTCAGGCAAATATGCTGGAATCGAACTTATTAAATAAATTTAATACGAAAATAAAGTTACCCAGGGATATTCTTACAATTTAATTTTATCATGATATTTAAGCGAGAAAACTAAAATATTCGTTTCTAGTCCCAAAATACTAAAAACTTCGTTACTCGTCAGGAAAAAATGTTAGAATCAAACTTATTAAATAAATTTATTAAACAAATAAAGTTACTCAGGGATATTCTTACAATTTAATTTTATTATGATATTTAAGCAAGAAAACTAAAATATTTATTTTTAGTTCCAGAAAAATTTAAACATCGTTTCTCCTCAGGAAAAAATACTAGAATCAAACTTATTAAATAAATTTAACAAACAAATAATGTTACTCAGGGATATTCTTACAATTTAATTTTATCGTGGTATTTAGCGAGAAAACTAAAACATTCGTTTCTAGTTCCAAAATAATTAAAACATCGTTACTCGTCAGGAAAAAATGCTAGAATCAAACTTATTAAATAAATTTAATACGAAAATAAAGTTACTAAGGGATACTCTTACAATTTATTTTTAACATGATATTTAAGCGAGAAAACTAAAATATTCGTTTCTAGTTCCAAAATAATAAAAACTTCGTTACTCGTGAGAAAAAAATTCTAGAATCGAACTTATTAAATAAATTTAATAAACAAATAAAGTTACTCAGGGATATTCTTACATTTTAATTTTATCATGATATTTAAGCAAGAAAACTAAAATATCGTTTTTAGTTCCAGAAAAATTTAAATATCGTTTCTCCTCAGGAAAAAATGCCAGAATCAAACTTATTAAATAAATTTAATACGAAAATAAAGTTACTCAGGGATATTCTTACAATTTAATTTTATCATGATATTTATGCGAGAAAACTAAAATATTCGTTTCTAGTTCCAAAATAATAAAAACATCGTTACTCGTCAGGAAAAAATTCTAGAATCAAACTTATTAAATAAATTTAATAAACAAATAAAGTTACCCAGGGATATTCTTACAATTTAATTTTATCGTGATATTTAAGCGAGAAAACTAAAATATTCTTTTCTGGTTCCAAAATAATAAAAACATCGTTATTCGCCAGTAAAAAATGCTAGAATCGAACTTATTAAATAAATTTAATAAACAAATAAAGTTACTCAGGGATATTCTTACAATTTAATTTTATCGTGATATTTAAGCAAGAAAACAAAAATATTCGTTTTTAGTTCCAGAAAAATTTAAACATCGTTTCACCTCAGGCAAATATGCTAGAATCGAACTTATTAAATAAATTTAATACGAAAATAAAGTTACCCAGGGATATTCTTACAATTTAATTTTATCATGATATTTAAGCGAGAAAACTAAAATATTCGTTTCTAGTTCCAAAATACTAAAAACTTCGTTACTCGTCAGGAAAAAATGTTAGAATCAAACTTATTAAATAAATTTATTAAACAAATAAAGTTACTCAGGGATATTCTTACAATTTAATTTTATTATGATATTTAAGCAAGAAAACTAAAATATTTATTTTTAGTTCCAGAAAAATTTAAACATCGTTTCTCCTCAGGAAAAAATGCTAGAATCAAACTTATTAAATAAATTTAACAAACAAATAATGTTACTCAGGGATATTCTTACAATTTAATTTTATCGTGGTATTTAGCGAGAAAACTAAAACATTCGTTTCTAGTTCCAAAATAATTAAAACATCGTTACTCGTCAGGAAAAAATGCTAGAATCAAACTTATTAAATAAATTTAATACGAAAATAAAGTTACTAAGGGATACTCTTACAATTTATTTTTAACATGATATTTAAGCGAGAAAACTAAAATATTCGTTTCTAGTTCCAAAATAATAAAAACTTCGTTACTCGTCAGAAAAAAATTCTAGAATCGAACTTATTAAATAAATTTAATAAACAAATAAAGTTACTCAGGGATATTCTTACATTTTAATTTTATCATGATATTTAAGCAAGAAAACTAAAATATCGTTTTTAGTTCCAGAAAAATTTAAATATCGTTTCTCCTCAGGAAAAAATGCCAGAATCAAACTTATTAAATAAATTTAATATGAAAATAAAGTTACTCAGGGATATTCTTACAATTTAATTTTATCATGATATTTATGCGAGAAAACTAAAATATTCGTTTCTAGTTCCAAAATAATAAAAACATCGTTACTCGTCAGGAAAAAATTCTAGAATCAAACTTATTAAATAAATTTAATAAACAAATAAAGTTACCCAGGGATATTCTTACAATTTAATTTTATCGTGATATTTAAGCGAGAAAACTAAAATATTCTTTTCTGGTTCCAAAATAATAAAAACATCGTTACTCGCCAGGAAAAAATGCTAAAATCGAACTTATTAAATAAATTTAATACGAAAATAATGTTACTCAGGGATATTCTTACAATTTAATTTTATCATGATATTTAAGCGAGAAAACTAAAATATTCGTTTCTAGTTCCAAAATAATAAAAACATCGTTACTCGTCAGGAAAAAATTCTAGAATCGAACTTATTAAATAAATTTAATAAACAAATAAAGTTACTCAGGGATATTCTTACAATTTAATTTTATCATGATATTTATGCGAGAAAACTAAAATATTCGTTTCTAGTTCCAAAATAATAAAAACATCGTTACTCGTCAGGAAAAAATTCTAGAATCAAACTTATTAAATAAATTTAATAAACAAATAAAGTTACCCAGGGATATTCTTACAATTTAATTTTATCGTGATATTTAAGCGAGAAAACTAAAATATTCTTTTCTGGTTCCAAAATAATAAAAACATCGTTATTCGCCAGTAAAAAATGCTAGAATCGAACTTATTAAATAAATTTAATAAACAAATAAAGTTACTCAGGGATATTCTTACAATTTAATTTTATCGTGATATTTAAGCAAGAAAACTAAAATATTCGTTTTTAGTTCCAGAAAAATTTAAACATCGTTTCACCTCAGGCAAATATGCTAGAATCGAACTTATTAAATAAATTTAATACGAAAATAAAGTTACCCAGGGATATTCTTACAATTTAATTTTATCATGATATTTAAGCGAGAAAACTAAAATATTCGTTTCTAGTTCCAAAATACTAAAAACTTCGTTACTCGTCAGGAAAAAATGCTAGAATCAAACTTATTAAATAAATTTATTAAACAAATAAAGTTACTCAGGGATATTCTTACAATTTAATTTTATCATGATATTTAAGCAAGAAAACTAAAATATTTATTTTTAGTTCCAGAAAAATTTAAACATCGTTTCTCCTCAGGAAAAAATACTAGAATCAAACTTATTAAATAAATTTAACAAACAAATAATGTTACTTAGGGATATTCTTACAATTTAATTTTATCGTGGTATTTAGCGAGAAAACTAAAACATTCGTTTCTAGTTCCAAAATAATTAAAACATCGTTACTCGTCAGGAAAAAATGCTAGAATCAAACTTATTAAATAAATTTAATACGAAAATAAAGTTACTAAGGGATACTCTTACAATTTATTTTTAACATGATATTTAAGCGAGAAAACTAAAATATTCGTTTCTAGTTCCAAAATAATAAAAACTTCGTTACTCGTCAGAAAAAAATTCTAGAATCGAACTTATTAAATAAATTTAATAAACAAATAAAGTTACTCAGGGATATTCTTACATTTTAATTTTATCATGATATTTAAGCAAGAAAACTAAAATATCGTTTTTAGTTCCAGAAAAATTTAAATATCGTTTCTCCTCAGGAAAAAATGCCAGAATCAAACTTATTAAATAAATTTAATACGAAAATAAAGTTACTCAGGGACATTCTTACAATTTAATTTTATCATGATATTTAAGCGAGAAAACTAAAATATTCGTTTCTAGTTCCAAAATAATAAAAACATCGTTACTCGTCAGGAAAAAATTCTAGAATCAAACTTATTAAATAAATTTAATAAACAAATAAAGTTACCCAGGGATATTCTTACAATTTAATTTTATCGTGATATTTAAGCGAGAAAACTAAAATATTCTTTTCTGGTTCCAAAATAATAAAAACATCGTTACTCGCCAGGAAAAAATGCTAGAATCGAACTTATTAAATAAATTTAATACGAAAATAATGTTACTCAGGGATATTCTTACAATTTAATTTTATCATGATATTTAAGCGAGAAAACTAAAATATTCGTTTCTAGTTCCAAAATAATAAAAACATCGTTACTCGTCAGGAAAAAATTCTAGAATCGAACTTATTAAATAAATTTAATAAACAAATAAAGTTACTCAGGGATATTCTTACATTTTAATTTTATCATGATATTTAAGCAAGAAAACTAAAATATCGTTTTTTGTTCCAGAAAAATTTAAATATCGTTTCTCCTCAGGAAACAATGCCAGAATCAAACTTATTAAATAAATTTAATACGAAAATAAAGTTACTCAGGGATATTCTTACAATTTAGTTTTATCATGATATTTAAGCGAGAAAACTAAAATATTCGTTTCTAGTTCCAAAATAATAAAAACATCGTTACTCGTCAGGAAAAAAGTCTAGAATCAAACTTATTAAATAAATTTAATAAACAAATAAAGTTACCCAGGGATATTCTTACAATTTAATTTTATCGTGATATTTAAGCGAGAAAACTAAAATATTCTTTTCTGGTTCCAAAATAATAAAAACATCGTTACTCGCCAGGAAAAAATGCTAGAATCGAACTTATTAAATAAATTTAATACGAAAATAATGTTACTCAGGGATATTCTTACAATTTAATTTTATCATGATATTTAAGCGAGAAAACTAAAATATTCGTTTCTAGTTCCAAAATAATAAAAACATCGTTACTCGTCAGGAAAAAATGCTAGAATCAAACTTATTAAATAAATTTAATACGAAAATAAAGTTACTAAGGGATACTCTTACAATTTATTTTTAACATGATATTTAAGCGAGAAAACTAAAATATTCGTTTCTAGTTCCAAAATAATAAAAACTTCGTTACTCGTCAGAAAAAAATTCTAGAATCGAACTTATTAAATAAATTTAATAAACAAATAAAGTTACTCAGGGATATTCTTACATTTTAATTTTATCATGATATTTAAGCAAGAAAACTAAAATATCGTTTTTAGTTCCAGAAAAATTTAAATATCGTTTCTCCTCAGGAAAAAATGCCAGAATCAAACTTATTAAATAAATTTAATACGAAAATAAAGTTACTCAGGGATATTCTTACAATTTAATTTTATCATGATATTTAAGCGAGAAAACTAAAATATTCGTTTCTAGTTCCAAAATAATAAAAACATCGTTACTCGTCAGGAAAATATTCTAGAATCGAACTTATTAAAAAAATCTGATAAACAAATAAAGTTACTCAGGGATATCCTTACATTTTAATTTTATCGTGATATTTAAGCGAGAAAACTAAAATAATCTTTTCTTGTTCCAAAATAATTAAAACATCGTTACTCGCCAGGAAAAAATTCTAGAATCGAACTTATTAAAAAAATCTAATAAACAAATAAAGTTACTCCGGGATATTCTTACAATTTAATTTTATCATGATATTTAAGCGAGAAAACTAAAATATTCGTTTCTAGTTCCAAAATAATAAAAACATCGTTACTCGCCAGGAAAAAATTCTAGAATCGAACTTATTAAAAAAATCTCATAAACAAATAAAGTTACTCATGGATATTCTTACAATTTAATTTTATCGCGAGAAAACTAAAATATTCTTTTCTGGTTCCAAAATAATAAAAACATCGTTACTCGCCAGTAAAAAATGCTAGAATCGAACTTATTAAATAAATTTAATAAACAAATAAAGTTACTCAGGGATATTCTTACAATTTAATTTTATCGTGATATTTAAGCAAGAAAACTAAAATATTCGTTTTTAGTTCCAGAAAAATTTAAACATCGTTTCACCTCAGGCAAATATGCTAGAATCGAACTTATTAAATACATTTAATACGAAAATAAAATTACCCAGGGATATTCTTACAATTTAATTTTATCATGATATTTAAGCGAGAAAACTAAAATATTCGTTTCTAGTTCCAAAATACTAAAAACTTCGTTACTCGTCAGGAAAAAATGCTAGAATCAAACTTATTAAATAAATTTATTAAACAAATAAAGTTACTCAGGGATATTCTTACAATTTAATTTTATCATGATATTTAAGCAAGAAAACTAAAATATTTATTTTTAGTTCCAGAAAAATTTAAACATCGTTTCTCCTCAGGAAAAAATACTAGAATCAAACTTATTAAATAAATTTAACAAACAAATAATGTTACTCAGGGATATTCTTACAATTTAATTTTATCGTGGTATTTAGCGAGAAAACTAAAACATTCGTTTCTAGTTCCAAAATAATTAAAACATCGTTACTCGTCAGGAAAAAATGCTAGAATCAAACTTATTAAATAAATTTAATACGAAAATAAAGTTACTAAGGGATACTCTTACAATTTATTTTTAACATGATATTTAAGCGAGAAAACTAAAATATTCGTTTCTAGTTCCAAAATAATAAAAACTTCGTTACTCGTCAGAAAAAAATTCTAGAATCGAACTTATTAAATAAATTTAATAAACAAATAAAGTTACTCAGGGATATTCTTACATTTTAATTTTATCATGATATTTAAGCAAGAAAACTAAAATATCGTTTTTAGTTCCAGAAAAATTTAAATATCGTTTCTCCTCAGGAAAAAATGCCAGAATCAAACTTATTAAATAAATTTAATACGAAAATAAAGTTACTCAGGGATATTCTTACAATTTAATTTTATCATGATATTTAAGCGAGAAAACTAAAATATTCGTTTCTAGTTCCAAAATAATAAAAACATCGTTACTCGTCAGGAAAAAATTCTAGAATCAAACTTATTAAATAAATTTAATAAACAAATAAAGTTACCCAGGGATATTCTTACAATTTAATTTTATCATGATATTTAAGCGAGAAAACTAAAATATTCGTTTCTAGTTCCAAAATAATAAAAACATCGTTACTCGTCAGAAAAAAAGTCTAGAATCAAACTTATTAAATAAATTTAATAAACAAATAAAGTTACCCAGGGATATTCTTACAATTTAATTTTATCGTGATATTTAAGCGAGAAAACTAAAATATTCTTTTCTGGTTCCAAAATAATAAAAACATCGTTACTCGCCAGGAAAAAATGCTAGAATCGAACTTATTAAATAAATTTAATACGAAAATAATGTTACTCAGGGATATTCTTACAATTTAATTTTATCATGATATTTAAGCGAGAAAACTAAAATATTCGTTTCTAGTTCCAAAATAATAAAAACATCGTTACTCGTCAGGAAAAAATGCTAGAATCAAACTTATTAAATAAATTTAATACGAAAATAAAGTTACTAAGGGATACTCTTACAATTTATTTTTAACATGATATTTAAGCGAGAAAACTAAAATATTCGTTTCTAGTTCCAAAATAATAAAAACTTCGTTACTCGTCAGAAAAAAATTCTAGAATCGAACTTATTAAATAAATTTAATAAACAAATAAAGTTACTCAGGGATATTCTTACATTTTAATTTTATCATGATATTTAAGCAAGAAAACTAAAATATCGTTTTTAGTTCCAGAAAAATTTAAATATCGTTTCTCCTCAGGAAAAAATGCCAGAATCAAACTTATTAAATAAATTTAATACGAAAATAAAGTTACTCAGGGATATTCTTACAATTTAATTTTATCATGATATTTAAGCGAGAAAACTAAAATATTCGTTTCTAGTTCCAAAATAATAAAAACATCGTTACTCGTCAGGAAAATATTCTAGAATCGAACTTATTAAAAAAATCTGATAAACAAATAAAGTTACTCAGGGATATCCTTACATTTTAATTTTATCGTGATATTTAAGCGAGAAAACTAAAATAATCTTTTCTTGTTCCAAAATAATTAAAACATCGTTACTCGCCAGGAAAAAATTCTAGAATCGAACTTATTAAAAAAATCTAATAAACAAATAAAGTTACTCCGGGATATTCTTACAATTTAATTTTATCATGATATTTAAGCGAGAAAACTAAAATATTCGTTTCTAGTTCCAAAATAATAAAAACATCGTTACTCGCCAGGAAAAAATTCTAGAATCGAACTTATTAAAAAAATCTCATAAACAAATAAAGTTACTCATGGATATTCTTACAATTTAATTTTATCGCGAGAAAACTAAAATATTCTTTTCTGGTTCCAAAATAATAAAAACATCGTTACTCGCCAGTAAAAAATGCTAGAATCGAACTTATTAAATAAATTTAATAAACAAATAAAGTTACTCAGGGATATTCTTACAATTTAATTTTATCGTGATATTTAAGCAAGAAAACTAAAATATTCGTTTTTAGTTCCAGAAAAATTTAAACATCGTTTCACCTCAGGCAAATATGCTAGAATCGAACTTATTAAATACATTTAATACGAAAATAAAGTTACCCAGGGATATTCTTACAATTTAATTTTATCATGATATTTAAGCGAGAAAACTAAAATATTCGTTTCTAGTTCCAAAATACTAAAAACTTCGTTACTCGTCAGGAAAAAATGCTAGAATCAAACTTATTAAATAAATTTATTAAACAAATAAAGTTACTCAGGGATATTCTTACAATTTAATTTTATCATGATATTTAAGCAAGAAAACTAAAATATTTATTTTTAGTTCCAGAAAAATTTAAACATCGTTTCTCCTCAGGAAAAAATACTAGAATCAAACTTATTAAATAAATTTAACAAACAAATAATGTTACTCAGGGATATTCTTACAATTTAATTTTATCGTGGTATTTAGCGAGAAAACTAAAACATTCGTTTCTAGTTCCAAAATAATTAAAACATCGTTACTCGTCAGGAAAAAATGCTAGAATCAAACTTATTAAATAAATTTAATACGAAAATAAAGTTACTAAGGGATACTCTTACAATTTATTTTTAACATGATATTTAAGCGAGAAAACTAAAATATTCGTTTCTAGTTCCAAAATAATAAAAACTTCGTTACTCGTCAGAAAAAAATTCTAGAATCGAACTTATTAAATAAATTTAATAAACAAATAAAGTTACTCAGGGATATTCTTACATTTTAATTTTATCATGATATTTAAGCAAGAAAACTAAAATATCGTTTTTAGTTCCAGAAAAATTTAAATATCGTTTCTCCTCAGGAAAAAATGCCAGAATCAAACTTATTAAATAAATTTAATACGAAAATAAAGTTACTCAGGGATATTCTTACAATTTAATTTTATCATGATATTTAAGCGAGAAAACTAAAATATTCGTTTCTAGTTCCAAAATAATAAAAACATCGTTACTCGTCAGGAAAAAATTCTAGAATCAAACTTATTAAATAAATTTAATAAACAAATAAAGTTACCCAGGGATATTCTTACAATTTAATTTTATCGTGATATTTAAGCGAGAAAACTAAAATATTCTTTTCTGGTTCCAAAATAATAAAAACATCGTTACTCGCCAGGAAAAAATGCTAGAATCGAACTTATTAAATAAATTTAATACGAAAATAATGTTACTCAGGGATATTCTTACAATTTAATTTTATCATGATATTTAAGCGAGAAAACTAAAATATTCGTTTCTAGTTCCAAAATAATAAAAACATCGTTACTCGTCAGGAAAAAATTCTAGAATCGAACTTATTAAATAAATTTAATAAACAAATAAAGTTACTCAGGGATATTCTTACATTTTAATTTTATCATGATATTTAAGCAAGAAAACTAAAATATCGTTTTTAGTTCCAGAAAAATTTAAATATCGTTTCTCCTCAGGAAAAAATGCCAGAATCAAACTTATTAAATAAATTTAATACGAAAATAAAGTTACTCAGGGATATTCTTACAATTTAATTTTATCATGATATTTAAGCGAGAAAACTAAAATATTCGTTTCTAGTTCCAAAATAATAAAAACATCGTTACTCGTCAGGAAAAAATTCTAGAATCGAACTTATTAAAAAAATCTAATAAACAAATAAAGTTACTCAGGGATATTCTTATATTTTAATTTTATCGTGATATTTAAGTAAGAAAACTAAAATATTCGTTTTTAGTTCCAGAAAAATTTAAACATCGTTTCTCCTCAGCAAAAAATGCAAGAATCAAACTTATTAAATAAATTTAATAAACAAATAAAGTTACTCAGGGATATTCTTACAATTTAATTTTATCGTGATATTTAAGCGAGAAAACTAAAACATTCATTTCCAGTTCCAAAATAATAAAAACATCGTTACTGGTCAAAAAAAAATGCTAGAATCAAACTTATTAAATAAATTTAATACGAAAATAAAGTTACTCAGGGATATTCTTACAATTTAATTTTATCATGATATTTAAGCGAGAAAACTAAAATATTCGTTTCTAATTCCAAAATAATAAAAATATCGTTATTCTAGAATCGAACTTATTAAAAAAATCTAATAAACAAAAAAAGTTACTCAGGGATATTCTTACATTTTAATTTTATCATGATATTTAAGCAAGAAAACTAAAATATTCGTTTTTAGTTCCAATAATATTTAAACATCGTTTCTCCACAGGAAAAAATGCTAGAATGAAACTTATTAAACAAATTTAATAAACAAATAAAGTTACTCAGGGAAATTCTTACAATTTAATTTTATCGTGATATTTAAGCGAGAAAACTAAAATATTCGCTTCTAGTTCCAAAATAATAAAAACATCGTTACTCGTCAGGAAAAAATGCTAGAATCAAACTTATTAAATAAATTTAATACACAAATAAAGTTACTCAGGGATATTCTTACAATTTAATTTTATCGTGATATTTAAGCAAGAAAACTAAAATATTCGTTTTTAGTAACAGAAAAATTTAAACATCGTTTCTCTTCAGGAAAAAATGCTAAAATCAAACTTATTAAATAAATTTAATAAACAAATAATGTTACTCAGGGATATTCTTACAATTTAATTTTATCGTGATATTTAAGCAAGAAAACTAAAATATCGTTTTTAGTTCCATATAAATTTAAATATCGTTTCTCCTCAGGAAAAAATGCTAGAATCAATCTTATTAAATAAATTTAATAAAAAAATAATGTTACTCAGGGATATTCTTACAATTTAATTTTATCGTGATATTTAAGCAAGAAAACTAAAATATTCGTTTTTAGTTCCAGAAAAATTTAAACATCGTTTCACCTCAGGCAAATATGCTAGAATCGAACTTATTAAATAAATTTAATACGAAAATAAAGTTACCCAGGGATATTCTTACAATTTAATTTTATCATGATATTTAAGCGAGAAAACTAAAATATTCGTTTCTAGTTCCAAAATACTAAAAACTTCGTTACTCGTCAGGAAAAAATGCTAGAATCAAACTTATTAAATAAATTTATTAAACAAATAAAGTTACTCAGGGATATTCTTACAATTTAATTTTATCATGATATTTAAGCAAGAAAACTAAAATATTTATTTTTAGTACCAGAAAAATTTAAACATCGTTTCTCCTCAGGAAAAAATGCTAGAATCAAACTTATTAAATAAATTTAATAAACAAATAATGTTACTCAGGGATATTCTTACAATTTAATTTTATCGTGGTATTTAAGCGAGAAAACTAAAACATTCGTTTCTAGTTCCAAAATAATAAAAACATCGTTACTCGTCAGGAGAAAATGCTAGAATCAAACTTATTAAATAAATTTAATACGAAAATAAAGTTACTAAGGGATACTCTTACAATTTATTTTTAACATGATATTTAAGCGAGAAAACTAAAATATTCGTTTCTAGTTCCAAAATAATAAAAACATCGTTACTCGTCAGGAAAAAATGCTAGAATCAAACTTATTAAATAAATTTAATACACAAATAAAGTTACTCAGGGATATTCTTACAATTTAATTTTATCGTGATATTTAAGCAAGAAAACTAAAATATCGTTTTTAGTTCCATATAAATTTAAATATCGTTTCTCCTCAGGAAAAAATGCTAGAATCAATCTTATTAAATAAATTTAATAAAAAAATAATGTTACTCAGGGATATTCTTACAATTTAATTTTATCGTGATATTTAAGCGAGAAAACTAAAACATTCATTTCCAGTTCCAAAATAATAAAAACATCGTTACTCGTCAAAAAAAAATGCTAGAATCAAACTTATTAAATAAATTTAATACGAAAATAAAGTTACTCAGGGATATTCTTACAATTTAATTTTATCATGATATTTAAGCGAGAAAACTAAAATATTCGTTTCTAATTCCAAAATAATAAAAACATCGTTATTCTAGAATCGAACTTATTAAAAAAATCTAATAAACAAAAAAAGTTACTCAGGGATATTCTTACATTTTAATTTTATCATGATATTTAAGCAAGAAAACTAAAATATTCGTTTTTAGTTCCAATAATATTTAAACATCGTTTCTCCACAGGAAAAAATGCTAGAATGAAACTTATTAAACAAATTTAATAAACAAATAAAGTTACTCAGGGAAATTCTTACAATTTAATTTTATCGTGATATTTAAGCGAGAAAACTAAAATATTCGCTTCTAGTTCCAAAATAATAAAAACATCGTTACTCGTCAGGAAAAAATGCTAGAATCAAACTTATTAAATAAATTTAATACACAAATAAAGTTACTCAGGGATATTCTTACAATTTAATTTTATCGTGATATTTAAGCAAGAAAACTAAAATATTCGTTTTTAGTTACAGAAAAATTTAAACATCGTTTCTCTTCAGGAAAAAATGCTAAAATCAAACTTATTAAATAAATTTAATAAACAAATAATGTTACTCAGGGATATTCTTACAATTTAATTTTATCGTGATATTTAAGCAAGAAAACTAAAATATCGTTTTTAGTTCCATATAAATTTAAATATCGTTTCTCCTCAGGAAAAAATGCTAGAATCAATCTTATTAAATAAATTTAATAAAAAAATAATGTTACTCAGGGATATTCTTACAATTTAATTTTATCGTGATATTTAAGCAAGAAAACTAAAATATTCGTTTTTAGTTCCAAAATACTAAAAACTTCGTTACTCGTCAGGAAAAAATGCTAGAATCAAACTTATTAAATAAATTTATTAAACAAATAAAGTTACTCAGGGATATTCTTACAATTTAATTTTATCATGATATTTAAGCAAGAAAACTAAAATATTTATTTTTAGTACCAGAAAAATTTAAACATCGTTTCTCCTCAGGAAAAAATGCTAGAATCAAACTTATTAAATAAATTTAATAAACAAATAATGTTACTCAGGGATATTCTTACAATTTAATTTTATCGTGGTATTTAAGCGAGAAAACTAAAACATTCGTTTCTAGTTCCAAAATAATAAAAACATCGTTACTCGTCAGGAAAAAATGCTAGAATCAAACTTATTAAATAAATTTAATACGAAAATAAAGTTACTAAGGGATACTCTTACAATTTATTTTTAACATGATATTTAAGCGAGAAAACTAAAATATTCGTTTCTAGTTCCAAAATAATAAAAACATCGTTACTCGTCAGGAAAAAATGCTAGAATCAAACTTATTAAATAAATTTAATACACAAATAAAGTTACTCAGGGATATTCTTACAATTTAATTTTATCGTGATATTTAAGCAGAAAACTAAAATATCGTTTTTAGTTCCAGAAAAATTTAAAGATCGTTTCTCCTAAGGAAAAAATGCTAGAATCAAAGTTATTAAATAAATTTAATAAACAAATAAAGTTACTCAGGGATATTCTTACAATTTAATTTTATCATGATATTTTCGCGAGAAAACTAAATCATTCGTTTCTAGTTCCAAAATAATAAAAACATCGTTACTCGTCAGGAAAAAATGCTAGAATCAAACTTATTAAATAAATTTAATACGAAAATAAAGTTACTCAGGGATATTCTTACAATTTAATTTTATCATGATATTTAAGCGAGAAAACTAAAATATTCGTTTCTAGTTCCAAAATAATAAAAACATCGTTACTCGTCAGGAAAATATTCTAGAAACGAACTTATTAAAAAAATCTGATAAACAAATAAAGTTACTCAGGGATATCCTTACATTTTAATTTTATCGTGATATTTAAGCGAGAAAACTAAAATAATCTTTTCTTGTTCCAAAATAATTAAAACATCGTTACTCGCCAGGAAAAAATTCTAGAATCGAACTTATTAAAAAAATCTAATAAACAAATAAAGTTACTCCGGGATATTCTTACAATTTAATTTTATCATGATATTTAAGCGAGAAAACTAAAATATTCGTTTCTAGTTCCAAAATAATAAAAACATCGTTACTCGCCAGGAAAAAATTCTAGAATCGAACTTATTAAAAAAATCTCATAAACAAATAAAGTTACTCATGGATATTCTTACAATTTAATTTTATCGCGAGAAAACTAAAATATTCTTTTCTGGTTCCAAAATAATAAAAACATCGTTATTCGCCAGTAAAAAATGCTAGAATCGAACTTATTAAATAAATTTAATAAACAAATAAAGTTACTCAGGGATATTCTTACAATTTAATTTTATCGTGATATTTAAGCAAGAAAACTAAAATATTCGTTTTTAGTTCCAGAAAAATTTAAACATCGTTTCACCTCAGGCAAATATGCTAGAATCGAACTTATTAAATAAATTTAATACGAAAATAAAGTTACCCAGGGATATTCTTACAATTTAATTTTATCATGATATTTAAGCGAGAAAACTAAAATATTCGTTTCTAGTTCCAAAATACTAAAAACTTCGTTACTCGTCAGGAAAAAATGCTAGAATCAAACTTATTAAATAAATTTATTAAACAAATAAAGTTACTCAGGGATATTCTTACAATTTAATTTTATCATGATATTTAAGCAAGAAAACTAAAATATTTATTTTTAGTTCCAGAAAAATTTAAACATCGTTTCTCCTCAGGAAAAAATACTAGAATCAAACTTATTAAATAAATTTAACAAACAAATAATGTTACTCAGGGATATTCTTACAATTTAATTTTATCGTGGTATTTAGCGAGAAAACTAAAACATTCGTTTCTAGTTCCAAAATAATTAAAACATCGTTACTCGTCAGGAAAAAATGCTAGAATCAAACTTATTAAATAAATTTAATACGAAAATAAAGTTACTAAGGGATACTCTTACAATTTATTTTTAACATGATATTTAAGCGAGAAAACTAAAATATTCGTTTCTAGTTCCAAAATAATAAAAACTTCGTTACTCGTCAGAAAAAAATTCTAGAAACGAACTTATTAAATAAATTTAATAAACAAATAAAGTTACTCAGGGATATTCTTACATTTTAATTTTATCATGATATTTAAGCAAGAAAACTAAAATATCGTTTTTAGTTCCAGAAAAATTTAAATATCGTTTCTCCTCAGGAAAAAATGCCAGAATCAAACTTATTAAATAAATTTAATACGAAAATAAAGTTACTCAGGGATATTCTTACAATTTAATTTTATCATGATATTTAAGCGAGAAAACTAAAATATTCGTTTCTAGTTCCAAAATAATAAAAACATCGTTACTCGTCAGGAAAAAATTCTAGAATCAAACTTATTAAATAAATTTAATAAACAAATAAAGTTACCCAGGGATATTCTTACAATTTAATTTTATCGTGATATTTAAGCGAGAAAACTAAAATATTCTTTTCTGGTTCCAAAATAATAAAAACATCGTTACTCGCCAGGAAAAAATGCTAGAATCGAACTTATTAAATAAATTTAATACGAAAATAATGTTACTCAGGGATATTCTTACAATTTAATTTTATCATGATATTTAAGCGAGAAAACTAAAATATTCGTTTCTAGTTCCAAAATAATAAAAACATCGTTACTCGTCAGGAAAAAATTCTAGAATCGAACTTATTAAAAAAATCTAATAAACAAATAAAGTTACTCAGGGATATTCTTATATTTTAATTTTATCGTGATATTTAAGCAAGAAAACTAAAATATTCGTTTTTAGTTCCAGAAAAATTTAAACATCGTTTCTCCTCAGCAAAAAATGCAAGAATCAAACTTATTAAATAAATTTAATAAACAAATAAAGTTACTCAGGGATATTCTTACAATTTAATTTTATCGTGATATTTAAGCGAGAAAACTAAAACATTCATTTCCAGTTCCAAAATAATAAAAACATCGTTACTCGTCAAAAAAAAATGCTAGAATCAAACTTAATAAATAAATTTAATACGAAAATAAAGTTACTCAGGGATATTCTTACAATTTAATTTTATCATGATATTTAAGCGAGAAAACTAAAATATTCGTTTCTAATTCCAAAATAATAAAAACATCGTTATTCTAGAATCGAACTTATTAAAAAAATCTAATAAACAAAAAAAGTTACTCAGGGATATTCTTACATTTTAATTTTATCATGATATTTAAGCAAGAAAACTAAAATATTCGTTTTTAGTTCCAATAATATTTAAACATCGTTTCTCCACAGGAAAAAATGCTAGAATGAAACTTATTAAACAAATTTAATAAACAAATAAAGTTACTCAGGGAAATTCTTACAATTTAATTTTATCGTGATATTTAAGCGAGAAAACTAAAATATTCGCTTCTAGTTCCAAAATAATAAAAACATCGTTACTCGTCAGGAAAAAATGCTAGAATCAAACTTATTAAATAAATTTAATACACAAATAAAGTTACTCAGGGATATTCTTACAATTTAATTTTATCGTGATATTTAAGCAAGAAAACTAAAATATTCGTTTTTAGTTACAGAAAAATTTAAACATCGTTTCTCTTCAGGAAAAAATGCTAAAATCAAACTTATTAAATAAATTTAATAAACAAATAATGTTACTCAGGGATATTCTTACAATTTAATTTTATCGTGATATTTAAGCAAGAAAACTAAAATATCGTTTTTAGTTCCATATAAATTTAAATATCGTTTCTCCTCAGGAAAAAATGCTAGAATCAATCTTATTAAATAAATTTAATAAAAAAATAATGTTACTCAGGGATATTCTTACAATTTAATTTTATCGTGATATTTAAGCAAGAAAACTAAAATATTCGTTTTTAGTTCCAGAAAAATTTAAACATCGTTTCACCTCAGGCAAATATGCTAGAATCGAACTTATTAAATAAATTTAATACGAAAATAAAGTTACCCAGGGATATTCTTACAATTTAATTTTATCATGATATTTAAGCGAGAAAACTAAAATATTCGTTTCTAGTTCCAAAATACTAAAAACTTCGTTACTCGTCAGGAAAAAATGCTAGAATCAAACTTATTAAATAAATTTATTAAACAAATAAAGTTACTCAGGGATATTCTTACAATTTAATTTTATCATGATATTTAAGCAAGAAAACTAAAATATTTATTTTTAGTACCAGAAAAATTTAAACATCGTTTCTCCTCAGGAAAAAATGCTAGAATCAAACTTATTAAATAAATTTAATAAACAAATAATGTTACTCAGGGATATTCTTACAATTTAATTTTATCGTGGTATTTAAGCGAGAAAACTAAAACATTCGTTTCTAGTTCCAAAATAATAAAAACATCGTTACTCGTCAGGAAAAAATGCTAGAATCAAACTTATTAAATAAATTTAATACGAAAATAAAGTTACTAAGGGATACTCTTACAATTTATTTTTAACATGATATTTAAGCGAGAAAACTAAAATATTCGTTTCTAGTTCCAAAATAATAAAAACATCGTTACTCGTCAGGAAAAAATGCTAGAATCAAACTTATTAAATAAATTTAATACACAATTAAAGTTACTCAGGGATATTCTTACAATTTAATTTTATCGTGATATTTAAGCAGAAAACTAAAATATCGTTTTTAGTTCCAGAAAAATTTAAATATCGTTTCTCCTCAGGAAAAAATGCTAGAATCAAAGTTATTAAATAAATTTAATAAACAAATAAAGTTACTCAGGGATATTCTTACAATTTAATTTTATCATGATATTTTCGCGAGAAAACTAAATCATTCGTTTCTAGTTCCAAAATAATAAAAACATCGTTACTCGTCAGGAAAAAATGCTAGAATCAAACTTATTAAATAAATTTAATACGAAAATAAAGTTACTCAGGGATATTCTTACAATTTAATTTTATCATGATATTTAAGCGAGAAAACTAAAATATTCGTTTCTAGTTCCAAAATAATAAAAACATCGTTACTCGTCAGGTAAATATTCTAGAATCGAACTTATTAAAAAAATCTGATAAACAAATAAAGTTACTCAGGGATATCCTTACATTTTAATTTTATCGTGATATTTAAGCGAGAAAACTAAAATAATCTTTTCTTGTTCCAAAATAATTAAAACATCGTTACTCGCCAGGAAAAAATTCTAGAATCGAACTTATTAAAAAAATCTAATAAACAAATAAAGTTACTCCGGGATATTCTTACAATTTAATTTTATCATGATATTTAAGCGAGAAAACTAAAATATTCGTTTCTAGTTCCAAAATAATAAAAACATCGTTACTCGCCAAGAAAAAATTCTAGAATCGAACTTATTAAAAAAATCTCATAAACAAATAAAGTTACTCATGGATATTCTTACAATTTAATTTTTCGTGATATTTAAGCAAGATAAAAAAATATCGTTTTTAGTTCCAGAAAAATTTAAATATCGTTTCTCCTCAGGAAAAAATGCTAGAATCAAACTTATTAAATAAATTTAATAAAAAAATAATGTTACTCAGGGATATTCTTACAATTTAATTTTATCGTGATATTTAAGCAAGAAAACTAAAATATTCGTTTTTAGTTCCAGAAAAAATTAAACATCGTTTCACCTCAGGCAAATATGCTAGAATCGAACTTATTAAATAAATTTAATACGAAAATAAAGTTACCCAGGGATATTCTTACAATTTAATTTTATCATGATATTTAAGCGAGAAAACTAAAATATTCGTTTCTAGTTCCAAAATACTAAAAACTTCGTTACTCGTCAGGAAAAAATGCTAGAATCAAACTTATTAAATAAATTTATTAAACAAATAAAGTTACTCAGGGATATTCTTACAATTTAATTTTATCATGATATTTAAGCAAGAAAACTAAAATATTTATTTTTAGTACCAGAAAAATTTAAACATCGTTTCTCCTCAGGAAAAAATGCTAGAATCAAACTTATTAAATAAATTTAATAAACAAATAATGTTACTCAGGGATATTCTTACAATTTAATTTTATCGTGGTATTTAAGCGAGAAAACTAAAACATTCGTTTCTAGTTCCAAAATAATAAAAACATCGTTACTCGTCAGGAAAAAATGCTAGAATCAAACTTATTAAATAAATTTAATACGAAAATAAAGTTTCTAAGGGATACTCTTACAATTTATTTTTAACATGATATTTAAGCGAGAAAACTAAAATATTCGTTTCTAGTTCCAAAATAATAAAAACATCGTTACTCGTCAGGAAAAAATGCTAGAATCAAACTTATTAAATAAATTTAATACACAAATAAAGTTACTCAGGGATATTCTTACAATTTAATTTTATCGTGATATTTAAGCAGAAAACTAAAATATCGTTTTTAGTTCCAGAAAAATTTAAATATCGTTTCTCCTCAGGAAAAAATGCTAGAATCAAAGTTATTAAATAAATTTAATAAACAAATAAAGTTACTCAGGGATATTCTTACAATTTAATTTTATCATGATATTTTCGCGAGAAAACTAAATCATTCGTTTCTAGTTCCAAAATAATAAAAACATCGTTACTCGTCAGGAAAAAATGCTAGAATCAAACTTATTAAATAAATTTAATACGAAAATAAAGTTACTCAGGGATATTCTTACAATTTAATTTTATCATGATATTTAAGCGAGAAAACTAAAATATTCGTTTCTAGTTCCAAAATAATAAAAACATCGTTACTCGTCAGGAAAATATTCTAGAATCGAACTTATTAAAAAAATCTGATAAACAAATAAAGTTACTCAGGGATATCCTTACATTTTAATTTTATCGTGATATTTAAGCGAGAAAACTAAAATAATCTTTTCTTGTTCCAAAATAATAAAAACATCGTTACTCGCCAGGAAAAAATTCTAGAATCGAACTTATTAAAAAAATCTCATAAACAAATAAAGTTACTCATGGATATTCTTACAATTTAATTTTTCGTGATATTTAAGCAAGATAACTAAAATTTCGTTTTTAGTTCCAGAAAAATTTAAATATCGTTTCTCCTCAGGAAAAAATGCTAGAATCAAACTTATTAAATAAATTTAATAAACAAATAAAGTTACTCAGGGATATTCTTAAAATATAATTTTATCGTGATATTTAAGCGAGAAAACTAAAATATTCGTTTCTAGTTCCAAAATAATAAAAACATCCTTACTCTTCAGGAAAAAATGCTAGAATCAAACTTATTAATTAAATTTAATACACAAATAAAGTTACTCAGGGATATTCTTACAATTTAATTTTATCGTAATATTTAAGGAAGAAAACGAAAATATTCGTTTTTAGTTCAAGAAAAATTTAAATATCGTTTCTCTTCAGGAAAAAATGCTAGAATCAAACTTATTTACTAAATTTAATAAACAAATAAAGTTACTTAGGGATATTCTTAAAATTCAATTTTATCGTGATATTTAAGCGAGAAAACTAAAATATTCGTTTCTAGTTCCAAAATAATAAAAACATCGTTACTCGTCAGGAAAAAATTCTAGAATCGAACTTATTAAATAAATGTAATACGAAAATAAAGTTACTCAGGGATATTCTTACAATTTAATTTTATCATGATATTTAAGCGAGATAACTAAAATATTCGTTTCTAGTTTCAAAATAATAAAAACATCGTTACTCGTCAGGAAAAAATTCTAGAATCGAACTTATTATATAAATCTAATAAACAAATAAAGTTACTCAGGGATATTCTTATATTTTAATTTTATCGTGATATTTAAGCAAGAAAACTAAAATATTCGTTTTTAGTTCCAGAAAAATTTAAACATCGTTTCTCCTCAGCAAAAAATGCAAGAATCAAACTTATTAAATAAATTTAATAAACAAATAAAGTTACTCAGGGATATTCTTACAATTTAATTTTATCGTGATATTTAAGCGAGAAAACTAAAACATTCATTTCCAGTTCCAAAATAATAAAAACATCGTTACTCGTCAGGAAAAAATGCTAGAATCAAACTTATTAAATAAATTTAATACGAAAATAAAGTTACTCAGGGATATTCTTACAATTTAATTTTATCATGATATTTAAGCGAGAAAACTAAAATATTCGTTTCTAATTCCAAAATAATAAAAACATCGTTATTCGTCAGGAAAAAATCTCTAGAATCGAACTTATTAAAAAAATCTAATAAACAAATAAAGTTACTCAGGGATATTCTTACATTTTAATTTTATCATGATATTTAAGCAAGAAAACTAAAATATTCATTTTTAGTTCCAATAATATTTAAACATCGTTTCTCCACAGGAAAAAATGCTAGAATGAAACTTATTAAACAAATTTAATAAACAAATAAAGTTACTCAGGGAAATTCTTACAATTGAATTTTATCGTGATATTTAAGCGAGAAAACTAAAATATTCGCTTCTAGTTCCAAAATAATAAAAACATCGTTACTCGTCAGGTAAAAATGCTAGAATCAAACTTATTAAATAAATTTAATACACAAATAAAGTTACTCAGGGATATTCTTACAATCTAATTTTATCGTGATATTTAAGCAAGAAAACTAAAATATTCGTTTTTAGTTCCAGAAAAATTTAAACATGGTTTCTCCTCAGGAAAAAATGCTAGAATCAAACTTATTAAATAAATTTAATACACAAATAAAGTTACTCAGGGATATTCTTACAATTCAATTTTATCGTGATATTTAAGCAAGAATACTAAAATATTCGTTTCTAGTTCCAAAATAATAAAAACATCGTTACTCGTCAGGAAAAAATGCTAGAATCGAACTTATTAAAAAAATCTAATAAACAAACAAAGTTACTCAAGGATATTCTTACAATTCAATTTTATCGTGATATTTAAGGAAGAAAACGAAAATATTCCTTTTTAGTTCCAGAAAAATTTAAATATCGTTTCTCCTCAGGAAAAAATGCTAGAATCAAACTTATTAAATAAATTTAATAAACAAATAAAGTTACTCAGGGATATTCTTACAATTTAATTTTATCGTGCTATTTAAGCGATAAAACTAAAATATTCTTTTCTGGTTCCAAAATAATAAAAACATCGTTACTCGTCAGGAAAAAATGCTAGAATCGAACTTATTAAAAAAATCTAATAAACAAATAAAGTTACTCAGGGATATTCTTATATTTTAATTTTATCGTGATATTTAAATATCTTGCTTAAGCAAGAAAACTAAAATGTTCGTTTTTAGTTCCAGAAAAATTTAAACATCGTTTCTCCTCAGGAAAAAATGCAAGAATCAAACTTGTTAAATAAATTTAATAAACAAATAAAGTTACTCAGGGATATTCTTACAATTTAATTTTATCGTGATTTTAAGCAAGAAAACTAAAATATTCGTTTCTCGTTCCAAAATAATAAAAACATCGTTACTCGTCAGAAAAAAATGTTAGAATCAAACTTATTAAATAAATTTAATACGAAAATAAAGTTACTCAGGGATATTCTTACAATTTAATTTTATAGTGATTTTAAGCAAGAAAACTAAAATATTCGTTTTTAGTTCCAGAAAAATTTAAACATCGTTTCTCCTCAGGAAAAAATGCAAGAATCAAACTTATTAAATAAATTTAATAAACAAATAAAGTTACTCAGGGATATTCTTACAATTTAATTTTATCATGATATTTAAGCGAGAAAACTAAAGTATTCGTTTCTAGTGCCAAAATAATAAAAACTTCGTTACTCGTCAGGAAAAAATGCTAGAATTAAACTTATTAAATAAATTTAATAAACAAATAAAGTTACTCAGGGATATTCTTACAATTTAATTTTATCGTGATTTTAAGCAAGAAAACAAAAATATTCGTTTTTAGTTCCAGAAAAATTTAAACATCGTTTCTCCTCAGGAAAAAATGATAGAATCAAACTTATTAAATAAATTTAATAAACAAATAAAGTTACTCAGGGATATTCTTACAAATTTTATCGTGATATTTAAGCGAGAAAACTAAAATATTCTTTTCTAGTTCCAAAATTATAAAAACCGTTACTTGTCACGAAAAAATGCTAGAATCAAACTTATTAAATAAATTTAATACACAAATAAAGTTACTCAGGGATATTCTTACAATTTAATTTTATCGTGATATTTAAGCAAGAAAACTAAAATATTCGTTTTTAGTTCCAGATAAATTTAAACATCGTTTCTCCTCAGGAAAAAATGCTAGAATCAAACTTATTAAATAAATTTAATAAACAAATAATGTTACTCAGGGATATTCTTACAATTTAATTTTATCGTGATATTTAAGCAAGAAAACTAAAATATCGTTTTTAGCTCCAGAAAAATTTAAATATCGTTTCTCCTCAGGACAAAATGCTAGAATCAAACTTATTAAATAAATTTAATAAACAAATAATGTTACTCAGGGATAGGTATTCTTACAATTTAATTTTATCGTGATATTTAAGCAAAAAAACTAAAATATCGTTTTTAGTTCCAGAAAAATTTAAATATCGTTTCTCCACAGGTAAAAATGCTAGAATCAAACTAATTAAATAAATTTAATAAACAAATAAAGTTACTCAGGGATATTCTTACAATTTAATTTTATCGTGATATTTAAGCAAGAAAACTAAAATATTCGTTTTTAGTTCCAGAAAAATTTAAACATCGTTTCTCCTCAGGAAAAAATTTAATAAACAAATAAAGTTACTAAAACATTCATTTTTAGTTCCAAAATAATAAAAACATCGTTACTCGTCAGGA
This sequence comes from Pterostichus madidus, assembly GCA_911728475.2. Classification (NCBI taxonomy): domain Eukaryota; kingdom Metazoa; phylum Arthropoda; class Insecta; order Coleoptera; family Carabidae; genus Pterostichus; species Pterostichus madidus. Next base: position 21,407,154 of record OU452304.1, on the reverse strand, counting down.
AAAAATGCTAGAATCAAACTTATTAAATAAATTTAATACGAAAATAAAGTTACTCAGGGATATTCTTACAATTTAATTTTATCATGATATTTAAGCGAGAAAACTAAAATATTCGTTTCTAGTCCAAAATAATAAAAACATCGTTACTCGTAAGGAAAAAATTCTAGAGTCGAACTTATTAAAAAATCTAATAAACAAATAAAGTTACTCAGGGATATTCTTACATTTTAATTTTATCGTGATATTTAAGCAAGAAAACTAAAATATCGTTTTTAGTTCCATAAAAATTTAAATATCGTTTCTCCTCAGGAAAAAATGCTAGAATCAATCTTATTAAATAAATTTAATAAACAAATAATGTTACTCAGGGATATTCTTACAATTTAATTTTATCGTGATATTTAAGCAAGAAACCCAAAATATCGTTTTTAGTTCCAGAAAAATTTAAACATCGTTACTCGTCAGGAAAAAATGCTAGAATCAAACTTATTATTAAATTTAATACGAAAATAAAGTTACTCAGGGATATTCTTACAATTTAATTTTATCATGATATTTAAGCGAGAAAACTAAAATATTAGTTTCTAGTTCCAAAATAATAAAAACTTCGTTAGTCGTCAGGAAAAAATGCTAGAATCAAACTTATTAAATAAATTTAATACGAAAATAAAGTTACTCAGGGATATTCTTACAATTTAATTTTAGCATGATATTTAAGCGAGAAAACTAAAACATTCGTTTCTAGGTCCAAAATAATAAAAACATCGTTACTCGTCAGGAAAAAATTCTAGAATCGAACTTATTAAATAAATTTAATAAACAAATAAAGTTACTCAGGGATATTCTTACAATTTAATTTTATCGTTATATTTAAACAAGAAAACTAAAATATTCGTTTCTAGGTCCAGAAAAATTAAAACTTCGTTACTCCTCAGTCAGAAATGCTAGAATAGAACTTCTTAAATAAATTTATTAAACAAATAAAGTTACTCACGGATATTCTTACAATTTAATTTTATCGTGATATTTAAGCGAGAAAACTAAAACATTCATTACTAGTTCCAAAATAATAAAAACATCGTTACTCGTCAGGAAAAAATTCTAGAATCGAACTTATTAAAAAAATCTATTAAACAAATAAAGTTACTCAGTGATATTCTTACACTTTAATTTTATCGTGATATTTAAGCGAGAAAACTAAAATATTCTTTTCTGGTTCCAAAATAATTAAAACATCGTTACTCGCCAGGAAAAAATGCTAGAATCGAACTTATTAAAAAAATCTAATAAACAATTAAAGTTACACAGGGATATTCTTACATTTTAATTTTATCATGTTATTTAAGCAAGAAAACTAAAATATCGTTTTTAGTTCCAGAAAAATTTAAATATCGTTTCGCCTCAGGAAAAAATGCTAGAATCAAACTTATTAAATAAATTTAATAAACAAATAAAGTTACTCAGGGATAATCTTACAATTTAATTTTATCATGATATTTAAGCGAGACAACTAAAACATTCGTTTCTAGTTCCAAAATAATAAAATCATCGTTACTCGTCAGGAAAAAATGCTAGCATCAAACTTATTAAATAAAATAAAATTCGGAAATAAAGTTACTCAGGGATATTCTTACAATTTAATTTAATCATGATATTTAAAAGAGAAAACTAAAATATTCGTTTCTAGTTCCAAAATACCAAAAACTTGGTTACTCGTCAGGAAAAAATGCTAGAATCAAACTTATTAAATAAATTTAATAAACAAATAAAGTTACTCAGGGATTTTCTTACAATTTAATTTTATCGTGATATTTAAGCAAGAAAACTAAAATATTCGTTTTTAGTTCCAGAAAAATTTAAACATCGTTTCTCCTCAGGAAAAAATGCTAGAATCAAACTTATTAAATAAATTTAATACACAAATAAAGTTACTCAGGGATATTCTTACAATTCAATTTTATCGTGATATTTAAGCAAGAATACTAAAATATTCGTTACTAGTTCCAAAATAATAAAAACATCGTTACTCGTCAGGAAAAAATGCTAGAATCGAACTTATTAAAAAAATCTAATAAACAAACAAAGTTACTCAAGGATATTCTTACAATTCAATTTTATCGTGATATTTAAGGAAGAAAACGAAAATATTCCTTTTTAGTTCCAGAAAAATTTAAATATCGTTTCTCCTCAGGAAAAAATGCTAGAATCAAACTTATTAAATAAATTTAATAAACACATAAAGTTACTCAGGGATATTCTTACAAATTTTATCGTGATATTTAAAAGAGAAAACTAAAATATTCGTTTCTAGTTCCAAAATACCAAAAAATTGGTTACTCGTCAGGAAAAAATGCTAGAATCGAACTTATTAAAAAAATCTAATAAACAAACAAAGTTACTCAAGGATATTCTTACAATTCAATTTTATCGTGATATTTAAGGAAGAAAACGAAAATATTCCTTTTTAGTTCCAGAAAAATTTAAATATCGTTTCTCCTCAGGAAAAAATGCTAGAATCAAACTTATTAAATAAATTTAATAAACAAATAAAGTTACTCAGGGATATTCTTACAATTTAATTTTATCGTGCTATTTAAGCGATAAAACTAAAATGTTCGTTTTTAGTTCCAGAAAAATTTAAACATCGTTTCTCCTCAGGAAAAAATGCAAGAATCAAACTTGTTAAATAAATTTAATAAACAAATAAAGTTACTCAGGGATATTCTTACAATTTAATTTTATCGTGATTTTAAGCAAGAAAACTAAAATATTCGTTTCTCGGTCCAAAATAATAAAAACATCGTTACTCGTCAGAAAAAAATGCTAGAATCAAACTTATTAAATAAATTTAATACGAAAATAAAGTTACTCAGGGATATTCTTACAATTTAATTTTATCGTGATTTTAAGCAAGAAAACTAAAATATTCGTTTTTAGTTCCAGAAAAATTTAAACATCGTTTCTCCTCAGGAAAAAATGCAAGAATCAAACTTATTAAATAAATTTAATAAACAAATAAAGTTACTCAGGGATATTCTTACAAATTTTATCGTGATATTTAAAAGAGAAAACTAAAATATTCGTTTCTAGTTCCAAAATACCAAAAACTTGGTTACTCGTCAGGAAAAAATGCTAGAATCGAACTTATTAAAAAAATCTAATAAACAAACTAAGTTACTCAAGGATATTCTTACAATTCAATTTTATCGTGATATTTAAGGAAGAAAACGAAAATATTCCTTTTTAGTTCCAGAAAAATTTAAATATCGTTTCTCCTCAGGAAAAAATGCTAGAATCAAACTTATTAAATAAATTTAATACGAAAATAAAGTTACTCAGGGATATTCTTACAATTTAATTTTATCATGATATTTAAGCGAGAAAACTAAAATATTCGTTTCTAGTTCCAAAATAATAAAAACATCGTTACTCGTCAGGAAAAAATTCTAGAATCAAACTTATTAAATAAATTTAATAAACAAATAAAGTTACCCAGGGATATTCTTACAATTTAATTTTATCGTGATATTTAAGCGAGAAAACTAAAATATTCTTTTCTGGTTCCAAAATAATAAAAACATCGTTACTCGCCAGGAAAAAATGCTAGAATCGAACTTATTAAATAAATTTAATACGAAAATAATGTTACTCAGGGATATTCTTACAATTTAATTTTATCATGATATTTAAGCGAGAAAACTAAAATATTCGTTTCTAGTTCCAAAATAATAAAAACATCGTTACTCGTCAGGAAAAAATTCTAGAATCGAACTTATTAAAAAAATCTAATAAACAAATAAAGTTACTCAGGGATATTCTTATATTTTAATTTTATCGTGATATTTAAGCAAGAAAACTAAAATATTCGTTTTTAGTTCCAGAAAAATTTAAACATCGTTTCTCCTCAGCAAAAAATTCAAGAATCAAACTTATTAAATAAATTTAATAAACAAATAAAGTTACTCAGGGATATTCTTACAATTTAATTTTATCGTGATATTTAAGCGAGAAAACTAAAACATTCATTTCCAGTTCCAAAATAATAAAAACATCGTTACTCGTAAAAAAAAAATGCTAGAATCAAACTTAATAAATAAATTTAATACGAAAATAAAGTTACTCAGGGATATTCTTACAATTTAATTTTATCATGATATTTAAGCGAGAAAACTAAAATATTCGTTTCTAATTCCAAAATAATAAAAACATCGTTATTCTAGAATCGAACTTATTAAAAAAATCTAATAAACAAAAAAAGTTACTCAGGGATATTCTTACATTTTAATTTTATCATGATATTTAAGCAAGAAAACTAAAATATTCGTTTTTAGTTCCAATAATATTTAAACATCGTTTCTCCACAGGAAAAAATGCTAGAATGAAACTTATTAAACAAATTTAATAAACAAATAAAGTTACTCAGGGAAATTCTTACAATTTAATTTTATCGTGATATTTAAGCGAGAAAACTAAAATATTCGCTTCTAGTTCCAAAATAATAAAAACATCGTTACTCGTCAGGAAAAAATGCTAGAATCAAACTTATTAAATAAATTTAATACACAAATAAAGTTACTCAGGGATATTCTTACAATTTAATTTTATCGTGATATTTAAGCAAGAAAACTAAAATATTCGTTTTTAGTTACAGAAAAATTTAAACATCGTTTCTCTTCAGGAAAAAATGCTAAAATCAAACTTATTAAATAAATTTAATAAACAAATAATGTTACTCAGGGATATTCTTACAATTTAATTTTATCGTGATATTTAAGCAAGAAAACTAAAATATCGTTTTTAGTTCCATATAAATTTAAATATCGTTTCTCCTCAGGAAAAAATGCTAGAATCAATCTTATTAAATAAATTTAATAAAAAAATAATGTTACTCAGGGATATTCTTACAATTTAATTTTATCGTGATATTTAAGCAAGAAAACTAAAATATTCGTTTTTAGTTCCAGAAAAATTTAAACATCGTTTCACCTCAGGCAAATATGCTAGAATCGAACTTATTAAATAAATTTAATACGAAAATAAAGTTACCCAGGGATATTCTTACAATTTAATTTTATCATGATATTTAAGCGAGAAAACTAAAATATTCGTTTCTAGTTCCAAAATACTAAAAACTTCGTTACTCGTCAGGAAAAAATGCTAGAATCAAACTTATTAAATAAATTTATTAAACAAATAAAGTTACTCAGGGATATTCTTACAATTTAATTTTATCATGATATTTAAGCAAGAAAACTAAAATATTTATTTTTAGTACCAGAAAAATTTAAACATCGTTTCTCCTCAGGAAAAAATGCTAGAATCAAACTTATTGAATAAATTTAATAAACAAATAATGTTACTCAGGGATATTCTTACAATTTAATTTTATCGTGGTATTTAAGCGAGAAAACTAAAACATTCGTTTCTAGTTCCAAAATAATAAAAACATCGTTACTCGTCAGGAAAAAATGCTAGAATCAAACTTATTAAATAAATTTAATACGAAAATAAAGTTACTAAGGGATACTCTTACAATTTATTTTTAACATGATATTTAAGCGAGAAAACTAAAATATTCGTTTCTAGTTCCAAAATAATAAAAACATCGTTACTCGTCAGGAAAAAATGCTAGAATCAAACTTATTAAATAAATTTAATACACAATTAAAGTTACTCAGGGATATTCTTACAATTTAATTTTATCGTGATATTTAAGCAGAAAACTAAAATATCGTTTTTAGTTCCAGAAAAATTTAAATATCGTTTCTCCTCAGGAAAAAATGCTAGAATCAAAGTTATTAAATAACTTTAATAAACAAATAAAGTTACTCAGGGATATTCTTACAATTTAATTTTATCATGATATTTTCGCGAGAAAACTAAATCATTCGTTTCTAGTTCCAAAATAATAAAAACATCGTTACTCGTCAGGAAAAAATGCTAGAATCAAACTTATTAAATAAATTTAATACGAAAATAAAGTTACTCAGGGATATTCTTACAATTTAATTTTATCATGATATTTAAGCGAGAAAACTAAAATATTCGTTTCTAGTTCCAAAATAATAAAAACATCGTTACTCGTCAGGTAAATATTCTAGAATCGAACTTATTAAAAAAATCTGATAAACAAATAAAGTTACTCAGGGATATCCTTACATTTTAATTTTATCGTGATATTTAAGCGAGAAAACTAAAATAATCTTTTCTTGTTCCAAAATAATTAAAACATCGTTACTCGCCAGGAAAAAATTCTAGAATCGAACTTATTAAAAAAATCTAATAAACAAATAAAGTTACTCCGGGATATTCTTACAATTTAATTTTATCATGATATTTAAGCGAGAAAACTAAAATATTCGTTTCTAGTTCCAAAATAATAAAAACATCGTTACTCGCCAAGAAAAAATTCTAGAATCGAACTTATTAAAAAAATCTCATAAACAAATAAAGTTACTCATGGATATTCTTACAATTTAATTTTTCGTGATATTTAAGCAAGATAACTAAAATATCGTTTTTAGTTCCAGAAAAATTTAAATATCGTTTCTCCTCAGGAAAAAATGCTAGAATCAAACTTATTAAATAAATTTAATAAAAAAATAATGTTACTCAGGGATATTCTTACAATTTAATTTTATCGTGATATTTAAGCAAGAAAACTAAAATATTCGTTTTTAGTTCCAGAAAAATTTAAACATCGTTTCACCTCAGGCAAATATGCTAGAATCGAACTTATTAAATAAATTTAATACGAAAATAAAGTTACCCAGGGATATTCTTACAATTTAATTTTATCATGATATTTAAGCGAGAAAACTAAAATATTCGTTTCTAGTTCCAAAATACTAAAAACTTCGTTACTCGTCAGGAAAAAATGCTAGAATCAAACTTATTAAATAAATTTATTAAACAAATAAAGTTACTCAGGGATATTCTTACAATTTAATTTTATCATGATATTTAAGCAAGAAAACTAAAATATTTATTTTTAGTACCAGAAAAATTTAAACATCGTTTCTCCTCAGGAAAAAATGCTAGAATCAAACTTATTAAATAAATTTAATAAACAAATAATGTTACTCAGGGATATTCTTACAATTTAATTTTATCGTGGTATTTAAGCGAGAAAACTAAAACATTCGTTTCTAGTTCCAAAATAATAAAAACATCGTTACTCGTCAGGAAAAAATGCTAGAATCAAACTTATTAAATAAATTTAATACGAAAATAAAGTTTCTAAGGGATACTCTTACAATTTATTTTTAACATGATATTTAAGCGAGAAAACTAAAATATTCGTTTCTAGTTCCAAAATAATAAAAACATCGTTACTCGTCAGGAAAAAATGCTAGAATCAAACTTATTAAATAAATTTAATACACAAATAAAGTTACTCAGGGATATTCTTACAATTTAATTTTATCGTGATATTTAAGCAGAAAACTAAAATATCGTTTTTAGTTCCAGAAAAATTTAAATATCGTTTCTCCTCAGGAAAAAATGCTAGAATCAAAGTTATTAAATAAATTTAATAAACAAATAAAGTTACTCAGGGATATTCTTACAATTTAATTTTATCATGATATTTTCGCGAGAAAACTAAATCATTCGTTTCTAGTTCCAAAATAATAAAAACATCGTTACTCGTCAGGAAAAAATGCTAGAATCAAACTTATTAAATAAATTTAATACACAATTAAAGTTACTCAGGGATATTCTTACAATTTAATTTTATCATGATATTTAAGCGAGAAAACTAAAATATTCGTTTCTAGTTCCAAAATAATAAAAACATCGTTACTCGTCAGGTGAATATTCTAGAATCGAACTTATTAAAAAAATCTGATAAACAAATAAAGTTACTCAGGGATATCCTTACATTTTAATTTTATCGTGATATTTAAGCGAGAAAACTAAAATAATCTTTTCTTGTTCCAAAATAATTAAAACATCGTTACTCGCCAGGAAAAAATTCTAGAATCGAACTTATTAAAAAAATCTAATAAACAAATAAAGTTACTCCGGGATATTCTTACAATTTAATTTTATCATGATATTTAAGCGAGAAAACTAAAATATTCGTTTCTAGTTCCAAAATAATAAAAACATCGTTACTCGCCAAGAAAAAATTCTAGAATCGAACTTATTAAAAAAATCTCATAAACAAATAAAGTTACTCATGGATATTCTTACAATTTAATTTTTCGTGATATTTAAGCAAGATAACTAAAATATCGTTTTTAGTTCCAGAAAAATTTAAATATCGTTTCTCCTCAGGAAAAAATGCTAGAATCAAACTTATTAAATAAATTTAATAAAAAAATAATGTTACTCAGGGATATTCTTACAATTTAATTTTATCGTGATATTTAAGCAAGAAAACTAAAATATTCGTTTTTAGTTCCAGAAAAATTTAAACATCGTTTCACCTCAGGCAAATATGCTAGAATCGAACTTATTAAATAAATTTAATACGAAAATAAAGTTACCCAGGGATATTCTTACAATTTAATTTTATCATGATATTTAAGCGAGAAAACTAAAATATTCGTTTCTAGTTCCAAAATACTAAAAACTTCGTTACTCGTCAGGAAAAAATTCTAGAATCGAACTTATTAAAAAAATCTCATAAACAAATAAAGTTACTCATGGATATTCTTACAATTTAATTTTTCGTGATATTTAAGCAAGATAACTAAAATATCGTTTTTAGTTCCAGAAAAATTTAAATATCGTTTCTCCTCAGGAAAAAATGCTAGAATCAAACTTATTAAATAAATTTAATAAAAAAATAATATTACTCAGGGATATTCTTACAATTTAATTTTATCGTGATATTTAAGCAAGAAAACTAAAATATTCGTTTTTAGTTCCAGAAAAATTTAAACATCGTTTCACCTCAGGCAAATATGCTAGAATCGAACTTATTAAATAAATTTAATACGAAAATAAAGTTACCCAGGGATATTCTTACAATTTAATTTTATCATGATATTTAAGCGAGAAAACTAAAATATTCGTTTCTAGTTCCAAAATACTAAAAACTTCGTTACTCGTCAGGAAAAAATGCTAGAATCAAACTTATTAAATAAATATATTAAACAAATAAAGTTACTCAGGGATATTCTTACAATTTAATTTTATCATGATATTTAAGCAAGAAAACTAAAATATTTATTTTTAGTACCAGAAAAATTTAAACATCGTTTCTCCTCAGGAAAAAATGCTAGAATCAAACTTATTAAATAAATTTAATAAACAAATAATGTTACTCAGGGATATTCTTACAATTTAATTTTATCGTGGTATTTAAGCGAGAAAACTAAAACATTCGTTTCTAGTTCCAAAATAATAAAAACATCGTTACTCGTCAGGAAAAAATGCTAGAATCAAACTTATTAAATAAATTTAATACGAAAATAAAGTTTCTAAGGGATACTCTTACAATTTATTTTTAACATGATATTTAAGCGAGAAAACTAAAATATTCGTTTCTAGTTCCAAAATAATAAAAACATCGTTACTCGTCAGGAAAAAATGCTAGAATCAAACTTATTAAATAAATTTAATACACAAATAAAGTTACTCAGGGATATTCTTACAATTTAATTTTATCGTGATATTTAAGCAGAAAACTAAAATATCGTTTTTAGTTCCAGAAAAATTTAAATATCGTTTCTCCTCAGGAAAAAATGCTAGAATCAAAGTTATTAAATAAATTTAATAAACAAATAAAGTTACTCAGGGATATTCTTACAATTTAATTTTATCATGATATTTTCGCGAGAAAACTAAATCATTCGTTTCTAGTTCCAAAATAATAAAAACATCGTTACTCGTCAGGAAAAAATGCTAGAATCAAACTTATTAAATAAATTTAATACACAATTAAAGTTACTCAGGGATATTCTTACAATTTAATTTTATCGTGATATTTAAGCAGAAAACTAAAATATCGTTTTTAGTTCCAGAAAAATTTAAATATCGTTTCTCCTCAGGAAAAAATGCTAGAATCAAAGTTATTAAATAAATTTAATAAACAAATAAAGTTACTCAGGGATATTCTTACAATTTAATTTTATCATGATATTTTCGCGAGAAAACTAAATCATTCGTTTCTAGTTCCAAAATAATAAAAACATCGTTACTCGTCAGGAAAAAATGCTAGAATCAAACTTATTAAATAAATTTAATACGAAAATAAAGTTACTCAGGGATATTCTTACAATTTAATTTTATCATGATATTTAAGCGAGAAAACTAAAATATTCGTTTCTAGTTCCAAAATAATAAAAACATCGTTACTCGTCAGGTAAATATTCTAGAATCGAACTTATGAAAAAAAATCTGATAAACAAATAAAGTTACTCATGGATATTCTTACAATTTAATTTTATCATGATATTTTCGCGAGAAAACTAAATCATTCGTTTCTAGTTCCAAAATAATAAAAACATCGTTACTCGTCAGGAAAAAATGCTAGAATCAAACTTATTAAATAAATTTAATACGAAAATAAAGTTACTCAGGGATATTCTTACAATTTAATTTTATCGTGGTATTTAAGCGAGAAAACTAAAACATTCGTTTCTAGTTCCAAAATAATAAAAACATCGTTACTCGTCAGGAAAAAATGCTAGAATCAAACTTATTAAATAAATTTAATACGAAAATAAAGTTACTAAGGGATACTCTTACAATTTATTTTTAACATGATATTTAAGCGAGAAAACTAAAATATTCGTTTCTAGTTCCAAAATAATAAAAACATCGTTACTCGTCAGGAAAAAATGCTAGAATCAAACTTATTAAATAAATTTAATACACAATTAAAGTTACTCAGGGATATTCTTACAATTTAATTTTATCGTGATATTTAAGCAGAAAACTAAAATATCGTTTTTAGTTCCAGAAAAATTTAAATATCGTTTCTCCTCAGGAAAAAATGCTAGAATCAAAGTTATTAAATAAATTTAATAAACAAATAAAGTTACTCAGGGATATCCTTACATTTTAATTTTATCGTGATATTTAAGCGAGAAAACTAAAATAATCTTTTCTTGTTCCAAAATAATTAAAACATCGTTACTCGCCAGGAAAAAATTCTAGAATCGAACTTATTAAAAAAATCTAATAAACAAATAAAGTTACTCCGGGATATTCTTACAATTTAATTTTATCATGATATTTAAGCGAGAAAACTAAAATATTCGTTTCTAGTTCCAAAATAATAAAAACATCGTTACTCGCCAAGAAAAAATTCTAGAATCGAACTTATTAAAAAAATCTCATAAACAAATAAAGTTACTCATGGATATTCTTACAATTTAATTTTTCGTGATATTTAAGCAAGATAACTAAAATATCGTTTTTAGTTCCAGAAAAATTTAAATATCGTTTCTCCTCAGGAAAAAATGCTAGAATCAAACTTATTAAATAAATTTAATAAAAAAATAATGTTACTCAGGGATATTCTTACAATTTAATTTTATCGTGATATTTAAGCAAGAAAACTAAAATATTCGTTTTTAGTTCCAGAAAAATTTAAACATCGTTTCACCTCAGGCAAATATGCTAGAATCGAACTTATTAAATAAATTTAATACGAAAATAAAGTTACCCAGGGATATTCTTACAATTTAATTTTATCATGATATTTAAGCGAGAAAACTAAAATATTCGTTTCTAGTTCCAAAATACTAAAAACTTCGTTACTCGTCAGGAAAAAATGCTAGAATCAAACTTATTAAATAAATTTATTAAACAAATAAAGTTACTCAGGGATATTCTTACAATTTAATTTTATCATGATATTTAAGCAAGAAAACTAAAATATTTATTTTTAGTACCAGAAAAATTTAAACATCGTTTCTCCTCAGGAAAAAATGCTAGAATCAAACTTATTAAATAAATTTAATAAAAAAATAAAGTTACTCAGGGATATTCTTACAATTTAATTTTATCGTGGTATTTAAGCGAGAAAACTAAAACATTCGTTTCTAGTTCCAAAATAATAAAAACATCGTTACTCGTCAGGAAAAAATGCTAGAATCAAACTTATTAAATAAATTTAATACGAAAATAAAGTTTCTAAGGGATACTCTTACAATTTATTTTTAACATGATATTTAAGCGAGAAAACTAAAATATTCGTTTCTAGTTCCAAAATAATAAAAACATCGTTACTCGTCAGGAAAAAATGCTAGAATCAAACTTATTAAATAAATTTAATACACAAATAAAGTTACTCAGGGATATTCTTACAATTTAATTTTATCGTGATATTTAAGCAGAAAACTAAAATATCGTTTTTAGTTCCAGAAAAATTTAAATATCGTTTCTCCTCAGGAAAAAATGCTAGAATCAAAGTTATTAAATAAATTTAATAAACAAATAAAGTTACTCAGGGATATTCTTACAATTTAATTTTATCATGATATTTTCGCGAGAAAACTAAATCATTCGTTTCTAGTTCCAAAATAATAAAAACATCGTTACTCGTCAGGAAAAAATGCTAGAATCAAACTTATTAAATAAATTTAATACGAAAATAAAGTTACTCAGGGATATTCTTACAATTTAATTTTATCATGATATTTAAGCGAGAAAATAAAATATTCGTTTCTAGTTCCAAAATAATAAAAACATCGTTACTCGTCAGGAAAATATTCTAGAATCGAACTTATTAAAAAAATCTGATAAACAAATAAAGTTACTCAGGGATATCCTTACATTTTAATTTTATCGTGATATTTAAGCGAGAAAACTAAAATAATCTTTTCTTGTTCCAAAATAATTAAAACATCGTTACTCGCCAGGAAAAAATTCTAGAATCGAACTTATTAAAAAAATCTAATAAACAAATAAAGTTACTCCGGGATATTCTTACAATTTAATTTTATCATGATATTTAAGCGAGAAAACTAAAATATTCGTTTCTAGTTCCAAAATAATAAAAACATCGTTACTCGCCAGGAAAAAATTCTAGAATCGAACTTATTAAAAAAATCTCATAAACAAATAAAGTTACTCATGGATATTCTTACAATTTAATTTTTCGTGATATTTAAGCAAGATAACTAAAATTTCGTTTTTAGTTCCAGAAAAATTTAAATATCGTTTCTCCTCAGGAAAAAATGCTAGAATCAAACTTATTAAATAAATTTAATAAACAAATAAAGTTACTCAGGGATATTCTTAAAATTTAATTTTATCGTGATATTTAAGCGAGAAAACTAAAATATTCGTTTCTAGTTCCAAAATAATAAAAACATCCTTACTCTTCAGGAAAAAATGCTAGAATCAAACTTATTAATTAAATTTAATACACAAATAAAGTTACTCAGGGATATTCTTACAATTTAATTTTATCGTAATATTTAAGGAAGAAAACGAAAATATTCGTTTTTAGTTCAAGAAAAATTTAAATATCGTTTCTCTTCAGGAAAAAATGCTAGAATCAAACTTATTTACTAAATTTAATAAACAAATAAAGTTACTTAGGGATATTCTTAAAATTCAATTTTATCGTGATATTTAAGCGAGAAAACTAAAATATTCGTTTCTAGTTCCAAAATAATAAAAACATCGTTACTCGTCAGGAAAAAATTCTAGAATCGAACTTATTAAATAAATGTAATACGAAAATAAAGTTACTCAGGGATATTCTTACAATTTAATTTTATCATGATATTTAAGCGAGATAACTAAAATATTCGTTTCTAGTTTCAAAATAATAAAAACATCGTTACTCGTCAGGAAAAAATTCTAGAATCGAACTTATTATATAAATCTAATAAACAAATAAAGTTACTCAGGGATATTCTTATATTTTAATTTTATCGTGATATTTAAGCAAGAAAACTAAAATATTCGTTTTTAGTTCCAGAAAAATTTAAACATCGTTTCTCCTCAGCAAAAAATGCAAGAATCAAACTTATTAAATAAATTTAATAAACAAATAAAGTTACTCAGGGATATTCTTACAATTTAATTTTATCGTGATATTTAAGCGAGAAAACTAAAACATTCATTTCCAGTTCCAAAATAATAAAAACATCGTTACTCGTCAGGAAAAAATGCTAGAATCAAACTTATTAAATAAATTTAATACGAAAATAAAGTTACTCAGGGATATTCTTACAATTTAATTTTATCATGATATTTAAGCGAGAAAACTAAAATATTCGTTTCTAATTCCAAAATAATAAAAACATCGTTATTCGTCAGGAAAAAATCTCTAGAATCGAACTTATTAAAAAAATCTAATAAACAAATAAAGTTACTCAGGGATATTCTTACATTTTAATTTTATCATGATATTTAAGCAAGAAAACTAAAATATTCATTTTTAGTTCCAATAATATTTAAACATCGTTTCTCCACAGGAAAAAATGCTAGAATGAAACTTATTAAACAAATTTAATAAACAAATAAAGTTACTCAGGGAAATTCTTACAATTGAATTTTATCGTGATATTTAAGCGAGAAAACTAAAATATTCGCTTCTAGTTCCAAAATAATAAAAACATCGTTACTCGTCAGGAAAAAATGCTAGAATCAAACTTATTAAATAAATTTAATACACAAATAAAGTTACTCAGGGATATTCTTACAATCTAATTTTATCGTGATTTTTAAGCAAGAAAACTAAAATATTCGTTTTTAGTTCCAGAAAAATTTAAACATGGTTTCTCCTCAGGAAAAAATGCTAGAATCAAACTTATTAAATAAATTTAATACACAAATAAAGTTACTCAGGGATATTCTTACAATTCAATTTTATCGTGATATTTAAGCAAGAATACTAAAATATTCGTTTCTAGTTCCAAAATAATAAAAACATCGTTACTCGTCAGGAAAAAATGCTAGAATCGAACTTATTAAAAAAATCTAATAAACAAACAAAGTTACTCAAGGATATTCTTACAATTCAATTTTATCGTGATATTTAAGGAAGAAAACGAAAATATTCCTTTTTAGTTCCAGAAAAATTTAAATATCGTTTCTCCTCAGGAAAAAATGCTAGAATCAAACTTATTAAATAAATTTAATAAACAAATAAAGTTACTCAGGGATATTCTTACAATTTAATTTTATCGTGCTATTTAAGCGATAAAACTAAAATATTCTTTTCTGGTTCCAAAATAATAAAAACATCGTTACTCGTCAGGAAAAAATGCTAGAATCGAACTTATTAAAAAAATCTAATAAACAAATAAAGTTACTCAGGGATATTCTTATATTTTAATTTTATCGTGATATTTAAATATCTTGCTTAAGCAAGAAAACTAAAATGTTCGTTTTTAGTTCCAGAAAAATTTAAACAACGTTTCTCCTCAGGAAAAAATGCAAGAATCAAACTTGTTAAATAAATTTAATAAACAAATAAAGTTACTCAGGGATATTCTTACAATTTAATTTTATCGTGATTTTAAGCAAGAAAACTAAAATATTCGTTTCTCGTTCCAAAATAATAAAAACATCGTTACTCGTCAGAAAAAAATGTTAGAATCAAACTTATTAAATAAATTTAATACGAAAATAAAGTTACTCAGGGATATTCTTACAATTTAATTTTATAGTGATTTTAAGCAAGAAAACTAAAATATTCGTTTTTAGTTCCAGAAAAATTTAAACATCGTTTCTCCTCAGGAAAAAATGCAAGAATCAAACTTATTAAATAAATTTAATAAACAAATAAAGTTACTCAGGGATATTCTTACAATTTAATTTTATCATGATATTTAAGCGAGAAATCTAAAGTATTCGTTTCTAGTGCCAAAATAATAAAAACTTCGTTACTCGTCAGGAAAAAATGCTAGAATTAAACTTATTAAATAAATTTAATAAACAAATAAAGTTACTCAGGGATATTCTTACAATTTAATTTTATCGTGATTTTAAGCAAGAAAACAAAAATATTCGTTTTTAGTTCCAGAAAAATTTAAACATCGTTTCTCCTCAGGAAAAAATGATAGAATCAAACTTATTAAATAAATTTAATAAACAAATAAAGTTACTCAGGGATATTCTTACAAATTTTATCGTGATATTTAAGCGAGAAAACTAAAATATTCTTTTCTAGTTCCAAAATTATAAAAACCGTTACTTGTCACGAAAAAATTCTAGAATCAAACTTATTAAATAAATTTAATACACAAATAAAGTTACTCAGGGATATTCTTACAATTTAATTTTATCGTGATATTTAAGCAAGAAAACTAAAATATTCGTTTTTAGTTCCAGATAAATTTAAACATCGTTTCTCCTCAGGAAAAAATGCTAGAATCAAACTTATTAAATAAATTTAATAAACAAATAATGTTACTCAGGGATATTCTTACAATTTAATTTTATCGTGATATTTAAGCAAGAAAACTAAAATATCGTTTTTAGCTCCAGAAAAATTTAAATATCGTTTCTCCTCAGGTAAAAATGCTAGAATCAAACTAATTAAATAAATTTAATAAACAAATAAAGTTACTCAGGGATATTCTTACAATTTAATTTTATCGTGATATTTAAGCAAGAAAACTAAAATATTCGTTTTTAGTTCCAGAAAAATTTAAACATCGTTTCTCCTCAGGAAAAAATTTAATAAACAAATAAAGTTACTCAGGGATATTCTTACAATTTAATTTTATCGTGATATTTAAGCGAGAAAACTAAAATATTCTTTTCTAGTTCCAAAATAATAAAAACATCGTTACTTGTCAGGAAAAAATGCTAGAATCAAACTTATTAAATAAATTTAATAAACAAATAAAGCTACTCAGTGATATTCTTAAAATTCAATTTTATCGTGATATTTAATCGAGAAAACTAAAATATTCGTTTCTAGTTTCAAAATAATAAAAACATCGTTACCCGTCAGAAAAAAATGCTAGAATCGAACTTATTAAATAAATTTAATAAACAAATAAAGTTACTCAGGGATATTCTTACAATTTAATTTTATCGTGATATTTAAGCAAGAAAACTAAAATATTCGTTTCTAGTTCCAGAAAAATTAAAACATCGTTACTCCTCAGGCAAAAATGCTAGAATCGAACTTCTTAAATAAATTTAATAAACAAATAAAGTTACTCACGGATATTCTTACAATTTAATTTTATCGTGATATTTAAGCGAGAAAACTAAAACATTCATTTTTAGTTCCAAAATAATAAAAACATCGTTACTCGTCAGGAAAAAATGCTAGAATCAAACTTATTAAATAAATTTAATACGAAAATAAAGTTACTCAGGGATATTCTTACAATTTAATTTTATCATGATATTTAAGCGAGAAAACTAAAATATTCGTTTCTAGTCCAAAATAATAAAAACATCGTTACTCGTAAGGAAAAAATTCTAGAGTCGAACTTATTAAAAAATCTAATAAACAAATAAAGTTACTCAGGGATATTCTTACATTTTAATTTTATCGTGATATTTAAGCAAGAAAACTAAAATATCGTTTTTAGTTCCATAAAAATTTAAATATCATTTCTCCTCAGGAAAAAATGCTAGAATCAATCTTATTAAATAAATTTAATAAACAAATAATGTTACTCAGGGATATTCTTACAATTTAATTTTATCGTGATATTTAAGCAAGAAACCCAAAATATCGTTTTTAGTTCCAGAAAAATTTAAACATCGTTACTCGTCAGGAAAAAATGCTAGAATCAAACTTATTATTAAATTTAATACGAAAATAAAGTTACTCAGGGATATTCTTACAATTTAATTTTATCATGATATTTAAGCGAGAAAACTAAAATATTAGTTTCTAGTTCCAAAATAATAAAAACTTCGTTAGTCGTCAGGAAAAAATGCTAGAATCAAACTTATTAAATAAATTTAATACGAAAATAAAGTTACTCAGGGATATTCTTACAATTTAATTTTAGCATGATATTTAAGCGAGAAAACTAAAACATTCGTTTCTAGGTCCAAAATAATAAAAACATCGTTACTCGTCAGGAAAAAATTCTAGAATCGAACTTATTAAATAAATTTAATAAACAAATAAAGTTACTCAGGGATATTCTTACAATTTAATTTTATCGTTATATTTAAACAAGAAAACTAAAATATTCGTTTCTAGGTCCAGAAAAATTAAAACTTCGTTACTCCTCAGTCAGAAATGCTAGAATAGAACTTCTTAAATAAATTTATTAAACAAATAAAGTTACTCACGGATATTCTTACAATTTAATTTTATCGTGATATTTAAGCGAGAAAACTAAAACATTCATTACTAGTTCCAAAATAATAAAAACATCGTTACTCGTCAGGAAAAAATTCTAGAATCGAACTTATTAAAAAAATCTATTAAACAAATAAAGTTACTCAGTGATATTCTTACAATTTAATTTTATCGTGATATTTAAGCGAGAAAACTAAAATATTCTTTTCTGGTTCCAAAATAATTAAAACATCGTTACTCGCCAGGAAAAAATGCTAGAATCGAACTTATTAAAAAAATCTAATAAACAATTAAAGTTACACAGGGATATTCTTACATTTTAATTTTATCATGTTATTTAAGCAAGAAAACTAAAATATCGTTTTTAGTTCCAGAAAAATTTAAATATCGTTTCGCCTCAGGAAAAAATGCTAGAATCAAACTTATTAAATAAATTTAATAAACAAATAAAGTTACTCAGGGATAATCTTACAATTTAATTTTATCATGATATTTAAGCGAGACAACTAAAACATTCGTTTCTAGTTCCAAAATAATAAAATCATCGTTACTCGTCAGGAAAAAATGCTAGCATCAAACTTATTAAATAAAATAAAATTCGAAAATAAAGTTACTCAGGGATATTCTTACAATTTAATTTAATCATGATATTTAAAAGAGAAAACTAAAATATTCGTTTCTAGTTCCAAAATACCAAAAACTTGGTTACTCGTCAGGAAAAAATGCTAGAATCAAACTTATTAAATAAATTTAATAAACAAATAAAGTTACTCAGGGATTTTCTTACAATTTAATTTTATCGTGATATTTAAGCAAGAAAACTAAAATATTCGTTTTTAGTTCCAGAAAAATTTAAACATCGTTTCTCCTCAGGAAAAAATGCTAGAATCAAACTTATTAAATAAATTTAATACACAAATAAAGTTACTCAGGGATATTCTTACAATTCAATTTTATCGTGATATTTAAGCAAGAATACTAAAATATTCGTTACTAGTTCCAAAATAATAAAAACATCGTTACTCGTCAGGAAAAAATGCTAGAATCGAACTTATTAAAAAAATCTAATAAACAAACAAAGTTACTCAAGGATATTCTTACAATTCAATTTTATCGTGATATTTAAGGAAGAAAACGAAAATATTCCTTTTTAGTTCCAGAAAAATTTAAATATCGTTTCTCCTCAGGAAAAAATGCTAGAATCAAACTTATTAAATAAATTTAATAAACAAATAAAGTTACTCAGGGATATTCTTACAAATTTTATCGTGATATTTAAAAGAGAAAACTAAAATATTCGTTTCTAGTTCCAAAATACCAAAAACTTGGTTACTCGTCAGGAAAAAATGCTAGAATCGAACTTATTAAAAAAATCTAATAAACAAACAAAGTTACTCAAGGATATTCTTACAATTCAATTTTATCGTGATATTTAAGGAAGAAAACGAAAATATTCCTTTTTAGTTCCAGAAAAATTTAAATATCGTTTCTCCTCAGGAAAAAATGCTAGAATCAAACTTATTAAATAAATTTAATAAACAAATAAAGTTACTTAGGGATATTCTTACAATTTAATTTTATCGTGCTATTTAAGCGATAAAACTAAAATGTTCGTTTTTAGTTCCAGAAAAATTTAAACATCGTTTCTCCTCAGGAAAAAATGCAAGAATCAAACTTGTTAAATAAATTTAATAAACAAATAAAGTTACTCAGGGATATTCTTACAATTTAATTTTATCGTGATTTTAAGCAAGAAAACTAAAATATTCGTTTCTCGGTCCAAAATAATAAAAACATCGTTACTCGTCAGAAAAAAATGCTAGAATCAAACTTATTAAATAAATTTAATACGAAAATAAAGTTACTCAGGGATATTCTTACAATTTAATTTTATCGTGATTTTAAGCAAGAAAACTAAAATATTCGTTTTTAGTTCCAGAAAAATTTAAACATCGTTTCTCCTCAGGAAAAAATGCAAGAATCAAACTTATTAAATAAATTTAATAAACAAATAAAGTTACTCAGGGATATTCTTACAAATTTTATCGTGATATTTAAAAGAGAAAACTAAAATATTCGTTTCTAGTTCCAAAATACCAAAAACTTGGTTACTCGTCAGGAAAAAATGCTAGAATCGAACTTATTAAAAAAATCTAATAAACAAACAAAGTTACTCAAGGATATTCTTACAATTCAATTTTATCGTGATATTTAAGGAAGAAAACGAAAATATTCCTTTTTAGTTCCAGAAAAATTTAAATATCGTTTCTCCTCAGGAAAAAATGCTAGAATCAAACTTATTAAATAAATTTAATAAACAAATAAAGTTACTCAGGGATATTCTTACAATTTAATTTTATCGTGCTATTTAAGCGATAAAACTAAAATGTTCGTTTTTAGTTCCAGAAAAATTTAAACATCGTTTCTCCTCAGGAAAAAATGCAAGAATCAAACTTGTTAAATAAATTTAATAAACAAATAAAGTTACTCTCTTACAATTTAATTTTATCGTGATTTTAAGCAAGAAAACTAAAATATTCGTTTCTCGGTCCAAAATAATAAAAACATCGTTACTCGTCAGAAAAAAATGCTAGAATCAAACTTATTAAATAAATTTAATACGAAAATAAAGTTACTCAGGGATATTCTTACAATTTAATTTTATCGTGATTTTAAGCAAGAAAACTAAAATATTCGTTTTTAGTTCCAGAAAAATTTAAACATCGTTTCTCCTCAGGAAAAAATGCAAGAATCAAACTTGTTAAATAAATTTAATAAACAAATAAAGTTACTCAGGGATATTCTTACAATTTAATTTTATCATGATATTTAAGCGAGAAAACTAAAGTATTCGTTTCTAGTGCCAAAATAATAAAAACTTCGTTACTCGTCAGGAAAAAATGCTAGAATTAAACTTATTAAATAAATTTAATAAACAAATAAAGTTACTCAGGGATATTCTTACAATTTAATTTTATCGTGATATTTAAGCGAGAAAACTAAAATATTCTTTTCTGGTTCCAAAATAATTAAAACATCGTTACTCGCCAGGAAAAAATGCTAGAATCGAACTTATTAAAAAAATCTAATAAACAATTAAAGTTACACAGGGATAGTCTTACATTTTAATTTTATCAAGATATTTAAGCAAGAAAACTAAAATATCGTTTTTAGTTCCAGAAAAATTTAAATATCGTTTCGCCTCAGGAAAAAATGCTAGAATCAAACTTATTAAATAAATTTAATAAACAAATAAAGTTACTCAGGGATAATCTTACAATTTAATTTTATCATGATATTTAAGCGAGAAAACTAAAACATTCGTTTCTAGTTCCAAAATAATAAAATCATCGTTACTCGTCAGGAAAAAATGCTAGCATCAAACTTATTAAATAAAATAAAAAACGAAAATAAAGTTACTCAGGGATATTCTTACAATTTAATTTAATCATGATATTTAAAAGAGAAAACTAAAATATTCGTTTCTAGTTCCAAAATACCAAAAACTTGGTTACTCGTCAGGAAAAAATGCTAGAATCAAACTTATTAAATAAATTTAATAAACAAATAAAGTTACTCAGGGATTTTCTTACAATTTAATTTTATCGTGATATTTAAGCAAGAAAACTAAAATATTCGTTTTTAGTTCCAGAAAAATTTAAACATCGTTTCTCCTCAGGAAAAAATGCTAGAATCAAACTTATTAAATAAATTTAATACACAAATAAAGTTACTCAAGGATATTCTTACAATTCAATTTTATCGTGATATTTAAGCAAGAATACTAAAATATTCGTTTCTAGTTCCAAAATAATAAAAACATCGTTACTCGTCAGGAAAAAATGCTAGAATCGAACTTATTAAAAAAATCTAATAAACAAACAAAGTTACTCAAGGATATTCTTACAATTCAATTTTATCGTGATATTTAAGGAAGAAACCGAAAATATTCCTTTTTAGTTCCAGAAAAATTTAAATATCGTTTCTCCTCAGGAAAAAATGCTAGAATCAAACTTATTAAATAAATTTAATAAACAAATAAAGTTACTAAGGATATTCTTACAATTTAATTCTATTGTGCTATTTAAGCGATAAAACTAAAATATTCTTTTCTGGTTCCAAAATAATAAAAACATCGTTACTCGTCAGGAAAAAATGCTAGAATCGAACTTATTAAAAAAATCTAATAAACAAATAAAGTTACTCAGGGATATTCTTATATTTTAATTTTATCGTGATATTTAAATATCTTGCTTAAGCAAGAAAACTAAAATGTTCGTTTTTAGTTCCAGAAAAATTTAAACATCGTTTCTCCTCAGGAAAAAATGCAAGAATCAAACTTGTTAAATAAATTTAATAAACAAATAAAGTTACTCAGGGATATTCTTACAATTTAATTTTATCATGATATTTAAGCGAGAAAACTAAAGTATTCGTTTCTAGTGCCAAAATAATAAAAACTTCGTTACTCATCAGGAAAAAATGCTAGAATTAAACTTATTAAATAAATTTAATAAACAAATAAAGTTACTCAGGGATATTCTTACAATTTAATTTTATCGTGATTTTAAGCAAGAAAACTAAAATATTCGTTTTTAGTTCCAGAAAAATTTAAACATCGTTTCTCCTCAGGAAAAAATGATAGAATCAAACTTATTAAATAAATTTAATAAACAAATAAAGTTACTCAGGGATATTCTTACAATTTAATTTTATCGTGATATTTAAGCAAAAAAACTAAAATATCGTTTTTAGTTCCAGAAAAATTTAAATATCGTTTCTCCACAGGTAAAAATGCTAGAATCAAACTAATTAAATAAATTTAATAAACAAATAAAGTTACTCAGGGATATTCTTACAATTTAATTTTATCGTGATATTTAAGCAAGAAAACTAAAATATTCGTTTTTAGTTCCAGAAAAATTTAAACATCGTTTCTCCTCAGGAAAAAATTTAATAAACAAATAAAGTTACTCAGGGATATTCTTACAATTTAATTTTATCGTGATATTTAAGCGAGAAAACTAAAATATTCTTTTCTAGTTCCAAAATAATAAAAACATCGTTACTTGTCAGGAAAAAATGCTAGAATCAAACTTATTAAATAAATTTAATAAACAAATAAAGCTACTCAGTGATATTCTTAAAATTCAATTTTATCGTGATATTTAATCGAGAAAACTAAAATATTCGTTTCTAGTTTCAAAATAATAAAAACATCGTTACCCGTCAGGAAAAAATGCTAGAATGGAACTTATTAAATAAATTTAATAAACAAATAAAGTTACTCAGGGATATTCTTACAATTTAATTTTATCGTGATATTTAAGCAAGAAAACTAAAATATTCGTTTCTAGTTCCAGAAAAATTAAAACATCGTTACTCCTCAGGCAAAAATGCTAGAATCGAACTTCTTAAATAAATTTAATAAACAAATAAAGTTACTCACGGATATTCTTACAATTTAATTTTATCGTGATATTTAAGCGAGAAAACTAAAACATTCATTTTTAGTTCCAAAATAATAAAAACATCGTTACTCGTCAGGAAAAAATGCTAGAATCAAACTTATTAAATAAATTTAATACGAAAATAAAGTTACTCAGGGATATTCTTACAATTTAATTTTATCATGATATTTAAGCGAGAAAACTAAAATATTCGTTTCTAGTCCAAAATAATAAAAACATCGTTACTCGTCAGGAAAAAATTCTAGAGTCGAACTTATTAAAAAATCTAATAAACAAATAAAGTTACTCAGGGATATTCTTACATTTTAATTTTATCGTGATATTTAAGCAAGAAAACTAAAATATCGTTTTTAGTTCCATAAAAATTTAAATATCGTTTCTCCTCAGGAAAAAATGCTAGAATCAATCTTATTAAATAAATTTAATAAAGAAATAATGTTACTCAGGGATATTCTTACAATTTAATTTTATCGTGATATTTAAGCAAGAAACCCAAAATATCGTTTTTAGTTCCAGAAAAATTTAAACATCGTTACTCGTCAGGAAAAAATGCTAGAATCAAACTTATTAATTAAATTTAATACGAAAATAAAGTTACTCAGGGATATTCTTACAATTTAATTTTATCATGATATTTAAGCGAGAAAACTAAAATATTCGTTTCTAGTTCCAAAATAATAAAAACTTCGTTACTCGTCAGGAAAAAATACTAGAATCAAACTTATTAATTAAATTTAATACGAAAATAAAGTTACTCAGGGATATTCTTACAATTATTTTTATCATGATATTTAAGCGAGAAAACTAAAATATTCGTTTCTAGTTTCAAAATAATAAAAACTTCGTTACTCGTCAGGAAAAAATGATAGAATCAAACTTATTAAATAAATTTAATAAACAAATAAAGTTACTCAGGGATATTCTTAAAATTTAATTTTATCGTGATATTTAAGCGAGAAAACTAAAATAATCGTTTCTAGTTCCAAAATAATGAAAACATCGTTACTCTTCAGGAAAAAATGCTAGAATCAAACTTATTAATTAAATTTAATACACAAATAAAGTTACTCAGGGATATTCTTACAATTTAATTTTATCGTGATATTTAAGGAAGAAAACGAAAATATTCGTTTTTAGTTCAAGAAAAATTTAAATATCGTTTCTCTTCAGGAAAAAATGCTAGAATCAAATTTATTAATTAAATTTAATAAACAAATAAAGTTACTCAGGGATATTCTTAAAATTTAATTTTATCGTGATATTTAAGCGAGAAAACTAAAATATTCGTTTCTAGTTCCAAAATAATAAAAACATCGTTATTCGTCAGGAAAAAATTCTAGAATCGAACTTATTAAATAAATTTAATACGAAAATAAAGTTATTCAGGGATATTCTTACAATTTAATTTTATCATGATATTTAAGCGAGATAACTAAAATATTCGTTTCTAGTTTCAAAATAATAAAAACATCGTTACTCGTCAGGAAAAAATTCTAGAATCGAACTTATTAAAAAAATCTAATAAACAAATAAAGTTACTCAAGGATATTCTTATATTTTAATTTTATCGTGATATTTAAGCAAGAAAACTAAAATATTCGTTTTTTGTTCCAGAAAAATTTAAACATCGTTTCTCCTCAGCAAAAAATGCAAGAATCAAACTTATTAAATAAATTTAATAAACAAATAAAGTTACTCAGGGATATTCTTACAATTTAATTTTATCGTGATATTTAAGCGAGAAAACTAAAACATTCATTTCCAGTTCCAAAATAATAAAAACATCGTTACTCGTCAGGAAAAAATGCTAGAATCAAACTTATTAAATAAATTTAATACGAAAATAAAGTTACTCAGGGATATTCTTACAATTTAATTTTATCATGATATTTAAGCGAGAAAACTAAAATATTCGTTTCTAATTCCAAAATAATAAAAACATCGTTATTCGTCAGGAAAAAATCTCTAGAATCGAACTTATTAAAAAAATCTAATAAACAAATAAAGTTACTCAGGGATATTCTTATATTTTAATTTTATCATGATATTTAAGCAAGAAAACTAAAATATTCGTTTTTAGTTCCAATAATATTTAAACATCGTTTCTCCACAGGATAAAATGCTAGAATGAAACTTATTAAACAAATTTAATAAACAAATAAAGTTACTCAGGGATATTCTTACAATTTAATTTTATCGTGATATTTAAGCGAGAAAACTAAAATATTCGCTTCTAGTTCCAAAATAATAAAAACATCGTTACTCGTCAGGAAAAAATGCTAGAATCAAACTTATTAAATAAATTTAATAAACAAATAATGTTACTCAGGGATATTGTTACAATTTAATTTTATCGTGCTATTTAAGCGAGAAAACTAAAATATTCGTTTCTAGTTCCAAAATAATAAAAACTTCGTTACTCGTCAGGAAAAAATACTAGAATCAAACTTATTAATTAAATTTAATACGAAAATAAAGTTACTCAGGGATATTCTTACAATTTAATTTTATCATGATATTTAAGCGAGAAAACTAAAATATTCGTTTCTAGTTTCAAAATAATAAAAACTTCGTTACTCGTCAGGAAAAAATGATAGAATCTAACTTATTAAATAAATTTAATAAACAAATAAAGTTACTCAGGGATATTCTTACAATTTAATTTTTCGTGATATTTAAGCAAGATAACTAAAATATCGTTTTTAGTTCCAGAAAAATTTAAATATCGTTTCTCCTCAGGAAAAAATGCTAGAATCAAACTTATTAAATAAATTTAATAAACAAATAAAGTTACTCAGGGATATTCTTAAAATTTAATTTTATCGTGATATTTAAGCGAGAAAACTAAAATATTCGTTTCTAGTTCCAAAATAATAAAAACATCCTTACTCTTCAGGAAAAAATGCTAGAATCAAACTTATTAATTAAATTTAATACACAAATAAAGTTACTCAGGGATATTCTTACAATTTAATTTTATCGTAATATTTAAGGAAGAAAACGAAAATATTCGTTTTTAGTTCAAGAAAAATTTAAATATCGTTTCTCTTCAGGAAAAAATGCTAGAATCAAACTTATTTACTAAATTTAATAAACAAATAAAGTTACTTAGGGATATTCTTAAAATTCAATTTTATCGTGATATTTAAGCGAGAAAACTAAAATATTCGTTTCTAGTTCCAAAATAATAAAAACATCGTTACTCGTCAGGAAAAAATTCTAGAATCGAACTTATTAAATAAATTTAATACGAAAATAAAGATACTCAGGGATATTCTTACAATTTAATTTTATCATGATATTTAAGCGAGATAACTAAAATATTCGTTTCTAGTTTCAAAATAATAAAAACATCGTTACTCGTCAGGAAAAAATTCTAGAATCGAACTTATTATATAAATCTAATAAACAAATAAAGTTACTCAGGGATATTCTTATATTTTAATTTTATCGTGATATTTAAGCAAGAAAACTAAAATATTCGTTTTTAGTTCCAGAAAAATTTAAACATCGTTTCTCCTCAGCAAAAAATGCAAGAATCAAACTTATTAAATAAATTTAATAAACAAATAAAGTTACTCAGGGATATTCTTACAATTTAATTTTATCGTGATATTTAAGCAAGAAACCCAAAATATCGTTTTTAGTTCCAGAAAAATTTAAACATCGTTACTCGTCAGGAAAAAATGCTAGAATCAAACTTATTAATTAAATTTAATACGAAAATAAAGTTACTCAGGGATATTCTTACAATTTAATTTTATCATGATATTTAAGCGAGAAAACTAAAATATTCGTTTCTAGTTCCAAAATAATAAAAACTTCGTTACTCGTCAGGAAAAAATACTAGAATCAAACTTATTAATTAAATTTAATACGAAAATAAAGTTACTCAGGGATATTCTTACAATTATTTTTATCATGATATTTAAGCGAGAAAACTAAAATATTCGTTTCTAGTTTCAAAATAATAAAAACTTCGTTACTCGTCAGGAAAAAATGATAGAATCAAACTTATTAAATAAATTTAATAAACAAATAAAGTTACTCAGGGATATTCTTACAATTTAATTTTTCGTGATATTTAAGCAAGAAAACTAAAATATCGTTTTTAGTTCCAGAAAAATTTAAATATCGTTTCTCCTCAGGAAAAATTGCTAGAATCAAACTTATTAAATAAATTTAATAAACAAATAAAGTTACTCAGGGATATTCTTAAAATTTAATTTTATCGTGATATTTAAGCGAGAAAACTAAAATATTCGTTTCTAGTTCCAAAATAATGAAAACATCGTTACTCTTCAAGAAAAAATGCTAGAATCAAACTTATTAATTAAATTTAATACACAAATAAAGTTACTCAGGGATATTCTTACAATTTAATTTTATCGTGATATTTAAGGAAGAAAACGAAAATATTCGTTTTTAGTTCAAGAAAAATTTAAATATCGTTTCTCTTCAGGAAAAAATGCTAGAATCAAATTTATTAACTAAATTTAATAAACAAATAAAGTTACTCAGGGATATTCTTAAAATTTAATTTTATCGTGATATTTAAGCGAGAAAACTAAAATATTCGTTTCTAGTTCCAAAATAATAAAAACATCGTTACTCGTCAGGAAAAAATTCTAGAATCGAACTTATTAAATAAATTTAATACGAAAATAAAGATACTCAGGGATATTCTTACAATTTAATTTTATCATGATATTTAAGCGAGATAACTAAAATATTCGTTTCTAGTTTCAAAATAATAAAAACATCGTTACTCGTCAGGAAAAAATTCTAGAATCGAACTTATTATATAAATCTAATAAACAAATAAAGTTACTCAGGGATATTCTTATATTTTAATTTTATCGTGATATTTAAGCAAGAAAACTAAAATATTCGTTTTTAGTTCCAGAAAAATTTAAACATCGTTTCTCCTCAGCAAAAAATGCAAGAATCAAACTTATTAAATAAATTTAATAAACAAATAAAGTTACTCAGGGATATTCTTACAATTTAATTTTATCGTGATATTTAAGCAAGAAACCCAAAATATCGTTTTTAGTTCCAGAAAAATTTAAACATCGTTACTCGTCAGGAAAAAATGCTAGAATCAAACTTATTAATTAAATTTAATACGAAAATAAAGTTACTCAGGGATATTCTTACAATTTAATTTTATCATGATATTTAAGCGAGAAAACTAAAATATTCGTTTCTAGTTCCAAAATAATAAAAACTTCGTTACTCGTCAGGAAAAAATACTAGAATCAAACTTATTAATTAAATTTAATACGAAAATAAAGTTACTCAGGGATATTCTTACAATTATTTTTATCATGATATTTAAGCGAGAAAACTAAAATATTCGTTTCTAGTTTCAAAATAATAAAAACTTCGTTACTCGTCAGGAAAAAATGATAGAATCAAACTTATTAAATAAATTTAATAAACAAATAAAGTTACTCAGGGATATTCTTACAATTTAATTTTTCGTGATATTTAAGCAAGAAAACTAAAATATCGTTTTTAGTTCCAGAAAAATTTAAATATCGTTTCTCCTCAGGAAAAATTGCTAGAATCAAACTTATTAAATAAATTTAATAAACAAATAAAGTTACTCAGGGATATTCTTAAAATTTAATTTTATCGTGATATTTAAGCGAGAAAACTAAAATATTCGTTTCTAGTTCCAAAATAATGAAAACATCGTTACTCTTCAAGAAAAAATGCTAGAATCAAACTTATTAATTAAATTTAATACACAAATAATGTTACTCAGGGATATTCTTACAATTTAATTTTATCGTGATATTTAAGGAAGAAAACGAAAATATTCGTTTTTAGTTCAAGAAAAATTTAAATATCGTTTCTCTTCAGGAAAAAATGCTAGAATCAAATTTATTAACTAAATTTAATAAACAAATAAAGTTACTCAGGGATATTCTTAAAATTTAATTTTATCGTGATATTTAAGCGAGAAAACTAAAATATTCGTTTCTAGTTCCAAAATAATAAAAACATCGTTATTCGTCAGGAAAAAATTCTAGAATCGAACTTATTAAATAAATTTAATACGAAAATAAAGTTATTCAGGGATATTCATACAATTTAATTTTATCATGATATTTAAGCGAGATAACTAAAATATTCGTTTCTAGTTTCAAAATAATAAAAACATCGTTACTCGTCAGGAAAAAATTCTCGAATCGAACTTATTAAAAAAATCTAATAAACAAATAAAGTTACTCAGGGATATTCTTATATTTTAATTTTATCGTGATATTTAAGCAAGAAAACTAAAATATTCGTTTTTTGTTCCAGAAAAATTTAAACATCGTTTCTCCTCAGCAAAAAATGCAAGAATCAAACTTATTAAATAAATTTAATAAACAAATAAAGTTACTCAGGGATATTCTTACAATTTAATTTTATCGTGATATTTAAGCGAGAAAACTAAAACATTCATTTCCAGTTCCAAAATAATAAAAACATCGTTACTCGTCAGGAAAAAATGCTAGATTCAAACTTATTAAATAAATTTAATACGAAAATAAAGTTACTCAGGGATATTCTTACAATTTAATTTTATCATGATATTTAAGCGAGAAAACTAAAATATTCGTTTCTAATTCCAAAATAATAAAAACATCGTTATTCGTCAGGAAAAAATCTCTAGAATCGAACTTATTAAAAAAATCTAATAAACAAATAAAGTTACTCAGGGATATTCTTATATTTTAATTTTATCATGATATTTAAGCAAGAAAACTAAAATATTCGTTTTTAGTTCCAATAATATTTAAACATCGTTTCTCCACAGGATAAAATGCTAGAATGAAACTTATTAAACAAATTTAATAAACAAATAAAGTTACTCAGGGATATTCTTACAATTTAATTTTATCGTGATATTTAAGCGAGAAAACTAAAATATTCGCTTCTAGTTCCAAAATAATAAAAACATCGTTACTCGTCAGGAAAAAATGCTAGAATCAAACTTATTAAATAAATTTAATAAACAAATAATGTTACTCAGGGATATTGTTACAATTTAATTTTATCGTGCTATTTAAGCGAGAAAATTAAAATATTCGTTTCTAGTTCCAAAATAATAAAAACTTCGTTACTCGTCAGGAAAAAATACTAGAATCAAACTTATTAATTAAATTTAATACGAAAATAAAGTTACTCAGGGATATTCTTACAATTTAATTTTATCATGATATTTAAGCGAGAAAACTAAAATATTCGTTTCTAGTTTCAAAATAATAAAAACTTCGTTACTCGTCGGGAAAAAATGATAGAATCTAACTTATTAAATAAATTTAATAAACAAATAAAGTTACTCAGGGATATTCTTACAATTTAATTTTTCGTGATATTTAAGCAAGATAACTAAAATATCGTTTTTAGTTCCAGAAAAATTTAAATATCGTTTCTCCTCAGGAAAAAATGCTAGAATCAAACTTATTAAATAAATTTAATAAACAAATAAAGTTACTCAGGGATATTCTTAAAATTTAATTTTATCGTGATATTTAAGCGAGAAAACTAAAATATTCGTTTCTAGTTCCAAAATAATAAAAACATCCTTACTCTTCAGGAAAAAATGCTAGAATCAAACTTATTAATTAAATTTAATACACAAATAAAGTTACTCAGGGATATTCTTACAATTTAATTTTATCGTAATATTTAAGGAAGAAAACGAAAATATTTCGTTTTTAGTTCAAGAAAAATTTAAATATCGTTTCTCTTCAGGAAAAAATGCTAGAATCAAACTTATTTACTAAATTTAATAAACAAATAAAGTTACTTAGGGATATTCTTAAAATTCAATTTTATCGTGATATTTAAGCGAGAAAACTAAAATATTCGTTTCTAGTTCCAAAATAATAAAAACATCGTTACTCGTCAGGAAAAAATTCTAGAATCGAACTTATTAAATAAATTTAATACGAAAATAAAGATACTCAGGGATATTCTTACAATTTAATTTTATCATGATATTTAAGCGAGATAACTAAAATATTCGTTTCTAGTTTCAAAATAATAAAAACATCGTTACTCGTCAGGAAAAAATTCTAGAATCGAACTTATTATATAAATCTAATAAACAAATAAAGTTACTCAGGGATATTCTTATATTTTAATTTTATCGTGATATTTAAGCAAGAAAACTAAAATATTCGTTTTTAGTTCCAGAAAAATTTAAACATCGTTTCTCCTCAGCAAAAAATGCAAGAATCAAACTTATTAAATAAATTTAATAAACAAATAAAGTTACTCAGGGATATTCTTACAATTTAATTTTATCGTGATATTTAAGCGAGAAAACTAAAACATTCATTTCCAGTTCCAAAATAATAAAAACATCGTTACTCGTCAGGAAAAAATGCTAGAATCAAACTTATTAAATAAATTTAATACGAAAATAAAGTTACTCAGGGATATTCTTACAATTTAATTTTATCATGATATTTAAGCGAGAAAACTAAAATATTCGTTTCTAATTCCAAAATAATAAAAACATCGTTATTCGTCTGGAAAAAATCTCTAGAATCGAACTTATTAAAAAAATCTAATAAACAAATAAAGTTACTCAGGGATATTCTTATATTTTAATTTTATCGTGATATTTAAGCAAGAAAACTAAAATATTCGTTTTTAGTTCCAGAAAAATTTAAACATCGTTTCTCCTCAGCAAAAAATGCAAGAATCAAACTTATTAAATAAATTTAATAAACAAATAAAGTTACTCAGGGATATTCTTACAATTTAATTTTATCGTGATATTTAAGCGAGAAAACTAAAACATTCATTTCCAGTTCCAAAATAATAAAAACATCGTTACTCGTCAGGAAAAAATGCTAGAATCAAACTTATTAAATAAATTTAATACGAAAATAAAGTTACTCAGGGATATTCTTACAATTTAATTTTATCATGATATTTAAGCGAGAAAACTAAAATATTCGTTTCTAATTCCAAAATAATAAAAACATCGTTATTCGTCAGGAAAAAATCTCTAGAATCGAACTTATTAAAAAAATCTAATAAACAAATAAAGTTACTCAGGGATATTCTTACATTTTAATTTTATCATGATATTTAAGCAAGAAAACTAAAATATTCATTTTTAGTTCCAATAATATTTAAACATCGTTTCTCCACAGGAAAAAATGCTAGAATGAAACTTATTAAACAAATTTAATAAACAAATAAAGTTACTCAGGGAAATTCTTACAATTGAATTTTATCGTGATATTTAAGCGAGAAAACTAAAATATACGCTTCTAGTTCCAAAATAATAAAAACATCGTTACTCGTCAGGAAAAAATGCTAGAATCAAACTTATTAAATAAATTTAATACACAAATAAAGTTACTCAGGGATATTCTTACAATTTAATTTTATCGTGATATTTAAGCAAGAAAACTAAAATATTCGTTTTTAGTTCCAGAAAAATTTAAACATGGTTTCTCCTCAGGAAAAAATGCTAGAATCAAACTTATTAAATAAATTTAATACACAAATAAAGTTACTCAGGGATATTCTTACAATTCAATTTTATCGTGATATTTAAGCAAGAATACTAAAATATTCGTTTCTAGTTCCAAAATAATAAAAACATCGTTACTCGTCAGGAAAAAATGCTAGAATCGAACTTATTAAAAAAATCTAATAAACAAACAAAGTTACTCAAGGATATTCTTACAATTCAATTTTATCGTGATATTTAAGGAATAAAACGAAAATATTCCTTTTTAGTTCCAGAAAAATTTAAATATCGTTTCTCCTCAGGAAAAAATGCTAGAATCAAACTTATTAAATAAATTTAATAAACAAATAAAGTTACTCAGGGATATTCTTACAATTTAATTTTATCGTGATATTTAAGCGAGAAAACTAAAATATTCGCTTCTAGTTCCAAAATAATAAAAACATCGTTACTCGTCAGGAAAAAATGCTAGAATCAAACTTATTAAATAAATTTAATAAACAAATAATGTTACTCAGGGATATTGTTACAATTTAATTTTATCGTGCTATTTAAGCGAGAAAACTAAAATATTCGTTTCTAGTTCCAAAATAATAAAAACTTCGTTACTCGTCAGGAAAAAAT
Organism: Pterostichus madidus; assembly: GCA_911728475.2. Lineage (NCBI taxonomy): Eukaryota > Metazoa > Arthropoda > Insecta > Coleoptera > Carabidae > Pterostichus > Pterostichus madidus. The sequence goes on along the minus strand of OU452304.1, from coordinate 21,373,364 downwards.
ACTAGAATCAAACTTATTAATTAAATTTAATACGAAAATAAAGTTACTCAGGGATATTCTTACAATTTAATTTTATCATGATATTTAAGCGAGAAAACTAAAATATTCGTTTCTAGTTTCAAAATAATAAAAACTTCGTTACTCGTCGGGAAAAAATGATAGAATCTAACTTATTAAATAAATTTAATAAACAAATAAAGTTACTCAGGGATATTCTTACAATTTAATTTTTCGTGATATTTAAGCAAGATAACTAAAATATCGTTTTTAGTTCCAGAAAAATTTAAATATCGTTTCTCCTCAGGAAAAAATGCTAGAATCAAACTTATTAAATAAATTTAATAAACAAATAAAGTTACTCAGGGATATTCTTAAAATTTAATTTTATCGTGATATTTAAGCGAGAAAACTAAAATATTCGTTTCTAGTTCCAAAATAATAAAAACATCCTTACTCTTCAGGAAAAAATGCTAGAATCAAACTTATTAATTAAATTTAATACACAAATAAAGTTACTCAGGGATATTCTTACAATTTAATTTTATCGTAATATTTAAGGAAGAAAACGAAAATATTTCGTTTTTAGTTCAAGAAAAATTTAAATATCGTTTCTCTTCAGGAAAAAATGCTAGAATCAAACTTATTTACTAAATTTAATAAACAAATAAAGTTACTTAGGGATATTCTTAAAATTCAATTTTATCGTGATATTTAAGCGAGAAAACTAAAATATTCGTTTCTAGTTCCAAAATAATAAAAACATCGTTACTCGTCAGGAAAAAATTCTAGAATCGAACTTATTAAATAAATTTAATACGAAAATAAAGATACTCAGGGATATTCTTACAATTTAATTTTATCATGATATTTAAGCGAGATAACTAAAATATTCGTTTCTAGTTCCAAAATAATAAAAACATCGTTACTCGTCAGGAAAAAATTCTAGAATCGAACTTATTATATAAATCTAATAAACAAATAAAGTTACTCAGGGATATTCTTATATTTTAATTTTATCGTGATATTTAAGCAAGAAAACTAAAATATTCGTTTTTAGTTCCAGAAAAATTTAAACATCGTTTCTCCTCAGCAAAAAATGCAAGAATCAAACTTATTAAATAAATTTAATAAACAAATAAAGTTACTCAGGGATATTCTTACAATTTAATTTTATCGTGATATTTAAGCGAGAAAACTAAAACATTCATTTCCAGTTCCAAAATAATAAAAACATCGTTACTCGTCAGGAAAAAATGCTAGAATCAAACTTATTAAATAAATTTAATACGAAAATAAAGTTACTCAGGGATATTCTTACAATTTAATTTTATCATGATATTTAAGCGAGAAAACTAAAATATTCGTTTCTAATTCCAAAATAATAAAAACATCGTTATTCGTCTGGAAAAAATCTCTAGAATCGAACTTATTAAAAAAATCTAATAAACAAATAAAGTTACTCAGGGATATTTTATATTTTAATTTTATCGTGATATTTAAGCAAGAAAACTAAAATATTCGTTTTTAGTTCCAGAAAAATTTAAACATCGTTTCTCCTCAGCAAAAAATGCAAGAATCAAACTTATTAAATAAATTTAATAAACAAATAAAGTTACTCAGGGATATTCTTACAATTTAATTTTATCGTGATATTTAAGCGAGAAAACTAAAACATTCATTTCCAGTTCCAAAATAATAAAAACATCGTTACTCGTCAGGAAAAAATGCTAGAATCAAACTTATTAAATAAATTTAATACGAAAATAAAGTTACTCAGGGATATTCTTACAATTTAATTTTATCATGATATTTAAGCGAGAAAACTAAAATATTCGTTTCTAATTCCAAAATAATAAAAACATCGTTATTCGTCAGGAAAAAATCTCTAGAATCGAACTTATTAAAAAAATCTAATAAACAAATAAAGTTACTCAGGGATATTCTTACATTTTAATTTTATCATGATATTTAAGCAAGAAAACTAAAATATTCATTTTTAGTTCCAATAATATTTAAACATCGTTTCTCCACAGGAAAAAATGCTAGAATGAAACTTATTAAACAAATTTAATAAACAAATAAAGTTACTCAGGGAAATTCTTACAATTGAATTTTATCGTGATATTTAAGCGAGAAAACTAAAATATTCGCTTCTAGTTCCAAAATAATAAAAACATCGTTACTCGTCAGGAAAAAATGCTAGAATCAAACTTATTAAATAAATTTAATACACAAATAAAGTTACTCAGGGATATTCTTACAATTTAATTTTATCGTGATATTTAAGCAAGAAAACTAAAATATTCGTTTTTAGTTCCAGAAAAATTTAAACATGGTTTCTCCTCAGGAAAAAATGCTAGAATCAAACTTATTAAATAAATTTAATACACAAATAAAGTTACTCAGGGATATTCTTACAATTCAATTTTATCGTGATATTTAAGCAAGAATACTAAAATATTCGTTTCTAGTTCCAAAATAATAAAAACATCGTTGCTCGTCAGGAAAAAATGCTAGAATCGAACTTATTAAAAAAATCTAATAAACAAACAAAGTTACTCAAGGATATTCTTACAATTCAATTTTATCGTGATATTTAAGGAAGAAAACGAAAATATTCCTTTTTAGTTCCAGAAAAATTTAAATATCGTTTCTCCTCAGGAAAAAATGCTAGAATCAAACTTATTAAATAAATTTAATAAACAAATAAAGTTACTCAGGGATATTCTTACAATTTAATTTTATCGTGCTATTTAAGCGATAAAACTAAAATATTCTTTTCTGGTTCCAAAATAATAAAAACATCGTTACTCGTCAGGAAAAAATGCTAGAATCTAACTTATTAAAAAAATCTAATAAACAAATAAAGTTACTCAGGGGTATTCTTATATTTTAATTTTATCGTGATATTTAATTATCTTGCTTAAGCAAGAAAACTAAAATGTTCGTTTTTAGTTCCAGAAAAATTTAAACATCGTTTCTCCTCAGGAAAAAATGCAAGAATCAAACTTGTTAAATAAATTTAATAAACAAATAAAGTTACTCAGGGATATTCTTACAATTTAATTTTATCGTGATTTTAAGCAAGAAAACTAAAATATTCGTTTCTCGTTCCAAAATAATAAAAACATCGTTACTCGTCAGAAAAAAATGCTAGAATCAAACTTATTAAATAAATTTAATACGAAAATAAAGTTACTCAGGGATATTCTTACAATTTAATTTTATCGTGATTTTAAGCAAGAAAACTAAAATATTCGTTTTTAGTTCCAGAAAAATTTAAACATCGTTTCTCCTCAGGAAAAAATGCAAGAATCAAACTTATTAAAGAAATTTAATAAACAAATAAAGTTACTCAGGGATATTCTTACAATTTAATTTTATCATGATATTTAAGCGAGAAAACTAAAGTATTCGTTTCTAGTGCCAAAATAATAAAAACTTCGTTACTCGTCAGGAAAAAATGCTAGAATTAAACTTATTAAATAAATTTAATAAACAAATAAAGTTACTCAGGGATATTCTTACAATTTAATTTTATCGTGATTTTAAGCAAGAAAACAAAAATATTCGTTTTTAGTTCCAGAAAAATTTAAACATCGTTTCTCCTCAGGAAAAAATGATAGAATCAAACTTATTAAATAAATTTAATAAACAAATAAAGTTACTCAGGGATATTCTTACAAATTTTATCGTGATATTTAAGCGAGAAAACTAAAATATTCTTTTCTAGTTCCAAAATTATAAAAACCGTTACTTGTCACGAAAAAATGCTAGAATCAAACTTATTAAATAAATTTAATACACAAATAAAGTTACTCAGGGATATTCTTACAATTTAATTTTATCGTGATATTTAAGCAAGAAAACTAAAATATTCGTTTTTAGTTCCAGATAAATTTAAACATCGTTTCTCCTCAGGAAAAAATGCTAGAATCAAACTTATTAAATAAATTTAATAAACAAATAATGTTACTCAGGGATATTCTTACAATTTAATTTTATCGTGATATTTAAGCAAGAAAACTAAAATATCGTTTTTAGCTCCAGAAAAATTTAAATATCGTTTCTCCTCAGGACAAAATGCTAGAATCAAACTTATTAAATAAATTTAATAAACAAATAATGTTACTCAGGGATATTCTTACAATTTAATTTTATCGTGATATTTAAGCAAAAAAACTAAAATATCGTTTTTAGTTCCAGAAAAATTTAAATATCGTTTCTCCACAGGTAAAAATGCTAGAATCAAACTAATTAAATAAATTTAATAAACAAATAAAGTTACTCAGGGATATTCTTACAATTTAATTTTATCGTGATATTTAAGCAAGAAAACTAAAATATTCGTTTTTAGTTCCAGAAAAATTTAAACATCGTTTCTCCTCAGGAAAAAATTTAATAAACAAATAAAGTTACTCAGGGATATTCTTACAATTTAATTTTATCGTGATATTTAAGCGAGAAAACTAAAATATTCTTTTCTAGTTCCAAAATAATAAAAACATCGTTACTTGTCAGGAAAAAATGCTAGAATCAAACTTATTAAATAAATTTAATAAACAAATAAAGCTACTCAGTGATATTCTTAAAATTCAATTTTATCGTGATATTTAATCGAGAAAACTAAAATATTCGTTTCTAGTTTCAAAATAATAAAAACATCGTTACCCGTCAGAAAAAAATGCTAGAATCGAACTTATTAAATAAATTTAATAAACAAATAAAGTTACTCAGGGATATTCTTACAATTTAATTTTATCGTGATATTTAAGCAAGAAAACTAAAATATTCGTTTCTAGTTCCAGAAAAATTAAAACATCGTTACTCCTCAGGCAAAAATGCTAGAATCGAACTTCTTAAATAAATTTAATAAACAAATAAAGTTACTCACGGATATTCTTACAATTTAATTTTATCGTGATATTTAAGCGAGAAAACTAAAACATTCATTTTTAGTTCCAAAATAATAAAAACATCGTTACTCGTCAGGAAAAAATGCTAGAATCAAACTTATTAAATAAATTTAATACGAAAATAAAGTTACTCAGGGATATTCTTACAATTTAATTTTATCATGATATTTAAGCGAGAAAACTAAAATATTCGTTTCTAGTCCAAAATAATAAAAACATCGTTACTCGTCAGGAAAAAATTCTAGAGTCGAACTTATTAAAAAATCTAATAAACAAATAAAGTTACTCAGGGATATTCTTACATTTTAATTTTATCGTGATATTTAAGCAAGAAAACTAAAATATCGTTTTTAGTTCCATAAAAATTTAAATATCGTTTCTCCTCAGGAAAAAATGCTAGAATCAATCTTATTAAATAAATTTAATAAACAAATAATGTTACTCAGGGATATTCTTACAATTTAATTTTATCGTGATATTTAAGCAAGAAACCCAAAATATCGTTTTTAGTTCCAGAAAAATTTAAACATCGTTACTCGTCAGGAAAAAATGCTAGAATCAAACTTATTAATTAAATTTAATACGAAAATAAAGTTACTCAGGGATATTCTTACAATTTAATTTTATCATGATATTTAAGCGAGAAAACTAAAATATTAGTTTCTAGTTCCAAAATAATAAAAACTTCGTTACTCGTCAGGAAAAAATGCTAGAATCAAACTTATTAAATAAATTTAATACGAAAATAAAGTTACTCAGGGATATTCTTACAATTTAATTTTAGCATGATATTTAAGCGAGAAAACTAAAACATTCGTTTCTAGGTCCAAAATAATAAAAACATCGTTACTCGTCAGGAAAAAATTCTAGAATCGAACTTATTAAATAAATTTAATAAACAAATAAAGTTACTCAGGGATATTCTTACAATTTAATTTTATCGTTATATTTAAACAAGAAAACTAAAATATTCGTTTCTAGGTCCAGAAAAATTAAAACTTCGTTACTCCTCAGTCAAAAATGCTAGAATAGAACTTCTTAAATAAATTTATTAAACAAATAAAGTTACTCACGGATATTCTTACAATTTAATTTTATCGTGATATTTAAGCGAGAAAACTAAAACATTCATTACTAGTTCCAAAATAATAAAAACATCGTTACTCGTCAGGAAAAAATTCTAGAATCGAACTTATTAAAAAAATCTATTAAACAAATAAAGTTACTCAGGGATATTCTTACAATTTAATTTTATCGTGATATTTAAGCGAGAAAACTAAAATATTCTTTTCTGGTTCCAAAATAATTAAAACATCGTTACTCGCCAGGAAAAAATGCTAGAATCGAACTTATTAAAAAAATCTAATAAACAATTAAAGTTACTCAGGGATATTCTTACATTTTAATTTTATCATGATATTTAAGCAAGAAAACTAAAATATCGTTTTTAGTTCCAGAAAAATTTAAATATCGTTTCGCCTCAGGAAAAAATGCTAGAATCAAACTTATTAAATAAATTTAATAAACAAATAAAGTTACTCAGGGATATTCTTACAATTTAATTTAATCATGATATTTAAAAGAGAAAACTAAAATATTCGTTTCTAGTTCCAAAATACCAAAAACTTGGTTACTCGTCAGGAAAAAATGCTAGAATCAAACTTATTAAATAAATTTAATAAACAAATAAAGTTACTCAGGGATTTTCTTACAATTTAATTTTATCGTGATATTTAAGCAAGAAAACTAAAATATTCGTTTTTAGTTCCAGAAAAATTTAAATATCGTTTCGCCTCAGGAAAAAATGCTAGAATGAAACTTATTAAATAAATTTAATAAACAAATAAAGTTACTCAGGGATAATCTTACAATTTAATTTTATCATGATATTTAAGCGAGACAACTAAAACATTCGTTTCTAGTTCCAAAATAATAAAATCATCGTTACTCGTCAGGAAAAAATGCTAGCATCAAACTTATTAAATAAAATAAAATACGAAAATAAAGTTACTCAGGGATATTCTTACAATTTAATTTAATCATGATATTTAAAAGAGAAAACTAAAATATTCGTTTCTAGTTCCAAAATACCAAAAACTTGGTTACTCGTCAGGAAAAAATGCTAGAATCAAACTTATTAAATAAATTTAATAAACAAATAAAGTTACTCAGGGATTTTCTTACAATTTAATTTTATCGTGATATTTAAGCAAGAAAACTAAAATATTCGTTTTTAGTTCCAGAAAAATTTAAACATCGTTTCTCCTCAGGAAAAAATGCTAGAATCAAACTTATTAAATAGATTTAATACACAAATAAAGTTACTCAGGGATATTCTTACAATTCAATTTTATCGTGATATTTAAGCAAGAATACTAAAATATTCGTTACTAGTTCCAAAATAATAAAAACATCGTTACTCGTCAGGAAAAAATGCTAGAATCGAACTTATTAAAAAAATCTAATAAACAAAGTTACTCAAGGATATTCTTACAATTCAATTTTATCGTGATATTTAAGGAAGAAAACGAAAATATTCCTTTTTAGTTCCAGAAAAATTTAAATATCGTTTCTCCTCAGGAAAAAATGCTGGAATCAAACTTATTAAATAAATTTAATAAACAAATAAAGTTACTCAGGGATATTCTTACAATTTAATTTTATTGTGCTATTTAAGCGATAAAACTAAAATATTCTTTTCTGGTTCCAAAATAATAAAAACATCGTTACTCGTCAGGAAAAAATGCTAGAATCGAACTTATTAAAAAAATCTAATAAACAAATAAAGTTACTCAGGGATATTCTTATATTTTAATTTTATCGTGATATTTAAATATCTTGCTTAAGCAAGAAAACTAAAATGTTCGTTTTTAGTTCCAGGAAAATTTAAACATCGTTTCTCCTCAGGAAAAAATGCAAGAATCAAACTTGTTAAATAAATTTAATAAACAAATAAAGTTACTCAGGGATATTCTTACAATTTAATTTTATCGTGATTTTAAGCAAGAAAACTAAAATATTCGTTTCTCGGTCCAAAATAATAAAAACATCGTTACTCGTCAGAAAAAAATGCTAGAATCAAACTTATTAAATAAATTTAATACGAAAATAAAGTTACTCAGGGATATTCTTACAATTTAATTTTATCGTGATTTTAAGCAAGAAAACTAAAATATTCGTTTTTAGTTCCAGAAAAATTTAAACATCGTTTCTCCTCAGGAAAAAATGCAAGAATCAAACTTATTAAATAAATTTAATAAACAAATAAAGTTACTCAGGGATATTCTTACAAATTTTATCGTGATATTTAAAAGAGAAAACTAAAATATTCGTTTCTAGTTCCAAAATACCAAAAACTTGGTTACTCGTCAGGAAAAAATGCTAGAATCGAACTTATTAAAAATATCTAATAAACAAACAAAGTTACTCAAGGATATTCTTACAATTCAATTTTATCGTGATATTTAAGGAAGAAAACGAAAATATTCCTTTTTAGTTCCAGAAAAATTTAAATATCGTTTCTCCTCAGGAAAAAATGCTAGAATCAAACTTATTAAATAAATTTAATAAACAAATAAAGTTACTCAGGGATATTCTTACAATTTAATTTTATCGTGCTATTTAAGCGATAAAACTAAAATGTTCGTTTTTAGTTCCAGAAAAATTTAAACATCGTTTCTCCTCAGGAAAAAATGCAAGAATCAAACTTGTTAAATAAATTTAATAAACAAATAAAGTTACTCAGGGATATTCTTACAATTTAATTTTATCGTGATTTTAAGCAAGAAAACTAAAATATTCGTTTCTCGGTCCAAAATAATAAAAACATCGTTACTCGTCAGAAAAAAATGCTAGAATCAAACTTATTAAATAAATTTAATACGAAAATAAAGTTACTCAGGGATATTCTTACAATTTAATTTTATCGTGATTTTAAGCAAGAAAACTAAAATATTCGTTTTTAGTTCCAGAAAAATTTAAACATCGTTTCTCCTCAGGAAAAAATGCAAGAATCAAACTTATTAAATAAATTTAATAAACAAATAAAGTTACTCAGGGATATTCTTACAATTTAATTTTATCATGATATTTAAGCGAGAAAACTAAAGTATTCGTTTCTAGTGCCAAAATAATAAAAACTTCGTTACTCGTCAGGAAAAAATGCTAGAATTAAACTTATTAAATAAATTTAATAAACAAATAAAGTTACTCAGGGATATTCTTACAATATAATTTTATCGTGATATTTAAGCGAGAAAACTAAAATATTCTTTTCTGGTTCCAAAATAATTAAAACATCGTTACTCGCCAGGAAAAAATGCTAGAATCGAACTTATTAAAAAAATCTAATAAACAATTAAAGTTACACAGGGATATTCTTACATTTTAATTTTATCATGATATTTAAGCAAGAAAACTAAAATATCGTTTTTAGTTCCAGAAAAATTTAAATATCGTTTCGCCTCAGGAAAAAATGCTAGAATCAAACTTATTAAATAAATTTAATAAACAAATAAAGTTACTCAGGGATATTCTTACAATTTAATTTAATCATGATATTTAAAAGAGAAAACTAAAATATTCGTTTCTAGTTCCAAAATACCAAAAACTTGGTTACTCGTCAGGAAAAAATGCTAGAATCAAACTTATTAAATAAATTTAATAAACAAATAAAGTTACTCAGGGATTTTCTTACAATTTAATTTTATCGTGATATTTAAGCAAGAAAACTAAAATATTCGTTTTTAGTTCCAGAAAAATTTAAACATCGTTTCTCCTCAGGAAAAAATGCTAGAATCAAACTTATTAAATAAATTTAATACACAAATAAAGTTACTCAGGGATATTCTTACAATTTAATTTTATCGTGATATTTAAGCAAGAATACTAAAATATTCGTTTCTAGTTCCAAAATAATAAAAACATCGTTACTCGTCAGGAAAAAATGCTAGAATCGAACTTATTAAAAAAATCTAATAAACAAACAAAGTTACTCAAGGATATTCTTACAATTCAATTTTATCGTGATATTTAAGGAAGAAAACGAAAATATTCCTTTTTAGTTCCAGAAAAATTTAAATATCGTTTCTCCTCAGGAAAAAATGCTAGAATCAAACTTATTAAATAAATTTAATAAACAAATAAAGTTACTCAGGGATATTCTTACAATTTAATTCTATTGTGCTATTTAAGCGATAAAACTAAAATATTCTTTTCTGGTTCCAAAATAATAAAAACATCGTTACTCGTCAGGAAAAAATGCTAGAATCGAACTTATTAAAAAAATCTAATAAACAAATAAAGTTACTCAGGGATATTCTTATATTTTAATTTTATCGTGATATTTAAATATCTTACTTATGCAAGAAAACTAAAATGTTCGTTTTTAGTTCCAGAAAAATTTAAACATCGTTTCTCCTCAGGAAAAAATGCAAGAATCAAACTTGTTAAATAAATTTAATAAACAAATAAAGTTACTCAGGGATATTCTTACAATTTAATTTTATCGTGATTTTAAGCAAGAAAACTAAAATATTCGTTTCTCGGTCCAAAATAATAAAAACATCGTTACTCGTCAGAAAAAAATGCTAGAATCAAACTTATTAAATAAATTTAATACGAAAATAAAGTTACTCAGGGATATTCTTACAATTTAATTTTATCATGATATTTAAGCAAGAAAACTAAAATATTCGTTTTTAGTTCCAGAAAAATTTAAACATCGTTTCTCCTCAGGAAAAAATGCAAGAATCAAACTTATTAAATAAATTTAATAAACAAATAAAGTTACTCAGGGATATTCTTACAATTTAATTTTATCATGATATTTAAGCGAGAAAACTAAAGTATTCGTTTCTAGTGCCAAAATAATAAAAACTTCGTTACTCATCAGGAAAAAATGCTAGAATTAAACTTATTAAATAAATTTAATAAACAAATAAAGTTACTCAGGGATATTCTTACAATTTAATTTTATCGTGATTTTAAGCAAGAAAACTAAAATATTCGTTTTTAGTTCCAGAAAAATTTAAACATCGTTTCTCCTCAGGAAAAAATGATAGAATCAAACTTATTAAATAAATTTAATAAACAAATAAAGTTACTCAGGGATATTCTTACAATTTAATTTTATCGTGATATTTAAGCAAAAAAACTAAAATATCGTTTTTAGTTCCAGAAAAATTTAAATATCGTTTCTCCACAGGTAAAAATGCTAGAATCAAACTAATTAAATAAATTTAATAAACAAATAAAGTTACTCAGGGATATTCTTACAATTTAATTTTATCGTGATATTTAAGCAAGAAAACTAAAATATTCGTTTTTAGTTCCAGAAAAATTTAAACATCGTTTCTCCTCAGGAAAAAATTTAATAAACAAATAAAGTTACTCAGGGATATTCTTACAATTTAATTTTATCGTGATATTTAAGCGAGAAAACTAAAATATTCTTTTCTAGTTCCAAAATAATAAAAACATCGTTACTTGTCAGGAAAAAATGCTAGAATCAAACTTATTAAATAAATTTAATAAACAAATAAAGCTACTCAGTGATATTCTTAAAATTCAATTTTATCGTGATATTTAATCGAGTAAACTAAAATATTCTTTTCTAGTTTCAAAATAATAAAAACATCGTTACCCGTCAGGAAAAAATGCTAGAATCGAACTTATTAAATAAATTTAATAAACAAATAAAGTTACTCAGGGATATTCTTACAATTTAATTTTATCCTGATATTTAAGCAAGAAAACTAAAATATTCGTTTCTAGTTCCAGAAAAATTAAAACATCGTTACTCCTCAGGCAAAAATGCTAGAATCGAACTTCTTAAATAAATTTAATAAACAAATAAAGTTACTCACGGATATTCTTACAATTTAATTTTATCGTGATATTTAAGCGAGAAAACTAAAACATTCATTTTTAGTTCCAAAATAATAAAAACATCGTTACTCGTCAGGAAAAAATGCTAGAATCAAACTTATTAAATAAATTTAATACGAAAATAAAGTTACTCAGGGATATTCTTACAATTTAATTTTATCATGATATTTAAGCGAGAAAACTAAAATATTCGTTTCTAGTCCAAAATAATAAAAACATCGTTACTCGTCAGGAAAAAATTCTAGAGTCGAACTTATTAAAAAATCTAATAAACAAATAAAGTTACTCAGGGATATTCTTACATTTTAATTTTATCGTGATATTTAAGCAAGAAAACTAAAATATCGTTTTTAGTTCCATAAAAATTTAAATATCGTTTCTCCTCAGGAAAAAATGCTAGAATCAATCTTATTAAATAAATTTAATACACAAATAAAGTTACTCAGGGATATTCTTACAATTCAATTTTATCGTGATATTTAAGCAAGAATACTAAAATATTCGTTACTAGTTCCAAAATAATAAAAACATCGTTACTCGTCAGGAAAAAATGCTAGAATCGAACTTATTAAATAAATTTAATAAACAAATAATGTTACTCAGGGATATTCTTACAATTTAATTTTATCGTGATATTTAAGCAAGAAACCCAAAATATCGTTTTTAGTTCCAGAAAAATTTAAATATCGTTTCGCCTCAGGAAAAAATGCTAGAATCAAACTTATTAAATAAATTTAATAAACAAATAAAGTTACTCAGGGATAATCTTACAATTTAATTTTATCATGATATTTAAGCGAGACAACTAAAACATTCGTTTCTAGTTCCAAAATAATAAAATCATCGTTACTCGTCAGGAAAAAATGCTAGCATCAAACTTATTAAATAAAATAAAATACGAAAATAAAGTTACTCAGGGATATTCTTACAATTTAATTTAATCATGATATTTAAAAGAGAAAACTAAAATATTCGTTTCTAGTTCCAAAATACCAAAAACTTGGTTACTCGTCAGGAAAAAATGCTAGAATCAAACTTATTAAATAAATTTAATAAACAAATAAAGTTACTCAGGGATTTTCTTACAATTTAATTTTATCGTGATATTTAAGCAAGAAAACTAAAATATTCGTTTTTAGTTCCAGAAAAATTTAAACATCGTTTCTCCTCAGGAAAAAATGCTAGAATCAAACTTATTAAATAAATTTAATACACAAATAAAGTTACTCAGGGATATTCTTACAATTCAATTTTATCGTGATATTTAAGCAAGAATACTAAAATATTCGTTACTAGTTCCAAAATAATAAAAACATCGTTACTCGTCAGGAAAAAATGCTAGAATCGAACTTATTAAAAAAATCTAATAAACAAACAAAGTTACTCAAGGATATTCTTACAATTCAATTTTATCGTGATATTTAAGGAAGAAAACGAAAATATTCCTTTTTAGTTCCAGAAAAATTTAAATATCGTTTCTCCTCAGGAAAAAATGCTAGAATCAAACTTATTAAATAAATTTAATAAACAAATAAAGTTACTCAGGGATATTCTTACAATTTAATTTTATTGTGCTATTTAAGCGATAAAACTAAAATATTCTTTTCTGGTTCCAAAATAATAAAAACATCGTTACTCGTCAGGAAAAAATGCTAGAATCGAACTTATTAAAAAAATCTAATAAACAAATAAAGTTACTCAGGGATATTCTTATATTTTAATTTTATCGTGATATTTAAATATCTTGCTTAAGCAAGAAAACTAAAATGTTCGTTTTTAGTTCCAGGAAAATTTAAACATCGTTTCTCCTCAGGAAAAAATGCAAGAATCAAACTTGTTAAATAAATTTAATAAACAAATAAAGTTACTCAGGGATATTCTTACAATTTAATTTTATCGTGATTTTAAGCAAGAAAACTAAAATATTCGTTTCTCGGTCCAAAATAATAAAAACATCGTTACTCGTCAGAAAAAAATGCTAGAATCAAACTTATTAAATAAATTTAATACGAAAATAAAGTTACTCAGGGATATTCTTACAATTTAATTTTATCGTGATTTTAAGCAAGAAAACTAAAATATTCGTTTTTAGTTCCAGAAAAATTTAAACATCGTTTCTCCTCAGGAAAAAATGCAAGAATCAAACTTATTAAATAAATTTAATAAACAAATAAAGTTACTCAGGGATATTCTTACAATTTAATTTTATCATGATATTTAAGCGAGAAAACTAAAGTATTCGTTTCTAGTGCCAAAATAATAAAAACTTCGTTACTCGTCAGGAAAAAATGCTAGAATTAAACTTATTAAATAAATTTAATAAACAAATAAAGTTACTCAGGGATATTCTTACAATTTAATTTTATCGTGATTTTAAGCAAGAAAACTAAAATATTCGTTTTTAGTTCCAGAAAAATTTAAACATCGTTTCTCCTCAGGAAAAAATGATAGAATCAAACTTATTAAATAAATTTAATAAACAAATAAAGTTACTCAGGGATATTCTTACAAATTTTATCGTGATATTTAAAAGAGAAAACTAAAATATTCGTTTCTAGTTCCAAAATACCAAAAACTTGGTTACTCGTCAGGAAAAAATGCTAGAATCGAACTTATTAAAAAAATCTAATAAACAAACAAAGTTACTCAAGGATATTCTTACAATTCAATTTTATCGTGATATTTAAGGAAGAAAACGAAAATATTCCTTTTTAGTTCCAGAAAAATTTAAATATCGTTTCTCCTCAGGAAAAAATGCTAGAATCAAACTTATTAAATAAATTTAATAAACAAATAAAGTTACTCAGGGATATTCTTACAATTTAATTTTATCGTGCTATTTAAGCGATAAAACTAAAATATTCTTTTCTGGTTCCAAAATAATAAAAACATCGTTACTCGTCAGGAAAAAATGCTAGAATCGAACTTATTAAAAAAATCTAATAAACAAATAAAGTTACTCAGGGATATTCTTATATTTTAATTTTATCGTGATATTTAAATATCTTGCTTAAGCAAGAAAACTAAAATGTTCGTTTTTAGTTCCAGAAAAATTTAAACATCGTTTCTCCTCAGGAAAAAATGCAAGAATCAAACTTGTTAAATAAATTTAATAAACAAATAAAGTTACTCAGGGATATTCTTACAATTTAATTTTATCGTGATTTTAAGCAAGAAAACTAAAATATTCGTTTCTCGGTCCAAAATAATAAAAACATCGTTACTCGTCAGAAAAAAATGCTAGAATCCAACTTATTAAATAAATTTAATACGAAAATAAAGTTACTCAGGGATATTCTTACAATTTAATTTTATCGTGATTTTAAGCAAGAAAACTAAAATATTCGTTTTTAGTTCCAGAAAAATTTAAACATCGTTTCTCCTCAGGAAAAAATGATAGAATCAAACTTATTAAATAAATTTAATAAACAAATAAAGTTACTCAGGGATATTCTTACAAATTTTATCGTGATAGTTAAAAGAGAAAACTAAAATATTCGTTTCTAGTTCCAAAATACCAAAAACTTGGTTACTCGTCAGGAAAAAATGCTAGAATCAAACTTATTAAATAAATTTAATAAACAAATAAAGCTACTCAGGGATTTTCTTACAATTTAATTTTATCGTGATATTTAAGCAAGAAAACTAAAATATTCGTTTTTAGTTCCAGAAAAATTTAAACATCGTTTCTCCTCAGGAAAAAATGCTAGAATCAAACTTATTAAATAAATTTAATAAACAAATAAAGTTACTCAGGGATAATCTTACAATTTAATTTTATCATGATATTTAAGCGAGAAAACTAAAACATTCGTTTCTAGTTCCAAAATAATAAAATCATCGTTACTCGTCAGGAAAAAATGCTAGCATCAAACTTATTAAATAAAATAAAATACGAAAATAAAGTTACTCAGGGATATTCTTACAATTTAATTTAATCATGATATTTAAAAGAGAAAACTAAAATATTCGTTTCTAGTTCCAAAATACCAAAAACTTGGTTACTCGTCAGGAAAAAATGCTAGAATCAAACTTATTAAATAAATTTAATACACAAATAAAGTTACTCAGGGATATTCTTACAATTTAATTTTATCGTGATATTTAAACAAGAAAACTAAAATATTCGTTTTTAGTTCCAGAAAAATTTAAACATCGTTTCTCCTCAGGAAAAAATTTAATAAACAAATAAAGTTACTCAGGGATATTCTTACAATTTAATTTTATCGTGATATTTAAGCGAGAAAACTAAAATATTCTTTTCTAGTTCCAAAATAATAAAAACATCGTTACTTGTCAGGAAAAAATGCTAGAATCAAACTTATTAAATAAATTTAATAAACAAATAAAGCTACTCAGTGATATTCTTAAAATTCAATTTTATCGTGATATTTAATCGAGTAAACTAAAATATTCTTTTCTAGTTTCAAAATAATAAAAACATCGTTACCCGTCAGGAAAAAATGCTAGAATCGAACTTATTAAATAAATTTAATAAACAAATAAAGTTACTCAGGGATATTCTTACAATTTAATTTTATCGTGATATTTAAGCAAGAAAACTAAAATATTCGTTTCTAGTTCCAGAAAAATTAAAACATCGTTACTCCTCAGGCAAAAATACTAGAATCGAACTTCTTAAATAAATTTAATAAACAAATAAAGTTACTCACGGATATTCTTACAATTTAATTTTATCGTGATATTTAAGCGAGAAAACTAAAACATTCATTTTTAGTTCCAAAATAATAAAAACATCGTTACTCGTCAGGAAAAAATGCTAGAATCAAACTTATTAAATAAATTTAATACGAAAATAAAGTTACTCAGGGATATTCTTACAATTTAATTTTATCATGATATTTAAGCGAGAAAACTAAAATATTCGTTTCTAGTCCAAAATAATAAAAACATCGTTACTCGTCAGGAAAAAATTCTAGAGTCGAACTTATTAAAAAATCTAATAAACAAATAAAGTTACTCAGGGATATTCTTACATTTTAATTTTATCGTGATATTTAAGCAAGAAAACTAAAATATCGTTTTTAGTTCCATAAAAATTTAAATATCGTTTCTCCTCAGGAAAAAATGCTAGAATCAATCTTATTAAATAAATTTAATACACAAATAAAGTTACTCAGGGATATTCTTACAATTCAATTTTATCGTGATATTTAAGCAAGAATACTAAAATATTCGTTACTAGTTCCAAAATAATAAAAACATCGTTACTCGACAGGAAAAAATGCTAGAATCGAACTTATTAAAAAAATCTAATAAACAAACAAAGTTACTCAAGGATATTCTTACAATTCAATTTTATCGTGATATTTAAGGAAGAAAACGAAAATATTCCTTTTTAGTTCCAGAAAAATTTAAATATCGTTTCTCCTCAGGAAAAAATGCTAGAATCAAACTTATTAAATAAATTTAATAAACAAATAAAGTTACTCAGGGATATTCTTACAATTTAATTTTATTGTGCTATTTAAGCGATAAAACTAAAATATTCTTTTCTGGTTCCAAAATAATAAAAACATCGTTACTCGTCAGGAAAAAATGCTAGAATCGAACTTATTAAAAAAATCTAATAAACAAATAAAGTTACTCAGGGATATTCTTATATTTTAATTTTATCGTGATATTTAAATATCTTGCTTAAGCAAGAAAACTAAAATGTTCGTTTTTAGTTCCAGGAAAATTTAAACATCGTTTCTCCTCAGGAAAAAATGCAAGAATCAAACTTGTTAAATAAATTTAATAAACAAATAAAGTTACTCAGGGATATTCTTACAATTTAATTTTATCGTGATTTTAAGCAAGAAAACTAAAATATTCGTTTCTCGGTCCAAAATAATAAAAACATCGTTACTCGTCAGAAAAAAATGCTAGAATCAAACTTATTAAATAAATTTAATACGAAAATAAAGTTACTCAGGGATATTCTTACAATTTAATTTTATCGTGATTTTAAGCAAGAAAACTAAAATATTCGTTTTTAGTTCCAGAAAAATTTAAACATCGTTTCTCCTCAGGAAAAAATGCAAGAATCAAACTTATTAAATAAATTTAATAAACAAATAAAGTTACTCAGGGATATTCTTACAATTTAATTTTATCATGATATTTAAGCGAGAAAACTAAAGTATTCGTTTCTAGTGCCAAAATAATAAAAACTTCGTTACTCGTCAGGAAAAAATGCTAGAATTAAACTTATTAAATAAATTTAATAAACAAATAAAGTTACTCAGGGATATTCTTACAATTTAATTTTATCGTGATTTTAAGCAAGAAAACTAAAATATTCGTTTTTAGTTCCAGAAAAATTTAAACATCGTTTCTCCTCAGGAAAAAATGATAGAATCAAACTTATTAAATAAATTTAATAAACAAATAAAGTTACTCAGGGATATTCTTACAAATTTTATCGTGATATTTAAAAGAGAAAACTAAAATATTCGTTTCTAGTTCCAAAATACCAAAAACTTGGTTACTCGTCAGGAAAAAATGCTAGAATCGAACTTATTAAAAAAATCTAATAAACAAACAAAGTTACTCAAGGATATTCTTACAATTCAATTTTATCGTGATATTTAAGGAAGAAAACGAAAATATTCCTTTTTAGTTCCAGAAAAATTTAAATATCGTTTCTCCTCAGGAAAAAATGCTAGAATCAAACTTATTAAATAAATTTAATAAACAAATAAAGTTACTCAGGGATATTCTTACAATTTAATTTTATCGTGCTATTTAAGCGATAAAACTAAAATATTCTTTTCTGGTTCCAAAATAATAAAAACATCGTTACTCGTCAGGAAAAAATGCTAGAATCGAACTTATTAAAAAAATCTAATAAACAAATAAAGTTACTCAGGGATATTCTTATATTTTAATTTTATCGTGATATTTAAATATCTTGCTTAAGCAAGAAAACTAAAATGTTCGTTTTTAGTTCCAGAAAAATTTAAACATCGTTTCTCCTCAGGAAAAAATGCAAGAATCAAACTTGTTAAATAAATTTAATAAACAAATAAAGTTACTCAGGGATATTCTTACAATTTAATTTTATCGTGATTTTAAGCAAGAAAACTAAAATATTCGTTTCTCGGTCCAAAATAATAAAAACATCGTTACTCGTCAGAAAAAAATGCTAGAATCAAACTTATTAAACAAATTTAATACGAAAATAAAGTTACTCAGGGATATTCTTACAATTTAATTTTATCGTGATTTTAAGCAAGAAAACTAAAATATTCGTTTTTAGTTCCAGAAAAATTTAAACATCGTTTCTCCTCAGGAAAAAATGCAAGAATCAAACTTATTAAATAAATTTAATAAACAAATAAAGTTACTCAGGGATATTCTTACAATTTAATTTTATCATGATATTTAAGCGAGAAAACTAAAGTATTCGTTTCTAGTGCCAAAATAATAAAAACTTCGTTACTCGTCAGGAAAAAATGCTAGAATTAAACTTATTAAATAAATTTAATAAACAAATAAAGTTACTCAGGGATATTCTTACAATTTAATTTTATCGTGATTTTAAGCAAGAAAACTAAAATATTCGTTTTTAGTTCCAGAAAAATTTAAACATCGTTTCTCCTAAGGAAAAAATGATAGAATCAAACTTATTAAATAAATTTAATAAACAAATAAAGTTACTCAGGGATATTCTTACAAATTTTATCGTGATATTTAAAAGAGAAAACTAAAATATTCGTTTCTAGTTCCAAAATACCAAAAACTTGGTTACTCGTCAGGAAAAAATGCTAGAATCAAACTTATTAAATAAATTTAATAAACAAATAAAGTTACTCAGAGATTTTCTTACAATTTAATTTTATCGTGATATTTAAGCAAGAAAACTAAAATATTCGTTTTTAGTTCCAGAAAAATTTAAACATCGTTTCTCCTCAGGAAAAAATGCTAGAATCAAACTTATTAAATAAATTTAATAAACAAATAAAGTTACTCAGGGATAATCTTACAATTTAATTTTATCATGATATTTAAGCGAGAAAACTAAAACATTCGTTTCTAGTTCCAAAATAATAAAATCATCGTTACTCGTCAGGAAAAAATGCTAGCATCAAACTTATTAAATAAAATAAAATACGAAAATAAAGTTACTCAGGGATATTCTTACAATTTAATTTAATCATGATATTTAAAAGAGAAAACTAAAATATTCGTTTCTAGTTCCAAAATACCAAAAACTTGGTTACTCGTCAGGAAAAAATGCTAGAATCAAACTTATTAAATAAATTTAATACACAAATAAAGTTACTCAGGGATATTCTTACAATTTAATTTTATCGTGATATTTAAACAAGAAAACTAAAATATTCGTTTCTAGGTCCAGAAAAATTAAAACATCGTTACTCCTCAGTCAAAATGCTAGAATCGAAATTCTTAAATAAATTTAATAAACAAATAAAGTTACTCACGGATATTCTTACAATTTAATTTTATCGTGATATTTAAGCGAGAAAACTAAAATATTCATTTCCAGTTCCAAAATAATAAAAACATCTTTACTCGTCAGGAAAAAATGCTAGAATCAAACTTATTAAATAAATTTAATACGAAAATAAAGTTACTCAGGGATGTTCTTACAATTTAATTTTATCATGATATTTAAGCGAGAAAACTAAAATATTCGTTTCTAGTTCCAAAATAATAAAAACATCGTTACTCTTCAGGAAAAAATGCTAGAATCAAACTTATTAATTAAATTTATTACACAAATAAAGTTACTCAGGGATATTCTTATAATTTAATTTTATCGTGATATTTAAGGAAGAAAACGAAAATATTCGTTTTTAGTTCAAGAAAAATTTAAATATCGTTTCTCTTCAGGAAAAAATTCTAGAATCGAACTTATTAAAAAAATCTAATAAACAAATAAAGTTACTCCGGGATATTCTTACAATTTAATTTTATCATGATATTTAAGCGAGAAAACTAAAATATTCGTTTCTAGTTCCAAAATAATAAAAACATCGTTACTCGCCAGGAAAAAATTCTAGAATCGAACTTATTAAAAAAATCTCATAAACAAATAAAGTTACTCATGGATATTCTTACAATTTAATTTTTCGTGATATTTAAGCAAGATAACTAAAATATCGTTTTTAGTTCCAGAAAAATTTAAATATCGTTTCTCCTCAGGAAAAAATGCTAGAATCAAACTTATTAAATAAATTTAATAAACAAATAAAGTTACTCAGGGATATTCTTAAAATTTAATTTTATCGTGATATTTAAGCGAGAAAACTAAAATATTCGTTTCTAGTTCCAAAATAATAAAAACATCCTTACTCTTCAGGAAAAAATGCTAGAATCAAACTTATTAATTAAATTTAATACACAAATAAAGTTACTCAGGGATATTCTTACAATTTAATTTTATCGTAATATTTAAGGAAGAAAACGAAAATATTCGTTTTTAGTTCAAGAAAAATTTAAATATCGTTTCTCTTCAGGAAAAAATGCTAGAATCAAACTTATTTACTAAATTTAATAAACAAATAAAGTTACTTAGGGATATTCTTAAAATTCAATTTTATCGTGATATTTAAGCGAGAAAACTAAAATATTCGTTTCTAGTTCCAAAATAACAAAAACATCGTTACTCGTCAGGAAAAAATTCTAGAATCGAACTTATTAAATAAATTTAATACGAAAATAAAGTTACTCAGGGATATTCTTACAATTTAATTTTATCATGATATTTAAGCGAGATAACTAAAATATTCGTTTCTAGTTTCAAAATAATAAAAACATCGTTACTCGTCAGGAAAAAATTCTAGAATCGAACTTATTATATAAATCTAATAAACAAATAAAGTTACTCAGGGATATTCTTATATTTTAATTTTATCGTGATATTTAAGCAAGAAAACTAAAATATTCGTTTTTAGTTCCAGAAAAATTTAAACATCGTTTCTCCTCAGCAAAAAATGCAAGAATCAAACTTATTAAATAAATTTAATAAACAAATAAAGTTACTCAGGGATATTCTTACAATTTAATTTTATCGTGATATTTAAGCAAGAAAACTAAAATATTCGTTTTTAGTTCCAGAAAAATTTAAACATGGTTTCTCCTCAGGAAAAAATGCTAGAATCAAACTTATTAAATAAATTTAATACACAAATAAAGTTACTCAGGGATATTCTTACAATTCAATTTTATCGTGATATTTAAGCAAGAATACTAAAATATTCGTTTCTAGTTCCAAAATAATAAAAACATCGTTACTCGTCAGGAAAAAATGCTAGAATCGAACTTATTAAAAAAATCTAATAAACAAACAAAGTTACTCAAGGATATTCTTACAATTCAATTTTATCGTGATATTTAAGGAAGAAAACGAAAATATTCCTTTTTAGTTCCAGAAAAATTTAAATATCGTTTCTCCTCAGGAAAAAATGCTAGAATCAAACTTATTAAATAAATTTAATAAACAAATAAAGTTACTCAGGGATATTCTTACAATTTAATTTTATCGTGCTATTTAAGCGATAAAACTAAAATATTCTTTTCTGGTTCCAAAATAATAAAAACATCGTTACTCGTCAGGAAAAAATGCTAGAATCGAACTTATTAAAAAAATCTAATAAACAAATAAAGTTACTCAGGGATATTCTTATATTTTAATTTTATCGTGATATTTAAATATCTTGCTTAAGCAAGAAAACTAAAATGTTCGTTTTTAGTTCCAGGAAAATTTAAACATCGTTTCTCCTCAGGAAAAAATGCAAGAATCAAACTTGTTAAATAAATTTAATAAACAAATAAAGTTACTCAGGGATATTCTTACAATTTAATTTTATCGTGATTTTAAGCAAGAAAACTAAAATATTCGTTTCTCGGTCCAAAATAATAAAAACATCGTTACTCGTCAGAAAAAAATGCTAGAATCAAACTTATTAAATAAATTTAATACGAAAATAAAGTTACTCAGGGATATTCTTACAATTTAATTTTATCGTGATTTTAAGCAAGAAAACTAAAATATTCGTTTTTAGTTCCAGAAAAATTTAAACATCGTTTCTCCTCAGGAAAAAATGCAAGAATCAAACTTATTAAATAAATTTAATAAACAAATAAAGTTACTCAGGGATATTCTTACAATTTAATTTTATCGTGATATTTAAAAGAGAAAACTAAAATATTCGTTTCTAGTTCCAAAATACCAAAAACTTGGTTACTCGTCAGGAAAAAATGCTAGAATCGAACTTATTAAAAAAATCTAATAAACAAACAAAGTTACTCAAGGATATTCTTACAATTCAATTTTATCGTGATATTTAAGGAAGAAAACGAAAATATTCCTTTTTAGTTCCAGAAAAATTTAAATATCGTTTCTCCTCAGGAAAAAATGCTAGAATCAAACTTATTAAATAAATTTAATAAACAAATAAAGTTACTCAGGGATATTCTTACAATTTAATTTTATTGTGCTATTTAAGCGATAAAACTAAAATGTTCGTTTTTAGTTCCAGAAAAATTTAAACATCGTTTCTCCTCAGGAAAAAATGCAAGAATCAAACTTGTTAAATAAATTTAATAAACAAATAAAGTTACTCAGGGATATTCTTACAATTTAATTTTATCGTGATTTTAAGCAAGAAAACTAAAATATTCGTTTCTCGGTCCAAAATAATAAAAACATCGTTACTCGTCAGAAAAAAATGCTAGGATCAAACTTATTAAATAAATTTAATACGAAAATAAAGTTACTCAGGGATATTCTTACAATTTAATTTTATCGTGATTTTAAGCAAGAAAACTAAAATATTCGTTTTTAGTTCCAGAAAAATTTAAACATCGTTTCTCCTCAGGAAAAAATGCAAGAATCAAACTTATTAAATAAATTTAATAAACAAATAAAGTTACTCAGGGATATTCTTACAATTTAATTTTATCATGATATTTAAGCGAGAAAACTAAAGTATTCGTTTCTAGTGCCAAAATAATAAAAACTTCGTTACTCATCAGGAAAAAATGCTAGAATTAAACTTATTAAATAAATTTAATAAACAAATAAAGTTACTCAGGGATATTCTTACAATTTAATTTTATCGTGATTTTAAGCAAGAAAACTAAAATATTCGTTTTTAGTTCCAGAAAAATTTAAACATCGTTTCTCGTCAGGAAAAAATGATAGAATCAAACTTATTAAATAAATTTAATAAACAAATAAAGTTACTCAGGGATATTCTTACAATTTAATTTTATCGTGATATTTAAGCAAAAAAACTAAAATATCGTTTTTAGTTCCAGAAAAATTTAAATATCGTTTCTCCACAGGTAAAAATGCTAGAATCAAACTAATTAAATAAATTTAATAAACAAATAAAGTTACTCAGGGATATTCTTACAATTTAATTTTATCGTGATATTTAAGCAAGAAAACTAAAATATTCGTTTTTAGTTCCAGAAAAATTTAAACATCGTTTCTCCTCAGGAAAAAATTTAATAAACAAATAAAGTTACTCAGGGATATTCTTACAATTTAATTTTATCGTGATATTTAAGCGAGAAAACTAAAATATTCTTTTCTAGTTCCAAAATAATAAAAACATCATTACTTGTCAGGAAAAAATGCTAGAATCAAACTTATTAAATAAATTTAATAAACAAATAAAGCTACTCAGTGATATTCTTAAAATTCAATTTTATCGTGATATTTAAGCAAGAAAACTAAAATATTCGTTTCTAGTTCCAGAAAAATTAAAACATCGTTACTCCTCAGGCAAAAATGCTAGAATAGAACTTCTTAAATAAATTTAATAAACAAATAAAGTTACACACGGATATTCTTACAATTTAATTTTATCGTGATATTTAAGCGAGAAAACTAAAACATTCATTTTTAGTTCCAAAATAATAAAAACATCGTTACTCGTCAGGAAAAAATGCTAGAATCAAACTTATTAAATTAATTTAATACGAAAATAAAGTTACTCAGGGATATTCTTATAATTTAATTTTATCATGATATTTAAGCGAGAAAACTAAAATATTCGTTTCTAGTCCAAAATAATAAAAACATCGTTACTCGTCAGGAAAAAATTCTAGAGTCGAACTTATTAAAAAATCTAATAAACAAATAAAGTTACTCAGGGATATTCTTACATTTTAATTTTATCGTGATATTTAAACAAGAAAACTAAAATATCGTTTTTAGTTCCATAAAAATTTAAATATCGTTTCTCCTCAGGAAAAAATGCTAGAATCAATCTTATTAAATAAATTTAATAAAGAAATAATGTTACTCAGGGATATTCTTACAATTTAATTTTATCGTGATATTTAAGCAAGAAACCCAAAATATCGTTTTTAGTTCCAGAAAAATTTAAACATCGTTACTCGTCAGGAAAAAATGCTAGAATCAAACTTATTAATTAAATTTAATACGAAAATAAAGTTACTCAGGGATATTCTTACAATTTAATTTTATCATGATATTTAAGCGAGAAAACTAAAATATTCGTTTCTAGTCCCAAAATAATAAAAACTTCGTTACTCGTCAGGAAAAAATACTAGAATCAAACTTATTAATTAAATTTAATACGAAAATAAAGTTACTCAGGGATATTCTTACAATTATTTTTATCATGATATTTAAGCGAGAAAACTAAAATATTCGTTTCTAGTTTCAAAATAATAAAAACTTCGTTACTCGTCAGGAAAAAATGATAGAATCAAACTTATTAAATAAATTTAATAAACAAATAAAGTTACTCAGGGATATTCTTACAATTTAATTTTTCGTGATATTTAAGCAAGAAAACTAAAATATCGTTTTTAGTTCCAGAAAAATTTAAATATCGTTTCTCCTCAGGAAAAAATGCTAGAATCAAACTTATTAAATAAATTTAATAAACAAATAAAGTTACTCAGGGATATTCTTAAAATTTAATTTTATCGTGATATTTAAGCGAGAAAACTAAAATATTCGTTTCTAGTTCCAAAATAATGAAAACATCGTTACTCTTCAGGAAAAAATGCTAGAATCAAACTTATTAATTAAATTTAATACACAAATAAAGTTACTCAGGGATATTCTTACAATTTAATTTTATCGTGATATTTAAGGAAGAAAACGAAAATATACGTTTTTAGTTCAAGAAAAATTTAAATATCGTTTCTCCTCAGGAAAAAATGCTAGAATCAAACTTATTAAATAAATTTAATAAACAAATAAAGTTACTCAGGGATATTCTTAAAATTTAATTTTATCGTGATATTTAAGCGAGAAAACTAAAATATTCGTTTCTAGTTCCAAAATAATGAAAACATCGTTACTCTTCAGGAAAAAATGCTAGAATCAAACTTATTAAATAAATTTAATACGAAAATAAAGTTATTCAGGGATATTCTTACAATTTAATTTTATCATGATATTTAAGCGAGAAAACTAAAATATTCGTTTCTAATTCCAAAATAATAAAAACATCGTTATTCGTCAGGAAAAAATCTCTAG
This sequence comes from Pterostichus madidus, assembly GCA_911728475.2. Classification (NCBI taxonomy): domain Eukaryota; kingdom Metazoa; phylum Arthropoda; class Insecta; order Coleoptera; family Carabidae; genus Pterostichus; species Pterostichus madidus. Next base: position 21,347,060 of record OU452304.1, on the reverse strand, counting down.
AATCGAACTTATTAAAAAAATCTAATAAACAAATAAAGTTACTCAGGGATATTCTTATATTTTAATTTTATCATGATATTTAAGCAAGAAAACTAAAATATTCGTTTTTAGTTCCAATAATATTTAAACATCGTTTCTCCACAGGATAAAATGCTAGAATGAAACTTATTAAACAAATTTAATAAACAAATAAAGTTACTCAGGGATATTCTTACAATTTAATTTTATCATGATATTTAAGCGAGATAACTAAAATATTCGTTTCTAGTTTCAAAATAATAAAAACATCGTTACTCGTCAGGAAAAAATTCTAGAATCGAACTTATTATATAAATCTAATAAACAAATAAAGTTACTCAGGGATATTCTTATATTTTAATTTTATCGTGATATTTAAGCAAGAAAACTAAAATATTCGTTTTTAGTTCCAGAAAAATTTAAACATCGTTTCTCCTCAGCAAAAAATGCAAGAATCAAACTTATTAAATAAATTTAATAAACAAATAAAGTTACTCAGGGATATTCTTACAATTTAATTTTATCGTGATATTTAAGCGAGAAAACTAAAACATTCATTTCCAGTTCCAAAATAATAAAAACATCGTTACTCGTCAGGAAAAAATGCTAGAATCAAACTTATTAAATAAATTTAATACGAAAATAAAGTTACTCAGGGATATTCTTACAATTTAATTTTATCATGATATTTAAGCGAGAAAACTAAAATATTCGTTTCTAATTCCAAAATAATAAAAACATCGTTACTCGTCAGGAAAAAATGCTAGAATCAAACTTATTAAATAAATTTAATACGAAAATAAAGTTACTCAGGGATATTCTTACAATTTAATTTTATCATGATATTTAAGCGAGAAAACTAAAATATTCGTTTCTAATTCCAAAATAATAAAAACATCGTTATTCGTCAGGAAAAAATCTCTAGAATCGAACTTATTAAATAAATTTAATAAACAAATAAAGTTACTCAGGGATATTCTTACAATTTAATTTTATCGTGATATTTAAGCAAAAAAACTAAAATATCGTTTTTAGTTCCAGAAAAATTTAAATATCGTTTCTCCACAGGTAAAAATGCTAGAATCAAACTAATTAAATAAATTTAATAAACAAATAAAGTTACTCAGGGATATTCTTACAATTTAATTTTATCGTGATATTTAAGCAAGAAAACTAAAATATTCGTTTTTAGTTCCAGAAAAATTTAAACATCGTTTCTCCTCAGGAAAAAATTTAATAAACAAATAAAGTTACTCAGGGATATTCTTACAATTTAATTTTATCGTGATATTTAAGCGAGAAAACTAAAATATTCTTTTCTAGTTCCAAAATAATAAAAACATCGTTACTTGTCAGGAAAAAATGCTAGAATCAAACTTATTAAATAAATTTAATAAACAAATAAAGCTACTCAGTGATATTCTTAAAATTCAATTTTATCGTGATATTTAAGCAAGAAAACTAAAATATTCGTTTCTAGTTCCAGAAAAATTAAAACATCGTTACTCCTCAGGCAAAAATGCTAGAATAGAACTTCTTAAATAAATTTAATAAACAAATAAAGTTACTCACGGATATTCTTACAATTTAATTTTATCGTGATATTTAAGCGAGAAAACTAAAACATTCATTTTTAGTTCCAAAATAATAAAAACATCGTTACTCGTCAGGAAAAAATGCTAGAATCAAACTTATTAAATAAATTTAATACGAAAATAAAGTTACTCAGGGATATTCTTACAATTTAATTTTATCATGATATTTAAGCGAGAAAACTAAAATATTCGTTTCTAGTCCAAAATAATAAAAACATCGTTACTCGTCAGGAAAAAATTCTAGAGTCGAACTTATTAAAAAATCTAATAAACAAATAAAGTTACTCAGGGATATTCTTACATTTTAATTTTATCGTGATATTTAAGCAAGAAAACTAAAATATCGTTTTTAGTTCCATAAAAATTTAAATATCGTTTCTCCTCAGGAAAAAATGCTAGAATCAATCTTATTAAATAAATTTAATAAAGAAATAATGTTACTCAGGGATATTCTTACAATTTAATTTTATCGTGATATTTAAGCAAGAAACCCAAAATATCGTTTTTAGTTCCAGAAAAATTTAAACATCGTTACTCGTCAGGAAAAAATGCTAGAATCAAACTTATTAATTAAATTTAATACGAAAATAAAGTTACTCAGGGATATTCTTACAATTTAATTTTATCATGATATTTAAGCGAGAAAACTAAAATATTCGTTTCTAGTCCCAAAATAATAAAAACTTCGTTACTCGTCAGGAAAAAATACTAGAATCAAACTTATTAATTAAATTTAATACGAAAATAAAGTTACTCAGGGATATTCTTACAATTATTTTTATCATGATATTTAAGCGAGAAAACTAAAATATTCGTTTCTAGTTTCAAAATAATAAAAACTTCGTTACTCGTCAGGAAAAAATGATAGAATCGAACTTATTAAATAAATTTAATAAACAAATAAAGTTACTCAGGGATATTCTTACAATTTAATTTTTCGTGATATTTAAGCAAGAAAACTAAAATATCGTTTTTAGTTCCAGAAAAATTTAAATATCGTTTCTCCTCAGGAAAAAATGCTAGAATCAAACTTATTAAATAAATTTAATAAACAAATAAAGTTACTCAGGGATATTCTTAAAATTTAATTTTATCGTGATATTTAAGCGAGAAAACTAAAATATTCGTTTCTAGTTCCAAAATAATGAAAACATCGTTACTCTTCAGGAAAAAATGCTAGAATCAAACTTATTAATTAAATTTAATACACAAATAAAGTTACTCAGGGATATTCTTACAATTTAATTTTATCGTGATATTTAAGGAAGAAAACGAAAATATACGTTTTTAGTTCAAGAAAAATTTAAATATCGTTTCTCCTCAGGACAAAATGCTAGAATCAAACTTATTAAATAAATTTAATAAACAAATAAAGTTACTCAGGGATATTCTTAAAATTTAATTTTAGCGTGATATTTAAGCGAGAAAACTAAAATATTCGTTTCTAGTTCCAAAATAATGAAAACATCGTTACTCTTCAGGAAAAAATGCTAGAATCAAACTTATTAAATAAATTTAATACGAAAATAAAGTTATTCAGGGATATTCTTACAATTTAATTTTATCATGATATTTAAGCGAGAAAACTAAAATATTCGTTTCTAATTCCAAAATAATAAAAACATCGTTATTCGTCAGGAAAAAATCTCTAGAATCGAACTTATTAAAAAAATCTAATAAACAAATAAAGTTACTCAGGGATATTCTTATATTTTAATTTTATCATGATATTTAAGCAAGAAAACTAAAATATTCGTTTTTAGTTCCAATAATATTTAAACATCGTTTCTCCACAGGATAAAATGCTAGAATGAAACTTATTAAACAAATTTAATAAACAAATAAAGTTACTCAGGGATATTCTTACAATTTAATTTTATCATGATATTTAAGCGAGATAACTAAAATATTCGTTTCTAGTTTCAAAATAATAAAAACATCGTTACTCGTCAGGAAAAAATTCTAGAATCGAACTTATTATATAAATCTAATAAACAAATAAAGTTACTCAGGGATATTCTTATATTTTAATTTTATCGTGATATTTAAGCAAGAAAACTAAAATATTCGTTTTTAGTTCCAGAAAAATTTAAACATCGTTTCTCCTCAGCAAAAAATGCAAGAATCAAACTTATTAAATAAATTTAATAAACAAATAAAGTTACTCAGGGATATTCTTACAATTTAATTTTATCGTGATATTTAAGCGAGAAAACTAAAACATTCATTTCCAGTTCCAAAATAATAAAAACATCGTTACTCGTCAGGAAAAAATGCTAGAATCAAACTTATTAAATAAATTTAATACGAAAATAAAGTTACTCAGGGATATTCTTACAATTTAATTTTATCATGATATTTAAGCGAGAAAACTAAAATATTCGTTTCTAATTCCAAAATAATAAAAACATCGTTATTCGTCAGGAAAAAATCTCTAGAATCGAACTTATTAAAAAAATCTAATAAACAAATAAAGTTACTCAGGGATATTCTTATATTTTAATTTTATCGTGATATTTAAGCAAGAAAACTAAAATATTCGTTTTTAGTTCCAGAAAAATTTAAACATCGTTTCTCCTCAGCAAAAAATGCAAGAATCAAACTTATTAAATAAATTTAATAAACAAATAAAGTTACTCAGGGATATTCTTACAATTTAATTTTATCGTGATATTTAAGCGAGAAAACTAAAACATTCATTTCCAGTTCCAAAATAATAAAAACATCGTTACTCGTCAGGAAAAAATGCTAGAATCAATCTTATTAAATAAATTTAATACGAAAATAAAGTTACTCAGGGATATTCTTACAATTTAATTTTATCATGATATTTAAGCGAGAAAACTAAAATATTCGTTTCTAATTCCAAAATAATAAAAACATCGTTATTCGTCAGGAAAAAATCTCTAGAATCGAACTTATTAAAAAAATCTAATAAACAAATAAAGTTACTCAGGGATATTCTTACATTTTAATTTTATCATGATATTTAAGCAAGAAAACTAAAATATTCATTTTTAGTTCCAATAATATTTAAACATCGTTTCTCCACAGGAAAAAATGCTAGAATGAAACTTATTAAACAAATTTAATAAACAAATAAAGTTACTCAGGGAAATTCTTACAATTGAATTTTATCGTGATATTTAAGCGAGAAAACTAAAATATTCGCTTCTAGTTCCAAAATAATAAAAACATCGTTACTCGTCAGGAAAAAATGCTAGAATCAAACTTATTAAATAAATTTAATACACAAATAAAGTTACTCAGGGATATTCTTACAATTTAATTTTATCGTGATATTTAAGCAAGAAAACTAAAATATTCGTTTTTAGTTCCAGAAAAATTTAAACATGGTTTCTCCTCAGGAAAAAATGCTAGAATCAAACTTATTAAATAAATTTAATACACAAATAAAGTTACTCAGGGATATTCTTACAATTCAATTTTATCGTGATATTTAAGCAAGAATACTAAAATATTCGTTTCTAGTTCCAAAATAATAAAAACATCGTTACTCGTCAGGAAAAAATGCTAGAATCGAACTTATTAAAAAAATCTAATAAACAAACAAAGTTACTCAAGGATGTTCTTACAATTCAATTTTATCGTGATATTTAAGGAAGAAAACGAAAATATTCCTTTTTAGTTCCAGAAAAATTTAAATATCGTTTCTCCTCAGGAAAAAATTCTAGAATCAAACTTATTAAATAAATTTAATAAACAAATAAAGTTACTCAGGGATATTCTTACAATTTAATTTTATCGTGCTATTTAAGCGATAAAACTAAAATATTCTTTTCTGGTTCCAAAATAATAAAAACATCGTTACTCGTCAGGAAAAAATGCTAGAATCGAACTTATTAAAAAAATCTAATAAACAAATAAAGTTACTCAGGGATATTCTTATATTTTAATTTTATCGTGATATTTAAATATCTTGCTTAAGCAAGAAAACTAAAATGTTCGTTTTTAGTTCCAGAAAAATTTAAACATCGTTTCTCCTCAGGAGAAAATGCAAGAATCAAACTTGTTAAATAAATTTAATAAACAAATAAAGTTACTCAGGGATATTCTTACAATTTAATTTTATCGTGATTTTAAGCAAGAAAACTAAAATATTCGTTTCTCGTTCCAAAATAATAAAAACATCGTTACTCGTCAGAAAAAAATGCTAGAATCAAACTTATTAAATAAATTTAATACGAAAATAAAGTTACTCAGGGATATTCTTACAATTTAATTTTATCGTGATTTTAAGCAAGAAAACTAAAATATTCGTTTTTAGTTCCAGAAAAATTTAAACATCGTTTCTCCTCAGGAAAAAATGCAAGAATCAAACTTATTAAATAAATTTAATAAACAAATAAAGTTACTCAGGGATATTCTTACAATTTAATTTTATCATGATATTTAAGCGAGAAAACTAAAGTATTCGTTTCTAGTGCGAAATAATAAAAACTTCGTTACTCGTCAGGAAAAAATGCTAGAATTAAACTTATTAAATAAATTTAATAAACAAATAAAGTTACTCAGGGATATTCTTACAATTTAATTTTATCGTGATTTTAAGCAAGAAAACTAAAATATTCGTTTTTAGTTCCAGAAAAATTTAAACATCGTTTCTCCTCAGGAAAAAATGATAGAATCAAACTTATTAAATAAATTTAATAAACAAATAAAGTTACTCAGGGATATTCTTACAAATTTTATCGTGATATTTAAGCGAGAAAACTAAAATATTCTTTTCTAGTTCCAAAATTATAAAAACCGTTACTTGTCACGAAAAAATGCTAGAATCAAACTTATTAAATAAATTTAATACACAAATAAAGTTACTCAGGGATATTCTTACAATTTAATTTTATCGTGATATTTAAGCAAGAAAACTAAAATATTCGTTTTTAGTTCCAGATAAATTTAAACATCGTTTCTCCTCAGGAAAAAATGCTAGAATCAAACTTATTAAATAAATTTAATAAACAAATAATGTTACTCAGGGATATTCTTACAATTTAATTTTATCGTGATATTTAAGCAAGAAAACTAAAATATCGTTTTTAGCTCCAGAAAAATTTAAATATCGTTTCTCCTCAGGACAAAATGCTAGAATCAAACTTATTAAATAAATTTAATAAACAAATAATGTTACTCAGGGATATTCTTACAATTTAATTTTATCGTGATATTTAAGCAAAAAAACTAAAATATCGTTTTTAGTTCCAGAAAAATTTAAATATCGTTTCTCCAAAGGTAAAAATGCTAGAATCAAACTAATTAAATAAATTTAATAAACAAATAAAGTTACTCAGGGATATTCTTACAATTTAATTTTATCGTGATATTTAAGCAAGAAAACTAAAATATTCGTTTTTAGTTCCAGAAAAATTTAAACATCGTTTCTCCTCAGGAAAAAATTTAATAAACAAATAAAGTTACTCAGGGATATTCTTACAATTTAATTTTATCGTGATTTTAAGCAAGAAAACTAAAATATTCTTTTCTAGTTCCAAAATAATAAAAACATCGTTACTTGTCAGGAAAAAATGCTAGAATCAAACTTATTAAATAAATTTAATAAACAAATAAAGCTACTCAGTGATATTCTTAAAATTCAATTTTATCGTGATATTTAATCGAGAAAACTAAAATATTCGTTTCTAGTTTCAAAATAATAAAAACATCGTTACCCGTCAGAAAAAAATGCTAGAATCGAACTTATTAAATAAAATTAATAAACAAATAAAGTTACTCAGGGATATTCTTACAATTTAATTTTATCGTGATATTTAAGCAAGAAAACTAAAATATTCGTTTCTAGTTCCAGAAAAATTAAAACATCGTTACTCCTCAGGCAAAAATGCTAGAATCGAACTTCTTAAATAAATTTAATAAACAAATAAAGTTACTCATGGATATTCTTACAATTTAATTTTATCGTGATATTTAAGCGAGAAAACTAAAACATTCATTTTTAGTTCCAAAATAATAAAAACATCGTTACTCGTCAGGAAAAAATGCTAGAATCAAACTTATTAAATAAATTTAATACGAAAATAAAGTTACTCAGGGATATTCTTACAATTTAATTTTATCATGATATTTAAGCGAGAAAACTAAAATATTAGTTTCTAGTTCCAAAATAATAAAAACTTCGTTACTCGTCAGGAAAAAATTCTAGAATCAAACTTATTAAATAAATTTAATACGAAAATAAAGTTACTCAGGGATATTCTTACAATTTAATTTTAGCATGATATTTAAGCGAGAAAACTAAAACATTCGTTTCTAGGTCCAAAATAATAAAAACATCGTTACTCGTCAGGAAAAAATTCTAGAATCGAACTTATTAAATAAATTTAATAAACAAATAAAGTTCCTCAGGGATATTCTTACAATTTAATTTTATCGTTATATTTAAACAAGAAAACTAAAATATTCGTTTCTAGGTCCAGAAAAATTAAAACTTCGTTACTCCTCAGTCAGAAATGCTAGAATAGAACTTCTTAAATAAATTTATTAAACAAATAAAGTTACTCACGGATATTCTTACAATTTAATTTTATCGTGATATTTAAGCGAGAAAACTAAAACATTCATTACTAGTTCCAAAATAATAAAAACATCGTTACTCGTCAGGAAAAAATTCTAGAATCGAACTTATTAAAAAAATCTATTAAACAAATAAAGTTACTCAGGGATATTCTTACAATTTAATTTTATCGTGATATTTAAGCGAGAAAACTAAAATATTCTTTTCTGGTTCCAAAATAATTAAAACATCGTTACTCGCCAGGAAAAAATGCTAGAATCGAACTTATTAAAAAAATCTAATGAACAATTAAAGTTACACAGGGATATTCTTACATTTTAATTTTATCATGTTATTTAAGCAAGAAAACTAAAATATCGTTTTTAGTTCCAGAAAAATTTAAATATCGTTTCGCCTCAGGAAAAAATGCTAGAATCAAACTTATTAAATAAATTTAATAAACAAATAAAGTTACTCAGGGATAATCTTACAATTTAATTTTATCATGATATTTAAGCGAGACAACTAAAACATTCGTTTCTAGTTCCAAAATAATAAAATCATCGTTACTCGTCAGGAAAAAATGCTAGCATCAAACTTATTAAATAAAATAAAATACGAAAATAAAGTTACTCAGGGATATTCTTACAATTTAATTTAATCATGATATTTAAAAGAGAAAACTAAAATATTCGTTTCTAGTTCCAAAATACCAAAAACTTGGTTACTCGTCAGGAAAAAATGCTAGAATCAAACTTATTAAATAAATTTAATACACAAATAAAGTTACTCAGGGATATTCTTACAATTCAATTTTATCGTGATATTTAAGCAAGAATACTAAAATATTCGTTACTAGTTCCAAAATAATAAAAACATCGTTACTCGTCAGGAAAAAATGCTAGAATCGAACTTATTAAAAAAATCTAATAAACAAACAAAGTTACTCAAGGATATTCTTACAATTCAATTTTATCGTGATATTTAAGGAAGAAAACGAAAATATTCCTTTTTAGTTCCAGAAAAATTTAAATATCGTTTCTCCTCAGGAAAAAATGCTAGAATCAAACTTATTAAATAAATTTAATAAACAAATAAAGTTACTCAGGGATATTCTTACAATTTAATTTTATAGTGATTTTAAGCAAGAAAACTAAAATATTCGTTTTTAGTTCCAGAAAAATTTAAACATCGTTTCTCCTCAGGAAAAAATGCAAGAATCAAACTTATTAAATAAATTTAATAAACAAATAAAGTTACTCAGGGATATTCTTACAATTTAATTTTATCATGATATTTAAGCGAGAAAACTAAAGTATTCGTTTCTAGTGCGAAATAATAAAAACTTCGTTACTCGTCAGGAAAAAATGCTAGAATTAAACTTATTAAATAAATTTAATAAACAAATAAAGTTACTCAGGGATATTCTTACAATTTAATTTTATCGTGATTTTAAGCAAGAAAACTAAAATATTCGTTTTTAGTTCCAGAAAAATTTAAACATCGTTTCTCCTCAGGAAAAAATGATAGAATCAAACTTATTAAATAAATTTAATAAACAAATAAAGTTACTCAGGGATATTCTTACAAATTTTATCGTGATATTTAAGCGAGAAAACTAAAATATTCTTTTCTAGTTCCAAAATTATAAAAACCGTTACTTGTCACGAAAAAATGCTAGAATCAAACTTATTAAATAAATTTAATACACAAATAAAGTTACTCAGGGATATTCTTACAATTTAATTTTATCGTGATATTTAAGCAAGAAAACTAAAATATTCGTTTTTAGTTCCAGATAAATTTAAACATCGTTTCTCCTCAGGAAAAAATGCTAGAATCAAACTTATTAAATAAATTTAATAAACAAATAATGTTACTCAGGGATATTCTTACAATTTAATTTTATCGTGATATTTAAGCAAGAAAACTAAAATATCGTTTTTAGCTCCAGAAAAATTTAAATATCGTTTCTCCTCAGGACAAAATGCTAGAATCAAACTTATTAAATAAATTTAATAAACAAATAATGTTACTCAGGGATATTCTTACAATTTAATTTTATCGTGATATTTAAGCAAAAAAACTAAAATATCGTTTTTAGTTCCAGAAAAATTTAAATATCGTTTCTCCAAAGGTAAAAATGCTAGAATCAAACTAATTAAATAAATTTAATAAACAAATAAAGTTACTCAGGGATATTCTTACAATTTAATTTTATCGTGATATTTAAGCAAGAAAACTAAAATATTCGTTTTTAGTTCCAGAAAAATTTAAACATCGTTTCTCCTCAGGAAAAAATTTAATAAACAAATAAAGTTACTCAGGGATATTCTTACAATTTAATTTTATCGTGATTTTAAGCAAGAAAACTAAAATATTCTTTTCTAGTTCCAAAATAATAAAAACATCGTTACTTGTCAGGAAAAAATGCTAGAATCAAACTTATTAAATAAATTTAATAAACAAATAAAGCTACTCAGTGATATTCTTAAAATTCAATTTTATCGTGATATTTAATCGAGAAAACTAAAATATTCGTTTCTAGTTTCAAAATAATAAAAACATCGTTACCCGTCAGAAAAAAATGCTAGAATCGAACTTATTAAATAAATTTAATAAACAAATAAAGTTACTCAGGGATATTCTTACAATTTAATTTTATCGTGATATTTAAGCAAGAAAACTAAAATATTCGTTTCTAGTTCCAGAAAAATTAAAACATCGTTACTCCTCAGGCAAAAATGCTAGAATCGAACTTCTTAAATAAATTTAATAAACAAATAAAGTTACTCATGGATATTCTTACAATTTAATTTTATCGTGATATTTAAGCGAGAAAACTAAAACATTCATTTTTAGTTCCAAAATAATAAAAACATCGTTACTCGTCAGGAAAAAATGCTAGAATCAAACTTATTAAATAAATTTAATACGAAAATAAAGTTACTCAGGGATATTCTTACAATTTAATTTTATCATGATATTTAAGCGAGAAAACTAAAATATTAGTTTCTAGTTCCAAAATAATAAAAACTTCGTTACTCGTCAGGAAAAAATTCTAGAATCAAACTTATTAAATAAATTTAATACGAAAATAAAGTTACTCAGGGATATTCTTACAATTTAATTTTAGCATGATATTTAAGCGAGAAAACTAAAACATTCGTTTCTAGGTCCAAAATAATAAAAACATCGTTACTCGTCAGGAAAAAATTCTAGAATCGAACTTATTAAATAAATTTAATAAACAAATAAAGTTACTCAGGGATATTCTTACAATTTAATTTTATCGTTATATTTAAACAAGAAAACTAAAATATTCGTTTCTAGGTCCAGAAAAATTAAAACTTCGTTACTCCTCAGTCAAAAATGCTAGAATAGAACTTCTTAAATAAATTTATTAAACAAATAAAGTTACTCACGGATATTCTTACAATTTAATTTTATCGTGATATTTAAGCGAGAAAACTAAAACATTCATTACTAGTTCCAAAATAATAAAAACATCGTTACTCGTCAGGAAAAAATTCTAGAATCGAACTTATTAAAAAAATCTATTAAACAAATAAAGTTACTCAGGGATATTCTTACAATTTAATTTTATCGTGATATTTAAGCGAGAAAACTAAAATATTCTTTTCTGGTTCCAAAATAATTAAAACATCGTTACTCGCCAGGAAAAAATGCTAGAATCGAACTTATTAAAAAAATCTAATAAACAATTAAAGTTACACAGGGATATTCTTACATTTTAATTTTATCATGTTATTTAAGCAAGAAAACTAAAATATCGTTTTTAGTTCCAGAAAAATTTAAATATCGTTTCGCCTCAGGAAAAAATGCTAGAATCAAACTTATTAAATAAATTTAATAAACAAATAAAGTTACTCAGGGATAATCTTACAATTTAATTTTATCATGATATTTAAGCGAGACAACTAAAACATTCGTTTCTAGTTCCAAAATAATAAAATCATCGTTACTCGTCAGGAAAAAATGCTAGCATCAAACTTATTAAATAAAATAAAATACGAAAATAAAGTTACTCAGGGATATTCTTACAATTTAATTTAATCATGATATTTAAAAGAGAAAACTAAAATATTCGTTTCTAGTTCCAAAATACCAAAAACTTGGTTACTCGTCAGGAAAAAATGCTAGAATCAAACTTATTAAATAAATTTAATACACAAATAAAGTTACTCAGGGATATTCTTACAATTCAATTTTATCGTGATATTTAAGCAAGAATACTAAAATATTCGTTACTAGTTCCAAAATAATAAAAACATCGTTACTCGTCAGGAAAAAATGCTAGAATCGAACTTATTAAAAAAATCTAATAAACAAACAAAGTTACTCAAGGATATTCTTACAATTCAATTTTATCGTGATATTTAAGGAAGAAAACGAAAATATTCCTTTTTAGTTCCAGAAAAATTTAAATATCGTTTCTCCTCAGGAAAAAATGCTAGAATCAAACTTATTAAATAAATTTAATAAACAAATAAAGTTACTCAGGGATATTCTTACAATTTAATTTTATTGTGCTATTTAAGCGATAAAACTAAAATATTCTTTTCTGGTTCCAAAATAATAAAAACATCGTTACTCGTCAGGAAAAAATGCTAGAATCGAACTTATTAAAAAAATCTAATAAACAAATAAAGTTACTCAGGGATATTCTTATATTTTAATTTTATCGTGATATTTAAATATCTTGCTTAAGCAAGAAAACTAAAATGTTCGTTTTTAGTTCCAGGAAAATTTAAACATCGTTTCTCCTCAGGAAAAAATGCAAGAATCAAACTTGTTAAATAAATTTAATAAACAAATAAAGTTACTCAGGGATATTCTTACAATTTAATTTTATCGTGATTTTAAGCAAGAAAACTAAAATATTCGTTTCTCGGTCCAAAATAATAAAAACATCGTTACTCGTCAGAAAAAATGCTAGAATCAAACTTATTAAATAAATTTAATACGAAAATAAAGTTACTCAGGGATATTCTTACAATTTAATTTTATCGTGATTTTAAGCAAGAAAACTAAAATATTCGTTTTTAGTTCCAGAAAAATTTAAACATCGTTTCTCCTCAGGAAAAAATGCAAGAATCAAACTTATTAAATAAATTTAATAAACAAATAAAGTTACTCAGGGATATTCTTACAAATTTTATCGTGATATTTAAAAGAGAAAACTAAAATATTCGTTTCTAGTTCCAAAATACCAAAAACTTGGTTACTCGTCAGGAAAAAATGCTAGAATCGAACTTATTAAAAATATCTAATAAACAAACAAAGTTACTCAAGGATATTCTTACAATTCAATTTTATCGTGATATTTAAGGAAGAAAACGAAAATATTCCTTTTTAGTTCCAGAAAAATTTAAATATCGTTTCTCCTCAGGAAAAAATGCTAGAATCAAACTTATTAAATAAATTTAATAAACAAATAAAGTTACTCAGGGATATTCTTACAATTTAATTTTATCGTGCTATTTAAGCGATAAAACTAAAATGTTCGTTTTTAGTTCCAGAAAAATTTAAACATCGTTTCTCCTCAGGAAAAAATGCAAGAATCAAACTTGTTAAATAAATTTAATAAACAAATAAAGTTACTCAGGGATATTCTTACAATTTAATTTTATCGTGATTTTAAGCAAGAAAACTAAAATATTCGTTTCTCGGTCCAAAATAATAAAAACATCGTTACTCGTCAGAAAAAAATGCTAGAATCAAACTTATTAAATAAATTTAATACGAAAATAAAGTTACTCAGGGATATTCTTACAATTTAATTTTATCGTGATTTTAAGCAAGAAAACTAAAATATCGTTTTTAGTTCCAGAAAAATTTAAATATCGTTTCGCCTCAGGAAAAAATGCTAGAATCAAACTTATTAAATAAATTTAATAAACAAATAAAGTTACTCAGGGATAATCTTACAATTTAATTTTATCATGATATTTAAGCGAGAAAACTAAAACATTCGTTTCTAGTTCCAAAATAATAAAATCATCGTTACTCGTCAGGAAAAAATGCTAGCATCAAACTTATTAAATAAAATAAAATACGAAAATAAAGTTACTCAGGGATATTCTTACAATTTAATTTAATCATGATATTTAAAAGAGAAAACTAAAATATTCGTTTCTAGTTCCAAAATACCAAAAACTTGGTTACTCGTCAGGAAAAAATGCTAGAATCAAACTTATTAAATAAATTTAATAAACAAATAAAGTTACTCAGGGATTTTCTTACAATTTAATTTTATCGTGATATTTAAGCAAGAAAACTAAAATATTCGTTTTTAGTTCCAGAAAAATTTAAACATCGTTTCTCCTCAGGAAAAAATGCTAGAATCAAACTTATTAAATAAATTTAATACACAAATCAAGTTACTCAGGGATATTCTTACAATTCAATTTTATCGTGATATTTAAGCAAGAATACTAAAATATTCGTTACTAGTTCCAAAATAATAAAAACATCGTTACTCGTCAGGAAAAAATGCTAGAATCGAACTTATTAAAAAAATCTAATAAACAAACAAAGTTACTCAAGGATATTCTTACAATTCAATTTTATCGTGATATTTAAGGAAGAAAACGAAAATATTCCTTTTTAGTTCCAGAAAAATTTAAATATCGTTTCTCCTCAGGAAAAAATGCTAGAATCAAACTTATTAAATAAATGTAATAAACAAATAAAGTTACTCAGGGATATTCTTACAATTTAATTTTATTGTGCTATTTAAGCGATAAAACTAAAATATTCTTTTCTGGTTCCAAAATAATAAAAACATCGTTACTCGTCAGGAAAAAATGCTAGAATCGAACTTATTAAAAAAATCTAATAAACAAATAAAGTTACTCAGGGATATTCTTATATTTTAATTTTATCGTGATATTTAAATATCTTGCTTAAGCAAGAAAACTAAAATGTTCGTTTTTAGTTCCAGGAAAATTTAAACATCGTTTCTCCTCAGGAAAAAATGCAAGAATCAAACTTGTTAAATAAATTTAATAAACAAATAAAGTTACTCAGGGATATTCTTACAATTTAATTTTATCGTGATTTTAAGCAAGAAAACTAAAATATTCGTTTCTCGGTCCAAAATAATAAAAACATCGTTACTCGTCAGAAAAAAATGCTAGAATCAAACTTATTAAATAAATTTAATACGAAAATAAAGTTACTCAGGGATATTCTTACAATTTAATTTTATCGTGATTTTAAGCAAGAAAACTAAAATATTCGTTTTTAGTTCCAGAAAAATTTAAACATCGTTTCTCCTCAGGAAAAAATGCAAGAATCAAACTTATTAAATAAATTTAATAAACAAATAAAGTTACTCAGGGATATTCTTACAATTTAATTTTATCATGATATTTAAGCGAGAAAACTAAAGTATTCGTTTCTAGTGCCAAAATAATAAAAACTTCGTTACTCGTCAGGAAAAAATGCTAGAATTAAACTTATTAAATAAATTTAATAAACAAATAAAGTTACTCAGGGATATTCTTACAATTTAATTTTATCGTGATTTTAAGCAAGAAAACTAAAATATTCGTTTTTAGTTCCAGAAAAATTTAAACATCGTTTCTCCTCAGGAAAAAATGATAGAATCAAACTTATTAAATAAATTTAATAAACAAATAAAGTTACTCAGGGATATTCTTACAAATTTTATCGTGATATTTAAAAGAGAAAACTAAAATATTCGTTTCTAGTTCCAAAATACCAAAAACTTGGTTACTCGTCAGGAAAAAATGCTAGAATCGAACTTATTAAAAAAATCTAATAAACAAACAAAGTTACTCAAGGATATTCTTACAATTCAATTTTATCGTGATATTTAAGGAAGAAAACGAAAATATTCCTTTTTAGTTCCAGAAAAATTTAAATATCGTTTCTCCTCAGGAAAAAATGCTAGAATCAAACTTATTAAATAAATTTAATAAACAAATAAAGTTACTCAGGGATATTCTTACAATTTAATTTTATCGTGCTATTTAAGCGATAAAACTAAAATATTCTTTTCTGGTTCCAAAATAATAAAAACATCGTTACTCGTCAGGAAAAAATGCTAGAATCGAACTTATTAAAAAAATCTAATAAACAAATAAAGTTACTCAGGGATATTCTTATATTTTAATTTTATCGTGATATTTAAATATCTTGCTTAAGCAAGAAAACTAAAATGTTCGTTTTTAGTTCCAGAAAAATTTAAACATCGTTTCTCCTCAGGAAAAAATGCAAGAATCAAACTTGTTAAATAAATTTAATAAACAAATAAAGTTACTCAGGGATATTCTTACAATTTAATTTTATCGTGATTTTAAGCAAGAAAACTAAAATATTCGTTTCTCGGTCCAAAATAATAAAAACATCGTTACTCGTCAGAAAAAAATGCTAGAATCAAACTTATTAAATAAATTTAATACGAAAATAAAGTTACTCAGGGATATTCTTACAATTTAATTTTATCGTGATTTTAAGCAAGAAAACTAATATATTCGTTTTTAGTTCCAGAAAAATTTAAACATCGTTTCTCCTCAGGAAAAAATGCAAGAATCAAACTTATTAAATAAATTTAATAAACAAATAAAGTTACTCAGGGATATTCTTACAATTTAATTTTATCATGATATTTAAGCGAGAAAACTAAAATATTCGTTTCTAGTTCCAAAATACCAAAAACTTGGTTACTCGTCAGGAAAAAATGCTAGAATCAAACTTATTAAATAAATTTAATAAACAAATAAAGTTACTCAGGGATTTTCTTACAATTTAATTTTATCGTGATATTTAAGCAAGAAAACTAAAATATTCGTTTTTAGTTCCAGAAAAATTTAAACATCGTTTCTCCTCAGCAAAAAATGCAAGAATCAAACTTATTAAATAAATTTAATAAACAAATAAAGTTACTCAGGGATATTCTTACAATTTAATTTTATCGTGATATTTAAGCGAGAAAACTAAAACATTCATTTCCTGTTCCAAAATAATAAAAACATCGTTACTCGTCAGGAAAAAATGCTAGAATCAAACTTATTAAATAAATTCAATACGAAAATAAAGTTACTCAGGGATATTCTTACAATTTAATTTTATCATGATATTTAAGCGAGAAAACTAAAATATTCGTTTCTAATTCCAAAATAATAAAAACATCGTTATTCTAGAATCGAACTTATTAAAAAAATCTAATAAACAAAAAAAGTTACTCAGGGATATTCTTACATTTAAATTTTATCATGATATTTAAGCAAGAAAACTAAAATATTCGTTTTTAGTTCCAATAATATTTAAAAATCGTTTCTCCACAGGAAAAAATGCTAGAATGAAACTTATTAAACAAATTTAATAAACAAATAAAGTTACTCAGGGATATTCTTACAATTTAATTTTATCGTGATATTTAAGCGAGAAAACTAAAATATTCGCTTCTAGTTCCAAAATAATAAAAACATCGTTACTCGTCAGGAAAAAATGCTAGAATCAAACTTATTAAATAAATTTAATACACAAATAAAATTACTCAGGGATATTCTTACAATTTAATTTTATCGTGATATTTAAGCAAGAAAACTAAAATATTCGTTTTTAGTTCCAGAAAAATTTAAACATGGTTTCTCCTCAGGAAAAAATGCTAGAATCAAACTTATTAAATAAATTTAATACACAAATAAAGTTACTCAGGGATATTCTTACAATTCAATTTTATCGTGATATTTAAGCAAGAATACTAAAATATTCGTTTCTAGTTCCAAAATAATAAAAACATCGTTACTCGTCAGGAAAAAATGCTAGAATCGAACTTATTAAAAAAATCTAATAAACAAACAAAGTTACTCAAGGATATTCTTACAATTCAATTTTATCGTGATATTTAAGGAAGAAAACGAAAATATTCCTTTTTAGTTCCAGAAAAATTTAAATATCGTTTCTCCTCAGGAAAAAATTCTAGAATCAAACTTATTAAATAAATTTAATAAACAAATAAAGTTACTCAGGGATATTCTTACAATTTAATTTTATCGTGCTATTTAAGCGATAAAACTAAAATATTCTTTTCTGGTTCCAAAATAATAAAAACATCGTTACTCGTCAGGAAAAAATGCTAGAATCGAACTTATTAAAAAAATCTAATAAACAAATAAAGTTACTCAGGGATATTCTTATATTTTAATTTTATCGTGATATTTAAATATCTTGCTTAAGCAAGAAAACTAAAATGTTCGTTTTTAGTTCCAGAAAAATTTAAACATCGTTTCTCCTCAGGAAAAAATGCAAGAATCAAACTTGTTAAATAAATTTAATAAACAAATAAAGTTACTCAGGGATATTCTTACAATTTAATTTTATCGTGATTTTAAGCAAGAAAACTAAAATATTCGTTTCTCGTTCCAAAATAATAAAAACATCGTTACTCGTCAGAAAAAAATGCTAGAATCAAACTTATTAAATAAATTTAATACGAAAATAAAGTTACTCAGGGATATTCTTACAATTTAATTTTATCGTGATTTTAAGCAAGAAAACTAAAATATTCGTTTTTAGTTCCAGAAAAATTTAAACATCGTTTCTCCTCAGGAAAAAATGCAAGAATCAAACTTATTAAATAAATTTAATAAACAAATAAAGTTACTCAGGGATATTCTTACAATTTAATTTTATCATGATATTTAAGCGAGAAAACTAAAGTATTCGTTTCTAGTGCCAAAATAATAAAAACTTCGTTACTCGTCAGGAAAAAATGCTAGAATTAAACTTATTAAATAAATTTAATAAACAAATAAAGTTACTCAGGGATATTCTTACAATTTAATTTTATCGTGATTTTAAGCAAGAAAACTAAAATATTCGTTTTTAGTTCCAGAAAAATTTAAACATCGTTTCTCCTCAGGAAAAAATGATAGAATCAAACTTATTAAATAAATTTAATAAACAAATAAAGTTACTCAGGGATATTCTTACAAATTTTATCGTGATATTTAAGCGAGAAAACTAAAATATTCTTTTCTAGTTCCAAAATTATAAAAACCGTTACTTGTCACGAAAAAATGCTAGAATCAAACTTATTAAATAAATTTAATACACAAATAAAGTTACTCAGGGATATTCTTACAATTTAATTTTATCGTGATATTTAAGCAAGAAAACTAAAATATTCGTTTTTAGTTCCAGATAAATTTAAACATCGTTTCTCCTCAGGAAAAAATGCTAGAATCAAACTTATTAAATAAATTTAATAAACAAATAATGTTACTCAGGGATATTCTTACAATTTAATTTCATCGTGATATTTAAGCAAGAAAACTAAAATATCGTTTTTAGCTCCAGAAAAATTTAAATATCGTTTCTCCTCAGGACAAAATGCTAGAATCAAACTTATTAAATAAATTTAATAAACAAATAATGTTACTCAGGGATATTCTTACAATTTAATTTTATCGTGATATTTAAGCAAAAAAACTAAAATATCGTTTTTAGTTCCAGAAAAATTTAAATATCGTTTCTCCACAGGTAAAAATGCTAGAATCAAACTAATTAAATAAATTTAATAAACAAATAAAGTTACTCAGGGATATTCTTACAATTTAATTTTATCGTGATATTTAAGCAAGAAAACTAAAATATTCGTTTTTAGTTCCAGAAAAATTTAAACATCGTTTCTCCTCAGGAAAAAATTTAATAAACAAATAAAGTTACTCAGGGATATTCTTACAATTTAATTTTA
Source organism: Pterostichus madidus (assembly GCA_911728475.2). Taxonomy (NCBI): domain Eukaryota; kingdom Metazoa; phylum Arthropoda; class Insecta; order Coleoptera; family Carabidae; genus Pterostichus; species Pterostichus madidus. The sequence continues at coordinate 21,327,163 of OU452304.1, read as the reverse complement.
TCGTGATATTTAAGCGAGAAAACTAAAATATTCTTTTCTAGTTCCAAAATAATAAAAACATCGTTACTTGTCAGGAAAAAATGCTAGAATCAAACTTATTAAATAAATTTAATAAACAAATAAAGCTACTCAGTGATATTCTTAAAATTCAATTTTATCGTGATATTTAATCGAGAAAACTAAAATATTCGTTTCTAGTTTCAAAATAATAAAAACATCGTTACCCGTCAGAAAAAAATGCTAGAATCGAACTTATTAAATAAATTTAATAAACAAATAAAGTTACTCAGGGATATTCTTACAATTTAATTTTATCGTGATATTTAAGCAAGAAAACTAAAATATTCGTTTCTAGTTCCAGAAAAATTAAAACATCGTTACTCCTCAGGCAAAAATGCTAGAATCGAACTTCTTAAATAAATTTAATAAACAAATAAAGTTACTCACGGATATTCTTACAATTTAATTTTATCGTGATATTTAAGCGAGAAAACTAAAACATTCATTTTTAGTTCCAAAATAATAAAAACATCGTTACTCGTCAGGAAAAAATGCTAGAATCAAACTTATTAAATAAATTTAATACGAAAATAAAGTTACTCAGGGATATTCTTACAATTTAATTTTATCATGATATTTAAGCGAGAAAACTAAAATATTCGTTTCTAGTCCAAAATAATAAAAACATCGTTACTCGTCAGGAAAAAATTCTAGAGTCGAACTTATTAAAAAATCTAATAAACAAATAAAGTTACTCAGGGATATTCTTACATTTTAATTTTATCGTGATATTTAAGCAAGAAAACTAAAATATCGTTTTTAGTTCCATAAAAATTTAAATATCGTTTCTCCTCAGGAAAAAATGCTAGAATCAATCTTATTAAATAAATTTAATAAACAAATAATGTTACTCAGGGATATTCTTACAATTTAATTTTATCGTGATATTTAAGCAAGAAACCCAAAATATCGTTTTTAGTTCCAGAAAAATTTAAACATCGTTACTCGTCAGGAAAAAATGCTAGAATCAAACTTATTAATTAAATTTAATACGAAAATAAAGTTACTCAGGGATATTCTTACAATTTAATTTTATCATGATATTTAAGCGAGAAAACTAAAATATTAGTTTCTAGTTCCAAAATAATAAAAACTTCGTTACTCGTCAGGAAAAAATGCTAGAATCAAACTTATTAAATAAATTTAATACGAAAATAAAGTTACTCAGGGATATTCTTACAATTTAATTTTAGCATGATATTTAAGCGAGAAAACTAAAACATTCGTTTCTAGGTCCAAAATAATAAAAACATCGTTACTCGTCAGGAAAAAATTCTAGAATCGAACTTATTAAATAAATTTAATAAACAAATAAAGTTACTCAGGGATATTCTTACAATTTAATTTTATCGTTATATTTAAACAAGAAAACTAAAATATTCGTTTCTAGGTCCAGAAAAATTAAAACTTCGTTACTCCTCAGTCAAAAATGCTAGAATAGAACTTCTTAAATAAATTTATTAAACAAATAAAGTTACTCACGGATATTCTTACAATTTAATTTTATCGTGATATTTAAGCGAGAAAACTAAAACATTCATTACTAGTTCCAAAATAATAAAAACATCGTTACTCGTCAGGAAAAAATTCTAGAATCGAACTTATTAAAAAAATCTATTAAACAAATAAAGTTACTCAGGGATATTCTTACAATTTAATTTTATCGTGATATTTAAGCGAGAAAACTAAAATATTCTTTTCTGGTTCCAAAATAATTAAAACATCGTTACTCGCCAGGAAAAAATGCTAGAATCGAACTTATTAAAAAAATCTAATAAACAATTAAAGTTACACAGGGATATTCTTACATTTTAATTTTATCATGTTATTTAAGCAAGAAAACTAAAATATCGTTTTTAGTTCCAGAAAAATTTAAATATCGTTTCGCCTCAGGAAAAAATGCTAGAATCAAACTTATTAAATAAATTTAATAAACAAATAAAGTTACTCAGGGATAATCTTACAATTTAATTTTATCATGATATTTAAGCGAGACAACTAAAACATTCGTTTCTAGTTCCAAAATAATAAAATCATCGTTACTCGTCAGGAAAAAATGCTAGCATCAAACTTATTAAATAAAATAAAATACGAAAATAAAGTTACTCAGGGATATTCTTACAATTTAATTTAATCATGATATTTAAAAGAGAAAACTAAAATATTCGTTTCTAGTTCCAAAATACCAAAAACTTGGTTACTCGTCAGGAAAAAATGCTAGAATCAAACTTATTAAATAAATTTAATAAACAAATAAAGTTACTCAGGGATTTTCTTACAATTTAATTTTATCGTGATAATTAAGCAAGAAAACTAAAATATTCGTTTTTAGTTCCAGAAAAATTTAAACATCGTTTCTCCTCAGGAAAAAATGCTAGAATCAAACTTATTAAATAAATTTAATACACAAATAAAGTTACTCAGGGATATTCTTACAATTCAATTTTATCGTGATATTTAAGCAAGAATACTAAAATATTCGTTACTAGTTCCAAAATAATAAAAACATCGTTACTCGTCAGGAAAAAATGCTAGAATCGAACTTATTAAAAAAATCTAATAAACAAACAAAGTTACTCAAGGATATTCTTACAATTCAATTTTATCGTGATATTTAAGGAAGAAAACGAAAATATTCCTTTTTAGTTCCAGAAAAATTTAAATATCGTTTCTCCTCAGGAAAAAATGCTAGAATCAAACTTATTAAATAAATTTAATAAACAAATAAAGTTACTCAGGGATATTCTTACAATTTAATTTTATCGTGCTATTTAAGCGATAAAACTAAAATGTTCGTTTTTAGTTCCAGAAAAATTTAAACATCGTTTCTCCTCAGGAAAAAATGCAAGAATCAAACTTGTTAAATAAATTTAATAAACAAATAAAGTTACTCAGGGATATTCTTACAATTTAATTTTATCGTGATTTTAAGCAAGAAAACTAAAATATTCGTTTCTCGGTCCAAAATAATAAAAACATCGTTACTCGTCAGAAAAAAATGCTAGAATCAAACTTATTAAATAAATTTAATACGAAAATAAAGTTACTCAGGGATATTCTTACAATTTAATTTTATCGTGATTTTAAGCAAGAAAACTAAAATATTCGTTTTTAGTTCCAGAAAAATTTAAACATCGTTTCTCCTCAGGAAAAAATGCAAGAATCAAACTTATTAAATAAATTTAATAAACAAATAAAGTTACTCAGGGATATTCTTACAATTTAATTTTATCATGATATTTAAGCGAGAAAACTAAAGTATTCGTTTCTAGTGCCAAAATAATAAAAACTTCGTTACACGTCAGGAAAAAATGCTAGAATTAAACTTATTAAATAAATTTAATAAACAAATAAAGTTACTCAGGGATATTCTTACAATTTAATTTTATCGTGATATTTAAGCGAGAAAACTAAAATATTCTTTTCTGGTTCCAAAATAATTAAAACATCGTTACTCGCCAGGAAAAAATGCTAGAATCGAACTTATTAAAAAAATCTAATAAACAATTAAAGTTACACAGGGATATTCTTACATTTTAATTTTATCGTGATATTTAAGCAAGAAAACTAAAATATCGTTTTTAGTTCCAGAAAAATTTAAATATCGTTTCGCCTCAGGAAAAAATGCTAGAATCAAACTTATTAAATAAATTTAATAAACAAATAAAGTTACTCAGGGATAATCTTACAATTTAATTTTATCATGATATTTAAGCGAGAAAACTAAAACATTCGTTTCTAGTTCCAAAATAATAAAATCATCGTTACTCGTCAGGAAAAAATGCTAGCATCAAACTTATTAAATAAAATAAAATACGAAAATAAAGTTACTCAGGGATATTCTTACAATTTAATTTAATCATGATATTTAAAAGAGAAAACTAAAATATTCGTTTCTAGTTCCAAAATACCAAAAACTTGGTTACTCGTCAGGAAAAAATGCTAGAATCAAACTTATTAAATAAATTTAATAAACAAATAAAGTTACTCAGGGATTTTCTTACAATTTAATTTTATCGTGATATTTAAGCAAGAAAACTAAAATATTCGTTTTTAGTTCCAGAAAAATTTAAACATCGTTTCTCCTCAGGAAAAAATGCTAGAATCAAACTTATTAAATAAATTTAATACACAAATCAAGTTACTCAGGGATATTCTTACAATTCAATTTTATCGTGATATTTAAGCAAGAATACTAAAATATTCGTTACTAGTTCCAAAATAATAAAAACATCGTTACTCGTCAGGAAAAAATGCTAGAATCGAACTTATTAAAAAAATCTAATAAACAAACAAAGTTACTCAAGGATATTCTTACAATTCAATTTTATCGTGATATTTAAGGAAGAAAACGAAAATATTCCTTTTTAGTTCCAGAAAAATTTAAATATCGTTTCTCCTCAGGAAAAAATGCTAGAATCAAACTTATTAAATAAATTTAATAAACAAATAAAGTTACTCAGGGATATTCTTACAATTTAATTTTATCGTGCTATTTAAGCGATAAAACTAAAATATTATTTTCTGGTTCCAAAATAATAAAAACATCGTTACTCGTCAGGAAAAAATGCTAGAATCGAACTTATTAAAAAAATCTAATAAACAAATAAAGTTACTCAGGGATATTCTTATATTTTAATTTTATCGTGATATTTAAATATCTTGCTTAAGCAAGAAAACTAAAATGTTCGTTTTTAGTTCCAGAAAAATTTAAACATCGTTTCTCCTCAGGAAAAAATGCAAGAATCAAACTTGTTAAATAAATTTAATAAACAAATAAAGTTACTCAGGGATATTCTTACAATTTAATTTTATCGTGATTTTAAGCAAGAAAACTAAAATATTCGTTTCTCGGTCCAAAATAATAAAAACATCGTTACTCGTCAGAAAAAAATGCTAGAATCAAACTTATTAAATAAATTTAATACGAAAATAAAGTTCCTCAGGGATATTCTTACAATTTAATTTTATCGTGATTTTAAGCAAGAAAACTAATATATTCGTTTTTAGTTCCAGAAAAATTTAAACATCGTTTCTCCTCAGGAAAAAATGCAAGAATCAAACTCATTAAATAAATTTAATAAACAAATAAAGTTACTCAGGGATATTCTTACAATTTAATTTTATCATGATATTTAAGCGAGAAAACTAAAATATTCGTTTCTAGTTCCAAAATACCAAAAACTTGGTTACTCGTCAGGAAAAAATGCTAGAATCAAACTTATTAAATAAATTTAATAAACAAATAAAGTTACTCAGGGATTTTCTTACAATTTAATTTTATCGTGATATTTAAGCAAGAAAACTAAAATATTCGTTTTTAGTTCCAGAAAAATTTAAACATCGTTTCTCCTCAGCAAAAAATGCAAGAATCAAACTTATTAAATAAATTTAATATACAAATAAAGTTACTCAGGGATATTCTTACAATTTAATTTTATTGTGCTATTTAAGCGATAAAACTAAAATATTCTTTTCTGGTTCCAAAATAATAAAAACATCGTTACTCGTCAGGAAAAAATGCTAGAATCGAACTTATTAAAAAAATCTAATAAACAAACAAAGTTACTCAAGGATATTCTTACAATTCAATTTTATCGTGATATTTAAGGAAGAAAACGAAAATATTCCTTTTTAGTTCCAGAAAAATTTAAATATCGTTTCTCCTCAGGAAAAAATGCTAGAATCAAACTTATTAAATAAATTTAATATACAAATAAAGTTACTCAGGGATATTCTTACAATTTAATTTTATCGTGCTATTTAAGCGATAAAACTAAAATATTCTTTTCTGGTTCCAAAATAATAAAAACATCGTTACTCGTCAGGATAAAATGCTAGAATCGAACTTATTAAAAAAATCTAATAAACAAATAAAGTTACTCAGGGATATTCTTATATTTTAATTTTATCGTGATATTTAAATATCTTGCTTAAGCAAGAAAACAAAAATGTTCGTTTTTAGTTCCAGAAAAATTTAAACATCGTTTCTCCTCAGGAAAAAATGCAAGAATCAAACTTGTTAAATAAATTTAATAAACAAATAAAGTTACTCAGGGATATTCTTACAATTTAATTTTATCGTGATTTTAAGCAAGAAAACTAAAATATACGTTTCTCGGTCCAAAATAATAAAAACATCGTTACTCGTCAGAAAAAAATGCTAGAATCAAACTTATTAAATAAATTTAATACGAAAATAAAGTTACTCAGGGATATTCTTACAATTTAATTTTATCGTGATTTTAAGCAAGAAAACTAAAATATTCGTTTTTAGTTCCAGAAAAATTTAAACATCGTTTCTCCTCAGGAAAAAATGCAAGAATCAAACTTATTAAATAAATTTAATAAACAAATAAAGTTACTCAGGGATATTCTTACAATTTAATTTTATCATGATATTTAAGCGAGAAAACTAAAGTATTCGTTTCTAGTGCCAAAATAATAAAAACTTCGTTACTCGTCAGGAAAAAATGCTAGAATTAAACTTATTAAATAAATTTAATAAACAAATAAAGTTACTCAGGGATATTCTTACAATTTAATTTTATCGTGATTTTAAGCAAGAAAACTAAAATATTCGTTTTTAGTTCCAGAAAAATTTAAACATCGTTTCTCCTCAGAAAAAAATGATAGAATCAAACTTATTAAATAAATTTAATAAACAAATAAAGTTACTCAGGGATATTCTTACAAATTTTATCGTGATATTTAAAAGAGAAAACTAAAATATTCGTTTCTAGTTCCAAAATACCAAAAACTTGGTTACTCGTCAGGAAAAAATGCTAGAATCAAACTTATTAAATAAATTTAATAAACAAATAAAGTTACTCAGGGATTTTCTTACAATTTAATTTTATCGTGATATTTAAGCAAGAAAACTAAAATATTCGTTTTTAGTTCCAGAAAAATTTAAACATCGTTTCTCCTCAGGAAAAAATGCTAGAATCAAACTTATTAAATAAATTTAATAAACAAATAAAGTTACTCAGGGATAATCTTACAATTTAATTTTATCATGATATTTAAGCGAGAAAACTAAAACATTCGTTTCTAGTTCCAAAATAATAAAATCATCGTTACTCGTCAGGAAAAAATGCTAGCATCAAACTTATTAAATAAAATAAAATACGAAAATAAAGTTACTCAGGGATATTCTTACTATTTAATTTAATCATGATATTTAAAAGAGAAAACTAAAATATTCGTTTCTAGTTCCAAAATACCAAAAACTTGGTTACTCGTCAGGAAAAAATGCTAGAATCAAACTTATTAAATAAATTTAATACACAAATAAAGTTACTCAGGGATATTCTTACAATTTAATTTTATCGTGATATTTAAACAAGAAAACAAAAATATTCGTTTCTAGGTCCAGAAAAATTAAAACATCGTTACTCCTCAGTCAAAATGCTAGAATCGAAATTCTTAAATAAATTTAATAAACAAATAAAGTTACTCACGGATATTCTTACAATTTAATTTTATCGTGATATTTAAGCGAGAAAACTAAAATATTCATTTCCAGTTCCAAAATAATAAAAACATCTTTACTCGTCAGGAAAAAATGCTAGAATCAAACTTATTAAATAAATTTAATACGAAAATAAAGTTACTCAGGGATATTCTTACAATTTAATTTTATCATGATATTTAAGCGAGAAAACTAAAATATTCGTTTCTAGTTCCAAAATAATAAAAACATCGTTACTCTTCAGGAAAAAATGCTAGAATCAAACTTATTAATTAAATTTATTACACAAATAAAGTTACTTAGGGATATTCTTATAATTTAATTTTATCGTGATATTTAAGGAAGAAAACGAAAATATTCGTTTTTAGTTCAAGAAAAATTTAAATATCGTTTCTCTTCAGGAAAAAATGCTAGAATCAAACTTATTAAATAAATTTAATAAACAAATAAAGTTACTCAGGGATATTCTTAAAATTCAATTTTATCGTGATATTTAAGCGAGAAAACTAAAATATTCGTTTCTAGTTCCAAAATAATAAAAACATCGTTACTCTTCAGGAAAAAATGCTAGAATCAAACTTATTAATTAAATTTAATACACAAATAAAGTTACTCAGGGATATTCTTATATTTTAATTTTATCGTGATATTTAAGCAAGAAAACTAAAATATTCGTTTTTAGTTCCAGAAAAATTTAAACATCGTTTCTCCTCAGCAAAAAATGCAAGAATCAAACTTATTAAATAAATTTAATAAACAAATAAAGTTACTCAGGGATATTCTTACAATTTAATTTTATCGTGATATTTAAGCGAGAAAACTAAAACATTCATTTCCAGTTCCAAAATAATAAAAACATCGTTACTCGTCAGGAAAAAATGCTAGAATCAAACTTATTAAATAAATTTAATACGAAAATAAAGTTACTCAGGGATATTCTTACAATTTAATTTTATCATGATATTTAAGCGAGAAAACTAAAATATTCGTTTCTAATTCCAAAATAATAAAAACATCGTTATTCTAGAATCGAACTTATTAAAAAAATCTAATAAACAAAAAAAGTTACTCAGGGATATTCTTACATTTAAATTTTATCATGATATTTAAGCAAGAAAACTAAAATATTCGTTTTTAGTTCCAATAATATTTAAAAATCGTTTCTCCACAGGAAAAAATGCTAGAATGAAACTTATTAAACAAATTTAATAAACAAATAAAGTTACTCAGGGAAATTCTTACAATTTAATTTTATCGTGATATTTAAGCGAGAAAACTAAAATATTCGCTTCTAGTTCCAAAATAATAAAAACATCGTTACTCGTCAGGAAAAAATGCTAGAATCAAACTTATTAAATAAATTTAATACACAAATAAAGTTACTCAGGGATATTCTTACAATTTAATTTTATCGTGATATTTAGGCAAGAAAACTAAAATATTCGTTTTTAGTTACAGAAAAATTTAAACATCGTTTCTCTTCAGGAAAAAATGCTAAAATCAAACTTATTAAATAAATTTAATAAACAAATAATGTTACTCAGGGATATTCTTACAATTTAATTTTATCGTGATATTTAAGCAAGAAAACTAAAATATCGTTTTTAGTTCCATAAAAATTTAAATATCGTTTCTCCTCAGGAAAAAATGCTAGAATCAATCTTATTAAATAAATTTAATAAACAAATAATGTTACTCAGGGATATTCTTACAATTTAATTTTATCGTGATATTTAAGCAAGAAAACCAAAATATCGTTTTTAGTTCCAGAAAAATTTAAACATCGTTACTCGTCAGGAAAAAATGCTAGAATCAAACTTATTAATTAAATTTAATACGAAAATAAAGTTACTCAGGGATATTCTTACAATTTAATTTTATCGTGATATTTAAGGAAGAAAACGAAAATATTCGTTTTTAGTTCAAGAAAAATTTAAATATCGTTTCTCTTCAGGAAAAAATGCTAGAATCAAACTTATTAACTAAATTTAAAAAACAAATAAAGTTACTTAGGGATATTCTTAAAATTCAATTTTATCGTGATATTTAAGCGAGAAAACTAAAATATTCGTTTCTAGTTCCAAAATAATAAAAACATCGTTACTCGTCAGGAAAAAATTCTAGAATCGAACTTATTAAATAAATTTAATACGAAAATAAAGTTACTCAGGGATATTCTTACAATTTAATTTTATCATGATATTTAAGCGAGATAACTAAAATATTCGTTTCTAGTTTCAAAATAATAAAAACATCGTTACTCGTCAGTAAAAAATTCTAGAATCGAACTTATTATATAAATCTACTAAACAAATAAAGTTACTCAGGGATATTCTTATATTTTAATTTTATCGTGATATTTAAGCAAGAAAACTAAAATATTCGTTTTTAGTTCCAGAAAAATTTAAACATCGTTTCTCCTCAGCAAAAAATGCAAGAATCAAACTTATTAAATAAATTTAATAAACAAATAAAGTTACTCAGGGATATTCTTACAATTTAATTTTATCGTGATATTTAAGAGAGAAAACTAAAACATTCATTTCCAGTTCCAAAATAATAAAAACATCGTTACTCGTCATGAAAAAATGCTAGCATCAAACTTATTAAATAAATTTAATACGAAAATAAAGTTACTCAGGGATATTCTTACAATTTAATTTTATCATGATATTTAAAAGAGAAAACTAAAATATTCGTTTCTAGTTCCAAAATACCAAAAACTTGGTTATTCGTCAGGAAAAAATGCTAGAATCAAACTTATTAAATAAATTTAATAAACAAATAAAGTTACTCTGGCATATTCTTACAATTTAATTTTATCGTGATATTTAAGCGAGAAAACTAAAACATTCATTTCCAGTTCCAAAATAATAAAAAACATCGTTACTCGTAAGGAAAAAATTCTAGAGTCGAACTTATTAAAAAATCTAATAAACAAATAAAGTTACTCAGGGATATTCTTACATTTTAATTTTATCGTGATATTTAAGCAAGAAAACTAAAATATCGTTTTTAGTTCCATAAAAATTTAAATATCGTTTCTCCTCAGGAAAAAATGCTAGAATCAATCTTATTAAATAAATTTAATAAACAAATAATGTTACTCAGGGATATTCTTACAATTTAATTTTATCGTGATATTTAAGCAAGAAACCCAAAATATCGTTTTTAGTTCCAGAAAAATTTAAACATCGTTACTCGTCAGGAAAAAATGCTAGAATCAAACTTATTAATTAAATTTAATACGAAAATAAAGTTACTCAGGGATATTCTTACAATTTAATTTTATCATGATATTTAAGCGAGAAAACTAAAATATTAGTTTCTAGTTCCAAAATAATAAAAACTTCGTTACTCGTCAGGAAAAAATGCTAGAATCAAACTTATTAAATAAATTTAATACGAAAATAAAGTTACTCAGGGATATTCTTACAATTTAATTTTATCATGATATTTAAGCGAGAAAACTAAAACATTCGTTTCTAGGTCCAAAATAATAAAAACATCGTTACTCGTCAGGAAAAAATTCTAGAATCGAACTTATTAAATAAATTTAATAAACAAATAAAGTTACTCAGGGATATTCTTACAATTTAATTTTATCGTTATATTTAAACAAGAAAACTAAAATATTCGTTTCTAGGTCCAGAAAAATTAAAACTTCGTTACTCCTCAGTCAGAAATGCTAGAATAGAACTTCTTAAATAAATTTATTAAACAAATAAAGTTACTCACGGATATTCTTACAATTTAATTTTATCGTGATATTTAAGCGAGAAAACTAAAACATTCATTACTAGTTCCAAAATAATAAAAACATCGTTACTCGTCAGGAAAAAATTCTAGAATCGAACTTATTAAAAAAATCTATTAAACAAATAAAGTTACTCAGGGATATTCTTACAATTTAATTTTATCGTGATATTTAAGCGAGAAAACTAAAATATTCTTTTCTGGTTCCAAAATAATTAAAACATCGTTACTCGCCAGGAAAAAATGCTAGAATCGAACTTATTAAAAAAATCTAATAAACAATTAAAGTTACACAGGGATATTCTTACATTTTAATTTTATCATGATATTTAAGCAAGAAAACTAAAATATCGTTTTTAGTTCCAGAAAAATTTAAATATCGTTTCGCCTCAGGAAAAAATGCTAGAATCAAACTTATTAAATAAATTTAATAAACAAATAAAGTTACTCAGGGATAATCTTACAATTTAATTTTATCATGATATTTAAGCGAGACAACTAAAACATTCGTTTCTAGTTCCAAAATAATAAAATCATCGTTACTCGTCAGGAAAAAATGCTAGCATCAAACTTATTAAATAAAATAAAATACGAAAATAAAGTTACTCAGGGATATTCTTACAATTTAATTTAATCATGATATTTAAAAGAGAAAACTAAAATATTCGTTTCTAGTTCCAAAATACCAAAAACTTGGTTACTCGTCAGGAAAAAATGCTAGAATCAAACTTATTAAATAAATTTAATAAACAAATAAAGCTACTCAGGGATTTTCTTACAATTTAATTTTATCGTGATATTTAAGCAAGAAAACTAAAATATTCGTTTTTAGTTCCAGAAAAATTTAAACATCGTTTCTCCTCAGGAAAAAATGCTAGAATCAAACTTATTAAATAAATTTAATACACAAATAAAGTTACTCAGGGATATACTTACAATTCAATTTTATCGTGATATTTATGCAAGAATACTAAAATATTCGTTTCTAGTTCCAAAATAATAAACACATCGTTACTCGTCAGGAAAAAATGCTAGAATCGAACTTATTAAAAAAATCTAATAAACAAACAAAGTTACTCAAGGATATTCTTACAATTCAATTTTATCGTGATATTTAAGGAAGAAAACGAAAATATTCCTTTTTAGTTCCAGAAAAATTTAAATATCGTTTCTCCTCAGGAAAAAATGCTAGAATCAAACTTATTAAATAAATTTAATAAACAAATAAAGTTACTCAGGGATATTCTTACAATTTAATTTTATTGTGCTATTTAAGCGATAAAACTAAAATATTCTTTTCTGGTTCCAAAATAATAAAAACATCGTTACTCGTCAGGAAAAAATGCTAGAATCGAACTTATTAAAAAAATCTAATAAACAAATAAAGTTACTCAGGGATATTCTTATATTTTAATTTTATCGTGATATTTAAATATCTTGCTTAAGCAAGAAAACTAAAATGTTCGTTTTTAGTTCCAGGAAAATTTAAACATCGTTTCTCCTCAGGAAAAAATGCAAGAATCAAACTTGTTAAATAAATTTAATAAACAAATAAAGTTACTCAGGGATATTCTTACAATTTAATTTTATCGTGATTTTAAGCAAGAAAACTAAAATATTCGTTTCTCGGTCCAAAATAATAAAAACATCGTTACTCGTCAGAAAAAAATGCTAGAATCAAACTTATTAAATAAATTTAATACGAAAATAAAGTTACTCAGGGATATTCTTACAATTTAATTTTATCGTGATTTTAAGCAAGAAAACTAAAATATTCGTTTTTAGTTCCAGAAAAATTTAAACATCGTTTCTCCTCAGGAAAAAATGCAAGAATCAAACTTATTAAATAAATTTAATAAACAAATAAAGTTACTCAGGAATATTCTTACAATTTAATTTTATCATGATATTTAAGCGAGAAAACTAAAGTATTCGTTTCTAGTGCCAAAATAATAAAAACTTCGTTACTCGTCAGGAAAAAATGCTAGAATTAAACTTATTAAATAAATTTAATAAACAAATAAAGTTACTCAGGGATATTCTTACAATTTAATTTTATCGTGATTTTAAGCAAGAAAACTAAAATATTCGTTTTTAGTTCCAGAAAAATTTAAACATCGTTTCTCCTCAGGAAAAAATGCAAGAATCAAACTTATTAAATAAATTTAATAAACAAATAAAGTTACTCAGGGATATTCTTACAATTTAATTTTATCGTGATATTTAAGAGAGAAAACTAAAACATTCATTTCCAGTTCCAAAATACCAAAAACTTGGTTACTCGTCAGGAAAAAATGCTAGAATCGAACTTATTAAAAAAATCTAATAAACAAACAAAGTTACTCAAGGATATTCTTACAATTCAATTTTATTGTGATATTTAAGGAAGAAAACGAAAATATTCCTTTTTAGTTCCAGAAAAATTTAAATATCGTTTCTCCTCAGGAAAAAATGCTAGAATCAAACTTATTAAATAAATTTAATAAACAAATAAATTTACTCAGGGATATTCTTACAATTTAATTTTATCGTGCTATTTAAGCGATAAAACTAAAATATTCTTTTCTGGTTCCAAAATAATAAAAACATCGTTACTCGTCAGGAAAAAATGCTAGAATCGAACTTATTAAAAAAATCTAATAAACAAATAAAGTTACTCAGGGATATTCTTATATTTTAATTTTATCGTGATATTTAAATATCTTGCTTAAGCAAGAAAACTAAAATGTTCGTTTTTAGTTCCACAAAAATTTAAACATCGTTTCTCCTCAGGAAAAAATGCAAGAATCAAACTTGTTAAATAAATTTAATAAACAAATAAAGTTACTCAGGGATATTCTTACAATTTAATTTTATCGTGATTTTAAGCAAGAAAACTAAAATATTCGTTTCTCGGTCCAAAATAATAAAAACATCGTTACTCGTCAGAAAAAAATGCTAGAATCAAACTTATTAAATAAATTTAATACGAAAATAAAGTTACTCAGGGATATTCTTACAATTTAATTTTATCGTGATTTTAAGCAAGAAAACTAAAATATTCGTTTTTAGTTCCAGAAAAATTTAAACATCGTTTCTCCTCAGGAAAAAATGCAAGAATCAAACTTATTAAATAAATTTAATAAACAAATAAAGTTACTCAGGGATATTCTTACAATTTAATTTTATCATGATATTTAAGCGAGAAAACTAAAGTATTCGTTTCTAGTGCCAAAATAATAAAAACTTCGTTTCTCGTCAGGAAAAAATGCTAGAATTAAACTTATTAAATAAATTTAATAAACAAATAAAGTTACTCAGGGATATTCTTACAATTTAATTTTATCGTTATATTTAAGCGAGAAAACAAAAATATTCTTTTCTGGTTCCAAAATAATTAAAACATCGTTACTCGCCAGGAAAAAATGCTAGAATCGAACTTATTAAAAAAATCTAATAAACAATTAAAGTTACACAGGGATATTCTTACATTTTAATTTTATCATGATATTTAAGCAAGAAAACTAAAATATCGTTTTTAGTTCCAGAAAAATTTAAATATCGTTTCGCCTCAGGAAAAAATGCTAGAATCAAACTTATTAAATAAATTTAATAAACAAATAAAGTTACTCAGGGATAATCTTACAATTTAATTTTATCATGATATTTAAGCGAGAAAACAAAAACATTCGTTTCTAGTTCCAAAATAATAAAATCATCGTTACTCGTCAGGAAAAAATGCTAGCATCAAACTTATTAAATAAAATAAAATACGAAAATAAAGTTACTCAGGGATATTCTTACAATTTAATTTAATCATGATATTTAAAAGAGAAAACTAAAATATTCGTTTCTAGTTCCAAAATACCAAAAACTTAGTTACTCGTCAGGAAAAAATGCTAGAATCAAACTTATTAAATAAATTTAATAAACAAATAAAGTTACTCAGGGATTTTCTTACAATTTAATTTTATCGTGATATTTAAGCAAGAAAACTAAAATATTCGTTTTTAGTTCCAGAAAAATTTAAACATCGTTTCTCCTCAGGAAAAAATGCTAGAATCAAACTTATTAAATAAATTTAATACACAAATAAAGTTACTCAGGGATATTCTTACAATTCAATTTTATCGTGATATTTAAGCAAGAATACTAAAATATTCGTTTCTAGTTCCAAAATAATAAAAACATCGTTACTCGTCAGGAAAAAATGCTAGAATCGAACTTATTAAAAAAATCTAATAAACAAACAAAGTTACTCAAGGATATTCTTACAATTCAATTTTATCGTGATATTTAAGGAAGAAAACGAAAATATTCCTTTTTAGTTCCAGAAAAATTTAAATATCGTTTCTCCTCAGGAAAAAATGCTAGAATCAAACTTATTAAATAAATTTAATAAACAAATAAAGTTACTCAGGGATATTCTTACAATTTAATTTTATTGTGCTATTTAAGCGATAAAACTAAAATATTCTTTTCTGGTTCCAAAATTATAAAAACATCGTTACTCGTCAGGAAAAAATGCTAGAATCGAACTTATTAAAAAAATCTAATAAACAAATAAAGTTACTCAGGGATATTCTTATATTTTAATTTTATCGTGATATTTAAATATCTTGCTTAAGCAAGAAAACTAAAATGTTCGTTTTTAGTTCCAGAAAAATTTAAACATCGTTTCTCCTCAGGAAAAAATGCAAGAATCAAACTTGTTAAATAAATTTAATAAACAAATAAAGTTACTCAGGGATATTCTTACAATTTAATTTTATCGTGATTTTAAGCAAGAAAACTAAAATATTCGTTTCTCGGTCCAAAATAATAAAAACATCGTTACTCGTCAGAAAAAAATGCTAGAATCAAACTTATTAAATAAATTTAATACGAAAATAAAGTTACTCAGGGATATTCTTACAATTTAATTTTATCGTGATTTTAAGCAAGAAAACTAAAATATTCGTTTTTAGTTCCAGAAAAATTTAAACATCGTTTCTCCTCAGGAAAAAATGCAAGAATCAAACTTGTTAAATAAATTTAATAAACAAATAAAGTTACTCAGGGATATTCTTACAATTTAATTTTATCGTGATTTTAAGCAAGAAAACTAAAATATTCGTTTCTCGGTCCAAAATAATAAAAACATCGTTACTCGTCAGAAAAAAATGCTAGAATCAAACTTATTAAATAAATTTAATACGAAAATAAAGTTACTCAGGGATATTCTTACAATTTAATTTTATCGTGATTTTAAGCAAGAAAACTAAAATATTCGTTTTTAGTTCCAGAAAAATTTAAACATCGTTTCTCCTCAGGAAAAAATGCAAGAATCAAACTTATTAAATAAATTTAATAAACAAATAAAGTTACTCAGGGATATTCTTACAATTTAATTTTATCATGATATTTAAGCGAGAAAACTAAAGTATTCGTTTCTAGTGCCAAAATAATAAAAACTTCGTTACTCGTCAGGAAAAAATGCTAGAATTAAACTTATTAAATAAATTTAATAAACAAATAAAGTTACTCAGGGATATTCTTACAATTTAATTTTATCGTTATATTTAAGCGAGAAAACAAAAATATTCTTTTCTGGTTCCAAAATAATTAAAACATCGTTACTCGCCAGGAAAAAATGCTAGAATCGAACTTATTAAAAAAATCTAATAAACAATTAAAGTTACACAGGGATATTCTTACATTTTAATTTTATCATGATATTTAAGCAAGAAAACTAAAATATCGTTTTTAGTTCCAGAAAAATTTAAATATCGTTTCGCCTCAGGAAAAAATGCTAGAATCAAACTTATTAAATAAATTTAATAAACAAATAAAGTTACTCAGGGATAATCTTACAATTTAATTTTATCATGATATTTAAGCGAGAAAACAAAAACATTCGTTTCTAGTTCCAAAATAATAAAATCATCGTTACTCGTCAGGAAAAAATGCTAGCATCAAACTTATTAAATAAAATAAAATACGAAAATAAAGTTACTCAGGGATATTCTTACAATTTAATTTAATCATGATATTTAAAAGAGAAAACTAAAATATTCGTTTCTAGTTCCAAAATACCAAAAACTTAGTTACTCGTCAGGAAAAAATGCTAGAATCAAACTTATTAAATAAATTTAATAAACAAATAAAGTTACTCAGGGATTTTCTTACAATTTAATTTTATCGTGATATTTAAGCAAGAAAACTAAAATATTCGTTTTTAGTTCCAGAAAAATTTAAACATCGTTTCTCCTCAGGAAAAAATGCTAGAATCAAACTTATTAAATAAATTTAATACACAAATAAAGTTACTCAGGGATATTCTTACAATTCAATTTTATCGTGATATTTAAGCAAGAATACTAAAATATTCGTTTCTAGTTCCAAAATAATAAAAACATCGTTACTCGTCAGGAAAAAATGCTAGAATCGAACTTATTAAAAAAATCTAATAAACAAACAAAGTTACTCAAGGATATTCTTACAATTCAATTTTATCGTGATATTTAAGGAAGAAAACGAAAATATTCCTTTTTAGTTCCAGAAAAATTTAAATATCGTTTCTCCTCAGGAAAAAATGCTAGAATCAAACTTATTAAATAAATTTAATAAACAAATAAAGTTACTCAGGGATATTCTTACAATTTAATTTTATTGTGCTATTTAAGCGATAAAACTAAAATATTCTTTTCTGGTTCCAAAATTATAAAAACATCGTTACTCGTCAGGAAAAAATGCTAGAATCGAACTTATTAAAAAAATCTAATAAACAAATAAAGTTACTCAGGGATATTCTTATATTTTAATTTTATCGTGATATTTAAATATCTTGCTTAAGCAAGAAAACTAAAATGTTCGTTTTTAGTTCCAGAAAAATTTAAACATCGTTTCTCCTCAGGAAAAAATGCAAGAATCAAACTTGTTAAATAAATTTAATAAACAAATAAAGTTACTCAGGGATATTCTTACAATTTAATTTTATCGTGATTTTAAGCAAGAAAACTAAAATATTCGTTTCTCGGTCCAAAATAATAAAAACATCGTTACTCGTCAGAAAAAAATGCTAGAATCAAACTTATTAAATAAATTTAATACGAAAATAAAGTTACTCAGGGATATTCTTACAATTTAATTTTATCGTGATTTTAAGCAAGAAAACTAAAATATTCGTTTTTAGTTCCAGAAAAATTTAAACATCGTTTCTCCTCAGGAAAAAATGCAAGAATCAAACTTATTAAATAAATTTAATAAACAAATAAAGTTACTCAGGGATATTCTTACAATTTAATTTTATCATGATATTTAAGCGAGAAAACTAAAGTATTCGTTTCTAGTGCCAAAATAATAAAAACTTCGTTACTCGTCAGGAAAAAATGCTAGAATTAAACTTATTAAATAAATTTAATAAACAAATAAAGTTACTCAGGGATATTCTTACAATTTAATTTTATCGTGATTTTAAGCAAGAAAACTAAAATATTCGTTTTTAGGTCCAGAAAAATTTAAACATCGTTTCTCCTCAGGAAAAAATGATAGAATCAAACTTATTAAATAAATTTAATAAACAAATAAAGTTACTCAGGGATATTCTTACAAATTTTATCGTGATATTTAAAAGAGAAAACTAAAATATTCGTTTCTAGTTCCAAAATACCAAAAACTTGGTTACTCGTCAGGAAAAAATGCTAGAATCAAACTTATTAAATAAATTTAATAAACAAATAAAGTTACTCAGGGATTTTCTTACAATTTAATTTTATCGTGATATTTAAGCAAGAAAACTAAAATATTCGTTTTTAGTTCCAGAAAAATTTAAACATCGTTTCTCCTCAGGAAAAAATGCTAGAATCAAACTTATTAAATAAATTTAATAAACAAATAAAGTTACTCAGGGATTTTCTTACAATTTAATTTTATCGTGATATTTAAGCAAGAAAACTAAAATATTCGTTTTTAGTTCCAGAAAAATTTAAACATCGTTTCTCCTCAGGAAAAAATGCAAGAATCAAACTTATTAAATAAATTTAATACACAAATAAAGTTACTCAGGGATATTCTTACAATTCAATTTTATCGTGATATTTAAGCAAGAATACTAAAATATTCGTTTCTAGTTCCAAAATAATAAAAACATCGTTACTCGTCAGGAAAAAATGCTAGAATCGAACTTATTAAAAAAATCTAATAAACAAACAAAGTTACTCAAGGATAATCTTACAATTCAATTTTATCGTGATATTTAAGGAAGAAAACGAAAATATTCCTTTTTAGTTCCAGAAAAATTTAAATATCGTTTCTCCTCAGGAAAAAATGCTAGAATCAAACTTATTAAATAAATTTAATACGAAAATAAAGTTACTCAGGGATATTCTTACAATTTAATTTTATCGTGATTTTAAGCAAGAAAACTAAAATATTCGTTTTTAGTTCCAGAAAAATTTAAACATCGTTTCTCCTCAGGAAAAAATGCAAGAATCAAACTTATTTAATAAATTTAATAAACAAATAAAGTTACTCAGGGATATTCTTACAATTTAATTTTATCATGATATTTAAGCGAGAAAACTAAAGTATTCGTTTCTAGTGCCAAAATAATAAAAATTTCGTTACTCGTCAGGAAAAAATGCTAGAATTAAACTTATTAAATAAATTTAATAAACAAATAAAGTTACTCAGGGATATTCTTACAATTTAATTTTATCGTGATATTTAAGCGAGCAAACTAAAATATTCTTTTCTGGTTCCAAAATAATTAAAACATCGTTACTCGCCAGGAAAAAATGCTAGAATCGAACTTATTAAAAAAATCTAATAAACAATTAAAGTTACACAGGGATATTCTTACATTTTAATTTTGTCATGATATTTAAGCAAGAAAACTAAAATATCGTTTTTAGTTCCAGAAAAATTTAAATATCGTTTCGCCTCAGGAAAAAATGCTAGAATCAAACTTATTAAATAAATTTAATAAACAAATAAAGTTACTCAGGGATAATCTTACAATTTAATTTTATCATGATATTTAAGCGAGAAAACAAAAACATTCGTTTCTAGTTCCAAAATAATAAAATCATCGTTACTCGTCAGGAAAAAATGCTAGCATCAAACTTATTAAATAAAATAAAATACGAAAATAAAGTTACTCAGGGATATTCTTACAATTTAATTTAATCATGATATTTAAAAGAGAAAACTAAAATATTCGTTTCTAGTTCCAAAATACCAAAAACTTAGTTACTCGTCAGGAAAAAATGCTAGAATCAAACTTATTAAATAAATTTAATAAACAAATAAAGTTACTCAGGGATTTTCTTACAATTTAATTTTATCGTGATATTTAAGCAAGAAAACTAAAATATTCGTTTTTAGTTCCAGAAAAATTTAAACATCGTTTCTCCTCAGGAAAAAATGCTAGAATCAAACTTATTAAATAAATTTAATACACAAATAAAGTTACTCAGGGATATTCTTACAATTCAATTTTATCGTGATATTTAAGCAAGAATACTAAAATATTCGTTTCTAGTTCCAAAATAATAAAAACATCGTTACTCGTCAGGAAAAAATGCTAGAATCGAACTTATTAAAAAAATCTAATAAACAAACAAAGTTACTCAAGGATATTCTTACAATTCAATTTTATCGTGATATTTAAGGAAAAAAACGAAAATATTCCTTTTTAGTTCCAGAAAAATTTAAATATCGTTTCTCCTCAGGAAAAAATGCTAGAATCAAACTTATTAAATAAATTTAATAAACAAATAAAGTTACTCAGGGATATTCTTACAATTTAATTTTATTGTGCTATTTAAGCGATAAAACTAAAATATTCTTTTCTGGTTCCAAAATTATAAAAACATCGTTACTCGTCAGGAAAAAATGCTAGAATCGAACTTATTAAAAAAATCTAATAAACAAATAAAGTTACTCAGGGATATTCTTATATTTTAATTTTATCGTGATATTTAAATATCTTGCTTAAGCAAGAAAACTAAAATGTTCGTTTTTAGTTCCAGAAAAATTTAAACATCGTTTCTCCTCAGGAAAAAATGCAAGAATCAAACTTGTTAAATAAATTTAATAAACAAATAAAGTTACTCAGGGATATTCTTACAATTTAATTTTATCGTGATTTTAAGCAAGAAAACTAAAATATTCGTTTCTCGGTCCAAAATAATAAAAACATCGTTACTCGTCAGAAAAAAATGCTAGAATCAAACTTATTAAATAAATTTAATACGAAAATAAAGTTACTCAGGGATATTCTTACAATTTAATTTTATCGTGATTTTAAGCAAGAAAACTAAAATATTCGTTTTTAGTTCCAGAAAAATTTAAACATCGTTTCTCCTCAGGAAAAAATGCAAGAATCAAACTTATTAAATAAATTTAATAAACAAATAAAGTTACTCAGGGATATTCTTACAATTTAATTTTATCATGATATTTAAGCGAGAAAACTAAAGTATTCGTTTCTAGTGCCAAAATAATAAAAACTTCGTTACTCGTCAGGAAAAAATGCTAGAATTAAACTTATTAAATAAATTTAATAAACAAATAAAGTTACTCAGGGATATTCTTACAATTTAATTTTATCGTGATTTTAAGCAAGAAAACTAAAATATTCGTTTTTAGGTCCAGAAAAATTTAAACATCGTTTCTCCTCAGGAAAAAATGATAGAATCAAACTTATTAAATAAATTTAATAAACAAATAAAGTTACTCAGGGATATTCTTACAAATTTTATCGTGATATTTAAAAGAGAAAACTAAAATATTCGTTTCTAGTTCCAAAATACCAAAAACTTGGTTACTCGTCAGGAAAAAATGCTAGAATCAAACTTATTAAATAAATTTAATAAACAAATAAAGTTACTCAGGGATTTTCTTACAATTTAATTTTATCGTGATATTTAAGCAAGAAAACTAAAATATTCGTTTTTAGTTCCAGAAAAATTTAAACATCGTTTCTCCTCAGGAAAAAATGCTAGAATCAAACTTATTAAATAAATTTAATAAACAAATAAAGTTACTCAGGGATTTTCTTACAATTTAATTTTATCGTGATATTTAAGCAAGAAAACTAAAATATTCGTTTTTAGTTCCAGAAAAATTTAAACATCGTTTCTCCTCAGGAAAAAATGCAAGAATCAAACTTATTAAATAAATTTAATACACAAATAAAGTTACTCAGGGATATTCTTACAATTCAATTTTATCGTGATATTTAAGCAAGAATACTAAAATATTCGTTTCTAGTTCCAAAATAATAAAAACATCGTTACTCGTCAGGAAAAAATGCTAGAATCGAACTTATTAAAAAAATCTAATAAACAAACAAAGTTACTCAAGGATATTCTTACAATTCAATTTTATCGTGATATTTAAGGAAGAAAACGAAAATATTCCTTTTTAGTTCCAGAAAAATTTAAATATCGTTTCTCCTCAGGAAAAAATGCTAGAATCAAACTTATTAAATAAATTTAATAAACAAATAAAGTTACTCAGGGATATTCTTACAATTTAATTTTATTGTGCTATTTAAGCGATAAAACTAAAATATTCTTTTCTGGTTCCAAAATAATAAAAACATCGTTACTCGTCAGGAAAAAATGCTAGAATCGAACTTATTAAAAAAATCTAATAAACAAATAAAGTTACTCAGGGATATTCTTATATTTTAATTTTATCGTGATATTTAAATATCTTGCTTAAGCAAGAAAACTAAAATGTTCGTTTTTAGTTCCAGAAAAATTTAAACATCGTTTCTCCTCAGGAAAAAATGCAAGAATCAAACTTGTTAAATAAATTTAATAAACAAATAAAGTTACTCAGGGATATTCTTACAATTTAATTTTATCGTGATTTTAAGCAAGAAAACTAAAATATTCGTTTCTCGGTCCAAAATAATAAAAACATCGTTACTCGTCAGAAAAAAATGCTAGAATCAAACTTATTAAATAAATTTAATACGAAAATAAAGTTACTCAGGGATATTCTTACAATTTAATTTTATCGTGATTTTAAGCAAGAAAACTAAAATATTCGTTTTTAGTTCCAGAAAAATTTAAACATCGTTTCTCCTCAGGAAAAAATGCAAGAATCAAACTTATTTAATAAATTTAATAAACAAATAAAGTTACTCAGGGATATTCTTACAATTTAATTTTATCATGATATTTAAGCGAGAAAACTAAAGTATTCGTTTCTAGTGCCAAAATAATAAAAACTTCGTTACTCGTCAGGAAAAAATGCTAGAATTAAACTTATTAAATAAATTTAATAAACAAATAAAGTTACTCAGGGATATTCTTACAATTTAATTTTATCGTGATATTTAAGCGAGCAAACTAAAATATTCTTTTCTGGTTCCAAAATAATTAAAACATCGTTACTCGCCAGGAAAAAATGCTAGAATCGAACTTATTAAAAAAATCTAATAAACAATTAAAGTTACACAGGGATATTCTTACATTTTAATTTTGTCATGATATTTAAGCAAGAAAACTAAAATATCGTTTTTAGTTCCAGAAAAATTTAAATATCGTTTCGCCTCAGGAAAAAATGCTAGAATCAAACTTATTAAATAAATTTAATAAACAAATAAAGTTACTCAGGGATAATCTTACAATTTAATTTTATCATGATATTTAAGCGAGAAAACTAAAACATTCGTTTCTAGTTCCAAAATAATAAAATCATCGTTACTCGTCAGGAAAAAATGCTAGCATCAAACTTATTAAATAAAATAAAATACGAAGATAAAGTTACTCAGGGATATTCTTACAATTTAATTTAATCATGATATTTAAAAGAGAAAACTAAAATATTCGTTTCTAGTTCCAAAATACCAAAAACTTAGTTACTCGTCAGGAAAAAATGCTAGAATCAAACTTATTAAATAAATTTAATAAACAAATAAAGTTACTCAGGGATTTTCTTACAATTTAATTTTATCGTGATATTTAAGCAAGAAAACTAAAATATTCTTTTTTAGTTCCAGAAAAATTTAAACATCGTTTCTCCTCAGGAAAAAATGCTAGAATCAAACTTATTAAATAAATTTAATACACAAATAAAGTTACTCAGGGATATTCTTACAATTCAATTTTATCGTGATATTTAAGCAAGAATACTAAAATATTCGTTTCTAGTTCCAAAATAATAAAAACATCGTTACTCGTCAGGAAAAAATGCTAGAATCGAACTTATAAAAAAAATCTAATAAACAAACAAAGTTACTCAAGGATATTCTTACAATTCAATTTTATCGTGATATTTAAGGAAGAAAACGAAAATATTCCTTTTTAGTTCCAGAAAAATTTAAATATCGTTTCTCCTCAGGAAAAAAGGCTAGAATCAAACTTATTAAATAAATTTAATAAACAAATAAAGTTACTCAGGGATATTCTTACAATTTAATTTTATTGTGCTATTTAAGCGATAAAACTAAAATATTCTTTTCTGGTTCCAAAATAATAAAAACATCGTTACTCGTCAAGAAAAAATGCTAGAATCGAACTTATTAAAAAAATCTAATAAACAAATAAAGTTACTCAGGGATATTCTTATATTTTAATTTTATCGTGATATTTAAATATCTTGCTTAAGCAAGAAAACTAAAATGTTCGTTTTTAGTTCCAGAAAAATTTAAACATCGTTTCTCCTCAGGAAAAAATGCAAGAATCAAACTTGTTCAATAAATTTAATAAACAAATAAAGTTACTCAGGGATATTCTTACAATTTAATTTTATCGTGATTTTAAGCAAGAAAACTAAAATATTCGTTTCTCGGTCCAAAATAATAAAAACATCGTTACTCGTCAGAAAAAAATGCTAGAATCAAACTTATTAAATAAATTTAATACGAAAATAAAGTTACTCAGGGATATTCTTACAATTTAATTTTATCGTGATTTTAAGCAAGAAAACTAAAATATTCGTTTTTAGTTCCAGAAAAATTTAAACATCGTTTCTCCTCAGGAAAAAATGCAAGAATCAAACTTATTAAATAAATTTAATAAACAAATAAAGTTACTCAGGGATATTCTTACAATTTAATTTTATCATGATATTTAAGCGAGAAAACTAAAGTATTCGTTTCTAGTGCCAAAATAATAAAAACTTCGTTACTCGTCAGGAAAAAATGCTAGAATTAAACTTATTAAATAAATTTAATAAACAAATAAAGTTACTCAGGGATATTCTTACAATTTAATTTTATCGTGATTTTAAGCAAGAAAACTAAAATATTCGTTTTTAGTTCCAGAAAAATTTAAACATCGTTTCTCCTCAGGAAAAAATGATAGAATCAAACTTATTAAATAAATTTAATAAACAAATAAAGTTACTCAGGGATATTCTTACAAATTTTATCGTGATATTTAAAAGAGAAAACTAAAATATTCGTTTCTAGTTCCAAAATACCAAAAACTTGGTTACTCGTCAGGAAAAAATGCTAGAATCAAACTTATTAAATAAATTTAATAAACAAATAAAGTTACTCAGGGATTTTCTTACAATTTAATTTTATCGTGATATTTAAGCAAGAAAACTAAAATATTCGTTTTTAGTTCCAGAAAAATTTAAACATCGTTTCTCCTCAGGAAAAAATGCTAGAATCAAACTTATTAAATAAATTTAATAAACAAATAAAGTTACTCAGGGATAATCTTACAATTTAATTTTATCATGATATTTAAGCGAGAAAACTAAAACATTCGTTTCTAGTTCCAAAATAATAAAATCATCGTTACTCGTCAGGAGAAAATGCTAGCATCAAACTTATTAAATAAAATAAAATACGAAAATAAAGTTACTCAGGGATATTCTTACAATTTAATTTAATCATGATATTTAAAAGAGAAAACTAAAATATTCGTTTCTAGTTCCAAAATACCAAACACTTGGTTACTCGTCAGGAAAAAATGCTAGAATCAAACTTATTAAATAAATTTAATACACAAATAAAGTTACTCAGGGATATTCTTACAATTTAATTTTATCGTGATATTTAAACAAGAAAACTAAAATATTCGTTTCTAGGTCCAGAAAAATTAAAACATCGTTACTCCTCAGTCAAAATGCTAGAATCGAAATTCTTAAATAAATTTAATAAACAAATAAAGTTACTCACGGATATTCTTACAATTTAATTTTATCGTGATATTTAAGCGAGAAAACTAAAATATTCATTTCCAGTTCCAAAATAATAAAAACATCGTTACTCGTCAGGAAAAAATGCTAGAATCAAACTTATTAAATAAATTTAATACGAAAATAAAGTTACTCAGGGATATTCTTACAATTTAATTTTATCATGATATTTAAGCGAGAAAACTAAAATATTCGTTTCTAGTTCCAAAATAATAAAAACATCGTTACTCTTCAGGAAAAAATGCTAGAATCAAACTTATTACTTAAATTTATTACACAAATAAAGTTACTCAGGGATATTCTTATAATTTAATTTTATCGTGATATTTAAGGAAGAAAACGAAAATATTCGTTTTTAGTTCAAGAAAAATTTAAATATCGTTTCTCTTCAGGAAAAAATGCTAGAATCAAACTTATTAAATAAATTTAATAAACAAATAAAGTTACTCAGGGATTTTCTTACAATTTAATTTTATCGTGATATTTAAGCAAGAAAACTAAAATATTCGTTTTTAGTTCCAGAAAAATTTAAACATCGTTTCTCCTCAGGAAAAAATGCTAGAATCAAACTTATTAAATAAATTTAATAAACAAATAAAGTTACTCAGGGATTTTCTTACAATTTAATTTTATCGTGATATTTAAGCAAGAAAACTAAAATATTCGTTT
Organism: Pterostichus madidus; assembly: GCA_911728475.2. Taxonomy (NCBI): domain Eukaryota; kingdom Metazoa; phylum Arthropoda; class Insecta; order Coleoptera; family Carabidae; genus Pterostichus; species Pterostichus madidus. The sequence continues at coordinate 21,300,072 of OU452304.1, read as the reverse complement.
TTAGTTCCAGAAAAATTTAAACATCGTTTCTCCTCAGGAAAAAATGCAAGAATCAAACTTATTAAATAAATTTAATACACAAATAAAGTTACTCAGGGATATTCTTACAATTCAATTTTATCGTGATATTTAAGCAAGAATACTAAAATATTCGTTTCTAGTTCCAAAATAATAAAAACATCGTTACTCGTCAGGAAAAAATGCTAGAATCGAACTTATTAAAAAAATCTAATAAACAAACAAAGTTACTCAAGGATATTCTTACAATTCAATTTTATCGTGATATTTAAGGAAGAAAACGAAAATATTCCTTTTTAGTTCCAGAAAAATTTAAATATCGTTTCTCCTCAGGAAAAAATGCTAGAATCAAACTTATTAAATAAATTTAATAAACAAATAAAGTTACTCAGGGATATTCTTACAATTTAATTTTATTGTGCTATTTAAGCGATAAAACTAAAATATTCTTTTCTGGTTCCAAAATAATAAAAACATCGTTACTCGTCAGGAAAAAATGCTAGAATCGAACTTATTAAAAAAATCTAATAAACAAATAAAGTTACTCAGGGATATTCTTATATTTTAATTTTATCGTGATATTTAAATATCTTGCTTAAGCAAGAAAACTAAAATGTTCGTTTTTAGTTCCAGAAAAATTTAAACATCGTTTCTCCTCAGGAAAAAATGCAAGAATCAAACTTGTTAAATAAATTTAATAAACAAATAAAGTTACTCAGGGATATTCTTACAATTTAATTTTATCGTGATTTTAAGCAAGAAAACTAAAATATTCGTTTCTCGGTCCAAAATAATAAAAACATCGTTACTCGTCAGAAAAAAATGCTAGAATCAAACTTATTAAATAAATTTAATACGAAAATAAAGTTACTCAGGGATATTCTTACAATTTAATTTTATCGTGATTTTAAGCAAGAAAACTAAAATATTCGTTTTTAGTTCCAGAAAAATTTAAACATCGTTTCTCCTCAGGAAAAAATGCAAGAATCAAACTTATTTAATAAATTTAATAAACAAATAAAGTTACTCAGGGATATTCTTACAATTTAATTTTATCATGATATTTAAGCGAGAAAACTAAAGTATTCGTTTCTAGTGCCAAAATAATAAAAACTTCGTTACTCGTCAGGAAAAAATGCTAGAATTAAACTTATTAAATAAATTTAATAAACAAATAAAGTTACTCAGGGATATTCTTACAATTTAATTTTATCGTGATATTTAAGCGAGCAAACTAAAATATTCTTTTCTGGTTCCAAAATAATTAAAACATCGTTACTCGCCAGGAAAAAATGCTAGAATCGAACTTATTAAAAAAATCTAATAAACAATTAAAGTTACACAGGGATATTCTTACATTTTAATTTTGTCATGATATTTAAGCAAGAAAACTAAAATATCGTTTTTAGTTCCAGAAAAATTTAAATATCGTTTCGCCTCAGGAAAAAATGCTAGAATCAAACTTATTAAATAAATTTAATAAACAAATAAAGTTACTCAGGGATAATCTTACAATTTAATTTTATCATGATATTTAAGCGAGAAAACTAAAACATTCGTTTCTAGTTCCAAAATAATAAAATCATCTTTACTCGTCAGGAAAAAATGCTAGCATCAAACTTATTAAATAAAATAAAATACGAAGATAAAGTTACTCAGGGATATTCTTACAATTTAATTTAATCATGATATTTAAAAGAGAAAACTAAAATATTCGTTTCTAGTTCCAAAATACCAAAAACTTAGTTACTCGTCAGGAAAAAATGCTAGAATCAAACTTATTAAATAAATTTAATAAACAAATAAAGTTACTCAGGGATTTTCTTACAATTTAATTTTATCGTGATATTTAAGCAAGAAAACTAAAATATTCGTTTTTAGTTCCAGAAAAATTTAAACATCGTTTCTCCTCAGGAAAAAATGCTAGAATCAAACTTATTAAATAAATTTAATACACAAATAAAGTTACTCAGGGATATTCTTACAATTTAATTTTATCGTGATATTTAAGCGAGCAAACTAAAATATTCTTTTCTGGTTCCAAAATAATTAAAACATCGTTACTCGCCAGGAAAAAATGCTAGAATCGAACTTATTAAAAAAATCTAATAAACAATTAAAGTTACACAGGGATATTCTTACATTTTAATTTTGTCATGATATTTAAGCAAGAAAACTAAAATATCGTTTTTAGTTCCAGAAAAATTTAAATATCGTTTCGCCTCAGGAAAAAATGCTAGAATCAAACTTATTAAATAAATTTAATAAACAAATAAAGTTACTCAGGGATAATCTTACAATTTAATTTTATCATGATATTTAAGCGAGAAAACTAAAACATTCGTTTCTAGTTCCAAAATAATAAAATCATCGTTACTCGTCAGGAAAAAATGCTAGCATCAAACTTATTAAATAAAATAAAATACGAAGATAAAGTTACTCAGGGATATTCTTACAATTTAATTTAATCATGATATTTAAAAGAGAAAACTAAAATATTCGTTTCTAGTTCCAAAATACCAAAAACTTAGTTACTCGTCAGGAAAAAATGCTAGAATCAAACTTATTAAATAAATTTAATAAACAAATAAAGTTACTCAGGGATTTTCTTACAATTTAATTTTATCGTGATATTTAAGCAAGAAAACTAAAATATTCGTTTTTAGTTCCAGAAAAATTTAAACATCGTTTCTCCTCAGGAAAAAATGCTAGAATCAAACTTATTAAATAAATTTAATACACAAATAAAGTTACTCAGAGATATTCTTACAATTCAATTTTATCGTGATATTTAAGCAAGAATACTAAAATATTCGTTTCTAGTTCCAAAATAATAAAAACATCGTTACTCGTCAGGAAAAAATGCTAGAATCGAACTTATAAAAAAAATCTAATAAACAAACAAAGTTACTCAAGGATATTCTTACAATTCAATTTTATCGTGATATTTAAGGAAGAAAACGAAAATATTCCTTTTTAGTTCCAGAAAAATTTAAATATCGTTTCTCCTCAGGAAAAAAGGCTAGAATCAAACTTATTAAATAAATTTAATAAACAAATAAAGTTACTCAGGGATATTCTTACAATTTAATTTTATTGTGCTATTTAAGCGAGAAAACTAAAATATTCTTTTCTGGTTCCAAAATAATAAAAACATCGTTACTCGTCAAGAAAAAATGCTAGAATCGAACTTATTAAAAAAATCTAATAAACAAATAAAGTTACTCAGGGATATTCTTATATTTTAATTTTATCGTGATATTTAAATATCTTGCTTAAGCAAGAAAACTAAAATGTTCGTTTTTAGTTCCAGAAAAATTTAAACATCGTTTCTCCTCAGGAAAAAATGCAAGAATCAAACTTGTTCAATAAATTTAATAAACAAATAAAGTTACTCAGGGATATTCTTACAATTTAATTTTATCGTGATTTTAAGCAAGAAAACTAAAATATTCGTTTCTCGGTCCAAAATAATAAAAACATCGTTACTCGTCAGAAAAAAATGCTAGAATCAAACTTATTAAATAAATTTAATACGAAAATAAAGTTACTCAGGGATATTCTTACAATTTAATTTTATCGTGATTTTAAGCAAGAAAACTAAAATATTCGTTTTTAGTTCCAGAAAAATTTAAACATCGTTTCTCCTCAGGAAAAAATGCAAGAATCAAACTTATTAAATAAATTTAATAAACAAATAAAGTTACTCAGGGATATTCTTACAATTTAATTTTATCATGATATTTAAGCGAGAAAACTAAAGTATTCGTTTCTAGTGCCAAAATAATAAAAACTTCGTTACTCGTCAGGAAAAAATGCTAGAATTAAACTTATTAAATAAATTTAATAAACAAATAAAGTTACTCAGGGATATTCTTACAATTTAATTTTATCGTGATTTTAAGCAAGAAAACTAAAATATTCGTTTTTAGTTCCAGAAAAATTTAAACATCGTTTCTCCTCAGGAAAAAATGATAGAATCAAACTTATTAAATAAATTTAATAAACAAATAAAGTTACTCAGGGATATTCTTACAAATTTTATCGTGATATTTAAAAGAGAAAACTAAAATATTCGTTTCTAGTTCCAAAATACCAAAAACTTGGTTACTCGTCAGGAAAAAATGCTAGAATCAAACTTATTAAATAAATTTAATAAACAAATAAAGTTACTCAGGGATTTTCTTACAATTTAATTTTATCGTGATATTTAAGCAAGAAAACTAAAATATTCGTTTTTAGTTCCAGAAAAATTTAAACATCGTTTCTCCTCAGGAAAAAATGCTAGAATCAAACTTATTAAATAAATTTAATAAACAAATAAAGTTACTCAGGGATAATCTTACAATTTAATTTTATCATGATATTTAAGCGAGAAAACTAAAACATTCGTTTCTAGTTCCAAAATAATAAAATCATCGTTACTCGTCAGGAAAAAATGCTAGCATCAAACTTATTAAATAAAATAAAATACGAAAATAAAGTTACTCAGGGATATTCTTACAATTTAATTTAATCATGATATTTAAAAGAGAAAACTAAAATATTCGTTTCTAGTTCCAAAATACCAAACACTTGGTTACTCGTCAGGAAAAAATGCTAGAATCAAACTTATTAAATAAATTTAATACACAAATAAAGTTACTCAGGGATATTCTTACAATTTAATTTTATCGTGATATTTAAACAAGAAAACTAAAATATTCGTTTCTAGGTCCAGAAAAATTAAAACATCGTTACTCCTCAGTCAAAATGCTAGAATCGAAATTCTTAAATAAATTTAATAAACAAATAAAGTTACTCACGGATATTCTTACAATTTAATTTTATCGTGATATTTAAGCGAGAAAACTAAAATATTCATTTCCAGTTCCAAAATAATAAAAACATCGTTACTCGTCAGGAAAAAATGCTAGAATCAAACTTATTAAATAAATTTAATACGAAAATAAAGTTACTCAGGGATATTCTTACAATTTAATTTTATCATGATATTTAAGCGAGAAAACTAAAATATTCGTTTCTAGTTCCAAAATAATAAAAACATCGTTACTCTTCAGGAAAAAATGCTAGAATCAAACTTATTAATTAAATTTATTACACAAATAAAGTTACTCAGGGATATTCTTATAATTTAATTTTATCGTGATATTTAAGGAAGAAAACGAAAATATTCGTTTTTAGTTCAAGAAAAATTTAAATATCGTTTCTCTTCAGGAAAAAATGCTAGAATCAAACTTATTAAATAAATTTAATAAACAAATAAAGTTACTCAGGGATATTCTTAAAATTCAATTTTATCGTGATATTTAAGCGAGAAAACTAAAATATTCGTTTCTAGTTCCAAAATAATAAAAACATCGTTACTCTTCAGGAAAAAATGCTAGAATCAAACTTATTAATTAAATTTAATACACAAATAAAGTTACTCAGGGATATTCTTACAATTTAATTTTATCATGATATTTAAGCGAGATAACTAAAATATTCGTTTCTAGTTTCAAAATAATAAAAACATCGTTACTCGTCAGGAAAAAATTCTAGAATCGATCTTATTAAAAAAATCTAATAAACAAATAAAGTTACTCAGGGATATTCTTATATTTTAATTTTATCGTGATATTTAAGCAAGAAAACTAAAATATTCGTTTTTAGTTCCAGAAAAATTTAAACATCGTTTCTCCTCAGCAAAAAATGCAAGAATCAAACTTATTAAATAAATTTAATAAACAAATAAAGTTACTCAGGGATATTCTTACAATTTAATTTTATCGTGATATTTAAGCGAGAAAACTAAAACATTCATTTCCAGTTCCAAAATAATAAAAACATCGTTACTCGTCAGGAAAAAATGCTAGAATCAAACTTATTAAATAAATTTAATACGAAAATAAAGTTACTCAGGGATATTCTTACAATTTAATTTTATCATGATATTTAAGCGAGAAAACTAAAATATTCGTTTCTAATTCCAAAATAATAAAAACATCGTTATTCTAGAATCGAACTTATTAAAAAAATCTAATAAACAAAAAAAGTTACTCAGGGATATTCTTACATTTTAATTTTATCATGATATTTAAGCAAGAAAACTAAAATATTCGTTTTTAGTTCCAATAATATTTAAACATCGTTTCTCCACAGGGAAAAATGCTAGAATGAAACTTATTAAACAAATTTAATAAACAAATAAAGTTACTCAGGGAAATTCTTACAATTTAATTTTATCGTGATATTTAAGCGAGAAAACTAAAATATTCGCTTCTAGTTCCAAAATAATAAAAACATCGTTACTCGTCAGGAAAAAATGCTAGAATCAAACTTATTAAATAAATTTAATACACAAATAAAGTTACTCAGGGATATTCTTACAATTTAATTTTATCGTGATATTTAAGCAAGAAAACTAAAATATTCGTTTTTAGTTACAGAAAAATTTAAACATCGTTTCTCTTCAGGAAAAAATGCTAAAATGAAACTTATTAAATAAATTTAATAAACAAATAATGTTACTCAGGGATATTCTTACAATTTAATTTTATCGTGATATTTAAGCAAGAAAACTAAAATATCGTTTTTAGTTCCATAAAAATTTAAATATCGTTTCTCCTCAGGAAAAAATGCTAGAATCAATCTTATCAAATAAATTTAATAAACAAATAATGTTACTCAGGGATATTCTTACAATTTAATTTTATCGTGATATTTAAGCAAGAAAACCAAAATATCGTTTTTAGTTCCAGAAAAATTTAAACATCGTTACTCGTCAGGAAAAAATGCTAGAATCAAACTTATTAATTAAATTTAATACGAAAATAAAGTTACTCAGGGATATTCTTACAATTTAATTTTATCGTGATATTTAAGGAAGAAAACTAAAATATTCGTTTTTAGTTCCAGAAAAATTTAAACATCGTTTCTCCTCAGCTAAAAATGCTAGAATCAAACTTATTAAATAAATTTAATAAACAAATAAAGTTACTCAGGGATAATATTACAATTTAATTTTATCATGATATTTAAGCGAGAAAACTAAAACATTCGTTTCTAGTTCCAAAATAATAAAAACATCGTTACTCGTCATGAAAAAATGCTAGCATCAAACTTATTAAATAAATTTAATACGAAAATAAAGTTACTCAGGGATATTCTTACAATTTAATTTTATCATGATATTTAAAAGAGAAAACTAAAATATTCGTTTCTAGTTCCAAAATACCAAAAACTTGGTTATTCGTCAGGAAAAAATGCTAGAATCAAACTTATTAAATAAATTTAATAAACAAATAAAGTTACTCAGGGATATTCTTACAATTTAATTTTATCGTGATATTTAAGCAAGAAAACTAAAATATTCGTTTTTAGTTCCAGAAAAATTTAAACATCGTTTCTCCTCAGGAAAAAATGATAGAATCAAACTTGTTAAATAAATTTAATAAACAAATAAAGTTACTCTGGGATATTCTTACAATTTAATTTTATCGTGATATTTAAGCGAGAAACCTAAAATATTCTTTTCTAGTTCCAAAATAATAAAAACATCGTTACTCGTCAGGAAAAAATGCTAGAATCAAACTTATTAAATAAATTTAATACGCAAATAAAGTTACTCAGGGATATTCTTACAAATCAATTTTATCGTGTTATTTAAGTGAGAATACTAAAATATTCATTTCTAGTTCCAAAATAATAAAAACATCGTTACTCGTCAGGAAAAAATGCTTCAATCGAACTTATTAAATAAATTTAATAAACAAATAAAGTTACTCAGGGATATTCTTACAATTTAATTTTATCGTGATATTTAAGCAAGAAAACTAAAATATTCGTTTTTAGTTCCAGAAAAATTTAACATCGTTTCTCCTCAGGAAAAAATGCTAGAATCAAACTTATTAAATAAATTTAATAAACAAATAATGTTACTCAGGGATATTGTTACAATTTAATTTTATCGTGCTATTTAAGCGAGAAAACTAAAATATTCGTTTCTAGTTCCAAAATAATAAAAACTTCGTTATTCGTCAGGAAAAAATTCTAGAATCGAACTTATTAAATAAATTTAATACGAAAATAAAGTTACTCAGGGATATTCTTACAATTTAATTTTATCATGATATTTAAGCGAGATAACTAAAATATTCGTTTCTAGTTTCAAAATAATAAAAACATCGTTACTCGTCAGGAAAAAATTCTAGAATCGAACTTATTAAAAAAATCTAATAAACAAATAAAGTTACTCAGGGATATTCTTATATTTTAATTTTATCGTGATATTTAAGCAAGAAAACTAAAATATTCGTTTTTTGTTCCAGAAAAATTTAAACATCGTTTCTCCTCAGCAAAAAAATGCAAGAATCAAACTTATTAAATAAATTTAATAAACAAATAAAGTTACTCAGGGATATTCTTACAATTTAATTTTATCGTGATATTTAAGCGAGAAAACTAAAACATTCATTTCCAGTTCCAAAATAATAAAAACATCGTTACTCGTCAGGAAAAAATGCTAGAATCAAACTTATTAAATAAATTTAATACGAAAATAAAGTTACTCAGGGATATTCTTACAATTTAATTTTATCATGATATTTAAGCGAGAAAACTAAAATATTCGTTTCTAATTCCAAAATAATAAAAACATCGTTATTCGTCAGGAAAAAATCTCTAGAATCGAACTTATTAAAAAAATCTAATAAACAAATAAAGTTACTCAGGGATATTCTTACATTTTAATTTTATCATGATATTTAAGCAAGAAAACTAAAATATTCGTTTTTAGTTCCAATAATATTTAAACATCGTTTCTCCACAGGAAAAAATGCTAGAATGAAACTTATTAAACAAATTTAATAAACAAATAAAGTTACTCAGGGATATTCTTACAATTTAATTTTATCGTGATATTTAAGCGAGAAAACTAAAATATTCGCTTCTAGTTCCAAAATAATAAAAACATCGTTACTCGTCAGGAAAAAATGCTAGAATCAAACTTATTAAATAAATTTAATAAACAAATAATGTTACTAAGGGATATTGTTACAATTTAATTTTATCGTGCTATTTAAGCGAGAAAACTAAAATATTCGTTTCTAGTTCCAAAATAATAAAAACTTCGTTACTCGTCAGGAAAAAATACTAGAATCAAACTTATTAATTAAATTTAATACGAAAATAAAGTTACTCAGGGATATTCTTACAATTTAATTTTATCATGATATTTAAGCGAGAAAACTAAAATATTCGTTTCTAGTTTCAAAATAATAAAAACTTCGTTACTCGTCAGGAAAAAATGATAGAATCTAACTTATTAAATAAATTTAATAAACAAATAAAGTTACTCAGGGATATTCTTACAATTTAATTTTTCGTGATATTTAAGCAAAATAACTAAAATATCGTTTTTAGTTCCAGAAAAATTTAAATATCGTTTCTCCTCAGGAAAAAATGCTAGAATCAAACTTATTAAATAAATTTAATAAACAAATAAAGTTACTCAGGGATATTCTTAAAATTTAATTTTATCGTGATATTTAAGCGAGAAAACTAAAATATTCGTTTCTAGTTCCAAAATAATAAAAACATCGTTACTCTTCAGGAAAAAATGCTAGAATCAAACTTATTAATTAAATTTAATACACAAATAAAGTTACGAAGGGATATTCTTACAATTTAATTTTATCGTAATATTTAAGGAAGAAAACGAAAATATTCGTTTTTAGTTCAAGAAAAATTTAAATATCGTTTCTCTTCAGGAAAAAATGCTAGAATCAAACTTATTTACTAAATTTAATAAACAAATAAAGTTACTTAGGGATATTCTTAAAATTCAATTTTATCGTGATATTTAAGCGAGAAAACTAAAATATTCGTTTCTAGTTCCAAAATAATAAAAACATCGTTACTCGTCAGGAAAAAATTCTAGAATCGAACTTATTAAATAAATTTAATACGAAAATAAAGTTACTCAGGGATATTCTTACAATTTAATTTTATCATGATATTTAAGCGAGATAACTAAAATATTCGTTTCTAGTTTCAAAATAATAAAAACATCGTTACTCGTCAGGAAAAAATTCTAGAATCGAACTTATTATATAAATCTAATAAACAAATAAAGTTACTCAGGGATATTCTTATATTTTAATTTTATCGTGATATTTAAGCAAGAAAACTAAAATATTCGTTTTTAGTTCCAGAAAAATTTAAACATCGTTTCTCCTCAGCAAAAAATTCAAGAATCAAACTTATTAAATAAATTTAATAAACAAATAAAGTTACTCAGGGATATTCTTACAATTTAATTTTATCGTGATATTTAAGCGAGAAAACTAAAACATTCATTTCCAGTTCCAAAATAATAAAAACATCGTTACTCGTCAGGAAAAAATGCTAGAATCAAACTTATTAAATAAATTTAATACGAAAATAAAGTTACTCAGGGATATTCTTACAATTTAATTTTATCATGATATTTAAGCGAGAAAACTAAAATATTCATTTCTAATTCCAAAATAATAAAAACATCGTTATTCGTCAGGAAAAAATCTCTAGAATCGAACTTATTAAAAAAATCTAATAAACAAATAAAGTTACTCAGGGATATTCTTACATTTTAATTTTATCATGATATTTAAGCAAGAAAACTAAAATATTCATTTTTAGTTCCAATAATATTTAAACATCGTTTCTCCACAGGAAAAAATGCTAGAATGAAACTTATTAAACAAATTTAATAAACAAATAAAGTTACTCAGGGAAATTCTTACAATTGAATTTTATCGTGATATTTAAGCGAGAAAACTAAAATATTCGCTTCTAGTTCCAAAATAATAAAAACATCGTTACTCGTCAGGAAAAAATGCTAGAATCAAACTTATTAAATAAATTTAATACACAAATAAAGTTACTCAGGGATATTCTTACAATTTAATTTTATCGTGATATTTAAGCAAGAAAACTAAAATATTCGTTTTTAGTTACAGAAAAATTTAAACATCGTTTCTCTTCAGGAAAAAATGCTAAAATCAAACTTATTAAATAAATTTAATAAACAAATAATGTTACTCAGGGATATTCTTACAATTTAATTTTATCGTGATATTTAAGCAAGAAAACTAAAATATTCGTTTTTAGTTCCAGAAAAATTTAAACATCGTTTCTCCTCAGGAAAAAATGATAGAATCAAACTTATTAAATAAATTTAATAAACAAATAAAGTTACTCTGGGATATTCTTACAATTTAATTTTATCATGATATTTAAGCGAGAAAACTAAAGTATTCGTTTCTAGTGCCAAAATAATAAAAACTTCGTTACTCGTCAGGAAAAAATTCTAGAATCGAACTTATTAAAAAAATCTATTAAACAAATAAAGTTACACAGGGATATTCTTACAATTCAATTTTATCGTGATATTTAAGCAAGAATACTAAAATATTCGTTTCTAGTTCCAAAATAATAAAAACATTGTTACTCGTCAGGAAAAAATGCTAGAATCGAACTTATTAAAAAAATCTAATAAACAAACAAAGTTACTCAAGGATATTCTTACAATTCAATTTTATCGTGATATTTAAGCGAGAAAACTAAAATATTCTTTTCTGGTTCCAAAATAATTAAAACATCGTTACTCGCCAGGAAAAAATGCTAGAATCGAACTTATTAAATAAATTTAATAAACAAATAAAGTTACTCAGGGATATTCTTACAATTTAATTTTATCGTGATTTTAAGCAAGAAAACTAAAATATTCGTTTTTAGTTCCAGAAAAATTTAAACATCGTTTCTCCTCAGGAAAAAATGATAGAATCAAACTTATTAAATAAATTTAATAAACAAATAAAGTTACTCAGGGATATTCTTACAAATTTTATCGTGATATTTAAGCGAGAAAACTAAAATATTCTTTTCTAGTTCCAAAATTATAAAAACCGTTACTTGTCACGAAAAAATGCTAGAATCAAACTTATTAAATAAATTTAATAAACAAATAAAGTTACTCAGGGATATTCTTACAATTTAATTTTATCGTGATATTTAAGCAAGAAAACTAAAATATCGTTTTTAGTTCCATAAAAATTTAAATATCGTTTCTCCTCAGGAAAAAATGCTAGAATCAATCTTATTAAATAAATTTAATAAACAAATAATGTTACTCAGGGATATTCTTACAATTTAATTTTATCGTGATATTTAAGCAAGAAACCCAAAATATCGTTTTTAGTTCCAGAAAAATTTAAACATCGTTACTCGTCAGGAAAAAATGCTAAAATCAAACTTATTAATTAAATTTAATACGAAAATAAAGTTACTCAGGGATATTCTTACAATTTAATTTTATCATGATATTTAAGCGAGAAAACTAAAATATTAGTTTCTAGTTCCAAAATAATAAAAACTTCGTTACTCGTCAGGAAAAAATGCTGGAATCAAACTTATTAAATAAATTTAATACACAAATAAAGTTACTCAGGGATATTCTTACAATTTAATTTTATCGTGATATTTAAGCAAGAAAACTAAAATATTCGTTTTTAGTTCCAGAAAAATTTAAACATCGTTTCTCCTCAGGAAAAAATGATAGAATCAAACTTATTAAATAAATTTAATAAACAAATAAAGTTACTCTGGGATATTCTTACAATTTAATTTTATCATGATATTTAAGCGAGAAAACTAAAGTATTCGTTTCTAGTGCCAAAATAATAAAAACTTCGTTACTCGTCAGGAAAAAATGCTAGAATTAAACTTATTAAATAAATTTAATAAACAAATAAAGTTACTCAGGGATATTCTTACAATTTAATTTTATCGTGATTTTAAGCAAGAAAACTAAAATATTCGTTTTTAGTTCCAGAAAAATTTAAACATCGTTTCTCCTCAGGAAAAAATGATAGAATCAAACTTATTAAATAAATTTAATAAACAAATAAAGTTACTCAGGGATATTCTTACAAATTTTATCGTGATATTTAAGCGAGAAAACTAAAATATTCTTTTCTAGTTCCAAAATTATAAAAACCGTTACTTGTCACGAAAAAATGCTAGAATCAAACTTATTAAATAAATTTAATACACAAATAAAGTTACTCAGGGATATTCTTACAATTTAATTTTATCGTGATATTTAAGCAAGAAAACTAAAATATTCGTTTTTAGTTCCAGATAAATTTAAACATCGTTTCTCCTCAGGAAAAAATGCTAGAATCAAACTTATTAAATAAATTTAATAAACAAATAATGTTACTCAGGGATATTCTTACAATTTAATTTTATCGTGATATTTAAGCAAGAAAACTAAAATATCGTTTTTATCTCCAGAAAAATTTAAATATCGTTTCTCCTCAGGACAAAATGCTAGAATCAAACTTATTAAATATATTTAATAAACAAATAATGTTACTCAGGGATATTCTTACAATTTAATTTTATCGTGATATTTAAGCAAGAAAACTAAAATATCGTTTTTAGTTCCAGAAAAATTTAAATATCGTTTCTCCACAGGTAAAAATGCTAGAATCAAACTAATTAAATAAATTTAATAAACAAATAAAGTTACTCAGGGATATTCTTACAATTTAATTTTATCGTGATATTTAAGCAAGAAAACTAAAATATTCGTTTTTAGTTCCAGAAAAATTTAAACATCGTTTCTCCTCAGGAAAAAATTTAATAAACAAATAAAGTTACTCAGGGATATTCTTACAATTTAATTTTATCGTGATATTTAAGCGAGAAAACTAAAATATTCATTTCTAGTTCCAAAATAATAAAAACATCGTTACTTGTCAGGAAAAAATGCTAGAATCAAACTTATTAAATAAATTTAATAAACAAATAAAGCTACTCAGGGATATTCTTAAAATTCAATTTTATCGTGATATTTAATCGAGAAAACTAAAATATTCGTTTCTAGTTTCAAAATAATAAAAACATCGTTACCCGTCAGGAAAAAATGCTAGAATCAAACTTATTAAATATATTTAATAAACAAATAATGTTACTCAGGGATATTCTTACAATTTAATTTTATCGTGATATTTAAGCAAGAAAACTAAAATATCGTTTTTATCTCCAGAAAAATTTAAATATCGTTTCTCCTCAGGACAAAATGCTAGAATCAAACTTATTAAATATATTTAATAAACAAATAATGTTACTCAGGGATATTCTTACAATTTAATTTTATCGTGATATTTAAGCAAGAAAACTAAAATATCGTTTTTAGTTCCAGAAAAATTTAAATATCGTTTCTCCTCAGGACAAAATGCTAGAATCAAACTTATTAAATATATTTAATAAACAAATAATGTTACTCAGGGATATTCTTACAATTTAATTTTATCGTGATATTTAAGCAAGAAAACTAAAATATCGTTTTTATCTCCAGAAAAATTTAAATATCGTTTCTCCTCAGGACAAAATGCTAGAATCAAACTTATTAAATATATTTAATAAACAAATAATGTTACTCAGGGATATTCTTATAATTTAATTTTATCGTGATATTTAAGCAAGAAAACTAAAATATCGTTTTTAGTTCCAGAAAAATTTAAATATCGTTTCTCCACAGGTAAAAATGCTAGAATCAAACTTATTAAATAAATTTAATAAACAAATAAAGTTACTCTGGGATATTCTTACAATTTAATTTTATCATGATATTTAAGCGAGAAAACTAAAATATTCGTTTCTAATTCCAAAATAATAAAAACATCGTTATTCTAGAATCGAACTTATTAAAAAAATCTAATAAACAAAAAAAGTTACTCAGGGATATTCTTACATTTAAATTTTATCATGATATTTAAGCAAGAAAACTAAAATATTCGTTTTTAGTTCCAATAATATTTAAAAATCGTTTCTCCACAGGAAAAAATGCTAGAATGAAACTTATTAAACAAATTTAATAAACAAATAAAGTTACTCAGGGAAATTCTTACAATTTAATTTTATCGTGATATTTAAGCGAGAAAACTAAAATATTCGCTTCTAGTTCCAAAATAATAAAAACATCGTTACTCGTCAGGAAAAAATGCTAGAATCAAACTTATTAAATAAATTTAATACACAAATAAAGTTACTCAGGGATATTCTTACAATTTAATTTTATCGTGATATTTAGGCAAGAAAACTAAAATATTCGTTTTTAGTTACAGAAAAATTTAAACATCGTTTCTCTTCAGGAAAAAATGCTAAAATCAAACTTATTAAATAAATTTAATAAACAAATAATGTTACTCAGGGATATTCTTACAATTTAATTTTATCGTGATATTTAAGCAAGAAAACTAAAATATCGTTTTTAGTTCCATAAAAATTTAAATATCGTTTCTCCTCAGGAAAAAATGCTAGAATCAATCTTATTAAATAAATTTAATAAACAAATAATGTTACTCAGGGATATTCTTACAATTTAATTTTATCGTGATATTTAAGCAAGAAAACCAAAATATCGTTTTTAGTTCCAGAAAAATTTAAACATCGTTACTCGTCAGGAAAAAATGCTAGAATCAAACTTATTAATTAAATTTAATACGAAAATAAAGTTACTCAGGGATATTCTTACAATTTAATTTTATCGTGATATTTAAGGAAGAAAACGAAAATATTCGTTTTTAGTTCAAGAAAAATTTAAATATCGTTTCTCTTCAGGAAAAAATGCTAGAATCAAACTTATTAACTAAATTTAAAAAACAAATAAAGTTACTTAGGGATATTCTTAAAATTCAATTTTATCGTGATATTTAAGCGAGAAAACTAAAATATTCGTTTCTAGTTCCAAAATAATAAAAACATCGTTACTCGTCAGGAAAAAATTCTAGAATCGAACTTATTAAATAAATTTAATACGAAAATAAAGTTACTCAGGGATATTCTTACAATTTAATTTTATCATGATATTTAAGCGAGATAACTAAAATATTCGTTTCTAGTTTCAAAATAATAAAAACATCGTTACTCGTCAGTAAAAAATTCTAGAATCGATCTTATTAAAAAAATCTAATAAACAAATAAAGTTACTCAGGGATATTCTTATATTTTAATTTTATCGTGATATTTAAGCAAGAAAACTAAAATATTCGTTTTTAGTTCCAGAAAAATTTAAACATCGTTTCTCCTCAGCAAAAAATGCAAGAATCAAACTTATTAAATAAATTTAATAAACAAATAAAGTTACTCAGGGATATTCTTACAATTTAATTTTATCGTGATATTTAAGAGAGAAAACTAAAATATTCGTTTCTAATTCCAAAATAATAAAAACATCGTTATTCTAGAATCGAACTTATTAAAAAAATCTAATAAACAAAAAAAGTTACTCAGGGATATTCTTACATTTAAATTTTATCATGATATTTAAGCAAGAAAACTAAAATATTCGTTTTTAGTTCCAATAATATTTAAAAATCGTTTCTCCACAGGAAAAAATGCTAGAATGAAACTTATTAAACAAATTTAATAAACAAATAAAGTTACTCAGGGAAATTCTTACAATTTAATTTTATCGTGATATTTAAGCGAGAAAACTAAAATATTCGCTTCTAGTTCCAAAATAATAAAAACATCGTTACTCGTCCGGAAAAAATGCTAGAATCAAACTTATTAAATAAATTTAATACACAAATAAAGTTACTCAGGGATATTCTTACAATTTAATTTTATCGTGATATTTAGGCAAGAAAACTAAAATATTCGTTTTTAGTTACAGAAAAATTTAAACATCGTTTCTCTTCAGGAAAAAATGCTAAAATCAAACTTATTAAATAAATTTAATAAACAAATAATGTTACTCAGGGATATTCTTACAATTTAATTTTATCGTGATATTTAAGCAAGAAAACTAAAATATCGTTTTTAGTTCCATAAAAATTTAAATATCGTTTCTCCTCAGGAAAAAATGCTAGAATCAATCTTATTAAATAAATTTAATAAACAAATAATGTTACTCAGGGATATTCTTACAATTTAATTTTATCGTGATATTTAAGCAAGAAAACCAAAATATCGTTTTTAGTTCCAGAAAAATTTAAACATCGTTACTCGTCAGGAAAAAATGCTAGAATCAAACTTATTAATTAAATTTAATACGAAAATAAAGTTACTCAGGGATATTCTTACAATTTAATTTTATCGTGATATTTAAGGAAGAAAACGAAAATATTCGTTTTTAGTTCAAGAAAAATTTAAATATCGTTTCTCTTCAGGAAAAAATGCTAGAATCAAACTTATTAACTAAATTTAAAAAACAAATAAAGTTACTTAGGGATATTCTTAAAATTCAATTTTATCGTGATATTTAAGCGAGAAAACTAAAATATTCGTTTCTAGTTCCAAAATAATAAAAACATCGTTACTCGTCAGGAAAAAATTCTAGAATCGAACTTATTAAATAAATTTAATACGAAAATAAAGTTACTCAGGGATATTCTTACAATTTAATTTTATCATGATATTTAAGCGAGATAACTAAAATATTCGTTTCTAGTTTCAAAATAATAAAAACATCGTTACTCGTCAGTAAAAAATTCTAGAATCGATCTTATTAAAAAAATCTAATAAACAAATAAAGTTACTCAGGGATATTCTTATATTTTAATTTTATCGTGATATTTAAGCAAGAAAACTAAAATATTCGTTTTTAGTTCCAGAAAAATTTAAACATCGTTTCTCCTCAGCAAAAAATGCAAGAATCAAACTTATTAAATAAATTTAATAAACAAATAAAGTTACTCAGGGATATTCTTACAATTTAATTTTATCGTGATATTTAAGAGAGAAAACTAAAACATTCATTTCCAGTTCCAAAATAATAAAAACATCGTTACTCGTCATGAAAAAATGCTAGCATCAAACTTATTAAATAAATTTAATACGAAAATAAAGTTACTCAGGGATATTCTTACAATTTAATTTTATCATGATATTTAAAAGAGAAAACTAAAATATTCGTTTCTAGTTCCAAAATACCAAAAACTTGGTTATTCGTCAGGAAAAAATGCTAGAATCAAACTTATTAAATAAATTTAATAAACAAATAAAGTTACTCTGGCATATTCTTACAATTTAATTTTATCGTGATATTTAAGCGAGAAACCTAAAATATTCTTTTCTAGTTCCAAAATAATAAAAACATCGTTACTCGTCAGGAAAAAATTCTAGAGTCGAACTTATTAAAAAATCTAATAAACACATAAAGTTACTCAGGGATATTCTTACATTTTAATTTTATCGTGATATTTAAGCAAGAAAACTAAAATATCGTTTTTAGTTCCATAAAAATTTAAATATCGTTTCTCCTCAGGAAAAAATGCTAGAATCAATCTTATTAAATAAATTTAATAAACAAATAATGTTACTCAGGGATATTCTTACAATTTAATTTTATCGTGATATTTAAGCAAGAAACACAAAATATCGTTTTTAGTTCCAGAAAAATTTAAACATCGTTACTCGTCAGGAAAAAATGCTAGAATCAAACTTATTAATTAAATTTAATACGAAAATAAAGTTACTCAGGGATATTCTTACAATTTAATTTTATCATGATATTTAAGCGAGAAAACTAAAATATTAGTTTCTAGTTCCAAAATAATAAAAACTTCGTTACTCGTCAGGAAAAAATGCTAGAATCAAACTTATTAAATAAATTTAATACGAAAATAAAGTTACTCAGGGATATTCTTACAATTTAATTTTATCATGATATTTAAGCGAGAAAACTAAAACATTCGTTTCTAGGTCCAAAATAATAAAAACATCGTTACTCGTCAGGAAAAAATTCTAGAATCGAACTTATTAAATAAATTTAATAAACAAATAAAGTTACTCAGGGATATTCTTACAATTTAATTTTATCGTTATATTTAAACAAGAAAACTAAAATATTCGTTTCTAGGTCCAGAAAAATTAAAACTTCGTTACTCCTCAGTCAGAAATGTTAGAATAGAACTTCTTAAATAAATTTATTAAACAAATAAAGTTACTCACGGATATTCTTACAATTTAATTTTATCGTGATATTTAAGCGAGAAAACTAAAACATTCATTACTAGTTCCAAAATAATAAAAACATCGTTACTCGTCAGGAAAAAATTCTAGAATCGAACTTATTAAAAAAATCTATTAAACAAATAAAGTTACTCAGGGATATTCTTACAATTTAATTTTATCGTGATATTTAAGCGAGAAAACTAAAATATTCTTTTCTGGTTCCAAAATAATTAAAACATCGTTACTCGCCAGGAAAAAATGCTAGAATCGAACTTATTAAAAAAATCTAATAAACAATTAAAGTTACACAGGGATATTCTTACATTTTAATTTTATCATGATATTTAAGCAACAAAACTAAAATATCGTTTTTAGTTCCAGAAAAATTTAAATATCGTTTCGCCTCAGGAAAAAATGCTAGAATCAAACTTATTAAATAAATTTAATAAACAAATAAAGTTACTCAGGGATAATCTTACAATTTAATTTTATCATGATATTTAAGCGAGACAACTAAAACATTCGTTTCTAGTTCCAAAATAATAAAATCATCGTTACTCGTCAGGAAAAAATGCTAGCATCAAACTTATTAAATAAAATAAAATACGAAAATAAAGTTACTCAGGGATATTCTTAAAATTTAATTTAATCATGATATTTAAAAGAGAAAACTAAAATATTCGTTTCTAGTTCCAAAATACCAAAAACTTGGTTACTCGTCAGGAAAAAATACTAGAATCAAACTTATTAAATAAATTTAATAAACAAATAAAGCTACTCAGGGATTTTCTTACAATTTAATTTTATCGTGATATTTAAGCAAGAAAACTAAAATATTCGTTTTTAGTTCCAGAAAAATTTAAACATCGTTTCTCCTCAGGAAAAAATGCTAGAATCAAACTTATTAAATAAATTTAATACACAAATAAAGTTACTCAGGGATATACTTACAATTCAATTTTATCGTGATATTTAAGCAAGAATACTAAAATATTCGTTTCTAGTTCCAAAATAATAAAAACATCGTTACTCGTCAGGAAAAAATGCTAGAATCGAACTTATTAAAAAAATCTAATAAACAAACAAAGTTACTCAAGGATATTCTTACAATTCAATTTTATCGTGATATTTAAGGAAGAAAACGAAAATATTCCTTTTTAGTTCCAGAAAAATTTAAATATCGTTTCTCCTCAGGAAAAAATGCTAGAATCAAACTTATTAAATAAATTTAATAAACAAATAAAGTTACTCAGGGATATTCTTACAATTTAATTTTATTGTGCTATTTAAGCGATAAAACTAAAATATTCTTTTCTGGTTCCAAAATAATAAAAACATCGTTACTCGTCAGGAAAAAATGCTAGAATCGAACTTATTAAAAAAATCTAATAAACAAATAAAGTTACTCAGGGATATTCTTATATTTTAATTTTATCGTGATATTTAAATATCTTGCTTAAGCAAGAAAACTAAAATGTTCGTTTTTAGTTCCAGGAAAATTTAAACATCGTTTCTCCTCAGGAAAAAATGCAAGAATCAAA
The DNA here is from genome assembly GCA_911728475.2 of Pterostichus madidus. Lineage (NCBI taxonomy): Eukaryota > Metazoa > Arthropoda > Insecta > Coleoptera > Carabidae > Pterostichus > Pterostichus madidus. The sequence goes on along the minus strand of OU452304.1, from coordinate 21,279,520 downwards.
CTTGTTAAATAAATTTAATAAACAAATAAAGTTACTCAGGGATATTCTTACAATTTAATTTTATCGTGATTTTAAGCAAGAAAACTAAAATATTCGTTTCTCGGTCCAAAATAATAAAAACATCGTTACTCGTCAGAAAAAAATGCTAGAATCAAACTTATTAAATAAATTTAATACGAAAATAAAGTTACTCAGGGATATTCTTACAATTTAATTTTATCGTGATTTTAAGCAAGAAAACTAAAATATTCGTTTTTAGTTCCAGAAAAATTTAAACATCGTTTCTCCTCAGGAAAAAATGCAAGAATCAAACTTATTAAATAAATTTAATAAACAAATAAAGTTACTCAGGGATATTCTTACAATTTAATTTTATCATGATATTTAAGCGAGAAAACTAAAGTATTCGTTTCTAGTGCCAAAATAATAAAAACTTCGTTACTCGTCAGGAAAAAATGCTAGAATTAAACTTATTAAATAAATTTAATAAACAAATAAAGTTACTCAGGGATATTCTTACAATTTAATTTTATCGTGATTTTAAGCAAGAAAACTAAAATATTCGTTTTTAGTTCCAGAAAAATTTAAACATCGTTTCTCCTCAGGAAAAAATGCAAGAATCAAACTTATTAAATAAATTTAATAAACAAATAAAGTTACTCAGGGATATTCTTACAATTTAATTTTATCGTGATATTTAAGAGAGAAAACTAAAACATTCATTTCCAGTTCCAAAATACCAAAAACTTGGTTACTCGTCAGGAAAAAATGCTAGAATCGAACTTATTAAAAAAATCTAATAAACAAACAAAGTTACTCAAGGATATTCTTACAATTCAATTTTATCGTGATATTTAAGGAAGAAAACGAAAATATTCCTTTTTAGTTCCAGAAAAATTTAAATATCGTTTCTCCTCAGGAAAAAATGCTAGAATCAAACTTATTAAATAAATTTAATAAACAAATAAAGTTACTCAGGGATATTCTTACAATTTAATTTTATTGTGCTATTTAAGCGATAAAACTAAAATATTCTTTTCTGGTTCCAAAATAATAAAAACATCGTTACTCGTCAGGAAAAAATGCTAGAATCGAACTTATTAAAAAAATCTAATAAACAAATAAAGTTACTCAGGGATATTCTTATATTTTAATTTTATCGTGATATTTAAATATCTTGCTTAAGCAAGAAAACTAAAATGTTCGTTTTTAGTTCCAGGAAAATTTAAACATCGTTTCTCCTCAGGAAAAAATGCAAGAATCAAACTTGTTAAATAAATTTAATAAACAAATAAAGTTACTCAGGGATATTCTTACAATTTAATTTTATCGTGATTTTAAGCAAGAAAACTAAAATATTCGTTTCTCGGTCCAAAATAATAAAAACATCGTTACTCGTCAGAAAAAAATGCTAGAATAAAACTTATTAAATAAATTTAATACGAAAATAAAGTTACTCAGGGATATTCTTACAATTTAATTTTATCGTGATTTTAAGCAAGAAAACTAAAATATTCGTTTTTAGTTCCAGAAAAATTTAAACATCGTTTCTCCTCAGGAAAAAATGCAAGAATCAAACTTATTAAATAAATTTAATAAACAAATAAAGTTACTCAGGGATATTCTTACAATTTAATTTTATCATGATATTTAAGCGAGAAAACTAAAGTATTCGTTTCTAGTGCCAAAATAATAAAAACTTCGTTACTCGTCAGGAAAAAATGCTAGAATTAAACTTATTAAATAAATTTAATAAACAAATAAAGTTACTCAGGGATATTCTTACAATTTAATTTTATCGTGATTTTAAGCAAGAAAACTAAAATATTCGTTTTTAGTTCCAGAAAAATTTAAACATCGTTTCTCCTCAGGAAAAAATGCAAGAATCAAACTTATTAAATAAATTTAATAAACAAATAAAGTTACTCAGGGATATTCTTACAATTTAATTTTATCGTGATATTTAAGAGAGAAAACTAAAACATTCATTTCCAGTTCCAAAATACCAAAAACTTGGTTACTCGTCAGGAAAAAATGCTAGAATCGAACTTATTAAAAAAATCTAATAAACAAACAAAGTTACTCAAGGATATTCTTACAATTCAATTTTATTGTGATATTTAAGGAAGAAAACGAAAATATTCCTTTTTAGTTCCAGAAAAATTTAAATATCGTTTCTCCTCAGGAAAAAATGCTAGAATCAAACTTATTAAATAAATTTAATAAACAAATAAATTTACTCAGGGATATTCTTACAATTTAATTTTATCGTGCTATTTAAGCGATAAAACTAAAATATTCTTTTCTGGTTCCAAAATAATAAAAACATCGTTACTCGTCAGGAAAAAATGCTAGAATCGAACTTATTAAAAAAATCTAATAAACAAATAAAGTTACTCAGGGATATTCTTATATTTTAATTTTATCGTGATATTTAAATATCTTGCTTAAGCAAGAAAACTAAAATGTTCGTTTTTAGTTCCACAAAAATTTAAACATCGTTTCTCCTCAGGAAAAAATGCAAGAATCAAACTTGTTAAATAAATTTAATAAACAAATAAAGTTACTCAGGGATATTCTTACAATTTAATTTTATCGTGATTTTAAGCAAGAAAACTAAAATATTCGTTTCTCGGTCCAAAATAATAAAAACATCGTTACTCGTCAGAAAAAAATGCTAGAATCAAACTTATTAAATAAATTTAATACGAAAATAAAGTTACTCAGGGATATTCTTACAATTTAATTTTATCGTGATTTTAAGCAAGAAAACTAAAATATTCGTTTTTAGTTCCAGAAAAATTTAAACATCGTTTCTCCTCAGGAAAAAATGCAAGAATCAAACTTATTAAATAAATTTAATAAACAAATAAAGTTACTCAGGGATATTCTTACAATTTAATTTTATCATGATATTTAAGCGAGAAAACTAAAGTATTCGTTTCTAGTGCCAAAATAATAAAAACTTCGTTACTCGTCAGGAAAAAATGCTAGAATTAAACTTATTAAATAAATTTAATAAACAAATAAAGTTACTCAGGGATATTCTTACAATTTAATTTTATCGTGATATTTAAGCGAGAAAACTAAAATATTCTTTTCTGGTTCCAAAATAATAAAAACATCGTTACTCGCCAGGAAAAAATGCTAGAATCGAACTTATTAAAAAAATCTAATAAACAATTAAAGTTACACAGGGATATTCTTACATTTTAATTTTATCATGATATTTAAGCAAGAAAACTAAAATATCGTTTTTAGTTCCAGAAAAATTTAAATATCGTTTCGCCTCAGGAAAAAATGCTAGAATCAAACTTATTAAATAAATTTAATAAACAAATAAAGTTACTCAGGGATAATCTTACAATTTAATTTTATCATGATATTTAAGCGAGAAAACAAAAACATTCGTTTCTAGTTCCAAAATAATAAAATCATCGTTACTCGTCAGGAAAAAATGCTAGCATCAAACTTATTAAATAAAATAAAATACGAAAATAAAGTTACTCAGGGATATTCTTACAATTTAATTTAATCATGATATTTAAAAGAGAAAACTAAAATATTCGTTTCTAGTTCCAAAATACCAAAAACTTAGTTACTCGTCAGGAAAAAATGCTAGAATCAAACTTATTAAATAAATTTAATAAACAAATAAAGTTACTCAGGGATTTTCTTACAATTTAATTTTATCGTGATATTTAAGCAAGAAAACTAAAATATTCGTTTTTAGTTCCAGAAAAATTTAAACATCGTTTCTCCTCAGGAAAAAATGCTAGAATCAAACTTATTAAATAAATTTAATACACAAATAAAGTTACTCAGGGATATTCTTACAATTCAATTTTATCGTGATATTTAAGCAAGAATACTAAAATATTCGTTTCTGGTTCCAAAATAATAAAAACATCGTTACTCGTCAGGAAAAAATGCTAGAATCGAACTTATTAAAAAAATCTAATAAACAAACAAAGTTACTCAAGGATATTCTTACAATTCAATTTTATCGTGATATTTAAGGAAGAAAACGAAAATATTCCTTTTTAGTTCCAGAAAAATTTAAATATCGTTTCTCCTCAGGAAAAAATGCTAGAATCAAACTTATTAAATAAATTTAATAAACAAATAAAGTTACTCAGGGATATTCTTACAATTTAATTTTATTGTGCTATTTAAGCGATAAAACTAAAATATTCTTTTCTGGTTCCAAAATTATAAAAACATCGTTACTCGTCAGGAAAAAATGCTAGAATCGAACTTATTAAAAAAATCTAATAAACAAATAAAGTTACTCAGGGATATTCTTATATTTTAATTTTATCGTGATATTTAAATATCTTGCTTAAGCAAGAAAACTAAAATGTTCGTTTTTAGTTCCAGAAAAATTTAAACATCGTTTCTCCTCAGGAAAAAATGCAAGAATCAAACTTGTTAAATAAATTTAATAAACAAATAAAGTTACTCAGGGATATTCTTACAATTTAATTTTATCGTGATTTTAAGCAAGAAAACTAAAATATTCGTTTCTCGGTCCAAAATAATAAAAACATCGTTACTCGTCAGAAAAAAATGCTAGAATCAAACTTATTAAATAAATTTAATACGAAAATAAAGTTACTCAGGGATATTCTTACAATTTAATTTTATCGTGATTTTAAGCAAGAAAACTAAAATATTCGTTTTTAGTTCCAGAAAAATTTAAACATCGTTTCTCCTCAGGAAAAAATGCAAGAATCAAACTTATTAAATAAATTTAATAAACAAATAAAGTTACTCAGGGATATTCTTACAATTTAATTTTATCATGATATTTAAGCGAGAAAACTAAAGTATTCGTTTCTAGTGCCAAAATAATAAAAACTTCGTTACTCGTCAGGAAAAAATGCTAGAATTAAACTTATTAAATAAATTTAATAAACAAATAAAGTTACTCAGGGATATTCTTACAATTTAATTTTATCGTGATTTTAAGCAAGAAAACTAAAATATTCGTTTTTAGGTCCAGAAAAATTTAAACATCGTTTCTCCTCAGGAAAAAATGATAGAATCAAACTTATTAAATAAATTTAATAAACAAATAAAGTTACTCAGGGATATTCTTACAAATTTTATCGTGATATTTAAAAGAGAAAACTAAAATATTCGTTTCTAGTTCCAAAATACCAAAAACTTGGTTACTCGTCAGGAAAAAATGCTAGAATCAAACTTATTAAATAAATTTAATAAACAAATAAAGTTACTCAGGGATTTTCTTACAATTTAATTTTATCGTGATATTTAAGCAAGAAAACTAAAATATTCGTTTTTAGTTCCAGAAAAATTTAAACATCGTTTCTCCTCAGGAAAAAATGCTAGAATCAAACTTATTAAATAAATTTAATAAACAAATAAAGTTACTCAGGGATATTCTTACAATTTAATTTTATCGTGATTTTAAGCAAGAAAACTAAAATATTCGTTTCTCGGTCCAAAATAATAAAAACATCGTTACTCGTCAGAAAAAAATGCTAGAATCAAACTTATTAAATAAATTTAATACGAAAATAAAGTTACTCAGGGATATTCTTACAATTTAATTTTATCGTGATTTTAAGCAAGAAAACTAAAATATTCGTTTTTAGTTCCAGAAAAATTTAAACATCGTTTCTCCTCAGGAAAAAATGCAAGAATCAAACTTATTAAATAAATTTAATAAACAAATAAAGTTACTCAGGGATATTCTTACAATTTAATTTTATCATGATATTTAAGCGAGAAAACTAAAGTATTCGTTTCTAGTGCCAAAATAATAAAAACTTCGTTACTCGTCAGGAAAAAATGCTAGAATTAAACTTATTAAATAAATTTAATAAACAAATAAAGTTACTCAGGGATATTCTTACAATTTAATTTTATCGTGATATTTAAGGAAGAAAACGAAAATATTCCTTTTTAGTTCCAGAAAAATTTAAATATCGTTTCTCCTCAGGAAAAAATGCTAGAATCAAACTTATTAAATAAATTTAATAAACAAATAAAGTTACTCAGGGATATTCTTACAATTTAATTTTATTGTGCTATTTAAGCGATAAAACTAAAATATTCTTTTCTGGTTCCAAAATTATAAAAACATCGTTACTCGTCAGGAAAAAATGCTAGAATCGAACTTATTAAAAAAATCTAATAAACAAATAAAGTTACTCAGGGATATTCTTATATTTTAATTTTATCGTGATATTTAAATATCTTGCTTAAGCAAGAAAACTAAAATGTTCGTTTTTAGTTCCAGAAAAATTTAAACATCGTTCCTCCTCAGGAAAAAATGCAAGAATCAAACTTGTTAAATAAATTTAATAAACAAATAAAGTTACTCAGGGATATTCTTACAATTTAATTTTATCGTGATTTTAAGCAAGAAAACTAAAATATTCGTTTCTCGGTCCAAAATAATAAAAACATCGTTACTCGTCAGAAAAAAATGCTAGAATCAAACTTATTAAATAAATTTAATACGAAAATAAAGTTACTCAGGGATATTCTTACAATTTAATTTTATCGTGATTTTAAGCAAGAAAACTAAAATATTCGTTTTTAGTTCCAGAAAAATTTAAACATCGTTTCTCCTCAGGAAAAAATGCAAGAATCAAACTTATTAAATAAATTTAATAAACAAATAAAGTTACTCAGGGATATTCTTACAATTTAATTTTATCATGATATTTAAGCGAGAAAACTAAAGTATTCGTTTCTAGTGCCAAAATAATAAAAACTTCGTTACTCGTCAGGAAAAAATGCTAGAATTAAACTTATTAAATAAATTTAATAAACAAATAAAGTTACTCAGGGATATTCTTACAATTTAATTTTATCGTGATTTTAAGCAAGAAAACTAAAATATTCGTTTTTAGGTCCAGAAAAATTTAAACATCGTTTCTCCTCAGGAAAAAATGATAGAATCAAACTTATTAAATAAATTTAATAAACAAATAAAGTTACTCAGGGATATTCTTACAAATTTTATCGTGATATTTAAAAGAGAAAACTAAAATATTCGTTTCTAGTTCCAAAATACCAAAAACTTGGTTACTCGTCAGGAAAAAATGCTAGAATCAAACTTATTAAATAAATTTAATAAACAAATAAAGTTACTCAGGGATTTTCTTACAATTTAATTTTATCGTGATATTTAAGCAAGAAAACTAAAATATTCGTTTTTAGTTCCAGAAAAATTTAAACATCGTTTCTCCTCAGGAAAAAATGCTAGAATCAAACTTATTAAATAAATTTAATAAACAAATAAAGTTACTCAGGGATTTTCTTACAATTTAATTTTATCGTGATATTTAAGCAAGAAAACTAAAATATTCGTTTTTAGTTCCAGAAAAATTTAAACATCGTTTCTCCTCAGGAAAAAATGCAAGAATCAAACTTATTAAATAAATTTAATACACAAATAAAGTTACTCAGGGATATTCTTACAATTCAATTTTATCGTGATATTTAAGCAAGAATACTAAAATATTCGTTTCTAGTTCCAAAATAATAAAAACATCGTTACTCGTCAGGAAAAAATGCTAGAATCGAACTTATTAAAAAAATCTAATAAACAAACAAAGTTACTCAAGGATATTCTTACAATTCAATTTTATCGTGATATTTAAGGAAGAAAACGAAAATATTCCTTTTTAGTTCCAGAAAAATTTAAATATCGTTTCTCCTCAGGAAAAAATGCTAGAATCAAACTTATTAAATAAATTTAATAAACAAATAAAGTTACTCAGGGATATTCTTACAATTTAATTTTATTGTGCTATTTAAGCGATAAAACTAAAATATTCTTTTCTGGTTCCAAAATAATAAAAACATCGTTACTCGTCAGGAAAAAATGCTAGAATCGAACTTATTAAAAAAATCTAATAAACAAATAAAGTTACTCAGGGATATTCTTATATTTTAATTTTATCGTGATATTTAAATATCTTGCTTAAGCAAGAAAACTAAAGTATTCGTTTCTAGTGCCAAAATAATAAAAACTTCGTTACTCGTCAGGAAAAAATGCTAGAATTAAACTTATTAAATAAATTTAATAAACAAATAAAGTTACTCAGGGATATTCTTACAATTTAATTTTATCGTGATATTTAAGCGAGCAAACTAAAATATTCTTTTCTGGTTCCAAAATAATTAAAACATCGTTACTCGCCAGGAAAAAATGCTAGAATCGAACTTATTAAAAAAATCTAATAAACAATTAAAGTTACACAGGGATATTCTTACATTTTAATTTTGTCATGATATTTAAGCAAGAAAACTAAAATATCGTTTTTAGTTCCAGAAAAATTTAAATATCGTTTCGCCTCAGGAAAAAATGCTAGAATCAAACTTATTAAATAAATTTAATAAACAAATAAAGTTACTCAGGGATAATCTTACAATTTAATTTTATCATGATATTTAAGCGAGAAAACTAAAACATTCGTTTCTAGTTCCAAAATAATAAAATCATCGTTACTCGTCAGGAAAAAATGCTAGCATCAAACTTATTAAATAAAATAAAATACGAAGATAAAGTTACTCAGGGATATTCTTACAATTTAATTTAATCATGATATTTAAAAGAGAAAACTAAAATATTCGTTTCTAGTTCCAAAATACCAAAAACTTAGTTACTCGTCAGGAAAAAATGCTAGAATCAAACTTATTAAATAAATTTAATAAACAAATAAAGTTACTCAGGGATTTTCTTACAATTTAATTTTATCGTGATATTTAAGCAAGAAAACTAAAATATTCGTTTTTAGTTCCAGAAAAATTTAAACATCGTTTCTCCTCAGGAAAAAATGCTAGAATCAAACTTATTAAATAAATTTAATACACAAATAAAGTTACTCAGGGATATTCTTACAATTCAATTTTATCGTGATATTTAAGCAAGAAAACTAAAATATTCGTTTCTAGTTCCAAAATAATAAAAACATCGTTACTCGTCAGGAAAAAATGCTAGAATCGAACTTATAAAAAAAATCTAATAAACAAACAAAGTTACTCAAGGATATTCTTACAATTCAATTTTATCGTGATATTTAAGGAAGAAAACGAAAATATTCCTTTTTAGTTCCAGAAAAATTTAAATATCGTTTCTCCTCAGGAAAAAAGGCTAGAATCAAACTTATTAAATAAATTTAATAAACAAATAAAGTTACTCAGGGATATTCTTACAATTTAATTTTATTGTGCTATTTAAGCGATAAAACTAAAATATTCTTTTCTGGTTCCAAAATAATAAAAACATCGTTACTCGTCAAGAAAAAATGCTAGAATCGAACTTATTAAAAAAATCTAATAAACAAATAAAGTTACTCAGGGATATTCTTATATTTTAATTTTATCGTGATATTTAAATATCTTGCTTAAGCAAGAAAACTAAAATGTTCGTTTTTAGTTCCAGAAAAATTTAAACATCGTTTCTCCTCAGGAAAAAATGCAAGAATCAAACTTGTTCAATAAATTTAATAAACAAATAAAGTTACTCAGGGATATTCTTACAATTTAATTTTATCGTGATTTTAAGCAAGAAAACTAAAATATTCGTTTCTCGGTCCAAAATAATAAAAACATCGTTACTCGTCAGAAAAAAATGCTAGAATCAAACTTATTAAATAAATTTAATACGAAAATAAAGTTACTCAGGGATATTCTTACAATTTAATTTTATCGTGATTTTAAGCAAGAAAACTAAAATATTCGTTTTTAGTTCCAGAAAAATTTAAACATCGTTTCTCCTCAGGAAAAAATGCAAGAATCAAACTTATTAAATAAATTTAATAAACAAATAAAGTTACTCAGGGATATTCTTACAATTTAATTTTATCATGATATTTAAGCGAGAAAACTAAAGTATTCGTTTCTAGTGCCAAAATAATAAAAACTTCGTTACTCGTCAGGAAAAAATGCTAGAATTAAACTTATTAAATAAATTTAATAAACAAATAAAGTTACTCAGGGATATTCTTACAATTTAATTTTATCGTGATTTTAAGCAAGAAAACTAAAATATTCGTTTTTAGGTCCAGAAAAATTTAAACATCGTTTCTCCTCAGGAAAAAATGATAGAATCAAACTTATTAAATAAATTTAATAAACAAATAAAGTTACTCAGGGATATTCTTACAAATTTTATCGTGATATTTAAAAGAGAAAACTAAAATATTCGTTTCTAGTTCCAAAATACCAAAAACTTGGTTACTCGTCAGGAAAAAATGCTAGAATCAAACTTATTAAATAAATTTAATAAACAAATAAAGTTACTCAGGGATTTTCTTACAATTTAATTTTATCGTGATATTTAAGCAAGAAAACTAAAATATTCGTTTTTAGTTCCAGAAAAATTTAAACATCGTTTCTCCTCAGGAAAAAATGCTAGAATCAAACTTATTAAATAAATTTAATAAACAAATAAAGTTACTCAGGGATAATCTTACAATTTAATTTTATCATGATATTTAAGCGAGAAAACTAAAACATTCGTTTCTAGTTCCAAAATAATAAAATCATCGTTACTCGTCAGGAAAAAATGCTAGCATCAAACTTATTAAATAAAATAAAATACGAAAATAAAGTTACTCAGGGATATTCTTACAATTTAATTTAATCATGATATTTAAAAGAGAAAACTAAAATATTCGTTTCTAGTTCCAAAATACCAAACACTTGGTTACTCGTCAGGAAAAAATGCTAGAATCAAACTTATTAAATAAATTTAATAAACAAATAAAGTTACTCAGGGATATTCTTACAATTTAATTTTATCGTGATATTTAAACAAGAAAACTAAAATATTCGTTTCTAGGTCCAGAAAAATTAAAACATCGTTACTCCTCAGTCAAAATGCTAGAATCGAAATTCTTAAATAAATTTAATAAACAAATAAAGTTACTCACGGATATTCTTACAATTTAATTTTATCGTGATATTTAAGCGAGAAAACTAAAATATTCATTTCCAGTTCCAAAATAATAAAAACATCGTTACTCGTCAGGAAAAAATGCTAGAATCAAACTTATTAAATAAATTTAATACGAAAATAAAGTTACTCAGGGATATTCTTACAATTTAATTTTATCATGATATTTAAGCGAGAAAACTAAAATATTCGTTTCTAGTTCCAAAATAATAAAAACATCGTTACTCTTCAGGAAAAAATGCTAGAATCAAACTTATTAATTAAATTTATTACACAAATAAAGTTACTCAGGGATATTCTTATAATTTAATTTTATCGTGATATTTAAGGAAGAAAACGAAAATATTCGTTTTTAGTTCAAGAAAAATTTAAATATCGTTTCTCTTCAGGAAAAAATGCTAGAATCAAACTTATTAAATAAATTTAATAAACAAATAAAGTTACTCAGGGATATTCTTAAAATTCAATTTTATCGTGATATTTAAGCGAGAAAACTAAAATATTCGTTTCTAGTTCCAAAATAATAAAAACATCGTTACTCTTCAGGAAAAAATGCTAGAATCAAACTTATTAATTAAATTTAATACACAAATAAAGTTACTCAGGGATATTCTTACAATTTAATTTTATCATGATATTTAAGCGAGATAACTAAAATATTCGTTTCTAGTTTCAAAATAATAAAAACATCGTTACTCGTCAGGAAAAAATTCTAGAATCGATCTTATTAAAAAAATCTAATAAACAAATAAAGTTACTCAGGGATATTCTTACAATTTAATTTTATCATGATATTTAAGCGAGAAAACTAAAGTATTCGTTTCTAGTGCCAAAATAATAAAAACTTCGTTACTCGTCAGGAAAAAATGCTAGAATTAAACTTATTAAATAAATTTAATAAACAAATAAAGTTACTCAGGGATATTCTTACAATTTAATTTTATCGTGATTTTAAGCAAGAAAACTAAAATATTCGTTTTTAGTTCCAGAAAAATTTAAACATCGTTTCTCCTCAGCAAAAAATGCAAGAATCAAACTTATTAAATAAATTTAATAAACAAATAAAGTTATTCAGGGATATTCTTACAATTTAATTTTATCGTGATATTTAAGCGAGAAAACTAAAACATTCATTTCCAGTTCCAAAATAATAAAAACATCGTTACTCGTCAGGAAAAAATGCTAGAATCAAACTTATTAAATAAATTTAATACGAAAATAAAGTTACTCAGGGATATTCTTACAATTTAATTTTATCATGATATTTAAGCGAGAAAACTAAAATATTCGTTTCTAATTCCAAAATAATAAAAACATCGTTATTCTAGAATCGAACTTATTAAAAAAATCTAATAAACAAAAAAAGTTACTCAGGGATATTCTTACATTTTAATTTTATCATGATATTTAAGCAAGAAAACTAAAATATTCGTTTTTAGTTCCAATAATATTTAAACATCGTTTCTCCACAGGGAAAAATGCTAGAATGAAACTTATTAAACAAATTTAATAAACAAATAAAGTTACTCAGGGAAATTCTTACAATTTAATTTTATCGTGATATTTAAGCGAGAAAACTAAAATATTCGCTTCTAGTTCCAAAATAATAAAAACATCGTTACTCGTCAGGAAAAAATGCTAGAATCAAACTTATTAAATAAATTTAATACACAAATAAAGTTACTCAGGGATATTCTTACAATTTAATTTTATCGTGATATTTAAGCAAGAAAACTAAAATATTCGTTTTTAGTTACAGAAAAATTTAAACATCGTTTCTCTTCAGGAAAAAATGCTAAAATGAAACTTATTAAATAAATTTAATAAACAAATAATGTTACTCAGGGATATTCTTACAATTTAATTTTATCGTGATATTTAAGCAAGAAAACTAAAATATCGTTTTTAGTTCCATAAAAATTTAAATATCGTTTCTCCTCAGGAAAAAATGCTAGAATCAATCTTATCAAATAAATTTAATAAACAAATAATGTTACTCAGGGATATTCTTACAATTTAATTTTATCGTGATATTTAAGCAAGAAAACCAAAATATCGTTTTTAGTTCCAGAAAAATTTAAACATCGTTACTCGTCAGGAAAAAATGCTAGAATCAAACTTATTAATTAAATTTAATACGAAAATAAAGTTACTCAGGGATATTCTTACAATTTAATTTTATCGTGATATTTAAGGAAGAAAACTAAAATATTCGTTTTTAGTTCCAGAAAAATTTAAACATCGTTTCTCCTCAGCTAAAAATGCTAGAATCAAACTTATTAAATAAATTTAATAAACAAATAAAGTTACTCAGGGATAATATTACAATTTAATTTTATCATGATATTTAAGCGAGAAAACTAAAACATTCGTTTCTAGTTCCAAAATAATAAAAACATCGTTACTCGTCATGAAAAAATGCTAGCATCAAACTTATTAAATAAATTTAATACGAAAATAAAGTTACTCAGGGATATTCTTACAATTTAATTTTATCATGATATTTAAAAGAGAAAACTAAAATATTCGTTTCTAGTTCCAAAATACCAAAAACTTGGTTATTCGTCAGGAAAAAATGCTAGAATCAAACTTATTAAATAAATTTAATAAACAAATAAAGTTACTCAGGGATATTCTTACAATTTAATTTTATCGTGATATTTAAGCAAGAAAACTAAAATATTCGTTTTTAGTTCCAGAAAAATTTAAACATCGTTTCTCCTCAGGAAAAAATGATAGAATCAAACTTGTTAAATAAATTTAATAAACAAATAAAGTTACTCTGGGATATTCTTACAATTTAATTTTATCGTGATATTTAAGCGAGAAACCTAAAATATTCTTTTCTAGTTCCAAAATAATAAAAACATCGTTACTCGTCAGGAAAAAATGCTAGAATCAAACTTATTAAATAAATTTAATACGCAAATAAAGTTACTCAGGGATATTCTTACAAATCAATTTTATCGTGTTATTTAAGTGAGAATACTAAAATATTCATTTCTAGTTCCAAAATAATAAAAACATCGTTACTCGTCAGGAAAAAATGCTTCAATCGAACTTATTAAATAAATTTAATAAACAAATAAAGTTACTCAGGGATATTCTTACAATTTAATTTTATCGTGATATTTAAGCAAGAAAACTAAAATATTCGTTTTTAGTTCCAGAAAAATTTAACATCGTTTCTCCTCAGGAAAAAATGCTAGAATCAAACTTATTAAATAAATTTAATAAACAAATAATGTTACTCAGGGATATTGTTACAATTTAATTTTATCGTGCTATTTAAGCGAGAAAACTAAAATATTCGTTTCTAGTTCCAAAATAATAAAAACTTCGTTACTCGTCAGGAAAAAATACTAGAATCAAACTTATTAATTAAATTTAATACGAAAATAAAGTTACTCAGGGATATTCTTACAATTATTTTTATCATGATATTTAAGCGAGAAAACTAAAATATTCGTTTCTAGTTTCAAAATAATAAAAACTTCGTTACTCTTCAGGAAAAAATGCTAGAATCAAACTTATTAAATAAATTTAATAAACAAATAAAGTTACTCAGGGATATTCTTAAAATTTAATTTTATCGTGATATTTAAGCGAGATAACTAAAATATTCGTTTCTAGTTTCAAAATAATAAAAACATCGTTACTCGTCAGGAAAAAATTCTAGAATCGAACTTATTAAAAAAATCTAATAAACAAATAAAGTTACTCAGGGATATTCTTATATTTTAATTTTATCGTGATATTTAAGCAAGAAAACTAAAATATTCGTTTTTTGTTCCAGAAAAATTTAAACATCGTTTCTCCTCAGAAAAAAATGCAAGAATCAAACTTATTAAATAAATTTAATAAACAAATAAAGTTACTCAGGGATATTCTTACAATTTAATTTTATCGTGATATTTAAGCGAGAAAACTAAAACATTCATTTCCAGTTCCAAAATAATAAAAACATCGTTACTCGTCAGGAAAAAATTCTAGAATCGAACTTATTAAATAAATTTAATACGAAAATAAAGTTACTCAGGGATATTCTTACAATTTAATTTTATCATGATATTTAAGCGAGATAACTAAAATATTCGTTTCTAGTTTCAAAATAATAAAAACATCGTTACTCGTCAGGAAAAAATTCTAGAATCGAACTTATTAAAAAAATCTAATAAACAAATAAAGTTACTCAGGGATATTCTTACATTTTAATTTTATCATGATATTTAAGCAAGAAAACTAAAATATTCGTTTTTAGTTCCAATAATATTTAAACATCGTTTCTCCACAGGAAAAAATGCTAGAATGAAACTTATTAAACAAATTTAATAAACAAATAAAGTTACTCAGGGATATTCTTACAATTTAATTTTATCGTGATATTTAAGCGAGAAAACTAAAATATTCGCTTCTAGTTCCAAAATAATAAAAACATCGTTACTCGTCAGGAAAAAATGCTAGAATCAAACTTATTAAATAAATTTAATAAACAAATAATGTTACTAAGGGATATTGTTACAATTTAATTTTATCGTGCTATTTAAGCGAGAAAACTAAAATATTCGTTTCTAGTTCCAAAATAATAAAAACTTCGTTACTCGTCAGGAAAAAATACTAGAATCAAACTTATTAATTAAATTTAATACGAAAATAAAGTTACTCAGGGATATTCTTACAATTTAATTTTATCATGATATTTAAGCGAGAAAACTAAAATATTCGTTTCTAGTTTCAAAATAATAAAAACTTCGTTACTCGTCAGGAAAAAATGATAGAATCTAACTTATTAAATAAATTTAATAAACAAATAAAGTTACTCAGGGATATTCTTACAATTTAATTTTTCGTGATATTTAAGCAAAATAACTAAAATATCGTTTTTAGTTCCAGAAAAATTTAAATATCGTTTCTCCTCAGGAAAAAATGCTAGAATCAAACTTATTAAATAAATTTAATAAACAAATAAAGTTACTCAGGGATATTCTTAAAATTTAATTTTATCGTGATATTTAAGCGAGAAAACTAAAATATTCGTTTCTAGTTCCAAAATAATAAAAACATCGTTACTCTTCAGGAAAAAATGCTAGAATCAAACTTATTAATTAAATTTAATACACAAATAAAGTTACGAAGGGATATTCTTACAATTTAATTTTATCGTAATATTTAAGGAAGAAAACGAAAATATTCGTTTTTAGTTCAAGAAAAATTTAAATATCGTTTCTCTTCAGGAAAAAATGCTAGAATCAAACTTATTTACTAAATTTAATAAACAAATAAAGTTACTTAGGGATATTCTTAAAATTCAATTTTATCGTGATATTTAAGCGAGAAAACTAAAATATTCGTTTCTAGTTCCAAAATAATAAAAACATCGTTACTCGTCAGGAAAAAATTCTAGAATCGAACTTATTAAATAAATTTAATACGAAAATAAAGTTACTCAGGGATATTCTTACAATTTAATTTTATCATGATATTTAAGCGAGATAACTAAAATATTCGTTTCTAGTTTCAAAATAATAAAAACATCGTTACTCGTCAGGAAAAAATTCTAGAATCGAACTTATTATATAAATCTAATAAACAAATAAAGTTACTCAGGGATATTCTTATATTTTAATTTTATCGTGATATTTAAGCAAGAAAACTAAAATATTCGTTTTTAGTTCCAGAAAAATTTAAACATCGTTTCTCCTCAGCAAAAAATGCAAGAATCAAACTTATTAAATAAATTTAATAAACAAATAAAGTTACTCAGGGATATTCTTACAATTTAATTTTATCGTGATATTTAAGCGAGAAAACTAAAACATTCATTTCCAGTTCCAAAATAATAAAAACATCGTTACTCGTCAGGAAAAAATGCTAGAATCAAACTTATTAAATAAATTTAATACGAAAATAAAGTT
The DNA here is from genome assembly GCA_911728475.2 of Pterostichus madidus. Classification (NCBI taxonomy): domain Eukaryota; kingdom Metazoa; phylum Arthropoda; class Insecta; order Coleoptera; family Carabidae; genus Pterostichus; species Pterostichus madidus. Next base: position 21,262,663 of record OU452304.1, on the reverse strand, counting down.
ACTCAGGGATATTCTTACAATTTAATTTTATCATGATATTTAAGCGAGAAAACTAAAATATTCGCTTCTAGTTCCAAAATAATAAAAACATCGTTACTCGTCAGGAAAAAATGCTAGAATCAAACTTATTAAATAAATTTAATACACAAATAAAGTTACTCAGGGATATTCTTACAATTTAATTTTATCGTGATATTTAAGCAAGAAAACTAAAATATTCATTTTTAGTTCCAATAATATTTAAACATCGTTTCTCCACAGGAAAAAATGCTAGAATGAAACTTATTAAACAAATTTAATAAACAAATAAAGTTACTCAGGGAAATTCTTACAATTGAATTTTATCGTGATATTTAAGCGAGAAAACTAAAATATTCGCTTCTAGTTCCAAAATAATAAAAACATCGTTACTCGTCAGGAAAAAATGCTAGAATCAAACTTATTAAATAAATTTAATACACAAATAAAGTTACTCAGGGATATTCTTACAATTTAATTTTATCGTGATATTTAAGCAAGAAAACTAAAATATTCGTTTTTAGTTACAGAAAAATTTAAAAATCGTTTCTCTTCAGGAAAAAATGCTAAAATCAAACTTATTAAATAAATTTAATAAACAAATAATGTTACTCAGGGATATTCTTACAATTTAATTTTATCGTGATATTTAAGCAAGAAAACTAAAATATTCGTTTTTAGTTCCAGAAAAATTTAAACATCGTTTCTCCTCAGGAAAAAATGATAGAATCAAACTTATTAAATAAATTTAATAAACAAATAAAGTTACTCTGGGATATTCTTACAATTTAATTTTATCATGATATTTAAGCGAGAAAACTAAAGTATTCGTTTCTAGTGCCAAAATAATAAAAACTTCGTTACTCGTCAGGAAAAAATTCTAGAATCGAACTTATTAAAAAAATCTATTAAACAAATAAAGTTACACAGGGATATTCTTACAATTCAATTTTATCGTGATATTTAAGCAAGAATACTAAAATATTCGTTTCTAGTTCCAAAATAATAAAAACATTGTTACTCGTCAGGAAAAAATGCTAGAATCGAACTTATTAAAAAAATCTAATAAACAAACAAAGTTACTCAAGGATATTCTTACAATTCAATTTTATCGTGATATTTAAGCGAGAAAACTAAAATATTCTTTTCTGGTTCCAAAATAATTAAAACATCGTTACTCGCCAGGAAAAAATGCTAGAATCGAACTTATTAAATAAATTTAATACACAAATAAAGTTACTCAGGGATATTCTTACAATTTAATTTTATCGTGATTTTAAGCAAGAAAACTAAAATATTCGTTTTTAGTTCCAGAAAAATTTAAACATCGTTTCTCCTCAGGAAAAAATGATAGAATCAAACTTATTAAATAAATTTAATAAACAAATAAAGTTACTCAGGGATATTCTTACAAATTTTATCGTGATATTTAAGCGAGAAAACTAAAATATTCTTTTCTAGTTCCAAAATTATAAAAACCGTTACTTGTCACGAAAAAATGCTAGAATCAAACTTATTAAATAAATTTAATACACAAATAAAGTTACTCAGGGATATTCTTACAATTTAATTTTATCGTGATATTTAAGCAAGAAAACTAAAATATCGTTTTTAGTTCCATAAAAATTTAAATATCGTTTCTCCTCAGGAAAAAATGCTAGAATCAATCTTATTAAATAAATTTAATAAACAAATAATGTTACTCAGGGATATTCTTACAATTTAATTTTATCGTGATATTTAAGCAAGAAACCCAAAATATCGTTTTTAGTTCCAGAAAAATTTAAACATCGTTACTCGTCAGGAAAAAATGCTAAAATCAAACTTATTAATTAAATTTAATACGAAAATAAAGTTACTCAGGGATATTCTTACAATTTAATTTTATCATGATATTTAAGCGAGAAAACTAAAATATTAGTTTCTAGTTCCAAAATAATAAAAACTTCGTTACTCGTCAGGAAAAAATGCTGGAATCAAACTTATTAAATAAATTTAATACACAAATAAAGTTACTCAGGGATATTCTTACAATTTAATTTTATCGTGATATTTAAGCAAGAAAACTAAAATATTCGTTTTTAGTTCCAGAAAAATTTAAACATCGTTTCTCCTCAGGAAAAAATGATAGAATCAAACTTATTAAATAAATTTAATAAACAAATAAAGTTACTCTGGGATATTCTTACAATTTAATTTTATCATGATATTTAAGCGAGAAAACTAAAGTATTCGTTTCTAGTGCCAAAATAATAAAAACTTCGTTACTCGTCAGGAAAAAATGCTAGAATTAAACTTATTAAATAAATTTAATAAACAAATAAAGTTACTCAGGGATATTTTTACAATTTAATTTTATCGTGATTTTAAGCAAGAAAACTAAAATATTCGTTTTTAGTTCCAGAAAAATTTAAACATCGTTTCTCCTCAGGAAAAAATGATAGAATCAAACTTATTAAATAAATTTAATAAACAAATAAAGTTACTCAGGGATATTCTTACAAATTTTATCGTGATATTTAAGCGAGAAAACTAAAATATTCTTTTCTAGTTCCAAAATTATAAAAACCGTTACTTGTCACGAAAAAATGCTAGAATCAAACTTATTAAATAAATTTAATACACAAATAAAGTTACTCAGGGATATTCTTACAATTTAATTTTATCGTGATATTTAAGCAAGAAAACTAAAATATTCGTTTTTAGTTCCAGATAAATTTAAACATCGTTTCTCCTCAGGAAAAAATGGTAGAATCAAACTTATTAAATAAATTTAATAAACAAATAATGTTACTCAGGGATATTCTTACAATTTAATTTTATCGTGATATTTAAGCAAGAAAACTAAAATATCGTTTTTATCTCCAGAAAAATTTAAATATCGTTTCTCCTCAGGACAAAATGCTAGAATCAAACTTATTAAATATATTTAATAAACAAATAATGTTACTCAGGGATATTCTTACAATTTAATTTTATCGTGATATTTAAGCAAGAAAACTAAAATATCGTTTTTAGTTCCAGATAAATTTAAATATCGTTTCTCCACAGGTAAAAATGCTAGAATCAAACTAATTAAATAAATTTAATAAACAAATAAAGTTACTCAGGGATATTCTTACAATTTAATTTTATCGTGATATTTAAGCAAGAAAACTAAAATATTCGTTTTTAGTTCCAGAAAAATTTAAACATCGTTTCTCCTCAGGAAAAAATTTAATAAACAAATAAAGTTACTCAGGGATATTCTTACAATTTAATTTTATCGTGATATTTAAGCGAGAAAACTAAAATATTCATTTCTAGTTCCAAAATAATAAAAACATCGTTACTTGTCAGGAAAAAATGCTAGAATCAAACTTATTAAATAAATTTAATAAACAAATAAAGCTACTCAGGGATATTCTTAAAATTCAATTTTATCGTGATATTTAATCGAGAAAACTAAAATATTCGTTTCTAGTTTCAAAATAATAAAAACATCGTTACCCGTCAGGAAAAAATGCTAGAATCAAACTTATTAAATATATTTAATAAACAAATAATGTTACTCAGGGATATTCTTACAATTTAATTTTATCGTGATATTTAAGCAAGAAAACTAAAATATCGTTTTTATCTCCAGAAAAATTTAAATATCGTTTCTCCTCAGGACAAAATGCTAGAATCAAACTTATTAAATTTATTTAATAAACAAATAATGTTACTCAGGGATATTCTTACAATTTAATTTTATCGTGATATTTAAGCAAGAAAACTAAAATATCGTTTTTAGTTCCAGAAAAATTTAAATATCGTTTCTCCTCAGGACAAAATGCTAGAATCAAACTTATTAAATATATTTAATAAACAAATAATGTTACTCAGGGATATTCTTACAATTTAATTTTATCGTGATATTTAAGCAAGAAAACTAAAATATCGTTTTTATCTCCAGAAAAATTTAAATATCGTTTCTCCTCAGGACAAAATGCTAGAATCAAACTTATTAAATATATTTAATAAACAAATAATGTTACTCAGGGATATTCTTACAATTTAATTTTATCGTGATATTTAAGCAAGAAAACTAAAATATCGTTTTTAGTTCCAGAAAAATTTAAATATCGTTTCTCCACAGGTAAAAATGCTAGAATCAAACTAATTAAATAAATTTAATAAACAAATAAAGTTACTCAGGGATATTCTTACAATTTAATTTTATCGTGATATTTAAGCAAGAAAACTAAAATATTCGTTTCTAGTTCCAGAAAAATTAAAACATCGTTACTCCTCAGGCAAAAATGCTAGAATCGAACTTCTTAAATAAATTTAATAAACAAATAAAGTTACTCACGGATATTCTTACAATTTAATTTTATCGTGATATTTAAGCGAGAAAACTAAAACATTAATTTTTAGTTCCAAAATAATAAAAACATCGTTACTCGTCAGGAAAAAATGCTAGAATCAAACTTATTAAATAAATTTAATACGAAAATAAAGTTACTCAGGGATATTCTTACAATTTAATTTTATCATGATATTTAAGCGAGAAAACTAAAATATTCGTTTCTAGTCCAAAATAATAAAAACATCGTTACTCGTCAGGAAAAAATTCTAGAGTCGAACTTATTAAAAAATCTAATAAACAAATAAAGTTACTCAGGGATATTCTTACATTTTAATTTTATCGTGATATTTAAGCAAGAAAACTAAAATATCGTTTTTAGTTCCATAAAAATTTAAATATCGTTTCTCCTCAGGAAAAAATGCTAGAATCAATCTTATTAAATAAATTTAATAAACAAATAAAGTTACTCTGGGATATTCTTACAATTTAATTTTATCGTGATATTTAAGCAAGAAAACTAAAATATTCGTTTTTAGTTCTAGAAAAATTTAAACATCGTTTCTCCTCAGCAAAAAATGCTAGAATCAAACTTATTAAATAAATTTAATAAACAAATAAAGTTACTCAGGGATAATATTACAATTTAATTTTATAGTGATATTTAAGCGAGAAAACTAAAACATTCATTACTAGTTCCAAAATAATAAAAACATCGTTACTCGTCAGGAAAAAATTCTAGAATCGAACTTATTAAAAAAATCTATTAAACAAATAAAGTTACACAGGGATATTCTTACAATTCAATTTTATCGTGATATTTAAGCAAGAATACTAAAATATTCGTTTCTAGTTTCAAAATAATAAAAACATCGTTACCCGTCAGGAAAAAATGCTAGAATCAAACTTATTAAATATATTTAATAAACAAATAATGTTACTCAGGGATATTCTTACAATTTAATTTTATCGTGATATTTAAGCAAGAAAACTAAAATATCGTTTTTATCTCCAGAAAAATTTAAATATCGTTTCTCCTCAGGACAAAATGCTAGAATCAAACTTATTAAATATATTTAATAAACAAATAATGTTACTCAGGGATATTCTTACAATTTAATTTTATCGTGATATTTAAGCAAGAAAACTAAAATATCGTTTTTAGTTCCAGAAAAATTTAAATATCGTTTCTCCTCAGGACAAAATGCTAGAATCAAACTTATTAAATATATTTAATAAACAAATAATGTTACTCAGGGATATTCTTACAATTTAATTTTATCGTGATATTTAAGCAAGAAAACTAAAATATCGTTTTTAGCTCCAGAAAAATTTAAATATCGTTTCTCCTCAGGACAAAATGCTAGAATCAAACTTATTAAATATATTTAATAAACAAATAATGTTACTCAGGGATATTCTTACAATTTAATTTTATCGTGATATTTAAGCAAGAAAACTAAAATATCGTTTTTAGTTCCAGAAAAATTTAAATATCGTTTCTCCACAGGTAAAAATGCTAGAATCAAACTAATTAAATAAATTTAATAAACAAATAAAGTTACTCAGGGATATTCTTACAATTTAATTTTATCGTGATATTTAAGCAAGAAAACTAAAATATTCGTTTCTAGTTCCAGAAAAATTAAAACATCGTTACTCCTCAGGCAAAAATGCTAGAATCGAACTTCTTAAATAAATTTAATAAACAAATAAAGTTACTCACGGATATTCTTACAATTTAATTTTATCGTGATATTTAAGCGAGAAAACTAAAACATTAATTTTTAGTTCCAAAATAATAAAAACATCGTTACTCGTCAGGAAAAAATGCTAGAATCAAACTTATTAAATAAATTTAATACGAAAATAAAGTTACTCAGGGATATTCTTACAATTTAATTTTATCATGATATTTAAGCGAGAAAACTAAAATATTCGTTTCTAGTCCAAAATAATAAAAACATCGTTACTCGTCAGGAAAAAATTCTAGAGTCGAACTTATTAAAAAATCTAATAAACAAATAAAGTTACTCAGGGATATTCTTACATTTTAATTTTATCGTGATATTTAAGCAAGAAAACTAAAATATCGTTTTTAGTTCCATAAAAATTTAAATATCGTTTCTCCTCAGGAAAAAATGCTAGAATCAATCTTATTAAATAAATTTAATAAACAAATAAAGTTACTCTGGGATATTCTTACAATTTAATTTTATCGTGATATTTAAGCAAGAAAACTAAAATATTCGTTTTTAGTTCTAGAAAAATTTAAACATCGTTTCTCCTCAGCAAAAAATGCTAGAATCAAACTTATTAAATAAATTTAATAAACAAATAAAGTTACTCAGGGATAATATTACAATTTAATTTTATAGTGATATTTAAGCGAGAAAACTAAAACATTCATTACTAGTTCCAAAATAATAAAAACATCGTTACTCGTCAGGAAAAAATTCTAGAATCGAACTTATTCAAAAAATCTATTAAACAAATAAAGTTACACAGGGATATTCTTACAATTCAATTTTATCGTGATATTTAAGCAAGAATACTAAAATATTCGTTTCTAGTTCCAAAATAATAAAAACATTGTTACTCGTCAGGAAAAAATGCTAGAATCGAACTTATTAAAAAAATCTAATAAACAAACAAAGTTACTCAAGGATATTCTTACAATTCAATTTTATCGTGATATTTAAGCGAGAAAACTAAAATATTCTTTTCTGGTTCCAAAATAATTAAAACATCGTTACTCGCCAGGAAAAAATGCTAGAATCGAACTTATTAAATAAATTTAATAAACAAATAAAGTTACTCAGGGATATTCTTACAATTTAATTTTATCGTGATTTTAAGCAAGAAAACTAAAATATTCGTTTTTAGTTCCAGAAAAATTTTAACATCGTTTCTCCTCAGGAAAAAATGATAGAATCAAACTTATTAAATAAATTTAATAAACAAATAAAGTTACTCTGGGATATTCTTACAATTTAATTTTATCGTGATATTTAAGCAAGAAAACTAAAATATTCGTTTTTAGTTCTAGAAAAATTTAAACATCGTTTCTCCTCAGCAAAAAATGCTAGAATCAAACTTATTAAATAAATTTAATAAACAAATAAAGTTACTCAGGGATAATATTACAATTTAATTTTATAGTGATATTTAAGCGAGAAAACTAAAACATTCATTACTAGTTCCAAAATAATAAAAACATCGTTACTCGTCAGGAAAAAATTCTAGAATCGAACTTATTAAAAAAATCTATTAAACAAATAAAGTTACACAGGGATATTCTTACAATTCAATTTTATCGTGATATTTAAGCAAGAATACTAAAATATTCGTTTCTAGTTCCAAAATAATAAAAACATTGTTACTCGTCAGGAAAAAATGCTAGAATCGAACTTATTAAAAAAATCTAATAAACAAACAAAGTTACTCAAGGATATTCTTACAATTCAATTTTATCGTGATATTTAAGCGAGAAAACTAATATATTCTTTTCTGGTTCCAAAATAATTAAAACATCGTTACTCGCCAGGAAAAAATGCTAGAATCGAACTTATTAAATAAATTTAATAAACAAATAAAGTTACTCAGGGATATTCTTACAATTTAATTTTATCGTGATTTTAAGCAAGAAAACTAAAATATTCGTTTTTAGTTCCAGAAAAATTTAAACATCGTTTCTCCTCAGGAAAAAATGATAGAATCAAACTTATTAAATAAATTTAATAAACAAATAAAGTTACTCAGGGATATTCTTACAAATTTTATCGTGATATTTAAGCGAGAAAACTAAAATATTCTTTTCTAGTTCCAAAATTATAAAAACCGTTACTTGTCACGAAAAAATGCTAGAATCAAACTTATTAAATAAATTTAATACACAAATAAAGTTACTCAGGGATATTCTTACAATTTAATTTTATCGTGATATTTAAGCAAGAAAACTAAAATATCGTTTTTAGTTCCATAAAAATTTAAATATCGTTTCTCCTCAGGAAAAAATGCTAGAATCAATCTTATTAAATAAATTTAATAAACAAATAATGTTACTCAGGGATATTCTTACAATTTAATTTTATCGTGATATTTAAGCAAGAAACCCAAAATATCGTTTTTAGTTCCAGAAAAATTTAAACATCGTTACTCGTCAGGAAAAAATGCTAGAATCAAACTTATTAATTAAATTTAATACGAAAATAAAGTTACTCAGGGATATTCTTACAATTTAATTTTATCATGATATTTAAGCGAGAAAACTAAAATATTAGTTTCTAGTTCCAAAATAATAAAAACTTCGTTACTCGTCAGGAAAAAATGCTGGAATCAAACTTATTAAATAAATTTAATACACAAATAAAGTTACTCAGGGATATTCTTACAATTTAATTTTATCGTGATATTTAAGCAAGAAAACTAAAATATTCGTTTTTAGTTCCAGAAAAATTTAAACATCGTTTCTCCTCAGGAAAAAATGATAGAATCAAACTTATTAAATAAATTTAATAAACAAATAAAGTTACTCTGGGATATTCTTACAATTTAATTTTATCATGATATTTAAGCGAGAAAACTAAAGTATTCGTTTCTAGTGCCAAAATAATAAAAACTTCGTTACTCGTCAGGAAAAAATGCTAGAATTAAACTTATTAAATAAATTTAATAAACAAATAAAGTTACTCAGGGATATTCTTACAATTTAATTTTATCGTGATTTTAAGCAAGAAAACTAAAATATTCGTTTTTAGTTCCAGAAAAATTTAAACATCGTTTCTCCTCAGGAAAAAATGATAGAATCAAACTTATTAAATAAATTTAATAAACAAATAAAGTTACTCAGGGATATTCTTACAAATTTTATCGTGATATTTAAGCGAGAAAACTAAAATATTCTTTTCTAGTTCCAAAATTATAAAAACCGTTACTTGTCACGAAAAAATGCTAGAATCAAACTTATTAAATAAATTTAATACACAAATAAAGTTACTCAGGGATATTCTTACAATTTAATTTTATCGTGATATTTAAGCAAGAAAACTAAAATATTCGTTTTTAGTTCCAGATAAATTTAAACATCGTTTCTCCTCAGGAAAAAATGCTAGAATCAAACTTATTAAATAAATTTAATAAACAAATAATGTTACTCAGGGATATTCTTACAATTTAATTTTATCGTGATATTTAAGCAAGAAAACTAAAATATCGTTTTTATCTCCAGAAAAATTTAAATATCGTTTCTCCTCAGGACAAAATGCTAGAATCAAACTTATTAAATATATTTAATAAACAAATAATGTTACTCAGGGATATTCTTACAATTTAATTTTATCGTGATATTTAAGCAAGAAAACTAAAATATCGTTTTTAGTTCCAGATAAATTTAAATATCGTTTCTCCACAGGTAAAAATGCTAGAATCAAACTAATTAAATAAATTTAATAAACAAATAAAGTTACTCAGGGATATTCTTACAATTTAATTTTATCGTGATATTTAAGCAAGAAAACTAAAATATTCGTTTTTAGTTCCAGAAAAATTTAAACATCGTTTCTCCTCAGGAAAAAATTTAATAAACAAATAAAGTTACTCAGGGATATTCTTACAATTTAATTTTATCGTGATTTTAAGCAAGAAAACTAATATATTCGTTTTTAGTTCCAGAAAAATTTAAACATCGTTTCTCCTCAGGAAAAAATGCAAGAATCAAACTTATTAAATAAATTTAATAAACAAATAAAGTTACTCAGGGATATTCTTACAATTTAATTTTATCATGATATTTAAGCGAGAAAACTAAAATATTCGTTTCTAGTTCCAAAATACCAAAAACTTGGTTACTCGTCAGGAAAAAATGCTAGAATCAAACTTATTAAATAAATTTAATAAACAAATAAAGTTACTCAGGGATTTTCTTACAATTTAATTTTATCGTGATATTTAAGCAAGAAAACTAAAATATTCGTTTTTAGTTCCAGAAAAATTTAAACATCGTTTCTCCTCAGCAAAAAATGCAAGAATCAAACTTATTAAATAAATTTAATAAACAAATAAAGTTACTCAGGGATATTCTTACAATTTAATTTTATCGTGATATTTAAGCGAGAAAACTAAAACATTCATTTCCTGTTCCAAAATAATAAAAACATCGTTACTCGTCAGGAAAAAATGCTAGAATCAAACTTATTAAATAAATTTAATACGAAAATAAAGTTACTCAGGGATATTCTTACAATTTAATTTTATCATGATATTTAAGCGAGAAAACTAAAATATTCGTTTCTAATTCCAAAATAATAAAAACATCGTTATTCTAGAATCGAACTTATTAAAAAAATCTAATAAACAAAAAAAGTTACTCAGGGATATTCTTACATTTAAATTTTATCATGATATTTAAGCAAGAAAACTAAAATATTCGTTTTTAGTTCCAATAATATTTAAAAATCGTTTCTCCACAGGAAAAAATGCTAGAATGAAACTTATTAAACAAATTTAATAAACAAATAAAGTTACTCAGGGAAATTCTTACAATTTAATTTTATCGTGATATTTAAGCGAGAAAACTAAAATATTCGCTTCTAGTTCCAAAATAATAAAAACATCGTTACTCGTCAGGAAAAAATGCTAGAATCAAACTTATTAAATAAATTTAATACACAAATAAAGTTACTCAGGGATATTCTTACAATTTAATTTTATCGTGATATTTAGGCAAGAAAACTAAAATATTCGTTTTTAGTTACAGAAAAATTTAAACATCGTTTCTCTTCAGGAAAAAATGCTAAAATCAAACTTATTAAATAAATTTAATAAACAAATAATGTTACTCAGGGATATTCTTACAATTTAATTTTATGGTGATATTTAAGCAAGAAAACTAAAATATCGTTTTTAGTTCCATAAAAATTTAAATATCGTTTCTCCTCAGGAAAAAATGCTAGAATCAATCTTATTAAATAAATTTAATAAACAAATAATGTTACTCAGGGATATTCTTACAATTTAATTTTATCGTGATATTTAAGCAAGAAAACCAAAATATCGTTTTTAGTTCCAGAAAAATTTAAACATCGTTACTCGTCAGGAAAAAATGCTAGAATCAAAATTATTAATTAAATTTAATACGAAAATAAAGTTACTCAGGGATATTCTTACAATTTAATTTTATCGTGATATTTAAGGAAGAAAACGAAAATATTCGTTTTTAGTTCAAGAAAAATTTAAATATCGTTTCTCTTCAGGAAAAAATGCTAGAATCAAACTTATTAACTAAATTTAAAAAACAAATAAAGTTACTTAGGGATATTCTTAAAATTCAATTTTATCGTGATATTTAAGCGAGAAAACTAAAATATTCGTTTCTAGTTCCAAAATAATAAAAACATCGTTACTCGTCAGGAAAAAATTCTAGAATCGAACTTATTAAATAAATTTAATACGAAAATAAAGTTACTCAGGGATATTCTTACAATTTAATTTTATCATGATATTTAAGCGAGATAACTAAAATATTCGTTTCTAGTTTCAAAATAATAAAAACATCGTTACTCGTCAGTAAAAAATTCTAAAATCGATCTTATTAAAAAAATCTAATAAACAAATAAAGTTACTCAGGGATATTCTTATATTTTAATTTTATCGTGATATTTAAGCAAGAAAACTAAAATATTCGTTTTTAGTTCCAGAAAAATTTAAACATCGTTTCTCCTCAGCAAAAAATGCAAGAATCAAACTTATTAAATAAATTTAATAAACAAATAAAGTTACTGAGGGATATTCTTACAATTTAATTTTATCGTGATATTTAAGAGAGAAAACTAAAACATTCATTTCCAGTTCCAAAATAATAAAAACATCGTTACTCGTCATGAAAAAATGCTAGCATCAAACTTATTAAATAAATTTAATACGAAAATAAAGTTACTCAGGGATATTCTTACAATTTAATTTTATCATGATATTTAAAAGAGAAAACTAAAATATTCGTTTCTAGTTCCAAAATACCAAAAACTTGGTTATTCGTCAGGAAAAAATGCTAGAATCAAACTTATTAAATAAATTTAATAAACAAATAAAGTTACTCTGGGATATTCTTACAATTTAATTTTATCGTGATATTTAAGCGAGAAACCTAAAATATTCTTTTCTAGTTCCAAAATAATAAAAACATCGTTACTCGTCAGGAAAAAATGCTAGAATCAAACTTATTAAATAAATTTAATACGAAAATAAAGTTACTCAGGGATATTCTTACAATTTAATTTTATCATGATATTTAAGCGAGAAAACTAAAATATTCGTTTCTAGTCCAAAATAATAAAAACATCGTTACTCGTCAGGAAAAAATTCTAGAGTCGAACTTATTAAAAAATCTAATAAACAAATAAAGTTACTCAGGGATATTCTTACATTTTAATTTTATCGTGATATTTAAGCAAGAAAACTAAAATATCGTTTTTAGTTCCATAAAAATTTAAATATCGTTTCTCCTCAAGAAAAAATGCTAGAATCAATCTTATTAAATAAATTTAATAAACAAATAATGTTAATCAGGGATATTCTTACAATTTAATTTTATCGTGATATTTAAGCAAGAAACCCAAAATATCGTTTTTAGTTCCAGAAAAATTTAAACATCGTTACTCGTCAGGAAAAAATGCTAGAATCAAACTTATTAATTAAATTTAATACGAAAATAAAGTTACTCAGGGATATTCTTACAATTTAATTTTATCATGATATTTAAGCGAGAAAACTAAAATATTAGTTTCTAGTTCCAAAATAATAAAAACTTCGTTACTCGTCAGGAAAAAATGCTAGAATCAAACTTATTAAATAAATTTAATACGAAAATAAAGTTACTCAGGGATATTCTTACAATTTAATTTTATCATGATATTTAAACGAGAAAACTAAAACATTCGTTTCTAGGTCCAAAATAATAAAAACATCGTTACTCGTCAGGAAAAAATTCTAGAATCGAACTTATTAAATAAATTTAATAAACAAATAAAGTTACTCAGGGATATTCTTACAATTTAATTTTATCGTTATATTTAAACAAGAAAACTAAAATATTCGTTTCTAGGTCCAGAAAAATTAAAACTTCGTTACTCCTCAGTCAGAAATGCTAGAATAGAACTTCTTAAATAAATTTATTAAACAAATAAAGTTACTCACGGATATTCTTACAATTTAATTTTATCGTGATATTTAAGCGAGAAAACTAAAACATTCATTACTAGTTCCAAAATAATAAAAACATCGTTACTCGTCAGGAAAAAATTCTAGAATCGAACTTATTAAAAAAATCTATTAAACAAATAAAGTTACTCAGGGATATTCTTACAATTTAATTTTATCGTGATATTTAAGCGAGAAAACTAAAATATTCTTTTCTGGTTCCAAAATAATTAAAACATCGTTACTCGCCAGGAAAAAATGCTAGAATCGAACTTATTAAAAAAATCTAATAAACAATTAAAGTTACAAAGGGATATTCTTACATTTTAATTTTATCATGATATTTAAGCAAGAAAACTAAAATATCGTTTTTAGTTCCAGAAAAATTTAAATATCGTTTCGCCTCAGGAAAAAATGCTAGAATCAAACTTATTAAATAAATTTAATAAACAAATAAAGTTACTCAGGGATAATCTTACAATTTAATTTTATCATGATATTTAAGCGAGACAACTAAAACATTCGTTTCTAGTTCCAAAATAATAAAATCATCGTTACTCGTCAGGAAAAAATGCTAGCATCAAACTTATTAAATAAAATAAAATACGAAAATAAAGTTACTCAGGGATATTCTTACAATTTAATTTAATCATGATATTTAAAAGAGAAAACTAAAATATTCGTTTCTAGTTCCAAAATACCAAAAACTTGGTTACTCGTCAGGAAAAAATGCTAGAATCAAACTTATTAAATAAATTTAATAAACAAATAAAGTTACTCAGGGATTTTCTTACAATTTAATTTTATCGTGATATTTAAGCAAGAAAACTAAAATATTCGTTTTTAGTTCCAGAAAAATTTAAACATCGTTTCTCCTCAGGAAAAAATGCTAGAATCAAACTTATTAAATAAATTTAATACACAAATAAAGTTACTCAGGGATATACTTACAATTCAATTTTATCGTGATATTTAAGCAAGAATACTAAAATATTCGTTTCTAGTTCCAAAATAATAAAAACATCGTTACTCGTCAGGAAAAAATGCTAGAATCGAACTTATTAAAAAAATCTAATAAACAAACAAAGTTACTCAAGGATATTCTTACAATTCAATTTTATCGTGATATTTAAGGAAGAAAACGAAAATATTCCTTTTTAGTTCCAGAAAAATTTAAATATCGTTTCTCCTCAGGAAAAAATGCTAGAATCAAACTTATTAAATAAATTTAATAAACAAATAAAGTTACTCAGGGATATTCTTACAATTTAATTTTATTGTGCTATTTAAGCGATAAAACTAAAATATTCTTTTCTGGTTCCAAAATAATAAAAACATCGTTACTCGTCAGGAAAAAATGCTAGAATCGAACTTATTAAAAAAATCTAATAAACAAATAAAGTTACTCAGGGATATTCTTATATTTTAATTTTATCGTGATATTTAAATATCTTGCTTAAGCAAGAAAACTAAAATGTTCGTTTTTAGTTCCAGGAAAATTTAAACATCGTTTCTCCTCAGGATAAAATGCAAGAATCAAACTTGTTAAATAAATTTAATAAACAAATAAAGTTACTCTGGGATATTCTTACAATTTAATTTTATCGTGATTTTAAGCAAGAAAACTAAAATATTCGTTTCTCGGTCCAAAATAATAAAAACATCGTTACTCGTCAGAAAAAAATGCTAGAATCAAACTTATTAAATAAATTTAATACGAAAATAAAGTTACTCAGGGATATTCTTACAATTTAATTTTATCGTGATTTTAAGCAAGAAAACTAAAATATTCGTTTTTAGTTCCAGAAAAATTTAAACATCGTTTCTCCTCAGGAAAAAATGCAAGAATCAAACTTATTAAATAAATTTAATAAACAAATAAAGTTACTCAGGGATATTCTTACAATTTAATTTTATCATGATATTTAAGCGAGAAAACTAAAGTATTCGTTTCTAGTGCCAAAATAATAAAAACTTCGTTACTCGTCAGGAAAAAATGCTAGAATTAAACTTATTAAATAAATTTAATAAACAAATAAAGTTACTCAGGGATATTCTTACAATTTAATTTTATCGTGATTTTAAGCAAGAAAACTAAAATATTCGTTTTTAGTTCCAGAAAAATTTAAACATCGTTTCTCCTCAGGAAAAAATGATAGAATCAAACTTATTAAATAAATTTAATAAACAAATAAAGTTACTCAGGGATATTCTTACAAATTTTATCGTGATATTTAAAAGAGAAAACTAAAATATTCGTTTCTAGTTCCAAAATACCAAAAACTTGGTTACTCGTCAGGAAAAAATGCTAGAATCGAACTTATTAAAAAAATCTAATAAACAAACAAAGTTACTCAAGGATATTCTTACAATTCAATTTTATCGTGATATTTAAGGAAGAAAACGAAAATATTCCTTTTTAGTTCCAGAAAAATTTAAATATCGTTTCTCCTCAGGAAAAAATGCTAGAATCAAACTTATTAAATAAATTTAATAAACAAATAAAGTTACTCAGGGATATTCTTACAATTTAATTTTATCGTGCTATTTAAGCGATAAAACTAAAATATTCTTTTCTGGTTCCAAAATAATAAAAACATCGTTACTCGTCAGGATAAAATGCTAGAATCGAACTTATTAAAAAAATCTAATAAACAAATAAAGTTACTCAGGGATATTCTTATATTTTAATTTTATCGTGATATTTAAATATCTTGCTTAAGCAAGAAAACAAAAATGTTCGTTTTTAGTTCCAGAAAAATTTAAACATCGTTTCTCCTCAGGAAAAAATGCAAGAATCAAACTTGTTAAATAAATTTAATAAACAAATAAAGTTACTCAGGGATATTCTTACAATTTAATTTTATCGTGATTTTAAGCAAGAAAACTAAAATATTCGTTTCTCGGTCCAAAATAATAAAAACATCGTTACTCGTCAGAAAAAAATGCTAGAATCAAACTTATTAAATAAATTTAATACGAAAATAAAGTTACTCAGGGATATTCTTACAATTTAATTTTATCGTGATTTTAAGCAAGAAAACTAAAATATTCGTTTTTAGTTCCAGAAAAATTTAAACATCGTTTCTCCTCAGGAAAAAATGCAAGAATCAAACTTATTAAATAAATTTAATAAACAAATAAAGTTACTCAGGGATATTCTTACAATTTAATTTTATCATGATATTTAAGCGAGAAAACTAAAGTATTCGTTTCTAGTGCCAAAATAATAAAAACTTCGTTACTCGTCAGGAAAAAATGCTAGAATTAAACTTATTAAATAAATTTAATAAACAAATAAAGTTACTCAGGGATATTCTTACAATTTAATTTTATCGTGATTTTAAGCAAGAAAACTAAAATATTCGTTTTTAGTTCCAGAAAAATTTAAACATCGTTTCTCCTCAGGAAAAAATGATAGAATCAAACTTATTAAATAAATTTAATAAACAAATAAAGTTACTCAGGGATATTCTTACAAATTTTATCGTGATATTTAAAAGAGAAAACTAAAATATTCGTTTCTAGTTCCAAAATACCAAAAACTTGGTTACTCGTCAGGAAAAAATGCTAGAATCAAACTTATTAAATAAATTTAATAAACAAATAAAGTTACTCAGGGATTTTCTTACAATTTAATTTTATCGTGATATTTAAGCAAGAAAACTAAAATATTCGTTTTTAGTTCCAGAAAAATTTAAACATCGTTTCTCCTCAGGAAAAAATGCTAGAATCAAACTTATTAAATAAATTTAATAAACAAATAAAGTTACTCAGGGATAATCTTACAATTTAATTTTATCATGATATTTAAGCGAGAAAACTAAAACATTCGTTTCTAGTTCCAAAATAATAAAATCATCGTTACTCGTCAGGAAAAAATGCTAGCATCAAACTTATTAAATAAAATAAAATACGAAAATAAAGTTACTCAGGGATATTCTTACTATTTAATTTAATCATGATATTTAAAAGAGAAAACTAAAATATTCGTTTCTAGTTCCAAAATACCAAAAACTTGGTTACTCGTCAGGAAAAAATGCTAGAATCAAACTTATTAAATAAATTTAATACACAAATAAAGTTACTCAGGGATATTCTTACAATTTAATTTTATCGTGATATTTAAACAAGAAAACTAAAATATTCGTTTCTAGGTCCAGAAAAATTAAAACATCGTTACTCCTCAGTCAAAATGCTAGAATCGAAATTCTTAAATAAATTTAATAAACAAATAAAGTTACTCAGGGATATTCTTACAATTTAATTTTATCGTGATATTTAAGCGAGAAAACTAAAATATTCATTTCCAGTTCCAAAATAATAAAAACATCTTTACTCGTCAGGAAAAAATGCTAGAATCAAACTTATTAAATAAATTTAATACGAAAATAAAGTTACTCAGGGATATTCTTACAATTTAATTTTATCATGATATTTAAGCGAGAAAACTAAAATATTCGTTTCTAGTTCCAAAATAATAAAAACATCGTTACTCTTCAGGAAAAAATGCTAGAATCAAACTTATTAATTAAATTTATTACACAAATAAAGTTACTCAGGGATATTCTTATAATTTAATTTTATCGTGATATTTAAGGAAGAAAACGAAAATATTCGTTTTTAGTTCAAGAAAAATTTAAATATCGTTTCTCTTCAGGAAAAAATGCTAGAATCAAACTTATTAAATAAATTTAATAAACAAATAAAGTTACTCAGGGATATTCTTAAAATTCAATTTTATCGTGATATTTAAGCGAGAAAACTAAAATATTCGTTTCTAGTTCCAAAATAATAAAAACATCGTTACTCTTCAGGAAAAAATGCTAGAATCAAACTTATTAATTAAATTTAATACACAAATAAAGTTACTCAGGGATATTCTTATATTTTAATTTTATCGTGATATTTAAGCAAGAAAACTAAAATATTCGTTTTTAGTTCCAGAAAAATTTAAACATCGTTTCTCCTCAGCAAAAAATGCAAGAATCAAACTTATTAAATAAATTTAATAAACAAATAAAGTTACTCAGGGATATTCTTACAATTTAATTTTATCGTGATATTTAAGCGAGAAAACTAAAACATTCATTTCCAGTTCCAAAATAATAAAAACATCGTTACTCGTCAGGAAAAAATGCTAGAATCAAACTTATTAAATAAATTTAATACGAAAATAAAGTTACTCAGGGATATTCTTACAATTTAATTTTATCATGATATTTAAGCGAGAAAACTAAAATATTCGTTTCTAATTCCAAAATAATAAAAACATCGTTATTCTAGAATCGAACTTATTAAAAAAATCTAATAAACAAAAAAAGTTACTCAGGGATATTCTTACATTTAAATTTTATCATGATATTTAAGCAAGAAAACTAAAATATTCGTTTTTAGTTCCAATAATATTTAAAAATCGTTTCTCCACAGGAAAAAATGCTAGAATGAAACTTATTAAACAAATTTAATAAACAAATAAAGTTACTCAGGGAAATTCTTACAATTTAATTTTATCGTGATATTTAAGCGAGAAAACTAAAATATTCGCTTCTAGTTCCAAAATAATAAAAACATCGTTACTCGTCAGGAAAAAATGCTAGAATCAAACTTATTAAATAAATTTAATACACAAATAAAGTTACTCAGGGATATTCTTACAATTTAATTTTATCGTGATATTTAGGCAAGAAAACTAAAATATTCGTTTTTAGTTACAGAAAAATTTAAACATCGTTTCTCTTCAGGAAAAAATGCTAAAATCAAACTTATTAAATAAATTTAATAAACAAATAATGTTACTCAGGGATATTCTTACAATTTAATTTTATCGTGATATTTAAGCAAGAAAACTAAAATATCGTTTTTAGTTCCATAAAAATTTAAATATCGTTTCTCCTCAGGAAAAAATGCTAGAATCAATCTTATTAAATAAATTTAATAAACAAATAATGTTACTCAGGGATATTCTTACAATTTAATTTTATCGTGATATTTAAGCAAGAAAACCAAAATATCGTTTTTAGTTCCAGAAAAATTTAAACATCGTTACTCGTCAGGAAAAAATGCTAGAATCAAACTTATTAATTAAATTTAATACGAAAATAAAGTTACTCAGGGATATTCTTACAATTTAATTTTATCGTGATATTTAAGGAAGAAAACGAAAATATTCGTTTTTAGTTCAAGAAAAATTTAAATATCGTTTCTCTTCAGGAAAAAATGCTAGAATCAAACTTATTAACTAAATTTAAAAAACAAATAAAGTTACTTAGGGATATTCTTAAAATTCAATTTTATCGTGATATTTAAGCGAGAAAACTAAAATATTCGTTTCTAGTTCCAAAATAATAAAAACATCGTTACTCGTTAGGAAAAAATTCTAGAATCGAACTTATTAAATAAATTTAATACGAAAATAAAGTTACTCAGGGATATTCTTACAATTTAATTTTATCATGATATTTAAGCGAGATAACTAAAATATTCGTTTCTAGTTTCAAAATAATAAAAACATCGTTACTCGTCAGTAAAAAATTCTAGAATCGATCTTATTAAAAAAATCTAATAAACAAATAAAGTTACTCAGGGATATTCTTATATTTTAATTTTATCGTGATATTTAAGCAAGAAAACTAAAATATTCGTTTTTAGTTCCAGAAAAATTTAAACATCGTTTCTCCTCAGCAAAAAATGCAAGAATCAAACTTATTAAATAAATTTAATAAACAAATAAAGTTACTCAGGGATATTCTTACAATTTAATTTTATCGTGATATTTAAGAGAGAAAACTAAAACATTCATTTCCAGTTCCAAAATAATAAAAACATCGTTACTCGTCATGAAAAAATGCTAGCATCAAACTTATTAAATAAATTTAATACGAAAATAAAGTTACTCAGGGATATTCTTACAATTTAATTTTATCATGATATTTAAAAGAGAAAACTAAAATATTCGTTTCTAGTTCCAAAATACCAAAAACTTGGTTATTCGTCAGGAAAAAATGCTAGAATCAAACTTATTAAATAAATTTAATTAACAAATAAAGTTACTCTGGCATATTCTTACAATTTAATTTTATCGTGATATTTAAGCGAGAAACCTAAAATATTCTTTTCTAGTTCCAAAATAATAAAAACATCGTTACTCGTCAGGAAAAAATTCTAGAGTCGAACTTATTAAAAAATCTAATAAACAAATAAAGTTACTCAGGGATATTCTTACATTTTAATTTTATCGTGATATTTAAGCAAGAAAACTAAAATATCGTTTTTAGTTCCATAAAAATTTAAATATCGTTTCTCCTCAGGAAAAAATGCTAGAATCAATCTTATTAAATAAATTTAATAAACAAATAATGTTACTCAGGGATATTCTTACAATTTAATTTTATCGTGATATTTAAGCAAGAAACCCAAAATATCGTTTTTAGTTCCAGAAAAATTTAAACATCGTTACTCGTCAGGAAAAAATGCTAGAATCAAACTTATTAATTAAATTTAATACGAAAATAAAGTTACTCAGGGATATTCTTACAATTTAATTTTATCATGATATTTAAGCGAGAAAACTAAAATATTAGTTTCTAGTTCCAAAATAATAAAAACTTCGTTACTCGTCAGGAAAAAATGCTAGAATCAAACTTATTAAATAAATTTAATACGAAAATAAAGTTACTCAGGGATATTCTTACAATTTAATTTTATCATGATATTTAAGCGAGAAAACTAAAACATTCGTTTCTAGGTCCAAAATAATAAAAACATCGTTACTCGTCAGGAAAAAATTCTAGAATCGAACTTATTAAATAAATTTAATAAACAAATAAAGTTACTCAGGGATATTCTTACAATTTAATTTTATCGTTATATTTAAACAAGAAAACTAAAATATTCGTTTCTAGGTCCAAAAAAATTAAAACTTCGTTACTCCTCAGTCAGAAATGCTAGAATAGAACTTCTTAAATAAATTTATTAAACAAATAAAGTTACTCACGGATATTCTTACAATTTAATTTTATCGTGATATTTAAGCGAGAAAACTAAAACATTCATTACTAGTTCCAAAATAATAAAAACATCGTTACTCGTCAGGAAAAAATTCTAGAATCGAACTTATTAAAAAAATCTATTAAACAAATAAAGTTACTCAGGGATATTCTTACAATTTAATTTTATCGTGATATTTAAGCGAGAAAACTAAAATATTCTTTTCTGGTTCCAAAATAATTAAAACATCGTTACTCGCCAGGAAAAAATGCTAGAATCGAACTTATTAAAAAAATCTAATAAACAATTAAAGTTACACAGGGATATTCTTACATTTTAATTTTATCATGATATTTAAGCAAGAAAACTAAAATATCGTTTTTAGTTCCAGAAAAATTTAAATATCGTTTCGCCTCAGGAAAAAATGCTAGAATCAAACTTATTAAATAAATTTAATAAACAAATAAAGTTACTCAGGGATAATCTTACAATTTAATTTTATCATGATATTTAAGCGAGACAACTAAAACATTCGTTTCTAGTTCCAAAATAATAAAATCATCGTTACTCGTCAGGAAAAAATGCTAGCATCAAACTTATTAAATAAAATAAAATACGAAAATAAAGTTACTCAGGGATATTCTTACAATTTAATTTAATCATGATATTTAAAAGAGAAAACTAAAATATTCGTTTCTAGTTCCAAAATACCAAAAACTTGGTTACTCGTCAGGAAAAAATGCTAGAATCAAACTTATTAAATAAATTTAATAAACAAATAAAGCTACTCAGGGATTTTCTTACAATTTAATTTTATCGTGATATTTAAGCAAGAAAACTAAAATATTCGTTTTTAGTTCCAGAAAAATTTAAACATCGTTTCTCCTCAGGAAAAAATGCTAGAATCAAACTTATTAAATAAATTTAATACACAAATAAAGTTACTCAGGGATATACTTACAATTCAATTTTATCGTGATATTTAAGCAAGAATACTAAAATATTCGTTTCTAGTTCCAAAATAATAAAAACATCGTTACTCGTCAGGAAAAAATGCTAGAATCGAACTTATTAAAAAAATCTAATAAACAAACAAAGTTACTGAAGGATATTCTTACAATTCAATTTTATCGTGATATTTAAGGAAGAAAACGAAAATATTCCTTTTTAGTTCCAGAAAAATTTAAATATCGTTTCTCCTCAGGAAAAAATGCTAGAATCAAACTTATTAAATAAATTTAATAAACAAATAAAGTTACTCAGGGATATTCTTACAATTTAATTTTATTGTGCTATTTAAGCGACAAAACTAAAATATTCTTTTCTGGTTCCAAAATAATAAAAACATCGTTACTCGTCAGGAAAAAATGCTAGAATCGAACTTATTAAAAAAATCTAATAAACAAATAAAGTTACTCAGGGATATTCTTATATTTTAATTTTATCGTGATATTTAAATATCTTGCTTAAGCAAGAAAACTAAAATGTTCGTTTTTAGTTCCAGGAAAATTTAAACATCGTTTCTCCTCAGGAAAAAATGCAAGAATCAAACTTGTTAAATAAATTTAATAAACAAATAAAGTTACTCAGGGATATTCTTACAATTTAATTTTATCGTGATTTTAAGCAAGAAAACTAAAATATTCGTTTCTCGGTCCAAAATAATAAAAACATCGTTACTCGTCAGAAAAAAATGCTAGAATCAAACTTATTAAATAAATTTAATACGAAAATAAAGTTACTCAGGGATATTCTTACAATTTAATTTTATCGTGATTTTAAGCAAGAAAACTAAAATATTCGTTTTTAGTTCCAGAAAAATTTAAACATCGTTTCTCCTCAGGAAAAAATGCAAGAATCAAACTTATTAAATAAATTTAATAAACAAATAAAGTTACTCAGGGATATTCTTACAATTTAATTTTATCATGATATTTAAGCGAGAAAACTAAAGTATTCGTTTCTAGTGCCAAAATAATAAAAACTTCGTTACTCGTCAGGAAAAAATGCTAGAATTAAACTTATTAAATAAATTTAATAAACAAATAAAGTTACTCAGGGATATTCTTACAATTTAATTTTATCGTGATTTTAAGCAAGAAAACTAAAATATTCGTTTTTAGTTCCAGAAAAATTTAAACATCGTTTCTCCTCAGGAAAAAATGCAAGAATCAAACTTATTAAATAAATTTAATAAACAAATAAAGTTACTCAGGGATATTCTTACAATTTAATTTTATCGTGATATTTAAGAGAGAAAACTAAAACATTCATTTCCAGTTCCAAAATACCAAAAACTTGGTTACTCGTCAGGAAAAAATGCTAGAATCGAACTTATTAAAAAAATCTAATAAACAAACAAAGTTACTCAAGGATATTCTTACAATTCAATTTTATTGTGATATTTAAGGAAGAAAACGAAAATATTCCTTTTTAGTTCCAGAAAAATTTAAATATCGTTTCTCCTCAGGAAAAAATGCTAGAATCAAACTTATTAAATAAATTTAATAAACAAATAAATTTACTCAGGGATATTCTTACAATTTAATTTTATCGTGCTATTTAAGCGATAAAACTAAAATATTCTTTTCTGGTTCCAAAATAATAAAAACATCGTTACTCGTCAGGAAAAAATGCTAGAATCGAACTTATTAAAAAAATCTAATAAACAAATAAAGTTACTCAGGGATATTCTTATATTTTAATTTTATCGTGATATTTAAATATCTTGCTTAAGCAAGAAAACTAAAATGTTCGTTTTTAGTTCCACAAAAATTTAAACATCGTTTCTCCTCAGGAAAAAATGCAAGAATCAAACTTGTTAAATAAATTTAATAAACAAATAAAGTTACTCAGGGATATTCTTACAATTTAATTTTATCGTGATTTTAAGCAAGAAAACTAAAATATTCGTTTCTCGGTCCAAAATAATAAAAACATCGTTACTCGTCAGAAAAAAATGCTAGAATCAAACTTATTAAATAAATTTAATACGAAAATAAAGTTACTCAGGGATATTCTTACAATTTAATTTTATCGTGATTTTAAGCAAGAAAACTAAAATATTCGTTTTTAGTTCCAGAAAAATTTAAACATCGTTTCTCCTCAGGAAAAAATGCAAGAATCAAACTTATTAAATAAATTTAATAAACAAATAAAGTTACTCAGGGATATTCTTACAATTTAATTTTATCATGATATTTAAGCGAGAAAACTAAAGTATTCGTTTCTAGTGCCAAAATAATAAAAACTTCGTTACTCGTCAGGAAAAAATGCTAGAATTAAACTTATTAAATAAATTTAATAAACAAATAAAGTTACTCAGGGATATTCTTACAATTTAATTTTATCGTGATATTTAAGCGAGAAAACTAAAATATTCTTTTCTGGTTCCAAAATAATTAAAACATCGTTACTCGCCAGGAAAAAATGCTAGAATCGAACTTATTAAAAAAATCTAATAAACAATTAAAGTTACACAGGGATATTCTTACATTTTAATTTTATCATGATATTTAAGCAAGAAAACTAAAATATCGTTTTTAGTTCCAGAAAAATTTAAATATCGTTTCGCCTCAGGAAAAAATGCTAGAATCAAACTTATTAAATAAATTTAATAAACAAATAAAGTTACTCAGGGATATTCTTACAATTTAATTTTATCATGATATTTAAGCGAGAAAACAAAAACATTCGTTTCTAGTTCCAAAATAATAAAATCATCGTTACTCGTCAGGAAAAAATGCTAGCATCAAACTTATTAAATAAAATAAAATACGAAAATAAAGTTACTCAGGGATATTCTTACAATTTAATTTAATCATGATATTTAAAAGAGAAAACTAAAATATTCGTTTCTAGTTCCAAAATACCAAAAACTTAGTTACTCGTCAGGAAAAAATGCTAGAATCAAACTTATTAAATAAATTTAATAAACAAATAAAGTTACTCAGGGATTTTCTTACAATTTAATTTTATCGTGATATTTAAGCAAGAAAACTAAAATATTCGTTTTTAGTTCCAGAAAAATTTAAACATCGTTTCTCCTCAGGAAAAAATGCTAGAATCAAACTTATTAAATAAATTTAATACACAAATAAAGTTACTCAGGGATATTCTTACAATTCAATTTTATCGTGATATTTAAGCAAGAATACTAAAATATTCGTTTCTAGTTCCAAAATAATAAAAACATTGTTACTCGTCAGGAAAAAATGCTAGAATCGAACTTATTAAAAAAATCTAATAAACAAACAAAGTTACTCAAGGATATTCTTACAATTCAATTTTATCGTGATATTTAAGGAAGAAAACGAAAATATTCCTTTTTAGTTCCAGAAAAATTTAAATATCGTTTCTCCTCAGGAAAAAATGCTAGAATCAAACTTATTAAATAAATTTAATAAACAAATAAAGTTACTCAGGGATATTCTTACAATTTAATTTTATTGTGCTATTTAAGCGATAAAACTAAAATATTCTTTTCTGGTTCCAAAATTATAAAAACATCGTTACTCGTCAGGAAAAAATGCTAGAATCGAACTTATTAAAAAAATCTAATAAACAAATAAAGTTACTCAGGGATATTCTTATATTTTAATTTTATCGTGATATTTAAATATCTTGCTTAAGCAAGAAAACTAAAATGTTCGTTTTTAGTTCCAGAAAAATTTAAACATCGTTTCTCCTCAGGAAAAAATGCAAGAATCAAACTTGTTAAATAAATTTAATAAACAAATAAAGTTACTCAGGGATATTCTTACAATTTAATTTTATCGTGATTTTAAGCAAGAAAACTAAAATATTCGTTTCTCGGTCCAAAATAATAAAAACATCGTTACTCGTCAGAAAAAAATGCTAGAATCAAACTTATTAAATAAATTTAATACGAAAATAAAGTTACTCAGGGATATTCTTACAATTTAATTTTATCGTGATTTTAAGCAAGAAAACTAAAATATTCGTTTTTAGTTCCAGAAAAATTTAAACATCGTTTCTCCTCAGGAAAAAATGCAAGAATCAAACTTATTAAATAAATTTAATAAACAAATAAAGTTACTCAGGGATATTCTTACAATTTAATTTTATCATGATATTTAAGCGAGAAAACTAAAGTATTCGTTTCTAGTGCCAAAATAATAAAAACTTCGTTACTCGTCAGGAAAAAATGCTAGAATTAAACTTATTAAATAAATTCAATAAACAAATAAAGTTACACAGGGATATTCTTACATTTTAATTTTATCGTGATATTTAAGCAAGAAAACTAAAATATCGTTTTTAGTTCCAGAAAAATTTAAATATCGTTTCGCCTCAGGAAAAAATGCTAGAATCAAACTTATTAAATAAATTTAATAAACAAATAAAGTTACTCAGGCATAATCTTACAATTTAATTTTATCATGATATTTAAGCGAGAAAACTAAAACATTCGTTTCTAGTTCCAAAATAATAAAATCATCGTTACTCGTCAGGAAAAAATGCTAGCATCAAACTTATTAAATAAAATAAAATACGAAAATAAAGTTACTCAGGGATATTCTTACAATTTAATTTAATCATGATATTTAAAAGAGAAAACTAAAATATTCGTTTCTAGTTCCAAAATACCAAAAACTTGGTTACTCGTCAGGAAAAAATGCTAGAATCAAACTTATTAAATAAATTTAATAAACAAATAAAGTTACTCAGGGATTTTCTTACAATTTAATTTTATCGTGATATTTAAGCAAGAAAACTAAAATATTCGTTTTTAGTTCCAGAAAAATTTAAACATCGTTTCTCCTCAGGAAAAAATGCTAGAATCAAACTTATTAAATAAATTTAATACACAAATCAAGTTACTCAGGGATATTCTTACAATTCAATTTTATCGTGATATTTAAGCAAGAATACTAAAATATTCGTTACTAGTTCCAAAATAATAAAAACATCGTTACTCGTCAGGAAAAAATGCTAGAATCGAACTTATTAAAAAAATCTAATAAACAAACAAAGTTACTCAAGGATATTCTTACAATTCAATTTTATCGTGATATTTAAGGAAGAAAACGAAAATATTCCTTTTTAGTTCCAGAAAAATTTAAATATCGTTTCTCCTCAGGAAAAAATGCTAGAATCAAACTTATTAAATAAATTTAATAAACAAATAAAGTTACTCAGGGATATTCTTACAATTTAATTTTATTGTGCTATTTAAGCGATAAAACTAAAATATTCTTTTCTGGTTCCAAAATAATAAAAACATCGTTACTCGTCAGGAAAAAATGCTAGAATCGAACTTATTAAAAAAATCTAATAAACAAATAAAATTACTCAGGGATATTCTTATATTTTAATTTTATCGTGATATTTAAATATCTTGCTTAAGCAAGAAAACTAAAATGTTCGTTTTTAGTTCCAGGAAAATTTAAACATCGTTTCTCCTCAGGAAAAAATGCAAGAATCAAACTTGTTAAATAAATTTAATAAACAAATAAAGTTACTCAGGGATATTCTTACAATTTAATTTTATCGTGATTTTAAGCAAGAAAACTAAAATATTCGTTTCTCGGTCCAAAATAATAAAAACATCGTTACTCGTCAGAAAAAAATGCTAGAATCAAACTTATTAAATAAATTTAATACGAAAATAAAGTTACTCAGGGATATTCTTACAATTTAATTTTATCGTGATTTTAAGCAAGAAAACTAAAATATTCGTTTTTAGTTCCAGAAAAATTTAAACATCGTTTCTCCTCAGGAAAAAATGCAAGAATCAAACTTATTAAATAAATTTAATAAACAAATAAAGTTACTCAGGGATATTCTTACAATTTAATTTTATCATGATATTTAAGCGAGAAAACTAAAGTATTCGTTTCTAGTGCCAAAATAATAAAAACTTCGTTACTCGTCAGGAAAAAATGCTAGAATTAAACTTATTAAATAAATTTAATAAACAAATAAAGTTACTCAGGGATATTCTTACAATTTAATTTTATCGTGATTTTAAGCAAGAAAACTAAAATATTCGTTTTTAGTTCCAGAAAAATTTAAACATCGTTTCTCCTCAGGAAAAAATGCAAGAATCAAACTTATTAAATAAATTTAATAAACAAATAAAGTTACTCAGGGATATTCTTACAATTTAATTTTATCGTGATATTTAAGAGAGAAAACTAAAACATTCATTTCCAGTTCCAAAATACCAAAAACTTGGTTACTCGTCAGGAAAAAATGCTAGAATCGAACTTATTAAAAAAATCTAATAAACAAACAAAGTTACTCAAGGATATTCTTACAATTCAATTTTATTGTGATATTTAAGGAAGAAAACGAAAATATTCCTTTTTAGTTCCAGAAAAATTTAAATATCGTTTCTCCTCAGGAAAAAATGCTAGAATCAAACTTATTAAATAAATTTAATAAACAAATAAATTTACTCAGGGATATTCTTACAATTTAATTTTATCGTGCTATTTAAGCGATAAAACTAAAATATTCTTTTCTGGTTCCAAAATAATAAAAACATCGTTACTCGTCAGGAAAAAATGCTAGAATCGAACTTATTAAAAAAATCTAATAAACAAATAAAGTTACTCAGGGATATTCTTATATTTTAATTTTATCGTGATATTTAAATATCTTGCTTAAGCAAGAAAACTAAAATGTTCGTTTTTAGTTCCACAAAAATTTAAACATCGTTTCTCCTCAGGAAAAAATGCAAGAATCAAACTTGTTAAATAAATTTAATAAACAAATAAAGTTACTCAGGGATATTCTTACAATTTAATTTTATCGTGATTTTAAGCAAGAAAACTAAAATATTCGTTTCTCGGTCCAAAATAATAAAAACATCGTTACTCGTCAGAAAAAAATGCTAGAATCAAACTTATTAAATAAATTTAATACGAAAATAAAGTTACTCAGGGATATTCTTACAATTTAATTTTATCGTGATTTTAAGCAAGAAAACTAAAATATTCGTTTTTAGTTCCAGAAAAATTTAAACATCGTTTCTCCTCAGGAAAAAATGCAAGAATCAAACTTATTAAATAAATTTAATAAACAAATAAAGTTACTCAGGGATATTCTTACAATTTAATTTCATCATGATATTTAAGCGAGAAAACTAAAGTATTCGTTTCTAGTGCCAAAATAATAAAAACTTCGTTACTCGTCAGGAAAAAATGCTAGAATTAAACTTATTAAATAAATTTAATAAACAAATAAAGTTACTCAGGGATATTCTTACAATTTAATTTTATCGTGATATTTAAGCGAGAAAACTAAAATATTCTTTTCTGGTTCCAAAATAATTAAAACATCGTTACTCGCCAGGAAAAAATGCTAGAATCGAACTTATTAAAAAAATCTAATAAACAATTAAAGTTACACAGGGATATTCTTACATTTTAATTTTATCATGATATTTAAGCAAGAAAACTAAAATATCGTTTTTAGTTCCAGAAAAATTTAAATATCGTTTCGCCTCAGGAAAAAATGCTAGAATCAAACTTATTAAATAAATTTAATAAACAAATAAAGTTACTCAGGGATAATCTTACAATTTAATTTTATCATGATATTTAAGCGAGAAAACAAAAACATTCGTTTCTAGTTCCAAAATAATAAAATCATCGTTACTCGTCAGGAAAAAATGCTAGCATCAAACTTATTAAATAAAATAAAATACGAAAATAAAGTTACTCAGGGATATTCTTACAATTTAATTTAATCATGATATTTAAAAGAGAAAACTAAAATATTCGTTTCTAGTTCCAAAATACCAAAAACTTAGTTACTCGTCAGGAAAAAATGCTAGAATCAAACTTATTAAATAAATTTAATAAACAAATAAAGTTACTCAGGGATTTTCTTACAATTTAATTTTATCGTGATATTTAAGCAAGAAAACTAAAATATTCGTTTTTAGTTCCAGAAAAATTTAAACATCGTTTCTCCTCAGGAAAAAATGCTAGAATCAAACTTATTAAATAAATTTAATACACAAATAAAGTTACTCAGGGATATTCTTACAATTCAATTTTATCGTGATATTTAAGCAAGAATACTAAAATATTCGTTTCTAGTTCCAAAATAATAAAAACATCGTTACTCGTCAGGAAAAAATGCTAGAATCGAACTTATTAAAAAAATCTAATAAACAAACAAAGTTACTCAAGGATATTCTTACAATTCAATTTTATCGTGATATTTAAGGAAGAAAACGAAAATATTCCTTTTTAGTTCCAGAAAAATTTAAATATCGTTTCTCCTCAGGAAAAAATGCTAGAATCAAACTTATTAAATAAATTTAATAAACAAATAAAGTTACTCAGGGATATTCTTACAATTTAATTTTATTGTGCTATTTAAGCGATAAAACTAAAATATTCTTTTCTGGTTCCAAAATTATAAAAACATCGTTACTCGTCAGGAAAAAATGCTAGAATCGAACTTATTAAAAAAATCTAATAAACAAATAAAGTTACTCAGGGATATTCTTATATTTTAATTTTATCGTGATATTTAAATATCTTGCTTAAGCAAGAAAACTAAAATGTTCGTTTTTAGTTCCAGAAAAATTTAAACATCGTTTCTCCTCAGGAAAAAATGCAAGAATCAAACTTGTTAAATAAATTTAATAAACAAATAAAGTTACTCAGGGATATTCTTACAATTTAATTTTATCGTGATTTTAAGCAAGAAAACTAAAATATTCGTTTCTCGGTCCAAAATAATAAAAACATCGTTACTCGTCAGAAAAAAATGCTAGAATCAAACTTATTAAATAAATTTAATACGAAAATAAAGTTACTCAGGGATATTCTTACAATTTAATTTTATCGTGATTTTAAGCAAGAAAACTAAAATATTCGTTTTTAGTTCCAGAAAAATTTAAACATCGTTTCTCCTCAGGAAAAAATGCAAGAATCAAACTTATTAAATAAATTTAATAAACAAATAAAGTTACTCAGGGATATTCTTACAATTTAATTTTATCATGATATTTAAGCGAGAAAACTAAAGTATTCGTTTCTAGTGCCAAAATAATAAAAACTTCGTTACTCGTCAGGAAAAAATGCTAGAATTAAACTTATTAAATAAATTCAATAAACAAATAAAGTTACACAGGGATATTCTTACATTTTAATTTTATCGTGATATTTAAGCAAGA
Organism: Pterostichus madidus; assembly: GCA_911728475.2. Classification (NCBI taxonomy): domain Eukaryota; kingdom Metazoa; phylum Arthropoda; class Insecta; order Coleoptera; family Carabidae; genus Pterostichus; species Pterostichus madidus. The sequence continues at coordinate 21,230,969 of OU452304.1, read as the reverse complement.
AAACTAAAATATCGTTTTTAGTTCCAGAAAAATTTAAATATCGTTTCGCCTCAGGAAAAAATGCTAGAATCAAACTTATTAAATAAATTTAATAAACAAATAAAGTTACTCAGGGATAATCTTACAATTTAATTTTATCATGATATTTAAGCGAGAAAACTAAAACATTCGTTTCTAGTTCCAAAATAATAAAATCATCGTTACTCGTCAGGAAAAAATGCTAGCATCAAACTTATTAAATAAAATAAAATACGAAAATAAAGTTACTCAGGGATATTCTTACAATTTAATTTAATCATGATATTTAAAAGAGAAAACTAAAATATTCGTTTCTAGTTCCAAAATACCAAAAACTTGGTTACTCGTCAGGAAAAAATGCTAGAATCAAACTTATTAAATAAATTTAATAAACAAATAAAGTTACTCAGGGATTTTCTTACAATTTAATTTTATCGTGATATTTAAGCAAGAAAACTAAAATATTCGTTTTTAGTTCCAGAAAAATTTAAACATCGTTTCTCCTCAGGAAAAAATGCTAGAATCAAACTTATTAAATAAATTTAATACACAAATCAAGTTACTCAGGGATATTCTTACAATTCAATTTTATCGTGATATTTAAGCAAGAATACTAAAATATTCGTTACTAGTTCCAAAATAATAAAAACATCGTTACTCGTCAGGAAAAAATGCTAGAATCGAACTTATTAAAAAAATCTAATAAACAAACAAAGTTACTCAAGGATATTCTTACAATTCAATTTTATCGTGATATTTAAGGAAGAAAACGAAAATATTCCTTTTTAGTTCCAGAAAAATTTAAATATCGTTTCTCCTCAGGAAAAAATGCTAGAATCAAACTTATTAAATAAATTTAATAAACAAATAAAGTTACTCAGGGATATTCTTACAATTTAATTTTATTGTGCTATTTAAGCGATAAAACTAAAATATTCTTTTCTGGTTCCAAAATAATAAAAACATCGTTACTCGTCAGGAAAAAATGCTAGAATCGAACTTATTAAAAAAATCTAATAAACAAATAAAGTTACTCAGGGATATTCTTATATTTTAATTTTATCGTGATATTTAAATATCTTGCTTAAGCAAGAAAACTAAAATGTTCGTTTTTAGTTCCAGGAAAATTTAAACATCGTTTCTCCTCAGGAAAAAATGCAAGAATCAAACTTGTTAAATAAATTTAATAAACAAATAAAGTTACTCAGGGATATTCTTACAATTTAATTTTATCGTGATTTTAAGCAAGAAAACTAAAATATTCGTTTCTCGGTCCAAAATAATAAAAACATCGTTACTCGTCAGAAAAAAATGCTAGAATCAAACTTATTAAATAAATTTAATACGAAAATAAAGTTACTCAGGGATATTCTTACAATTTAATTTTATCGTGATTTTAAGCAAGAAAACTAAAATATTCGTTTTTAGTTCCAGAAAAATTTAAACATCGTTTCTCCTCAGGAAAAAATGCAAGAATCAAACTTATTAAATAAATTTAATAAACAAATAAAGTTACTCAGGGATATTCTTACAATTTAATTTTATCATGATATTTAAGCGAGAAAACTAAAGTATTCGTTTCTAGTGCCAAAATAATAAAAACTTCGTTACTCGTCAGGAAAAAATGCTAGAATTAAACTTATTAAATAAATTTAATAAACAAATAAAGTTACTCAGGGATATTCTTACAATTTAATTTTATCGTGATTTTAAGCAAGAAAACTAAAATATTCGTTTTTAGTTCCAGAAAAATTTAAACATCGTTTCTCCTCAGGAAAAAATGCAAGAATCAAACTTATTAAATAAATTTAATAAACAAATAAAGTTACTCAGGGATATTCTTACAATTTAATTTTATCGTGATATTTAAGAGAGAAAACTAAAACATTCATTTCCAGTTCCAAAATACCAAAAACTTGGTTACTCGTCAGGAAAAAATGCTAGAATCGAACTTATTAAAAAAATCTAATAAACAAACAAAGTTACTCAAGGATATTCTTACAATTCAATTTTATTGTGATATTTAAGGAAGAAAACGAAAATATTCCTTTTTAGTTCCAGAAAAATTTAAATATCGTTTCTCCTCAGGAAAAAATGCTAGAATCAAACTTATTAAATAAATTTAATAAACAAATAAATTTACTCAGGGATATTCTTACAATTTAATTTTATCGTGCTATTTAAGCGATAAAACTAAAATATTCTTTTCTGGTTCCAAAATAATAAAAACATCGTTACTCGTCAGGAAAAAATGCTAGAATCGAACTTATTAAAAAAATCTAATAAACAAATAAAGTTACTCAGGGATATTCTTATATTTTAATTTTATCGTGATATTTAAATATCTTGCTTAAGCAAGAAAACTAAAATGTTCGTTTTTAGTTCCACAAAAATTTAAACATCGTTTCTCCTCAGGAAAAAATGCAAGAATCAAACTTGTTAAATAAATTTAATAAACAAATAAAGTTACTCAGGGATATTCTTACAATTTAATTTTATCGTGATTTTAAGCAAGAAAACTAAAATATTCGTTTCTCGGTCCAAAATAATAAAAACATCGTTACTCGTCAGAAAAAAATGCTAGAATCAAACTTATTAAATAAATTTAATACGAAAATAAAGTTACTCAGGGATATTCTTACAATTTAATTTTATCGTGATTTTAAGCAAGAAAACTAAAATATTCGTTTTTAGTTCCAGAAAAATTTAAACATCGTTTCTCCTCAGGAAAAAATGCAAGAATCAAACTTATTAAATAAATTTAATAAACAAATAAAGTTACTCAGGGATATTCTTACAATTTAATTTTATCATGATATTTAAGCGAGAAAACTAAAGTATTCGTTTCTAGTGCCAAAATAATAAAAACTTCGTTACTCGTCAGGAAAAAATGCTAGAATCAAACTTATTAAATAAATTTAATAAACAAATAAAGTTACTCAGGGATATTCTTACAATTTAATTTTATCGTGATATTTAAGCGAGAAAACTAAAATATTCTTTTCTGGTTCCAAAATAATTAAAACATCGTTACTCGCCAGGAAAAAATGCTAGAATCGAACTTATTAAAAAAATCTAATAAACAATTAAAGTTACACAGGGATATTCTTACATTTTAATTTTATCATGATATTTAAGCAAGAAAACTAAAATATCGTTTTTAGTTCCAGAAAAATTTAAATATCGTTTCGCCTCAGGAAAAAATGCTAGAATCAAACTTATTAAATAAATTTAATAAACAAATAAAGTTACTCAGGGATAATCTTACAATTTAATTTTATCATGATATTTAAGCGAGAAAACAAAAACATTCGTTTCTAGTTCCAAAATAATAAAATCATCGTTACTCGTCAGGAAAAAATGCTAGCATCAAACTTATTAAATAAAATAAAATACGAAAATAAAGTTACTCAGGGATATTCTTACAATTTAATTTAATCATGATATTTAAAAGAGAAAACTAAAATATTCGTTTCTAGTTCCAAAATACCAAAAACTTAGTTACTCGTCAGGAAAAAATGCTAGAATCAAACTTATTAAATAAATTTAATAAACAAATAAAGTTACTCAGGGATTTTCTTACAATTTAATTTTATCGTGATATTTAAGCAAGAAAACTAAAATATTCGTTTTTAGTTCCAGAAAAATTTAAACATCGTTTCTCCTCAGGAAAAAATGCTAGAATCAAACTTATTAAATAAATTTAATACACAAATAAAGTTACTCAGGGATATTCTTACAATTCAATTTTATCGTGATATTTAAGCAAGAATACTAAAATATTCGTTTCTAGTTCCAAAATAATAAAAACATCGTTACTCGTCAGGAAAAAATGCTAGAATCGAACTTATTAAAAAAATCTAATAAACAAACAAAGTTACTCAAGGATATTCTTACAATTCAATTTTATCGTGATATTTAAGGAAGAAAACGAAAATATTCCTTTTTAGTTCCAGAAAAATTTAAATATCGTTTCTCCTCAGGAAAAAATGCTAGAATCAAACTTATTAAATAAATTTAATAAACAAATAAAGTTACTCAGGGATATTCTTACAATTTAATTTTATTGTGCTATTTAAGCGATAAAACTAAAATATTCTTTTCTGGTTCCAAAATTATAAAAACATCGTTACTCGTCAGGAAAAAATGCTAGAATCGAACTTATTAAAAAAATCTAATAAACAAATAAAGTTACTCAGGGATATTCTTATATTTTAATTTTATCGTGATATTTAAATATCTTGCTTAAGCAAGAAAACTAAAATGTTCGTTTTTAGTTCCAGAAAAATTTAAACATCGTTTCTCCTCAGGAAAAAATGCAAGAATCAAACTTGTTAAATAAATTTAATAAACAAATAAAGTTACTCAGGGATATTCTTACAATTTAATTTTATCGTGATTTTAAGCAAGAAAACTAAAATATTCGTTTCTCGGTCCAAAATAATAAAAACATCGTTACTCGTCAGAAAAAAATGCTAGAATCAAACTTATTAAATAAATTTAATACGAAAATAAAGTTACTCAGGGATATTCTTACAATTTAATTTTATCGTGATTTTAAGCAAGAAAACTAAAATATTCGTTTTTAGTTCCAGAAAAATTTAAACATCGTTTCTCCTCAGGAAAAAATGCAAGAATCAAACTTATTAAATAAATTTAATAAACAAATAAAGTTACTCAGGGATATTCTTACAATTTAATTTTATCATGATATTTAAGCGAGAAAACTAAAGTATTCGTTTCTAGTGCCAAAATAATAAAAACTTCGTTACTCGTCAGGAAAAAATGCTAGAATTAAACTTATTAAATAAATTTAATAAACAAATAAAGTTACTCAGGGATATTCTTACAATTTAATTTTATCGTGATTTTAAGCAAGAAAACTAAAATATTCGTTTTTAGGTCCAGAAAAATTTAAACATCGTTTCTCCTCAGGAAAAAATGATAGAATCAAACTTATTAAATAAATTTAATAAACAAATAAAGTTACTCAGGGATATTCTTACAAATTTTATCGTGATATTTAAAAGAGAAAACTAAAATATTCGTTTCTAGTTCCAAAATACCAAAAACTTGGTTACTCGTCAGGAAAAAATGCTAGAATCAAACTTATTAAATAAATTTAATAAACAAATAAAGTTACTCAGGGATTTTCTTACAATTTAATTTTATCGTGATATTTAAGCAAGAAAACTAAAATATTCGTTTTTAGTTCCAGAAAAATTTAAACATCGTTTCTCCTCAGGAAAAAATGCTAGAATCAAACTTATTACATAAATTTAATAAACAAATAAAGTTACTCAGGGATTTTCTTACAATTTAATTTTATCGTGATATTTAAGCAAGAAAACTAAAATATTCGTTTTTAGTTCCAGAAAAATTTAAACATCGTTTCTCCTCAGGAAAAAATGCTAGAATCAAACTTATTAAATAAATTTAATACACAAATAAAGTTACTCAGGGATATTCTTACAATTCAATTTTATCGTGATATTTAAGCAAGAATACTAAAATATTCGTTTCTAGTTCCAAAATAATAAAAACATCGTTACTCGTCAGGAAAAAATGCTAGAATCGAACTTATTAAAAAAATCTAATAAACAAACAAAGTTACTCAAGGATATTCTTACAATTCAATTTTATCGTGATATTTAAGGAAGAAAACGAAAATATTCCTTTTTAGTTCCAGAAAAATTTAAATATCGTTTCTCCTCAGGAAAAAATGCTAGAATCAAACTTATTAAATAAATTTAATAAACAAATAAAGTTACTCAGGGATATTCTTACAATTTAATTTTATTGTGCTATTTAAGCGATAAAACTAAAATATTCTTTTCTGGTTCCAAAATAATAAAAACATCGTTACTCGTCAGGAAAAAATGCTAGAATCGAACTTATTAAAAAAATCTAATAAACAAATAAAGTTACTCAGGGATATTCTTATATTTTAATTTTATCGTGATATTTAAATATCTTGCTTAAGCAAGAAAACTAAAATGTTCGTTTTTAGTTCCAGAAAAATTTAAACATCGTTTCTCCTCAGGAAAAAATGCAAGAATCAAACTTGTTAAATAAATTTAATAAACAAATAAAGTTACTCAGGGATATTCTTACAATTTAATTTTATCGTGATTTTAAGCAAGAAAACTAAAATATTCGTTTTTAGTTCCAGAAAAATTTAAACATCGTTTCTCCTCAGGAAAAAATGCAAGAATCAAACTTATTTAATAAATTTAATAAACAAATAAAGTTACTCAGGGATATTCTTACAATTTAATTTTATCATGATATTTAAGCGAGAAAACTAAAGTATTCGTTTCTAGTGCCAAAATAATAAAAACTTCGTTACTCGTCAGGAAAAAATGCTAGAATTAAACTTATTAAATAAATTTAATAAACAAATAAAGTTACTCAGGGATATTCTTACAATTTAATTTTATCGTGATATTTAAGCGAGCAAACTAAAATATTCTTTTCTGGTTCCAAAATAATTAAAACATCGTTACTCGCCAGGAAAAAATGCTAGAATCGAACTTATTAAAAAAATCTAATAAACAATTAAAGTTACACAGGGATATTCTTACATTTTAATTTTGTCATGATATTTAAGCAAGAAAACTAAAATATCGTTTTTAGTTCCAGAAAAATTTAAATATCGTTTCGCCTCAGGAAAAAATGCTAGAATCAAACTTATTAAATAAATTTAATAAACAAATAAAGTTACTCAGGGATAATCTTACAATTTAATTTTATCATGATATTTAAGCGAGAAAACTAAAACATTCGTTTCTAGTTCCAAAATAATAAAATCATCGTTACTCGTCAGGAAAAAATGCTAGCATCAAACTTATTAAATAAAATAAAATACGAAGATAAAGTTACTCAGGGATATTCTTACAATTTAATTTAATCATGATATTTAAAAGAGAAAACTAAAATATTTGTTTCTAGTTCCAAAATACCAAAAACTTAGTTACTCGTCAGGAAAAAATGCTAGAATCAAACTTATTAAATAAATTTAATAAACAAATAAAGTTACTCAGGGATTTTCTTACAATTTAATTTTATCGTGATATTTAAGCAAGAAAACTAAAATATTCGTTTTTAGTTCCAGAAAAATTTAAACATCGTTTCTCCTCAGGAAAAAATGCTAGAATCAAACTTATTAAATAAATTTAATAAACAAATAAAGTTACTCAGGGATATTCTTACAATTCAATTTTATCGTGATATTTAAGCAAGAATACTAAAATATTCGTTTCTAGTTCCAAAATAATAAAAACATCGTTACTCGTCAGGAAAAAATGCTAGAATCGAACTTATAAAAAAAATCTAATAAACAAACAAAGTTACTCAAGGATATTCTTACAATTCAATTTTATCGTGATATTTAAGGAAGAAAACGAAAATATTCCTTTTTAGTTCCAGAAAAATTTAAATATCGTTTCTCCTCAGGAAAAAAGGCTAGAATCAAACTTATTAAATAAATTTAATAAACAAATAAAGTTACTCAGGGATATTCTTACAATTTAATTTTATTGTGCTATTTAAGCGATAAAACTAAAATATTCTTTTCTGGTTCCAAAATAATAAAAACATCGTTACTCGTCAGGAAAAAATGCTAGAATCGAACTTATTAAAAAAATCTAATAAACAAATAAAGTTACTCAGGGATATTCTTATATTTTAATTTTATCGTGATATTTAAATATCTTGCTTAAGCAAGAAAACTAAAATGTTCGTTTTTAGTTCCAGAAAAATTTAAACATCGTTTCTCCTCAGGAAAAAATGCAAGAATCAAACTTGTTAAATAAATTTAATAAACAAATAAAGTTACTCAGGGATATTCTTACAATTTAATTTTATCGTGATTTTAAGCAAGAAAACTAAAATATTCGTTTCTCGGTCCAAAATAATAAAAACATCGTTACTCGTCAGAAAAAAATGCTAGAATCAAACTTATTAAATAAATTTAATACGAAAATAAAGTTACTCAGGGATATTCTTACAATTTAATTTTATCGTGATTTTAAGCAAGAAAACTAAAATATTCGTTTTTAGTTCCAGAAAAATTTAAACATCGTTTCTCCTCAGGAAAAAATGCAAGAATCAAACTTATTAAATAAATTTAATAAACAAATAAAGTTACTCAGGGATATTCTTACAATTTAATTTTATCATGATATTTAAGCGAGAAAACTAAAGTATTCGTTTCTAGTGCCAAAATAATAAAAACTTCGTTACTCGTCAGGAAAAAATGCTAGAATTAAACTTATTAAATAAATTTAATAAACAAATAAAGTTACTCAGGGATATTCTTACAATTTAATTTTATCGTGATTTTAAGCAAGAAAACTAAAATATTCGTTTTTAGTTCCAGAAAAATTTAAACATCGTTTCTCCTCAGGAAAAAATGATAGAATCAAACTTATTAAATAAATTTAATAAACAAATAAAGTTACTCAGGGATATTCTTACAAATTTTATCGTGATATTTAAAAGAGAAAACTAAAATATTCGTTTCTAGTTCCAAAATACCAAAAACTTGGTTACTCGTCAGGAAAAAATGCTAGAATCAAACTTATTAAATAAATTTAATAAACAAATAAAGTTACTCAGGGATTTTCTTACAATTTAATTTTATCGTGATATTTAAGCAAGAAAACTAAAATATTCGTTTTTAGTTCCAGAAAAATTTAAACATCGTTTCTCCTCAGGAAAAAATGCTAGAATCAAACTTATTAAATAAATTTAATAAACAAATAAAGTTACTCAGGGATATTCTTACAATTTAATTTAATCATGATATTTAAAAGAGAAAACTAAAATATTCGTTTCTAGTTCCAAAATACCAAACACTTGGTTACTCGTCAGGAAAAAATGCTAGAATCAAACTTATTAAATAAATTTAATACACAAATAAAGTTACTCAGGGATATTCTTACAATTTAATTTTATAGTGATATTTAAACAAGAAAACTAAAATATTCGTTTCTAGGTCCAGAAAAATTAAAACATCGTTACTCCTCAGTCAAAATGCTAGAATCGAAATTCTTAAATAAATTTAATAAACAAATAAAGTTACTCACGGATATTCTTACAATTTAATTTTATCGTGATATTTAAGCGAGAAAACTAAAATATTCATTTCCAGTTCCAAAATAATAAAAACATCGTTACTCGTCAGGAAAAAATGCTAGAATCAAACTTATTAAATAAATTTAATACGAAAATAAAGTTACTCAGGGATATTCTTACAATTTAATTTTATCATGATATTTAAGCGAGAAAACTAAAATATTCGTTTCTAGTTCCAAAATAATAAAAACATCGTTACTCTTCAGGAAAAAATGCTAGAATCAAACTTATTAATTAAATTTATTACACAAATAAAGTTACTCAGGGATATTCTTATAATTTAATTTTATCGTGATATTTAAGGAAGAAAACGAAAATATTCGTTTTTAGTTCAAGAAAAATTTAAATATCGTTTCTCTTCAGGAAAAAATGCTAGAATCAAACTTATTAAATAAATTTAATAAACAAATAAAGTTACTCAGGGATATTCTTAAAATTCAATTTTATCGTGATATTTAAGCGCGAAAACTAAAATATTCGTTTCTAGTTCCAAAATAATAAAAACATCGTTACTCTTCAGGAAAAAATGCTAGAATCAAACTTATTAATTAAATTTAATACACAAATAAAGTTACTCAGGGATATTCTTACAATTTAATTTTATCATGATATTTAAGCGAGATAACTAAAATATTCGTTTCTAGTTTCAAAATAATAAAAACATCGTTACTCGTCAGGAAAAAATTCTAGAATCGATCTTATTAAAAAAATCTAATAAACAAATAAAGTTACTCAGGGATATTCTTATATTTTAATTTTATCGTGATATTTAAGCAAGAAAACTAAAATATTCGTTTTTAGTTCCAGAAAAATTTAAACATCGTTTCTCCTCAGCAAAAAATGCAAGAATCAAACTTATTAAATAAATTTAATAAACAAATAAAGTTACTCAGGGATATTCTTACAATTTAATTTTATCGTGATATTTAAGCGAGAAAACTAAAACATTCATTTCCAGTTCCAAAATAATAAAAACATCGTTACTCGTCAGGAAAAAATGCTAGAATCAAACTTATTAAATAAATTTAATACGAAAATAAAGTTACTCAGGGATATTCTTACAATTTAATTTTATCATGATATTTAAGCGAGAAAACTAAAATATTCGTTTCTAATTCCAAAATAATAAAAACATCGTTATTCTAGAATCGAACTTATTAAAAAAATCTAATAAACAAAAAAAGTTACTCAGGGATATTCTTACATTTTAATTTTATCATGATATTTAAGCAAGAAAACTAAAATATTCGTTTTTAGTTCCAATAATATTTAAACATCGTTTCTCCACAGGGAAAAATGCTAGAATGAAACTTATTAAACAAATTTAATAAACAAATAAAGTTACTCAGGGAAATTCTTACAATTTAATTTTATCGTGATATTTAAGCGAGAAAACTAAAATATTCGCTTCTAGTTCCAAAATAATAAAAACATCGTTACTCGTCAGGAAAAAATGCTAGAATCAAACTTATTAAATAAATTTAATACACAAATAAAGTTACTCAGGGATATTCTTACAATTTAATTTTATCGTGATATTTAAGCAAGAAAACTAAAATATTCGTTTTTAGTTACAGAAAAATTTAAACATCGTTTCTCTTCAGGAAAAAATGCTAAAATGAAACTTATTAAATAAATTTAATAAACAAATAATGTTACTCAGGGATATTCTTACAATTTAATTTTATCGTGATATTTAAGCAAGAAAACTAAAATATCGTTTTTAGTTCCATAAAAATTTAAATATCGTTTCTCCTCAGGAAAAAATGCTAGAATCAATCTTATCAAATAAATTTAATAAACAAATAATGTTACTCAGGGATATTCTTACAATTTAATTTTATCGTGATATTTAAGCAAGAAAACCAAAATATCGTTTTTAGTTCCAGAAAAATTTAAACATCGTTACTCGTCAGGAAAAAATGCTAGAATCAAACTTATTAATTAAATTTAATACGAAAATAAAGTTACTCAGGGATATTCTTACAATTTAATTTTATCGTGATATTTAAGGAAGAAAACTAAAATATTCGTTTTTAGTTCCAGAAAAATTTAAACATCGTTTCTCCTCAGCTAAAAATGCTAGAATCAAACTTATTAAATAAATTTAATACGCAAATAAAGTTACTCAGGGATATTCTTACAATTCAATTTTATCGTGTTATTTAAGTGAGAATACTAAAATATTCATTTCTAGTTCCAAAATAATAAAAACATCGTTACTCGTCAGGAAAAAATGCTTCAATCGAACTTATTAAATAAATTTAATAAACAAATAAAGTTACTCAGGGATATTCTTACAATTTAATTTTATCGTGATATTTAAGCAAGAAAACTAAAATATTCGTTTTTAGTTCCAGAAAAATTTAACATCGTTTCTCCTCAGGAAAAAATGCTAGAATCAAACTTATTAAATAAATTTAATAAACAAATAATGTTACTCAGGGATATTGTTACAATTTAATTTTATCGTGCTATTTAAGCGAGAAAACTAAAATATTCGTTTCTAGTTCCAAAATAATAAAAACTTCGTTACTCGTCAGGAAAAAATACTAGAATCAAACTTATTAAATAAATTTAATAAACAAATAAAGTTACTCAGGGATATTCTTAAAATTTAATTTTATCGTGATATTTAAGCGAGAAAACTAAAATATTCGTTTCTAGTTTCAAAATAATAAAAACTTCGTTACTCTTCAGGAAAAAATGCTAGAATCAAACTTATTAAATAAATTTAATAAACAAATAAAGTTACTCAGGGATATTCTTAAAATTTAATTTTATCGTGATATTTAAGCGAGAAAACTAAAATATTCGTTTCTAGTTCCAAAATAATAAAAACATCGTTACTCTTCAGGAAAAAATGCTAGAATCAAACTTATTAATTAAATTTAATACACAAATAAAGTTACTCAGGGATATTCTTACAATTTAATTTTATCGTGATATTTAAGGAAGAAAACGAAAATATTCGTTTTTAGTTCAAGAAAAATTTAAATATCGTTTCCCTTCAGGAAAAAATGCTAGAATCAAATTTATTAACTAAATTTAATAAACAAATAAAGTTACTTAGGGATATTCTTAAAATTCAATTTTATCGTGATATTTAAGCGAGAAAACTAAAATATTCGTTTCTAGTTCCAAAATAATAAAAACATCGTTATTCGTCAGGAAAAAATTCTAGAATCGAACTTATTAAATAAATTTAATACGAAAATAAAGTTACTCAGGGATATTCTTACAATTTAATTTTATCATGATATTTAAGCGAGATAACTAAAATATTCGTTTCTAGTTTCAAAATAATAAAAACATCGTTACTCGTCAGGAAAAAATTCTAGAATCGAACTTATTAAAAAAATCTAATAAACAAATAAAGTTACTCAGGGATATTCTTATATTTTAATTTTATCGTGATATTTAAGCAAGAAAACTAAAATATTCGTTTTTTGTTCCAGAAAAATTTAAACATCGTTTCTCCTCAGCAAAAAATGCAAGAATCAAACTTATTAAATAAATTTAATAAACAAATAAAGTTACTCAGGGATATTCTTACAATTTAATTTTATCGTGATATTTAAGCGAGAAAACTAAAACATTCATTTCCAGTTCCAAAATAATAAAAACATCGTTACTCGTCAGGAAAAAATGCTAGAATCAAACTTATTAAATAAATTTAATACGAAAATAAAGTTACTCAGGGATATTCTTACAATTTAATTTTATCATGATATTTAAGCGAGAAAACTAAAATATTCGTTTCTAATTCCAAAATAATAAAAACATCGTTATTCGTCAGGAAAAAATCTCTAGAATCGAACTTATTAAAAAAATCTAATAAACAAATAAAGTTACTCAGGGATATTCTTACATTTTAATTTTATCATGATATTTAAGCAAGAAAACTAAAATATTCGTTTTTAGTTCCAATAATATTTAAACATCGTTTCTCCACAGGAAAAAATGCTAGAATGAAACTTATTAAACAAATTTAATAAACAAATAAAGTTACTCAGGGATATTCTTACAATTTAATTTTATCGTGATATTTAAGCGAGAAAACTAAAATATTCGCTTCTAGTTCCAAAATAATAAAAACATCGTTACTCGTCAGGAAAAAATGCTAGAATCAAACTTATTAAATAAATTTAATAAACAAATAATGTTACTAAGGGATATTGTTACAATTTAATTTTATCGTGCTATTTAAGCGAGAAAACTAAAATATTCGTTTCTAGTTCCAAAATAATAAAAACTTCGTTACTCGTCAGGAAAAAATACTAGAATCAAACTTATTAATTAAATTTAATACGAAAATAAAGTTACTCAGGGATATTCTTACAATTTAATTTTATCATGATATTTAAGCGAGAAAACTAAAATAATCGTTTCTAGTTTCAAAATAATAAAAACTTCGTTACTCGTCAGGAAAAAATGATAGAATCTAACTTATTAAATAAATTTAATAAACAAATAAAGTTACTCAGGGATATTCTTACAATTTAATTTTTCGTGATATTTAAGCAAGATAACTAAAATATCGTTTTTAGTTCCAGAAAAATTTAAATATCGTTTCTCCTCAGGAAAAAATGCTAGAATCAAACTTATTAAATAAATTTAATAAACAAATAAAGTTACTCAGGGATATTCTTAAAATTTAATTTTATCGTGATATTTAAGCGAGAAAACTAAAATATTCGTTTCTAGTTCCAAAATAATAAAAACATCGTTACTCTTCAGGAAAAAATGCTAGAATCAAACTTATTAATTAAATTTAATACACAAATAAAGTTACGAAGGGATATTCTTACAATTTAATTTTATCGTAATATTTAAGGAAGAAAACGAAAATATTCGTTTTTAGTTCAAGAAAAATTTAAATATCGTTTCTCTTCAGGAAAAAATGCTAGAATCAAACTTATTTACTAAATTTAATAAACAAATAAAGTTACTTAGGGATATTCTTAAAATTCAATTTTATCGTGATATTTAAGCGAGAAAACTAAAATATTCGTTTCTAGTTCCAAAATAATAAAAACATCGTTACTCGTCAGGAAAAAATTCTAGAATCGAACTTATTAAATAAATTTAATACGAAAATAAAGTTACTCAGGGATATTCTTACAATTTAATTTTATCATGATATTTAAGCGAGATAACTAAAATATTCGTTTCTAGTTTCAAAATAATAAAAACATCGTTACTCGTCAGGAAAAAATTCTAGAATCGAACTTATTATATAAATCTAATAAACAAATAAAGTTACTCAGGGATATTCTTATATTTTAATTTTATCGTGATATTTAAGCAAGAAAACTAAAATATTCGTTTTTAGTTCCAGAAAAATTTAAACATCGTTTCTCCTCAGCAAAAAATGCAAGAATCAAACTTATTAAATAAATTTAATAAACAAATAAAGTTACTCAGGGATATTCTTACAATTTAATTTTATCGTGATATTTAAGCGAGAAAACTAAAACATTCATTTCCAGTTCCAAAATAATAAAAACATCGTTACTCGTCAGGAAAAAATGCTAGAATCAAACTTATTAAATAAATTTAATACGAAAATAAAGTTACTCAGGGATATTCTTACAATTTAATTTTATCATGATATTTAAGCGAGAAAACTAAAATATTCATTTCTAATTCCAAAATAATAAAAACATCGTTATTCGTCAGGAAAAAATCTCTAGAATCGAACTTATTAAAAAAATCTAATAAACAAATAAAGTTACTCAGGGATATTCTTACATTTTAATTTTATCATGATATTTAAGCAAGAAAACTAAAATATTCATTTTTAGTTCCAATAATATTTAAACATCGTTTCTCCACAGGAAAAAATGCTAGAATGAAACTTATTAAACAAATTTAATAAACAAATAAAGTTACTCAGGGAAATTCTTACAATTGAATTTTATCGTGATATTTAAGCGAGAAAACTAAAATATTCGCTTCTAGTTCCAAAATAATAAAAACATCGTTACTCCTCAGGAAAAAATGCTAGAATCAAACTTATTAAATAAATTTAATACACAAATAAAGTTACTCACGGATATTCTTACAATTTAATTTTATCGTGATATTTAAGCAAGAAAACTAAAATATTCGTTTTTAGTTACAGATAAATTTAAACATCGTTTCTCTTCAGGAAAAAATGCTAAAATCAAACTTATTAAATAAATTTAATAAACAAATAATGTTACTCAGGGATATTCTTACAATTTAATTTTATCGTGATATTTAAGCAAGAAAACTAAAATATTCGTTTTTAGTTCCAGAAAAATTTAAACATCGTTTCTCCTCAGGAAAAAATGATAGAATCAAACTTATTAAATAAATTTAATAAACAAATAAAGTTACTCTGGGATATTCTTACAATTTAATTTTATCATGATATTTAAGCGAGAAAACTAAAGTATTCGTTTCTAGTGCCAAAATAATAAAAACTTCGTTACTCGTCAGGAAAAAATTCTAGAATCGAACTTATTAAAAAAATCTATTAAACAAATAAAGTTACACAGGGATATTCTTACAATTCAATTTTATCGTGATATTTAAGCAAGAAAACTAAAATATTCTTTTCTGGTTCCAAAATAATTAAAACATCGTTACTCGCCAGGAAAAAATGCTAGAATCGAACTTATTAAATAAATTTAATAAACAAATAAAGTTACTCAGGGATATTCTTACAATTTAATTTTATCGTGATTTTAAGCAAGAAAACTAAAATATTCGTTTTTAGTTCCAGAAAAATTTAAACATCGTTTCTCCTCAGGAAAAAATGATAGAATCAAACTTATTAAATAAATTTAATAAACAAATAAAGTTACTCAGGGATATTCTTACAAATTTTATCGTGATATTTAAGCGAGAAAACTAAAATATTCTTTTCTAGTTCCAAATTTATAAAAACCGTTACTTGTCACGAAAAAATGCTAGAATCAAACTTATTAAATAAATTTAATACACAAATAAAGTTACTCAGGGATATTCTTACAATTTAATTTTATCGTGATATTTAAGCAAGAAAACTAAAATATTCGTTTTTAGTTCCAGAAAAATTTAAACATCGTTTCTCCTCAGCAAAAAATGCAAGAATCAAACTTATTAAATAAATTTAATAAACAAATAAAGTTACTCAGGGATATTCTTACAATTTAATTTTATCGTGATATTTAAGCGAGAAAACTAAAACATTCATTTCCAGTTCCAAAATAATAAAAACATCGTTACTCGTCAGGAAAAAATGCTAGAATCAAACTTATTAAATAAATTTAATACGAAAATAAAGTTACTCAGGGATATTCTTACAATTTAATTTTATCATGATATTTAAGCGAGAAAACTAAAATATTCATTTCTAATTCCAAAATAATAAAAACATCGTTATTCGTCAGGAAAAAATCTCTAGAATCGAACTTATTAAAAAAATCTAATAAACAAATAAAGTTACTCAGGGATATTCTTACATTTTAATTTTATCATGATATTTAAGCAAGAAAACTAAAATATTCATTTTTAGTTCCAATAATATTTAAACATCGTTTCTCCACAGGAAAAAATGCTAGAATGAAACTTATTAAACAAATTTAATAAACAAATAAAGTTACTCAGGGAAATTCTTACAATTGAATTTTATCGTGATATTTAAGCGAGAAAACTAAAATATTCGCTTCTAGTTCCAAAATAATAAAAACATCGTTACTCGTCAGGAAAAAATGCTAGAATCAAACTTATTAAATAAATTTAATACACAAATAAAGTTACTCAGGGATATTCCTACAATTTAATTTTATCGTGATATTTAAGCAAGAAAACTAAAATATTCGTTTTTAGTTACAGAAAAATTTAAACATCGTTTCTCTTCAGGAAAAAATGCTAAAATCAAACTTATTAAATAAATTTAATAAACAAATAATGTTACTCAGGGATATTCTTACAATTTAATTTTATCGTGATATTTAAGCAAGAAAACTAAAATATTCGTTTTTAGTTCCAGAAAAATTTAAACATCGTTTCTCCTCAGGAAAAAATGATAGAATCAAACTTATTAAATAAATTTAATAAACAAATAAAGTTACTCTGGGATATTCTTACAATTTAATTTTATCATGATATTTAAGCGAGAAAACTAAAGTATTCGTTTCTAGTGCCAAAATAATAAAAACTTCGTTACTCGTCAGGAAAAAATTCTAGAATCGAACTTATTAAAAAAATCTATTAAACAAATAAAGTTACACAGGGATATTCTTACAATTCAATTTTATCGTGATATTTAAGCAAGAAAACTAAAATATTCTTTTCTGGTTCCAAAATAATTAAAACATCGTTACTCGCCAGGAAAAAATGCTAGAATCGAACTTATTAAATAAATTTAATAAACAAATAAAGTTACTCAGGGATATTCTTACAATTTAATTTTATCGTGATTTTAAGCAAGAAAACTAAAATATTCGTTTTTAGTTCCAGAAAAATTTAAACATCGTTTCTCCTCAGGAAAAAATGATAGAATCAAACTTATTAAATAAATTTAATAAACAAATAAAGTTACTCAGGGATATTCTTACAAATTTTATCGTGATATTTAAGCGAGAAAACTAAAATATTCTTTTCTAGTTCCAAATTTATAAAAACCGTTACTTGTCACGAAAAAATGCTAGAATCAAACTTATTAAATAAATTTAATACACAAATAAAGTTACTCAGGGATATTCTTACAATTTAATTTTATCGTGATATTTAAGCAAGAAAACTAAAATATCGTTTTTAGTTCCATAAAAATTTAAATATCGTTTCTCCTCAGGAAAAAATGCTAGAATCAATCTTATTAAATAAATTTAATAAACAAATAATGTTACTCAGGGATATTCTTACAATTTAATTTTATCGTGATATTTAAGCAAGAAACCCAAAATATCGTTTTTAGTTCCAGAAAAATTTAAACATCGTTACTCGTCAGGAAAAAATGCTAGAATCAAACTTATTAATTAAATTTAATACGAAAATAAAGTTACTCAGGGATATTCTTACAATTTAATTTTATCATGATATTTAAGCGAGAAAACTAAAATATTAGTTTCTAGTTCCAAAATAATAAAAACTTCGTTACTCGTCAGGAAAAAATGCTGGAATCAAACTTATTAAATAAATTTAATACACAAATAAAGTTACACAGGGATATTCTTACAATTTAATTTTATCGTGATATTTAAGCAAGATAACTAAAATATTCGTTTTTAGTTCCAGAAAAATTTAAACATCGTTTCTCCTCAGGAAAAAATGATAGAATCAAACTTATTAAATAAATTTAATAAACAAATAAAGTTACTCTGGGATATTCTTACAATTTAATTTTATCATGATATTTAAGCGAGAAAACTAAAGTATTCGTTTCTAGTGCCAAAATAATAAAAACTTCGTTACTCGTCAGGAAAAAATGCTAGAATTAAACTTATTAAATAAATTTAATAAACAAATAAAGTTACTCAGGGATATTCTTACAATTTAATTTTATCGTGATTTTAAGCAAGAAAACTAAAATATTCGTTTTTAGTTCCAGAAAAATTTAAACATCGTTTCTCCTCAGGAAAAAATGATAGAATCAAACTTATTAAATAAATTTAATAAACAAATAAAGTTACTCAGGGATATTCTTACAAATTTTATCGTGATATTTAAGCGAGAAAACTAAAATATTCTTTTCTAGTTCCAAAATTATAAAAACCGTTACTTGTCACGAAAAAATGCTAGAATCAAACTTATTAAATAAATTTAATACACAAATAAAGTTACTCAGGGATATTCTTACAATTTAATTTTATCGTGATATTTAAGCGAGAAAACTAAAATATTCGTTTTTAGTTCCAGATAAATTTAAACATCGTTTCTCCTCAGGAAAAAATGCTAGAATCAAACTTATTAAATAAATTTAATAAACAAATAATGTTACTCAGGGATATTCTTACAATTTAATTTTATCGTGATATTTAAGCAAGAAAACTAAAATATCGTTTTTATCTCCAGAAAAATTTAAATATCGTTTCTCCTCAGGACAAAATGCTAGAATCAAACTTATTAAATATATTTAATAAACAAATAATGTTACTCAGGGATATTCTTACAATTTAATTTTATCGTGATATTTAAGCAAGAAAACTAAAATATCGTTTTTAGTTCCAGAAAAATTTAAATATCGTTTCTCCACAGGTAAAAATGCTAGAATCAAACTAATTAAATAAATTTAATAAACAAATAAAGTTACTCAGGGATATTCTTACAATTTAATTTTATCGTGATATTTAAGCAAGAAAACTAAAATATTCGTTTTTAGTTCCAGAAAAATTTAAACATCGTTTCTCCTCAGGAAAAAATTTAATAAACAAATAAAGTTACTCAGGGATATTCTTACAATTTAATTTTATCGTGATATTTAAGCGAGAAAACTAAAATATTCATTTCTAGTTCCAAAATAATAAAAACATCGTTACTTGTCAGGAAAAAATGCTAGAATCAAACTTATTAAATAAATTTAATAAACAAATAAAGCTACTCAGGGATATTCTTAAAGTTCAATTTTATCGTGATATTTAATCGAGAAAACTAAAATATTCGTTTCTAGTTTCAAAATAATAAAAACATCGTTACCCGTCAGGAAAAAATGCTAGAATCAAACTTATTAAATATATTTAATAAACAAATAATGTTACTCAGGGATATTCTTACAATTTAATTTTATCGTGATATTTAAGCAAGAAAACTAAAATATCGTTTTTATCTCCAGAAAAATTTAAATATCGTTTCTCCTCAGGACAAAATGCTAGAATCAAACTTATTAAATATATTTAATAAACAAATAATGTTACTCAGGGATATTCTTACAATTTAATTTTATCGTGATATTTAAGCAAGAAAACTAAAATATCGTTTTTAGTTCCAGAAAAATTTAAATATCGTTTCTCCTCAGGACAAAATGCTAGAATCAAACTTATTAAATATATTTAATAAACAAATAATGTTACTCAGGGATATTCTTACAATTTAATTTTATCGTGATATTTAAGCAAGAAAACTAAAATATCGTTTTTATCTCCAGAAAAATTTAAATATCGTTTCTCCTCAGGACAAAATGCTAGAATCAAACTTATTAAATATATTTAATAAACAAATAATGTTACTCAGGGATATTCTTATAATTTAATTTTATCGTGATATTTAAGCAAGAAAACTAAAATATCGTTTTTAGTTCCAGAAAAATTTAAATATCGTTTCTCCACAGGTAAAAATGCTAGAATCAAACTAATTAAATAAATTTAATAAACAAATAAAGTTACTCAGGGATATTCTTACAATTTAATTTTATCGTGATATTTAAGCAAGAAAACTAAAATATTCGTTTCTAGTTCCAGAAAAATTAAAACATCGTTACTCCTCAGGCAAAAATGCTAGAATCGAACTTCTTAAATAAATTTAATAAACAAATAAAGTTACTCACGGATATTCTTACAATTTAATTTTATCGTGATATTTAAGCGAGAAAACTAAAACATTCATTTTTAGTTCCAAAATAATAAAAACATCGTTACTCGTCAGGAAAAAATGCTAGAATCAAACTTATTAAATATATTTAATAAACAAATAATGTTACTCAGGGATATTCTTACAATTTAATTTTATCGTGATATTTAAGCAAGAAAACTAAAATATCGTTTTTAGTTCCAGATAAATTTAAATATCGTTTCTCCACAGGTAAAAATGCTAGAATCAAACTAATTAAATAAATTTAATAAACAAATAAAGTTACTCAGGGATATTCTTACAATTTAATTTTATCGTGATATTTAAGCAAGAAAACTAAAATATTCGTTTTTAGTTCCAGAAAAATTTAAACATCGTTTCTCCTCAGGAAAAAATTTAATAAACAAATAAAGTTACTCAGGGATATTCTTACAATTTAATTTTATCGTGATATTTAAGCGAGAAAACTAAAATATTCATTTCTAGTTCCAAAATAATAAAAACATCGTTACTTGTCAGGAAAAAATGCTAGAATCAAACTTATTAAATAAATTTAATAAACAAATAAAGCTACTCAGGGATATTCTTAAAGTTCAATTTTATCGTGATATTTAATCGAGAAAACTAAAATATTCGTTTCTAGTTTCAAAATAATAAAAACATCGTTACCCGTCAGGAAAAAATGCTAGAATCAAACTTATTAAATATATTTAATAAACAAATAATGTTACTCAGGGATATTCTTACAATTTAATTTTATCGTGATATTTAAGCAAGAAAACTAAAATATCGTTTTTATCTCCAGAAAAATTTAAATATCGTTTCTCCTCAGGACAAAATGCTAGAATCAAACTTATTAAATATATTTAATAAACAAATAATGTTACTCAGGGATATTCTTACAATTTAATTTTATCGTGATATTTAAGCAAGAAAACTAAAATATCGTTTTTATCTCCAGAAAAATTTAAATATCGTTTCTCCTCAGGACAAAATGCTAGAATCAAACTTATTAAATATATTTAATAAACAAATAATGTTACTCAGGGATATTCTTATAATTTAATTTTATCGTGATATTTAAGCAAGAAAACTAAAATATCGTTTTTAGTTCCAGAAAAATTTAAATATCGTTTCTCCACAGGTAAAAATGCTAGAATCAAACTAATTAAATAAATTTAATAAACAAATAAAGTTACTCAGGGATATTCTTACAATTTAATTTTATCGTGATATTTAAGCAAGAAAACTAAAATATTCGTTTTTAGTTCCAGAAAAATTTAAACATCGTTTCTCCTCAGGAAAAAATTTAATAAACAAATAAAGTTACTCAGGGATATTCTTACAATTTAATTTTATCGTGATATTTAAGCAAGAAAACTAAAATATTCGTTTTTAGTTCCAGAAAAATTTAAACATCGTTTCTCCTCAGGAAAAAATTTAATAAACAAATAAAGTTACTCAGGGATATTCTTACAATTTAATTTTATCGTGATATTTAAGCGAGAAAACTAAAATATTCATTTCTAGTTCCAAAATAATAAAAACATCGTTACTTGTCAGGAAAAAATGCTAGAATCAAACTTATTAAATAAATTTAATAAACAAATAAAGCTACTCAGGGATATTCTTAAAGTTCAATTTTATCGTGATATTTAATCGAGAAAACTAAAATATTCGTTTCTAGTTTCAAAATAATAAAAACATCGTTACCCGTCAGGAAAAAATGCTAGAATCAAACTTATTAAATATATTTAATAAACAAATAATGTTACTCAGGGATATTCTTACAATTTAATTTTATCGTGATATTTAAGCAAGAAAACTAAAATATCGTTTTTATCTCCAGAAAAATTTAAATATCGTTTCTCCTCAGGACAAAATGCTAGAATCAAACTTATTAAATAAATTTAATAAACAAATAATGTTACTCAGGGATATTCTTACAATTTAATTTTATCGTGATATTTAAGCAAGAAAACTAAAATATCGTTTTTATCTCCAGAAAAATTTAAATATCGTTTCTCCTCAGGACAAAATGCTAGAATCAAACTTATTAAATATATTTAATAAACAAATAATGTTACTCAGGGATATTCTTATAATTTAATTTTATCGTGATATTTAAGCAAGAAAACTAAAATATCGTTTTTAGTTCCAGAAAAATTTAAATATCGTTTCTCCACAGGTAAAAATGCTAGAATCAAACTAATTAAATAAATTTAATAAACAAATAAAGTTACTCAGGGATATTCTTACAATTTAATTTTATCGTGATATTTAAGCAAGAAAACTAAAATATTCGTTTCTAGTTCCAGAAAAATTAAAACATCGTTACTCCTCAGGCAAAAATGCTAGAATCGAACTTCTTAAATAAATTTAATAAACAAATAAAGTTACTCACGGATATTCTTACAATTTAATTTTATCGTGATATTTAAGCGAGAAAACTAAAACATTCATTTTTAGTTCCAAAATAATAAAAACATCGTTACTCGTCAGGAAAAAATGCTAGAATCAAACTTATTAAATAAATTTAATACGAAAATAAAGTTACTCAGGGATATTCTTACAATTTAATTTTATCATGATATTTAAGCGAGAAAACTAAAATATTCGTTTCTAGTCCAAAATAATAAAAACATCGTTACTCGTCAGGAAAAAATTCTAGAGTCGAACTTATTAAAAAATCTAATAAACAAATAAAGTTACTCAGGGATATTCTTACATTTTAATTTTATCGTGATATTTAAGCAAGAAAACTAAAATATCGTTTTTAGTTCCATAAAAATTTAAATATCGTTTCTCCTCAGGAAAAAATGCTAGAATCAATCTTATTAAATAAATTTAATAAACAAATAAAGTTACTCTGGGATATTCTTACAATTTAATTTTATCGTGATATTTAAGCAAGAAAACTAAAATATTCGTTTTTAGTTCTAGAAAAATTTAAACATCGTTTCTCCTCAGCAAAAAATGCTAGAATCAAACTTATTAAATAAATTTAATAAACAAATAAAGTTACTCAGGGATAATATTACAATTTAATTTTATAGTGATATTTAAGCGAGAAAACTAAAACATTCATTACTAGTTCCAAAATAATAAAAACATCGTTACTCGTCAGGAAAAAATTCTAGAATCGAACTTATTAAAAAAATCTATTAAACAAATAAAGTTACACAGGGATATTCTTACAATTCAATTTTATCGTGATATTTAAGCAAGAATACTAAAATATTTGTTTCTAGTTCCAAAATAATAAAAACATTGTTACTCGTCAGGAAAAAATGCTAGAATCGAACTTATTAAAAAAATCTAATAAACAAACAAAGTTACTCAAGGATATTCTTACAATTCAATTTTATCGTGATATTTAAGCGAGAAAACTAAAATATTCTTTTCTGGTTCCAAAATAATTAAAACATCGTTACTCGCCAGGAAAAAATGCTAGAATCGAACTTATTAAATAAATTTAATAAACAAATAAAGTTACTCAGGGATATTCTTACAATTTAATTTTATCGTGATTTTAAGCAAGAAAACTAAAATATTCGTTTTTAGTTCCAGAAAAATTTAAACATCGTTTCTCCTCAGGAAAAAATGATAGAATCAAACTTATTAAATAAATTTAATAAACAAATAAAGTTACTCTGGGATATTCTTACAATTTAATTTTATCGTGATATTTAAGCAAGAAAACTAAAATATTCGTTTTTAGTTCTAGAAAAATTTAAACATCGTTTCTCCTCAGCAAAAAATGCTAGAATCAAACTTATTAAATAAATTTAATAAACAAATAAAGTTACTCAGGGATAATATTACAATTTAATTTTATAGTGATATTTAAGCGAGAAAACTAAAACATTCATTACTAGTTCCAAAATAATAAAAACATCGTTACTCGTCAGGAAAAAATTCTAGAATCGAACTTATTAAAAAAATCTATTAAACAAATAAAGTTACACAGGGATATTCTTACAATTCAATTTTATCGTGATATTTAAGCAAGAATACTAAAATATTCGTTTCTAGTTCCAAAATAATAAAAACATTGTTACTCGTCAGGAAAAAATGCTAGAATCGAACTTATTAAAAAAATCTAATAAACAAACAAAGTTACTCAAGGATATTCTTACAATTCAATTTTATCGTGATATTTAAGCGAGAAAACTAAAATATTCTTTTCTGGTTCCAAAATAATTAAAACATCGTTACTCGCCAGGAAAAAATGCTAGAATCGAACTTATTAAATAAATTTAATAAACAAATAAAGTTACTCAGGGATATTCTTACAATTTAATTTTATCGTGATTTTAAGGAAGAAAACTAAAATATTCGTTTTTAGTTCCAGAAAAATTTAAACATCGTTTCTCCTCAGGAAAAAATGATAGAATCAAACTTATTAAATAAATTTAATAAACAAATAAAGTTACTCAGGGATATTCTTACAAATTTTATCGTGATATTTAAGCGAGAAAACTAAAATATTCTTTTCTAGTTCCAAAATTATAAAAAACCGTTACTTGTCACGAAAAAATGCTAGAATCAAACTTATTAAATAAATTTAATACACAAATAAAGTTACTCAGGGATATTCTTACAATTTAATTTTATCGTGATATTTAAGCAAGAAAACTAAAATATCGTTTTTAGTTCCATAAAAATTTAAATATCGTTTCTCCTCAGGAAAAAATGCTAGAATCAATCTTATTAAATAAATTTAATAAACAAATAATGTTACTCAGGGATATTCTTACAATTTAATTTTATCGTGATATTTAAGCAAGAAACCCAAAATATCGTTTTTAGTTCCAGAAAAATTTAAACATCGTTACTCGTCAGGAAAAAATGCTAGAATCAAACTTATTAATTAAATTTAATACGAAAATAAAGTTACTCAGGGATATTCTTACAATTTAATTTTATCATGATATTTAAGCGAGAAAACTAAAATATTAGTTTCTAGTTCCAAAATAATAAAAACTTCGTTACTCGTCAGGAAAAAATGCTGGAATCAAACTTATTAAATAAATTTAATACACAAATAAAGTTACTCAGGGATATTCTTACAATTTAATTTTATCGTGATATTTAAGCAAGAAAACTAAAATATTCGTTTTTAGTTCCAGAAAAATTTAAACATCGTTTCTCCTCAGGAAAAAATGATAGAATCAAACTTATTAAATAAATTTAATAAACAAATAAAGTTACTCTGGGATATTCTTACAATTTAATTTTATCGTGATATTTAAGCAAGAAAACTAAAATATTCGTTTTTAGTTCTAGAAAAATTTAAACATCGTTTCTCCTCAGCAAAAAATGCTAGAATCAAACTTATTAAATAAATTTAATAAACAAATAAAGTTACTCAGGGATAATATTACAATTTAATTTTATAGTGATATTTAAGCGAGAAAACTAAAACATTCATTACTAGTTCCAAAATAATAAAAACATCGTTACTCGTCAGGAAAAAATTCTAGAATCGAACTTATTAAAAAAATCTATTAAACAAATAAAGTTACACAGGGATATTCTTACAATTCAATTTTATCGTGATATTTAAGCAAGAATACTAAAATATTCGTTTCTAGTTCCAAAATAATAAAAACATTGTTACTCGTCAGGAAAAAATGCTAGAATCGAACTTATTAAAAAAATCTAATAAACAAACAAAGTTACTCAAGGATATTTTTACAATTCAATTTTATCGTGATATTTAAGCGAGAAAACTAAAATATTCTTTTCTGGTTCCAAAATACTTAAAACATCGTTACTCGCCAGGAAAAAATGCTAGAATCGAACTTATTAAATAAATTTAATAAACAAATAAAGTTACTCAGGGATATTCTTACAATTTAATTTTATCGTGATTTTAAGCAAGAAAACTAAAATAATCGTTTTTAGTTCCAGAAAAATTTAAACATCGTTTCTCCTCAGGAAAAAATGATAGAATCAAACTTATTAAATAAATTTAATAAACAAATAAAGTTACTCAGGGATATTCTTACAAATTTTATCGTGATATTTAAGCGAGAAAACTAAAATATTCTTTTCTAGTTCCAAAATTATAAAAACCGTTACTTGTCACGAAAAAATGCTAGAATCAAACTTATTAAATAAATTTAATACACAAATAAAGTTACTCAGGGATATTCTTACAATTTAATTTTATCATGATATTTAAGCGAGAAAACTAAAGTATTCGTTTCTAGTGCCAAAATAATAAAAACTTCGTTACTCGTCAGGAAAAAATGCTAGAATTAAACTTATTAAATAAATTTAATAAACAAATAAAGTTACTCAGGGATATTCTTACAATTTAATTTTATCGTGATTTTAAGCAAGAAAACTAAAATATTCGTTTTTAGTTCCAGAAAAATTTAAACATCGTTTCTCCTCAGGAAAAAATGATAGAATCAAACTTATTAAATAAATTTAATAAACAAATAAAGTTACTCAGGGATATTCTTACAAATTTTATCGTGATATTTAAGCGAGAAAACTAAAATATTCTTTTCTAGTTCCAAAATTATAAAAACCGTTACTTGTCACGAAAAAATGCTAGAATCAAACTTATTAAATAAATTTAATACACAAATAAAGTTACTCAGGGATATTCTTACAATTTAATTTTATCGTGATATTTAAGCAAGAAAACTAAAATATTCGTTTTTAGTTCCAGATAAATTTAAACATCGTTTCTCCTCAGGAAAAAATGCTAGAATCAAACTTATTAAATAAATTTAATAAACAAATAATGTTACTCAGGGATATTCTTACAATTTAATTTTATCGTGATATTTAAGCAAGAAAACTAAAATATCGTTTTTATCTCCAGAAAAATTTAAATATCGTTTCTCCTCAGGACAAAATGCTAGAATCAAACTTATTAAATATATTTAATAAACAAATAATGTTACTCAGGGATATTCTTACAATTTAATTTTATCGTGATATTTAAGCAAGAAAACTAAAATATCGTTTTTAGTTCCAGAAAAATTTAAATATCGTTTCTCCACAGGTAAAAATGCTAGAATCAAACTAATTAAATAAATTTAATAAACAAATAAAGTTACTCAGGGATATTCTTACAATTTAATTTTATCGTGATATTTAAGCAAGAAAACTAAAATATTCGTTTTTAGTTCCAGAAAAATTTAAACATCGTTTCTCCTCAGGAAAAAATTTAATAAACAAATAAAGTTACTCAGGGATATTCTTACAATTTAATTTTATCGTGATATTTAAGCGAGAAAACTAAAATATTCATTTCTAGTTCCAAAATAATAAAAACATCGTTACTTGTCAGGAAAAAATGCTAGAATCAAACTTATTAAATAAATTTAATAAACAAATAAAGCTACTCAGGGATATTCTTAAAATTCAATTTTATCGTGATATTTAATCGAGAAAACTAAAATATTCGTTTCTAGTTTCAAAATAATAAAAACATCGTTACCCGTCAGGAAAAAATGCTAGAATCAAACTTATTAAATATAATTAATAAACAAATAATGTTACTCAGGCATATTCTTACAATTTAATTTTATCGTGATATTTAAGCAAGAAAACTAAAATATCGTTTTTATCTCCAGAAAAATTTAAATATCGTTTCTCCTTAGGACAAAATGCTAGAATCAAACTTATTAAATATATTTAATAAACAAATAATGTTACTCAGGGATATTCTTACAATTTAATTTTATCGTGATATTTAAGCAAGAAAACTAAAATATCGTTTTTAGTTCCAGAAAAATTTAAATATCGTTTCTCCTCAGGACAAAATGCTAGAATCAAACTTATTAAATATATTTAATAAACAAATAATGTTACTCAGGGATATTCTTACAATTTAATTTTATCGTGATATTTAAGCAAGAAAACTAAAATATCGTTTTTATCTCCAGAAAAATTTAAATATCGTTTCTCCTCAGGACAAAATGCTAGAATCAAACTTATTAAATATATTTAATAAACAAATATTGTTACTCAGGGATATTCTTACAATTTAATTTTATCGTGATATTTAAGCAAGAAAACTAAAATATCGTTTTTAGTTCCAGAAAAATTTAAATATCGTTTCTCCACAGGTAAAAATGCTAGAATCAAACTAATTAAATAAATTTAATAAACAAATAAAGTTACTCAGGGATATTCTTACAATTTAATTTTATCGTGATATTTAAGCAAGAAAACTAAAATATTCGTTTCTAGTTCCAGAAAAATTAAAACATCGTTACTCCTCAGGCAAAAATGCTAGAATCGAACTTCTTAAATAAATTTAATAAACAAATAAAGTTACTCACGGATATTCTTACAATTTAATTTTATCGTGATATTTAAGCGAGAAAACTAAAACATTCATTTTTAGTTCCAAAATAATAAAAACATCGTTACTCGTCAGGAAAAAATGCTAGAATCAAACTCATTAAATAAATTTAATACGAAAATAAAGTTACTCAGGGATAATATTACAATTTAATTTTATAGTGATATTTAAGCGAGAAAACTAAAACATTCATTACTAGTTCCAAAATAATAAAAACATCGTTACTCGTCAGGAAAAAATTCTAGAATCGAACTTATTAAAAAAATCTATTAAACAAATAAAGTTACACAGGGATATTCTTACAATTCAATTTTATCGTGATATTTAAGCAAGAATACTAAAATATTCGTTTCTAGTTCCAAAATAATAAAAACATTGTTACTCGTCAGGAAAAAATGCTAGAATCGAACTTATTAAAAAAATCTAATAAACAAACAAAGTTACTCAAGGATATTCTTACAATTCAATTTTATCGTGATATTTAAGCGAGAAAACTAAAATATTCTTTTCTGGTTCCAAAATAATTAAAACATCGTTACTCGCCAGGAAAAAATGCTAGAATCGAACTTATTAAATAAATTTAATAAACAAATAAAGTTACTCAGGGATATTCTTACAATTTAATTTTATCGTGATTTTAAGCAAGAAAACTAAAATATTCGTTTTTAGTTCCAGAAAAATTTAAACATCGTTTCTCCTCAGGAAAAAATGATAGAATCAAACTTATTAAATAAATTTAATAAACAAATAAAGTTACTCAGGGATATTCTTACAAATTTTATCGTGATATTTAAGCGAGAAAACTAAAATATTCTTTTCTAGTTCCAAAATTATAAAAACCGTTACTTGTCACGAAAAAATGCTAGAATCAAACTTATTAAATAAATTTAATACACAAATAAAGTTACTCAGGGATATTCTTACAATTTAATTTTATCGTGATATTTAAGCAAGAAAACTAAAATATCGTTTTTAGTTCCATAAAAATTTAAATATCGTTTCTCCTCAGGAAAAAATGCTAGAATCAATCTTATTAAATAAATTTAATAAACAGATAATGTTACTCAGGGATATTCTTACAATTTAATTTTATCGTGATATTTAAGCAAGAAACCCAAAATATCGTTTTTAGTTCCAGAAAAATTTAAACATCGTTACTCGTCAGGAAAAAATGCTAGAATCAAACTTATTAATTAAATTTAATACGAAAATAAAGTTACTCAGGGATATTCTTACAATTTAATTTTATCATGATATTTAAGCGAGAAAACTAAAATATTAGTTTCTAGTTTCAAAATAATAAAAACTTCGTTACTCGTCAGGAAAAAATGCTGGAATCAAACTTATTAAATAAATTTAATACACAAATAAAGTTACTCAGGGATATTCTTACAATTTAATTTTATCGTGATATTTAAGCAAGAAAACTAAAATATTCGTTTTTAGTTCCAGAAAAATTTAAACATCGTTTCTCCTCAGGAAAAAATGATAGAATCAAACTTATTAAATAAATTTAATAAACAAATAAAGTTACTCTGGGATATTCTTACAATTTAATTTTATCGTGATATTTAAGCAAGAAAACTAAAATATTCGTTTTTAGTTCTAGAAAAATTTAAACATCGTTTCTCCTCAGCAAAAAATGCTAGAATCAAACTTATTAAATAAATTTAATAAACAAATAAAGTTACTCAGGGATAATATTACAATTTAATTTTATCGTGATATTTAAGCAAGAAAACTAAAATATCGTTTTTATCTCCAGAAAAATTTAAATATCGTTTCTCCTCAGGACAAAATGCTAGAATCAAACTTATTAAATATATTTAATAAACAAATAATGTTACTCAGGGATATTCTTACAATTTAATTTTATCGTGATATTTAAGCAAGAAAACTAAAATATCGTTTTTAGTTCCAGAAAAATTTAAATATCGTTTCTCCACAGGTAAAAATGCTAGAATCAAACTAATTAAATAAATTTAATAAACAAATAAAGTTACTCAGGGATATTCTTACAATTTAATTTTATCGTGATATTTAAGCAAGAAAACTAAAATATTCGTTTCTAGTTCCAGAAAAATTAAAACATCGTTACTCCTCAGGCAAAAATGCTAGAATCGAACTTCTTAAATAAATTTAATAAACAAATAAAGTTACTCACGGATATTCTTACAATTTAATTTTATCGTGATATTTAAGCGAGAAAACTAAAACATTCATTTTTAGTTCCAAAATAATAAAAACATCGTTACTCGTCAGGAAAAAATGCTAGAATCAAACTTATTAAATAAATTTAATACGAAAATAAAGTTACTCAGGGATATTCTTACAATTTAATTTTATCATGATATTTAAGCGAGAAAACTAAAATATTCGTTTCTAGTCCAAAATAATAAAAACATCGTTACTCGTCAGGAAAAAATTCTAAAGTCGAACTTATTAAAAAATCTAATAAACAAATAAAGTTACTCAGGGATATTCTTACATTTTAATTTTATCGTGATATTTAAGCAAGAAAACTAAAATATCGTTTTTAGTTCCATAAAAATTTAAATATCGTTTCTCCTCAGGAAAAAATGCTAGAATCAATCTTATTAAATAAATTTAATAAACAAATAATGTTACTCAGGGATATTCTTACAATTTAATTTTATCGTGATATTTAAGCAAGAAACCCAAAATATCGTTTTTAGTTCCAGAAAAATTTAAACATCGTTACTCGTCAGGAAAAAATGCTAGAATCAAACTTATTAATTAAATTTAATACGAAAATAAAGTTACTCAGGGATATTCTTACAATTTAATTTTATCATGATATTTAAGCGAGAAAACTAAAATATTAGTTTCTAGTTCCAAAATAATAAAAACTTCGTTACTCGTCAGGAAAAAATGCTAGAATCAAACTTATTAAATAAATTTAATACGAAAATAAAGTTACTCAGGGATATTCTTACAATTTAATTTTATCATGATATTTAAGCGAGAAAACTAAAACATTCGTTTCTAGGTCCAAAATAATAAAAACATCGTTACTCGTCAGGAAAAAATTCTAGAATCGAACTTATTAAATAAATTTAATAAACAAATAAAGTTACTCAGGGATATTCTTACAATTTAATTTTATCGTTATATTTAAACAAGAAAACTAAAATATTCGTTTCTACGTCCAGAAAAATTAAAACTTCGTTACTCCTCAGTCAGAAATGCTAGAATAGAACTTCTTAAATAAATTTATTAAACAAATAAAGTTACTCACGGATATTCTTACAATTTAATTTTATCGTGATATTTAAGCGAGAAAACTAAAACATTCATTACTAGTTCCAAAATAATAAAAACATCGTTACTCGTTAGGAAAAAATTCTAGAATCGAACTTATTAAAAAAATCTATTAAACAAATAAAGTTACTCAGGGATATTCTTACAATTTAATTTTATCGTGATATTTAAGCGAGAAAACTAAAATATTCTTTTCTGGTTCCAAAATAATTAAAACATCGTTACTCGCCAGGAAAAAATGCTAGAATCGAACTTATTAAAAAAATCTAATAAACAATTAAAGTTACACAGGGATA
Source organism: Pterostichus madidus (assembly GCA_911728475.2). Classification (NCBI taxonomy): domain Eukaryota; kingdom Metazoa; phylum Arthropoda; class Insecta; order Coleoptera; family Carabidae; genus Pterostichus; species Pterostichus madidus. Next base: position 21,198,380 of record OU452304.1, on the reverse strand, counting down.
TTCTTACATTTTAATTTTATCATGATATTTAAGCAAGAAAACTAAAATATCGTTTTTAGTTCCAGAAAAATTTAAATATCGTTTCGCCTCAGGAAAAAATGCTAGAATCAAACTTATTAAATAAATTTAATAAACAAATAAAGTTACTCAGGGATAATCTTACAATTTAATTTTATCATGATATTTAAGCGAGAAAACTAAAACATTCGTTTCTAGTTCCAAAATAATAAAATCATCGTTACTCGTCAGAAAAAAATGCTAGCATGAAACTTATTAAATAAAATAAAATACGAAAATAAAGTTACTCAGGGATATTCTTACAATTTAATTTAATCATGATATTTAAAAGAGAAAACTAATTTATTCGTTTCTAGTTCCAAAATAATAAAAACATCGTTACTCGTCAGGAAAAAATGCTAGAATCAAACTTATTAAATAAATTTAATAAACAAATAAAGTTACTCAGGGATTATCTTACAATTTAATTTTATCGTGATTTTAAGCAAGAAAACTAAAATATTCGTTTCTCGGTCCAAAATAATAAAAACATCGTTACTCGTCAGAAAAAAATGCTAGAATCAAACTTATTAAATAAATTTAATACGAAAATAAAGTTACTCAGGGATATTCTTACAATTTAATTTTATCGTGATTTTAAGCAAGAAAACTAAAATATTCGTTTTTAGTTCCAGAAAAATTTAAACATCGTTTCTCCTCAGGAAAAAATGCTAGAATCAAACTTATTAAATAAATTTAATACACAAATAAAGTTACTCAGGGATATTCTTACAATTCAATTTTATCGTGATATTTAAGCAAGAATACTAAAATATTCGTCTCTAGTTCCAAAATAATAAAAACATCGTTACTCGTCAGGAAAAAATGCTAGAATCGAACTTATTAAAAAAATCTAATAAACAAACAAAGTTACTCAAGGATATTCTTATATTTTAATTTTATCGTGATATTTAAATATCTTGCTTAAGCAAGAAAACTAAAATGTTCGTTTTTAGTTCCAGAAAAATTTAAACATCGTTTCTCCTCAGGAAAAAATGCAAGAATCAAACTTGTTAAATAAATTTAATAAACAAATAAAGTTACTCAGGGATATTCTTACAATTTAATTTTATCGTGATTTTAAGCAAGAAAACTAAAATATTCGTTTCTCGGTCCAAAATAATAAAAACATCGTTACTCGTCAGAAAAAAATGCTAGAATCAAACTTATTAAATAAATTTAATACGAAAATAAAGTTACTCAGGGATATTCTTACAATTTAATTTTATCGTGATTTTAAGCAAGAAAACTAAAATATTCGTTTTTAGTTCCAGAAAAATTTAAACATCGTTTCTCCTCAGGAAAAAATGCAAGAATCAAACTTATTAAATAAATTTAATAAACAAATAAAGTTACTCAGGGATATTCTTACAATTTAATTTTATCATGATATTTAAGCGAGAAAACTAAAGTATTCGTTTCTAGTGCCAAAATAATATAAACTTCGTTACTCGTCAGGAAAAAATGCTAGAATTAAACTTATTAAATAAATTTAATAAACAAATAAAGTTACTCAGGGATATTCTTACAATTTAATTTTATCGTGATTTTAAGCAAGAAAACTAAAATATTCGTTTTTAGTTCCAGAAAAATTTAAACATCGTTTCTCCTCAGGAAAAAATGATAGAATCAAACTTATTAAATAAATTTAATAAACAAATAAAGTTACTCAGGGATATTCTTACAAATTTTATCGTGATATTTAAAAGAGAAAAATAAAATATTCGTTTCTAGTTCCAAAATACCAAAAACTTGGTTACTCGTCAGGAAAAAATGCTAGAATCAAACTTATTAAATAAATTTAATAAACAAATAAAGTTACTCAGGGATTTTCTTACAATTTAATTTTATCGTGATATTTAAGCAAGAAAACGAAAATATTCGTTTTTAGTTCCAGAAAAATTTAAACATCGTTTCTCCTCAGGAAAAAATGCTAGAATCAAACTTATTAAATAAATTTAATACACAAATAAAGTTACTCAGGGATATTCTTACAATTCAATTTTATCGTGATATTTAAGCAAGAATACTAAAATATTCGTCTCTAGTTCCAAAATAATAAAAACATCGTTACTCGTCAGGAAAAAATGCTAGAATCGAACTTATTAAAAAAATCTAATAAACAAACAAAGTTACTCAAGGATATTCTTACAATTCAATTTTATCGTGATATTTAAGGAAGAAAACGAAAATATTCCTTTTTAGTTCCAGAAAAATTTAAATATCGTTTCTCCTCAGGAAAAAATGCTAGAATCAAACTTATTAAATAAATTTAATAAGCAAATAAAGTTACTCAGGGATATTCTTACAATTTAATTTTATCGTGCTATTTAAGCGATAAAACTAAAATATTCTTTTCTGGTTCCAAAATAATAAAAACATCGTTACTCGTCAGGAAAAAATGCTAAAATCAAACTTATTAAAAAAATCTAATAAACAAATAAAGTTACTCAGGGATATTCTTATATTTTAATTTTATCGTGATATTTAAATATCTTGCTTAAGCAAGAAAACTAAAATGTTCGTTTTTAGTTCCAGAAAAATTTAAACATCGTTTCTCCTCAGGAAAAAATGATAGAATCAAACTTATTAAATAAATTTAATAAACAAATAAAGTTACTCAGGGATATTCTTACTAATTTTATCGTGATATTTAAGCGAGAAAACTAAAATATTCTTTTCTAGTTCCAAAATTATAAAAACCGTTACTTGTCACGAAAAAATGCTAGAATCAAACTTATTAAATAAATTTAATAAACAAATAAAGTTACTCAGGGATATTCTTACAATTTAATTTTATCGTGATTTTAAGCAAGAAAACTAAAATATTCGTTTCTCGGTCCAAAATAATAAAAACTCGTCAGAAAAAAATGCTAGAATCAAACTTATTAAATAAATTTAATACGAAAATAAAGTTACTCAGGGATATTCTTACAATTTAATTTTATCGTGATTTTAAGCAAGAAAACTAAAATATTCGTTTTTAATTCCAGAAAAATTTAAACATCGTTTCTCCTCAGGAAAAAATGCAAGAATCAAACTTATTAAATAAATTTAATAAACAAATAAAGTTACTCAGGGATATTCTTACAATTTAATTTTATCATGATATTTAAGCGAGAAAACTAAAGTATTCGTTTCTAGTGCCAAAATAATAAAAACTTCGTTACTCGTCAGGAAAAAATGCTAGAATTAAACTTATTAAATAAATTTAATAAACAAATAAAGTTACTCAGGGATATTCTTACAATTTAATTTTATCGTGATTTTAAGCAAGAAAACTAAAATATTCGTTTTTAGTTCCAGAAAAATTTAAACATCGTTTCTCCTCAGGAAAAAATGATAGAATCAAACTTATTAAATAAATTTAATAAACAAATAAAGTTACTCAGGGATATTCTTACTAATTTTATCGTGATATTTAAGCGAGAAAACTAAAATATTCTTTTCTAGTTCCAAAATTATAAAAACCGTTACTTGTCACGAAAAAATGCTAGAATCAAACTTATTAAATAAATTTAATACACAAATAAAGTTACTCAGGGATATTCTTACAATTTAATTTTATCGTGATATTTAAGCAAGAAAACTAAAATATTCGTTTTTAGTTCCAGATAAATTTAAACATCGTTTCTCCTCAGGAAAAAATGCTAGAATCAAACTTATTAAATAAATTTAATAAACAAATAATGTTACTCAGGGATATTCTTACAATTTAATTTTATCGTGATATTTAAGCAAGAAAACTAAAATATCGTTTTTAGCTCCAGAAAAATTTAAATATCGTTTCTCCTCAGGACAAAATGCTAGAATCAAACTTCTTAAATAAATTTAATAAACAAATAAAGTTACTCAGGGATATTCTTAAAATTCAATTTTATCGTGATATTTAATCGAGAAAACTAAAATATTCGTTTCTAGTTTCAAAATAATAAAAACATCGTTACCCGTCAGGAAAAAATGCTAGAATCGAACTTATTAAATAAATTTAATAAACAAATAAAGTTACTCAGGGATATTCTTACAATTTAATTTTATCGTGATATTTAAGCAAGAAAACTAAAATATTCGTTTCTAGTTCCAGAAAAATTAAAACATCGTTACTCCTCAGGCAAAAATGCTAGAATCGAACTTCTTAAATAAATTTAATAAACAAATAAAGTTACTCACGGATATTCTTACAATTTAATTTTATCGTGATATTTAAGCGAGAAAACTAAAACATTCATTTTTAGTTCCAAAATAATAAAAACATCGTTACTCGTCAGGAAAAAATGCTAGAATCAAACTTATTAAATAAATTTAATACGAAAATAAAGTTACTCAGGGATATTCTTACAATTTAATTTTATCATGATATTTAAGCGAGAAAACTAAAATATTCGTTTCTAGTCCAAAATAATAAAAACATCGTTACTCGTCAGGAAAAAATTCTAGAGTCGAACTTATTAAAAAATCTAATAAACAAATAAAGTTACTCAGGGATATTCTTACATTTTAATTTTATCGTGATATTTAAGCAAGAAAACTAAAATATTCGTTTTTAGTTCCAGAAAAATTTAAACATCGTTTCTCCTCAGGAAAAAATGCAAGAATCAAACTTATTAAATAAATTTAATAAACAAATAAAGTTACTCAGGGATATTCATACAATTTAATTTTATCATGGTATTTAAGCGAGAAAACTAAAGTATTCTTTTCTAGTTCCAAAATAATAAAAACTTCGTTACTCGTCAGGAAAAAATGCTAGAATTAAACTTATTAAATAAATATAATAAACAAATAAAGTTACTCAAGGATATTCTTACAATTTAATTTTATCGTGATTTTAAGCAAGAAAACTAAAATATTCGTTATTAGTTCCAGAAAAATTTAAACATCGTTTCTCCTCAGGAAAAAATGATAGAATCAAACTTATTAAATAAATTTATAAACAAATAAAGTTACCCAGGGATATTCTTATAATTTAATTTTATCGTGATATTTAAGCGAGAAAACTAAAATATTCTTTTCTAGTTCCAAAATAATAAAAACCGTTACTTGTCACGAAAAAATGCTAGAATCAAACTTATTAAATAAATTTAATACACAAATAAAGTTACACAGGGATATTCTTACAATTTAATTTTATCGTGATATTTAAACAAGAAAACTAAAATATTCGTTTTTAGTTCCAGATAAATTTAAACATCGTTTCGCCTCAGGAAAAAATGCTACAATCAAACTTATTAAATAAATTTAATAAACAAATAATGTTACTCAGAGATATTCTTACAATTTTATTTTATCGTGATATTTAAGCAAGAAAACTAAAATACCGTTTTTAGTACCAGGAAAATTTAAATATCGTTTCTCCTCAGGTAAAAATGCTAGAATCAAACTTATTAAATAAATTTAATAAACAAATAAAGTTACTCAGGGATATTCTTACAATTTAATTTTATCGTGATATTTAAGCAAGAAAACTAAAATATTCGTTTTTAGTTCCAGAAAAATTTAAACATCGTTTCTCCTCAGGAAAAAATTTAATAAACAATTAAAGTTACTCAGGGATATTCTTACAATTTAATTTTATCGTGATATTTAAGCGAGAAAACTAAAATATTCTTTTCTAGTTCCAAAATAATAAAAACATCGTTACTTGTCAGGAAAAAATGCTAGAATCAAACTTATTAAATAAATTTAATAAACAAATAAAGCTATTCAGGGATATTCTTAAAATTCAATTTTATCGTGATATTTAAACGAGAAAACTAAAATATTCGTTTTTAGTTCCAAAATAATAAAAATATCGTTACTCGTCAGGAAAAAATGCTAGAATCGAACTTATTAAATAAATTTAATAAACAAATAAAGTTACTCAGGGATATTCTTACAATTTAATTTTATCATGATATTTAAGCAAGAAAACTAAAATATTCGTTTCTAGTTCCAGAAAAATTAAAACATCGTTACTCCTCAGGCAAAAATGCTAGAATCGAACTTCTTAAATAAATTTAATAAACAAATAAAGTTACTCACGGATATTCTTACAATTTAATTTTATCGTGATATTTAAGCGAGAAAACTAAAATATGCGTTTCTAGATCCAAAATAATAAAAACATCGTTACTCGTCAGGAAAAAATGCTAGAATCGAACTTATTAAAAAAACATAATAAACAAATAAAGTTACTCAGGGATATTCTTACATTTTAATTTTATCATGATATTTAAGCAAGAAAACTAAAATATTCGTTTTTAGTTCCAGAAAAATTTAAACATCGTTTCTCCTCAGGAAAAAATGCTAGAATCAAACTTATTAAATAAATTTAATAAACAAATAATGTTACTCAGGGATATTCTTACAATTTAATTTTATCGTGATATTTAAGCGAGAAAACTAAAATATGCGTTTCTAGTTCCAAAATAATAAAAACATCGTTACTCGTCAGGAAAAAATGCTAGAATCAAACTTATTAAATAAATTTAATACACAAATAAAGTTACTCAGGGATATTCTTACAATTTAATTTTATCGTGATATTTAAGCAGAAAACTAAAATATTCGTTTCTAGTTCCAAAATAATAAAAACATCATTACTGGTCAGGAAGAAATTCTAGAATCGAACTTATTAAAAAAATCTAATAAACAAATAATGTTACTCAGGGATATTCTTACAATTTAATTTTATCGTGATATTTAAGCGAGAAAACTAAAATATGCGTTTCTAGTTCCAAAATAATAAAAACATCGTTTCTCCTCAGGAAAAAATGCTAGAATCAAACTTATTAAATAAATTTAATAAACAAATAATGTTACTCAGGGATATTCTTACAATTTAATTTTATCGTGATATTTAAGCGAGAAAACTAAAATATGCGTTTCTAGTTCCAAAATAATAAAAACATCGTTACTCGTCAGGAAAAAATGCTAGAATCAAACTTATTAAATAAATTTAATACGAAAATAAAGTTACTCAGGGATATTCTTACAATTTAATTTTATCATGATATTTAAGCGAGAAAACTAAAATATTCGTTTCTAGTTCCAAAATAATAAAAACATCGTTACTCGTCAGGAAAAAATTCTAGAATCGAACTTATTAAAAAAATCTGATAAACAAATAAAGTTACTCAGGGATATCCTTACATTTTAATTTTATCGTGATATTTAAGCGAGAAAACTAAAATAATCTTTTCTTGTTCCAAAATAATTAAAACATCGTTACTCGCCAGGAAAAAATTCTAGAATCGAACTTATTAAAAAAATCTAATAAACAAATAAAGTTACTCCGGGATATTCTTACAATTTAATTTTATCATGATATTTAAGCGAGAAAACTAAAATATTCGTTTCTAGTTCCAAAATAATAAAAACATCGTTACTCGCCAGGAAAAAATTCTAGAATCGAACTTATTAAAAAAATCTCATAAACAAATAAAGTTACTCATGGATATTCTTACAATTTAATTTTATCGCGAGAAAACTAAAATATTCTTTTCTGGTTCCAAAATAATAAAAACATCGTTATTCGCCAGTAAAAAATGCTAGAATCGAACTTATTAAAAAACTCTAATAAACAAATAAAGTTACTCAGGGATATTCTTACATTTTAATTTTATCATGATATTTAAGCAAGAAAACTGAAATATTCGTTTTTAGATCCAATAATATTTAAACATCGTTTCTCCTCAGTAAAAAATGCTAGAACCAAACTTATTAAATAAATTTAATAAACAAATAAAGTTACTCAGGGATATTCTTAAAATTCAATTTTATCGTGATATTTATGCGAGAAAACTAAAATATTCTTTTCTAGTTCCAAAATAATAAAAACATCGTTACTCGTCAGGAAAAAATGCTAGAATCAAACTTATTAAATAAATTTAATACACAAATAAAGTTACTCAGGGATATTCTTACAATTTAATTTTATCGTGATATTTAAGCAAGAAAACTAAAATATTCGTTTTTAGTTCCAGAAAAATTTAAACATCGTTTCACCTCAGGCAAATATGCTAGAATCGAACTTATTAAATAAATTTAATACGAAAATAAAGTTACTCAGGGATATTCTTACAATTTAATTTTATCATGATATTTAAGCGAGAAAACTAAAATATTCGTTTCTAGTTCCAAAATACTAAAAACTTCGTTACTCGTCAGGAAAAAATGCTAGAATCAAACTTATTAAATAAATTTAATAAACAAATAAAGCTACTCAGGGATATTCTTAAAATTCAATTTTATCGTGATATTTAAACGAGAAAACTAAAATATTCGTTTCTAGTTCCAAAATACTAAAAACTTCGTTACTCGTCAGGAAAAAATGCTAGAATCGAACTTATTAAATAAATTTAATAAACAAATAAAGTTACTCAGGGATATTCTTACAATTTAATTTTATCGTGATATTTAAGCAAGAAAACTAAAATATTCGTTTTTAGTTCCAGAAAAATTTAAACATCGTTTCACCTCAGGCAAATATGCTAGAATCGAACTTATTAAATAAATTTAATACGAAAATAAAGTTACCCAGGGATATTCTTACAATTTAATTTTATCATGATATTTAAGCGAGAAAACTAAAATATTCGTTTCTAGTTCCAAAATACTAAAAACTTCGTTACTCGTCAGGAAAAAATGCTAGAATCAAACTTATTAAATAAATTTAATACGAAAATAAAGTTACTCAGGGATATTCTTACAATTTAATTTTATCATGATATTTAAGCGAGAAAACTAAAATATTCGTTTCTAGTTCCAAAATACTAAAAACTTCGTTACTCGTCAGGAAAAAATGCTAGAATCAAACTTATTAAATAAATTTATGAAACAAATAAAGTTACTCAGGGATATTCTTACAATTTAATTTTATCATGATACTTAAGCGAGAAAACTAAAATATTCGTTTCTAGTTCCAAAATACTAAAAACTTCGTTACTCGTCAGGAAAAAATGCTAGAATCAAACTTATTAAATAAATTTAATAAACAAATAAAATTACTCAGGGATATTATTACAATTTAATTTTATCGTGATATTTAAGCAAGAAAACTAAAATATTTATTTTTAGTTCCAGAAAAATTTAAACATCGTTTCTCCTCAGGAAAAAATGCTAGAATCAAACTTATTAAATAAATTTAATAAACAAATAATGTTACTCAGGGATATTCTTAAAATTCAATTTTATCGTGATATTTAAACGAGAAAACTAAAATATTCGTTTCTAGTTCCAAAATACTAAAAACTTCGTTACTCGTCAGGAAAAAATGCTAGAATCAAACTTATTAAATAAATTTATTAAACAAATAAAGTTACTCAGGGATATTCTTACAATTTAATTTTATCATGATACTTAAGCGAGAAAACTAAAATATTCGTTTCTAGTTCCAAAATACTAAAAACTTCGTTACTCGTCAGGAAAAAATGCTAGAATCGAACTTATTAAATAAATTTAATAAACAAATAAAGTTACTCACGGATATTCTTACAATTTAATTTTATCGTGATATTTAAGCGAGAAAACTAAAACATTCATTTTTAGTTCAAAAATAATAAAAACATCATTACTGGTCAGGAAGAAATTCTAGAATCGAACTTATTAAAAAAATCTAATAAACAAATAAAGTTACTCAGGGATATTCTTACATTTTAATTTTATCGTGATATTTAAGCGAGAAAACTAAAATATTCTTTTCTGGTTCCAAAATAATAAAAACATCGTTACTCGCCAGGAAAAAATGCTAGAATCGAACTTATTAAAAAAACATAATAAACAAATAAAGTTACTCAGGGATATTCTTACATTTTAATTTTATCATGATATTTAAGCAAGAAAACTAAAATATTCGTTTTTAGTTCCAGAAAAATTTAAACATCGTTTCTCCTCAGGAAAAAATGCTAGAATCAAACTTATTAAATAAATTTAATAAACAAATAATGTTACTCAGGGATATTCTTACAATTTAATTTTATCGTGATATTTAAGCGAGAAAACTAAAATATGCGTTTCTAGTTCCAAAATAATAAAAACATCGTTACTCGTCAGGAAAAAATGCTAGAATCAAACTTATTAAATAAATTTAATACACAAATAAAGTTACTCAGGGATATTCTTACAATTTAATTTTATCGTGATATTTAAGCAGAAAACTAAAATATTCGTTTCTAGTTCAAAAATAATAAAAACATCATTACTGGTCAGGAAGAAATTCTAGAATCGAACTTATTAAAAAAATCTAATAAACAAATAATGTTACTCAGGGATATTCTTACAATTTAATTTTATCGTGATATTTAAGCGAGAAAACTAAAATATGCGTTTCTAGTTCCAAAATAATAAAAACATCGTTTCTCCTCAGGAAAAAATGCTAGAATCAAACTTATTAAATAAATTTAATAAACATATAATGTTACTCAGGGATATTCTTACAATTTAATTTTATCGTGATATTTAAGCGAGAAAACTAAAATATGCGTTTCTAGTTCCAAAATAATAAAAACATCGTTACTCGTCAGGAAAAAATGCTAGAATCAAACTTATTAAATAAATTTAATACGAAAATAAAGTTACTCAGGGATATTCTTACAATTTAATTTTATCATGATATTTAAGCGAGAAAACTAAAATATTCCTTTCTAGTTCCAAAATAATAAAAACATCGTTACTCGTCAGGAAAAAATTCTAGAATCGAACTTATTAAAAAAATCTGATAAACAAATAAAGTTACTCAGGGATATCCTTACATTTTAATTTTATCGTGATATTTAAGCGAGAAAACTAAAATAATCTTTTCTTGTTCCAAAATAATTAAAACATCGTTACTCGCCAGGAAAAAATTCTAGAATCGAACTTATTAAAAAAATCTAATAAACAAATAAAGTTACTCCGGGATATTCTTACAATTTAATTTTATCATGATATTTAAGCGAGAAAACTAAAATATTCGTTTCTAGTTCCAAAATACTAAAAACTTCGTTACTCGTCAGGAAAAAATTCTAGAATCGAACTTATTAAATAAATTTAATAAACAAATAAAGTTACTCAGGGATATGTTTACATTTTAATTTTATCATGATATTTAAGCAAGAAAACTAAAATATCGTTTTTAGTTCCAGAAAAATTTAAATATCGTTTCTCCTCAGGAAAAAATGCCAGAATCAAACTTATTAAATAAATTTAATACGAAAATAAAGTTACTCAGGGATATTCTTACAATTTAATATTATCATGATATTTAAGCGAGAAAACTAAAATATTCGTTTCTAGTTCCAAAATAATAAAAACTTCGTTACTCGTCAGGAAAAAATTCTAGAATCGAACTTATTAAATAAATTTAATAAACAAATAAAGTTACTCAGGGATAATCTTACATTTTAATTTTATCATGATATTTAAGCAAGAAAACTAAAATATCGTTTTTAGTTCCAGAAAAATTTAAATATCGTTTCTCCTCAGGAAAAAATGCCAGAATCAAACTTATTAAATAAATTTAATACGAAAATAAAGTTACTCAGGGATATTCTTACAATTTAATTTTATCATGATATTTAAGCGAGAAAACTAAAATATTCGTTTCTAGTTCCAAAATAATAAAAACATCGTTACTCGTCAGGAAAAAATGCTAGAATCAAACTTATTAAATAAATTTAATAAACAAATAAAGTTACCCAGGGATATTCTTACAATTTAATTTTATCGTGATATTTAAGCAAGAAAACTAAAATATCGTTTTTAGTTGCAGAAAAATTTAAATATCGTTACTCGTCAGGAAAAAATGCTAGAATCAAACTTATTATTTAAATTTAATACGAAAATAAAATTACTCAGGGATATTCTTACAATTTAATTTTATCATGATATTTAAGCGAGAAAACTAAAATATTCGTTTCTAGTTCCAAAATAATTAAAACTTCGTTACTTGTCAGGAAAAAATGCTAGAATCAAACTTATTAAATAAATTTAATACGAAAATAAAGTTACTCAGGGATACTCTTACAATTTAATTTTATCATGATATTTAAGCGAGAAAACTAAAATATTCGTTTCTAGGTCCAAAATAATAAAAACATCGTTACTCGTCAGGAAAAAATTCTAGAATCGAGCTTATTAAATAAATTTAATAAACAAATAAAGTTACTCAGGGATATTCTTACAATTTAATTTTATCGTGATATTTAAACAAGAAAACTAAATTATTCGTTTCTAGGTCCAGAAAAATTAAAACATCGATACTCCTCAGTCAAAATGCTAGAATCGAACTTCTTAAATAAATTTAATAAACAAATAAAGTTACTCACGGATATTCTTACAATTTAATTTTATAGTGATATTTAAGCGAGAAAACTAAAACATTCATTACTAGTTCCAAAATAATAAAAACATCGTTACTCGTCAGGCAAAAATGCTAGAATCAAACTTATTAAATAAATTTAATACGAAAATAATGTTACTCAGGGATATTCTTACAATTTAATTTTATCATGATATTTAAGCGAGAAAACTAAAATATTCGTTTCTAGTTCCAAAATAATAAAAACATCGTTACTCGTCAGGAAAAAATTCTAGAGTCGAACTTATTAAATAAATTTAATAAACAAATAAAGTTACTCAGGGATATTCTTACAATTTAATTTTATCGTGATATTTAAGCGAGAAAACTAAAATATTCTTTTCTGGTTGCAAAATAATAAAAACATCGTTACTCGCCAGGAAAAAATGCTAGAATCGAACTTATTAAAAAAATCTAATAAACAATTAAAGTTACTCAGGGATATTCTTACATTTTAATTTTATCATGATATTTAAGCAAGAAAACTAAAATATCGTTTTTAGTTCCAGAAAAATTTAAATATCGTTTCTCCTCAGGAAAAAATGCTAGAATCAAACTTATTAAATAAATTTAATAAACAAATAAAGTTACTCAGGGATAATCTTACAATTTAATTTTATCATGATATTTAAGCGAGAAAACTAAAACATTCGTTTCTAGTTCCAAAATAATAAAAACATCGTTACTCGTCAGGAAAAAATGCTAGCATCAAACTTATTAAATAAATGTAATACGAAAATAAAGTTACTCAGGGATATTCTTACAATTTAATTTTATCATGATATTTAAAAGAGAAAACTAAAATATTCGTTTCTAGTTCCTAAATACCAAAAACTTGGTTACTCGTCAGGAAAAAATGCTAGAATCAAACTTATTAAATAAATTTAATAAACAAATAACTCAGGGATTTTCTTACAATTTAATTTTATCGTGATATTAAAGCAAGAAAACTAAAATATTCGTTTTTAGTTCCAGAAAAATTTAAACATCGTTTCTCCTCAGGAAAAAATGATAGAATCAAACTTATTAAATAAATTTAATAAACAAATAATGTTACTGAGGGATATTCTTACAATTTAATTTTATCGTGATATTTAAGCGAGAAAACTAATTTATTCGTTTCTAGTTCCAAAATAATAAAAACATCGTTACTCGTCAGGAAAAAATGCTAGAATCAAACTTATAAAATAAATTTAATACGCAAATAAAGTTACTCCAATTTTATCGTGATATTTAAGGGAGAAAACTAAAATATTCGTTTCTAGTTCCAAAATAATAAAAACATCGTTACTCGTCAGGAAAAAATGCTAGAATCGAACTTATTAAAAAAATCTAATAAACAAATAAAGTTACTCAGGGATATTCTTATATTTTAATTTTATCGTGATATTTAAATATCTTGTTTAAGCAAGAAAACTAAAATATTCGTTTTTAGTCCAAGAAAAATTTAAACATCGTTTCTCCTCAGGAAAAAATGCAAGAATCAAACTTATTAAATAAATTTAATAAACAAATAAAGTTACTCAGGGATATTCTTACAATTTAATTTTGTCGTGATATTTAAACAAGAAAACTAAAATATTCGTTTCTAGTTCCAAAATAATAAAAACATCGTTACTCGTCAGGAAAAAATGCTAGAATCAAACTTATTAAATAAATTTAATACGAAAATAAAGTTACTCAGGGATAATCTTACAATTTAATTTTATCATGATATTTAAGCGAGAAAACTAAAGTATTCGTTTCTAGTTCCAAAATTATAAAAACCGTTACTTGTCACGAAAAAATGCTAGAATCAAACTTATTAAATAAATTTAATACACAAATAAAGTTACTCAGGGATATTCTTACAATTTAATTTTATCGTGATATTTAAGCAAGAAAACTAAAATATTCGTTTTTAGTTCCAGATAAATTTAAACATCGTTTCTCCTCAGGAAAAAATGCTAGAATCTAACTTATTAAATAAATTTAATAAACAAATAATGTTACTCACGGATATTCTTACAATTTAATTTTATCGTGATATTTAAGCAAGAAAACTAAAATATTCGTTTTTAGTTCCAGAAAAATTTAAACATCGTTTCTCCTCAGGAAAAAATTTAATAAACAAATAAAGTTACTCAGGGATATTCTTACAATTAAATTTTATCGTGATATTTAAGCGAGAAAACTAAAATATTCTTTTCTAGTTCCAAAATAATAAAAACATCGTTACTTGTCAGGAAAAGATGCTATAATCAAACTTATTAAATAAATTTAATAAACAAATAAAGCTACTCATGGATATTCTTAAAATTCAATTTTATCGTGATATTTAAGCGAGAAAACTAAAATATTCGTTTCTAGGTCCAAAATAATAAAAACATCGTTACACGTCAGGAAAAAATGCTAGAATCGAACTTATTAAATAAATTTAATAAACAAATAAAGTTACTCAGGGATATTCTTACATTTTAATTTTATCATGATATTTAAGCAAGAAAACTAAAATATCGTTTTTAGTTCCAGAAAAATTTAAATATCGTTTCTCCTCAGGAAAAAATGCCAGAATCAAACTTATTAAATAAATTTAATACGAAAATAAAGTTACTCAGGGATATTCTTACAATTTAATTTTATCATGATATTTAAGCGAGAAAACTAAAATATTCGTTTCTAGTTCCAAAATAATAAAAACATCGTTACTCGTCAGGAAAAAATGCTAGAATCAAACTTATTAAATAAATTTAATAAACAAATAAAGCTACCCAGGGATATTCTTACAATTTAATTTTATCGTGATATTTAAGCAAGAAAACTAAAATATTCGTTTTTAGTTCCAGAAAAATTTAAACATCGTTTCTCCTCAGAAAAAATGCTAGAATCAAACTTATTAAATAAATTTAATAAACAAATAAAGTTACTCAGGGATATTCTTAAAATTCAATTTTATCGTGATATTTAAGCGAGAAAACTAATATATTCGTTTCTAGTTCCAAAATAATAAAAACATCGTTACTCGTCAGGAAAAAATGCTAGAATCGAAATTATTAAAAAATCTAATAAACAAATAAAGTTACTCAGGGATATTATTATATTTTAATTTTATCGTGATATTTAAGCAAGAAAACTAAAATATTCGTTTTTAGTTACAGAAAAATTTAAACATCGTTTCTCCTCAGGAAAAAATGATAGAATCAAACTTATTAAATAAATTTAATAAACAAATAAAGTTACTCAGGGAAATTCTTACAATTTAATTTTATCGTGATATTTAAGCGAGAAAACTAAAATATTCGCTTCTAGTTCCAAAATAATAAAAACATCGTTACTCGTCAGGAAAAAATGCTGGAATCAAACTTATTAAATAAATTTAATACACAAATAAAGTTACTCAGGGATATTCTTACAATTTAATTTTATCGTGATATTTAAGCAAGAAAACTAAAATATTCGTTTTTAGTTCCAGAAAAATTTAAACATCGTTTCTCTTCTGGAAAAAATGCTAAAATCAAACTTATTAAATAAATTTAATAAACAAATAATGTTACTTAAGCAAGAAAACTAAAATATCGTTTTTAGTTCCATAAAAATTTAAATATCGTTTCTCCTCAGGAAAAAATGCTAGAATCAATCTTATTAAATAAATTTAATAAACAAATAATGTTACTCAGAGATATTCTTACAATTTAATTTTATCGTGATATTTAAGCAAGAAAACTAAAATATCGTTTTTAGTTGCAGAAAAATTTAAATATCGTTACTCGTCAGGAAAAAATGCTAGAATCAAACTTATTATTTAAATTTAAAACGAAAATAAAGTTACTCAGGGATATTCTTACAATTTAATTTTATCATGATATTTAAGCGAGAAAACTAAAATATTCGTTTCTAGTTCCAAAATAATTAAAACTTCGTTACTTGTCAGGAAAAAATGCTAGAATCAAACTTATTAAATAAATTTAATACGAAAATAAAGTTACTCAGGGATACTCTTACAATTTAATTTTATCATGATATTTAAGCGAGAAAACTAAAATATTCGTTTCTAGGTCCAAAATAATAAAAACATCGTTACTCGTCAGGAAAAAATTCTAGAATCGAACTTATTAAATAAATTTAATAAACAAATAAAGTTACTCAGGGATATTCTTACAATTTAATTTTATCGTGATATTTAAACAAGAAAACTAAATTATTCGTTTCTAGGTCCAGAAAAATTAAAACATCGATACTCCTCAGTCAAAATGCTAGAATCGAACTTCTTAAATAAATTTAATAAACAAATAAAGTTACTCACGGATATTCTTACAATTTAATTTTATCGTGATATTTAAGCGAGAAAACTAAAACATTCATTACTAGTTCCAAAATAATAAAAACATCGTTACTCGTCAGGAAAAAATGCTAGAATCAAACTTATTAAATAAATTTAATACGAAAATAATGTTACTCAGGGATATTCTTACAATTTAATTTTATCATGATATTTAAGCGAGAAAACTAAAATATTCGTTTCTAGTTCCAAAATAATAAAAACATCGTTACTCGTCAGGAAAAAATGCTAGAATCAAACTTATTAAATAAATTTAATACGAAAATAAAGTTACTCAGGGATATTCTTACAATTTAATTTTATCATGATATTTAAGCGAGAAAACTAAAGTATTCGTTTCTAGTTCCAAAATTATAAAAACCGTTACTTGTCACGAAAAAATGCTAGAATCAAACTTATTAAATAAATTTAATACACAAATAAAGTTACTCAGGGATATTCTTACAATTTAATTTTATCGTGATATTTAAGCAAGAAAACTAAAATATTCGTTTTTAGTTCCAGATAAATTTAAACATCGTTTCTCCTCAGGAAAAAATGCTAGAATCTAACTTATTAAATAAATTTAATAAACAAATAATGTTACTCAGGGATATTCTTACATTTTAATTTTATCATGATATTTAAGCAAGAAAACTAAAATATCGTTTTTAGTTCCAGAAAAATTTAAATATCGTTTCTCCTCAGGAAAAAATGCTAGAATCAAACTTATTAAATAAATTTAATAAACAAATAAAGTTACTCAGGGATAATCTTACAATTTAATTTTATCATGATATTTAAGCGAGAAAACTAAAACATTCGTTTCTAGTTCCAAAATAATAAAAACATCGTTACTCGTCAGGAAAAAATGCTAGCATCAAACTTATTAAATAAATGTAATACGAAAATAAAGTTACTCAGGGATATTCTTACAATTTAATTTTATCATGATATTTAAAAGAGAAAACTAAAATATTCGTTTCTAGTTCCTAAATACCAAAAACTTGGTTACTCGTCAGGAAAAAATGCTAGAAACAAACTTATTAAATGAATTTAATAAACAAATAACTCAGGGATTTTCTTACAATTTAATTTTATCGTGATATTAAAGCAAGAAAACTAAAATATTCGTTTTTAGTTCCAGAAAAATTTAAACATCGTTTCTCCTCAGGAAAAAATGATAGAATCAAACTTATTAAATAAATTTAATAAACAAATAATGTTACTGAGGGATATTCTTACAATTTAATTTTATCGTGATATTTAAGCAAGAAAACTAAAATATCGTTTTTAGTTCCAGAAAAATTTAAATATCGTTTCTCCTCAGGACAAAATGCTAGAATCAAACTTATTAAATAAATTTAATAAACAAATAATGTTACTCAGGTATATTCTTACAATTTAATTTTATCGTGATATGTAAGCGAGAAAACTAAAATATTCGTTTCTAGTTCCAAAATAATAAAAACTTCGTTACTCGTCAGGAATAAATGCTAGAATCAAACTTATTAATTAAATTTAATAAACAAATAAAGTTATTCAGGGATATTCTTACAATTTAATTTTATCGTGATATTTAAGCAAGAAAACTAAAATATTCGTTTTTAGTTCCAGATAGATTTAAACATCGTTTCTCCTCAGGACAAAATGCTAGAATCAAACTTATTAAATAAATTTAATAAACAAATAAAGTTACTCGGGATATTCTTACAATTTAATTTTTCGTGATATTTAAGCAAGAAAACTAAAATATCGTTTTTAGTTCCAGAAAAATTTAAATATCGTTTCTCCTCAGGAAAAAATGCTAGAATCAAACTTATTAACTAAATTTAATAAACAAATAAAGTTACTCAGGGATATTCTTAAAATTCAATTTTATCGTGATATTTAAGCGAGAAAACTAATTTATTCGTTTCTAGTTCCAAAATAATAAAAACATCGTTACTCGTCAGGAAAAAATGCTAGAATCAAACTTATAAAATAAATTTAATACACAAATAAAGTTACTCCAATTTTATCGTGATATTTAAGGGAGAAAACTAAAATATTCGTTTCTAGTTCCAAAATAATAAAAACATCGTTACTCGTCAGGAAAAAATGCTAGAATCGAACTTATTAAAAAAATCTAATAAACAAATAAAGTTACTCCGGGATATTCTTATATTTTAATTTTATCGTGATATTTAAATATCTCGTTTAAGCAAGAAAACTAAAATATTCGTTTTTAGTCCAAGAAAAATTTAAACATCGTTTCTCCTCAGGAAAAAATGCAAGAACCAAACTTATTAAATAAATTTAATAAACAAATAAAGTTACTCAGGGATATTCTTACAATTTAATTTTGTCGTGATATTTAAACAAGAAAACTAAAATATTCGTTTCTAGTTCCAAAATAATAAAAACATCGTTACTCGTCAGGAAAAAATGCTAGAATCAAACTTATTAAATAAATTTAATACGAAAATAAAGTTACTCAGGGATATTCTTACAATTTAATTTTATCATGATATTTAAGCGAGAAAACTAAAGTATTCGTTTCTAGTTCCAAAATTATAAAAACCGTTACTTGTCACGAAAAAATGCTAGAATCAAACTTATTAAATAAATTTAATACACAAATAAAGTTACTCAGGGATATTCTTACAATTTAATTTTATCGTGATATTTAAGCAAGAAAACTAAAATATTCGTTTTTAGTTCCAGATAAATTTAAACATCGTTTCTCCTCAGGAAAAAATGCTAGAATCTAACTTATTAAATAAATTTAATAAACAAATAATGTTACTCAGGGATATTCTTACAATTTAATTTTATCGTGATATTTAAGCAAGAAAACTAAAATATCGTTTTTAGCCCCAGAAAAATTTAAATATCGTTTCTCCTCAGGACAAAATGCTAGAATCAAACTTATTAAATAAATTTAATAAACAAATAATGTTACTCAGGGATATTCTTACAATTTAATTTTATCATGATATTTAAGCAAGAAAACTAAAATATTCGTTTCTAGTTCCAAAAAAATTTAAACATCGTTACTCCTCAGGCAAAAATGCTAGAATCGAACTTCTTAAATAAATTTAATAAACAAATAAAGTTACTCACGGATATTCTTACAATTTAATTTTATCGTGATATTTAAGCGAGAAAACTAAAACATTCATTTTTAGTTCCAAAATAATAAAAACATCGTTACTCGTCAGGAAAAAATGCTAGAATCAAACTTATTAAATAAATTTAATACGAAAATAAAGTTACTCAGGGATATTGTTACAATTTAATTTTATCATGATATTTAAGCGAGAAAACTAAAGTATTCGTTTCTAGTTCCAAAATTATAAAAACCGTTACTTGTCACGAAAAAATGCTAGAATCAAACTTATTAAATAAATTTAATACACAAATAAAGTTACTCAGGGATATTCTTACAATTTAATTTTATCGTGATATTTAAGCAAGAAAACTAAAATATCGTTTTTAGTTCCAGAAAAATTTAAATATCGTTTCTCCTCAGGAAAAAATGCTAGAATCAAACTTATTAAATAAATTTAATAAACAAATAAAGTTACTCAGGGATAATCTTACAATTTAATTTTATCATGATATTTAAGCGAGAAAACTAAAACATTCGTTTCTAGTTCCAAAATAATAAAAACATCGTTACTCGTCAGGAAAAAATGCTAGCATCAAACTTATTAAATAAATGTAATACGAAAATAAAGTTACTCAGGGATATTCTTACAATTTAATTTTATCATGATATTTAAAAGAGAAAACTAAAATATTCGTTTCTAGTTCCTAAATACCAAAAACTTGGTTACTCGTCAGGAAAAAATGCTAGAATCAAACTTATTAAATGAATTTAATAAACAAATAACTCAGGGATTTTCTTACAATTGAATTTTATCGTGATATTAAAGCAAGAAAACTAAAATATTCGTTTTTAGTTCCAGAAAAATTTAAACATCGTTTCTCCTCAGGAAAAAATGATAGAATCAAACTTATTAAATAAATTTAATAAACAAATAATGTTACTGAGGGATATTCTTACAATTTAATTTTATCGTGATATTTAAGCAAGAAAACTAAAATATCGTTTTTAGTTCCAGAAAAATTTAAATATCGTTTCTCCTCAGGACAAAATGCTAGAATCAAACTTATTAAATAAATTTAATAAACAAATAATGTTACTCAGGTATATTCTTACAATTTAATTTTATCGTGATATTTAAGCGAGAAAACTAAAATATTCGTTTCTAGTTCCAAAATAATAAAAACTTCGTTACTCGTCAGGAAAAAATGCTAGAAACAAACTTATTAAATGAATTTAATAAACAAATAACTCAGGGATTTTCTTACAATTTAATTTTATCGTGATATTAAAGCAAGAAAACTAAAATATTCGTTTTTAGTTCCAGAAAAATTTAAACATCGTTTCTCCTCAGGAAAAAATGATAGAATCAAACTTATTAAATAAATTTAATAAACAAATAATGTTACTGAGGGATATTCTTACAATTTAATTTTATCGTGATATTTAAGCAAGAAAACTAAAATATCGTTTTTAGTTCCAGAAAAATTTAAATATCGTTTCTCCTCAGGACAAAATGCTAGAATCAAACTTATTAAATAAATTTAATAAACAAATAAAGTTACTCGGGATATTCTTACAATTTAATTTTTCGTGATATTTAAGCAAGAAAACTAAAATATCGTTTTTAGTTCCAGAAAAATTTAAATATCGTTTCTCCTCAGGAAAAAATGCTAGAATCAAACTTATTAACTAAATATAATAAACAAATAAAGTTACTCAGGGATATTCTGAAAATTCAATTTTATCGTGATATTTAAGCGAGAAAACTAATTTATTCGTTTCTAGTTCCAAAATAATAAAAACATCGTTACTCGTCAGGAAAAAATGCTAGAATCAAACTTATAAAATAAATTTAATACACAAATAAAGTTACTCCAATTTTATCGTGATATTTAAGGGAGAAAACTAAAATATTCGTTTCTAGTTCCAAAATAATAAAAACATCGTTACTCGTCAGGAAAAAATGCTAGAATCGAACTTATTAAAAAAATCTAATAAACAAATAAAGTTACTCAGGGATATTCTTATATTTTAATTTTATCGTGATATTTAAATATCTTGTTTAAGCAAGAAAACTAAAATATTCGTTTTTAGTCCAAGAAAAATTTAAACATCGTTTCTCCTCAGGAAAAAATGCAAGAATCAAACTTATTAAATAAATTTAATAAACAAATAAAGTTACTCAGGGATATTCTTACAATTTAATTTTGTCGTGATATTTAAACAAGAAAACTAAAATATTCGTTTCTAGTTCCAAAATAATAAAAACATCGTTACTCGTCAGGAAAAAATGCTAGAATCAAACTTATTAAATAAATTTAATACGAAAATAAAGTTACTCAGGGATATTCTTACAATTTAATTTTATCATGATATTTAAGCGAGAAAACTAAAGTATTCGTTTCTAGTTCCAAAATTATAAAAACCGTTACTTGTCACGAAAAAATGCTAGAATCAAACTTATTAAATAAATTTAATACACAAATAAAGTTACTCAGGGATATTCTTACAATTTAATTTTATCGTGATATTTAAGCAAGAAAACTAAAATATTCGTTTTTAGTTCCAGATAAATTTAAACATCGTTTCTCCTCAGGAAAAAATGCTAGAATCTAACTTATTAAATAAATTTAATAAACAAATAATGTTACTCAGGGATATTCTTACAATTTAATTTTATCGTGATATTTAAGCAAGAAAACTAAAATATCGTTTTTAGCCCCAGAAAAATTTAAATATCGTTTCTCCTCAGGACAAAATGCTAGAATCAAACTTATTAAATAAATTTAATAAACAAATAATGTTACTCAGGGATATTCTTACAATTTAATTTTATCGTGATATTTAAGCAAGAAAACTAAAATATCGTTTTTAGTTTCAGAAAAATTTAAATATCGTTTCTCCTCAGGTAAAAATGCTAGAATCAAACTTATTAAATAAATTTAATAAACAAATAAAGTTACTCAGGGATATTCTTACAATTAAATTTTATCGTGATATTTAAGCGAGAAAACTAAAATATTCTTTTCTAGTTCCAAAATAATAAAAACATCGTTACTTGTCAGGAAAAAATGCTAGAATCAAACTTATTAAATAAATTTAATAAACAAATAAAGCTACTCATGGATATTCTTAAAATTCAATTTTATCGTGATATTTAAGCGAGAAAACTAAAATATTCGTTTCTAGGTCCAAAATAATAAAAACATCGTTACACGTCAGGAAAAAATGCTAGAATCGAACTTATTAAATAAATTTAATAAACAAATAAAGTTACTCAGGGATATTCTTACAATTTAATTTTATCATGATATTTAAGCAAGAAAACTAAAATATTCGTTTCTAGTTCCAGAAAAATTTAAACATCGTTACTCCTCAGGCAAAAATGCTAGAATCGAACTTCTTAAATAAATTTAATAAACAAATAAAGTTACTCACGGATATTCTTACAATTTAATTTTATCGTGATATTTAAGCGAGAAAACTAAAACATTCATTTTTAGTTCCAAAATAATAAAAACATCGTTACTCGTCAGGAAAAAATGCTAGAATCAAACTTATTAAATAAATTTAATACGAAAATAAAGTTACTCAGGGATATTGTTACAATTTAATTTTATCATGATATTTAAGCGAGAAAACTAAAATATTCGTTTCTAGTTCCAAAATAATAAAAACATCGTTACTAGTCAGGAAAAAATTCTAGAATCGAACTTATTAAAAAAATCAAATAAATAATAAAGTTACTCAGGGATATTCTTACATTTTAATTTTATCGTGATATTTAAGCGAGAAAACTAAAATATTCTTTTCTGGTTCCAAAATAATAAAAACATCGTTACTCGCCAGGAAAAAATGCTAAAATCGAACTTATTAAAAAAATCTAATAAACAAATAAAGTTACTCAGGGATATTCTTACATTTTAATTTTATCATGATATTTAAGCAAGAAAACTAAAATATTCGTTTTTAGTTCCAGAAAAATTTAAACATCGTTTCTCCTCAGGAAAAAATGCTAGAATCAAACTTATTAATTAAATTTAATAAACAAATAATGTTACTCAGGGATATTCTTACAATTTAATTTTATCGTGATATTTAAGCGAGAAAACTAAAATATGCGTTTCTAGTTCCAGATAAATTTAAACATCGTTTCTCCTCAGGAAAAAATGCTAGAATCTAACTTATTAAATAAATTTAATAAACAAATAATGTTACTCAGGGATATTCTTACAATTTAATTTTATCGTGATATTTAAGCAAGAAAACTAAAATATCGTTTTTAGTTTCAGAAAAATTTAAATATCGTTTCTCCTCAGGTAAAAATGCTAGAATCAAACTTATTAAATAAATTTAATAAACAAATAAAGTTACTCAGGGATATTCTTACAATTTAATTTTATCGTGATATTTAAGCAAGAAAACTAAAATATTCGTTTTTAGTTCCAGAAAAAATTAAACATCGTTTCTCCTCAGGAAAAAATTTAATAAACAAATAAAGTTACTCAGGGATATTCTTACAATTAAATTTTATCGTGATATTTAAGCGAGAAAACTAAAATATTCTTTTCTAGTTCCAAAATAATAAAAACATCGTTACTTGTCAGGAAAAAATGCTAGAATCAAACTTATTAAATAAATTTAATAAACAAATAAAGCTACTCATGGATATTCATAAAATTCAATTTTATCGTGATATTTAAGCAAGAAAACTAAAATATTCGTTTCTAGTTCCAGAAAAATTTAAACATCGTTACTCCTCAGGCAAAAATGCTAGAATCGAACTTCTTAAATAAATTTAATAAACAAATAAAGTTACTCAGGGATATTGTTACAATTTAATTTTATCATGATATTTAAGCGAGAAAACTAAAATATTCGTTTCTAGTTCCAAAATAATAAAAACATCGTTACTCGTCAGGAAAAAATGCTAGAATCAAACTTATTAAATAAATTTAATACGAAAATAAAGTTACTCAGGGATATTCTTACAATTTAATTTTATCATGATATTTAAGCGAGAAAACTAAAGTATTCGTTTCTAGTTCCAAAATTATAAAAACCGTTACTTGTCACGAAAAAATGCTAGAATCAAACTTATTAAATAAATTTAATACACAAATAAAGTTACTCAGGGATATTCTTACAATTTAATTTTATCGTGATATTTAAGCAAGAAAACTAAAATATTCGTTTTTAGTTCCAGATAAATTTAAACATCGTTTCTCCTCAGGAAAAAATGATAGAATCAAACTTATTAAATAAATTTAATAAACAAATAATGTTACTGAGGGATATTCTTACATTTTAATTTTATCATGATATTTAAGCAAGAAAACTAAAATATCGTTTTTAGTTCCAGAAAAATTTAAATATCGTTTCTCCTCAGGAAAAAATGCTAGAATCAAACTTATTAAATAAATTTAATAAACAAATAAAGTTACTCAGGGATAATCTTACAATTTAATTTTATCATGATATTTAAGCGAGAAAACTAAAACATTCGTTTCTAGTTCCAAAATAATAAAAACATCGTTACTCGTCAGGAAAAAATGCTAGCATCAAACTTATTAAATAAATGTAATACGAAAATAAAGTTACTCAGGGATATTCTTACAATTTAATTTTATCATGATATTTAAAAGAGAAAACTAAAATATTCGTTTCTAGTTCCTAAATACCAAAAACTTGGTTACTCGTCAGGAAAAAATGCTAGAATCAAACTTATTAAATGAATTTAATAAACAAATAACTCAGGGATTTTCTTACAATTTAATTTTACCGTGATATTAAAGCAAGAAAACTAAAATATTCGTTTTTAGTTCCAGAAAAATTTAAACATCGTTTCTCCTCAGGAAAAAATGATAGAATCAAACTTATTAAATAAATTTAATAAACAAATAATGTTACTGAGGGATATTCTTACAATTTAATTTTATCGTGATATTTAAGCAAGAAAACTAAAATATCGTTTTTAGTTCCAGAAAAATTTAAATATCGTTTCTCCTCAGGACAAAATGCTAGAATCAAACTTATTAAATAAATTTAATAAACAAATAATGTTACTCAGGTATATTCTTACAATTTAATTTTATCGTGATATTTAAGCGAGAAAACTAAAATATTCGTTTCTAGTTCCAAAATAATAAAAACTTCGTTACTCGTCAGGAAAAAATGCTAGAATCAAACTTATTAATTAAATTTAATAAACAAATAAAGTTATTCAGGGATATTCTTACAATTTAATTTTATCGTGATATTTAAGCAAGAAAACTAAAATATTCGTTTTTAGTTCCAGATAGATTTAAACATCGTTTCTCCTCAGGAAAAAATGCTAGAATCAAACTTATTAAATAAATTTAATAAACAAATAAAGTTACTCGGGATATTCTTACAATTTAATTTTTCGTGATATTTAAGCAAGAAAACTAAAATATCGTTTTTAGTTCCAGAAAAATTTAAATATCGTTTCTCCTCAGGAAAAAATGCTAGAATCAAACTTATTAACTAAATTTAATAAACAAATAAAGTTACTCAGGGATATTCTTAAAATTCAATTTTATCGTGATATTTAAGCGAGAAAACTAATTTATTCGTTTCTAGTTCCAAAATAATAAAAACATCGTTACTCGTCAGGAAAAAATGCTAGAATCAAACTTATAAAATAAATTTAATACACAAATAAAGTTACTCCAATTTTATCGTGATATTTAAGGGAGAAAACTAAAATATTCGTTTCTAGTTCCAAAATAATAAAAACATCGTTACTCGTCAGGAAAAAATGCTAGAATCGAACTTATTAAAAAAATCTAATAAACAAATAAAGATACTCAGGGATATTCTTATATTTTAATTTTATCGTGATATTTAAATATCTTGTTTAAGCAAGAAAACTAAAATATTCGTTTTTAGTCCAAGAAAAATTTAAACATCGTTTCTCCTCAGGAAAAAATGCAAGAATCAAACTTATTAAATAAATTTAATAAACAAATAAAGTTACTCAGGGATATTCTTACAATTTAATTTTGTCGTGATATTTAAACAAGAAAACTAAAATATTCGTTTCTAGTTCCAAAATAATAAAAACATCGTTACTCGTCAGGAAAAAATGCTAGAATCAAACTTATTAAATAAATTTAATACACAAATAAAGTTACTCTGGGATATTCTTACAATTTAATTTTATCGTGATATTTAAGCAAGAAAACTAAAATATTCGTTTTTAGTTCCAGATAAATTTAAACATCGTTTCTCCTCAGGAAAAAATGCTAGAATCTAACTTATTAAATAAATTTAATAAACAAATAATGTTACTCAGGGATATTCTTACAATTTAATTTTATCGTGATATTTAAGCAAGAAAACTAAAATATCGTTTTTAGCCCCAGAAAAATTTAAATATCGTTTCTCCTCAGGACAAAATGCTAGAATCAAACTTATTAAATAAATTTAATAAACAAATAATGTTACTCAGGGATATTCTTACAATTTAATTTTATCGTGATATTTAAGCAAGAAAACTAAAATATCGTTTTTAGTTTCAGAAAAATTTAAATATCGTT
This sequence comes from Pterostichus madidus, assembly GCA_911728475.2. Classification (NCBI taxonomy): domain Eukaryota; kingdom Metazoa; phylum Arthropoda; class Insecta; order Coleoptera; family Carabidae; genus Pterostichus; species Pterostichus madidus. Next base: position 21,171,054 of record OU452304.1, on the reverse strand, counting down.
TCTCCTCAGGTAAAAATGCTAGAATCAAACTTATTAAATAAATTTAATAAACAAATAAAGTTACTCAGGGATATTCTTACAATTTAATTTTATCGTGATATTTAAGCAAGAAAACTAAAATATTCATTTTTAGTTCCAGAAAAAATTAAACATCGTTTCTCCTCAGGAAAAAAATTAATAAACAAATAAAGTTACTCAGGGATATTCTTACAATTAAATTTTATCGTGATATTTAAGCGAGAAAACTAAAATATTCTTTTCTAGTTCCAAAATAATAAAAACATCGTTACTTGTCAGGAAAAAATGCTAGAATCAAACTTATTAAATAAATTTAATAAACAAATAAAGCTACTCATGGATATTCTTAAAATTCAATTTTATCGTGATATTTAAGCGAGAAAACTAAAATATTCGTTTCTAGGTCCAAAATAATAAAAACATCGTTACACGTCAGGAAAAAATGCTAGAATCGAACTTATTAAATAAATTTAATAAACAAATAAAGTTACTCAGGGATATTCTTACAATTTAATTTTATCATGATATTTAAGCAAGAAAACTAAAATATTCGTTTCTAGTTCCAGAAAAATTTAAACATCGTTACTCCTCAGGCAAAAATGCTAGAATCGAACTTCTTAAATAAATTTAATAAACAAATAAAGTTACTCACGGATAATCTTACAATTTAATTTTATCGTGATATTTAAGCGAGAAAACTAAAACATTCATTTTTAGTTCCAAAATAATAAAAACATCGTTACTCATCAGGAAAAAATGCTAGAATCAAACTTATTAAATAAATTTAATACGAAAATAAAGTTACTCAGGGATATTGTTACAATTTAATTTTATCATGATATTTAAGCGAGAAAACTAAAGTATTCGTTTCTAGTTCCAAAATTATAAAAACCGTTACTTGTCACGAAAAAATGCTAGAATCAAACTTATTAAATAAATTTAATACACAAATAAAGTTACTCAGGGATACTCTTACAATTTAATTTTATCGTGATATTTAAGCAAGAAAACTAAAATATTCGTTTTTAGTTCCAGATAAATTTAAACATCGTTTCTCCTCAGGAAAAAATGCTAGAATCTAACTTATTAAATAAATTTAATAAACAAATAATGTTACTCAGGGATATTCTTACATTTTAATTTTATCATGATATTTAAGCAAGAAAACTAAAATATCGTTTTTAGTTCCAGAAAAATTTAAATATCGTTTCTCCTCAGGAAAAAATGCTAGAATCAAACTTATTAAATAAATTTAATAAACAAATAAAGTTACTCAGGGATAATCTTACAATTTAATTTTATCATGATATTTAAGCGAGAAAACTAAAACATTCGTTTCTAGTTCCAAAATAATAAAAACATCGTTACTCGTCAGGAAAAAATGCTAGCATCAAACTTATTAAATAAATGTAATACGAAAATAAAGTTACTCAGGGATATTCTTACAATTTAATTTTATCATGATATTTAAAAGAGAAAACTAAAATATTCGTTTCTAGTTCCTAAATACCAAAAACTTGGTTACTCGTCAGGAAAAAATGCTAGAATCAAACTTATTAAATGAATTTAATAAACAAATAACTCAGGGATTTTCTTACAATTTAATTTTATCGTGATATTAAAGCAAGAAAACTAAAATATTCGTTTTTAGTTCCAGAAAAATTTAAACATCGTTTCTCCTCAGGAAAAAATGCTAGAATCAAACTTATTAAATAAATTTAATAAACAAATAATGTTACTCAGGTATATTCTTACAATTTAATTTTATCGTGATATTTAAGCAAGTAAACTAAAATATCGTTTATAGCCCCAGAAAAATTTAAATATCGTTTCTCCTCAGGACAAAATGCTAGAATCAAACTTATTAAATAAATTTAATAAACAAATAATGTTACTCAGGGATATTCTTACAATTTAATTTTATCGTGATATTTAAGCAAGAAAACTAAAATATCGTTTTTAGCCCCAGAAAAATTTAAATATCGTTTCTCCTCAGGACAAAATGCTAGAATCAAACTTATTAAATAAATTTAATAAACAAATAATGTTACTCAGGGATATTCTTACAATTTAATTTTATCGTGATATTTAAGCAAGAAAACTAAAATATCGTTTTTAGTTTCAGAAAAATTTAAATATCGTTTCTCCTCAGGTAAAAATGCTAGAATCAAACTTATTAAATAAATTTAATAAACAAATAAAGTTACTCAGGGATATTCTTACAATTTAATTTTATCGTGATATTTAAGCAAGAAAACTAAAATATTCGTTTTTAGTTCCAGAAAAAATTAAACATCGTTTCTCCTCAGGAAAAAATTTAATAAACAAATAAAGTTACTCAGGGATATTCTTACAATTAAATTTTATCGTGATATTTAAGCGAGAAAACTAAAATATTCTTTTCTAGTTCCAAAATAATAAAAACATCGTTACTTGTCAGGAAAAAATGCTAGAATCAAACTTATTAAATAAATTTAATAAACAAATAAAGCTACTCATGGATATTCGTAAAATTCAATTTTATCGTGATATTTAAGCGAGAAAACTAAAATATTCGTTTCTAGGTCCAAAATAATAAAAACATCGTTACACGTCAGGAAAAAATGCTAGAATCGAACTTATTAAATAAATTTAATAAACAAATAAAGTTACTCAGGGATATTCTTACAATTTAATTTTATCATGATATTTAAGCAAGAAAACTAAAATATTCGTTTCTAGTTCCAGAAAAATTTAAACATCGTTACTCCTCAGGCAAAAATGCTAGAATCGAACTTCTTAAATAAATTTAATAAACAAATAAAGTTACTCACGGATATTCTTACAATTTAATTTTATCGTGATATTTAAGTGAGAAAACTAAAACATTCATTTTTAGTTCCAAAATAATAAAAACATCGTTACTCGTCAGGAAAAAATGCTAGAATCAAACTTATTAAATAAATTTAATACGAAAATAAAGTTACTCAGGGATATTGTTACAATTTAATTTTATCATGATATTTAAGCGAGAAAACTAAAATATTCGTTTCTAGTTCCAAAATAATAAAAACATCGTTACTAGTCAGGAAAAAATTCTAGAATCGAACTTATTAAAAAAATCAAATAAATAAATAAAGTTACTCAGGGATATTCTTACATTTTAATTTTATCGTGATATTTAAGCGAGAAAACTAAAATATTCTTTTCTGGTTCCAAAATAATAAAAACATCGTTACTCGCCAGGAAAAAATGCTAGAATCGAACTTATTAAAAAAATCTAATAAACAAATAAAGTTACTCAGGGATATTCTTACATTTTAATTTTATCATGATATTTAAGCAAGAAAACTAAAATATTCGTTTTTAGTTCCAGAAAAATTTAAACATCGTTTCTCCTCAGGAAAAAATGCTAGAATCAAACTTATTAATTAAATTTAATAAACAAATAATGTTACTCAGGGTTATTCTTACAATTTAATTTTATCGTGATATTTAAGCGAGAAAACTAAAATATGCGTTTCTAGTTCCAAAATAATAAAAACATCGTTACTCGTCAGCAAAAAATGCTAGAATCAAACTTATTAAATAAATTTAATACGAAAATAAAGTTACTCAGGGATATTGTTACAATTTAATTTTATCATGTTATTTAAGCGAGAAAACTAAAATATTCGTTTCTAGTTCCAAAATAATAAAAACATCGTTACTAGTCAGGAAAAAATTCTAGAATCGAACTTATTAAAAAAATCAAATAAATAAATAAAGTTACTCAGGGATATTCTTACATTTTAATTTTATCGTGATATTTAAGCGAGAAAACTAAAATATTCTTTTCTGGTTCCAAAATAATAAAAACATCGTTACTCGCCAGGAAAAAATGCTAGAATCGAACTTATTAAAAAAATCTAATAAACAATTAAAGTTACTCAGGGATATTCTTACATTTTAATTTTATCATGATATTTAAGCAAGAAAACTAAAATATCGTTTTTAGTTCCAGAAAAATTTAAATATCGTTTCTCCTCAGGAAAAAATGCCAGAATCAAACTTATTAAATAAATTTAATAAACAAATAAAGTTACTCTGGGATATTCTTACAATTTAATTTTATCGTGATATTTAAGCGAGAAAACTAAAATATTCGTTTCTAGTTCCAAAATAATAAAAACATCGTTACTCCTCAGTCAAAATGCTAGAATCGAACTTCTTAAATAAATTTAATAAACAAATAAAGTTACTCACGGATATTCTTACAATTTAATTTTATCGTGATATTTAAGCGAGAAAACTAAAACATTCATTACTAGTTCCAAAATAATAAAAACATCGTTACTCGTCAGGAAAAAATGCTAGAATCAAACTTATTAAATATATTTAATACGAAAATAAAGTTACTCAGGGATATTCTTACAATTTAATTTTATCATGATATTTAAGCGAGAAAACTAAAATATTTGTTTCTAGTTCCAAAATAATTAAAACATCGTAACTCGTCAGGAAAAAATTCTAGAATCGAACGTATTAAAAAAATATATTAAACAAATAAAGTTACTCAGGGATATTCTTACAATTTAATTTTATCGTGATATTTAAGCGAGAAAACTAAAATATTCTTTTCTGGTTCCAAAATATTAAAAACATCGTTACTCGCCAGGAAAAAATGCTAGAATCGAACTTATTAAAAAAATCTAATAAACAATTAAAGTTACTCAGGGATATTCTTACATTTTAATTTTATCATGATATTTAAGCAAGAAAACTAAAATATCGTTTTTAGTTCCAGAAAAATTTAAATATCGTTTCTCCTCAGGAAAAAATGCTAGAATCAAACTTATTAAATAAATTTAATAAACAAATAAAGTTACTCAGGGATAATCTTACAATTTAATTTTATCATGATATTTAAGCGAGAAAACTAAAACATTCGTTTCTAGTTTCAAAATAATAAAAACATCGTTACTCGTCAGGAAAAAATGCTAGAATCAAACTTATTAAATAAATTTAATACGAAAATAAAGTTACTCAGGGATATTCTTACAATTTAATTTTATCATGATATTTAAAAGAGAAAACTAAAATATTCGTTTCTAGTTCCAAAATAATAAAAACATCGTTACTCGTCAGGAAAAAATTCTAGAATCGAACTTATTAAATAAATTTAATACGAAAATAAAGTTACTCAGGGATATTCTTACAATTTAATTTTATCATGATCTTTAAGCGAGAGAACTAAAATATTCGTTTCTAGTTTCAAAATAATAAAAACATCGTTACTCGTCAGGAAAAAATTCTAGAATCGAACTTATTAAAAAAATCTAATAAACAAATAAAGTTACTCAGGGATATTCTTATATTTTAATTTTATCGTGATATTTAAGCAAGAAAACTAAAATATTCGTTTTTAGTTCCAGAAATATTTAAACATCGTTTCTCCTCAGCAAAAAATGCAAGAATCAAACTTATTAAATAAATTTAATAAACAAATAAAGTTACTCAGGGATATTCTTACAAATTAATTTTATCGTGATATTTAAGCGAGAAAACTAAAACATTCATTTCCAGTTCCAAAATAATAAAAACATCGTTACTCGTCAGGAAAAAATGCTAGAATCAAACTTATTAAATAAATTTAATACGAAAATAATGTTACTCAGGGATATTCTTACAATTTAATTTTATCATGATATTTAAGCGAGAAAACTAAAATATTCGTTTCTAATTCCAAAATAATAAAAACATCGTTACTCGTCAGAAAAAATTCTAGAATCGAACTTATTAAAAAAATCTAATAAACAAATAAAGTTACTCAGGGATATTCTTACATTTTAATTTTATCACGATATTTAAGCAAGAAAACTAAAATATTCGTTTTTAGTTCCAATAATATTTAAACATCGTTTCTCCTCAGGAAAAAATGCTAGAATGAAACTTATTAAACAAATTTAATAAACAAATAAAGTTACTCAGGGAAATTCTTACAATTTAATTTTATCGTGATATTTAAGCGAGAAAACTAAAATATTCTTTTCTGGTTCCAAAATAATAAAAACATCGTTACTCGCCAGGAAAAAATGCTAGAATCGAACTTATTAAAAAAATCTAATAAACAAATAAAGTTACTCAGGGATATTCTTACATTTTAATTTTATCATGATATTTAAGCAAGAAAACTAAAATATTCGTTTTTAGTTCCAGAAAAATTTAAACATCGTTTCTCCTCAGGAAAAAATGCTAAAATCAAACTTATTAATTAAATTTAATAAACAAATAATGTTACTCAGGGATATTCTTACAATTTAATTTTATCGTGATATTTAAGCGAGAAAACTAAAATATGCGTTTCTAGTTCCAAAATAATAAAAACATCGTTACTCGTCAGGAAAAAATGCTAGAATCAAACTTATTAAATAAATTTAATACGAAAATAAAGTTACTCAGGGATATTCTTACAATTTAATTTTATCATGATATTTAAGCGAGAAAACTAAAATATTCGTTTCTAGTTCCAAAATAATAAAAACATCGTTACTCGTCGGAAAAAATTCTAGAATCGAACTTATTAAAAAAATCTATTAAACAAATAAAGTTACTCAGGGATATTTTTACAATTTAATTTTATCGTGATATTTAAGCGAGAAAACTAAAATATTCTTTTCTGGTTCCAAAATAATAAAAACATCGTTACTCGCCAGGAAAAAATGCTAGAATAGAACTTATTAAAAAAATCTAATAAACAATTAAAGTTACTCAGTTATATTCTTACATTTTAATTTTATCATGATATTTAAGCAAGAAAACTAAAATATCGTTTTTAGTTCCAGACAAATTTATATATCGTTTCTCCTCAGGAAAAAATGCCAGAATCAAACTTATTAAATAAATTTAATACGAAAATAAAGTTACTCAGGGATATTCTTACAATTTAATTTTATCATGATATTTAAGCGAGAAAACTAAAATATTCGTTCCTAGTTCCAAAATAATAAAAACATCGTTACTCGTCAGAAAAAATTCTAGAATCGAACTTATTAAAAAAATCTAATAAACAAATAAAGTTACTCAGGGATATTCTTACATTTTAATTTTATCACGATATTTAAGCAAGAAAACTAAAATATTCGTTTTTAGTTCCAATAATATTTAAACATCGTTTCTCCTCAGGAAAAAATGCTAGAATGAAACTTATTAAACAAATTTAATAAACAAATAAAGTTACTCAGGGAAATTCTTACAATTTAATTTTATCGTGATATTTAAGCGAGAAAACTAAAATATTCTTTTCTGGTTCCAAAATAATAAAAACATCGTTACTCGCCAGGAAAAAATGCTAGAATCGAACTTATTAAAAAAATCTAATAAACAAATAAAGTTACTCAGGGATATTCTTACATTTTAATTTTATCATGATATTTAAGCAAGAAAACTAAAATATTCGTTTTTAGTTCCAGAAAAATTTAAACATCGTTTCTCCTCAGGAAAAAATGCTAAAATCAAACTTATTAATTAAATTTAATAAACAAATAATGTTACTCAGGGATATTCTTACAATTTAATTTTATCGTGATATTTAAGCGAGAAAACTAAAATATGCGTTTCTAGTTCCAAAATAATAAAAACATCGTTACTCGTCAGGAAAAAATGCTAGAATCAAACTTATTAAATAAATTTAATACGAAAATAAAGTTACTCAGGGATATTCTTACAATTTAATTTTATCATGATATTTAAGCGAGAAAACTAAAATATTCGTTTCTAGTTCCAAAATAATAAAAACATCGTTACTCGTCGGAAAAAATTCTAGAATCGAACTTATTAAAAAAATCTATTAAACAAATAAAGTTACTCAGGGATATTCTTACAATTTAATTTTATCGTGATATTTAAGCGAGAAAACTAAAATATTCTTTTCTGGTTCCAAAATAATAAAAACATCGTTACTCGCCAGGAAAAAATGCTAGAATAGAACTTATTAAAAAAATCTAATAAACAATTAAAGTTACTCAGTTATATTCTTACATTTTAATTTTATCATGATATTTAAGCAAGAAAACTAAAATATCGTTTTTAGTTCCAGACAAATTTATATATCGTTTCTCCTCAGGAAAAAATGCCAGAATCAAACTTATTAAATAAATTTAATACGAAAATAAAGTTACTCAGGAATATTCTTACAATTTAATTTTATCATGATATTTAAGCGAGAAAACTAAAACATTCGTTTCTAGGTCCAAAATAATAAAAACATCGTTACTCGTCAGGAAAAAATTCTAGAATCGAACTTATTAAATAAATTTAATAAACAAATAAAGTTACTCAGGGATATTCTTACAATTTAATTTTATCGTGATATTTAATATATAAATATATATTTAAACAAGAAAAATAAAATATTCGTTTCTAGGTCCAGAAAAATTAAAACATCGTTACTCCTCAGTCAAAATGCTAGAATCGAACTTCTTAAATAAATTTAATAAACAAATAAAGTTATTCACGGATATTCTTACAATTTAATTTTATCGTGATATTTAAGCGAGAAAACTAAAACATTCATTACTAGTTCCAAAATAATAAAAACATCGTTACTCGTCAGGAAAAAATGCTAGAATCAAACTTATTAAATATATTTAATACGAAAATAAAGTTACTCAGGGATATTCTTACAATTTAATTTTATCATGATATTTAAGCGAGAAAACTAAAATATTCGTTTCTAGTTCCAAAATAATAAAAACATCGTTACTCGTCGGAAAAAATTCTAGAATCGAACTTATTAAAAAAATCTATTAAACAAATAAAGTTACTCAGGGATATTCTTACAATTTAATTTTATCGTGATATTTAAGCGAGAAAACTAAAATATTCTTTTCTGGTTCCAAAATAATAAAAACATCGTTACTCGCCAGGAAAAAATGCTAGAATAGAACTTATTAAAAAAATCTAATAAACAATTAAAGTTACTCAGGGATATTCTTACATTTTAATTTTATCATGATATTTAAGCAAGAAAACTAAAATATCGTTTTTAGTTCCAGACAAATTTATATATCGTTTCTCCTCAGGAAAAAATGCCAGAATCAAACTTATTAAATAAATTTAATACGAAAATAAAGTTACTCAGGGATATTCTTACAATTTAATTTTATCATGATATTTATGCGAGAAAACTAAAATATTCGTTCCTAGTTCCAAAATAATAAAAACATCGTTACTCGTCAGGAAAAAATGCTAGAATCAAACTTATTAAATAAATTTAATACGAAAATAAAGTTACTCAGGGATATTCTTACAATTTAATTTTATCATGATATTTAAGCGAGAAAACTAAAACATTCGTTTCTAGGTCCAAAATAATAAAAACATCGTTACTCGTCAGGAAAAAATTCTAGAATCGAACTTATTAAATAAATTTAATAAACAAATAAAGTTACTCAGGGATATTCTTACAATTTAATTTTATCGTGATATTTAAACAAGAAAAATAAAATATTCGTTTCTAGGTCCAGAAAAATTAAAACATCGTTACTCCTCAGTCAAAATGCTAGAATCGAACTTCTTAAATAAATTTAATAAACAAATAAAGTTATTCACGGATATTCTTACAATTTAATTTTATCGTGATATTTAAGTGAGAAAACTAAAACATTCATTACTAGTTCCAAAATAATAAAAACATCGTTACTCGCCAGGAAAAAATGCTAGAATCGAACTTATTAAAAAAATCTAATAAACAATTAAAGTTACTCAGGGATATTCTTACATTTTAATTTTATCATGATATTTAAGCAAGAAAACTAAAATATCGTTTTTAGTTCCAGAAAAATTTAAATATCGTTTCTCCTCAGGAAAAAATGCTAGAATCAAACTTATTAAATAAATTTAATAAACAAATAAAGTTACTCAGGGATAATCTTACAATTTAATTTTATCATGATATTTAAGCGAGAAAACTAAAACATTCGTTTCTAGTTTCAAAATAATAAATACATCGTTACTCGTCAGGAAAAAATGCTAGAATCAAACTTATTAAATAAATTTAATACGAAAATAAAGTTACTCAGGGATATTCTTACAATTTAATTTTATCATGATATTTAAAAGAGAAAACTAAAATATTCGTTTCTAGATCCAAAATACCAAAAACTTGGTTACTCGTCAGGAAAAAATGCTAGAATCAAACTTATTAAATAAATTTAATAAACAAATAAAGTTACTCAGGGATATTCTTACAATTTAATTTTATCGTGATATTTAAGCAAGAAAACTAAAATATTCGTTTTTAATTCCAGAAAAATTTAAACATCGTTTCTCCTCAGGAATAAATGATAGAATCAAACTTATTAAATAAATTTAATAAACAAATAAAGTTACTCTGGAATATTCTTACAATTTAATTTTATCGTGATATTTAAGCGAGAAACCTAAAATATTCTTTTCTAGTTCCAAAATAATAAAAACATCGTTACTCGTCAGGAAAAAATGCTAGAATCAAACTTATTAAATAAATTTAATACGCAAATAAAGTTACTCAGGGATATTCTTACAATTCAATTTTATCGTGATATTTAGGCGAGAATACTAAAATATTCGTTTCTAGTTCCAAAATAATAAAAACATCGTTACTCGTCAGGAAAAAATGCTTCAATCGAACTTATTAAATAAATTTATAAACAAATAAAGTTACTCAATTACAATTTTATTTTATCGTGATATTTAAGCAAGAAAACTAAAATATTCTTTTTTAGTTCCAGAAAAATTTAACATCGTTTCTCCTCAGGAAAAAATGCTAGAATCAAACTTATTAAATAAATTTAATAAACAAATAATGTTACTCAGGGATATTCTTACAATTTAATTTTATCGTGATATTTAAGCAAGAAAACTAAAATATTCGTTTTTAGTTCCAGAAAAATTTAACATCGTTTCTCCTCAGGAAAAAATGCTAGATACAAACTTATTAAATAAATTTAATAAACAAATAAAGTTACTAAGGGATATTCTTAAAATTCAATTTTATCGTGATATTTAAGCGAGAAAACTAAAATATTCGTTTCTAGTTCCAAAATAATAAAAACATCGTTACTCTTCAGGAAGAAATGCTAGAATCAAACTTATTAATTAAATTTAATACACAAATAAAGTTACTCAGGGATATTCTTACAATTTAATTTTAACGTGATATTTAAGGAAGAAAACGAAAATATTCGTTTTTAGTTCCAGAAAAATTTAAATATCGTTTCTCTTCAGGAAAAAATGCTAGAATCAAACTTATTAACTAAATTTAATAAACAAATAAAGTTACTTAGGGATATTCTTAAAATTCAATTTTATCGTGATATTTAAACGAGAAAACTAAAATATTCGTTTCTAGTTCCAAAATAATAAAAACATCGTTACTCGTCAGAAAAAAATTCTAGAATCGAACTTATTAAATAAATTTAATACGAAAATAAAGTTACTCAGGGATATTCTTACAATTTAATTTTATCATGATCTTTAAGCGAGAGAACTAAAATATTCGTTTCTAGTTTCAAAATAATAAAAACATCGTTACTCGTCAGGAAAAAATTCTAGAATCGAACTTATTAAAAAAATCTAATAAACAAATAAAGTTACTCAGGGATATTCTTAATTTTATCGTGATATTTAAGCAAGAAAACTAAAATATTCGTTTTTAGTTCCAGAGAAATTTAAACATCGTTTCTCCTCAGCAAAAAATGCAAGAATCAAACTTATTAAATAAATTTAATAAACAAATAAAGTTACTCAGGGATATTCTTACAATTTAATTTTATCGTGATATTTACGCGAGAAAACTAAAACATTCATTTCCAGTTCCAAAATAATAAAAACATCGTTACTCGTCAGGAAAAAATGCTAGAATCAAACTTATTAAATAAATTTAATACGAAAATAATGTTACTCAGGGATATTCTTACAATTTAATTTTATAATGATATTTAAGCGAGAAAACTAAAATATTCGTTTCTAATTCCAATATAATAAAAACATCGTTACTCGTCAGGAAAAAATTCTAGAATCGAACTTATTAAAAAAATCTAATAAACAAATAAAGTTACTCAGGGATATTCTTACATTTTAATTTTATCATGATATTTAAGCAAGAAAACTAAAATATTCGTTTTTAGTTCCAATAATATAACATCGTTTCTCCTCAGGAAAAAATGCTAGAATGAAACTTATTAAACAAATTTAATAAACAAATAAAGTTACTCAGGGAAATTCTTACAATTTAATTTTATCGTGATATTTAAGCGAGAAAACTAAAATATTCGTTTCTAGTTCCAAAATAATAAAAACATCGTTACTCGTCAGGAAAAAATGCTAGAATCAAACTTATTAATTAAATTTAATACGAAAATAAAGTTACTCAGGGATATTCTTACAATTTAATTTTATCATGATATTTAAGCGAGAAAACTAAAATATTCTTTTCTAGTTCCAAAATAATAAAAACATCGTTACTCGTCAGGAAAAAATTCTAGAATCTAACTTATTAAAAAAATCTATTAAACAAATAATGTTACTCAGGGATATTCTTACAATTTAATTTTATCGTGATATTTAAGCGAGAAAACTAAAATATTCTTTTCTGGTTCCAAAATAATAAAAACATCGTTACTCGCCAGGAAAAAATGCTAGAATAGAACTTATTAAAAAAATCTAATAAACAATTAAAGTTACTCAGGGATATTCTTACATTTTAATTTTATCATGATATTTAAGCAAGAAAACTAAAATATCGTTTTTAGTTCCAGAAAAATTTAAATATCGTTTCTCCTCAGGAAAAAATGCCAGAATCAAACTTATTAAATAAATTTAATACGAAAATAAAGTTACTCAGGGATATTCTTACAATTTAATTTTATCATGACATTTAAGCGAGAAAACTAAAATATTCGTTTCTAGTTCCAAAATAATAAAAACATCGTTACTCGTCAGGAAAAAATGCTAGAATCAAACTTATTAAATAAATTTAATACGAAAATTAAGTTACTCAGGGATATTCTTACAATTTAATTTTATCATGATATTTAAGCGAGAAAACTAAAACATTCGTTTCTAGGTCCAAAATAATAAAAACATCGTTACTCGTCAGGAAAAAATTCTAGAATCGAACTTATTAAATAAATTTAATAAACAAATAAAGTTACTCAGGGATATTCTTACAATTTAATTTTATCGTGATATTTAAACAAGAAAACTAAAATATTCGTTTCTAGGTCCAGAAAAATTAAAACATCGTTACTCCTCAGTCAAAATGCTAGAATAGAACTTCTTAAATAAATTTAATAAACAAATAAAGTTACTCAGGAATATTCTTACAATTTAATTTTATCGTGATATTTAAGCGAGAAACCTAAAACATTCATTACTAGTTCCAAAATAATAAAAACATCGTTACTCGTCAGGAAAAAATGCTAGAATCAAACTTATTAAATATATTTAATACGAAAATAAAGTTACTCAGGGATATTCTTACAATTTAATTTTATCATGATATTTAAGCGAGAAAACTAAAATATTCGTTTCTAGTTCCAAAATAATAAAAACATCGTAACTCGTCAGGAAAAAATTCTAGAATCGAACTTATTAAAAAAATCTATTAAACAAATAAAGTTACTCAGGGATATTCTTACAATTTAATTTTATCGTGATATTTAAGCGAGAAAACTAAAATATTCTTTTCTGGTTCCAAAATAATAAAAACATCGTTACTCGCCAGGAAAAAATTCTAGAATCGAACTTATTAAAAAAATCTAATAAACAAATAAAGTTACTCAGGGATATTCTTATATTTTAATTTTATCGTGATATTTAAGCAAGAAACTAAAATATTCGTTTTTAGTTCCAGAAATATTTAAACATCGTTTCTCCTCAGCAAAAAATGCAAGAATCAAACTTATTAAATAAATTTAATAAACAAATAAAGTTACTCAGGGATATTCTTACAATTTAATTTTATCGTGATATTTAAGCGAGAAAACTAAAACATTCATTTCCAGTTCCAAAATAATAAAAACATCGTTACTCGTCAGGAAAAAATGCTAGAATCAAACTTACAATTTAATTTTATAATGATATTTAAGCGAGAAAACTAAAATATTCGTTTCTAATTCCAATATAATAAAAACATCGTTACTCGTCGGGAAAAAATTCTAGAATCGAACTTATTAAAAAAATCTAATAAACAAATAAAGTTACTCAGGGATATTCTTACATTTTAATTTTATCATGATATTTAAGCAAGAAAACTAAAATATTCGTTTTTAGTTCCAATAATATAACATCGTTTCTCCTCAGGAAAAAATGCTAGAATGAAACTTATTAAACAAATTTAATAAACAAATAAAGTTACTCAGGGAAATTCTTACAATTTAATTTTATCGTGATATTTAAGCGAGAAAACTAAAATATTCGTTTCTAGTTCCAAAATAATAAAAACATCGTTACTCGTCAGGAAAAAATGCTAGAATCAAACTTATTAATTAAATTTAATACGAAAATAAAGTTACTCAGGGATATTCTTACAATTTAATTTTATCATGATATTTAAAAGAGAAAACTAAAATATTCGTTTCTAGTTCCAAAATAATAAAAACATCGTTACTCGTCAGGAAAAAATGCTAGAATCAAACTTATTAAATAAATTTAATACGAAAATAAAGTTACTCAGGGATATTCTTACAATTTAATTTTATCATGATCTTTAAGCGAGAGAACTAAAATATTCGTTTCTAGTTTCAAAATAATAAAAACATCGTTACTCGTCAGGAAAAAATTCTAGAATCGAACTTATTAAAAAAATCTAATAAACAAATAAAGTTACTCAGGGATATTCTTAATTTTATCGTGATATTTAAGCAAGAAAACTAAAATATTCGTTTTTAGTTCCAGAGAAATTTAAACATCGTTTCTCCTCAGCAAAAAATGCAAGAATCAAACTTATTAAATAAATTTAATAAACAAATAAAGTTACTCAGGGATATTCTTACAATTTAATTTTATCGTGATATTTACGCGAGAAAACTAAAACATTCATTTCCAGTTCCAAAATAATAAAAACATCGTTACTCGTCAGGAAAAAATGCTAGAATCAAACTTATTAAATAAATTTAATACGAAAATAATGTTACTCAGGGATATTCTTACAATTTAATTTTATAATGATATTTAAGCGAGAAAACTAAAATATTCGTTTCTAATTCCAATATAATAAAAACATCGTTACTCGTCAGGAAAAAATTCTAGAATCGAACTTATTAAAAAAATCTAATAAACAAATAAAGTTACTCAGGGATATTCTTACATTTTAATTTTATCATGATATTTAAGCAAGAAAACTAAAATATTCGTTTTTAGTTCCAATAATATAACATCGTTTCTCCTCAGGAAAAAATGCTAGAATGAAACTTATTAAACAAATTTAATAAACAAATAAAGTTACTCAGGGAAATTCTTACAATTTAATTTTATCGTGATATTTAAGCGAGAAAACTAAAATATTCGTTTCTAGTTCCAAAATAATAAAAACATCGTTACTCGTCAGGAAAAAATGCTAGAATCAAACTTATTAATTAAATTTAATACGAAAATAAAGTTACTCAGGGATATTCTTACAATTTAATTTTATCATGATATTTAAGCGAGAAAACTAAAATATTCTTTTCTAGTTCCAAAATAATAAAAACATCGTTACTCGTCAGGAAAAAATTCTAGAATCTAACTTATTAAAAAAATCTATTAAACAAATAATGTTACTCAGGGATATTCTTACAATTTAATTTTATCGTGATATTTAAGCGAGAAAACTAAAATATTCTTTTCTGGTTCCAAAATAATAAAAACATCGTTACTCGCCAGGAAAAAATGCTAGAATAGAACTTATTAAAAAAATCTAATAAACAATTAAAGTTACTCAGGGATATTTTTACATTTTAATTTTATCATGATATTTAAGCAAGAAAACTAAAATATCGTTTTTAGTTCCAGAAAAATTTAAATATCGTTTCTCCTCAGGAAAAAATGCCAGAATCAAACTTATTAAATAAATTTAATACGAAAATAAAGTTACTCAGGGATATTCTTACAATTTAATTTTATCATGACATTTAAGCGAGAAAACTAAAATATTCGTTTCTAGTTCCAAAATAATAAAAACATCGTTACTCGTCAGGAAAAAATGCTAGAATCAAACTTATTAAATAAATTTAATACGAAAATTAAGTTACTCAGGGATATTCTTACAATTTAATTTTATCATGATATTTAAGCGAGAAAACTAAAATATTCGTTTCTAGTTCCAAAATAATAAAAACATCGTTACTCGTCAGGAAAAAATTCTAGAATCGAACTTATTAAATAAATTTAATAAACAAATAAAGTTACTCAGGGATATTCTTACAATTTAATTTTATCGTGATATTTAAACAAGAAAACTAAAATATTCGTTTCTAGGTCCAGAAAAATTAAAACATCGTTACTCCTCAGTCAAAATGCTAGAATAGAACTTCTTAAATAAATTTAATAAACAAATAAAGTTACTCAGGAATATTCTTACAATTTAATTTTATCGTGATATTTAAGCGAGAAACCTAAAACATTCATTACTAGTTCCAAAATAATAAAAACATCGTTACTCGTCAGGAAAAAATGCTAGAATCAAACTTATTAAATATATTTAATACGAAAATAAAGTTACTCAGGGATATTCTTACAATTTAATTTTATCATGATATTTAAGCGAGAAAACTAAAATATTCGTTTCTAGTTCCAAAATAATAAAAACATCGTAACTCGTCAGGAAAAAATTCTAGAATCGAACTTATTAAAAAAATCTATTAAACAAATAAAGTTACTCAGGGATATTCTTACAATTTAATTTTATCGTGATATTTAAGCGAGAAAACTAAAATATTCTTTTCTGGTTCCAAAATAATAAAAACATCGTTACTCGCCAGGAAAAAATTCTAGAATCGAACTTATTAAAAAAATCTAATAAACAAATAAAGTTACTCAGGGATATTCTTATATTTTAATTTTATCGTGATATTTAAGCAAGAAACTAAAATATTCGTTTTTAGTTCCAGAAATATTTAAACATCGTTTCTCCTCAGCAAAAAATGCAAGAATCAAACTTATTAAATAAATTTAATAAACAAATAAAGTTACTCAGGGATATTCTTACAATTTAATTTTATCGTGATATTTAAGCGAGAAAACTAAAACATTCATTTCCAGTTCCAAAATAATAAAAACATCGTTACTCGTCAGGAAAAAATGCTAGAATCAAACTTACAATTTAATTTTATAATGATATTTAAGCGAGAAAACTAAAATATTCGTTTCTAATTCCAATATAATAAAAACATCGTTACTCGTCGGGAAAAAATTCTAGAATCGAACTTATTAAAAAAATCTAATAAACAAATAAAGTTACTCAGGGATATTCTTACATTTTAATTTTATCATGATATTTAAGCAAGAAAACTAAAATATTCGTTTTTAGTTCCAATAATATAACATCGTTTCTCCTCAGGAAAAAATGCTAGAATGAAACTTATTAAACAAATTTAATAAACAAATAAAGTTACTCAGGGAAATTCTTACAATTTAATTTTATCGTGATATTTAAGCGAGAAAACTAAAATATTCGTTTCTAGTTCCAAAATAATAAAAACATCGTTACTCGTCAGGAAAAAATGCTAGAATCAAACTTATTAATTAAATTTAATACGAAAATAAAGTTACTCAGGGATATTCTTACAATTTAATTTTATCATGATATTTAAAAGAGAAAACTAAAATATTCGTTTCTAGTTCCAAAATAATAAAAACATCGTTACTCGTCAGGAAAAAATTCTAGAATCGAACTTATTAAATAAATTTAATACGAAAATAAAGTTACTCAGGGATATTCTTACAATTTAATTTTATCATGATCTTTAAGCGAGAGAACTAAAATATTCGTTTCTAGTTTCAAAATAATAAAAACATCGTTACTCGTCAGGAAAAAATTCTAGAATCGAACTTATTAAAAAAATTTAATAAACAAATAAAGTTACTCAGGGATATTCTTATATTTTAATTTTATCGTGATATTTAAGCAAGAAAACTAAAATATTCGTTTTTAGTTCCAGAAATATTTAAACATCGTTTCTCCTCAGCAAAAAATGCAAGAATCAAACTTATTAAATAAATTTAATAAACAAATAAAGTTACTCAGGGATATTCTTACAATTTAATTTTATCGTGATATTTAAGCGAGAAAACTAAAATATTCTTTTCTGGTTCCAAAATAATAAAAACATCGTTACTCGCCAGGAAAAAATGCTAGAATAGAACTTATTAAAAAAATCTAATAAACAATTAAAGTTACTCAGGGATATTCTTACATTTTAATTTTATCATGATATTTAAGCAAGAAAACTAAAATATCGTTTTTAGTTCCAGACAAATTTATATATCGTTTCTCCTCAGGAAAAAATGCCAGAATCAAACTTATTAAATAAATTTAATACGAAAATAAAGTTACTCAGGGATATTCTTACAATTTAATTTTATCATGATATTTATGCGAGAAAACTAAAATATTCGTTCCTAGTTCCAAAATAATAAAAACATCGTTACTCGTCAGGAAAAAATGCTAGAATCAAACTTATTAAATAAATTTAATACGAAAATAAAGTTACTCAGGGATATTCTTACAATTTAATTTTATCATGATATTTAAGCGAGAAAACTAAAACATTCGTTTCTAGGTCCAAAATAATAAAAACATCGTTACTCGTCAGGAAAAAATTCTAGAATCGAACTTATTAAATAAATTTAATAAACAAATAAAGTTACTCAGGGATATTCTTACAATTTAATTTTATCGTGATATTTAAACAAGAAAAATAAAATATTCGTTTCTAGGTCCAGAAAAATTAAAACATCGTTACTCCTCAGTCAAAATGCTAGAATCGAACTTCTTAAATAAATTTAATAAACAAATAAAGTTATTCACGGATATTCTTACAATTTAATTTTATCGTGATATTTAAGCGAGAAAACTAAAACATTCATTACTAGTTCCAAAATAATAAAAACATCGTTACTCGCCAGGAAAAAATGCTAGAATCGAACTTATTAAAAAAATCTAATAAACAATTAAAGTTACTCAGGGATATTCTTACATTTTAATTTTATCATGATATTTAAGCAAGAAAACTAAAATATCGTTTTTAGTTCCAGAAAAATTTAAATATCGTTTCTCCTCAGGAAAAAATGCTAGAATCAAACTTATTAAATAAATTTAATAAACAAATAAAGTTACTCAGGGATAATCTTACAATTTAATTTTATCATGATATTTAAGCGAGAAAACTAAAACATTCGTTTCTAGTTTCAAAATAATAAATACATCGTTACTCGTCAGGAAAAAATGCTAGAATCAAACTTATTAAATAAATTTAATACGAAAATAAAGTTACTCAGGGATATTCTTACAATTTAATTTTATCATGATATTTAAAAGAGAAAACTAAAATATTCGTTTCTAGATCCAAAATACCAAAAACTTGGTTACTCGTCAGGAAAAAATGCTAGAATCAAACTTATTAAATAAATTTAATAAACAAATAAAGTTACTCAGGGATATTCTTACAATTTAATTTTATCGTGATATTTAAGCAAGAAAACTAAAATATTCGTTTTTAATTCCAGAAAAATTTAAACATCGTTTCTCCTCAGGAATAAATGATAGAATCAAACTTATTAAATAAATTTAATAAACAAATAAAGTTACTCTGGGATATTCTTACAATTTAATTTTATCGTGATATTTAAGCGAGAAACCTAAAATATTCTTTTCTAGTTCCAAAATAATAAAAACATCGTTACTCGTCAGGAAAAAATGCTAGAATCAAACTTATTAAATAAATTTAATACGCAAATAAAGTTACTCAGGGATATTCTTACAATTCAATTTTATCGTGATATTTAGGCGAGAATACTAAAATATTCGTTTCTAGTTCCAAAATAATAAAAACATCGTTACTCGTCAGGAAAAAATGCTTCAATCGAACTTATTAAATAAATTTATAAACAAATAAAGTTACTCAATTACAATTTTATTTTATCGTGATATTTAAGCAAGAAAACTAAAATATTCTTTTTTAGTTCCAGAAAAATTTAACATCGTTTCTCCTCAGGAAAAAATGCTAGAATCAAACTTATTAAATAAATTTAATAAACAAATAATGTTACTCAGGGATATTCTTACAATTTAATTTTATCGTGATATTTAAGCAAGAAAACTAAAATATTCGTTTTTAGTTCCAGAAAAATTTAACATCGTTTCTCCTCAGGAAAAAATGCTAGATACAAACTTATTAAATAAATTTAATAAACAAATAAAGTTACTAAGGGATATTCTTAAAATTCAATTTTATCGTGATATTTAAGCGAGAAAACTAAAATATTCGTTTCTAGTTCCAAAATAATAAAAACATCGTTACTCTTCAGGAAGAAATGCTAGAATCAAACTTATTAATTAAATTTAATACACAAATAAAGTTACTCAGGGATATTCTTACAATTTAATTTTAACGTGATATTTAAGGAAGAAAACGAAAATATTCGTTTTTAGTTCCAGAAAAATTTAAATATCGTTTCTCTTCAGGAAAAAATGCTAGAATCAAACTTATTAACTAAATTTAATAAACAAATAAAGTTACTTAGGGATATTCTTAAAATTCAATTTTATCGTGATATTTAAACGAGAAAACTAAAATATTCGTTTCTAGTTCCAAAATAATAAAAACATCGTTACTCGTCAGAAAAAAATTCTAGAATCGAACTTATTAAATAAATTTAATACGAAAATAAAGTTACTCAGGGATATTCTTACAATTTAATTTTATCATGATCTTTAAGCGAGAGAACTAAAATATTCGTTTCTAGTTTCAAAATAATAAAAACATCGTTACTCGTCAGGAAAAAATTCTAGAATCGAACTTATTAAAAAAATCTAATAAACAAATAAAGTTACTCAGGGATATTCTTAATTTTATCGTGATATTTAAGCAAGAAAACTAAAATATTCGTTTTTAGTTCCAGAGAAATTTAAACATCGTTTCTCCTCAGCAAAAAATGCAAGAATCAAACTTATTAAATAAATTTAATAAACAAATAAAGTTACTCAGGGATATTCTTACAATTTAATTTTATCGTGATATTTACGCGAGAAAACTAAAACATTCATTTCCAGTTCCAAAATAATAAAAACATCGTTACTCGTCAGGAAAAAATGCTAGAATCAAACTTATTAAATAAATTTAATACGAAAATAATGTTACTCAGGGATATTCTTACAATTTAATTTTATAATGATATTTAAGCGAGAAAACTAAAATATTCGTTTCTAATTCCAATATAATAAAAACATCGTTACTCGTCAGGAAAAAATTCTAGAATCGAACTTATTAAAAAAATCTAATAAACAAATAAAGTTACTCAGGGATATTCTTACATTTTAATTTTATCATGATATTTAAGCAAGAAAACTAAAATATTCGTTTTTAGTTCCAATAATATAACATCGTTTCTCCTCAGGAAAAAATGCTAGAATGAAACTTATTAAACAAATTTAATAAACAAATAAAGTTACTCAGGGAAATTCTTACAATTTAATTTTATCGTGATATTTAAGCGAGAAAACTAAAATATTCGTTTCTAGTTCCAAAATAATAAAAACATCGTTACTCGTCAGGAAAAAATGCTAGAATCAAACTTATTAATTAAATTTAATACGAAAATAAAGTTACTCAGGGATATTCTTACAATTTAATTTTATCATGATATTTAAGCGAGAAAACTAAAATATTCGTTTCTAGTTCCAAAATAATAAAAACATCGTTACTCGTCAGGAAAAAATTCTAGAATCTAACTTATTAAAAAAATCTATTAAACAAATAATGTTACTCAGGGATATTCTTACAATTTAATTTTATAGTGATATTTAAGCGAGAAAACTAAAATATTCTTTTCTGGTTCCAAAATAATAAAAACATCGTTACTCGCCAGGAAAAAATGCTAGAATAGAACTTATTAAAAAAATCTAATAAACAATTAAAGTTACTCAGGGATATTTTTACATTTTAATTTTATCATGATATTTAAGCAAGAAAACTAAAATATCGTTTTTAGTTCCAGAAAAATTTAAATATCGTTTCTCCTCAGGAAAAAATGCCAGAATCAAACTTATTAAATAAATTTAATACGAAAATAAAGTTACTCAGGGATATTCTTACAATTTAATTTTATCATGACATTTAAGCGAGAAAACTAAAATATTCGTTTCTAGTTCCAAAATAATAAAAACATCGTTACTCGTCAGGAAAAAATGCTAGAATCAAACTTATTAAATAAATTTAATACGAAAATTAAGTTACTCAGGGATATTCTTACAATTTAATTTTATCATGATATTTAAGCGAGAAAACTAAAACATTCGTTTCTAGGTCCAAAATAATAAAAACATCGTTACTCGTCAGGAAAAAATTCTAGAATCGAACTTATTAAATAAATTTAATAAACAAATAAAGTTACTCAGGGATATTCTTACAATTTAATTTTATCGTGATATTTAAACAAGAAAACTAAAATATTCGTTTCTAGGTCCAGAAAAATTAAAACATCGTTACTCCTCAGTCAAAATGCTAGAATAGAACTTCTTAAATAAATTTAATAAACAAATAAAGTTACTCAGGAATATTCTTACAATTTAATTTTATCGTGATATTTAAGCGAGAAACCTAAAACATTCATTACTAGTTCCAAAATAATAAAAACATCGTTACTCGTCAGGAAAAAATGCTAGAATCAAACTTATTAAATTTATTTAATACGAAAATAAAGTTACTCAGGGATATTCTTACAATTTAATTTTATCATGATATTTAAGCGAGAAAACTAAAATATTCGTTTCTAGTTCCAAAATAATAAAAACATCGTAACTCGTCAGGAAAAAATTCTAGAATCGAACTTATTAAAAAAATCTATTAAACAAATAAAGTTACTCAGGGATATTCTTACAATTTAATTTTATCGTGATATTTAAGCGAGAAAACTAAAATATTCTTTTCTGGTTCCAAAATAATAAAAACATCGTTACTCGCCAGGAAAAAATTCTAGAATCGAACTTATTAAAAAAATCTAATAAACAAATAAAGTTACTCAGGGATATTCTTATATTTTAATTTTATCGTGATATTTAAGCAAGAAACTAAAATATTCGTTTTTAGTTCCAGAAATATTTAAACATCGTTTCTCCTCAGCAAAAAATGCAAGAATCAAACTTATTAAATAAATTTAATAAACAAATAAAGTTACTCAGGGATATTCTTACAATTTAATTTTATCGTGATATTTAAGCGAGAAAACTAAAACATTCATTTCCAGTTCCAAAATAATAAAAACATCGTTACTCGTCAGGAAAAAATGCTAGAATCAAACTTACAATTTAATTTTATCGTGATATTTAAGCGAGAAAACTAAAATATTCGTTTCTAATTCCAATATAATAAAAACATCGTTACTCGTCGGGAAAAAATTCTAGAATCGAACTTATTAAAAAAATCTAATAAACAAATAAAGTTACTCAGGGATATTCTTACATTTTAATTTTATCATGATATTTAAGCAAGAAAACTAAAATATTCGTTTTTAGTTCCAATAATATAACATCGTTTCTCCTCAGGAAAAAATGCTAGAATGAAACTTATTAAACAAATTTAATAAACAAATAAAGTTACTCAGGGAAATTCTTACAATTTAATTTTATCGTGATATTTAAGCGAGAAAACTAAAATATTCGTTTCTAGTTCCAAAATAATAAAAACATCGTTACTCGTCAGGAAAAAATGCTAGAATCAAACTTATTAATTAAATTTAATACGAAAATAAAGTTACTCAGGGATATTCTTACAATTTAATTTTATCATGATATTTAAAAGAGAAAACTAAAATATTCGTTTCTAGTTCCAAAATAATAAAAACATCGTTACTCGTCAGGAAAAAATTCTAGAATCGAACTTATTAAATAAATTTAATACGAAAATAAAGTTACTCAGGGATATTCTTACAATTTAATTTTATCATGATCTTTAAGCGAGAGAACTAAAATATTCGTTTCTAGTTTCAAAATAATAAAAACATCGTTACTCGTCAGGAAAAAATTCTAGAATCGAACTTATTAAAAAAATTTAATAAACAAATAAAGTTACTCAGGGATATTCTTATATTTTAATTTTATCGTGATATTTAAGCAAGAAAACTAAAATATTCGTTTTTAGTTCCAGAAATATTTAAACATCGTTTCTCCTCAGCAAAAAATGCAAGAATCAAACTTATTAAATAAATTTAATAAACAAATAAAGTTACTCAGGGATATTCTTACAATTTAATTTTATCGTGATATTTAAGCGAGAAAACTAAAACATTCATTTCCAGTTCCAAAATAATAAAAACATCGTTACTCGTCAGGAAAAAATGCTAGAATCAAACTTATTAAATAAATTTAATACGAAAATAATGTTACTCAGGGATATTCTTACAATTTAATTTTATAATGATATTTAAGCGAGAAAACTAAAATATTCGTTTCTAATTCCAATATAATAAAAACATCGTTACTCGTCAGGAAAAAATTCTAGAATCGAACTTATTAAAAAAATCTAATAAACAAATAAAGTTACTCAGGGATATTCTTACATTTTAATTTTATCATGATATTTAAGCAAGAAAACTAAAATATTCGTTTTTAGTTCCAATAATATAACATCGTTTCTCCTCAGGAAAAAATGCTAGAATGAAACTTATTAAACAAATTTAATAAACAAATAAAGTTATTCAGGGAAATTCTTACAATTTAATTTTATCGTGATATTTAAGCGAGAAAACTAAAATATTCGTTTCTAGTTCCAAAATAATAAAAACATCGTTACTCGTCAGGAAAAAATGCTAGAATCAAACTTATTAATTAAATTTAATACGAAAATAAAGTTACTCAGGGATATTCTTACAATTTAATTTTATCATGATATTTAAGCGAGAAAACTAAAATATTCGTTTCTAGTTCCAAAATAATAAAAACATCGTTACTCGTCAGGAAAAAATTCTAGAATCTAACTTATTAAAAAAATCTATTAAACAAATAAAGTTACTCAGGGATATTCTTACAATTTAATTTTATCGTGATATTTAAGCGAGAAAACTAAAATATTCTTTTCTGGTTCCAAAATAATAAAACAGGAAAAAATGCTAGAATAGAACTTATTAAAAAAATCTAATAAACAATTAAAGTTACTCAGGGATATTCTTACATTTTAATTTTATCATGATATTTAAGCAAGAAAACTAAAATATCGTTTTTAGTTCCAGAAAAATTTAAATATCGTTTCTCCTCAGGAAAAAATGCCAGAATCAAACTTATTAAATAAATTTAATACGAAAATAAAGTTACTCAGGGATATTCTTACAATTTAATTTTATCATGACATTTAAGCGAGAAAACTAAAATATTCGTTTCTAGTTCCAAAATAATAAAAACATCGTTACTCGTCAGGAAAAAATGCTAGAATCAAACTTATTAAATAAATTTAATACGAAAATAAAGTTACTCAGGGATATTCTTACAATTTAATTTTATCATGATATTTAAGCGAGAAAACTAAAACATTCGTTTCTAGGTCCAAAATAATAAAAACATCTTTACTCGTCAGGAAAAAATTCTAGAATCGAACTTATTAAATAAATTTAATAAACAAATAAAGTTACTCAGGGATATTCTTACAATTTAATTTTATCGTGATATTTAAACAAGAAAACTAAAATATTCGTTTCTAGGTCCAGAAAAATTAAAACATCGTTACTCCTCAGTCAAAATGCTAGAATAGAACTTCTTAAATAAATTTAATAAACAAATAAAGTTACTCAGGAATATTCTTACAATTTAATTTTATCGTGATATTTAAGCGAGAAAACTAAAACATTCATTACTAGTCCCAAAATAATAAAAACATCGTTACTCGTCAGGAAAAAATGCTAGAATCAAACTTATTAAATATATTTAATACGAAAATAAAGTTACTCAGGGATATTCTTACAATTTAATTTTATCATGATATTTAAGCGAGAAAACTAAAATATTCGTTTCTAGTTCCAAAATAATAAAAACATCGTAACTCGTCAGGAAAAAATTCTAGAATCGAACTTATTAAAAAAATCTAATAAACAAATAAAGTTACTCAGGGATATTCTTATATTTTAATTTTATCGTGATATTTAAGCAAGAAAACTAAAATATTCGTTTTTAGTTCCAGAAATATTTAAACATCGTTTCTCCTCAGCAAAAAATGCAAGAATCAAACTTATTAAATAAATTTAATAAACAAATAAAGTTACTCAGGGATATTCTTACAATTTAATTTTATCGTGATATTTAAGCGAGAAAACTAAATATTAATTTCCAGTTCCAAAATAATAAAAACATCGTTACTCGTCAGGAAAAAATGCTAGAATCAAACTTATTAAATAAATTTAATACGAAAATAATGTTACTCAGGGATATTCTTACAATTTAATTTTATCATGATATTTAAGCGAGAAAACTAAAATATTCGTTTCTAATTCCAAAATAATAAAAACATCGTTACTCGTCAGAAAAATTTCTAGAATCGAACTTATTAAAAAAATCTAATAAACAAATAAAGTTACTCAGGGATATTCTTACATTTTAATTTTATCACGATATTTAAGCAAGAAAACTAAAATATTCGTTTTTAGTTCCAATAATATTTAAACATCGTTTCTCCTCAGGAAAAAATGCTAGAATGAAACTTATTAAACAAATTTAATAAACAAATAAAGTTACTCAGGGAAATTCTTACAATTTAATTTTATCGTGATATTTAAGCGAGAAAACTAAAATATACTTTTCTGGTTCCAAAATAATAAAAACATCGTTACTCGCCAGGAAAAAATGCTAGAATCGAACTTATTAAAAAAATCTAATAAACAAATAAAGTTACTCAGGGATATTCTTACATTTTAATTTTATCATGATATTTAAGCAAGAAAACTAAAATATTCGTTTTTAGTTCCAGAAAAATTTAAACATCGTTTCTCCTCAGGAAAAAATGCTAGAATCAAACTTATTAATTAAATTTAATAAACAAATAATGTTACTCAGGGATATTCTTACAATTTAATTTTATCGTGATATTTAAGCGAGAAAACTAAAATATGCGTTTCTAGTTCCAAAATAATAAAAACATCGTTACTCGTCAGGAAAAAATGCTAGAATCAAACTTATTAAATAAATTTAATACGAAAATAAAGTTACTCAGGGATATTCTTACAATTTAATTTTATCATGATATTTAAGCGAGAAAACTAAAATATTCGTTTCAAGTTCCAAAATAATAAAAACATCGTTACTCGTCGGAAAAAATTCTAGAATTGAACTTATTAAAAAAATCTATTAAACAAATAAAGTTACTCAGGGATATTCTTACAATTTAATTTTATCGTGATATTTAAGCGAGAAAACTAAAATATTCTTTTCTGGTTCCAAAATAATAAAAACATCGTTACTCGCCAGGAAAAAATGCTTGAATAGAACTTATTAAAAAAATCTAATAAACAATTAAAGCTACTCAGGGATATTCTTACATTTTAATTTTATCATGATATTTAAGCAAGAAAACTAAAATATCGTTTTTAGTTCCAGACAAATTTATATATCGTTTCTCCTCAGGAAAAAATGCCAGAATCAAACTTATTAAATAAATTTAATACGAAAATAAAGTTACTCAGGGATATTCTTACAATTTAATTTTATCATGATATTTAAGCGAGAAATCTAAAATATTCGTTCCTAGTTCCAAAATAATAAAAACATCGTTACTCGTCAGGAAAAAATGCTAGAATCAAACTTATTAAATAAATTTAATAAACAAATAAAGTTACTCTGGGATATTCTTACAATTTAATTTTATCGTGATATTTAAGCGAGAAACCTAAAATATTCTTTTCTAGTTCCAAAATAATAAAAACATCGTTACTCGTCAGGAAAAAATGCTAGAATCAAACTTATTAAATAAATTTAATACGCAAATAAAGGTACTCAGGGATATTCTTACAATTCAATTTGATCGTGATATTTAGGCGAGAATACTAAAATATTCGTTTCTAGTTCCAAAAAAATAAAAACATCGTTACTCGTCAGGAAAAAATGCTTCAATCGAACTTATTAAATAAATTTAATAAAAAAATAAAGTTACTCAATTACAATTTTATTTTATCGTGATATTTAAGCAAGAAAACTAAAATATTCTTTTTCAGTTCCAGAAAAATTTAACATCGTTTCTCCTCAGGAAAAAATGCTAGAATCAAACTTATTAAATAAATTTAATAAACAAATAATGTTACTCAGGGATATTCTTACAATTTAATTTTATCGTGATATTTAAGCAAGAAAACTAAAATATTCGTTTTTAGTTCCAGAAAAATTTAACATCGTTTCTCCTCAGGAAAAAATGCTAGAATCAAACTTATTAAATAAATTTAATAAACAAATAAAGTTACTAAGGGATATTCTTAAAATTCAATTTTATCGTGATATTTAAGCGAGAAAACTAAAATATTCGTTTCTAGTTCCAAAATAATAAAAACATCGTTACTCTTCAGGAAGAAATGCTAGAATCAAACTTATTAATTAAATTTAATACACAAATAAAGTTACTCAGGGATATTCTTACAATTTAATTTTATCGTGATATTTAAGGAAGAAAACGAAAATATTCGTTTTTAGTTCCAGAAAAATTTAAATATCGTTTCTCTTCAGGAAAAAATGCTAGAATCAAACTTATTAACTAAATTTAATAAACAAATAAAGTTACTTAGGGATATTCTTAAAATTCAATTTTATCGTGATATTTAAACGAGAAAACTAAAATATTCGTTTCTAGTTCCAAAATAATAAAAACATCGTTACTCGTCAGGAAAAAATGCTAGAATCAAACTTATTAAATAAATTTAATACGAAAATAATGTTACTCAGGGATATTCTTACAATTTAATTTTATAATGATATTTAAGCGAGAAAACTAAAATATTCGTTTCTAGTTCCAAAATAATAAAAACATCGTTACTCGTCAGGAAAAAATTCTAGAATCAAACTTATTAAAAAAATCTATTAAACAAATAAAGTTACTCAGGGATATTCTTACAATTTAATTTTATCGTGATATTTAAGCGAGAAAACTAAAATATTCGTTTCTAGTTCCAAAATAATAAAAACATCGTTACTCGTCAGGAAAAAATGCTAGAATCAAACTTATTAATTAAATTTAATACGAAAATAAAGTTACTCAGGGATATTCTTACAATTTAATTTTATCATGATATTTAAGCGAGAAAACTAAAATATTCGTTTCTAGTTCCAAAATAATAAAAACATCGTTACTCGTCAGGAAAAAATTCTAGAATCAAACTTATTAAAAAAATCTATTAAACAAATAAAGTTACTCAGGGATATTCTTACAATTTAATTTTATCGTGATATTTAAGCGAGAAAACTAAAATATTCTTTTCTGGTTCCAAAATAATAAAAACATCGTTACTCGCCAGGAAAAAATGCTAGAATCGAACTTATTAAAAAAATCTAATAAACAATTAAAGTTACTCAGGGATATTCTTACATTTTAATTTTATCATGATATTTAAGCAAGAAAACTAAAATATCGTTTTTAGTTCCAGAAAAATTTAAATATCGTTTCTCCTCAGGAAAAAATGCTAGAATCAAACTTATTAAATAAATTTAATAAACAAATAAAGTTACTCAGGGATAATCTTACAATTTAATTTTATCATGATATTTAAGCGAGAAAACTAAAACATTCGTTTCTAGTTTCAAAATAATAAATACATCGTTACTCGTCAGGAAAAAATGCTAGAATCAAACTTATTAAATAAATTTAATACGAAAATAAAGTTACTCAGGGATATTCTTACAATTTAATTTTATCATGATATTTAAAAGAGAAAACTAAAATATTCGTTTCTAGATCCAAAATACCAAAAACTTGGTTACTCGTCAGGAAAAAATGCTAGAATCAAACTTATTAAATCAATTTAAAAAACAAATAAAGTTACTCAGGGATATTCTTACAATTTAATTTTATCGTGATATTTAAGCAAGAAAACTAAAATATTCGTTTTTAATTCCAGAAAAATTTAAACATCGTTTCTCCTCAGGAATAAATGATAGAATCAAACTTATTAAATAAATTTAATAAACAAATAAAGTTACTCTGGGATATTCTTACAATTTAATTTTATCGTGATATTTAAGCGAGAAACCTAAAATAATCTTTTCTAGTTCCAAAATAATAAAAACATCGTTACTCGTCAGGAAAAAATGCTAGAATCAAACTTATTTAATAAATTTAATACGCAAATAAAGTTACTCAGGGATATTCTTACAATTCAATTTGATCGTGATATTTAGGCGAGAATACTAAAATATTCGTTTCTAGTTCCAAAATAATAAAAACTTCGTTACTCGTCAGGAAAAAATGCTTCAATCGAACTTATTAAATAAATTTAATAAACAAATAAAGTTACTCAATTACAATTTTATTTTATCGTGATATTTAAGCAAGAAAACTAAAATATTCTTTTTCAGTTCCAGAAAAATTTAACATCGTTTCTCCTCAGGAAAAAATGCTAGAATCAAACTTATTAAATAAATTTAATAAACAAATAATGTTACTCAGGGATATTCTTACAATTTAATTTTATCGTGATATTTAAGCAAGAAAACTAAAATATTCGTTTTTAGTTCCAGAAAAATTTAACATCGTTTCTCCTCAGGAAAAAATGCTAGAATCAAACTTATTAAATAAATTTAATAAACAAATAAAGTTACTAAGGGATATTCTTAAAATTCAATTTGATCGTGATATTTAAGCGAGAAAACTAAAATATTCGTTTCTAGTTCCAAAATAATAAAAACATCGTTACTCTTCAGGAAGAAATGCTAGAATCAAACTTATTAATTAAATTTAATACACAAATAAAGTTACACAGGGATATTCTTACAATTTAATTTTATCGTGATATTTAAGGAAGAAAACGAAAATATTCGTTTTTAGTTCCAGAAAAATTTAAATATCGTTTCTCTTCAGGAAAAAATGCTAGAATCAAACTTATTAACTAAATTTAATAAACAAATAAAGTTACTTAGGGATATTCTTAAAATTCAATTTTATCGTGATATTTAAACGAGAAAACTAAAATATTCGTTTCTAGTTCCAAAATAATAAAAACATCGTTACTCGTCAGGAAAAAATTCTAGAATCGAACTTATTAAATAAATTTAATACGAAAATAAAGTTACTCAGGGATATTCTTACAATTTAATTTTATCATGATCTTTAAGCGAGAGAACTAAAATATTCGTTTCTAGTTTCAAAATAATAAAAACATCGTTACTCGTCAGGAAAAAATTCTAGAATCGAACTTATTAAAAAAATCTAATAAACAAATAAAGTTACTCAGGGATATTCTTAATTTTATCGTGATATTTAAGCAAGAAAACTAAAATATTCGTTTTTAGTTCCAGAGAAATTTAAACATCGTTTCTCCTCAGCAAAAAATGCAAGAATCAAACTTATTAAATAAATTTAATAAACAAATAAAGTTACTCAGGGATATTCTTACAATTTAATTTTATCGTGATATTTAAGCGAGAAAACTAAAACATTCATTTCCAGTTCCAAAATAATAAAAACATCGTTACTCGTCAGGAAAAAATGCTAGAATCAAACTTATTAAATAAATTTAATACGAAAATAATGTTACTCAGGGATATTCTTACAATTTAATTTTATAATGATATTTAAGCGAGAAAACTAAAATATTCGTTTCTAATTCCAATATAATAAAAACATCGTTACTAGTCAGGAAAAAATTCTAGAATCGAACTTATTAATTAAATTTAATACACAAATAAAGTTACTCAGGGATATTCTTACATTTTAATTTTATCATGATATTTAAGCAAGAAAACTAAAATATTCGTTTTTAGTTCCAATAATATAACATCGTTTCTCCTCAGGAAAAAATGCTAGAATGAAACTTATTAAACAAATTTAATAAACAAATAAAGTTACTCCGGGAAATTCTTACAATTTAATTTTATCGTGATATTTAAGCGAGAAAACTAAAATATTCGTTTCTAGTTTCAAAATAATAAAAACATCGTTACTCGTCAGGAAAAAATGCTAGAATCAAACTTATTAATTAAATTTAATACGAAAATAAAGTTACTCAGGGATATTCTTACAATTTAATTTTATCATGATATTTAAGCGAGAAAACTAAAATATTCGTTTCTAGTTCCAAAATAATAAAAACATCGTTACTCGTCAGGAAAAAATTCTAGAATCAAACTTATTAAAAAAATCTATTAAACAAATAAAGTTACTCAGGGATATTCTTACAATTTAATTTTATCGTGATATTTAAGCGAGAAAACTAAAATATTCTTTTCTGGTTCCAAAATAATAAAAACATCGTTACTCGCCAGGAAAAAATGCTAGAATCGAACTTATTAAAAAAATCTAATAAACAATTAAAGTTACTCAGGGATATTCTTACATTTTAATTTTATCATGATATTTAAGCAAGAAAACTAAAATATCGTTTTTAGTTCCAGAAAAATTTAAATATCGTTTCTCCTCAGGAAAAAATGCTAGAATCAAACTTATTAAATAAATTTAATAAACAAATAAAGTTACTCAGGGATAATCTTACAATTTAATTTTATCATGATATTTAAGCGAGAAAACTAAAACATTCGTTTCTAGTTTCAAAATAATAAATACATCGTTACTCGTCAGGAAAAAATGCTAGAATCAAACTTATTAAATAAATTTAATACGAAAATAAAGTTACTCAGGGATATTCTTACAATTTAATTTTATCATGATATTTAAAAGAGAAAACTAAAATATTCGTTTCTAGATCCAAAATACCAAAAACTTGGTTACTCGTCAGGAAAAAATGCTAGAATCAAACTTATTAAATCAATTTAAAAAACAAATAAAGTTACTCAGGGATATTCTTACAATTTAATTTTATCGTGATATTTAAGCAAGAAAACTAAAATATTCGTTTTTAATTCCAGAAAAATTTAAACATCGTTTCTCCTCAGGAATAAATGATAGAATCAAACTTATTAAATAAATTTAATAAACAAATAAAGTTACTCTGGGATATTCTTACAATTTAATTTTATCGTGATATTTAAGCGAGAAACCTAAAATAATCTTTTCTAGTTCCAAAATAATAAAAACATCGTTACTCGTCAGGAAAAAATGCTAGAATCAAACTTATTAAATAAATTTAATACGCAAATAAAGTTACTCAGGGATATTCTTACAATTCAATTTGATCGTGATATTTAGGCGAGAATACTAAAATATTCGTTTCTAGTTCCAAAATAATAAAAACATCGTTACTCGTCAGGAAAAAATGCTTCAATCGAACTTATTAAATAAATTTAATAAACAAATAAAGTTACTCAATTACAATTTTATTTTATCGTGATATTTAAGCAAGAAAACTAAAATATTCTTTTTCAGTTCCAGAAAAATTTAACATCGTTTCTCCTCAGGAAAAAATGCTAGAATCAAACTTATTAAATAAATTTAATAAACAAATAATGTTACTCAGGGATATTCTTACAATTTAATTTTATCGTGATATTTAAGCAAGAAAACTAAAATATTCGTTTTTAGTTCCAGAAAAATTTAACATCGTTTCTCCTCAGGAAAAAATGCTAGAATCAAACTTATTAAATAAATTTAATAAACAAATAAAGTTACTAAGGGATATTCTTAAAATTCAATTTTATCGTGATATTTAAGCGAGAAAACTAAAATATTCGTTTCTAGTTCCAAAATAATAAAAACATCGTTACTCTTCAGGAAGAAATGCTAGAATCAAACTTATTAATTAAATTTAATACACAAATAAAGTTACTCAGGGATATTCTTACAATTTAATTTTATCGTGATATTTAAGGAAGAAAACGAAAATATTCGTTTTTAGTTCCAGAAAAATTTAAATATCGTTTCTCTTCAGGAAAAAATGCTAGAATCAAACTTATTAACTAAATTTAATAAACAAATAAAGTTACTTAGGGATATTCTTAAAATTCAATTTTATCGTGATATTTAAACGAGAAAACTAAAATATTCGTTTCTAGTTCCAAAATAATAAAAACATCGTTACTCGTCAGGAAAAAATTCTAGAATCGAACTTATTAAATAAATTTAATACGAAAATAAAGTTACTCAGGGATATTCTTACAATTTAATTTTATCATGATCTTTAAGCGAGAGAACTAAAATATTCGTTTCTAGTTTCAAAATAATAAAAACATCGTTACTCGTCAGGAAAAAATTCTAGAATCGAACTTATTAAAAAAATCTAATAAACAAATAAAGTTACTCAGGGATATTCTTAATTTTATCGTGATATTTAAGCAAGAAAACTAAAATATTCGTTTTTAGTTCCAGAGAAATTTAAACATCGTTTCTCCTCAGCAAAAAATGCAAGAATCAAACTTATTAAATAAATTTAATAAACAAATAAAGTTACTCAGGGATATTCTTACAATTTAATTTTATCGTGATATTTAAGCGAGAAAACTAAAACATTCATTTCCAGTTCCAAAATAATAAAAACATCGTTACTCGTCAGGAAAAAATGCTAGAATCAAACTTATTAAATAAATTTAATACGAAAATAATGTTACTCAGGGATATTCTTACAATTTAATTTTATAATGATATTTAAGCGAGAAAACTAAAATATTCGTTTCTAATTCCAATATAATAAAAACATCGTTACTAGTCAGGAAAAAATTCTAGAATCGAACTTATTAATTAAATTTAATACACAAATAAAGTTACTCAGGGATATTCTTACATTTTAATTTTATCATGATATTTAAGCAAGAAAACTAAAATATCGTTTTTAGTTCCAGAAAAATTTAAATATCGTTTCTCCTCAGGAAAAAATGCCAGAATCAAACTTATTAAATAAATTTAATACGAAAATAAAGTTACTCAGGGATATTCTTACAATTTAATTTTATCATGACATTTAAGCGAGAAAACTAAAATATTCGTTTCTAGTTCCAAAATAATAAAAACATCGTTACTCGTCAGGAAAAAATGCTAGAATCAAACTTATTAAATAAATTTAATACGAAAATAAAGTTACTCAGGGATATTCTTACAATTTAATTTTATCATGATATTTAAGCGAGAAAACTAAAACATTCGTTTCTAGGTCCAAAATAATAAAAACATCGTTACTCGTCAGGAAAAAATTCTAGAATCGAACTTATTAAATAAATTTAATAAACAAATAAAGTTACTCAGGGATATTCTTACAATTTAATTTTATCGTGATATTTAAGCAAGAAAACCAAAATATCGTTTTTAGTTCCAGAAAAATTTAAACATCGTTACTCGTCAGGAAAAAATGCTAGAATCAAACTTATTAATTAAATTTAATAAACAAATAAAGTTACTCAGGGATATTCTTACAATTTAATTTTATCATGATATTTAAGCGAGAAAACTAAAATATTCGTTTTTAGTTCCAGAAAAATTTAAACATCGTTTCTCTTCAATCAAACTTATTAAATAAATTTAATAAACAAATAATGTTACTCAGGGATATTCTTACAATTTAATTTTATCGTGATATTTAAGCCAGAAAACTAAAATATCGTTTTTAGTTCCAGAAAAATTTAAATATCGTTTCTCCTCAGGAAAAAATGCTAGAATCAAACTTATTAAATAAATTTAATAAACAAATAAAGTTACTCAGGGATATTCTTACAATTTAATTTTATCGTGATATTTAAGCAAGAAAACTAAAATATTCGTTTTTAGTTCCAGAAAAATTTAAACATCGTTTCTCTTCAATCAAACTTATTAAATAAATTTAATAAACAAATAATGTTACTCAGGGATATTCTTACAATTTAATTTTATCGTGATATTTAAGCCAGAAAACTAAAATATCGTTTTTAGTTCCATAAAAATTTAAATATCGTTTCTGCTCAGGAAAAAATGCTAGAATCAATCTTATTAAATAAATTTAATAAACAAATAATGTTACTCAGGGATATTCTTACAATTTAATTTTATCGTGATATTTAAGCAAGAAAACTAAAATATCGTTTTTAGTTCCAGAAAATTTTAAACATCGTTACTCGTCAGGAAAAAATGCTACAATCAAACTTATTAATTAAATTTAATACGAAAATAAAGTTACTCAGGGATATTCTTACAATTTAATTTTATCATGATATTTAAGCGAGAAAACTAAAATATTCGTTTCTAGTTCCAAAATAATAAAAACATCGTTACTCGTCAGGAAAAAATGCTAGAATCAAACTTATTAAATAAATTTAATACGAAAATAAAGTTACTCAGGGATATTCTTACAATTTAATTTTATCATGATATTTAAGCGAGAAAACTAAAACATTCGTTTCTAGGTCCAAAATAATTAAAACATCGTTACTCGTCAGGAAAAAATTCTAGAATCGAACTTATTAAATAAATTTAATAAACAAATAAAGTTACTCAGGGATATTCTTACAATTTAATTTTATCGTGATATTTAAACAAGAAAACTAAAATATTCGTTTCTAGGTCCAGAAAAATTAAAACATCGTTACTCCTCAGTCAAAATGCTAGAATCGAACTTCTTAAATAAATTTAATAAACAAATAAAGTTACTCACGGATATTCTTACAATTTAATTTTATCGTGATATTTAAGCGAGAAAACTAAAACATTCATTACTAGTTCCAAAATAATAAAAACATCGTTACTCGTCAGGAAAAAATGCTAGAATCAAACTTATTAAATAAATTTAATACGAAAATAATGTTACTCAGGGATATTCTTACAATTTAATTTTATCATGATATTTAAGTGAGAAAACTAAAATATTCGTTTCTAGTTCCAAAATAATAAAAACATCGTTACTCGTCAGGAAAAAATTCTAGAATCGAACTTATTAAATAAATTTAATAAACAAATAAAGTTACTCAGGGATATTCTTACAATTTAATTTTATCGTGATATTTAAGCGAGAAAACTAAAATATTCTTTTCTGGTTCCAAAATAATAAAAACATCGTTACTCGCCAGGAAAAAATGCTAGAATCGAACTTATTAAAAAAATCTAATAAACAATTTAAGTTACACAGGGATATTCTTACATTTTAATTTTATCATGATATTTAAGCAAGAAAACTAAAATATCGTTTTTAGTTCCAGAAAAATTTAAATATCGTTTCTCCTCAGGAACAAATGCTAGAATCAAACTTATTAAATAAATTTAATAAACAAATAAAGTTACTCAGGGATAATCTTACAATTTAATTATATCATGATATTTAAGCGAGAAAACTAAAACATTCGTTTCTAGTTCCAAAATAATAAAAACATCGTTACTCGTCAGGAAAAAATGCTAGCATCAAACTTATTAAATAAATGTAATACGAAAATAAAGTTACTCAGGGATATTCTTACAATTTAATTTTATCATGATATTTAAAAGAGAAAACTAAAATATTCGTTTCTAGTTCCAAAATACCAAAAACTTGGTTACTCGTCAGGAAAAAATGCTAGAATCAAACTTATTAAATAAATTTAATAAACAAATAAAGTTACTCAGGGATTTTCTTACAATTTAATTTTATCGTGATATTTAAGCAAGAAAACTAAAATATTCGTTTTTAGTTCCAGAAAAATTTAAACATCGTTTCTCCTCAGGAAAAAATGATAGAATCAAACATATTAAATAAATTTAATAAACAAATAAAGTTACCCTGGGATATTCTTACAATTTAATTTTATCGTGATATTTAAGCGAGAAACCTAAAATATTCTTTTCTAGTTCCAAAATAATAAAAACATCGTTACTCGTCAGGAAAAAATGCTAGAATCAAACTTATTAAATAAATTTAATACGAAAATAAAGTTACTCAGGGATATTCTTACAATTTAATTTTATCATGATATTTAAGCGAGAAAACTAAAATATTCGTTTCTAATTCCAAAATAATAAAAACTTCGTTACTCGACAGGAAAAAATGCTAGAATCAAACTTATTAAATAAATTTAATCCGAAAATAAAGTTACTCAGGGATATTCTTACAATTTAATTTTATCATGATATTTAATCGAGAAAACTAAAACATTCGTTTCTAGGTCCAAAATAATAAAAACATCGTTACTCGTCAGGAAAAAATTCTAGAATCGAACTTATTAAATAAATTTAATAAACAAATAAAGTTACTCAGGGATATACTTACAATTTAATTTTATCGTGATATTTAAGCGAGAATACTAAAATATTCGTTTCTAGTTCCAAAATAATAAAAACATCGTTACTCGTCAGGAAAAAATGCTAGAATCGAACTTATTAAATAAATTTAATAAACAAATAAAGTTACTCAGGGATATTCTTACAATTTAATTTTATCGTGATATTTAAGCAAGAAAACTAAAATAATCGTTGTTAGTTCCAGAAAAATTTAACATCGTTTCTCCTCAGGAAAAAATGCTAGAATCAAACTTATTAAATAAATTTAATAAACAAATAATGTTACTGAGGGATATTCTTACAATTTAATTTTATCGTGTATTTAAGCAAGAAAACTAAAATATCGTTTTTAGTTCCAGAAAAATTTAAATATCGTTTCTCCTCAGGACAAAATGCTAGAATCAAACTTATTAAATAAATTTAATAAACAAATAATGTTACTCAGGGATATTCTTACAATTTAATTTTATCGTGATATTTAAGCGAGAAAACTAAAATATTCGTTTCTAGTTCCAAAATAATAAAAACTTCGTTACTCGTCAGGAAAAAATGCTAGAATCAAACTTATAAATTAAATTTAATAAACAAATAAAGTTATTCAGGGATATTCTTACAATTTAATTTTTCGTGATATTTAAGCAAGAAAACTAAAATATCGTTTTTAGTTCCAGAAAAATTTAAATATCGTTTCTCCTCAGGAAAAAATGCTAGAATCAAACTTATTAACTAAATTTAATAAACAAATAAAGTTACTCAGGGATATTCTTAAAATTCAATTTTATCGTGATATTTAAGCGAGAAAACTAAAATATTCGTTTCTAGTTCCAAAATAATAAAAACATCGTTACTCGTCAGGAAAAAATGCTAGAATCGAACTTATTAAAAAAATCTAATAAACAAACAAAGTTACTCAAGGATATTCTTACAATTCAATTTTATCGTAATATTTAAGGAAGAAAACGAAAATATTCGTTTTTAGTTCCAGAAAAATTTAAATATCGTTTCTCCTCAGGAAAAAATGCTAGAATCAAACTTATTAAATAAATTTAATAAACAAATAAAGTTACTCAGGGATATTCTTACAATTTAATTTTATCGTGATATTTAAGCGAGAAAACTAAAATATACTTTTCTGGTTCCAAAATAATAAAAACATCGTTACTCGTCAGGAAAAAATGCTAGAATCGAACTTATTAAAAAAATCTAATAAACAAATAAAGTTACTCAGGGATATTCTTATATTTTAATTTTATCGTGATATTTAAATATCTTGTTTAAGCAAGAAA
Organism: Pterostichus madidus; assembly: GCA_911728475.2. Taxonomy (NCBI): domain Eukaryota; kingdom Metazoa; phylum Arthropoda; class Insecta; order Coleoptera; family Carabidae; genus Pterostichus; species Pterostichus madidus. The sequence continues at coordinate 21,131,276 of OU452304.1, read as the reverse complement.
ACCAAAATATTCGTTTTTAGTTCCAGAAAAATTTAAACATCGTCTCTCCTCAGGAAAAAATGCAAGAATCAAACTTATTAAATAAATTTAATAAACAAATAAAGTTACTCAGGGATATTCTTACAATTTAATTTTGTCGTGATATTTAAACAAGAAAACTAAAATATTCGTTTCTAGTTCCAAAATAATAAAAACAGGAAAAAATGCTAGAATCAAAGTTATTAAATAAATTTAATACGAAAATAAAGTTACTAAGGGATATTCTTACAATTTAATTTTATCATGATATTTAAGCGAGAAAACTAAAATATTCTTTTCTAGTTCCAAAATAATAAAAACTTCGTTACTCGTCAGGAAAAAATGCTAGAATCAAACTTATTAAATAAATTTAATAAACAAATAAAGCTACTCAGGGATATTCTTAAAATTCAATTTTATCGTGATATTTAAGCGAGAAAACTAAAATATTCGTTTCTAGTTCCAAAATAATAAAAACATCGTTACCCGTCAGGAAAAAATGCTAGAATCGAACTTATTAAATAAATTTAATAAACAAATAAAGTTACTCAGGGATATTCTTACAATTTAATTTTATCGTGATATTTAAGCAAGAAAACTAAAATATTCGTTTCTAGTTTCAGAAAAATTAAAACATCGTTACTCCTCAGGCAAAAATGCTAGAATCAAACTTTTTAAATAAATTTAATAAACAAATAAAGTTACTCAGGGATAGTCTTACAATTTAAGTTTATCATGGTATTTAAGCGAGAAAACTAAAGTATTCTTTTCTAGTTCCAAAATAATAAAAACTTCGTTACTCGTCAGGAAAAAATGCTAGAATTAAACTTATTAAATAAATTTAATAAACAAATAAAGTTAGTCAAGGATATTCTTACAATTTAATTTTATCGTGATTTTAAGCAAGAAAACTAAAATATCGTTTTTAGCTCCAGAAAAATTTATATATCGCTTCTCCTCAGTACAAAATGCTAGAATCAAACTTATTAAATAAATTTAATAAACAAATAATGTTACTCAGGGATATTCTTACAATTTAATTTTATCGTGATATTTAAGCGAGAAAACTAAAATATTCATTTCTAGTTCCAAAATAATAAAAACCGTTACTTGTCACGAAAAAATGCTAGAATCAAACTTATTAAATAAATTTAATACACAAATAAAGTTACACAGGGATATTCTTACAATTTAATTTTATCGTGATATTTAAGCAAGAAAACTAAAATATTCGTTTTTAGTTCCAGAAAAATTCAAACATCGTTTCTCCTCAGGAAAAAATGATAGAATCAAACTTTTTAAATAAATTTAATAAACAAATAAAGTTACTCAGGGATAGTCTTACAATTTAAGTTTATCATGGTATTTAAGCGAGAAAACTAAAGTATTCTTTTCTAGTTCCAAAATAATAAAAACTTCGTTACTCGTCAGGAAAAAATGCTAGAATTAAACTTAATAAATAAATTTAATAAACAAATAAAGTTAGTCAAGGATAGTCTTACAATTTAATTTTATCGTGATATTTAAGCAAGAAAACTAAAATATCGTTTTTAGCCTCAGAAAAATTTAAATATCGTTTCTCCTCAGGACAAAATGCTAGAATCAAACTTATTAAATAAATTTAATAAACAAATAATGTTACTCAGGGATATTCTTACAATTTAATTTTATCGTGATATTTAAGCAAGAAAACTAAAATATCGTTTTTAGTTTCAGAAAAATTTAAATATCGTTTCTCCTCAGGTAAAAATGCTAGAATCAAACTTATTAAATAAATTTAATAAACAAATAAAGTTACTCAGGGATATTCTTACAATTTAATTTTATCGTGATATTTAAGCAAGAAAACTAAAATATTCGTTTTTAGTTCCAGAAAAATTTAAACATCGTTTCTCCTAAGGAAAAAATTTAATAAACAAATAAAGTTACTCAGGGATATTCTTACAATTTAATTTTATCGTGATATTTATGCGAGAAAACTAAAATATTCGTTTCTAGTTCCAAAATAATAAAAACATCGTTACCCGTCAGGAAAAAATGCTAGAATCGAACTTATTAAATAAATTTAATAAACAAATAAAGCTACTCAGGGATATTCTTAAAATTCAATTTTATCGTGATATTTAAGCGAGAAAACTAAAATATTCGTTTCTAGTTCCAAAATAATAAAAACATCGTTACCCGTCAGGAAAAAATGCTAGAATCGAACTTATTAAATAAATTTAATAAACAAATAAAGTTACTCGGGGATATTCTTACAATTTAATTTTATCGTGATATTTAAGCAAGAAAACTAAAATATTCGTTTCTAGTTTCAGAAAAATTAAAACATCGTTACTCCTCAGGCAAAAATGCTAGAATCAAACTTTTTAAATAAATTTAATAAACAAATAAAGTTACTCAGGGATAGTCTTACAATTTAAGTTTATCATGGTATTTAAGCGAGAAAACTAAAGTATTCTTTTCTAGTTCCAAAATAATAAAAACTTCGTTACTCGTCAGGAAAAAATGCTAGAATTAAACTTATTAAATAAATTTAATAAACAAATAAAGTTAGTCAAGGATATTCTTACAATTTAATTTTATCGTGATTTTAAGCAAGAAAACTAAAATATCGTTTTTAGCTCCAGAAAAATTTATATATCGTTTCTCCTCAGTACAAAATGCTAGAATCAAACTTATTAAATAAATTTAATAAACAAATAATGTTACTCAGGGATATTCTTACAATTTAATTTTATCGTGATATTTAAGCGAGAAAACTAAAATATTCTTTTCTAGTTCCAAAATAATAAAAACCGTTACTTGTCACGAAAAAATGCTAGAATCAAACTTATTAAATAAATTTAATACACAAATAAAGTTACACAGGGATATTCTTACAATTTAATTTTATCGTGATATTTAAGCAAGAAAACTAAAATATTCGTTTTTAGTTCCAGAAAAATTCAAACATCGTTTCTCCTCAGGAAAAAATGATAGAATCAAACTTTTTAAATAAATTTAATAAACAAATAAAGTTACTCAGGGATAGTCTTACAATTTAAGTTTATCATGGTATTTAAGCGAGAAAACTAAAGTATTCTTTTCTAGTTCCAAAATAATAAAAACTTCGTTACTCGTCAGGAAAAAATGCTAGAATTAAACTTAATAAATAAATTTAATAAACAAATAAAGTTAGTCAAGGATAGTCTTACAATTTAATTTTATCGTGATATTTAAGCAAGAAAACTAAAATATCGTTTTTAGCCTCAGAAAAATTTAAATATCGTTTCTCCTCAGGACAAAATGCTAGAATCAAACTTATTAAATAAATTTAATAAACAAATAATGTTACTCAGGGATATTCTTACAATTTAATTTTATCGTGATATTTAAGCAAGAAAACTAAAATATCGTTTTTAGTTTCAGAAAAATTTAAATATCGTTTCTCCTCAGGTAAAAATGCTAGAATCAAACTTATTAAATAAATTTAATAAACAAATAAAGTTACTCAGGGATATTCTTACAATTTAATTTTATCGTGATATTTAAGCAAGAAAACTAAAATATTCGTTTTTAGTTCCAGAAAAATTTAAACATCGTTTCTCCTCAGGAAAAAATTTAATAAACAAATAAAGTTACTCAGGGATATTCTTACAATTTAATTTTATCGTGATATTTAAGCGAGAAAACTAAAATATTCGTTTCTAGTTCCAAAATAATAAAAACATCGTTACCCGTCAGGAAAAAACGCTAGAATCGAACTTATTAAATAAATTTAATAAACAAATAAAGTTACTCAGGGATATTCTTACAATTTAATTTTATCGTGATATTTAAGCGAGAAAACTAAAATATTCGTTTCTAGTTCCAAAATAATAAAACCAGGAAAAAATGCTAGAATCAAACTTATTAAATAAATTTAATACGAAAATAAAGTTACTAAGGGATATTCTTACAATTTAATTTTATCATGATATTTAAGCGAGAAAACTAAAATATTCTTTTCTAGTTCCAAAATAATAAAAACTTCGTTACTCGTCAGGAAAAAATGCTAGAATCAAACTTATTAAATAAATTTAATAAACAAATAAAGCTACTCAGGGATATTCTTAAAATTCAATTTTATCGTGATATTTAAGCGAGAAAATTAAAATATTCGTTTCTAGTTCCAAAATAATAAAAACATCGTTACCCGTCAGGAAAAAATGCTAGAATCGAACTTATTAAATAAATTTAATAAACAAATAAAGTTACTCAGCGATATTCTTACAATTTAATTTTATCGTGATATTTAAGCAAGAAAACTAAAATATTCGTTTCTAGTTTCAGAAAAATTAAAACATCGTTACTCCTCAGGCAAAAATGCTAGAATCAAACTTTTTAAATAAATTTAATAAACAAATAAAGTTACTCAGGGATAGTCTAACAATTTAAGTTTATCATGGTATTTAAGCGAGAAAACTAAAGTATTCTTTTCTAGTTCCAAAATAATAAAAACTTCGTTACTCGTCAGGAAAAAATGCTAGAATTAAACTTATTAAATAAATTTAATAAACAAATAAAGTTAGTCAAGGATATTCTTACAATTTAATTTTATCGTGATTTTAAGCAAGAAAACTAAAATATCGTTTTTAGCTCCAGAAAAATTTATATATCGTTTCTCCTCAGTACAAAATGCTAGAATCAAACTTATTAAATAAATTTAATAAACAAATAATGTTACTCAGGGATATTCTTACAATTTAATTTTATCGTGATATTTAAGCGAGAAAACTAAAATATTCTTTTCTAATTCCAAAATAATAAAAACCGTTACTTGTCACGAAAAAATGCTAGAATCAAACTTATTAAATAAATTTAATACACAAATAAAGTTACACAGGGATATTCTTACAATTTAATTTTATCGTGATATTTAAGCAAGAAAACTAAAATATTCGTTTTTAGTTCCAGAAAAATTCAAACTTCGTTTCTCCTCAGGAAAAAATGATAGAATCAAACTTTTTAAATAAATTTAATAAACAAATAAAGTTACTCAGGGATAGTCTTACAATTTAAGTTTATCATGGTATTTAAGCGAGAAAACTAAAGTATTCTTATCTAGTTCCAAAATAATAAAAACTTCGTTACTCGTCAGGAAAAAATGCTAGAATTAAACTTAATAAATAAATTTAATAAACAAATAAAGTTAGTCAAGGATATTCTTACAATTTAATTTTATCGTGATATTTAAGCAAGAAAACTAAAATATCGTTTTTAGCCTCAGAAAAATTTAAATATCGTTTCTCCTCAGGACAAAATGCTAGAATCAAACTTATTAAATAAATTTAATAAACAAATAATGTTACTCAGGGATATTCTTACAATTTAATTTTATCGTGATATTTAAGCAAGAAAACTAAAATATCGTTTTTAGTTTCAGAAAAATTTAAATATCGTTTCTCCTCAGGTAAAAATGCTAGAATCAAACTTATTAAATAAATTTAATAAACAAATAAAGTTATTCAGGGATATTCTTACAATTTAATTTTATCGTGATATTTAAGCAAGAAAACTAAAATATTCGTTTTTAGTTCCAGAAAAATTTAAACATCGTTTCTCCTCAGGAAAAAATTTAATAAACAAATAAAGTTACTCAGGGATATTCTTACAATTTAATTTTATCGTGATATTTAAGCGAGAAAACTAAAATATTCGTTTCTAGTTCCAAAATAATAAAAACATCGTTACCCGTCAGGAAAAAATGCTAGAATCGAACTTATTAAATAAATTTAATAAACAAATAAAGCTACTCAGGGATATTCTTAAAATTCAATTTTATCGTGATATTTAAGCGAGAAAACTAAAATATTCGTTTCTAGTTCCAAAATAATAAAAACATCGTTACCCGTCAGGAAAAAATGCTAGAATCGAACTTATTAAATAAATTTAATAAACAAATAAAGTTACTCGGGGATATTCTTACAATTTAATTTTATCGTGATATTTAAGCAAGAAAACTAAAATATTCGTTTCTAGTTTCAGAAAAATTAAAACATCGTTACTCCTCAGGCAAAAATGCTAGAATCAAACTTTTTAAATAAATTTAATAAACAAATAAAGTTACTCAGGGATAGTCTTACAATTTAAGTTTATCATGGTATTTAAGCGAGAAAACTAAAGTATTCTTTTCTAGTTCCAAAATAATAAAAACTTCGTTACTCGTCAGGAAAAAATGCTAGAATTAAACTTATTAAATAAATTTAATAAACAAATAAAGTTAGTCAAGGATATTCTTACAATTTAATTTTATCGTGATTTTAAGCAAGAAAACTAAAATATCGTTTTTAGCTCCAGAAAAATTTATATATCGTTTCTCCTCAGTACAAAATGCTAGAATCAAACTTATTAAATAAATTTAATAAACAAATAATGTTACTCAGGGATATTCTTACAATTTAATTTTATCGTGATATTTAAGCGAGAAAACTAAAATATTCTTTTCTAGTTCCAAAATAATAAAAACCGTTACTTGTCACGAAAAAATGCTAGAATCAAACTTATTAAATAAATTTAATACACAAATAAAGTTACACAGGGATATTCTTACAATTTAATTTTATCGTGATATTTAAGCAAGAAAACTAAAATATTCGTTTTTAGTTCCAGAAAAATTCAAACATCGTTTCTCCTCAGGAAAAAATGATAGAATCAAACTTTTTAAATAAATTTAATAAACAAATAAAGTTACTCAGGGATAGTCTTACAATTTAAGTTTATCATGGTATTTAAGCGAGAAAACTAAAGTATTCTTTTCTAGTTCCAAAATAATAAAAACTTCGTTACTCGTCAGGAAAAAATGCTAGAATTAAACTTAATAAATAAATTTAATAAACAAATAAAGTTAGTCAAGGATAGTCTTACAATTTAATTTTATCGTGATATTTAAGCAAGAAAACTAAAATATCGTTTTTAGCCTCAGAAAAATTTAAATATCGTTTCTCCTCAGGACAAAATGCTAGAATCAAACTTATTAAATAAATTTAATAAACAAATAATGTTACTCAGGGATATTCTTACAATTTAATTTTATCGTGATATTTAAGCAAGAAAACTAAAATATCGTTTTTAGTTTCAGAAAAATTTAAATATCGTTTCTCCTCAGGTAAAAATGCTAGAATCAAACTTATTAAATAAATTTAATAAACAAATAAAGTTACTCAGGGATATTCTTACAATTTAATTTTATCGTGATATTTAAGCGAGAAAACTAAAATATTCGTTTCTAGTTCCAAAATAATAAAAACTGGAAAAAATGCTAGAATCAAACTTATTAAATAAATTTAATACGAAAATAAAGTTACTAAGGGATATTCTTACAATTTAATTTTATCATGATATTTAAGCGAGAAAACTAAAATATTCTTTTCTAGTTCCAAAATAATAAAAACTTCGTTACTCGTCAGGAAAAAATGCTATAATCAAGCTTATTAAATAAATTTAATAAACAAATAAAGCTACTCAGGGATATTCTTAAAATTCAATTTTATCGTGATATTTAAGCGAGAAAACTAAAATATTCGTTTCTAGTTCCAAAATAATAAAAACATCGTTACCCGTCAGGCAAAAATGCTAGAATCGAACTTATTAAATAAATTTAATAAACAAATAAAGTTACTCAGGGATATTCTTACAATTTAATTTTATCGTGATATTTAAGCAAGAAAACTAAAATATTCGTTTCTAGTTTCAGAAAAATTAAAACATCGTTACTCCTCAGGCAAAAATGCTAGAATCAAACTTTTTAAATAAATTTAATAAACAAATAAAGTTACTCAGGGATAGTCTTACAATTTAAGTTTATCATGGTATTTAAGCGAGAAAACTAAAGTATTCTTTTCTAGTTCCAAAATAATAAAAACTTCGTTACTCGTCAGGAAAAAATGCTAGAATTAAACTTATTAAATAAATTTAATAAACAAATAAAGTTAGTCAAGGATATTCTTACAATTTAATTTTATCGTGATTTTAAGCAAGAAAACTAAAATATCGTTTTTAGCTCCAGAAAAATTTATATATCGTTTCTCCTCAGTACAAAATGCTAGAATCAAACTTATTAAATAAATTTAATAAACAAATAATGTTACTCAGGGATATTCTTAAAATTTAATTTTATCGTGATATTTAAGCGAGAAAACTAAAATATTCTTTTCTAATTCCAAAATAATAAAAACCGTTACTTGTCACGAAAAAATGCTAGAATCAAACTTATTAAATAAATTTAATACACAAATAAAGTTACACAGGGATATTCTTACAATTTAATTTTATCGTGATATTTAAGCAAGAAAACTAAAATATTCGTTTTTAGTTCCAGAAAAATTCAAACATCGTTTCTCCTCAGGAAAAAATGATAGAATCAAACTTTTTAAATAAATTTAATAAACAAATAAAGTTACTCAGGGATAGTCTTACAATTTAAGTTTATCATGGTATTTAAGCGAGAAAACTAAAGTATTCTTATCTAGTTCCAAAATAATAAAAACTTCGTTACTCGTCAGGAAAAAATGCTAGAATTAAACTTAATAAATAAATTTAATAAACAAATAAAGTTAGTCAAGGATATTCTTACAATTTAATTTTATCGTGATATTTAAGCAAGAAAACTAAAATATCGTTTTTAGCCTCAGAAAAATTTAAATATCGTTTCTCCTCAGGACAAAATGCTAGAATCAAACTTATTAAATAAATTTAATAAACAAATAATGTTACTCAGGGATATTCTTACAATTTAATTTTATCGTGATATTTAAGCAAGAAAACTAAAATATCGTTTTTAGTTTCAGAAAAATTTAAATATCGTTTCTCCTCAGGTAAAAATGCTAGAATCAAACTTATTAAATAAATTTAATAAACAAATAAAGTTACTCAGGGATATTCTTACAATTTAATTTTATCGTGATATTTAAGCAAGGAAACTAAAATATTCGTTTTTAGTTCCAGAAAAATTTAAACATCGTTTCTCCTCAGGAAAAAATTTAATAAACAAATAAAGTTACTCAGGGATATTCTTACAATTTAATTTTATCGTGATATTTAAGCGAGAAAACTAAAATAATCGTTTCTAGTTCCAAAATAATAAAAACATCGTTACCCGTCAGGAAAAAATGCTAGAATCGAACTTATTAAATAAATTTAATAAACAAATAAAGTTACTCAGGGATATTCTTACAATTTAATTTTATCGTGATATTTAAGCAAGAAAACTAAAATATTCGTTTCTAGTTCCAGAAAAATTTAAACATCGTTACTCCTCAGGCAAAACTGCTAGAATCGAACTTCTTAAGTAAATTTAATAAACAAATAAAGTTACTCACGGATATTCTTACAATTTAATTTTATCGTGATATTTAAGCGAGAAAACTAAAACATTCATTTTTAGTTCCAAAATAATAAAAACATCGTTACTCGTCAGGAAAAAATTCTAGAATCGAACTTATTAAAAAAATCTAATAAAGAAATAAAGTTACTCAGGGATATTCTTACATTTTAATTTTATCGTGATATTTAAATATCTTGTTTAAGCAAGAAAACTAAAATATTCGTTTTTAGTTCCAGAAAAATTTAAACATCGTTTCTCTTCAGGAAAAAATGCAAGAATCAAACTTATTAAATAAATTTAATAAACAAATAAAGTTACTCAGGGATATTCTTACAATTTAATTTTGTCGTGATATTTAAACAAGAAAACTAAAATATTCGTTTCTAGTTTCAAAATAATAAAAACATCGTTACTCGTCAGGAAAAAATGCTAGAATCAAACTTATTAAATAAATTTAATACGAAAATAAAGTTACTCAGGGATATTCTTACAATTTAATTTTAACATGATATTTAAGCGAGAAAACTAAAGTATTCGTTTCTAGTTCCAAAATAATAAAAACTTCTTTACTCGTCAGGAAAAAATGCTAGAATTAAACTTATTAAATAAATTTAATAAACAAATAAAAGTTACTCAGGGATATTCTTACAATTTAATTTTATCGTGATATTTAAGCGAGAAAACTAAAATATTCTTTTCTAGTTCCAAAATTATAAAAACCGTTACTTGTCACGAAAAAATGCTAGAATCAAACTTATTAAATAAATTTAATACACAAATAAAGTTACTCAGGGATATTCTTACAATTTAATTTTATCGTGATATTTAAGCAAGAAAACTAAAATATTCGTTTTTAGTTCCAGATAAATTTAAACATCGTTTCTCCTCAGGAAAAAATGCTAGAATCAAACTTATTAAATAAATTTAATAAACAAATAATGTTACTCAGGGATATTCTTACAATTTAATTTTATCGTGATATTTAAGCAAGAAAACTAAAATATCGTTTTTAGCCCCAGAAAAATTTAAATATCGTTTCTCCTCAGGACAAAATGCTAGAATCAAACTTATTAAATAAATTTAATAAACAAATAATGTTACTCAGGGATATTCTTACAATTTAATTTTATCGTGATATTTAAGCAAGAAAACTAAAATATCGTTTTTAGTTTCAGAAAAATTTAAATATCGTTTCTCCTCAGGTAAAAATGCTAGAATCAAACTTATTAAATAAATTTAATAAACAAATAAAGTTACTCAGGGAAATTCTTACAATTTAATTTTATCGTGATATTTAAGCAAGAAAACTAAAATATTCGTTTTTAGTTCCAGAAAAATTTAAACATCGTTTCTCCTCAGGAAAAAATTTAATAAACAAATAAAGTTACTCAGGGATATTCTTACAATTTAATTTTATCGTGATATTTAAGCGAGAAAACTAAAATATTCTTTTCTAGTTCCAAAATAATAAAAACATCGTTACTTGTCAGGAAAAAATGCTACAATCAAACTTATTAAATAAATTTAATAAACAAATAAAGCTACTCAGGGATATTCTTAAAATTCAATTTTATCGTGATATTTAAGCGAGAAAACTAAAATATTCGTTTCTAGTTCCAAAATAATAAAAACATCGTTACCCGTCAGGACAAAATGCTAGAATCGAACTTATTAAATAAATTTAATAAACAAATATTCTTACAATTTAATTTTATCGTGATATTTAAGCAAGAAAACTAAAATATTCGTTTCTAGTTCCAGAAAAATTAAAACATCGTCACTCCTCAGGCAAAAATGCTAGAATCGAACTTATTAAATAAATTTAATAAACAAATAAAGTTACCCAGGGATATTCTTACAATTTAATTTTATCGTGATATTTAAGCGAGAAAACTAAAATATTCTTTTCTAGTTCCAAAATAATAAAAACCGTTACTTGTCACGAAAAAATGCTAGAATCAAACTTATTAAATAAATTTAATACACAAATAAAGTTACACAGGGATATTCTTACAATTTAATTTTATCGTGATATTTAAGCAAGAAAACTAAAATATTCGTTTTTAGTTCCACAAAAATTCAAACATCGTTTCTCCTCAGGAAAAAATGATAGAATCAAACTTATTAAATAAATTTAATAAACAAATAAAGTTACTCAGGGATATTCTACAATTTAATTTTATCGTGATATTTAAGCAAGAAAACTAAAATATTCGTTTTTAGTTCCAGAAAAATTCAAACATCGTTTCTCCTCAGGAAAAAATGATAGAATCAAACTTTTTAAATAAATTTAATAAACAAATAAAGTTACTCAGGGATAGTCTTACAATTTAAGTTTATCATGGTATTTAAGCGAGAAAACTAAAGTATTCTTTTCGAGTTCCAAAATAATAAAAACTTCGTTACTCGTCAGGAAAAAATGCTAGAATTAAACTTAATAAATAAATTTAATAAACAAATAAAGTTAGTCAAGGATATTCTTACAATTTAATTTTATCGTGATTTTAAGCAAGAAAACTAAAATATTCGTTATTAGTTCCAGAAAAATATAAACATCGTTTCTCCTCAGGAAAAAATGATAGAATCAAACTTATTAAATAAATTTAATAAACAAATAAAGTTACCCAGGGATATTCTTACAATTTAATTTTATCGTGATATTTAAGCGAGAAAACTAAAATATTCTTTTCTAGTTCCAAAATAATAAAAACCGTTACTTGTCACGAAAAAATGCTAGAATCAAACTTATTAAATAAATTTAATACACAAATAAAGTTACACAGGGATATTCTTACAATTTAATTTTATCGTGATATTTAAGCAAGAAAACTAAAATATTCGTTTTTAGTTCCACAAAAATTCAAACATCGTTTCTCCTCAGTTCGTTACTCGTCAGGAAAAAATGCTAGAATTAAACTTAATAAATAAATTTAATAAACAAATAAAGTTAGTCAAGGATATTCTTACAATTTAATTTTATCGTGATTTTAAGCAAGAAAACTAAAATATTCGTTATTAGTTCCAGAAAAATAAACTTATTAAATAAATTTAATACGAAAATAAAGTTACTCAGGGATATTCTTACAATTTAATTTTATCATGATATTTAAGCGAGAAAACTAAAATATTCGTTTCTAGTTCCAAAATAATAAAAACATCGTTACTCGTCAGGAAAAAATTCTAGAATCGAACTTATTAAAAAAATCTAATAAAGAAAACTAAAATATCGCTTTTAGCTCCAGAAAAATTTAAATATCGTTTCTCCTCAGGACAAAATGCTAGAATCAAACTTATTAAATAAATTTAAGAAACAAATAATATTACTCAGGGATATTCTTACAATTTAATTTTATCGTGATATTTAAGCAAGAAAACTAAAATATCGTTTTTAGTTTCAGAAAAATTTAAATATCGTTTCTCCTCAGGTAAAAATGCTAGAATCAAACTTATTAAATAAATTTAATAAACAAATAAAGTTACTCAGGGAAATTCTTACAATTTAATTTTATCGTGATATTTAAGCAAGAAAACTAAAATATTCGTTTTTAGTTCCAGAAAAATTTAAACATCGTTTCTCCTCAGGAAAAAATTTAATAAACAAATAAAGTTACTCAGGGATATTCTTACAATTTAATTTTATCGTGATATTTAAGCGAGAAAACTAAAATATTCTTTTCTAGTTCCAAAATAATAAAAACATCGTTACTTGTCAGGAAAAAATGCTACAATCAAACTTATTAAATAAATTTAATAAACAAATAAAGCTACTCAGGGATATTCTTAAAATTCAATTTTATCGTGATATTTAAGCGAGAAAACTAAAATATTCGTTTCTAGTTCCAAAATAATAAAAACATCGTTACCCGTCAGGACAAAATGCTAGAATCGAACTTATTAAATAAATTTAATAAACAAATATTCTTACAATTTAATTTTATCGTGATATTTAAGCAAGAAAACTAAAATATTCGTTTCTAGTTCCAGAAAAATTAAAACATCGTCACTCCTCAGGCAAAAATGCTAGAATCGAACTTATTAAATAAATTTAATAAACAAATAAAGTTACCCAGGGATATTCTTACAATTTAATTTTATCGTGATATTTAAGCGAGAAAACTAAAATATTCTTTTCTAGTTCCAAAATAATAAAAACCGTTACTTGTCACGAAAAAATGCTAGAATCAAACTTATTAAATAAATTTAATACACAAATAAAGTTACACAGGGATATTCTTACAATTTAATTTTATCGTGATATTTAAGCAAGAAAACTAAAATATTCGTTTTTAGTTCCACAAAAATTCAAACATCGTTTCTCCTCAGGAAAAAAAGATAGAATCAAACTTATTAAATAAATTTAATAAACAAATAAAGTTACTCAGGGATATTCTACAATTTAATTTTATCGTGATATTTAAGCAAGAAAACTAAAATATTCGTTTTTAGTTCCAGAAAAATTTAAACATCATTTCTCCTCAGGAAAAAATTTAATAAACAAATAAAGTTACTCAGGGATATTCTTACAATTTAATTTTATCGTGATATTTAAGCGAGAAAACTAAAATATTCTTTTCTAGTTCCAAAATTATAAAAACCGTTACTTGTCACGAAAAAATGCTAGAATCAAACTTATTAAATAAATTTAATACACAAATAAAGTTACTCAGAGATGTTCTTACAATTTAATTTTATCGTGATATTTAAGCAAGAAAACTAAAATATTCGTTTTTAGTTCCAGATAAATTTAAACATCGTTTCTCCTCAGGAAAAAATGCTAGAATCAAACTTATTAAATAAATTTAATAAACAAATAATGTTACTCAGGGATATTCTTACAATTTAATTTTATCGTGATATTTAAGCAAGAAAACTAAAATATCGTTTTTAGCCCCAGAAAAATTTAAATATCGTTTCTCCTCAGGACAAAATGCTAGAATCAAACTTATTAAATAAATTTAATAAACAAATAATGTTACTCAGGGATATTCTTACAATTTAATTTTATCGTGATATTTAAGCAAGAAAACTAAAATATCGTTTTTAGTTTCAGAAAAATTTAAATATCGTTTCTCCTCAGGTAAAAATGCTAGAATCAAACTTATTAAATAAATTTAATAAACAAATAAAGTTACTCAGGGATATTCTTACAATTTAATTTTATCGTGATATTTAAGCAAGAAAACTAAAATATTCGTTTTTAGTTCCAGAAAAATTTAAACATCATTTCTCCTCAGGAAAAAATTTAATAAACAAATAAAGTTACTCAGGGATATTCTTACAATTTAATTTTATCGTGATATTTAAGCAAGAAAACTAAAATATCGTTTTTAGTTCCAAAATAATAAAAACATCGTTACTCGTCAGGAAAAAATGCTAGAATCAAACTTATTAAATAAATTTAATACGAAAATAAAGTTACTCAGGGATATTCTTACAATTTAATTTTATCATGATATTTAAGCGAGAAAACTAAAATATTCGTTTCTAGTTCCAATATAATAAAAACATCGTTACTCGTCAGGAAAAAATTCTAGAATCGAACTTATTAAAAAATCTAATAAACAAATAAAGTTACTCAGGGATATTCTTACATTTTAATTTTATCGTGATATTTAAGCAAGAAAACTAAAATATTCCTTTTTAATTCCAGAAAAATTTAAACATCGTTTCTCCTCAGGAAAAAATGCAAGAATCAAACTTATTAAATAAATTTAATAAACAAATAAAGTTACTCTGGGATATTCTACAATTTAATTTTATCGTGATATTTAAGCAAGAAAACTAAAATATTCGTTTTTAGTTCCAGAAAAATTCAAACATCGTTTCTCCTCAGGAAAAAATGATAGAATCAAACTTATTAAATAAATTTAATAAACAAATAAAGTTACTCAGGGATATTCTACAATTTAATTTTATCGTGATATTTAAGCAAGAAAACTAAAAAATTCGTTTTTAGTTCCAGAAAAATTCAAACATCGTTTCTAACAGGAAAAAATGATAGAATCAAACTTTTTAAATAAATTTAATAAACAAATAAAGTTACTCAGGGATAGTCTTACAATTTAAGTTTATCATGGTATTTAAGCGAGAAAACTAAAGTATTCTTTTCTAGTTCCAAAATAATAAAAACTTCGTTACTCGTCAGGAAAAAATGCTAGAATTAAACTTATTAAATAAATTTAATAAACAAATAAAGTTAGTCAAGGATATTCTTACAATTTAATTTTATCGTGATATTTAAGCAAGAAAACTAAAATATCGCTTTTAGCTCCAGAAAAATTTAAATATCGTTTCTCCTCAGGACAAAATGCTAGAATCAAACTTATTAAATAAATTTAAGAAACAAATAATATTACTCAGGGATATTCTTACAATTTAATTTTATCGTGATATTTAAGCAAGAAAACTAAAATATCGTTTTTAGTTCCAGAAAAATTTAAATATCGTTTCTCCTCAGTTAAAAATGCTAGAATCAAACTTATTAAATAAATTTAATAAACAAATAAAGTTACTCAGGGATATTCTTACAATTTAATTTTATCGTGATATTTAAGCAAGAAAACTAAAATATTCGTTTTTAGTTCCAGAAAAATTTAAACATCGTTTCTCCTCAGGAAAATTTTAATAAACAAATAAAGTTACTCAGAGATATTCTTACAATTTAATTTTATCGTGATATTTAAGCGAGAAAACTAAAATATTCTTTTCTAGTTCCAAAATAATAAAAACATCGTTACTTGTCAGGAAAAAATGCTAGAATCAAACTTATTAAATAAATTTAATAAACAAATCAAGCTACTCAGGGATATTCTTAAAATTCAATTTTATCGTGATATTTAAGCGAGAAAACTAAAATATTCGTTTTTAGTTCCAGAAAAATTTAAACATCGTTTCTCCTCAGGAAAATTTTAATAAACAAATAAAGTTACTCACGGATATTCTTACAATTTAATTTTATCGTGATATTTAAGCGAGTAAACTAAAACATTCATTTTTAGTTCCAAAATAATAAAAACATCGTTACTCGTCAGGAAAAAATGCTAGATTCAAACTTATTAAATAAATTTAATACGAAAATAAAGTTACTCAGGGATATTCTTACAATTTAATTTTATCATGATATTTAAGCGAGAAAACTAAAATATTCGTTTCTAGTTCCAAAATAATAAAAACATCGTTACTAGTCAGGAAAAAATTCTAGAATCGAACTTATTAATAAAATCAAATAAATAAATAAAGTTACTCAGGGATATTCTTACATTTTAATTTTATCGTGATATTTAAGCGAGAAAACTAAAATATTCTTTTCTGGTTCCAAAATAATAAAAACATCGTTACTCGCCAGGAAAAAATGCTAGAATCGAACTTATTAAAAAAATCTAATAAACAAATAAAGTTACTCAGGGATATTCTTACATTTTAATTTTATCATGATATTTAAGCAAGAAAACTAAAATATTCGTTTTTAGATCCAGAAAAATTTAAACATCGTTTCTCCTCAGGAAAAAATGCTAGAATCAAACTTATTAATTAAATTTAATAAACAAATAATGTTACTCAGGGATATTCTTACAATTTAATTTTATCGTGATATTTAAGCGAGAAAACTAAAATATGCGTTTCTAGTTCCAAAATAATAAAAACATCGTTACTCGTCAGGAAAAAATGCTAGAATCAAACTTATTAAATAAATTTAATACGAAAATAAAGTTACTCAGGGATATTCTTACAATTTAATTTTATCATGATATTTAAGCGAGAAAACTAAAATATTCGTTTCTAGTTCCAAAATAATAAAAACATCGTTACTCGTCAGGAAAAAATTCTAGAATCGAACTTATTAAAAAAATCTAATAAAGAAATAAAGTTACTCAGGGATATTCTTACATTTTAATTTTATCGTGATATTTAAGCGAGAAAACTAAAATATTCTTTTCTTGATCCAAAATAATAAACACATCGTTACTCGTCAGGAAAAAATGCTAGAATCGAACTTATTAAAAAAATCTAATAAACAAATAAAGTTACTCAGGGATATTCTTACAATTTAATTTTATCATGATATTTAAGCGAGAAAACTAAAATATTCGTTTCTAGTTTCAAAATAATAAAAACATCGTTACTCGCCAGGAAAAAATTCTAGAATCGAACTTATTAAAAAAATCTAATAAACAATTAAAGTTACTCAGGGATAATCTTACAATTTAATTTTATCGCGAGAAAACTAAAATATTCTTTTCTGGTTCCAAAATAATAAAAACATCGTTATTCGCCAGTAAAAAATGCTAGAATCGAACTTATTAAAAAAATCTAATAAACAAATAAAGTTACTCAGGTATATTCTTACATTTTAATTTTATCATGATATTTAAGCAAGAAAACTGAAATATACGTTTTTAGATCCAATAATATTTAAACATCGTTTCTCCTCAGGAAAAAATGCTAGAATCAAACTTATTAAATAAATTTAATACACAAATAAAGTTACTCAGGGATATTCTTACAATTCAATTTTATCGTGATATTTAAGCGAGAAAACTTAAATATTCGTTTCTAGTTCCAAAATAATAAAAACATCGTTACTCGTCAGGAAAAAATGCTAGAATCGAACTTATTAAATAAATTTAATAAACAAATAAAGTTACTCAGGGATATTCTTACAATTTAATTTTATCGTGATATTTAAGCAAGAAAACTAAAATATTCGTTTTTAGTTCCAGAAAAATTTAAACATCGTTTCACGTCTGGCAAAAATGCTAGAATCGAACTTATTAAATAAATTTAATACGAAAATAAAGTTACTCACGGATATTCTTACAATTTAATTTTATCGTGATATTTAAGCGAGAAAACTAAAAACATTCATTTTTAGTTCCAAAATAATAAAAACATCGTTACTCGTCAGGAAAAAATTCTAGAATCGAACTTATTAAATAAATTTTATAAACAAATAAAGTTACTCAGGGATATTCTTACAATTTAATTTTATCGTGATATTTAAGCAAGAAAACTGAAATATACGTTTTTAGATCCAATAATATTTAAACATCGTTTCTCCTCAGGAAAAAATGCTAGAATCAAACTTATTAAATAAATTTAATAAACAAATAAAGTTACTCAGGGATATTCTTAAAATTCAATTTTATCGTGATATTTATGCGAGAAAACTAAAATATTCGTTTCTAGTTCCAAAATAATAAAAACATCGTTACTTGTCAGGAAAAAATGCTAGAATCAAACTTATTAAATAAATTTAATAAACAAATCAAGCTACTCAGGGATATTCTTAAAATTCAATTTTATCGTGATATTTAAGCGAGAAAACTAAAATATTCGTTTTTAGTTCCAAAATAATAAAAATATCGTTACTCGTCAGGAAAAAATGCTAGAATCGAACTTATTAAATAAATTTAATAAACAAATAAAGTTACTCAGGGATATTCTTACAATTTAATTTTATCATGATATATAAGCAAGAAAACTAAAATATTCGTTTCTAGTTCCAGAAAAATTTAAACATCGTTACTCCTCAGGCAAAATGCTAGAATCGAACTTCTTAAATAAATTTAATAAGCAAATAAAGTTACTCACGGATATTCTTACAATTTAATTTTATCGTGATATTTAAGCGAGAAAACTAAAACATTCATTTTTAGTTCCAAAATAATAAAAACATCGTTACTCGTCAGGAAAAAATGCTAGAATCAAACTTATTAAATAAATTTAATACGAAAATAAAGTTACTCAGGGATATTCTTACAATTTAATTTTATCATGATATTTAAGCGAGAAAACTAAAATATTCGTTTCTAGTTCCAAAATAATAAAAACATCGTTACTAGTCAGGAAAAAATTCTAGAATCGAACTTATTAAAAAAATCAAATAAATAAATAAAGTTACTCAGGGATATTCTTACATTTTAATTTTATCGTGATATTTAAGCGAGAAAACTAAAATATTCTTTTCTGGTTCCAAAATAATAAAAACATCGTTACTCGCCAGGAAAAAATGCTAGAATCAAACTTATTATATAAATTTAATACGAAAATAAAGTTACTCAGGGATATTCTTACAATTTAATTTTATCATGATATTTAAGCGAGAAAACTAAAATATTCGTTTCTAGTTCCAAAATAATAAAAACATCGTTACTCGTCAGGAAAAAATGCTAGAATCGAACTTATTAAATAAATTTAATAAACAAATAAAGTTACTCAGGGATATTCTTACAATTTAATTTTATCATGATATTTAAGCAAGAAAACTAAATATTCGTTTTTAGTTCCAGAAAAATTTAAACATCGTTTCTCCTCAGGAAAAAATGCTAGAATCAAACTTATTAATTAAATTTAATAAACAAATAATGTTACTCAGGGATATTCTTACAATTTAATTTTATCGTGATATTTAAGCGAGTAAACTAAAATATGCGTTTCTAGTTCCAAAATAATAAAAACATCGTTACTCGTCAGGAAAAAATGCTAGAATCAAACTTATTAAATAAATTTAATACGAAAATAAAGTTACTCAGGGATATTCTTACAATTTAATTTTATCATGATATTTAAGCGAGAAAACTAAAATATTCGTTTCTAGTTCCAAAATAATAAAAACATCGTTACTCGTCAGGAAAAAATTCTAGAATCGAACTTATTAAAAAAATCTAATAAACAAATAAAGTTCCTCAGGGATATTCTTACATTTTAAATTTATCATGATATTTAAGCAAGAAAACTAAATATTCGTTTTTAGTTCCAGAAAAATTTAAACATCGTTTCTCCTCAGGAAAAAATGCTAGAATCAAACTTATTAATTAAATTTAATAAACAAATAATGTTACTCAGGGATATTCTTACAATTTAATTTTATCGTGATATTTAAGCGAGTAAACTAAAATATGCGTTTCTAGTTCCAAAATAATAAAAACATCGTTACTCGTCAGGAAAAAATGCTAGAATCAAACTTATTAAATAAATTTAATACGAAAATAAAGTTACTCAGGGATATTCTTACAATTTAATTTTATCATGATATTTAAGCGAGAAAACTAAAATATTCGTTTCTAGTTCCAAAATAATAAAAACATCGTTACTCGTCAGGAAAAAATTCTAGAATCGAACTTATTAAAAAAATCTAATAAAGAAATAAAGTTACACAGGGATATTCTTACAATTTAATTTTATCGTGATATTTAAGCAAGAAAACTAAAATATCGCTTTTAGCTCCAGAAAAATTTAAATATCGTTTCTCCTCAGGACAAAATGCTAGAATCAAACTTATTAAATAAATTTAAGAAACAAATAATATTACTCAGGGATATTCTTACAATTTAATTTTATCGTGATATTTAAGCAAGAAAACTAAAATATCGTTTTTAGTTCCAGAAAAATTTAAATATCGTTTCTCCTCAGGTAAAAATGCTAGAATCAAACTTATTAAATAAATTTAATAAACAAATAAAGTTACTCAGGGATATTCTTACAATTTAATTTTATCGTGATATTTAAGCAAGAAAACTAAAATATTCGTTTTTAGTTCCAGAAAAATTTAAACATCGTTTCTCCTCAGGAAAATTTTAATAAACAAATAAAGTTACTCAGGGATATTCTTACAATTTAATTTTATCGTGATATTTAAGCGAGAAAACTAAAATATTCTTTACTAGTTCCAAAATAATAAAAACATCGTTACTTGTCAGGAAAAAATGCTAGAATCAAACTTATTAAATAAATTTAATACGAAAATAAAGTTACTCAGGGATATTCTTACAATTTAATTTTATCATGATATTTAAGCGAGAAAACTAAAACATTCGTTTCTAGGTCCAAAATAATAAAAACATCGTTACTCGTCAGGAAAAAATGCTAGAATCGAACTTATTAAATAAATTTAATAAACAAATAAAGTTACTCACGGATATTCTTACAATTTAAGTTTATCATGGTATTTAAGCGAGAAAACTAAAGTATTCTTTTCTAGTTCCAAAATAATAAAAACATCGTTACTCGCCAGGAAAAAATGCTAGAATCGAACTTATTAAAAAAATCTAATAAACAAATAAAGTTACTCAGGGATATTCTTACATTTTAATTTTATCATGATATTTAAGCAAGAAAACTAAAATATTCGTTTTTAGTTCCAGAAAAATTTAAACATCGTTTCTCCTCAGGAAAAAATGCTAGAATCAAACTTATTAATTAAATTTAATAAACAAATAATGTTACTCATGGATATTCTTACAATTTAATTTTATCGTGATATTTAAGCAAGAAAACTAAAATATCGTTTTTAGTTCCAGAAAAATTCAAACATCGTTTCTCCTCAGGAAAAAATGATAGAATCAAACTTTTTAAATAAATTTAATAAACAAATAAAGTTACTCACGGATATTCTTACAATTTAAGTTTATCATGGTATTTAAGCGAGAAAACTAAAGTATTCTTTTCTAGTTCCAAAATAATAAAAACATCGTTACTCGTCAGGAAAAAATGCTAGAATCAAACTTATTAAATAAATTTAATACGAAAATAAAGTTACTCAGGGATATTGTTACCATTTAATTTTATCATGATATTTAAGCGAGAAAACTAAAATATTCGTTTCTAGTTCCAAAATAATAAAAACATCGTTACTAGTCAGGAAAAAATTCTAGAATCGAACTTATTAAAAACATCAAATAAATAAATAAAGTTACTCAGGGATATTCTTACATTTTAATTTTTCTTGATATTTAAGCGAGAAAACTAAAATATTCTTTTCTGGTTCCAAAATAATAAAAACATCGTTACTCGCCAGGAAAAAATGCTAGAATCGAACTTATTAAAAAAATCTAATAAACAAATAAAGTTACTCAGGGATATTCTTACATTTTAATTTTATCATGATATTTAAGCAAGAAAACTAAAATATTCGTTTTTAGTTCCAGAAAAATTTAAACATCGTTGCTCCTCAGGAAAAAATGCTAGAATCAAACTTATTAATTAAATTTAATAAACAAATAATGTTACTCAGGGATATTCTTACAATTTAATTTTATCGTGATATTTAAGCGAGAAAACTAAAATATGCGTTTCTAGTTCCAAAATAATAAAAACATCGTTACTCGTCAGGAAAAATGCTAGAATCAAACTTATTAAATAAATTTAATACGAAAATAAAGTTACTCAGGGATATTCTTACAATTTAATTTTATCATGATATTTAAGCGAGAAAACTAAAATATTCGTTTCTAGTTCCAAAATAATAAAAACATCGTTACTCGTCAGGAAAAAATTCTAGAATCGAACTTATTAAAAAAATCTAATAAAGAAATAAAGTTACACAGGGATATTCTTACATTTTAATTTTATCGTGATATTTAAGCGAGAAAACTAAAATATTCTTTTCTTGATCCAAAATAATAAACACATCGTTACTCGTCAGGAAAAAATGCTAGAATCGAACTTATTAAATAAATTTAATAAACAAATAAAGTTACTCAGGGATATTCTTACAATTTAATTTTATCGTGATTTTAAGCAAGAAAACTAAAATATTCGTTTTTAGTTCCAGAAAAATTTAAACATCGTTTCTCCTCAGGAAAAAATGATAGAATCAAACTTATTAAATAAATTTAATAAACAAATAAAGTTACTCAGGGATATTCTTACAATTTAATTTTATCGTGATATTTAAGCGAGAAAACTAAAATATTCTTTTCTAGTTCCAAAATTATAAAAACCGTTACTTGTCACGAAAAAATGCTAGAATCAAACTTATTAAATAAATTTAATACACAAATAAAGTTACTCAGGGATATTCTTACAATTGAATTTTATCGTGATATTTAAGCAAGAAAACTAAAATATTCGTTTTTAGTTCCAGATAAATTTAAACATCGTTTCTCCTCAGGAAAAAATGCTAGAATCAAACTTATTAAATAAATTTAATAAACAAATAATGTTACTCAGGGATATTCTTACAATTTAATTTTATCGTGATATTTAAGCAAGAAAACTAAAATATCGTTTTTAGCCCCAGAAAAATTTAAATATCGTTTCTCCTCAGGACAAAATGCTAGAATCAAACTTATTAAATAAATTTAATAAACAAATAATGTTACTCAGGGATATTCTTACAATTTAATTTTATCGTGATATTTAAGCAAGAAAACTAAAATATCGTTTTTAGTTTCAGAAAAATTTAAATATCGTTTCTCCTCAGGTAAAAATGCTAGAATCAAACTTATTAAATAAATTTAATAAACAAATAAAGTTACTCAGGGATATTCTTACAATTTAATTTTATCGTGATATTTAAGCAAGAAAACTAAAATATTCGTTTTTAGTTCCAGAAAAATTTAAACATCGTTTCTCCTCAGGAAAATTTTAATAAACAAATAAAGTTACTCAGGGATATTCTTACAATTTAATTTTATCGTGATATTTAAGCGAGAAAACTAAAATATTCTTTACTAGTTCCAAAATAATAAAAACATCGTTACTTGTCAGGAAAAAATGCTAGAATCAAACTTATTAAATAAATTTAATACGAAAATAAAGTTACTCAGGGATATTCTTACAATTTAATTTTATCATGATATTTAAGCGAGAAAACTAAAACATTCGTTTCTAGGTCCAAAATAATAAAAACATCGTTACTCGTCAGGAAAAAATGCTAGAATCGAACTTATTAAATAAATTTAATAAACAAATAAAGTTACTCACGGATATTCTTACAATTTAAGTTTATCATGGTATTTAAGCGAGAAAACTAAAGTATTCTTTTCTAGTTCCAAAATAATAAAAACATCGTTACTCGCCAGGAAAAAATGCTAGAATCGAACTTATTAAAAAAATCTAATAAACAAATAAAGTTACTCAGGGATATTCTTACATTTTAATTTTATCATGATATTTAAGCAAGAAAACTAAAATATTCGTTTTTAGTTCCAGAAAAATTTAAACATCGTTTCTCCTCAGGAAAAAATGCTAGAATCAAACTTATTAATTAAATTTAATAAACAAATAATGTTACTCATGGATATTCTTACAATTTAATTTTATCGTGATATTTAAGCAAGAAAACTAAAATATCGTTTTTAGTTCCAGAAAAATTCAAACATCGTTTCTCCTCAGGAAAAAATGATAGAATCAAACTTTTTAAATAAATTTAATAAACAAATAAAGTTACTCACGGATATTCTTACAATTTAAGTTTATCATGGTATTTAAGCGAGAAAACTAAAGTATTCTTTTCTAGTTCCAAAATAATAAAAACATCGTTACTCGTCAGGAAAAAATGCTAGAATCAAACTTATTAAATAAATTTAATACGAAAATAAAGTTACTCAGGGATATTGTTACCATTTAATTTTATCATGATATTTAAGCGAGAAAACTAAAATATTCGTTTCTAGTTCCAAAATAATAAAAACATCGTTACTAGTCAGGAAAAAATTCTAGAATCGAACTTATTAAAAACATCAAATAAATAAATAAAGTTACTCAGGGATATTCTTACATTTTAATTTTGCTTGATATTTAAGCGAGAAAACTAAAATATTCTTTTCTGGTTCCAAAATAATAAAAACATCGTTACTCGCCAGGAAAAAATGCTAGAATCGAACTTATTAAAAAAATCTAATAAACAAATAAAGTTACTCAGGGATATTCTTACATTTTAATTTTATCATGATATTTAAGCAAGAAAACTAAAATATTCGTTTTTAGTTCCAGAAAAATTTAAACATCGTTGCTCCTCAGGAAAAAATGCTAGAATCAAACTTATTAATTAAATTTAATAAACAAATAATGTTACTCAGGGATATTCTTACAATTTAATTTTATCGTGATATTTAAGCGAGAAAACTAAAATATGCGTTTCTAGTTCCAAAATAATAAAAACATCGTTACTCGTCAGGAAAAAATGCTAGAATCAAACTTATTAAATAAATTTAATACGAAAATAAAGTTACTCAGGGATATTCTTACAATTTAATTTTATCATGATATTTAAGCGAGAAAACTAAAATATTCGTTTCTAGTTCCAAAATAATAAAAACATCGTTACTCGTCAGGAAAAAATTCTAGAATCGAACTTATTAAAAAAATCTAATAAAGAAATAAAGTTACACAGGGATATTCTTACATTTTAATTTTATCGTGATATTTAAGCGAGAAAACTAAAATATTCTTTTCTTGATCCAAAATAATAAACACATCGTTACTCGTCAGGAAAAAATGCTAGAATCGAACTTATTAAATAAATTTAATAAACAAATAAAGTTACTCAGGGATATTCTTACAATTTAATTTTATCGTGATTTTAAGCAAGAAAACTAAAATATTCGTTTTTAGTTCCAGAAAAATTTAAACATCGTTTCTCCTCAGGAAAAAATGATAGAATCAAAAAATATTAAATAAATTTAATAAACAAATAAAGTTACTCAGGGATATTCTTACAATTTAATTTTATCGTGATATTTAAGCGAGAAAACTAAAATATTCTTTTCTAGTTCCAAAATTATAAAAACCGTTACTTGTCACGAAAAAATGCTAGAATCAAACTTATTAAATAAATTTAATACACAAATAAAGTTACTCAGGGATATTCTTACAATTGAATTTTATCGTGATATTTAAGCAAGAAAACTAAAATATTCGTTTTTAGTTCCAGATAAATTTAAACATCGTTTCTCCTCAGGAAAAAATGCTAGAATCAAACTTATTAAATAAATTTAATAAACAAATAATGTTACTCAGGGATATTCTTACAATTTAATTTTATCGTGATATTTAAGCAAGAAAACTAAAATATCGTTTTTAGCCCCAGAAAAATTTAAATATCGTTTCTCCTCAGGACAAAATGCTAGAATCAAACTTATTAAATAAATTTAATAAACAAATAATGTTACTCAGGGATATTCTTACAATTTAATTTTATCGTGATATTTAAGCAAGAAAACTAAAATATCGTTTTTAGTTTCAGAAAAATTTAAATATCGTTTCTCCTCAGGTAAAAATGCTAGAATCAAACTTATTAAATAAATTTAATAAACAAATAATGTTACTCAGGGATATTCTTACAATTTAATTTTATCGTGATATTTAAGCGAGAAAACTAAAATATGCGTTTCTAGTTCCAAAATAATAAAAACATCGTTACTCGTCAGGAAAAAATGCTAGAATCAAACTTATTAAATAAATTTAATACGAAAATAAAGTTACTCAGGGATATTCTTACAATTTAATTTTATCATGATATTTAAGCGAGAAAACTAAAATATTCGTTTCTAGTTCCAAAATAATAAAAACATCGTTACTCGTCAGGAAAAAATTCTAGAATCGAACTTATTAAAAAAATCTAATAAAGAAATAAAGTTACTCAGGGATATTCTTACATTTTAATTTTATCGTGATATTTAAGCGAGAAAACTAAAATATTCTTTTCTGGTTCCAAAATAATAAAAACATCGTTACTCGCCAGGAAAAAATGCTAGAATCGAACTTATTAAAAAAATCTAATAAACAAATAAAGTTACTCAGGGATATTCTTACATTTTAATTTTATCATGATATTTAAGCAAGAAAACTAAAATATTCGTTTTTAGTTCCAGAAAAATTTAAACATCGTTTCTCCTCAGGAAAAAATGCAAGAATCAAACTTATTAAATAAATTTAATAAACAAATAAAGTTACTCAGGGATATTCTTACAATTTAATTTTGTCGTGATATTTAAACAAGAAAACTAAAATATTCGTTTCTAGTTCCAAAATAATAAAAACATCGTTACTCGTCAGGAAAACATGCTAGAATCAAACTTATTAAATAAATTTAATACGAAAATAAAGTTACTCAGGGATATTCTTACAATTTAATTTTATCATGATATTTAAGCGAGAAAACTAAAGTATTCGTTTCTAGTTCCAAAATAATAAAAACTTCGTTACTCGTCAGGAAAAAATGCTAGAATTAAACTTATTAAATAAATTTAATAAACAAATAAAGTTACTCAGGGATATTCTTACAATTTAATTTTATCGTGATTTTAAGCAAGAAAACTAAAATATTCGTTTTTAGTTCCAGAAAAATTTAAACATCGTTTCTCCTCAGGAAAAAATGATAGAATCAAACTTATTAAATAAATTTAATAAACAAATAAAGTTACTCAGGGATATTCTTACAATTTAATTTTATCGTGATATTTAAGCGAGAAAACTAAAATATTCTTTTCTAGTTCCAAAATTATAAAAACCGTTACTTGTCACGAAAAAATGCTAGAATCAAACTTATTAAATAAATTTAATACACAAATAAAGTTACTCAGGGATATTCTTACAATTTAATTTTATCGTGATATTTAAGCAAGAAAACTAAAATATTCGTTTTTAGTTCCAGATAAATTTAAACATCGTTTCTCCTCAGGAAAAAATGCTAGAATCAAACTTATTAAATAAATTTAATAAACAAATAATGTTACTCAGGGATATTCTTACAATTTAATTTTATCGTGATATTTAAGCAAGAAAACTAAAATATCGTTTTTAGCCCCAGAAAAATTTAAATATCGTTTCTCCTCAGGACAAAATGCTAGAATCAAACTTATTAAATAAATTTAATAAACAAATAATGTTACTCAGGGATATTCTTACAATTTAATTTTATCGTGATATTTAAGCAAGAAAACTAAAATATCGTTTTTAGTTTCAGAAAAATTTAAATATCGTTTCTCCTCAGGTAAAAATGCTAGAATCAAACTTATTAAATAAATTTAATACGAAAATAAAGTTACTCAGGGATATTCTTACAATTTAATTTTATCATGATATTTAAGCGAGAAAACTAAAACATTCGTTTCTAGGTCCAAAATAATAAAAACATCGTTTCTCCTCAGGAAACAATGCAAGAATCAAACTTATGAAATAAATTTAATAAACAAATAAAGTTACTCAGGGATATTCTTACAATTTAATTTTGTCGTGATATTTAAACAAGAAAACTAAAATATTCGTTTCTAGTTCCAAAATAATAAAAACATCGTTACTCGTCAGGAAAAAATGCTAGAATCAAACTTATTAAATAAATTTAATACGAAAATAAAGTTTCTCAGGGATATTCTTACAATTTAATTTTATCATGATATTTAAGCGAGAAAACTAAATTATTCGTTTCTAGTTCTAAAATAATAAAAACTTCGTTACTCGTCAGGAAAAAATGCTAGAATTAAACTTATTAAATAAATTTAATAAACAAATAAAGTTACTCAGGGATATTCTTACAATTTAATTTTATCGTGATTTTAAGCAAGAAAACTAAAATATTCGTTTTTAGTTCCAGAAAAATTTAAACATCATTTCTCCTCAGGAAAAAATGATAGAATCAAACTTATTAAATAAATTTAATAAACAAATAAAGTTACTCAGGGATATTCTTACAATTTAATTTTATCGTGATATTTAAGCGAGAAAACTAAAATATTCTTTTCTAGTTCCAAAATTATAAAAACCGTTACTTGTCACGAAAAAATGCTAGAATCAAACTTATTAAATAAATTTAATACACAAATAAAGTTACTCAGGGATATTCTTACAATTTAATTTTATCGTGATATTTAAGCAAGAAAACTAAAATATTCGTTTTTAGTTCCAGATAAATTTAAACATCGTTTCTCCTCAGGAAAAAATGCTAGAATCAAACTTATTAAATAAATTTAATAAACAAACAATGTTACTCAGGGATATTCTTACAATTTAATTTTATCGTGATATTTAAGCAAGAAAACTAAAATATCGTTTTTAGCCCCAGAAAAATTTAAATATCGTTTCTCCTCAGGACAAAATGCTAGAATCAAACTTATTAAATAAATTTAATAAACAAATAATGTTACTCAGGGATATTCTTACAATTTAATTTTATCGTGATATTTAAGCAAGAAAACTAAAATATCGTTTTTAGTTTCAGAAAAATTTAAATATCGTTTTTCCTCAGGTAAAAATGCTAGAATCAAACTTATTAAATAAATTTAATAAACAAATAATGTTACTCAGGGATATTCTTACAATTTAATTTTATCGTGATATTTAAGCGAGAAAACTAAAATATGCGTTTCTAGTTCCAAAATAATAAAAACATCGTTACTCGTCAGGAAAAAATGCTAGAATCAAACTTATTAAATAAATTTAATACGAAAATAAAGTTACTCAGGGATATTCTTACAATTTAATTTTATCATGATATTTAAGCGAGAAAACTAAAATATTCGTTTCTAGTTCCAAAATAATAAAAACATCGTTACTCGTCAGGAAAAAATTCTAGAATCGAACTTATTAAAAAAATCTAATAAAGAAATAAAGTTACTCAGGGATATTCTTACATTTTATTTTTATCGTGATATTTAAGCGTGAAAACTAAAATATTCTTTTCTGGTTCCAAAATAATAAAAACATCGTTACTCGCCAGGAAAAAATGCTAGAATCGAACTTATTAAAAAAATCTAATAAACAAATAAAGTTACTCAGGGATATTCTTACATTTTAATTTTATCATGATATTTAAGCAAGAAAACTAAAATATTCGTTTTTAGTTCCAGAAAAATTTAAACATCGTTTCTCCTCAGGAAAAAATGCAAGAATCAAACTTATTAAATAAATTTAATAAACAAATAAAGTTACTCAGGGATATTCTTACAATTTAATTTTGTCGTGATATTTAAACAAGAAAACTAAAATATTCGTTTCTAGTTCCAAAATAATAAAAACATCGTTACTCGTCAGGAAAAAATGCTAGAATCAAACTTATTAAATAAATTTAATACGAAAATAAAGTTACTCAGGGATATTCTTACAATTTAATTTTATCATGATATTTAAGCGAGAAAACTAAAGTATTCGTTTCTAGTTCCAAAATAATAAAAACTTCGTTACTCGTCAGGAAAAAATGCTAGAATTAAACTTATTAAATAAATTTAATAAACAAATAAAGTTACTCAGGGATATTCTTACAATTTAATTTTATCGTGATTTTAAGCAAGAAAACTAAAATATTCGTTTTTAGTTCCAGAAAAATTTAAACATCGTTTCTCCTCAGGAAAAAATGATAGAATCAAACTTATTAAATAAATTTAATAAACAAATAAAGTTACTCAGGGATATTCTTACAATTTAATTTTATCGTGATATTTAAGCGAGAAAACTAAAATATTCTTTTCTAGTTCCAAAATTTTAAAAACCGTTACTTGTCACGAAAAAATGCTAGAATCAAACTTATTAAATAAATTTAATACACAAATAAAGTTACTCAGGGATATTCTTACAATTTAATTTTATCGTGATATTTAAGCAAGAAAACTAAAATATTCGTTTTTAGTTCCAGATAAATTTAAACATCGTTTCTCCTCAGGAAAAAATGCTAGAATCAAACTTATTAAATAAATTTAATAAACAAATAATGTTACTCAGGGATATTCTTACAATTTAATTTTATCGTGATATTTAAGCAAGAAAACTAAAATATCGTTTTTAGCCCCAGAAAAATTTAAATATCGTTTCTCCTCAGGACAAAATGCTAGAATCAAACTTATTAAATAAATTTAATAAACAAATAATGTTACT
Source organism: Pterostichus madidus (assembly GCA_911728475.2). Classification (NCBI taxonomy): domain Eukaryota; kingdom Metazoa; phylum Arthropoda; class Insecta; order Coleoptera; family Carabidae; genus Pterostichus; species Pterostichus madidus. Next base: position 21,100,321 of record OU452304.1, on the reverse strand, counting down.
CAGGGATATTCTTACAATTTAATTTTATCGTGATATTTAAGCAAGAAAACTAAAATATCGTTTTTAGTTTCAGATAAATTTAAACATCGTTTCTCCTCAGGTAAAAATGCTAGAATCAAACTTATTAAATAAATTTAATAAACAAATAAAGTTACTCAGGGATATTCTTACAATTTAATTTTATCGTGATATTTAAGCAAGAAAACTAAAATATTCGTTTTTAGTTCCAGAAAAATTTAAACATCGTTTCTCCTCAGGAAAAAATTTAATAAACAAATAAAGTTACTCAGGGATATTCTTACAATTTAATTTTATCGTGATATTTAAGCGAGAAAACTAAAATATTCTTTGCTAGTTCCAAAATAATAAAAACATCGTTACTTGTCAGGAAAAAATGCTAGAATCAAACTTATTAAATAAATTTAATAAACAAATAAAGCTACTCAGGGATATTCTTAAAATTCAATTTTATCGTGATATTTAAGCGAGAAAACTAAAATATTCGTTTCTAGTTCCAAAATAATAAAAACATCGTTACTCGTCAGGAAAAAATGCTAGAATCAAACTTATTAAATAAATTTAATACGAAAATAAAGTTACTCAGGGATATTCTTACAATTTAATTTTATCATGATATTTAAGCGAGAAAACTAAAGTATTCGTTTCTAGTTCCAAAATAATAAAAACTTCGTTACTCGTCAGGAAAAAATGCAAGAATCAAACTTATTAAATAAATTTAATAAACAAATAAAGTTACTCAGGGATATTCTTACAATTTAATTTTGTCGTGATATTTAAACAAGAAAACTAAAATATTCGTTTCTAGTTCCAAAATAATAAAAACATCGTTACTCGTCAGGAAAAAATGCTAGAATCAAACTTATTAAATAAATTTAATACGAAAATAAAGTTACTCAGGGATATTCTTACAATTTAATTTTATCGTGATTTTAAGCAAGAAAACTAAAATATTCGTTTTTAGTTCCAGAAAAATTTAAACATCGTTTCTCCTCAGGAAAAAATGATAGAATCAAACTTATTAAATAAATTTAATAAACAAATAAAGTTACTCAGGGATATTCTTACAATTTAATTTTATCGTGAAGCGAGAAAACTAAAATATTCTTTTCTAGTTCCAAAATTATAAAAACCGTTACTTGTCATGAAAAAATGCTAGAATCAAACTTATTAAATAAATTTAATACACAAATAAAGTTACTCAGGGAAATTCTTACAATTTAATTTTATCGTGATATTTAAGCAAGAAAACTAAAATATTCGTTTCTAGTTCCAAAATAATAAAAACATCGTTACTCGTCAGGAAAAAATGCTAGAATCAAACTTATTAAATAAATTTAATACGAAAATAAAGTTACTCAGGGATATTCTTACAATTTAATTTTATCATGATATTTAAGCGAGAAAACTAAAGTATTCGTTTCTAGTTCCAAAATAATAAAAACTTCGTTACTCGTCAGGAAAAAATGCTAGAATTAAACTTATTAAATAAATTTAATAAACAAATAAAGTTACTCAGGGATATTCTTACAATTTAATTTTATCGTGATTTTAAGCAAGAAAACTAAAATATTCGTTTTTAGTTCCAGAAAAATTTAAACATCGTTTCTCCTCAGGAAAAAATGATAGAATCAAACTTATTAAATTTATTTAATAAACAAATAAAGTTACTCAGGGATATTCTTACAATTTAATTTTATCGTGATATTTAAGCGAGAAAACTAAAATATTCTTTTCTAGTTCCAAAATTTTAAAAACCGTTACTTGTCACGAAAAAATGCTAGAATCAAACTTATTAAATAAATTTAATACACAAATAAAGTTACTCAGGGATATTCTTACAATTTAATTTTATCGTGATATTTAAGCAAGAAAACTAAAATATTCGTTTTTAGTTCCAGATAAATTTAAACATCGTTTCTCCTCAGGAAAAAATGCTAGAATCAAACTTATTAAATAAATTTAATAAACAAATAAAGTTACTCAGGGATATTCTTACAATTTAATTTTATCGTGATATTTAAGCAAGAAAACTAAAATATCGTTTTTAGCCCCAGAAAAATTTAAATATCGTTTCTCCTCAGGACAAAATGCTAGAATCAAACTTATTAAATAAATTTAATAAACAAATAATGTTACTCAGGGATATTCTTACAATTTAATTTTATCGTGATATTTAAGCAAGAAAACTAAAATATCGTTTTTAGTTTCAGATAAATTTAAACATCGTTTCTCCTCAGGTAAAAATGCTAGAATCAAACTTATTAAATAAATTTAATAAACAAATAAAGTTACTCAGGGATATTCTTACAATTTAATTTTATCGTGATATTTAAGCAAGAAAACTAAAATATTCGTTTTTAGTTCCAGAAAAATTTAAACATCGTTTCTCCTCAGGAAAAAATTTAATAAACAAATAAAGTTACTCAGGGATATTCTTACAATTTAATTTTATCGTGATATTTAAGCGAGAAAACTAAAATATTCTTTGCTAGTTCCAAAATAATAAAAACATCGTTACTTGTCAGGAAAAAATGCTAGAATCAAACTTATTAAATAAATTTAATAAACAAATAAAGCTACTCAGGGATATTCTTAAAATTCAATTTTATCGTGATATTTAAGCGAGAAAACTAAAATATTCGTTTCTAGTTCCAAAATAATAAAAACATCGTTACTCGTCAGGAAAAAATGCTAGAATCAAACTTATTAAATAAATTTAATACGAAAATAAAGTTACTCAGGGATATTCTTACAATTTAATTTTATCATGATATTTAAGCGAGAAAACTAAAGTATTCGTTTCTAGTTCCAAAATAATAAAAACTTCGTTACTCGTCAGGAAAAAATGCAAGAATCAAACTTATTAAATAAATTTAATAAACAAATAAAGTTACTCAGGGATATTCTTACAATTTAATTTTGTCGTGATATTTAAACAAGAAAACTAAAATATTCGTTTCTAGTTCCAAAATAATAAAAACATCGTTACTCGTCAGGAAAAAATGCTAGAATCAAACTTATTAAATAAATTTAATACGAAAATAAAGTTACTCAGGGATATTCTTACAATTTAATTTTATCATGATATTTAAGCGAGAAAACTAAAATATTCGTTTCTAGTTCCAAAATAATAAAAACATCGTTACTCGTCAGGAAAAAATTCTAGAATCGAACTTATTAAAAAAATCTAATAAAGAAATAAAGATACTCAGGGATTTTCTTACATTTTAATTTTATCGTGATATTTAAGCGAGAAAACTAAAATATTCTTTTCTGGTTCCAAAATAATAAAAAAAACGTTACTCGCCAGGAAAAAATGCTAGAATCGAACTTATTAAAAAAATCTAATAAACAAATAAAGTTACTCAGGGATATTCTTACATTTTAATTTTATCATGATATTTAAGCAAGAAAACTAAAATATTCGTTTTTAGTTCCAGAAAAATTTAAACATCGTTTCTCCTCAGAAAAAAATGCAAGAATCAAACTTATTAAATAAATTTAATAAACAAATAAAGTTACTCAGGGATATTCTTACAATTTAATTTTGTCGTGATATTTAAACAAGAAAACTAAAATATTCGTTTCTAGTTCCAAAATAATAAAAACATCGTTACTCGTCAGGAAAAAATGCTAGAATCAAACTTATTAAATAAATTTAATACGAAAATAAAGTTACTCAGGGATATTCTTACAATTTAATTTTATCATGATATTTAAGCGAGAAAACTAAAGTATTCGTTTCTAGTTCCAAAATAATAAAAACTTCGTTACTCGTCAGGAAAAAATGCTAGAATTAAACTTATTAAATAAATTTAATAAACAAATAAAGTTACTCAGGGATATTCTTACAATTTAATTTTATCGTGATTTTAAGCAAGAAAACTAAAATATTCGTTTTTAGTTCCAGAAAAATTTAAACATCGTTTCTCCTCAGGAAAAAATGATAGAATCAAACTTATTAAATAAATTTAATAAACAAATAAAGTTACTCAGGGATATTCTTACAATTTAATTTTATCGTGATATTTAAGCGAGAAAACTAAAATATCGTTTTTAGCCCCAGAAAAATTTAAATATCGTTTCTCCTCAGGACAAAATGCTAGAATCAAACTTATTAAATAAATTTAATAAACAAATAATGTTACTCAGGGATATTCTTACAATTTAATTTTATCGTGATATTTAAGCAAGAAAACTAAAATATCGTTTTTAGTTTCAGAAAAATTTAAATATCGTTTCTCCTCAGGTAAAAATGCTAGAATCAAACTTATTAAATAAATTTAATAAACAAATAAAGTTTCTCAGGGATATTCTTACAATTTAATTTTATCGTGATATTTAAGCAAGAAAACAAAAATATTCGTTTTTAGTTCCAGAAAAATTTAAACATCGTTTCTCCTCAGGAAAAAATTTAATAAACAAATAAAGTTACTCAGGGATATTCTTACAATTTAATTTTATCGTGATATTTAAGCGAGAAAACTAAAATATTCTTTTCTAGTTCCAAAATAATAAAAACATCGTTACTTGTCAGGAAAAAATGCTAGAATCAAACTTATTAAATAAATTTAATAAACAAATAAAGTTACTCAGGGATATTCTTACAATTTAATTTTATCGTGATATTTAAGCAAGAAAACTAAAATATTCGTTTCTAGTTCCAGAAAAATTAAAACATCGTTACTCCTCAGGCAAAAATGCTAGAATCGAACTTATTAAATAAATTTAATAAACAAATAAAGTTACTCACGGATATTCTTACAATTTAATTTTATCGTGATATTTAAGCGAGAAAACTAAAACATTCATTTTTAGTTCCAAAATAATAAAAACATCGTTACTCGTCAGGAAAAAATGCTAGAATCAAACTTATTAAATAAATTTAATACGAAAATAAAGTTACTCAGGGATATTCTTACAATTTAATTTTATCATGATATTTAAGCGAGAAAACTAAAATATTCGTTTCTAGTTCCAAAATAATAAAAACATCGTTACTCGTCAGGAAAAAATTCTAGAATCGAACTTATTAAAAAATCTAATAAACAAATAAAGTTACTCAGGGATATTCTTACAATTTAAGTTTATCATGGTATTTAAGCGAGAAAACTAAAGTATTCTTTTCTAGTTCCAAAATAATAAAAACTTCGTTACTCTTCAGGAAAAAATGCTAGAATTAAACTTATTAAATAAATTTAATAAACAAATAAAGTTAGTCAAGGATATTCTTACAATTTAATTTTATCGTGATTTTAAGCAAGAAAACTAAAATATTCGTTATTAGTTCCAGAAAAATATAAACATCGTTTCTCCTCAGGAAAAAATGATAGAATCAAACTTATTATCAAAATTTAATAAACAAATAAAGTTACCCAGGGATATTCTTACAATTTAATTTTATCGTGATATTTAAGCGAGAAAACTAAAATATTCTTTTCTAGTTCCAAAATAATAAAAACCGTTACTTGTCACGAAAAAATGCTAGAATCAAACTTATTAAATAAATTTAATACACAAATAAAGTTACATAGGGATATTCTTACAATTTAATTTTATCGTGATATTTAAGCAAGAAAACTAAAATATTCGTTTTTAGTTCCACAAAAATTCAAACATCGTTTCTCCTCAGGAAAAAATGATAGAATCAAACTTTTTAAATAAATTTAATAAACAAATAAAGTTACTCAGGGATAGTCTTACAATTTAAGTTTATCATGGTATTTAAGCGAGAAAACTAAAGTAATCTTTTCTAGTTCCAAAATAATAAAAACTTCGTTACTCGTCAGGAAAAAATGCTAGAATTAAACTTATTAAATAAATTTAATAAACAAATAAAGTTAGTCAAGGATATTCTTACAATTTAATTTTATCGTGATATTTAAGCAAGAAAACTAAAATATCGCTTTTAGCTCCAGAAAAATTTAAATATCGTTTCTCCTCAGGACAAAATGCTAGAATCAAACTTATTAAATAAATTTAAGAAACAAATAATATTACTCAGGGATATTCTTACAATTTAATTTTATCGTGATATTTAAGCAAGAAAACTAAAATATCGTTTTTAGTTCCAGAAAAATTTAAATATCGTTTCTCCTCAGGTAAAAATGCTAGAATCAAACTTATTAAATAAATTTTATAAACAAATAAAGTTACTCAGGGATATTCTTACAATTTAATTTTATCGTGATATTTAAGCGAGAAAACTAAAATATTCTTTTCTAGTTCCAAAATAATAAAAACATCGTTACTTGTCAGGAAAAAATGCTAGAATCAAACTTATTAAATAAATTTAATAAACAAATCAAGCTACTCAGGGATATTCTTAAAATTCAATTTTATCGTGATATTTAAGCGAGAAAACTAAAATATTCGTTTTTAGTTCCAGAAAAATTTAAACATCGTTACTCCTCAGGCAAAAATGCTAGAATCGAACTTCTTAAATAAATTTAATAAACAAATAAAGTTACTCACGGATATTCTTACAATTTAATTTTATCGTGATATTTAAGCGAGTAAACTAAAACATTCATTTTTAGTTCCAAAATAATAAAAACATCGTTACTCGTCAGGAAAAAATGCTAGATTCAAACTTATTAAATAAATTTAATACGAAAATAAAGTTACTCAGGGATATTCTTACAATTTAATTTTATCATGATATTTAAGCGAGAAAACTAAAATATTCGTTTCTAGTTCCAAAATAATAAAAACATCGTTACTAGTCAGGAAAAAATTCTAGAATCGAACTTATTAAAAAAATCAAATAAATAAATAAAGTTACTCAGGGATAATCTTACATTTTAATTTTATCGTGATATTTAAGCGAGAAAACTAAAATATTCTTTTCTGGTTCCAAAATAATAAAAACATCGTTACTCGCCAGGAAAAAATGCTAGAATCGAACTTATTAAAAAAATCTAATAAACAAATAAAGTTACTCAGGGATATTCTTACATTTTAATTTTATCATGATATTTAAGCAAGAAAACTAAAATATTCGTTTTTAGTTCCAGAAAAATTTAAACATCGTTTCTCCTCAGGAAAAAAGGCTAGAATCAAACTTATTAATTAAATTTAATAAACAAATAATGTTACTCAGGGATATTCTTACAATTTAATTTTATCATGATATTTAAGCGAGAAAACTAAAATATTCGTTTCTAGTTTCAAAATAATAAAAACATCGTTACTCGCCAGGAAAAAATTCTAGAATCGAACTTATTAAAAAAATCTAATAAACAAATAAAGTTACTCAGGGATATTCTTACAATTTAATTTTATCGCGAGAAAACTAAAATATTCTTTTCTGGTTCCAAAATAATAAAAACATCGTTATTCGCCAGTAAAAAATGCTAGAATCGAACTTATTAAAAAAATCTAATAAACAAATAAAGTTACTCAGGTATATTCTTACATTTTAATTTTATCATGATATTTAAGCAAGAAAACTGAAATATACGTTTTTAGATCCAATAATATTTAAACATCGTTTCTCCTCAGGAAAAAATGCTAGAATCAGACTTATTAAATAAATTTAATACACAAATAAAGTTACTCAGGGATATTCTTACAATTCAATTTTATCGTGATATTTAAGCGAGAAAACTAAAATATTCGTTTCTAGTTCCAAAATAATAAAAACATTGTTACTCGTCAGGAAAAAATGCTAGAATCGAACTTATTAAATAAATTTAATAAACAAATAAAGTTACTCAGGGATATTCTTACAATTTAATTTTATCGTGATATTTAAGCAAGAAAACTAAAATATTCGTTTTTAGTTCCAGAAAAATTTAAACATCGTTTCACGTCAGGCAAAAATGCTAGAAACGAACTTATTAAATAAATTTAATACGAAAATAAAGTTACTCAGGGATAACAATTTAATTTTATCATGATATTTAAGCGAGAAAACTAAAATATTCGTTTCTAGTTTCAAAATAATAAAAACATCGTTACTCGCCAGGAAAAAATTCTAGAATCGAACTTATTAAAAAAATCTAATAAACAAATAAAGTTACTCAGGGATATTCTTACAATTTAATTTTATCGCGTGAAAACTAAAATATTCTTTTCTGGTTCCAAAATAATAAAAACATCGTTACTTGTCAGGAAAAAATGCTAGAATCAAACTTATTAAATAAATTTAATAAACAAATCAAGCTACTCAGGGATATTCTTAAAATTCAATTTTATCGTGATATTTAAGCGAGAAAACTAAAATATTCGTTTCTAGTTTCAAAATAATAAAAACATCGTTACTCGCCAGGAAAAAATGCTAGAATCGAACTTATTAAAAAAATCTAATAAACAAATAAAGTTACTCAGGTATATTCTTATATTTTAATTTTATCATGATATTTAAGCAAGAAAACTGAAATATACGTTTTTAGATCCAATAATATTTAAACATCGTTTCTCCTCAGGAAAAAATGCTAGAATCAAACTTATTAAATAAATTTAATAAACAAATAAAGTTACTCAGGGATATTCTTACAATTTAATTTTATCATGATATATAAGCAAGAAAACTAAAATATTCGTTTCTAGTTCCAGAAAAATTTAAACATCGTTACTCCTCAGGCAAAAATTCTAGAATCGAACTTCTTAAATAAATTTAATAAACAAATAAAGTTACTCACGGATATTCTTACAATTTAATTTTATCGTGATATTTAAGCGAGAAAACTAAAACATTCATTTTTAGTTCCAAAATAATAAAAGCATCGTTACTCGTCAGGAAAAAATGCTAGAATCAAACTTATTAAATAAATTTAATACGAAAATAAAGTTACTCAGGGATATTCTTACAATTTAATTTTATCATGATATTTAAGCGAGAAAACTAAAATATTCGTTTCTAGTTTCAAAATAATTAAAACATCGTTACTCGCCAGGAAAAAATTCTAGAATCGAACTTATTAAAAAAATCTAATAAACAAATAAAGTTACTCAGGGATATTCTTACAATTTAATTTTATCGCGAGAAAACTAAAATATTCTTTTCTGGTTCCAAAATAATAAAAACATCGTTATTCGCCAGTAAAAAATGCTAGAATCGAACTTATTAAAAAAATCTAATAAACAAATAAAGTTACTCAGGGATATTCTTACATTTTAATTTTATCATGATATTTAAGCAAGAAAACTGAAATATACGTTTTTAGATCCAATAATATTTAAACATCGTTTCTCAGGAAAAAATGCTAGAATCAAACTTATTAAATAAATTTAATAAACAAATAAAGTTACTCAGGGATATTCTTAAAATTCAATTTTATCGTGATATTTATGCGAGAAAACTAAAATATTCGTTTCTAGTTCCAAAATAATAAAAACATCGTTACTCGTCAGGAAAAAATGCTAGAATCAAACTTATTAAATAAATTTAATACACAAATAAAGTTATTTAGGGATATTCTTACAATTCAATTTTATCGTGATATTTAAGCGAGAAAACTAAAATATTCGTTTCTAGTTCCAAAATAATAAAAACATCGTTACTCGTCAGGAAAAAATGCTAGAATCGAACTTATTAAATAAATTTAATAAACAAATAAAGTTACTCAGGGATATTCTTACAATTTAATTTTATCGTGATATTTAAGCAAGAAAACTAAAATATTCGTTTTTAGTTCCAGAAAAATTTAAACATCGTTTCACGTCAGGCAAAAATGCTAGAATCGAACTTATTAAATAAATTTAATACGAAAATAAAGTTACTCAGGGATAAAAATTTAATTTTATCATGATATTTAAGCGAGAAAACTAAAATATTCGTTTCTAGTTCCAAAATACTAAAAACTTCGTTACTCGTCAGGAAAAAATGCTAGAATCAAACTTATTAAATAAATTTAATAAACAAATAAAGTTACTCAGGGATATTCTTACAATTTAATTTTATCATGATATATAAGCGAGAAAACTAAAATATTCCTTTCAAGTTCCAGAAAAATTTAAACATCGTTTCACCTCAGGCAAAAATGCTAGAATCGAACTTATTAAATAAATTTAATACGAAAATAAAGTTACTCAGGGATATTCTTACATTTTAATTTTATCATGATATTTAAGCAAGAAAACTAAATATTCGTTTTTAGTTCCAGAAAAATTTAAACATCGTTTCTCCTCAGGAAAAAATGCTAGAATCAAACTTATTAATTAAATTTAATAAACAAATAATGTTACTCAGGGATATTTTTATAATTTAATTTTATCGTGATATTTAAGCGAGAAAACTAAAATATTCGTTTCTAGTTCCAAAATACTAAAAACTTCGTTACTCGTCAGGAAAAAATGCTAGAATCAAACTTATTAAATAAATTTAATAAACAAATAAAGTTACTCAGGGATATTCTTACAATTTAATTTTATCATGATATTTAAGCGAGAAAACTAAAATATTCCTTTCAAGTTCCAGAAAAATTTAAACATCGTTTCACCTCAGGCAAAAATGCTAGAATCGAACTTATTAAATAAATTTAATACGAAAATAAAGTTACTCAGGGATATTCTTACATTTTAATTTTATCATGATATTTAAGCAAGAAAACTAAATATTCGTTTTTAGTTCCAGAAAAATTTAAACATCGTTTCTCCTCAGGAAAAAATGCTAGAATCAAACTTATTAAAAAAATCTAATAAACAAATAAAGTTACTCAGGGATATTCTTACAATTTAATTTTATCGCGAGAAAACTAAAATATTCTTTTCTGGTTCCAAAATAATAAAAACATCGTTATTCGCCAGTAAAAAATGCTAGAATCGAACTTATTAAAAAAATCTAATAAACAAATAAAGTTACTCAGGTATATTCTTACATTTTAATTTTATCATGATATTTAAGCAAGAAAACTGAAATATACGTTTTTAGATCCAATAATATTTAAACATCGTTTCTCCTCAGGAAAAAATGCTAGAATCAAACTTATTAAATAAATTTAATACACAAATAAAGTTACTCAGGGATATTCTTACAATTCAATTTTATCGTGATATTTAAGCGAGAAAACTAAAATATTCGTTTCTAGTTCCAAAATAATAAAAACATCGTTACTCGTCAGGAAAAAATGCTAGAATCGAACTTATTAAATAAATTTAATAAACAAATAAAGTTACTCAGGGATATTCTTACAATTTAATTTTATCGTGATATTTAAGCAAGAAAACTAAAATATTCGTTTTTAGTTCCAGAAAAATTTAAACATCGTTTCACGTCAGGCAAAAATGCTAGAATCGAACTTATTAAATAAATTTAATACGAAAATAAAGTTACTCAGGGATAACAATTTAATTTTATCATGATATTTAAACGAGAAAACTAAAATATTCGTTTCTAGTTTCAAAATAATAAAAACATCGTTACTCGCCAGGAAAAAATCAAGAATCGAACTTATTAAAAAAATCTAATAAACAAATAAAGTTACTCAGGGATATTCTTACAATTTAATTTTATCGCGTGAAAACTAAAATATTCTTTTCTGGTTCCAAAATAATAAAAACATCGTTACTTGTCAGGAAAAAATGCTAGAATCAAACTTATTAAATAAATTTAATAAACAAATCAAGCTACTCAGGGATATTCTTAAAATTCAATTTTATCGTGATATTTAAGCGAGAAAACTAAAATATTCGTTTCTAGTTTCAAAATAATAAAAACATCGTTACTCGCCAGGAAAAAATGCTAGAATCGAACTTATTAAAAAAATCTAATAAACAAATAAAGTTACTCAGGTATATTCTTACATTTAAATTTTATCATGATATTTAAGCAAGAAAACTGAAATATACGTTTTTAGATCCAATAATATTTAAACATCGTTTCTCCTCAGGAAAAAATGTTAGAATCAAACTTATTAAATAAATTTAATAAACAAATAAAGTTACTCAGGGATATTCTTAAAATTCAATTTTATCGTGATATTTATGCGAGAAAACTAAAATATTCGTTTCTAGTTCCAAAATAATAAAAACATCGTTACTTGTCAGGAAAAAATGCTAGAATCAAACTTATTAAATAAATTTAATAAACAAATCAAGCTACTCAGGGATATTCTTAAAATTCAATTTTATCGTGATACTAGCTGACCCGACAGACGTTGTCCTGTCTTAACTATGAATATTCAATTGTACCCAGAAATTCACACTTCACAAAACAATCACAACAAAACGTAAGTTTGAGGTTATCGGCCAATGACAGATGACAGAAGAGCAAATTGGCGCTTAAAATTTTCAAATTTTAATACTTATTTTAATATTACTGTATTGATTATTTATATATTATAAGGGCAAAATCCGATAGTAAAAAATTAAATATAACTTGAATAAAAAATTATCATTCATTTACGTTTAGATAAAATTATATTTTACTTTAAAATATATTGGTTTGATTTTAGCTGTACTTCCTAGCATATGATTGGTGCATTATGAGCATGCGTATTGAGATAGTAATATGGTCTATTTCTCATATATTCTGTGTGAAATTAGTATACTACTTTTAAGAATTCTATGCTCTTTCTAATTATACTGTAACGCAGCCAATTTAGTGACATCTATTCACATAGTGGAAAAGTAAAACGCAGCCAATTTAGCGACATCTATCCACAGACTGGAAAAATAAAAGTACAATGTGTTCTAACCCCTGAAATAATTTTTTTGTTTTTTTACGTAAATCGATATTTTAATAGTTATTCTGCTATTCGGGGTGAAGACGAATCCAACAAATCTTAGATCATCAAAATCGGTCCAGCCGTTCTTGAGTTATAAATGGTGTAACTAACCCGACTTTCTTTTATATATATAGATTTAAGCGAGAAAACTAAAATATTCGTTTTTAGTTCCAAAATAATAAAAATATCGTTACTCGTCAGGAAAAAATGCTAGAATCGAACTTATTAAATAAATTTAATAAACAAATAAAGTTACTCAGGGATATTCTTACAATTTAATTTTATCATGATATATAAGCAAGAAAACTAAAATATTCGTTTCTAGTTCCAGAAAAATTTAAACATCGTTTCTCCTCAGGAAAAAATGCTAGAATCAAACTTATTAAATAAATTTAATACACAAATAAAGTTACTCAGGGATATTCTTACAATTCAATTTTATCGTGATATTTAAGCGAGAAAACTAAAATATTCGTTTCTAGTTCCAAAATAATAAAAACATCGTTACTCGTCAGGAAAAAATGCTAGAATCGAACTTATTAAATAAATTTAATAAACAAATAAAGTTACTCAGGGATATTCTTACAATTTAATTTTATCGTGATATTTAAGCAAGAAAACTAAAATATTCGTTTTTAGTTCCAGAAAAATTTAAACATCGTTTCACGTCAGGCAAAAATGCTAGAATCGAACTTATTAAATAAATTTAATACGAAAATAAAGTTACTCAGGGATAACAATTTAATTTTATCATGATATTTAAACGAGAAAACTAAAATATTCGTTTCTAGTTTCAAAATAATAAAAACATCGTTACTCGCCAGGAAAAAATCAAGAATCGAACTTATTAAAAAAATCTAATAAACAAATAAAGTTACTCAGGGATATTCTTACAATTTAATTTTATCGCGTGAAAACTAAAATATTCTTTTCTGGTTCCAAAATAATAAAAACATCGTTACTTGTCAGGAAAAAATGCTAGAATCAAACTTATTAAATAAATTTAATAAACAAATCAAGCTACTCAGGGATATTCTTAAAATTCAATTTTATCGTGATATTTAAGCGAGAAAACTAAAATATTCGTTTCTAGTTTCAAAATAATAAAAACATCGTTACTCGCCAGGAAAAAATGCTAGAATCGAACTTATTAAAAAAATCTAATAAACAAATAAAGTTACTCAGGTATATTCTTACATTTAAATTTTATCATGATATTTAAGCAAGAAAACTGAAATATACGTTTTTAGATCCAATAATATTTAAACATCGTTTCTCCTCAGGAAAAAATGTTAGAATCAAACTTATTAAATAAATTTAATAAACAAATAAAGTTACTCAGGGATATTCTTAAAATTCAATTTTATCGTGATATTTATGCGAGAAAACTAAAATATTCGTTTCTAGTTCCAAAATAATAAAAACATCGTTACTTGTCAGGAAAAAATGCTAGAATCAAACTTATTAAATAAATTTAATAAACAAATCAAGCTACTCAGGGATATTCTTAAAATTCAATTTTATCGTGATACTAGCTGACCCGACAGACGTTGTCCTGTCTTAACTATGAATATTCAATTGTACCCAGAAATTCACACTTCACAAAACAATCACAACAAAACGTAAGTTTGAGGTTATCGGCCAATGACAGATGACAGAAGAGCAAATTGGCGCTTAAAATTTTCAAATTTTAATACTTATTTTAATATTACTGTATTGATTATTTATATATTATAAGGGCAAAATCCGATAGTAAAAAATTAAATATAACTTGAATAAAAAATTATCATTCATTTACGTTTAGATAAAATTATATTTTACTTTAAAATATATTGGTTTGATTTTAGCTGTACTTCCTAGCATATGATTGGTGCATTATGAGCATGCGTATTGAGATAGTAATATGGTCTATTTCTCATATATTCTGTGTGAAATTAGTATACTACTTTTAAGAATTCTATGCTCTTTCTAATTATACTGTAACGCAGCCAATTTAGTGACATCTATTCACATAGTGGAAAAGTAAAACGCAGCCAATTTAGCGACATCTATCCACAGACTGGAAAAATAAAAGTACAATGTGTTCTAACCCCTGAAATAATTTTTTTGTTTTTTTACGTAAATCGATATTTTAATAGTTATTCTGCTATTCGGGGTGAAGACGAATCCAACAAATCTTAGATCATCAAAATCGGTCCAGCCGTTCTTGAGTTATAAATGGTGTAACTAACCCGACTTTCTTTTATATATATAGATTTAAGCGAGAAAACTAAAATATTCGTTTTTAGTTCCAAAATAATAAAAATATCGTTACTCGTCAGGAAAAAATGCTAGAATCGAACTTATTAAATAAATTTAATAAACAAATAAAGTTACTCAGGGATATTCTTACAATTTAATTTTATCATGATATATAAGCAAGAAAACTAAAATATTCGTTTCTAGTTCCAGAAAAATTTAAACATCGTTACTCCTCAGGCAAAAATGCTAGAATCGAACTTCTTAAATAAATTTAATAAACAAATAAAGTTACTCACGGATATTCTTACAATTTAATTTTATCGTGATATTTAAGCGAGAAAACTAAAACATTCATTTTTAGTTCCAAAATAATAAAAGCATCGTTACTCGTCAGGAAAAAATGCTAGAATCAAACTTATTAAATAAATTTAATACGAAAATAAAGTTACTCAGGGATATTCTTACAATTTAATTTTATCATGATATTTAAGCGAGAAAACTAAAATATTCGTTTCTAGTTCCAAAATAATAAAAACATCGTTACTAGTCAGGAAAAAATTCTAGAATCGAACTTATTAAAAAAATCAAATAAATAAATAAAGTTACTCAGGGATATTCTTACATTTTAATTTTATCGTGATATTTAAGCGAGAAAACTAAAATATTCTTTTCTGGTTCCAAAATAATAAAAACATCGTTACTCGCCAGGAAAAAATGCTAGAATCAAACTTATTATATAAATTTAATACGAAAATAAAGTTACTCAGGGATATTCTTACAATTTAATTTTATCATGTTATTTAAGCGAGAAAACTAAAATATTCGTTTCTAGTTCCAAAATAATAAAAACATCGTTACTCGTCAGGAAAAAATTCTAGAATCGAACTTATTAAAAAAATCTAATAAAGAAATAAAGTTAATCAGGGATATTCTTACATTTTAATTTTATCATGATATTTAAGCAAGAAAACTAAATATTCGTTTTTAGTTCCAGAAAAATTTAAACATCGTTTCTCCTCAGGAAAAAATGCTAGAATCAAACTTATTAATTAAATTTAATAAACAAATAATGTTACTCAGGGATATTCTTACAATTTAATTTTATCGTGATATTTAAGCGAGAAAACTAAAATATGCGTTTCTAGTTCCAAAATAATAAAAACATCGTTACTCGTCAGGAAAAAATGCTAGAATCAAACTTATTAAATAAATTTAATACGAAAATAAAGTTACTCAGGGATATTCTTACAATTTAATTTTATCATGATATTTAAGCGAGAAAACTAAAATATTCGTTTCTAGTTCCAAAATAATAAAAACATCGTTACTCGTCAGGAAAAAATTCTAGAATCGAACTTATTAAAAAAATCTAATAAAGAAATAAAGTTACTCAGGGATATTCTTACATTTTAATTTTATCGTGATATTTAAGCGAGAAAACTAAAGTATTCTTTTCTTGATCCAAAATAATAAACACATCGTTACTCGTCAGGAAAAAATGCTAGAATCGAACTTATTAAAAAAATCTAATAAACAAATAAAGTTACTCAGGGATATTCTTACAATTTAATTTTATCATGATATTTAAGCGAGAAAACTAAAATATTCGTTTCTAGTTTCAAAATAATTAAAACATCGTTACTCGCCAGGAAAAAATTCTAGAATCGAACTTATTAAAAAAATCTAATAAACAAATAAAGTTACTCAGGGATATTCTTACAATTTAATTTTATCGCGAGAAAACTAAAATATTCTTTTCTGGTTCCAAAATAATAAAAACATCGTTATTCGCCAGTAAAAAATGCTAGAATCGAACTTATTAAAAAAATCTAATAAACAAATAAAGTTACTCAGGGATATTCTTACATTTTAATTTTATCATGATATTTAAGCAAGAAAACTGAAATATACGTTTTTAGATCCAATAATATTTAAACATCGTTTCTCAGGAAAAAATGCTAGAATCAAACTTATTAAATAAATTTAATAAACAAATAAAGTTACTCAGGGATATTCTTAAAATTCAATTTTATCGTGATATTTATGCGAGAAAACTAAAATATTCGTTTCTAGTTCCAAAATAATAAAAACATCGTTACCTGTCAGGAAAAAATGCTAGAATCAAACTTATTAAATAAATTTAATAAACAAATCAAGCTACTCAGGGATATTCTTAAAATTCAATTTTATCGTGATATTTAAGCGAGAAAACTAAAATATTCGTTTTTAGTTCCAAAATAATAAAAATATCGTTACTCGTCAGGATAAAATGCTAGAATCGAACTTATTAAATAAATTTAATAAACAAATAAAGTTACTCAGGGATATTCTTACAATTTAATTTTATCATGATATATAAGCAAGAAAACTAAAATATTCGTTTCTAGTTCCAGAAAAATTTAAACATCGTTACTCCTCAGGCAAAAATGCTAGAATCGAACTTCTTAAATAAATTTAATAAACAAATAAAGTTACTCACGGATATTCTTACAATTTAATTTTATCGTGATATTTAAGCGAGAAAACTAAAACATTCATTTTTAGTTCCAAAATAATAAAAGCATCGTTACTCGTCAGGAAAAAATGCTAGAATCAAACTTATTAAATAAATTTAATACGAAAATAAAGTTACTCAGGGATATTCTTACAATTTAATTTTATCATGATATTTAAGCGAGAAAACTAAAATATTCGTTTCTAGTTCCAAAATAATAAAAACATCGTTACTAGTCAGGAAAAAATTCTAGAATCGAACTTATTAAAAAAATCAAATAAATAAATAAAGTTACTCAGGGATATTCTTACATTTTAATTTTATCGTGATATTTAAGCGAGAAAACTAAAATATTCTTTTCTTGTTCCAAAATAATAAAAACATCGTTACTCGCCAGGAAAAAATGCTAGAATCAAACTTATTATATAAATTTAATACGAAAATAAAGTTACTCAGGGATATTCTTACAATTTAATTTTATCATGTTATTTAAGCGAGAAAACTAAAATATTCGTTTCTAGTTCCAAAATAATAAAAACATCGTTACTCGTCAGGAAAAAATTCTAGAATCGAACTTATTAAAAAAATCTAATAAAGAAATAAAGTTACTCTGGGATATTCTTACATTTTAATTTTATCATGATATTTAAGCAAGAAAACTAAATATTCGTTTTTAGTTCCAGAAAAATTTAAACATCGTTTCTCCTCAGGAAAAAATGCTAGAATCAAACTTATTAATTAAATTTAATAAACAAATAATGTTACTCAGGGATATTCTTACAATTTAATTTTATCGTGATATTTAAGCGAGAAAACTAAAATATGCGTTTCTAGTTCCAAAATAATAAAAACATCGTTACTCATCAGGAAAAAATGCTAGAATCAAACTTATTAAATAAATTTAATACGAAAATAAAGTTACTCAGGGATATTCTTACAATTTAATTTTATCATGATATTTAAGCGAGAAAACTAAAATATTCGTTTCTAGTTCCAAAATAATAAAAACATCGTTACTCGTCAGGAAAAAATTCTAGAATCGAACTTATTAAAAAAATCTAATAAAGAAATAAAGTTACTCAGGGATATTCTTACATTTTAATTTTATCGTGATATTTAAGCGAGAAAACTAAAATATTCTTTTCTTGATCCAAAATAATAAACACATCGTTACTCGTCAGGAAAAAATGCTAGAATCGAACTTATTAAAAAAATCTAATAAACAAATAAAGTTACTCAGGGATATTCTTACAATTTAATTTTATCATGATATTTAAGCGAGAAAACTAAAATATTCGTTTCTAGTTTCAAAATAATTAAAACATCGTTACTCGCCAGGAAAAAATTCTAGAATCGAACTTATTAAAAAAATCTAATAAACAAATAAAGTTACTCAGGGATATTCTTACAATTTAATTTTATCGCGAGAAAACTAAAATATTATTTTCTGGTTCCAAAATAATAAAAACATCGTTATTCGCCAGTAAAAAATGCTAGAATCGAACTTATTAAAAAAATCTAATAAACAAATAAAGTTACTCAGGGATATTCTTACATTTTAATTTTATCATGATATTTAAGCAAGAAAACTGAAATATACGTTTTTAGATCCAATAATATTTAAACATCGTTTCTCAGGAAAAAATGCTAGAATCAAACTTATTAAATAAATTTAATAAACAAATAAAGTTACTCAGGGATATTCTTAAAATTCAATTTTATCGTGATATTTATGCGAGAAAACTAAAATATTCGTTTCTAGTTCCAAAATAATAAAAACATCGTTAGTCGTCAGGAAAAAATGCTAGAATCAAACTTATTAAATAAATTTAATACACAAATAAAGATACTCAGGGATATTCTTACAATTCAATTTTATCGTGATATTTAAGCGAGAAAACTAAAATATTCGTTTCTAGTTCCAAAATAATAAAAACATCGTTACTCGTCAGGAAAAAATGCTAGAATCGAACTTATTAAATAAATTTAATAAACAAATAAAGTTACTCAGGGATATTCTTACAATTTAATTTTATCGTGATATTTAAGCAAGAAAACTAAAATATTCGTTTTTAGTTCCAGAAAAATTTAAACATCGTTTCACGTCAGGCAAAAATGCTAGAATCGAACTTATTAAATAAATTTAATACGAAAATAAAGTTACTCAGGGATAACAATTTAATTTTATCATGATATTTAAGCGAGAAAACTAAAATATTCGTTTCTAGTTCCAAAATACTAAAAACTTCGTTACTCGTCAGGAAAAAATGCTAGAATCAAACTTATTAAATAAATTTAATAAACAAATAAAGTTACTCAGGGATATTCTTACAATTTAATTTTATCATGATATTTAAGCGAGAAAACTAAAATATTCCTTTCAAGTTCCAGAAAAATTTAAACATCGTTTCACCTCAGGCAAAAATGCTAGAATCGAACTTATTAAATAAATTTAATACGAAAATAAAGTTACTCAGGGATATTCTTACATTTTAATTTTATCATGATATTTAAGCAAGAAAACTAAATATTCGTTTTTAGTTCCAGAAAAATTTAAACATCGTTTCTCCTCAGGAAAAAATGCTAGAATCAAACTTATTAATTAAATTTAATAAACAAATAATGTTACTCAGGGATATTTTTACAATTTAATTTTATCGTGATATTTAAGCGAGAAAACTAAAATATGCGTTTCTAGTTCCAAAATAATAAAAACATCGTTACTCGTCAGGAAAAAATGCTAGAATCAAACTTATTAAATAAATTTAATACGAAAATAAAGTTACTCAGGGATATTCTTACAATTTAATTTTATCATGATATTTAAGCGAGAAAACTAAAATATTCGTTTCTAGTTCCAAAATAATAAAAACATCGTTACTCGTCAGGAAAAAATTCTAGAATCGAACTTATTAAAAAAATCTAATAAAGAAATAAAGTTACTCAGGGATATTCTTACATTTTAATTTTATCGTGATATTTAAGCGAGAAAACTAAAATATTCTTTTCTTGATCCAAAATAATAAACACATCGTTACTCGTCTGGAAAAAATGCTAGAATCGAACTTATTAAAAAAATCTAATAAACAAATAAAGTTACTCAGGGATATTCTTACAATTTAATTTTATCATGATATTTAAGCGAGAAAACTAAAATATTCGTTTCTAGTTTCAAAATAATAAAAACATCGTTACTCGCCAGGAAAAAATTCTAGAATCGAACTTATTAAAAAAATCTAATAAAGAAATAAAGTTACTCTGGGATATTCTTACATTTTAATTTTATCATGATATTTAAGCAAGAAAACTGAAATATACGTTTTTAGATCCAATAATATTTAAACATCGTTTCTCAGGAAAAAATGCTAGAATCAAACTTATTATATAAATTTAATAAACAAATAAAGTTACTCAGGGATATTCTTAAAATTCAATTTTATCGTGATATTTATGCGAGAAAACTAAAATATTCGTTTCTAGTTCCAAAATAATAAAAACATCGTTAGTCTTCAGGAAAAAATGCTAGAATCAAACTTATTAAATAAATTTAATACACAAATAAAGTTACTCAGGGATATTCTTACAATTCAATTTTATCGTGATATTTAAGCGAGAAAACTAAAATATTCGTTTCTAGTTCCAAAATAATAAAAACATCGTTACTCGTCAGGAAAAAATGCTAGAATCGAACTTATTAAATAAATTTAATAAACAAATAAAGTTACTCAGGGATATTCTTACAATTTAATTTTATCGTGATATTTAAGCAAGAAAACTAAAATATTCGTTTTTAGTTCCAGAAAAATTTAAACATCGTTTCACGTCAGGCAAAAATGCTAGAATCGAACTTATTAAATAAATTTAATACGAAAATAAAGTTACTCAGGGATAACAATTTAATTTTATCATGATATTTAAGCGAGAAAACTAAAATATTCGTTTCTAGTTCCAAAATACTAAAAACTTCGTTACTCGTCAGGAAAAAATGCTAGAATCAAATTTATTAAATAAATTTAATAAACAAATAAAGTTACTCAGGGATATTCTTACAATTTAATTTTATCATGATATTTAAGCGAGAAAACTAAAATATTCCTTTCAAGTTCCAGAAAAATTTAAACATCGTTTCACCTCAGGCAAAAATGTTAGAATCGAACTTATTAAATAAATTTAATACGAAAATAAAGTTACTCAGGGATATTCTTACATTTTAATTTTATCATGATATTTAAGCAAGAAAACTAAATATTCGTTTTTAGTTCCAGAAAAATTTAAACATCGTTTCTCCTCAGGAAAAAATGCTAGAATCAAACTTATTAATTAAATTTAATAAACAAATAATGTTACTCAGGGATATTTTTACAATTTAATTTTATCGTGATATTTAAGCGAGAAAACTAAAATATGCGTTTCTAGTTCCAAAATAATAAAAACATCGTTACTCGTCAGGAAAAAATGCTAGAATCAAACTTATTAAATAAATTTAATACGAAAATAAAGTTACTCAGGGATATTCTTACAATTTAATTTTATCATGATATTTAAGCGAGAAAACTAAAATATTCGTTTCTAGTTCCAAAATAATAAAAACATCGTTACTCGTCAGGAAAAAATTCTAGAATCGAACTTATTAAAAAAATCTAATAAAGAAATAAAGTTACTCAGGGATATTCTTACATTTTAATTTTATCGTGATATTTAAGCGAGAAAACTAAAATATTCTTTTCTTGATCCAAAATAATAAACACATCGTTACTCGTCTGGAAAAAATGCTAGAATCGAACTTATTAAAAAAATCTAATAAACAAATAAAGTTACTCAGGGATATTCTTACAATTTAATTTTATCATGATATTTAAGCGAGAAAACTAAAATATTCGTTTCTAGTTTCAAAATAATAAAAACATCGTTACTCGCCAGGAAAAAATTCTAGAATCGAACTTATTAAAAAAATCTAATAAACAAATAAAGTTACTCAGGGATATTCTTACAATTTAATTTTATCGCGAGAAAACTAAAATATTCTTTTCTGGTTCCAAAATAATAAAAACATCGTTATTCGCCAGTAAAAAATGCTAGAATCGAACTTATTAAAAAAATCTAATAAACAAATAAAGTTACTCAGGGATATTCTTACATTTTAATTTTATCATGATATTTAAGCAAGAAAACTGAAATATACGTTTTTAGATCCAATAATATTTAAACATCGTTTCTCAGGAAAAAATGCTAGAATCAAACTTATTAAATAAATTTAATAAACAAATAAAGTTACTCAGGGATATTCTTAAAATTCAATTTTATCGTGATATTTATGCGAGAAAACTAAAATATTCGTTTCTAGTTCCAAAATAATAAAAACATCGTTACTCGTCAGGAAAAAATGCTAGAATCAAACTTATTAAATAAATTTAATACACAAATAAAGTTACTCAGGGATATTCTTACAATTCAATTTTATCGTGATATTTAAGCGAGAAAACTAAAATATACGTTTCTAGTTCCAAAATAATAAAAACATCGTTACTCGTCAGGAAAAAATGCTAGAATCGAACTTATTAAATAAATTTAATAAAGAAATAAAGTTACTCAGGGATATTCTTACAATTTAATTTTATCGTGATATTTAAGCAAGAAAACTAAAATATTCGTTTTTAGTTCCAGAAAAATTTAAACATCGTTTCACGTCAGGCAAAAATGCTAGAATCGAACTTATTAAATAAATTTAATACGAAAATAAAGTTACTCAGGGATAACAATTTAATTTTATCATGATATTTAAGCGAGAAAACTAAAATATTCGTTTCTAGTTCCAAAATACTAAAAACTTCGTTACTCGTCAGGAAAAAATGCTAGAATCAAACTTATTAAATAAATTTAATAAACAAATAAAGTTACTCAGGGATATTCTTACAATTTAATTTTATCATGATATTTAAGCGAGAAAACTAAAATATTCCTTTCAAGTTCCAGAAAAATTTAAACATCGTTTCACCTCAGGCAAAAATGCTAGAATCGAACTTATTAAATAAATTTAATACGAAAATAAAGTTACTCAGGGATATTATTACAATTTAATTTTATCGTGATATTTAAGCAAGAAAACTAAAATATTTATTTTTAGTTCCAGAAAAATTTAAACATCGTTTCTCCTCAGGAAAAAATGCTAGAATCAAACTTATTAAATAAATTTAATAAACAAATAATGTTACTCAGGGATATTCTTACAATTTAATTTTATCGTGGTATTTAAGCAAGACAACTAAAATATCGTTTTTAGTTCCAGAAAAATTTAAATATCGTTTCTCCTCAGGAAAAATACTAGAATCAAACTTATTCAATAAATTTAATAAACAAATAAAGTTACTCAGGGATATTCTTACAATTTAATTTTATCATGATATTTAAGCGAGAAAACTAAAACATTCGTTTCTAGTTCCAAAATAATAAAAACATCGTTACTCGTCAGGAAAAAATGCTAGAATCAAACTTATTAAATAAATTTAATACGAAAATAAAGTTACTAAAGGGTACTCTTACAATTTATTTTTATCATGATATTTAAGCGAGAAAACTAAAATATTCGTTTCTAGTTCCAAAATAATTAAAACTTCGTTACTCGTCAGGAAAAAATGCTAGAATCAAACTTATTAAATAAATTTAATAAACAAATAAAGTTACCCAGGGATATTCTTACAATTTAATTTTATCGTGATATTTAAGCAAGAAAACTAAAATATTCGTTTTTAGTTCCAGAAAAATTTAAACATCGTTTCTCCTCAGGAAAAATGATAGAATCAAACTTATGAAATAAATTTAATAAACAAATAAAGTTACTCAGGGATAGTCTTACAATTTAATTTTATCATGATATTTAAGCGAGAAAACTAAAATATTCGTTTCTAGTTCCAAAATAATTAAAACATCGTTACTCGTCAGGAAAAAATTCTAGAATCGAACTTATTAAAAAAATCTAATAAACAAATAAAGTTACTCAGGGATATTCTTACATTTTAATTTTATCGTGATATTTAAGCGAGAAAACTAAAATATTCTTTTCTGGTTCCAAAATAATAAAAACATCGTTACTCGCCAGGAAAAAATGCTAGAATCGAACTTATTAAAAAAATCTAATAAACAAATAAAGTTACTCAGGGATATTCTTACATTTTAATTTTATCATGATATTTAAGCAAGAAAACTAAAATATTCGTTTTTAGTTCCAGAAAAATTTAAACATCGTTTCTCCTCAGGAAAAAATGCTAGAATCAAACTTATTAAATAAATTTAATAAACAAATAATGTTACTAAGGGATGTTCTTACAATTTAATTTTATCGTGATATTTAAGCGAGAAAACTAAAATATGCGTTTCTAGTTCCAAAATAATAAAAACATCGTTACTCGTCAGGAAAAAATGCTAGAATCAAACTTATTAAATAAATTTAATACACAAATAAAGTTACTCAGGGATATTCTTACAATTTAATTTTATCATGATATTTTCGCGAGAAAACTAAATCATTCGTTTCTAGTTCCAAAATAATAAAAACATCGTTACTCGTCAGGAAAAAATGCTAGAATCAAACTTATTAAATAATTTTAATTCGAAAATTAAGTTACTCTGGGATATTCTTACAATTTAATTTTATCATGATATTTAAGCGAGAAAACTAAAATAATCGTTTCTAATTCCAAAATACTAAAAACTTCGTTACTCGTCAGGAAAAAATGCTAGAATCGAACTTATTAAATAAATTTAATAAACAAATAAAGTTACTCAGGAATATTCTTACAATTTAATTTTATTGTGATATTTAAGCAAGAAAACTAAAATATTCGTTTTTAGATCCAATAATATTTAAACATCGTTTCTCCTCAGGAAAAAATGCTAGAATCAAACTTATTAAATAAATTTAATAAACAAATAAAGTTACTCAGGGATATTCTTAAAAATCAATTTTATCGTGATATTTATGCGAGAAAACTAAAATATTCGTTTCTAGTTCCAAAATAATAAAAACATCGTTACTCGCCAGGAAAAAATTCTAGAATCGAACTTATTAAAAAAATCTAATAAACAAATAAAGTTACTCAGGGATATTCTTACAATTTAATTTTATCGCGAGAAAACTAAAATATTCTTTTCTGGTTCCAAAATAATAAAAACATCGTTATTCGCCAGGAAAAAATGCTAGAATCGAACTTATTAAAAAAATCTAATAAACAAATAAAGTAACTCAGGGATATCCTTACATTTTAATTTTATCATGATATTTAAGCAAGAAAACTAAAATATTCGTTATTAGATCCAATAATATTTAAACATCGTTTCTCCTCAGGAAAAAATGCTAGAATCAAACTTATTAAATAAATTTAATAAACAAATAAAGTTACTCAGGGATATTCTTAAAATTCAATTTTATCGTGATATTTATGCGAGAAAACTAAAATATTCGTTTCTAGTTCCAAAATAATAAAAACATCGTTACTCGTCAGGAAAAAATGCTAGAATCAAACTTATTAAAAAAATTTAATAACCAAATAAAGTTACTCAGGGATATTCTTACAATTCAATTTATCGCGATATTTAAGCGATAAAACAAAAATATTCTTTTCTAGATTCAAAATAATAAAAACATCGTTACTCGTCAGGACAAAATGCTAGAATCAAACTTATTAAAAAAAAACTAATAAACAAATAAAGGTCCTCAGGGATATTCTTACAATTTAATTTTATCGTGATATTTAAGCAAGAAAACTAAAATATTCGTTTTTAGTTCCAGAAAAATTTAAACATCGTTTCACGTCAGGCAAAAATGCTAGAATCGAACTTATTAAATAAATTTAATACGAAAATAAAGTTACTCAGGGATAACAATTTAATTTTATCATGATATTTAAGCGAGAAAACTAAAATATTCGTTTCTAGTTCCAAAATACTAAAAACTTCGTTACTCGTCAGGAAAAAATGCTAGAATCAAACTTATTAAATAAATTTAATAAACAAATAAAGTTACTCAGGGATATTCTTACAATTTAATTTTATCATGATATTTAAGCGAGAAAACTAAAATATTCCTTTCAAGTTCCAGAAAAATTTAAACATCGTTTCACCTCAGGCAAAAATGCTAGAATCGAACTTATTAAATAAATTTAATACGAAAATAAAGTTACTCAGGGATATTATTACAATTTAATTTTATCGTGATATTTAAGCAAGAAAACTAAAAATATTTATTTTTAGTTCCAGAAAAATTAAAACATCCTTTCTCCTCAGGAAAAAATGCTAGAATCAAACTTATTAAATAAATTTAATAAACAAATAATGTTACTCAGGGATATTCTTACAATTTAATTTTATCTTGGTTTTTAAGCAAGACAACTAAAATATCGTTTTTAGTTCCAGAAAAATTTAAATATCGTTTCTCCTCAGGAAAAATACTAGAATCAAACTTATTCAATAAATTTAATAAACAAATAAAGTTACTCAGGGATATTCTTACAATTTAATTTTATCATGATGTTTAAGCGAGAAAACTAAAACATTCGTTTCTAGTTCCAAAATAATAAAAACATCGTTACTCGTCAGGAAAAAATGCTAGAATCAAACTTATTAAATAAATTTAATACGAAAATAAAGTTACTAAGGGATACTCTTACAATTTATTTTTATCATGATATTTAAGCGAGAAAACTAAAATATTCGTTTCTAGTTCCAAAATAATTAAAACTTCGTTACTCGTCAGGAAAAAATGCTAGAATCAAACTTATTAAATAAATTTAATAAACAAATAAAGTTACCCAGGGATATTCTTACAATTTAATTTTATCGTGATATTTAAGCGAGAAAACTAAAATATTCTTTTCTGGTTCCAAAATAATAAAAACATCGTTACTCGCCAGGAAAAAATGCTAGAATCGAACTTATTAAAAAAATCTAATAAACAAATAAAGTTACTCAGGGATATTCTTACATTTTAATTTTATCATGATATTTAAGCAAGAAAACTAAAATATTCGTTTTTAGTTCCAGAAAAATTTAAACATCGTTTCTCCTCAGGAAAAAATGCTAGAATCAAACTTATTAAATAAATTTAATAAACAAATAATGTTACTAAGGGATGTTCTTACAATTTAATTTTATCGTGATATTTAAGCGAGAAAACTAAAATATGCGTTTCTAGTTCCAAAATAATAAAAACATCGTTACTCGTCAGGAAGAAATGCTAGAATCAAACTTATTAAATAAATTTAATACACAAATAAAGTTACTCAGGGATATTCTTACAATTTAATTTTATCATGATATTTTCGCGAGAAATCTAAATCATTCGTTTCTAGTTCCAAAATAATAAAAACATCGTTACTCGTCAGGAAAAAATGCTAGAATCAAACTTATTAAATAATTTTAATTCGAAAATTAAGTTACTCAGGGATATTCTTACAATTTAATTTTATCATGATATTTAAGCGAGAAAACTAAAATAATCGTTTCTAATTCCAAAATACTAAAAACTTCGTTACTCGTCAGGAAAAAATGCTAGAATCGAACTTATTAAATAAATTTAATAAACAAATAAAGTTACTCAGGAATATTCTTACAATTTAATTTTATTGTGATATTTAAGCAAGAAAACTAAAATATTCGTTTTTAGATCCAATAATATTTAAACATCGTTTCTCCTCAGGAAAAAATGCTAGAATCAAACTTATTAAATAAATTTAATAAACAAATAAAGTTACTCAGGGATATTCTTAAAAATCAATTTTATCGTGATATTTATGCGAGAAAACTAAAATATTCGTTTCTAGTTCCAAAATAATAAAAACATCGTTACTCGCCAGGAAAAAATTCTAGAATCGAACTTATTAAAAAAATCTAATAAACAAATAAAGTTACTCAGGGATATTCTTACAATTTAATTTTATCGCGAGAAAACTAAATTATTCTTTTCTGGTTCCAAAATAATAAAAACATCGTTATTCGCCAGGAAAAAATGCTAGAATCGAACTTATTAAAAAAATCTAATAAACAAATAAAGTAACTCAGGGATATCCTTACATTTTAATTTTATCATGATATTTAAGCAAGAAAACTAAAATATTCGTTATTAGATCCAATAATATTTAAACATCGTTTCTCCTCAGGAAAAAATGCTAGAATCAAACTTATTAAATAAATTTAATAAACAAATAAAGTTACTCAGGGATATTCTTAAAATTCAATTTTATCGTGATATTTATGCGAGAAAACTAAAATATTCGTTTCTAGTTCCAAAATACTAAAAACTTCGTTACTCGTCAGGAAAAAATGCTAGAATCAAACTTATTAAATAAATTTAATAAACAAATAAAGTTACTCAGGGATATTCTTACAATTTAATTTTATCATGATATTTAAGCGAGAAAACTAAAATATTCCTTTCAAGTTCCAGAAAAATTTAAACATCGTTTCACCTCAGGCAAAAATGCTAGAATCGAACTTATTAAATAAATTTAATACGAAAATAAAGTTACTCAGGGATATTATTACAATTTAATTTTATCGTGATATTTAAGCAAGAAAACTAAAAATATTTATTTTTAGTTCCAGAAAAATTAAAACATCGTTTCTCCTCAGGAAAAAATGCTAGAATCAAACTTATTAAATAAATTTAATAAACAAATAATGTTACTCAGGGATATTCTTACAATTTAATTTTATCGTGGTATTTAAGCAAGACAACTAAAATATCGTTTTTAGTTCCAGAAAAATTTAAATATCGTTTCTCCTCAGGAAAAATACTAGAATCAAACTTATTCAATAAATTTAATAAACAAATAAAGTTACTCAGGGATATTCTTACAATTTAATTTTATCATGATGTTTAAGCGAGAAAACTAAAACATTCGTTTCTAGTTCCAAAATAATAAAAACATCGTTACTCGTCAGGAAAAAATGCTAGAATCAAACTTATTAAATAAATTTAATACGAAAATAAAGTTACTAAGGGATACTCTTACAATTTATTTTTATCATGATATTTAAGCGAGAAAACTAAAATATTCGTTTCTAGTTCCAAAATAATTAAAACTTCGTTACTCGTCAGGAAAAAATGCTAGAATCAAACTTATTAAATAAATTTAATAAACAAATAAAGTTACCCAGGGATATTCTTACAATTTAATTTTATCGTGATATTTAAGCAAGAAAACTAAAATATTCGTTTTTAGTTCCAGAAAAATTTAAACATCGTTTCTCCTCAGGAAAAATGATAGAATCAAACTTATTAAATAAATTTAATAAACAAATAAAGTTACTCAGGGATAGTCTTACAATTTAATTTTATCATGATATTTAAGCGAGAAAACTAAAATATTCGTTTCTAGTTCCAAAATAATTAAAACATCGTTACTCGTCAGGAAAAAATTCTAGAATCGAACTTATTAAAAAAATCTAATAAACAAATAAAGTTACTCAGGGATATTCTTACATTTTAATTTTATCGTGATATTTAAGCGAGAAAACTAAAATATTCTTTTCTGGTTCCAAAATAATAAAAACATCGTTACTCGCCAGGAAAAAATGCTAGAATCGAACTTATTAAAAAAATCTAATAAACAAATAAAGTTACTCAGGGATATTCTTACATTTTAATTTTATCATGATATTTAAGCAAGAAAACTAAAATATTCGTTTTTAGTTCCAGAAAAATTTAAACATCGTTTCTCCTCAGGAAAAAATGCTAGAATCAAACTTATTAAATTTATTTAATAAACAAATAATGTTACTAAGGGATATTCTTACAATTTAATTTTATCGTGATATTTAAGCGAGAAAACTAAAATATGCGTTTCTAGTTCCAAAATAATAAAAACATCGTTACTCGTCAGGAAGAAATGCTAGAATCAAACTTATTAAATAAATTTAATACACAAATAAAGTTACTCAGGGATATTCTTACAATTTAATTTTATCATGATATTTTCGCGAGAAAACTAAATCATTCGTTTCTAGTTCCAAAATAATAAAAACATCGTTACTCGTCAGGAAAAAATGCTAGAATCAAACTTATTAAATAATTTTAATTCGAAAATTAAGTTACTCAGGGATATTCTTAAAAATCAATTTTATCGTGATATTTATGCGAGAAAACTAAAATATTCGTTTCTAGTTCCAAAATAATAAAAACATCGTTACTCGCCAGGAAAAAATTCTAGAATCGAACTTATTAAAAAAATCTAATAAACAAATAAAGTTACTCAGGGATATTCTTACAATTTAATTTTATCGCGAGAAAACTAAATTATTCTTTTCTGGTTCCAAAATAATAAAAACATCGTTATTCGCCAGGAAAAAATTCTAGAATCGAACTTATTAAAAAAATCTAATAAACAAATAAAGTAACTCAGGGATATCCTTACATTTTAATTTTATCATGATATTTAAGCAAGAAAACTAAAATATTCGTTATTAGATCCAATAATATTTAAACATCGTTTCTCCTCAGGAAAAAATGCTAGAATCAAACTTATTAAATAAATTTAATAAACAAATAAAGTTACTCAGGGATATTCTTAAAATTCAATTTTATCGTGATATTTATGCGAGAAAACTAAAATATTCGTTTCTAGTTCCAAAATAATAAAAACATCGTTACTCGTCAGGAAAAAATGCTAGAATCAAACTTATTAAATAAATTTAATACACAAATAAAGTTACTCAGGGATATTCTTACAATTCAATTTTATCGTGATATTTAAGCGAGAAAACTAAAATATTCGTTTCTAGTTCCAAAATAATAAAAACATCGTTACTCGTCAGGACAAAATGCTAGAATCGAACTTATTAAATAAATTTAATAAACAAATAAAGTTACTCAGGGATATTCTTACAATTTAATTTTATCGTGATATTTAAGCAAGAAAACTAAAATATTCGTTTTTAGTTCCAGAAAAATTTAAACATCGTTTCACGTCAGGCAAAAATGCTAGAATCGAACTTATTAAATAAATTTAATACGAAAATAAAGTTACTCAGGGATAACAATTTAATTTTATCATGATATTTAAGCGAGAAAACTAAAATATTCGTTTCTAGTTCCAAAATACTAAAAACTTCGTTACTCGTCAGGAAAAAATGCTAGAATCAAACTTATTAAATAAATTTAATAAACAAATAAAGTTACTCAGGGATATTCTTACAATTTAATTTTATCATGATATTTAAGCGAGAAAACTAAAATATTCCTTTCAAGTTCCAGAAAAATTTAAACATCGTTTCACCTCAGGCAAAAATGCTAGAATCGAACTTATTAAATAAATTTAATACGAAAATAAAGTTACTCAGGGATATTATTACAATTTAATTTTATCGTGATATTTAAGCAAGAAAACTAAAAATATTTATTTTTAGTTCCAGAAAAATTTAAACATCGTTTCTCCTCAGGAAAAAATGCTAGAATCAAACTTATTAAATAAATTTAATAAACAAATAATGTTACTCAGGGATATTCTTACAATTTAATTTTATCGTGGTATTTAAGCAAGACAACTAAAATATCGTTTTTAGTTCCAGAAAAATTTAAATATCGTTTCTCCTCAGGAAAAATACTAGAATCAAACTTATTCAATAAATTTAATAAACAAATAAAGTTACTCAGGGATATTCTTACAATTTAATTTTATCATGATATTTAAGCGAGAAAACTAAAACATTCGTTTCTAGTTCCAAAATAATAAAAACATCGTTACTCGTCAGGAAAAAATGCTAGAATCAAACTTATTAAATAAATTTAATACGAAAATAAAGTTACTAAGGGATACTCTTACAATTTATTTTTATCATGATATTTAAGCGAGAAAACTAAAATATTCGTTTCTAGTTCCAAAATAATTAAAACTTCGTTACTCGTCAGGAAAAAATGCTAGAATCAAACTTATTAAATAAATTTAATAAACAAATAAAGTTACTCAGGGATAGTCTTACAATTTAATTTTATCATGATATTTAAGCGAGAAAACTAAAATATTCGTTTCTAGTTCCAAAATAATTAAAACATCGTTACTCGTCAGGAAAAAATTCTAGAATCGAACTTATTAAAAAAATCTAATAAACAAATAAAGTTACTCAGGGATATTCTTACATTTTAATTTTATCGTGATATTTAAGCGAGAAAACTAAAATATTCTTTTCTGGTTCCAAAATAATAAAAACATCGTTACTCGCCAGGAAAAAATGCTAGAATCGAACTTATTAAAAAAATCTAATAAACAAATAAAGTTACTCAGGGATATTCTTACATTTTAATTTTATCATGATATTTAAGCAAGAAAACTAAAATATTCGTTTTTAGTTCCAGAAAAATTTAAACATCGTTTCTCCTCAGGAAAAAATGCTAGAATCAAACTTATTAAATAAATTTAATAAACAAATAATGTTACTAAGGGATGTTCTTACAATTTAATTTTATCGTGATATTTAAGCGAGAAAACTAAAATATGCGTTTCTAGTTCCAAAATAATAAAAACATCGTTACTCGTCAGGAAGAAATGCTAGAATCAAACTTATTAAATAAATTTAATACACAAATAAAGTTACTCAGGGATATTCTTACAATTTAATTTTATCATGATATTTTCGCGAGAAAACTAAATCATTCGTTTCTAGTTCCAAAATAATAAAAACATCGTTACTCGTCAGGAAAAAATGCTAGAATCAAACTTATTAAATAATTTTAATTCGAAAATTAAGTTACTCAGGGATATTCTTACAATTTAATTTTATCATGATATTTAAGCGAGAAATCTAAAATAATCGTTTCTAATTCCAAAATACTAAAAACTTCGTTACTCGTCAGGAAAAAATGCTAGAATCGAACTTATTAAATAAATTTAATAAACAAATAAAGTTACTCAGGAATATTCTTACAATTTAATTTTATTGTGATATTTAAACAAGAAAACTAAAATATTCGTTTTTAGATCCAATAATATTTAAACATCGTTTCTCCTCAGGAAAAAATGCTAGAATCAAACTTATTAAATAAATTTAATAAACAAATAAAGTTACTCAGGGATATTCTTAAAAATCAATTTTATCGTGATATTTATGCGAGAAAACTAAAATATTCGTTTCTAGTTCCAAAATAATAAAAACATCGTTACTCGCCAGGAAAAAATTCTAGAATCGAACTTATTAAAAAAATCTAATAAACAAATAAAGTTACTCAGGGATATTCTTACAATTTAATTTTATCGCGAGAAAACTAAATTATTCTTTTCTGGTTCCAAAATAATAAAAACATCGTTATTCGCCAGGAAAAAATGCTAGAATCGAACTTATTAAAAAAATCTAATAAACAAATAAAGTAACTCAGGGATATCCTTACATTTTAATTTTATCATGATATTTAAGCAAGAAAACTAAAATATTCGTTATTAGATCCAATAATATTTAAACATCGTTTCTCCTCAGGAAAAAATGCTAGAATCAAACTTATTAAATAAATTTAATAAACAAATAAAGTTACTCAGGGATATTCTTAAAATTCAATTTTATCGTGATATTTATGCGAGAAAACTAAAATATTCGTTTCTAGTTCCAAAATAATAAAAACATCGTTAGTCGTCAGGAAAAAATGCTAGAATCAAACTTATTAAATAAATTTAATACACAAATAAAGTTACTCAGGGATATTCTTACAATTCAATTTTATCGTGATATTTAAGCGAGAAAACTAAAATATTCGTTTCTAGTTCCAAAATAATAAAAACATCGTTACTCGTCAGGAAAAAATGCTAGAATCGAACTTATTAAATAAATTTAATAAACAAATAAAGTTACTCAGGGATATTCTTACAATTTAATTTTATCGTGATATTTAAGCAAGAAAACTAAAATATTCGTTTTTAGTTCCAGAAAAATTTAAACATCGTTTCACGTCAGGCAAAAATGCTAGAATCGAACTTATTAAATAAATTTAATACGAAAATAAAGTTACTCAGGGATAACAATTTAATTTTATCATGATATTTAAGCGAGAAAACTAAAATATTCGTTTCTAGTTCCAAAATACTAAAAACTTCGTTACTCGTCAGGAAAAAATGCTAGAATCAAACTTATTAAATAAATTTAATAAACAAATAAAGTTACTCAGGGATATTCTTACAATTTAATTTTATCATGATATTTAAGCGAGAGAACTAAAATATTCCTTTCAAGTTCCAGAAAAATTTAAACATCGTTTCACCTCAGGCAAAAATGCTAGAATCGAACTTATTAAATAAATTTAATACGAAAATAAAGTTACTCAGGGATATTATTACAATTTAATTTTATCGTGATATTTAAGCAAGAAAACTAAAAATATTTATTTTTAGTTCCAGAAAAATTTAAACATCGTTTCTCCACAGGAAAAAATGCTAGAATCAAACTTATTAAATAAATTTAATAAACAAATAATGTTACTCAGGGATATTCTTACAATTTAATTTTATCGTGGTATTTAAGCAAGACAACTAAAATATCGTTTTTAGTTCCAGAAAAATTTAAATATCGTTTCTCCTCAGGAAAAATACTAGAATCAAACTTATTCAATAAATTTAATAAACAAATAAAGTTACTCAGGGATATTCTTACAATTTAATTTTATCATGATATTTAAGCGAGAAAACTAAAACATTCGTTTCTAGTTCCAAAATAATAAAAACATCGTTACTCGTCAGGAAAAAATGCTAGAATCAAACTTATTAAATAAATTTAATACGAAAATAAAGTTACTAAGGGATACTCTTACAATTTATTTTTATCATGATATTTAAGCGAGAAAACTAAAATATTCGTTTCTAGTTCCAAAATAATTAAAACTTCGTTACTCGTCAGGAAAAAATGCTAGAATCAAACTTATTAATTAAATTTAATAAACAAATAAAGTTACCCAGGGATATTCTTACAATTTAATTTTATCGTGATATTTAAGCAAGAAACTAAAATATTCGTTTTTAGTTCCAGAAAAATTTAAACATCGTTTCTCCTCAGGAAAAATGATAGAATCAAACTTATTAAATAAATTTAATAAACAAATAAAGTTACTCAGGGATAGTCTTACAATTTAATTTTATCATGATATTTAAGCGAGAAAACTAAAATATTCGTTTCTAGTTCCAAAATAATTAAAACATCGTTACTCGTCAGGAAAAAATTCTAGAATCGAACTTATTAAAAAAATCTAATAAACAAATAAAGTTACTCAGGGATATTCTTACATTTTAATTTTATCGTGATATTTAAGCGAGAAAACTAAAATATTCTTTTCTGGTTCCAAAATAATAAAAACATCGTTACTCGCCAGGATAAAATGCTAGAATCGAACTTATTAAAAAAATCTAATAAACAAATAAAGTTACTCAGGGATATTCTTACATTTTAATTTTATCATGATATTTAAGCAAGAAAACTAAAATATTCGTTTTTAGTTCCAGAAAAATTTAAACATCGTTTCTCCTCAGGAAAAAATGCTAGAATCAAACTTATTAAATAAATTTAATAAACAAATAATGTTACTAAGGGATGTTCTTACAATTTAATTTTATCGTGATATTTAAGCGAGAAAACTAAAATATTCGTTTCTAGTTCCAAAATAATAAAAACATCGTTACTCGTCAGGAAAAAATGCTAGAATCAAACTTATTAAATAAATTTAATAAACAAATAAAGTTACTCAGGGATATTCTTAAAAATCAATTTTATCGTGATATTTATGCGAGAAAACTAAAATATTCGTTTCTAGTTCCAAAATAATAAAAACATCGTTACTCGCCAGGAAAAAATTCTAGAATCGAACTTATTAAAAAAATCTAATAAACAAATAAAGTTACTCAGGGATATTCTTACAATTTAATTTTATCGCGAGAAAACTAAAATATTCTTTTCTGGTTCCAAAATAATAAAAACATCGTTATTCGCCAGGAAAAAATGCTAGAATCGAACTTATTAAAAAAATCTAATAAACAAATAAAGTAACTCAGGGATATCCTTACATTTTAATTTTATCATGATATTTAAGCAAGAAAACTAAAATATTCGTTATTAGATCCAATAATATTTAAACATCGTTTCTCCTCAGGAAAAAATGCTAGAATCAAACTTATTAAATAAATTTAATAAACAAATAAAGTTACTCAGGGATATTCTTAAAATTCAATTTTATCGTGATATTTATGCGAGAAAACTAAAATATTCGTTTCTAGTTCCAAAATAATAAAAACATCGTTACTCGCCAGGAAAAAATTCTAGAATCGAACTTATTAAAAAAATCTAATAAACAAATAAAGTTACTCAGGGATATTCTTACAATTTAATTTTATCGCGAGAAAACTAAAATATTCTTTTCTGGTTCCAAAATAATAAAAACATCGTTATTCGCCAGGAAAAAATGCTAGAATCGAACTTATTAAAAAAATCTAATAAACAAATAAAGTAACTCAGGGATATCCTTACATTTTAATTTTATCATGATATTTAAGCAAGAAAACTAAAATATTCGTTATTAGATCCAATAATATTTAAACATCGTTTCTCCTCAGGAAAAAATGCTAGAATCAAACTTATTAAATAAATTTAATAAACAAATAAAGTTACTCAGGGATATTCTTAAAATTCAATTTTATCGTGATATTTATGCGAGAAAACTAAAATATTCGTTTCTAGTTCCAAAATAATAAAAACATCGTTACTCGTCAGGAAAAAATGCTAGAATCAAACTTATTAAATAAATTTAATACACAAATAAAGTTACTCAGGGATATTCTTACAATTCAATTTTATCGTGATATTTAAGCGAGAAAACTAAAATATTCGTTTCTAGTTCCAAAATAATAAAAACATCGTTACTCGTCAGGAAAAAATGCTAGAATCGAACTTATTAAATAAATTTAATAAACAAATAAAGTTACTCAGGGATATTCTTACAATTTAATTTTATCGTGATATTTAAGCAAGAAAACTAAAATATTCGTTTTTAGTTCCAGAAAAATTTAAACATCGTTTCACGTCAGGCAAAAATGCTAGAATCGAACTTATTAAATAAATTTAATACGAAAATAAAGTTACTCAGGGATAACAATTTAATTTTATCATGATATTTAAGCGAGAAAACTAAAATATTCGTTTCTAGTTCCAAAATACTAAAAACTTCGTTACTCGTCAGGAAAAAATGCTAGAATCAAACTTATTAAATAAATTTAATAAACAAATAAAGTTACTCAGGGATATTCTTACAATTTAATTTTATCATGATATTTAAGCGAGAAAACTAAAATATTCCTTTCAAGTTCCAGAAAAATTTAAACATCGTTTCACCTCAGGCAAAAATGCTAGAATCGAACTTATTAAATAAATTTAATACGAAAATAAAGTTACTCAGGGATATTATTACAATTTAATTTTATCGTGATATTTAAGCAAGAAAACTAAAAATATTTATTTTTAGTTCCAGAAAAATTTAAACATCGTTTCTCCTCAGGAAAAAATGCTAGAATCAAACTTATTAAATAAATTTAATAAACAAATAATGTTACTCAGGGATATTCTTACAATTTAATTTTATCGTGGTATTTAAGCAAGACAACTAAAATATCGTTTTTAGTTCCAGAAAAATTTAAATATCGTTTCTCCTCAGGAAAAATACTAGAATCAAACTTATTCAATAAATTTAATAAACAAATAAAGTTACTCAGGGATATTATTACAATTTAATTTTATCATGATATTTAAGCGAGAAATCTAAAACATTCTTTTCTAGTTCCAAAATAATAAAAACATCGTTACTCGTCAGGAAAAAATGCTAGAATCAAACTTATTAAATAAATTTAATAAACAAATAAAGTTACTCAGGGATATTCTTACAATTTAATTTTATCGTGATATTTAAGCAAGAAAACTAAAATATTCGTTTTTAGTTCCAGAAAAATTTAAACATCGTTTCTCCTCAGGAAAAATGATAGAATCAAACTTATTAAATAAATTTAATAAACAAATAAAGTTACTCAGGGATAGTCTTACAATTTAATTTTATCATGATATTTAAGCGAGAAAACTAAAATATTCGTTTCTAGTTCCAAAATAATTAAAACTTCGTTACTCGTCAGGAAAAAATGCTAGAATCAAACTTATTAAATAAATTTAATAAACAAATAAAGTTACCCAGGGATATTCTTACAATTTAATTTTATCGTGATATTTAAGCAAGAAAACTAAAATATTCGTTTTTAGTTCCAGAAAAATTTAAACATCGTTTCTCCTCAGGAAAAATGATAGAATCAAACTTATTAAATAAATTTAATAAACAAATAAAGTTACTCAGGGATAGTCTTACAATTTAATTTTATCATGATATTTAAGCGAGAAAACTAAAATATTCGTTTCTAGTTCCAAAATAATTAAAACATCGTTACTCGTCAGGTAAAAATTCTAGAATCGAACTTATTAAAAAAATCTAATAAACAAATAAAGTTACTCAGGGATATTCTTACATTTTAATTTTATCGTGATATTTAAGCGAGAAAACTAAAATATTCTTTTCTGGTTCCAAAATAATAAAAACATCGTTACTCGCCAGGAAAAAATGCTAGAATCGAACTTATTAAAAAAAATCTAATAAACAAATAAAGTTACTCAGGGATATTCTTACATTTTAATTTTATCATGATATTTAAGCAAGAAAACTAAAATATTCGTTTTTAGTTCCAGAAAAATTTAAACATCGTTTCTCCTCAGGAAAAAATGCTAGAATCAAACTTATTAAATAAATTTAATAAACAAATAATGTTACTAAGGGATGTTCTTACAATTTAATTTTATCGTGATATTTAAGCGAGAAAACTAAAATATGCGTTTCTAGTTCCAAAATAATAAAAACATCGTTACTCGTCAGGAAAAAATGCTAGAATCAAACTTATTAAATAAATTTAATACACAAATAAAGTTACTCAGGGATATTCTTACAATTTAATTTTATCATGATATTTTCGCGAGAAAACTAAATCATTCGTTTCTAGTTCCAAAATAATAAAAACATCGTTACTCGTCAGGAAAAAATGCTAGAATCAAACTTATTAAATAATTTTAATTCGAAAATTAAGTTACTCAGGGATATTCTTACAATTTAATTTTATCATGATATTTAAGCGAGAAAACTAAAATAATCGTTTCTAATTCCAAAATACTAAAAACTTCGTTACTCGTCAGGAAAAAATGCTAGAATCGAACTTATTAAATAAATTTAATAAACAAATAAAGTTACTCAGGAATATTCTTACAATTTAATTTTATTGTGATATTTAAGCAAGAAAACTAAAATATTCGTTTCTAGTTCCAAAATAATAAAAACATCGTTACTCGTCAGGAAAAAATGCT
The DNA here is from genome assembly GCA_911728475.2 of Pterostichus madidus. Classification (NCBI taxonomy): domain Eukaryota; kingdom Metazoa; phylum Arthropoda; class Insecta; order Coleoptera; family Carabidae; genus Pterostichus; species Pterostichus madidus. Next base: position 21,060,496 of record OU452304.1, on the reverse strand, counting down.
AGAATCAAACTTATTAAATAAATTTAATACGAAAATAAAGTTACTAAGGGATACTCTTACAATTTATTTTTATCATGATATTTAAGCGAGAAAACTAAAATATTCGTTTCTAGTTCCAAAATAATTAAAACTTCGTTACTCGTCAGGAAAAAATGCTAGAATCAAACTTATTAAATAAATTTAATAAACAAATAAAGTTACTCAGGGATAGTCTTACAATTTAATTTTATCATGATATTTAAGCGAGAAAACTAAAATATTCGTTTCTAGTTCCAAAATAATTAAAACATCGTTACTCGTCAGGAAAAAATTCTAGAATCGAACTTATTAAAAAAATCTAATAAACAAATAAAGTTACTCAGGGATATTCTTACATTTTAATTTTATCGTGATATTTAAGCGAGAAAACTAAAATATTCTTTTCTGGTTCCAAAATAATAAAAACATCGTTACTCGCCAGGAAAAAATGCTAGAATCGAACTTATTAAAAAAATCTAATAAACAAATAAAGTTACTCAGGGATATTCTTACATTTTAATTTTATCATGATATTTAAGCAAGAAAACTAAAATATTCGTTTTTAGTTCCAGAAAAATTTAAACATCGTTTCTCCTCAGGAAAAAATGCTAGAATCAAACTTATTAAATAAATTTAATAAACAAATAATGTTACTAAGGGATGTTCTTACAATTTAATTTTATCGTGATATTTAAGCGAGAAAACTAAAATATGCGTTTCTAGTTCCAAAATAATAAAAACATCGTTACTCGTCAGGAAGAAATGCTAGAATCAAACTTATTAAATAAATTTAATACACAAATAAAGTTACTCAGGGATATTCTTACAATTTAATTTTATCATGATATTTTCGCGAGAAAACTAAATCATTCGTTTCTAGTTCCAAAATAATAAAAACATCGTTACTCGTCAGGAAAAAATGCTAGAATCAAACTTATTAAATAATTTTAATTCGAAAATTAAGTTACTCAGGGATATTCTTAAAAATCAATTTTATCGTGATATTTATGCGAGAAAACTAAAATATTCGTTTCTAGTTCCAAAATAATAAAAACATCGTTACTCGCCAGGAAAAAATTCTAGAATCGAACTTATTAAAAAAATCTAATAAACAAATAAAGTTACTCAGGGATATTCTTACAATTTAATTTTATCGCGAGAAAACTAAATTATTCTTTTCTGGTTCCAAAATAATAAAAACATCGTTATTCGCCAGGAAAAAATTCTAGAATCGAACTTATTAAAAAAATCTAATAAACAAATAAAGTAACTCAGGGATATCCTTACATTTTAATTTTATCATGATATTTAAGCAAGAAAACTAAAATATTCGTTATTAGATCCAATAATATTTAAACATCGTTTCTCCTCAGGAAAAAATGCTAGAATCAAACTTATTAAATAAATTTAATAAACAAATAAAGTTACTCAGGGATATTCTTAAAATTCAATTTTATCGTGATATTTATGCGAGAAAACTAAAATATTCGTTTCTAGTTCCAAAATAATAAAAACATCGTTACTCGTCAGGAAAAAATGCTAGAATCAAACTTATTAAATAAATTTAATACACAAATAAAGTTACTCAGGGATATTCTTACAATTCAATTTTATCGTGATATTTAAGCGAGAAAACTAAAATATTCGTTTCTAGTTCCAAAATAATAAAAACATCGTTACTCGTCAGGACAAAATGCTAGAATCGAACTTATTAAATAAATTTAATAAACAAATAAAGTTACTCAGGGATATTCTTACAATTTAATTTTATCGTGATATTTAAGCAAGAAAACTAAAATATTCGTTTTTAGTTCCAGAAAAATTTAAACATCGTTTCACGTCAGGCAAAAATGCTAGAATCGAACTTATTAAATAAATTTAATACGAAAATAAAGTTACTCAGGGATAACAATTTAATTTTATCATGATATTTAAGCGAGAAAACTAAAATATTCGTTTCTAGTTCCAAAATACTAAAAACTTCGTTACTCGTCAGGAAAAAATGCTAGAATCAAACTTATTAAATAAATTTAATAAACAAATAAAGTTACTCAGGGATATTCTTACAATTTAATTTTATCATGATATTTAAGCGAGAAAACTAAAATATTCCTTTCAAGTTCCAGAAAAATTTAAACATCGTTTCACCTCAGGCAAAAATGCTAGAATCGAACTTATTAAATAAATTTAATACGAAAATAAAGTTACTCAGGGATATTATTACAATTTAATTTTATCGTGATATTTAAGCAAGAAAACTAAAAATATTTATTTTTAGTTCCAGAAAAATTTAAACATCGTTTCTCCTCAGGAAAAAATGCTAGAATCAAACTTATTAAATAAATTTAATAAACAAATAATGTTACTCAGGGATATTCTTACAATTTAATTTTATCGTGGTATTTAAGCAAGACAACTAAAATATCGTTTTTAGTTCCAGAAAAATTTAAATATCGTTTCTCCTCAGGAAAAATACTAGAATCAAACTTATTCAATAAATTTAATAAACAAATAAAGTTACTCAGGGATATTCTTACAATTTAATTTTATCATGATATTTAAGCGAGAAAACTAAAACATTCGTTTCTAGTTCCAAAATAATAAAAACATCGTTACTCGTCAGGAAAAAATGCTAGAATCAAACTTATTAAATAAATTTAATACGAAAATAAAGTTACTAAGGGATACTCTTACAATTTATTTTTATCATGATATTTAAGCGAGAAAACTAAAATATTCGTTTCTAGTTCCAAAATAATTAAAACTTCGTTACTCGTCAGGAAAAAATGCTAGAATCAAACTTATTAAATAAATTTAATAAACAAATAAAGTTACTCAGGGATAGTCTTACAATTTAATTTTATCATGATATTTAAGCGAGAAAACTAAAATATTCGTTTCTAGTTCCAAAATAATTAAAACATCGTTACTCGTCAGGAAAAAATTCTAGAATCGAACTTATTAAAAAAATCTAATAAACAAATAAAGTTACTCAGGGATATTCTTACATTTTAATTTTATCGTGATATTTAAGCGAGAAAACTAAAATATTCTTTTCTGGTTCCAAAATAATAAAAACATCGTTACTCGCCAGGAAAAAATGCTAGAATCGAACTTATTAAAAAAATCTAATAAACAAATAAAGTTACTCAGGGATATTCTTACATTTTAATTTTATCATGATATTTAAGCAAGAAAACTAAAATATTCGTTTTTAGTTCCAGAAAAATTTAAACATCGTTTCTCCTCAGGAAAAAATGCTAGAATCAAACTTATTAAATAAATTTAATAAACAAATAATGTTACTAAGGGATGTTCTTACAATTTAATTTTATCGTGATATTTAAGCGAGAAAACTAAAATATGCGTTTCTAGTTCCAAAATAATAAAAACATCGTTACTCGTCAGGAAGAAATGCTAGAATCAAACTTATTAAATAAATTTAATACACAAATAAAGTTACTCAGGGATATTCTTACAATTTAATTTTATCATGATATTTTCGCGAGAAAACTAAATCATTCGTTTCTAGTTCCAAAATAATAAAAACATCGTTACTCGTCAGGAAAAAATGCTAGAATCAAACTTATTAAATAATTTTAATTCGAAAATTAAGTTACTCAGGGATATTCTTACAATTTAATTTTATCATGATATTTAAGCGAGAAATCTAAAATAATCGTTTCTAATTCCAAAATACTAAAAACTTCGTTACTCGTCAGGAAAAAATGCTAGAATCGAACTTATTAAATAAATTTAATAAACAAATAAAGTTACTCAGGAATATTCTTACAATTTAATTTTATTGTGATATTTAAACAAGAAAACTAAAATATTCGTTTTTAGATCCAATAATATTTAAACATCGTTTCTCCTCAGGAAAAAATGCTAGAATCAAACTTATTAAATAAATTTAATAAACAAATAAAGTTACTCAGGGATATTCTTAAAAATCAATTTTATCGTGATATTTATGCGAGAAAACTAAAATATTCGTTTCTAGTTCCAAAATAATAAAAACATCGTTACTCGCCAGGAAAAAATTCTAGAATCGAACTTATTAAAAAAATCTAATAAACAAATAAAGTTACTCAGGGATATTCTTACAATTTAATTTTATCGCGAGAAAACTAAATTATTCTTTTCTGGTTCCAAAATAATAAAAACATCGTTATTCGCCAGGAAAAAATGCTAGAATCGAACTTATTAAAAAAATCTAATAAACAAATAAAGTAACTCAGGGATATCCTTACATTTTAATTTTATCATGATATTTAAGCAAGAAAACTAAAATATTCGTTATTAGATCCAATAATATTTAAACATCGTTTCTCCTCAGGAAAAAATGCTAGAATCAAACTTATTAAATAAATTTAATAAACAAATAAAGTTACTCAGGGATATTCTTAAAATTCAATTTTATCGTGATATTTATGCGAGAAAACTAAAATATTCGTTTCTAGTTCCAAAATAATAAAAACATCGTTACTCGTCAGGAAAAAATGCTAGAATCAAACTTATTAAATAAATTTAATACACAAATAAAGTTACTCAGGGATATTCTTACAATTCAATTTTATCGTGATATTTAAGCGAGAAAACTAAAATATTCGTTTCTAGTTCCAAAATAATAAAAACATCGTTACTCGTCAGGAAAAAATGCTAGAATCGAACTTATTAAATAAATTTAATAAACAAATAAAGTTACTCAGGGATATTCTTACAATTTAATTTTATCGTGATATTTAAGCAAGAAAACTAAAATATTCGTTTTTAGTTCCAGAAAAATTTAAACATCGTTTCACGTCAGGCAAAAATGCTAGAATCGAACTTATTAAATAAATTTAATACGAAAATAAAGTTACTCAGGGATAACAATTTAATTTTATCATGATATTTAAGCGAGAAAACTAAAATATTCGTTTCTAGTTCCAAAATACTAAAAACTTCGTTACTCGTCAGGAAAAAATGCTAGAATCAAACTTATTAAATAAATTTAATAAACAAATAAAGTTACTCAGGGATATTCTTACAATTTAATTTTATCATGATATTTAAGCGAGAGAACTAAAATATTCCTTTCAAGTTCCAGAAAAATTTAAACATCGTTTCACCTCAGGCAAAAATGCTAGAATCGAACTTATTAAATAAATTTAATACGAAAATAAAGTTACTCAGGGATATTATTACAATTTAATTTTATCGTGATATTTAAGCAAGAAAACTAAAAATATTTATTTTTAGTTCCAGAAAAATTTAAACATCGTTTCTCCACAGGAAAAAATGCTAGAATCAAACTTATTAAATAAATTTAATAAACAAATAATGTTACTCAGGGATATTCTTACAATTTAATTTTATCGTGGTATTTAAGCAAGACAACTAAAATATCGTTTTTAGTTCCAGAAAAATTTAAATATCGTTTCTCCTCAGGAAAAATACTAGAATCAAACTTATTCAATAAATTTAATAAACAAATAAAGTTACTCAGGGATATTCTTACAATTTAATTTTATCATGATATTTAAGCGAGAAAACTAAAACATTCGTTTCTAGTTCCAAAATAATAAAAACATCGTTACTCGTCAGGAAAAAATGCTAGAATCAAACTTATTAAATAAATTTAATACGAAAATAAAGTTACTAAGGGATACTCTTACAATTTATTTTTATCATGATATTTAAGCGAGAAAACTAAAATATTCGTTTCTAGTTCCAAAATAATTAAAACTTCGTTACTCGTCAGGAAAAAATGCTAGAATCAAACTTATTAATTAAATTTAATAAACAAATAAAGTTACCCAGGGATATTCTTACAATTTAATTTTATCGTGATATTTAAGCAAGAAACTAAAATATTCGTTTTTAGTTCCAGAAAAATTTAAACATCGTTTCTCCTCAGGAAAAATGATAGAATCAAACTTATTAAATAAATTTAATAAACAAATAAAGTTACTCAGGGATAGTCTTACAATTTAATTTTATCATGATATTTAGGCGAGAAAACTAAAATATTCGTTTCTAGTTCCAAAATAAATAAAACATCGTTACTCGTCAGGAAAAAATTCTAGAATCGAACTTATTAAAAAAATCTATTAAACAAATAAAGTTACTCAGGGATATTCTTACAATTTAATTTTATCGTCATATTTAAGCGAGAAAACTAAAATATTCTTTTCTGGTTCCAAAATAATAAAAACATCGTTACTCGCCAGGATAAAATGCTAGAATCGAACTTATTAAAAAAATCTAATAAACAAATAAAGTTACTCAGGGATATTCTTACATTTTAATTTTATCATGATATTTAAGCAAGAAAACTAAAATATTCGTTTTTAGTTCCAGAAAAATTTAAACATCGTTTCTCCTCAGGAAAAAATGCTAGAATCAAACTTATTAAATAAATTTAATAAACAAATAATGTTACTAAGGGATGTTCTTACAATTTAATTTTATCGTGATATTTAAGCGAGAAAACTAAAATATTCGTTTCTAGTTCCAAAATAATAAAAACATCGTTACTCGTCAGGAAAAAATGCTAGAATCAAACTTATTAAATAAATTTAATAAACAAATAAAGTTACTCAGGGATATTCTTAAAAATCAATTTTATCGTGATATTTATGCGAGAAAACTAAAATATTCGTTTCTAGTTCCAAAATAATAAAAACATCGTTACTCGCCAGGAAAAAATTCTAGAATCGAACTTATTAAAAAAATCTAATAAACAAATAAAGTTACTCAGGGATATTCTTACAATTTAATTTTATCGCGAGAAAACTAAAATATTCTTTTCTGGTTCCAAAATAATAAAAACATCGTTATTCGCCAGGAAAAAATGCTAGAATCGAACTTATTAAAAAAATCTAATAAACAAATAAAGTAACTCAGGGATATCCTTACATTTTAATTTTATCATGATATTTAAGCAAGAAAACTAAAATATTCGTTATTAGATCCAATAATATTTAAACATCGTTTCTCCTCAGGAAAAAATGCTAGAATCAAACTTATTAAATAAATTTAATAAACAAATAAAGTTACTCAGGGATATTCTTAAAATTCAATTTTATCGTGATATTTATGCGAGAAAACTAAAATATTCGTTTCTAGTTCCAAAATAATAAAAACATCGTTACTCGCCAGGAAAAAATTCTAGAATCGAACTTATTAAAAAAATCTAATAAACAAATAAAGTTACTCAGGGATATTCTTACAATTTAATTTTATCGCGAGAAAACTAAAATATTCTTTTCTGGTTCCAAAATAATAAAAACATCGTTATTCGCCAGGAAAAAATGCTAGAATCGAACTTATTAAAAAAATCTAATAAACAAATAAAGTAACTCAGGGATATCCTTACATTTTAATTTTATCATGATATTTAAGCAAGAAAACTAAAATATTCGTTATTAGATCCAATAATATTTAAACATCGTTTCTCCTCAGGAAAAAATGCTAGAATCAAACTTATTAAATAAATTTAATAAACAAATAAAGTTACTCAGGGATATTCTTAAAATTCAATTTTATCGTGATATTTATGCGAGAAAACTAAAATATTCGTTTCTAGTTCCAAAATAATAAAAACATCGTTACTCGTCAGGAAAAAATGCTAGAATCAAACTTATTAAATAAATTTAATACACAAATAAAGTTACTCAGGGATATTCTTAAAATTCAATTTTATCGTGATATTTATGCGAGAAAACTAAAATATGCGTTTCTAGTTCCAAAATAATAAAAACATCGTTACTCGTCAGGAAAAAATGCTAGAATCGAACTTATTAAATAAATTTAATAAACAAATAAAGTTACTCAGGGATATTCTTACAATTTAATTTTATCGTGATATTTAAGCAAGAAAACTAAAATATTCGTTTTTAGTTCCAGAAAAATTTAAACATCGTTTCACGTCAGGCAAAAATGCTAGAATCGAACTTATTAAATAAATTTAATACGAAAATAAAGTTACTCAGGGATAACAATTTAATTTTATCATGATATTTAAGCGAGAAAACTAAAATATTCGTTTCTAGTTCCAAAATACTAAAAACTTCGTTACTCGTCAGGAAAAAATGCTAGAATCAAACTTATTAAATAAATTTAATAAACAAATAAAGTTACTCAGGGATATTCTTACAATTTAATTTTATCATGATATTTAAGCGAGAAAACTAAAATATTCCTTTCAAGTTCCAGAAAAATTTAAACATCGTTTCACCTCAGGCAAAAATGCTAGAATCGAACTTATTAAATAAATTTAATACGAAAATAAAGTTACTCAGGGATATTATTACAATTTAATTTTATCGTGATATTTAAGCAAGAAAACTAAAAATATTTATTTTTAGTTCCAGAAAAATTTAAACATCGTTTCTCCTCAGGAAAAAATGCTAGAATCAAACTTATTAAATAAATTTAATAAACAAATAATGTTACTCAGGGATATTCTTACAATTTAATTTTATCGTGGTATTTAAGCAAGACAACTAAAATATCGTTTTTAGTTCCAGAAAAATTTAAATATCGTTTCTCCTCAGGAAAAATACTAGAATCAAACTTATTCAATAAATTTAATAAACAAATAAAGTTACTCAGGGATATTATTACAATTTAATTTTATCATGATATTTAAGCGAGAAATCTAAAACATTCTTTTCTAGTTCCAAAATAATAAAAACATCGTTACTCGTCAGGAAAAAATGCTAGAATCAAACTTATTAAATAAATTTAATAAACAAATAAAGTTACCCAGGGATATTCTTACAATTTAATTTTATCGTGATATTTAAGCAAGAAAACTAAAATATTCGTTTTTAGTTCCAGAAAAATTTAAACATCGTTTCTCCTCAGGAAAAATGATAGAATCAAACTTATTAAATAAATTTAATAAACAAATAAAGTTACTCAGGGATAGTCTTACAATTTAATTTTATCATGATATTTAAGCGAGAAAACTAAAATATTCGTTTCTAGTTCCAAAATAATTAAAACTTCGTTACTCGTCAGGAAAAAATGCTAGAATCAAACTTATTAAATAAATTTAATAAACAAATAAAGTTACCCAGGGATATTCTTACAATTTAATTTTATCGTGATATTTAAGCAAGAAAACTAAAATATTCGTTTTTAGTTCCAGAAAAATTTAAACATCGTTTCTCCTCAGGAAAAATGATAGAATCAAACTTATTAAATAAATTTAATAAACAAATAAAGTTACTCAGGGATAGTCTTACAATTTAATTTTATCATGATATTTAAGCGAGAAAACTAAAATATTCGTTTCTAGTTCCAAAATAATTAAAACATCGTTACTCGTCAGGTAAAAATTCTAGAATCGAACTTATTAAAAAAATCTAATAAACAAATAAAGTTACTCAGGGATATTCTTACATTTTAATTTTATCGTGATATTTAAGCGAGAAAACTAAAATATTCTTTTCTGGTTCCAAAATAATAAAAACATCGTTACTCGCCAGGAAAAAATGCTAGAATCGAACTTATTAAAAAAAATCTAATAAACAAATAAAGTTACTCAGGGATATTCTTACATTTTAATTTTATCATGATATTTAAGCAAGAAAACTAAAATATTCGTTTTTAGTTCCAGAAAAATTTAAACATCGTTTCTCCTCAGGAAAAAATGCTAGAATCAAACTTATTAAATAAATTTAATAAACAAATAATGTTACTAAGGGATGTTCTTACAATTTAATTTTATCGTGATATTTAAGCGAGAAAACTAAAATATGCGTTTCTAGTTCCAAAATAATAAAAACATCGTTACTCGTCAGGAAAAAATGCTAGAATCAAACTTATTAAATAAATTTAATACACAAATAAAGTTACTCAGGGATATTCTTACAATTTAATTTTATCATGATATTTTCGCGAGAAAACTAAATCATTCGTTTCTAGTTCCAAAATAATAAAAACATCGTTACTCGTCAGGAAAAAATGCTAGAATCAAACTTATTAAATAAATTTAATTCGAAAATTAAGTTACTCAGGGATATTCTTACAATTTAATTTTATCATGATATTTAAGCGAGAAAACTAAAATAATCGTTTCTAATTCCAAAATACTAAAAACTTCGTTACTCGTCAGGAAAAAATTCTAGAATCGAACTTATTAAATAAATTTAATAAACAAATAAAGTTACTCAGGGATATTCTTACAATTTAATTTTATCGTGATATTTAAGCAAGAAAACTAAAATATTCGTTTTTAGATCCAATAATATTTAAACATCGTTTCTCCTCAGGAAAAAATGCTAGAATCAAACTTATTAAATAAATTTAATAAACAAATAAAGTTACTCAGGGATATTCTTAAAAATCAATTTTATCGTGATATTTATGCGAGAAAACTAAAATATTCGTTTCTAGTTCCAAAATAATAAAAACATCGTTACTCGCCAGGAAAAAATTCTAGAATCGAACTTATTAAAAAAATCTAATAAACAAATAAAGTTACTCAGGGATATTCTTACAATTTAATTTTATCGCGAGAAAACTAAAATATTCTTTTCTGGTTCCAAAATAATAAAAACATCGTTATTCGCCAGGAAAAAATGCTAGAATCGAACTTATTAAAAAAATCTAATAAACAAATAAAGTAACTCAGGGATATCCTTACATTTTAATTTTATCATGATATTTAAGCAAGAAAACTAAAATATTCGTTATTAGATCCAATAATATTTAAACATCGTTTCTCCTCAGGAAAAAATGCTAGAATCAAACTTATTAAATAAATTTAATAAACAAATAAAGTTACTCAGGGATATTCTTAAAATTCAATTTTATCGTGATATTTATGCGAGAAAACTAAAATATTCGTTTCTAGTTCCAAAATAATAAAAACATCGTTACTCGTCAGGAAAAAATGCTAGAATCAAACTTATTAAATAAATTTAATACACAAATAAAGTTACTCAGGGATATTCTTACAATTCAATTTTATCGTGATATTTAAGCGAGAAAACTAAAATATTCGTTTCTAGTTCCAAAATAATAAAAACATCGTTACTCGTCAGGAAAAAATGCTAGAATCGAACTTATTAAATAAATTTAATAAACAAATAAAGTTACTCAGGGATATTCTTACAATTTAATTTTATCGTGATATTTAAGCAAGAAAACTAAAATAATCGTTTTTAGTTCCAGAAAAATTTAAACATCGTTTCACGTCAGGCAAAAATGCTAGAATCGAACTTATTAAATAAATTTAATACGAAAATAAAGTTACTCAGGGATAACAATTTAATTTTATCATGATATTTAAGCGAGAAAACTAAAATATTCGTTTCTAGTTCCAAAATACTAAAAACTTCGTTACTCGTCAGGAAAAAATGCTAGAATCAAACTTATTAAATAAATTTAATAAACAAATAAAGTTACTCAGGGATATTCTTACAATTTAATTTTATCATGATATTTAAGCGAGAAAACTAAAATATTCCTTTCAAGTTCCAGAAAAATTTAAACATCGTTTCACCTCAGGCAAAAATGCTAGAATCGAACTTATTAAATAAATTTAATACGAAAATAAAGTTACTCAGGGATAACAATTTAATTTTATCATGATATTTAAGCGAGAAAACTAAAATATTCGTTTCTAGTTCCAAAATACTAAAAACTTCGTTACTCGTCAGGAAAAAATGCTAGAATCAAACTTATTAAATAAATTTAATAAACAAATAAAGTTACTCAGGGATATTCTTACAATTTAATTTTATCGTGATATTTAAGCAAGAAAACTAAAATAATCGTTTTTTAGTTCCAGAAAAATTTAAATATCGTTTCACGTCAGGCAAAAATGCTAGAATCGAACTTATTAAATAAATTTAATACGAAAATAAAGTTACTCAGGGATAACAATTTAATTTTATCATGATATTTAAGCGAGAAAACTAAAACATTCTTTTCTAGTTCCAAAATAATAAAAACATCGTTACTCGTCAGGAAAAAATGCTAGAATCAAACTTATTAAATAAATTTAATAAACAAATAAAGTTACCCAGGGATATTCTTACAATTTAATTTTATCGTGATATTTAAGCAAGAAAACTAAAATATTCGTTTTTAGTTCCAGAAAAATTTAAACATCGTTTCTCCTCAGGAAAAATGATAGAATCAAACTTATTAAATAAATTTAATAAACAAATAAAGTTACTCAGGGATAGTCTTACAATTTAATTTTATCATGATATTTAAGCGAGAAAACTAAAATATTCGTTTCTAGTTCCAAAATAATTAAAACTTCGTTACTCGTCAGGAAAAAATGCTAGAATCAAACTTATTAAATAAATTTAATAAACAAATAAAGTTACCCAGGGATATTCTTACAATTTAATTTTATCGTGATATTTAAGCAAGAAAACTAAAATATTCGTTTTTAGTTCCAGAAAAATTTAAACATCGTTTCTCCTCAGGAAAAATGATAGAATCAAACTTATTAAATAAATTTAATAAACAAATAAAGTTACTCAGGGATAGTCTTACAATTTAACTTTATCATGATATTTAAGCGAGAAAACTAAAATATTCGTTTCTAGTTCCAAAATAATTAAAACATCGTTACTCGTCAGGTAAAAATTCTAGAATCGAACTTATTAAAAAAATCTAATAAACAAATAAAGTTACTCAGGGATATTCTTACAATTTAATTTTATCGCGAGAAAACTAAATTATTCTTTTCTGGTTCCAAAATAATAAAAACATCGTTATTCGCCAGGAAAAAATGCTAGAATCGAACTTATTAAAAAAATCTAATAAACAAATAAAGTAACTCAGGGATATCCTTACATTTTAATTTTATCATGATATTTAAGCAAGAAAACTAAAATATTCGTTATTAGATCCAATAATATTTAAACATCGTTTCTCCTCAGGAAAAAATGCTAGAATCAAACTTATTAAATAAATTTAATAAACAAATAAAGTTACTCAGGGATATTCTTAAAATTCAATTTTATCGTGATATTTATGCGAGAAAACTAAAATATTCGTTTCTAGTTCCAAAATAATAAAAACATCGTTACTCGTCAGGAAAAAATGCTAGAATCAAACTTATTAAATAAATTTAATACACAAATAAAGTTACTCAGGGATATTCTTACAATTCAATTTTATCGTGATATTTAAGCGAGAAAACTAAAATATTCGTTTCTAGTTCCAAAATAATAAAAACATCGTTACTCGTCAGGAAAAAATGCTAGAATCGAACTTATTAAATAAATTTAATAAACAAATAAAGTTACTCAGGGATATTCTTACAATTTAATTTTATCGTGATATTTAAGCAAGAAAACTAAAATATTCGTTTTTAGTTCCAGAAAAATTTAAACATCGTTTCACGTCAGGCAAAAATGCTAGAATCGAACTTATTAAATAAATTTAATACGAAAATAAAGTTACTCAGGGATAACAATTTAATTTTATCATGATATTTAAGCGAGAAAACTAAAATATTCGTTTCTAGTTCCAAAATACTAAAAACTTCGTTACTCGTCAGGAAAAAATGCTAGAATCAAACTTATTAAATAAATTTAATAAACAAATAAAGTTACTCAGGGATATTCTTACAATTTAATTTTATCATGATATTTAAGCGAGAGAACTAAAATATTCCTTTCAAGTTCCAGAAAAATTTAAACATCGTTTCACCTCAGGCAAAAATGCTAGAATCGAACTTATTAAATAAATTTAATACGAAAATAAAGTTACTCAGGGATATTATTACAATTTAATTTTATCGTGATATTTAAGCAAGAAAACTAAAAATATTTATTTTTAGTTCCAGAAAAATTTAAACATCGTTTCTCCACAGGAAAAAATGCTAGAATCAAACTTATTAAATAAATTTAATAAACAAATAATGTTACTCAGGGATATTCTTACAATTTAATTTTATCGTGGTATTTAAGCAAGACAACTAAAATATCGTTTTTAGTTCCAGAAAAATTTAAATATCGTTTCTCCTCAGGAAAAATACTAGAATCAAACTTATTCAATAAATTTAATAAACAAATAAAGTTACTCAGGGATATTCTTACAATTTAATTTTATCATGATATTTAAGCGAGAAAACTAAAACATTCGTTTCTAGTTCCAAAATAATAAAAACATCGTTACTCGTCAGGAAAAAATGCTAGAATCAAACTTATTAAATAAATTTAATACGAAAATAAAGTTACTAAGGGATACTCTTACAATTTATTTTTATCATGATATTTAAGCGAGAAAACTAAAATATTCGTTTCTAGTTCCAAAATAATTAAAACTTCGTTACTCGTCAGGAAAAAATGCTAGAATCAAACTTATTAATTAAATTTAATAAACAAATAAAGTTACCCAGGGATATTCTTACAATTTAATTTTATCGTGATATTTAAGCAAGAAACTAAAATATTCGTTTTTAGTTCCAGAAAAATTTAAACATCGTTTCTCCTCAGGAAAAATGATAGAATCAAACTTATTAAATAAATTTAATAAACAAATAAAGTTACTCAGGGATAGTCTTACAATTTAATTTTATCATGATATTTAAGCGAGAAAACTAAAATATTCGTTTCTAGTTCCAAAATAATTAAAACATCGTTACTCGTCAGGAAAAAATTCTAGAATCGAACTTATTAAAAAAATCTAATAAACAAATAAAGTTACTCAGGGATATTCTTACATTTTAATTTTATCGTGATATTTAAGCGAGAAAACTAAAATATTCTTTTCTGGTTCCAAAATAATAAAAACATCGTTACTCGCCAGGATAAAATGCTAGAATCGAACTTATTAAAAAAATCTAATAAACAAATAAAGTTACTCAGGGATATTCTTACATTTTAATTTTATCATGATATTTAAGCAAGAAAACTAAAATATTCGTTTTTAGTTCCAGAAAAATTTAAACATCGTTTCTCCTCAGGAAAAAATGCTAGAATCAAACTTATTAAATAAATTTAATAAACAAATAATGTTACTAAGGGATGTTCTTACAATTTAATTTTATCGTGATATTTAAGCGAGAAAACTAAAACATTCGTTTCTAGTTCCAAAATAATAAAAACATCGTTACTCGTCAGGAAAAAATGCTAGAATCAAACTTATTAAATAAATTTAATAAACAAATAAAGTTACTCAGGGATATTCTTAAAAATCAATTTTATCGTGATATTTATGCGAGAAAACTAAAATATTCGTTTCTAGTTCCAAAATAATAAAAACATCGTTACTCGCCAGGAAAAAATTCTAGAATCGAACTTATTAAAAAAATCTAATAAACAAATAAAGTTACTCAGGGATATTCTTACAATTTAATTTTATCGCGAGAAAACTAAAATATTCTTTTCTGGTTCCAAAATAATAAAAACATCGTTATTCGCCAGGAAAAAATGCTAGAATCGAACTTATTAAAAAAATCTAATAAACAAATAAAGTAACTCAGGGATATCCTTACATTTTAATTTTATCATGATATTTAAGCAAGAAAACTAAAATATTCGTTATTAGATCCAATAATATTTAAACATCGTTTCTCCTCAGGAAAAAATGCTAGAATCAAACTTATTAAAAAAATCTAATAAACAAATAAAGTTACTCAGGGATATTCTTAAAATTCAATTTTATCGTGATATTTATGCGAGAAAACTAAAATATTCGTTTCTAGTTCCAAAATAATAAAAACATCGTTACTCGCCAGGAAAAAATTCTAGAATCGAACTTATTAAAAAAATCTAATAAACAAATAAAGTTACTCAGGGATATTCTTACAATTTAATTTTATCGCGAGAAAACTAAAATATTCTTTTCTGGTTCCAAAATAATAAAAACATCGTTATTCGCCAGGAAAAAATGCTAGAATCGAACTTATTAAAAAAATCTAATAAACAAATAAAGTAACTCAGGGATATCCTTACATTTTAATTTTATCATGATATTTAAGCAAGAAAACTAAAATATTCGTTATTAGATCCAATAATATTTAAACATCGTTTCTCCTCAGGAAAAAATGCTAGAATCAAACTTATTAAATAAATTTAATAAACAAATAAAGTTACTCAGGGATATTCTTAAAATTCAATTTTATCGTGATATTTATGCGAGAAAACTAAAATATTCGTTTCTAGTTCCAAAATAATAAAAACATCGTTACTCGTCAGGAAAAAATGCTAGAATCAAACTTATTAAATAAATTTAATACACAAATAAAGTTACTCAGGGATATTCTTACAATTCAATTTTATCGTGATATTTAAGCGAGAAAACTAAAATATTCGTTTCTAGTTCCAAAATAATAAAAACATCGTTACTCGTCAGGAAAAAATGCTAGAATCGAACTTATTAAATAAATTTAATAAACAAATAAAGTTACTCAGGGATATTCTTACAATTTAATTTTATCGTGATATTTAAGCAAGAAAACTAAAATATTCGTTTTTAGTTCCAGAAAAATTTAAACATCGTTTCACGTCAGGCAAAAATGCTAGAATCGAACTTATTAAATAAATTTAATACGAAAATAAAGTTACTCAGGGATAACAATTTAATTTTATCATGATATTTAAGCGAGAAAACTAAAATATTCGTTTCTAGTTCCAAAATACTAAAAACTTCGTTACTCGTCAGGAAAAAATGCTAGAATCAAACTTATTAAATAAATTTAATAAACAAATAAAGTTACTCAGGGATATTCTTACAATTTAATTTTATCATGATATTTAAGCGAGAAAACTAAAATATTCCTTTCAAGTTCCAGAAAAATTTAAACATCGTTTCACCTCAGGCAAAAATGCTAGAATCGAACTTATTAAATAAATTTAATACGAAAATAAAGTTACTCAGGGATATTATTACAATTTAATTTTATCGTGATATTTAAGCAAGAAAACTAAAAATATTTATTTTTAGTTCCAGAAAAATTTAAACATCGTTTCTCCTCAGGAAAAAATGCTAGAATCAAACTTATTAAATAAATTTAATAAACAAATAATGTTACTCAGGGATATTCTTACAATTTAATTTTATCGTGGTATTTAAGCAAGACAACTAAAATATCGTTTTTAGTTCCAGAAAAATTTAAATATCGTTTCTCCTCAGGAAAAATACTAGAATCAAACTTATTCAATAAATTTAATAAACAAATAAAGTTACTCAGGGATATTATTACAATTTAATTTTATCATGATATTTAAGCGAGAAATCTAAAACATTCTTTTCTAGTTCCAAAATAATAAAAACATCGTTACTCGTCAGGAAAAAATGCTAGAATCAAACTTATTAAATAAATTTAATAAACAAATAAAGTTACCCAGGGATATTCTTACAATTTAATTTTATCGTGATATTTAAGCAAGAAAACTAAAATATTCGTTTTTAGTTCCAGAAAAATTTAAACATCGTTTCTCCTCAGGAAAAATGATAGAATCAAACTTATTAAATAAATTTAATAAACAAATAAAGTTACTCAGGGATAGTCTTACAATTTAATTTTATCATGATATTTAAGCGAGAAAACTAAAATATTCGTTTCTAGTTCCAAAATAATTAAAACTTCGTTACTCGTCAGGAAAAAATGCTAGAATCAAACTTATTAAATAAATTTAATAAACAAATAAAGTTACCCAGGGATATTCTTACAATTTAATTTTATCGTGATATTTAAGCAAGAAAACTAAAATATTCGTTTTTAGTTCCAGAAAAATTTAAACATCGTTTCTCCTCAGGAAAAATGATAGAATCAAACTTATTAAATAAATTTAATAAACAAATAAAGTTACTCAGGGATAGTCTTACAATTTAATTTTATCATGATATTTAAGCGAGAAAACTAAAATATTCGTTTCTAGTTCCAAAATAATTAAAACATCGTTACTCGTCAGGTAAAAATTCTAGAATCGAACTTATTAAAAAAATCTAATAAACAAATAAAGTTACTCAGGGATATTCTTACATTTTAATTTTATCGTGATATTTAAGCGAGAAAACTAAAATATTCTTTTCTGGTTCCAAAATAATAAAAACATCGTTACTCGCCAGGAAAAAATGCTAGAATCGAACTTATTAAAAAAAATCTAATAAACAAATAAAGTTACTCAGGGATATTCTTACATTTTAATTTTATCGTGATATTTAAGCAAGAAAACTAAAATATTCGTTTTTAGTTCCAGAAAAATTTAAACATCGTTTCTCCTCAGGAAAAAATGCTAGAATCAAACTTATTAAATAAATTTAATAAACAAATAATGTTACTAAGGGATGTTCTTACAATTTAATTTTATCGTGATATTTAAGCGAGAAAACTAAAATATGCGTTTCTAGTTCCAAAATAATAAAAACATCGTTACTCGTCAGGAAAAAATGCTAGAATCAAACTTATTAAATAAATTTAATAAACAAATAAAGTTACTCAGGGATATTCTTACAATTTAATTTTATCATGATATTTTCGCGAGAAAACTAAATCATTCGTTTCTAGTTCCAAAATAATAAAAACATCGTTACTCGTCAGGAAAAAATGCTAGAATCAAACTTATTAAATAATTTTAATTCGAAAATTAAGTTACTCAGGGATATTCTTACAATTTAATTTTATCATGATATTTAAGCGAGAAAACTAAAATAATCGTTTCTAATTCCAAAATACTAAAAACTTCGTTACTCGTCAGGAAAAAATGCTAGAATCGAACTTATTAAATAAATTTAATAAACAAATAAAGTTACTCAGGAATATTCTTACAATTTAATTTTATCGTGATATTTAAGCAAGAAAACTAAAATATTCGTTTTTAGATCCAATAATATTTAAACATCGTTTCTCCTCAGGAAAAAATGCTAGAATCAAACTTATTAAATAAATTTAATAAACAAATAAAGTTACTCAGGGATATTCTTAAAAATCAATTTTATCGTGATATTTATGCGAGAAAACTAAAATATTCGTTTCTAGTTCCAAAATAATAAAAACATCGTTACTCGCCAGGAAAAAATTCTAGAATCGAACTTATTAAAAAAATCTAATAAACAAATAAAGTTACTCAGGGATATTCTTACAATTTAATTTTATCGCGAGAAAACTAAAATATTCTTTTCTGGTTCCAAAATAATAAAAACATCGTTATTCGCCAGGAAAAAATGCTAGAATCGAACTTATTAAAAAAATCTAATAAACAAATAAAGTAACTCAGGGATATCCTTACATTTTAATTTTATCATGATATTTAAGCAAGAAAACTAAAATATTCGTTATTAGATCCAATAATATTTAAACATCGTTTCTCCTCAGGAAAAAATGCTAGAATCAAACTTATTAAATAAATTTAATAAACAAATAAAGTTACTCAGGGATATTCTTAAAATTCAATTTTATCGTGATATTTATGCGAGAAAACTAAAATATTCGTTTCTAGTTCCAAAATAATAAAAACATCGTTACTCGTCAGGAAAAAATGCTAGAATCAAACTTATTAAATAAATTTAATACACAAATAAAGTTACTCAGGGATATTCTTACAATTCAATTTTATCGTGATATTTAAGCGAGAAAACTAAAATATTCGTTTCTAGTTCCAAAATAATAAAAACATCGTTACTCGTCAGGAAAAAATGCTAGAATCGAACTTATTAAATAAATTTAATAAACAAATAAAGTTACTCAGGGATATTCTTACAATTTAATTTTATCGTGATATTTAAGCAAGAAAACTAAAATAATCGTTTTTAGTTCCAGAAAAATTTAAACATCGTTTCACGTCAGGCAAAAATGCTAGAATCGAACTTATTAAATAAATTTAATACGAAAATAAAGTTACTCAGGGATAACAATTTAATTTTATCATGATATTTAAGCGAGAAAACTAAAATATTCGTTTCTAGTTCCAAAATACTAAAAACTTCGTTACTCGTCAGGAAAAAATGCTAGAATCAAACTTATTAAATAAATTTAATAAACAAATAAAGTTACTCAGGGATATTCTTACAATTTAATTTTATCATGATATTTAAGCGAGAAAACTAAAATATTCCTTTCAAGTTCCAGAAAAATTTAAACATCGTTTCACCTCAGGCAAAAATGCTAGAATCGAACTTATTAAATAAATTTAATACGAAAATAAAGTTACTCAGGGATAACAATTTAATTTTATCATGATATTTAAGCGAGAAAACTAAAATATTCGTTTCTAGTTCCAAAATACTAAAAACTTCGTTACTCGTCAGGAAAAAATGCTAGAATCAAACTTATTAAATAAATTTAATAAACAAATAAAGTTACTCAGGGATATTCTTACAATTTAATTTTATCGTGATATTTAAGCAAGAAAACTAAAATAATCGTTTTTAGTTCCAGAAAAATTTAAACATCGTTTCACGTCAGGCAAAAATGCTAGAATCGAACTTATTAAATAAATTTAATACGAAAATAAAGTTACTCAGGGATAACAATTTAATTTTATCATGATATTTAAGCGAGAAAACTAAAACATTCTTTTCTAGTTCCAAAATAATAAAAACATCGTTACTCGTCAGGAAAAAATGCTAGAATCAAACTTATTAAATAAATTTAATAAACAAATAAAGTTACCCAGGGATATTCTTACAATTTAATTTTATCGTGATATTTAAGCAAGAAAACTAAAATATTCGTTTTTAGTTCCAGAAAAATTTAAACATCGTTTCTCCTCAGGAAAAATGATAGAATCAAACTTATTAAATAAATTTAATAAACAAATAAAGTTACTCAGGGATAGTCTTACAATTTAATTTTATCATGATATTTAAGCGAGAAAACTAAAATATTCGTTTCTAGTTCCAAAATAATTAAAACTTCGTTACTCGTCAGGAAAAAATGCTAGAATCAAACTTATTAAATAAATTTAATAAACAAATAAAGTTACCCAGGGATATTCTTACAATTTAATTTTATCGTGATATTTAAGCAAGAAAACTAAAATATTCGTTTTTAGTTCCAGAAAAATTTAAACATCGTTTCTCCTCAGGAAAAATGATAGAATCAAACTTATTAAATAAATTTAATAAACAAATAAAGTTACTCAGGGATAGTCTTACAATTTAATTTTATCATGATATTTAAGCGAGAAAACTAAAATATTCGTTTCTAGTTCCAAAATAATTAAAACATCGTTACTCGTCAGGTAAAAATTCTAGAATCGAACTTATTAAAAAAATCTAATAAACAAATAAAGTTACTCAGGGATATTCTTACATTTTAATTTTATCGTGATATTTAAGCGAGAAAACTAAAATATTCTTTTCTGGTTCCAAAATAATAAAAACATCGTTACTCGCCAGGAAAAAATGCTAGAATCGAACTTATTAAAAAAAATCTAATAAACAAATAAAGTTACTCAGGGATATTCTTACATTTTAATTTTATCATGATATTTAAGCAAGAAAACTAAAATATTCGTTTTTAGTTCCAGAAAAATTTAAACATCGTTTCTCCTCAGGAAAAAATGCTAGAATCAAACTTATTAAATAAATTTAATAAACAAATAATGTTACTAAGGGATGTTCTTACAATTTAATTTTATCGTGATATTTAAGCGAGAAAACTAAAATATGCGTTTCTAGTTCCAAAATAATAAAAACATCGTTACTCGTCAGGAAAAAATGCTAGAATCAAACTTATTAAATAAATTTAATACACAAATAAAGTTACTCAGGGATATTCTTACAATTTAATTTTATCATGATATTTTCGCGAGAAAACTAAATCATTCGTTTCTAGTTCCAAAATAATAAAAACATCGTTACTCGTCAGGAAAAAATGCTAGAATCGAACTTATTAAAAAAATCTAATAAACAAATAAAGTAACTCAGGGATATCCTTACATTTTAATTTTATCATGATATTTAAGCAAGAAAACTAAAATATTCGTTATTAGATCCAATAATATTTAAACATCGTTACTCGTCAGGAAAAAATGCTAGAATCAAACTTATTAAATAAATTTAATAAACAAATAAAGTTACTCAGGGATATTCTTACAATTTAATTTTATCGCGAGAAAACTAAAATATTCTTTTCTGGTTCCAAAATAATAAAAACATCGTTATTCGCCAGGAAAAAATGCTAGAATCGAACTTATTAAAAAAATCTAATAAACAAATAAAGTAACTCAGGGATATCCTTACATTTTAATTTTATCATGATATTTAAGCAAGAAAACTAAAATATTCGTTATTAGATCCAATAATATTTAAACATCGTTTCTCCTCAGGAAAAAATGCTAGAATCAAACTTATTAAATAAATTTAATAAACAAATAAAGTTACTCAGGGATATTCTTAAAATTCAATTTTATCGTGATATTTATGCGAGAAAACTAAAATATTCGTTTCTAGTTCCAAAATAATAAAAACATCGTTAGTCGTCAGGAAAAAATGCTAGAATCAAACTTATTAAATAAATTTAATACACAAATAAAGTTACTCAGGGATATTCTTACAATTCAATTTTATCGTGATATTTAAGCGAGAAAACTAAAATATTCGTTTCTAGTTCCAAAATAATAAAAACATCGTTACTCGTCAGGAAAAAATGCTAGAATCGAACTTATTAAATAAATTTAATAAACAAATAAAGTTACTCAGGGATATTCTTACAATTTAATTTTATCGTGATATTTAAGCAAGAAAACTAAAATAATCGTTTCTAGTTCCAGAAAAATTTAAACATCGTTTCACGTCAGGCAAAAATGCTAGAATCGAACTTATTAAATAAATTTAATACGAAAATAAAGTTACTCAGGGATAACAATTTAATTTTATCATGATATTTAAGCGAGAAAACTAAAATATTCGTTTCTAGTTCCAAAATACTAAAAACTTCGTTACTCGTCAGGAAAAAATGCTAGAATCAAACTTATTAAATAAATTTAATAAACAAATAAAGTTACTCAGGGATATTCTTACAATTTAATTTTATCATGATATTTAAGCGAGAAAACTAAAATATTCCTTTCAAGTTCCAGAAAAATTTAAACATCGTTTCACCTCAGGCAAAAATGCTAGAATCGAACTTATTAAATAAATTTAATACGAAAATAAAGTTACTCAGGGATAGTCTTACAATTTAATTTTATCATGATATTTAAGCGAGAAAACTAAAATATTCGTTTCTAGTTCCAAAATAATTAAAACATCGTTACTCGTCAGGTAAAAATTCTAGAATCGAACTTATTAAAAAAATCTAATAAACAAATAAAGTTACTCAGGGATATTCTTACATTTTAATTTTATCGTGATATTTAAGCGAGAAAACTAAAATATTCTTTTCTGGTTCCAAAATAATAAAAACATCGTTACTCGCCAGGAAAAAATGCTAGAATCGAACTTATTAAAAAAAATCTAATAAACAAATAAAGTTACTCAGGGATATTCTTACATTTTAATTTTATCATGATATTTAAGCAAGAAAACTAAAATATTCGTTTTTAGTTCCAGAAAAATTTAAACATCGTTTCTCCTCAGGAAAAAATGCTAGAATCAAACTTATTAAATAAATTTAATAAACAAATAATGTTACTAAGGGATGTTCTTACAATTTAATTTTATCGTGATATTTAAGCGAGAAAACTAAAATATGCGTTTCTAGTTCCAAAATAATAAAAACATCGTTACTCGTCAGGAAAAAATGCTAGAATCAAACTTATTAAATAAATTTAATACACAAATAAAGTTACTCAGGGATATTCTTACAATTTAATTTTATCATGATATTTTCGCGAGAAAACTAAATCATTCGTTTCTAGTTCCAAAATAATAAAAACATCGTTACTCGTCAGGAAAAAATGCTAGAATCGAACTTATTAAAAAAATCTAATAAACAAATAAAGTAACTCAGGGATATCCTTACATTTTAATTTTATCATGATATTTAAGCAAGAAAACTAAAATATTCGTTATTAGATCCAATAATATTTAAACATCGTTACTCGTCAGGAAAAAATGCTAGAATCAAACTTATTAAATAAATTTAATAAACAAATAAAGTTACTCAGGGATATTCTTACAATTTAATTTTATCGCGAGAAAACTAAAATATTCTTTTCTGGTTCCAAAATAATAAAAACATCGTTATTCGCCAGGAAAAAATGCTAGAATCGAACTTATTAAAAAAATCTAATAAACAAATAAAGTAACTCAGGGATATCCTTACATTTTAATTTTATCATGATATTTAAGCAAGAAAACTAAAATATTCGTTATTAGATCCAATAATATTTAAACATCGTTTCTCCTCAGGAAAAAATGCTAGAATCAAACTTATTAAATAAATTTAATAAACAAATAAAGTTACTCAGGGATATTCTTAAAATTCAATTTTATCGTGATATTTATGCGAGAAAACTAAAATATTCGTTTCTAGTTCCAAAATAATAAAAACATCGTTACTCGTCAGGAAAAAATGCTAGAATCAAACTTATTAAATAAATTTAATACACAAATAAAGTTACTCAGGGATATTCTTACAATTCAATTTTATCGTGATATTTAAGCGAGAAAACTAAAATATTCGTTTCTAGTTCCAAAATAATAAAAACATCGTTACTCGTCAGGAAAAAATGCTAGAATCGAACTTATTAAATAAATTTAATAAACAAATAAAGTTACTCAGGGATATTCTTACAATTTAATTTTATCGTGATATTTAAGCAAGAAAACTAAAATATTCGTTTCTAGTTCCAGAAAAATTTAAACATCGTTTCACGTCAGGCAAAAATGCTAGAATCGAACTTATTAAATAAATTTAATACGAAAATAAAGTTACTCAGGGATAACAATTTAATTTTATCATGATATTTAAGCGAGAAAACTAAAATATTCGTTTCTAGTTCCAAAATACTAAAAACTTCGTTACTCGTCAGGAAAAAATGCTAGAATCAAACTTATTAAATAAATTTAATAAACAAATAAAGTTACTCAGGGATATTCTTACAATTTAATTTTATCATGATATTTAAGCGAGAAAACTAAAATATTCCTTTCAAGTTCCAGAAAAATTTAAACATCGTTTCACCTCAGGCAAAAATGCTAGAATCGAACTTATTAAATAAATTTAATACGAAAATAAAGTTACTCAGGGATAACAATTTAATTTTATCATGATATTTAAGCGAGAAAACTAAAATATTCGTTTCTAGTTCCAAAATACTAAAAACTTCGTTACTCGTCAGGAAAAAATGCTAGAATCAAACTTATTAAATAAATTTAATAAACAAATAAAGTTACTCAGGGATATTCTTACAATTTAATTTTATCGTGATATTTAAGCAAGAAAACTAAAATAATCGTTTTTAGTTCCAGAAAAATTTAAACATCGTTTCACGTCAGGCAAAAATGCTAGAATCGAACTTATTAAATAAATTTAATACGAAAATAAAGTTACTCAGGGATAACAATTTAATTTTATCATGATATTTAAGCGAGAAAACTAAAACATTCTTTTCTAGTTCCAAAATAATAAAAACATCGTTACTCGTCAGGAAAAAATGCTAGAATCAAACTTATTAAATAAATTTAATAAACAAATAAAGTTACCCAGGGATATTCTTACAATTTAATTTTATCGTGATATTTAAGCAAGAAAACTAAAATATTCGTTTTTAGTTCCAGAAAAATTTAAACATCGTTTCTCCTCAGGAAAAATGATAGAATCAAACTAATTAAATACATTTAATAAACAAATAAAGTTACTCAGGGATAGTCTTACAATTTAATTTTATCATGATATTTAAGCGAGAAAACTAAAATATTCGTTTCTAGTTCCAAAATAATTAAAACTTCGTTACTCGTCAGGAAAAAATGCTAGAATCAAACTTATTAAATAAATTTAATAAACAAATAAAGTTACCCAGGGATATTCTTACAATTTAATTTTATCGTGATATTTAAGCAAGAAAACTAAAATATTCGTTTTTAGTTCCAGAAAAATTTAAACATCGTTTCTCCTCAGGAAAAATGATAGAATCAAACTTATTAAATAAATTTAATAAACAAATAAAGTTACTCAGGGATAGTCTTACAATTTAATTTTATCATGATATTTAAGCGAGAAAACTAAAATATTCGTTTCTAGTTCCAAAATAATTAAAACATCGTTACTCGTCAGGTAAAAATTCTAGAATCGAACTTATTAAAAAAATCTAATAAACAAATAAAGTTACTCAGGGATATTCTTACATTTTAATTTTATCGTGATATTTAAGCGAGAAAACTAAAATATTCTTTTCTGGTTCCAAAATAATAAAAACATCGTTACTCGCCAGGAAAAAAT
Organism: Pterostichus madidus; assembly: GCA_911728475.2. Taxonomy (NCBI): domain Eukaryota; kingdom Metazoa; phylum Arthropoda; class Insecta; order Coleoptera; family Carabidae; genus Pterostichus; species Pterostichus madidus. Next base: position 21,034,176 of record OU452304.1, on the reverse strand, counting down.
GCTAGAATCGAACTTATTAAAAAAAATCTAATAAACAAATAAAGTTACTCAGGGATATTCTTACATTTTAATTTTATCATGATATTTAAGCAAGAAAACTAAAATATTCGTTTTTAGTTCCAGAAAAATTTAAACATCGTTTCTCCTCAGGAAAAAATGCTAGAATCAAACTTATTAAATAAATTTAATAAACAAATAATGTTACTAAGGGATGTTCTTACAATTTAATTTTATCGTGATATTTAAGCGAGAAAACTAAAATATGCGTTTCTAGTTCCAAAATAATAAAAACATCGTTACTCGTCAGGAAAAAATGCTAGAATCAAACTTATTAAATAAATTTAATACACAAATAAAGTTACTCAGGGATATTCTTACAATTTAATTTTATCATGATATTTTCGCGAGAAAACTAAATCATTCGTTTCTAGTTCCAAAATAATAAAAACATCGTTACTCGTCAGGAAAAAATGCTAGAATCAAACTTATTAAATAATTTTAATTCGAAAATTAAGTTACTCAGGGATATTCTTACAATTTAATTTTATCATGATATTTAAGCGAGAAAACTAAAATAATCGTTTCTAATTCCAAAATACTAAAAACTTCGTTACTCGTCAGGAAAAAATGCTAGAATCGAACTTATTAAATAAATTTAATAAACAAATAAAGTTACTCAGGAATATTCTTACAATTTAATTTTATTGTGATATTTAAGCAAGAAAACTAAAATATTCGTTTTTAGATCCAATAATATTTAAACATCGTTTCTCCTCAGGAAAAAATGCTAGAATCAAACTTATTAAATAAATTTAATAAACAAATAAAGTTACTCAGGGATATTCTTAAAAATCAATTTTATCGTGATATTTATGCGAGAAAACTAAAATATTCGTTTCTAGTTCCAAAATAATAAAAACATCGTTACTCGCCAGGAAAAAATTCTAGAATCGAACTTATTAAAAAAATCTAATAAACAAATAAAGTTACTCAGGGATATTCTTACAATTTAATTTTATCGCGAGAAAACTAAAATATTCTTTTCTGGTTCCAAAATAATAAAAACATCGTTATTCGCCAGGAAAAAATGCTAGAATCGAACTTATTAAAAAAATCTAATAAACAAATAAAGTAACTCAGGGATATCCTTACATTTTAATTTTATCATGATATTTAAGCAAGAAAACTAAAATATTCGTTATTAGATCCAATAATATTTAAACATCGTTTCTCCTCAGGAAAAAATGCTAGAATCAAACTTATTAAATAAATTTAATAAACAAATAAAGTTACTCAGGGATATTCTTAAAATTCAATTTTATCGTGATATTTATGCGAGAAAACTAAAATATTCGTTTCTAGTTCCAAAATAATAAAAACATCGTTACTCGTCAGGAAAAAATGCTAGAATCAAACTTATTAAATAAATTTAATACACAAATAAAGTTACTCAGGGATATTCTTACAATTCAATTTTATCGTGATATTTAAGCGAGAAAACTAAAATATTCGTTTCTAGTTCCAAAATAATAAAAACATCGTTACTCGTCAGGAAAAAATGCTAGAATCGAACTTATTAAATAAATTTAATAAACAAATAAAGTTACTCAGGGATATTCTTACAATTTAATTTTATCGTGATATTTAAGCAAGAAAACTAAAATAATCGTTTTTAGTTCCAGAAAAATTTAAACATCGTTTCACGTCAGGCAAAAATGCTAGAATCGAACTTATTAAATAAATTTAATACGAAAATAAAGTTACTCAGGGATAACAATTTAATTTTATCATGATATTTAAGCGAGAAAACTAAAATATTCGTTTCTAGTTCCAAAATACTAAAAACTTCGTTACTCGTCAGGAAAAAATGCTAGAATCAAACTTATTAAATAAATTTAATAAACAAATAAAGTTACTCAGGGATATTCTTACAATTTAATTTTATCATGATATTTAAGCGAGAAAACTAAAATATTCCTTTCAAGTTCCAGAAAAATTTAAACATCGTTTCACCTCAGGCAAAAATGCTAGAATCGAACTTATTAAATAAATTTAATACGAAAATAAAGTTACTCAGGGATATTATTACAATTTAATTTTATCGTGATATTTAAGCAAGGAAACTAAAAATATTTATTTTTAGTTCCAGAAAAATTTAAACATCGTTTCTCCTCAGGAAAAAATGCTAGAATCAAACTTATTAAATAAATTTAATAAACAAATAATGTTACTCAGGGATATTCTTACAATTTAATTTTATCGTGGTATTTAAGCAAGACAACTAAAATATCGTTTTTAGTTCCAGAAAAATTTAAATATCGTTTCTCCTCAGGAAAAATACTAGAATCAAACTTATTCAATAAATTTAATAAACAAATAAAGTTACTCAGGGATATTCTTACAATTTAATTTTATCATGATATTTAAGCGAGAAAACTAAAACATTCGTTTCTAGTTCCAAAATAATAAAAACATCGTTACTCGTCAGGAAAAAATGCTAGAATCAAACTTATTAAATAAATTTAATACGAAAATAAAGTTACTAAGGGATACTCTTACAATTTATTTTTATCATGATATTTAAGCGAGAAAACTAAAATATTCGTTTCTAGTTCCAAAATAATTAAAACTTCGTTACTCGTCAGGAAAAAATGCTAGAATCAAACTTATTAAATAAATTTAATAAACAAATAAAGTTACTCAGGGATATTCTTACAATTTAATTTTATCGTGATATTTAAGCAAGAAAACTAAAATATTCGTTTTTAGTTCCAGAAAAATTTAAACATCGTTTCTCCTCAGGAAAAATGATAGAATCAAACTTATTAAATAAATTTAATAAACAAATAAAGTTACTCAGGGATAGTCTTACAATTTAATTTTATCATGATATTTAAGCGAGAAATCTAAAATATTCGTTTCTAGTTCCAAAATAATTAAAACATCGTTACTCGTCAGGATAAAATTCTAGAATCGAACTTATTAAAAAAATCTAATAAACAAATAAAGTTACTCAGGGATATTCTTACATTTTAATTTTATCATGATATTTAAGCGAGAAAACTAAAATATTCTTTTCTGGTTCCAAAATAATAAAAACATCGTTACTCGCCAGGAAAAAATGCTAGAATCGAACTTATTAAAAAAATCTAATAAACAAATAAAGTTACTCAGGGATATTCTTACATTTTAATTTTATCATGATATTTAAGCAAGAAAACTAAAATATTCGTTTTTAGTTCCAGAAAAATTTAAACATCGTTTCTCCTCAGGAAAAAATGCTAGAATCAAACTTATTAAATAAATTTAATAAACAAATAATGTTACTAAGGGATGTTCTTACAATTTAATTTTATCGTGATATTTAAGCGAGAAAACTATAATATGCGTTTCTAGTTCCAAAATAATAAAAACATCGTTACTCGTCAGGAAAAAATGCTAGAATCAAACTTATTAAATAAATATAATACACAAATAAAGTTACTCAGGGATATTCTTACAATTTAATTTTATCATGATATTTTCGCGAGAAAACTAAATCATTCGTTTCTAGTTCCAAAATAATAAAAACATCGTTACTCGTCAGGAAAAAATGCTAGAATCAAACTTATTAAATAATTTTAATTCGAAAATTAAGTTACTCAGGGATATTCTTACAATTTAATTTTATCATGATATTTAAGCGAGAAAACTAAAATAATCGTTTCTAATTCCAAAATACTAAAAACTTCGTTACTCGTCAGGAAAAAATGCTAGAATCGAACTTATTAAATAAATTTAATAAACAAATAAAGTTACTCAGGAATATTCTTACAATTTAATTTTATTGTGATATTTAAGCAAGAAAACTAAAATATTCGTTTTTAGATCCAATAATATTTAAACATCGTTTCTCCTCAGGAAAAAATGCTAGAATCAAACTTATTAAATAATTTTAATAAACAAATAAAGTTACTCAGGGATATTCTTAAAAATCAATTTTATCGTGATATTTATGCGAGAAAACTAAAATATTCGTTTCTAGTTCCAAAATAATAAAAACATCGTTACTCGCCAGGAAAAAATTCTAGATTCGAACTTATTAAAAAAATCTAATAAACAAATAAAGTTACTCAGGGATATTCTTACAATTTAATTTTATCGCGAGAAAACTAAAATATTCTTTTCTGGTTCCAAAATAATAAAAACATCGTTATTCGCCAGGAAAAAATGCTAGAATCGAACTTATTAAAAAAATCTAATAAACAAATAAAGTAACTCAGGGATATCCTTACATTTTAATTTTATCATGATATTTAAGCAAGAAAACTAAAATATTCGTTATTAGATCCAATAATATTTAAACATCGTTTCTCCTCAGGAAAAAATGCTAGAATCAAACTTATTAAATAAATTTAATAAACAAATAAAGTTACTCAGGGATATTCTTAAAATTCAATTTTATCGTGATATTTATGCGAGAAAACTAAAATATTCGTTTCTAGTTCCAAAATAATAAAAACATCGTTACTCGTCAGGAAAAAATGCTAGAATCAAACTTATTAAATAAATTTAATACACAAATAAAGTTACTCACGGATATTCTTACAATTTAATTTTATCGTGATATTTAAGCGAGAAAACTAAAATATTCGTTTCTAGTTCCAAAATAATAAAAACATCGTTACTCGTCAGGAAAAAATGCTAGAATCGAACTTATTAAATAAATTTAATAAACAAATAAAGTTACTCAGGGATATTCTTACAATTTAATTTTATCGTGATATTTAAGCAAGAAAACTAAAATATTCGTTTTTAGTTCCAGAAAAATTTAAACATCGTTTCACGTCAGGCAAAAATGCTAGAATCGAACTTATTAAATAAATTTAATACGAAAATAAAGTTACTCAGGGATAACAATTTAATTTTATCATGATATTTAAGCGAGAAAACTAAAATATTCGTTTCTAGTTCCAAAATACTAAAAACTTCGTTACTCGTCAGGAAAAAATGCTAGAATCAAACTTATTAAATAAATTTAATAAACAAATAAAGTTACTCAGGGATATTCTTACAATTTAATTTTATCATGATATTTAAGCGAGAAAACTAAAATATTCCTTTCAAGTTCCAGAAAAATTTAAACATCGTTTCACCTCAGGCAAAAATGCTAGAATCGAACTTATTAAATAAATTTAATACGAAAATAAAGTTACTCAGGGATATTATTACAATTTAATTTTATCGTGATATTTAAGCAAGAAAACTAAAAATATTTATTTTTAGTTCCAGAAAAATTTAAACATCGTTTCTCCTCAGGAAAAAATGCTAGAATCAAACTTATTAAATAAATTTAATAAACAAATAATGTTACTCAGGGATATTCTTACAATTTAATTTTATCGTGGTATTTAAGCAAGACAACTAAAATATCGTTTTTAGTTCCAGAAAAATTTAAATATCGTTTCTCCTCAGGAAAAATACTAGAATCAAACTTATTCAATAAATTTAATAAACAAATAAAGTTACTCAGGGATATTCTTACAATTTAATTTTATCATGATATTTAAGCGAGAAAACTAAAACATTCGTTTCTAGTTCCAAAATAATAAAAACATCGTTACTCGTCAGGAAAAAATGCTAGAATCAAACTTATTAAATAAATTTAATACGAAAATAAAGTTACTAAGTGATACTCTTACAATTTAATTTTATCATGATATTTAAGCGAGAAAACTAAAATATTCGTTTCTAGTTCCAAAATAATTAAAACATCGTTACTCGTCAGGAAAAAATTCTAGAATCGAACTTATTAAAAAAATCTAATAAACAAATAAAGTTACTCAGGGATATTCTTACATTTTAATTTTATCGTGATATTTAAGCGAGAAAACTAAAATATTCTTTTCTGGTTCCAAAATAATAAAAACATCGTTACTCGCCAGGAAAAAATGCTAGAATCGAACTTATTAAAAAAATCTAATAAACAAATAAAGTTACTCAGGGATATTCTTACATTTTAATTTTATCATGATATTTAAGCAAGAAAACTAAAATATTCGTTTTTAGTTCCAGAAAAATTTAAACATCGTTTCTCCTCAGGAAAAAATGCTAGAATCAAACTTATTAAATAAATTTAATAAACAAATAATGTTACTAAGGGATGTTCTTACAATTTAATTTTATCGTGATATTTAAGCGAGAAAACTAAAATATGCGTTTCTAGTTCCAAAATAATAAAAACATCGTTACTCGTCAGGAAAAAATGCTAGAATCGAACATATTAAAAAAGTCTAATAAACAAATAAAGTTACTCAGGGATATTCTTACATTTTAATTTTATCATGATATTTAAGCAAGAAAACTAAAATATTCGTTTTTAGTTCCAATAATTTTTAAACATCGTTTCTCCTCAGGAAAAAATGCTAGAATCAAACTTATTAAACAAATTTAATAAACAAATAAAGTTACTCAGGGATATTCTTACAATTTAATTTTATCATGATATTTAAGCGAGAAAACTAAAATATTCGTTTCTAGTTCCAAAATACTAAAAACTTCGTTACTCGTCAGGAAAAAATGCTAGAATTAACTTATTAAATAAATTTAATAAACAAATAAAATTACTCAGGGATATTATTACAATTTAATTTTATCGTGATATTTAAGCAAGAAAACTAAAATATTCGTTTTTAGTTCCAGAAAAATTTAAACATCGTTTCTCCTCAGGAAAAAATGCTAGAATCGATCTTATTAAATAAATTTAATAAACAAATAATGTTACTCAGGGATATTCTTACAATTTAATTTTATCGTGGTATTTAAGCAATACAACTAAAATATCGTTTTAAGTTCCAGAAAAATTTAAATATCGTTTCTCCTTAGGAAAAATACTAGAATCAAACTTATTAAATAAATTTAATACACAAATAAAGTTACTCAGGGATATTCTTACAATTCAATTTTATCGTGATATTTAAGCGAGAAAACTAAAATATTCCTTTCTAGTTCCAAAATAATAAAAACATCGTTACTCGTCAGGAAAAAATGCTAGAATCGAACTTATTAAATAAATTTAATAAACAAATAAAGTTACTCAGGGATATTCTTACAATTTAATTTTATCGTGATATTTAAGCAAGAAAACTAAAATATTCGTTTTTAGTTCCAGAAAATTTTAAAAATCGTTTCTTCTCAGGAAAAAATGCAAGAATCAAACTTATTAAATAAATTTAATAAACAAATAAAGTTACTCAGGGATATTCTTACAATTTAATTTTATCGTGATATTTAAACAAGAAAACTAAAATATTCGTTTCTAGGTCCAGAAAAATTAAAACATCGTTACTCCTCAGGCAAAAATGCTAGAATCGAAATTATTAAATAAATTTAATACGAAAATAAAGTTACTCATGGATATTCTTACAATTTAATTTTATCATGATATTTAAGCGAGAAAACTAAAATATTCGTTTCTAGTTCCAAAATACTAAAAACTTCGTTACTCGTCAGGAAAAAATGCTAGAATTAACTTATTAAATAAATTTAATAAACAAATAAAATTACTCAGGGATATTATTACAATTTAATTTTATCGTGATATTTAAGCAAGAAAACTAAAATATTCGTTTTTAGTTCCAGAAAAATTTAAACATCGTTTCTCCTCAGGAAAAAATGTTAGAATCAAACTTATTAAATAACTTTAATAAACAAATAATGTTACTCAGGGATATTCTTACAATTTAATTTTATCGTGGTATTTAAGCAATACAACTAAAATATCGTTTTAAGTTCCAGAAAAATTTAAATATCGTTTCTCCTTAGGAAAAATACTAGAATCAAACTTATTCAATAAATTTAATAAACAAATAAAGTTACTCAGGGATATTCTTACAATTTAATTTTATCATGATGTTTAAGCGAGAAAACTAAAACATTCGTTTCTAGTTCCAAAATAATAAAAACATCGTTACTCGTCAGGAAAAAATGCTAGAATCAAACTTATTAAATAAATTTAATACGAAAATAAAGTTACTAAGGGATACTCTTACAATTTAATTTTATCATGATATTTAAGCGAGAAAACTAAAATATTCGTTTTTAGTTCCAGAAAAATTTAAATATCGTTTCTCCTCAGGAAAAAATGCTAGAATCAAACTTATTAAATAAATTTAATAAACAAATAAAGTTACTCAGGGATATTCACACAATTTAATTTTATCGTGATATTTAAGCGAGAAAACTAAAACATTCATTTTCAGTTCCAAAATAATAAGAACATCGTTACTCGTCAGGAAAAAAATAAATTAAATTGTAAGAATATCCCTGAGTAACTTTATTTTCGTATTAAATTTATTTAATAAGTTTGATTCTAGCATTTTTTCCTGACGAGTAACGATGTTTTTAATATTTTTGAACTAGAAACGAATATTTTAGTTTTCTCGCTAAATATCATGATAAAATTAAATTGTAAGAATATCCCTGAGTAACTTTATTTGTTTATTAAATTTATTTAATAAGTTTGATTCTAGCGTTTTTTTCCTGAGGAGAAACGATATTTAAATTTTTCTGGAACTAAAAACGATATTTTAGTTTTCTTGCTTAAATATCACGATAAAATTAATTGTAAGAATATCCCTGAGTAACATTATTTGTTTATTAAATTTATTTAATAAGTTTGATTCTAGCATTTTTTCCTGAGGAGAAATGATGTTTAAATTTTTCTGGAACTAAAAACGAATATTTTAGTTTTCTTGCTTAAATATCATGATAAAATTAAAATGTAAGAATATCCCTGAGTAACTTTATTTGTTTATTAGACTTTTTTAATATGTTCGATTCTAGCATTTTTTCCTGGCGAGTAACGATGTTTTTATTATTTTGGAACCAGAAAAGATTATTTTAGTTTTCTCACTTAAATATCACGATGAAATTAAATTGTAAGAATATCCCTGAGTAACTTTATTTGTTTATTAAATTTATTTAATAAGTTAGATTCTATCATTTTTTCCTCAGGAGAAACGATGTTTAAATTTTTCTGGAACTAAATACGAACATTTTAGTTTTCTTGCTTAAATATCACGATAAAATTAAATTGTAAGAATATCCCTGAGTAACTTTATTTGTTTATTAAATTTATTTAATAAGTTTGATTCCAGCATTTTTTCCTGACGAGTAACGAAGTTTTTATTATTTTTGAACTAGAAACGAATATTTTAGTTTTCTCGCTTAAATATCATGATAAAATTAAATTGTAAGAATATCCCTGAGTAACTTTATTTTCGTATTAAATTTATTTAATAAGTTTGATTCTAGCATTTTTTCCTGACGAGTAACGAAATTTTATTATTTTTGAACTAGAAACGAATGTTTTACTTTTCTCGCTTAAATATCATGATAAAATTAAATTGTAAGAATATCCCTGAGTAACTTTATTTGTTTATTAAATTTATTTAAAATGTTTGATGAGGAGAAACGATATTTAAATTTTTCTGGAACTAAAAACGATATTTTAGTTTTCTTGCTTAAATATCACGATAAAATTAAATTGTAAGAATATCCCGAAATAACATTATTTGTTTATTAAATTTATTTAATAAGTTCGATTCTAGCATTTTGTCGTGGCGAGTAACGATGTTTTTATTATTTTAGAACCAGAAAAGAATATTTTAGTTTTCTCGCTTAAATATCACGATAAAATTAAATTGTAAGAATATCCCTGAGTAACTTTATTTGTTTATTAGATTTTTTTAATAAGTTCAATTCTAGAATTTTTTCCTGACGATTAACGATGTTTTTATTATTTTGGAACTACAAAAGGAATATTTTAGTTTTCTCGCTTAAATATCATGATAAAATTAAATTGTAAGAATATCCCTGAGTAACTTTATTTTCGTATTAAATTTATTTAATAAGTTTGATTCTAGCATTTTTCCTGACGAGTAACGATGTTTTTATTATTTTGGAACTAGAAATGAATGTTTTAGTTTTCTCGCTTAAATATCACGATAAAATTAAATTGTAAGAATGTCCGTGAGTTTCTTTATTTGTTTATTAAATTTATTTAAGAAGTTCGATTCTAGCATTTTTGCCTGAGGAGTAACGATGTTTTAATTTTTCTGGAACTAGAAACGAATATTTTAGTTTTCTTGCTTAAATATCACGATAAAATTAAATTGTAAGAATATCCCTGAGTAACTTTATTTGTTTATTAAATTTATTTAATAAGTTTGATTCTTGCATTTTTTCCTGAGGAGACACGATGTTTAAATTTTTCTGGAACTACAAACGAATATTTTAGTTTTCTTGCTTAAATATCACGATAAAATTAAAATATAGGAATATCCCTGAGTAACTTTATTTGTTTATTAGATTTTTTTAATAAGTTAGATTCTAGCATTTTTTCCTGACGAGTAACGATGTTTTTATTATTTTGGAACTAGAAACGAATATTTTAGTTTTCTCGCTTAAATATCACGATAAAATTGAATTTTAAGAATATCCCTGAGTAACTTTATTTGTTTATTAAATTTATTTAATAAGTTTGATTCTAGCATTTTTTCCTGACAAGTAACGATGTTTTTATTATTTTGGAACTAGAAAAGAATATTTTAGTTTTCTCGCTTAAATATCACGATAAAATTAAATTGTAAGAATATCCCTGAGTAACTTTATTTGTTTATTAAATTTATTTAATAAGTTTGATTCTAGCATTTTTTCCGGAGGAGAAACGATGTTTAAATTTTTCTGGAACTAAAAACGAATATTTTAGTTTTCTTGCTTAAATATCACGATAAAATTAAATTGTAAGAATATCCCTGAGTAACTTTATTTGTTTATTAAATTTATTTAATAAGTTTGATTCTAGCATTTTTTCCTAACGAGTAACGAAGTTTTTATTATTTTGGAACTAGAAAAGAATATTTTAGTTTTCTCGCTTAAATATCACGATAAAATTAAATTGTAAGAATATCCCTGAGTAACTTTATTTGTGTGTTAAATTTATTTAATAAGATTGATTCTAGCATTTTTTCCTGACAAGTAACGATGTTTTTATTATTTTGGAACTAGAAAAGAATATTTTAGTTTTCTCGCTTAAATATCACGATAAAATTAAATTGTAAGAATATCCCTGAGTAACTTTATTTGTTTATTAAATTTATTTAATAAGTTTGATTCTAGCATTTTTTCCGGAGGAGAAACGATGTTTAAATTTTTCTGGAACTAAAAACGAATATTTTAGTTTTCTTGCTTAAATATCACGATAAAATTAAATTGTAAGAATATCCCTGAGTAACTTTATTTGTTTATTAAATTTATTTAATAAGTTTGATTCTAGCATTTTTTCCTAACGAGTAACGAAATTTTTATTATTTTGGAACTAGAAAAGAATATTTTAGTTTTCTTGCTTAAATATCACGATAAAATTAAATTGTAAGAATATCCCTGAGTAACATTATTTGTTTATTAAATTTATTTAATAAGTTTGATTCTAGCATTTTTTGCTGAGGAGAAACGTTGTTTAAATTTTTCTGGAACTAGAAACGAATATTTTAGTTTTCTCACATAAATATCACGATAAAATTAAATTGTAAGAATATCCCTGAGTATCTTTATTTGTTTATTAAATTTGTTTAATAAGTTTGATTCTAGCATTTTTTCCTGGCGAGTAACGATGTTTTTATTATTTTGGAACCAGAAAAGAATATTTAATTTTCTCGCTTAAATATCACGATAAAATTAAATTGTAAGAATATCCCCGAGTAACTTTATTAGTTTATTAGATTTTTTTAATAAGTTCGATTTTAGAATTTTATCCTGAAGAGTAACGAAGTTTTTATTATTTTGAAACTAGAAACGAATATTTTAGTTTTCTCGCTTAAATATCATGATAAAATTAAATTGTAAGAATATCCCTGAGTAACTTTATTTTCGTATTAATTTTATTTAATAAGTTTGATTCTAGCATTTTTTCCTAACGAGTAACGAAGTTTTTATTATTTTGGAACTAGAAAAGAATATTTTAGTTTTCTCGCTTAAATATCACGATAAAATTAAATTGTAAGAATATCCCTGAGTAACTTTATTTGTGTGTTAAATTTATTTAATAAGATTGATTCTAGCATTTTTTCCTGACAAGTAACGATGTTTTTATTATTTTGGAACTAGAAAAGAATATTTTAGTTTTCTCGCTTAAATATCACGATAAAATTAAATTGTAAGAATATCCCTGAGTAACTTTATTTGTTTATTAAATTTATTTAATAAGTTTGATTCTAGCATTTTTTCCGGAGGAGAAACGATGTTTAAATTTTTCTGGAACTAAAAACGAATATTTTAGTTTTCTTGCTTAAATATCACGATAAAATTAAATTGTAAGAATATCCCTGAGTAACTTTATTTGTTTATTAAATTTATTTAATAAGTTTGATTCTAGCATTTTTTCCTAACGAGTAACGAAGTTTTTATTATTTTGGAACTAGAAAAGAATATTTTAGTTTTCTTGCTTAAATATCACGATAAAATTAAATTGTAAGATTATCCCTGAGTAACATTATTTGTTTATTAAATTTATTTAATAAGTTTGATTCTAGCATTTTTTGCTGAGGAGAAACGTTGTTTAAATTTTTCTGGAACTAGAAACGAATATTTTAGTTTTCTCACATAAATATCACGATAAAATTAAATTGTAAGAATATCCCTGAGTATCTTTATTTGTTTATTAAATTTGTTTAATAAGTTTGATTCTAGCATTTTTTCCTGGCGAGTAACGATGTTTTTATTATTTTGGAACCAGAAAAGAATATTTAATTTTCTCGCTTAAATATCACGATAAAATTAAATTGTAAGAATATCCCCGAGTAACTTTATTTGTTTATTAGATTTTTTTAATAAGTTCGATTTTAGAATTTTATCCTGAAGAGTAACGAAGTTTTTATTATTTTGAAACTAGAAACGAATATTTTAGTTTTCTCGCTTAAATATCATGATAAAATTAAATTGTAAGAATATCCCTGAGTAACTTTATTTTCGTATTAATTTTATTTAATAAGTTTGATTCTAGCATTTTTTCCTGACGAGTAACGATGTTTTTATTATTTTGGAACTAGCATTGAATGTATTAGTTTTCTCGCTTAAATATCACGATAAAATTAAATTGTAAGAATATCCCTGAGTAACTTTATTTGTTTATTAAATTTATTTAAGAAGTTCTATTCTAGCATTTTTGCCTGAGGAATAGCGATACTTAAATTTTTCTGGAACTAAAAACGATATTTTAGTTTTCTTGCTTAAATATCACGATAAAATTAAATTGTAAGAATAACCCTGAGTAACATTATTTGTTTATTAAATTTATTTAATTAGTTTGATTCTAGCATTTTTTCCTGATGAGAAACGATATTTAAATTTTTCTGGAACTAAAAACGATATTTTAGTTTTCTTGCTTAAATATCACGATAAAATTAAATTGTAAGAATATCCCTGAGTAACTTTATTTGTTTATTAGATTTTTTTAATAAGTTCGATTCTAGAATTTTTTCCTGACGAGTAACGATGTTTTTATTATTTTGGAACTACAAAAGGAATATTTTAGTTTTCTCGCTTAAATATCATGATAAAATTAAATTGTAAGAATATCCCTGAGTAACTTTATTTTCGTATTAAATTTATTTAATAAGTTTGATTCTAGCATTTTTCCTGACAAGTAACGAAGTTTTTATTATTTTGGACCTAGAAAAGAATATTTTAATTTTCTCGCTTAAATATCATGATAAAATTAATTTGTAAGAATATCCCTGAGTAACTTTATTTGTTTATTAAATTTATTTGATAAGTTTGATTCTAGCCTTTTTTCCTGAGGAGAAACGATATTTAAATTTTTCTGGAACTAAAAACGATATTTTAGTTTTCTTGCTTAAATATCACGATAAAATTAAATTGTAAGAATATCCCTGAGTAACATTATTTGTTTATTAAATTTATTTAATAAATTTGATTCTAGCATTTTTTCCTGAGGAGAAACTATATTTAAATTTTTCTGGAACTAAAAACGATATTTTAGTTTTCTTGCTTAAATATCACGATAAAATTAAATTGTAAGAATATCCCTGAGTAACATTATTTGTTTATTAAATTTATTTAATTAGTTTGATTCTAGCATTTTTTCCTGAGGAGAAACGATGTTTAAATTTTTCTGGAACTAAAAAAGAATATTTTAGTTTTCTTGCTTAAATATCACGATAAAATTAAATTGAAAGAATATCCCTGAGTAACTTTATTTGTGTATTAAATTTATTTAATAAGTTTGTTTCTAGCATTTTTTCCTGACGAGTAACGATGTTTTTATTATTTTGGAACTAGAAACGAATATTTTAGTTTTCTCGCTTAAATATCACGATAAAATTAAATTGTACGAATATCCCTGAGTAACTTTATTTGTTTATTAGATTTTTTTAATAAGTTCGATCTAGAATTTTATCCTGACGAGTAACGAAGTTTTTATTATTTTGGAACTAGAAACGAATATTTTAGTTTTCTCGCTTAAATATCATGATAAAATTAAATTGTAAGAATATCCCTGAGTAACTTTATTTGTTTATTAAGTTTAGTTAATAAGTTTGATTCTAGCATTTTTTCCTGACGAGTAACGATGTTTTTATTATTTTGTAACTAGAAACGAATATTTTAGTTTTCTCGCTTAAATATCGCGATAAAATTGAATTGTAAGAATATCCCTGAGTAACTTTATTCGTTTATTAGTTTTTTTTTAATAAGTTTGATTCTAGCATTTTGTCCTGACGAGTAACGATGTTTTTATTATTTTGAATCTAGAAAAGAATATTTTTGTTTTATCGCTTAAATATCCCGATAAAATTGAATTGTAAGAAAATCCCTTTGTAACTTTATTTGTTTATTAGATTTATTTAATAAGTTTGAATCTAGCATTTTTTCCTGACGAGTAACGATGTTTTTATTATTTTGGAACTAGAAACGAATATTTTAGTTTTCTCGCTTAAATATCGCGATAAAATTGAATTGTAAGAATATCCCTGAGTACCTTTATTTGTTTATTAGATTTTTTTTATAAGTTTGATTCTAGCATTTTTTCCTGACGAGTAACGATGTTTTTATTATTTTGGAACTAGAAACGAATATTTTAGTTTTCTCGCTTAAATATCGCGATAAAATTAAATTGTAAGAATATCCCTGAGTAACTTTATTTGTGTGTTAAATTTATTTAATAAGATTGATTCTAGCATTTTTTCCTGACAAGTAACGATGTTTTTATTATTTTGGAACTAGAAAAGAATATTTTAGTTTTCTCGCTTAAATATCACGATAAAATTAAATTGTAAGAATATCCCTGAGTAACTTTATTTGTTTATTAAATTTATTTAATAAGTTTGATTCTAGCATTTTTTCCGGAGGAGAAACGATGTTTAAATTTTTCTGGAACTAAAAACGAATATTTTAGTTTTCTTGCTTAAATATCACGATAAAATTAAATTGTAAGAATATCCCTGAGTAACTTTATTTGTTTATTAAATTTATTTAATAAGTTTGATTCTAGCATTTTTTCCTAACGAGTAACGAAGTTTTTATTATTTTGGAACTAGAAAAGAATATTTTAGTTTTCTTGCTTAAATATCACGATAAAATTAAATTGTAAGAATATCCCTGAGTAACATTATTTGTTTATTAAATTTATTTAATAAGTTTGATTCTAGCATTTTTTGCTGAGGAGAAACGTTGTTTAAATTTTTCTGGAACTAGAAACGAATATTTTAGTTTTCTCACATAAATATCACGATAAAATTAAATTGTAAGAATATCCCTGAGTATCTTTATTTGTTTATTAAATTTGTTTAATAAGTTTGATTCTAGCATTTTTTCCTGGCGAGTAACGATGTTTTTATTATTTTGGAACCAGAAAAGAATATTTAATTTTCTCGCTTAAATATCACGATAAAATTAAATTGTAAGAATATCCCCGAGTAACTTTATTTGTTTATTAGATTTTTTTAATAAGTTCGATTTTAGAATTTTATCCTGAAGAGTAACGAAGTTTTTATTATTTTGAAACTAGAAACGAATATTTTAGTTTTCTCGCTTAAATATCATGATAAAATTAAATTGTAAGAATATCCCTGAGTAACTTTATTTTCGTATTAATTTTATTTAATAAGTTTGATTCTAGCATTTTTTCCTGACGAGTAACGATGTTTTTATTATTTTGGAACTAGCATTGAATGTATTAGTTTTCTCGCTTAAATATCACGATAAAATTAAATTGTAAGAATATCCCTGAGTAACTTTATTTGTTTATTAAATTTATTTAAGAAGTTCTATTCTAGCATTTTTGCCTGAGGAATAACGATACTTAAATTTTTCTGGAACTAAAAACGATATTTTAGTTTTCTTGCTTAAATATCACGATAAAATTAAATTGTAAGAATAACCCTGAGTAACATTATTTGTTTATTAAATTTATTTAATTAGTTTGATTCTAGCATTTTTTCCTGATGAGAAACGATATTTAAATTTTTCTGGAACTAAAAACGATATTTTAGTTTTCTTGCTTAAATATCACGATAAAATTAAATTGTAAGAATATCCCTGAGTAACTTTATTTGTTTATTAGATTTTTTTAATAAGTTCGATTCTAGAATTTTTTCCTGACGAGTAACGATGTTTTTATTATTTTGGAACTACAAAAGGAATATTTTAGTTTTCTCGCTTAAATATCATGATAAAATTAAATTGTAAGAATATCCCTGAGTAACTTTATTTTCGTATTAAATTTATTTAATAAGTTTGATTCTAGCATTTTTCCTGACAAGTAACGAAGTTTTTATTATTTTGGACCTAGAAAAGAATATTTTAATTTTCTCGCTTAAATATCATGATAAAATTAATTTGTAAGAATATCCCTGAGTAACTTTATTTGTTTATTAAATTTATTTGATAAGTTTGATTCTAGCCTTTTTTCCTGAGGAGAAACGATATTTAAATTTTTCTGGAACTAAAAACGATATTTTAGTTTTCTTGCTTAAATATCACGATAAAATTAAATTGTAAGAATATCCCTGAGTAACATTATTTGTTTATTAAATTTATTTAATAAATTTGATTCTAGCATTTTTTCCTGAGGAGAAACTATATTTAAATTTTTCTGGAACTAAAAACGATATTTTAGTTTTCTTGCTTAAATATCACGATAAAATTAAATTGTAAGAATATCCCTGAGTAACATTATTTGTTTATTAAATTTATTTAATTAGTTTGATTCTAGCATTTTTTCCTGAGGAGAAACGATGTTTAAATTTTTCTGGAACTAAAAAAGAATATTTTAGTTTTCTTGCTTAAATATCACGATAAAATTAAATTGAAAGAATATCCCTGAGTAACTTTATTTGTGTATTAAATTTATTTAATAAGTTTGTTTCTAGCATTTTTTCCTGACGAGTAACGATGTTTTTATTATTTTGGAACTAGAAACGAATATTTTAGTTTTCTCGCTTAAATATCACGATAAAATTAAATTGTACGAATATCCCTGAGTAACTTTATTTGTTTATTAGATTTTTTTAATAAGTTCGATCTAGAATTTTATCCTGACGAGTAACGAAGTTTTTATTATTTTGGAACTAGAAACGAATATTTTAGTTTTCTCGCTTAAATATCATGATAAAATTAAATTGTAAGAATATCCCTGAGTAACTTTATTTGTTTATTAAGTTTAGTTAATAAGTTTGATTCTAGCATTTTTTCCTGACGAGTAACGATGTTTTTATTATTTTGTAACTAGAAACGAATATTTTAGTTTTCTCGCTTAAATATCGCGATAAAATTGAATTGTAAGAATATCCCTGAGTAACTTTATTCGTTTATTAGTTTTTTTTTAATAAGTTTGATTCTAGCATTTTGTCCTGACGAGTAACGATGTTTTTATTATTTTGAATCTAGAAAAGAATATTTTTGTTTTATCGCTTAAATATCCCGATAAAATAGAATTGTAAGAAAATCCCTTTGTAACTTTATTTGTTTATTAGATTTATTTAATAAGTTTGAATCTAGCATTTTTTCCTGACGAGTAACGATGTTTTTATTATTTTGGAACTAGAAACGAATATTTTAGTTTTCTCGCTTAAATATCGCGATAAAATTGAATTGTAAGAATATCCCTGAGTACCTTTATTTGTTTATTAGATTTTTTTTATAAGTTTGATTCTAGCATTTTTTCCTGACGAGTAACGATGTTTTTATTATTTTGGAACTAGAAACGAATATTTTAGTTTTCTCGCTTAAATATCGCGATAAAATTGAATTGTAAGAATATCCCTGAGGACCTTTATTTGTTTATTAGTTTTTTTTTAATAAGTTTGATTCTAGCATTTTGTCCTGACGAGTAACGATGTTTTTATTATTTTGAATCTAGAAAAGAATATTTTTGTTTTATCGTTTAAATATCGCGATAAATTGAATTGTAAGAATATCCCTGAGTAACTTTATTTGGTTATTAAATTTTTTTAATAAGTTTGCTTCTAGCATTTTTTCCTGACGAGTAACGATGTTTTTATTATTTTGGAACTAGAAACGAATATTTTAGTTTTCTGGCCTAAATATAGCGATAAAATTGAATTGTAAGAATATCCCTGAGTAACTTTATTTGTTTATTAGTTTGTTTTTAATAAGTTTGATTCAAGCATTTTTTCTTGACGAGTAACGATGTTTTTACTATTTTGGAACTAGAAACGAATATTTTAGTTTTCACGCTTAAATATCGCGATAAAATTGAATTGTAACAATATCCCTGAGTACCTTTATTTGTTTATTAGATTTTTTTTATAAGTTTGATTTTAGAATTTTTTCCTGTCGAGAAACGATGTTTTTATTATTTTGAATCTAGAAACGAATATTTTAGTTTTCTCGCTTACATATCACGATAAAATTAAATTGTAAGAATGTCCCTGAGTAACTTTATTTGTTTATTAGCTTTTTTAATAAGTTTGATTCTGGAATTTTGTCCTGACGAGTAACGATGTTTTTATTATTTTGAATCTAGAAAAGAATATTTTTGTTTTATCGCTTAAATATCATGATAAAATTGAATTGTAAGAATATCCCTGTGTAACTTTATTTGTTTATTGGATTTTTTTAATAAGTTTGATTCTGGAATTTTGTCCTGACGAGTAACGATGTTTTTATTATTTTGAATCTAGAAACGAATATTTTAGTTTTCTCGCTTAAATATCGCGATAAAATTGAATTGTAAGAATATCCCTGAGTAACTTTATTTGTTTATTAGATTTTTTTTATAAGTTTGATTCTAGCATTTTTTCCTGACGAGTAACGATGTTTTTACTATTTTGGAACTAGAAACGAATATTTTAGTTTTCTCGCTTAAATATCGCGATAAAATTGAATTGTAAGAATATCCCTGAGTAATTTTATTTGTTTATTAGATTTTTTTTTATAAGTTTGATTCTAGCATTTTTTCCTGACGAGAAACGATGTTTTTATTATTTTGAATCTGTAAACGAATATTTTACTTTTCTCGCTTAAATATCGCGATAAAATTGAATTGTAAGAATATCCCTCAGTAACTTTATTTTCGTATTAAATTTATTTAATAAGTTTGATTCTAGCATTTTTCCTGACGAGTAACGATGTTTTTATTATTTTGGAACTAGAAATGAATGTTTTAGTTTTCTCGCTTAAATATCACGATAAAATTAAATTGTAAGAATGTCCGTGAGTTACTTTATTTGTTTATTAAATTTATTTAAGAAGTTCGATTCTAGCATTTTTGCCTGAGGAGTAACGATGTTTTTATTATTTTGGAACTAGAAACGAATATTTTAGTTGTCTCGCTTAAATATCACGATAAAATTGAATTTTAAGAATATCCCTGAGTAACTTTATTTGTTTATTAAATTTATTTAATAAGTTTGATTCTAGCATTTTTTCCTGACAAGTAACGATGTTTTTATTATTTTGGAACTAGAAAAGAATATTTTAGTTTTCTCGCTTAAATATCACGATAAAATTAAATTGTAAGACTATCCCTGAGTAACTTTATTTGTTTATTAAATTTATTTAATAAGTTTGATTCTAGCATTTTTTCCGGAGGAGAAACGATGTTTAAATTTTTTTGGAACTAAAAACGAATATTTTAGTTTTCTTGCTTAAATATCACGATAAAATTAAATTGTAAGAATATCCCTGAGTAACTTTATTTGTTTATTAAATTTATTTAATAAGTTTGATTCTAGCATTTTTTCCTAACGAGTAACGATGTTTTTATTATTTTGGAACTAGAAAAGAATATTTTAGTTTTCTCGCTTAAATATCACGATAAAATTAAATTGTAAGAATGTCCGTGAGTTACTTTATTTGTTTATTAAATTTATTTAAGAAGTTCGATTCTAGCATTTTTGCCTGAGGAGTAACGATGTTTTTATTATTTTGGAACTAGAAACGAATATTTTAGTTTTCTCGCTTAAATATCACGATAAAATTGAATTTTAAGAATATCCCTGAGTAACTTTATTTGTTTATTAAATTTATTTAATAAGTTTGATTCTAGCATTTTTTCCTGACAAGTAACGATGTTTTTATTATTTTGGAACTAGAAAAGAATATTTTAGTTTTCTCGCTTAAATATCACGATAAAATTAAATCGTAAGAATATCCCTGAGTAACTTTATTTGTGTGTTAAATTTATTTAATAAGATTGATTCTAGCATTTTTTCCTGACAAGTAACGATGTTTTTATTATTTTGGAACTAGAAAAGAATATTTTAGTTTTCTCGCTTAAATATCACGATAAAATTAAATTGTAAGACTATCCCTGAGTAACTTTATTTGTTTATTAAATTTATTTAATAAGTTTGATTCTAGCATTTTTTCCGGAGGAGAAACGATGTTTAAATTTTTCTGGAACTAAAAACGAATATTTTAGTTTTCTTGCTTAAATATCACGATAAAATTAAATTGTAAGAATATCCCTGAGTAACTTTATTTGTTTATTAAATTTATTTAATAAGTTTGATTCTAGCATTTTTTCCTAACGAGTAACGATGTTTTTATTATTTTGGAACTAGAAAAGAATATTTTAGTTTTCTCGCTTAAATATCACGATAAAATTAAATTGTAAGAATATCCCTGAGTAACTTTATTTGTGTGTTAAATTTATTTAATAAGATTGATTCTAGCATTTTTTCCTGACAAGTAACGATGTTTTTATTATTTTGGAACTAGAAAAGAATATTTTAGTTTTCTCGTTTAAATATCACGATAAAATTAAATTGTAAGAATATCCCTGAGTAACTTTATTTGTTTATTAAATTTATTTAATAAGTTTGATTCTAGAATTTTTTCCGGAGGAGAAACGATGTTTAAATTTGTCTGGAACAAAAAACGAATATTTTAGTTTTCTTGCTTAAATATCACGATAAATTTAAATTGTAAGAATATCCCTGAGTAACTTTATTTGTTTATTAAATTTATTTAATAAGTTTGATTCTAGCATTTTTTCCTAACGAGTAACGAAGTTTTTATTATTTTGGAACTAGAAAAGAATATTTTAGTTTTCTTGCTTAAATATCACGATAAAATTAAATTGTAAGAATATCCCTGAGTAACATTATTTGTTTATTAAATTTATTTAATAAGTTTGATTCTAGCATTTTTTGCTGAGGAGAAACGTTGTTTAAATTTTTCTGGAACTAGAAACGAATATTTTAGTTTTCTCACATAAATATCACGATAAAATTAAATTGTAAGAATATCCCTGAGTATCTTTATTTGTTTATTAAATTTGTTTAATAAGTTTGATTCTAGCATTTTTTCCTGGCGAGTAAGGATGTTTTTATTATTTTGGAACCAGAAAAGAATATTTAATTTTCTCGCTTAAATATCACGATAAAATTAAATTGTAAGAATATCCCAGAGTAACTTTATTTGTTTATTAGATTTTTTTAATAAGTTCGATTCTAGAATTTTATCCTGAAGAGTAACGAAGTTTTTATTATTTTGAAACTAGAAACGAATATTTTAGTTTTCTCGCTTAAATATCATGATAAAATTAAATTGTAAGAATATCCCTGAGTAACTTTATTTTCGTATTAATTTTATTTAATAAGTTTGATTCTAGCATTTTTTCCTGACGAGTAACGATGTTTTTATTATTTTGGAACTAGCATTGAATGTATTAGTTTTCTCGCTTAAATATCACGATAAAATTAAATTGTAAGAATATCCCTGAGTAACTTTATTTGTTTATTAAATTTATTTAAGAAGTTCTATTCTAGCATTTTTGCCTGAGGAATAACGATACTTAAATTTTTCTGGAACTAAAAACGATATTTTAGTTTTCTTGCTTAAATATCACGATAAAATTAAATTGTAAGAATATCCCTGAGTAACATTATTTGTTTATTAAATTTATTTAATAAGTTTGATTCTAGCATTTTTTCCTGATAAGAAACGATATTTAAATTTTTCTGGAACTAAAAACGATATTTTAGTTTTCTTGCTTAAATATCACGATAAAATTAAATTGTAAGAATATCCCTGAGTAACTTTATTTGTTTATTAGATTTTTTTAATAAGTTCGATTCTAGAATTTTTTCCGGACGAGTAACGATGTTTTTATTATTTTGGAACTACAAAAGGAATATTTTAGTTTTCTCGCTTAAATATCATGATAAAATTAAATTGTAAGAATATCCCTGAGTAACTTTATTTTCGTATTAAATTTATTTAATAAGTTTGATTCTAGCATTTTTCCTGACAAGTAACGAAGTTTTTATTATTTTGGACCTAGAAAAGAATATTTTAGTTTTCTCGCTTAAATATCATGATAAAATTAATTTGTAAGAATATCCCTGAGTAACTTTATTTGTTTATTAAATTTATTTGATAAGTTTGATTCTAGCATTTTTTCCTGAGGAGAAACGATATTTAAATTTTTCTGGAACTAAAAACGATATTTTAGTTTTCTTGCTTAAATATCACGATAAAATTAAATTGTAAGAATATCCCTGAGTAACATTATTTGTTTATTAAATTTATTTAATTAGTTTGATTCTAGCATTTTTTCCTGAGGAGAAACGATGTTTAAATTTTTCTGGAACTAAAAAAGAATATTTTAGTTTTCTTGCTTAAATATCACGATAAAATTAAATTGAAAGAATATCCCTGAGTAACTTTATTTGTGTATTAAATTTATTTAATAAGTTTGTTTCTAGCATTTTTTCCTGACGAGTAACGATGTTTTTATTATTTTGGAACTAGAAACGAATATTTTAGTTTTCTCGCTTAAATATCACGATAAAATTAAATTGTACGAATATCCCTGAGTAACTTTATTTGTGTATTAAATTTATTTAATAAGTTTGTTTCTAGCATTTTTTCCTGACGAGTAACGATGTTTTTATTATTTTGGAACTAGAAACGAATATTTTAGTTTTCTCGCTTAAATATCGCGATAAAATTGAATTGTAAGAATATCCCTGAGTAACTTTATTCGTTTATTAGTTTTTTTTTAATAAGTTTGATTCTAGCATTTTGTCCTGACGAGTAACGATGTTTTTATTATTTTGAATCTAGAAAAGAATATTTTTGTTTTATCGCTTAAATATCCCGATAAAATTGAATTGTAAGAAAATCCCTTTGTAACTTTATTTGTTTATTAGATTTATTTAATAAGTTTGAATCTAGCATTTTTTCCTGACGAGTAACGATGTTTTTATTATTTTGGAACTAGAAACGAATATTTTAGTTTTCTCGCTTAAATATCGCGATAAAATTGAATTGTAAGAATATCCCTGAGTACCTTTATTTGTTTATTAGATTTTTTTTATAAGTTTGATTCTAGCATTTTTTCCTGACGAGAAACGATGTTTTTATTATTTTGAATCTAGAAACGAATATTTTAGTTTTCTCGCTTAAATATCACGATAAAATTGAATTGTAAGAATGTCCCTGAGTAACTTTATTTGTTTATTAGATTTTTATAATAAGTTTGATTCTAGCATTTTTTCCTTACGAGTAACGATGTTTTTATTATTTTGGAACTAGAAACGAATATTTTAGTTTTCTCGCTTACATATCACGATAAAATTAAATTATAAGAATATCCCTGAGTAACTTTATTTGTTTATTAGATTTTTTTAATAAGTTTGAATCTAGCATTTTTTCCTGAGGAGTAACGATGTTTTTATATTTCTGGAGCTGGAAACTAATATTTTAGTTTTATCGCTTAAATATCACGATAAAATTGAATTGTAAGAAAATCCCTGAGTAACTTTATATGTTCATTAGATTTTTTTAATAAGTTCGATTCTAGCATTTTTTCCTGACGAGAAACGATGTTTTTATTATTTTGGAACAAGAAAGGAATATTTTAGTTTTCTCGCTTAAATATTGCGATAAAATTGAATTGTAAGAATATCCCTGAGTAACTTTATTTGGTTATTAAATTTAGTTAATAAGTTTGATTCTAGCATTTTTTCCTGACGAGTAACGATGTTTTTATTATTTTGAATCTAGAAACGAATATTTTAGTTTTCTCGCTTACATATCACGATAAAATTAAATTATAAGAATATCCCTGAGTAACTTTATTTGTTTATTAGATTTTTTTAATAAGTTTGAATCTAGCATTTTTTCCTGAGGAGTAACGATGTTTTTATATTTCTGGAGCTGGAAACTAATATTTTAGTTTTATCGCTTAAATATCACGATAAAATTGAATTGTAAGAAAATCCCTGAGTAACTTTATATGTTCATTAGATTTTTTTAATAAGTTCGATTCTAGCATTTTTTCCTGACGAGAAACGATGTTTTTATTATTTTGGAACAAGAAAGGAATATTTTAGTTTTCTCGCTTAAATATCACGATAAAATTAAATTGTAAGAATATCCCTGAGTAACTTTATTTGTGTGTTAAATTTATTTAATAAGATTGATTCTAGCATTTTTTCCTGACAAGTAACGATGTTTTTATTATTTTGGAACTAGAAAAGAATATTTTAGTTTTCTCGTTTAAATATCACGATAAAATTAAATTGTAAGAATATCCCTGAGTAACTTTATTTGTTTATTAAATTTATTTAATAAGTTTGATTCTAGAATTTTTTCCGGAGGAGAAACGATGTTTAAATTTGTCTGGAACAAAAAACGAATATTTTAGTTTTCTTGCTTAAATATCACGATAAATTTAAATTGTAAGAATATCCCTGAGTAACTTTATTTGTTTATTAAATTTATTTAATAAGTTTGATTCTAGCATTTTTTCCTAACGAGTAACGAAGTTTTTATTATTTTGGAACTAGAAAAGAATATTTTAGTTTTCTTGCTTAAATATCACGATAAAATTAAATTGTAAGAATATCCCTGAGTAACATTATTTGTTTATTAAATTTATTTAATAAGTTTGATTCTAGCATTTTTTGCTGAGGAGAAACGTTGTTTAAATTTTTCTGGAACTAGAAACGAATATTTTAGTTTTCTCACATAAATATCACGATAAAATTAAATTGTAAGAATATCCCTGAGTATCTTTATTTGTTTATTAAATTTGTTTAATAAGTTTGATTCTAGCATTTTTTCCTGGCGAGTAAGGATGTTTTTATTATTTTGGAACCAGAAAAGAATATTTAATTTTCTCGCTTAAATATCACGATAAAATTAAATTGTAAGAATATCCCAGAGTAACTTTATTTGTTTATTAGATTTTTTTAATAAGTTCGATTCTAGAATTTTATCCTGAAGAGTAACGAAGTTTTTATTATTTTGAAACTAGAAACGAATATTTTAGTTTTCTCGCTTAAATATCATGATAAAATTAAATTGTAAGAATATCCCTGAGTAACTTTATTTTCGTATTAATTTTATTTAATAAGTTTGATTCTAGCATTTTTTCCTGACGAGTAACGATGTTTTTATTATTTTGGAACTAGCATTGAATGTATTAGTTTTCTCGCTTAAATATCACGATAAAATTAAATTGTAAGAATATCCCTGAGTAACTTTATTTGTTTATTAAATTTATTTAAGAAGTTCTATTCTAGCATTTTTGCCTGAGGAATAACGATACTTAAATTTTTCTGGAACTAAAAACGATATTTTAGTTTTCTTGCTTAAATATCACGATAAAATTAAATTGTAAGAATATCCCTGAGTAACATTATTTGTTTATTAAATTTATTTAATAAGTTTGATTCTAGCATTTTTTCCTGATAAGAAACGATATTTAAATTTTTCTGGAACTAAAAACGATATTTTAGTTTTCTTGCTTAAATATCACGATAAAATTAAATTGTAAGAATATCCCTGAGTAACTTTATTTGTTTATTAGATTTTTTTAATAAGTTCGATTCTAGAATTTTTTCCTGACGAGTAACGATGTTTTTATTATTTTGGAACTACAAAAGGAATATTTTAGTTTTCTCGCTTAAATATCATGATAAAATTAAATTGTAAGAATATCCCTGAGTAACTTTATTTTCGTATTAAATTTATTTAATAAGTTTGATTCTAGCATTTTTCCTGACAAGTAACGAAGTTTTTATTATTTTGGACCTAGAAAAGAATATTTTAGTTTTCTCGCTTAAATATCATGATAAAATTAATTTGTAAGAATATCCCTGAGTAACTTTATTTGTTTATTAAATTTATTTGATAAGTTTGATTCTAGCATTTTTTCCTGAGGAGAAACGATATTTAAATTTTTCTGGAACTAAAAACGATATTTTAGTTTTCTTGCTTAAATATCACGATAAAATTAAATTGTAAGAATATCCCTGAGTAACATTATTTGTTTATTAAATTTATTTAATTAGTTTGATTCTAGCATTTTTTCCTGAGGAGAAACGATGTTTAAATTTTTCTGGAACTAAAAAAGAATATTTTAGTTTTCTTGCTTAAATATCACGATAAAATTAAATTGTAAGAATATCCCTGAGTAACTTTATTTGTGTATTAAATTTATTTAATAAGTTTGTTTCTAGCATTTTTTCCTGACGAGTAACGATGTTTTTATTATTTTGGAACTAGAAACGAATATTTTAGTTTTCTCGCTTAAATATCACGATAAAATTAAATTGTACGAATATCCCTGAGTAACTTTATTTGTGTATTAAATTTATTTAATAAGTTTGTTTCTAGCATTTTTTCCTGACGAGTAACGATGTTTTTATTATTTTGGAACTAGAAACGAATATTTTAGTTTTCTCGCTTAAATATCGCGATAAAATTGAATTGTAAGAATATCCCTGAGTAACTTTATTCGTTTATTAGTTTTTTTTTAATAAGTTTGATTCTAGCATTTTGTCCTGACGAGTAACGATGTTTTTATTATTTTGAATCTAGAAAAGAATATTTTTGTTTTATCGCTTAAATATCCCGATAAAATTGAATTGTAAGAAAATCCCTTTGTAACTTTATTTGTTTATTAGATTTATTTAATAAGTTTGAATCTAGCATTTTTTCCTGACGAGTAACGATGTTTTTATTATTTTGGAACTAGAAACGAATATTTTAGTTTTCTCGCTTAAATATCGCGATAAAATTGAATTGTAAGAATATCCCTGAGTACCTTTATTTGTTTATTAGATTTTTTTTATAAGTTTGATTCTAGCATTTTTTCCTGACGAGAAACGATGTTTTTATTATTTTGAATCTAGAAACGAATATTTTAGTTTTCTCGCTTAAATATCACGATAAAATTGAATTGTAAGAATGTCCCTGAGTAACTTTATTTGTTTATTAGATTTTTATAATAAGTTTGATTCTAGCATTTTTTCCTTACGAGTAACGATGTTTTTATTATTTTGGAACTAGAAACGAATATTTTAGTTTTCTCGCTTACATATCACGATAAAATTAAATTATAAGAATATCCCTGAGTAACTTTATTTGTTTATTAGATTTTTTTAATAAGTTTGAATCTAGCATTTTTTCCTGAGGAGTAACGATGTTTTTATATTTCTGGAGCTGGAAACTAATATTTTAGTTTTATCGCTTAAATATCACGATAAAATTGAATTGTAAGAAAATCCCTGAGTAACTTTATATGTTCATTAGATTTTTTTAATAAGTTCGATTCTAGCATTTTTTCCTGACGAGAAACGATGTTTTTATTATTTTGGAACAAGAAAGGAATATTTTAGTTTTCTCGCTTAAATATTGCGATAAAATTGAATTGTAAGAATATCCCTGAGTAACTTTATTTGGTTATTAAATTTAGTTAATAAGTTTGATTCTAGCATTTTTTCCTGACGAGTAACGATGTTTTTATTATTTTGAATCTAGAAACGAATATTTTTGTTTTCTCGCTTAAGTAACACGATAAAATTGAATTGTAAGAATATCCCTGAGTAACTTTATTTGTTTATTAGATTTTTTTAATAAGTTCGACTCTAGCATTTTTTCCCGAGGAGTAACGATGTTTTTATATATCTAGAGCTGGAAACGACTATTTTAGTTTTCTCGCTTAAATATCGCGATAAAATTGAATTGTAAGAATATCCCTGAGTAACTTTATTTGTTTATTAGATTTTTTTAATAAGTTTGATTCTAGCATTTTTTCCTGACGAGTAACGATGTTTTTATTATTTTGGAACTAGAAACGAATATTTTAGTTTTCTCGCATAAATATCGCGATAAAATTGAATTGTAAGAATATCCCTGAGTAACTTTATTTGTTTATTAGTTTTTTTTTTAATAAGTTTGATTCTAGCATTTTGTCCTGACGAGTAACGATGTTTTTATTATTTTGAATCTAGAAAAGAATATTTTTGTTTTTTCGCTTAAATATCACGATAAAATTGAATTGTAAGAATATCCCTCTGTAACTTTATTTGTTTATTAGATTTTTTTTATAAGTTTGATTCTAGCATTTTGTCCTGACGAGTAACGATGTTTTTATTATTTTGAATCTAAAAACGAATATTTTTGTTTTCTCGCTTAAATATCACGATAAAATTGAATTGTAAGAATATTCCTGTGTAACTTTATTTGTTTATTAGATTTTTTTAATAAGTTTGATTCTAGCATTTTTTCCTGACGAGTAACGATATTTTTATTATTTTGGAACTAGAAACGAATATTTTAGTTTTCTCGCTTAAATATCACGATAAAATTGAATTGTAAGAATATCCCTGAGTAACTTTATTCGTTTATTAAATTTATTTAATAAGTTTGATTCTAGCATTTTTTCCTGACGAGTAACGATGTTTTTATTATTTTGGAACTAGAAACGAATATTTTAGTTTTCTCGCTTAAATAACACGATAAAATTGAATTGTAAGAATACCCCTGAAAAACTTTATTTGTTTATTAGTTTTTTTTAATAAGTTTGATTCTAGCATTTTGTCCTGACGAGTAACGATGTTTTTATTATTTTGAATCTAGAAAAGAATATTTTTGTTTTATCGCTTAAATATCACGATAAAATTGAATTGTAAGAATATCCCTGTGTAACTTTATTTGTTTAAAGATTTATTTAATAAATTTGAATCTAGCATTTTTTCCTGACGAGTAACGATGTTTTTATTATTTTGGAACTAAAAACTAATATTTTAGTTTTCTCGCTTAAATATCGCGATAAAATTGAATTGTAAGAATATCCCTGAATAACTTTAATTGTTTATTAGTTTTTTTTTATAAGTTTGATTCTAGCATTTTTTCCTGACGAGAAACGATGTTTTTATTATTTTGAATCTAGAAACGAATATTTTAGTTTTCTCGCTTAAATATCACGATAAAATTGAATTGTAAGAATGTCCCTGAGTAACTTTATTTGTTTATTAGATTTTTATAATAAGTTTGATTCTAGCATTTTTTCCTTACGAGTAACGATGTTTTTATTATTTTGGAACTAGAAACGAATATTTTAGTTTTCTCGCTTACATATCACGATAAAATTAAATTATAAGAATATCCCTGAGTAACTTTATTTGTTTATTAGATTTTTTTAATAAGTTTGAATCTAGCATTTTTTCCTGAGGAGTAACGATGTTTTTATATTTCTGGAGCTGGAAACTAATATTTTAGTTTTATCGCTTAAATATCACGATAAAATTGAATTGTAAGAAAATCCCTGAGTATCTTTATATGTTCATTAGATTTTTTTAATAAGTTCGATTCTAGCATTTTTTCCTGACGAGAAACGATGTTTTTATTATTTTGGAACAAGAAACGAATATTTTAGTTTTCTCGCTTAAATATTGCGATAAAATTGAATTGTAAGAATATCCCTGAGTAACTTTATTTGGTTATTAAATTTAGTTAATAAGTTTGATTCTAGCATTTTTTCCTGACGAGTAACGATGTTTTTATTATTTTGAATCTAGAAACGAATATTTTTGTTTTCTCGCTTAAGTAACACGATAAAATTAAATTGTAAGAATATCCCTCTGTATCTTTATTTTTTTATTAGATTTTTTTTATAAGTTTGATTCTAGCATTTTTTCCTGACGAGTAACGATGTTTTTATTATTTTGAATCTAGAAACGAATATTTTTGTTTTTTCGCTTAAATATCACGATAAAATTAAATTGTAAGAATATCCCTGTGTAACTTTATTTGTTTATTAGATTTTTTTAATAAGTTCGACTCTAGCATTTTTTCCCGAGGAGTAACGATGTTTTTATATATCTAGAGCTGGAAACGACTATTTTAGTTTTCTCGCTTAAATATCGCGATAAAATTGAATTGTAAGAATATCGCTGAGTAACTTTATTTGTTTATTAGATTTTTTTAATAAGTTTGATTCTAGCATTTTTTCCTGACGAGTAACGATGTTTTTATTATTTTGGAACTAGAAACGAATATTTTAGTTTTCTCGCTTAAATAACACGATAAAATTGAATTGTAAGAATACCCCTGAAAAACTTTATTTGTTTATTAGTTTTTTTTAATAAGTTTGATTCTAGCATTTTGTCCTGACGAGTAACGATGTTTTTATTATTTTGAATCTAGAAAAGAATATTTTTGTTTTTTCGCTTAAATATCACGATAAAATTGAATTGTAAGAATATCCGCGTGTAACTTTATTTGTTTATTAGATTTTTTTAATGAGTTTGATTCTAGCATTTTTTCCTGACGAGTAATGATATTTTTATTATTTTGGAAATAGAAACGAATATTTTAGTTTTCTCGCTTAAATATCACGATAAAATTGAATTGTAAGAATATCCCTGAGTAACTTTATTTGTTTATTAAATTTATTTAATAAGTTTGATTCTAGCATTTTTTCCTGACGAGTAACGATGTTTTTATTATTTTGGAACTAGAAACGAATATTTTAGTTTTCTCGCTTAAATAACACGATAAAATTGAATTGTAAGAATACCCCTGAAAAACTTTATTTGTTTATTAGTTTTTTTTAATAAGTTTGATTCTAGCATTTTGTCCTGACGAGTAACGATGTTTTTATTATTTTGAATCTAGAAAAGAATATTTTTGTTTTATCGTTTAAATATCACGATAAAATTGAATTGTAAGAATATCCCTGTGTAACTTTATTTGTTTATTAGATTTATTTAATAAATTTGAATCTAGCATTTTTTCCTGACGAGTAACGATGTTTTTATTATTTTGGAACTAGAAACGAATATTTTAGTTTTCTCGCTTAAATATCGCGATAAAATTGAATTGTAAGAATATCCCTGAATAACTTTAATTGTTTATTAGATTTTTTTATAAGTTTGATTCTAGCATTTTTTCCTGACGAGAAACGATGTTTTTATTATTTTGAATCTAGAAACGAATATTTTAGTTTTCTCGCTTAAATATCACGATAAAATTGAATTGTAAGAATGTCCCTGAGTAACTTTATTTGTTTATTAGATTTTTATAATAAGTTTGATTCTAGCATTTTTTCCTTACGAGTAACGATGTTTTTATTATTTTGGAACTAGAAACGAATATTTTAGTTTTCTCGCTTAAATATCGCGATAAAATTAAATTTTAAGAATATCCCTGTGTAACTTTATTTGTTTATTAAATTTTTTTAATAAGTTTGATTCTAGCATTTTTTCCTGACGAGTAACGATATTTTTATTATTTTGGAACTAGAAACGAATATTTTAGTTTTCTCGCTTAAATATCACGATAAAATTGAATTGTAAGAATATCCCTGAGTAACTTTATTTGTTTATTAAATTTATTTAATAAGTTTGATTCTAGCATTTTTTCCTGACGAGTAACGATGTTTTTATTATTTTGGAACTAGAAACGAATATTTTAGTTTTCTCGCTTAAATAACACGATAAAATTGAATTGTAAGAATACCCCTGAAAAACTTTATTTGTTTATTAGTTTTTTTTAATAAGTTTGATTCTAGCATTTTGTCCTGACGAGTAACGATGTTTTTATTATTTTGAATCTAGAAAAGAATATTTTTGTTTTATCGCTTAAATATCACGATAAAATTGAATTGTAAGAATATCCCTGTGTAACTTTATTTGTTTATTAGATTTATTTAATAAATTTGAATCTAGCATTTTTTCCTGACGAGTAACGATGTTTTTATTATTTTGGAACTAGAAACGAATATTTTAGTTTTCTCGCTTAAATATCGCGATAAAATTGAATTGTAAGAATATCCCTGAATAACTTTAATTGTTTATTAGTTTTTTTTTATAAGTTTGATTCTAGCATTTTTTCCTGACGAGAAACGATGTTTTTATTATTTTGAATCTAGAAACGAATATTTTAGTTTTCTCGCTTAAATATCACGATAAAATTGAATTGTAAGAATATCCACGTGTAACTTTATTTGTTTATTAGATTTATTTATATGTTTGATTCTAGCATTTTGTCCTGACGCGAAACGATGTTTTTATTATTTTGAATCTAGAAACGAATATTTTAGTTTTCTCGCTTAAATATCACGATAAAATTGAATTGTAAGAATATCCCTGAGTAACTTTATTTGTTTATTAAATTTAGTTAATAAGTTTGATTCTAGCATTTTTTCCTGATGAGTAACGATGTATTTATTATTTTGAATCTAGAAACGAATATTTTTGTTTTCTCGCTTAAATAACACGATAAAATTAAATTGTAAGAATATCCCTCTGTATCTTTATTTGTTTATTAGATTTTTTTTATAAGTTTGATTCTAGCATTTTTTCCTGACGAGTAACGATATTTTTATTATTTTGGAACTAGAAACGAATATTTTAGTTTTCTCGCTTAAATATCACGATAAAATTGAATTGTAAGAATATCCCTGAGTAACTTTATTTGTTTATTAAATTTATTTAATAAGTTTGATTCTAGCATTTTTTCCTGACGAGTAACGATGTTTTTATTATTTTGGAACTAAAAACGAATATTTTAGTTTTCTCGCTTAAATATCGCGATAAAATTGAATTGTAAGAATATCCCTGAATAACTTTAATTGTTTATTAGTTTTTTTTTATAAGTTTGATTCTAGCATTTTTTCCTGACGAGAAACGATGTTTTTATTATTTTGAATCTAGAAACGAATATTTTAGTTTTCTCGCTTAAATATCACGATAAAATTGAATTGTAAGAATGTCCCTGAGTAACTTTATTTGTTTATTAGATTTTTATAATAAGTTTGATTCTAGCATTTTTTCCTTACGAGTAACGATGTTTTTATTATTTTGGAACTAGAAACGAATATTTTAGTTTTCTCGCTTACATATCACGATAAAATTAAATTATAAGAATATCCCTGAGTAACTTTATTTGTTTATTAGATTTTTTTAATAAGTTTGAATCTAGCATTTTTTCCTGAGGAGTAACGATGTTTTTATATTTCTGGAGCTGGAAACTAATATTTTAGTTTTATCGCTTAAATATCACGATAAAATTGAATTGTAAGAAAATCCCTGAGTAACTTTATATGTTCATTAGATTTTTTTAATAAGTTCGATTCTAGCATTTTTTCCTGACGAGAAACGATGTTTTTATTATTTTGGAACAAGAAACGAATATTTTAGTTTTCTCGCTTAAATATTGCGATAAAATTGAATTGTAAGAATATCCCTGAGTAACTTTATTTGGTTATTAAATTTAGTTAATAAGTTTGATTCTAGCATTTTTTCCTGACGAGTAACGATGTTTTTATTATTTTGAATCTAGAAACGAATATTTTTGTTTTCTCGCTTAAGTAACACGATAAAATTAAATTGTAAGAATATCCCTCTGTATCTTTATTTTTTTATTAGATTTTTTTTATAAGTTTGATTCTAGCATTTTTTCCTGACGAGTAACGATGTTTTTATTATTTTGAATCTAGAAACGAATATTTTTGTTTTTTCGCTTAAATATCACGATAAAATTAAATTGTAAGAATATCCCTGTGTAACTTTATTTGTTTATTAGATTTTTTTAATAAGTTCGACTCTAGCATTTTTTCCCGAGGAGTAACGATGTTTTTATATATCTAGAGCTGGAAACGACTATTTTAGTTTTCTCGCTTAAATATCGCGATAAAATTGAATTGTAAGAATATCCCTGAGTAACTTTATTTGTTTATTAGATTTTTTTAATAAGTTTGATTCTAGCATTTTTTCCTGACGAGTAACGATGTTTTTATTATTTTGGAACTAGAAACGAATATTTTAGTTTTCTCGCTTAAATAACACGATAAAATTGAATTGTAAGAATGTCCCTGAGTAACTTTATTTGTTTATTAGATTTTTGTAATAAGTTTGATTCTAGCATTTTTTCCTTACGAGTAACGATGTTTTTATTATTTTGGAACTAGAAACGAATATTTTAGTTTTCTCGCTTAAATATCGCGATAAAATTAAATTTTAAGAATATCCCTGTGTAACTTTATTTGTTTATTAAATTTTTTTAATAAGTTTGATTCTAGCATTTTTTCCTGACGAGTAACGATATTTTTTTTATTTTGGAACTAGAAACGAATATTTTAGTTTTCTCGCTTAAATATCACGATAAAATTGAATTGTAAGAATATCCCTGAGTAACTTTATTTGTTTATTAAATTTATTTAATAAGTTTGATTCTAGCATTTTTTTCTGACGAGTAACGATGTTTTTATTATTTTGGAACTAGAAACGAATATTTTAGTTTTCTCGCTTAAATAACACGATAAAATTGAATTGTAAGAATACCCCTGAAAAACTTTATTTGTTTATTAGTTTTTTTTAATAAGTTTAATTCTAGCATTTTGTCCTGACGAGTAACGATGTTTTTATTATTTTGAATCTAGAAAAGAATATTTTTGTTTTATCGCTTAAATATCACGATAAAATTGAATTGTAAGAATATCCCTGTGTAACTTTATTTGTTTATTAGATTTATTTAATAAATTTGAATCTAGCATTTTTTCCTGACGAGTAACGATGTTTTTATTATTTTGGAACTAGAAACGAATATTTTAGTTTTCTCGCTTAAATATCGCGATAAAATTGAATTGTAAGAATATCCCTAAATAACTTTAATTGTTTATTAGTTTTTTTTTATAAGTTTGATTCTAGCATTTTTTCCTGACGAGAAACGATGTTTTTATTATTTTGAATCTAGAAACGAATATTTTAGTTTTCTCGCTTAAATATCACGATAAAATTGAATTGTAAGAATATCCACGTGTAACTTTATTTGTTTATTAGATTTATTTATATGTTTGATTC
Organism: Pterostichus madidus; assembly: GCA_911728475.2. Taxonomy (NCBI): domain Eukaryota; kingdom Metazoa; phylum Arthropoda; class Insecta; order Coleoptera; family Carabidae; genus Pterostichus; species Pterostichus madidus. The sequence continues at coordinate 20,998,546 of OU452304.1, read as the reverse complement.
TAGCATTTTTTCCTGACGCGAAACGATGTTTTTATTATTTTGAATCTAGAAACGAATATTTTAGTTTTCTCGCTTAAATATCACGATAAAATTGAATTGTAAGAATATCCCTGAGTAACTTTATTTGTTTATTAAATTTAGTTAATAAGTTTGATTCTAGCATTTTTTCCTGATGAGTAACGATGTTTTTATTATTTTGAATCTAGAAACGAATATATTAGTTTTCTCGCTTAAATATCACGATAAAATTGAATTGTAGGAATATCCCTGAGTAACTTTATTTGTTTATTAAATTTAGTTAATAAGTTTGATTCTAGCATTTTTTCCTGACGAGTAACGATGTTTTTATTATTTTGAATCTAGAAACGAATATTTTTGTTTTCTCGCTTAAATAACACGATAAAATTAAATTGTAAGAATATCCCTCTGTATCTTTATTTGTTTATTAGATTTTTTTTATAAGTTTGATTCTAGCATTTTTTCCTGACGAGTAACGATGTTTTTATTATTTTGAATCTAGAAACGAATATTTTAGTTTTCTCGCTTAAATATCACGATAAAATTGAATTGTAGGAATATCCCTGAGTAACTTTATTTGTTTATTAAATTTAGTTAATAAGTTTGATTCTAGCATTTTTTCCTGACGAGTAACGATGTTTTTATTATTTTGAATCTAGAAACGAATATTTTTGTTTTCTCGCTTAAATATCACGATAAAATTAAATTGTAAGAATATCCCTCTGTAACTTTATTTGTTTATTAGATTTTTTTTATAAGTTTGATTCTAGCATTTTTTCCTGACGAGTAACAATGTTTTTATTATTTTGAATCTAGAAACGAATATTTTAGTTTTCTCGCTTAAATATCACGATAAAATTGAATTGTAAGAATGTCCCTGAGTAACTTTATTTGTTTATTAGATTTTTATAATAAGTTTGATTCTAGCATTTTTTCCTTACGAGTAACGATGTTTTTATTATTTTGGAACTAGAAACGAATATTTTAGTTTTCTCGCTTACATATCACGATAAAATTAAATTATAAGAATATCCCTGAGTAACTTTATTTGTTTATTAGATTTTTTTAATAAGTTTGAATCTAGCATTTTTTCCTGAGGAGTAACGATGTTTTTATATTTCTGGAGCTGGAAACTAATATTTTAGTTTTATCGCTTAAATATCACGATAAAATTGAATTGTAAGAAAATCCCTGAGTAACTTTATATGTTCATTAGATTTTTTTAATAAGTTCGATTCTAGCATTTTTTCCTGACGAGAAACGATGTTTTTATTATTTTGGAACAAGAAACGAATATTTTAGTTTTCTCGCTTAAATACTGCGATAAAATTGAATTGTAAGAATATCCCTGAGTAACTTTATTTGGTTATTAAATTTAGTTAATAAGTTTGATTCTAGCATTTTTTCCTGACGAGTAACGATGTTTTTATTATTTTGAATCTAGAAACGAATATTTTTGTTTTCTCACTTAAATATCACGATAAAATTAAATTGTAAGAATATCCCTGTGTAACTTTATTTGTTTATTAGATTTTTTTAATAAGTTTGATTCTAGCATTTTTTCCTGGCGAGTAACGATGTTTTTACTATTTTGGAACTAGAAACGAATATTTTAGTTTTCTCGATTAAATATCGTGATAAAATTGAATTGTAAGAATATCCCTGAGTAACTTTATTTGGTTATTAAATTTAGTTAATAAGTTTGATTCTAGCATTTTTTCCTGACGAGTAACGATGTTTTTATTATTTTGGAACTAGAAACGAATATTTTAGTTTTCTCGCTTAAATATCGCGATAAAATTGAATTGTAAGAATATCCCTGAGTAACTTTATTTGTTTAATAGATTTTTTTTTATAAGTTTGATTCTAGCATTTTTTCCTGACGAGAAACGATGTTTTTATTATTTTGAATCTAGAATCGAATATTTTAGTTTTCTCGCTTAAATATCGCGATAAAATTGAATTGTAAGAATATCCCTCAGTAACTTTATTTGGTTATTAAATTTAGTTAATAAGTTTGATTCTAGCATTTTTTCCTGACGAGTAACGTTGTTTTTATTATTTTGGAACTAGAAAAGAATATTTTAGTTTTCTCGCTTAAATATCGCGATAAAATTGAATTGTAAGAATATCCCTGAGTAACTTTATTTGTTTATTAGATTTTTTTTTATAAGTTTGATTCAAGCATTTTTTCCTGACGAGAAACGATGTTTTTATTATTTTGGAACTAGAAACGAATATTTTAGTTTTCTCGCTTAAATATCACGATAAAATTGAACTGTAAGAATATCCCTGAGTAACTTTACTTGTTTATTAATTTAGTTAATAAGTTTGATTCTACCATTTTTTCCTGACGAGTAACGATGTTTTTATTATTTTGGAACTAGAAAAGAATATTTTAGTTTTCTCGCTTAAATATCGCGATAAAATTGAATTGTAAGAATATCCCTGAGTAACTTTATTTGTTTATTAGATTTTTTTTTATAAGTTTGATTCAAGCATTTTTTCCTGACGAGAAACGATGTTTTTATTATTTTGAATCTAGAAACGAATATTTTAGTTTTCTCGCTTAAATATCACGATAAAATTGAATTGTAAGAATGTCCCTGAGTAACTTTATTTGTTTATTAGATTTTTATAATAAGTTTGATACTAGCAATTTTTCCTTACGAGTAACGATGTTTTTATTATTTTGGAACTAGAAACGAATATTTTAGTTTTCTCGCTTACATATCACGATAAAATTAAATTATAAGAATATGCCTGGGTAACTTTATTTGTTTATTAGATTTTTTTAATAAGTTTGAATCTAGCATTTTTTCCTGAGGAGTAACGATGTTTTTATATTTCTGGAGCTGGAAACTAATATTTTAGTTTTATCGCTTAAATATCACGATAAAATTGAATTGTAAGAAAATCCTTAAGTAATTTTATATGTTCATTAGATTTTTTTAATAAGTTCGATTCTAGCATTTTTTCCTGACGAGAAACGATGTTTTTATTATTTTGGAACAAGAAACGAATATTTTAGTTTTCTCGCTTAAATATTGCGATAAAATTGAATTGTAAGAATATTCCTGAGTAACTTTATTTGGTTATTAAATTTAGTTAATAAGTTTGATTCTAGCATTTTTTCCTGACGAGTAACGATGTTTTCATTATTTTGAATCTAGAAACGAATATTTTTGTTTTCTCACTTAAATATCACGATAAAATTAAATTGTAAGAATATCCCTGTGTAACTTTATTTGTTTATTAGATTTTTTTAATAAGTTTGATTCTAGCATTTTTTCCTGACGAGTAACGATGTTTTTATTATTTTGGAACTAGAAACGAATATTTTAGTTTTCTCGATTAAATATCGTGATAAAATTGAATAGTAAGAATATCCCTGAGTAACTTTATTTGGTTATTAAATTTAGTTAATAAGTTTGATTCTAGCATTTTTTCCTGACGAGTAACGATGTTTTTATTATTTTGGAACTAGAAACGAATATTTTAGTTTTCTCGCTTAAATATCGCGATAAAATTGAATTGTAAGAATATCCCTGAGTAACTTTATTTGTTTATTAGATTTTTTTTTATAAGTTTGATTCTAGCATTTTTTCCTGACGAGAAACGATGTTTTTATTATTTTGCATCTAGAAACGAATATTTTAGTTTTCTCGCTTAAATATCGCGATAAAATTGAATTGTAAGAATATCCCTCAGTAACTTTATTTGGTTATTAAATTTAGTTAATAAGTTTGATTCTAGCATTTTTTCCTGACGAGTAACGATGTTTTTACTATTTTGGAACTAGAAACGAATATTTTAGTTTTCTCGCTTAAATATCACGATAAAATTGAACTGTAATAATATCCCTGAGTAACTTTACTTGTTTATTAATTTAGTTAATAAGTTTGATTCTAGCATTTTTCCCTGACGAGTAACGATGTTTTTATTATTTTGGAACTAGAAAAGAATATTTTAGTTTTCTCGCTTAAATATCGCGATAAAATTGAATTGTAAGAATATCCCTGAGTAACTTTATTTGTTTATTAGATTTTTTTTTATAAGTTTGATTCAAGCATTTTTTCCTGACGAGAAACGATGTTTTTATTATTTTGAATCTAGAAACGAATATTTTAGTTTTCTCGCTTAAATATCACGATAAAATTGAATTGTAAGAATATCCACGTGTAACTTTATTTGTTTATTAGATTTTTTTATAAGTTTGATTCTAGCATTTTTTCCTGACGAGTAACGATGTTTTCATTATTTTGAATCTAGAAACGAATATTTTTGTTTTCTCACTTAAATATCACGATAAAATTAAATTGTAAGAATATCCCTGTGTAACTTTATTTGTTTATTAGATTTTTTTAATAAGTTTGATTCTAGCATTTTTTCCTGACGAGTAACGATGTTTTTATTATTTTGGAACTAGAAACGAATATTTTAGTTTTCTCGATTAAATATCGTGATAAAATTGAATAGTAAGAATATCGCTGAGTAACTTTATTTGGTTATTAAATTTAGTTAATAAGTTTGATTCTAGCATTTTTTCCTGACGAGTAACGATGTTTTTATTATTTTGGAACTAGAAACGAATATTTTAGTTTTCTCGCTTAAATATCGCGATAAAATTGAATTGTAAGAATATCCCTGAGTAACTTTATTTGTTTATTAGATTTTTTTTTATAAGTTTGATTCTAGCATTTTTTCCTGACGAGTAACGATGTTTTTATTATTTTGCATCTAGAAACGAATATTTTAGTTTTCTCGCTTAAATATCGCGATAAAATTGAATTGTAAGAATATCCCTCAGTAACTTTATTTGGTTATTAAATTTAGTTAATAAGTTTGATTCTAGCATTTTTTCCTGACGAGTAACGATGTTTTTACTATTTTGGAACTAGAAACGAATATTTTAGTTTTCTCGCTTAAATATCACGATAAAATTGAACTGTAATAATATCCCTGAGTAACTTTACTTGTTTATTAATTTAGTTAATAAGTTTGATTCTAGCATTTTTCCCTGACGAGAAACGATGTTTTTATTATTTTGCATCTAGAAACGAATATTTTAGTTTTCTCGCTTAAATATCGCGATAAAATTGAATTGTAAGAATATCCTTCAGTAACTTTATTTGGTTATTAAATTTAGTTAATAAGTTTGATTCTAGCATTTTTTCCTGACGAGTAACGATGTTTTTACTATTTTGGAACTAGAAACGAATATTTTAGTTTTCTCGCTTAAATATCACGATAAAATTGAACTGTAATAATATCCCTGAGTAACTTTACTTGTTTATTAATTTAGTTAATAAGTTTGATTCTAGCATTTATCCCTGACGAGTAACGATGTTTTTATTATTTTGGAACTAGAAAAGAATATTTTAGTTTTCTCGCTTAAATATCGCGATAAAATTGAATTGTAAGAATATCCCTGAGTAACTTTATTTGTTTATTAGATTTTTTTTTATAAGTTCGATTCTAGCATTTTCTCCTCACGAGAAACGATGTTTTTATTATTTTGAATCTAGAAACGAATATTTTAGTTTTCTCGCTTAAATGTCGCGATAAAATTGAATTGTAAGAATATCCCTCAGTAACTTTATTTGGTTATTAAATTTGGTTAATAAGTTTGATTCTAGCATTTTTTCCTGACGAGTAACGATGTTTTTATTATTTTGAATCTAGAAACGAATATTTTAGTTTTCTCGCTTAAATATCACGATAAAATTGAATTGTAAGAATGTCCCTGAGTAACTTTATTTGTTTATTAGATTTTTATAATAAGTTTGATTCTAGCATTTTTTCCTTACGAGTAACGATGTTTTTATTATTTTGGAACTAGAAACGAATATTTTAGTTTTCTCGCTTACATATCACGATAAAATTAAATTATAAGAATATCCCTGAGTAACTTTATTTGTTTATTAGATTTTTTTAATAAGTTTGAATCTAGCATTTTTTCCTGAGTAGTAACGATGTTTTTATATTTCTGGAGCTGGAAACTAATATTTTAGTTTTATCGCTTAAATATCACGATAAAATTGAATTGTAAGAAAATCCCTGAGTAACTTTATATGTTCATTAGATTTTTTTAATAAGTTCGATTCTAGCATTTTTTCCTTACGAGAAACGATGTTTTTTTTTATTTTGAATCTAGAAACGAATATTTTTGTTTTCTCACTTAAATATCACGATAAAATTAAATTGTAAGAATATCCCTGTGTAACTTTATTTGTTTATTAGATTTTTTTAATAAGTTTGATTCTAGCATTTTTTCCTGGCGAGTAACGATGTTTTTACTATTTTGGAACTAGAAACGAATATTTTAGTTTTCTCGATTAAATATCGTGATAAAATTGAATTGTAAGATTATCCCTGTGTAACTTTATTTGGTTATTAAATTTAGTTAATAAGTTTGATTCTAGCATTTTTTCCTGACGAGTAACGATGTTTTTATTATTTTGGAACTAGAAAAGAATATTTTAGTTTTCTCGTTTAAATATCGCGATAAAATTGAATTGTAAGAATATCCCTGAGTAACTTTATTTGTTTATTAGATTTTTTTTTATAAGTTTGATTCAAGCATTTTTTCCTGACGAGTAACGATGTTTTTATTATTTTGGAACTAGAAACGAATATTTTAGTTTTCTCGCTTAAATATAGCGATAAAATTGAATTGTAAGAATATCCCTGAGTAACTTTATTTGTTTATTAGATTTTTTAATAAGTTTGATTCTAGCATTTTTTCCTGACGAGAAACGATGTTTTTTATTATTTTGAATCTAGAAACGAATATTTTAGTTTTCTCGCTTAAATATCACGATAAAATTGAATTGTAGGAATATCCCTGAGTAACTTTATTTGTTTATTAGATTTTTATAATAAGTTTGACTCTAGCATTTTTTCCTTACGAGTAACGATGTTTTTATTATTTTGGAACTAGAAACGAATATTTTAGTTTTCTCGCTTAAATATCACGATAAAATTAAATTATAAGAATATCCCTGAGTAACTTTATTTGTTTATTAGATTTTTTTAATAAGTTTGAATCTAGCATTTTTTCCTTACGAGTAACGATGTTTTTATTATTTTGAATCTAGAAATGAATATTTTAGTTTTCTCGCTTAAATATCACGATAAAATTGAATTGTAAGAATGTCCCTGAGTAACTTTATTTGTTTATTAGATTTTTATAATAAGTTTGAATCTAGCATTTTTTCCTTACGAGTAACGATGTTTTTATTATTTTGGAACTAGAAACGAATATTTTAGTTTTCTCGCTTACATATCACGATAAAATTAAATTATAAGAATATCCCTGAGTAACTTTATTTGTTTATTAGATTTTTTTAATAAGTTTGAATCTAGCATTTTTTCCTGAGGAGTAACGATGTTTTTATATTTCTGGAGCTGGAAACTAATATTTTAGTTTTATCGCTTAAATATCACGATAAAATTGAATTGTAAGAATGTCCCTGAGTAACTTTATTTGTTTATTAGATTTTTATAATAAGTTTGATTCTAGCATTTTTTCCTTACGAGTAACGATGTTTTTATTATTTTGGAACTAGAAACGAATATTTTAGTTTTCTCGCTTACATATCACGATAAAATTAAATTATAAGAATATCCCTGAGTAACTTTATTTGTTTATTAGATTTTTTTAATAAGTTTGAATCTAGCATTTTTTCCTGAGGAGTAATGATGTTTTTATATTTCTGGAGCTGGAAACTAATATTTTAGTTTTATCGCTTAAATATCACGATAAAATTGAATTGTAAGAAAATCCCTGAGTAACTTTATATGTTCATTAGATTTTTTTAATAAGTTCGATTCTAGCATTTTTTCCTGACGAGAAACGATGTTTTTATTATTTTGGAACAAGAAACGAATATTTTAGTTTTCTCGCTTAAATATTGCGATAAAATTGAATTGTAAGAATATCCCTGAGTAACTTTATTTGGTTATCAAATTTAGTTAATAAGTTTGATTCTAGCATTTTTTCCTGACGAGTAACGATGTTTTTATTATTTTGAATCTAGAAACGAATATTTTTGTTTTCTCACTTAAATATCACGATAAAATTAAATTGTAAGAATATCCCTGTGTAACTTTATTTGTTTATTAGATTTTTTTAATAAGTTTGATTCTAGCATTTTTTCCTGACGAGTAACGATGTTTTTATTATTTTGAATCTAGAAACGAATATTTTTGTTTTCTCGCTTAAATATCACGATAAAATTAAATTGTAAGAATATCCGTGAGTAACTTTATTTGTTTATTAAATTTATTTAATAAGTTTGATTCTAGCCTTTTTTCCTGACGAGTAACGATGTTTTTATTATTTTGGAACTAGAAACGAATATTTTAGTTTTCTCGCTTAAATATAGCGATAAAATTGAATTGTAAGAATATCCCTGAGTAACTTTATTTGTTTATTAGATTTTTTAATAAGTTTGATTCTAGCATTTTTTCCTGACGAGAAACGATGTTTTTTATTATTTTGAATCTAGAAACGAATATTTTAGTTTTCTCGCTTAAATATCACGATAAAATTGAATTGTAGGAATATCCCTGAGTAACTTTATTTGTTTATTAAATTTAGTTAATAAGTTTGACTCTAGCATTTTTTCCTGACGAGTAACGATGTTTTTATTATTTTGAATCTAGAAACGAATATTTTTGTTTTCTCGCTTAAATATCACGATAAAATTAAATTGTAAGAATATCCCTCTGTAACTTTATTTGTTTATTAGATTTTTTTTATAAGTTTGATTCTAGCATTTTTTCCTGACGAGTAACGATGTTTTTATTATTTTGAATCTAGAAATGAATATTTTAGTTTTCTCGCTTAAATATCACGATAAAATTGAATTGTAAGAATGTCCCTGAGTAACTTTATTTGTTTATTAGATTTTTATAATAAGTTTGATTCTAGCATTTTTTCCTTACGAGTAATGATGTTTTTATTATTTTGGAACTAGAAACGAATATTTTAGTTTTCTCGCTTACATATCACGATAAAATTAAATTATAAGAATATCCCTGAGTAACTTTATTTGTTTATTAGATTTTTTTAATAAGTTTGAATCTAGCATTTTTTCCTGAGGAGTAACGATGTTTTTATATTTCTGGAGCTGGAAACTAATATTTTAGTTTTATCGCTTAAATATCACGATAAAATTGAATTGTAAGAATGTCCCTGAGTAACTTTATTTGTTTATTAGATTTTTATAATAAGTTTGATTCTAGCATTTTTTCCTTACGAGTAACGATGTTTTTATTATTTTGGAACTAGAAACGAATATTTTAGTTTTCTCGCTTACATATCACGATAAAATTAAATTATAAGAATATCCCTGAGTAACTTTATTTGTTTATTAGATTTTTTTAATAAGTTTGAATCTAGCATTTTTTCCTGAGGAGTAATGATGTTTTTATATTTCTGGAGCTGGAAACTAATATTTTAGTTTTATCGCTTAAATATCACGATAAAATTGAATTGTAAGAAAATCCCTGAGTAACTTTATATGTTCATTAGATTTTTTTAATAAGTTCGATTCTAGCATTTTTTCCTGACGAGAAACGATGTTTTTATTATTTTGGAACAAGAAACGAATATTTTAGTTTTCTCGCTTAAATATTGCGATAAAATTGAATTGTAAGAATATCCCTGAGTAACTTTATTTGGTTATTAAATTTAGTTAATAAGTTTGATTCTAGCATTTTTTCCTGACGAGTAACGATGTTTTTATTATTTTGAATCTAGAAACGAATATTTTTGTTTTCTCACTTAAATATCACGATAAAATTAAATTGTAAGAATATCCCTGTGTAACTTTATTTGTTTATTAGATTTTTTTAATAAGTTTGATTCTAGCATTTTTTCCTGGCGAGTAACGATGTTTTTACTATTTTGGAACTAGAAACGAATATTTTAGTTTTCTCGATTAAATATCGTGATAAAATTGAATTGTAAGAATATCCCTGAGTAACTTTATTTGGTTATTAAATTTAGTTAATAAGTTTGATTCTAGCATTTTTTCCTGACGAGTAACGATGTTTTTATTATTTTGGAACTAGAAACGAATATTTTAGTTTTCTCGCTTAAATATCGCGATAAAATTGAATTGTAAGAATATCCCTGAGTAACTTTATTTGTTTATTAGATTTTTTTTTATAAGTTCGATTCTAGCATTTTTTCCTGACGAGAAACGATGTTTTTATTATTTTGAATCTAGAAACGAATATTTTAGTTTTCTCGCTTAAATATCGCGATAAAATTGAATTGTAAGAATATCCCTCAGTAACTTTATTTGGTTATTAAATTTAGTTAATAAGTTTGATTCTAGCATTTTTTCCTGACGAGTAACGATGTTTTTATTATTTTGATTCTAGAAACGAATATTTTTGTTTTCTCGCTTAAATATAACGATAAAATTAAATTGTAAGAATATCCCTGTGTAACTTTATTTGTTTATTAGATTTTTTTAATAAGTTTGATTCTAGCATTTTTTCCTGGCGAGTAACGATGTTTTTACTATTTTGGAACTAGAAACGAATATTTTAGTTTTCTCGCTTAAATATCACGATAAAATTGAACTGTAAGAATATCCCTGAGTAACTTTACTTGTTTATTAATTTAGTTAATAAGTTTGATTCTAGCATTTTTTCCTGACGAGTAACGATGTTTTTATTATTTTGGAACTAGAAACGAATATTTTAATTTTCTCGCTTAAATATCGCGATAAAATTGAATTGTAAGAATATCCCTGAGTAACTTTATTTGTTTATTAGATTTTTTTTTATAAGTTCGATTCTAGCATTTTTTCCTGACGAGAAACGATGTTTTTATTATTTTGAATCTAGAAACGAATATTTTAGTTTTCTCGCTTAAATATCGCGATAAAATTGAATTGTAAGAATATCCCTCAGTAACTTTATTTGGTTATTAAATTTAGTTAATAAGTTTGATTCTAGCATTTTTTCCTGACGAGTAACGATGTTTTTATTATTTTGATTCTAGAAACGAATATTTTTGTTTTCTCGCTTAAATATAACGATAAAATTAAATTGTAAGAATATCCCTGTGTAACTTTATTTGTTTATTAGATTTTTTTAATAAGTTTGATTCTAGCATTTTTTCCTGGCGAGTAACGATGTTTTTACTATTTTGGAACTAGAAACGAATATTTTAGTTATCTCGCTTAAATATCACGATAAAATTGAACTGTAAGAATATCCCTGAGTAACTTTACTTGTTTATTAATTTAGTTAATAAGTTTGATTCTAGCATTTTTTCCTGACGAGTAACGATGTTTTTATTATTTTGGAACTAGAAAAGAATATTTTAGTTTTCTCGCTTAAATATCGCGATAAAATTGAATTGTAAGAATATCCCTGAGTAACTTTATTTGTTTATTAGATTTTTTTTTATAAGTTTGATTCAAGCATTTTTTCCTGACGAGAAACGATGTTTTTATTATTTTGAATCTAGAAACGAATATTTTAGTTTTCTCGCTTAAATATCACGATAAAATTGAATTGTAAGAATATCCACGTGTAACTTTATTTGTTTATTAGATTTTTTTATAAGTTTGATTCTAGCATTTTTTCCTGACGCGAAACGGTGTTTTTATTATTTTGAATCTAGAAACGAATATTTTAGTTTTCTCGCTTAAATATCACGATAAAATTGAATTGTAAGAATATCCCTGAGTAACTTTATTTGTTTATTAAATTTAGTTAATAAGTTTGATTCTAGCATTTTTTCCTGACGAGTAACGATGTTTTTATTATTTTGAATCTAGAAACGAATATTTTTGTTTTCTCGCTTAAATATCACGATAAAATTAAATTGTAAAAATATCCGTGAGTAACTTTATTTGTTTATTAAATTTATTTAATAAGTTTGATTCTAGCCTTTTTTCCTGACGAGTAACGATGTTTTTATTATTTTGGAACTAGAAACGAATATTTTAGTTTTCTCGCTTAAATATAGCGATAAAATTGAATTGTAAGAATATCCCTGAGTAACTTTATTTGTTTATTAGATTTTTTTAATAAGTTTGATTCTAGCATTTTTTCCTGACGAGAAACGATGTTTTTATTATTTTGAATCTAGAAACGAATATTTTAGTTTTCTCGCTTAAATATCGCGATAAAATTGAATTGTAAGAATATCCCTCAGTAACTTTATTTGGTTATTAAATTTAGTTAATAAGTTTGATTCTAGCATTTTTTCCTGACGAGTAACGATGTTTTTATTATTTTGATTCTAGAAACGAATATTTTTGTTTTCTCGCTTAAATATAACGATAAAATTAAATTGTAAGAATATCCCTGTGTAACTTTATTTGTTTATTAGATTTTTTTAATAAGTTTGATTCTAGCATTTTTTCCTGGCGAGTAACGATGTTTTTACTATTTTGGAACTAGAAACGAATATTTTAGTTTTCTCGCTTAAATATCACGATAAAATTGAACTGTAAGAATATCCCTGAGTAACTTTACTTGTTTATTAATTTAGTTAATAAGTTTGATTCTAGCATTTTTTCCTGACGAGTAACGATGTTTTTATTATTTTGGAACTAGAAAAGAATATTTTAGTTTTCTCGCTTAAATATCGCGATAAAATTGAATTGTAAGAATATCCCTGAGTAACTTTATTTGTTTATTAGATTTTTTTTTATAAGTTTGATTCAAGCATTTTTTCCTGACGAGAAACGATGTTTTTATTATTTTGAATCTAGAAACGAATATTTTAGTTTTCTCGCTTAAATATCACGATAAAATTGAATTGTAAGAATATCCACGTGTAACTTTATTTGTTTATTAGATTTTTTTATAAGTTTGATTCTAGCATTTTTTCCTGACGCGAAACGGTGTTTTTATTATTTTGAATCTAGAAACGAATATTTTAGTTTTCTCGCTTAAATATCACGATAAAATTGAATTGTAAGAATATCCCTGAGTAACTTTATTTGTTTATTAAATTTAGTTAATAAGTTTGATTCTAGCATTTTTTCCTGATGAGTAACGATGTTTTTATTATTTTGAATCTAGAAACGAATATTTTAGTTTTCTCGCTTAAATAACACGATAAAATTAAATTGTAAGAATATCCCTCTGTATCTTTATTTGTTTATTAGATTTTTTTTATAAGTTTGATTCTAGCATTTTTTCCTGACGAGTAACGATGTTTTTATTATTTTGAATCTAGAAACGAATATTTTTGTTTTCTCGCTTAAATATCACGATAAAATTAAATTGTAAGAATATCCGTGAGTAACTTTATTTGTTTATTAAATTTATTTAATAAGTTTGATTCTAGCCTTTTTTCCTGACGAGTAACGATGTTTTTATTATTTTGGAACTAGAAACGAATATTTTAGTTTTCTCGCTTAAATATAGCGATAAAATTGAATTGTAAGAATATCCTTGAGTAACTTTATTTGTTTATTAGATTTTTTTAATAAGTTTGATTCTAGCATTTTTTCCTGACGAGAAACGATGTTTTTATTATTTTGAATCTAGAAACGAATATTTTAGTTTTCTCGCTTAAATATCACGATAAAATTGAATTGTAGGAATATCCCTGAGTAACTTTATTTGTTTATTAAATTTAGTTAATAAGTTTGATTCTAGCATTTTTTCCTGACGAGTAACGATGTTTTTATTATTTTGAATCTAGAAACGAATATTTTTGTTTTCTCACTTAAATATCACGATAAAATTAAATTGTAAGAATATCCCTGTGTAACTTTATTTGTTTATTAGATTTTTTTAATAAGTTTGATTCTAGCATTTTTTCCTGGCGAGTAACGATGTTTTTACTATTTTGGAACTAGAAACGAATATTTTAGTTTTCTCGCTTAAATATCACGATAAAATTGAACTGTAAGAATATCCCTGAGTAACTTTACTTGTTTATTAATTTAGTTAATAAGTTTGATTCTAGCATTTTTTCCTGACGAGTAACGATGTTTTTATTATTTTGGAACTAGAAACGAATATTTTAGTTTTCTCGATTAAATATCGCGATAAAATTGAATTGTAAGAATATCCCTGAGTAACTTTATTTGGTTATTAAATTTAGTTAATAAGTTTGATTCTAGCATTTTTTCCTGACGAGTAACGATGTTTTTATTATTTTGGAACAAGAAACGAATATTTTAGTTTTCTCGCTTAAATATCCCGATAAAATTGAATTGTAAGAATACCCCTGAGTAACTTTATTTGTTTATTAGATTTTTTTTTATATTCTAGCATTTTTTCCTGACGAGAAACGATGTTTTTATTATTTTGAATCTAGAAACGAATATTTTAGTTTTCTCGCTTAAATATCGCGATAAAATTGAATTGTAAGAATATCCCTCAGTTACTTTATTTGGTTATTAAATTAAGTTAATAAGTTTGATTCTAGCATTTTTTCCTGACGAGTAACGATGTTTTTATTATTTTGATTCTAGAAACGAATAGTTTTGTTTTCTCGCTTAAATATAACGATAAAATTAAATTGTAAGAATATCCCTGTGTAACTTTATTTGTTTATTAGATTTTTTTAATAAGTTTGATTCTAGCATTTTTTCCTGGCGAGTAACGATGTTTTTACTATTTTGGAACTAGAAACGAATATTTTAGTTTTCTCGCTTAAATATCACGATAAAATTGAACTGTAAGAATATCCCTGAGTAACTTTACTTGTTTATTAATTTAGTTAATAAGTTTGATTCTAGCATTTTTTCCTGACGAGTAACGATGTTTTTATTATTTTGGAACTAGAAAAAAATATTTTAGTTTTCTCGCTTACATATCGCGATAAAATTGAATTGTAAGAATATCCCTGAGTAACTTTATTTGTTTATTAGATTTTTTTTTATAAGTTTGATTCAAGCATTTTTTCCTGACGAGAAACGATGTTTTTATTATTTTGAATCTAGAAACGAATATTTTAGTTTTCTCGCTTAAATATCACGATAAAATTGAATTGTAAGAATATCCCTGAGTAACTTTATTTGTTTATTAAATTTTTTTATAAGTTTGATTCTAGCATTTTTTCCTGACGCGAAACGATGTTTTTATTATTTTGAATCTAGAAACGAATATTTTAGTTTTCTCGCTTAAATATCACGATAAAATTGAATTGTAAGAATATCCCTGAGTAACTTTATTTGTTTATTAAATTTAGTTAATAAGTTTGATTCTAGCATTTTTTCCTGATGAGTAACGATGTTTTTATTATTTTGAATCTAGAAACGAATATTTTTGTTTTCTCGCTTAAATAACACGATAAAATTAAATTGTAAGAATATCCCTCTGTATCTTTATTTGTTTATTAGATTTTTTTTATAAGTTTGATTCTAGCATTTTTTCCTGACGAGTAACGTTGTTTTTATTATTTTGAATCTAGAAACGAATATTTTAGATTTCTCGCTTAAATATCGCGATAAAATTGAATTGTAAGAATATCCCTGAGTAACTTTATTTGTTTATTAGATTTTTTTTATAAGTTTGATTCTAGCATTTTTTCCTGACGAGTAACGATGTTTTTATTATTTTGGAACTAGAAACGAATATTTTAGTTTTCTCTCTTAAATATCGCGATAAAATTGAATTGTAAGAATATCCCTGAGGACCTTTATTTGTTTATTAGTTTTTTTTTAATAAGTTTGATTCTAGCATTTTGTCCTGATGAGTAACGATATTTTTATTATTATGAATCTAGAAAAGAATATTTTTGTTTTATCGCTTAAATATCGCGATAAATTGAATTGTAAGAATATCCCTGAGTAACTTTATTTGGTTATTAAATTTTTTTAATAAGTTTGATTCTAGCATTTTTTCCTGACGAGTAACAATGTTTTTATTATTTTGGAACTAGAAACGAATATTTTAGTTTTCTCGCCTAAATATCGCGATAAAATTGAATTGTAAGAATATCCCTGAGTAACTTTATTTGTTTATTAGTTTGTTTTTAATAAGTTTGATTCTAGCATTTTTTCCTGATGAGTAACGATGTTTTTACTATTTTGGAACTAGAAACGAATATTTTAGTTTTCTCGCTTAAATATCGCGATAATATTGAATTGTAAGAATATCCCTGAGTAACTTTATTTGTTTATTAGATTTTTTTAATAAGTTTGATTCTAGCATTTTTTCCTGACGAGAAACGATGTTTTTATTATTTTGAATCTGTAAACGAATATTTTACTTTTCTCGCTTAAATATCGCGATAAAATTGAATTGTAAGAATATCCCTCAGTAACTTTATTTGGTTATTAAATTTAGTTCATAAGTTTGATTCTAGCATTTTTTCCTGACGAGTAACGATGTTTTTATTATTTTGATTCTAGAAACGAATATTTTTGTTTTCACGCTTAAATATAACGATCAAATTAAATTGTAAGAATATCCCTGTGTATCTTTATTTGTTTATTAGATTTTTTTAATAAGTTTGATTCTAGCATTTTTTCCTGGCGAGTAACGATGTTTTTACTATTTTGGAACTAGAAACGAATATTTTAGTTTTCTCGCTTAAATATCACGATAAAATTGAACTGTAAGAATATCCCTGAGTAACTTTACTTGTTTATTAATTTAGTTAATAAGTTTGATTCTAGCATTTTTTCCTGACGAGTAACGATGTTTTTATTATTTTGGAACTAGAAAAGAATATTTTAGTTTTCTCGCTTAAATATCGTGATAAAATTGAATTGTAAGAATATCCCTGAGTAACTTTATTTGTTTATTAGATTTTTTTTTATAAGTTTGATTCAAGCATTTTTTCCTGACGAGAAACGATGTTTTTATTATTTTGAATCTAGAAACGAATATTTTAGTTTTCTCGCTTAAATATCACGATAAAATGGAATTGTAAGAATATCCACGTGTAACTTTATTTGTTTATTAGATTTTTTTGTAAGTTTGATTCTAGCATTTTTTCCTGACGCGAAACGATGTTTTTATTATTTTGAATCTAGAAACGAATATTTTAGTTTTCTCGCTTAAATATCACGATAAAATTGAATTGTAAGAATATCCCTGAGTAACTTTATTTGTTTATTAAATTTAGTTAATAAGTTTGATTCTAGCATTTTGTCCTGATGAGTAACGATGTTTTTATTATTTTGAATCTAGAAACGAATATTTTTGTTTTCTCGCTTAAATAACACGATAAAATTAAATTGTAAGAATATCCCTCTGTATCTTTATTTGTTTATTAGATTTTTTTTATAAGTTTGATTCTAGCATTTTTTCCTGACGAGTAACGATGTTTTTATTATTTTGAATCTAGAAACGAATATTTTTGTTTTTTCGCTTAAATATCACGATAAAATTAAATTGTAAGAATATCCCTTTTTTTTATTTTATTTGACAACTTTATTTGTTTATTAGATTTTTTTAATAAGTTCGACTCTAGCATTTTTTCCCGAAGAGTAACGATGTTTTTATATATCTAGAGCTGGAAACGACTATTTTAGTTTTCTCGCTTAAATATCACGATAAAATTGAATTGTAAGAATATCCCTGAGTAACTTTATTTGTTTATTAGATTTTTTTAATGAGTTTGATTCTAGCATTTTTTCCTGACGAGTAATGATATTTTTATTATTTTGGAAATAGAAACGAATATTTTAGTTTTCTCGCTTAAATATCACGATAAAATTAAATTGTAAGAATATCCCTGAGTAACTTTATTTGTTTATTAGATTTATTTAATAAGTTTGATTCTAGCTTTTTTTCTGACGAGTAACGATGTTTTTATTGTTTTGGAACTAGAAACGAATATTTTAGTTTTCTCGCTTAAATATCGCGATAAAATTAAATTGTAAGAATATCCCTGTGTAACTTTATTTGTTTATTAAATTTTTTTAATAAGTTTGATTCTAGCATTTTTTCCTGACGAGAAACGATGTTTTTACTATTTTGGAACTAGAAACGAATATTTTTGTTTTCTCGCTTAAATATCACGATAAAATTGAATTGTAAGAATATTCCTGTGTAACTTTATTTGTTTATTAGATTTTTTTAATAAGTTTGATTCTAGCATTTTTTCCTGATGAGTAACGATATTTTTATTATTTTGGAACTAGAAACGAATATTTTAGTTTTCTCGCTTAAATATCACGATAAAATTGATTTGTAAGAATATCCCTGAGTAACTTTATTTGTTTATTAAATTTATTTAATAAGTTTGATTCTAGCATTTTTTCCTGACGAGTAACGATGTTTTTATTATTTTGGAACTAGAAACGAATATTTTAGTTTTCTCGCTTAAATATCACGATAAAATTGAATTGTAAGAATACCCCTGAAAAACTTTATTTGTTTATTAGTTTTTTTTAATAAGTTTGATTCTAGCATTTTGTCCTGACGAGTAACGATGTTTTTATTATTTTGAATCTAGAAAAGAATATTTTTGTTTTATCGCTTAAATATCACGATAAAATTGAATTGTAAGAATACCCTGTGTAACTTTATTTGTTTATTAGATTTATTTAATAAATTTGAATCTAGCATTTTTTCCTGACGAGTAACGATGTTTTTATTATTTTGGAACTAGAAACGAATATTTTAGTTTTCTCGCTTAAATATCGCGATAAAATTGAATTGTAAGAATATCCCTGAATAACTTTAATTGTTTATTAGATTTTTTTTATAAGTTTGATTCTAGCATTTTTTCCTGACGAGAAACGATGTTTTTATTATTTTGAATCTAGAAACGAATATTTTAGTTTTCTCGCTTAAATATCACGATAAAATTGAACTGTAAGAATATCCCTGAGTAACTTTACTTGTTTATTAATTTAGTTAATAAGTTTGATTCTAGCATTTTTTCCTGACGAGTAACGATGTTTTTATTATTTTGGAACTAGAAAAGAATATTTTAGTTTTCTCGCTTAAATATCGCGATAAAATTGAATTGTAAGAATATCCCTGAGTAACTTTATTTGTTTATTAGATTTTTTTTTATAAGTTTGATTCAAGCATTTTTTCCTGACGAGAAACGATGTTTTTATTATTTTGAATCTAGAAACGAATATTTTAGTTTTCTCGCTTAAATATCACGATAAAATGGAATTGTAAGAATATCCACGTGTAACTTTATTTGTTTATTAGATTTTTTTGTAAGTTTGATTCTAGCATTTTTTCCTGACGCGAAACGATGTTTTTATTATTTTGAATCTAGAAACGAATATTTTAGTTTTCTCGCTTAAATATCACGATAAAATTGAATTGTAAGAATATCCCTGAGTAACTTTATTTGTTTATTAAATTTAGTTAATAAGTTTGATTCTAGCATTTTGTCCTGATGAGTAACGATGTTTTTATTATTTTGAATCTAGAAACGAATATTTTTGTTTTCTCGCTTAAATAACACGATAAAATTAAATTGTAAGAATATCCCTCTGTATCTTTATTTGTTTATTAGATTTTTTTTATAAGTTTGATTCTAGCATTTTTTCCTGACGAGTAACGATGTTTTTATTATTTTGAATCTAGAAACGAATATTTTTGTTTTTTCGCTTAAATATCACGATAAAATTAAATTGTAAGAATATCCCTTTTTTTTATTTTATTTGACAACTTTATTTGTTTATTAGATTTTTTTAATAAGTTCGACTCTAGCATTTTTTCCCGAGGAGTAACGATGTTTTTATATATCTAGAGCTGGAAACGACTATTTTAGTTTTCTCGCTTAAATATCACGATAAAATTGAATTGTAAGAATATCCCTGAGTAACTTTATTTGTTTATTAGATTTTTTTAATGAGTTTGATTCTAGCATTTTTTCCTGACGAGTAATGATATTTTTATTATTTTGGAAATAGAAACGAATATTTTAGTTTTCTCGCTTAAATATCACGATAAAATTAAATTGTAAGAATATCCCTGAGTAACTTTATTTGTTTATTAGATTTATTTAATAAGTTTGATTCTAGCTTTTTTTCTGACGAGTAACGATGTTTTTATTGTTTTGGAACTAGAAACGAATATTTTAGTTTTCTCGCTTAAATATCGCGATAAAATTAAATTGTAAGAATATCCCTGTGTAACTTTATTTGTTTATTAAATTTTTTTAATAAGTTTGATTCTAGCATTTTTTCCTGACGAGAAACGATGTTTTTACTATTTTGGAACTAGAAACGAATATTTTTGTTTTCTCGCTTAAATATCACGATAAAATTGAATTGTAAGAATATTCCTGTGTAACTTTATTTGTTTATTAGATTTTTTTAATAAGTTTGATTCTAGCATTTTTTCCTGATGAGTAACGATATTTTTATTATTTTGGAACTAGAAACGAATATTTTAGTTTTCTCGCTTAAATATCACGATAAAATTGATTTGTAAGAATATCCCTGAGTAACTTTATTTGTTTATTAAATTTATTTAATAAGTTTGATTCTAGCATTTTTTCCTGACGAGTAACGATGTTTTTATTATTTTGGAACTAGAAACGAATATTTTAGTTTTCTCGCTTAAATATCACGATAAAATTGAATTGTAAGAATACCCCTGAAAAACTTTATTTGTTTATTAGTTTTTTTTAATAAGTTTGATTCTAGCATTTTGTCCTGACGAGTAACGATGTTTTTATTATTTTGAATCTAGAAAAGAATATTTTTGTTTTATCGCTTAAATATCACGATAAAATTGAATTGTAAGAATACCCTGTGTAACTTTATTTGTTTATTAGATTTATTTAATAAATTTGAATCTAGCATTTTTTCCTGACGAGTAACGATGTTTTTATTATTTTGGAACTAGAAACGAATATTTTAGTTTTCTCGCTTAAATATCGCGATAAAATTGAATTGTAAGAATATCCCTGAATAACTTTAATTGTTTATTAGATTTTTTTTATAAGTTTGATTCTAGCATTTTTTCCTGACGAGAAACGATGTTTTTATTATTTTGAATCTAGAAACGAATATTTTAGTTTTCTCGCTTAAATATCACGATAAAATTGAATTGTAAGAATGTCCCTGAGTATCTTTATTTGTTTATTAGATTTTTATAATAAGTTTGATTCTAGCATATTTTCCTTACGAGTAACGATGTTTTTATTATTTTGGAACTAGAAACGAATATTTTAGTTTTCTCGCTTACATATCACGATAAAATTAAATTATAAGAATATGCCTGGGTAACTTTATTTGTTTATTAGAGTTTTTTAATAAGTTTGAATCTAGCATTTTTTCCTGAGGAGTAACGATGTTTTTATATTTCTGGAGCTGGAAACTAATATTTTAGTTTTATCGCTTAAATATCACGATAAAATTGAATTGTAAGAAAATCCCTAAGTAACTTTATATGTTCATTAGATTTTTTTAATAAGTTCGATTCTAGCATTTTTTCCTGACGAGAAACGATGTTTTTATTATTTTGGAACAAGAAACGAATATTTTAGTTTTCTCGCTTAAATATTGCGATAAAATTGAATTGTAAGAATATCCCTGAGTAACTTTATTTGGTTATTAAATTTAGTTAATAAGTTTGATTCTAGCATTTTTTCCTGACGAGTAACGATGTTTTTATTATTTTGAATCTAGAAACGAATATTTTTGTTTTCTCACTTAAATATCACGATAAAATTAAATTGTAAGAATATCCCTGTGTAACTTTATTTGTTTATTAGATTTTTTTAATAAGTTTGATTCTAGCATTTTTTCCTGACGAGTAACGATGTTTTTATTATTTTGGAACTAGAAACGAATATTTTTGTTTTCTCGCTTAAATATCACGATAAAATTAAATTGTAAGAATATCCCTGTGTAACTTTATTTGTTTATTAGATTTTTTTAATAAGTTTGATTCTAGCATTTTGTCCTGACGAGTAACGATGTTTTTATTATTTTGAAACTAGAAACGTATATTTTAGTTTTCTCGATTAAATATCGTGATAAAATTGAATTGTAAGAATATCCCTGAGTAACTTTATTTGTTTATTAAATTTAGTTAATAAGTTTGATTCTAGCATTTTTTCCTGATGAGTAACGATGTTTTTATTATTTTGCATCTAGAAACGAATATTTTAGTTTTCTCGCTTAAATATCGCGATAAAATTGAATTGTAAGAATATCCCTCAGTAACTTTATTTGGTTATTAAATTTAGTTAATAAGTTTGATTCTAGCATTTTTTCCTGACGAGTAACGATGTTTTTATTATTTTGATTCTAGAAACGAATATTTTTGTTTTCTCGCTTAAATATAACGATAAAATTAAATTGTAAGAATATCCCTGTGTAACTTTATTTGTTTATTAGATTTTTTTAATAAGTTTGATTCTAGCATTTTTTCCTGACGATTAACGATGTTTTTACTATTTTGGAACTAGAAACGAATATTTTAGTTTTCTCGCTTAAATATCACGATAAAATTGAACTGTAATAATATCCCTGAGTAACTTTACTTGTTTATTAATTTAGTTAATAAGTTTGATTCTAGCATTTTTCCCTGACGAGTAACGATGTTTTTATTATTTTGGAACTAGAAAAGAATATTTTAGTTTTCTCGCTTAAATATCGCGATAAAATTGAATTGTAAGAATATCCCTGAGTATCTTTATTTGTTTATTAGATTTTTTTTTATAAGTTTGATTCAAGCATTTTTTTCTGACGAGAAACGATGTTTTTATTATTTTGAATCTAGAAACGAATATTTTAGTTTTCTCGCTTAAATATCACGATAAAATTGAATTGTAAGAATATCCACGTGTAACTTTATTTGTTTATTAGATTTTTTTATAAGTTTGATTCTAGCATTTTTTCCTGACGCGAAACGATGTTTTTATTATTTTGAATCTAGAAACGAATATTTTAGTTTTCTCGCTTAAATATCACGATAAAATTGAATTGTAAGAATATCCCTCTGTAACTTTATTTGTTTATTAGATTTTTTAATAAGTTTGATTCTAGAATTTTTTACTGGCGAGTAACGATGTTTTTATTATTTTGAAACTAGAAACGAATATTTTTGTTTTCTCGCTTAAATATCACGATAAAATTAAATTGTAAGAATATCCCTGTGTAACTTTATTTGTTTATTAGATTTTTTTAATAAGTTTGATTCTAGCATTTTTTCCTGACGAGTAACGATGTTTTTATTATTTTGGAACTAGAAACGAATATTTTTGTTTTCTCGCTTAAATATCACGATAAAATTAAATTGTAAGAATATCCCTGTGTAACTTTATTTGTTTATTAGATTTTTTTAATAAGTTTGATTCTAGCATTTTTTCCTGACGAGTAACGATGTTTTTATTATTTTGGAACTAGAAACGAATATTTTAGTTTTCTCGCTTAAATATCACGATAAAATTGAATTGTAAGAATATTCGTGAGTAACTTTATTTGTTTATTAAATTTATTTAATGAGTTTGATTCTAGCCTTTTTTCCTGACGAGAAACGATGTTTTTATTATTTTGGAACTAGAAACGAATATTTTAGTTTTCTCGCTTAAATATAGCGATAAAATTGAATTGTAAGAATATCCCTGAGTAACTTTATTTGTTTATTAAATTTAGTTAATAAGTTTGATTCTAGCATTTTTTCCTGATGAGTAACGATGTTTTTATTATTTTGAATCTAGAAAGGAATATTTTTGTTTTCTCGCTTAAATAACACGATAAAATTAAATTGTAAGAATATCCCTCTGTATCTTTATTTGTTTATTAGATTTTTTTTATAAGTTTGATGCTAGCATTTTTTCCTGACGAGTAACGATGTTTTTATTATTTTGAAACTAGAAACGAATATTTTTGTTTTCTCGCTTAAATATCACGATAAAATTAAATTGTAAGAATATCCCTGTGTAACTTTATTTGTTTATTAGATTTTTTTAATAAGTTTGATTCTAGCATTTTTTCCTGACGAGTAACGATGTTTTTATTATTTTGGTACTAGAAACGAATATTTTAGTTTTCTCGCTTAAATATCACGATAAAATTGAATTGTAAGAATATCCGTGAGTAACTTTATTTGTTTATTAAATTTATTTAATGAGTTTGATTCTAGCCTTTTTTCCTGACGAGAAACGATGTTTTTATTATTTTGGAACTAGAAACGAATATTTTAGTTTTCTCGCTTAAATATAGCGATAAAATTGAATTGTAAGAATATCCCTGAGTAACTTTATTTGTTTATTAGATTTTTTTAATAAGTTTGATTCTAGCCTTTTTTCCTGACGAGTAACGATGTTTTTATTATTTTGGAACTAGAAACGAATATTTTAGTTTTCTCGCTTAAATATCGCGATAAAATTGAATTGTAAGAATATCCCTGAGTAATTTTATTTGTTTATTAAATTTAGTTAATAAGTTTGATTCTAGCATTTTTTCCTGACGAGTAACGATGTTTTTATTATTTTGGAACTAGAAACGAATATTTTAGTTTTCTCGTTTAAATATCGCGATAAAATTGAATTGTAAGAATATCCCTGAGTAACTTTATTTGTTTATTAGATTTTTTTTATAAGTTCGATTCTAGCATTTTTTCCTGACGAGAAACGATGTTTTTATTATTTTGAATCTAGAAACGAATATTTTAGTTTTCTCGCTTAAATATCGCGATAAAATTGAATTGTAAGAATATCCCTCAGTAACTTTATTTGGTTATTAAATTTAGTTAATAAGTTTGATTCTAGCATTTTCTCCTGACGAGTAACGATGTTTTTATTATTTTGATTCTTGAAACGAATATTTTAGTTTTCTCGCTTAAATATAACGATAAAATTAAATTGTAAGAATATCCCTGTGTAACTTTATTTGTTTATTAGATTTTTTTAATAAGTTTGATTCTAGCATTTTTTCCTGGCGAGTAACGATGTTTTTACTATTTTGGAACTAGAAACGAATATTTTAGTTTTCTCGCTTAAATATCACGATAAAATTGAACTGTAAGAATATCCCTGAGTAACTTTACTTGTTTATTAATTTAGTTAATAAGTTTGATTCTAGCATTTTTTCCTGACGAGTAACGATGTTTTTATTATTTTGGAACTAGAAAAGAATATTTTAGTTTTCTCGCTTAAATATCGCGATAAAATTGAATTGTAAGAATATCCCTCAGTAACTTTATTTGGGTATTAAATTTAGTTAATAAGTTTGATTCTAGCATTTTCTCCTGACGAGTAACGATGTTTTTATTATTTTGATTCTTGAAACGAATATTTTTGTTTTCTCGCTTAAATATAACGATAAAATTAAATTGTAAGAATATCCCTGTGTAACTTTATTTGTTTATTAGATTTTTTTAATAAGTTTGATTCTAGCATTTTTTCCTGGCGAGTAACGATGTTTTTACTATTTTGGAACTAGAAAAGAATATTTTAGTTTTCTCGCTTAAATATCGCGATAAAATTGAATTGTAAGAATATCCCTGAGTAACTTTATTTGTTTATTAGATTTTTTTTTATAAGTTTGATTCAAGCATTTTTTCCTGACGAGAAACGATGTTTTTATTATTTTGAATCTAGAAACGAATATTTTAGTTTTCTCGCTTAAATATCACGATAAAATTGAATTGTAAGAATATCCCTGAGTAACTTTATTTGTTTATTAGATTTTTTTTTATAAGTTTGATTCAAGCATTTTTTCCTGACGCGAAACGATGTTTTTATTATTTTGAATCTAGAAACGAATATTTTAGTTTTCTCGCTTAAATATCACGATAAAATTGAATTGTAAGAATATCCCTGAGTAACTTTATTTGTTTATTAAATTTAGTTAATAAGTTTGATTCTAGCATTTTTTCCTGATGAGTAACGATGTTTTTATTATTTTGAATCTAGAAACGAATATTTTTGTTTTCTCGCTTAAATAACACGATAAAATTAAATTGTAAGAATAACCCTCTGTATCTTTATTTGTTTATTAGATTTTTTTAATAAGTTTGATTCTAGCATTTTTTCCTGGCGAGTAACGATGTTTTTACTATTTTGGTACTAGAAACGAATATTTTAGTTTTCTCGCTTAAATATCACGATAAAATTGAATTGTAAGAATATCCCTGAGTAACTTTATTTGTTTATTAAATTTAGTTAATAAGTTTGATTCTAGCATTTTTTCCTGACGAGTAACGATGTTTTTATTATTTTGAATCTAGAAACGAATATTTTTGTTTTCTCGCTTAAATATCACGATAAAATTAAATTGTAAGAATATCCGTGAGTAACTTTATTTCTTTATTAAATTTATTTAATAAGTTTGATTCTAGCCTTTTTTCCTGACGAGTAACGATGTTTTTATTATTTTGGTACTAGAAACGAATATTTTAGTTTTCTCGCTTAAATATCACGATAAAATTAAATTGTAAGAATATCACTCTGTATCTTTATTTGTTTATTAGATTTTTTTTATAAGTTTGATTCTAGCCTTTTTTCCTGACGAGAAACGATGTTTTTATTATTTTGGAACTAGAAACGAATATTTTAGTTTTCTCGCTTAAATATAGCGATAAAATTGAATTGTAAGAATATCCCTGAGTAACTTTATTTGTTTATTAGATTTTTTTAATAAGTTTGATTCTAGCCTTTTTTCCTGACGAGTAACGATGTTTTTATTATTTTGGAACTAGAAACGAATATTTTAGTTTTCTCGCTTAAATATCGCGATAAAATTGAATTGTAAGAATATCCCTGAGTAATTTTATTTGTTTATTAAATTTAGTTAATAAGTTTGATTCTAGCATTTTTTCCTGACGAGTAACGATGTTTTTATTATTTTGGAACTAGAAACGAATATTTTAGTTTTCTCGTTTAAATATCGCGATAAAATTGAATTGTAAGAATATCCCTGAGTAACTTTATTTGTTTATTAGATTTTTTTTATAAGTTCGATTCTAGCATTTTTTCCTGACGAGAAACGATGTTTTTATTATTTTGAATCTAGAAACGAATATTTTAGTTTTCTCGCTTAAATATCGCGATAAAATTGAATTGTAAGAATATCCCTCAGTAACTTTATTTGGTTATTAAATTTAGTTAATAAGTTTGATTCTAGCATTTTCTCCTGACGAGTAACGATGTTTTTATTATTTTGATTCTTGAAACGAATATTTTAGTTTTCTCGCTTAAATATAACGATAAAATTAAATTGTAAGAATATCCCTGTGTAACTTTATTTGTTTATTAGATTTTTTTAATAAGTTTGATTCTAGCATTTTTTCCTGGCGAGTAACGATGTTTTTACTATTTTGGAACTAGAAACGAATATTTTAGTTTTCTCGCTTAAATATCACGATAAAATTTAACTGTAAGAATATCCCTGAGTAACTTTACTTGTTTATTAATTTAGTTAATAAGTTTGATTCTAGCATTTTTTCCTGACGAGTAACGATGTTTTTATTATTTTGGAACTAGAAAAGAATATTTTAGTTTTCTCGCTTAAATATCGCGATAAAATTGAATTGTAAGAATATCCCTCAGTAACTTTATTTGGGTATTAAATTTAGTTAATAAGTTTGATTCTAGCATTTTCTCCTGACGAGTAACGATGTTTTTATTATTTTGATTCTTGAAACGAATATTTTTGTTTTCTCGCTTAAATATAACGATAAAATTAAATTGTAAGAATATCCCTGTGTAACTTTATTTGTTTATTAGATTTTTTTAATAAGTTTGATTCTAGCATTTTTTCCTGGCGAGTAACGATGTTTTTACTATTTTGGAACTAGAAAAGAATATTTTAGTTTTCTCGCTTAAATATCGCGATAAAATTGAATTGTAAGAATATCCCTGAGTAACTTTATTTGTTTATTAGATTTTTTTTTATAAGTTTGATTCAAGCATTTTTTCCTGACGAGAAACGATGTTTTTATTATTTTGAATCTAGAAACGAATATTTTAGTTTTCTCGCTTAAATATCACGATAAAATTGAATTGTAAGAATATCCCTGAGTAACTTTATTTGTTTATTAGATTTTTTTTTATAAGTTTGATTCAAGCATTTTTTCCTGACGCGAAACGATGTTTTTATTATTTTGAATCTAGAAACGAATATTTTAGTTTTCTCGCTTAAATATCACGATAAAATTGAATTGTAAGAATATCCCTGAGTAACTTTATTTGTTTATTAAATTTAGTTAATAAGTTTGATTCTAGCATTTTTTCCTGATGAGTAACGATGTTTTTATTATTTTGAATCTAGAAACGAATATTTTTGTTTTCTCGCTTAAATAACACGATAAAATTAAATTGTAAGAATAACCCTCTGTATCTTTATTTGTTTATTAGATTTTTTTTATAAGTTTGATTCTAGCATTTTTTCCTGACGAGTAACGATGTTTTTATTATTTTGAATCTAGAAACGAATATTTTTGTTTTCTCGCTTAAATATCACGATAAAATTAAATTGTAAGAATATCCGTGAGTAACTTTATTTCTTTATTAAATTTATTTAATAAGTTTGATTCTAGCCTTTTTTCCTGACGAGTAACGATGTTTTTATTATTTTGGTACTAGAAACGAATATTTTAGTTTTCTCGCTTAAATATCACGATAAAATTAAATTGTAAGAATATCACTCTGTATCTTTATTTGTTTATTAGATTTTTTTTATAAGTTTGATTCTAGCATTTTTTCCTGACGAGTAACGATGTTTTTATTATTTTGAAACTAGAAACGAATATTTTAGATTTCTCGCTTAAATATCACGATAAAATTGAATTGTAAGAATATCCCTGTGTAACTTTATTTGTTTATTAGATTTTTTTAATAAGTTTGATTCTAGCATTTTTTCCTGACGAGTAACGATGTTTTTATTATTTTGGAACTAGAAACGAATATTTTAGTTTTCTCGCTTAAATATCACGATAAAATTGAATTGTAAGAATATCCGTGAGTAACTTTATTTGTTTATTAAATTTATTTAATGAGTTTGATTCTAGCCTTTTTTCCTGACGAGAAACGATGTTTTTATTATTTTGGAACTAGAAACGAATATTTTAGTTTTCTCGCTTAAATATAGCGATAAAATTGAATTGTAAGAATATCCCTGAGTAACTTTATTTGTTTATTAGATTTTTTTAATAAGTTTGATTCTAGCATTTTTTACTGACGAGTAACGATGTTTTTATTATTTTGGAACTAGAAACGAATATTTTAGTTTTCTCGCTTAAATATCGCGATAAAATTGAATTGTAAGAATATCCCTGAGTAATTTTATTTGTTTATTAAATTTAGTTAATAAGTTTGATTCTAGCATTTTTTCCTGACGAGTAACGATGTTTTTATTATTTTGAATCTAGAAACGAATATTTTTGTTTTCTCGCTTAAATATCACGATAAAATTAAATTGTAAGAATATCCCTCTGTAACTTTATTTGTTTATTAGATTTTTTTATAAGTTTGATTCTAGCATTTTTTCCTGACGAGTAACGATGTTTTTATTATTTTGAATCTAGAAACGAATATTTTAGTTTTCTCGATTAAATATCGTGATAAAATTGAATTGTAAGAATATCCCTGAGTAACTTTATTTGTTTATTAAATTTAGTTAATAAGTTTGATTCTAGCATTTTTTCCTGACGAGTAACGATGTTTTTATTATTTTGGAACTAGAAACGAATATTTTAGTTTTCTCGCTTAAATATCGCGATAAAATTGAATTGTAAGAATATCCCTGAGTAACTTTATTTGTTTATTAGATTTTTTTTATAAGTTCGATTCTAGCATTTTTTCCTGACGAGAAACGATGTTTTTATTATTTTGAATCTAGAAACGAATATTTTAGTTTTCTCGCTTAAATATCGCGATAAAATTGAATTGTAAGAATATCCCTCAGTAACTTTATTTGGTTATTAAATTTAGTTAATAAGTTTGATTCTAGCATTTTCTCCTGACGAGTAACGATGTTTTTATTATTTTGATTCTTGAAACGAATATTTTTGTTTTCTCGCTTAAATATAACGATAAAATTAAATTGTAAGAATATCCCTGTGTAACTTTATTTGTTTATTAGATTTTTTTAATAAGTTTGATTCTAGCATTTTTTCCTGGCGAGTAACGATGTTTTTACTATTTTGGAACTAGAAACGAATATTTTAGTTTTCTCGCTTAAATATCACGATAAAATTGAACTGTAAGAATATCCCTGAGTAACTTTACTTGTTTATTAATTTAGTTAATAAGTTTGATTCTAGCATTTTTTCCTGACGAGTAACGATGTTTTTATTATTTTGGAACTAGAAAAGAATATTTTAGTTTTCTCGCTTAAATATCGCGATAAAATTGAATTGTAAGAATATCCCTGAGTAACTTTATTTGTTTATTAGATTTTTTTTTATAAGTTTGATTCAAGCATTTTTTCCTGACGAGAAACGATGTTTTTATTATTTTGAATCTAGAAACGAATATTTTAGTTTTCTCGCTTAAATATCACGATAAAATTGAATTGTAAGAATATCCACGTGTAACTTTATTTGTTTATTAGATTTTTTTATAAGTTTGATTCTAGCATTTTTTCCTGACGAGTA
Organism: Pterostichus madidus; assembly: GCA_911728475.2. NCBI lineage: Eukaryota > Metazoa > Arthropoda > Insecta > Coleoptera > Carabidae > Pterostichus > Pterostichus madidus. The sequence goes on along the minus strand of OU452304.1, from coordinate 20,968,048 downwards.
ACGATGTTTTTATTATTTTGAATCTAGAAACGAATATTTTTGTTTTCTCGCTTAAATATCACGATAAAATTAAATTGTAAGAATATCCGTGAGTAACTTTATTTGTTTATTAAATTTATTTAATTAGTTTGATTCTAGCCTTTTTTCCTGACGAGTAACGATGTTTTTATTATTTTGGAACTAGAAACGAATATTTTAGTTTTCTCGCTTAAATATAGCGATAAAATTGAATTGTAAGAATATCCCTGAGTAACTTTATTTGTTTATTAGATTTTTTTAATAAGTTTGATTCTAGCATTTTTTCCTGACGAGAAACGATGTTTTTATTATTTTGAATCTAGAAACGAATATTTTAGTTTTCTCGCTAAAATATCACGATAAAATTGAATTGTAGGAATATCCCTGAGTAACTTTATTTGTTTATTAAATTTAGTTAATAAGTTTGATTCTAGCATTTTTTCCTGACGAGTAACGATGTTTTTATTATTTTGAATCTAGAAACGAATATTTTTGTTTTCTCACTTAAATATCACGATAAAATTAAATTGTAAGAATATCCCTGTGTAACTTTATTTGTTTATTAGATTTTTTTAATAAGTTTGATTCTAGCATTTTTTCCTGACGAGTAACGATGTTTTTATTATTTTGGAACTAGAAACGAATATTTTAGTTTTCTCGATTAAATATCGCGATAAAATTGAATTGTAAGAATATCCCTGAGTAACTTTATTTGGTTATTAAATTTAGTTAATAAGTTTGATTCTAGCATTTTTTTCCTGACGAGTAACGATGTTTTTATTATTTTGGAACAAGAAACGAATATTTTAGTTTTCTCGCTTAAATATCGCGATAAAATTGAATTGTAAGAATATCCCTGAGTAACTTTATTTGTTTATTAGATTTTTTTAATAAGTTTGATTCTAGCATTTTTTCCTGACGAGAAACGATGTTTTTATTATTTTGAATCTAGAAACGAATATTTTAGTTTTCTCGCTTAAATATCGCGATAAAATTGAATTGTAAGAATATCCCTCAGTTACTTTATTTGGTTATTAAATTAAGTTAATAAGTTTGATTCTAGCATTTTTTCCTGACGAGTAACGATGTTTTTATTATTTTGATTCTAGAAACGAATAGTTTTGTTTTCTCGCTTAAATATAACGATAAAATTAAATTGTAAGAATATCCCTGTGTAACTTTATTTGTTTATTAGATTTTTTTAATAAGTTTGATTCTAGCATTTTTTCCTGGCGAGTAACGATGTTTTTACTATTTTGGAACTAGAAAAGAATATTTTAGTTTTCTCGCTTACATATCGCGATAAAATTGAATTGTAAGAATATCCCTGAGTAACTTTATTTGTTTATTAGATTTTTTTTTATAAGTTTGATTCAAGCATTTTTTCCTGACGAGAAACGATGTTTTTATTATTTTGAATCTAGAAACGAATATTTTAGTTTTCTCGCTTAAATATCACGATAAAATTGAATTGTAAGAATATCCCTGAGTAACTTTATTTGTTTATTAAATTTTTTTATAAGTTTGATTCTAGCATTTTTTCCTGACGCGAAACGATGTTTTTATTATTTTGAATCTAGAAACGAATATTTTAGTTTTCTCGCTTAAATATCACGAGAAAATTGAATTGTAAGAATATCCCTGAGTAACTTTATTTGTTTATTAAATTTAGTTAATAAGTTTGATTCTAGCATTTTTTCCTGATGAGTAACGATGTTTTTATTATTTTGAATCTAGAAACGAATATTTTAGTTTTCTCGCTTAAATAACACGATAAAATTAAATTGTAAGAATATCCCTCTGTATCTTTATTTGTTTATTAGATTTTTTTTATAAGTTTGATCCTAGCATTTTTTCCTGACGAGTAACGATGTTTTTATTATTTTGAATCTAGAAACGAATATTTTTGTTTTTTCGCTTAAATATCACGATAAAATTAAATTGTAAGAATATCCCTGTGTAACTTTATTTGTTTATTAGATTTTTTTAATAAGTTCGACTCTAGCATTTTTTCCCGAGGAGTAACGATGTTTTTATATATCTAGAGCTGGAAACGACTATTTTAGTTTTCTCGCTTAAATATAACGATAAAATTGAATTGTAAGAATATCCGCGTGTAACTTTATTTGTTTATTAGATTTTTTTAATGAGTTTGATTCTAGCATTTTTTCCTGACGAGTAATGATATTTTTATTATTTTGGAAATAGAAACGAATATTTTAGTTTTCTCGCTTAAATATCACGATAAAATTAAATTGTAAGAATATCCCTGAGTAACTTTAGTTGTTTATTAGATTTATTTAATAAGTTTGATTCTAGCATTTTTTTCTGACGAGTAACGATGTTTTTATTGTTTTGGAACTAGAAACGAATATTTTAGTTTTCTCGCTTAAATATCGCGATAAAATTAAATTGTAAGAATATCCCTGTGTAACTTTATTTGTTTATTAAATTTTTTTAATAAGTTTGATTCTAGCATTTTTTCCTGACGAGAAACGATGTTTTTACTATTTTGGAACTAGAAACGAATATTTTTGTTTTCTCGCTTAAATATCACGATAAAATTGAATTGTAAGATTATTCCTGTGTAACTTTATTTGTTTATTAGATTTTTTTAATAAGTTTGATTCTAGCATTTTTTCCTGATGAGTAACGATATTTTTATTATTTTGGAACTAGAAACGAATATTTTAGTTTTCTCGCTTAAATATCACGATAAAATTGAATTGTAAGAATATCCCTGAGTAACTTTATTTGTTTATTAAATTTATTTAATAAGTTTGATTCTAGCATTTTTTCCTGACGAGTAACGTTGTTTTTATTATTTTGGAACTAGAAACGAATATTTTAGTTTTCTCGCTTAAATATCACGATAAAATTGAATTGTAAGAATACCCCTGAAACACTTTATTTGTTTATTAGTTTTTTTTAATAAGTTTGATTCTAGCATTTTGTCCTGACGAGTAACGATGTTTTTATTATTTTGAATCTAGAAACGAATATTTTAGTTTTCTCGCTTAAATATCACGATAAAATTGAATTGTAAGAATATCCCTGAGTAACTTTATTTGTTTATTAAATTTTTTTATAAGTTTGATTCTAGCATTTTTTCCTGACGCGAAACGATGTTTTTATTATTTTGAATCTAGAAACGAATATTTTAGTTTTCTCGCTTAAATATCACGATAAAATTGAATTGTAAGAATATCCCTGAGTAACTTTATTTGTTTATTAAATTTAGTTAATAAGTTTGATTCTAGCATTTTTTCCTGATGAGTAACGATGTTTTTATTATTTTGAATCTAGAAACGAATATTATTGTTTTCTCGCTTAAATAACACGATAAAATTAAATTGTAAGAATATCCCTCTGTATCTTTATTTGTTTATTAGATTTTTTTTATAAGTTTGATTCTAGCATTTTTTCCTGACGAGTAACGATGTTTTTATTATTTTGAATCTAGAAACGAATATTTTTGTTTTTTCGCTTAAATATCACGATAAAATTAAATTGTAAGAATATCCCTGTGTAACTTTATTTGTTTATTAGATTTTTTTAATAAGTTCGACTCTAGCATTTTTTCCCGAGGAGTAACGATGTTTTTATATATCTAGAGCTGGAAACGACTATTTTAGTTTTCTCACTTAAATATAACGATAAAATTGAATTGTAAGAATATCCGCGTGTAACTTTATTTGTTTATTAGATTTTTTTAATGAGTTTGATTCTAGCATTTTTTCCTGACGAGTAATGATATTTTTATTATTTTGGAAATAGAAACGAATATTTTAGTTTTCTCGCTTAAATATCACGATAAAATTAAATTGTAATAATATCCCTGAGTAACTTTATTTGTTTATTAGATTTATTTAATAAGTTTGATTCTAGCATTTTTTCCTGACGAAAACGATGTTTTTATTATTTTGGAACTAGAAACGAATATTTTAGTTTTCTCGCTTAAATATCGCGATAAAATTAAATTGTAAGAATATCCCTGTGTAACTTTATTTGTTTATTAAATTTTTTTAATAAGTTTGATTCTAGCATTTTTTCCTGACGAGAAACGATGTTTTTACTATTTTGGAACTAGAAACGAATATTTTTGTTTTCTCGCTTAAATATCACGATAAAATTGAATTGTAAGAATATTCCTGTGTAACTTTATTTGTTTATTAGATTTTTTTAATAAGTTTGATTCTAGCATTTTTTCCTGATGAGTAACGATATTTTTATTATTTTGGAACTAGAAACGAATATTTTAGTTTTCTCGCTTAAATATCACGATAAAATTGAATTGTAAGAATATCCGTGAGTAACTTTATTTGTTTATTAAATTTATTTAATAAGTTTGATTCTAGCATTTTTTCCTGACGAGTAACGATGTTTTTATTATTTTGGAACTAGAAACGAATATTTTAGTTTTCTCGATTAAATATCACGATAAAATTGAATTGTAAGAATATCCCTGAGTAACTTTATTTGGTTATTAAATTTAGTTAATAAGTTTGATTCTAGCATTTTTTCCTGACGAGTAACGATGTTTTCATTATTTTGGAACAATAAACGAATATTTTAGTTTTCTCGCTTAAATATCGCGATAAAATTGAATTGTAAGAATATCCCTGAGTAACTTTATTTGTTTATTAGATTTTTTTTTATAAGTTTGATTCTAGCATTTTTTCCTGACGAGAAACGATGTTTTTATTATTTTGAATCTAGAAACGAATATTTTAGTTTTCTCGCTTAAATATCGCGATAAAATTGAATTGTAAGAATATCCCTCAGTTACTTTATTTGGTTATTAAATTAAGTTAATAAGTTTGATTCTAGCATTTTTTCCTGACGAGTAACGATGTTTTTATTATTTTGATTCTAGAAACGAATATTTTAGTTTTCTCGCTTAAATATCGCGATAAAATTGAATTGTAAGAATATCCCTCAGTAACTTTATTTGGTTATTAAATTTAGTTAATAAGTTTGATTCTAGCATTTTCTCCTGACGAGTAACGATGTTTTTATTATTTTGATTCTTGAAACGAATATTTTTGTTTTCTCGCTTAAATATAACGATAAAATTAAATTGTAAGAATATCCCTGTGTAACTTTATTTGTTTATTAGATTTTTTTAATAAGTTTGATTCTAGCATTTTTTCCTGACGAGTAACGATGTTTTTATTATTTTGGAACTAGAAACGAATATTTTTGTTTTCTCGCTTAAATATCACGATAAAATTAAATTGTAAGAATATGTTGTTCAGTGGTGCTGGATACTCGTCGAGAAATAAATGAATGCCAATCTCAAACGAAATATTTATTTCTTTAAATGTTTGGGTACAAAAGGAGGCGCCTAAAAAATACAATATAAAATAAGTTTGCGCACTCCTGATTTAAGTATTGAGTATCTCATTTTGTATGAAGATACTCGAATGACATTTTAATTATATTTGTCGCTTACCTCCTAATCCCAATGAATATGCGGCCTGATAACCGCTCTTGTCTGGCAGCTGACGATGTCGCGTATTACAATTTTATAACACGACCGAAAACAAGATTTTATTTTTATGTCACAATTTTTCTGGCATTCAATAACATAATAAAAACAAAACATGACTGAAATCGTTGCACGGTGATTGAACCGGCTTGCTTCTATTTCTCTAAATGTATTGCTTACTTCTCAACACTCCTCCTAAGTAATACATTTCTAAATTTTTCGAAAACTTTACGATTTAACGATTTCGTAAGTATGTCAGCGACCTGATCTGAGCTAGGTATATGCCTAAGAGTTACAGTTTTGCCTACGTGCTCCTGGATGAACTTCCGAGGTATCTCGATGTGATTCTTTCCCTTGGTTGTTTTTCCTTCGTAAGCATTGTGGAGCATATGAATTGCTGACTGGTTATCTACGAAGAGGATGGTTGGCTCGTCCGTCTCGATGATCTCCAATTCATGTGCGATTCTTCTGATCCAGCTAATGTCGTCGATTGATGCCACAGCAGCGCGATACTCGGCCTCGGCAGTCGAAGTGGCGACGAGACGCTGCTTCTGTGAGTACCACACCAGTGGTCCTCCCCGCATCAGTAAAACTCCACTCGTTGATCGTCCGGTCTCCAGATCTCCTCCGTAGTCTGAATCTGTGTAGGCCAATAAAGTTGTGTCTCCGTTAAACTGGATACCAAGATCCTTCGTGCCCTTCAGATACTGGAAAACTCGAGTAACCATCTTCCAGTGACTTAACTTTGGCTTACTACATTGACGACTGAGATAATTGACTGCAAAACTTATATCTGGGCGTGAAATAGTAGCCAGATAAAGCAGGCTACCTATAGCCTCACGATAAGGAATGGTGGCTGGCACTGGCTTGTCATTCACCTTACTTTCTTCTCCTGTAACCATTCCCTTCTCGATGGGAGTCCAGACTGGATTGCACATGTTGAACTTGAAGCGATCCAGGATTTTCTGTGTGTAATCGGTTTGTCGTACTGAAATAACTTCTGACTCAGTCTTTATCTCCATTCCGAGATAAGTAAATTCATCTGGCGGCTGTCGTTTGTAAGTGATTTCGAATTGGCGGCTTATCTTACTCAGAATATGGTAGATTTCTCGTTCATCTCGTCCAGCTATGAGTCCATCATCCACGAAGAGGGTCAATATTACAGTCTTCCTCTCATTGTAGAAGACACAGGGATCGTCGTCCGTGCTTGTCAGCCCGATGGTTTCAAAAAAGCCCGAAATCTTCTCATTCCACTTTTTAGGAGCCTGCTTCAGACCGTATAAACTCCTTCTCAGTCTACAGACCCTGTCAGTTCCATCATGAAATTCTTCCGGTTGACGCATATATAGCTCTTCTTCCAGATCTCCATATAAAAATGCTGTGGTGACGTCAAACGGCACGAGTTTCATTTTCTGCGAAGCGGCGTGACTGAGGATGAGACGAATGGAGGCATGTCTAACTACAGGACTGAAAATTTCAGCATAATCTCTTCCCTCCTCCTGCTCAAATCCTCGTGCAACCAGTCTGGCCTTGAACCTGCCGTCCGACTTCTTGCGTAGCACCCACTTGCATGTCAAAGGCTTGACACCTGGTGGACATTTTGTCAAATCCCAGGTTCCCATCTTCGTCAGGGAATTAAACTCTTCTGACATGGCTCTGATCCAGTTTTCATCCTTCGAGGCGGCTGACATGGAAACATCTTCAACTTCGCTTATCATGGCAGCATTGGAGTTTCCTCCTCTCAGATTACCCATCACGTAGTCGGAGAATCTTGAAGGTTGCTGAATGTTACGACGATTGCGTAGACCCTGTCTTCTCGGCTGTTGATCTTCCGCTCGGTCAACCTGGTCATCCGGCTCCTCCTGTCGATGCTCCTGGTCATCTGACTCTTCCTGTCCAAAATCGGTGTTAGACTCGTCAGATGTGTTCAACAATCTTGCTGACATGTTTGCCTGGACTGGTGATTTGAAACTGACGTACTGTTCAGCTTCTTCTGATTCGTCGAATACAACATTGACTGAGCTGGTCACGTTCCTTTCATCTGACAAGTAAATTCTAAAACACGGTGAATCCAACTCGTATCCGACGAGAATTCCTTGCTTTGATTTGCCATCCAGTTTATCACGCTTGTGATCTGGAGTCAATACATAGCACCTGCATCCAAATGGTCTCAGCTTCTTGATATCAATGTGGCGCCCAAACCACAGATCTGCAGGACTCTTATCTTTTACAGTGCTTGTACCGGTCTGGTTAATGGTAAAAACTGCATAGTTTATGGCCTCGGCCCATAAATTCCTGTCCAGACCTCGAGCATGAATAATCGAGCGAGCTGCCTCGACGATCGTCCGCATCTCGCGTTCGATCCGCCCATTTTGTTGCGGTGTATACGCGTTCGTGAAAGTGTGTAGGATGCCTAGTTCCTCAAGTGTCTGCCTGGTGCTCGCGTTTTTGATTTCTGTTCCGTTGTCTGACCGCAAGTTTTTTTATCTTCCGTCCGAACTGGTTCTCCGCCATCTTGATATAGTTATCCAGCTTCGCAACTGCTTCATCCTTTCTCTTGAGAAAATATGCTGTCCTAAAGTGGGAGAAGTCATCTTTGAACAGCAAGAAGTACTTCGCTCCACCCAAGGAAGTCTCGCCCATTTCGCAGAGATCGACGTGAATGAGATCCAGCGGCTGTTCAGCAGTTTTCTCGTTCCGAGGATGTGAGACGCGGTGCTGCTTCCCCAGCACACATCCCTTGCAGACATAGTCGTTCCAGTCATCTCGGTATTTGATTTGATTCCTGTCCAGAATGTCTCTCACGTACTTTACATTTTGGTGTGCTAATCTCTCGTGCCAGGTTCTAATAGATATAGAGAGTAGACACCTTCCCGGCTCGTCCTTGCGCAGAAGCATTTTGAACAAGCTTCCGTCTCGTTCCGCAACAGCAACAGTCTGACAATAATCTGACGTTTTGAAAACAGATTTGTCCTTGTCTGCCATCTGAATGTAATCCTTGTCTAGTGCCTGACTGACTGAAAACAGATTGAAGTCAAGTCTAGGTACGTGCAAAACTTGTTTCAGGACGACTTTTTCCCAATTCTTGCCGTTGTATGCCTCTAGCTCAACGTCTCCGACGCCTATTCCATACAGCGTTGTTGAATCACCGATGATAATTTCGTAGGGACTGACTAGTTTGGTGTAATCGCAGAACCATTCCCGGTGTGACGTCATATGCTGCGATGCTGCGCAGTCCTGGTACCAGACGTACTTTGCATCCTGTCTTGACTTGATATGATTTAGGTTGACAGTCGATAGTCCCACTGTCATGAGTGCTCTGCGATTTTTGTTTCTCGAGTCGGCAGTATCTCTTCCTGGTCTGTCATCACTTCGTTTGGGACAGTCCTTGATAAAGTGACCCTTTCTGCCACACCCATTACAGGTGTAATTTTCCTTACAGTATGCCAGATATTTTTGACATGGCTTGTTACGGCAGTGCTTCTTTACATGGCCTTTTTGACCACACTTGAAACAGCTAACAGCAGTGGACTCTGACTTGTACGCGTTCTGCTGCTCCGACTTTCTTCCTGTCTTGGTAAAGAGGGCATTGTTTGACTGAGATTCACCCGATACACATCCGTCGTTGAGTCGATCCTCCTCCAGACGAAGTCGTTCAATGAGGGTGTCGATCGTCTTATCCATTGTCCCCAAATTGTCCCACGCAGTACGCAGGTGGTGCAGCTTCGGAGGTAGCATGGCGAGAATCCTTGTCATGATCCACGTGTCTTTCAGCCTTTCCCCCCCTTCAGCTAGATCATCGGCAATCTGTATTATGTCCATGCTATTTTGTACGGCTGACTTTCTCAGGTCATATGTATGAGAAAAGAATCTACGTTGCAAACCATCTATGGTCAAGTCCGACTTCTTACCGTACAAATTTTTGAGTTTGTCTAGCATTTGTTTAGCCGTTGCACAATTTGCGATCTTACTTGCTATACCCTTACTAACGCTCAATCCTATGACTGCCTGTGCCTCAAGATCTTTCTTGATCCAGGTCTGAACTTGATCATCAGTTTGGGCCCCGGCTGGTCTGACTTTATTTCCTGACGCAATATCAAAGATATCTTTCATTTTCAGAATTAAATTAATCTTAAATCTCCACGCGGTATAATCAACGTTTCCCTGCAAATCTTCAGCTAATAATTCAATTTGTGGTCTGATTGAATCCATGTTCTTGACTTCGGCTGACACAGCTAATAACGGTTGACTCGACGTGCTGGCGGCTGACTGCGGCACGCTGACGGCTGACTACGACGCGCTTACGACTGACTGCAATGCACTTGCCGTTGACTGCAAATGACTTGACTGACTGACGGCTGACTGAATAAGTTCGGCGAGTCCGACTGGCTTTCTCAATGAGATTTTCCAGGTTTTCAGTATGAGTCTGGGCCCATAACCTGTTGTTCAGTGGTGCTGGATACTCGTCGAGAAATAAATGAATGCCAATCTCAAACGAAATATTTATTTCTTTAAATGTTTGGGTACAAAAGGAGGCGCCTAAAAAATACAATATAAAATAAGTTTGCGCACTCCTGATTTAAGTATTGAGTATCTCATTTTGTATGAAGATACTCGAATGACATTTTAATTATATTTGTCGCTTACCTCCTAATCCCAATGAATATGCGGCCTGATAACCGCTCTTGTCTGGCAGCTGACGATGTCGCGTATTACAATTTTATAACACGACCGAAAACAAGATTTTATTTTTATGTCACAATTTTTCTGGCATTCAATAACATAATAAAAACAAAACATGACTGAAATCGTTGCACGGTGATTGAACCGGCTTGCTTCTATTTCTCTAAATGTATTGCTTACTTCTCAACAGAATATCCCTGTGTAACTTTATTTGTTTATTAGATTTTTTTAATAAGTTTGATTCTAGCATTTTTTCCTGACGAGTAACGATGTTTTTATTATTTTGAAACTAGAAACGTATATTTTAGTTTTCTCGATTAAATATCGTGATAAAATTGAATTGTAAGAATATCCCTGAGTAACTTTATTTGTTTATTAAATTTAGTTAATAAGTTTGATTCTAGCATTTTTTCCTGATGAGTAACGATGTTTTTATTATTTTGCATCTAGAAACGAATATTTTAGTTTTCTCGCTTAAATATCGCGATAAAATTGAATTGTAAGAATATCCCTCAGTAACTTTATTTGGTTATTAAATTTAGTTAATAAGTTTGATTCTAGCATTTTTTCCTGACGAGTAACGATGTTTTTATTATTTTGATTCTAGAAACGAATATTTTTGTTTTCTCGCTTAAATATAACGATAAAATTAAATTGTAAGAATATCCCTGTGTAACTTTATTTGTTTATTAGATTTTTTTAATAAGTTTGATTCTAGCATTTTTTCCTGGCGAGTAACGATGTTTTTACTATTTTGGAACTAGAAACGAATATTTTAGTTTTCTCGCTTAAATATCACGATAAAATTGAACTGTCATAATATCCCTGAGTAACTTTACTTGTTTATTAATTTAGTTAATAAGTTTGATTCTAGCATTTTTCCCTGACGAGTAACGATGTTTTCATTATTTTGGAACAATAAACGAATATTTTAGTTTTCTCGCTTAAATATCGCGATAAAATTGAATTGTAAGAATATCCCTGAGTAACTTTATTTGTTTATTAGATTTTTTTTTATAAGTTTGATTCTAGCATTTTTTCCTGACGAGAAACGATGTTTTTATTATTTTGAATCTAGAAACGAATATTTTAGTTTTCTCGCTTAAATATCGCGATAAAATTGAATTGTAAGAATATCCCTCAGTTACTTTATTTGGTTATTAAATTAAGTTAATAAGTTTGATTCTAGCATTTTTTCCTGACGAGTAACGATGTTTTTATTATTTTGATTCTAGAAACGAATATTTTAGTTTTCTCGCTTAAATATCGCGATAAAATTGAATTGTAAGAATATCCCTCAGTAACTTTATTTGGTTATTAAATTTAGTTAATAAGTTTGATTCTAGCATTTTCTCCTGACGAGTAACGATGTTTTTATTATTTTGATTCTTGAAACGAATATTTTTGTTTTCTCGCTTAAATATAACGATAAAATTAAATTGTAAGAATATCCCTGTGTAACTTTATTTGTTTATTAGATTTTTTTAATAAGTTTGATTCTAGCATTTTTTCCTGACGAGTAACGATGTTTTTATTATTTTGGAACTAGAAACGAATATTTTTGTTTTCTCGCTTAAATATCACGATAAAATTAAATTGTAAGAATATCCCTGTGTAACTTTATTTGTTTATTAGATTTTTTTAATAAGTTTGATTCTAGTATTTTTTCCTGACGAGTAACGATGTTTTTATTATTTTGAAACTAGAAACGTATATTTTAGTTTTCTCGATTAAATATCGTGATAAAATTGAATTGTAAGAATATCCCTGAGTAACTTTATTTGTTTATTAAATTTAGTTAATAAGTTTGATTCTAGCATTTTTTCCTGATGAGTAACGATGTTTTTATTATTTTGCATCTAGAAACGAATATTTTAGTTTTCTCGCTTAAATATCGCGATAAAATTGAATTGTAAGAATATCCCTCAGTAACTTTATTTGGTTATTAAATTTAGTTAATAAGTTTGATTCTAGCATTTTTTCCTGACGAGTAACGATGTTTTTATTATTTTGATTCTAGAAACGAATATTTTTGTTTTCTCGCTTAAATATAACGATAAAATTAAATTGTAAGAATATCCCTGTGTAACTTTATTTGTTTATTAGATTTTTTTAATAAGTTTGATTCTAGCATTTTTTCCTGGCGAGTAACGATGTTTTTACTATTTTGGAACTAGAAACGAATATTTTAGTTTTCTCGCTTAAATATCACGATAAAATTGAACTGTAATAATATCCCTGAGTAACTTTACTTGTTTATTAATTTAGTTAATAAGTTTGATTCTAGCATTTTTCCCTGACGAGTAACGATGTTTTTATTATTTTGGAACTAGAAAAGAATATTTTAGTTTTCTCGCTTAAATATCGCGATAAAATTGAATTGTAAGAATATCCCTGAGTAACTTTATTTGTTTATTAGATTTTTTTTTATAAGTTTGATTCAAGCATTTTTTTCTGACGAGAAACGATGTTTTTATTATTTTGAATCTAGAAACGAATATTTTAGTTTTCTCGCTTAAATATCACGATAAAATTGAATTGTAAGAATATCCACGTGTAACTTTATTTGTATATTAGATTTTTTTATAAGTTTGATTCTAGCATTTTTTCCTGACGCGAAACGATGTTTTTATTATTTTGAATCTAGAAACGAATATTTTAGTTTTCTCGCTTAAATATCACGATAAAATTGAATTGTAAGAATATCCCTCTGTAACCTTATTTGTTTATTAGATTTTTTTAATAAGTTTGATTCTAGCATTTTTTACTGACGAGTAACGATGTTTTTATTATTTTGAAACTAGAAACGAATATTTTTGTTTTCTCGCTTAAATATCACGATAAAATTAAATTGTAAGAATATCCCTGTGTAACTTTATTTGTTTATTAGATTTTTTTAATAAGTTTGATTCTAGCATTTTTTCCTGACGAGTAACGATGTTTTTATTATTTTGAATCTAGAAAGGAATATTTTTGTTTTCTCGCTTAAATAACACGATAAAATTAAATTGTAAGAATATCCCTCTGTATCTTTATTTGTTTATTAGATTTTTTTTATAAGTTTGATTCTAGCATTTTTTCCTGACGGGTAACGATGTTTTTATTATTTTGAAACTAGAAACGAATATTTTTGTTTTCTCGCTTAAATATCACGATCAAATTAAATTGTAAGAATATCCCTGTGTAACTTTATTTGTTTATTAGATTTTTTTAATAAGTTTGATTCTAGCATTTTTTCCTGACGAGTAACGATGTTTTTATTATTTTGGAACTAGAAACGAATATTTTAGTTTTCTCGCTTAAATATCACGATAAAATTGAATTGTAAGAATATCCGTGAGTAACTTTATTTGTTTATTAAATTTATTTAATGAGTTTGATTCTAGCCTTTTTTCCTGACGAGAAACGATGTTTTTATTATTTTGGAACTAGAAACGAATATTTTAGTTTTCTCGCTTAAATATAGCGATAAAATTGAATTGTAAGAATATCCCTGAGTAACTATATTTGTTTATTAGATTTTTTTAATAAGTTTGATTCTAGCATTTTTTACTGACGAGTAACGATGTTTTTATTATTTTGGAACTAGGAACGAATATTTTAGTTTTCTCGCTTAAATATCGCGATAAAATTGAATTGTAAGAATATCCCTGAGTAATTTTATTTGTTTATTAAATTTAGTTAATAAGTTTGATTCTAGCATTTTTTCCTGACGAGTAACGATGTTTTTATTATTTTGAATCTAGAAACGAATATTTTTGTTTTCTCGCTTAAATATCACGATAAAATTAAATTGTAAGAATATCCCTCTGTAACTTTATTTGTTTATTAGATTTTTTTTATAAGTTTGATTCTAGCATTTTTTCCTGACGAGTAACGATGTTTTTATTATTTTGAATCTAGAAACGAATATTTTAGTTTTCTCGATTAAATATCGTGATAAAATTGAATTGTAAGAATATCCCTGAGTAACTTTATTTGGTTATTAAATTTAGTTAATAAGTTTGATTCTAGCATTTTTTCCTGACGAGTAACGATGTTTTTATTATTTTGGAACTAGAAACGAATATTTTAGTTTTCTCGCTTAAATATCGCGATAAAATTGAATTGTAAGAATATCCCTGAGTAACTTTATTTGTTTATTAGATTTTTTTTATAAGTTCGATTCTAGCATTTTTTCCTGACGAGAAACGATGTTTTTATTATTTTGAATCTAGAAACGAATATTTTAGTTTTCTCGCTTAAATATCGCGATAAAATTGAATTGTAAGAATATCCCTCAGTAACTTTATTTGGTTATTAAATTTAGTTAATAAGTTTGATTCTAGCATTTTCTCCTGACGAGTAACGATGTTTTTATTATTTTGATTCTTGAAACGAATATTTTTGTTTTCTCGCTTAAATATAACGATAAAATTAAATTGTAAGAATATCCCTGTGTAACTTTATTTGTTTATTAGATTTTTTTAATAAGTTTGATTCTAGCATTTTTTCCTGGCGAGTAACGATGTTTTTACTATTTTGGAACTAGAAACGAATATTTTAGTTTTCTCGCTTAAATATCACGATAAAATTGAACTGTAAGAATATCCCTGAGTAACTTTACTTGTTTATTAATTTAGTTAATAAGTTTGATTCTAGCATTTTTTCCTGACGAGTAACGATGTTTTTATTATTTTGGAACTAGAAAAGAATATTTTAGTTTTCTCGCTTAAATATCGCGATAAAATTGAATTGTAAGAATATCCCTGAGTAACTTTATTTGTTTATTAGATTTTTTTTTATAAGTTTGATTCAAGCATTTTTTCCTGACGAGAAACGATGTTTTTATTATTTTGAATCTAGAAACGAATATTTTAGTTTTCTCGCTTAAATAACACGATAAAATTAAATTGTAAGAATATCCCTCTGTATCTTTATTTGTTTATTAGATTTTTTTTATAAGTTTGATTCTAGCATTTTTTCCTGACGAGTAACGATGTTTTTATTATTTTGAATCTAGAAACGAATATTTTTGTTTTCTCGCTTAAATATCACGATAAAATTAAATTGTAAGAATATCCGTGAGTAACTTTATTTGTTTATTAAATTTATTTAATAAGTTTGATTCTAGCCTTTTTTCCTGACGAGTAACGATGTTTTTATTAATTTGGAACTAGAAACGAATATTTTAGTTTTTTCGCTTAAATATAGCGATAAAATTGAATTGTAAGAATATCCCTGAGTAACTTTATTTGTTTATTAGATTTTTTTAATAAGTTTGATTCTAGCATTTTTTCCTGACGAGAAACGATGTTTTTATTATTTTGAATCTAGAAACGAATATTTTAGTTTTCTCGCTTAAATATCACGATAAAATTGAATTGTAGGAATATCCCTGAGTAACTTTATTTGTTTATTAAATTTAGTTAATAAGTTTTATTCTAGCATTTTTTCCTGGCGAGTAACGATGTTTTTATTATTTTGAATCTAGAAACGAATATTTTTGTTTTCTCGCTTAAATATCACGATAAAATTAAATTGTAAGACTATCCCTCTGTAACTTTATTTGTTTATTAGATTTTTTTTATAAGTTTGATTCTAGCATTTTTTCCTGACGAGTAACGATGTTTTTATTATTTTGAATCTAGAAACGAATATTTTAGTTTTCTCGCTTAAATATCACGATAAAATTGAATTGTAAGAATGTCCCTGAGTAACTTTATTTGTTTATTAGATTTTTATAATAAGTTTGATTCTAGCATTTTTTCCTTACGAGTAACGATGTTTTTATTATTTTGGAACTAGAAACGAATATTTTAGTTTTCTCGCTTACATATCACGATAAAATTTAATTATATGAATATCCCTGAGTAACTTTATTTGTTTATTAGATTTTTTTAATAAGTTTGAATCTAGCATTTTTTCCTGAGGAGTAACGATGTTTTTATATTTCTGGAGCTGGAAACTAATATTTTAGTTTTATCGCTTAAATATCACGATAAAATTGAATTGTAAGAAAATCCCTGAGTAACTTTATATGTTCATTAGATTTTTTTAATAAGTTCGATTCTAGCATTTTTTCCTGACGAGAAACGATGTTTTTATTATTTTGGAACAAGAAACGAATATTTTAGTTTTCTCGCTTAAATACTGCGATAAAATTTAATTGTAAGAATATCCCTGAGTATCTTTATTTGGTTATTAAATTTAGTTAATAAGTTTGATTCTAGCATTTTTTCCTGACGAGTAACGATGTTTTTATTATTTTGAATCTAGAAGCGAATATTTTTGTTTTCTCACTTAAATATCACGATAAAATTAAATTGTAAGAATATCCCTGTGTAACTTTATTTGTTTATTAGATTTTTTTAATAAGTTTGATTCTAGCATTTTTTCCTGGCGAGTAACGATGTTTTTACTATTTTGGAACTAGAAACGAATATTTTAGTTTTCTCGATTAAATATCGTGATAAAATTGAATTGTAAGAATATCCCTGAGTAACTTTATTTGGTTATTAAATTTAGTTAATAAGTTTGATTCTAGCATTTTTTCCTGACGAGTAACGATGTTTTTATTATTTTGAATCTAGAAACGAATATTTTTGTTTTCTCACTTAAATATCACGATAAAATTAAATTGTAAGAATATCCCTGTGTAACTTTATTTGTTTATTAGATTTTTTTAATAAGTTTGATTCTAGCATTTTTTACTGACGAGTAACGATGTTTTTATTATTTTGAAACTAGAAACGAATATTTTTGTTTTCTCGCTTAAATATCACGATAAAATTAAATTGTAAGATTATCCCTGTGTAACTTTATTTGTTTATTAGATTTTTTTAATAAGTTTGATTCTAGCATTTTTTCCTGACGAGTAACGATGTTTTTATTATTTTGAAACTAGAAACTAATATTTTAGTTTTCTCGATTAAATATCGTGATAAAATTGAATTGTAAGAATATCCCTGAGTAACTTTATTTGTTTATTAAATTTAGTTAATAAGTTTGATTCTAGCATTTTTTCCTGATGAGTAACGATGTTTTTATTATTTTGAATCTAGAAAGGAATATTTTTGTTTTCTCGCTTAAATAACACGATAAAATTAAATTGTAAGAATATCCCTCTGTATCTTTATTTGTTTATTAGATTTTTTTTATAAGTTTGATTCTAGCATTTTTTCCTGACGAGTAACGATGTTTTTATTATTTTGAAACTAGAAACGAATATTTTTGTTTTCTCGCTTAAATATCACGATAAAATTAAATTGTAAGAATATCCCTGTGTAACTTTATTTGTTTATTAGATTTTTTTAATAAGTTTGATTCTAGCATTTTTTCCTGACGAGTAACGATGTTTTTATTATTTTGGTACTAGAAACGAATATTTTAGTTTTCTCGCTTAAATATCACGATAAAATTGAATTGTAAGAATATCCCTGTGTAACTTTATTTGTTTATTAGATTTTTTTAATAAGTTTGATTCTAGCATTTTTTCCTGACGAGTAACGATGTTTTTATTATTTTGGAACTAGAAACGAATATTTTAGTTTTCTCGCTTAAATATCACGATAAAATTGAATTGTAAGAATATCCGTGAGTAACTTTATTTGTTTATTAAATTTATTTAATGAGTTTGATTCTAGCCTTTTTTCCTGACGAGAAACGATGTTTTTATTATTTTGGAACTAGAAACGAATATTTTAGTTTTCTCGCTTAAATATAGCAATAAAATTGAATTGTAAGAATATCCCTGAGTAACTTTATTTGTTTATTAGATTTTTTTAATAAGTTTGATTCTAGCATTTTTTACTGACGAGTAACGATGTTTTTATTATTTTGGAACTAGAAACGAATATTTTAGTTTTCTCGCTTAAATATCGCGATAAAATTGAATTGTAAGAATATCCCTGAGTATCTTTATTTGGTTATTAAATTTAGTTAATAAGTTTGATTCTAGCATTTTTTCCTGACGAGTAACGATGTTTTTATTATTTTGAAACTAGAAACGAATATTTTTGTTTTCTCGCTTAAATATCACGATAAAATTAAATTGTAAGAATATCCCTGTGTAACTTTATTTGTTTATTAGATTTTTTTAATAAGTTTGATTCTAGCATTTTTTCCTGACGAGTAACGATGTTTTTATTATTTTGAAACTAGAAACTAATATTTTAGTTTTCTCGATTAAATATCGTGATAAAATTGAATTGTAAGAATATCCCTGAGTAACTTTATTTGTTTATTAAATTTAGTTAATAAGTTTGATTCTAGCATTTTTTCCTGATGAGTAACGATGTTTTTATTATTTTGAATCTAGAAAGGAATATTTTTGTTTTCTCGCTTAAATAACACGATAAAATTAAATTGTAAGAATATCCCTCTGTATCTTTATTTGTTTATTAGATTTTTTTATAAGTTTGATTCTAGCATTTTTTCCTGACGAGTAACGATGTTTTTATTATTTTGGTACTAGAAACGAATATTTTAGTTTTCTCGCTTAAATATCACGATAAAATTGAATTGTAAGAATATCCCTGTGTAACTTTATTTGTTTATTAGATTTTTTTAATAAGTTTGATTCTAGCATTTTTTCCTGACGAGTAACGATGTTTTTATTATTTTGGAACTAGAAACGAATATTTTAGTTTTCTCGCTTAAATATCACGATAAAATTGAATTGTAAGAATATCCGTGAGTAACTTTATTTGTTTATTAAATTTATTTAATGAGTTTGATTCTAGCCTTTTTTCCTGACGAGAAACGATGTTTTTATTATTTTGGAACTAGAAACGAATATTTTAGTTTTCTCGCTTAAATATAGCGATAAAATTGAATTGTAAGAATATCCCTGAGTAACTTTATTTGTTTATTAGATTTTTTTAATAAGTTTGATTCTAGCATTTTTTACTGACGAGTAACGATGTTTTTATTATTTTGGAACTAGAAACGAATATTTTAGTTTTCTCGCTTAAATATCGCGATAAAATTGAATTGTAAGAATATCCCTGAGTAATTTTATTTGTTTATTAAATTTAGTTAATAAGTTTGATTCTAGCATTTTTTCCTGACGAGTAACGATGTTTTTATTATTTTGAATCTAGAAACGAATATTTTTGTTTTCTCGCTTAAATATCACGATAAAATTAAATTGTAAGAATATCCCTCTGTAACTTTATTTGTTTATTAGATTTTTTTTATAAGTTTGATTCTAGCATTTTTTCCTGACGAGTAACGATGTTTTTATTATTTTGAATCTAGAAACGAATATTTTAGTTTTCTCGATTAAATATCGTGATAAAATTGAATTGTAAGAATATCCCTGAGTAACTTTATTTGGTTATTAAATTTAGTTAATAAGTTTGATTCTAGCATTTTTTCCTGACGAGTAACGATGTTTTTATTATTTTGGAACTAGAAACGAATATTTTAGTTTTCTCGCTTAAATATCGCGATAAAATTGAATTGTAAGAATATCCCTGAGTAACTTTATTTGTTTATTAGATTTTTTTTTATAAGTTCGATTCTAGCATTTTTTCCTGACGAGAAACGATGTTTTTATTATTTTGAATCTAGAAACGAATATTTTAGTTTTCTCGCTTAAATATCGCGATAAAATTGAATTGTAAGAATATCCCTCAGTAACTTTATTTGGTTATTAAATTTAGTTAATAAGTTTGATTCTAGCATTTTCTCCTGACGAGTAACGATGTTTTTATTATTTTGATTCTTGAAACGAATATTTTTGTTTTCTCGCTTAAATATAACGATAAAATTAAATTGTAAGAATATCCCTGT
Organism: Pterostichus madidus; assembly: GCA_911728475.2. Lineage (NCBI taxonomy): Eukaryota > Metazoa > Arthropoda > Insecta > Coleoptera > Carabidae > Pterostichus > Pterostichus madidus. The sequence goes on along the minus strand of OU452304.1, from coordinate 20,948,079 downwards.
GTAACTTTATTTGTTTATTAGATTTTTTTAATAAGTTTGATTCTAGCATTTTTTCCTGGCGAGTAACGATGTTTTTACTATTTTGGAACTAGAAACGAATATTTTAGTTTTCTCTCTTAAATATCACGATAAAATTGAACTGTAAGAATATCCCTGAGTAACTTTACTTGTTTATTAATTTAGTTAATAAGTTTGATTCTAGCATTTTTTCCTGACGAGTAACGATGTTTTTATTATTTTGGAACTAGAAAAGAATATTTTAGTTTTCTCGCTTAAATATCGCGATAAAATTGAATTGTAAGAATATCCCTGAGTAACTTTATTTGTTTATTAGATTTTTTTTATAAGTTTGATTCAAGCATTTTTTCCTGACGAGAAACGATGTTTTTATTATTTTGAATCTAGAAACGAATATTTTAGTTTTCTCGCTTAAATAACACGATAAAATTAAATTGTAAGAATATCCCTCTGTATCTTTATTTGTTTATTAGATTTTTTTTATAAGTTTGATTCTAGCATTTTTTCCTGACGAGTAACGATGTTTTTATTATTTTGAATCTAGAAACGAATATTTTTGTTTTCTCGCTTAAATATCACGATAAAATTAAATTGTAAGAATATCCGTGAGTAACTTTATTTGTTTATTAAATTTATTTAATAAGTTTGATTCTAGCCTTTTTTCCTGACGAGTAACGATGTTTTTATTATTTTGGAACTAGAAACGAATATTTTAGTTTTCTCGCTTAAATATAGCGATAAAATTGAATTGTAAGAATATCCCTGAGTAACTTTATTTGTTTATTAGATTTTTTTAATAAGTTTGATTCTAGCATTTTTTCCTGACGAGAAACGATGTTTTTATTATTTTGAATCTAGAAACGAATATTTTAGTTTTCTCGCTTAAATATCACGATAAAATTGAATTGTAGGAATATCCCTGAGTAACTTTATTTGTTTATTAAATTTAGTTAATAAGTTTGATTCTAGCATTTTTTCCTGGCGAGTAACGATGTTTTTATTATTTTGAATCTAGAAACGAATATTTTTGTTTTCTCGCTTAAATATCACGATAAAATTAAATTGTAAGACTATCCCTCTGTAACTTTATTTGTTTATTAGATTTTTTTTATAAGTTTGATTCTAGCATTTTTTCCTGACGAGTAACGATGTTTTTATTATTTTGAATCTAGAAAGGAATATTTTAGTTTTCTCGCTTAAATATCACGATAAAATTGAATTGTAAGAATGTCCCTGAGTAACTTTATTTGTTTATTAGATTTTTATAATAAGTTTGATTCTAGCATTTTTTCCTTACGAGTAACGATGTTTTTATTATTTTGGAACTAGAAACGAATATTTTAGTTTTCTCGCTTACATATCACGATAAAATTAAATTATATGAATATCCCTGAGTAACTTTATTTGTTTATTAGATTTTTTTAATAAGTTTGAATCTAGAATTTTTTCCTGAGGAGTAACGATGTTTTTATATTTCTGGAGCTGGAAACTAATATTTTAGTTTTATCGCTTAAATATCACGATAAAATTGAATTGTAAGAAAATCCCTGAAGAACTTTATATGTTCATTAGATTTTTTTAATAAGTTCGATTCTAGCATTTTTTCCTGACGAGAAACGATGTTTTTATTATTTTGGAACAAGAAACGAATATTTTAGTTTTCTCGCTTAAATACTGCGATAAAATTGAATTGTAAGAATATCCCTGAGTATCTTTATTTGGTTATTAAATTTAGTTAATAAGTTTGATTCTAGCATTTTTTCCTGACGAGTAACGATGTTTTTATTATTTTGAATCTAGAAACGAATATTTTTGTTTTCTCACTTAAATATCACGATAAAATTAAATTGTAAGAATATCCCTGTGTAACTTTATTTGTTTATTAGATTTTTTTAATAAGTTTGATTCTAGCATTTTTTCCTGGCGAGTAACGATGTTTTTACTATTTTGGAACTAGAAACGAATATTTTAGTTTTCTCGATTAAGTATCGTGATAAAATTGAATTGTAAGAATATCCCTGAGTAACTTTATTTGGTTATTAAATTTAGTTAATAAGTTTGATTCTAGCATTTTTTCCTGACGAGTAACGATGTTTTTATTATTTTTGAACTAGAAACGAATATTTTAGTTTTCTCGCTTAAATATCGCGATAAAATTGAATTGTAAGAATATCCCTGAGTAACTTTATTTGTTTATTAGATTTTTTTTTATAAGTTTGATTCTAGCATTTTTTCCTGACGAGAAACGATGTTTTTATTATTTTGAATCTAGAAACGAATATTTTTGTTTTCTCACTTAAATATCACGATAAAATTAAATTGTAAGAATATCCCTGTGTAACTTTATTTGTTTATTAGATTTTTTTAATAAGTTTGATTCTAGCATTTTTTCCTGACGAGTAACGATGTTTTTATTATTTTGGAACTAGAAAAGAATATTTTAGTTTTCTCGCTTAAATATCGCGATAAAATTGAATTGTAAGAATATCCCTGAGTAACTTTATTTGTTTATTAGATTTTTTTTATAAGTTTGATTCAAGCATTTTTTCCTGACGAGAAACGATGTTTTTATTATTTTGAATCTAGAAACGAATATTTTAGTTTTCTCGCTTAAATAACACGATAAAATTAAATTGTAAGAATATCCCTCTGTATCTTTATTTGTTTATTAGATTTTTTTTATAAGTTTGATTCTAGCATTTTTTCCTGACGAGTAACGATGTTTTTATTATTTTGAATCTAGAAACGAATATTTTTGTTTTCTCGCTTAAATATCACGATAAAATTAAATTGTAAGAATATCCGTGAGTAACTTTATTTGTTTATTAAATTTATTTAATAAGTTTGATTCTAGCCTTTTTTCCTGACGAGTAACGATGTTTTTATTATTTTGGAACTAGAAACGAATATTTTAGTTTTCTCGCTTAAATATAGCGATAAAATTGAATTGTAAGAATATCCCTGAGTAACTTTATTTGTTTATTAGATTTTTTTAATAAGTTTGATTCTAGCATTTTTTCCTGACGAGAAACGATGTTTTTATTATTTTGAATCTAGAAACGAATATTTTAGTTTTCTCGCTTAAATATCACGATAAAATTGAATTGTAGGAATATCCCTGAGTAACTTTATTTGTTTATTAAATTTAGTTAATAAGTTTGATTCTAGCATTTTTTCCTGGCGAGTAACGATGTTTTTATTATTTTGAATCTAGAAACGAATATTTTTGTTTTCTCGCTTAAATATCACGATAAAATTAAATTGTAAGACTATCCCTCTGTAACTTTATTTGTTTATTAGATTTTTTTTATAAGTTTGATTCTAGCATTTTTTCCTGACGAGTAACGATGTTTTTATTATTTTGAATCTAGAAACGAATATTTTAGTTTTCTCGCTTAAATATCAGGATAAAATTGAATTGTAAGATTGTCCCTGAGTAACTTTATTTGTTTATTAGATTTTTATAATAAGTTTGTTTCTAGCATTTTTTCCTTACGAGTAACGATGTTTTTATTATTTTGGAACTAGAAACGAATATTTTAGTTTTCTCGCTTACATATCACGATAAAATTAAATTATATGAATATCCCTGAGTAACTTTATTTGTTTATTAGATTTTTTTAATAAGTTTGAATCTAGCATTTTTTCCTGAGGAGTAACGATGTTTTTATATTTCTGGAGCTGGAAACTAATATTTTAGTTTTATCGTTTAAATATCACGATAAAATTGAATTGTAAGAAAAACCCTGAAGAACTTTATATGTTCATTAGATTTTTTTAATAAGTTCGATTCTAGCATTTTTTCCTGACGAGAAACGATGTTTTTATTATTTTGGAACAAGAAACGAATATTTTAGTTTTCTCGCTTAAATACTGCGATAAAATTGAATTGTAAGAATATCCCTGAGTATCTTTATTTGGTTATTAAATTTAGTTAATAAGTTTGATTCTAGCATTTTTTCCTGACGAGTAACGATGTTTTTATTATTTTGAATCTAGAAACGAATATTTTTGTTTTCTCACTTAAATATCACGATAAAATTAAATTGTAAGAATATCCCTGTGTAACTTTATTTGTTTATTAGATTTTTTTAATAAGTTTGATTCTAGCATTTTTTCCTGGCGAGTAACGATGTCTTTACTATTTTGGAACTAGAAACGAATATTTTAGTTTTCTCGATTAAGTATCGTGATAAAATTGAATTGTAAGAATATCCCTGAGTAACTTTATTTGGTTATTAAATTTAGTTAATAAGTTTGATTCTAGCATTTTTTCCTGACGAGTAACGATGTTTTTATTATTTTTGAACTAGAAACGAATATTTTAGTTTTCTCGCTTAAATATCGCGATAAAATTGAATTGTAAGAATATCCCTGAGTAACTTTATTTGTTTATTAGATTTTTTTTTATAAGTTTGATTCTAGCATTTTTTCCTGACGAGAAACGATGTTTTTATTATTTTGAATCTAGAAACGAATATTTTAGTTTTCTCGCTTAAATATCGCGATAAAATTGAATTGTAAGAATATCCCTCAGTAACTTTATTTGGTTATTAAATTTAGTTAATAAGTTTGATTCTAGCATTTTTTCCTGACGAGTAACGATGTTTTTATTATTTTGATTCTAGAAACGAATATTTTTGTTTTCTCGCTTAAATATAACGATAAAATTAAATTGTAAGAATATCCCTGTGTAACTTTATTTGTTTATTAGATTTTTTTAATAAGTTTGATTCTAGCATTTTTTCCGGGCGAGTAACGATGTTTTTACTATTTTGGAACTAGAAACGAATATTTTAGTTTTCTCGCTTAAATATCACGATAAAATTGAACTGTAAGAATATCCCTGAGTAACTTTACTTGTTTATTAATTTAGTTAATAAGTTTGATTCTAGCATTTTTTCCTGACGAGTAACGATGTTTTTATTATTTTGGAACTAGAAAAGAATATTTTAGTTTTCTCGCTTAAATATCGCGATAAAATTGAATTGTAAGAATATCCCTGAGTAACTTTATTTGTTTATTAGATTTTTTTTTATAAGTTTGATTCAAGCATTTTTTCCTGACGAGAAACGATGTTTTTATTATTTTGAATCTAGAAACGAATATTTTAGTTTTCTCGCTTAAATATCACGATAAAATTGAATTGTAAGAATATCCACGTGTAACTTTATTTGTTTATAAGATTTTTTTATAAGTTTGATTCTAGCATTTTTTCCTGTCGAGAAACGATGTTTTTATTATTTTGAATCTAGAAACGAATATTTTAGTTTTCTCTCTTAAATATCGCGATAAAATTGAATTGTAAGAATATCCCTCAGTTACTTTATTTGGTTATTAAATTAAGTTAATAAGTTTGATTCTAGCATTTTTTCCTGACGAGAAACGATGTTTTTATTATTTTGAATCTAGAAACGAATATTTTAGTTTTCTCGCTTAAATATCGCGATAAAATTGAATTGTAAGAATATCCCTCAGTTACTTTATTTGGTTATTAAATTAAGTTAATAAGTTTGATTCTAGCATTTTTTCCTGACGAGTAACGATGTTTTTATTATTTTGATTCTAGAAACGAATAGATTTGTTTTCTCGCTTAAATATAACGATAAAATTAAATTGTAAGAATATCCCTGTGTAACTTTATTTGTTTATTAGATTTTTTTAATAAGTTTGATTCTAGCATTTTTTCCTGGCGAGTAACGATGTTTTTACTATTTTGGAACTAGAAACGAATATTTTAGTTTTCTCGTTTAAATATCACGATAAAATTGAATTGTAAGAATATCCCTGAGTAACTTTATTTGTTTATTAAATTTTTTTATAAGTTTGATTCTAGCATTTTTTCCTGACGCGAAACGATGTTTTTATTATTTTGAATCTAGAAACGAATATTTTAGTTTTCTCGCTTAAATATCACGAGAAAATTGAATTGTAAGAATATCCCTGAGTAACTTTATTTGTTTATTAAATTTAGTTAATAAGTTTGATTCTAGCATTTTTTCCTGATGAGTAACGATGTTTTTATTATTTTGAATCTAGAAACGAATATTTTTGTTTTCTCGCTTAAATAACACGATAAAATTAAATTGTAAGAATATCCCTCTGTATCTTTATTTGTTTATTAGATTTTTTTTATAAGTTTGATTCTAGCATTTTTTCCTGAGGAGTAACGTTGTTTTTATTATTTTGAATCTAGAAACGAATATTTTAGATTTCTCGCTTAAATATCGCGATAAAATTGAATTGTAAGAATATCCCTGAGTAACTTTATTTGTTTATTAGATTTTTTTTATAAGTTTGATTCTAGCATTTTTTCCTGACGAGTAACGATGTTTTTATTATTTTGGAACTAGAAACGAATATTTTAGATTTCTCTCTTAAATATCGCGATAAAATTGAATTGTAAGAATATCCCTGAGGACCTTTATTTGTTTATTAGTTTTTTTTAATAAGTTTGATTCTAGCATTTTGTCCTGATGAGTAACGATGTTTTTATTATTTTGAATCTAGAAAAGAATATTTTTGTTTTATCGTTTAAATATCGCGATAAATTGAATTGTAAGAATATCCCTGAGTAACTTTATTTGGTTATTAAATTTTTTTAATAAGTTTGATTCTAGCATTTTTTCCTGACGAGTAACAATGTTTTTATTATTTTGGAACTAGAAACGAATATTTTAGTTTTCTCGCCTAAATATCGCGATAAAATTGAATTGTAAGAATATCCCTGAGTAACTTTATTTGTTTATTAGTTTGTTTTTAATAAGTTTGATTCTAGCATTTTTTCCTGATGAGTAACGATATTTTTACTATTTTGGAACTAGAAACGAATATTTTAGTTTTCTCGCTTAAATATCGCGATAAAATTGAATTGTAAGAATATCCCTGAGTAACTTTATTTGTTTATTAGATTTTTTTTTTAAGTTTGATTCTAGCATTTTTTCCTGACGAGAAACGATGTTTTTATTATTTTGAATCTGTAAACGAATATTTTACTTTTCTCGCTTAAATATCGCGATAAAATTGAATTGTAAGAATATCCCTCAGTAACTTTATTTGGTTATTAAATTTAGTTAATAAGTTTGATTCTAGCATTTTTTCCTGACGAGTAACGATGTTTTTATTATTTTGATTCTAGAAACGAATATTTTTGTTTTCACGCTTAAATATAACGATCAAATTAAATTGTAAGAATATCCCTGTGTAACTTTATTTGTTTATTAGATTTTTTTAATAAGTTTGATTCTAGCATTTTTTCCTGGCGAGTAACGATGTTTTTACTATTTTGGAACTAGAAACGAATATTTTAGTTTTCTCGCTTAAATATCACGATAAAATTGAACTGTAAGAATATCCCTGAGTATCTTTACTTGTTTATTAATTTAGTTAATAAGTTTGATTCTAGCATTTTTTCCTGACGAGTAACGATGTTTTTATTATTTTGGAACTAGAAAAGAATATTTTAGTTTTCTCGCTTAAATATCGCGATAAAATTGAATTGTAAGAATATCCCTGAGTAACTTTATTAGTTTATTAGATTTTTTTTTATAAGTTTGATTCAAGCATTTTTTCCTGACGAGAAACGATGTTTTTATTATTTTGAATCTAGAAACGAATATTTTAGTTTTCTCGCTTAAATATCACGATAAAATGGAATTGTAAGAATATCTACGTGTAACTTTATTTGTTTATTAGATTTTTTTGTAAGTTTGATTCTAGCATTTTTTCCTGACGCGAAACGATGTTTTTATTATTTTGAATCTAGAAACGAATATTTTAGTTTTCTCGCTTAAATATCACGATAAAATTTAATTGTAAGAATATCCCTGAGTAACTTTATTTGTTTATTAAATTTAGTTAATAAGTTTGATTCTAGCATTTTGTCCTGATGAGTAACGATGTTTTTATTATTTTGAATCTAGAAACGAATATTTTTGTTTTCTCGCTTAAATAACACGATAAAATTAAATTGTAAGAATATCCCTCTGTATCTTTATTTGTTTATTAGATTTTTTTTATAAGTTTGATTCTAGCATTTTTTCCTGACGAGTAACGATGTTTTTATTATTTTGAATCTAGAAACGAATATTTTTGTTTTTTCGCTTAAATATCACGATAAAATTAAATTGTAAGAATATCCCTGTGTAACTTTATTTGTTTATTAGATTTTTTTAATAAGTTCGACTCTAGCATTTTTTCCCGAGGAGTAACGATGTTTTTATATATCTAGAGCTGGAAACGACTATTTTAGTTTTCTCGCTTAAATATAACGATAAAATTGAATTGTAAGAATATCCGCGTGTAACTTTATTTGTTTATTAGATTTTTTTAATGAGTTTGATTCTAGCATTTTTTCCTGACGAGTAATGATATTTTTATTATTTTGGAAATAGAAACGAATATTTTAGTTTTCTCGCTTAAATATCACGATAAAATTGAATTGTAAGAATATCCCTGAGTAACTTTATTTGGTTATTAAATTTAGTTAATAAGTTTGATTCTAGCATTTTTTCCTGACGAGTAACGATGTTTTTATTATTTTGAATCTAGAAACGAATATTTTTGTTTTCTCACTTAAATATCACGATAAAATTAAATTGTAAGAATATCCCTGTGTAACTTTATTTGTTTATTAAATTTTTTTAATAAGTTTGATTCTAGCATTTTTTCCTGACGAGTAACGATGTTTTTATTATTTTGGAACTAGAAACGAATATTTTAGTTTTCTCGCTTAAATATCACGATAAAATTGAATTGTAAGAATATCCCTGAGTAACTTTATTTGTTTATTAAATTTATTTAATAAGTTTGATTCTAGCATTTTTTCCTGACGAGTAACGATGTTTTTATTATTTTGGAACTAGAAACGAATATTTTAGTTTTCTCGCTTAAATATCACGATAAAATTGAATTGTAAGAATACCCCTGAAAAACCTTATTTGTTTATTAGTTTTTTTTAATAAGTTTGATTCTAGCATTTTGTCCTGACGAGTAACGATGTTTTTATTATTTTGAATCTAGAAAAGAATATTTTTGTTTTATCGCTTAAATATCACGATAAAATTGAATTGTAAGAATATCCCTGTGTAACTTTATTTGTTTATTAGATTTATTTAATAAATTTGAATCTAGCATTTTTTCCTGACGAGTAACGATGTTTTTATTATTTTGGAACTAGAAACGAATATTTTAGTTTTCTCGCTTAAATATCGCGATAAAATTGAATTGTAAGAATATCCCTGAATAACTTTAATTGTTTATTAGATTTTTTTTATAAGTTTGATTCTAGCATTTTTTCCTGACGAGAAACGATGTTTTTATTATTTTGAATCTAGAAACGAATATTTTAGTTTTCTCGCTTAAATATCACGATAAAATTGAATTGTAAGAATGTCCCTGAGTAACTTTATTTGTTTATTAGATTTTTATAATAAGTTTGATTCTAGCATTTTTTCCTTACGAGTAACGATGTTTTTATTATTTTGGAACTAGAAACGAATATTTTAGTTTTCTCGCTTACATATCACGATAAAATTAAATTATAAGAATATGCCTGGGTAACTTTATTTGTTTATTAGATTTTTTTAATAAGTTTGAATCTAGCATTTTTTCCTGAGGAGTAACGATGTTTTTATATTTCTGGAGCTGGAAACTAATATTTTAGTTTTATCGCTTAAATATCACGATAAAATTGAATTGTAAGAAAATCCCTAAGTAACTTTATATGTTCATTAGATTTTTTTAATAAGTTCGATTCTAGCATTTTTTCCTGACGAGAAACGATGTTTTTATTATTTTGGAACAAGAAACGAATATTTTAGTTTTCTCGCTTAAATATTGCGATAAAATTGAATTGTAAGAATATCCCTGAGTAACTTTATTTGGTTATTAAATTTAGTTAATAAGTTTGATTCTAGCATTTTTTCCTGACGAGTAACGATGTTTTTATTATTTTGAATCTAGAAACGAATATTTTAGTTTTCTCGATTAAATATCGTGATAAAATTGAATTATAAGAATATCCCTGAGTAACTTTATTTGGTTATTAAATTTAGTTAATAAGTTTGATTCTAGCATTTTTTCCTGACGAGTAACGATGTTTTTATTATTTTGGAACTAGAAACGAATATTTTAGTTTTCTCGCTTAAATATCGCGATAAAATTGAATTGTAAGAATATCCCTGAGTAACTTTATTTGTTTATTAGATTTTTTTTTATAAGTTTGATTCTAGCATTTTTTCCTGACGAGAAACGATGTTTTTATTATTTTGCATCTAGAAACGAATATTTTAGTTTTCTCGCTTAAATATCGCGATAAAATTGAATTGTAAGAATATCCCTCAGTAACTTTATTTGGTTATTAAATTTAGTTAATAAGTTTGATTCTAGCATTTTTTCCTGACGAGTAACGATGTTTTTATTATTTTGATTCTAGAAACGAATATTTTTGTTTTCTCGCTTAAATATAACGATAAAATTAAATTGTAAGAATATCCCTGTGTAACTTTATTTGTTTATTAGATTTTTTTAATAAGTTTGATTCTAGCATTTTTTCCTGGCGAGTAACGATGTTTTTACTATTTTGGAACTAGAAACGAATATTTTAGTTTTCTCGCTTAAATATCACAATAAAATTGAACTGTAATAATATCCCTGAGTAACTTTACTTGTTTATTAATTTAGTTAATAAGTTTGATTCTAGCATTTTTCCCTGACGAGTAACGATGTTTTTATTATTTTGGAACTAGAAAAGAATATTTTAGTTTTCTCGCTTAAATATCGCGATAAAATTGAATTGTAAGAATATCCCTGAGTAACTTTATTTGTTTATTAGATTTTTTTTTATAAGTTTGATTCAAACATTTTTTCCTGACGAGAAACGATGTTTTTATTATTTTGAATCTAGAAACGAATATTTTAGTTTTCTCGCTTAAATATCACGATAAAATTGAATTGTAAGAATATCCACGTGTAACTTTATTTGTTTATTAGATTTTTTTATAAGTTTGATTCTAGCATTTTTTTCTGACGCGAAACGATGTTTTTATTATTTTGAATCTAGAAACGAATATTTTAGTTTTCTCGCTTAAATATCACGATAAAATTGAATTGTAAGAATATCCCTCTGTAACTTTATTTGTTTATTAGATTTTTTTAATAAGTTTGATTCTAGCATTTTTTACTGACGAGTAACGATGTTTTTATTATTTTGAAACTAGAAACGAATATTTTTGTTTTCTCGCTTAAATAAAACGATAAAATTAAATTGTAAGAATATCCCTGTGTAACTTTATTTGTTTATTAGATTTTTTTAATAAGTTTGATTCTAGCATTTTTTCCTGACGAGTAACGATGTTTTTATTATTTTGAAACTAGAAACGAATATTTTAGTTTTCTCGATTAAATATCGTGATAAAATTGAATTGTAAGAATATCCCTGAGTAACTTTATTTGTTTATTAAATTTAGTTAATAAGTTTGATTCTAGCATTTTTTCCTGATGAGTAACGATGTTTTTATTATTTTGAATCTAGAAAGGAATATTTTTGTTTTCTCGCTTAAATAACACGATAAAATTAAATTGTAAGAATATCCCTCTGTATCTTTATTTGTTTATTAGATTTTTTTTATAAGTTTGATTCTAGCATTTTTTCCTGACGAGTAACGATGTTTTTATTATTTTGAAACTAGAAACGAATATTTTAGTTTTCTCGCTTAAATATCACGATAAAATTGAATTGTAAGAATATCCCTGTGTAACTTTATTTGTTTATTAGATTTTTTTAATAAGTTTGATTCTAGCATTTTTTCCTGACGAGTAACGATGTTTTTATTATTTTGGAACTAGAAACGAATATTTTAGTTTTCTCGCTTAAATATCACGATAAAATTGAATTGTAAGAATATCCGTGAGTAACTTTATTTGTTTATTAAATTTATTTAATGAGTTTGATTCTAGCCTTTTTTCCTGACGAGAAACGATGTTTTTATTATTTTGGAACTAGAAACGAATATTTTAGTTTTCTCGCTTAAATATAGCGATAAAATTGAATTGTAAGAATATCCCTGAGTAACTTTATTTGTTTATTAGATTTTTTTAATAAGTTTGATTCTAGCATTTTTTACTGACGAGTAACGATGTTTTTATTATTTTGGAACTAGAAACGAATATTTTAGTTTTCTCGCTTAAATATCGCGATCAAATTGAATTGTAAGAATATCCCTGAGTAATTTTATTTGTTTATTAAATTTAGTTAATAAGTTTGATTCTAGCATTTTTTCCTGACGAGTAACGATGTTTTTATTATTTTGGAACTAGAAACGAATATTTTATTTTTCTCGCTTAAATATCACGATAAAATTGAATTGTAAGAATATCCACGTGTAACTTTATTTGTTTATTAGATTTTTTTATAAGTTTGATTCTAGCATTTTATCCTGACGAGTAACGATGTTTTTATTATTTTGGAACTAGAAACGAATATTTTAGTTTTCTCGCTTAAATATCGCGATAAAATTGAATTGTAAGAATATCCCTGAGTAACTTTATTTATTTATTAGATTTTTTTTTATAAGTTTGATTCTAGCATTTTTTCCTGACGAGAAACGATGTTTTTATTATTTTGAATCTAGAAACGAATATTTTAGTTTTCTCGCTTAAATATCGCGATAAAATTGAATTGTAAGAATATCCCTGAGTAACTTTATTTGGTTATTAAATTTAGTTAATAAGTTTCATTCTAGCATTTTTTCCTTACGAGTAACGATGTTTTTATTATTTTGATTCTAGAAACGAATATTTTTGTTTTCTCGCTTAAATATAACGATAAAATTAAATTGTAAGAATATCCCTGTGTTACTTTATTTGTTTATAAGATTTTTTTAATAAGTTTGATTCTAGCATTTTTACCTGACGAGTAACGATGTTTTTACTATTTTGGAACTAGAAACGAATATTTTAGTTTTCTCGCTTAAATATCACAATAAAATTGAACTGTAAGAATATCCCTGAGTAACTTTATTTGTTTATTAATTTAGTTAATAAGTTTTATTCTAGCATTTTTTCCTGACGAGTAACGATGTTTTTATTATTTTGGAACTAGAAACGAATATTTTAGTTTTCTCGCTTAAATATCGCGATAAAATTGAATTGTAGGAATATCCCTGAGTAACTTTATTTGTTTATTAGATTTTTTTTTATAAGTTTGATTCAAGCATTTTTTCCTGACGAGAAACGATGTTTTTATTATTTTGAATCTAGAAACGAATATTTTAATTTTCTCGCTTAAATATCACGATAAAATTGAATTGTAAGAATATCCACGTGTAACTTTATTTGTTTATTAGATTTTTTTATAAGTTTGATTCTAGCATTTTATCCTGACGAGAAACGATGTTTTTATTATTTTGAATCTAGAAAAAAATATTTTAGTTTTCTCGCTTAAATATCACGATAAAATTGAATTGTAAGAATATCCCTGAGTAACTTTATTTGTTAATTAAATTTAGTTAATAAGTTTGATTCTAGCATTTTTCCTGACGAGTAACGATGTTTTTATTATTTTGAATCTAGAAACGAATATTTTTGTTTTCTCGCTTAAATATCACGATAAAATTAAATTGTAAGAATATCCGTGAGTAACTTTATTTGTTTATTAAATTTATTTAATAAGTTTGATTCTAGCCTTTTTTCCTGACGAGTAACGATGTTTTTATTATTTTATATACCTGTGTAACTTTATTTGTTTATTAGATTTTTTTAATAAGTTTGATTCTAGCATTTTTTCCTGACGAGTAACGATGTTCTTATTATTTTGGTACTAGAAACGAATATTTTAGTTTTCTCGTTTAAATATCACGATAAAATTGAATTGTAAGAATATCCCCGTGTAACTTTATTTGTTTATTAGATTTTTTTAATAAGTTTGATTCTAGAATTTTTTCCTGACGAGTAACGATGTTTTTATTATTTTGGAACTAGAAACGAATATTTTAGTTTTCTCGCTTAAATATCACGATAAAATTGAATTGTAAGAATATCCGTGAGTAACTTTATTTGTTTATTAAATTTATTTAATAAGTTTGATTCTAGCCTTTTTTCCTGACGAGTAACGATGTTTTTATTATTTTGGAACTAGAAACGAATATTTTAGTTTTCTCGCTTAAATATCGCGATAAAATTGAATTGTAAGAATATCCCTGAGTAACTTTATTTGTTTATTAGATTTTTTTTTATAAGTTTGATTCTAGCATTTTTTCCTGACGAGAAACGATGTTTTTATTATTTTGAATCTAGAAACGAATATTTTAGTTTTCTCGCTTAAATATCGCGATAAAATTGAATTGTAAGAATATCCCTGAGTAACTTTATTTGGTTATTAAATTTAGTTAATAAGTTTCATTCTAGCATTTTTTCCTTACGAGTAACGATGTTTTTATTATTTTGATTCTAGAAACGAATATTTTTGTTTTCTCGCTTAAATATAACGATAAAATTAAATTGTAAGAATATCCCTGTGTTACTTTATTTGTTTATAAGATTTTTTTAATAAGTTTGATTCTAGCATTTTTACCTGACGAGTAACGATGTTTTTACTATTTTGGAACTAGAAACGAATATTTTAGTTTTCTCGCTTAAATATCACAATAAAATTGAACTGTAAGAATATCCCTGAGTAACTTTATTTGTTTATTAATTTAGTTAATAAGTTTTATTCTAGCATTTTTTCCTGACGAGTAACGATGTTTTTATTATTTTGGAACTAGAAACGAATATTTTAGTTTTCTCGCTTAAATATCGCGATAAAATTGAATTGTAGGAATATCCCTGAGTAACTTTATTTGTTTATTAGATTTTTTTTTATAAGTTTGATTCAAGCATTTTTTCCTGACGAGAAACGATGTTTTTATTATTTTGAATCTAGAAACGAATATTTTAATTTTCTCGCTTAAATATCACGATAAAATTGAATTGTAAGAATATCCACGTGTAACTTTATTTGTTTATTAGATTTTTTTATAAGTTTGATTCTATCATTTTATCCTGACGAGAAACGATGTTTTTATTATTTTGAATCTAGAAAAAAATATTTTAGTTTTCTCGCTTAAATATCACGATAAAATTGAATTGTAAGAATATCCCTGAGTAACTTTATTTGTTAATTAAATTTAGTTAATAAGTTTGATTCTAGCATTTTTCCTGACGAGTAACGATGTTTTTATTATTTTGAATCTAGAAACGAATATTTTTGTTTTCTCGCTTAAATATCACGATAAAATTAAATTGTAAGAATATACCTGTGTAACTTTATTTGTTTATTAGATTTTTTTAATAAGTTTGATTCTAGCCTTTTTTCCTGACGAGTAACGATGTTTTTATTATTTTATATACCTGTGTAACTTTATTTGTTTATTAGATTTTTTTAATAAGTTTTATTCTAGCATTTTTTCCTGACGAGTAACGATGTTTTTATTATTTTGGAACTAGAAACGAATATTTTAGTTTTCTCGCTTAAATATCACGATAAAATTGAATTGTAAGAATATCCGTGAGTAACTTTATTTGTTTATTAAATTTATTTAATAAGTTTGATTCTAGCCTTTTTTCCTGACGAGTAACGATGTTTTTATTATTTTGGAACTAGAAACGAATATTTTAGTTTTCTCGCTTAAATAACACGATAAAATTAAATTGTAAGAATATCCCTCTGTATCTTTATTTGTTTATTAGATTTTTTTTATAAGTTTGATTCTAGCATTTTTTCCTGACGAGTAACGATGTTTTTATTATTTTGGAACTAGAAACGAATATTTTAGTTTTCTCGCTTAAATATCGCGATAAAATTGAATTGTAAGAATATCCCTGAGTAACTTTATTTGTTTATTAGATTTTTTTTATAAGTTTGATTCTAGCATTTTTTCCTGACGAGAAACGATGTTTTTATTATTTTGAATCTAGAAACGAATATTTTAGTTTTCTCGCTTAAATATCGCGATAAAATTGAATTGTAAGAATATCCCTGAGTAACTTTATTTGGTTATTAAATTTAGTTAATAAGTTTGATTCTAGCATTTTTTCCTTACGAGTAACGATGTTTCTATTATTTTGATTCTAGAAACGAATATTTTTGTTTTCTCGCTTACATATAACGATAAAATTAAATTGTAAGAATATCCCTGTGTAACTTTATTTGTTTATTAGATTTTTTTAATAAGTTTGATTCTAGCATATTTACCTGACGAGTAACGATGTTTTTACTATTTTGGAACTAGAAACGAATATTTTAGTTTTCTCGCTTAAATATCACAATAAAATTGAACTGTAAGAATATCCCTGAGTAACTTTATTTGTTTATTAATTTAGTTAATAAGTTTTATTCTAGCATTTTTTCCTGACGAGTAACGATGTTTTTATTATTTTGGAACTAGAAACGAATATTTTAGTTTTCTCGCTTAAATATCGCGATAAAATTGAATTGTAAGAATATCCCTGAGTAACTTTATTTGTTTATTAGATTTTTTTTTATAAGTTTGATTCAAGCATTTTTTCCTGACGAGAAACGATGTTTTTATTATTTTGAATCTAGAAACGAATATTTTAATTTTCTCGCTTAAATATCGCGATAAAATTGAATTGTAAGAATATCCCTCAGTAACTTTATTTGTTTATTAGATTTTTTAATAAGTTTGATTCTAGCATTTTTTCCTGACGAGAAACGATGTTTTTATTATTTTGAATCTAGAAACGAATATTTTAGTTTTCTCGCTTAAATATTACGATAAAATTGAATTGTAAGAATATCCCTGAGTAACTTTATTTGTTTATTAGATTTTTTTAATAAGTTTGATTCTAGCATTTTTTCCTTACGAGTAACGATGTTTTTATTATTTTGGAACTAGAAACGAATATTTTAGTTTTCTCGCTTAAATATCGCGACAAAATTGAATTGTAAGAATATCCCTGAGTAACTTTATTTGTTAATTAAATTTAGTTAATAAGTTTGATTCTAGCATTTTTCCTGACGAGTAACGATGTTTTTATTATTTTGAATCTAGAAACGAATATTTTTGTTTTCTCGCTTAAATATTACGATAAAATTGAATTGTAAGAATATCCCTGAGTAACTTTATTTGTTTATTAGATTTTTTTTATAAGTTTGATTCTACAATTTTTTCCTGACGAGTAACGATGTTTTTATTATTTTGGAACTAGAAACGAATATTTTAGTTTTCTCGCTTAAATAACACGATAAAATTAAATTGTAAGAATATCCCTCTGTATCTTTATTTGTTTATTAGATTTTTTTTATAAGTTTGATTCTAGCATTTTTTCCTGACGAGTAACGATGTTTTTATTATTTTGGAACTAGAAACGAATATTTTAGTTTTCTCGCTTAAATATTACGATAAAATTGAATTGTAAGAATATCCCTGAGTAACTTTATTTGTTTATTAGATTTTTTTTTATAAGTTTGATTCTAGCATTTTTTCCTGACGAGAAACGATGTTTTTATTATTTTGAATCTAGAAACGAATATTTTAGTTTTCTCGCTTAAATATCGCGATAAAATTGAATTGTAAGAATATCCCTGAGTAACTTTATTTGGTTATTAAATTTAGTTTATAAGTTTCATTCTAGCATTTTTTCCTTACGAGTAACGATGTTTTTATTATTTTGATTCTAGAAACGAATATTTTAGTTTTCTCGCTTAAATATCACGATAAAATTGAATTGTAAGAATATCCGTGAGTAACTTTATTTGTTTATTAAATTTATTTAATAAGTTTGATTCTAGCCTTTTTTCCTGACGAGTAACGATGTTTTTATTATTTTGGAACTAGAAACGAATATTTTAGTTTTCTCGCTTAAATATCGCGATAAAATTGAATTGTAAGAATATCCCTGAGTAACTTTATTTGTTTATTAGATTTTTTTTTATAAGTTTGATTCTAGCATTTTTTCCTGACGAGTAACGATGTTTTTATTATTTTGAATCTAGAAACGAATATTTTAGTTTTCTCGCTTAAATATCGCGATAAAATTGAATTGTAAGAATATCCCTGAGTAACTTTATTTGGTTATTAAATTTAGTTAATAAGTTTCATTCTAGCATTTTTTCCTTACGAGTAACGATGTTTTTATTATTTTGATTCTAGAAACGAATATTTTTGTTTTCTCGCTTAAATATAACGATAAAATTAAATTGTAAGAATATCCCTGTGTTACTTTATTTGTTTATAAGATTTTTTTAATAAGTTTGATTCTAGCATTTTTACCTGACGAGTAACGATGTTTTTACTATTTTGGAACTAGAAACGAATATTTTAGTTTTCTCGCTTAAATATCACAATAAAATTGAACTGTAAGAATATCCCTGAGTAACTTTATTTGTTTATTAATTTAGTTAATAAGTTTTATTCTAGCATTTTTTCCTGACGAGTAACGATGTTTTTATTATTTTGGAACTAGAAACGAATATTTTAGTTTTCTCGCTTAAATATCGCGATAAAATTGAATTGTAGGAATATCCCTGAGTAACTTTATTTGTTTATTAGATTTTTTTTTATAAGTTTGATTCAAGCATTTTTTCCTGACGAGAAACGATGTTTTTATTATTTTGAATCTAGAAACGAATATTTTAATTTTCTCGCTTAAATATCACGATAAAATTGAATTGTAAGAATATCCACGTGTAACTTTATTTGTTTATTAGATTTTTTTATAAGTTTGATTCTATCATTTTATCCTGACGAGAAACGATGTTTTTATTATTTTGAATCTAGAAAAAAATATTTTAGTTTTCTCGCTTAAATATCACGATAAAATTGAATTGTAAGAATATCCCTGAGTAACTTTATTTGTTAATTAAATTTAGTTAATAAGTTTGATTCTAGAATTTTTCCTGACGAGTAACGATGTTTTTATTATTTTGAATCTAGAAACGAATATTTTTGTTTTCTCGCTTAAATATCACGATAAAATTAAATTGTAAGAATATACCTGTGTAACTTTATTTGTTTATTAGATTTTTTTAATAAGTTTGATTCTAGCCTTTTTTCCTGACGAGTAACGATGTTTTTATTATTTTATATACCTGTGTAACTTTATTTGTTTATTAGATTTTTTTAATAAGTTTTATTCTAGCATTTTTTCCTGACGAGTAACGATGTTTTTATTATTTTGGAACTAGAAACGAATATTTTAGTTTTCTCGCTTAAATATCACGATAAAATTGAATTGTAAGAATATCCGTGAGTAACTTTATTTGTTTATTAAATTTATTTAATAAGTTTGATTCTAGCCTTTTTTCCTGACGAGTAACGATGTTTTTATTATTTTGGAACTAGAAACGAATATTTTAGTTTTCTCGCTTAAATAACACGATAAAATTAAATTGTAAGAATATCCCTCTGTATCTTTATTTGTTTATTAGATTTTTTTTATAAGTTTGATTCTAGCATTTTTTCCTGACGAGTAACGATGTTTTTATTATTTTGGAACTAGAAACGAATATTTTAGTTTTCTCGCTTAAATATCGCGATAAAATTGAATTGTAAGAATATCCCTGAGTAACTTTATTTGTTTATTAGATTTTTTTTATAAGTTTGATTCTAGCATTTTTTCCTGACGAGAAACGATGTTTTTATTATTTTGAATCTAGAAACGAATATTTTAGTTTTCTCGCTTAAATATCGCGATAAAATTGAATTGTAAGAATATCCCTGAGTAACTTTATTTGGTTATTAAATTTAGTTAATAAGTTTGATTCTAGCATTTTTTCCTTACGAGTAACGATGTTTCTATTATTTTGATTCTAGAAACGAATATTTTTGTTTTCTCGCTTACATATAACGATAAAATTAAATTGTAAGAATATCCCTGTGTAACTTTATTTGTTTATTAGATTTTTTTAATAAGTTTGATTCTAGCATATTTACCTGACGAGTAACGATGTTTTTACTATTTTGGAACTAGAAACGAATATTTTAGTTTTCTCGCTTAAATATCGCGATAAAATTGAATTGTAAGAATATCCCTCAGTAACTTTATTTGTTTATTAGATTTTTTAATAAGTTTGATTCTAGCATTTTTTCCTGACGAGAAACGATGTTTTTATTATTTTGAATCTAGAAACGAATATTTTAGTTTTCTCGCTTAAATATTACGATAAAATTGAATTGTAAGAATATCCCTGAGTAACTTTATTTGTTTATTAGATTTTTTTAATAAGTTTGATTCTAGCATTTTTTCCTTACGAGTAACGATGTTTTTATTATTTTGGAACTAGAAACGAATATTTTAGTTTTCTCGCTTAAATATCGCGACAAAATTGAATTGTAAGAATATCCCTGAGTAACTTTATTTGTTAATTAAATTTAGTTAATAAGTTTGATTCTAGCATTTTTCCTGACGAGTAACGATGTTTTTATTATTTTGAATCTAGAAACGAATATTTTTGTTTTCTCGCTTAAATATTACGATAAAATTGAATTGTAAGAATATCCCTGAGTAACTTTATTTGTTTATTAGATTTTTTTTATAAGTTTGATTCTACAATTTTTTCCTGACGAGTAACGATGTTTTTATTATTTTGGAACCAGAAACGAATATTTTAGTTTTCTCGCTTAAATAACACGATAAAATTAAATTGTAAGAATATCCCTCTGTATCTTTATTTGTTTATTAGATTTTTTTTATAAGTTTGATTCTAGCATTTTTTCCTGACGAGTAACGATGTTTTTATTATTTTGGAACTAGAAACGAATATTTTAGTTTTCTCGCTTAAATATTACGATAAAATTGAATTGTAAGAATATCCCTGAGTAACTTTATTTGTTTATTAGATTTTTTTAATAAGTTTGATTCTAGCATTTTTTCCTTACGAGTAACGATGTTTTTATTATTTTGGAACTAGAAACGAATATTTTAGTTTTCTCGCTTAAATATCGCGACAAAATTGAATTGTAAGAATATCCCTGAGTAACTTTATTTGTTAATTAAATTTAGTTAATAAGTTTGATTTTAGCATTTTTCCTGACGAGTAACGATGTTTATATTATTTTGAATCTAGAAACGAATATTTTTGTTTTCTCGCTTAAATAACACGATAAAATTAAATTGTAAGAATATCCCTCTGTAACTTTATTTGTTTATTAGATTTATTTAATAAGTTTGAATCTAGCATTTTTTCCTGACGAGTAACGATGTTTTTATTATTTTGGAACTAGAAACGAATATTTTAGTTTTCTCGCTTAAATATCACGATAAAATTGAATTGTAAGAATATCCCTGAGTAACTTTATTTGTTTATTAAATTTAGTTAATAAGTTTGATTCTAGCATTTTTTCCTGACGAGTAACGATGTTTTTATTATTTTGAATCTAGAAACGAATATTTTTGTTTTCTCGCTTAAATATCACGATAAAATTAAATTGTAAGAATATCCCTATGTAACTTTATTTGTTTATTAATTTTTTTTAATAAGTTTGATTCTAGCATTTTTTCCTGACGAGTAACGATGTTTTTATTATTTTGGAACTAGAAACGAATATTTTAGTTTTCTCGCTTAAATATCACGATAAAATTGAATTGTAAGAATATCCCTGAGTAACTTTATTTGTTTATTAAATTTATTTAATAAGTTTGATTCTAGCATTTTTTCCTGATGAGTAACGATGTTTTTATTATTTTGGAACTAGAAACGAATATTTTAGTTTTCTCGCTTAAATAACGCGATAAAATTGAATTGTAAGAATATCCCTGAGTAACTTTATTTGTTTAATAGTTTTTTTTTAATAAGTTTAATTCTAGCATTTTGTCCTGACGAGTAACGATGTTTTTATTATTTTGAATCTAGAAAAGAATATTTTTGTTTTATCGCTTAAATATCACGATAAAATTGAATTGTAAGAATATCCCTGTGTAACTTTATTTGTTTATTAGATTTATTTAATAAGTTTGAATCTAGCATTTTTTACTGACGATTAACGATGTTTTTATTATTTTGGAACTAGAAACGAATATTTTAGTTTTCTCGCTTAAATATCGCGATAAAATTGAATTGTAAGAATATCCCTGAGTAATTTTATTTGTTTATTAAATTTAGTTAATAAGTTTGATTCTAGCATTTTTTCCTGACGAGTAACGATGTTTTTATTATTTTGGAACTAGAAACGAATATTTTAGTTTTCTCGCTTAAATATCACGCTAAAATTGAATTGTAAGAATATCCCTGAGTAACTTTATTTGTTTATTAGTTTTTTTTAATAAGTTTGATTCTAGCATTTTGTCCTGACGAGTAACGATGTTTTTATTATTTTGAATCTAGAAACGAATATTTTTGTGTTATCGCTTAAATATAACTATAAAATTGAATTGTAAGAATATCCCTGTGTAACTTTATTTGTTTATTAGATTTATTTAATAAGTTTGAATCTAGCATTTTTTACTGACGAGTAACGATGTTTTTATTATTTTGGAACTAGAAACGAATATTTTAGTTTTCTCGCTTAAATATCGCGATAAAATTGAATTGTAAGAATATCCCTGAGTAACTTTATTTGTTTATTAGATTTTTTTTATAAGTTTGATTCTAGCATTTTTTCCTGACGAGTAACGATGTTTTTATTATTTTGAATCTAGAAACGAATATTTTTGTTTTCTCACTTAAATATCACGATAAAATTAAATTGTAAGAATATCCCTGTGTAACTCTATTTGTTTATTAGATTTTTTTAATAAGTTTGATTCTAGCATTTTTTCCTTACGAGTAACGATGTTTTTATTATTTTGGAACTAGAAACGAATATTTTAGTTTTCTCGATTAAATATCGCGATAAAATTGAATTGTAAGAATATCCCTGAGTAACTTTATTTGGTTATTAATTTTTTTTAATAAGTTTGATTCTAGCATTTTTTTATGACGAGTAACGATGTTTTTATTATTTTGGAACTGGAAACGAATATTTTAGTTTTCTCGCTTAAATATTACGATAAAATTAAATTATAAGAATATCACTGAGTAACTTTATTTGTTTATTAGATTTTTTTAATAAGTTCGACTCTAGCATTTTTTCCTGAGGAGTAACGATGTTTTTATATTTCTGGAGCTGGAAACTAATATTTTAGTTTTATCACTTAAATATCACGTTAAAATTGAATTGTAAGAAAATCACTGAGTAACTTTATATGTTCATTAGATTTTTTTAATAAGTTCGATTCTAGCATTTTGTCCTGACGAGTAACGATGTTTTTATTATTTTGGAACTAGAAACGAATATTTTAGTTTTCTCGCTTAAATATCGCGATAAAATTGAATTGTAAGAATATCCCTGAGTAACTTTATTTGCTTAGTAGATTTTTTTTATAAGTTTGATTCTAGCATTTTTTCCTGACGAGAAACGATGTTTTTATTATTTTGAATCTAGAAACGAATATTTTAGTTTTCTCGCTTAAATATCAAGATAAAATTGAATTGTAAGAATATCCCTGAGTAACTTTATTTGTTTATTAAATTTAAATAATAAGTTTGATTCTAGCATTTTTGCCTGACGTGTAACGATGTTTTTATTATTTTGATTCTAGAAACGAATATTTTTGTTTTCTCGCTTAAATATAACGATAAATATAAATTGTAAGCATATCCCTGTGTAACTTTATTTGTTTATTAGATTTTTTTAATAAGTTTGATTCTAGCATTTTTTCCTGACGAGTAACGATGTTTTTACTATTTTGGAACTAGAAACGAATATTTTAGTTTTCTCGCTTAAATATCACGATAAAATTGAATTGTAAGAATATCCCTGAGTAACTTAATTTGTTTATTAAATTTATTTAATAAATTTGATTCTAGCATTTTTTCCTGACAATTAATGATGTTTTTATTATTTTGATTCTAGAAACGAATATTTTAGTTTTCTCGATTAAATATCACGATAAAATTGAATTGTTAGAATATCCCTGGGTAACTTTATTTGTTTATTAGATTTTTTTATAAGTTTGATTCTAGCATTTTTTCCTGACGAAAAACGATGTTTTTATTATTTTGAATCTAGAAACGAATATTTTAGTTTTCTCGCTTAAATATCACGATAAAATTTAATTGTAAGAATATCCCTGAGTAACTTTATTTGTTTATTAAATTTATTTAATAAGTTTGATTCTAGCATTTTTTCCTGACAAGTAATGATGTTTTTATTATTTTGATTCTAGAAACGAATATTTTAGTTTTCTCGATTAAATATCGCGATAAAATTGAATTGTTAGAATATCCCTGGGTAACTTTATTTGTTTATTAGATTTTTTTTATAAGTTTGATTCTAGCATTTTTTCATGACGAAAAACGATGTTTTTATTATTTTGAATCTAGAAACGAATATTTTAGTTTTCTCGCTTAAATATCACGATAAAATTGAATTGTAAGAATATCCCTGAGTAACTTTATTTGTTAATTAAATTTAGTTAATAAGTTTGAATCTAGCATTTTTCCTGACGAGTAACCATGTTTTTATTATTTTGAATCTAGAAACGAATATTTTAGTTTTCTCGCTTAAATATCACGATAAAATTAAATTGTAAGAATATACCTGTGTAACTTTATTTGTTTATTAGATTTTTTTAATAAGTTTGATTCTAGCATTTTTTCCTGACGAGTAACGATGTTCTTATTATTTTGGTACTAGAAACGAATATTTTAGTTTTCTCGCTTAAATATCACGATAAAATTGAATTGTAAGAATATCCCTGTGTAACTTTATTTGTTTATTAGATTTTTTTAATAAGTTTGATTCTAGAATTTTTTCCTGACGAGTAACGATGTTTTTATTATTTTGGAACTAGAAACGAATATTTTAGTTTTCTCGCTTAAATATCACGATAAAATTAAATTGTAAGAATATCCGTGAGTAACTTTATTTGTTTATTAAATTTATTTAATAAGTTTGATTCTAGCCTTTTTTCCTGACGAGTAACGATGTTTTTATTATTTTGGAACTAGAAACGAATATTTTAGTTTTCTCGCTTAAATATCGCGATAAAATTGAATTGTAAGAATATCCCTGAGTAACTTTATTTGTTTATTAGATTTTTTTAATAAGTTTGATTCTAGCATTTTTTCCTGACGAGAAACGATGTTTTTATTATTTTGAATCTAGAAACGAATATTTTAGTTTTCTCGCTTAAATATTACGATAAAATTGAATTGTAAGAATATCCCTGAGTAACTTTATTTGTTTATTAGATTTTTTTAATACGTTTGATTCTAGCATTTTTTCCTTACGAGTAACGATGTTTTTATTATTTTGGAACTAGAAACGAATATTTTAGTTTTCTCGCTTAAATATCGCGACAAAATTGAATTGTAAGAATATCCCTGAGTAACTTTATTTGTTAATTAAATTTAGTTAATAAGTTTGATTCTAGCATTTTTCCTGATGAGTAACGATGTTTTTATTATTTTGAATCTAGAAACGAATATTTTTGTTTTCTCGCTTAAATAACACGATAAAATAAAATTGTAAGAATATCCCTCTGTAACTTTATTTGTTTATTAGATTTATTTAATAAGTTTGAATCTAGCATTTTTTCCTGACGAGTAACGATGTTTTTATTATTTTGGAACTAGAAACGAATATTTTAGTTTTCTCGCTTAAATATCGCGATAAAATTGAATTGTAAGAATATCCCTGAGTAACTTTATTTGTTTATTAGATTTTTTTAATAAGTTTGATTCTAGCATTTTTGCCTGACGAGAAACGATGTTTTTATTATTTTGTATCTAGAAACGAATATTTTAGTTTTCTCGCTTAAATATTACGATAAAATTGAATTGTAAGAATATCCCTGAGTAACTTTATTTGTTTATTAGATTTTTTTAATAAGTTTGATTCTAGCATTTTTTCCTTACGAGTAACGATGTTTTTATTATTTTGGAACTAGAAACGAATATTTTAGTTTTCTCGCTTAAATATCGCGACAAAATTGAATTGTAAGAATATCCCTGAGTAACTTTATTTGTTAATTAAATTTAGTTAATAAGTTTGATTCTAGCATTTTTCCTGATGAGTAACGATGTTTTTATTATTTTGAATCTAGAAACGAATATTTTTGTTTTCTCGCTTAAATAACACGATAAAATTAAATTGTAAGAATATCCCTCTGTAACTTTATTTGTTTATTAGATTTATTTAATAAGTTTGAATCTAGCATTTTTTCCTGACGAGTAACGATGTTTTTATTATTTTGGAACTAGAAACGAATATTTTAGTTTTCTCGCTTAAATATCGCGATAAAATTGAATTGTAAGAATATCCCTGAGTAACTTTATTTGTTTATTAGATTTTTTTTATAAGTTTGATTCTAGCATTTTTTCCTGATGAGAAACGATGTTTTTATTATTTTGAATCTAGAAACGAATATTTTAGTTTTCTCGCTTAAATATCACGATAAAATTGAATAGTAAGAATGTCCCTGAGTAACTTTATTTGTTAATTAAATTTAGTTAATAAGTTTGATTTTAGCATTTTTTCCTGACGAGTACCGATGTTTTTATTATTTTGAATCTAGAAACGAATATTTTTGTTTTCTCGCTTAAATATCACGATAAAATTGAATTGTAAGAATATCCCTGTGTAACTTTATTTGTTTATTAGATTTTTTTAATAAGTTTGATTCTAGAATTTTTTCCTGACGAGAAACGATGTTTTTATTATTTTGGAACTAGAAACGAATATTTTAGTTTTCTCGCTTAAATATCACGATCAAATTGAATTGTAAGAATATCCGTGAGTAACTTTATTTGTTTATTAAATTTATGTAATAAGTTTGATTCTAGCCTTTTTTCCTGACGAGAAACGATGTTTTTATTATTTTGAATCTAGAGACGAATATTTTAGTTATCTCGCTTAAATATCACGATAAAATTGAATTGTAAGAATATCCCTGAGTAACTTTATTTGTTTATTAAATTTAGTTAATAAGTTTGATTCTAGCATTTTTTCCTGACGAGTAACGATGTTTTTATTATTTTGAATCTAGAAACGAATATTTTTGTTTTCTCGCTTAAATATCACGATAAAATTAAATTGTAAGAATATTCCTATGTAACTTTATTTGTTTATTAATTTTTTTTAATAAGTTTGATTCTAGCATTTTTTCCTGACGAGTAACGATGTTTTTATTATTTTGGAACTAGAAACGAATATTTTAGTTTTCTCGCTTAAATATCACGATAAAATTGAATTGTAAGAATATCCCTGAGTAACTTTATTTGTTTATTAAATTTATTTAATAAGTTTGATTCTAGCATTTTTTCCTGATGAGTAACGATGTTTTTATTATTTTGGAACTAGAAACGAATATTTTAGTTTTCTCGCTTAAATATCGCGATAAAATTGAATTGTAAGAATATCCCTGAGTAACTTTATTTGTTTAATAGTTTTTTTTAATAAGTTTAATTCTAGCATTTTGTCCTGACGAGTAACGATGTTTTTATTATTTTGAATCTAGAAAAGAATATTTTTGTTTTATCGCTTAAATATCACGATAAAATTGAATTGTAAGAATATCCCTGTGTAACTTTACTTGTTTATTAGATTTATTTAATAAGTTTGAATCTAGCATTTTTTACTGACGAGTAACGATGTTTTTATTATTTTGGAACTAGAAACGAATATTTTAGTTTTCTCGCTTAAATATCGCGATAAAATTGAATTGTAAGAATATCCCTGAGTAATTTTATTTGTTTATTAAATTTAGTTAATAAGTTTGATTCTAGCATTTTTTCCTGACGAGTAACGATGTTTTTATTATTTTGGAACTAGAAACGAATATTTTAGTTTTCTCGCTTAAATATCACGCTAAAATTGAATTGTAAGAATATCCCTGAGTAACTTTATTTGTTTATTAGTTTTTTTTTTAATAAGTTTGATTCTAGCATTTTGTCCTGACGAGTAACGATGTTTTTATTATTTGGAATCTAGAAACGAATATTTTTGTGTTATCGCTTAAATATCACTATAAAACTGAATTGTAAGAATATCCCTGTGTAACTTTATTTGTTTATTAGATTTATTTAATAAGTTTGAATCTAGCATTTTTTACTGACGAGTAACGATGTTTTTATTATTTTGAATCTAGAAACGAATATTTTTGTTTTCTCACTTAAATAGCACGATAAAATTCAATTGTAAGAATATCCCTGTGTAACTCTATTTGTTTATTAGATTTTTTTAATAAGTTTGATTCTAGCATTTTTTCCTTACGAGTAACGATGTTTTTATTATTTTGGAACTAGAAACGAATATTTTAGTTTTCTCGATTAAATATAGCGATAAAATTGAATTGTAAGAATATCCCTGAGTAACTTTATTTGGTTATTAATTTTTTTTAATAAGTTTGATTCTAGCATTTTTTATGACGAGTAACGATGTTTTTATTATTTTGGAACTAGAAACGAATATTTTAGTTTTCTCGCTTAAATATCGCGACAAAATTGAATTGTAAGAGTATCCCTGAGTAACTTTATTTGTTTATTAGATTTTTTTTATAAGTTTGATTCTAGCATTTTTTCCTGACGAGTAACGATGTTTTTATTATTTTGAATCTAGAAACGAATATTTTTGTTTTCTCACTTAAATAGCACGATAAAATTCAATTGTAAGAATATCCCTGTGTAACTCTATTTGTTTATTAGATTTTTTTAATAAGTTTGATTCTAGCATTTTTTCCTTACGAGTAACGATGTTTTTATTATTTTGGAACTAGAAACGAATATTTTAGTTTTCTCGATTAAATATCGCGATAAAATTGAATTGTAAGAATATCCCTGAGTAACTTTATTTGGTTATTAATTTTTTTTAATAAGTTTGATTCTAGCATTTTTTATGACGAGTAACGATGTTTTTATTATTTTGGAACTAGAAACGAATATTTTAGTTTTCTCGCTTAAATAACACGATAAAATTAAATTGTAAGAATATCCCTCTGTATCTTTATTTGTTTATTAGATTTTTTTTATAAGTTTGATTCTAGCATTTTTTCCTGACGAGTAACGATGTTTTTATTATTTTGGAACTAGAAACGAATATTTTAGTTTTCTCGCTTAAATATTACGATAAAATTGAATTGTAAGAATATCCCTGAGTAACTTTATTTGTTTATTAGATTTTTTTAATAAGTTTGATTCTAGCATTTTTTCCTTACGAGTAACGATGTTTTTATTATTTTGGAACTAGAAACGAATATTTTAGTTTTCTCGCTTAAATATCGCGACAAAATTGAATTGTAAGAATATCCCTGAGTAACTTTATTTGTTAATTAAATTTAGTTAATAAGTTTGATTTTAGCATTTTTCCTGACGAGTAACGATGTTTATATTATTTTGAATCTAGAAACGAATATTTTTGTTTTCTCGCTTAAATAACACGATAAAATTAAATTGTAAGAATATCCCTCTGTAACTTTATTTGTTTATTAGATTTATTTAATAAGTTTGAATCTAGCATTTTTTCCTGACGAGTAACGATGTTTTTATTATTTTGGAACTAGAAACGAATATTTTAGTTTTCTCGCTTAAATATCACGATAAAATTAAATTGTAAGAATATCCCTGAGTAACTTTATTTGTTTATTAAATTTAGTTAATAAGTTTGATTCTAGCATTTTTTCCTGACGAGTAACGATGTTTTTATTATTTTGAATCTAGAAACGAATATTTTTGTTTTCTCGCTTAAATATCACGATAAAATTAAATTGTAAGAATATCCCTATGTAACTTTATTTGTTTATTAATTTTTTTTAATAAGTTTGATTCTAGCATTTTTTCCTGACGAGTAACGATGTTTTTATTATTTTGGAACTAGAAACGAATATTTTAGTTTTCTCGCTTAAATATCACGATAAAATTGAATTGTAAGAATATCCCTGAGTAACTTTATTTGTTTATTAAATTTATTTAATAAGTTTGATTCTAGCATTTTTTCCTGACGAGTAACGATGTTTTTATTATTTTGGAACTAGAAACGAATATTTTAGTTTTCTCGCTTAAATATCGCGATAAAATTGAATTGTAAGAATATCCCTGAGTAACTTTATTTGTTTAATAGTTTTTTTTTAATAAGTTTAATTCTAGCATTTTGTCCTGACGAGTAACGATGTTTTTATTATTTTGAATCTAGAAAAGAATATTTTTGTTTTATCGCTTAAATATCACGATAAAATTGAATTGTAAGAATATCCCTGTGTAACTTTATTTGTTTATTAGATTTATTTAATAAGTTTGAATCTAGCATTTTTTACTGACGATTAACGATGTTTTTATTATTTTGGAACTAGAAACGAATATTTTAGTTTTCTCGCTTAAATATCGCGATAAAATTGAATTGTAAAAATATCCCTGAGTAATTTTATTTGTTTATTAAATTTAGTTAATAAGTTTGATTCTAGCATTTTTTCCTGACGAGTAACGATGTTTTTATTATTTTGGAACTAGAAACGAATATTTTAGTTTTCTCGCTTAAATATCACGCTAAAATTGAATTGTAAGAATATCCCTGAGTAACTTTATTTGTTTATTAGTTTTTTTTAATAAGTTTGATTCTAGCATTTTGTCCTGACGAGTAACGATGTTTTTATTATTTTGAATCTAGAAAGAATATTTTAGTTTTCTCGCTTAAATATAACTATAAAATTGAATTGTAAGAATATCCCTGTGTAACTTTATTTGTTTATTAGATTTATTTAATAAGTTTGAATCTAGCATTTTTTACTGACGAGTAACGATGTTTTTATTATTTTGGAACTAGAAACGAATATTTTAGTTTTCTCGCTTAAATATCGCGATAAAATTGAATTGTAAGAATATCCCTGAGTAACTTTATTTGTTTATTAGATTTTTTTTATAAGTTTGATTCTAGCATTTTTTCCTGACGAGTAACGATGTTTTTATTATTTTGAATCTAGAAACGAATATTTTTGTTTTCTCACTTAAATATCACGATAAAATTAAATTGTAAGCATATCCCTGTGTAACTCTATTTGTTTATTAGATTTTTTTAATAAGTTTGATTCTAGCATTTTTTCCTTACGAGTAACGATGTTTTTATTATTTTGGAACTAGAAACGAATATTTTAGTTTTCTCGATTAAATATCGCGATAAAATTGAATTGTAAGAATATCCCTGAGTAACTTTATTTGGTTATTAATTTTTTTTAATAAGTTTGATTCTAGCATTTTTTTATGACGAGTAACGATGTTTTTATTATTTTGGAACTAGAAACGAATATTTTAGTTTTCTCGCTTAAATATCGCGATAAAATTGAATTGTAAGAATATCCCTGAGTAACTTTATTTGCTTAGTAGATTTTTTTTATAAGTTTGATTCTAGCATTTTTTCCTGACGAGAAACGATGTTTTTATTATTTTGAATCTAGAAACGAATATTTTAGTTTTCTCGCTTAAATATCAAGATAAAATTGAATTGTAAGAATATCCCTGAGTAACTTTATTTGTTTATTAAATTTAAATAATAAGTTTGATTCTAGCATTTTTTCCTGACGTGTAACGATGTTTTTATTATTTTGATTCTAGAAACGAATATTTTTGTTTTCTCGCTTAAATATAACGATAAATATAAATTGTAAGCATATCCCTGTGTAACTTTATTTGTTTATTAGATTTTTTTAATAAGTTTGATTCTAGCATTTTTTCCTGACGAGTAACGATGTTTTTACTATTTTGGAACTAGAAACGAATATTTTAGTTTTCTCGCTTAAATATCACGATAAAATTGAATTGTAAGAATATCCCTGAGTAACTTTATTTGTTTATTAAATTTATTTAATAAATTTGATTCTAGCATTTTTTCCTGACAATTAATGATGTTTTTATTATTTTGATTCTAGAAACGAATATTTTAGTTTTCTCGATTAAATATCGCGATAAAATTGAATTGTTAGAATATCCCTGGGTAACTTTATTTGTTTATTAGATTTTTTTATAAGTTTGATTCTAGCATTTTTTCCTGACGAAAAACGATGTTTTTATTATTTTGAATCTAGAAACGAATATTTTAGTTTTCTCGCTTAAATATCACGATAAAATTTAATTGTAAGAATATCCCTGAGTAACTTTATTTGTTTATTAAATTTATTTAATAAGTTTGATTCTAGCATTTTTTCCTGACAAGTAATGATGTTTTTATTATTTTGATTCTAGAAACGAATATTTTAGTTTTCTCGATTAAATATCGCGATAAAATTGAATTGTTAGAATATCCCTGAGTAACTTTATTTGTTTATTAGATTTTTTTTATAAGTTTGATTCTAGCATTTTTTCATGACGAAAAACGATGTTTTTATTATTTTGAATCTAGAAACGAATATTTTAGTTTTCTCGCTTAAATATCACGATAAAATTGAATTGTAAGAATATCCCTGAGTAACTTTATTTGTTAATTAAATTTAGTTAATAAGTTTGAATCTAGCATTTTTCCTGACGAGTAACCATGTTTTTATTATTTTGAATCTAGAAACGAATATTTTAGTTTTCTCGCTTAAATATCACGATAAAATTAAATTGTAAGAATATACCTGTGTAACTTTATTTGTTTATTAGATTTTTTTAATAAGTTTGATTCTAGCATTTTTTCCTGACGAGTAACGATGTTCTTATTATTTTGGTACTAGAAACGAATATTTTAGTTTTCTCGCTTAAATATCACGATAAAATTGAATTGTAAGAATATCCCTGTGTAACTTTATTTGTTTATTAGATTTTTTTAATAAGTTTGATTCTAGAATTTTTTCCTGACGAGTAACGATGTTTTTATTATTTTGGAACTAGAAACGAATATTTTAGTTTTCTCGCTTAAATATCACGATAAAATTAAATTGTAAGAATATCCGTGAGTAACTTTATTTGTTTATTAAATTTATTTAATAAGTTTGATTCTAGCCTTTTTTCCTGACGAGTAACGATGTTTTTATTATTTTGGAACTAGAAACGAATATTTTAGTTTTCTCGCTTAAATATCGCGATAAAATTGAATTGTAAGAATATCCCTGAGTAACTTTATTTGTTTATTAGATTTTTTTAATAAGTTTGATTCTAGCATTTTTTCCTGACGAGAAACGATGTTTTTATTATTTTGAATCTAGAAACGAATATTTTAGTTTTCTCGCTTAAATATTACGATAAAATTGAATTGTAAGAATATCCCTGAGTAACTTTATTTGTTTATTAGATTTTTTTAATAAGTTTGATTCTAGCATTTTTTCCTTACGAGTAACGATGTTTTTATTATTTTGGAACTAGAAACGAATATTTTAGTTTTCTCGCTTAAATATCGCGACAAAATTGAATTGTAAGAATATCCCTGAGTAACTTTATTTGTTAATTAAATTTAGTTAATAAGTTTGATTCTAGCATTTTTCCTGATGAGTAACGATGTTTTTATTATTTTGAATCTAGAAACGAATATTTTTGTTTTCTCGCTTAAATAACACGATAAAATTAAATTGTAAGAATATCCCTCTGTAACTTTATTTGTTTATTAGATTTATTTAATAAGTTTGAATCTAGCATTTTTTCCTGACGAGTAACGATGTTTTTATTATTTTGGAACTAGAAACGAATATTTTAGTTTTCTCGCTTAAATATCGCGATAAAATTGAATTGTAAGAATATCCCTGAGTAACTTTATTTGTTTATTAGATTTTTTTAATAAGTTTGATTCTAGCATTTTTGCCTGACGAGAAACGATGTTTTTATTATTTTGAATCTAGAAACGAATATTTTAGTTTTCTCGCTTAAATATTACGATAAAATTGAATTGTAAGAATATCCCTGAGTAACTTTATTTGTTTATTAGATTTTTTTAATAAGTTTGATTCTAGCATTTTTTCCTTACGAGTAACGATGTTTTTATTATTTTGGAACTAGAAACGAATATTTTAGTTTTCTCGCTTAAATATCGCGACAAAATTGAATTGTAAGAATATCCCTGAGTAACTTTATTTGTTAATTAAATTTAGTTAATAAGTTTGATTCTAGCATTTTTCCTGATGAGTAACGATGTTTTTATTATTTTGAATCTAGAAACGAATATTTTTGTTTTCTCGCTTAAATAACACGATAAAATTAAATTGTAAGAATATCCCTCTGTAACTTTATTTGTTTATTAGATTTATTTAATAAGTTTGAATCTAGCATTTTTTCCTGACGAGTAACGATGTTTTTATTATTTTGGAACTAGAAACGAATATTTTAGTTTTCTCGCTTAAATATCGCGATAAAATTGAATTGTAAGAATATCCCTGAGTAACTTTATTTGTTTATTAGATTTTTTTTATAAGTTTGATTCTAGCATTTTTTCCTGATGAGAAACGATGTTTTTATTATTTTGAATCTAGAAAGGAATATTTTAGTTTTCTCGCTTAAATATCACGATAAAATTGAATAGTAAGAATGTCCCTGAGTAACTTTATTTGTTAATTAAATTTAGTTAATAAGTTTGATTTTAGCATTTTTTCCTGACGAGTACCGATGTTTTTATTATTTTGAATCTAGAAACGAATATTTTTGTTTTCTCGCTTAAATATCACGATAAAATTGAATTGTAAGAATATACCTGTGTAACTTTATTTGTTTATTAGATTTTTTTAATAAGTTTGATTCTAGCATTTTTTCCTGACGAGTAACGATGTTTTTATTATTTTGGTACTAGAAACGAATATTTTAGTTTTCTCGCTTAAATATCACGATAAAATTGAATTGTAAGAATATCCCTGTGTAACTTTATTTGTTTATTAGATTTTTTTAATAAGTTTGATTCTAGAATTTTTTCCTGACGAGAAACGATGTTTTTATTATTTTGGAACTAGAAACGAATATTTTAGTTTTCTCGCTTAAATATCACGATCAAATTGAATTGTAAGAATATCCGTGAGTAACTTTATTTGTTTATTAAATTTATGTAATAAGTTTGATTCTAGCCTTTTTTCCTGACGAGAAACGATGTTTTAATTATTTTGAATCTAGAGACGAATATTTTAGTTATCTCGCTTAAATATCACGATAAAATTGAATTGTAAGAATATCCCTGAGTAACTTTATTTGTTTATTAAATTTAGTTAATAAGTTTGATTCTAGCATTTTTTCCTGACGAGTAACGATGTTTTTATTATTTTGAATCTAGAAACGAATATTTTTGTTTTCTCGCTTAAATATCACGATAAAATTAAATTGTAAGAATATCCCTATGTAACTTTATTTGTTTATTAATTTTTTTTAATAAGTTTGATTCTAGCATTTTTTCCTGACGAGTAACGATGTTTTTATTATTTTGGAACTAGAAACGAATATTTTAGTTTTCTCGCTTAAATATCACGATAAAATTGAATTGTAAGAATATCCCTGAGTAACTTTATTTGTTTATTAAATTTATTTCATAAGTTTGATTCTAGCATTTTTTCCTGATGAGTAACGATGTTTTTATTATTTTGGAACTAGAAACGAATATTTTAGTTTTCTCGCTTAAATATCGCGATAAAATTGAATTGTAAGAATATCCCTGAGTAACTTTATTTGTTTAATAGTTTTTTTTAATAAGTTTAATTCTAGCATTTTGTCCTGACGAGTAACGATGTTTTTATTATTTTGAATCTAGAAAAGAATATTTTTGTTTTATCGCTTAAATATCACGATAAAATTGAATTGTAAGAATATCCCTGTGTAACTTTACTTGTTTATTAGATTTATTTAATAAGTTTGAATCTAGCATTTTTTACTGACGAGTAACGATGTTTTTATTATTTTGGAACTAGAAACGAATATTTTAGTTTTCTCGCTTAAATATCGCGATAAAATTGAATTGTAAGAATATCCCTGAGTAATTTTATTTGTTTATTAAATTTAGTTAATAAGTTTGATTCTAGCATTTTTTCCTGACGAGTAACGATGTTTTTATTATTTTGGAACTAGAAACGAATATTTTAGTTTTCTCGCTTAAATATCACGCTAAAATTGAATTGTAAGAATATCCCTGAGTAACTTTATTTGTTTATTAGTTTTTTTTTAATAAGTTTGATTCTAGCATTTTGTCCTGACGAGTAACGATGTTTTTATTATTTGCAATCTAGAAACGAATATTTTTGTGTTATCGCTTAAATATCACTATAAAACTGAATTGTAAGAATATCCCTGTGTAACTTTATTTGTTTATTAGATTTATTTAATAAGTTTGAATCTAGCATTTTTTACTGACGAGTAACGATGTTTTTATTATTTTGGAACTAGAAACGAATATTTTAGTTTTCTCGCTTAAATATCGCGACAAAATTGAATTGTAAGAGTATCCCTGAGTAACTTTATTTGTTTATTAGATTTTTTTTATAAGTTTGATTCTAGCATTTTTTCCTGACGAGTAACGATGTTTTTATTATTTTGAATCTAAAAACGAATATTTTTGTTTTCTCACTTAAATAGCACGATAAAATTCAATTGTAAGAATATCCCTGTGTAACTCTATTTGTTTATTAGATTTTTTTAATAAGTTTGATTCTAGCATTTTTTCCTTACGAGTAACGATGTTTTTATTATTTTGGAACTAGAAACGAATATTTTAGTTTTCTCGCTTAAATATCGCGATAAAATTGAATTGTAAGAATATCCCTGAGTAATTTTATTTGTTTATTAAATTTAGTTAATAAGTTTGATTCTAGCATTTTTTCCTGACGAGTAACGATGTTTTTATTATTTTGGAACTAGAAACGAATATTTTAGTTTTCTCGCTTAAATATCACGCTAAAATTGAATTGTAAGAATATCCCTGAGTAACTTTATTTGTTTATTAGTTTTTTTTTAATAAGTTTGATTCTAGCATTTTGTCCTGACGAGTAACGATGTTTTTATTATTTGGAATCTAGAAACGAATATTTTTGTGTTATCGCTTAAATATCACTATAAAACTGAATTGTAAGAATATCCCTGTGTAACTTTATTTGTTTATTAGATTTATTTAATAAGTTTGAATCTAGCATTTTTTCCTGACGAGTAACGATGTTTTTATTATTTTGGAACTAGAAACGAATATTTTAGTTTTCTCGCTTAAATATCGCGATAAAATTGAATTGTAAGAATATCCCTGAGTAACTTTATTTGTTTAGTAGATTTTTTTTATAAGTTTGATTCTAGCATTTTTTCCTGACGAGAAACGATGTTTTTATTATTTTGAATCTAGAAACGAATATTTTAGTTTTCTCGCTTAAATATCACGATAAAATTGAATTGTAAGAATATCCCTGAGTAACTTTATTTGTTTATTAAATTTAAATAATAAGTTTGATTCTAGCATTTTTTCCTGACGTGTAACGATGTTTTTATTATTTTGATTCTAGAAACGAATATTTTTGTTTTCTCACTTAAATATAACGATAAATATAAATTGTAAGCATATCCCTGTGTAACTTTATTTGTTTATTAGATTTTTTTAATAAGTTTGATTCTAGCATTTTTTCCTGACGAGTAACGATGTTTTTACTATTTTGGAACTAGAAACGAATATTTTAGTTTTCTCGCTTAAATATCACGATAAAATTGAATTGTAAGAATATCCCTGGGTAACTTTATTTGTTTATTAAATTTATTTAATAAGTTTGATTCTAGCATTTTTTCCTGACAAGTAATGATGTTTTTATTATTTTGATTCTAGAAACGAATATTTTAGTTTTCTCGATTAAATATCGCGATAAAATTGAATTGTTAGAATATCCCTGGGTAAGTTTATTTGTTTATTAGATTTTTTTTATAAGTTTGATTCTAGCATTTTTTCCTGACGAAAAACGATGTTTTTATTATTTTGAATCTAGAAACGAATATTTTAGTTTTCTCGCTTAAATATCACGATAAAATTGAATTGTAAGAATATCCCTGTGTAACTTTATTTGTTTATTAAATTTAGTTAATAAGTTTGATTCTAGCATTTTTTCCTGACGAGTAACGATGTTTTTATTATTTTGGAACTAGAAACGAATATTTAAGTTTTCTCGCTTAAATATCACGATAAAATTGAATTGTAAGAATATCCCTGTGTAACTTTATTTGTTTATTAATTTTTTTTAATAAGTTTGATTCTAGCATTTTTTCCTGACGAGTAACGATGTTTTTATTATTTTGGAACTAGAAACGAATATTTTAGTTTTCTCGCTTAAATATCACGATAAAATTGAATTGTAAGAATATCCCTGAGTAACTTTATTTGTTTATTAAATTTATTTAATAAGTTTGATTCTAGCATTTTTTCCTGACAAGTAATGATGTTTTTATTATTTTGATTCTAGAAACGAATATTTTAGTTTTCTCGATTAAATATCGCGATAAAATTGAATTGTTAGAATATCCCTGGGTAAGTTTATTTGTTTATTAGATTTTTTTTATAAGTTTGATTCTAGCATTTTTTCCTGACGAAAAACGATGTTTTTATTATTTTGAATCTAGAAACGAATATTTTAGTTTTCTCGCTTAAATATCACGATAAAATTGAATTGTAAGAATATCCCTGTGTAACTTTATTTGTTTATTAAATTTAGTTAATAAGTTTGATTCTAGCATTTTTTCCTGACGAGTAACGATGTTTTTATTATTTTGGAACTAGAAACGAATATTTTAGTTTTCTCGCTTAAATATCACGCTAAAATTGAATTGTAAGAATATCCCTGAGTAACTTTATTTGTTTATTAGTTTTTTTTTAATAAGTTTGATTCTAGCATTTTGTCCTGACGAGTAACGATGTTTTTATTATTTGGAATCTAGAAACGAATATTTTTGTGTTATCGCTTAAATATCACTATAAAACTGAATTGTAAGAATATCCCTGTGTAACTTTATTTGTTTATTAGATTTATTTAATAAGTTTGAATCTAGCATTTTTTCCTGACGAGTAACGATGTTTTTATTATTTTGGAACTAGAAACGAATATTTTAGTTTTCTCGCTTAAATATCGCGATAAAATTGAATTGTAAGAATATCCCTGAGTAACTTTATTTGTTTAGTAGATTTTTTTTATAAGTTTGATTCTAGCATTTTTTCCTGACGAGAAACGATGTTTTTATTATTTTGAATCTAGAAACGAATATTTTAGTTTTCTCGCTTAAATATCAAGATAAAATTGAATTGTAAGAATATCCCTGAGTAACTTTATTTGTTTATTAAATTTAAATAATAAGTTTGATTCTAGCATTTTTTCCTGACGTGTAACGATGTTTTTATTATTTTGATTCTAGAAACGAATATTTTTGTTTTCTCACTTAAATATAACGATAAATATAAATTGTAAGCATATCCCTGTGTAACTTTATTTGTTTATTAGATTTTTTTAATAAGTTTGATTCTAGCATTTTTTCCTGACGAGTAACGATGTTTTTACTATTTTGGAACTAGAAACGAATATTTTAGTTTTCTCGCTTAAATATCACGATAAAATTGAATTGTAAGAATATCCCTGGGTAACTTTATTTG
Source organism: Pterostichus madidus (assembly GCA_911728475.2). Taxonomy (NCBI): domain Eukaryota; kingdom Metazoa; phylum Arthropoda; class Insecta; order Coleoptera; family Carabidae; genus Pterostichus; species Pterostichus madidus. The sequence goes on along the minus strand of OU452304.1, from coordinate 20,908,549 downwards.
TTTATTAAATTTATTTAATAAGTTTGATTCTAGCATTTTTTCCTGACAAGTAATGATGTTTTTATTATTTTGATTCTAGAAACGAATATTTTAGTTTTCTCGATTAAATATCGCGATAAAATTGAATTGTTAGAATATCCCTGGGTAAGTTTATTTGTTTATTAGATTTTTTTTATAAGTTTGATTCTAGCATTTTTTCCTGACGAAAAACGATGTTTTTATTATTTTGAATCTAGAAACGAATATTTTAGTTTTCTCGCTTAAATATCACGATAAAATTGAATTGTAAGAATATCCCTGTGTAACTTTATTTGTTTATTAAATTTAGTTAATAAGTTTGATTCTAGCATTTTTTCCTGACGAGTAACGATGTTTTTATTATTTTGGAACTAGAAACGAATATTTAAGTTTTCTCGCTTAAATATCACGATAAAATTGAATTGTAAGAATATCCCTGTGTAACTTTATTTGTTTATTAATTTTTTTTAATAAGTTTGATTCTAGCATTTTTTCCTGACGAGTAACGATGTTTTTATTATTTTGGAACTAGAAACGAATATTTTAGTTTTCTCGCTTAAATATCACGATAAAATTGAATTGTAAGAATATCCCTGAGTAACTTTATTTGTTTATTAAATTTATTTAATAAGTTTGATTCTAGCATTTTTTACTGGCGAGTAACGATGTTTTTATTATTTTGAAACTAGAAACGAATATTTTAGTTTTCTCGCTTAAATATCGCGATAAAATTGAATTGTAAGAATATCCCTGAGTAACTTTATTTGTTTATTAGATTTTTTTTATAAGTTTGATTCTAGCATTTTTTCCTGACGAGCAACGATGTTTTTATTATTTTGAATCTAGAAATGAATATTTTAGTTTTCTCGATTAAATATCGCGATAAAATTGAATTGTAAGATTATCCCTGAGTAACTTTATTTGGTTATTAATTTTTTTAATAAGTTTGATTCTAGCATTTTGTCCTGACGAGTAACGATGTTTTTATTATTTTGAATCTAGAAACGAATATTTTTGTGTTATCGCTTAAATATCACTATAAAACTGAATTGTAAGAATATCCCTGTGTAACTTTATTTGTTTATTAGATTTATTTAATAAGTTTGAATCTAGCATTTTTTACTGTCGAGTAACGATGTTTTTATTATTTTGGAACTAGAAACGAATATTTTAGTTTTCTCGCTTAAATATCGCGATAAAATTGAATTGTAAGAATATCCCTGAGTAACTTTATTTGTTTATTAGATTTTTTTTATAAGTTTGATTCTAGCATTTTTTCCTGACGAGCAACGATGTTTTTGTTATTTTGAATCTAGTAACGAATATTTTTGTTTTCTCACTTAAATAGCACGATAAAATTGAATTGTAAGAATATCCCTGAGTAACTTTATTTGTTAATTAAATTTAGTTAATAAGTTTGATTCTAGCATTTTTTCCTGACGAAAAACGATGTTTTTATTATTTTGAATCTAGAAACGAATATTTTAGTTTTCTCGCTTAAATATCACGATAAAATTGAATTGTAAGAATATCCCTGTGTAACTTTATTTGTTTATTAAATTTAGTTAATAAGTTTGATTCTAGCATTTTTTCCTGACGAGTAACGATGTTTTTATTATTTTGGAACTAGAAACGAATATTTAAGTTTTCTCGCTTAAATATCACGATAAAATTGAATTGTAAGAATATCCCTGTGTAACTTTATTTGTTTATTAATTTTTTTTAATAAGTTTGATTCTAGCATTTTTTCCTGACGAGTAACGATGTTTTTATTATTTTGGAACTAGAAACGAATATTTTAGTTTTCTCGCTTAAATATCACGATAAAATTGAATTGTAAGAATATCCCTGAGTAACTTTATTTGTTTATTAAATTTATTTAATAAGTTTGATTCTAGCATTTTTTACTGACGAGTAACGATGTTTTTATTATTTTGGAACTAGAAACGAATATTTTAGTTTTCTCGCTTAAATATCGCGATAAAATTGAATTGTAAGAATATCCCTGAGTAACTTTATTTGTTTATTAGATTTTTTTTATAAGTTTGATTCTAGCATTTTTTCCTGACAAGTAATGATGTTTTTATTATTTTGATTCTAGAAACGAATATTTTAGTTTTCTCGATTAAATATCGCGATAAAATTGAATTGTTAGAATATCCCTGGGTAACTTTATTTGTTTATTAGATTTTTTTTATAAGTTTGATTCTAGCATTTTTTCATGACGAAAAACGATATTTTTATTATTTTGAATCTAGAAACGAATATTTTAGTTTTCTCGCTTAAATATCACGATAAAATTGAATTGTAAGAATATCCCTGAGTAACTTTATTTGTTAATTAAATTTAGTTAATAAGTTTGAATCTAGCATTTTTCCTGACGAGTAACCATGTTTTTATTATTTTGAATCTAGAAACGAATATTTTAGTTTTCTCGCTTAAATATCACGATAAAATTGAATTGTAAGAATATCCCTGAGTAACTTTATTTGTTAATTAAATTTAGTTAATAAGTTTGAATCTAGCATTTTTCCTGACGAGTAACCATGTTTTTATTATTTTGAATCTAGAAACGAATATTTTAGTTTTCTCGCTTAAATATCACGATAAAATTAAATTGTAAGAATATACCTGTGTAACTTTATTTGTTTATTAGATTTTTTTAATAAGTTTGATTCTAGCATTTTTTCCTGACGAGTAACGATGTTCTTATTATTTTGGTACTAGAAACGAATATTTTAGTTTTCTCGCTTAAATATCACGATAAAATTGAATTGTAAGAATATCCCTGTGTAACTTTATTTGTTTATTAGATTTTTTTAATAAGTTTGATTCTAGAATTTTTTCCTGACGAGTAACGATGTTTTTATTATTTTGGAACTAGAAACGAATATTTTAGTTTTCTCGCTTAAATATCGCGATAAAATTGAATTGTAAGAATATCCCTGAGTAACTTTATTTGTTTATTAGATTTTTTTAATAAGTTTGATTCTAGCATTTTTTCCTGACGAGAAACGATGTTTTTATTATTTTGAATCTAGAAACGAATATTTTAGTTTTCTCGCTTAAATATTACGATAAAATTGAATTGTAAGAATATCCCTGAGTAACTTTATTTGTTTATTAGATTTTTTTAATAAGTTTGATTCTAGCATTTTTTCCTTACGAGTAACGATGTTTTTATTATTTTGGAACTAGAAACGAATATTTTAGTTTTCTCGCTTAAATATCGCGACAAAATTGAATTGTAAGAATATCCCTGAGTAACTTTATTTGTTAATTAAATTTAGTTAATAAGTTTGATTCTAGCATTTTTCCTGATGAGTAACGATGTTTTTATTATTTTGAATCTAGAAACGAATATTTTTGTTTTCTCGCTTAAATAACACGATAAAATTAAATTGTAAGAATATCCCTCTGTAACTTTATTTGTTTATTAGATTTATTTAATAAGTTTGAATCTAGCATTTTTTCCTGACGAGTAACGATGTTTTTATTATTTTGGAACTAGAAACGAATATTTTAGTTTTCTCGCTTAAATATCGCGATAAAATTGAATTGTAAGAATATCCCTGAGTAACTTTATTTGTTTATTAGATTTGTTTTATAAGTTTGATTCTAGCATTTTTTCCTGATGAGAAACGATGTTTTTATTATTTTGAATCTAGAAACGAATATTTTAGTTTTCTCGCTTAAATATCACGATAAAATTGAATAGTAAGAATGTCCCTGAGTAACTTTATTTGTTAATTAAATTTAGTTAATAAGTTTGATTTTAGCATTTTTTCCTGACGAGTACCGATGTTTTTATTATTTCGAATCTAGAAACGAATATTTTTGTTTTCTCGCTTAAATATCACGATAAAATTGAATTGTAAGAATATACCTGTGTAACTTTATTTGTTTATTAGATTTTTTTAATAAGTTTGATTCTAGCATTTTTTCCTGACGAGTAACGATGTTTTTATTATTTTGGTACTAGAAACGAATATTTTAGTTTTCTCGCTTAAATATCACGATAAAATTGAATTGTAAGAATATCCCTGTGTAACTTTATTTGTTTATTAGATTTTTTTAATAAGTTTGATTCTAGAATTTTTTCCTGACGAGAAACGATGTTTTTATTATTTTGGAACTAGAAACGAATATTTTAGTTTTCTCGCTTAAATATCACGATCAAATTGAATTGTAAGAATATCCGTGAGTAACTTTATTTGTTTATTAAATTTATGTAATAAGTTTGATTCTAGCCTTTTTTCCTGACGAGAAACGATGTTTTTATTATTTTGAATCTAGAGACGAATATTTTAGTTATCTCGCTTAAATATCACGATAAAATTGAATTGTAAGAATATCCCTGAGTAACTTTATTTGTTTATTAAATTTAGTTAATAAGTTTGATTCTAGCATTTTTTCCTGACGAGTAACGATGTTTTTATTATTTTGAATCTAGAAACGAATATTTTTGTTTTCTCGCTTAAATATCACGATAAAATTAAATTGTAAGAATATCCCTATGTAACTTTATTTGTTTATTAATTTTTTTTAATAAGTTTGATTCTAGCATTTTTTCCTGACGAGTAACGATGTTTTTATTATTTTGGAACTAGAAACGAATATTTTAGTTTTCTCGCTTAAATATCACGATAAAATTGAATTGTAAGAATATCCCTGAGTAACTTTATTTGTTTATTAAATTTATTTAATAAGTTTGATTCTAGCATTTTTTCCTGATGAGTAACGATGTTTTTATTATTTTGGAACTAGAAACGAATATTTTAGTTTTCTCGCTTAAATATCGCGATAAAATTGAATTGTAAGAATATCCCTGAGTAACTTTATTTGTTTAATAGTTTTTTTTAATAAGTTTAATTCTAGCATTTTGTCCTGACGAGTAACGATGTTTTTATTATTTTGAATCTAGAAAAGAATATTTTTGTTTTATCGCTTAAATATCACGATAAAATTGAATTGTAAGAATATCCCTGTGTAACTTTACTTGTTTATTAGATTTATTTAATAAGTTTGAATCTAGCATTTTTTACTGACGAGTAACGATGTTTTTATTATTTTGGAACTAGAAACGAATATTTTAGTTTTCTCGCTTAAATATCGCGACAAAATTGAATTGTAAGAGTATCCCTGAGTAACTTTATTTGTTTAGTAGATTTTTTTTATAAGTTTGATTCTAGCATTTTTTCCTGACGAGAAACGATGTTTTTATTATTTTGAATCTAGAAACGAATATTTTAGTTTTCTCGCTTAAATATCAAGATAAAATTGAATTGTAAGAATATCCCTGAGTAACTTTATTTGTTTATTAAATTTAAATAATAAGTTTGATTCTAGCATTTTTTCCTGACGTGTAACGATGTTTTTATTATTTTGATTCTAGAAACGAATATTTTTGTTTTCTCACTTAAATATAACGATAAATATAAATTGTAAGCATATCCCTGTGTAACTTTATTTGTTTATTAGATTTTTTTAATAAGTTTGATTCTAGCATTTTTTCCTGACGAGTAACGATGTTTTTACTATTTTGGAACTAGAAACGAATATTTTAGTTTTCTCGCTTAAATATCACGATAAAATTGAATTGTAAGAATATCCCTGGGTAACTTTATTTGTTTATTAAATTTATTTAATAAGTTTGATTCTAGCATTTTTTCCTGACAAGTAATGATGTTTTTATTATTTTGATTCTAGAAACGAATATTTTAGTTTTCTCGATTAAATATCGCGATAAAATTGAATTGTTAGAATATCCCTGGGTAAGTTTATTTGTTTATTAGATTTTTTTTATAAGTTTGATTCTAGCATTTTTTCCTGACGAAAAACGATGTTTTTATTATTTTGAATCTAGAAACGAATATTTTAGTTTTCTCGCTTAAATATCACGATAAAATTGAATTGTAAGAATATCCCTGTGTAACTTTATTTGTTTATTAAATTTAGTTAATAAGTTTGATTCTAGCATTTTTTCCTGACGAGTAACGATGTTTTTATTATTTTGGAACTAGAAACGAATATTTAAGTTTTCTCGCTTAAATATCACGATAAAATTGAATTGTAAGAATATCCCTGTGTAACTTTATTTGTTTATTAATTTTTTTTAATAAGTTTGATTCTAGCATTTTTTCCTGACGAGTAACGATGTTTTTATTATTTTGGAACTAGAAACGAATATTTTAGTTTTCTCGCTTAAATATCACGATAAAATTGAATTGTAAGAATATCCCTGAGTAACTTTATTTGTTTATTAAATTTATTTAATAAGTTTGATTCTAGCATTTTTTACTGACGAGTAACGATGTTTTTATTATTTTGGAACTAGAAACGAATATTTTAGTTTTCTCGCTTAAATATCGCGATAAAATTGAATTGTAAGAATATCCCTGAGTAACTTTATTTGTTTATTAGATTTTTTTTATAAGTTTGATTCTAGCATTTTTTCCTGACAAGTAATGATGTTTTTATTATTTTGATTCTAGAAACGAATATTTTAGTTTTCTCGATTAAATATCGCGATAAAATTGAATTGTTAGAATATCCCTGGGTAACTTTATTTGTTTATTAGATTTTTTTTATAAGTTTGATTCTAGCATTTTTTCCTGACGAGTAACGATGTTTTTATTATTTTGGAACTAGAAACGAATATTTTAGTTTTCTCGCTTAAATATCACGATAATATTGAATTGTAAGAATATCCCTGAGTAACTTTATTTGTTTATTAAATTTATTTAATAAGTTTGATTCTAGCATTTTTTACTGACGAGTAACGATGTTTTTATTATTTTGGAACTAGAAACGAATATTTTAGTTTTTTCGCTTAAATATCGCGATAAAATTGAATTGTAAGAATATCCCTGAGTAACTTTATTTGTTTATTAGATTTTATTTATAAGTTTGATTCTAGCATTTTTTCCTGATGAGAAACGATGTTTTTATTATTTTGAATCTAGAAATGAAGATTTTAGTTTTCTCGATTAAATATCGCGATAAAATTGAATTGTAAGATTATCCCTGAGTAACTTTATTTGGTTATTAATTTTTTTAATAAGTTTGATTCTAGCATTTTGTCCTGACGAGTAACGATGTTTTTATTATTTTGAATCTAGAAACGAATATTTTTGTGTTATCGCTTAAATATCACTATAAAACTGAATTGTAAGAATATCCCTGTGTAACTTTATTTGTTAATTAGATTTATTTAATAAGTTAGAATCTAGCATTTTTTACTGACGAGTAACGATGTTTTTATTATTTTGGAACTAGAAACGAATATTTTAGTTTTCTCGCTTAAATATCGCGATAAAATTGAATTGTAAGAATATCCCTGAGTAACTTTATTTGTTTATTAGATTTTTTTTATAAGTTTGATTCTAGCATTTTTTCCTGACGAGCAACGATGTTTTTGTTATTTTGAATCTAGTAACGAATATTTTTGTTTTCTCACTTAAATAGCACGATAAAATTCAATTGTAAGAATATCCCTGTGTAACTCTATTTGTTTATTAGATTTTTTTTAAAAGTTTGATTCTAGCATTTTTTCCTTACGAGTAACGATGTTTTTATTATTTTGGAACTAGAAACGAATATTTTAGTTTTCTCGATTAAATATCGCGATAAAATTTAATTGTAAGAATATCCCTGAGTAACTTTATTTGGTTATTAATTTTTTTTAATAAGTTTGAATCTAGCATTTTTTTATGACGAGTAACGATGTTTTTATTATTTTGGAACTGGAAACGAATATTTTAGTTTTCTCGCTTAAATATTACGATAAAATTAAATTATAAGAATATCCCTGAGTAACTTTATTTGTTTATTAGATTTTTTTAATAAGTTCGACTCTAGCATTTTTTCCTGAGGAGTAACGATGTTTTTATATTTCTGGAGCTGGAAACTAATATTTTAGTTTTATCACTTAAATATCACGTTAAAATTGAATTGTAAGAAAATCACTGAGTAACTTTATATGTTCATTAGATTTTTTTAATAAGTTCGATTCTAGCATTTTTTCCTGACGAGTAACGATGTTTTTATTATTTTGGAACTAGAAACGAATATTTTAGTTTTCTCGCTTAAATATCGCGATAAAATTGAATTGTAAGAATATCCCTGAGTAACTTTATTTGTTTATTAGATTTTTTTTATAAGTTTGATTCTAGCATTTTTTCCTGACGAGAAACGATGTTTTTATTATTTTGAATCTAGAAACGATTATTTTTGTTTTCTCACTTAAATAGCACGATAAAATTCAATTGTAAGAATATCCCTGTGTAACTCTATTTGTTTATTAGATTTTTTTAATAAGTTTGATTCTAGCATTTTTTCCTTACGAGTAACGATGTTTTTATTATTTTGGAACTAGAAACGAATATTTTAGTTTTCTCGCTTAAATATCGCGATAAAATTGAATTGTAAGAATATCCCTGAGTAATTTTATTTGTTTATTAAATTTAGTTAATAAGTTTGATTCTAGCATTTTTTCCTGACGAGTAACGATGTTTTTATTATTTTGGAACTAGAAACGAATATTTTAGTTTTCTCGCTTAAATATCACGCTAAAATTGAATTGTAAGAATATCCCTGAGTAACTTTATTTGTTTATTAGTTTTTTTTTAATAAGTTTGATTCTAGCATTTTGTCCTGACGAGTAACGATGTTTTTATTATTTGGAATCTAGAAACGAATATTTTTGTGTTATCGCTTAAATATCACTATAAAACTGAATTGTAAGAATATCCCTGTGTAACTTTATTTGTTTATTAGATTTATTTAATAAGTTTGAATCTAGCATTTTTTCCTGACGAGTAACGATGTTTTTATTATTTTGGAACTAGAAACGAATATTTTAGTTTTCTCGCTTAAATATCGCGATAAAATTGAATTGTAAGAATATCCCTGAGTAACTTTATTTGTTTAGTAGATTTTTTTTATAAGTTTGATTCTAGCATTTTTTCCTGACGAGAAACGATGTTTTTATTATTTTGAATCTAGAAACGAATATTTTAGTTTTCTCGCTTAAATATCAAGATAAAATTGAATTGTAAGAATATCCCTGAGTAACTTTATTTGTTTATTAAATTTAAATAATAAGTTTGATTCTAGCATTTTTTCCTGACGTGTAACGATGTTTTTATTATTTTGATTCTAGAAACGAATATTTTTGTTTTCTCACTTAAATATAACGATAAATATAAATTGTAAGCATATCCCTGTGTAACTTTATTTGTTTATTAGATGTTTTTAATAAGTTTGATTCTAGCATTTTTTCCTGACGAGTAACGATGTTTTTACTATTTTGGAACTAGAAACGAATATTTTAGTTTTCTCGCTTAAATATCACGATAAAATTGAATTGTAAGAATATCCCTGGGTAACTTTATTTGTTTATTAAATTTATTTAATAAGTTTGATTCTAGCATTTTTTCCTGACAAGTAATGATGTTTTTATTATTTTGATTCTAGAAACGAATATTTTAGTTTTCTCGATTAAATATCGCGATAAAATTGAATTGTTAGAATATCCCTGGGTAAGTTTATTTGTTTATTAGATTTTTTTTATAAGTTTGATTCTAGCATTTTTCCTGACGAAAAACGATGTTTTTATTATTTTGAATCTAGAAACGAATATTTTAGTTTTCTCGCTTAAATATCACGATAAAATTGAATTGTAAGAATATCCCTGTGTAACTTTATTTGTTTATTAAATTTAGTTAATAAGTTTGATTCTAGCATTTTTTCCTGACGAGTAACGATGTTTTTATTATTTTGGAACTAGAAACGAATATTTAAGTTTTCTCGCTTAAATATCACGATAAAATTGAATTGTAAGAATATCCCTGTGTAACTTTATTTGTTTATTAATTTTTTTTAATAAGTTTGATTCTAGCATTTTTTCCTGACGAGTAACGATGTTTTTATTATTTTGGAACTAGAAACGAATATTTTAGTTTTCTCGCTTAAATATCACGATAAAATTGAATTGTAAGAATATCCCTGAGTAACTTTATTTGTTTATTAAATTTATTTAATAAGTTTGATTCTAGCATTTTTTACTGACGAGTAACGATGTTTTTATTATTTTGGAACTAGAAACGAATATTTTAGTTTTCTCGCTTAAATATCACGATAAAATTGAATTGTAAGAATATCCCTGAGTAACTTTATTTGTTTATTAGATTTTTTTTATAAGTTTGATTCTAGCATTTTTTCCTGACAAGTAATGATGTTTTTATTATTTTGATTCTAGAAACGAATATTTTAGTTTTCTCGATTAAATATCGCGATAAAATTGAATTGTTAGAATATCCCTGGGTAACTTTATTTGTTTATTAGATTTTTTTTATAAGTTTGATTCTAGCATTTTTTCCTGACGAGTAACGATGTTTTTATTATTTTGGAACTAGAAACGAATATTTTAGTTTTCTCGCTTAAATATCACGATAATATTGAATTGTAAGAATATCCCTGAGTAACTTTATTTGTTTATTAAATTTATTTAATAAGTTTGATTCTAGCATTTTTTACTGACGAGTAACGATGTTTTTATTATTTTGGAACTAGAAACGAATATTTTAGTTTTTTCGCTTAAATATCGCGATAAAATTGAATTGTAAGAATATCCCTGAGTAACTTTATTTGTTTATTAGATTTTATTTATAAGTTTGATTCTAGCATTTTTTCCTGATGAGAAACGATGTTTTTATTATTTTGAATCTAGAAATGAATATTTTAGTTTTCTCGATTAAATATCGCGATAAAATTGAATTGTAAGATTATCGCTGAGTAACTTTATTTGGTTATTAATTTTTTTAATAAGTTTGATTCTAGCATTTTGTCCTGACGAGTAACGATGTTTTTATTATTTTGAATCTAGAAACGAATATTTTTGTGTTATCGCTTAAATATCACTATAAAACTGAATTGTAAGAATATCCCTGTGTAACTTTATTTATTTATTAGATTTATTTAATAAGTTAGAATCTAGCATTTTTTACTGACGAGTAACGATGTTTTTATTATTTTGGAACTAGAAACGAATATTTTAGTTTTCTCGCTTAAATATCGCGATAAAATTGAATTGTAAGAATATCCCTGAGTAACTTTATTTGTTTATTAGATTTTTTTTATAAGTTTGATTCTAGCATTTTTTCCTGACGAGCAACGATGTTTTTGTTATTTTGAATCTAGTAACGAATATTTTTGTTTTCTCACTTAAATAGCACGATAAAATTCAATTGTAAGAATATCCCTGTGTAACTCTATTTGTTTATTAGATTTTTTTTAAAAGTTTGATTCTAGCATTTTTTCCTTACGAGTAACGATGTTTTTATTATTTTGGAACTGGAAACGAATATTTTAGTTTTCTCGCTTAAATATTACGATAAAATTAAATTATAAGAATATCCCTGAGTAACTTTATTTGTTTATTAGATTTTTTTAATAAGTTCGACTCTAGCATTTTTTCCTGAGGAGTAACGATGTTTTTATATTTCTGGAGCTGGAAACTAATATTTTAGTTTTATCACTTAAATATCACGTTAAAATTGAATTGTAAGAAAATCACTGAGTAACTTTATATGTTCATTAGATTTTTTTAATAAGTTCGATTCTAGCATTTTTTCCTGACGAGTAACGATGTTTTTATTATTTTGGAACTAGAAACGAATATTTTAGTTTTCTCGCTTAAATATCGCGATAAAATTGAATTGTAAGAATATCCCTGAGTAACTTTATTTGTTTAGTAGATTTTTTTTATAAGTTTGATTCTAGCATTTTTTCCTGACGAGAAACGATGTTTTTATTATTTTGAATCTAGAAACGAATATTTTAGTTTTCTCGCTTAAATATCAAGATAAAATTGAATTGTAAGAATATCCCTGAGTAACTTTATTTGTTTATTAAATTTAAATAATAAGTTTTATTCTAGCATTTTTTCCTGACGTGTAACGATGTTTTTATTATTTTGATTCTAGAAACGAATATTTTTGTTTTCTCGCTTAAATATAACGATAAATATAAATTGTAAGCATATCCCTGTGTAACTTTATTTGTTTATTAGATTTTTTTAATAAGTTTGATTCTAGCATTTTTTCCTGACGAGTAACGATGTTTTTACTATTTTGGAACTAGAAACGAATATTTTAGATTTCTCGCTTAAATATCACGATAAAATTGAATTGTAAGAATATCCCTGAGTAACTTTATTTGTTTATTAAATTTATTTAATAAGTTTGATTCTAGCATTTTTTCCTGACAAGTAATGATGTTTTTATTATTTTGAATCTAGAAACGAATATTTTAGTTTTCTCGATTAAATATCGCGATAAAATTGAATTGTTAGAATATCCCTGGGTAACTTTATTTGTTTATTAGATTTTTTTTATAAGTTTGATGTCTAGCATTTTTTCCTGACGAAAAACGATGTTTTTATTATTTTGAATCTAGAAACGAATATTTTAGTTTTCTCGCTTAAATATAACTATAAAATTGAATTGTAAGAATATCCCTGTGTAACTTTATTTATTTATTAAATTTAGTTAATAAGTTTGATTCTAGCATTTTTTCCTGACGAGTAACGATGTTTTTATTATTTTGGAACTAGAAACGAATATTTTAGTTTTCTCGCTTAAATATCACGATAAAATTGAATTGTAAGAATATCCCTGTGTAACTTTATTTGTTTATTAATTTTTTTTAATAAGTTTGATTCTAGCATTTTTTCCTGACGAGTAACGATGTTTTTATTATTTTGGAACTAGAAACGAATATTTTAGTTTTCTCGCTTAAATATCACGATAAAATTGAATTGTAAGAATATCCCTGAGTAACTTTATTTGTTTATTAAATTTATTTAATAAGTTTGATTCTAGCATTTTTTACTGACGAGTAACGATGTTTTTATTATTTTGGAACTAGAAACGAATATTTTAGTTTTCTCGCTTAAATATCGCGATAAAATTGAATTGTAAGAATATCCCTGAGTAACTTTATTTGTTTATTAGATTTTTTTTATAAGTTTGATTCTAGCATTTTTTCCTGACAAGTAATGATGTTTTTATTATTTTGATTCTAGAAACGAATATTTTAGTTTTCTCGATTAAATATCGCGATAAAATTGAATTGTTAGAATATCCCTGGGTAACTTTATTTGTTTATTAGATTTTTTTTATAAGTTTGATTCTAGCATTTTTTCCTGACGAGTAACGATGTTTTTATTATTTTGGAACTAGAAACGAATATTTTAGTTTTCTCGCTTAAATATCACGATAATATTGAATTGTAAGAATATCCCTGAGTAACTTTATTTGTTTATTAAATTTATTTAATAAGTTTGATTCTAGCATTTTTTACTGACGAGTAACGATGTTTTTATTATTTTGGAACTAGAAACGAATATTTTAGTTTTTTCGCTTAAATATCGCGATAAAATTGAATTGTAAGAATATCCCTGAGTAACTTTATTTGTTTATTAGATTTTATTTATAAGTTTGATTCTAGCATTTTTTCCTGATGAGAAACGATGTTTTTATTATTTTGAATCTAGAAATGAATATTTTAGTTTTCTCGATTAAATATCGCGATAAAATTGAATTGTAAGATTATCCCTGAGTAACTTTATTTGGTTATTAATTTTTTTAATAAGTTTGATTCTAGCATTTTGTCCTGACGAGTAACGATGTTTTTATTATTTTGAATCTAGAAACGAATATTTTTGTGTTATCGCTTAAATATCACTATAAAACTGAATTGTAAGAATATCCCTGTGTAACTTTATTTGTTTATTAGATTTATTTAATAAGTTTGAATCTAGCATTTTTTACTGACGAGTAACGATGTTTTTATTATTTTGGAACTAGAAACGAATATTTTAGTTTTCTCGCTTAAATATCGCGATAAAATTGAATTGTAAGAATATCCCTGAGTAACTTTATTTGTTTATTAGATTTTTTTTATAAGTTTGATTCTAGCATTTTTTCCTGACGAGCAACGATGTTTTTGTTATTTTGAATCTAGTAACGAATATTTTTGTTTTCTCACTTAAATAGCACGATAAAATTGAATTGTAAGAATATCCCTGAGTAACTTTATTTGTTAATTAAATTTAGTTAATAAGTTTGATTCTAGCATTTTTTCCTGACGAAAAACGATGTTTTTATTATTTTGAATCTAGAAACGAATATTTTAGTTTTCTCGCTTAAATATCACGATAAAATTGAATTGTAAGAATATCCCTGTGTAACTTTATTTGTTTATTAAATTTAGTTAATAAGTTTGATTCTAGCATTTTTTCCTGACGAGTAACGATGTTTTTATTATTTTGGAACTAGAAACGAATATTTTAGTTTTCTCGCTTAAATATCACGATAAAATTGAATTGTAAGAATATCCCTGAGTAACTTTATTTGTTTATTAAATTTATTTAATAAGTTTGATTCTAGCATTTTTTACTGACGAGTAACGATGTTTTTATTATTTTGGAACTAGAAACGAATATTTTAGTTTTCTCGCTTAAATATCGCGATAAAATTGAATTGTAAGAATATCCCTGAGTAACTTTATTTGTTTATTAGATTTTTTTTATAAGTTTGATTCTAGCATTTTTTCCTGACAAGTAATGATGTTTTTATTATTTTGAATCTAGAAACGAATATTTTAGTTTTCTCGATTAAATATCGCGATAAAATTGAATTGTTAGAATATCCCTGGGTAACTTTATTTGTTTATTAGATTTTTTTTATAAGTTTGATTCTAGCATTTTTTCCTGACGAGTAACGATGTTTTTATTATTTTGGAACTAGAAACGAATATTTTAGTTTTCTCGCTTAAATATCACGATAATATTGAATTGTAAGAATATCCCTGAGTAACTTTATTTGTTTATTAAATTTATTTAATAAGTTTGATTCTAGCATTTTTTACTGACGAGTAACGATGTTTTTATTATTTTGGAACTAGAAACGAATATTTTAGTTTTTTCGCTTAAATATCGCGATAAAATTGAATTGTAAGAATATCCCTGAGTAACTTTATTTGTTTATTAGATTTTATTTATAAGTTTGATTCTAGCATTTTTTCCTGATGAGAAACGATGTTTTTATTATATTGAATCTAGAAATGAATATTTTAGTTTTCTCGATTAAATATCGCGATAAAATTGAATTGTAAGATTATCCCTGAGTAACTTTATTTGGTTATTAATTTTTTTAATAAGTTTGATTCTAGCATTTTGTCCTGACGAGTAACGATGTTTTTATTATTTTGAATCTAGAAACGAATATTTTTGTGTTATCGCTTAAATATCACTATAAAACTGAATTGTAAGAATATCCCTGTGTAACTTTATTTGTTTATTAGATTTATTTAATAAGTTTGAATCTAGCATTTTTTACTGACGAGTAACGATGTTTTTATTATTTTGGAACTAGAAACGAATATTTTAGTTTTCTCGCTTAAATATCGCGATAAAATTGAATTGTAAGAATATCCCTGAGTAACTTTATTTGTTTATTAGATTTTTTTTATAAGTTTGATTCTAGCATTTTTTCCTGACGAGCAACGATGTTTTTGTTATTTTGAATCTAGTAACGAATATTTTTGTTTTCTCACTTAAATAGCACGATAAAATTCAATTGTAAGAATATCCCTGTGTAACTCTATTTGTTTATTAGATTTTTTTTAAAAGTTTGATTCTAGCATTTTTTCCTTACGAGTAACGATGTTTTTATTATTTTGGAACTAGAAACGAATATTTTAGTTTTCTCGATTAAATATCGCGATAAAATTGAATTGTAAGAATATCCCTGAGTAACTTTATTTGGTTATTAATTTTTTTTAATAAGTTTGAATCTAGCATTTTTTTATGACGAGTAACGATGTTTTTATTATTTTGGAACTGGAAACGAATATTTTAGTTTTCTCGCTTAAATATTACGATAAAATTAAATTATAAGAATATCCCTGAGTAACTTTATTTGTTTATTAGATTTTTTTAATAAGTTCGACTCTAGCATTTTTTCCTGAGGAGTAACGATGTTTTTATATTTCTGGAGCTGGAAACTAATATTTTAGTTTTATCACTTAAATATCACGTTAAAATTGAATTGTAAGAATATCCCTGTGTAACTTTATTTGTTTATTAGATTTTTTTTATAAGTTTGATTCTAGCATTTTTTCCTGACGAAAAACGATGTTTTTATTATTTTGAATCTAGAAACGAATATTTTAGTTTTCTCGCTTAAATATCACGATAAAATTGAATTGTAAGAATATCCCTGTGTAACTTTATTTGTTTATTAAATTTAGTTAATAAGTTTGATTCTAGCATTTTTTCCTGACGAGTAACGATGTTTTTATTATTTTGGAACTAGAAACGAATATTTTAGTTTTCTCGCTTAAATATCACGATGAAATTGAATTGTAAGAATATCCCTGTGTAACTTTATTTGTTTATTAATTTTTTTTAATAAGTTTGATTCTAGCATTTTTTCCTGACGAGTAACGATGTTTTTATTATTTTGGAACTAGAAACGAATATTTTAGTTTTCTCGATTAAATATCGCGATAAAATTGAATTGTTAGAATATCCCTGGGTAACTTTATTTGTTTATTAGATTTTTTTTATAAGTTTGATTCTAGCATTTTTTCCTGACGAAAAACGATGTTTTTATTATTTTGAATCTAGAAACGAATATTTTAGTTTTCTCGCTTAAATATCACGATAAAATTGAATTGTAAGAATATCACTGTGTAACTTTATTTGTTTATTAAATTTAGTTAATAAGTTTGATTCTAGCATTTTTTCCTGACGAGTAACGATGTTTTTATTATTTTGGAACTAGAAACGAATATTTTAGTTTTCTCGCTTAAATATCACGATAAAATTGAATTGTAAGAATATCCCTGTGTAACTTTATTTGTTTATTAAATTTATTTAATAAGTTTGATTCTAGCATTTTTTACTGACGAGTAACGATGTTTTTATTATTTTGGAACTAGAAACGAATATTTTAGTTTTCTCGATTAAATATCGCGATAAAATTGAATTGTTAGAATATCCCTGGGTAACTTTATTTGTTTATTAGATTTTTTTTATAAGTTTGATTCTAGCATTTTTTCCTGACGAAAAACGATGTTTTTATTATTTTGAATCTAGAAACGAATATTTTAGTTTTCTCGCTTAAATATCACGATAAAATTGAATTGTAAGAATATCCCTGTGTAACTTTATTTGTTTATTAAATTTAGTTAATAAGTTTGATTCTAGCATTTTTTCCTGACGAGTAACGATGTTTTTATTATTTTGGAACTAGAAACGAATATTTAAGTTTTCTCGCTTAAATATCACGATAAAATTGAATTGTAAGAATATCCCTGTGTAACTTTATTTGTTTATTATTTTTTTTTAATAAGTTTGATTCTAGCATTTTTTCTGACGAGTAACGATGTTTTTATTATTTTGGAACTAGAAACGAATATTTTAGTTTTCTCGCTTAAATATCGCGATAAAATTGAATTGTAAGAATATCCCTGAGTAACTTTATTTGTTTATTAGATTTTATTTATAAGTTTGATTCTAGCATTTTTTCCTGATGAGAAACGATGTTTTTATTATTTTGAATCTAGAAATAAATATTTTAGTTTTCTCGATTAAATATCGCGTTAAAATTGAATTGTAAGATTATCCCTGAGTAACTTTATTTGGTTATTAATTTTTTTTAATAAGTTTGATGCTAGCATTTTTTTATGACGAGTAACGATGTTTTTATTATTTTGGAACTGGAAACGAATATTTTAGTTTTCTCGCTTAAATATTACGATAAAATTAAATTATAAGAATATCCCTGAGCAACTTTATTTGTTTGTTAGATTTTTATAATAAGTTCGACTCTAGCATTTTTGCCTGAGGAGTAACGATGTTTTTATATTTCTGGAGCTGGAAACTAATATTTTAGTTTTATCACTTAAATATCACGTTAAAATTGAATTGTAAGAAAATCACTTAGTAACTTTATATGTTCATTAGATTTTTTTAATAAGTTCGATTCTAGCATTTTTTCTGACGAGTAACGATGTTTTTATTATTTTGGAACTAGAAACGAATATTTTAGTTTTCTCGCTTAAATATCGCGATAAAATTGAATTGTAAGAGTATCCCTGAGTAACTTTATTTGTTTAGTAGATTTTTTTTTTATAAGTTTGATTCTAGCATTTTTTCCTGACGAGAAACGATGTTTTTATTATTTTGAATCTAGAAACGAATATTTTAGTTCTCTCGCTTAAATATCACGATAAAATTGAATTGTAAGAATATCCCTGAGTAACTTTATTTGTTTATTAAATTTAAATAATAAGTTTGATTCTAGCATTTTTTCCTGACGAGTAACGATGTTTTTACTATTTTGGAACTAGAAACGATATTTTAGTTTCTCGCTTAAATATCACGATAAAATTGAATTGTAAGAATATCCTGAGTAACTTTATTTGTTTATTAAATTTATTTAATAAGTTTGATTCTAGCATTTTTTCCTGACAAGTAATGATGTTTTTATTATTTTGATTCTAGAAACGAATATTTTAGTTTTCTCAATTAAATATCGCGATAAAATTGAATAGTTAGAATATCCCTGGGTAACTTTATTTGTTTATTAGATTTTTTTTATAAGTTTGATTCTAGCATTTTTTCTGACGAAAAACGATGTTTTTATTATTTTGAATCTAGAAACGAATATTTTAGTTTTCTCGCTTAAATATCACGATAAAATTGAATTGTAAGAATATCCCTGTGTAACTTTATTTGTTTATTAAATTTAGTTAATAAGTTTGATTCTAGCATTTTTTCCTGACGAGTAACGATGTTTTTATTATTTTGGAACTAGAAACGAATATTTTAGTTTTCTCGCTTAAATATCACGATGAAATTGAATTGTAAGAATATCCCTGTGTACCTTTATTTGTTTATTAATTTTTTTTAATAAGTTTGAATCTAGCATTTTTTCCTGACGAGTAACGATGTTTTTATTATTTTGGAACTATAAACGAATATTTTAGTTATCTCGATTAAATATCGCGATAAAATTGAATTGTTAGAATATCCCTGGGTAACTTTATTTGTTTATTAGATTTTTTTTATAAGTTTGATTCTAGCATTTTTTCCTGACGAAAAAACGATGTTTTTATTATTTTGAATCTAGAAACGAATATTTTAGTTTTCCTCGCTTAAATATCACGATAAAATTGAATTGTAAGAATATCCCTGTGTAACTTTATTTGTTTATTACATTTATTTAATAAGTTTGATTCTAGCATTTTTTCCTGACGAGTAACGATGTTTTTATTATTTGGAACTAGAAACGAATATTTTAGTTTTCCTCGCTTAAATATCACGATAAAATTGAATTGTAAGAATATCCCTGTGTAACTTTATTTGTTTATTAATTTTTTTTAATAAGTTTGATTCTAGCATTTTTTCCTGACGAGTAACGATGTTTTTATTATTTTGGAACTAGAAACGAATATTTTAGTTTTCTCGCTTAAATATCACGATAAAATTGAATTGTAAGAATATCCCTGAGTAACTTTATTTGTTTATTAAATTTATTTAATAAGTTTGATTCTAGCATTTTTTACTGACGAGTAACGATGTTTTTATTATTTTGGAACTAGAAACGAATATTTTAGTTTTCTCGCTTAAATATCGCGATAAAATTGAATTGTAAGAATATCCCTGAGTAACTTTATTTGTTTATTAGATTTTATTTATAAGTTTGATTCTAGCATTTTTTCCTGATGAGAAACGATGTTTTTATTATTTTGAATCTAGAAATAAATATTTTAGTTTTCTCGATTAAATATCGCGTTAAAATTGAATTGTAAGATTATCCCTGAGTAACTTTATTTGGTTATTAATTTTTTTAATAAGTTTGATGCTAGCATTTTTTTATGACGAGTAACGATGTTTTTATTATTTTGGAACTGGAAACGAATATTTTAGTTTTCTCGCTTAAATATTACGATAAAATTAAATTATAAGAATATCCCTGAGCAACTTTATTTGCTTGTTAGATTTTTATAATAAGTTCGACTCTAGCATTTTTGCCTGAGGAGTAACGATGTTTTTATATTTCTGGAGCTGGAAACTAATATTTTAGTTTTATCACTTAAATATCACGTTAAAATTGAATTGTAAGAAAATCACTGAGTAACTTTATATGTTCATTAGATTTTTTTAATAAGTTCGATTCTAGCATTTTTTCCTGACGAGTAACGATGTTTTTATTATTTTGGAACTAGAAACGAATATTTTAGTTTCTCCTCGCTTAAATATCGCGATAAAATTGAATTGTAAGAGTATCCCTGAGTAACTTTATTTGTTTAGTAGATTTTTTTTTTATAAGTTTGATTCTAGCATTTTTTCCTGACGAGAAACGATGTTTTTATTATTTTGAATCTAGAAACGAATATTTTAGTTCTCTCGCTTAAATATCACGATAAAATTGAATTGTAAGAATATCCCTGAGTAACTTTATTTGTTTATTAAATTTAAATAATAAGTTTGATTCTAGCATTTTTTCCTGACGAGTAACGATGTTTTTACTATTTTGGAACTAGAAACGAATATTTTAGTTTTCTCGCTTAAATATCACGATAAAATTGAATTGTAAGAATATCCCTGAGTAACTTTATTTGTTTATTAAATTTATTTAATAAGTTTGATTCTAGCATTTTTTCCTGACAAGTAATGATGTTTTTATTATTTTGATTCTAGAAACGAATATTTTAGTTTTCTCATTAAATATCGCGATAAAATTGAATAGTTAGAATATCCCTGGGTAACTTTATTTGTTTATTAGATTTTTTTTATAAGTTTGATTCTAGCATTTTTTCCTGACGAAAAACGATGTTTTTATTATTTTGAATCTAGAAACGAATATTTTAGTTTTCTCGCTTAAATATCACGATAAAATTGAATTGTAAGAATATCCCTGTGTAACTTTATTTGTTTATTAAATTTAGTTAATAAGTTTGATTCTAGCATTTTTTCCTGACGAGTAACGATGTTTTTATTATTTTGGAACTAGAAACGAATATTTTAGTTTTCTCGCTTAAATATCACGATGAAATTGAATTGTAAGAATATCCCTGTGTAACTTTATTTGTTTATTAATTTTTTTTAATAAGTTTGATTCTAGCATTTTTTCCTGACGAGTAACGATGTTTTTATTATTTTGGAACTAGAAACGAATATTTTAGTTTTCTCGCTTAAATATCACGATAAAATTGAATTGTAAGAATATTCCTGAGTAACTTTATTTGTTTATTAAATTTATTTAATAAGTTTGATTCTAGCATTTTTTACTGACGAGTAACGATGTTTTTATTATTTTGGAACTAGAAACGAATATTTTAGTTTTCTCGCTTAAATATCGCGATAAAATTGAATTGTAAGAATATCCCTGTGTAACTTTATTTGTTTATTAGATTTTATTTATAAGTTTGATTCTAGCATTTTTTCCTGATGAGAAACGATGTTTTTATTATTTTGAATCTAGAAATGAATATTTTAGTTTTCTCGATTAAATATCGCGATAAAATTGAATTGTAAGATTATCCCTGAGTAACTTTATTTGGTTATTAATTTTTTTTAATAAGTTTGATGCTAGCATTTTTTATGACGAGTAACGATGTTTTTATTATTTTGGAACTGGAAACGAATATTTTAGTTTTCTCGCTTAAATATTACGATAAAATTAAATTATAAGAATATCCCTGAGCAACTTTATTTGTTTATTAGATTTTTTTTAATAAGTTCGACTCTAGCATTTTTTCCTGAGGAGTAACGATGTTTTTATATTTCTGGAGCTGGGAACTAATATTTTAGTTTTATCACTTAAATATCACGTTAAAATTGAATTGTAAGAAAATCACTGAGTAACTTTATATGTTCATTAGATTTTTTTAATAAGTTCGATTCTAGCATTTTTTCCTGACGAGTAACGATGTTTTTATTATTTTGGAACTAGAAACGAATATTTTAGTTTTCTCGCTTAAATATCGCGATAAAATTGAATTGTAAGAGTATCCCTGAGTAACTTTATTTGTTTAGTAGATTTTTTTTTTATAAGTTTGATTCTAGCATTTTTTCCTGACGAGAAACGATGTTTTTATTATTTTGAATCTAGAAACGAATATTTTAGTTTTCTCGCTTAAATATCAAGATAAAATTGAATTGTAAGAATATCCCTGAGTAACTTTATTTGTTTATTAAATTTAAATAATAAGTTTGATTCTAGCATTTTTTCCTGACGAGTAACGATGTTTTTATTATTTTGATTCTTGAAACGAATATTTTTGTTTTCTCGCTTAAATATCACGATAAATATAAATTGTAAGCATATCCCTGTGTAACTTTATTTGTTTATTAGATTTTTTTAATAAGTTTGATTCTAGCATTTTTTCCTGACGAGAAACGATGTTTTTATTATTTTGAATCTAGAAACGAATATTTTAGTTTTCTCGCTTAAATTTCACGATAAAATTGAATTGTAAGAATATCCCTGTGTAACTTTATTTGTTTATTAAACTTAGTTAATAAGTTTGATTCTAGCATTTTTTCCTGACGAGTAACGATGTTTTTATTATTTTGAATCTAGAAAGGAATATTTTTGTTTTCTCGCTTAAATATCACGATAAAATTAAATTGTAAGAATATCCCTCTGTAACTTTATTTGTTTATTAGATTTTTTTTATAAGTTTGATTCTAGAATTTTTTCCTGACGAGTAACGATGTTTTTATTATTTTGAATCTAGAAACGAATATTTTAGTTTTCTCGCTTAAATATCACGATAAAATTAAATTGTAAGAATATCCCTATGTAACTTTATTTGTTTATTAAATTTTTTTAATAAGTTTGATTCTAGCATTTTTTCCTGACGAGTAACGATGTTTTTATTATTTTGGAACTAGAAACGAATATTTTAGTTTTCTCGCTTAAATATCGCGATAAAATTGAATTGTAAGAATATCCCTGAGTAACTTTATTTGTTTATTAGATTTTATTTATAAGTTTGATTCTAGCATTTTTTTCCTGACGAGAAACGATGTTTTTATTATTTTGTATCTAGAAACGAATATTTTAGTTTTCTCGCTTAAATATCACGATAAAATTGAATTGTAAGAATATCCCTGAGTAACTTTATTTGTTTATTAAATTTAGTTAATAAGTTTGATTCTAGCATTTTTTCCTGACGAGTAACGATGTTTTTATTATTTTGGAACTAGAAACGAATATTTTAGTTTTCTCGCTTAAATATCGCGATAAAATTGAATTGTAAGAATATCCCTGAGTAACTTTATTTGTTAGTAGATTTTTTTTATAAGTTTGATTCTAGCATTTTTTCCTGACGAGAAACGATGTTTTTATTATTTTGAATCTAGAAAAGAATATTTTAGTTTTCTCGTTTAAATATCAAGATAAAATTGAATTGTAAGAATATCCCTGAGTATCTTTATTTGTTTATTAAATTTAAATAATAAGTTTGATTCTAGCATTTTTTCCTGACGTGTAACGATGTTTTTATTATTTTGATTCTAGAAACGAATATTTTTGTTTTCTCGCTTAAATATAACGATAAATATAAATTGTAAGCATATCCCTGTGTAACTTTATTTGTTTATTAGATTTTTTTAATAAGTTTGATTCTAGCATTTTTTCCTGACGAGTAACGATGTTTTTTCTATTTTGGAACTAGAAACGAATATTTTAGTTTTCTCGCTTAAATATCACGATAAAATTGAATTGTAAGAATATCCCTGGGTAACTTTATTTGTTTATTAAATTTATTTAATAAGTTTGATTCTAGCATTTTTTCCTGACAAGTAATGATGTTTTTATTATTTTGATTCTAGAAACGAATATTTTAGTTTTCTCGATTAAATATCGCGATAAAATTGAATTGTTACAATATCCCTGGGTAACTTTATTTGTTTATTAGATTTTTTTTATAAGTTTGATTCTAGCATTTTTTCCTGACGAAAAACGATGTTTTTATTATTTTGAATCTAGAAACGAATATTTTAGTTTTCTCGCTTAAATATCACGATAAAATTGAATTGTAAGAATATCCCTGTGTAACTTTATTTGTTTATTAAATTTAGTTAATAAGTTTGATTCTAGCATTTTTTCCTGACGAGTAACGATGTTTTTATTATTTTGGAACTAGAAACGAATATTTTAGTTTTCTCGCTTAAATATCACGATAAAATTGAATTGTAAGAATATCCCTGTGTAACTTTATTTGTTTATTAATTTTTTTTAATAAGTTTGATTCTAGAATTTTTTCCTGACGAGTAACGATGTTTTTATTATTTTGGAACTAGAAACGAATATTTTAGTTTTCTCGCTTAAATATCACGATAAAATTGAATTGTAAGAATATCCCTGAGTAACTTTATTTGTTTATTAAATTTATTTAATAAGTTTTATTCTAGCATTTTTTACTGACGAGTAACGATGTTTTTATTATTTTGGAACTAGAAACGAATATTTTAGTTTTCTCGCTTAAATATCGCGATAAAATTGAATTGTAAGAATATCCCTGAGTAACTTTATTTGTTTATTAGATTTTTTTTATAAGTTTGATTCTAGCATTTTTTCCTGACAAGTAATGATGTTTTTATTATTTTGATTCTAGAAACGAATATTTTAGTTTTCTCGATTAAATATCGCGATAAAATTGAATTGTTAGAATATCCCTGGGTAACTTTATTTGTTTATTAGATTTTTTTTATAAGTTTGATTCTAGCATTTTTTCCTGACAAAAAACGATGTTTTTATTATTTTGAATCTAGAAACGAATATTTTAGTTTTCTCGCTTAAATATCACGATAAAATTGAATTGTAAGAATATCCCTGTGTAACTTTATTTGTTTATTAAATTTAGTTAATAAGTTTGATTCTAGCATTTTTTCCTGACGAGTAACGATGTTTTTATTATTTTGGAACTAGAAAAGAATATTTTAGTTTTCTCGCTTAAATATCACGATAAAATTGAATTGTAAGAATATCTCTGTGTAACTTTATTTGTTTATTAATATTTTTTAATAAGTTTGATTCTAGCATTTTTTCCTGACGAGTAACGATGTTTTTATTATTTTGGAACTAGAAACGAATATTTTAGTTTTCTCGCTTAAATATCACGATAATATTGAATTGTAAGAATATCCCTGAGTAACTTTATTTGTTTATTAAATTTATTTAATAAGTTTGATTCTAGCATTTTTTACTGACGAGTAACGATGTTTTTATTATTTTGGAACTAGAAACGAATATTTTAGTTTTCTCGCTTAAATATCGCGATAAAATTGAATTGTAAGAATATCCCTGAGTAACTTTATTTGTTTATTAGATTTTATTTATAAGTTTGATTCTAGCATTTTTTCCTGATGAGAAACGATGTTTTTATTATTTTGAATCTAGAAATTAATATTTTAGTTTTCTCGATTAAATATCGCGATAAAATTGAATTGTAAGATTATCCCTGAGTAACTTTATTTGGTTATTAATTTTTTTAATAAGTTTGATTCTAGCATTTTGTCCTGACGAGTAACAATGTTTTTATTATTTTGAATCTAGAAACGAATATTTTTGTGTTATCGCTTAAATATCACTATAAAACTGAATTGTAAGAATATCCCTGTGTAACTTTATTTGTTTATTAGATTTATTTAATAAGTTTGAATCTAGCATTTTTTACTGTCGAGGAACGATGTTTTTATTATTTTGGAACTAGAAACGAATATTTTAGTTTTCTCGCTTAAATATCGCGATAAAATTGAATTGTAAGAATATCCCTGAGTAACTTTATTTGTTTATTAGATTTTTTTTATAAGTTTGATTCTAGCATTTTTTCCTGACGAGTAACGATGTTTTTATTATTTTGAATCTAGAAACGAATATTTTTGTTTTCTCACTTAAATAGCACGATAAAATTCAATTGTAAGAATATCCCTGTGTAACTCTATTTGTTTATTAGATTTTTTTAAAAAGTTTGATTCTAGCATTTTTTACTGACGAGTAACGATGTTTTTATTATTTTGGAACTAGAAACGAATATTTTAGTTTTCTCGATTAAATATCGCGATAAAATTGAATTGTAAGAATATCCCTGAGTAACTTTATTTGGTTATTAATTTTTTTTAATAAGTTTGAATCTAGCATTTTTTTATGACGAGTAACGATGTTTTTATTATTTTGGAACTGGAAACGAATATTTTAGTTTTCTCGCTTAAATATTACGATAAAATTAAATTATAAGAATATCCCTGAGTAACTTTATTTGTTTATTAGATTTTTTTAATAAGTTCGACTCTAGCATTTTTTCCTGAGGAGTAACGATGTTTTTATATTTCTGGAGCTGGAAACTAATATTTTAGTTTTATCACTTAAATATCACGTTAAAATTGAATTGTAAGAAAATCACTGAGTAACTTTATATGTTCATTAGATTTTTTAATAAGTTCGATTCTAGCATTTTTTCCTGACGAGTAACGATGTTTTTATTATTTTGGAACTAGAAACGAATATTTTAGTTTTCTCGCTTAAATATCGCGATAAAATTGAATTGTAAGAATATCCCTGAGTAACTTTATTTGTTTAGTAGATTTTTTTTATAAGTTTGATTCTAGCATTTTTTCCTAACGAGAAACGATGTTTTTATTATTTTGAATCTAGAAACGAATATTTTAGTTTTCTCGCTTAAATATCAAGATAAAATTGAATTGTAAGAATATCCCTGAGTAACTTTATTTGTTTATTAAATTTAAATAATAAGTTTTATTCTAGCATTTTTTCCTGACGTGTAACGATGTTTTTATTATTTTGATTCTAGAAACGAATATTTTTGTTTTCTCGCTTAAATATAACGATAAATATAAATTGTAAGCATATCCCTGTGTAACTTTATTTGTTTATTAGATTTTTTTAATAAGTTTGATTCTAGCATTTTTTCCTGACGAGTAACGATGTTTTTACTATTTTGGAACTAGAAACGAATATTTTAGTTTTCTCGCTTAAATATCACGATAAAATTGAATTGTAAGAATATCCCTGAGTAACTTTATTTGTTTATTAAATTTATTTAATAAGTTTGATTCTAGCATTTTTTCCTGACAAGTAATGATGTTTTTATTATTTTGATTCTAGAAACGAATATTTAAGTTTTCTCGATTAAATATCGCGATAAAATTGAATTGTTAGAATATCCCTGGGTAACTTTATTAGTTTATTAGATTTTTTTTATAAGTTTGATTCTAGCATTTTTTCCTGACGAAAAACGATGTTTTTATTATTTTGAATCTAGAAACGAATATTTTAGTTTTCTCGCTTAAATATCACGATAAAATTAAATTGTAAGAATATCCCTGTGTAACTTTATTTGTTTATTAAATTTAGTTAATAAATTTGATTCTAGCATTTTTTCCTGACGAGTAACGATGTTTTTATTATTTTGGAACTAGAAACGAATATTTTAGTTTTCTCGCTTAAATATCACGATAAAATTGAATTGTAAGAATATCCCTGTGTAACTTTATTTGTTTATTAATTTTTTTTAATAAGTTTGATTCTAGCATTTTTTCCTGACGAGTAACGATGTTTTTATTATTTTGGAACTAGAAACGAATATTTTAGTTTTCTCGCTTAAATATCGCGATAAAATTGAATTGTAAGAGTATCCCTGAGTAACTTTATTTGTTTAGTAGATTTTTTTTTATAAGTTTGATTCTAGCATTTTTTCCTGACGAGAAACGATGTTTTTATTATTTTGAATCTAGAAACGAATATTTTAGTTTTCTCGCTTAAATATCACGATAAAATTGAATTGTAAGAATATCCCTGAGTAACTTTATTTGTTTATTAAATTTAAATAATAAGTTTGATTCTAGAATTTTTTCCTGACGAGTAACGATGTTTTTACTATTTTGGAACTAGAAACGAATATTTTAGTTTTCTCGCTTAAATATCACGATAAAATTGAATTGTAAGAATATCCCTGAGTAACTTTATTTGTTTATTAAATTTATTTAATAAGTTTGATTCTAGCATTTTTTCCTGACAAGTAATGATGTTTTTATTATTTTGATTCTAGAAACGAATATTTTAGTTTTCTCAATTAAATATCGCGATAAAATTGAATAGTTAGAATATCCCTGGGTAACTTTATTTGTTTATTAGATTTTTTTTATAAGTTTGATTCTAGCATTTTTTCCTGACGAAAAACGATGTTTTTATTATTTTGAATCTAGAAACGAATATTTTAGTTTTCTCGCTTAAATATCACGATAAAATTGAATTGTAAGAATATCCCTGTGTAACTTTATTTGTTTATTAAATTTAGTTAATAAGTTTGATTCTAGCATTTTTTCCTGACGAGTAACGATGTTTTTATTATTTTGGAACTAGAAACGAATATTTTAGTTTTCTCGCTTAAATATCACGATAAAATTGAATTGTAAGAATATCCCTGTGTAACTTTATTTGTTTATTAATTTTTTTTAATAAGTTTGATTCTAGCATTTTTTCCTGACGAGTAACGATGTTTTTATTATTTTGGAACTAGAAACGAATATTTTAGTTTTCTCGCTTAAATATCACGATAAAATTGAATTGTAAGAATATCCCTGAGTAACTTTATTTGTTTATTAAATTTATTTAATAAGTTTGATTCTAGCATTTTTTACTGACGAGTAACGATGTTTTTATTATTTTGGAACTAGAAACGAATATTTTAGTTTTCTCGCTTAAATATCGCGATAAAATTGAATTGTAAGAATATCCCTGAGTAACTTTATTTGTTTATTAGATTTTATTTATAAGTTTGATTCTAGCATTTTTTCCTGATGAGAAACGATGTTTTTATTATTTTGAATCTAGAAATGAATATTTTAGTTTTCTCGATTAAATATCGCGATAAAATTGACTTGTAAGATTATCCCTGAGTAACTTTATTTGGTTATTAATTTTTTTTAATAAGTTTGGTGCTAGCATTTTTTTATGACGAGTAACGATGTTTTTATTATTTTGGAACTGGAAACGAATATTTTAGTTTTCTCGCTTAAATATTACGATAAAATTAAATTATAAGAATATTCCTGAGCAACTTTATTTGTTTATTAGATTTTTTTAATAAGTTCGACTCTAGCATTTTTTCCTGAGGAGTAACGATGTTTTTATATTTCTGGAGCTGGGAACTAATATTTTAGTTTTATCACTTAAATATCACGTTAAAATTGAATTGTAAGAAAATCACTGAGTAACTTTATATGTTCATTAGATTTTTTTAATAAGTTCGATTTTAGCATTTTTTCCTGACGAGTAACGATGTTTTTATTATTTTGGAACTAGAAACGAATATTTTAGTTTTCTCGCTTAAATATCGCGATAAAATTGAATTGTAAGAGTATCCCTGAGTAACTTTATTTGTTTAGTAGATTTTTTTTTTTATAAGTTTGATTCTAGCATTTTTTCCTGACGAGAAACGATGTTTTTATTATTTTGAATCTAGAAACGAATATTTTAGTTTTCTCGCTTAAATATCAAGATAAAATTGAATTGTAAGAATATCCCTGAGTAACTTTATTTGTTTATTAAATGTAAATAATAAGTTTGATTCTAGCATTTTTTCCTGACGAGTAACGATGTTTTTATTATTTTGATTCTTGAAACGAATATTTTTGTTTTCTCGCTTAAATATCACGATAAATATAAATTGTAAGCATATCCCTGTGTAACTTTATTTGTTTATTAGATTTTTTTAATAAGTTTGATTCTAGCATTTTTTCCTGACGAGAAACGATGTTTTTATTATTTTGAATCTAGAAACATATATTTTAGTTTTCTCGCTTAAATTTCACGATAAAATTGAATTGTAAGAATATCCCTGTGTAACTTTATTTGTTTATTAAACTTAGTTAATAAGTTTGATTCTAGCATTTTTTCCTGACGAGTAACGATGTTTTTATTATTTTGAATCTAGAAACGAATATTTTTGTTTTCTCACTTAAATAGCACGATAAAATTCAATTGTAAGAATATCCCTGTGTAACTCTATTTGTTTATTAGATTTTTTTAAAAAGTTTGATTCTAGCATTTTTTCCTTACGAGTAACGATGTTTTTATTATTTTGGAACTGGAAACGAATATTTTAGTTTTCTCGCTTAAATATTACGATAAAATTAAATTATAAGAATATCCCTGAGTAACATTATTTGTTTATTAGATTTTTTTAATAAGTTCGACTCTAGCATTTTTTCCTGAGGAGTAACGATGTTTTTATATTTCTGGAGCTGGAAACTAATATTTTAGTTTTATCACTTAAATATCACGTTAAAATTGAATTGTAAGAAAATCACTGAGTAACTTTATATGTTCATTAGATTTTTTTAATAATTTAGATTCTAGCATTTTTTCCTGACGAGTAACGATGTTTTTATTATTTTGGAACTAGAAACGAATATTTTAGTTTTCTCGTTTAAATATCGCGATAAAATTGAATTGTAAGAGTATCCCTGAGTAACTTTATTTGTTTGGTAGATTTTTTTTATGAGTTTGATTCTAGCATTTTTTCCTGACGAGAAACGATGTTTTTATTATTTTGAATCTAGAAACGAATATTTTAGTTTTCTCGCTTAAATATCACGATAAAATTGAATTGTAAGAATATCCCAGAGTAACTTTATTTGTTTATTAAATTTAAATAATAAGTTTGATTCTAGCATTTTTTCCTGACGAGTAACGATGTTTTTATTATTTTGATTCTAGGAACGAATATTTTTGTTTTCTCGCTTAAATATCACGATAAATATAAATTGTAAGCATATCCCTGTGTAACTTTATTTGTTTATTAGATTTTTTTAATAAGTTTGATTCTAGCATTTTTTCCTGACGAGAAACGATGTTTTTATTATTTTGAATCTAGAAACGAATATTTTAGTTTTCTCGCTTAAATATCACGATAAAATTGAATTGTAAGAATATCCCTGAGTAAATTTATTTGTATATTAAATTTAAATAATAAGTTTGATTCTAGCATTTTTTCCTGACGAGTAACGATGTTTTTATTATTTTGATTCTAGAAACGAATATTTTAGTTTTCTCGCTTAAATATCACGATAAAATGGAATTGTAAGAATATCCCTGTGTAACTTTATTTGTTTATTAAATTTAGTTAATAAGTTTGATTCTAGCATTTTTGCCTGACGAGTAACGATGTTTTTATTATTTTGGAACTAGAAACGAATATTTTAGTTTTCTCGCTTAAATATCACGATAAAATTGAATTGTAAGAATATCCCTGAGTAACTTTATTTGTTTATTAAATTTATTTAATAAGTTTGATTCTAGCATTTTTTACTGACGAGTAACGATGTTTTTATTATTTTGGAACTAGAAACGAATATTTTAGTTTTCTCGCTTAAATATCGCGATAAAATTGAATTGTAAGAATATCCCTGAGTAACTTTATGTGTTTATTAGATTTTATTTATAAGTTTGATTCTAGCATTTTTTCCTGATGAGAAACGATGTTTTTATTATTTTGAATCTAGAAATGAATATTTTAGTTTTCTCGATTAAATATCGCGATAAAATTGAATTGTAAGATTATCCCTGAGTAACTTTATTTGGTTATTAATTTTTTTTAATAAGTTTGATGCTAGCATTTTTTTATGACGAGTAACGATGTTTTTATTATTTTGGAACTGGAAACGAATATTTTAGTTTTCTCGCTTAAACATTACGATAAAATTAAATTATAAGAATATCCCAGAGCAACTTTATTTGTTTATTAGATTTTTTTAATAAGTTCGACTCTAGCATTTTTTCCTGAGGAGTAACGATGTTTTTATATTTCTGGAGCTGGAAACTAATATTTTAGTTTTATCACTTAAATATCACGTTAAAATTGAATTGTAAGAAAATCACTGAGTAACATTATATGATCATTAGATTTTTTTTAATAAGTTCGATTCTAGCATTTTTTCCTGACGAGTAACGATGTTTTTATTATTTTGGAACTAGAAACGAATATTTTAGTTTTCTCGCTTAAATATCGCGATAAAATTGAATTGTAAGAATATCCCTGAGTACCTTTATTTGTTTAGTAGATTTTTTTTATAAGTTTGATTCTAGCATTTTTTCCTGACGAGAAACGATGTTTTTATTATTTTGAATCTAGAAACGAATATTTTAGTTTTCTCGCTTAAATATCACGTTAAAATTGAATAGTAAGAATATCCCTGAGTAACTTTATTTGTTTATTAAATTTAAATAATAAGTTTGATTCTAGCATTTTTTTCTGACGTGTAACGATGTTTTTATTATTTTGATTCTAGAAACGAATATTTTTGTTTTCTCGCTTAAATATCGCGATAAAATTGAATTGTAAGAATATCCCTGAGTAACTTTATTTGTTTATTAGATTTTATTTATAAGTTTGATTCTAGCATTTTTTCCTGATGAGAAACGATGTTTTTATTATTTTGAATCTAGATATGAATATTTTAGTTTTCTCGATTAAATATCGCGATAAAATTGAATTGTAAGATTATCCCTGAGTAACTTTATTTGGTTATTAATTTTTTTTAATAAGTTTGATGCTAGCATTTTTTTATGACGAGTAACTATGTTTTTATTATTTTGGAACTGGAAACGAATATTTTAGTTTTCTCGCTTAAATATTACGATAAAATTAAATTATAAGAATATCCCTGAGTAACATTATTTGTTTATTAGATTTTTTTAATAAGTTCGACTCTAGCATTTTATCCTGAGGAGTAACGATGTTTTTATATTTCTGGAGCTGGAAACTAATATTTTAGTTTTATCACTTAAATATCACGTTAAAATTGAATTGTAAGAAAATCACTGAGTAACTTTATATGTTCATTAGATTTTTTTAATAAGTTCGATTCTAGCGTTTTTTCCTGACGAGTAACGATGTTTTTATTATTTTGGAACTAGAAACGAATATTTTAGTTTTCTCGCTTAAATATCGCGATAAAATTGAATTGTAAGAATATCCCTGAGTAACTTTCTTTGTTTAGTAGATTTTTTTTATAAGTTTGATTCTAGCATTTTTTCCTGACGAGAAACGATGTTTTTATTATTTTGAATCTAGAAACGAATATTTTAGTTTTCTCGCTTAAATATCACGTTAAAATTGAATAGTAAGAATATCCCTGAGTAACTTTATTTGTTTATTAAATTTAAATAATAAGTTTGATTCTAGCATTTTTTTCTGACGTGTAACGATGTTTTTATTATTTTGATTCTAGAAACGAATATTTTTGTTTTCTCGCTTAAATATCGCGATAAAATTGAATTGTAAGAATATCCCTGAGTAACTTTATTTGTTTATTAGATTTTATTTATAAGTTTGATTCTAGCATTTTTTCCTGATGAGAAACAATGTTTTTATTATTTTGAATCTAGATATGAATATTTTAGTTTTCTCGATTAAATATCGCGATAAAATTGAATTGTAAGATTATCCCTGAGTAACTTTATTTGGTTATTAATTTTTTTTTAATAAGTTTGATGCTAGCATTTTTTTATGACGAGTAACGATGTTTTTATTATTTTGGAACTGGACACGAATATTTTAGTTTTCTCGCTTAAATATTACGATAAAATTAAATTATAAGAATATCCCTGAGTAACATTATTTGTTTATTAGATTTTTTTAATAAGTTCGACTCTAGCATTTTTTCCTGAGGAGTAACGATGTTTTTATATTTCTGGAGCTGGAAACTAATATTTTAGTTTTATCACTTAAATATCACGTTAAAATTGAATTGTAAGAAAATCACTGAGTAACTTTATATGTTCATTAGATTTTTTTAATAATTTCGATTCTAGCATTTTTTCCTGACGAGTAACGATGTTTTTATTATTTTGGAACTAGAAACGAATATTTTAGTTTTCTCGTTTAAATATCGCGATAAAATTGAATTGTAAGAGTATCCCTGAGTAACTTTATTTGTTTGGTAGATTTTTTTTATAAGTTTGATTCTAGCATTTTTTCCTGACGAGAAACGATGTTTTTATTATTTTGAATCTAGAAACGAATATTTTAGTTTTCTCGCTTAAATATCACGATAAAATTGAATTGTAAGAATATCCCAGAGTAACTTTATTTGTTTATTAAATTTAAATAATAAGTTTGATTCTAGCATTTTTTCCTGACGAGTAACGATGTTTTTATTATTTTGATTCTAGGAACGAATATTTTTGTTTTCTCGCTTAAATATCACGATAAATATAAATTGTAAGCATATCCCTGTGTAACTTTATTTGTTTATTAGATTTTTTTAATAAGTTTGATTCTAGCATTTTTTCCTGACGAGAAACGATGTTTTTATTATTTTGAATCTAGAAACGAATATTTTAGTTTTCTCGCTTAAATATCACGATAAAATTGAATTGTAAGAATATCCCTGTGTAACTTTATTTGTTTATAAAATTTAGTTAATAAGTTTGATTCTACCAATTTTTTCCTGACGAGTAACGATGTTTTTATTATTTTGAATCTAGAAACGAATATTTTTGTTTCCTCGCTTAAATATCACGATAAAATTAAATTGTAAGAATATTCCTCTGTAACTTTATTTGTTTATTAGATTTTTTTTATAAGTTTGATTCTAGCATTTTTTCCTGACGAGTAACGATGTTTTTATTATTTTGGAACTAGAAACGAATATTTTAGTTTTCTTGCTTAAATATCGCGATAAAATTGAATTGTAAGAGTATCCCTGAGTAACTTTATTTGATTGGTAGATTTTTTTTATAAGTTTGATTCTAGCATTTTTTTCTGACGAGAAACGATGTTTTTATTATTTTGAATCTAGAAACGAATATTTTAGTTTTCTCGCTTAAATATCACGATAAAATTGAATTGTAAGAATATCCCTGAGTAAATTTATTTGTATATTAAATTTAAATAATAAGTTTGATTCTAGCATTTTTTCCTGACGAGTAACGATGTTTTTATTATTTTGATTCTAGAAACGAATATTTTAGTTTTCTCGCTTAAATATCACGATAAAATGGAATTGTAAGAATATCCCTGTGTAACTTTATTTGTTTATTAAATTTAGTTAATAAGTTTGATTCTAGCATTTTTTCCTGACGAGTAACGATGTTTTTATTATTTTGAATCTAGAAAGGAATATTTTTGTTTTCTCGATTAAATATCGCGATAAAATTGAATTGTTAGAATATCCCTGGGTAACTTTATTTGTTTATTAGATTTTTTTATAAGTTTGATTCTAGCATTTTTTCCTGACGAAAAACGATGTTTTTATTATTTTGAATCTAGAAACGAATATTTTAGTTTTCTCGCTTAAATATCACGATAAAATTGAATTGTAAGAATATCCCTGTGTAACTTTATTTGTTTATTAAATTTAGTTAATAAGTTTGATGCTAGCATTTTTTCCTGACGAGTAACGATGTTTTTATTATTTTGGAACTAGAAACGAATATTTTAGTTTTCTCGCTTAAATATCACGATAAAATTGAATTGTAAGTATATCCCTGTGTAACTTTATTTGTTTATTAATTTTTTTTAATAAGTTTGATTCTAGCATTTTTGCCTGACGAGTAACGATGTTTTTATTATTTTGGAACTAGAAACGAATATTTTAGTTTTCTCGCTTAAATATCACGATAAAATTGAATTGTAAGAATATCCCTGAGTAACCTTATTTGTTTATTAAATTTATTTAATAAGTTTGATTCTAGCATTTTTTACTGACGTGTAACGATGTTTTTATTATTTTGGAACTAGAAACGAATATTTTAGTTTTCTCGCTTAAATATCGCGATAAAATTGAATTGTAAGAATATCCCTGAGTAACTTTATGTGTTTATTAGATTTTATTTATAAGTTTGATTCTAGCATTTTTTCCTGATGAGAAACGATGTTTTTATTATTTTGAATCTAGAAATGAATATTTTAGTTTTCTCGATTAAATATCGCGATAAAATTGAATTGTAAGATTATCCCTGAGTAACTTTATTTGGTTATTAATTTTTTTTAATAAGTTTGATGCTAGCATTTTTTTATGACGAGTAACGATGTTTTTATTATTTTGGAACTGGAAACGAATATTTTAGTTTTCTCGCTTAAATATTACGATAAAATTAAATTATAAGAATATCCCTGAGCAACTTTATTTGTTTATTAGATTTTTTTAATAAGTTCGACTCTAGCATTTTTTCCTGAGGAGTAACGATGTTTTTATATTTCTGGAGCTGGAAACTAATATTTTAGTTTTATCACTTAAATATCACGTTAAAATTGAATTGTAAGAAAATCACTGAGTAACTTTATATGTTCATTAGATTTTTTTAATAAGTTCGATTCTAGCATTTTTTCCTGACGAGTAACGATGTTTTTATTATTTTGGAACTAGAAACGAATATTTTAGTTTTCTCGCTTAAATATCGCGATAAAATTGAATTGTAAGAGTATCCCTGAGTAACTTTATTTGTTTAGTAGATTTTTTTTTTATAAGTTTGATTCTAGCATTTTTTCCTGACGAGAAACGATGTTTTTATTATTTTGAATCTAGAAACGAATATTTTAGTTTTCTCGCTTAAATATCACGATAAAATTGAATTGTAAGAATATCCCTGAGTAACTTTATTTGTTTATTAAATTTAAATAATAAGTTTGATTCTAGCATTTTTTCCTGACGAGTAACGATGTTTTTATTATTTTGATTCTTGAAACGAATATTTTTGTTTTCTCGCTTAAATATCACGATAAATATAAATTGTAAGCATATCCCTGTGTAACTTTATTTGTTTATTAGATTTTTTTAATAAGTTTGATTCTAGCATTTTTTCCTGACGAGAAACGATGTTTTTATTATTTTGAATCTAGAAACGAATATTTTAGTTTTCTCGCTTAAATTTCACGATAAAATTGAATTGTAAGAATATCCCTGTGTAACTTTATTTGTTTATTAAATTTAGTTAATAAGTTTGATTCTAGCATTTTTTCCTGACGAGTAACGATGTTTTTATTATTTTGAATCTAGAAACGAATATTTTTGTTTTCTCGCTTAAATATCACGATAAAATTAAATTGTAAGAATATCCCTCTGTAACTTTATTTGTTTATTAGATTTTTTTTATAAGTTTGATTCTAGCATTTTTTCCTGACGAGTAACGATGTTTTTATTATTTTGAATCTAGAAACGAATATTTTTGTTTTCTCGCTTAAATATCAAGATAAAATTGAATTGTAAGAATATCCCTGAGTAACTTTATTTGTTTATTAAATTTATTTAATAACTTTAATTCTAGCATTTTTTCCTGATGAGTAACGATGTTTTTATTATTTTGGAACTAGAAACGAATATTTTAGTTTTCTCGCTTAAATATCGCGATAAAATTGAATTGTAAGAGTATCCCTGAGTAACTTTATTTGTTTAATAGTTTTTTTTTTAATAAGTTTAATTCTAGCATTTTGTCCTGACGAGTAACGATGTTTTTATTATTTTGAATCTAGAAAAGAATATTTTTGTTTTATCGCTTAAATATCACGATAAAATTGAATTGTAAGAATATCCCTGTGTAACTTTATTTGTTTATTAGATTTATTTAATAAGTTTGAATCTAGCATTTTTTACTGACGAGTAACGATGTTTTTATTGTTTTGGAACTAGAAACGAATATTTTAGTTTTCTCGCTTAAATATCGCGATAAAATTGAATTGTAAGAATATCCCTGAGTAACTTTATTTGTTTATTAGATTTTATTTATAAGTTTGATTCTAGCATTTTTTCCTGACGAGAAACGATGTTTTTATTATTTTGTATCTAGAAACGAATATTTTAGTTTTCTCGCTTAAATATCACGATAAAATTGAATTGTAAGAATATCCCTGAGTAACTTTATTTGTTTATTAAATTTAGTTAATAAGTTAATTCTAGCATTTTTTCCTGACGAGTAACGATGTTTTTATTATTTTGATTCTAGAAACGAATATTTTTGTTTTCTCACTTAAATATCACGATAAAATTGAATTGTAAGAATATCCCTGAGTAACTTTATTTGTTTATTAAATTTAGTTAATAAGTTTGATTCTAGCATTTTTTCCTGACGAGTAACGATGTTTTTATTATTTTGGAACTAGAAACGAATATTTTAGTTTTCTCGATTAAATATCGCGATAAAATTGAATTGTAAGAATATCCTTGAGTAACTTTATTTGGTATAGTTGTGCGAAAGTTCAGGTGTGATTCATAATACTAAAATATTATATTCGAAGAGAAGAATAAGCGATATCGAAGGCTATAAATAAAGATATAAACATCATCTCATCAGAGAAATAAAGATAAGTAAAACCATCATATATTAAATCAGAATTCAACTACTGCAAAATAGGAAAAATTGTTTAAGGTTATATCAGATCTGTCAGATTTCGAATCAGGTGCGTTTGGTAGTGTTACCGACCAGGTCCCTGGTGGATTTTGGCCGAAACAAGTAAGCCGCTGTGCTAACATCAGCGGAGACGTTGGCGCCTAACAACCTGCAACACAAGTAACGACGCTGTATGACAGGGCAATCGTACTACAAGCGAATAAATCAAATTTTAATAACACACCGATCAGAATAAAACAAAGCATCGAGGTAACTTTGCACTTGCGAAACCCGAAGTCTTTGGAATGATATGAACGCACAACCTAAAATACGGGATAGAAGTCAATCAGCATCAGAAGAATACAAAACGAAGAGGAAAAATAGAGAAGAGTTCGAAGCCCAGGGACACGAAGAGATATCCAAGAGAAGCAAGAAGACAGCGAGAACTCCACCAAAGGTGCACAATAAAGATACTCAATCAACAATAAAATCAGAATACCCAGATAATCTAACACCGACTACGGATAAAGAGAAGAATATGGAAGAACTGAAAAACCTAATAATAAACATGTCATCGGAATTGAAAGACGAAATGCGGAAAAATAATGAAGACATAAAAAGTAAAATATCTGAAAATAAAGAAGCCATTCATGACATCCAAAAACAGTTTAAAGAGAAAGAAAAACAATGGGAACAAGAAAAGAAGAAGCTGGAAAACAAGATAGAGGAGATAGAAAGTAAACTAGAAGTGTATGAAAAAAGGACCCGGAAAAATAACATTGTTATCAAAGGAATAATAGCAGGAGACGAATCCCCGAGAAAAACTATCAACGAACTCTTTAAAAACGAAATGAAAGTATCCATAAATATAAAATCACTGTACTCATTATACAACAAGAAGAAGGAAGCAATGTACGTAGTGGAATTACAAAATTTTGAAGAGAAATTAACTGTACTAAAAAACAAATATAAATTAATAAACAAACAGATATACATTGAAAGCGATATGACGAAAGAAGAAAGAGAAGTACAATATGAAATACGATGTGCGGCAAAAGCAGAAAGAAGTGAAGGTAACAGTGTGAAAATAGGATACCGAAAAATGATACTTAATGATAAAAATATGAATGGAATAGAATAACCAGGAAACTAGAATTAGCGAATACAGCTTCAAAAAACGATTAGATAAGCACAAAAAAGAAAACAAAAGCACGACGACCACAGCAACTACAACGGAAATGAATGAAGGAAAAGCGCAACAATTCAAGAATAAACAAATACAAATTAATTATACGATGGCAACATGGAATACTAGAAGCATTAAGGGAAAAGAAGATGAATTAATAAAAGAATTAGAAAACACTAACATACAATTCCTTGGTATAACAGAAACAAAGAAAAAAGGATATGGAATGACAAGATTAGCGAATGGTTACGTACTAATATATTCGGGAGTAAGAAGCGAAGAACGGGCACAGGCAGGAGTAGAGCTAGTTGTTCACCCCAATGCAATAAGTACAATAATAGACTACAAATACGTCAACGAAAGAATTCTATCTGTCAAAATAAAACTGGAAAGCACTGAACAAACAACACTCATTATAGCATACGGTCCGTCAGAAGACGCGAAAATAGAGGATAAAAACGCCTTCTACAACAAACTACAAGAAGAAATCGACGAAGCAGAAGAGCAAATTATCTTAATGGGCAATCTAAATGGAAGAGTAGGCAATAATACGGAAGGTACAAATGGATGTCTGGGAATGCACGGAGAATACACAAAAAATAGAAACGGAGATAAAATTATCGAACTATGCATAGAGAATGATCTGATCATAAGTAACACAAAATTCCAACATAAAGAAAAACATAAAATAACAAGAGAGGAGGTAACTAGGAACGAAAAATCAATAATAGATTATTTTATAATAAGTAAAAGTTTCTGGAAATACGTAAAAGACGTTAAAGTGAGAAGAGATATGGAAATAGACACAGACCACTATCTAGTAGAATTAAAATTATGTATTAAGACCAGTAAAAATGTAAAAACAGAACACAGGAAAACAAAAGAGAGAA
Organism: Pterostichus madidus; assembly: GCA_911728475.2. Taxonomy (NCBI): domain Eukaryota; kingdom Metazoa; phylum Arthropoda; class Insecta; order Coleoptera; family Carabidae; genus Pterostichus; species Pterostichus madidus. Next base: position 20,868,014 of record OU452304.1, on the reverse strand, counting down.
TCAAATACCATAAACTTCGAGAAAACGAAATTAAAGGAAAATTCAGAGAGCTAACAGAAAACAAAATAGAAGAAGTGTACGAAGCAGTTAACGTAGAAGACAAATGGACGAAATTCAAAAAAACGCTACTTCAAACAGCCAAAATATGTTGTGGAACAACTAAGATAAATAGGAAGAATAATAAAAGCACAGAATGGTGGTCGGCTCAGGTTAAACACGCGGTTAAAGAGAAGAAAAATGCATGGAAAAAATATATTGGAAACCAATCATCAATAAACTATGAAATATACAAATAAAAAAGAGTAAAAGCGAAGCGAACAGTTCAAGAAGCTAAGGAAAAATCCTGGAAGGACTTCGGAATAAAAATGCAAGAAAACTACAAAGAAAACAGGAAGTTATTCTTCAGGACAATAAAGAACATGAAGAAAGAACAAACACCAATTATTAAGTCAATAAAAGACAAGAATAATAAGATACTCACACAAGAAATAGAAATTATAGAACGATGGAAAGAACATTTCACAGAACTACTAGAAGGAGACATAACAAATAATGCCATACAAGAAAATCAAGAAGTATTGGAAGGAGATGAAAATGCAGAAGAAGAAATTTCAATAAATGAAGTAAAAGAGGCGATAAAGAAAACTAAAGCAGGAAAAGCGGCAGGATATGATGAAGTCACAGGAGAAATGCTTAAAGCTTTGGGTGAAAAGGGGGAAGAAGTACTCAGACACATATTAAATTGCATTCTGAAAAAGACAACGGTACCAGAAGATTGGAAGAAAACAATAATTGTTCCTATTTTCAAGAAAGGGGACGGGAAAGAGTGTACGAATTTTAGGGGGATATCACTGACAAGCACTCCTAGTAAGATTTTCGCAAGAATTCTAGAAGCCAGACTACGAACGCAGGTAGAACATCAGTTAGAAGAAACTCAATGCGGTTTTAGACCAAATAGGAGTACACAAGATCTAATTTTCGCAGTTAGACAAATATCCGAAAAAATAACACAATATAAGAAAATAGTACACATATGTTTCATCGACCTGGAAAAGGCGTTCGATAAGGTGGATAGACAGAAGTTATGGGAAATACTAAAAAGAAGAAATGTTAGAAGCAGCCTAATAAACAGTATTAAAAGCTTATATCACACATGCACAAACCTAGTGAGAACAGGGGAAGTACAATCGACAGAATTTAATACATTTAAAGGAGTGAAACAAGGCTGTATAACTTAGCCCACTACTATTTAATATATTTATAGATGAAGCCGTCAAATCCGCAAAACACAAATGTAAACACTTTAACCTAGGGAAATGGAAAATGCAAGATATAAAATTTTTAGAACTACTATATGCAGATGACATGATAATCATGGGAGCAACAGAGAAAGATCTACAACATAATGTAGATATCTTTAACGCAGAGTTGAGGAAGATGGGTATGAAAATAAATGAAAAGAAAACAAAAACTATGATCATCAGCAAAGAGGAGTGTCAACACGAAATATTTATAGAAAACAATAAATTGGAACAGGTCAACAATTTTAAATATCTTGGGAGCCACTTTAACAGCAGAGGAGATATGGACGCTGAAATTAATGAAAGATTAAATAGCGCCGGAAGACTTTTTAATGCACTGAAAGGGAAATTCCTAAACCAAAAAGATATACCACAAGAAACGAAAGTCACAGTGCATAAAACAATATTCTTACCTACACTAACGTACGCATGCGAAACCTGGACACTTACAAAGAAACACACAAGTAGATTACAAGCAATGGAAATGAGATTTCTAAGAAAGATTGCAGGAAAAACAAGAAGAGATAAGATCAGAAATGAAACATTCAGAGAAGACTTGCAAGATAAATCACTTATAGAACACGTGCAAGAGGCACAATTACGTTGGTTCGGACATATAAATAGACAAACAGAAGAAAAAATAGCAAGGAAAGCCAGTGAGGCAAGAGTAACCGGAACAAGGCCCAAAGGACGACCAAGGAAAACATGGATAGAGGGTATACAAGAAGCCGCAACAAAGAAAAACATAGCATGGAAAAATATAAAATCCCTAACACAAGACAGGAAAAAATGGAAAGAACTATGGAAAGCTAAAAAAACATCATGAAATGTACAAATAAAACGCTCGACACCGTAAGGTAAAAGAGTATAGATTAAGAAGAAGAAGAAGAACTTTATTTGGTTATTAATTTTTTTTAATAAGTTTGATTCTAGCATTTATTCCTGACGAGTAACGATGTTTTTATTATTTTGGAACTAGAAACGAATATTTTAGTTTTCTCGCTTAAATATTACGATAAAATTAAATTATAAGAATATCCCTGAGTAACTTTATTTGTTTATTAGATTTTTTTAATAAGTTCGACTCTAGCATTTTTTTCCTGAGGAGTAACGATGTTTTTATATTTCTGGAGCTGGAAACTAATATTTTAGTTTTATCACTTAAATATCACGTTAAAATTGAATTGTAAGAAAATCACTGAGTAACTTTATATGTTCATTAGATTTTTTTAATAAGTTCGATTCTAGCGTTTTTTCCTGACGAGTAACGATGTTTTTATTATTTTGGAACTAGAAACGAATATTTTAGTTTTCTCGCTTAAATATCGCGATAAAATTGAATTGTAAGAATATCCCTGAGTAACTTTATTTGTTTAGTAGATTTTTTTTATAAGTTTGATTCTAGCATTTTTTCCTGACGAGAAACGATGTTTTTATTATTTTGAATCTAGAAACGAATATTTTAGTTTTCTCGCTTAAATATCACGTTAAAATTGAATAGTAAGAATATCCCTGAGTAACTTTATTTGTTTATTAAATTTAAATAATAAGTTTGATTCTAGCATTTTTTTCTGACGTGTAACGATGTTTTTATTATTTTGATTCTAGAAACGAATATTTTAGTTTTCTCGCTTAAATATCGCGATAAAATTGAATTGTAAGAATATCCCTGAGTAACTTTATTTGTTTATTAGATTTTATTTATAAGTTTGATTCTAGCATTTTTTCCTGATGAGAAACGATGTTTTTATTATTTTGAATCTAGAAATGAATATTTTAGTTTTGTAAGATTATCCCTGAGTAACTTTATTTGGTTATTAATTTTTTTTAATAAGTTTGATGCTAGCATTTTTTTATGACGAGTAACGATGTTTTTATTATTTTGGAACTGGAAACGAATATTTTAGTTTTCTCGCTTAAATATTACGATAAAATTAAATTATAAGAATATCCCTGAGTAACATTATTTGTTTATTAGATTTTTTTAATAAGTTCGACTCTAGCATTTTTTCCTGAGGAGTAACGATGTTTTTATATTTCTGGAGCTGGAAACTAATATTTTAGTTTTATCACTTAAATATCACGATAAAATTGAATTGTAAGAATATCCCAGAGTAACTTTATTTGTTTATTAAATTTAAACAATAAGTTTGATTCTAGCAATTTTTCCTGACGAGTAACGATGTTTTTATTATTTTGATTCTAGAAACGAATATTTTTGTTTTCTCGCTTAAATATCACGATAAATATAAATTGTAAGCATATCCCTGTGTAACTTTATTTGTTTATTAGATTTTTTTAATAAGTTTGATTCTAGCATTTTTTCCTGAAGAGAAACGATGTTTTTATTATTTTGAATCTAGAAACGAATATTTTAGTTTTCTCGCTTAAATATCACGATAAAATTGAATTGTAAAAATATCCCTGTGTTACTTTATTTGTTTATTAAATTTAGTTAATAAGTTTGATTCTAGCATTTTTTCCTGACGAGTAACGATGTTTTTATTATTTTGAATCTAGAAACGAATATTTTTGTTTCCTCGCTTAAATATCACGATAAAATTAAATTGTAAGAATATTCCTCTGTAACTTTATTTGTTTATTAGATTTTTTTTATAAGTTTGATTCTAGCATTTTTTCCTGACGAGTAACGATGTTTTTATTATTATGAATCTAGAAACGAATATTTTTGTTTTCTCGCTTAAATATCACGATAAAATTAAATTGTAAGAATATCCCTGTGTAACTTTATTTGTTTATTAAATTTAGTTAATAAGTTTGATGCTAGCATTTTTTTATGACGAGTAATGATGTTTTTATTATTTTGGAACTGGAAACGAATATTTTTGTTTTCTCGCTTAAATATTACGATAAAATTAAATTATAAGAATATCCCTGAGTAACTTTATTTGTTTATTAGATTTTTTTAATAAGTTCGACTCTAGCATTTTTTCCTGAGGAGTAACGATGTTTTTATATTTCTGGAGCTGGAAACTAATATTTTAGTTTTATCACTTAAATATCACGTTAAAATTGAATTGTAAGAAAATAACTGAGTAACTTTATATGTTCATTAGATTTTTTTTAAAAGTTCGATTCTAGCATTTTTTCCTGACGAGTAACGATGTTTTTATTATTTTGGAACTAGAAACGAATATTTTAGTTTTCTTGCTTAAATATCACGATAAAATTGAATTGTAAGAATATCCCTGAGTAAATTTATTTGTTTATTAAATTTAAATAATAAGTTTGATTCTAGCATTTTTTCCTGACGACTAACGATGTTTTTATTATTTTGATTCTAGAAACGAATATTTTAATTTTCTCGCTTAAATATCACGATAAAATGGAATTGTAAGAATATCCCTGTGTAACTTTATTTGTTTATTAAATTTAGTTAATAAGTTTGATTCTAGCATTTTTTCCTGACGAGTAACGATGTTTTTATTATTTTGAATCTAGAAACGAATATTTTTGTTTTCTCGCTTAAATATCACGATAAAATTAAATTGTAAGAATATCCCTGTGTAACTTTATTTGTTTATTAAATTTTTTTATAAGTTTGATTCTAGCATTTTTTCCTGACGAGTAACGATGTTTTTATTATTTTGGAACTAGAAACGAATATTTTAGTTTTCTCGCTTAAATATCACGATAAAATTAAATTGTAAGAATATCCCTGTGTAACTTTATTTGTTTATTAAATTTTTTTATAAGTTTGATTCTAGCATTTTTTCCTGACGAGTAACGATGTTTTTATTATTTTGGAACTAGAAACGAATATTTTAGTTTTCTCGCTTAAATATCACGATAAAATTGAATTGTAAGAATATCCCTGAGTAACTTTATTTGTTTATTAAATTTATTTAATAAGTTTGATTCTAGCATTTTTTCCTGATGAGTAACGATGTTTTTATTATTTTGGAACTAGAAACGAATATTTTAGTTTTCTCGCTTAAATATCGCGATAAAATTGAATTGTAAGAATATCCCTGAGTAACTTTATTTGTTTATTAGTTTTTTTTTAATAAGTTTAATTCTAGCATTTTGTCCTGACGAGTAACGATGTTTTTATTATTTTGAATCTAGAAAAGAATATTTTTGTTTTATCGTTTAAATATCACGATAAAATTGAATTGTAAGAATATCCCTGTGTAACTTTATTTGTTTATTAGATTTATTTAATAAGTTTGAATCTAGCATTTTTTACTGACGAGTAACGATGTTTTTATTATTTTGGAACTAGAAACGAATATTTTAGTTTTCTCGTTTAAATATCGCGATAAAATTGAATTGTAAGAATATCCCTGAGTAACTTTATTTGTTTATTAGATTTTATTTATAAGTTTGATTCTAGCATTTTTTCCTGACGAGTAACGATGTTTTTATTATTTTGAATCTAGAAACGAATATTTTTGTTTTCTCGCTTAAATATCACGATAAAATTAAATTGTAAGAATATCCCTGTGTAACTTTATTTGTTTATTAAATTTTTTTATAAGTTTGATTCTAGCATTTTTTCCTGACGAGTAACGATGTTTTTATTATTTTGGAACTAGAAACGAATATTTTAGTTTTCTCGCTTAAATATCACGATAAAATTGAATTGTAAGAATATCCCTGAGTAACTTTATTTGTTTATTAAATTTATTTAATAAGTTTGATTCTAGCATTTTTTCCTGATGAGTAACGATGTTTTTATTATTTTGGAACTAGAAACGAATATTTTAGTTTTCTCGCTTAAATATCGCGATAAAATTGAATTGTAAGTAAATCCCTGAGTAACTTTATATGTTCATTAAATTTTTTTTTAATAAATTCGATTCTAGCATTTTTTCCTGACGAGTAACGATGTTTTTATTATTTTGGAATTAGAAACGAATATTTTAGTTTTCTCGCTTAAATATAGCGATAAAATTGAATTGTAAGAATATCCCTGAGTAACTTTATTTGTTTATTAGATTTTTTTATAAGTTTGATTCTAGCATTTTTTCCAGACGAGAAACGATGTTTTTATTATTTTGAATCTAGAAACGAATATTTTAGTTTTCTCGCTTAAATATCACGATCAAATTGAATTGTAAGAATATCCCTGAGTAACTTTATTTGGTTATTAATTTTTTTTCATATGTTTGATTCTAGCATTTTTTCCTGAAGAGTAACGATGTTTTTATTATTTTGGAACTTGAAACGAATATTTTAGTTTTCTCGCTTAAATATCACGATAAAATTGAATTGTAAGAATATCCCTGAGTAACTTTATTTGTTTATTAGATTTTTTTATAAGTTTGATTCTAGCATTTTTTCCAGACGAGAAACGATGTTTTTATTATTTTGAATCTAGAAACGAATATTTTAGTTTTCTCGCTTAAATATCACGATCAAATTGAATTGTAAGAATATCCCTGAGTAACTTTATTTGGTTATTAATTTTTTTTCATATGTTTGATTCTAGCATTTTTTCCTGAGGAGTAACGATGTTTTTATATTTCTGGAGCTGGAAACTAATATTTTAGTTTTATCACTTAAATATCACGTTAAAATTGAATTGTAAGAAAATCACTGAGTAACTTTATATGTTCATTAGATTTTTTTTAAAAGTTCGATTCTAGCATTTTTTCCTGACGAGTAACGATGTTTTTATTATTTTGGAACTAGAAACGAATATTTTAGTTTTCTTGCTTAAATATCACGATAAAATTGAATTGTAAGAATATCCCTGAGTAAATTTATTTGTTTATTAAATTTAAATAATAAGTTTGATTCTAGCATTTTTTCCTGACGAGTAACGATGTTTTTATTATTTTGATTCTAGAAACGAATATTTTAATTTTCTCGCTTAAATATCACGATAAAATGGAATTGTAAGAATATCCCTGTGTAACTTTATTTGTTTATTAAATTTAGTTAATAAGTTTGATTCTAGCATTTTTTCCTGACGAGTAACGATGTTTTTATTATTTTGAATCTAGAAACGAATATTTTTGTTTTCTCGCTTAAATATCACGATAAAATTAAATTGTAAGAATATCCCTCTGTAACTTTATTTGTTTATTAGATTTTTTTTACAAGTTTGATTCTAGCATTTTTTCCTGACGAGTAACGATGTTTTTATTATTTTGAATCTAGAAACGAATATTTTTGTTTTCTCGCTTAAATATCACGATAAAATTAAATTGTAAGAATATCCCTGTGTAACTTTATTTGTTTATTAAATTTTTTTATAAGTTTGATTCTAGCATTTTTTCCTGACGAGTAACGATGTTTTTATTATTTTGGAACTAGAAACGAATATTTTAGTTTTCTCGCTTAAATATCACGATAAAATTGAATTGTAAGAATATCCCTGAGTAACTTTATTTGTTTATTAAATTTATTTAATAAGTTTGATTCTAGCATTTTTTCCTGATGAGTAACGATGTTTTTATTATTTTGGAACTAGAAACGAATATTTTAGTTTTCTCGCTTAAATATCGCGATAAAATTGAATTGTAAGAATATCCCTGAGTAACTTTATTTGTTTATTAGTTTTTTTTTAATAAGTTTAATTCTAGCATTTTGTCCTGACGAGTAACGATGTTTTTATTATTTTGAATCTAGAAAAGAATATTTTTGTTTTATCGTTTAAATATCACGATAAAATTGAATTGTAAGAATATCCCTGTGTAACTTTATTTGTTTATTAGATTTATTTAATAAGTTTGAATCTAGCATTTTTTACTGACGAGTAACGATGTTTTTATTATTTTGGAACTAGAAACGAATATTTTAGTTTTCTCGTTTAAATATCGCGATAAAATTGAATTGTAAGAATATCCCTGAGTAACTTTATTTGTTTATTAGATTTTATTTATAAGTTTGATTCTAGCATTTTTTCCTGACGAGTAACGATGTTTTTATTATTTTGAATCTAGAAACGAATATTTTTGTTTTCTCGCTTAAATATCACGATAAAATTAAATTGTAAGAATATCCCTGTGTAACTTTATTTGTTTATTAAATTTTTTTATAAGTTTGATTCTAGCATTTTTTCCTGACGAGTAACGATGTTTTTATTATTTTGGAACTAGAAACGAATATTTTAGTTTTCTCGCTTAAATATCACGATAAAATTGAATTGTAAGAATATCCCTGAGTAACTTTATTTGTTTATTAAATTTATTTAATAAGTTTGATTCTAGCATTTTTTCCTGATGAGTAACGATGTTTTTATTATTTTGGAACTAGAAACGAATATTTTAGTTTTCTCGCTTAAATATCGCGATAAAATTGAATTGTAAGTAAATCCCTGAGTAACTTTATATGTTCATTAAATTTTTTTTAATAAATTCGATTCTAGCATTTTTTCCTGACGAGTAACGATGTTTTTATTATTTTGGAATTAGAAACGAATATTTTAGTTTTCTCGCTTAAATATAGCGATAAAATTGAATTGTAAGAATATCCCTGAGTAACTTTATTTGTTTATTAGATTTTTTTATAAGTTTGATTCTAGCATTTTTTCCAGACGAGAAACGATGTTTTTATTATTTTGAATCTAGAAACGAATATTTTAGTTTTCTCGCTTAAATATCACGATCAAATTGAATTGTAAGAATATCCCTGAGTAACTTTATTTGGTTATTAATTTTTTTTCATATGTTTGATTCTAGCATTTTTTCCTGAAGAGTAACGATGTTTTTATTATTTTGGAACTTGAAACGAATATTTTAGTTTTCTCGCTTAAATATCACGATAAAATTAAATTATAAGAATATCCCTGAGTAACTTTATTTGTTTATTAGATATTTTTAATAAGTTCGACTCTAGCATTTTTTCCTGAGGAGTAACGATGTTTTTATATTTCTGGAGCTGGATACTAATATTTTAGTTTTATCGCTTAAATATCACGTTAAAATTGAATTGTAACAAAATCCCTGAGTAACTTTATATGTTCATTAAATTTTTTTAATAAGTTCGATTCTAGCATTTTTTTCTGACGAGTAACGATTATTTTATTATTTTGGAACTAGAAACGAATATTTTAGTTTTCTCGCTTAAATATCACGATAAAATTAAATTATAAGACTATCCCTGAGTAACATTATTTGTTTATTAGATATTTTTAATAAGTTCGACTCTAGCATTTTTTCCTGAGGAGTAACGATGTTTTTATATTTCTGGAGCTGGAAACTAATATTTTAGTTTTATCGCTTAAATATCACGTTAAAATTGAATTGTAAGAAAATCCCTGAGTAACTTTATATGTTCATTAGATTTATTTAATAAGTTCGATTCTAGAATTTTTTCCTGACGAGTAACGATGTTTTTATTATTTTGGAACTAGAAACGAATATTTTAGTTTTCTCGCTTAAATATCGCGATAAAATTGAATTGTAAGAATATCCCTGAGTAATTTTATTTGTTTATTAAATTTAGTTTATAAGTTTGATTCTAGCATTTTTTCCTGACGAGTAACGATGTTTTTATTATTTTGGAACTAGAAACGAATATTTTAGTTGTCTCGCTTAAATATCGCGATAAAATTGAATTGTAAGAATATCCCTGAGTAATTTTATTTGTTTATTAAATTTAGTTAATAAGTTTGATTCTAGCATTTTTTCCTGACGAGTAACGATGTTTTTATTATTTTGGAACAAGAAACGAATATTTTAGTTTTCTCGCTTAAATATCGCGATAAAATTGAATTGTAAGAATATCCCTGAGTAACTTTATTTGGTTATTAATTTTTTTTAATAAGTATGATTCTAGCATATTTTTCTGACGAGTAACGATGTTTTTATTATTTTGGAACAAGAAACGAATATTTTAGTTTTCTCGCTTAAATATCACGATAAAATTAAATTATAAGAATATCCCTGAGTAACTTTATTTGTTTATTAGATTTTTTTAATAAGTTTGATTCTAGCATTTTTTCCTTACGAGTAACGGTGTTTTTATTATTTTGGAACTAGAAACTAATATTTTAGTTTTCTCGATTAAATATCGCGATAAAATTGAATTGCAAGATTATTCCTGAGTAACTTTATTTGTTTATTTAATTTATTTAATAAGTTGATTCTAGCATTTTTTCCTGACAAGTAACGATGTTTTTATTATTTTGGAACTAGAAACGAATATTTTAGTTTTCTCGATTAAATATCGCGATAAAATTGAATTGTTAGAATATCCCTGGGTAACTTTATTTGTTTATTAGATTTTTTTTATAAGTTTGATTCTAGCATTTTTTCCTAACGAAAAACGATGTTTTTATTATTTTGAATCTTGAAACGAATATTTTAGTTTTCTCGCTTAAATATCACGATAAAATTGAATTGTAAGAATATCCCTGAGTAACTTTATTTGTTTATTAAATTTATTTAATAAGTTTGATTCTAGCATTTTTTCCTGATGAGTAACGATGTTTTTATTATTTTGGAACTAGAAACGAATATTTTAGTTTTCTCGCTTAAATATCGCGATAAAATTGAATTGTAAGAATATCCCTGAGTAACTTTATTTGTTTATTAGTTTTTTTTTAATAAGTTTAATTCTAGCATTTTGTCCTGACGAGTAACGATGTTTTTATTATTTTGAATCTAGAAAAGAATATTTTTGTTTTATCGTTTAAATATCACGATAAAATTGAATTGTAAGAATATCCCTGTGTAACTTTATTTGTTTATTAGATTTATTTAATAAGTTTGAATCTAGCATTTTTTACTGACGAGTAACGATGTTTTTATTATTTTGGAACTAGAAACGAATATTTTAGTTTTCTCGTTTAAATATCGCGATAAAATTGAATTGTAAGAATATCCCTGAGTAACTTTATTTGTTTATTAGATTTTATTTATAAGTTTGATTCTAGCATTTTTTCCTGACGAGTAACGATGTTTTTATTATTTTGAATCTAGAAACGAATATTTTTGTTTTCTCGCTTAAATATCACGATAAAATTAAATTGTAAGAATATCCCTGTGTAACTTTATTTGTTTATTAAATTTTTTTATAAGTTTGATTCTAGCATTTTTTCCTGACGAGTAACGATGTTTTTATTATTTTGGAACTAGAAACGAATATTTTAGTTTTCTCGCTTAAATATCACGATAAAATTGAATTGTAAGAATATCCCTGAGTAACTTTATTTGTTTATTAAATTTATTTAATAAGTTTGATTCTAGCATTTTTTCCTGATGAGTAACGATGTTTTTATTATTTTGGAACTAGAAACGAATATTTTAGTTTTCTCGCTTAAATATCGCGATAAAATTGAATTGTAAGTAAATCCCTGAGTAACTTTATATGTTCATTAAATTTTTTTTAATAAATTCGATTCTAGCATTTTTTCCTGACGAGTAACGATGTTTTTATTATTTTGGAATTAGAAACGAATATTTTAGTTTTCTCGCTTAAATATAGCGATAAAATTGAATTGTAAGAATATCCCTGAGTAACTTTATTTGTTTATTAGATTTTTTTATAAGTTTGATTCTAGCATTTTTTCCAGACGAGAAACGATGTTTTTATTATTTTGAATCTAGAAACGAATATTTTAGTTTTCTCGCTTAAATATCACGATCAAATTGAATTGTAAGAATATCCCTGAGTAACTTTATTTGGTTATTAATTTTTTTTCATATGTTTGATTCTAGCATTTTTTCCTGAAGAGTAACGATGTTTTTATTATTTTGGAACTTGAAACGAATATTTTAGTTTTCTCGCTTAAATATCACGATAAAATTAAATTATAAGAATATCCCTGAGTAACTTTATTTGTTTATTAGATATTTTTAATAAGTTCGACTCTAGCATTTTTTCCTGAGGAGTAACGATGTTTTTATATTTCTGGAGCTGGATACTAATATTTTAGTTTTATCGCTTAAATATCACGTTAAAATTGAATTGTAACAAAATCCCTGAGTAACTTTATATGTTCATTAAATTTTTTTAATAAGTTCGATTCTAGCATTTTTTTCTGACGAGTAACGATTATTTTATTATTTTGGAACTAGAAACGAATATTTTAGTTTTCTCGCTTAAATATCACGATAAAATTAAATTATAAGACTATCCCTGAGTAACATTATTTGTTTATTAGATATTTTTAATAAGTTCGACTCTAGCATTTTTTCCTGAGGAGTAACGATGTTTTTATATTTCTGGAGCTGGAAACTAATATTTTAGTTTTATCGCTTAAATATCACGTTAAAATTGAATTGTAAGAAAATCCCTGAGTAACTTTATATGTTCATTAGATTTATTTAATAAGTTCGATTCTAGAATTTTTTCCTGACGAGTAACGATGTTTTTATTAATTTGGAACTAGAAACGAATATTTTAGTTTTCTCGCTTAAATATCGCGATAAAATTGAATTGTAAGAATATCCCTGAGTAATTTTATTTGTTTATTAAATTTAGTTTATAAGTTTTATTCTAGCATTTTTTCCTGACGAGTAACGATGTTTTTATTATTTTGGAACTAGAAACGAATATTTTAGTTGTCTCGCTTAAATATCGCGATAAAATTGAATTGTAAGAATATCCCTGAGTAATTTTATTTGTTTATTAAATTTAGTTAATAAGTTTGATTCTAGCATTTTTTCCTGACGAGTAACGATGTTTTTATTATTTTGGAACAAGAAACGAATATTTTAGTTTTCTCGCTTAAATATCGCGATAAAATTGAATTGTAAGAATATCCCTGAGTAACTTTATTTGGTTATTAATTTTTTTTAATAAGTATGATTCTAGCATATTTTTCTGACGAGTAACGATGTTTTTATTATTTTGGAACTAGAAACGAATATTGTAGTTTTCTCGCTTAAATATCACGATAAAATTAAATTATAAGAATATCCCTGAGTAACTTTATTTGTTTATTAGATTTTTTTAATAAGTTTGATTCTAGCATTTTTTCCTTACGAGTAACGGTGTTTTTATTATTTTGGAACTAGAAACTAATATTTTAGTTTTCTCGATTAAATATCGCGATAAAATTGAATTGCAAGATTATTCCTGAGTAACTTTATTTGTTTATTTAATTTATTTAATAAGTTGATTCTAGCATTTTTTCCTGACAAGTAACGATGTTTTTATTATTTTGGAACTAGAAACGAATATTTTAGTTTTCTCGATTAAATATCGCGATAAAATTGAATTGTTAGAATATCCCTGGGTAACTTTATTTGTTTATTAGATTTTTTTTATAAGTTTGATTCTAGCATTTTTTCCTAACGAAAAACGATGTTTTTATTATTTTGAATCTAGAAACGAATATTTTAGTTTTCTCGCTTAAATATCACGATAAAATTGAATTGTAAGAATATCCCTGTGTAACTTTATTTGTTTATTAAATTTAGTTAATAAGTTTGATTCTAGCATTTTTTCCTGACGAGTAACGATGTTTTTATTATTTTGAATCTAGAAACGAATATTTTTGTTTTCTCGCTTAAATATCACGATAAAATTAAATTGTAAGAATATCCCTGTGTAACTTTATTTGTTTATTAAATTTATTTAATAAGTTTGATTCTAGCATTTTTTCCTGATGAGTAACGATGTTTTTATTATTTTGGAACTAGAAACGAATATTTTAGTTATCTCGCTTAAATATCACGATAAAATTAAATTGTAAGAATATCCCTGTGTAACTTTATTTGTTTACTAAATTTTTTTAATAAATTTGATTGTAGCATTTTTTCCTGACGAGTAACGATGTTTTTATTATTTTGGAACTAGAAACGAATATTTTAGTTTTCTCGCTTAAATATCACGATAAAATTAAATTATAAGAATATCCCTGAGTAACATTATTTGTTTATTAGATTTTTTTAATAAGTTCGACTCTAGCATTTTTTCCTGAGGAGTAACGATGTTTTTATATTTCTGGAGCTGGAAACTAATATTTTAGTTTTATCGCTTAAATATCACGTTAAAATTTAATTGTAACAAAATCCCTGAGTAACTTTATATGTTCATTCGATTTTTTTAATAAGTTCGATTCTAGCATTTTTTCCTGACGAGTAACGATGTTTTATTATTTTGGAACTAGATACGAATATTTTAGTTTTCTCGCTTAAATATCACGATAAAATTAAATTATAAGACTATCCCTGAGTAACTTTATTTGTTTATTAGATATTTTTAATAAGTTCGACTCTAGCATTTTTTCCTGAGGTGTAACGATGTTTTTATATTTCTGGAGTTGGAAACTAATATTTTAGTTTTATCGTTTAAATATCACGTTAAAATTGAATTGTAAGAAAATTCCGGAGTAACTTTATATGTTCATTAGATTTATTTAATAAGTTCGATTCTAGCATTTTTTCCTGACGAGTAACGATGTTTTTATTATTTTGGAACTAGAAACGAATATTTTAGTTTTCTCGCTTAAATATCGCGATAAAATTGAATTGTAAGAATATCCCTGAGTAACTTTATTTTTTTATTAAATTTAGTTAATAAGTTTGATTCTAGCATTTTTTCCTAACGAAAAACGATGTTTTTATTATTTTGAATCTAGAAACGAATATTTTAGTTTTCTCGCTTAAATATCACGATAAAATTGAATTGTAAGAATATCCCTGTGTAACTTTATTTGTTTATTAAATTTAGTTAATAAGTTTGATTCTAGCGTTTTTTCCTGACGAGTAACGATGTTTTTATTATTTTGAATCTAGAAAAGAATATTTTTGTTTTCTCGCTTAAATATCACGATAAAATTAAATTGTAAGAATATCCCTCTGTAACTTTATATGTTTATTAGATTTTTTCTATAAGTTTGATTCTAGCATTTTTTCCTGACGAGTAACGATGTTTTTATTATTTTGAATCTAGAAACGAATATTTTTGTTTTCTCGCTTAAATATCACGATAAAATTAAATTGTAAGAATATCCCTGTGTAACTTTATTTGTTTATTAAATTTATTTAATAAGTTTGATTCTAGCATTTTTTCCTGATGAGTAACGATGTTTTTATTATTTTGGAACTAGAAACGAATATTTTAGTTATCTCGCTTAAATATCACGATAAAATTAAATTGTAAGAATATCCCTGTGTAACTTTATTTGTTTACTAAATTTTTTTAATAAATTTGATTGTAGCATTTTTTCCTGACGAGTAACGATGTTTTTATTATTTTGGAACTAGAAACGAATATTTTAGTTTTCTCGCTTAAATATCACGATAAAATTAAATTATAAGAATATCCCTGAGTAACATTATTTGTTTATTAGATTTTTTTAATAAGTTCGACTCTAGCATTTTTTCCTGAGGAGTAACGATGTTTTTATATTTCTGGAGCTGGAAACTAATATTTTAGTTTTATCGCTTAAATATCACGTTAAAATTTAATTGTAACAAAATCCCTGAGTAACTTTATATGTTCATTAGATTTTTTTAATAAGTTCGATTCTAGCATTTTTTCCTGACGAGTAACGATGTTTTATTATTTTGGAACTAGATACGAATATTTTAGTTTTCTCGCTTAAATATCACGATAAAATTAAATTATAAGACTATCCCTGAGTAACTTTATTTGTTTATTAGATATTTTTAATAAGTTCGACTCTAGCATTTTTTCCTGAGGAGTAACGATGTTTTTATATTTCTGGAGCTGGAAACTAATATTTTAGTTTTATCGTTTAAATATCACGTTAAAATTGAATTGTAAGAAAATTCCGGAGTAACTTTATATGTTCATTAGATTTATTTAATAAGTTCGATTCTAGCATTTTTTCCTGACGAGTAACGATGTTTTTATTATTTTGGAGCTAGAAACGAATATTTTAGTTTTCTCGCTTAAATATCGCGATAAAATTGAATTGTAAGAATATCCCTGAGTAACTTTATTTTTTTATTAAATTTAGTTAATAAGTTTGATTCTAGCATTTTTTCCTGACGAGAAACGATGTTTATATTATTTAGAATCTAGAACGAATATTTTAGTTTTCTCGCTTAAATATCACAATAAAATTGAATTGTAAGAATATCTCTGAGTAACTTTATTTGTTTATTAAATTTAGTTAATAAGTTTGATTCTAGCATTTTTTCCTGACGAGTAACGATGTTTTTATTATTTTGGAACTAGAAACGAATATTTTAGTTTTCTCGCTTAAATATCGCGATAAAATTGAATTGTAAGAATATCCCTGAGTAATTTTATTTGTTTATTAAATTTATTTAATAAGTTTGATTCTAGCATTTTTTCCTGACGAGTAACGATGTTTTTATTATTTTGGAACTAGAAACGAATATTTTAGTTTTCTCGCTTAAATATCACGATAAAATTGAATTGTAAGAATATCCCTGAGTAACTTTATTTGTTTATTAGTTTGTTTTTTAATAAGTTTGATTCTAGCATTTTTTCCTGACGAGTAACGACGTTTTTATTATTTTGGAAATAGAAACGAATATTTTAGTTTTCTCGCTTAAATATCACGCTAAAATTGAATTGTAAGAATATCCCTGAGTAACTTTATTTGTTTATTAGTTTTTTTTTAATAAGTTTGATTCTAGCATTTTGTCCTGACGAGTAACGATGTTTTTATTATTTTGAATCTAGAAAAGAATATTTTTGTTTTATCGCTTAAATATCACGATAAAATTAAATTGTAAGAATATCCCTGTGTAACTCTATTTGTTTATTAGATTTTTTTAATAAGTTTGATTCTAGCATTTTTTCCTTACGAGTAACGATGTTTTTATTATTTTGGAACTAGAAACGAATATTTTAGTTTTCTCGATTAAATATCGCGATAAAATTGAATTGTAAGATTATCCCTGTGTAACTCTATTTGTTTATTAGATTTTTTTAATAAGTTTGATTCTAGCATTTTTTCCTTACGAGTAACGATGTTTTTATTATTTTGAATCTAGAAAAGAATATTTTTGTTTTATCGCTTAAATATCACGATAAAATTAAATTGTAAGAATATCCCTGTGTAACTCTATTTGTTTATTAGATTTTTTTAATAAGTTTGATTCTAGCATTTTTTCCTAACGAAAAACGATGTTTTTATTATTTTGAATCTAGAAACGAATATTTTAGTTTTCTCGCTTAAATATCACGATAAAATTGAATTGTAAGAATATCCCTGTGTAACTTTATTTGTTTATTAAATTTAGTTAATAAGTTTGATTCTAGCGTTTTTTCCTGACGAGTAACGATGTTTTTATTATTTTGAATCTAGAAAAGAATATTTTTGTTTTCTCGCTTAAATATCACGATAAAATTAAATTGTAAGAATATCCCTCTGTAACTTTATATGTTTATTAGATTTTTTCTATAAGTTTGATTCTAGCATTTTTTCCTGACGAGTAACGATGTTTTTATTATTTTGAATCTAGAAACGAATATTTTTGTTTTCTCGCTTAAATATCACGATAAAATTAAATTGTAAGAATATCCCTGTGTAACTTTATTTGTTTATTAAATTTATTTAATAAGTTTGATTCTAGCATTTTTTCCTGATGAGTAACGATGTTTTTATTATTTTGGAACTAGAAACGAATATTTTTAGTTATCTCGCTTAAATATCACGATAAAATTAAATTGTAAGAATATCCCTGTGTAACTTTATTTGTTTACTAAATTTTTTTAATAAATTTGATTGTAGCATTTTTTCCTGACGAGTAACGATGTTTTTATTATTTTGAATCTAGAAAAGAATATTTTTGTTTTCTCGCTTAAATATCACGATAAAATTAAATTGTAAGAATATCCCTCTGTAACTTTATATGTTTATTAGATTTTTTCTATAAGTTTGATTCTAGCATTTTTTCCTGACGAGTAACGATGTTTTTATTATTTTGAATCTAGAAACGAATATTTTTGTTTTCTCGCTTAAATATCACGATAAAATTAAATTGTAAGAATATCCCTGTGTAACTTTATTTGTTTATTAAATTTATTTAATAAGTTTGATTCTAGCATTTTTTCCTGATGAGTAACGATGTTTTTATTATTTTGGAACTAGAAACGAATATTTTAGTTATCTCGCTTAAATATCACGATAAAATTAAATTGTAAGAATATCCCTGTGTAACTTTATTTGTTTACTAAATTTTTTTAATAAATTTGATTGTAGCATTTTTTCCTGACGAGTAACGATGTTTTTATTATTTTGGAACTAGAAACGAATATTTTAGTTTTCTCGCTTAAATATCACGATAAAATTAAATTATAAGAATATCCCTGAGTAACATTATTTGTTTATTAGATTTTTTTAATAAGTTCGACTCTAGCATTTTTTCCTGAGGAGTAACGATGTTTTTATATTTCTGGAGCTGGAAACTAATATTTTAGTTTTATCGCTTAAATATCACGTTAAAATTTAATTGTAACAAAATCCCTGAGTAACTTTATATGTTCATTAGATTTTTTTAATAAGTTCGATTCTAGCATTTTTTCCTGACGAGTAACGATGTTTTATTATTTTGGAACTAGATACGAATATTTTAGTTTTCTCGCTTAAATATCACGATAAAATTAAATTATAAGACTATCCCTGAGTAACTTTATTTGTTTATTAGATATTTTTAATAAGTTCGACTCTAGCATTTTTTCCTGAGGAGTAACGATGTTTTTATATTTCTGGAGCTGGAAACTAATATTTTAGTTTTATCGTTTAAATATCACGTTAAAATTGAATTGTAAGAAAATTCCGGAGTAACTTTATATGTTCATTAGATTTATTTAATAAGTTCGATTCTAGCATTTTTTCCTGACGAGTACCGATGTTTTTATTATTTTGGAACTAGAAACGAATATTTTAGTTTTCTCGCTTAAATATCGCGATAAAATTGAATTGTAAGAATATCCCTGAGTAACTTTATTTTTTTATTAAATTTAGTTAATAAGTTTGATTCTAGCATTTTTTCCTGACGAGAAACGATGTTTATATTATTTAGAATCTAGAACGAATATTTTAGTTTTCTCGCTTAAATATCACAATAAAATTGAATTGTAAGAATATCTCTGAGTAACTTTATTTGTTTATTAAATTTAGTTAATAAGTTTGATTCTAGCATTTTTTCCTGACGAGTAACGATGTTTTTATTATTTTGGAACTAGAAACGAATATTTTAGTTTTCTCGCTTAAATATCGCGATAAAATTGAATTGTAAGAATATCCCTGAGTAATTTTATTTGTTTATTAAATTTAGTTAATAAGTTTGATTCTAGCATTTTTTCCTGACGAGTAACGATGTTTTTATTATTTTGGAACTAGAAACGAATATTTTAGTTTTCTCGCTTAAATATCACGATAAAATTGAATTGTAAGAATATCCCTGAGTAACTTTATTTGTTTATTAGTTTGTTTTTTAATAAGTTTGATTCTAGCATTTTTTCCTGACGAGTAACGACGTTTTTATTATTTTGGAAATAGAAACGAATATTTTAGTTTTCTCGCTTAAATATCACGCTAAAATTGAATTGTAAGAATATCCCTGAGTAACTTTATTTGTTTATTAGTTTTTTTTTAATAAGTTTGATTCTAGCATTTTGTCCTGACGAGTAACGATGTTTTTATTATTTTGAATCTAGAAAAGAATATTTTTGTTTTATCGTTTAAATATCACGATAAAATTAAATTGTAAGAATATCCCTGTGTAACTCTATTTGTTTATTAGATTTTTTTAATAAGTTTGATTCTAGCATTTTTTCCTTACGAGTAACGATGTTTTTATTATTTTGGAACTAGAAACGAATATTTTAGTTTTCTCGATTAAATATCGCGATAAAATTGAATTGTAAGATTATCCCTGAGTAACTTTATTTGGTTATTAATTTTTTTTAATAAGTTTGATTCTAGCATTTTTTTATGACGAGTAACGATGTTTTTATTATTTTGGAACTGGAAACGATTATTTTAGTTTTCTCGCTTAAATATTACGATAAAATTAAATTATAAGAATATCCCTGAGTAACTTTATTTGTTTATTAGATTTTTTTAATAAGTTCGATTCTAGCATTTTTTCCTGACGAGTAACGATGTTTTTATTATTTTGGAACTAGAAACGAATATTTTAGTTTTCTCGCTTAAATATCGCGATAAAACTGAATTGTAAGAATATTCCTGAGTAACTTTATTTGTTTAGTAGATTTTTTTATAAGTTTGATTCTAGCATTTTTTCCTGACGAGAAACGATGTTTTTCTTATTTTGAATCTAGAAACGAATATTTTAGTTTTCTCGCTTAAATATCATGATAAAATTGAATTGTAAGAACATCCCTGAGTAACTTTATTTGTTTATTTAATTTAAATAATAAGTTTGATTCTAGCATTTTTTCCTGACGTGTAACGATGTTTTTATTATTTTGATTCTAGAAACGAATATTTTTGTTTTCTGGCTTAAATATAACGATAAATATAAATTGTAAGCATATCCCTGTGTAACTTTATTTGTTTATTAGATTTTTTTAATAAGTTTGATTCTAGCATTTTTTCCTGACGAGTAACGATGTTTTTACTATTTTGGAACTAGAAACTAATATTTTAGTTTTCTCGCTTAAATATCACGATAAAATTGAATTGTAAGAATGTCCCTGAGTAACTTTATTTGTTTAATAAATTTATTTAAGAAGTTTGATTCTAGCATTTTTTCCTGACAAGTAACGATGTTTTTATTATTTTGGAACTAGAAACGAATATTTTAGTTTTCTCGATTAAATATCGCGATAAAATTGAATTGTTAGAATATCCCTGGGTAACTTTATTTGTTTATTAGATTTTTTTTATAAGTTTGATTCTAGCATTTTTTCCTAACGAGTAACGATGTTTTTATTATTTTGAATCTAGAAACGAATATTTTTGTTTTCTCGCTTAAATATCACGATAAAATTAAATTGTAAGAATATCCCTGTGTAACTTTAATTGATTATTAAATTTGTCATTAAGTTTGATTCTAGCATTTTTTCCTGACGAGTAACGATGTTTTTATTATTTTGAATCTAGAAACGAATATTTTTGTTTTCTCGCTTAAATATCACGATAAAATTAAATTGTAAGAATATCCCTGTGTAACTTTATTTGTTTATTAAATTTATTTAATAAGTTTGATTCTAGCATTTTTTCCTGATGAGTAACGATGTTTTTATTATTTTGGAACTAGAAACGAATATTTTAGTTATCTCGCTTAAATATCACGATAAAATTAAATTGTAAGAATATCCCTGTGTAACTTTATTTGTTTACTAAATTTTTTTAATAAATTTGATTGTAGCATTTTTTCCTGACGAGTAACGATGTTTTTATTATTTTGGAACTAGAAACGAATATTTTAGTTTTCTCGCTTAAATATCACGATAAAATTAAATTATAAGAATATCCCTGAGTAACATTATTTGTTTATTAGATTTTTTTAATAAGTTCGACTCTAGCATTTTTTCCTGAGGAGTAACGATGTTTTTATATTTCTGGAGCTGGAAACTAATATTTTAGTTTTATCGCTTAAATATCACGTTAAAATTTAATTGTAACAAAATCCCTGAGTAACTTTATATGTTCATTAGATTTTTTTAATAAGTTCGATTCTAGCATTTTTTCCTGACGAGTAACGATGTTTTATTATTTTGGAACTAGATACGAATATTTTAGTTTTCTCGCTTAAATATCACGATAAAATTAAATTATAAGACTATCCCTGAGTAACTTTATTTGTTTATTAGATATTTTTAATAAGTTCGACTCTAGCATTTTTTCCTGAGGTGTAACGATGTTTTTATATTTCTGGAGCTGGAAACTAATATTTTAGTTTTATCGTTTAAATATCACGTTAAAATTGAATTGTAAGAAAATTCCGGAGTAACTTTATATGTTCATTAGATTTATTTAATAAGTTCGATTCTAGCATTTTTTCCTGACGAGTAACGATGTTTTTATTATTTTGGAACTAGAAATGAATATTTTAGTTTTCTCGCTTAAATATCGCGATAAAATTGAATTGTAAGAATATCCCTGAGTAACTTTATTTTTTTATTAAATTTAGTTAATAAGTTTGATTCTAGCATTTTTTCCTGACGAGAAACGATGTTTATATTATTTAGAATCTAGAACGAATATTTTAGTTTTCTCGCTTAAATATCACAATAAAATTGAATTGTAAGAATATCTCTGAGTAACTTTATTTGTTTATTAAATTTAGTTAATAAGTTTGATTCTAGCATTTTTTCCTGACGAGTAACGATGTTTTTATTATTTTGGAACTAGAAACGAATATTTTAGTTTTCTCGCTTAAATATCGCGATAAAATTGAATTGTAAGAATATCCCTGAGTAATTTTATTTGTTTATTAAATTTAGTTAATAAGTTTGATTCTAGCATTTTTTCCTGACGAGTAACGATGTTTTTATTATTTTGGAACTAGAAACGAATATTTTAGTTTTCTCGCTTAAATATCACGATAAAATTGAATTGTAAGAATATCCCTGAGTAACTTTATTTGTTTATTAGTTTGTTTTTTAATAAGTTTGATTCTAGCATTTTTTCCTGACGAGTAACGACGTTTTTATTATTTTGGAAATAGAAACGAATATTTTAGTTTTCTCGCTTAAATATCACGCTAAAATTGAATTGTAAGAATATCCCTGAGTAACTTTATTTGTTTATTAGTTTTTTTTTAATAAGTTTGATTCTAGCATTTTGTCCTGACGAGTAACGATGTTTTCATTATTTTGAATCTAGAAAAGAATATTTTTGTTTTATCGCTTAAATATCACGATAAAATTAAATTGTAAGAATATCCCTGTGTAACTCTATTTGTTTATTAGATTTTTTTAATAAGTTTGATTCTAGCATTTTTTCCTTACGAGTAACGATGTTTTTATTATTTTGGAACTAGAAACGAATATTTTAGTTTTCTCGATTAAATATCGCGATAAAATTGAATTGTAAGATTATCCCTGAGTAACTTTATTTGGTTATTAATTTTTTTTAATAAGTTTCATTCTAGCATTTTTTTATGACGAGTAACGATGTTTTTATTATTTTGGAACTGGAAACGAATATTTTAGTTTTCTCGCTTAAATATTACGATAAAATTAAATTATAAGAATATCCCTGAGTAACTTTATTTGTTTATTAGATTTTTTTAATAAGTTCGATTCTAGCATTTTTTCCTGACGAGTAACGATGTTTTTATTATTTTGGAACTAGAAACGAATATTTTAGTTTTCTCGCTTAAATATCGCGATAAAACTGAATTGTAAGAATATTCCTGAGTAACTTTATTTGTTTAGTAGATTTTTTTTATAAGTTTGATTCTAGCATTTTTCCCTGACGAGAAACGATGTTTTTCTTATTTTGAATCTAGAAACGAATATTTTAGTTTTCTCGCTTAAATATCATGATAAAATTGAATTGTAAGAATATCCCTGAGTAACTTTATTTGTTTATTAAATTTAAATAATAAGTTTGATTCTAGCATTTTTTCCTGACGTGTAACGATGTTTTTATTATTTTGATTCTAGAAACGAATATTTTTGTTTTCTGGCTTAAATATAACGATAAATATAAATTGTAAGCATATCCCTGTGTAACTTTATTTGTTTATTAGATTTTTTTAATAAGTTTGATTCTAGCATTTTTTCCTGACGAGTAACGATGTTTTTACTGTTTTGGAACTAGAAACGAATATTTTAGTTTTCTCGCTTAAATATCACGATAAAATTGAATTGTAAGAATGTCCCTGAGTAACTTTATTTGTTTATTAAATTTATTTAAGAAGTTTGATTCTAGCATTTTTTCCTGACAAGTAACGATGTTTTTATTATTTTGTAACTAGAAACGAATATTTTAGTTATCTCGCTTAAATATCGCGATAAAATTGAATTGTAAGAATAACCCTGAGTAACTTTATTTGTTTATTAGTTTTTTTTTAATAAGTTTAATTCTAGCATTTTGTCCTGACGAGTAACGATGTTTTTATTATTTTGAATCTAGAAAAGAATATTTTTGTTTTATCGTTTAAATATCACGATAAAATTGAATTGTAAGAATATCCCTGTGTAACTTTATTTGTTTATTAGATTTATTTAATAAGTTTGAATCTAGCATTTTTTACTGACGAGTAACGATGTTTTTATTATTTTGGAACTAGAAACGAATATTTTAGTTTTCTCGCTTAAATATCGCGATAAAATTGAATTGTAAGAGTATCCCTGAGTAACTTTATTTGTTTAGTAGATTTTTTTTATAAGTTTGATTCTAGCATTTTTTCCTGACGAGAAACGATGTTTTTATTATTTTGAATCTAGAAACGAATATTTTAGTTTTCTCGCTTAAATATCGCGATAAAATTGAATTGTAAGATTATCCCTGAGTAACTTTATTTGGTTATTAATTTTTTTTAATAAGTTTGATGCTAGCATTTTTTTTATGACGAGTAACGATGTTTTTATTATTATGGAACTGGAAAAGAATATTTTAGTTTTCTCGCTTAAATATTACGATAAAATTAAATTATAAGAATATCCCTGAGTAACTTTATTTGTTTATTAGATTTTTTTTATAAGTTTGATTCTAGCATTTTTTCCTGACGAGTAACGATGTTTTTATTATTTTGAATCTAGAAACGAATATTTTTGTTATCTCGATTAAATAATTAAATTGTACGAATATCCCTGAGTAACTTTATTTGTTTATTAAATTTATTTAATAAGTTTATTCTAGCATTTTTTCTAGACGAGAAACGATTTTTTTATTATTTTGGAACTAGAAATAAATATTTTAGTCTTCTCGTTTAAATATCACGATAAAATTAAATTGTAAGAATATCCCTGAGTAACTTTATTTGTTTATTAGATTTTTTTAATAAGTTCGATTCTAGCATTTTTTCCTGAAGAGTAACGATGTTTTTATTATTTTGGAACTAGAAACGAATAATTTAGTTTTCTCGCTTAAATATCACGATAAAATTAAATTGTAAGAATATCCCTGAGTAACTTTATTTGATTATTAGTCTTTTTATTAAGTTTGATTCTAGCATTTTTTCCTGAGGAGTAACGATGTTTTTATTATTTTGTAACTAGAACCGAATATTTTAGTTTTCTCGCGTAAATATCACGATAAAATTAAATTGTAAGAATATCTCTGAGTAACTTTGTTTGTTTATTAAATTTATTTAATAAGTTTTATTCTAGCAATTTTTCCTGTGGAGAAACGATGTTTAAATTTTTCTGGAACTAAAAACGAATATTTTAGTTTTCTCGCTTAAATATCACGATAAAATTAAATTGTAACAATATCCCTGAGTAACTTTATTTGTTTATTAAATTTATTTAAGAAGTTGATTCTAGCATTTTTTCCTGACGAGTAACGATGTTTTTCTTATTTTGGAACTAGAAATAAATATTTTAGTTTTCTCGCTTACATATCACGATAAAATTAAATTGTACGAATCTACCTGAGTAACTTTATTTGTTTATTAAATTTATGCATTAAGTTTATTCTAGCATTTTTTCCTGACGAGTAACGATGTTTTTATTATTTTGGAACTAGAAATAAATATTTTAGTTTTCTCTCTTAAATATCACGATAAAATTAAATTGTAAGAATATCCCTGAGTAACTTTATTTGTTTATTAGATTTTTTTAATAAGTTCGATTCTAGCATTTTTTCCTGAAGAGTAACGATGTTTTTATTATTTTGGAACTAGAAACGAATATTTTAGTTTTCTCGCTTAAATATCACGATAAAATTAAGTTGTACGAATATCCCTGAGTAACTTTATTTGTTTATTAAATTTATTGAATAAGTTTGATTCTAGCATTTTATCCTGACGAGTAACGATGTTTTTATTATTTTGGAACTAGAAACGAATATTTTAGTATTCTCGCTTACATATCACGATAAAATTAAATTGTAAGAATATCTGTAAGTGACTTTATTTGTGTATTAAATTTATTTAATAAGTTTGATTCTAGCCTTTTTTCCTTCGAGTAACGATGTTTTTATATTTTGGAACTAGAAACGAATATTTTAGTTTTCACGATAAAATTAAGTTGTACGAATATCCCTGAGTACCTTTATTTGTTTATTAAATTTATTTAATAAGTTTATTCTAGCATTTTTTCCCAACGAGTAACGATGTTTTTATTATTTTGGAACTAGAAAAAAATATTTTTGTTTTCTCGCATAAATATCACGATAAAATTAAATTGTAAGAATATCTCTAAGTGACTTTATTTGTGTATTAAATTTATTTAATAAGTTTGATTCTAGCCTTTTTTCCTGACGAGTAACGATGTTTTTATTATTTTGGAACTAGAAACGAGTATTTTAGTTTTCTCGCTTACATATAACGATAAAATTAAATTGTAAGAATATCCCTGAGTAACTTTATTTGTTTGTTAGATTTTTTTAATAAGTTTGATTCTAGCATTTTTTCCTGACGAGTAACGATGTTTTTATTATTTTGGAACTAGAAATAAATATTTTAGTTTTCTCGCTTAAATATCACGATAAAATTAAATTGTACGAATATCCCTGAATAACTTTATTTGTTTATTAAATTTATTTAATAAGTTTATTCTAGCATTTTTTCCTGACCAGTAACGATGTTTTTATTATTATGGAACTAGAAATAAATATTTTAGTTTTCTCGCTTAAATATCACGATAAAATTAAATTGTAAGATTATCCCTGAGTAACTTTATTTGTGTATTAAATTTATTTATTAAGTTTTATTCTATCATTTTTCCTGACGAGTAACGATGTTTTTATTATTTAGGAACTAGAAACGAATATTTAGTTTTCTCGCTTACATATCACGAAAATTAAATTGTACGAATATCCCTGAGTAACTTTATTTGTTTATTAAATTTATTTAATAAGTTTATTCTAGCATTTTTTCTAGACGAGAAACGATGTTTTTATTATTTTGGAACTAGAAATAAATATTTTAGTCTTCTCGCTTAAATATCACGATAAAATAAAATTGTAAGAATATCCCTGAGTAACTTTATTTGTTTATTAGATTTTTTAATAAGTTCGATTCTAGCATTTTTTCCTGAAGAGTAACGATGTTTTTATTATTTTGGAACTAGAAACGAATATTTTAGTTTTCTGGCTTAAATATCACGATAAAATTATATTGTACGATTATCCCTGAGTAACTTTATTTGTTTATTAAATTTATTCAATAAGTTTATTCTAGCATTTTTTCCTGACGAGTAACGATGTTTTTATTATTTTGGAATTAGAAATAAATATTTCAGTTTTCTCGCTTAAATATCACGATAAAATTAAATTGTAAGAATATCCCTGAGTAACTTTATTTGTGTATTACGTTTATTAAATAAGTTTGATTCTAGCATTTTTTCCTGAGGAGTAACGATGTTTAAATTTTTCTGGAACTAAAAACGAATATTTTAGTTTTCCTGCTTAAATATCACGATAAAATTAAATTGTAAGAATATCCCTGAGTAACTTTATTTGTTTATTAGATTTTTTTAATAAGTTCGATTCTAGCATTTTTTCCTGACGAGTAACGATGTTTTTATTATTTTGGTACTAGAAACTAATATTTCAGTTTTCTCGCTTAAATATCACGATAAAATTAAATTGTAAGAATATCCCTGAGTAACTTTATTTGTTTATTAGATTTATTTAATAAGTTTGATTCTAGCATTTTGTCCTGACGAGTAACGATGTTTTTATTATTTTGGAACTAGAAACGAATATTTTAGTTTTCTTGCTTAAATATCACGATAAAATTTAATTGAACGAATATCCCTGAGTAACTTTATTTGTTTATTAAATTTATATAATAAGTTCGATTCTAGCATTTTTTCCTGACGAGTAACGATGTTTTTATTATTTTGGAACTAGAAATAAATATTTTAGTTTTCTCGCTTAAATATCACGATAAAATTAAATTGTACGAATATACCTGAATAACTTTATTTGTTTATTAAATTTATTTAATAAGTTTATTCTAGCATTTTTTCCTGACCAGTAACGATGTTTTTATTATTTTGGAACTAGAAATAAATATTTTAGTTTTCTCGCTTAAATATCACGATAAAATTAAATTGTAAGATTATCCCTGAGTAACTTTATTTGTGTATTAAATTTATTTATTAAGTTTTATTCTATCATTTTTCCTGACGAGTAACGATGTTTTTATTATTTAGGAACTAGAAACGAATATTTAGTTTTCTCGCTTACATATCACGAAAATTAAATTGTACGAATATCCCTGAGTAACTTTATTTGTTTATTAAATTGATTTAATAAGTTTAGTCTAGCATTTTTTCTAGACGAGAAACGATGTTTTTTTGTTTTGGAACTAGAAATAAATATTTTAGTCTTCTCGCTTAAATATCACGATAAAATAAAATTGTAAGAATATCCCTGAGTAACTTTATTTGTTTATTAGATTTTTTAATAAGTTCGATTCTAGCATTTTTTCCTGAAGAGTAACGATGTTTTTATTATTTTGGAACTAGAAACGAATATTTTAGTTTTCTCGCTTAAATATCACGATTAAATAAATTGTAAGATTATCACTGAGTAACTTTATTTGTTTATTAGATTATTTTAATAAGTATGATTCTACCATTTTTTCCTGAAGAGTAACGATGTTTTTATATTTTGGAACTAGAAACGAATATTTTAGTTTTCTGGCTTAAATATCACGATAAAATTAAATTGTACGATTATCCCTGAGTAACTTTATTTGTTTATTAAATTTATTCAATAAGTTTATTCTAGCATTTTTTCCTGACGAGTAACGATGTTTTTATTATTTTGGAATTAGAAATAAATATTTTAGTTTTCTCGCTTAAATATCACGATAAAATTAAATTGTAAGAATATCCCTGAGTAACTTTATTTGTGTATTACGTTTATTAAATAAGTTTGATTCTAGCATTTTTTCCTGAGGAGTAACGATGTTTAAATTTTTCTGGAACTAAAAACGAATATTTTAGTTTTCCTGCTTAAATATCACGATAAAATTAAATTGTAAGAATATCCCTGAGTAACTTTATTTGTTTATTAGATTTTTTTAATAAGTTCGATTCTAGCATTTTTTCCTGACGAGTAACGATGTTTTTATTATTTTGGTACTAGAAACTAATATTTCAGTTTTCTCGCTTAAATATCACGATAAAATTAAATTGTAAGAATATCCCTGAGTAACTTTATTTGTTTATTAGATTATTTTAATAAGTATGATTCTACCATTTTCTCCTGACGAGTAACGATGTTTTTATATTTTGGAACTAGAAACGAATATTTTAGTTTTCTCGCTTAAATATCATGATAAAATTAAATTGTACGAATATCCCTGAGTAACTTTATTTGTTTATTAAATTTATTCAATAAGTTTATTCTAGCATTTTTTCCTGACGAGTAACGATGTTTTTATTATTTTGGAATTAGAAATAAATATGTTAGTTTTCTCGCTTAAATATCACGATAAAATTAAATTGTAAGATTATCCCTGAGTAACTTTATTTGTGTATTAAATTTATTTAATAAGTTTGATTATAGCATTTTTTCCTGAGGAGTAACGGTGTTTAAATTTTTCTGGAACTAAAAACGAATATTTTAGTTTTCTTGCTTAAATATCACGATAAAATTAAATTGTAAGAATATCCCTGAGTAACTTTATTTGTTTATTGGATTATTTTAATAAGTTTGATTCTAGCATTTTTTCCTGACGTGTAACGATGTTTTTATATTTTGGAACTAGAAAAGAATATTTTAGTTTTCTCGCTTAAATATCACGATAAAATTAAATTGTACGAATATCCCTGAGTATCTTTATTTGTTTATTAAATTTATTTAATAAGTTTATTCTAGCATTTTTTCCTAACGAGTAACGATGTTTTCATTATATTGGAACTAGAAATAAATATTTTTGTTTTCACGCTTAAATATCACGATAAAATTAAATTGTAAGAATATCCCTAAGTAACTTTATTTGTGTATTAAATTTATTTAATAAGTTTGATACTAGCCTTTTTTCCTGACGAGTAACGATGTTTTTATTATTTTGGAACTAGAAACGAATATTTTAGTTTTCTCGCTTAAATATCACGATAAAATTAAATTGTAACAATATCCCTGAGTAACTTTATTTGTTTATTAAATTTATTTAAGAAGTTTATTCTAGCATTTTTTCCTGACGAGTAACGGTGTTTTTATTATTTTGGAACTAGAAACGAATATTTAGTTTTCTCGCTTACATATCACGAAAATTAAATTGTACGAATAACCCTGAGTAACTTTATTTGTTTATTAAATTTATTTAATAAGTTTATTCTAGCATTTTTTCCAGACGAGTAACGATGTTTTTATTATTTTGGAACTAGAAATAAATATTTTAGTCTTCTCGCTTAAATATCACGATAAAATTAAATTGTAAGAATACCCCTGACTAACTTTATTTGTCCATTTAATTTATTTAATAAGTTTGATTCTAGCATTTTTTTCTGACGAGTAACGATGTTTTTATATTTTGGAACTAGAAACGAATATTTTAGTTTTCTCGCTTAAATATCATGATAAAATTAAATTGTACGAATATCCCTGAGTAACTTTATTTGTTTATTAAATTTATTCAATAAGTTTATTCTAGCATTTTTTCCTGACGAGTAACGATATTTTTATTATTTTGGTACTAGAAACGAATATTTTAGTTTTCTCGCTTAAACATTACGATAAAATTAAATTGTAAGAATATCCCTGTGTAACTTTATTTGTTTATTAGATTTTTTTAATCAGTTTGATTCTAGCATTTTGTCCTGACGAGTAACGATGTTTTTATTATTTTGGAACTAGAAACGAATATTTTAGTTTTCTCGCTTAAATATCACGATAAAATTAAATTGTAACAATATCCCTGAGTAACTTTATTTGTTTATTAGATTTTTTTTTAAGTTCGATTCTAGCATTTTTTTATGAGGAGTAACGATGTTTTTATTATTTTGGAACTAGAAACGAATATTTTAGTTTTCTCGCGTAAATATCACGATAAAATTAAATTGTAAGAATATCACGGAGTAACTTTGTTTGTTTATTAAATTTAATTAATAAGTTTGATTCTACTATTTTTTCCTGAGGAGAAACGATGTATAAATTTTTCTGGAACTAAAAACGAATATTTTAGTTTTCTTGCTTAAGTATCACGATAAAATTAAATTGTAAGAATATCCCTGAGTAACTTTATTTGTTTATTAGATTTTTTTAATAAGTTTATTTCTAGCATTTTTTCCTCACGAGTAACGATGTTTTTATTATTTTGGAACTAGAAATAAATATTTTAGTTTTCTCGCTTTAATATCACGGTAAAATTAAATTGTAAGAATATCCCTGAGTAACTTTATTTGTTTATTAAATTTATTTTATAAGTTTGATTATAGCATTTTTTCCTGACGAGTAACGATGTTTTTATTATTTTGGAACTAGAAATAAATATTTTAGTTTTCTCGCTTAAATATCACGATGAAATTAAATTGTAAGAACATCCCTGAGTAACTTTATTTGTTTATTAAATTTATTTTATAAGTTTGTTTCTAGCATTTTATCCTGACGAGTAACGATGTTTTTATTATTTTGGAACTAGAAACGAATATTTTAGTTTTCTCGTTTAAATATAACGACAAAATTAAATTGTAAGATTATCCCTGAGTAACTTTATTTGTTTATTAGATTTTTTTATTAAGTTCGACTCTAGCATTTTTTCCTGAGGAGTAACGATGTTTTTATTATTTTGGAACTAGAAACGAATATTTTAGTTTTCTCGCGTAAATATCATGATAAAATTAAATTGTAAGAATATCACGGAGTAACTTTGTTTGTTTATTAAATTTATTTAATAAGTTTGATTCTACTATTTTTTCCTGAGGAGAAACGATGTTTTTATTATTTTGGAACTAGAAATAAATATTTTAGTTTTCTCGCTTAAATAACACGATAAAATTTAATTGTACGATTATCCCTGAGTAACTTTATTTATTTATTAAATTTATTCAATAAGTTTATTCTAGCATTTTTTCCTGACGAGTAACGATGTTTTTATTATTTTGGAACTAGAAATAAATATTTTAGTTTACTCGCTTAAATAGCACGTTAAAATTAAATTGTAAGAATATCCCTGAGTAACTTTATTTGTGTATTAAATTTATTTAATAAGTTTGATTCTAGCATTTTTTCCTGAGGAGTAACGGTGTTTAAATTTTTCTGGAACTAAAAACGAATATTTTAGTTTTCTTGCTTAAATATCACGATAAAATTAAATTGTAAGAATATCCCTGAGTAACTTTACTTGTTTGTTAGATTTTTGTAATAAGTTCGATTCTAGCATTTTTTCCTGACGAGTAACGATATTTTTATTATTTTGGTACTAGAAACGAATATTTTAGTTTTCTCGCTTAAACATTACGATAAAATTAAATTGTAAGAATATCCCTGAGTAACTTTATTTGTTTATTAGATTTTTTTAATCAGTTTGATTCTAGCATTTTGTCCTGACGAGTAACGATGTTTTTATTATTTTGGAACTAGAAACGAATATTTTAGTTTTCTCGCTTAAATATCACGATAAAATTAAATTGTAACAATATCCCTGAGTAACTTTATTTGTTTATTAGATTTTTTTATTAAGTTCGATTCTAGCATTTTTTTATGAGGAGTAACGATGTTTTTATTATTTTGGAACTAGAAACGAATATTTTAGTTTTCTCGCGTAAATATCACGATAAAATTAAATTGTAAGAATATCACGGAGTAACTTTATTTGTTTATTAGATTTTTTTAATAAGTTTATTTCTAGCATTTTTTCCTCACGAGTAACGATGTTTTTATTATTTTGGAACTAGAAATAAATATTTTAGTTTTCTCGCTTTAATATCACGGTAAAATTAAATTGTAAGAATATCCCTGAGTAACTTTATTTGTTTATTAAATTTATTTAATAAGTTTGATTATAGCATTTTTTCCTGACGAGTAACGATGTTTTTATTATTTTGGAACTAGAAATAAATATTTTAGTTTTCTCTCTTAAATATCACGTTAAAATTAAATTGTAATATTATCCCTGAGTAACTTTATTTGTTTATTAAATTTATTTAATAAGTTCGATTCTAGCATTTTTTCCTGACGAGTAACGATGTTTTTATTATTTTGGTACTAGAAACGAATATTTTAGTTTTCTCGCTTAAATATCGCGATAAAATTAAATTGTACGAATATCCCTGAGTAACTTTATTTGTTTATTAAATTTATTTAATAAGTTTATTCGAGCATTATTTCCTGACGAGTAACGATGTTTTTATTATTTTGGAACTAGAAATTAATATTTTAGTTTTCTCACGTAATTATCAAGATAAAATTAAATTGTAAGATTAACTCTGAGTAACTTTATTTGTTTATTAAATTTATTTAATAAGTTTGATTCTAGCATTTTATCCGGAGGAGTAACGATGTTTAAATTTTTCTTGAACTAAAAACGAATATTTTAGTTTTCCTGCTTAAATATCACGATAAAATTAAATTATAAGAATATCCCTGAGTAACTTTATTTGTTTATTAGATTTTTTTAATAAGTTCGATTCTAGCATTTTTTCCTGACGAGTAACGATGTTTTTATTATTTTGAAACTAGAAATAAATATTTCAGATTTCTCGCTTAAATATCACGATAAAATTAAATTGTAAGAATATCCCTGAGTAACTTTATTTGTGAATTAAATTTATTTAATAAGTTTGATTCTAGCATTTTTTCCTGACGAGTAACGATGTTTTTATTATTTTGGAACTAGAAATAAATATTTTAGTTTTCTCTCTTAAATATCACGTTAAAATTAAATTGTAATATTATCCCTGAGTAACTTTATTTGTTTATTAAATTTATTTAATAAGTTCGATTCTAGCATCTTTTCCTGACGAGTAACGATGTTTTTATTATTTTGGTACTAGAAACGAATATTTTAGTTTTCTCGCTTAAATATCGCGATAAAATTAAATTGTACGAATATCCCTGAGTAACTTTATTTGTTTATTAAATTTATTTAATAAGTTTATTCGAGCATTATTTCCTGACGAGTAACGATGTTTTTATTATTTTGGAACTAGAAATTAATATTTTAGTTTTCTCACGTAATTATCAAGATAAAATTAAATTGTAAGATTAACTCTGAGTAACTTTATTTGTTTATTAAATTTATTTAATAAGTTTGATTCTAGCATTTTATCCGGAGGAGTAACGATGTTTAAATTTTTCTTGAACTAAAAAGGAATATTTTAGTTTTCCTGCTTAAATATCACGATAAAATTAAATTATAAGAATATCCCTGAGTAACTTTATTTGTTTATTAGATTTTTTTAATAAGTTCGATTCTAGCATTTTTTCCTGACGAGTAACGATGTTTTTATTATTTTGAAACTAGAAATAAATATTTCAGATTTCTCGCTTAAATATCACGATAAAATTAAATTGTAAGAATATCCCTGAGTAACTTTATTTGTGAATTAAATTTATTTAATAAGTTTGATTCTAGCATTTTTTCCTGACGAGTAACGATGTTTTTATTATTTTGGAACTAGAAACGAATATTTTAGTTTTCTCGCTTAAATATCACGATAAAATTAAATTGCAACAATATCCCTGAGTAACTTTATTTGTTTATTAAATATATTTAATAAGTTTATTCTAGCATTTTTTCCTGACGAGTAACGATGTTTTTATTATTTTGGAACTAGAAACGAATATTTTAGTTTTCTCGCTTAAATATCACGATAAAATTAAATTGTAAGATTATCCCAGAGATATTTTAAATTCAATAATTCTTTTTGCTATAACTTCTAAACTAGAAAATTTTTTTTTCTTCAAAATTGCAACTAATCGGTGCGCCTAGAAATGCTCTAAAATTTATATTTCAACAATTTTTCTCTAGCTCGCTTGGTTCAAAAGTTATTTACAATTAAAAAATTACGTTATTATATTTTTTATTTTCAATAATTCACTATATGTTAATTGAAGAATTTATCTAATTGACCAACCAGCACACATATTAATAATAAAAATGAGTATCACTATGTCAACTCATTATAAATTGTAATTATTTTCGTAACGATAGTAATGAAACAGTTCTTTTTGTAAATGTCCACGTAGCAGTGCTCAGTTCTCATATCATTTGCCATTATCCGCTTTCTGGGTGTTCGCAGCCCTGTTATGGTATTAGATGATATTTTATTGACTATCTGACTGATTGTAAGGTAAGCTGGTTGATGAAATATAGCTATACTGGGCAGTGGTCGTGCTACTACAGTGTTCTACTTAGTACTCGGACCGCCACTTCCCATATCTGGGGGTGGAATCTGCAACTGCTGTTGAATTGCTTCTCGTGAGATTTTCCCAGTGGCTACCAGGTAGGTTGATTGGTGTGTAGCTGCTTTGGAATGTTGCTCATTACTTGAAAAGCCACAGACAGGCTATGGTATAGTTTGTCTGTGGCCTTGTAATTGCGGTAAATAGCCAACTGCAACTGCTGTTGAAATCTATCAACTTAATTTTTTGCTTCTCGTTAGATTTTCCCAGTGGCTACCAGGTAGGTTGGTTGGTGTGTAGCTGCTTTGGAATGTTGCTCATTACTTGCAGAGCCACAGACAGGCTATGGTATAGTTTGTCTGTGGCCTTGTAATTTTGGTTAATAGGCAACTGCAACTGCTGTTGAAATCTATCAACTTAATTTTTTCCTTCTCGTGAGATTTTCCCAGTGGCTACCAGGTAGGTTGATTGGTGTGTAGCTGCTTTGGAATCTTGCTCATTGCTGGCAAAGCCACAGACAGGCTATGGTATAGTTTGTCTGTGGCCCTGTAATTGCGGTTAATAAGCAACTGCAACTGCTGTTGAAATCTATCAACTTAATTTTTTGCTTCCTTGTGAGATATTCTCAGTGGCAACCAGGTAGGTTGGTTGGTGTGTAGCTGCTTTGGAATCTTGCTCATTGCTTGCAAAGCCACAGGCAGGCTATGGTATAGTTTGTCTGTGGCCCTGTAATTGCGGTTAATAAGCTACTGCAACTGCTGTAGAAATCTATCAACTTAATTTCTTGCTTCTCGTGAGATTTTCTCAGTGTCAACCAGGTAGGTTGGTTGGTGTGTAGCTGCTTTGGAATCTTGCTCATTGCTTGCAAAGCCACAGGCAGGCTATGGTATAGTTTGTCTGTGGCCTGTGCCACCACGCGATGCGCCAAAATATTATCTACAACTCTTATTTGAACAATTTCTTTCTAACGTACTCTGTTCAAAAGTTATTTACAATTGAAAAATTACTCTTTTTAGATACGTTGTTAGGAGTAAACGTGAGTAATTTGAGATGTTTTATATATATGTTATGTACGTTGAAGAAACAAAATGAATGATAAGTGAATAGGAATGATGTGATTGAAGGTTTGTTGTGTTATAATGATTTCGAGTGTAATAAATTAACGAGTTTATATGGAGTGATCTATGAATGTGGTTGAAGTGAGGGTGATTTAGTTGGATGAAAATATTTGACAAGGGCTGAATGTTTGATGAGTGTTTTATGAGTGATTTTAGGGTTCGTGATACCCCATTTGTTGGGATATATCGTGAAGATATGTATGTATGTATGTATGTAAATGTATTTCATAAAATTTTCTTGTCAATATTTAGATGTGGACTGCTAACAATCTATATAATATGCAATATCTTATAAACGAATAAAGATATAAAAAAAAACTTTCAAATATAAGTTATTCGCCATTAAATTTCCTATAATCGGCATTTGAACAAATTTTCTGTATCTAAATCGGTTTCAGAGATATTTTAAATTCAATAATTCTTTTTGCTATAACTTCTAAACTAGAAAAATTTTTTACGTCAAAATTGCAACTATTCGATGCGCCTAGAAATGCTCTAAAATTTATATTTCAACAATTTTTCTCTAGCTCGCTTGGTTCAAAAGTTATTTACAATTGAAAAATTACACTTTGTTATTATATATTTTATTTTCAATAATTCACTATATGTTAATTGAAAGATTTATCTAATTGACCAACCAGCACACATATTAGTAATAACAATGAGTATCACTATGACAACTCATTATTAATTGTAATTATTTTCGTAACGATAGTAATGAAACAGTTCGTTTTGTAAATGTCCACGTAGCAGTGCTCAGTTCTCATATCATTTGCCATTATCCGCTTTCTGGGTGTTCGCAGCTCTGTTATGGTATTAGATGATATTTTATTGACTATCTGACTGATTGTAA
Organism: Pterostichus madidus; assembly: GCA_911728475.2. NCBI lineage: Eukaryota > Metazoa > Arthropoda > Insecta > Coleoptera > Carabidae > Pterostichus > Pterostichus madidus. The sequence continues at coordinate 20,830,478 of OU452304.1, read as the reverse complement.
GGTAAGCTGGTTGATGAAATATAGCTATACTGGGCAGTGGTCGTGCTACTACAGTGTTCTACTTGGTACTCGGACCGCCACTTCCCATATCTGGGGGTGGAATCTGCAACTGCTGTTGAATTGCTTCTCGTGAGATTTTCCCAGTGGCTACCAGGTAGGTTGATTGGTGTGTAGCTGCTTTGGAATGTTGCTCATTACTTGAAAAGCCACAGACAGGCTATGGTATAGTTTGTCTGTGGCCTTGTAATTGCGGTTAATAAGCAACTGCAACTGCTGTTGAAATCTATCAACTTAATTTTTTGCTTCTCGTGAGATTTTCCCAGTGGCTACCAGGTAGGTTGGTTGGTGTGTAGCTGCTTTGGAATCTTGCTCATTGCTTGCAAAGCCACAGGCAGGCTAAGGTATAGTTTGTCTGTGGCCCTGTAATTGCGGTTAATAAGCAACTGCAACTGCTGTTGAAATCTATCAACTTAATTTGTTGCTTCTCGTGAAATTTTCTCAGTGGCAACCAGGTAGGTTGGTTGGTGTGTAGCTGCTTTGGAATCTTGCTCATTGCTTGCAAAGCCACAGACAGGCTATGGTTTAGATGTCTGTGGCCTGTACCTCCACGCGATGCGCCTAAATATTCTCTACAACTCTTATTTGAACAATTTCTTCCTAACGTACTCGGTTCAAAAGTTATTTACAATTGAAAAATTATACTTTTTAGATACGTTGTTAGGAGTAAACGTGAGTAATTTGAGATGTTTTATGTATATGTTATGTACGTTGAAGAAAGAAAATGAATGATAAGTGAATAGGAATGATGTGATTGAAGGTTTGTTGTGTGATAATGATTTCGAGTGTAATAAATGAACGAGTTTATATGGAGTGATCTATATATGTGGTTGAAGTGAGGGTGATTTAGTTGGATGAAAATATTTGACAAGGGCTGAATGTTTGATGAGTGTTTTATGAGTGATTTTAGGGTTCGTGATACCCCATTTGTTGGGATATATCGTGAAGATATGTATGTATGTATGTATGTAAATGTATTTCATAAAATTTTCTTGTCAATATTTAGATGTGGACTGCTAACAATCTATATAATATGCAATATCTTATAAACGAATAAAGATATAAAAAAAAACTTTCAAATATAAGTTATTCGCCATTAAATTTCCTATAATCGGCATTTGAACAAATTTTCTGTATCTAAATCGGTTTCAGAGATATTTTAAATTCAATAATTCTTTTTGCTATAACTTCTAAACTAGAAAAATTTTTTACGTCAAAATTGCAACTAATCGATGCGCCTAGAAATGCTCTAAAATTTATATTTCAACAATTTTTCTCTAGCTCGCTTGGTTCAAAAGTTATTTACAATTGAAAAATTACACTTTGTTATTATATATTTTATTTTCAATAATTCACTATATGTTAATTGAAAGATTTATCTAATTGACCAACCAGCACACATATTAGTAATAACAATGAGTATCACTATGACAACTCATTAATAATTGTAATTATTTTCGTAACGATAGTAATGAAACAGTTCGTTTTGTAAATGTCCACGTAGCAGTGCTCAGTTCTCATATCATTTGCCATTATCCGCTTTCTGGGTGTTCGCAGCTCTGTTATGGTATTAGATGATATTTTATTGACTATCTGACTGATTGTAAGGTAAGCTGGTTGATGAAATATAGCTATACTGGGCAGTGGTCGTGCTACTACAGTGTTCTACTTGGTACTCGGACCGCCACTTCCCATATCTGGGGGTGGAATCTGCAACTGCTGTTGAATTGCTTCTCGTGAGATTTTCCCAGTGGCTACCAGGTAGGTTGATTGGTGTGTAGCTGCTTTGGAATGTTGCTCATTACTTGAAAAGCCACAGACAGGCTATGGTATAGTTTGTCTGTGGCCTTGTAATTGCGGTTAATAGGCAACTGCAACTGCTGTTGAAATCTATCAACTTAATTTTTTGCTTCTCGTGAGATTTTCCCAGTGGCTACCAGGTAGGTTGGTTGGTGTGTAGCTGCTTTGGAATCTTGCTCATTGCTTGCAAAGCCACAGGCAGGCTAAGGTATAGTTTGTCTGTGGCCCTGTAATTGCGGTTAATAAGCAACTGCAACTGCTGTTGAAATCTATCAACTTAATTTGTTGCTTCTCGTGAAATTTTCTCAGTGGCAACCAGGTAGGTTGGTTGGTGTGTAGCTGCTTTGGAATCTTGCTCATTGCTTGCAAAGCCACAGACAGGCTATGGTTTAGTTGTCTGTGGCCTGTACCACCACGCGATGCGCCTAAATATTCTCTACAACTCTTATTTGAACAATTTCTTCCTAACGTACTCGGTTCAAAAGTTATTTACAATTGAAAAATTATACTTTTTAGATACGTTGTTAGGAGTAAACGTGAGTAATTTGAGATGTTTTATGTATATGTTATGTACGTTGAAGAAAGAAAATGAATGATAAGTGAATAGGAATGATGTGATTGAAGGTTTGTTGTGTGATAATGATTTCGAGTGTAATAAATGAACGAGTTTATATGGAGTGATCTATATATGTGGTTGAAGTGAGGGTGATTTAGTTGGATGAAAATATTTGACAAGGGCTGAATGTTTGATGAGTGTTTTATGAGTGATTTTAGGGTTCGTGATACCCCATTTGTTGGGATATATCGTGAAGATATGTATGTATGTATGTATGTAAATGTATTTCATAAAATTTTCTTGTCAATATTTAGATGTGGACTGCTAACAATCTATATAATATGCAATATCTTATAAACGAATAAAGATATAAAAAAAAACTTTCAAATATAAGTTATTCGCCATTAAATTTCCTATAATCGGCATTTGAACAAATTTTCTGTATCTAAATCGGTTTCAGAGATATTTTAAATTCAATAATTCTTTTTGCTATAACTTCTAAACTAGAAAAATTTTTTACGTCAAAATTGCAACTAATCGATGCGACTAGAAATGCTCTAAAATTTATATTTCAACAATTTTTCTCTAGCTCGCTTGGTTCAAAAGTTATTTACAATTGAAAAATTACACTTTGTTATTATATATTTTATTTTCAATAATTCACTATATGTTAATTGAAAGATTTATCTAATTGACCAACCAGCACACATATTAGTAATAACAATGAGTATCACTATGACAACTCATTAATAATTGTAATTATTTTCGTAACGATAGTAATGAAACAGTTCGTTTTGTAAATGTCCACGTAGCAGTGCTCAGTTCTCATATCATTTGCCATTATCCGCTTTCTGGGTGTTCGCAGCTCTGTTATGGTATTAGATGATATTTTATTGACTATCTGACTGATTGTAAGGTAAGCTGGTTGATGAAATATAGCTATACTGGGCAGTGGTCGTGCTACTACAGTGTTCTACTTGGTACTCGGACCGCCACTTCCCATATCTGGGGGTGGAATCTGCAACTGCTGTTGAATTGCTTCTCGTGAGATTTTCCCAGTGGCTACCAGGTAGGTTGATTGGTGTGTAGCTGCTTTGGAATGTTGCTCATTACTTGAAAAGCCACAGACAGGCTATGGTATAGTTTGTCTGTGGCCTTGTAATTGCGGTTAATAGGCAACTGCAACTGCTGTTGAAATCTATCAACTTAATTTTTTGCTTCTCGTGAGATTTTCCCAGTGGCTACCAGGTAGGTTGGTTGGTGTGTAGCTGCTTTGGAATCTTGCTCATTGCTTGCAAAGCCACAGGCAGGCTAAGGTATAGTTTGTCTGTGGCCCTGTAATTGCGGTTAATAAGCAACTGCAACTGCTGTTGAAATCTATCAACTTAATTTGTTGCTTCTCGTGAAATTTTCTCAGTGGCAACCAGGTAGGTTGGTTGGTGTGTAGCTGCTTTGGAATCTTGCTCATTGCTTGCAAAGCCACAGACAGGCTATGGTTTAGTTGTCTGTGGCCTGTACCACCACGCGATGCGCCTAAATATTCTCTACAACTCTTATTTGAACAATTTCTTCCTAACGTACTCGGTTCAAAAGTTATTTACAATTGAAAAATTATACTTTTTAGATACGTTGTTAGGAGTAAACGTGAGTAATTTGAGATGTTTTATGTATATGTTATGTACGTTGAAGAAAGAAAATGAATGATAAGTGAATAGGAATGATGTGATTGAAGGTTTGTTGTGTGATAATGATTTCGAGTGTAATAAATGAACGAGTTTATATGGAGTGATCTATGAATGTGGTTGAAGTGAGGGTGATTTAGTTGGATGAAAATATTTGACAAGGGCTGAATGTTTGATGAGTGTTTTATGAGTGATTTTAGGGTTCGTGATACCCCATTTGTTGGGATATATCGTGAAGATATGTATGTATGTATGTATGTAAATGTATTTCATAAAATTTTCTTGTCAATATTTAGATGTGGACTGCTAACAATCTATATAATATGCAATATCTTATAAACGAATAAAGATATAAAAAAAAACTTTCAAATATAAGTTATTCGCCATTAAATTTCCTATAATCGGCATTTGAACAAATTTTCTGTATCTAAATCGGTTTCAGAGATATTTTAAATTCAATAATTCTTTTTGCTATAACTTCTAAACTAGAAAAATTTTTTACGTCAAAATTGCAACTAATCGATGCGCCTAGAAATGCTCTAAAATTTATATTTCAACAATTTTTCTCTAGCTCGCTTGGTTCAAAAGTTATTTACAATTGAAAAATTACACTTTGTTATTATATATTTTATTTTCAATAATTCACTATATGTTAATTGAAAGATTTATCTAATTGACCAACCAGCACACATATTAGTAATAACAATGAGTATCACTATGACAACTCATTAATAATTGTAATTATTTTCGTAACGATAGTAATGAAACAGTTCGTTTTGTAAATGTCCACGTAGCAGTGCTCAGTTCTCATATCATTTGCCATTATCCGCTTTCTGGGTGTTCGCAGCTCTGTTATGGTATTAGATGATATTTTATTGACTATCTGACTGATTGTAAGGTAAGCTGGTTGATGAAATATAGCTATACTGGGCAGTGGTCGTGCTACTACAGTGTTCTACTTGGTACTCGGACCGCCACTTCCCATATCTGGGGGTGGAATCTGCAACTGCTGTTGAATTGCTTCTCGTGAGATTTTCCCAGTGGCTACCAGGTAGGTTGATTGGTGTGTAGCTGCTTTGGAATGTTGCTCATTACTTGAAAAGCCACAGACAGGCTATGGTATAGTTTGTCTGTGGCCTTGTAATTGCGGTTAATAGGCAACTGCAACTGCTGTTGAAATCTATCAACTTAATTTTTTGCTTCTCGTGAGATTTTCCCAGTGGCTACCAGGTAGGTTGGTTGGTGTGTAGCTGCTTTGGAATCTTGCTCATTGCTTGCAAAGCCACAGGCAGGCTAAGGTATAGTTTGTCTGTGGCCCTGTAATTGCGGTTAGTAAGCAACTGCAACTGCTGTTGAAATCTATCAACTTAATTTGTTGCTTCTCGTGAAATTTTCTCAGTGGCAACCAGGTAGGTTGGTTGGTGTGTAGCTGCTTTGGAATCTTGCTCATTGCTTGCAAAGCCACAGACAGGCTATGGTTTAGTTGTCTGTGGCCTGTACCACCACGCGATGCGCCTAAATATTCTCTACAACTCTTATTTGAACAATTTCTTCCTAACGTACTCGGTTCAAAAGTTATTTACAATTGAAAAATTATACTTTTTAGATACGTTGTTAGCAGTAAACGTGAGTAATTTGAGATGTTTTATGTATATGTTATGTACGTTGAAGAAAGAAAATGAATGATAAGTGAATAGGAATGATGTGATTGAAGGTTTGTTGTGTGATAATGATTTCGAGTGTAATAAATGAACGAGTTTATATGGAGTGATCTATGAATGTGGTTGAAGTGAGGGTGATTTAGTTGGATGAAAATATTTGACAAGGGCTGAAAGTTTGATGAGTGTTTTATGAGTGATTTTAGGGTTCGTGGTACCCCATTTGTTGGGATATATCGTGAAGATATGTATGTATGTATGTAAATGTATTTCATAAAATTTTCTTGTCAATATTTAGATGTGGACTGCTAACAATCTATATAATATGCAATATCTTATAAACGAATAAAGATATAAAAAAAAACTTTCAAATATAAGTTATTCCCCATTAAATTTCCTATAATCGGCATTTGAACAAATTTTCTGTATCTATATCGGTTTCAGAGATATTTTAAATTCAATAATTCTTTTTGCTATAACTTCTAAACTAGTAACAGTTTTTGTGTCAAAATTTCAACCAATAGATGCGCCTAGAAATGCTCTAAAATTTATATTTCAACAATTTTTTTTCTAGCTTACTTGGTTCAAAAGTTATTTAATTGAAGGATTTATCTAATTGACCAACCAGCACACATATTAGTAATAAAAATGAGTATCACTATGTCAACTCATTATTAATTGTAATTATTTTCGTAACGATAGTAATGAAACAGTTCTTTTTGTAAATGTCCACGTAGCAGTGCTCAGTTCTCATATCATATGCCATTATTCTCTTTCTGGGTGTTCGCAGCTCTGTTATGGTATTAGATGATATTTTATTGACTATCTGACTGATTGTAAGGTAAGCTGGTTCATGAAATATAGCTATACTGAGCAGTGGCCGTGCTACTACAGTGTTCTACTTGGTACTCGGACCGCCACTTCCCATATCTGGGGGTGGAAACTGCAACTGCTGTTGAATTGCTACTCGTGAGATTTTCCCAGTGGCTACCAGGTAGGTTGGTTGGTGTGTAGCTGCTTTGGAATGTTGCTCATTACTTGCAGAGCCACAGACAGGCTATGGTATAGTTTGTCTGTGGCCTTGTAATTTTGGTTAATAGGCAACTGCAACTGCTGTTGAAATCTATCAACTTAATTTTTTGCTTCTCGTGAGATTTTCTCAGTGGCAACCAGGTAGGTTGGTTGGTGTGTAGATGCTTTGGAATCTTGCTCATTGCTTGCAAAGCCACAGGCAGGCTATGGTATAGTTTGTCTGTGGCCTGTGCCACCACGCGATGCGCCTAAATATTCTCTACAACTCTTATTTGAACAATTTCTTTCTAACGTACTCGGTTCAAAAGTTATTTACAATTGAAAAATTACACTTTTAGATACGTTGTTAGGAGTAAACGTGAGTAATTTGAGATGTTTTATGTATATGTTATGTACGTTGAAGAAAGAAAATGAATGATAACTGAATAGGAATGATGTGATTGAAGGTTTGTTATGTGATAATGATTTCGAGTGTAATAAATGAACGAGTTTATATGGAGTGATCTATGAATGTGGTTGAAGTGAGGGTGATTTAGTTGGATGAAAATGTTTGACAAGGGCTGAATGTTTGATGAGTGTTTTATGAGTGATTTTAGGGTTCGTGATACCCCATTTGTTGGGATATATCGTGAAGATATGTATGTATGTATGTATATAAATGTATTTAATAAAATTTTCTTGTCAATATTTAGATGTGGACTGCTAACAATCTATATAATATGCAATATCTTATAAACGAATAAAGATATAAAAAAAAACTTTCAAATATAAGTTATTCCCCATTAAATTTCCTATAATCGGCATTTGAACAAATTTTCTGTATCTATATCGGTTTCAGAGATATTTTAAATTCAATAATTCTTTTTGCTATAACTTCTAAACTAGTAACAGTTTTTGTGTCAAAATTTCAACCAATAGATGCGCCTAGAAATGCTCTAAAATTTATATTTCAACAATTTTTTTTCTAGCTTACTTGGTTCAAAAGTTATTTAATTGAAGGATTTATCTAATTGACCAACCAGCACACATATTAGTAATAAAAATGAGTATCACTATGTCAACTCATTATTAATTGTAATTATTTTCGTAACGATAGTAATGAAACAGTTCTTTTTGTAAATGTCCACGTAGCAGTGCTCAGTTCTCATATCATATGCCATTATTCTCTTTCTGGGTGTTCGCAGCTCTGTTATGGTATTAGATGATATTTTATTGACTATCTGACTGATTGTAAGGTAAGCTGGTTCATGAAATATAGCTATACTGAGCAGTGGCCGTGCTACTACAGTGTTCTACTTGGTACTCGGAACGCCACTTCCCATATCTGGGGGTGGAAACTGCAACTGCTGTTGAATTGCTACTCGTGAGATTTTCCCAGTGGCTACCAGGTAGGTTGGTTGGTGTGTAGCTGCTTTGGAATGTTGCTCATTACTTGCAGAGCCACAGACAGGCTATGGTATAGTTTGTCTGTGGCCTTGTAATTTTGGTTAATAGGCAACTGCAACTGCTGTTGAAATCTATCAACTTAATTTTTTGCTTCTCGTGAGATTTTCTCAGTGGCAACCAGGTAGGTTGGTTGGTGTGTAGATGCTTTGGAATCTTGCTCATTGCTTGCAAAGCCACAGGCAGGCTATGGTATAGTTTGTCTGTGGCCTGTGCCACCACGCGATGCGCCTAAATATTCTCTACAACTCTTATTTGAATAATTTCTTTCTAACGTACTCGGTTCAAAAGTTATTTACAATTGAAAAATTACACTTTTAGATACGTTGTTAGGAGTAAACGTGAGTAATTTGAGATGTTTTATGTATATGTTATGTACGTTGAAGAAAGAAAATGAATGATAACTGAATAGGAATGATGTGATTGAAGGTTTGTTATGTGATAATGATTTCGAGTGTAATAAATGAACGAGTTTATATGGAGTGATATATGAATGTGGTTGAAGTGAGGGTGATTTAGTTGGATGAAAATGTTTGACAAGGGCTGAATGTTTGATGAGTGTTTTATGAGTGATTTTAGGGTTCGTGATACCCCATTTGTTGGGATATATCGTGAAGATATGTATGTATGTATATAAATGTATTTCATAAAATGTTCTTGTCAATATTTAGATGTGGACTGCTAACAATCTATATAATATGCAATATCTTATAAACGAATAAAGATATAAAAAAAAACTTTCAAATATAAGTTATTCCCCATAAAATTTCCTATAATCGGCATTTGAACAAATTTTCTGTATCTATATCGGTTTCAGAGATATTTTAAATTCAATAATTCTTTTTGCTATAACTTCGAAACTAGAAACATTTTTTTGTCAAAATTGCAACCAATAGATGCGCCTAGAAATGCTCTAAAATTTATATTTCAACAATTTTTTTCTAGCTCGCTTGGTTCAAAAGGTATTTACAATTAAAAAATTACGTTATTATATTTTTTATTTTCAATAATTCATTATATGTTAATTGAAGGATTTATCTAATTAACCAACCAGCACACATATTAGTAATAAAAATGAGTATCACTATGTCAACTCATTATTAATTGTAATTATTTTCGTAACGATAGTAATGAAACAGTTCTTTTTGTAAATGTCCACGTAGCAGTGCTCAGTTCTCATATCATTTGCCATTATCCGCTTTCTGGGTGTTCGCAGCTCTGTTATGGTATTAGATGATATTTTATTGACTATTTGACTGATTGTGAGGTTCATGAAATATAGCTATACTGGGCAGTGGTCGTGCTACTACAGTGTTCTACTTGGTACTCGGACCGCCACTTCCCATATCTGGGGGTGGAAACTGCAACTGCTGTTGAATTGCTTCTCGTGGGATTTTCTCAGTGGCTACCAGGTAGGTTGGTTGGTGTGTAGCTGCTTTGGAATCTTGCTCATTGCTTGCAAAGCCAAAGACAGGCTATGGTATAGTTTGTCTGTGGCCCTGTAATTGCGGTTAATAAGCAACTGCAACTGCTGTTGAAATCTATCAACTTAATTTTTTGCTTCTCGTGAGATTTTCTCAGTGGCAACCAGGTAGGTTGGTTGGTGTGTAGCTGCTTTGGAATCTTGCTCATTGCTTGCAAAGCCACAGATAGGCTATGGTATAGTTTGTCTGTGGCCCTGTAATTGCGGTTAATAAGCAACTGCAACTGCTGTTGAAATCTATCAACTTAATTTTTTGCTTCTCGTGAGATTTTCTCAGTGGCAACCAGGTAGGTTGGTTGGTGTGTAGCTGCTTTGGAATCTTGCTCATTGCTTGCAAAGCCACAGACAGGCTATGGTATAGTTTGTCTGTGGCCCTGTAATTGCGGTTAATAAGCAACTGCAACTGCTGTTGAAATCTATCAACTTAATTTTTTGCTTCTCGTGAGATTTTCTCAGTGGCAACCATGTAGGTTGGTTGGTGTGTAGCTGCTTTGGAATCTTGCTCATTGCTTGCAAAGCCACAGGCAGGCTATGGTATAGTTTGTCTGTGGCCTGTACCACCACGCGATGCGCCTAAATATTCTCTACAACTCTTATTTGAACAATTTCTTTCTAACGTACTCGGTTCAAAAGTTATTTACAATTGAAAAATTACACTTTTTAGATACGTTGTTAGGAGTAAACGTGAGTAATTTGAGATGTTTTATGTATACGTTATGTACGTTGAAGAAAGAAAATGAATGATAAGTGAATAGGAATGATGTGATTGAAGGTTTGTTATGTGATAATGATTTCGGGTGTAATAAATGAACGAGTTTATATGGAGTGATCTATGAATGTGGTTGAAGTGAGGGTGATTTAGTTGGATGAAAATATTTGAGAAGGGCTGAATGTTTGATGAGTGTTTTATGAGTGATTTTAGGGTTCGTGATACCCCATTTGTTGGGATATATCGTGAAGATATGTATGTATGTATGTATGTAAATGTATTTCATAAAATTTTCTTGTCAATATTTAGATGTGGACTGCTAACAATCTATATAATATGCAATATCTTATAAATGAATAAAGATATAAAAAAAACTTTCAAATATAAGTTATTCCCCATTAAATTTCCTATAATCGGCATTTGAACAAATTTTCTGTATCTATATCGGTTTCAGAGATATTTTAAATTCAATAATTCTTTTTGCTATAACTTCTAAACTAGAAACATTTTTTCCTTCAAAATTGCAACCTATAGAAGCGCCTAGAAATTCTCTAAAATTTATATTTAAACAATTTTTATCTAGCTTACTTGGTTCAAAAGTTATTTACAATTAAAAAATTACGTTATTATATTTTTTATTTTCAATAATTCACTATATGTTAATTGAAGGATTTATCTAATTGACCAACCAGCACACATATTAGTAATAAAAATGAGTATCACTATGTCAACTCATTATTAATTGTAATTATTTTCGTAACGATAGTAATGAAACTGTTCTTTTTGTAAATGTCCACGTAGCAGTGTTCAGTTCTCATATCATTTGCCATTATCCGCTTTCTGGGTGTTCGCAGCTCTGTTATGGTATTAGATGATATTTTATTGACTATCTGACTGATTGTAAGGTAAGCTGGTTCATGAAATATAGCTATACTGGGCAGTGGTCGTGCTACTACAGTGTTCTACTTGGTACTCGGACCGCCACTTCCCATATCTGGGGGTGGAAACTGCAACTGCTGTTGAATTGCTTCTCGTGAGATTTTCCCAATGGCTACCAGGTAGGTTGGTTGGTGTGTAGCTGCTTTGGAATGTTGCTCATTGCTTGCAAAGCCACAGACAGGCTATGGTACAGTTTGTCTGTGGCCTTGTAATTTTGATTAATAGGCAACTGCAACTGCTGTTGAAATCTATCAACTTAATTTTTTGCTTCTTTTGAGATTTTCCCAGTGGCTACCAGGTAGGTTGGTTGGTGTGTAGCTGCTTTGGAATCTTGCTCATTGCTTTCAAAGCCACAGACAGACTATGGTATAGTTTGTCTGTGGCCCTGTAATTGCGGTTAATAAGCAACTGCAACTGCTGTTGAAATCTATCAACTTAATTTTTTGCTTCTCGTGAGATTTTCTCAGTGGCAACCAGGTAGGTTGGTTGGTGTGTAGCTGCTTTGGAATCTTGCTCATTGCTTGCAAAGCCACAGGCAGGCTATGGTATAGATTGTCTCTGGCCTGTGCCACCACGCGATGCGCCTAAATATTCTCTACAACTCTTATTTGAACAATTTCTTTCTAACGTACTCGGTTCAAAAGTTATTTACAATTGAAAAATTACACTTAATAATAATAATAATAATAATAATAATAAATTTATTTGTAAACAAGCTAATGCTTATACAAAGGAGATTGGCATATTGTATGGTACATTTCAAGTGTTACATATAAAGTTTCGTATCTTAAATGAAACATTAACATAGTAGTATAGATCGTAAGCTTTTCCGGGTGTGATTTCAGAGAGTAGAGTCGATAGGAATCTCTCCGGTGGGCATCTGACAATGTGTTGTGTTATATAATGCTGTCTTTGCGGGTTATAGAGTGGGCAACGGAACATGAAATGTTCAAGATCATCATCTTCATAGGTATTGCATAAGGTGCAGATCTCGTTCGGCTGAAACTTGTAGCAAGTATTTTCATGGTAGATTTATGGGTATGTAGTGGAGCAGGTGCGGAGTTGGATGATTAGTCTATGGAGTTTGATAGGGAGTTTCAGGGATAGATAAGATTGCGTGTGGTTGAGTAGTTTGAAATAGGGGTTGTAGCTGGAGGAAACGATAGAGTGTGAGTCACTTTCAAAGAGCTTTTCTCTATAAGCTATTATTATGTTGTTCTTCTCCGTACCTAGAATTATGGGGTTTTGTTCGTCCCAAACCCATTTAAAGTTTGATTTTTCTAGTGATATTATTAACTGAGTCACCCAGTTGTATCTTAGTTGTTTTTTAATTTCAAATGTGTCTTGCGAGCTTAACTGTAAGAGGCGGTTGTAACAGATTTTTATGTATCTATTTTCTGGGGCTAATAGCAACTTATACCACCAGTTGAGGGCTTTTTCAAATACAGCAACCGCTAGCTTTTGTTGTCCGTGCTCTCTGCGTATAAAGTAATGAGGGGTGGTGTTTTGTATGTGATATAATGATTTAAAGAAGTTGGATTGGGCTCTTTCTAGCTTGTCCACTAAGTTAGGGGCCCAGATTTCAGCAGCATATAGTACGGTTGGAAGTAAAGTAGAGTGATACAGTTTGGTGGTTGTTTCCCAGCAGTTCAATTTCGCTGATGTTAATGTGCTTTTTATGGTTCCTGTGGCTCTATTAGCTTTGCTAATAAATTCCTCCGCAGCTAAGTTATATAATCCAGAGCTTGAGAATTTAACTCCAAGGTAAGTATATGATTTTACCATTTGAATTTCCGTTCCTTGACATGAGAATTTTAAGTGTTGTTTAGGTGGTCTACCGTTGTGGAAGTGTACTATTTGCGTTTTTTCAGGATTTATCGAAAGCTCAAGTGAGTTGCAGTATTGTTCTAACGCTCTTAACTTACGTTGCACGTCCGCCTGTGCGTTTGCCAGGATTACGAGGTCATCAGCGTATTGCAGCGTCATAATATCAACGCTGTGATTTATAGATACTCCAACTAATTCCTGCGACTTGAAGTAATCTTCCAAATCTGATATGAACAAGGCAAATAATAGGGGGCTGGTACATTCCCCTTGCAAGACACCTTTGTTGATTGGTATGGGGGTGGTGTATTCATTGTTTACATTTATTTGAACTGTGGCTTCATCATAGATGTTTTTAATTAGTCTGGTAATTTTGCCACTTACCCCTAGGTTGAAGATTTTGTTGTAAAGGATTTTATGTGGAATGGAGTCAAAAGCTTTCCTTAGGTCGACAAATATTGCAAAGGTGCCTTCCTTGTTTGTTAGCATGCGTGTTCTAATTATTGTGTCAAGTATGAATAAGTTGTCAATGCATGATCTTTGTTTCCTAAATCCGGCTTGTGCTTCAGGTAATATATTATAGCTTTCAGTCCAAGCTTGGAGGCGATTATTTATAATAAATGTTAGGAGCTTAGTTATGGTATTTATCATCGCCAGTCCTCTGTAGTTATTTGGGGCAGTGCGGTCACCTTTTTTATGTATTAGAACCAGTTTTATTTTCTTCAAGTCTTTTGGAATGTTTTCTTGATTTAGAAACTCGTTAAGCATACGCTTGATGTACTGGTGCCATTCCTCAGGGAGTTGTTTTATTTGCTCGTTGATTATATTGTCTGTGCCGGGGGCTTTGTTTGGTTTCAAGTGATGTATGGCATATTTCACCTCATCTGTAGTTATTTCAGCATCGAGAAATGGATGTGCTGCATCGTATAATGTTGTGTCATAGACTATTTTAGGGCCATATGTGTTAATTAGATATTCTTCCCATTCTACTTTAGCTATTGGATTATGCAGATAGTTTTTGACTTTTAATTGTTTTACAGTTGTCCAGAATTCTTTAGGTTGCGATATATTTTCTAACTTGCTTTTAATATTTGTTAAATAATTTTTTTTCTTTACCTCAATTTTGTTCTTATATTCCTTTTTCGCCTGTAAATAATTTGTACAGGCAGTGCTATCCGTGGGGTTTGCTTTAAGTGCCTTTAAGTGGAGTTTTACGTCTTTTTTTATATCCTTACACTCTTGATCGTACCAAGTCTTGTTTTTTTTAATTGTTGTCTCCGATGTAGATGTACTAACTTTTTCTATTAGACCTAACTTGCTAGAGATGTTGTTGATTTCAGTCTTAAAGGTTTCATATAGAGTTTCCAAGTTAATAGTTTGTGGGTTATTCACTCTCTGTCTCATTTCGTCTTTATAAATTGTTTCTATCTCAGTATTCCATTTTACTTTTATTTTTTCTTTCCTTTGGTTAGGTATATTATAGTACTTTTTGGTGTTATATAGTAAGTTGAGTACTGAGAGAGAGCAAACTAGGTGGTCCGACACAGTTATGTCTGTTAGTATAGATAGGTCTTCTATGAATTTTAATGTGTTTATATCGATCCAGACTAGGTCTATAATGCTTCGGCCTAGAGTGCTTACATAAGTGAAGTTTGCCGGCGTGTCACTTGCTGTCCTTCCATTGACAACAAGTAGGTTCTCTAGTTCCATAAGTTCATTTAAAGTTTTCCCATTTTTGTTCTTTGTATTATCATTTGTTGATCTTATGGGTTGGCTAGCACAGTGGTATGAAGTCGGCCTGTGGATCCTGAGGTCCCTGGTTCGATTCCCACAGGCGACAAATTTTCATAATTTGAAAAAGCTATCCCTGTGGCTCCTCCGCCACTAACATGTTTGGAGGCCGTGATTTGACGACTGGTAACCGCACTTCACGCGCAAAATATATCACTTACCGAGATCTGCTTTAGCAGAGTGCCACACCCAGTAATGGGTAGAAGGCGTGATGATATATTTATTTTATTTATTTATTTGTTGATCTTAAGGCAGTTAAGTAAGTGTGTTCAAAAAGAGCATCCTCTCCTTGGTTTAGATTGCCAATTCTGCCATTGAAGTCCCCGCCTATAATTAGCGGATAATCTTTATATTTGTTTGTTATGTTGTTAATACTGATTTGCAATAGTTCTAGTAATGTTTCATATTCATATTTGGGCGAAAAGTAGACAGTGGCTAAGATGATTTTGTGTTGCTTATTTTCGATTTTTATGAAGAGCCAGTGTGTTTCTTTTTCTATGATGTTAACGTTCGTAAGATTTTTGTTTGTGTACATCATAATTCCACCAATAGCCCGCCCAGTGCTGTGTTCTTTGACTGCTTCAACTTGGTAAAAGTTGTAGTTTTGAATGAAGTAGGGGTTGTTTTTAATTTCATGCTTAGCCCAGGTTTCAGTGAGACATATCACGTCATGTTTCGTTAATATTAACTCTTCCTGTCTGTTAAGGTTGAATATGTTTTTAAAGCCTTGCATGTTCCAGTACATAATTTTTTGAGTTATGGTATTTTTTGTGTCGTTGTATTTTTGGACGCGTTTTTTGAGTCCTTGGAATGAGATCTAGTGTTAATAGTGAGATGTCTATCCAGAGGTCCAGTGGTGTTTTTCTCAGTATTCCTGTTATTTCTGTTTCGAGGGGAGGAGGAGCTTGTATCAATTGGTGCTTGGTTTTTCGTTTTGTTGTTCTCAGTAGGATTGATTTGACGGGAGATTTCGATTAGCCTTGGGTTTTTGACAGGGACATCCTTAGGAGTCATTAGGTCGTCCATTATGTTGGCTCGGGTTTCTGTAACAGGTTCTTCGATGTGCGATTGGGGTGGCAGTTGTCTCGAAACAGATTTCCTTCTCTCTAGGGGCAGGGCCTCAGCCACATCACTATCTGCCCCCTCTTGAAGATCTTGGAGTGAGTAAATGTTATTATCTATTATAATTTTATCGTACTTTAGGGAAGCAACACGGCCATTTCTTCTCGCACTTACCAGAAACGGTTTTAGGGCTCTTCTTGTTTCTATTACGCTCTTTGTATAGTCCTCTTCGATGTAGATATTTGTGTTTATCAGTTGTTTTCCTTGTTTGAAGATGTCTGTCTTTGTTCTTTTGGAGCTTAGTTCGACAATAATTGGTCTTGGTCTCTTATTGTTATCTGATGTTTTTTTACCTATTCTTCTTATTCCTTCAATATTAGATGTGTTAATGTCCCTTAGTTTTAATGTTTCGTTTGCTAAATTTAAGAAGATTAGTTCTAAGTTTTCATTGATCGCTTCTTCTATCCCGAATATTATTATGTTTCTTTCACGTGTTTTCCTTTCAAGATTTTCAATTTGTTTATCTTTGATTAATAGCTTGGTTTCTAAGAGCTCACATTTGCTTTTATTTTCTTCGGTGATTTTATTGAAATTATCAACCGAGGTTTGTAATGTCGATAATGTTTTATTCATATCATCCGAATATTTGCTAAACGTTTTATCTAGGAGTCTTTGTATGTCCTCTATAGAAGCCATTGAGTTTATGTCTGCTATAGTTGGCAACACTGAGTTCAGGCTACGCTTCGTGTATGCGAGTTAGTGGCTGCAAAGTACAGAGTATTCAAGGTTAAGCGATTTTGCTTACCTGGATAGCAGAGATAGTTATTGTGTTCTGGTTTATATAATCAAATCCCTCTCTGTATTTCAGTTTGCAGTTAATATGTTATCTCAGCTATAGTTTGAACTGCTTTTTAAATTATTATTAGCACTAATATTTTGTTTTTGATGTATATGCTTGGAGCAGCGGTAAGCACGTCTTGTGCGTTGTCACAATCATACCAACCTCCATGACACAGACAGGCTATGGTATAGTTTGTCTGTGGCCCTGTAATTGCGGTTAATAAGCAACTGCAACTGCTGTTGAAATCTATCAACTTAATTTTTTGCTTCTCGTGAGATTTTCTCAGTGGCAACCAGGTAGGTTGGTTGGTGTGTAGCTGCTTTGGAATCTTGCTCATTGCTTGCAAAGCCACAGGCAGGCTATGGTATAGATTGTCTCTGGCCTGTGCCACCACGCGATGCGCCTAAATATTCTCTACAACTCTTATTTGAACAATTTCTTTCTAACGTACTCGGTTCAAAAGTTATTTATAATTGAAAAATTACACTTTTTAGATACGTTGTTAGGAGTAAACGTGAGTAATTTGAGATGTTTTATGTATATGTTATGTACGTTGAAGAAAGAAAATGAATGATAAGTGAATAGGAATGATGTGATTGAAGGTTTGTTGTGTGATAATGATTTCGAGTGTAATAAATGAACGAGTTTATATGGAGTGATCTATTAATGTGGTTGAAGTGAGGGTGATTTAGTTGGATGAAAATATTTGACAAGGGCTGAATGTTTGATGAGTGTTTTATGAGTGATTTTAGGGTTCGTGATACCCCATTTGTTGGGATATATCGTGAAGATATGTATGTATGTATGTATGTAAATGTATTTCATAAAATTTTCTTGTCAATATTTAGATGTGGACTGCTAACAATCTATATAATATGCAATATCTTATAAACGAATAAAGATATAAAAAAAAACTTTCAAATATAAGTTATTCCCCATTAAATTTCCTATAATCGGCATTTGAACAAATTTTCTGTATCTATATCGGTTTCAGAGATATTTTAAATTCAATAATTCTTTTTGCTATAACTTCTAAACTAGTAACATTTTTTGTGTCAAAATTGCAACCAATAGATGCGCCTAGAAATGCTCTAAAATTTATATTTCAACAATTTTTTTCTAGCTTACTTGGTTCAAAAGTTATTTACAATTAAAAAATTACGTTATTATATTTTTTATTTTCAATAATTCACTATATGTTAATTGAAGGATTTATCTAATTGACCAACCAGCACACATATTAGTAATAAAAATGAGTATCACTATGTCAACTCATTATTAATTGTAATTATTATCGTAACGATAGTAATGAAACAGTTCTTTTTGTAAATGTCCACGTAGCAGTGCTCAGTTCTCATATCATTTGCCATTATCCGCTTTCTGGGTGTTCGCAGCTCTGTTATGGTATTAGATGATATTTTATTGACTATCTGACTGATTGTAAGGTAAGCTGGTTCATGAAATATAGCTATACTGGGTAGTGGTCGTGCTACTACAGTGTTCTACTTGGTACTCGGACCGCCACTTCCCATATCTGGGGGTGGAAACTGCAACTGCTGTTGAATTGCTTCTCGTGAGATTTTCCCAGTGGCTACCAGGTAGGTTGGTTGGTGTGTAGCTGCTTTGGAATGTTGCTCATTACTTGCAGAGCCACAGACAGGCTATGGTATAGTTTGTCTGTGGCCTTGTAATTTTGGTTAATAGGCAACTGCAACTGCTGTTGAAATCTATCAACTTAATTTTTTGCTTCTCGTGAGATTTTCCCAGTGGCTACCAGGTAGGTTGGTTGGTGTGTAGCTGCTTTGGAATCTTGCTCATTGCTTGCAAAGCCACAGACAGGCTATGGTATAGTTTGTCTGTGGCCCTGTAATTGCGGTTAATAAGCAACTGCAACTGCTGTTGAAATCTATCAACTTAATTTTTTGCTTCTCGTGAGATTTTCTCAGTGGCAACCAGGTAGGTTGGTTGGTGTGTAGCTGCTTTGGAATCTTGCTCATTGCTTGCAAAGCCACAGGCAGGCTATGGTATAGTTTGTCTGTGGCCTGTGCCACCACGCGATGCGCCTAAATATTCTCTACAACTCTTATTTGAACAATTTCTTTCTAACGTACTCGGTTCAAAAGTTATTTACAATTGAAAAATTACACTTTTTAGATACGTTGTTAGGAGTAAACGTGAGTAATTTGAGATGTTTTATGTATATGTTATGTACGTTGAAGAAAGAAAATGAATGATAAGTGAATAGGAATGATGTGATTGAAGGTTTGTTATGTGATAATGATTTCGAGTGTAATAAATGAACTAGTTTATATGGAGTGATCTATGAATGTGGTTGAAGTGATGGGTGATTTAGTTGGATGAAAATGTTTGACAAGGGCTGAATGTTTGATGAGTGTTTTATGAGTGATTTTAGGGTTCGTGATACCCCATTTGTTGGGATATATCGTGAAGATATGTATGTATGTATGTATATAAATGTATTTCATAATATTTTCTTGTCAATATTTAGATGTGGACTGCTAACAATCTATATAATATGCAATATCTTATAAACGAATAAAGATATAAAAAAAACTTTCAAATATAAGTTATTCCCCATTAAATTTCCTATAATCGGCATTTGAACAAATTTTCTGTATCTATATCGGTTTCAGAGATATTTTAAATTCAATAATTCTTTTTGCTATAACTTCTAAACTAGAAACATTTTTTTGTCTAAATTGCAACCAATAGATGCGCCTAGAAATGCTCTAAAATTTATATTTTAACAATTTTTTTCTAGCTCGCTTGGTTCAAAAGTTATTTACAATTAAAAAATTACGTTATTATATTTTTTATTTTCAATAATTCACTATATGTTAATTGAAGGATTTATCTAATTGACGAACCAGCACACATATTAGTAATAAAAATGAGTATGACTATGTCAACTCATTATTAATTGTAATTATTTTCGTAACGATAGTAATGAAACTGTTCTTTTTGTAAATGTCCACGTAGCAGTGCTCAGTTCTCATATCATTTGCCATTATCCGCTTTCTGGGTGTTCGCAGCTCTGTTATGGTATTAGATGATATTTTATTGACTATCTGACTGATTGTAAGGTAAGCTGGTTCATGAAATATAGCTATACTGGGCAGTGGTCGTGCTACTACAGTGTTCTACTTGGTACTCGGACCGCCACTTCCCATATCTGGGGGTGGAAACTGCAACTGCTGTTGAATTGCTTCTCGTGAGATTTTCCCAGTGGCTACCAGGTAGGTTGGTTGGTGTGTAGCTGCTTTGGAATGTTGCTCATTACTTGCAGAGCCACAGACAGGCTATGGTATAGTTTGTCTGTGGCCTTGTAATTTTGGTTAATAGGCAACTGCAACTGCTGTTGAAATCTATCAACTTAATTTTTTGCTTCTCGTGAGATTTTCCCAGTGGCTACCAGGTAGGTTGGTTGGTGTGTAGCTGCTTTGGAATCTTGCTCATTGCTTGCAAAGCCACAGACAGGCTATGGTATAGTTTGTCTGTGGCCCTGTAATTGCGGTTAATAAGCAACTGCAACTGCTGTTGAAATCTATCAACTTAATTTTTTGCTTCTCGTGTGATTTTCTCAGTGGCAACCAGGTAGGTTGGTTGGTGTGTAGCTGCTTTGGAATCTTGCTCATTGCTTGCAAAGCCACAGGCAGGCTATGGTATAGTTTGTCTGTGGCCTGTGCCACCACGCGATGTGCCTAAATATTCTCTACAACTCTTATTTGAACAATTTCTTTCTAACGTACTCGGTTCAAAAGTTATTTACAATTGAAAAATTACACTTTTTAGATACGTTGTTAGGAGTAAACGTGAGTAATTTGAGATGTTTTATGTATATGTTATGTACGTTGAAGAAAGAAAATTAATAATAAGTGAATAGGAATGATGTGATTGAAGGTTTGTTGTGTGATAATGATTTCGAGTGTAATAAATGAACGAGTTTATATGGAGTGATCTATGAATGTGGTTGAAGTGAGGGTGATTTAGTTGTATGAAAATGTTTGACAAGGGCTGAATGTTTGATGAGTGTTTTATGAGTGATTTTAGGGTTCGTGATACCCCATTTGTTGGGATATATCGTGAAGATATGTATGTATGTATATAAATGTATTTCATAAAATTTTCTTGTCAATATTTAGATGTTGACTGCTAACAATCTATATAATATGCAATATCTTATAAACGAATAAAGATATAAAAAAAACTTTCAAATATAAGTTATTCCCCATAAAATTTCCTATAATCGGCATTTGAACAAATTTTATGTATCTATATCGGTTTCAGAGATATTTTAAATTCAATAATTCTTTTTGCTATAACTTCGAAACTAGAAACATTTTTTTGTCAAAATTGCAACCAATAGATGCGCCTAGAAATGCTCTAAAATTTATATTTCAACAATTTTTTTCTAGCTCGCTTGGTTCAAAAGTTATTTACAATTAAAAAATTACGTTATTATATTTTTTATTTTCAATAATTCACTATATGTTAATTGACGGATTTATCTAATTGACCAACCAGCACACATATTATTAATAAAAATGAGTATGACTATGTCAACTCATTATTAATTGTAATTATTTTCGTAACGATAGTAATGAAACTGTTCTTTTTGTAAATGTCCACGTAGCAGTGCTCAGTTCTCATATCATTTGCCATTATCCGCTTTCTGGGTGTTCGCAGCTCTGTTATGGTATTAGATGATATTTTATTGACTATCTGACTGATTGTAAGGTAAGCTGGTTCATGAAATATAGCTATACTGGGCAGTGGTCGTGCTACTACAGTGTTCTACTTGGTACTCGGACCGCCACTTCCCATATCTGGGGGTGGAAACTGCAACTGCTGTTGAATTGCTTCTCGTGAGATTTTCCCAGTGGCTACCAGGTAGGTTGGTTGGTGTGTAGCTGCTTTGGAATGTTGCTCACTACTTGCAGAGCCACAGACAGGCTATGGTATAGTTTGTCTGTGGCCTTGTAATTTTGGTTAATAGGCAACTGCAACTGCTGTTGAAATCTATCAACTTAATTTTTTGCTTCTCGTGAGATTTTCCCAGTGGCTACCAGGTAGGTTGGTTGGTGTGTAGCTGCTTTGGAATCTTGCTCATTGCTTGCAAAGCCACAGACAGGCTATGGTATAGTTTGTCTGTGGCCCTGTAATTGCGGTTAATAAGCAACTGCAACTGCTGTTGAAATCTATCAACTTAATTTTTTGCTTCTCGTGTGATTTTCTCAGTGGCAACCAGGTAGGTTGGTTGGTGTGTAGCTGCTTTGGAATCTTGCTCATTGCTTGCAAAGCCACAGGCAGGCTATGGTATAGTTTGTCTGTGGCCTGTGCCACCACGCGATGCGCCTAAATATTCTCTACAACTCTAATTTGAACAATTTCTTTCTAACGTACTCGGTTCAAAAGTTATTTACAATTGAAAAATTACACTTTTTAGATACGTTGTTAGGAGTAAACGTGAGTAATTTGAGATGTTTTATGTATATGTTATGTACGTTGAAGAAAGAAAATGAATGATAAGTGAATAGGAATGATGTGATTGAAGGTTTGTTGTGTGATAATGATTTCGAGTGTAATAAATGAACGAGTTTATATGGAGTGATCTATGAATGTGGTTGAAGTGAGGGTGATTTAGTTGGATGAAAATGTTTGACAAGGGCTGAATGTTTGATGAGTGTTTTATGAGTGATTTTAGGGTTCGTGATACCCCATTGGTTGGGATATATCGTGAATATATGTATGTATGTATGTATATAAATGTATTTCATAAAATTTTCTTGTCAATATTTAGATGTGGACTGCTAACAATCTATATAATATGCAATATTTTATAAACGAATAAAGATATAAAAAAAAACTTTCAAATATAAGTTATTCCCCATTAAATTTCCTATAATCGGCATTTGAACAAATTTTATGTATCTATATCGGTTTCAGAGATATTTTAAATTCAATAATTCTTTTTGCTATAACTTCTAAACTAGAAACATTTTTTTGTCAAAATTGCAACCAATAGATGCGCCTAGAAATGCTCTAAAATTTATATTTCAACATTTTTTTTCTAGCTCGCTTGGTTCAAAAGTTATTTACAATTAAAAAATTACGTTATTATATTTTTTATTTTCAATAATTCACTATATGTTAATTGAAGGATTTATCTAATTGACCAACCAGCACACATATTAGTAATAAAAATGAGTATGACTATGTCAACTCATTATTAATTGTAATTATTTTCGTAACGATAGTAATGAAACAGTTCTTTTTGTAAATGTCCACGTAGCAGTGCTCAGTTCTCATATCATTTGCCATTATCCGCTTTCTGGGTGTTCGCAGCTCTGTTATGGTATTAGATGATATTTTATTGACTATCTGACTGATTGTAAGGTAAGCTGGTTCATGAAATATAGCTATACTGGGCAGTGGCCGTGCTACTACAGTGTTCTACTTGGTACTCGGACCGCCACTTCCCATATCTGGGGGTGGAAACTGCAACTGCTGTTTAATTGCTTCTCGTGAGATTTTCCCAGTGGCTACCAGGTAGGTTGGTTGGTGTGTAGCTGCTTTGGAATGTTGCTCATTACTTGCAGAGCCACAGACAGGCTATGGTATAGTTTGTCTGTGGCCTTGTAATTTTGGTTAATAGGCAACTGCAACTGCTGTTGAAATCTATCAACTTAATTTTTTGCTTCTCGTGAGATTTTCCCAGTGGCTACCAGGTAGGTTGGTTGGTGTGTAGCTGCTTTGGAATCTTGCTCATTGCTTGCAAAGCCACAGACAGGCTATGGTATAGTTTGTCTGTGGCCCTGTAATTGCGGTTAATAAGCAACTGCAACTGCTGTTGAAATCTATCAACTTAATTTTTTGCTTCTCGTGAGATTTTCTCAGTGGCAACCAGGTAGGTTGGTTGGTGTGTAGCTGCTTTGGAATCTTGCTCATTGCTTGCAAAGCCACAGGCAGGCTATGGTATAGTTTGTCTGTGGCCTGTGCCACCACGCGATGCGCCTAAATATTCTCTACAACTCTAATTTGAACAATTTCTTTCTAACGTACTCGGTTCAAAAGTTATTTACAATTGAAAAATTACACTTTTTAGATACGTTGTTAGGAGTAAACGTGAGTAATTTGAGATGTTTTATGTATATGTTATGTACGTTGAAGAAAGAAAATGAATGATAAGTGAATAGGAATGATGTGATTGAAGGTTTGTTGTGTGATAATGATTTCGAGTGTAATAAATGAACGAGTTTATATGGAGTGATCTATGAATGTGGTTGAAGTGAGGGTGATTTAGTTGGATGAAAATGTTTGACAAGGGCTGAATGTTTGATGAGTGTTTTATGAGTGATTTTAGGGTTCGTGATACCCCATTGGTTGGGATATATCGTGAATATATGTATGTATGTATGTATATAAATGTATTTCATAAAATTTTCTTGTCAATATTTAGATGTGGATTGCTAACAATCTATATAATATGCAATATCTTATAAACGAATAAAGATATAAAAAAAAACTTTCAAATATAAGTTATTCCCCATTAAATTTCCTATAATCGGCATTTGAACAAATTTTATGTATCTATATCGGTTTCAGAGATATTTTAAATTCAATAATTCTTTTTGCTATAACTTCTAAACTAGAAACATTTTTTTGTCAAAATTGCAACCAATAGATGCGCCTAGAAATGCTCTAAAATTTATATTTCAACAATTTTTTTCTAGCTCGCTTGGTTCAAAAGTTATTTACAATTAAAAAATTACGTTATTATATTTTTTATTTTCAATAATTCACTATATGTTAATTGAAGGATTTATCTAATTGACCAACCAGCACACATATTAGTAATAAAAATGAGTATGACTATGTCAACTCATTATTAATTGTAATTATTTTCGTAACGATAGTAATGAAACTGTTCTTTTTGTAAATGTCCACGTAGCAGTGCTCAGTTCTCATATCATTTGCCATTATCCGCTTTCTGGGTGTTCGCAGCTCTGTTATGGTATTAGATGATATTTTATTGACTATCTGACTGATTGTAAGGTAAGCTGGTTCATGAAATATAGCTATACTGGGCAGTGGCCGTGCTACTACAGTGTTCTACTTGGTACTCGGACCGCCACTTCCCATATCTGGGGGTGGAAACTGCAACTGCTGTTTAATTGCTTCTCGTGAGATTTTCCCAGTGGCTACCAGGTAGGTTGGTTGGTGTGTAGCTGCTTTGGAATGTTGCTCATTACTTGCAGAGCCACAGACAGGCTATGGTATAGTTTGTCTGTGGCCTTGTAATTTTGGTTAATAGGCAACTGCAACTGCTGTTGAAATCTATCAACTTAATTTTTTGCTTCTCGTGAGATTTTCCCAGTGGCTACCAGGTAGGTTGGTTGGTGTGTAGTTGCTTTGGAATCTTGCTCATTGCTTGCAAAGCCACAGACAGGCTATGGTATAGTTTGTCTGTGGCCCTGTAATTGCGGTTAATAAGCAACTGCAACTGCTGTTGAAATCTATCAACTTAATTTTTTGCTTCTCGTGTGATTTTCTCAGTGGCAACCAGGTAGGTTGGTTGGTGTGTAGCTGCTTTGGAATCTTGCTCATTGCTTGCAAAGCCACAGGCAGGCTATGGTATAGTTTGTCTGTGGCCTGTGCCACCACGCGATGTGCCTAAATATTCTCTACAACTCTTATTTGAACAATTTCTTTCTAACGTACTCGGTTCAAAAGTTATTTACAATTGAAAAATTACACTTTTTAGATACGTTGTTAGGAGTAAACGTGAGTAATTTGAGATGTTTTATGTATATGTTATGTACGTTGAAGAAAGAAAATGAATGATAAGTGAATAGGAATGATGTGATTGAAGGTTTGTTATGTGATAATGATTTCGAGTGTAATAAATGAACGAGTTTATATGGAGTGATCTATGAATGTGGTTGAAGTGAGGGTGATTTAGTTGGATGAAAATGTTTGACAAGGGCTGAATGTTTGATGAGTGTTTTATGAGTGATTTTAGGGTTCGTGATACCCCATTTGTTGGGATATATCGTGAAGATATGTATGTATGTATGTATATAAATGTATTTCATAAAATTTTCTTGTCAATATTTAGATGTGGACTGCTAACAATCTATATAATATGCAATATCTTATAAACGAATAAAGATATAAAAAAAAACTTTCAAATATAAGTTATTCCCCATTAAATTTCCTATAATCGGCATTTGAACAAATTTTCTGTATCTATATCGGTTTCAGAGATATTTTAAATTCAATAATTCTTTTTGCTATAACTTCTAAACTAGAAACATTTTTTTGTCAAAATTGCAACCAATAGATGCGCCTAGAAATGCTCTAAAATTTATATTCCAACAATTTTTTTCTAGCTCGCTTGGTTCAAAAGTTATTTACAATTAAAAAATTACGTTATTATATTTTTTATTTTCAATAATTCACTATATGTTAATTGAAGGATTTATCTAATTGACCAACCAGCACACATATTAGTAATAAAAATGAGTATGACTATGTCAACTCATTATTAATTGTAATTATTTTCGTAACGATAGTAATGAAACTGTTCTTTTTGTAAATGTCCACGTAGCAGTGCTCAGTTCTCATATCTTTTGCCATTATCCGCTTTCTGGGTGTTCGCAGCTCTGTTATGGTATTAGATGATATTTTATTGACTATCTGACTGATTGTAAGGTAAGCTGGTTCATGAAATATAGCTATACTGGGCAGTGGCCGTGCTACTACAGTGTTCTACTTGGTACTCGGACCGCCACTTCCCATATCTGGGGGTGGAAACTGCAACTGCTGTTGAATTGCTTCTCGTGAGATTTTCAAAGTGGCTACCAGGTAGGTTGGTTGGTGTGTAGCTGCTTTGGAATGTTGCTCATTACTTGCAGAGCCACAGACAGGCTATGGTATAGTTTGTCTGTGGCCTTGTAATTTTGGTTAATAGGCAACTGCAACTGCTGTTGAAATCTATCAACTTAATTTTTTGCTTCTCGTGAGATTTTCCCAGTGGCTACCAGGTAGGTTGGTTGGTGTGTAGTTGCTTTGGAATCTTGCTCATTGCTTGCAAAGCCACAGACAGGCTATGGTATAGTTTATCTGTGGCCCTGTAATTGCGGTTAATAAGCAACTGCAACTGCTGTTGAAATCTATCAACTTAATTTTTTGCTTCTCGTGTGATTTTCTCAGTGGCAACCAGGTAGGTTGGTTGGTGTGTAGCTGCTTTGGAATCTTGCTCATTGCTTGCAAAGCCACAGGCAGGCTATGGTATAGTTTGTCTGTGGCCTGTGCCACCACGCGATGTGCCTAAATATTCTCTACAACTCTTATTTGAACAATTTCTTTCTAACGTACTCGGTTCAAAAGTTATTTACAATTGAAAAATTACACTTTTTAGATACGTTGTTAGGAGTAAACGTGAGTAATTTGAGATGTTTTATGTATATGTTATGTACGTTGAAGAAAGAAAATGAATGATAAGTGAATAGGAATGATGTGATTGAAGGTTTGTTATGTGATAATGATTTCGAGTGTAATAAATGAACGAGTTTATATGGAGTGATCTATGAATGTGGTTGAAGTGAGGGTGATTTAGTTGGATGAAAATGTTTGACAAGGGCTGAATGTTTGATGAGTGTTTTATGAGTGATTTTAGGGTTCGTGATACCCCATTTGTTGGGATATATCGTGAAGATATGTATGTATGTATGTATATAAATGTATTTCATAAAATTTTCTTGTCAATATTTAGATGTGGACTGCTAACAATCTATATAATATGCAATATCTTATAAACGAATAAAGATATAAAAAAAAACTTTCAAATATAAGTTATTCCCCATTAAATTTCCTATAATCGGCATCTGAACAAATTTTATGTATCTATATCGGTTTCAGAGATATTTTAAATTCAATAATTCTTTTTGCTATAACTTCTAAACTAGAAACATTTTTTTGTCAAAATTGCAACCAATAGATGCGCCTAGAAATGCTCTAAAATTTATATTTCAACAATTTTTTTCTAGCTCGCTTGGTTCAAAAGTTATTTACAATTAAAAAATTATGTTATTATATTTTTTATTTTCAATAATTCACTATATGTTAATTGAAGGATTTATCTAATTGACCAACAAGCACACATATTAGTAATAAAAATGAGTATGACTATGTCAACTCATTATTAATTGTAATTATTTTCGTAACGATAGTAATGAAACTGTTCTTTTTGTAAATGTCCACGTAGCAGTGCTCAGTTCTCATATCATTTGCCATTATCCGCTTTCTGGGTGTTCGCAGCTCTGTTATGGTATTAGATGATATTTTATTGACTATCTGACTGATTGTAAGGTAAGCTGGTTCATGAAATATAGCTATACTGGGCAGTGGCCGTGCTACTACAGTGTTCTACTTGGTACTCGGACCGCCACTTCCCATATCTGGGGGTGGAAACTGCAACTGCTGTTGAATTGCTTCTCGCGAGATTTTCTCAGTGGCTACCAGGTAGGTTGGTTGGTGTGTAGCTGCTTTGGAATGTTGCTCATTACTTGCAGAGCCACAGACAGGCTATGGTATAGTTTGTCTGTGGCCTTGTAATTTTGGTTAATAGGCAACTGCAACTGCTGTTGAAATCTATCAACTTAATTTTTTGCTTCTCGTGAGATTTTCCCAGTGGCTACCAGGTAGGTTGGTTGGTGTGTAGCTGCTTTGGAATCTTGCTCATTGCTTGCAAAGCCACAGACAGGCTGTGGTATAGTTTGTCTGTGGCCCTGTAATTGCGGTTAATAAGCAACTGCAACTGCTGTTGAAATCTATCAACTTAATTTTTTGCTTCTCGTGTGATTTTCTCAGTGGCAACCAGGTAGGTTGGTTGGTGTGTAGCTGCTTTGGAATCTTGCTCATTGCTTGCAAAGCCACAGGCAGGCTATGGTATAGTTTGTCTGTGGCCTGTGCCACCACGCGATGTGCCTAAATATTCTCTACAACTCTTATTTGAACAATTTCTTTCTAACGTACTCGGTTCAAAAGTTATTTACAATTGAAAAATTACACTTTTTAGATACGTTGTTAGGAGTAAACGTGAGTAATTTGAGATGTTTTATGTATATGTTATGTACGTTGAAGAAAGAAAATGAATGATAAGTGAATAGGAATGATGTGATTGAAGGTTTGTTGTGTGATAATGATTTCGAGTGTAATAAATGAACGAGTTTATATGGAGAGATCTATGAATGTGGTTGAAGTGAGGGTGATTTAGTTGTATGAAAATGTTTGACAAGGGCTGAATGTTTGATGAGTGTTTTATGAGTGATTTTAGGGTTCGTGATACCCCATTTGTTGGGATATATCGTGAAGATATGTATGTATGTATGTATATAAATGTATTTCATAAAATTTTCTTGTCAATATTTAGATGTTGACTGCTAACAATCTATATAATATGCAATATCTTATAAACGAATAAAGATATAAAAAAAAACTTTCAAATATAAGTTATTCCCCATAAAATTTCCTATAATCGGCATTTGAACAAATTTTATGTATCTATATCGGTTTCAGAGATATTTTAAATTCAATAATTCTTTTTGCTATAACTTCTAAACTAGAAACATTTTTTTGTCAAAATTGCAACCTATAGATGCGCCTAGAAATGCTCTAAAATTTATATTTCAACAATTTTTTTCTAGCTCGCTTGGTTCAAAAGTTATTTACAATTAAAAAATTACGTTATTATATTTTTTATTTTCAATAATTCACTATATGTTAATTGACGGATTTATCTAATTGACCAACCAGCACACATATTAGTAATAAAAATGAGTATGACTATGTCAACTCATTATTAATTGTAATTATTTTCGTAACGATAGTAATGAAACTGTTCTTTTTGTAAATGTCCACGTAGCAGTGCTCAGTTCTCATATCATTTGCCATTATCCGCTTTCTGGGTGTTCGCAGCTCTGTTATGGTATTAGATGATATTTTATTGACTATCTGACTGATTGTAAGGTAAGCTGGTTCATGAAATATAGCTATACTGGGCAGTGGCCGTGCTACTACAGTGTTCTACTTGGTACTCGGACCGCCACTTCCCATATCTGGGGGTGGAAACTGCAACTGCTGTTGAATTGCTTCTCGTGAGATTTTCCCAGTGGCTACCAGGTAGGTTGGTTGGTGTGTAGCTGCTTTGGAATGTTGCTCATTACTTGCAGAGCCACAGACAGGCTATGGTATAGTTTGTCTGTGGCCTTGTAATTTTGGTTAATAGGCAACTGCAACTGCTGTTGAAATCTATCAACTTAATTTTTTGCTTCTCGTGAGATTTTCCCAGTGGCTACCAGGTAGGTTGGTTGGTGTGTAGCTGCTTTGGAATCTTGCTCATTGCTTGCAAAGCCACAGACAGGCTATGGTATAGTTTGTCTGTGGCCCTGTAATTGCGGTTAATAAGCAACTGCAACTGCTGTTGAAATCTATCAACTTAATTTTTTGCTTCTCGTGTGATTTTCTCAGTGGCAACCAGGTAGGTTGGTTGGTGTGTAGCTGCTTTGGAATCTTGCTCATTGCTTGCAAAGCCACAGGCAGGCTATGGTATAGTTTGTCTGTGGCCTGTGCCACCACGCGATATGCCTAAATATTCTCTACAACTCTTATTTGAACAATTTCTTTCTAACGTACTCGGTTCAAAAGTTATTTACAATTGAAAAATTGCACTTTTTAGATACGTTGTTAGGAGTAAACGTGAGTAATTTGAGATGTTTTATGTATATGTTATGTACGTTGAAGAAAGAAAATGAATGATAAGTGAATAGGAATGATGTGATTGAAGGTTTGTTGTGTGATAATGATTTCGAGTGTAATAAATGAACGAGTTTATATGGAGTGATCTATGAATGTGGTTGAAGTGAGGGTGATTTAGTTGTATGAAAATGTTTGACAAGGGCTGAATGTTTGATGAGTGTTTTATGAGTGATTTTAGGGTTCGTGATACCCCATTTGTTGGGATATATCGTGAAGATATGTATGTATGTATGTATATAAATGTATTTCATAAAATTTTCTTGTCAATATTTAGATGTTGACTGCTAACAATCTATATAATATGCAATATCTTATAAACGAATAAAGATATAAAAAAAAACTTTCAAATATAAGTTATTCCCCATTAAATTTCCTATAATCGGCATTTGAACAAATTTTATGTATCTATATCGGTTTCAGAGATATTTTAAATTCAATAATTCTTTTTGCTATAACTTCTAAACTAGAAACATTTTTTTGTCAAAATTGCAACCAATAGATGCGCCTAGAAATGCTCTAAAATTTATATTTCAACAATTTTTTTCTAGCTCGCTTGGTTCAAAAGTTATTTACAATTAAAAAATTACGTTATTATATTTTTTATTTTCAATAATTCACTATATGTTAATTGACGGATTTATCTAATTGACCAACCAGCACACATATTAGTAATAAAAATGAGTATGACTATGTCAACTCATTATTAATTGTAATTATTTTCGTAACGATAGTAATGAAACTGTTCTTTTTGTAAATGTCCACGTAGCAGTGCTCAGTTCTCATATCATTTGCCATTATCCGCTTTCTGGGTGTTCGCAGCTCTGTTATGGTATTAGATGATATTTTATTGACTATCTGACTGATTGTAAGGTAAGCTGGTTCATGAAATATAGCTATACTGGGCAGTGGTCGTGCTACTACAGTGTTCTACTTGGTACCCGGACCGCCACTTCCCATATCTGGGGGTGGAAACTGCAACTGCTGTTGATTTGCTTCTCGTGAGATTTTCC
The DNA here is from genome assembly GCA_911728475.2 of Pterostichus madidus. Lineage (NCBI taxonomy): Eukaryota > Metazoa > Arthropoda > Insecta > Coleoptera > Carabidae > Pterostichus > Pterostichus madidus. Next base: position 20,798,749 of record OU452304.1, on the reverse strand, counting down.
CAGTGGCTACCAGGTAGGTTGGTTGGTGTGTAGCTGCTTTGGAATGTTGCTCATTACTTGCAGAGCCACAGACAGGCTATGGTATAGTTTGTCTGTGGCCTTGTAATTTTGGTTAATAGGCAACTGCAACTGCTGTTGAAATCTGTCAACTTAATTTTTTGCTTCTCGTGAGATTTTCCCAGTGGCTACCAGGTAGGTTGGTTGGTGTGTAGCTGCTTTGGAATCTTGCTCATTGCTTGCAAAGCCACAGACAGGCTATGGTATAGTTTGTCTGTGGTCCTGTAATTGCGGTTAATAAGCAACTGCAACTGCTGTTGAAATCTATCAACTTAATTTTTTGCTTCTCGTGAGATTTTCTCAGTGGCAACCAGGTAGGTTGGTTGGTGTGTAGCTGCTTTGGAATCTTGCTCATTGCTTGCAAAGCCACAGGCAGGCTATGGTATAGTTTGTCTGTGGCCTGTGCCACCACGCGATGCGCCTAAATATTCTCTACAACTCTAATTTGAACAATTTCTTTCTAACGTACTCGGTTCAAAAGTTATTTACAATTGAAAAATTACACTTTTTAGATACGTTATTAGGAGTAAACGTGAGTAATTTGAGATGTTTTATGTATATGTTATGTACGTTGAAGAAAGAAAATGAATGATAAGTGAATAGGAATGATGTGATTGAAGGTTTGTTGTGTGATAATGATTTCGAGTGTAATAAATGAACGAGTTTATATGGAGTGATCTATGAATGTGGTTGAAGTGAGGGTGATTTAGTTGGATGAAAATGTTTGACAAGGGCTGAATGTTTGATGAGTGTTTTATGAGTGATTTTAGGGTTCGTGATACCCCATTGGTTGGGATATATCGTGAATATATGTATGTATGTATGTATATAAATGTATTTCATAAAATTTTCTTGTCAATATTTAGATGTGGACTGCTAACAATCTATATAATATGCAATATTTTATAAACGAATAAAGATATAAAAAAAAACTTTCAAATATAAGTTATTCCACATTAAATTTCCTATAATCGGCATTTGAACAAATTGTATGTATCTATATCGGTTTCAGAGATATTTTAAATTCAATAATTCTTTTTGCTATAACTTCTAAACTAGAAACATTTTTTTGTCAAAATTGCAACCAATAGATGCGCCTAGAAATGCTCTAAAATTTATATTTCAACAATTTTTTTCTAGCTCGCTTGGTTCAAAAGTTATTTACAATTAAAAAATTACGTTATTATATTTTTTATTTTCAATAATTCACTATATGTTAATTGAAGGATTTATCTAATTGACCAACCAGCACACATATTAGTAATAAAAATGAGTATGACTATGTCAACTCATTATTAATTGTAATTATTTTCGTAACGATAGTAATGAAACTGTTCTTTTTGTAAATGTCCACGTAGCAGTGCTCAGTTCTCATATCATTTGCCATTATCCGCTTTCTGGGTGTTCGCAGCTCTGTTATGGTATTAGATGATATTTTATTGACTATCTGACTGATTGTAAGGTAAGCTGGTTCATGAAATATAGCTATACTGGGCAGTGGCCGTGCTACTACAGTGTTCTACTTGGTACTCGGACCGCCACTTCCCATATCTGGGGGTGGAAACTGCAACTGCTGTTTCATTGCTTCTCGTGAGATTTTCCCAGTGGCTACCAGGTAGGTTGGTTGGTGTGTAGCTGCTTTGGAATGTTGCTCATTACTTGCAGAGCCACAGACAGGCTATGGTATAGTTTGTCTGTGGCCTTGTAATTTTGGTTAATAGGCAACTGCAACTGCTGTTGAAATCTATCAACTTAATTTTTTGCTTCTCGTGAGATTTTCCCAGTGGCTACCAGGTAGGTTGGTTGGTGTGTAGCTGCTTTGGAATCTTGCTCATTGCTTGCAAAGCCACAGACAGGCTATGGTATAGTTTGTCTGTGGCCCTGTAATTGCGGTTAATAAGCAACTGCAACTGCTGTTGAAATCTATCAACTTAATTTTTTGCTTCTCGTGAGATTTTCTCAGTGGCAACCAGGTAGGTTGGTTGGTGTGTAGCTGCTTTGGAATCTTGCTCATTGCTTGCAAAGCCACAGGCAGGCTATGGTATAGTTTGTCTGTGGCCTGTGCCACCACGCGATGCGCCTAAATATTCTCTACAACTCTAATTTGAACAATTTCTTTCTAACGTACTCGGTTCAAAAGTTATTTACAATTGAAAAATTACACTTTTTAGATACGTTGTTAGGAGTAAACGTGAGTAATTTGAGATGTTTTATGTATATGTTATGTACGTTGAAGAAAGAAAATGAATGATAAGTGAATAGGAATGATGTGATTGAAGGTTTGTTGTGTGATAATGATTTCGAGTGTAATAAATGAACGAGTTTATATGGAGTGATCTATGAATGTGGTTGAAGTGAGGGTGATTTAGTTGGATGAAAATGTTTGACAAGGGCTGAATGTTTGATGAGTGTTTTATGAGTGATTTTAGGGTTCGTGATACCCCATTGGTTGGGATATATCGTGAATATATGTATGTATGTATGTATATAAATGTATTTCATAAAATTTTCTTGTCAATATTTAGATGTGGACTGCTAACAATCTATATAATATGCAATATCTTATAAACGAATAAAGATATAAAAAAAAACTTTCAAATATAAGTTATTCCCCATTAAATTTCCTATAATCGGCATTTGAACAAATTTTATGTATCTATATCGGTTTCAGAGATATTTTAAATTCAATAATTCTTTTTGCTATAACTTCTAAACTAGAAACATTTTTTTGTCAAAATTGCAACCAATAGATGCGCCTAGAAATGCTCTAAAATTTATATTTCAACAATTTTTTTTCTAGCTCGCTTGGTTCAAAAGTTATTTACAATTAAAAAATTACGTTATTATATTTTTTATTTTCAATAATTCACTATATGTTAATTGAAGGATTTATCTAATTGACCAACCAGCACACATATTAGTAATAAAAATGAGTATGACTATGTCAACTCATTATTAATTGTAATTATTTTCGTAACGATAGTAATGAAACTGTTCTTTTTGTAAATGTCCACGTAGCAGTGCTCAGTTCTCATATCATTTGCCATTATCCGCTTTCTGGGTGTTCGCAGCTCTGTTATGGTATTAGATGATATTTTATTGACTATCTGACTGATTGTAAGGTAAGCTGGTTCATGAAATATAGCTATACTGGGCAGTGGCCGTGCTACTACAGTGTTCTACTTGGTACTCGGACCGCCACTTCCCATATCTGGGGGTGGAAACTGCAACTGCTGTTTAATTGCTTCTCGTGAGATTTTCCCAGTGGCTACCAGGTAGGTTGGTTGGTGTGTAGCTGCTTTGGAATGTTGCTCATTACTTGCAGAGCCACAGACAGGCTATGGTATAGTTTGTCTGTGGCCTTGTAATTTTGGTTAATAGGCAACTGCAACTGCTGTTGAAATCTATCAACTTAATTTTTTGCTTCTCGTGAGATTTTCCCAGTGGCTACCAGGTAGGTTGGTTGGTGTGTAGTTGCTTTGGAATCTTGCTCATTGCTTGCAAAGCCACAGACAGGCTATGGTATAGTTTGTCTGTGGCCCTGTAATTGCGGTTAATAAGCAACTGCAACTGCTGTTGAAATCTATCAACTTAATTTTTTGCTTCTCGTGTGATTTTCTCAGTGGCAACCAGGTAGGTTGGTTGGTGTGTAGCTGCTTTGGAATCTTGCTCATTGCTTGCAAAGCCACAGGCAGGCTATGGTATAGTTTGTCTGTGGCCTGTGCCACCACGCGATGTGCCTATATATTCTCTACAACTCTTATTTGAACAATTTCTTTCTAACGTACTCGGTTCAAAAGTTATTTACAATTGAAAAATTACACTTTTTAGATACGTTGTTAGGAGTAAACGTGAGTAATTTGAGATGTTTTATGTATATGTTATGTACGTTGAAGAAAGAAAATGAATGATAAGTGAATAGGAATGATGTGATTGAAGGTTTGTTATGTGATAATGATTTCGAGTGTAATAAATGAACGAGTTTATATGGAGTGATCTATGAATGTGGTTGAAGTGAGGGTGATTTAGTTGGATGAAAATGTTTGACAAGGGCTGAATGTTTGATGAGTGTTTTATGAGTGATTTTAGGGTTCGTGATACCCCATTTGTTGGGATATATCGTGAAGATATGTATGTATGTATGTATATAAATGTATTTCATAAAATTTTCTTGTCAATATTTAGATGTGGACTGCTAACAATCTATATAATATGCAATATCTTATAAACGAATAAAGATATAAAAAAAAACTTTCAAATTTAAGTTATTCCCCATTAAATTTCCTATAACCGGCATTTGAACAAATTTTATGTATCTATATCGGTTTCAGAGATATTTTAAATTCAATAATTCTTTTTGCTATAACTTCTAAACTAGAAACATTTTTTTGTCAAAATTGCAACCAATAGATGCGCCTAGAAATGCTCTAAAATTTATATTTCAGCAATTTTTTTCTAGCTCGCTTGGTTCAAAAGTTATTTACAATTAAAAAATTATGTTATTATATTTTTTATTTTCAATAATTCACTATATGTTAATTGAAGGATTTATCTAATTGACCAACCAGCACACATATTAGTAATAAAAATGAGTATGACTATGTCAACTCATTATTAATTGTAATTATTTTCGTAACGATAGTAATGAAACTGTTCTTTTTGTAAATGTCCACGTAGCAGTGCTCAGTTCTCATATCATTTGCCATTATCCGCTTTCTGGGTGTTCGCAGCTCTGTTATGGTATTAGATGATATTTTATTGACTATCTGACTGATTGTAAGGTAAGCTGGTTCATGAAATATAGCTATACTGGGCAGTGGCCGTGCTACTACAGTGTTCTACTTGGTACTTGGACCGCCACTTCCCATATCTGGGGGTGGAAACTGCAACTGCTGTTGAATTGCTTCTCGTGACATTTTCCCAGTGGCTACCAGGTAGGTTGGTTGGTGTGTAGCTGCTTTGGAATGTTGCTCATTACTTGCAGAGCCACAGACAGGCTATGGTATAGTTTGTCTGTGGCCTTGTAATTTTGGTTAATAGGCAACTGCAACTGCTGTTGAAATCTGTCAACTTAATTTTTTGCTTCTCGTGAGATTTTCCCAGTGGCTACCAGGTAGGTTGGTTGGTGTGTAGCTGCTTTGGAATCTTGCTCATTGCTTGCAAAGCCACAGACAGGCTATGGTATAGTTTGTCTGTGGCCCTGTAATTGCGGTTAATAAGCAACTGCAACTGCTGTTGAAATCTATCAACTTAATTTTTTGCTTCTCGTGAGATTTTCTCAGTGGCAACCAGGTAGGTTGGTTGGTGTGTAGCTGCTTTGGAATCTTGCTCATTGCTTGCAAAGCCACAGGCAGGCTATGGTATAGTTTGTCTGTGGCCTGTGCCACCACGCGATGTGCCTAAATATTCTCTACAACTCTTATTTGAACAATTTCTTTCTAACGTACTCGGTTCAAAAGTTATTTACAATTGAAAAATTACACTTTTTAGATACGTTGTTAGGAGTAAACGTGAGTAATTTGAGATGTTTTATGTATATGTTATGTACGTTGAAGAAAGAAAATGAATGATAAGTGAATAGGAATGATGTGATTGAAGGTTTGTTATGTGATAATGATTTCGAGTGTAATAAATGAACGAGTTTATATGGAGTGATCTATGAATGTGGTTGAAGTGAGGGTGATTTAGTTGGATGAAAATGTTTGACAAGGGCTGAATGTTTGATGAGTGTTTTATGAGTGATTTTAGGGTTCGTGATACCCCATTTGTTGGGATATATCGTGAAGATATGTATGTATGTATGTATATAAATGTATTTCATAAAATTTTCTTGTCAATATTTAGATGTGGACTGCTAACAATCTATATAATATGCAATATCTTATAAACGAATAAAGATATAAAAAAAAACTTTCAAATATAAGTTATTCCCCATTAAATTTCCTATAATCGGCATTTGAACAAATTTTATGTATCTATATCGGTTTCAGAGATATTTTCAATTCAATAATTCTTTTTGCTATAACTTCTAAACTAGAAACATTTTTTTGTCAAAATTGCAACCAATAGATGCGCCTAGAAATGCTCTAAAATTTATATTTCAACAATTTTTTTCTAGCTCGCTTGGTTCAAAAGTTATTTACAATTAAAAAATTATGTTATTATATTTTTTATTTTCAATAATTCACTATATGTTAATTGAAGGATTTATCTAATTGACCAACCAGCACACATATTAGTAATAAAAATGAGTATGACTATGTCAACTCATTATTAATTGTAATTATTTTCGTAACGATAGTAATGAAACTGTTCTTTTTGTAAATGTCCACGTAGCAGTGCTCAGTTCTCATATCATTTGCCATTATCCGCTTTCTGGGTGTTCGCAGCTCTGTTATGGTATTAGATGATATTTTATTGACTATCTGACTGATTGTAAGGTAAGCTGGTTCATGAAATATAGCTATACTGGGCAGTGGCCGTGCTACTACAGTGTTCTACTTGGTACTTGGACCGCCACTTCCCATATCTGGGGGTGGAAACTGCAACTGCTGTTGAATTGCTTCTCGTGAGATTTTCCCAGTGGCTACCAGGTAGGTTGGTTGGTGTGTAGCTGCTTTGGAATGTTGCTCATTACTTGCAGAGCCACAGACAGGCTATGGTATAGTTTGTCTGTGGCCTTGTAATTTTGGTTAATAGGCAACTGCAACTGCTGTTGAAATCTGTCAACTTAATTTTTTGCTTCTCGTGAGATTTTCCCAGTGGCTACCAGGTAGGTTGGTTGGTGTGTAGCTGCTTTGGAATCTTGCTCATTGCTTGCAAAGCCACAGACAGGCTATGGTATAGTTTGTCTGTGGCCCTGTAATTGCGGTTAATAAGCAACTGCAACTGCTGTTGAAATCTATCAACTTAATTTTTTGCTTCTCGTGAGATTTTCTCAGTGGCAACCAGGTAGGTTGGTTGGTGTGTAGCTGCTTTGGAATCTTGCTCATTGCTTGCAAAGCCACAGGCAGGCTATGGTATAGTTTGTCTGTGGCCTGTGCCACCACGCGATGCGTCTAAATATTCTCTACAACTCTAATTTGAACAATTTCTTTCTAACGTACTCGGTTCAAAAGTTATTTACAATTGAAAAATTACACTTTTTAGATACGTTGTTAGGAGTAAACGTGAGTAATTTGAGATGTTTTATGTATATGTTATGTACGTTGAAGAAAGAAAATGAATGATAAGTGAATAGGAATGATGTGATTGAAGGTTTGTTGTGTGATAATGATTTCGAGTGTAATAAATGAACGAGTTTATATGGAGTGTTCTATGAATGTGGTTGAAGTGAGGGTGATTTAGTTGGATGAAAATGTTTGACAAGGGCTGAATGTTTGATGAGTGTTTTATGAGTGATTTTAGGGTTCGTGATACCCCATTGGTTGGGATATATCGTGAATATATGTATGTATGTATGTATATAAATGTATTTCATAAAATTTTCTTGTCAATATTTAGATGTGGACTGCTAACAATCTATATAATATGCAATATCTTATAAACGAATAAAGATATAAAAAAAAACTTTCAAATATAAGTTATTCCCCATAAAATTTCCTATAATCGGCATTTGAACAAATTTTATGTATCTATATCGGTTTCAGAGATATTTTAAATTCAATAATTCTTTTTGCTATAACTTCTAAACTAGAAACATTTTTTTGTCAAAATTGCAACCAATAGATGCGCCTAGAAATGCTCTAAAATTTATATTTCAACAATTTTTTTCTAGCTCGCTTGGTTCAAAAGTTATTTACAATTAAAAAATTATGTTATTATATTTTTTATTTTCAATAATTCACTATATGTTAATTGAAGGATTTATCTAATTGACCAACCAGCACACATATTAGTAATAAAAATGAGTATGACTATGTCAACTCATTATTAATTGTAATTATTTTCGTAACGATAGTAATGAAACTGTTCTTTTTGTAAATGTCCACGTAGCAGTGCTCAGTTCTCATATCATTTGCCATTATCCGCTTTCTGGGTGTTCGCAGCTCTGTTATGGTATTAGATGATATTTTATTGACTATCTGACTGATTGTAAGGTAAGCTGGTTCATGAAATATAGCTATACTGGGCAGTGGCCGTGCTACTACAGTGTTCTACTTGGTACTCGGACCGCCACTTCCCATATCTGGGGGTGGAAACTGCAACTGCTGTTTAATTGCTTCTCGTGAGATTTTCCCAGTGGCTACCAGGTAGGTTGGTTGGTGTGTAGCTGCTTTGGAATGTTGCTCATTACTTGCAGAGCCACAGACAGGCTATGGTATAGTTTGTCTGTGGCCTTGTAATTTTGGTTAATAGGCAACTGCAACTGCTGTTGAAATCTATCAACTTAATTTTTTGCTTCTCGTGAGATTTTCCCAGTGGCTACCAGGTAGGTTGGTTGGTGTGTAGTTGCTTTGGAATCTTGCTCATTGCTTGCAAAGCCACAGACAGGCTATGGTATAGTTTGTCTGTGGCCCTGTAATTGCGGTTAATAAGCAACTGCAACTGCTGTTGAAATCTCTCAACTTAATTTTTTGCTTCTCGTGTGATTTTCTCAGTGGCAACCAGGTAGGTTGGTTGGTGTGTAGCTGCTTTGGAATCTTGCTCATTGCTTGCAAAGCCACAGGCAGGCTATGGTATAGTTTGTCTGTGGCCTGTGCCACCACGCGATGTGCCTAAATATTCTCTACAACTCTTATTTGAACAATTTCTTTCTAACGTACTCGGTTCAAAAGTTATTTACAATTGAAAAATTACACTTTTTAGATACGTTGTTAGGAGTAAACGTGAGTAATTTGAGATGTTTTATGTATATGTTATGTACGTTGAAGAAAGAAAATGAATGATAAGTGAATAGGAATGATGTGATTGAAGGTTTGTTATGTGATAATGATTTCGAGTGTAATAAATGAACGAGTTTATATGGAGTGATCTATGAATGTGGTTGAAGTGAGGGTGATTTAGTTGGATGAAAATGTTTGACAAGGGCTGAATGTTTGATGAGTGTTTTATGAGTGATTTTAGGGTTCGTGATACCCCATTTGTTGGGATATATCGTGAACATATGTATGTATGTATGTATATAAATGTATTTTATAAAATTTTCTTGTCAATATTTAGATGTGGACTGCTAACAATCTATATAATATGCAATATCTTATAAACGAATAAAGATATAAAAAAAAACTTTCAAATATAAGTTATTCCCCATAAAATTTCCTATAATCGGCATTTGAACAAATTTTATGTATCTATATCGGTTTCAGAGATATTTTAAATTCAATAATTCTTTTTGCTATAACTTCTAAACTAGAAACATTTTTTTGTCAAAATTACAACCAATAGATGCGCCTAGAAATGCTCTAAAATTTATATTTCAACAATTTTTTTCTAGCTCGCTTGGTTCAAAAGTTATTTACAATTAAAAAATTATGTTATTATATTTTTTATTTTCAATAATTCACTATATGTTAATTGAAGGATTTATCTAATTGACCAACCAGCACACATATTAGTAATAAAAATGAGTATGACTATGTCAACTCATTATTAATTGTAATTATTTTCGTAACGATAGTAATGAAACTGTTCTTTTTGTAAATGTCCACGTAGCAGTGCTCAGTTCTCATATCATTTGCCATTATCCGCTTTCTGGGTGTTCGCAGCTCTGTTATGGTATTAGATGATATTTTATTGACTATCTGACTGATTGTAAGGTAAGCTGGTTCATGAAATATAGCTATACTGGGCAGTGGCCGTGCTACTACAGTGTTCTACTTGGTACTTGGACCGCCACTTCCCATATCTGGGGGTGGAAACTGCAACTGCTGTTGAATTGCTTCTCGTGAGATTTTCCCAGTGGCTACCAGGTAGGTTGGTTGGTGTGTAGCTGCTTTGGAATGTTGCTCATTACTTGCAGAGCCACAGACAGGCTATGGTATAGTTTGTCTGTGGCCTTGTAATTTTGGTTAATAGGCAACTGCAACTGCTGTTGAAATCTGTCAACTTAATTTTTTGCTTCTCGTGAGATTTTCCCAGTGGCTACCAGGTAGGTTGGTTGGTGTGTAGCTGCTTTGGAATCTTGCTCATTGCTTGCAAAGCCACAGACAGGCTATGGTATAGTTTGTCTGTGGCCCTGTAATTGCGGTTAATAAGCAACTGCAACTGCTGTTGAAATCTATCAACTTAATTTTTTGCTTCTCGTGAGATTTTCTCAGTGGCAACCAGGTAGGTTGGTTGGTGTGTAGCTGCTTTGGAATCTTGCTCATTGCTTGCAAAGCCACAGGCAGGCTATGGTATAGTTTGTCTGTGGCCTGTGCCACCACGCGATGCGCCTAAATATTCTCTACAACTCTAATTTGAACAATTTCTTTCTAACGTACTCGGTTCAAAAGTTATTTACAATTGAAAAATTACACTTTTTAGATACGTTGTTAGGAGTAAACGTGAGTAATTTGAGATGTTTTATGTATATGTTATGTACGTTGAAGAAAGAAAATGAATGATAAGTGAATAGGAATGATGTGATTGAAGGTTTGTTGTGTGATAATGATTTCGAGTGTAATAAATGAACGAGTTTATATGGAGTGTTCTATGAATGTGGTTGAAGTGAGGGTGATTTAGTTGGATGAAAATGTTTGACAAGGGCTGAATGTTTGATGAGTGTTTTATGAGTGATTTTAGGGTTCGTGATACCCCATTGGTTGGGATATATCGTGAATATATGTATGTATGTATGTATATAAATGTATTTCATAAAATTTTCTTGTCAATATTTAGATGTGGACTGCTAACAATCTATATAATATGCAATATCTTATAAACGAATAAAGATATAAAAAAAAACTTTCAAATATAAGTTATTCCCCATAAAATTTCCTATAATCGGCATTTGAACAAATTTTATGTATCTATATCGGTTTCAGAGATATTTTAAATTCAATAATTCTTTTTGCTATAACTTCTAAACTAGAAACATTTTTTTGTCAAAATTGCAACCAATAGATGCGCCTAGAAATGCTCTAAAATTTATATTTCAACAATTTTTTTCTAGCTCGCTTGGTTCAAAAGTTATTTACAATTAAAAAATTATGTTATTATATTTTTTATTTTCAATAATTCACTATATGTTAATTGAAGGATTTATCTAATTGACCAACCAGCACACATATTAGTAATAAAAATGAGTATGACTATGTCAACTCATTATTAATTGTAATTATTTTCGTAACGATAGTAATGAAACTGTTCTTTTTGTAAATGTCCACGTAGCAGTGCTCAGTTCTCATATCATTTGCCATTATCCGCTTTCTGGGTGTTCGCAGCTCTGTTATGGTATTAGATGATATTTTATTGACTATCTGACTGATTGTAAGGTAAGCTGGTTCATGAAATATAGCTATACTGGGCAGTGGCCGTGCTACTACAGTGTTCTACTTGGTACTCGGACCGCCACTTCCCATATCTGGGGGTGGAAACTGCAACTGCTGTTTAATTGCTTCTCGTGAGATTTTCCCAGTGGCTACCAGGTAGGTTGGTTGGTGTGTAGCAGCTTTGGAATGTTGCTCATTACTTGCAGAGCCACAGACAGGCTATGGTATAGTTTGTCTGTGGCCTTGTAATTTTGGTTAATAGGCAACTGCAACTGCAACTGCTGTTGAAATCTATCAACTTAATTTTTTGCTTCTCGTGAGATTTTCCCAGTGGCTACCAGGTAGGTTGGTTGGTGTGTAGTTGCTTTGGAATCTTGCTCATTGCTTGCAAAGCCACAGACAGGCTATGGTATAGTTTGTCTGTGGCCCTGTAATTGCGGTTAATAAGCAACTGCAACTGCTGTTGAAATCTATCAACTTAATTTTTTGCTTCTCGTGTGATTTTCTCAGTGGCAACCAGGTAGGTTGGTTGGTGTGTAGCTGCTTTGGAATCTTGCTCATTGCTTGCAAAGCCACATGCAGGCTATGGTATAGTTTGTCTGTGGCCTGTGCCACCACGCGATGTGCCTAAATATTCTCTACAACTCTTATTTGAACAATTTCTTTCTAACGTACTCGGTTCAAAAGTTATTTACAATTGAAAAATTACACTTTTTAGATACGTTGTTAGGAGTAAACGTGAGTAATTTGAGATGTTTTATGTATATGTTATGTACGTTGAAGAAAGAAAATGAATGATAAGTGAATAGGAATGATGTGATTGAAGGTTTGTTATGTGATAATGATTTCGAGTGTAATAAATGAACGAGTTTATATGGAGTGATCTATGAATGTGGTTGAAGTGAGGGTGATTTAGTTGGATGAAAATGTTTGACAAGGGCTGAATGTTTGATGAGTGTTTTATGAGTGATTTTAGGGTTCGTGATACCCCATTTGTTGGGATATATCGTGAAGATATGTATGTATGTATGTATATAAATGTATTTCATAAAATGTTCTTGTCAATATTTAGATGTGGACTGCTAACAATCTATATAATATGCAATATCTTATAAACGAATAAAGATATAAAAAAAAACTTTCAAATATAAGTTATTCCCCATTAAATTTCCTATAATCGGCATTTGAACAAATTTTATGTATCTATATCGGTTTCAGAGATATTTTAAATTCAATAATTCTTTTTGCTATAACTTCTAAACTAGAAACATATTTTTGTCAAAATTGCAACCAATAGATGCGCCTAGAAATGCTCTAAAATTTATATTTCAACAATTTTTTTCTAGCTCGCTTGTTTCAAAAGTGATTTACAATTAAAAAATTACGTTATTATATTTTTTATTTTCAATAATTCACTATATGTTAATTGAAGGATTTATCTAATTGACCAACCAGCACACATATTAGTAATAAAAATGAGTATCACTATGTCAACTCATTATTAATTGTAATTATTTTCGTAACGATAGTAATGAAACAGTTCTTTTTGTAAATGTCCACGTAGCAGTGCTCAGTTCTCATATCATTTGCCATTATCCGCTTTCTGGGTGTTCGCAGCTCTGTTATGGTATTAGATGATATTTTATTGACTATCTGACTGATTGTAAGGTAAGCTGGTTCATGAAATATAGCTATACTGGGCAGTGGCCGTGCTACTACAGTGTTCTACTTGGTACTCGGACCGCCACTTCCCATATCTGGGGGTGGAAACTGCAACTGCTGTTGAATTGCTTCTCGTGAGATTTTCCCAGTGGCTACCAGGTAGGTTGGTTGGTGTGTAGCTGCTTTGGAATGTTGCTCATTACTTGCAGAGCCACAGACAGGCTATGGTATAGTTTGTCTGTGGCCTTGTAATTTTGGTTAATAGGCAACTGCAACTGCTGTTGAAATCTATCAACTTAATTTTTTGCTTCTCGTGAGATTTTCCCAGTGGCTACCAGGTAGGTTGGTTGGTGTGTAGCTGCTTTGGAATCTTGCTCATTGCTTGCAAAGCCACAGACAGGCTATGGTATAGTTTGTCTGTGGCCCTGTAATTGCGGTTAATAAGCAACTGCAACTGCTGTTGAAATCTATCAACTTAATTTTTTGCTTCTCGTGAGATTTTCTCAGTGGCAACCAGGTAGGTTGGTTGGTGTGTAGCTGCTTTGGAATCTTGCTCATTGCTTGCAAACCCACAGGCAGGCTATGGTATAGTTTGTCTGTGGCCTGTGCCACCACGCGATGCGCCTAAATATTCTCTAGAACTCTTATTTGAACAATTTCTTTCTAACGTACTCAGTTCAAAAGTTATTTACAATTGAAAAATTACACTTTTTAGATACGTTGTTAGGAGTAAACGTGAGTAATTTGAGATGTTTTATGTATATGTTATGTACGTTGAAGAAAGAAAATGAATGATAAGTGAATAGGAATGATGTGATTGAAGGTTTGTTGTGTGATAATGATTTCGAGTGTAATAAATGAACGAGTTTATATGGAGTGATCTATGAATGTGGTTGAAGTGAGGGTGATTTAGTTGTATGAAAATGTTTGACAAGGGCTGAATGTTTGATGAGTGTTTTATGAGTGATTTTAGGGTTCGTGATACCCCATTTGTTGGGATATAGCGTGAAGATATGTATGTATGTATGTATATAAATGTATTTCATAAAATTTTCTTGTCAATATTTAGATGTGGACTGCTAACAATCTATATAATATGCAATATCTTATAAACGAATAAAGATATAAAAAAAAACTTTCAAATATAAGTTATTCCCCATTAAATTTCCTATAATCGGCATTTGAACAAATTTTCTGTATCTATATCGGTTTCAGAGATATTTTAAATTCAATAATTCTTTTTGCTATAACTTCGAAACTAGAAACATTTTTTTGTCAAAATTGCAACCAATTGATGCGCCTAGAAATGCTCTAAAATTTATATTTCAACAATTTTTTTCTAGCTCGCTTGGTTCAAAAGGTATTTACAATTAAAAAATTACGTTATTATATTTTTTATTTTCAATAATTCATTATATGTTAATTGAAGGATTTATCTAATTGACCAACCAGCACACATATTAGTAATAAAAATGAGTATGACTATGTCAACTCATTATTAATTGTAATTATTTTCGTAACGATAGTAATGAAACTGTTCTTTTTGTAAATGTCCACGTAGCAGTGCTCAGTTCTCATATCATTTGCCATTATCCGCTTTCTGGGTGTTCGCAGCTCTGTTATGGTATTAGATGATATTTTATTGACTATCTGACTGATTGTAAGGTAAGCTGGTTCATGAAATATAGCTATACTGGGCAGTGGCCGTGCTACTACAGTGTTCTACTTGGTACTCGGACCGCCACTTCCCATATCTGGGGGTGGAAACTGCAACTGCTGTTGAAATGCTTCTCGTGAGATTTTCCCAGTGGCTACCAGGTAGGTTGGTTGGTGTGTAGCTGCTTTGGAATGTTGCTCATTACTTGCAGAGCCACATACAGGCTATGGTATAGTTTGTCTGTGGCCTTGTAATTTTGGTTAATAGGCAACTGCAACTGCTGTTGAAATCTATCAACTTAATTTTTTGCTTCTCGTGAGATTTTCCCAGTGGCTACCAGGTAGGTTGGTGGGTGTGTAGTTGCTTTGGAATCTTGCTCATTGCTTGCAAAGCCACAGACAGGCTATTGTATAGTTTGTCTGTGGCCCTGTAATTGCGGTTAATAAGCAACTGCAACTGCTGTTGAAATCTATCAACTTAATTTTTTGCTTCTCGTGTGATTTTCTCAGTGGCAACCAGGTAGGTTGGTTGGTGTGTAGCTGCTTTGGAATCTTGCTCATTGCTTGCAAAGCCACAGGCAGGCTATGGTATAGTTTGTCTGTGGCCTGTGCCACCACGCGATGTGCCTAAATATTCTCTACAACTCTTATTTGAACAATTTCTTTCTAACGTACTCGGTTCAAAAGTTATTTACAATTGAAAAATTACACTTTTTAGATACGTTGTTAGGAGTAAACGTGAGTAATTTGAGATGTTTTATGTATATGTTATGTACGTTGAAGAAAGAAAATGAATGATAAGTGAATAGGAATGATGTGATTGAAGGTTTGTTATGTGATAATGATTTCGAGTGTATTAAATGAACGAGTTTATATGGAGTGATCTATGAATGTGGTTGAAGTGAGGGTGATTTAGTTGGATGAAAATGTTTGACAAGGGCTGAATGTTTGATGAGTGTTTTATGAGTGATTTTAGGGTTCGTGATACCCCATTTGTTGGGATATATCGTGAAGATATGTATGTATGTATGTATATAAATGTATTTCATAAAATTTTCTTGTCAATATTTAGATGTGGACTGCTAACAATCTATATAATATGCAATATCTTATAAACGAATAAAGATATAAAAAAAAACTTTCAAATATAAGTTATTCCCCATAAAATTTCCTATAATCGGCATTTGAACAAATTTTCTGTATCTATATCGGTTTCAGAGATATTTTAAATTCAATAATTCTTTTGGCTATAACTTCTAAACTAGAAACATTTTTTTGTCAAAATTGCAACCAATAGATGCGCCTGAAAATGCTCTAAAATTTATATTTCAACAATTTTTTTCTAGCTCGCTTGGTTCAAAAGGTATTTACAATTAAAAAATTACGTTATTATATTTTTTATTTTCAATAATTCATTATATGTTAATTGAAGGATTTATCTAATTGACCAACCAGCACACATATTAGTAATAAAAATGAGTATCACTATGTCAACTCATTATTAATTGTAATTATTTTCGTAACGATAGTAATGAAACAGTTCTTTTTGTAAATGTCCACGTAGCAGTGCTCAGTTCTCATATCATTTGCCATTATCCGCTTTCTGGGTGTTCGCAGCTCTGTTATGGTATTAGATGATATTTTATTGACTATCTGACTGATTGTAAGGTAAGCTGGTTCATGAAATATAGCTATACTGGGCAGTGGCCGTGCTACTACAGTGTTCTACTTGGTACTCGGACCGCCACTTCCCATATCTGGGGGTGGAAACTGCAACTGCTGTTGAATTGCTTCTCGTGAGATTTTCCCAGTGGCTACCAGGTAGGTTGGTTGGTGTGTAGGTGCTTTGGAATGTTGCTCATTACTTGCAGAGCCACAGACAGGCTATGGTATAGTTTGTCTGTTGCCTTGTAATTTTGGTTAATAGGCAACTGCAACTGCTGTTGAAATCTATCAACTTAATTTTTTGCTTCTCGTGAGATTTTCCCAGTGGCTACCAGGTAGGTTGGTTGGTGTGTAGCTGCTTTGGAATCTTGCTCATTGCTTGCAAAGCCACAGACAGGCTATGGTATAGTTTGTCTGTGGCCCTGTAATTGCGGTTAATAAGCAACTGCAACTGCTGTTGAAATCTATCAACTTAATTTTTTGCTTCTCGTGAGATTTTCTCAGTGGCAACCAGGTAGGTTGGTTGGTGTGTAGCTGCTTTGGAATCTTGCTCATTGCTTGCAAAGCCACAGGCAGGCTATGGTATAGTTTGTCTGTGGCCTGTGCCACCACGCGATGCGCCTAAATATTCTCTAGAACTCTTATTTGAACAATTTCTTTCTAACGTACTCAGTTCAAAAGTTATTTACAATTGAAAAATTACACTTTTTAGATACGTTGTTAGGAGTAAACGTGAGTAATTTGAGATGTTTTATGTATATGTTATGTACGTTGAAGAAAGAAAATGAATGATAAGTGAATAGGAATGATGTGATTGAAGGTTTGTTGTGTGATAATGATTTCGAGTGTAATAAATGAACGAGTTTATATGGAGTGATCTATGAATGTGGTTGAAGTGAGGGTGATTTAGTTGTATGAAAATGTTTGACAAGGGCTGAATGTTTGATGAGTGTTTTATGAGTGATTTTAGGGTTCGTGATACCCCATTGGTTGGGATATATCGTGAATATATGTATGTATGTATGTATATAAATGTATTTCATAAAATTTTCTTGTCAATATTTAGATGTGGACTGCTAACAATCTATATAATATGCAATATCTTATAAACGAATAAAGATATAAAAAAAAACTTTCAAATATAAGTTATTCCCCATAAAATTTCCTATAATCGGCATTTGAACAAATTTTATGTATCTATATCGGTTTCAGAGATATTTTAAATTCAATAATTCTTTTTGCTATAACTTCGAAACTAGAAACATTTTTTTGTCAAAATTGCAACCAATTGATGCGCCTAGAAATGCTCTAAAATTTATATTTCAACAATTTTTTTCTAGCTCGCTTGGTTCAAAAGGTATTTACAATTAAAAAATTACGTTATTATATTTTTTATTTTCAATAATTCATTATATGTTAATTGAAGGATTTATCTAATTGACCAACCAGCACACATATTAGTAATAAAAATGAGTATGACTATGTCAACTCATTATTAATTGTAATTATTTTCGTAACGATAGTAATGAAACTGTTCTTTTTGTAAATGTCCACGTAGCAGTGCTCAGTTCTCATATCATTTGCAATTATCCGCTTTCTGGGTGTTCGCAGCTCTGTTATGGTATTAGATGATATTTTATTGACTATCTGACTGATTGTAAGGTAAGCTGGTTCATGAAATATAGCTATACTGGGCAGTGGCCGTGCTACTACAGTGTTCTACTTGGTACTCGGACCGCCACTTCCCATATCTGGGGGTGGAAACTGCAACTGCTGTTGAATTGCTTCTCGTGAGATTTTCCCAGTGGCTACCAGGTAGGTTGGTTGGTGTGTAGCTGCTTTGGAATGTTGCTCATTACTTGCAGAGCCACAGACAGGCTATGGTATAGTTTGTCTGTGGCCTTGTAATTTTGGTTAATAGGCAACTGCAACTGCTGTTGAAATCTATCAACTTAATTTTTTGCTTCTCGTGAGATTTTCCCAGTGGCTACCAGGTAGGTTGGTTGGTGTGTAGCTGCTTTGGAATCTTGCTCATTGCTTGCAAAGCCACAGACAGGCTATGGTATAGTTTGTCTGTGGCCCTGTAATTGCGGTTAATAAGCAACTGCAACTGCTGTTGAAATCTATCAACTTAATTTTTTGCTTCTCGTGAGATTTTCTCAGTGGCAACCAGGTAGGTTGGTTGGTGTGTAGCTGCTTTGGAATCTTGCTCATTGCTTGCAAAGCCACAGGCAGGCTATGGTATAGTTTGTCTGTGGCCCTGTAATTGCGGTTAATAAGCAACTGCAACTGCTGTTGAAATCTATCAACTTAATTTTTTGCTTCTCGTGAGATTTTCTCAGTGGCAACCAGGTAGGTTGGTTGGTGTGTAGCTGCTTTGGAATCTTGCTCATTGCTTGCAAAGCCACAGGCAGGCTATGGTATAGTTTGTCTGTGGCCTGTGCCACCACGCGATGCGCCTAAATATTCTCTAGAACTCTTATTTGAACAATTTCTTTCTAACGTACTCAGTTCAAAAGTTATTTACAATTGAAAAATTACACTTTTTAGATACGTTGTTAGGAGTAAACGTGAGTAATTTGAGATGTTTTATGTATATGTTATGTACGTTGAAGAAAGAAAATGAATGATAAGTGAATAGGAATGATGTGATTGAAGGTTTGTTGTGTGATAATGATTTCGAGTGTAATAAATGAACGAGTTTATATGGAGTGATCTATGAATGTGGTTGAAGTGAGGGTGATTTAGTTGTATGAAAATGTTTGACAAGGGCTGAATGTTTGATGAGTGTTTTATGAGTGATTTTAGGGTTCGTGATACCCCATTTGTTGGGATATAGCGTGAAGATATGTATGTATGTATGTATATAAATGTATTTCATAAAATTTTCTTGTCAATATTTAGATGTGGACTGCTAACAATCTATATAATATGAAATATCTTATAAACGAATAAAGATATAAAAAAAAACTTTCAAATATAAGTTATTCCCCATTAAATTTCCTATAATCGGCATTTGAACAAATTTTCTGTATCTATATCGGTTTCAGAGATATTTTAAATTCAATAATTCTTTTTGCTATAACTTCGAAACTAGAAACATTTTTTTGTCAAAATTGCAACCAATTGATGCGCCTAGAAATGCTCTAAAATTTATATTTCAACAATTTTTTTCTAGCTCGCTTGGTTCAAAAGGTATTTACAATTAAAAAATTACGTTATTATATTTTTTATTTTCAATAATTCATTATATGTTAATTGAAGGATTTATCTAATTGACCAACCAGCACACATATTAGTAATAAAAATGAGTATGACTATGTCAACTCATTATTAATTGTAATTATTTTCGTAACGATAGTAATGAAACTGTTCTTTTTGTAAATGTCCACGTAGCAGTGCTCAGTTCTCATATCATTTGCCATTATCCGCTTTCTGGGTGTTCGCAGCTCTGTTATGGTATTAGATGATATTTTATTGACTATCTGACTGATTGTAAGGTAAGCTGGTTCATGAAATATAGCTATACTGGGCAGTGGCCGTGCTACTACAGTGTTCTACTTGGTACTCGGACCGCCACTTCCCATATCTGGGGGTGGAAACTGCAACTGCTGTTGAAATGCTTCTCGTGAGATTTTCCCAGTGGCTACCAGGTAGGTTGGTTGGTGTGTAGCTGCTTTGGAATGTTGCTCATTACTTGCAGAGCCACAGACAGGCTATGGTATAGTTTGTCTGTGGCCTTGTAATTTTGGTTAATAGGCAACTGCAACTGCTGTTGAAATCTATCAACTTAATTTTTTGCTTCTCGTGAGATTTTCCCAGTGGCTACCAGGTAGGTTGGTTGGTGTGTAGTTGCTTTGGAATCTTGCTCATTGCTTGCAAAGCCACAGACAGGCTATTGTATAGTTTGTCTGTGGCCCTGTAATTGCGGTTAATAAGCAACTGCAACTGCTGTTGAAATCTATCAACTTAATTTTTTGCTTCTCGTGTGATTTTCTCAGTGGCAACCAGGTAGGTTGGTTGGTGTGTAGCTGCTTTGGAATCTTGCTCATTGCTTGCAAAGCCACAGGCAGGCTATGGTATAGTTTGTCTGTGGCCTGTGCCACCACGCGATGTGCCTAAATATTCTCTACAACTCTTATTTGAACAATTTCTTTCTAACGTACTCGGTTCAAAAGTTATTTACAATTGAAAAATTACACTTTTTAGATACGTTGTTAGGAGTAAACGTGAGTAATTTGAGATGTTTTATGTATATGTTATGTACGTTGAAGAAAGAAAATGAATGATAAGTGAATAGGAATGATGTGATTGAAGGTTTGTTATGTGATAATGATTTCGAGTGTAATAAATGAACGAGTTTATATGGAGTGATCTATGAATGTGGTTGAAGTGAGGGTGATTTAGTTGGATGAAAATGTTTGACAAGGGCTGAATGTTTGATGAGTGTTTTATGAGTGATTTTAGGGTTCGTGATACCCCATTTGTTGGGATATATCGTGAAGATATGTATGTATGTATGTATATAAATGTATTTCATAAAATTTTCTTGTCAATATTTAGATGTGGACTGCTAACAATCTATATAATATGCAATATCTTATAAACGAATAAAGATATAAAAAAAAACTTTCAAATATAAGTTATTCCCCATAAAATTTCCTATAATCGGCATTTGAACAAATTCTCTGTATCTATATCGGTTTCAGAGATATTTTAAATTCAATAATTCTTTTTGCTATAACTTCTAAACTAGAAACATTTTTTTGTCAAAATTGCAACCAATAGATGCGACTAGAAATTCTCTAAAATTTATATTTCAACAATTTTTTTCTAGCTTGCTTGGTTCAAAAGGTATTTACAATTCAAAAATTACGTTATTATATTTTTTATTTTCAATAATTCATTATATGTTAATTGAAGGATTTATCTAATTGACCAACCAGCACACATATTAGTAATAAAAATGAGTATCACTATGTCAACTCATTATTAATTGTAATTATTTTCGTAACGATAGTAATGAAACAGTTCTTTTTGTAAATGTCCACGTAGCAGTGCTCAGTTCTCATATCATTTGCCATTATCCGCTTTCTGGGTGTTCGCAGCTCTGTTATGGTATTAGATGATATTTTATTGACTATCTGACTGAATGTAAGGTAAGCTGGTTCATGAAATATAGCTATACTGGGCAGTGGCCGTGCTACTACAGTGTTCTACTTGGTACTCGGACCGCCACTTTCCATATCTGGGGGTGGAAACTGCAACTGCTGTTGAATTGCTTCTCGTGAGATTTTCCCAGTGGCTACCAGGTAGGTTGGTTGGTGTGTAGCTGCTTTGGAATCTTGCTCATTGCTTGCAAAGCCACAGACAGGTTATGGTATAGTTTGTCTGTGGCCCTGTAATTACGGTTAATAAGCAACTGCAACTGCTGTTTAAATCTATCAACTTAATTTTTTGCTTCTCGTGTGATCTTCTCAGTGGCAACCAGGTAGGTTGGTTGGTGTGTAGCTGCTTTGGAATCTTGCTCATTGCTTGCAAAGCCACAGGCAGGCTATGGTATAGTTTGTCTGTGGCCTGTGCCACCACGCGATGTGCCTAAATATTCTCTACAACTCTTATTTGAACAATTTCTTTCTAACGTACTCGGTTCAAAAGTTATTTACAATTGAAAAATTACACTTTTTAGATACGTTGTTAGGAGTAAACGTGAGTAATTTGAGATGTTTTATGTATATGTTATGTACGTTGAAGAAAGAAAATGAATGATACGTGAATAGGAATGATGTGATTGAAGGTTTGTTATGTGATAATGATTTCGAGTGTAATAAATGAACGAGTTTATATGGAGTGATCTATGAATGTGGTTGAAGTGAGGGTGATTTAGTTGGATGAAAATGTTTGACAAGGGCTGAATGTTTGATGAGTGTTTTATGAGTGATTTTAGGGTTCGTGATACCCCATTTGTTGGGATATATCGTGAAGATATGTATGTATGTATGTATGTATGTATATAAATGTATTTCATAAAATTTTCTTGTCAATATTTAGATGTGGACTGCTAACAATCTATATAATATGCAATATCTTATAAACGAATAAAGATATAAAAAAAAACTTTCAAATATAAGTTATTCCCCATAAAATTTCCTATAATCGGCATTTGAACAAATTTTCTGTATCTATATCGGTTTCAGAGATATTTTAAATTCAATAATTCTTTTTGCTATAACTTCGAAACTAGAAACATTTTTTTGTCAAAATTGCAACCAATAGATGCGCCTAGAAATGCTCTAAAATTTATATTTCAACAATTTTTTTCTAGCTCGCTTGGTTCAAAAGGTATTTACAATTAAAAAATTACGTTATTATATTTTTTATTTTCAATAATTCATTATATGTTAATTGAAGGATTTATCTAATTGACCAACCAGCACACATATTAGTAATAAAAATGAGTATGACTATGTCAACTCATTATTAATTGTAATTATTTTCGTAACGATAGTAATGAAACTGTTCTTTTTGTAAATGTCCACGTAGCAGTGCTCAGTTCTCATATCATTTGCCATTATCCGCTTTCTGGGTGTTCGCAGCTCTGTTATGGTATTAGATGATATTTTATTGACTATCTGACTGATTGTAAGGTAAGCTGGTTCATGAAATATAGCTATACTGGGCAGTGGCCGTGCTACTACAGTGTTCTACTTGGTACTCGGACCGCCACTTCCCATATCTGGGGGTGGAAACTGCAACTGCTGTTGAATTGCTTCTCGTGAGATTTTCCCAGTGGCTACCAGGTAGGTTGGTTGGTGTGTAGCTGCTTTGGAATGTTGCTCATTACTTGCAAAGCCACAGACAGGCTATGGTATAGTTTGTCTGTGGCCCTGTAATTGCGGTTAATAAGCAACTGCAACTGCTGTTGAAATCTATCAACTTAATTTTTTGCTTCTCGTGTGATTTTCTCAGTGGCAACCAGGTAGGTTGGTTGGTGTGTAGCTGCTTTGGAATCTTGCTCATTGCTTGCAAAGCCACAGGCAGGCTATGGTATAGTTTGTCTGTGGCCTGTGCCACCACGCGATGTGCCTAAATATTCTCTACAACTCTTATTTGAACAATTTCTTTCTAACGTACTCGGTTCAAAAGTTATTTACAATTGAAAAATTACACTTTTTAGATACGTTGTTAGGAGTAAACGTGAGTAATTTGAGATGTTTTATGTATATGTTATGTACGTTGAAGAAAGAAAATGAATGATAAGTGAATAGGAATGATGTGATTGAAGGTTTGTTATGTGATAATGATTTCGAGTGTAATAAATGAACGAGTTTATATGGAGTGATCTATGAATGTGGTTGAAGTGAAGGTGATTTAGTTGGATGAAAATGGTTGACAAGGGCTGAATGTTTGATGAGTGTTTTATGAGTGATTTTAGGGTTCGTGATACCCCATTTGTTGGGATATATCGTGAAGATATGTATGTATGTATGTATATAAATGTATTTAATAAAATTTTCTTGTCAATATTTAGATGTGGACTGCTAACAATCTATATAATATGCAATATCTTATAAACGAATAAAGATATAAAAAAAAACTTTCAAATATAAGTTATTCCCCATAAAATTTCCTATAATCGGCATTTGAACAAATTTTCTGTATCTATATCGGTTTCAGAGATATTTTAAATTCAATAATTCTTTTTGCTATAACTTCGAAACTAGAAACATTTTTTTGTCAAAATTGCAACCAGTAGATGCGCCTAGAAATGCTCTAAAATTTATATTTCAACAATTTTTTTCTAGCTCGCTTGGTTCAAAAGGTATTTACAATTAAAAAATTACGTTATTATATTTTTTATTTTCAATAATTAATTATATGTTAATTGAAGGATTTATCTAATTGACCAACCAGCACACATATTAGTAATAAAAATGAGTATCACTATGTCAACTCATTATTAATTGTAATTATTTTCGTAACGATAGTAATGAAACAGTTCTTTTTGTAAATGTCCACGTAGCAGTGCTCAGTTCTCATATCATTTGCCATTATCCGCTTTCTGGGTGTTCGCAGCTCTGTTATGGTATTAGATGATATTTTATTGACTATCTGACTGATTGTAAGGTAAGCTGGTTCATGAAATATAGCTATACTGGGCAGTGGCCGTGCTACTACAGTGTTCTACTTGGTACTCGGACCGCCACTTCCCATATCTGGGGGTGGAAACTGCAACTGCTGTTGAATTGCTTCTCGTGAGATTTTCCCAGTGGCTACCAGGTAGGTTGGTTGGTGTGTAGCTGCTTTGGAATGTTGCTCATTACTTGCAGAGCCACAGACAGGCTATGGTATAGTTTGTCTGTGGCCTTGTAATTTTGGTTAATAGGCAACTGCAACTGCTGTTGAAATCTATCAACTTAATTTTTTGCTTCTCGTGAGATTTTCCCAGTGGCTACCAGGTAGGTTGGTTGGTGTGTAGCTGCTTTGGAATCTTGCTCATTGCTTGCAAAGCCACAGACAGGCTATGGTATAGTTTGTCTGTGGCCCTGTAATTGCGGTTAATAAGCAACTGCAACTGCTGTTGAAATCTATCAACTTAATTTTTTGCTTCTCGTGTGATTTTCTCAGTGGCAACCAGGTAGGTTGGTTGGTGTGTAGCTGCTTTGGAATCTTGCTCATTGCTTGCAAAGCCGCAGGCAGGCTATGGTATAGTTTGTCTGTGGCCTGTGCCACCACGCGATGTGCCTAAATATTCTCTACAACTCTTATTTGAACAATTTCTTTCTAACGTACTCGGTTCAAAAGTTATTTACAATTGAAAAATTACACTTTTTAGATACGTTGTTAGGAGTAAACGTGAGTAATTTGAGATGTTTTATGTATATGTTATGTACGTTGAAGAAAGAAAATGAATGATAAGTGAATAGGAATGATGTGATTGAAGGTTTGTTATGTGATAATGATTTCGAGTGTAATAAATGAACGAGTTTATATGGAGTGATCTATGAATGTGGTTGAAGTGAGGGTGATTTAGTTGGATGAAAATGTTTGACAAGGGCTGAATGTTTGATGAGTGTTTTATGAGTGATTTTAGGGTTCGTGATACCCCATTTGTTGGGATATATCGTGAAGATATGTATGTATGTATGTATATAAATGTATTTCATAAAATTTTCTTGTCAATATTTAGATGTGGACTGCTAACAATCTATATAATATCATCATCATCAGTGGTACTACAACCCTTCAAGGGTCTTGACCTGCTTTAGGAGTTTTTTCCATTCTTCCCTATTTTGCGCTTTCCTTTTCCAATTATTTATTTTGAATGCTTTTACATCCTTCTCTATCTGGTCCATATATCGTAACTTCGGCCTTCCTCGCGCTCTCCTGCTCACTGGCATTTGTCTGATAATTTGTTTTATTGGATCTGTATCAGACATCCTCTGAACATGTCCAATCCATCTTAGCCTCCCTACTTTAATTTTTGTAATGATGTCTGAGTCTTCATATTCTCTGTACAGCTCGAAATTGTAGCGCCTGCGCCACTCTCCGTCCTCTT
Source organism: Pterostichus madidus (assembly GCA_911728475.2). Classification (NCBI taxonomy): domain Eukaryota; kingdom Metazoa; phylum Arthropoda; class Insecta; order Coleoptera; family Carabidae; genus Pterostichus; species Pterostichus madidus. The sequence goes on along the minus strand of OU452304.1, from coordinate 20,772,736 downwards.
GTATTCCTCCATAGATATGCCGTAATATTTTCCTCTCAAATACTCCAAGTATCCTCTCATCATTTTGTGTCATTGCCCACGTTTCCGAGGCATACATTAGGACAGGCCTGATTAGTGTTTTATATATCATACATTTCGTGTTTCTAGATATTAAATCTGATTTCAAATGTTTCTGTAGCCCGAAATATGCCCTATTTGCTAAATAAGTTCTACGTTTTATTTCTAGTCCAGTATCGTTGTTGCTGGTTACTTTGGATCCTAGGTAGATAAACTCTGATACCGTCTCGATGTTGTATGTATCAATTGTTAGGTTTTGAAGCTGTTGCGGCACCTTCAGTTTTCCGCCCGCCCTCATGTACTTCGTTTTATTGGTGTTGATTTCTAGGCCTATCTCCTTGGCTGCTTTCTCGAGAGCTATGAAGGCCTGTACTACATCCTTTTTTGATCTTGCTATTATATCCACATCATCCGCGAATGCTAAAACTTGTATGCTTCTGCTGATAATGGTTCCTCGTGTATATATTTCTGATTTTCTGATAACCTTCTCTAAGGCAATGTTAAAGAGGATCGTAGATAGGGGATCTCCTTGCCGTAGTCCTTGCTGTGTATTAAAGGAGCGTGAGAGGTTATTCTGGACTCTAACACGACATTCCACCTGTGCCAACGTTAGCCTTGTCAAGGCTATTAGATGGGGTGGAATTTTAAAGTCCTCCATTGCTTTGTATAAAGCATTCCTATTCACTGTGTCATATGCACTTTTGAAGTCAACAAACATGTGGTGTGTTTCCATGTTATACTCATATGACTTTTCCAAGATTTGTCTTAGTAAAAATATTTGGTCTGTTGTTGACTTATTTCTACAGAATCCACATTGGTATTTGCCGATGATATCTTCTGCATATGGTCTCAAACGCTCGTATAAGATATTAGCCAGTATTTTATATGCTATGCTCAAGAGGGTAATTCCACGGTAGTTTTCACATTCTAACTGATCCCCCTTTTTGTGCAATGGCACCAGTACTCCAACGTTCCATTCTTTTGGCATTCTGCCCTGTTCCCATATCTTCATGATCAGTATGTGTAGTTTCTCGCATAATAGTTCCCCTCCTTTTTTTATTAATTCCGCTGGTATTTCATCATATCCAGGAGATTTACTATTCTTTAATCTTCCTATTGCTGCTACTACTTCTTCGATGGATGGTTCCTCTTTTCCTCTCTCGTCGTTATCTTCCCTGCCACCGGCCGTGTATTCTTGTTCTTCCTCACCTTCTCTTCTCAGATTTAATTTTTCTTCGAAATTTTCAGCCCATCTTTCTAAAATATCTTCCCTGTTACTTATTATGTCTCCTTCTTTATTCCTGCACATATTTGCCCTTGGTTGAAACTCTTTTCTGTTTCTGTTAATTTCATTATAAAATTTTTTAACTTCCGTTTGTGACCTAAGGGCCTCTAGATCCTCCATTTTCTTTTTCGTGTACTCTCTCTTCTTTATTCTGTGGGTTCTTTTTTCCTCCCGTCTCAATTGTTTGTATTCTTCAGATAGTCTTCTAGTTTTTTGCCTTTGTTGAAGTTTCTTATATAATATATTTTTCCTACACGTTATGTCTGCACATTCTTCGTCAAACCAATTCTGGTCCCTTTGCTGCCCCTTTTGCTTTCCTATGGTTTTATTCGCTGCCTCTAAAATTATTTCTTTGCACTTCTGCCAATAGTGGTCCATGTTTGCATCTGGGAGGTCAGTATGTTCTAGGTGCTTTTGATCAAGTTCTTTTATGTATTTCTCCACTTCTATTTCATCCTTCAGTTTTTCTACACAGTATCGTTCTGCTTTCTTTCCCGGCATTTTCTTTGTATTTGATATTCTCGCTCTTAATCTAGTTTCTAGCAAGTAATGATCCGAATCGATGTTTGCTCCTCGCCGGTTTCTCACATCCATTAAGTTCGAGAAATGTCTAGAATCTATTAACAAGTGATCAATTTGATTTGTTGTCTTCGAATCTGGCGATATCCAAGTTGCTTTGTGTATCCGCTTATGTTCGAAGCAAGCTCCTCCAATTACCATGTTTTGCGAGGCTGCAAACTGGATCAGTCTGAACCCATTATCGTTGGATTCCCTATGGAGACTATGTTTTCCGATTGTTGGGGCATATTGTACTTCTTGTCCCACCTTTGCGTTTAGATCTCCTATAATTATCTTGACATCGTTTTTGGGGCAAGATTGCACCATTGTTTCAAGTTCTTGATAAAATTCATCTTTTTCTTCTTCTCTCTTTTCTTCGGTAGGGGCGTGTGCATTTATTATACTATAGTTGAAGAATTGTGCTTTTAATCTTAACTTACAAAACCGAGGTGACCGTGCTTGAAAATCTACTACATTTTCCCTGATGGTTTTGTTCACTACGAAACCCGTTCCCAGCATGTGATCTTTGGGATGGCAACTGTAAAAAATGGTATGGTTTGTTTTTCTCAGGATTTTATTTCCTGTCCACCTCATTTCTTGAATTGCTGTTATATCTGCTTTGTAATTATCTATTTGATCTAGAAGAATTTTTAATGCTCCCGGTTTATAAAGTGATCTGACATTCCAAGAGTATAATCGTAAATCCTTTTTCGTTTGCAAGCGTCGTCTTCTTAAGGTCCGTCCGGCTGTTTCTCCTGTAGCTCTCGTAACAATTACCTTTTTCCGGGATGGAGTTGTTAGCCCCACGCCCAACCCCCAACCTGGAGGACCAGTCCAGTTTTTTTTTCACGGTGGGTATTTTATTTTCCCACTACCCTCCGAGCCTGCTGGATTGTAGACCCGGCGAGCTTCCCCCAATTCCAATGGGGACGCACCCGATGGAGGTAACTGGCAAATCCCCACACGGGATATAATATGCAATATCTTATAAACGAATAAAGATATAAAAAAAAACTTTCAAATATAAGTTATTCCACATAAAATTTCCTATAATCGGCATTTGAACAAATTTTCTGTATCTATATCGGTTTCAGAGATATTTTAAATTCAATAATTCTTTTTGCTATAACTTCTAAACTAGAAATATTTTTTTGTCAAAATTGCAACCAATAGATGCGCCTAGAAATTCTCTAAAATTTATATTTCAACAATTTTTTTCTAGCTTGCTTGGTTCAAAAGGTATTTACAATTAAAAAATTACGTTATTATATTTTTTATTTTCAATAATTCATTATATGTAAATTGAAGGATTTATCTAATTGACCAACCAGCACACATATTAGTAATAAAAATGAGTATCACTATGTCAACTCATTATTAATTGTAATTATTTTCGTAACGATAGTAATGAAACAGTTCTTTTTGTAAATGTCCACGTAGCAGTGCTCAGTTCTCATATCATTTGCCATTATCCGCTTTCTGGGTGTTCGCAGCTCTGTTATGGTATTAGATGATATTTTATTGACTATCTGACTGATTGTAAGGTAAGCTGGTTCATGAAATATAGCTATACTGGGCAGTGGCCGTGCTACTACAGTGTTCTACTTGGTACTCGGACCGCCACTTTCCATATCTGGGGGTGGAAACTGCAACTGCTGTTGAATTGCTTCTCGTGAGATTTTCCCAGTGGCTACCAGGTAGGTTGGTTGGTGTGTAGCTGCTTTGGAATGTTGCTCATTACTTGCAGAGCCACAGACAGGCTATGGTATAGTTTGTCTGTGGCCTTGTAATTTTGGTTAATAGGCAACTGCAACTGCTGTTGAAATCTATCAACTTAATTTTTTGCTTCTCGTGAGATTTTCCCAGTGGCTACCAGGTAGGTTGGTTGGTGTGTAGCTGCTTTGGAATCTTGCTCATTGCTTGCAAAGCCACAGACAGGTTATGGTATAGTTTGTCTGTGGCCCTGTAATTACGGTTAATAAGCAACTGCAACTGCTGTTTAAATCTATCAACTTAATTTTTTGCTTCTCGTGTGATCTTCTCAGTGGCAACCAGGTAGGTTGGTTGGTGTGTAGCTGCTTTGGAATCTTGCTCATTGCTTGCAAAGCCACAGGCAGGCTATGGTATAGTTTGTCTGTGGCCTGTGCCACCACGCGATGTGCCTAAATATTCTCTACAACTCTTATTTGAACAATTTCTTTCTAACGTACTCGGTTCAAAAGTTATTTACAATTGAAAAATTACACTTTTTAGATACGTTGTTAGGAGTAAACGTGAGTAATTTGAGATGTTTTATGTATATGTTATGTACGTTGAAGAAAGAAAATGAATGATAAGTGAATAGGAATGATGTGATTGAAGGTTTGTTATGTGATAATGATTTCGAGTGTAATAAATGAACGAGTTTATATGGAGTGATCTATGAATGTGGTTGAAGTGAGGGTGATTTAGTTGGATGAAAATGTTTGACAAGGGCTGAATGTTTGATGAGTGTTTTATGAGTGATTTTAGGGTTCGTGATACCCCATTTGTTGGGATATATCGTGAAGATATGTATGTATGTATGTATATAAATGTATTTCATAAAATTTTCTTGTCAATATTTAGATGTGGACTGCTAACAATCTATATAATATGCAATATCTTATAAACGAATAAAGATATAAAAAAAAACTTTCAAATATAAGTTATTCCCCATTAAATTTCCTATAATCGGCATTTGAACATATTTTATGTATCTATATCGGTTTCAGAGATATTTTAAATTCAATAATTCTTTTTGCTATAACTTCTAAACTAGAAACATTTTTTTGTCAAAATTGCAAACAATAGATGCGCCTAGAAATGCTCTCAAATTTATATTTCAACAATTTTTTTCTAGCTCGCTTGGTTCAAAAGTTATTTACAATTAAAAAATTACGTTATTATATTTTTTATTTTCAATAATTCACTATATGTGAATTGAAGGATTTATCTAATTGACCAACCAGCACACATATTAGTAATAAAAATGAGTATGACTATGTCAACTCATTATTAATTGTAATTATTTTCGTACCGATAGTAATGAAACTGTTCTTTTTGTAAATGTCCACGTAGCAGTGCTCAGTTCTCATATCATTTGCCATTATCCGCTTTCTGGGTGTTCGCAGCTCTGTTATGGTATTAGATGATATTTTATTGACTATCTGACTGATTGTAAGGTAAGCTGGTTCATGAAATATAGCTATACTGGGCAGTGGCCGTGCTACTACAGTGTTCTACTTGGTACTCGGACCGCCACTTTCCATATCTGGGGGTGGAAACTGCAACTGCTGTTGAATTGCTTCTCGTGAGATTTTCCCAGTGGCTACCAGGTAGGTTGGTTGGTGTGTAGCTGCTTTGGAATGTTGCTCATTACTTGCAGAGCCACAGACAGGCTATGGTATAGTTTGTCTGTGGCCTTGTAATTTTGGTTAATAGGCAACTGCAACTGCTGTTGAAATCTATCAACTTAATTTTTTGCTTCTCGTGAGATTTTCCCAGTGGCTACCAGGTAGGTTGGTTGGTGTGTAGCTGCTTTGGAATCTTGCTCATTGCTTGCAAAGCCACAGACAGGCTATGGTATAGTTTGTCTGTGGCCCTGTAATTGCGGTTAATAAGCAACTGCAACTGCTGTTGAAATCTATCAACTTAATTTTTTGCTTCTCGTGTGATTTTCTCAGTGGCAACCAGGTAGGTTGGTTGGTGTGTAGCTGCTTTGGAATCTTGCTCATTGCTTGCAAAGCCACAGGCAGGCTATGGTATAGTTTGTCTGTGGCCTGTGCCACCACGCGATGTGCCTAAATATTCTCTACAACTCTTATTTGAACAATTTCTTTCTAACGTACTCGGTTCAAAAGTTATTTACAATTGAAAAATTACACTTTTTAGATACGTTGTTAGGAGTAAACGTGAGTAATTTGAGATGTTTTATGTATATGTTATGTACGTTGAAGAAAGAAAATGAATGATAAGTGAATAGGAATGATGTGATTGAAGGTTTGTTATGTGATAATGATTTCGAGTGTAATAAATGAACGAGTTTATATGGAGTGATCTATGAATGTGGTTGAAGTGAGGGTGATTTAGTTGGATGAAAATGTTTGACAAGGGCTGAATGTTTGATGAGTGTTTTATGAGTGATTTTAGGGTTCGTGATACCCCATTTGTTGGGATATATCGTGAAGATATGTATGTATGTATGTATATAAATGTATTTCATAAAATTTTCTTGTCAATATTTAGATGTGGACTGCTAACAATCTATATAATATCATCATCATCAGTGGTACTACAACCCTTCAAGGGTCTTGACCTGCTTTAGGAGTTTTTTCCATTCTTCCCTATTTTGCGCTTTCCTTTTCCAATTATTTATTTTTAATGCTTTTACATCCTTCTCTATCTGGTCCATATATCGTAACTTCGGCCTTCCTCGCGCTCTCCTGCTCACTGGCATTTGTCTGATAATTTGTTTTATTGGATCTGTATCAGACATCCTCTGAACATGTCCAATCCATCTTAGCCTCCCTACTTTAATTTTTGTAATGATGTCTGAGTCTTCATATTCTCTGTACAGCTCGAAATTGTAGCGCCTGCGCCACTCTCCGTCCTCTTGTATTCCTCCATAGATATGCCGTAATATTTTCCTCTCAAATACTCCAAGTATCCTCTCATCATTTTGTGTCATTGCCCACGTTTCCGAGGCATACATTAGGACAGGCCTGATTAGTGTTTTATATATCATACATTTCGTGTTTCTAGATATTAAATCTGATTTCAAATGTTTCTGTAGCCCGAAATATGCCCTATTTGCTAAATAAGTTCTACGTTTTATTTCTAGTCCAGTATCGTTGTTGCTGGTTACTTTGGATCCTAGGTAGATAAACTCTGATACCGTCTCGATGTTGTATGTATCAATTGTTAGGTTTTGAAGCTGTTGCGGCACCTTCGGTTTTCCGCCCGCCCTCATGTACTTCGTTTTATTGGTGTTGATTTCTAGGCCTATCTCCTTGGCTGCTTTCTCGAGAGCTATGAAGGCCTGTACTACATCCTTTTTTGATCTTGCTATTATATCCACATCATCCGCGAATGCTAAAACTTGTATGCTTCTGCTGATAATGGTTCCTCGTGTATATATTTCTGATTTTCTGATAACCTTCTCTAAGGCAATGTTAAAGAGGATCGTAGATAGGGGATCTCCTTGCCGTAGTCCTTGCTGTGTATTAAAGGAGCGTGAGAGGTTATTCTGGACTCTAACACGACATTCCACCTGTGCCAACGTTAGCCTTGTCAAGGCTATTAGATGGGGTGGAATTTTAAAGTCCTCCATTGCTTTGTATAAAGCATTCCTATTCACTGTGTCATATGCACTTTTGAAGTCAACAAACATGTGGTGTGTTTCCATGTTATACTCATATGACTTTTCCAAGATTTGTCTTAGTAAAAATATTTGGTCTGTTGTTGACTTATTTCTACAGAATCCACATTGGTATTTGCCGATGATATCTTCTGCATATGGTCTCAAACGCTCGTATAAGATATTAGCCAGTATTTTATATGCTATGCTCAAGAGGGTAATTCCACGGTAGTTTTCACATTCTAACTGATCCCCCTTTTTGTGCAATGGCACCAGTACTCCAACGTTCCATTCTTTTGGCATTCTGCCCTGTTCCCATATCTTCATTATCAGTATGTGTAGTTTCTCGCATAATAGTTCCCCTCCTTTTTTTATTAATTCCGCTGGTATTTCATCATATCCAGGAGATTTACTATTCTTTAATCTTCCTATTGCTGCTACTACTTCTTCGATGGATGGTTCCTCTTTTCCTCTCTCGTCGTTATCTTCCCTGCCACCGGCCGTGTATTCTTGTTCTTCCTCACCTTCTCTTCTCGGATTTAATTTTTCTTCGAAATTTTCAGCCCATCTTTCTAAAATATCTTCCCTGTTACTTATTATGTCTCCTTCTTTATTCCTGCACATATTTGCCCTTGGTTGAAACTCTTTTCTGTTTCTGTTAATTTCATTATAAAATTTTTTAACTTCCGTTTGTGACCTAAGGGCCTCTAGATCCTCCATTTTCTTTTTCGTGTACTCTCTCTTCTTTATTCTGTGGGTTCTTTTTTCCTCCCGTCTCAATTGTTTGTATTCTTCAGATAGTCTTCTAGTTTTTTGCCTTTGTTGAAGTTTCTTATATAATATATTTTTCCTACACGTTATGTCTGCACATTCTTCGTCAAACCAATTCTGGTCCCTTTGCTGCCCCTTTTGCTTTCCTATGGTTTTATTCGCTGCCTCTAAAATTATTTCTTTGCACTTCTGCCAATAGTGGTCCATGTTTGCATCTGGGAGGTCAGTATGTTCTAGGTGCTTTTGATCAAGTTCTTTTATGTATTTCTCCACTTCTATTTCATCCTTCAGTTTTTCTACACAGTATCGTTCTGCTTTCTTTCCCGGCATTTTCTTTGTATTTGATATTCTCGCTCTTAATCTAGTTTCTAGCAAGTAATGATCCGAATCGATGTTTGCTCCTCGCCGGTTTCTCACATCCATTAAGTTCGAGAAATGTCTAGAATCTATTAACAAGTGATCAATTTGATTTGTTGTCTTCGAATCTGGCGATATCCAAGTTGCTTTGTGTATCCGCTTATGTTCGAAGCAAGCTCCTCCAATTACCATGTTTTGCGAGGCTGCAAACTGGATCAGTCTGAACCCATTATCGTTGGATTCCCTATGGAGACTATGTTTTCCGATTGTTGGGGCATATTGTACTTCTTGTCCCACCTTTGCGTTTAGATCTCCTATAATTATCTTGACATCGTTTTTGGGGCAAGATTGCACCATTGTTTCAAGTTCTTGATAAAATTCATCTTTTTCTTCTTCTCTCTTTTCTTCGGTAGGGGCGTGTGCATTTATTATACTATAGTTGAAGAATTGTGCTTTTAATCTTAACTTACAAAACCGAGGTGACCGTGCTTGAAAATCTACTACATTTTCCCTGATGGTTTTGTTCACTACGAAACCCGTTCCCAGCATGTGATCTTTGGGATGGCAACTGTAAAAAATGGTATGGTTTGTTTTTCTCAGGATTTTATTTCCTGTCCACCTCATTTCTTGAATTGCTGTTATATCTGCTTTGTAATTATCTATTTGATCTAGAAGAATTTTTAATGCTCCCGGTTTATAAAGTGATCTGACATTCCAAGAGTATAATCGTAAATCCTTTTTCGTTTGCAAGCGTCGTCTTCTTAAGGTCCGTCCGGCTGTTTCTCCTGTAGCTCTCGTAACAATTACCTTTTTCCGGGATGGAGTTGTTAGCCCCACGCCCAACCCCCAACCTGGAGGACCAGTCCAGTTTTTTTTTCACGGTGGGTATTTTATTTTCCCACTACCCTCCGAGCCTGCTGGATTGTAGACCCGGCGAGCTTCCCCCAATTCCAATGGGGACGCACCCGATGGAGGTAACTGGCAAATCCCCACACGGGATATAATATGCAATATCTTATAAACGAATAAAGATATAAAAAAAAACTTTCAAATATAAGTTATTCCACATAAAATTTCCTATAATCGGCATTTGAACAAATTTTCTGTATCTATATCGGTTTCAGAGATATTTTAAATTCAATAATTCTTTTTGCTATAACTTCTAAACTAGAAATATTTTTTTGTCAAAATTGCAACCAATAGATGCGCCTAGAAATTCTCTAAAATTTATATTTCAACAATTTTTTTCTAGCTTGCTTGGTTCAAAAGGTATTTACAATTAAAAAATTACGTTATTATATTTTTTATTTTCAATAATTCATTATATGTAAATTGAAGGATTTATCTAATTGACCAACCAGCACACATATTAGTAATAAAAATGAGTATCACTATGTCAACTCATTATTAATTGTAATTATTTTCGTAACGATAGTAATGAAACAGTTCTTTTTGTAAATGTCCACGTAGCAGTGCTCAGTTCTCATATCATTTGCCATTATCCGCTTTCTGGGTGTTCGCAGCTCTGTTATGGTATTAGATGATATTTTATTGACTATCTGACTGATTGTAAGGTAAGCTGGTTCATGAAATATAGCTATACTGGGCAGTGGCCGTGCTACTACAGTGTTCTACTTGGTACTCGGACCGCCACTTTCCATATCTGGGGGTGGAAACTGCAACTGCTGTTGAATTGCTTCTCGTGAGATTTTCCCAGTGGCTACCAGGTAGGTTGGTTGGTGTGTAGCTGCTTTGGAATGTTGCTCATTACTTGCAGAGCCACAGACAAACTATGGTATAGTTTGTCTGTGGCCTTGTAATTTTGGTTAATAGGCAACTGCAACTGCTGTTGAAATCTATCAACTTAATTTTTTGCTTCTCGTGAGATTTTCCCAGTGGCTACCAGGTAGGTGGGTTGGTGTGTAGCTGCTTTGGAATCTTGCTCATTGCTTGCAAAGCCACAGACAGGCTATGGTATAGTTTGTCTGTGGCCTGTGCCACCACGCGATGTGCCTAAATATTCTCTACAACTCTTATTTGAACAATTTCTTTCTAACGTACTCGGTTCAAAAGTTATTTACAATTGAAAAATTACACTTTTTAGATACGTTGTTAGGAGTAAACGTGAGTAATTTGAGATGTTTTATGTATATGTTATGTACGTTGAAGAAAGAAAATGAATGATAAGTGAATAGGAATGATGTGATTGAAGGTTTGTTATGTGATAATGATTTCGAGTGTAATAAATGAACGAGTTTATATGGAGTGATCTATGAATGTGGTTGAAGTGAGGGTGATTTAGTTGGATGAAAATGTTTGACAAGGGCTGAATGTTTGATGAGTGTTTTATGAGTGATTTTAGGGTTCGTGATACCCCATTTGTTGGGATATATCGTGAAGATATGTATGTATGTATGTATATAAATGTATTTCATAAAATTTTCTTGTCAATATTTAGATGTGGACTGCTAACAATCTATATAATATGCAATATCTTATAAACGAATAAAGATATAAAAAAAAACTTTCAAATATAAGTTATTCCCCATAAAATTTCCTATAATCGGCATTTGAACAAATTTTCTGTATCTATATCGGTTTCAGAGATATTTTAAATTCAATAATTCTTTTTGCTATAACTTCTAAACTAGAAACATTTTTTTGTCAAAATTGCAACCAATAGATGCGCCTAGAAATTCTCTAAAATTTATATTTCAACAATTTTTTTCTAGCTTGCTTGGTTCAAAAGGTATTTACAATTAAAAAATTACGTTATTATATTTTTTATTTTCAATAATTCATTATATGTTAATTGAAGGATTTATCTAATTGACCAACCAGCACACATATTAGTAATAAAAATGAGTATCACTATGTCAACTCATTATTAATTGTAATTATTTTCGTAACGATAGTAATGAAACAGTTCTTTTTGTAAATGTCCACGTAGCAGTGCTCAGTTCTCATATCATTTGCCATTATCCGCTTTCTGGGTGTTCGCAGCTCTGTTATGGTATTAGATGATATTTTATTGACTATCTGACTGATTGTAAGGTAAGCTGGTTCATGAAATATAGCTATACTGGGCAGTGGCCGTGCTACTACAGTGTTCTACTTGGTACTCGGACCGCCACTTTCCATATCTGGGGGTGGAAACTGCAACTGCTGTTGAATTGCTTCTCGTGAGATTTTCCCAGTGGCTACCAGGTAGGTTGGTTGGTGTGTAGCTGCTTTGGAATGTTGCTCATTACTTGCAGAGCCACAGACAGGCTATGGTATAGTTTGTCTGTGGCCTTGTAATTTTGGTTAATAGGCAACTGCAACTGCTGTTGAAATCTATCAACTTAATTTTTTGCTTCTCGTGAGATTTTCCCAGTGGCTACCAGGTAGGTTGGTTGGTGTGTAGCTGCTTTGGAATCTTGCTCATTGCTTGCAAAGCCACAGACAGGTTATGGTATAGTTTGTCTGTGGCCCTGTAATTACGGTTAATAAGCAACTGCAACTGCTGTTTAAATCTATCAACTTAATTTTTTGCTTCTCGTGTGATCTTCTCAGTGGCAACCAGGTAGGTTGGTTGGTGTGTAGCTGCTTTGGAATCTTGCTCATTGCTTGCAAAGCCACAGGCAGGCTATGGTATAGTTTGTCTGTGGCCTGTGCCACCACGCGATGTGCCTAAATATTCTCTACAACTCTTATTTGAACAATTTCTTTCTAACGTACTCGATTCAAAAGTTATTTACAATTGAAAAATTACACTTTTTAGATACGTTGTTAGGAGTAAACGTGAGTAATTTGAGATGTTTTATGTATATGTTATGTACGTTGAAGAAAGAAAATGAATGATAAGTGAATAGGAATGATGTGATTGAAGGTTTGTTATGTGATAATGATTTCGAGTGTAATAAATGAACGAGTTTATATGGAGTGATCTATGAATGTGGTTGAAGTGAGGGTGATTTAGTTGGATGAAAATGTTTGACAAGGGCTGAATGTTTGATGAGTGTTTTATGAGTGATTTTAGGGTTCGTGATACCCCATTTGTTGGGATATATCGTGAAGATATGTATGTATGTATGTATATAAATGTATTTCATAAAATTTTCTTGTCAATATTTAGATGTGGACTGCTAACAATCTATATAATATGCAATATCTTATAAACGAATAAAGATATAAAAAAAAACTTTCAAATATAAGTTATTCCCCATAAAATTTCCTATAATCGGCATTTGAACAAATTTTCTGTATCTATATCGGTTTCAGAGATATTTTAAATTCAATAATTCTTTTTGCTATAACTTCTAAACTAGAAACATTTTTTTGTCAAAATTGCAACCAATAGATGCGCCTAGAAATGCTCTAAAATTTATATTTCAACAATTTTTTTCTATCTCGCTTGGTTCAAAAGGTATTTACAATTAAAAAATTACGTTATTATATTTTTTATTTTCAATAATTAATTATATGTTAATTGAAGGATTTATCTAATTGACCAACCAGCACACATATTAGTAATAAAAATGAGTATCACTATGTCAACTCATTATTAATTGTAATTATTTTCGTAACGATAGTAATGAAACAGTTCTTTTTGTAAATGTCCACGTAGCAGTGCTCAGTTCTCATATCATTTGCCATTATCCGCTTTCTGGGTGTTCGCAGCTCTGTTATGGTATTAGATGATATTTTATTGACTATCTGACTGATTGTAAGGTAAGCTGGTTCATGAAATATAGCTATACTGGGCAGTGGCCGTGCTACTACAGTGTTCTACTTGGTACTCGGACCGCCACTTCCCATATCTGGGGGTGGAAACTGCAACTGCTGTTGAATTGCTTCTCGTGAGATTTTCCCAGTGGCTACCAGGTAGGTTGGTTAGTGTGTAGCTGCTTTGGAATGTTGCTTATTACTTGCAGAGCCACAGACAGGCTATGGTATAGTTTGTCTGTGGCCTTGTAATTTTGGTTAATAGGCAACTGCAACTGCTGTTGAAATCTATCAACTTAATTTTTTGCTTCTCGTGAGATTTTCCCAGTGGCTACCAGGTAGGTTGGTTGGTGTGTAGCTGCTTTGGAATCTTGCTCATTGCTTGCAAAGCCACAGACAGGTTATGGTATAGTTTGTCTGTGGCCCTGTAATTACGGTTAATAAGCAACTGCAACTGCTGTTTAAATCTATCAACTTAATTTTTTGCTTCTCGTGTGATCTTCTCAGTGGCAACCAGGTAGGTTGGTTGGTGTGTAGCTGCTTTGGAATCTTGCTCATTGCTTGCAAAGCCACAGGCAGGCTATGGTATAGTTTGTCTGTGGCCTGTGCCACCACGCGATGTGCCTAAATATTCTCTACAACTCTTATTTGAACAATTTCTTTCTAACGTACTCGGTTCAAAAGTTATTTACAATTGAAAAATTACACTTTTTAGATACGTTGTTAGGAGTAAACGTGAGTAATTTGAGATGTTTTATGTATATGTTATGTACGTTGAAGAAAGAAAATGAATGATAAGTGAATAGGAATGATGTGATTGAAGGTTTGTTATGTGATAATGATTTCGAGTGTAATAAATGAACGAGTTTATATGGAGTGATCTATGAATGTGGTTGAAGTGAGGGTGATTTAGTTGGATGAAAATGTTTGACAAGGGCTGAATGTTTGATGAGTGTTTTATGAGTGATTTTAGGGTTCGTGATACCCCATTTGTTGGGATATATCGTGAAGATATGTATGTATGTATGTATATAAATGTATTTCATAAAATTTTTATGGCAATATTTAGATGTGGACTGCTAACAATCTATATAATATGCAATATCTTATAAACGAATAAAGATATAAAAAAAAACTTTCAAATATAAGTTATTCCCCATAAAATTTCCTATAATCGGCATTTGAACAAATTTTCTGTATCTATATCGGTTTCAGAGATATTTTAAATTCAATAATTCTTTTTGCTATAACTTCTAAACTAGAAACATTTTTTGTGTCAAAATTGCAACCAATAGATGCGCCTAGAAATGCTCTAAAATTTATGTTTCAACAATTTTTTTCTAGCTCGCTTGGTTCAAAAGGTATTTACAATTAAAAAATTACGTTATTATATTTTTTATTTTCAATAATTCATTATATGTTAATTGAAGGATTTATCTAATTGACCAACCAGCACACATATTAGTAATAAAAATGAGTATCACTATGTCAACTCATTATTAATTGTAATTATTTTCGTAACGATAGTAATGAAACAGTTCTTTTTGTAAATGTCCACGTAGCAGTGCTCAGTTCTCATATCATTGGCCATTATCCGCTTTCTGGGTGTTCGCAGCTCTGTTATGGTATTAGATGATATTTTATTGACTATCTGACTGATTGTAAGGTAAGCTGGTTCATGAAATATAGCTATACTGGGCAGTGGCCGTGTTACTACAGTGTTCTACTTGGTACTCGGACCGCCACTTCCCATATCTGGGGGTGGAAACTGCAACTGCTGTTGAATTGCTTCTCGTGAGATTTTCCCAGTGGCTACCAGGTAGGTTGGTTGGTGTGTAGCTGCTTTGGAATGTTGCTCATTACTTGCAGAGCCACAGACAGGCTATGGTATAGTTTGTCTGTGGCCTTGTAATTTTGGTTAATAGGCAACTGCAACTGCTGTTGAAATCTATCAACTTAATTTTTTGCTTCTCGTGAGATTTTCCCAGTGGCTACCAGGTAGGTTGGTTGGTGTGTAGCTGCTTTGGAATCTTGCTCATTGCTTGCAAAGCCACAGACAGGCTATGGTATAGTTTGTCTGTGGCCCTGTAATTGCGGTTAATAAGCAACTGCAACTGCTGTTGAAATCTATCAACTTAATTTTTTGCTTCTCGTGTGATTTTCTCAGTGGCAACCAGGTAGGTTGGTTGGTGTGTAGCTGCTTTGGAATCTTGCTCATTGCTTGCAAAGCCACAGGCAGGCTATGGTATAGTTTGTCTGTGGCCTGTGCCACCACGCGATGTGCCTAAATATTCTCTACAACTCTTATTTGAACAATTTCTTTCTAACGTACTCGGTTCAAAAGTTATTTACAATTGAAAAATTACACTTTTTAGATACGTTGTTAGGAGTAAACGTGAGTAATTTGAGATGTTTTATGTATATGTTATGTACGTTGAAGAAAGAAAATGAATGATAAGTGAATAGGAATGATGTGATTGAAGGTTTGTTATGTGATAATGATTTCGAGTGTAATAAATGAACGAGTTTATATGGAGTGATCTATGAATGTGGTTGAAGTGAGGGTGATTTAGTTGGATAAAATGTTTGACAAGGGCTGAATGTTTGATGAGTGTTTTATGAGTGATTTTAGGGTTCGTGATAACCCATTTGTTGGGATATATCGTGCAGATATGTATGTATGTATGTATATAAATGTATTTCATAAAATTTTCTTGTCAATATTTAGATGTGGACTGCTAACAATCTATATAATATGCAATATCTTATAAACGAATAAAGATATAAAAAAAAACTTTCAAATATAAGTTATTCCCCATAAAATTTCCTATAATCGGCATTTGAACAAATTTTCTGTATCTATATCGGTTTCAGAGATATTTTAAATTCAATAATTCTTTTTGCTATAACTTCTAAACTAGAAACATTTTTTTGTCAAAATTGCAACCAATAGATGCGCCTAGAAATGCTCTAAAATTTATATTTCAACAATTTTTTTCTAGCTCGCTTGGTTCAAAAGGTATTTACAATTAAAAAATTACGTTATTATATTTTTTATTTTCAATAATTCATTATATGTTAATTGAAGGATTTATCTAATTGACCAACCAGCACACATATTAGTAATAAAAATGAGTATCACTATGTCAACTCATTATTAATTGTAATTATTTTCGTTACGATAGTAATGAAACAGTTCTCTTTGTAAATGTCCACGTAGCAGTGCTCAGTTCTCATATCATTGGCCATTATCCGCTTTCTGGGTGTTCGCAGCTCTGTTATGGTATTAGATGATATTTTATTGACTATCTGACTGATTGTAAGGTAAGCTGGTTCATGAAATATAGCTATACTGGGCAGTGGCCGTGTTACTACAGTGTTCTACTTGGTACTCGGACCGCCACTTCCCATATCTGGGGGTGGAAACTGCAACTGCTGTTGAATTGCTTCTCGTGAGATTTTCCCAGTGGCTACCAGGTAGGTTGGTTGGTGTGTAGCTGCTTTGGAATGTTGCTCATTACTTGCAGAGCCACAGACAGGCTATGGTATAGTTTGTCTGTGGCCTTGTAATTTTGGTTAATAGGCAACTGCAACTGCTGTTGAAATCTATCAACTTAATTTTTTGCTTCTCGTGAGATTTTCCCAGTGGCTACCAGGTAGGTTGGTTGGTGTGTAGCTGCTTTGGAATCTTGCTCATTGCTTGCAAAGCCACAGACAGGCTATGGTATAGTTTGTCTGTGGCCCTGTAATTGCGGTTAATAAGCAACTGCAACTGCTGTTGAAATCTATCAACTTAATTTTTTGCTTCTCGTGTGATTTTCTCAGTGGCAACCAGGTAGGTTGGTTGGTGTGTAGCTGCTTTGGAATCTTGCTCATTACTTGCAGAGCCACAGACAGGCTATGGTATAGTTTGTCTGTGGCCTTGTAATTTTGGTTAATAGGCAACTGCAACTGCTGTTGAAATCTATCAACTTAATTTTTTGCTTCTCGTGAGATTTTCCCAGTGGCTACCAGGTAGGTTGGTTGGTGTGTAGCTGCTTTGGAATGTTGCTCATTACTTGCAGAGCCACAGACAGGCTATGGTATAGTTTGTCTGTGGCCTTGTAATTTTGGTTAATAGGCAACTGCAACTGCTGTTGAAATCTATCAACTTAATTTTTTGCTTCTCGTGAGATTTTCCCAGTGGCTACCAGGTAGGTTGGTTGGTGTGTAGCTGCTTTGGAATCTTGCTCATTGCTTGCAAAGCCACAGACAGGCTATGGTATAGTTTGTCTGTGGCCCTGTAATTGCGGTTAATAAGCAACTGGAACTGCTGTTGAAATCTATCAACTGAATTTTTTGCTTCTCGTGTGATTTTCTCAGTGGCAACCAGGTAGGTTGGTTGGTGTGTAGCTGCTTTGGAATCTTGCTCATTGCTTGCAAAGCCACAGGCAGGCTATGGTATAGTTTGTCTGTGGCCTGTGCCACCACGCGATGTGCCTAAATATTCTCTACAACTCTTATTTGAACAATTTCTTTCTAACGTACTCGGTTCAAAAGTTATTTACAATTGAAAAATTACACTTTTTAGATACGTTGTTAGGAGTAAACGTGAGTAATTTGAGATGTTTTATGTATATGTTATGTACGTTGAAGAAAGAAAATGAATGATAAGTGAATAGGAATGATGTGATTGAAGGTTTGTTATGTGATAATGATTTCGAGTGTAATAAATGAACGAGTTTATATGGAGTGATCTATGAATGTGGTTGAAGTGAGGGTGATTTAGTTGGATGAAAATGTTTGACAAGGGCTGAATGTTTGATGAGTGTTTTATGAGTGATTTTAGGGTTCGTGATACCCCATTTGTTGGGATATATCGTGCAGATATGTATGTATGTATGTATATAAATGTATTTCATAAAATTTTCTTGTCAATATTTAGATGTGGACTGCTAACAATCTATATAATATGCAATATCTTATAAACGAATAAAGATATAAAAAAAAACTTTCAAATATAAGTTATTCCCCATAAAATTTCCTATAATCGGCATTTGAACAAATTTTCTGTATCTATATCGGTTTCAGAGATATTTTAAATTCAATAATTCTTTTTGCTATAACTTCTAAACTAGAAACATTTTTTTGTCAAAATTGCAACCAATAGATGCGCCTAGAAATGCTCTAAAATTTATATTTCAACAATTTTTTTCTAGCTCGCTTGGTTCAAAAGGTATTTACAATTAAAAAATTACGTTATTATATTTTTTATTTTCAATAATTAATTATATGTTAATTGAAGGATTTATCTAATTGACCAACCAGCACACATATTAGTAATAAAAATGAGTATCACTATGTCAACTCATTATTAATTGTATTTATTTTCGTAACGATAGTAATGAAACAGTTCTTTTTGTAAATGTCCACGTAGCAGTGCTCAGTTCTCATATCATTTGCCATTATCCGCTTTCTGGGTGTTCGCAGCTCTGTTATGGTATTAGATGATATTTTATTGACTATCTGACTGATTGTAAGGTAAGCTGGTTCATGAAATATAGCTATACTGGGCAGTGGCCGTGCTACTACAGTGTTCTACTTGGTACTCGGACCGCCACTTCCCATATCTGGGGGTGGAAACTGCAACTGCTGTTGAATTGCTTCTCGTGAGATTTTCCCAGTGGCTACCAGGTAGGTTGGTTGGTGTGTAGCTGCTTTGGAATGTTGCTCATTACTTGCAGAGCCACAGACAGGCTATGGTATAGTTTGTCTGTGGCCTTGTAATTTTGGTTAATAGGCAACTGCAACTGCTGTTGAAATCTATCAACTTAATTTTTTGCTTCTCGTGAGATTTTCCCAGTGGCTACCAGGTAGGTTGGTTGGTGTGTAGCTGCTTTGGAATCTTGCTCATTGCTTGCAAAGCCACAGACAGGCTATGGTATAGTTTGTCTGTGGCCCTGTAATTGCGGTTAATAAGCAACTGCAACTGCTGTTGAAATCTATCAACTTAATTTTTTGCTTCTCGTGTGATTTTCTCAGTGGCAACCAGGCAGGTTGGTTGGTGTGTAGCTGCTTTGGAATCTTGCTCATTGCTTGCAAAGCCACAGGCAGGCTATGGTATAGTTTGTCTGTGGCCTGTGCCACCACGCGATGTGCCTAAATATTCTCTACAACTCTTATTTGAACAATTTCTTTCTAACGTACTCGGTTCAAAAGTTATTTACAATTGAAAAATTACACTTTTTAGATACGTTGTTAGGAGTAAACGTGAGTAATTTGAGATGTTTTATGTATATGTTATGTACGTTGAAGAAAGAAAATGAATGATAAGTGAATAGGAATGATGTGATTGAAGGTTTGTTATGTGATAATGATTTCGAGTGTAATAAATGAACGAGTTTATATGGAGTGATCTATGAATGTGGTTGAAGTGAGGGTGATTTAGTTGGATGAAAATGTTTGACAAGGGCTGAATGTTTGATGAGTGTTTTATGAGTGATTTTAGGGTTCGTGATACCCCATTTGTTGGGATATATCGTGCAGATATGTATGTATGTATGTATATAAATGTATTTCATAAAATTTTCTTGTCAATATTTAGATGTGGACTGCTAACAATCTATATAATATGCAATATCTTATAAACGAATAAAGATATAAAAAAAAACTTTCAAATATAAGTTATTCCCCATAAAATTTCCTATAATCGGCATTTGAACAAATTTTCTGTATCTATATCGGTTTCAGAGATATTTTAAATTCAATAATTCTTTTTGCTATAACTTCTAAACTAGAAACATTTTTTTGTCAAAATTGCAACCAATAGATGCGCCTAGAAATGCTCTAAAATTTATATTTCAACAATTTTTTTCTAGCTCGCTTGGTTCAAAAGGTATTTACAATTAAAAAATTACGTTATTATATTTTTTATTTTCAATAATTAATTATATGTTAATTGAAGGATTTATCTAATTGACCAACCAGCACACATATTAGTAATAAAAATGAGTATCACTATGTCAACTCATTATTAATTGTAATTATTTTCGTAACGATAGTAATGAAACAGTTCTTTTTGTAAATGTCCACGTAGCAGTGCTCAGTTCTCATATCATTTGCCATTATCCGCTTTCTGGGTGTTCGCAGCTCTGTTATGGTATTAGATGATATTTTATTGACTATCTGACTGATTGTAAGGTAAGCTGGTTCATGAAATATAGCTATACTGGGCAGTGGCCGTGCTACTACAGTGTTCTACTTGGTACTCGGACCGCCACTTCCCATATCTGGGGGTGGAAACTGCAACTGCTGTTGAATTGCTTCTCGTGAGATTTTCCCAGTGGCTACCAGGTAGGTTGGTTGGTGTGTAGCTGCTTTGGAATGTTGCTCATTACTTGCAGAGCCACAGACAGGCTATGGTATAGTTTGTCTGTGGCCTTGTAATTTTGGTTAATAGGCAACTGCAACTGCTGTTGAAATCTATCAACTTAATTTTTTGCTTCTCGTGAGATTTTCCCAGTGGCTACCAGGTAGGTTGGTTGGTGTGTAGCTGCTTTGGAATCTTGCTCATTGCTTGCAAAGCCACAGACAGGCTATGGTATAGTTTGTCTGTGGCCCTGTAATTGCGGTTAATAAGCAACTGCAACTGCTGTTGAAATCTATCAACTTAATTTTTTGCTTCTCGTGTGATTTTCTCAGTGGCAACCAGGCAGGTTGGTTGGTGTGTAGCTGCTTTGGAATCTTGCTCATTTCTTGCAAAGCCACAGGCAGGCTATGGTATAGTTTGTCTGTGGCCTGTGCCACCACGCGATGTGCCTAAATATTCTCTACAACTCTTATTTGAACAATTTCTTTCTAACGTACTCGGTTCAAAAGTTATTTACAATTGAAAAATTACACTTTTTAGATACGTTGTTAGGAGTAAACGTGAGTAATTTGAGATGTTTTATGTATATGTTATGTACGTTGAAGAAAGAAAATGAATGATAAGTGAATAGGAATGATGTGATTGAAGGTTTGTTATGTGATAATGATTTCGAGTGTAATAAATGAACGAGTTTATATGGAGTGATCTATGAATGTGGTTGAAGTGAGGGTGATTTAGTTGGATGAAAATGTTTGACAAGGGCTGAATGTTTGATGAGTGTTTTATGAGTGATTTTAGGGTTCGTGATACCCCATTTGTTGGGATATATCGTGAAGATATGTATGTATGTATGTATATAAATGTATTTAATAAAATTTTCTTGTCAATATTTAGATGTGGACTGCTAACAATCTATATAATATGCAATATCTTATAAACGAATAAAGATATAAAAAAAAACTTTCAAATATAAGTTATTCCCCATAAAATTTCCTATAATCGGCATTTGAACAAATTTTCTGTATCTATATCGGTTTCAGAGATATTTTAAATTTAATAATTCTTTTTGCTATAACTTCTAAACTAGAAACATTTTTTCTGTCAAAATTGCAACCAATAGATGCGCCTAGAAATGCTCTAAAATTTATATTTCAACAATTTTTTTCTAGCTCGCTTGGTTCAAAAGGTATTTACAATTAAAAAATTACGTTATTATATTTTTTATTTTCAATAATTAATTATATGTTAATTGAAGGATTTATCTAATTGACCAACCAGCACACATATTAGTAATAAAAATGAGTATCACTATGTCAACTCATTATTAATTGTAATTATTTTCGTAACGATAGTAATGAAACAGTTCTTTTTGTAAATGTCCACGTAGCAGTGCTCAGTTCTCATATCATTTGCCATTATCCGCTTTCTGGGTGTTCGCAGCTCTGTTATGGTATTAGATGATATTTTATTGACTATCTGACTGATTGTAAGGTAAGCTGGTTCATGAAATATAGCTATACTGGGCAGTGGCCGTGCTACTACAGTGTTCTACTTGGTACTCGGACCGCCACTTCCCATATCTGGGGGTGGAAACTGCAACTGCTGTTGAATTGCTTCTCGTGAGATTTTCCCAGTGGCTACCAGGTAGGTTGGTTGGTGTGTAGCTGCTTTGGAATGTTGCTCATTACTTGCAGAGCCACAGACAGGCTATGGTATAGTTTGTCTGTGGCCTTGTAATTTTGGTTAATAGGCAACTGCAACTGCTGTTGAAATCTATCAACTTAATTTTTTGCTTCTCGTGAGATTTTCCCAGTGGCTACCAGGTAGGTTGGTTGGTGTGTAGCTGCTTTGGAATCTTGCTCATTGCTTGCAAAGCCACAGACAGGCTATGGTATAGTTTGTCTGTGGCCCTGTAATTGCGGTTAATAAGCAACTGCAACTGCTGTTGAAATCTATCAACTTAATTTTTTGCTTCTCGTGTGATTTTCTCAGTGGCAACCAGGCAGGTTGGTTGGTGTGTAGCTGCTTTGGAATCTTGCTCATTTCTTGCAAAGCCACAGGCAGGCTATGGTATAGTTTGTCTGTGGCCTGTGCCACCACGCGATGTGCCTAAATATTCTCTACAACTCTTATTTGAACAATTTCTTTCTAACGTACTCGGTTCAAAAGTTATTTACAATTGAAAAATTACACTTTTTAGATACGTTGTTAGGAGTAAACGTGAGTAATTTGAGATGTTTTATGTATATGTTATGTACGTTGAAGAAAGAAAATGAATGATAAGTGAATAGGAATGATGTGATTGAAGGTTTGTTATGTGATAATGATTTCGAGTGTAATAAATGAACGAGTTTATATGGAGTGATCTATGAATGTGGTTGAAGTGAGGGTGATTTAGTTGGATGAAAATGTTTGACAAGGGCTGAATGTTTGATGAGTGTTTTATGAGTGATTTTAGGGTTCGTGATACCCCATTTGTTGGGATATATCGTGAAGATATGTATGTATGTATGTATATAAATGTATTTAATAAAATTTTCTTGTCAATATTTAGATGTGGACTGCTAACAATCTATATAATATGCAATATCTTATAAACGAATAAAGATATAAAAAAAAACTTTCAAATATAAGTTATTCCCCATAAAATTTCCTATAATCGGCATTTGAACAAATTTTCTGTATCTATATCGGTTTCAGAGATATTTTAAATTCAATAATTCTTTTTGCTATAACTTCTAAACTAGAAACATTTTTTCTGTCAAAATTGCAACCAATAGATGCGCCTAGAAATGCTCTAAAATTTATATTTCAACAATTTTTTTCTAGCTCGCTTGGTTCAAAAGGTATTTACAATTAAAAAATTACGTTATTATATTTTTTATTTTCAATAATTCATTATATGTTAATTGAAGGATTTATCTAATTGACCAACCAGCACACATATTAGTAATAAAAATGAGTATCACTATGTCAACTCATTATTATTGTAATTATTTTCGTAACGATAGACAACAGAATAAATAGAACTCACCCGTCAAGTGCGAAATTTATTTGGGTTTTTGACTGGGTTTTTGGAGTTGGATTAAAATATACTGTTTGTCATTGGACTTCTCGAGTATCGTTTTATTAAGATAAGTGTTATCTTTCATTTTTATAGTAGTTTAGTTTTTTATATATATATTTTCTTTCATATCGTTATTTGTTTATATTGGTTACGTGTATAGAAACGCTGAGTTATGTTTTGTTTTTAGGTGTGATTGACGTTTGACAGTTGACGTTTGACAGTTGTGTAAATGTAACTGTTTTCTTTTTCTATTTATAGTTAAGGACAAGCCTGGTAAGCTACCTTAACTTCTACTCTTCTACCGAGAGAACCCTTCTTTTATTTCTTTTGGATAAATGAAAAATAAATGGGTGAAATTTGATTAATGTAAGTTTGGTACGTGGAATGTTAGGGGTATAACTGGTAAAGAAAATGAATTGATGAATGTAATGCGTATGTATAATGTAGATGTTTTGTGTGTCAGTGAGACTAAAAGGAAAGGATGTAGTGAGGAAGAAGTGGATGGATTGTTTTGCTTGTGGTCGGGTGTTGCTGAGAATGAACACGCGAAGCATGGTGTTGGTGTGCTTGTTAGTGAACGAATGAAACCGTTTGTGAGAGAATATGGTTGTACTTCATCGAGAATTCTTTGGCTGAGATTAAAGGTAGGCTTTCATAGAATCTTCGTTGTGTCAGTTTATGGTCCAACTGAATCCGAAAATGATCTTGAAAAAGATAGATTTTGGAATTTGTTAGATAGTGTTATTGATTCATGTGATTCAGGTGAGAAAGTTATTGTATGTGGTGATTTAAATGGTTGGGTGGGAGTTAAGAGAAGCATGTCTGGGAATGTATTGGGTAAGTTTGGTGATGCAAGAGTGAATGAAAACGGTAGGAAAATAGTTTCTTTCTGTTTGGAGCGTGATCTCTTTGTTTCCAACTCTATCTTTAAACATAAAATTGCTCATTTGTATACATGGGAGAATATTAGTGAAAATAGACGGAGTATGATTGATTTTATTTTGTATGATGAACGATTGAGAAGTTTAGTTGTAGATACGCGTGTGAAGCGTGGTGCTGAATTGGGTACAAATGACCATTATTTGGTAGTATCGCGTATACGTCTAGATAAATGTTGGAGAATGAGGGTGAAAAATACTAATAAAATGTTTCGTGTGAAATCCAGTGCACTACAGAATGAGGATGTTAGAGATTTGTTTGTTGAGAAAATAAATGAATCTTTGCCTGTATGTGAACTTAATTTTGAATGCAGCATAAATGATGTTTGGTTCAAATTTAAGGATACAGTTCTTAAATGTGCAAAAGAAGTTTGTGGTGAATCTAGATTAGGTTCTTGTCCAAAAAATGCATGGTGGAATAAAGAAGTTAAAGAAGCGATTGAAGTGAAAAAGAGAGCATATTTGCGATTTCTAAATGTGAAAGATGTGCCTGGAAGTTTACGTGATGAATGCTTGCTGGAATACAAGAGGTTAAATAAATGTGTTAAGAGAGTAGTGAGAGAAAGCAAGGCGCGTTTTGATGATTTGATGAGTGAAAGATTAACTAATGATTTTAGTATGAATAAAAGAATGTTTTGGTTGAGAGTGAAGAGATTGAGAGGTGGTAATGTCAGGGCAGTGAAAGCGATTAAGAGTGCGGATGGTGAGTTATTGTGGAATGAATCAGATGTTACTAATAGATGGTGTGAGTACTTTAGGACTTTATATGGTAGTATTAATAGACCGAATGGTTGTAGTGAAAATGTTAGCGAAAATGTTAGTGGTGATGAATGGGATATAGATGAGAGTGATGTTAGTTTCGCATTGATGCGTCTGAAGAATGGTAAGGCTCCTGGTTTGGATGGTATATCGAATGAGATATTGAAGTATGGAGGTGAGAGGTTATTTGACTGGTTAGTTTATTTGTTTAGATTTTGTTTAAAACGGTGTGTGGCTCCTGATGATTGGAAATGTGCTATCATTTGTCCTTTATTTAAAGGTAAAGGTAGTTCGAGTGAATGTACTAATTTTCGTGCGATAAGTTTGCTGAGTGTGGTAGGGAAGTTGTACGGGAAGATTCTTATTCATAAGGTACGAACCTTAACAATCTCCAAGTTAAGTGATATGCAAGGTGGTTTTTTGCCTGAGAGAGGATGTGTGGATCAATTGTTTTCTCTTCGTATGATTGTTGAAAAGTCACTTGCTAAGAACAAGAAGGTGTTCTGTGGCTTTCTCGATCTTAAAAAAGCATATGATAGTGTTCATCGCGAGACATTATGGAATGTACTGTTACAGTACGGTATAAATGGTAATTTGTTGGGGGCAATTCGTGCGCTGTATGAAGGTAGTGAGGCTGCGGTGAGAGTTAATGGTAGATTGAGTGATTGGTTTTGTATAGACATTGGCGTGAAACAAGGTTGTGGGATGTCTCCGTGGCTCTTTAATTTGTACATGGATGTATTGTTACGAACGGCGTTGAATGGGGTGGATGGTGTACATATTGGTGGTAGTGTTGTGCCTGCGTTAGCATATGCGGATGATGTGGTTGTTATGGGTGAATCTGAAGAGCAATTGAGACGAATGATTCTAAATATAAATGAAGTAGGAAAAGATTTAAATTTATTATTAAATGTCGATAAATGTAAAGTGTTAGTGTTTGAAAAGAGCGATTTGGTGACTGATTGTAATGTTTCGGTGAATGGTGTGAGATTGGGTCAAGTGAATGAGTTTTTATATTTGGGTAGTATGTTTTCAAGGGATGGACGTATTGATTGTGAGATTGAAAGAAGAGTATCTGCGGGACGCAAGGTATTGGGTGCTCTGGGAACCTTTGCTCGAAATGTGAATGTATCCAGAGATGCTCGATTGAGTGTGTATAATGGTGTTTTAGTGCCTACATTGATGTATGGTAGTGAATGTTGGGTGTGGATGAAGAAACATGAACGTCGTATAACTACTGTGGAAATGAGGTATTTGCGGGGTGTGTGTGGTTATACTAGAAGAGATCGTGTCCGAAATACATTGGTGTATGATGAGTGTGAAATTGAGAAGAATGTAGTTAGAAAAGTAGGTATAAGTCAGTTGAGATGGTTTGGGCATGTTGAACGTATGTCGAATGAGAGATTAGTGAAACAGGTATATGTTGGTGAAATTGAGGGTGAAAGATTGCGTGGGCGACCTATGAATAAATGGATGAATATGATAGAAGGATTGTTGCGTGAACGAAAGTTTCCGAGTACGAGGAACAAACGTGCTTGTATGAAAGGAATTATGAATGTGGATGAAGCAAAAGTGGTGTGTCAGGATAGGAACGTTTGGCGAAGATTAATTGCGGAATGAATCTGATGATTTCAGAAATGCGCAGGGTTTTAAATTTTAGTTTCGTTGTTTAGTAATTTCATTAGAGTGTTTACCTGTAATTGTGTGAAATTCACTTTCAAAAACAAGCGCAGGGACGACACTCCCTTCGTTTCTTATCTTTTTTATTCTTTTCTGATCTTACATTGAGTGTTTAACTGCAATTGTGTGGAATTCACTTCCAAAAACAAGCGTAGAGCGACACTCCCTTTCTTTCTTATCTTTTTGTTTCATTTTCAGTTACTGCATTGTGTGGTCTTTTCTTTCATATATAAGTGCAGACTATCGCTTTCATCTTTTCTAATCTTGTAGATTCGTTGTTAGTTTCTTTTTTTTTTTTTTTTTTTTTTTTTTTCGTTGTTGGGAGTGAACGTGAGTAATTTGAGATTTTTTATGCATGCGTTGTGTGCGTTGAAGAAGGAAAGTGAGTGGTAGGTGAGGGGGAGTGATGTGATTGAAGGTTTGTTGTGATAGTAGTTTCGAGTGTATAAATGAATGAGTTTATATGGAGTGATCTTTGAGGGTGGTTGAAGTGAGGGTGGTGTGTTTGGATGAGAGTGTTTGACGATGATTGGTTGTTTGATGGGTGTGTTGAGTGAATGTTTTATGAGTGATTTTAGGGTTCGTGCTACCCCATTTGTTGGGATATGGCGTGAAGTTATGTATGTATGTATGTATAGTAATGAAACAGTTCTTTTTGTAAATGTCCACGTAGCAGTGCTCAGTTCTCATATCATTGGCCATTATCCGCTTTCTGGGTGTTCGCAGCTCTGTTATGGTATTAGATGATATTTTATTGACTATCTGACTGATTGTAAGGTAAGCTGGTTCATGAAATATAGCTATACTGGGCAGTGGCCGTGCTACTACAGTGTTCTACTTGGTACTCGGACCGCCACTTCCCATATCTGGGGGTGGAAACTGCAACTGCTGTTGAATTGCTTCTCGTGAGATTTTCCCAGTGGCTACCAGGTAGGTTGGTTGGTGTGTAGCTGCTTTGGAATGTTGCTCATTACTTGCAGAGCCACAGACAGGCTATGGTATAGTTTGTCTGTGGCCTTGTAATTTTGGTTAATAGGCAACTGCAACTGCTGTTGAAATCTATCAACTTAATTTTTTGCTTCTCGTGAGATTTTCCCAGTGGCTACCAGGTAGGTTGGTTGGTGTGTAGCTGCTTTGGAATCTTGCTCATTGCTTGCAAAGCCACAGACAGGCTATGGTATAGTTTGTCTGTGGCCCTGTAATTGCGGTTAATAAGCAACTGCAACTGCTGTTGAAATCTATCAACTTAATTTTTTGCTTCTCGTGTGATTTTCTCAGTGGCAACCAGGTAGGTTGGTTGGTGTGTAGCTGCTTTGGAATCTTGCTCATTGCTTGCAAAGCCGCAGGCAGGCTATGGTATAGTTTGTCTGTGGCCTGTGCCACCACGCGATGTGCCTAAATATTCTCTACAACTCTTATTTGAACAATTTCTTTCTAACGTACTCGGTTCAAAAGTTATTTACAATTGAAAAATTACACTTTTTAGATACGTTGTTAGGAGTAAACGTGAGTAATTTGAGATGTTTTATGTATATGTTATGTACGTTGAAGAAAGAAAATGAATGATAAGTGAATAGGAATGATGTGATTGAAGGTTTGTTATGTGATAATGATTTCGAGTGTAATAAATGAACGAGTTTATATGGAGTGATCTATGAATGTGGTTGAAGTGAGGGTGATTTAGTTGGATGAAAATGTTTGACAAGGGCTGAATGTTTGATGAGTGTTTTATGAGTGATTTTAGGGTTCGTGATACCCCATTTGTTGGGATATATCGTGAAGATATGTATGTATGTATGTATATAAATGTATTTCATAAAATTTTCTTGTCAATATTTAGATGTGGAATGCTAACAATCTATATAATATGCAATATCTTATAAACGAATAAAGATATAAAAAAAAACTTTCAAATATAAGTTATTCCCCATAAAATTTCCTATAATCGGCATTTGAACAAATTTTCTGTATCTATATCGGTTTCAGAGATATTTTAAATTCAATAATTCTTTTTGCTATAACTTCTAAACTAGAAACATTTTTTGTGTCAAAATTGCAACCAATAGATGCGCCTAGAAATGCTCTAAAATTTATATTTCAACAATTTTTTTCTAGCTC
The DNA here is from genome assembly GCA_911728475.2 of Pterostichus madidus. Lineage (NCBI taxonomy): Eukaryota > Metazoa > Arthropoda > Insecta > Coleoptera > Carabidae > Pterostichus > Pterostichus madidus. Next base: position 20,743,714 of record OU452304.1, on the reverse strand, counting down.
GCTTGGTTCAAAAGGTATTTACAATTAAAAAATTACGTTATTATATTTTTTATTTTCAATAATTCATTATATGTTAATTGAAGGATTTATCTAATTGACCAACCAGCACACATATTAGTAATAAAAATGAGTATCACTATGTCAACTCATTATTAATTGTAATTATTTTCGTAACGATAGTAATGAAACAGTTCTTTTTGTAAATGTCCACGTAGCAGTGCTCAGTTCTCATATCATTTGCCATTATCCGCTTTCTGGGTGTTCGCAGCTCTGTTATGGTATTAGATGATATTTTATTGACTATCTGACTGATTGTAAGGTAAGCTGGTTCATGAAATATAGCTATACTGGGCAGTGGCCGTGCTACTACAGTGTTCTACTTGGTACTCGGACCGCCACTTCCCATATCTGGGGGTGGAAACTGCAACTGCTGTTGAATTGCTTCTCGTGAGATTTTCCCAGTGGCTACCAGGTAGGTTGGTTGGTGTGTAGCTGCTTTGGAATGTTGCTCATTACTTGCAGAGCCACAGACAGGCTATGGTATAGTTTGTCTGTGGCCTTGTAATTTTGGTTAATAGGCAACTGCAACTGCTGTTGAAATCTATCAACTTAATTTTTTGCTTCTCGTGAGATTTTCCCAGTGGCTACCAGGTAGGTTGGTTAATGTGTAGCTGCTTTGGAATCTTGCTCATTGCTTGCAAAGCCATAGACAGGCTATGGTATAGTTTGTCTGTGGCCCTGTAATTGCGGTTAATAAGCAACTGCAACTGCTGTTGGAATCTATCAACTTAATTTTTTGCTTCTCGTGTGATTTTCTCAGTGGCAACCAGGTAGGTTGGTTGGTGTGTAGCTGCTTTGGAATCTTGCTCATTGCTTGCAAACCCACAGGCAGGCTATGGTATAGTTTGTCTGTGGCCTGTGCCACCACGCGATGTGCCTAAATATTCTCTACAACTCTTATTTGAACAATTTCTTTCTAACGTACTCGGTTCAAAAGTTATTTACAATTGAAAAATTACACTTTTTAGATACGTTGTTAGGAGTAAACGTGAGTAATTTGAGATGTTTTATGTATATGTTATGTACGTTGAAGAAAGAAAATGAATGATAAGTGAATAGGAATGATGTGATTGAAGGTTTGTTATGTGATAATGATTTCGAGTGTAATAAATGAACGAGTTTATATGGAGTGATCTATGAATGTGGTTGAAGTGAGGGTGATTTAGTTGGATGAAAATGTTTGACAAGGGCTGAATGTTTGATGAGTGTTTTATGAGTGATTTTAGGGTTCGTGATACCCCATTTGTTGGGATATATCGTGAAGATATGTATGTATGTATGTATATAAATGTATTTCATAAAATTTTCTTGTCAATATTTAGATGTGGACTGCTAACAATCTATATAATATGCAATATCTTATAAACGAATAAAGATATAAAAAAAAACTTTCAAATATAAGTTATTCCCCATAAAATTTCCTATAATCGGTATTTGAACAAATTTTCTGTATCTATATCGGTTTCAGAGATATTTTAAATTCAATAATTCTTTTTGCTATAACTTCTAAACTAGAAACATTTTTTGTGTCAAAATTGCAACCAATAGATGCGCCTAGAAATGCTCTAAAATTTATATTTCAACAATTTTTTTCTAGCTCGCTTGGTTCAAAAGGTATTTACAATTAAAAAATTACGTTATTATATTTTTTATTTTCAATAATTAATTATATGTTAATTGAAGGATTTATCTAATTGACCAACCAGCACACATATTAGTAATAAAAATGAGTATCACTATGTCAACTCATTATTAATTGTAATTATTTTCGTAACGATAGTAATGAAACAGTTCTTTTTGTAAATGTCCACGTAGCAGTGCTCAGTTCTCATATCATTGGCCATTATCCGCTTTCTGGGTGTTCGCAGCTCTGTTATGGTATTAGATGATATTTTATTGACTATCTGACTGATTGTAAGGTAAGCTGGTTCATGAAATATAGCTATACTGGGCAGTGGCCGTGCTACTACAGTGTTCTACTTGGTACTCGGACCGCCACTTCCCATATCTGGGGGTGGAAACTGCAACTGCTGTTGAATTGCTTCTCGTGAGATTTTCCCAGTGGCTACCAGGTAGGTTGGTTGGTGTGTAGCTGCTTTGGAATGTTGCTCATTACTTGCAGAGCCACAGACAGGCTATGGTATAGTTTGTCTGTGGCCTTGTAATTTTGGTTAATAGGCAACTGCAACTGCTGTTGAAATCTATCAACTTAATTTTTTGCTTCTCGTGAGATTTTCCCAGTGGCTACCAGGTAGGTTGGTTGGTGTGTAGCTGCTTTGGAATCTTGCTCATTGCTTGCAAAGCCACAGACAGGCTATGGTATAGTTTGTCTGTGGCCCTGTAATTGCGGTTAATAAGCAACTGCAACTGCTGTTGAAATCTATCAACTTAATTTTTTGCTTCTCGTGTGATTTTCTCAGTGGCAACCAGGTAGGTTGGTTGGTGTGTAGCTGCTTTGGAATCTTGCTCATTGCTTGCAAAGCCGCAGGCAGGCTATGGTATAGTTTGTCTGTGGCCTGTGCCACCACGCGATGTGCCTAAATATTCTCTACAACTCTTATTTGAACAATTTCTTTCTAACGTACTCGGTTCAAAAGTTATTTACAATTGAAAAATTACACTTTTTAGATACGTTGTTAGGAGTAAACGTGAGTAATTTGAGATGTTTTATGTATATGTTATGTACGTTGAAGAAAGAAAATGAATGATAAGTGAATAGGAATGATGTGATTGAAGGTTTGTTATGTGATAATGATTTCGAGTGTAATAAATGAACGAGTTTATATGGAGTGATCTATGAATGTGGTTGAAGTGAGGGTGATTTAGTTGGATGAAAATGTTTGACAAGGGCTGAATGTTTGATGAGTGTTTTATGAGTGATTTTAGGGTTCGTGATACCCCATTTGTTGGGATATATCGTGAAGATATGTATGTATGTATGTATATAAATGTATTTCATAAAATTTTCTTGTCAATATTTAGATGTGGACTGCTAACAATCTATATAATATCATCATCATCAGTGGTACTACAACCCTTCAAGGGTCTTGACCTGCTTTAGGAGTTTTTTCCATTCTTCCCTATTTTGCGCTTTCCTTTTCCAATTATTTATTTTTAATGCTTTTACATCCTTCTCTATCTGGTCCATATATCGTAACTTCGGCCTTCCTCGCGCTCTCCTGCTCACTGGCATTTGTCTGATAATTTGTTTTATTGGATCTGTATCAGACATCCTCTGAACATGTCCAATCCATCTTAGCCTCCCTACTTTAATTTTTGTAATGATGTCTGAGTCTTCATATTCTCTGTACAGCTCGAAATTGTAGCGCCTGCGCCACTCTCCGTCCTCTTGTATTCCTCCATAGATATGCCGTAATATTTTCCTCTCAAATACTCCAAGTATCCTCTCATCATTTTGTGTCATTGCCCACGTTTCCGAGGCATACATTAGGACAGGCCTGATTAGTGTTTTATATATCATACATTTCGTGTTTCTAGATATTAAATCTGATTTCAAATGTTTCTGTAGCCCGAAATATGCCCTATTTGCTAAATAAGTTCTACGTTTTATTTCTAGTCCAGTATCGTTGTTGCTGGTTACTTTGGATCCTAGGTAGATAAACTCTGATACCGTCTCGATGTTGTATGTATCAATTGTTAGGTTTTGAAGCTGTTGCGGCACCTTCGGTTTTCCGCCCGCCCTCATGTACTTCGTTTTATTGGTGTTGATTTCTAGGCCTATCTCCTTGGCTGCTTTCTCGAGAGCTATGAAGGCCTGTACTACATCCTTTTTTGATCTTGCTATTATATCCACATCATCCGCGAATGCTAAAACTTGTATGCTTCTGCTGATAATGGTTCCTCGTGTATATATTTCTGATTTTCTGATAACCTTCTCTAAGGCAATGTTAAAGAGGATCGTAGATAGGGGATCTCCTTGCCGTAGTCCTTGCTGTGTATTAAAGGAGCGTGAGAGGTTATTCTGGACTCTAACACGACATTCCACCTGTGCCAACGTTAGCCTTGTCAAGGCTATTAGATGGGGTGGAATTTTAAAGTCCTCCATTGCTTTGTATAAAGCATTCCTATTCACTGTGTCATATGCACTTTTGAAGTCAACAAACATGTGGTGTGTTTCCATGTTATACTCATATGACTTTTCCAAGATTTGTCTTAGTAAAAATATTTGGTCTGTTGTTGACTTATTTCTACAGAATCCACATTGGTATTTGCCGATGATATCTTCTGCATATGGTCTCAAACGCTCGTATAAGATATTAGCCAGTATTTTATATGCTATGCTCAAGAGGGTAATTCCACGGTAGTTTTCACATTCTAACTGATCCCCCTTTTTGTGCAATGGCACCAGTACTCCAACGTTCCATTCTTTTGGCATTCTGCCCTGTTCCCATATCTTCATTATCAGTATGTGTAGTTTCTCGCATAATAGTTCCCCTCCTTTTTTTATTAATTCCGCTGGTATTTCATCATATCCAGGAGATTTACTATTCTTTAATCTTCCTATTGCTGCTACTACTTCTTCGATGGATGGTTCCTCTTTTCCTCTCTCGTCGTTATCTTCCCTGCCACCGGCCGTGTATTCTTGTTCTTCCTCACCTTCTCTTCTCGGATTTAATTTTTCTTCGAAATTTTCAGCCCATCTTTCTAAAATATCTTCCCTGTTACTTATTATGTCTCCTTCTTTATTCCTGCACATATTTGCCCTTGGTTGAAACTCTTTTCTGTTTCTGTTAATTTCATTATAAAATTTTTTAACTTCCGTTTGTGACCTAAGGGCCTCTAGATCCTCCATTTTCTTTTTCGTGTACTCTCTCTTCTTTATTCTGTGGGTTCTTTTTTCCTCCCGTCTCAATTGTTTGTATTCTTCAGATAGTCTTCTAGTTTTTTGCCTTTGTTGAAGTTTCTTATATAATATATTTTTCCTACACGTTATGTCTGCACATTCTTCGTCAAACCAATTCTGGTCCCTTTGCTGCCCCTTTTGCTTTCCTATGGTTTTATTCGCTGCCTCTAAAATTATTTCTTTGCACTTCTGCCAATAGTGGTCCATGTTTGCATCTGGGAGGTCAGTATGTTCTAGGTGCTTTTGATCAAGTTCTTTTATGTATTTCTCCACTTCTATTTCATCCTTCAGTTTTTCTACACAGTATCGTTCTGCTTTCTTTCCCGGCATTTTCTTTGTATTTGATATTCTCGCTCTTAATCTAGTTTCTAGCAAGTAATGATCCGAATCGATGTTTGCTCCTCGCCGGTTTCTCACATCCATTAAGTTCGAGAAATGTCTAGAATCTATTAACAAGTGATCAATTTGATTTGTTGTCTTCGAATCTGGCGATATCCAAGTTGCTTTGTGTATCCGCTTATGTTCGAAGCAAGCTCCTCCAATTACCATGTTTTGCGAGGCTGCAAACTGGATCAGTCTGAACCCATTATCGTTGGATTCCCTATGGAGACTATGTTTTCCGATTGTTGGGGCATATTGTACTTCTTGTCCCACCTTTGCGTTTAGATCTCCTATAATTATCTTGACATCGTTTTTGGGGCAAGATTGCACCATTGTTTCAAGTTCTTGATAAAATTCATCTTTTTCTTCTTCTCTCTTTTCTTCGGTAGGGGCGTGTGCATTTATTATACTATAGTTGAAGAATTGTGCTTTTAATCTTAACTTACAAAACCGAGGTGACCGTGCTTGAAAATCTACTACATTTTCCCTGATGGTTTTGTTCACTACGAAACCCGTTCCCAGCATGTGATCTTTGGGATGGCAACTGTAAAAAATGGTATGGTTTGTTTTTCTCAGGATTTTATTTCCTGTCCACCTCATTTCTTGAATTGCTGTTATATCTGCTTTGTAATTATCTATTTGATCTAGAAGAATTTTTAATGCTCCCGGTTTATAAAGTGATCTGACATTCCAAGAGTATAATCGTAAATCCTTTTTCGTTTGCAAGCGTCGTCTTCTTAAGGTCCGTCCGGCTGTTTCTCCTGTAGCTCTCGTAACAATTACCTTTTTCCGGGATGGAGTTGTTAGCCCCACGCCCAACCCCCAACCTGGAGGACCAGTCCAGTTTTTTTTTCACGGTGGGTATTTTATTTTCCCACTACCCTCCGAGCCTGCTGGATTGTAGACCCGGCGAGCTTCCCCCAATTCCAATGGGGACGCACCCGATGGAGGTAACTGGCAAATCCCCACACGGGATATAATATGCAATATCTTATAAACGAATAAAGATATAAAAAAAAACTTTCAAATATAAGTTATTCCACATAAAATTTCCTATAATCGGCATTTGAACAAATTTTCTGTATCTATATCGGTTTCAGAGATATTTTAAATTCAATAATTCTTTTTGCTATAACTTCTAAACTAGAAATATTTTTTTGTCAAAATTGCAACCAATAGATGCGCCTAGAAATTCTCTAAAATTTATATTTCAACAATTTTTTTCTAGCTTGCTTGGTTCAAAAGGTATTTACAATTAAAAAATTACGTTATTATATTTTTTATTTTCAATAATTCATTATATGTTAATTGAAGGATTTATCTAATTGACCAACCAGCACACATATTAGTAATAAAAATGAGTATCACTATGTCAACTCATTATTAATTGTAATTATTTTCGTAACGATAGTAATGAAACAGTTCTTTTTGTAAATGTCCACGTAGCAGTGCTCAGTTCTCATATCATTTGCCATTATCCGCTTTCTGGGTGTTCGCAGCTCTGTTATGGTATTAGATGATATTTTATTGACTATCTGACTGATTGTAAGGTAAGCTGGTTCATGAAATATAGCTATACTGGGCAGTGGCCGTGCTACTACAGTGTTCTACTTGGTACTCGGACCGCCACTTTCCATATCTGGGGGTGGAAACTGCAACTGCTGTTGAATTGCTTCTCGTGAGATTTTCCCAGTGGCTACCAGGTAGGTTGGTTGGTGTGTAGCTGCTTTGGAATGTTGCTCATTACTTGCAGAGCCACAGACAGGCTATGGTATAGTTTGTCTGTGGCCTTGTAATTTTGGTTAATAGGCAACTGCAACTGCTGTTGAAATCTATCAACTTAATTTTTTGCTTCTCGTGAGATTTTCCCAGTGGCTACCAGGTAGGTTGGTTGGTGTGTAGCTGCTTTGGAATCTTGCTCATTGCTTGCAAAGCCACAGACAGGTTATGGTATAGTTTGTCTGTGGCCCTGTAATTACGGTTAATAAGCAACTGCAACTGCTGTTTAAATCTATCAACTTAATTTTTTGCTTCTCGTGTGATCTTCTCAGTGGCAACCAGGTAGGTTGGTTGGTGTGTAGCTGCTTTGGAATCTTGCTCATTGCTTGCAAAGCCACAGGCAGGCTATGGTATAGTTTGTCTGTGGCCTGTGCCACCACGCGATGTGCCTAAATATTCTCTACAACTCTTATTTGAACAATTTCTTTCTAACGTACTCGGTTCAAAAGTTATTTACAATTGAAAAATTACACTTTTTAGATACGTTGTTAGGAGTAAACGTGAGTAATTTGAGATGTTTTATGTATATGTTATGTACGTTGAAGAAAGAAAATGAATGATAAGTGAATAGGAATGATGTGATTGAAGGTTTGTTATGTGATAATGATTTCGAGTGTAATAAATGAACGAGTTTATATGGAGTGATCTATGAATGTGGTTGAAGTGAGGGTGATTTAGTTGGATGAAAATGTTTGACAAGGGCTGAATGTTTGATGAGTGTTTTATGAGTGATTTTAGGGTTCGTGATACCCCATTTGTTGGGATATATCGTGAAGATATGTATGTATGTATGTATATAAATGTATTTCATAAAATTTTCTTGTCAATATTTAGATGTGGACTGCTAACAATCTATATAATATGCAATATCTTATAAACGAATAAAGATATAAAAAAAAACTTTCAAATATAAATTATTCCCCATTAAATTTCCTATAATCGGCATTTGAACATATTTTATGTATCTATATCGGTTTCAGAGATATTTTAAATTCAATAATTCTTTTTGCTATAACTTCTAAACTAGAAACATTTTTTTGTCAAAATTGCAAACAATAGATGCGCCTAGAAATGCTCTCAAATTTATATTTCAACAATTTTTTTCTAGCTCGCTTGGTTCAAAAGTTATTTACAATTAAAAAATTACGTTATTATATTTTTTATTTTCAATAATTCACTATATGTTAATTGAAGGATTTATCTAATTGACCAACCAGCACACATATTAGTAATAAAAATGAGTATGACTATGTCAACTCATTATTAATTGTAATTATTTTCGTAACGATAGTAATGAAACTGTTCTTTTTGTAAATGTCCACGTAGCAGTGCTCAGTTCTCATATCATTTGCCATTATCCGCTTTCTGGGTGTTCGCAGCTCTGTTATGGTATTAGATGATATTTTATTGACTATCTGACTGATTGTAAGGTAAGCTGGTTCATGAAATATAGCTATACTGGGCAGTGGCCGTGCTACTACAGTGTTCTACTTGGTACTCGGACCGCCACTTCCCATATCTGGGGGTGGAAACTGCAACTGCTGTTGAATTGCTTCTCGTGAGATTTTCCCAGTGGCTACCAGGTAGGTTGGTTGGTGTGTAGCTGCTTTGGAATGTTGCTCATTACTTGCAGAGCCACAGACAGGCTATGGTATAGTTTGTCTGTGGCCTTGTAATTTTGGTTAATAGGCAACTGCAACTGCTGTTGAAATCTATCAACTTAATTTTTTGCTTCTCGTGAGATTTTCCCAGTGGCTACCAGGTAGGTTGGTTGGTGTGTAGCTGCTTTGGAATCTTGCTCATTGCTTGCAAAGCCACAGACAGGCTATGGTATAGTTTGTCTGTGGCCCTGTAATTGCGGTTAATAAGCAACTGCAACTGCTGTTGAAATCTATCAACTTAATTTTTTGCTTCTCGTGTGATTTTCTCAGTGGCAACCAGGTAGGTTGGTTGGTGTGTAGCTGCTTTGGAATCTTGCTCATTGCTTGCAAAGCCACAGGCAGGCTATGGTATAGTTTGTCTGTGGCCTGTGCCACCACGCGATGTGCCTAAATATTCTCTACAACTCTTATTTGAACAATTTCTTTCTAACGTACTCGGTTCAAAAGTTATTTACAATTGAAAAATTACACTTTTTAGATACGTTGTTAGGAGTAACCGTGAGTAATTTGAGATGTTTTATGTATATGTTATGTACGTTGAAGAAAGAAAATGAATGATAAGTGAATAGGAATGATGTGATTGAAGGTTTGTTATGTGATAATGATTTCGAGTGTAATAAATGAACGAGTTTATATGGAGTGATCTATGAATGTGGTTGAAGTGAGGGTGATTTAGTTGGATGAAAATGTTTGACAAGGGCTGAATGTTTGATGAGTGTTTTATGAGTGATTTTAGGGTTCGTGATACCCCATTTGTTGGGATATATCGTGAAGATATGTATGTATGTATGTATATAAATGTATTTCATAAAATTTTCTTGTCAATATTTAGATGTGGACTGCTAACAATCTATATAATATCATCATCATCAGTGGTACTACAACCCTTCAAGGGTCTTGACCTGCTTTAGGAGTTTTTTCCATTCTTCCCTATTTTGCGCTTTCCTTTTCCAATTATTTATTTTTAATGCTTTTACATCCTTCTCTATCTGGTCCATATATCGTAACTTCGGCCTTCCTCGCGCTCTCCTGCTCACTGGCATTTGTCTGATAATTTGTTTTATTGGATCTGTATCAGACATCCTCTGAACATGTCCAATCCATCTTAGCCTCCCTACTTTAATTTTTGTAATGATGTCTGAGTCTTCATATTCTCTGTACAGCTCGAAATTGTAGCGCCTGCGCCACTCTCCGTCCTCTTGTATTCCTCCATAGATATGCCGTAATATTTTCCTCTCAAATACTCCAAGTATCCTCTCATCATTTTGTGTCATTGCCCACGTTTCCGAGGCATACATTAGGACAGGCCTGATTAGTGTTTTATATATCATACATTTCGTGTTTCTAGATATTAAATCTGATTTCAAATGTTTCTGTAGCCCGAAATATGCCCTATTTGCTAAATAAGTTCTACGTTTTATTTCTAGTCCAGTATCGTTGTTGCTGGTTACTTTGGATCCTAGGTAGATAAACTCTGATACCGTCTCGATGTTGTATGTATCAATTGTTAGGTTTTGAAGCTGTTGCGGCACCTTCGGTTTTCCGCCCGCCCTCATGTACTTCGTTTTATTGGTGTTGATTTCTAGGCCTATCTCCTTGGCTGCTTTCTCGAGAGCTATGAAGGCCTGTACTACATCCTTTTTTGATCTTGCTATTATATCCACATCATCCGCGAATGCTAAAACTTGTATGCTTCTGCTGATAATGGTTCCTCGTGTATATATTTCTGATTTTCTGATAACCTTCTCTAAGGCAATGTTAAAGAGGATCGTAGATAGGGGATCTCCTTGCCGTAGTCCTTGCTGTGTATTAAAGGAGCGTGAGAGGTTATTCTGGACTCTAACACGACATTCCACCTGTGCCAACGTTAGCCTTGTCAAGGCTATTAGATGGGGTGGAATTTTAAAGTCCTCCATTGCTTTGTATAAAGCATTCCTATTCACTGTGTCATATGCACTTTTGAAGTCAACAAACATGTGGTGTGTTTCCATGTTATACTCATATGACTTTTCCAAGATTTGTCTTAGTAAAAATATTTGGTCTGTTGTTGACTTATTTCTACAGAATCCACATTGGTATTTGCCGATGATATCTTCTGCATATGGTCTCAAACGCTCGTATAAGATATTAGCCAGTATTTTATATGCTATGCTCAAGAGGGTAATTCCACGGTAGTTTTCACATTCTAACTGATCCCCCTTTTTGTGCAATGGCACCAGTACTCCAACGTTCCATTCTTTTGGCATTCTGCCCTGTTCCCATATCTTCATTATCAGTATGTGTAGTTTCTCGCATAATAGTTCCCCTTCTTTTTTTATTAATTCCGCTGGTATTTCATCATATCCAGGAGATTTACTATTCTTTAATCTTCCTATTGCTGCTACTACTTCTTCGATGGATGGTTCCTCTTTTCCTCTCTCGTCGTTATCTTCCCTGCCACCGGCCGTGTATTCTTGTTCTTCCTCACCTTCTCTTCTCGGATTTAATTTTTCTTCGAAATTTTCAGCCCATCTTTCTAAAATATCTTCCCTGTTACTTATTATGTCTCCTTCTTTATTCCTGCACATATTTGCCCTTGGTTGAAACTCTTTTCTGTTTCTGTTAATTTCATTATAAAATTTTTTAACTTCCGTTTGTGACCTAAGGGCCTCTAGATCCTCCATTTTCTTTTTCGTGTACTCTCTCTTCTTTATTCTGTGGGTTCTTTTTTCCTCCCGTCTCAATTGTTTGTATTCTTCAGATAGTCTTCTAGTTTTTTGCCTTTGTTGAAGTTTCTTATATAATATATTTTTCCTACACGTTATGTCTGCACATTCTTCGTCAAACCAATTCTGGTCCCTTTGCTGCCCCTTTTGCTTTCCTATGGTTTTATTCGCTGCCTCTAAAATTATTTCTTTGCACTTCTGCCAATAGTGGTCCATGTTTGCATCTGGGAGGTCAGTATGTTCTAGGTGCTTTTGATCAAGTTCTTTTATGTATTTCTCCACTTCTATTTCATCCTTCAGTTTTTCTACACAGTATCGTTCTGCTTTCTTTCCCGGCATTTTCTTTGTATTTGATATTCTCGCTCTTAATCTAGTTTCTAGCAAGTAATGATCCGAATCGATGTTTGCTCCTCGCCGGTTTCTCACATCCATTAAGTTCGAGAAATGTCTAGAATCTATTAACAAGTGATCAATTTGATTTGTTGTCTTCGAATCTGGCGATATCCAAGTTGCTTTGTGTATCCGCTTATGTTCGAAGCAAGCTCCTCCAATTACCATGTTTTGCGAGGCTGCAAACTGGATCAGTCTGAACCCATTATCGTTGGATTCCCTATGGAGACTATGTTTTCCGATTGTTGGGGCATATTGTACTTCTTGTCCCACCTTTGCGTTTAGATCTCCTATAATTATCTTGACATCGTTTTTGGGGCAAGATTGCACCATTGTTTCAAGTTCTTGATAAAATTCATCTTTTTCTTCTTCTCTCTTTTCTTCGGTAGGGGCGTGTGCATTTATTATACTATAGTTGAAGAATTGTGCTTTTAATCTTAACTTACAAAACCGAGGTGACCGTGCTTGAAAATCTACTACATTTTCCCTGATGGTTTTGTTCACTACGAAACCCGTTCCCAGCATGTGATCTTTGGGATGGCAACTGTAAAAAATGGTATGGTTTGTTTTTCTCAGGATTTTATTTCCTGTCCACCTCATTTCTTGAATTGCTGTTATATCTGCTTTGTAATTATCTATTTGATCTAGAAGAATTTTTAATGCTCCCGGTTTATAAAGTGATCTGACATTCCAAGAGTATAATCGTAAATCCTTTTTCGTTTGCAAGCGTCGTCTTCTTAAGGTCCGTCCGGCTGTTTCTCCTGTAGCTCTCGTAACAATTACCTTTTTCCGGGATGGAGTTGTTAGCCCCACGCCCAACCCCCAACCTGGAGGACCAGTCCAGTTTTTTTTTCACGGTGGGTATTTTATTTTCCCACTACCCTCCGAGCCTGCTGGATTGTAGACCCGGCGAGCTTCCCCCAATTCCAATGGGGACGCACCCGATGGAGGTAACTGGCAAATCCCCACACGGGATATAATATGCAATATCTTATAAACGAATAAAGATATAAAAAAAAACTTTCAAATATAAGTTATTCCCCATAAAATTTCCTATAATCGGCATTTGAACAAATTTTCTGTATCTATATCGGTTTCAGAGATATTTTAAATTCAATAATTCTTTTTGCTATAACTTCTAAACTAGAAACATTTTTTTGTCAAAATTGCAACCAATAGATGCGCCTAGAAATTCTCTAAAATTTATATTTCAACAATTTTTTTCTAGCTTGCTTGGTTCAAAAGGTATTTACAATTAAAAAATTACGTTATTATATTTTTTATTTTCAATAATTCATTATATGTTAATTGAAGGATTTATCTAATTGACCAACCAGCACACATATTAGTAATAAAAATGAGTATCACTATGTCAACTCATTATTAATTGTAATTATTTTCGTAACGATAGTAATGAAACAGTTCTTTTTGTAAATGTCCACGTAGCAGTGCTCAGTTCTCATATCATTTGCCATTATCCGCTTTCTGGGTGTTCGCAGCTCTGTTATGGTATTAGATGATATTTTATTGACTATCTGACTGATTGTAAGGTAAGCTGGTTCATGAAATATAGCTATACTGGGCAGTGGCCGTGCTACTACAGTGTTCTACTTGGTACTCGGACCGCCACTTTCCATATCTGGGGGTGGAAACTGCAACTGCTGTTGAATTGCTTCTCGTGATATTTTCCCAGTGGCTACCAGGTAGGTTGGTTGGTGTGTAGCTGCTTTGGAATGTTGCTCATTACTTGCAGAGCCACAGACAGACTATGGTATAGTTTGTCTGTGGCCTTGTAATTTTGGTTAATAGGCAACTGCAACTGCTGTTGAAATCTATCAACTTAATTTTTTGCTTCTCGTGAGATTTTCCCAGTGGCTACCAGGTAGGTTGGTTGGTGTGTAGCTGCTTTGGAATCTTGCTCATTGCTTGCAAAGCCACAGACAGGCTATGGTATAGTTTGTCTGTGGCCTGTGCCACCACGCGATGTGCCTAAATATTCTCTACAACTCTTATTTGAACAATTTCTTTCTAACGTACTCGGTTCAAAAGTTATTTACAATTGAAAAATTACACTTTTTAGATACGTTGTTAGGAGTAAACGTGAGTAATTTGAGATGTTTTATGTATATGTTATGTACGTTGAAGAAAGAAAATGAATGATAAGTGAATAGGAATGATGTGATTGAAGGTTTGTTATGTGATAATGATTTCGAGTGTAATAAATGAACGAGTTTATATGGAGTGATCTATGAATGTGGTTGAAGTGAGGGTGATTTAGTTGGATGAAAATGTTTGACAAGGGCTGAATGTTTGATGAGTGTTTTATGAGTGATTTTAGGGTTCGTGATACCCCATTTGTTGGGATATATCGTGAAGATATGTATGTATGTATGTATATAAATGTATTTCATAAAATTTTCTTGTCAATATTTAGATGTGGACTGCTAACAATCTATATAATATGCAATATCTTATAAACGAATAAAGATATAAAAAAAAACTTTCAAATATAAGTTATTCCCCATAAAATTTCCTATAATCGGCATTTGAACAAATTTTCTGTATCTATATCGGTTTCAGAGATATTTTAAATTCAATAATTCTTTTTGCTATAACTTCTAAACTAGAAACATTTTTTTGTCAAAATTGCAACCAATAGATGCGCCTAGAAATTCTCTAAAATTTATATTTCAACAATTTTTTTCTAGCTTGCTTGGTTCAAAAGGTATTTACAATTAAAAAATTACGTTATTATATTTTTTATTTTCAATAATTCATTATATGTTAATTGAAGGATTTATCTAATTGACCAACCAGCACACATATTAGTAATAAAAATGAGTATCACTATGTCAACTCATTATTAATTGTAATTATTTTCGTAACGATAGTAATGAAACAGTTCTTTTTGTAAATGTCCACGTAGCAGTGCTCAGTTCTCATATCATTTGCCATTATCCGCTTTCTGGGTGTTCGCAGCTCTGTTATGGTATTAGATGATATTTTATTGACTATCTGACTGATTGTAAGGTAAGCTGGTTCATGAAATATAGCTATACTGGGCAGTGGCCGTGCTACTACAGTGTTCTACTTGGTACTCGGACCGCCACTTTCCATATCTGGGGGTGGAAACTGCAACTGCTGTTGAATTGCTTCTCGTGAGATTTTCCCAGTGGCTACCAGGTAGGTTGGTTGGTGTGTAGCTGCTTTGGAATGTTGCTCATTACTTGCAGAGCCACAGACAGGCTATGGTATAGTTTGTCTGTGGCCTTGTAATTTTGGTTAATAGGCAACTGCAACTGCTGTTGAAATCTATCAACTTAATTTTTTGCTTCTCGTGAGATTTTCCCAGTGGCTACCAGGTAGGTTGGTTGGTGTGTAGCTGCTTTGGAATCTTGCTCATTGCTTGCAAAGCCACAGACAGGTTATGGTATAGTTTGTCTGTGGCCCTGTAATTACGGTTAATAAGCAACTGCAACTGCTGTTTAAATCTATCAACTTAATTTTTTGCTTCTCGTGTGATCTTCTCAGTGGCAACCAGGTAGGTTGGTTGGTGTGTAGCTGCTTTGGAATCTTGCTCATTGCTTGCAAAGCCACAGGCAGGCTATGGTATAGTTTGTCTGTGGCCTGTGCCACCACGCGATGTGCCTAAATATTCTCTACAACTCTTATTTGAACAATTTCTTTCTAACGTACTCGATTCAAAAGTTATTTACAATTGAAAAATTACACTTTTTAGATACGTTGTTAGGAGTAAACGTGAGTAATTTGAGATGTTTTATGTATATGTTATGTACGTTGAAGAAAGAAAATGAATGATAAGTGAATAGGAATGATGTGATTGAAGGTTTGTTATGTGATAATGATTTCGAGTGTAATAAATGAACGAGTTTATATGGAGTGATCTATGAATGTGGTTGAAGTGAGGGTGATTTAGTTGGATGAAAATGTTTGACAAGGGCTGAATGTTTGATGAGTGTTTTATGAGTGATTTTAGGGTTCGTGATACCCCATTTGTTGGGATATATCGTGAAGATATGTATGTATGTATGTATATAAATGTATTTCATAAAATTTTCTTGTCAATATTTAGATGTGGACTGCTAACAATCTATATAATATGCAATATCTTATAAACGAATAAAGATATAAAAAAAAACTTTCAAATATAAGTTATTCCCCATAAAATTTCCTATAATCGGCATTTGAACAAATTTTCTGTATCTATATCGGTTTCAGAGATATTTTAAATTCAATAATTCTTTTTGCTATAACTTCTAAACTAGAAACATTTTTTTGTCAAAATTGCAACCAATAGATGCGCCTAGAAATGCTCTAAAATTTATATTTCAACAATTTTTTTCTAGCTCGCTTGGTTCAAAAGGTATTTACAATTAAAAAATTACGTTATTATATTTTTTATTTTCAATAATTAATTATATGTTAATTGAAGGATTTATCTAATTGACCAACCAGCACACATATTAGTAATAAAAATGAGTATCACTATGTCAACTCATTATTAATTGTAATTATTTTCGTAACGATAGTAATGAAACAGTTCTTTTTGTAAATGTCCACGTAGCAGTGCTCAGTTCTCATATCATTTGCCATTATCCGTTTTCTGGGTGTTCGCAGCTCTGTTATGGTATTAGATGATATTTTATTGACTATCTGACTGATTGTAAGGTAAGCTGGTTCATGAAATATAGCTATACTGGGCAGTGGCCGTGCTACTACAGTGTTCTACTTGGTACTCGGACCGCCACTTCCCATATCTGGGGGTGGAAACTGCAACTGCTGTTGAATTGCTTCTCGTGAGATTTTCCCAGTGGCTACCAGGTAGGTTGGTTGGTGTGTATCTGCTTTGGAATGTTGCTCATTACTTGCAGAGCCACAGACAGGCTATGGTATAGTTTGTCTGTGGCCTTGTAATTTTGGTTAATAGGCAACTGCAACTGCTGTTGAAATCTATCAACTTAATTTTTTGCTTCTCGTGAGATTTTCCCAGTGGCTACCAGGTAGGTTGGTTGGTGTGTAGCTGCTTTGGAATCTTGCTCATTGCTTGCAAAGCCACAGACAGGCTATGGTATAGTTTGTCTGTGGCCCTGTAATTGCGGTTAATAAGCAACTGCAACTGCTGTTGAAATCTATCAACTTAATTTTTTGCTTCTCGTGTGATTTTCTCAGTGGCAACCAGGTAGGTTGGTTGGTGTGTAGCTGCTTTGGAATCTTGCTCATTGCTTGCAAAGCCGCAGGCAGGCTATGGTATAGTTTGTCTGTGGCCTGTGCCACCACGCGATGTGCCTAAATATTCTCTACAACTCTTATTTGAACAATTTCTTTCTAACGTACTCGGTTCAAAAGTTATTTACAATTGAAAAATTACACTTTTTAGATACGTTGTTAGGAGTAAACGTGAGTAATTTGAGATGTTTTATGTATATGTTATGTACGTTGAAGAAAGAAAATGAATGATTAAGTGAATAGGAATGATGTGATTGAAGGTTTGTTATGTGATAATGATTTCGAGTGTAATAAATGAACGAGTTTATATGGAGTGATCTATGAATGTGGTTGAAGTGAGGGTGATTTAGTTGGATGAAAATGTTTGACAAGGGCTGAATGTTTGATGAGTGTTTTATGAGTGATTTTAGGGTTCGTGATACCCCATTTGTTGGGATATATCGTGAAGATATGTATGTATGTATGTATATAAATGTATTTCATAAAATTTTCTTGTCAATATTTAGATGTGGACTGCTAACAATCTATATAATATCATCATCATCAGTGGTACTACAACCCTTCAAGGGTCTTGACCTGCTTTAGGAGTTTTTTCCATTCTTCCCTATTTTGCGCTTTCCTTTTCCAATTATTTATTTTTAATGCTTTTACATCCTTCTCTATCTGGTCCATATATCGTAACTTCGGCCTTCCTCGCGCTCTCCTGCTCACTGGCATTTGTCTGATAATTTGTTTTATTGGATCTGTATCAGACATCCTCTGAACATGTCCAATCCATCTTAGCCTCCCTACTTTAATTTTTGTAATGATGTCTGAGTCTTCATATTCTCTGTACAGCTCGAAATTGTAGCGCCTGCGCCACTCTCCGTCCTCTTGTATTCCTCCATAGATATGCCGTAATATTTTCCTCTCAAATACTCCAAGTATCCTCTCATCATTTTGTGTCATTGCCCACGTTTCCGAGGCATACATTAGGACAGGCCTGATTAGTGTTTTATATATCATACATTTCGTGTTTCTAGATATTAAATCTGATTTCAAATGTTTCTGTAGCCCGAAATATGCCCTATTTGCTAAATAAGTTCTACGTTTTATTTCTAGTCCAGTATCGTTGTTGCTGGTTACTTTGGATCCTAGGTAGATAAACTCTGATACCGTCTCGATGTTGTATGTATCAATTGTTAGGTTTTGAAGCTGTTGCGGCACCTTCGGTTTTCCGCCCGCCCTCATGTACTTCGTTTTATTGGTGTTGATTTCTAGGCCTATCTCCTTGGCTGCTTTCTCGAGAGCTATGAAGGCCTGTACTACATCCTTTTTTGATCTTGCTATTATATCCACATCATCCGCGAATGCTAAAACTTGTATGCTTCTGCTGATAATGGTTCCTCGTGTATATATTTCTGATTTTCTGATAACCTTCTCTAAGGCAATGTTAAAGAGGATCGTAGATAGGGGATCTCCTTGCCGTAGTCCTTGCTGTGTATTAAAGGAGCGTGAGAGGTTATTCTGGACTCTAACACGACATTCCACCTGTGCCAACGTTAGCCTTGTCAAGGCTATTAGATGGGGTGGAATTTTAAAGTCCTCCATTGCTTTGTATAAAGCATTCCTATTCACTGTGTCATATGCACTTTTGAAGTCAACAAACATGTGGTGTGTTTCCATGTTATACTCATATGACTTTTCCAAGATTTGTCTTAGTAAAAATATTTGGTCTGTTGTTGACTTATTTCTACAGAATCCACATTGGTATTTGCCGATGATATCTTCTGCATATGGTCTCAAACGCTCGTATAAGATATTAGCCAGTATTTTATATGCTATGCTCAAGAGGGTAATTCCACGGTAGTTTTCACATTCTAACTGATCCCCCTTTTTGTGCAATGGCACCAGTACTCCAACGTTCCATTCTTTTGGCATTCTGCCCTGTTCCCATATCTTCATTATCAGTATGTGTAGTTTCTCGCATAATAGTTCCCCTTCTTTTTTTATTAATTCCGCTGGTATTTCATCATATCCAGGAGATTTACTATTCTTTAATCTTCCTATTGCTGCTACTACTTCTTCGATGGATGGTTCCTCTTTTCCTCTCTCGTCGTTATCTTCCCTGCCACCGGCCGTGTATTCTTGTTCTTCCTCACCTTCTCTTCTCGGATTTAATTTTTCTTCGAAATTTTCAGCCCATCTTTCTAAAATATCTTCCCTGTTACTTATTATGTCTCCTTCTTTATTCCTGCACATATTTGCCCTTGGTTGAAACTCTTTTCTGTTTCTGTTAATTTCATTATAAAATTTTTTAACTTCCGTTTGTGACCTAAGGGCCTCTAGATCCTCCATTTTCTTTTTCGTGTACTCTCTCTTCTTTATTCTGTGGGTTCTTTTTTCCTCCCGTCTCAATTGTTTGTATTCTTCAGATAGTCTTCTAGTTTTTTGCCTTTGTTGAAGTTTCTTATATAATATATTTTTCCTACACGTTATGTCTGCACATTCTTCGTCAAACCAATTCTGGTCCCTTTGCTGCCCCTTTTGCTTTCCTATGGTTTTATTCGCTGCCTCTAAAATTATTTCTTTGCACTTCTGCCAATAGTGGTCCATGTTTGCATCTGGGAGGTCAGTATGTTCTAGGTGCTTTTGATCAAGTTCTTTTATGTATTTCTCCACTTCTATTTCATCCTTCAGTTTTTCTACACAGTATCGTTCTGCTTTCTTTCCCGGCATTTTCTTTGTATTTGATATTCTCGCTCTTAATCTAGTTTCTAGCAAGTAATGATCCGAATCGATGTTTGCTCCTCGCCGGTTTCTCACATCCATTAAGTTCGAGAAATGTCTAGAATCTATTAACAAGTGATCAATTTGATTTGTTGTCTTCGAATCTGGCGATATCCAAGTTGCTTTGTGTATCCGCTTATGTTCGAAGCAAGCTCCTCCAATTACCATGTTTTGCGAGGCTGCAAACTGGATCAGTCTGAACCCATTATCGTTGGATTCCCTATGGAGACTATGTTTTCCGATTGTTGGGGCATATTGTACTTCTTGTCCCACCTTTGCGTTTAGATCTCCTATAATTACCTTGACATCGTTTTTGGGGCAAGATTGCACCATTGTTTCAAGTTCTTGATAAAATTCATCTTTTTCTTCTTCTCTCTTTTCTTCGGTAGGGGCGTGTGCATTTATTATACTATAGTTGAAGAATTGTGCTTTTAATCTTAACTTACAAAACCGAGGTGACCGTGCTTGAAAATCTACTACATTTTCCCTGATGGTTTTGTTCACTACGAAACCCGTTCCCAGCATGTGATCTTTGGGATGGCAACTGTAAAAAATGGTATGGTTTGTTTTTCTCAGGATTTTATTTCCTGTCCACCTCATTTCTTGAATTGCTGTTATATCTGCTTTGTAATTATCTATTTGATCTAGAAGAATTTTTAATGCTCCCGGTTTATAAAGTGATCTGACATTCCAAGAGTATAATCGTAAATCCTTTTTCGTTTGCAAGCGTCGTCTTCTTAAGGTCCGTCCGGCTGTTTCTCCTGTAGCTCTCGTAACAATTACCTTTTTCCGGGATGGAGTTGTTAGCCCCACGCCCAACCCCCAACCTGGAGGACCAGTCCAGTTTTTTTTTCACGGTGGGTATTTTATTTTCCCACTACCCTCCGAGCCTGCTGGATTGTAGACCCGGCGAGCTTCCCCCAATTCCAATGGGGACGCACCCGATGGAGGTAACTGGAAAATCCCCACACGGGATATAATATGCAATATCTTATAAACGAATAAAGATATAAAAAAAAACTTTCAAATATAAGTTATTCCACATAAAATTTCCTATAATCGGCATTTGAACAAATTTTCTGTATCTATATCGGTTTCAGAGATATTTTAAATTCAATAATTCTTTTTGCTATAACTTCTAAACTAGAAATATTTTTTTGTCAAAATTGCAACCAATAGATGCGCCTAGAAATTCTCTAAAATTTATATTTCAACAATTTTTTTCTAGCTTGCTTGGTTCAAAAGGTATTTACAATTAAAAAATTACGTTATTATATTTTTTATTTTCAATAATTCATTATATGTTAATTGAAGGATTTATCTAATTGACCAACCAGCACACATATTAGTAATAAAAATGAGTATCACTATGTCAACTCATTATTAATTGTAATTATTTTCGTAACGATAGTAATGAAACAGTTCTTTTTGTAAATGTCCACGTAGCAGTGCTCAGTTCTCATATCATTTGCCATTATCCGCTTTCTGGGTGTTCGCAGCTCTGTTATGGTATTAGATGATATTTTATTGACTATCTGACTGATTGTAAGGTAAGCTGGTTCATGAAATATAGCTATACTGGGCAGTGGCCGTGCTACTACAGTGTTCTACTTGGTACTCGGACCGCCACTTTCCATATCTGGGGGTGGAAACTGCAACTGCTGTTGAATTGCTTCTCGTGATATTTTCCCAGTGGCTACCAGGTAGGTTGGTTGGTGTGTAGCTGCTTTGGAATGTTGCTCATTACTTGCAGAGCCACAGACAGACTATGGTATAGTTTGTCTGTGGCCTTGTAATTTTGGTTAATAGGCAACTGCAACTGCTGTTGAAATCTATCAACTTAATTTTTTGCTTCTCGTGAGATTTTCCCAGTGGCTACCAGGTAGGTTGGTTGGTGTGTAGCTGCTTTGGAATCTTGCTCATTGCTTGCAAAGCCACAGACAGGCTATGGTATAGTTTGTCTGTGGCCTGTGCCACCACGCGATGTGCCTAAATATTCTCTACAACTCTTATTTGAACAATTTCTTTCTAACGTACTCGGTTCAAAAGTTATTTACAATTGAAAAATTACACTTTTTAGATACGTTGTTAGGAGTAAACGTGAGTAATTTGAGATGTTTTATGTATATGTTATGTACGTTGAAGAAAGAAAATGAATGATAAGTGAATAGGAATGATGTGATTGAAGGTTTGTTATGTGATAATGATTTCGAGTGTAATAAATGAACGAGTTTATATGGAGTGATCTATGAATGTGGTTGAAGTGAGGGTGATTTAGTTGGATGAAAATGTTTGACAAGGGCTGAATGTTTGATGAGTGTTTTATGAGTGATTTTAGGGTTCGTGATACCCCATTTGTTGGGATATATCGTGAAGATATGTATGTATGTATGTATATAAATGTATTTCATAAAATTTTCTTGTCAATATTTAGATGTGGACTGCTAACAATCTATATAATATGCAATATCTTATAAACGAATAAAGATATAAAAAAAAACTTTCAAATATAAGTTATTCCCCATAAAATTTCCTATAATCGGCATTTGAACAAATTTTCTGTATCTATATCGGTTTCAGAGATATTTTAAATTCAATAATTCTTTTTGCTATAACTTCTAAACTAGAAACATTTTTTTGTCAAAATTGCAACCAATAGATGCGCCTAGAAATTCTCTAAAATTTATATTTCAACAATTTTTTTCTAGCTTGCTTGGTTCAAAAGGTATTTACAATTAAAAAATTACGTTATTATATTTTTTATTTTCAATAATTCATTATATGTTAATTGAAGGATTTATCTAATTGACCAACCAGCACACATATTAGTAATAAAAATGAGTATCACTATGTCAACTCATTATTAATTGTAATTATTTTCGTAACGATAGTAATGAAACAGTTCTTTTTGTAAATGTCCACGTAGCAGTGCTCAGTTCTCATATCATTTGCCATTATCCGCTTTCTGGGTGTTCGCAGCTCTGTTATGGTATTAGATGATATTTTATTGACTATCTGACTGATTGTAAGATAAGCTGGTTCATGAAATATAGCTATACTGGGCAGTGGCCGTGCTACTACAGTGTTCTACTTGGTACTCGGACCGCCACTTTCCATATCTGGGGGTGGAAACTGCAACTGCTGTTGAATTGCTTCTCGTGAGATTTTCCCAGTGGCTACCAGGTAGGTTGGTTGGTGTGTAGCTGCTTTGGAATGTTGCTCATTACTTGCAGAGCCACAGACAGGCTATGGTATAGTTTGTCTGTGGCCTTGTAATTTTGGTTAATAGGCAACTGCAACTGCTGTTGAAATCTATCAACTTAATTTTTTGCTTCTCGTGAGATTTTCCCAGTGGCTACCAGGTAGGTTGGTTGGTGTGTAGCTGCTTTGGAATCTTGCTCATTGCTTGCAAAGCCACAGACAGGTTATGGTATAGTTTGTCTGTGGCCCTGTAATTACGGTTAATAAGCAACTGCAACTGCTGTTTAAATCTATCAACTTAATTTTTTTCTTCTCGTGTGATCTTCTCAGTGGCAACCAGGTAGGTTGGTTGGTGTGTAGCTGCTTTGGAATCTTGCTCATTGCTTGCAAAGCCACAGGCAGGCTATGGTATAGTTTGTCTGTGGCCTGTGCCACCACGCGATGTGCCTAAATATTCTCTACAACTCTTATTTGAACAATTTCTTTCTAACGTACTCGATTCTAAAGTTATTTACAATTGAAAAATTACACTTTTTAGATACGTTGTTAGGAGTAAACGTGAGTAATTTGAGATGTTTTATGTATATGTTATGTACGTTGAAGAAAGAAAATGAATGATAAGTGAATAGGAATGATGTGATTGAAGGTTTGTTATGTGATAATGATTTCGAGTGTAATAAATGAACGAGTTTATATGGAGTGATCTATGAATGTGGTTGAAGTGAGGGTGATTTAGTTGGATGAAAATGTTTGACAAGGGCTGAATGTTTGATGAGTGTTTTATGAGTGATTTTAGGGTTCGTGATACCCCATTTGTTGGGATATATCGTGAAGATATGTATGTATGTATGTATATAAATGTATTTCATAAAATTTTCTTGTCAATATTTAGATGTGGACTGCTAACAATCTATATAATATGCAATATCTTATAAACGAATAAAGATATAAAAAAAAACTTTCAAATATAAGTTATTCCCCATAAAATTTCCTATAATCGGCATTTGAACAAATTTTCTGTATCTATATCGGTTTCAGAGATATTTTAAATTCAATAATTCTTTTTGCTATAACTTCTAAACTAGAAACATTTTTTTGTCAAAATTGCAACCAATAGATGCGCCTAGAAATGCTCTAAAATTTATATTTCAACAATTTTTTTCTAGCTCGCTTGGTTCAAAAGGTATTTACAATTAAAAAATTACGTTATTATATTTTTTATTTTCAATAATTAATTATATGTTAATTGAAGGATTTATCTAATTGACCAACCAGCACACATATTAGTAATAAAAATGAGTATCACTATGTCAACTCATTATTAATTGTAATTATTTTCGTAACGATAGTAATGAAACAGTTCTTTTTGTAAATGTCCACGTAGCAGTGCTCAGTTCTCATATCATTTGCCATTATCCGCTTTCTGGGTGTTCGCAGCTCTGTTATGGTATTAGATGATATTTTATTGACTATCTGACTGATTGTAAGGTAAGCTGGTTCATGAAATATAGCTATACTGGGCAGTGGCCGTGCTACTACAGTGTTCTACTTGGTACTCGGACCGCCACTTCCCATATCTGGGGGTGGAAACTGCAACTGCTGTTGAATTGCTTCTCGTGAGATTTTCCCAGTGGCTACCAGGTAGGTTGGTTGGTGTGTAGCTGCTTTGGAATGTTGCTCATTACTTGCAGAGCCACAGACAGGCTATGGTATAGTTTGTCTGTGGCCTTGTAATTTTGGTTAATAGGCAACTGCAACTGCTGTTGAAATCTATCAACTTAATTTTTTGCTTCTCGTGAGATTTTCCCAGTGGCTACCAGGTAGGTTGGTTGGTGTGTAGCTGCTTTGGAATCTTGCTCATTGCTTGCAAAGCCACAGACAGGCTATGGTATAGTTTGTCTGTGGCCCTGTAATTGCGGTTAATAAGCAACTGCAACTGCTGTTGAAATCTATCAACTTAATTTTTTGCTTCTCGTGTGATTTTCTCAGTGGCAACCAGGCAGGTTGGTTGGTGTGTAGCTGCTTTGGAATCTTGCTCATTGCTTGCAAAGCCACAGGCAGGCTATGGTATAGTTTGTCTGTGGCCTGTGCCACCACGCGATGTGCCTAAATATTCTCTACAACTCTTATTTGAACAATTTCTTTCTAACGTACTCGGTTCAAAAGTTATTTACAATTGAAAAATTACACTTTTTAGATACGTTGTTAGGAGTAAACGTGAGTAATTTGAGATGTTTTATGTATATGTTATGTACGTTGAAGAAAGAAAATGAATGATAAGTGAATAGGAATGATGTGATTGAAGGTTTGTTATGTGATAATGATTTCGAGTGTAATAAATGAACGAGTTTATATGGAGTGATCTATGAATGTGGTTGAAGTGAGGGTGATTTAGTTGGATGAAAATGTTTGACAAGGGCTGAATGTTTGATGAGTGTTTTATGAGTGATTTTAGGGTTCGTGATACCCCATTTGTTGGGATATATCGTGAATATATGTATGTATGTATGTATATAAATGTATTTCATAAAATTTTCTTGTCAATATTTAGATGTGGACTGCTAACAATCTATATAATATGCAATATCTTATAAACGAATAAAGATATAAAAAAAAACTTTCAAATATAAGTTATTCCCCATAAAATTTCCTATAATCGGCATTTGAACAAATTTTCTGTATCTATATCGGTTTCAGAGATATTTTAAATTCAATAATTCTTTTTGCTATAACTTCTAAACTAGAAACATTTTTTTGTCAAAATTGCAACCAATAGATGCGCCTAGAAATGCTCTAAAATTTATATTTCAACAATTTTTTTCTAGCTCGCTTGGTTCAAAAGGTATTTACAATTAAAAAATTACGTTATTATATTTTTTATTTTCAATAATTAATTATATGTTAATTGAAGGATTTATCTAATTGACCAACCAGCACACATATTAGTAATAAAAATGAGTATCACTATGTCAACTCATTATTAATTGTAATTATTTTCGTAACGATAGTAATGAAACAGTTCTTTTTGTAAATGTCCACGTAGCAGTGCTCAGTTCTCATATCATTTGCCATTATCCGTTTTCTGGGTGTTCGCAGCTCTGTTATGGTATTAGATGATATTTTATTGACTATCTGACTGATTGTAAGGTAAGCTGGTTCATGAAATATAGCTATACTGGGCAGTGGCCGTGCTACTACAGTGTTCTACTTGGTACTCGGACCGCCACTTCCCATATCTGGGGGTGGAAACTGCAACTGCTGTTGAATTGCTTCTCGTGAGATTTTCCCAGTGGCTACCAGGTAGGTTGGTTGGTGTGTATCTGCTTTGGAATGTTGCTCATTACTTGCAGAGCCACAGACAGGCTATGGTATAGTTTGTCTGTGGCCTTGTAATTTTGGTTAATAGGCAACTGCAACTGCTGTTGAAATCTATCAACTTAATTTTTTGCTTCTCGTGAGATTTTCCCAGTGGCTACCAGGTAGGTTGGTTGGTGTGTAGCTGCTTTGGAATCTTGCTCATTGCTTGCAAAGCCACAGACAGGCTATGGTATAGTTTGTCTGTGGCCCTGTAATTGCGGTTAATAAGCAACTGCAACTGCTGTTGAAATCTATCAACTTAATTTTTTGCTTCTCGTGTGATTTTCTCAGTGGCAACCAGGTAGGTTGGTTGGTGTGTAGCTGCTTTGGAATCTTGCTCATTGCTTGCAAAGCCGCAGGCAGGCTATGGTATAGTTTGTCTGTGGCCTGTGCCACCACGCGATGTGCCTAAATATTCTCTACAACTCTTATTTGAACAATTTCTTTCTAACGTACTCGGTTCAAAAGTTATTTACAATTGAAAAATTACACTTTTTAGATACGTTGTTAGGAGTAAACGTGAGTAATTTGAGATGTTTTATGTATATGTTATGTACGTTGAAGAAAGAAAATGAATGATTAAGTGAATAGGAATGATGTGATTGAAGGTTTGTTATGTGATAATGATTTCGAGTGTAATAAATGAACGAGTTTATATGGAGTGATCTATGAATGTGGTTGAAGTGAGGGTGATTTAGTTGGATGAAAATGTTTGACAAGGGCTGAATGTTTGATGAGTGTTTTATGAGTGATTTTAGGGTTCGTGATACCCCATTTGTTGGGATATATCGTGAAGATATGTATGTATGTATGTATATAAATGTATTTCATAAAATTTTCTTGTCAATATTTAGATGTGGACTGCTAACAATCTATATAATATCATCATCATCAGTGGTACTACAACCCTTCAAGGGTCTTGACCTGCTTTAGGAGTTTTTTCCATTCTTCCCTATTTTGCGCTTTCCTTTTCCAATTATTTATTTTTAATGCTTTTACATCCTTCTCTATCTGGTCCATATATCGTAACTTCGGCCTTCCTCGCGCTCTCCTGCTCACTGGCATTTGTCTGATAATTTGTTTTATTGGATCTGTATCAGACATCCTCTGAACATGTCCAATCCATCTTAGCCTCCCTACTTTAATTTTTGTAATGATGTCTGAGTCTTCATATTCTCTGTACAGCTCGAAATTGTAGCGCCTGCGCCACTCTCCGTCCTCTTGTATTCCTCCATAGATATGCCGTAATATTTTCCTCTCAAATACTCCAAGTATCCTCTCATCATTTTGTGTCATTGCCCACGTTTCCGAGGCATACATTAGGACAGGCCTGATTAGTGTTTTATATATCATACATTTCGTGTTTCTAGATATTAAATCTGATTTCAAATGTTTCTGTAGCCCGAAATATGCCCTATTTGCTAAATAAGTTCTACGTTTTATTTCTAGTCCAGTATCGTTGTTGCTGGTTACTTTGGATCCTAGGTAGATAAACTCTGATACCGTCTCGATGTTGTATGTATCAATTGTTAGGTTTTGAAGCTGTTGCGGCACCTTCGGTTTTCCGCCCGCCCTCATGTACTTCGTTTTATTGGTGTTGATTTCTAGGCCTATCTCCTTGGCTGCTTTCTCGAGAGCTATGAAGGCCTGTACTACATCCTTTTTTGATCTTGCTATTATATCCACATCATCCGCGAATGCTAAAACTTGTATGCTTCTGCTGATAATGGTTCCTCGTGTATATATTTCTGATTTTCTGATAACCTTCTCTAAGGCAATGTTAAAGAGGATCGTAGATAGGGGATCTCCTTGCCGTAGTCCTTGCTGTGTATTAAAGGAGCGTGAGAGGTTATTCTGGACTCTAACACGACATTCCACCTGTGCCAACGTTAGCCTTGTCAAGGCTATTAGATGGGGTGGAATTTTAAAGTCCTCCATTGCTTTGTATAAAGCATTCCTATTCACTGTGTCATATGCACTTTTGAAGTCAACAAACATGTGGTGTGTTTCCATGTTATACTCATATGACTTTTCCAAGATTTGTCTTAGTAAAAATATTTGGTCTGTTGTTGACTTATTTCTACAGAATCCACATTGGTATTTGCCGATGATATCTTCTGCATATGGTCTCAAACGCTCGTATAAGATATTAGCCAGTATTTTATATGCTATGCTCAAGAGGGTAATTCCACGGTAGTTTTCACATTCTAACTGATCCCCCTTTTTGTGCAATGGCACCAGTACTCCAACGTTCCATTCTTTTGGCATTCTGCCCTGTTCCCATATCTTCATTATCAGTATGTGTAGTTTCTCGCATAATAGTTCCCCTTCTTTTTTTATTAATTCCGCTGGTATTTCATCATATCCAGGAGATTTACTATTCTTTAATCTTCCTATTGCTGCTACTACTTCTTCGATGGATGGTTCCTCTTTTCCTCTCTCGTCGTTATCTTCCCTGCCACCGGCCGTGTATTCTTGTTCTTCCTCACCTTCTCTTCTCGGATTTAATTTTTCTTCGAAATTTTCAGCCCATCTTTCTAAAATATCTTCCCTGTTACTTATTATGTCTCCTTCTTTATTCCTGCACATATTTGCCCTTGGTTGAAACTCTTTTCTGTTTCTGTTAATTTCATTATAAAATTTTTTAACTTCCGTTTGTGACCTAAGGGCCTCTAGATCCTCCATTTTCTTTTTCGTGTACTCTCTCTTCTTTATTCTGTGGGTTCTTTTTTCCTCCCGTCTCAATTGTTTGTATTCTTCAGATAGTCTTCTAGTTTTTTGCCTTTGTTGAAGTTTCTTATATAATATATTTTTCCTACACGTTATGTCTGCACATTCTTCGTCAAACCAATTCTGGTCCCTTTGCTGCCCCTTTTGCTTTCCTATGGTTTTATTCGCTGCCTCTAAAATTATTTCTTTGCACTTCTGCCAATAGTGGTCCATGTTTGCATCTGGGAGGTCAGTATGTTCTAGGTGCTTTTGATCAAGTTCTTTTATGTATTTCTCCACTTCTA
The DNA here is from genome assembly GCA_911728475.2 of Pterostichus madidus. NCBI lineage: Eukaryota > Metazoa > Arthropoda > Insecta > Coleoptera > Carabidae > Pterostichus > Pterostichus madidus. The sequence goes on along the minus strand of OU452304.1, from coordinate 20,714,286 downwards.
TTTCATCCTTCAGTTTTTCTACACAGTATCGTTCTGCTTTCTTTCCCGGCATTTTCTTTGTATTTGATATTCTCGCTCTTAATCTAGTTTCTAGCAAGTAATGATCCGAATCGATGTTTGCTCCTCGCCGGTTTCTCACATCCATTAAGTTCGAGAAATGTCTAGAATCTATTAACAAGTGATCAATTTGATTTGTTGTCTTCGAATCTGGCGATATCCAAGTTGCTTTGTGTATCCGCTTATGTTCGAAGCAAGCTCCTCCAATTACCATGTTTTGCGAGGCTGCAAACTGGATCAGTCTGAACCCATTATCGTTGGATTCCCTATGGAGACTATGTTTTCCGATTGTTGGGGCATATTGTACTTCTTGTCCCACCTTTGCGTTTAGATCTCCTATAATTATCTTGACATCGTTTTTGGGGCAAGATTGCACCATTGTTTCAAGTTCTTGATAAAATTCATCTTTTTCTTCTTCTCTCTTTTCTTCGGTAGGGGCGTGTGCATTTATTATACTATAGTTGAAGAATTGTGCTTTTAATCTTAACTTACAAAACCGAGGTGACCGTGCTTGAAAATCTACTACATTTTCCCTGATGGTTTTGTTCACTACGAAACCCGTTCCCAGCATGTGATCTTTGGGATGGCAACTGTAAAAAATGGTATGGTTTGTTTTTCTCAGGATTTTATTTCCTGTCCACCTCATTTCTTGAATTGCTGTTATATCTGCTTTGTAATTATCTATTTGATCTAGAAGAATTTTTAATGCTCCCGGTTTATAAAGTGATCTGACATTCCAAGAGTATAATCGTAAATCCTTTTTCGTTTGCAAGCGTCGTCTTCTTAAGGTCCGTCCGGCTGTTTCTCCTGTAGCTCTCGTAACAATTACCTTTTTCCGGGATGGAGTTGTTAGCCCCACGCCCAACCCCCAACCTGGAGGACCAGTCCAGTTTTTTTTTCACGGTGGGTATTTTATTTTCCCACTACCCTCCGAGCCTGCTGGATTGTAGACCCGGCGAGCTTCCCCCAATTCCAATGGGGACGCACCCGATGGAGGTAACTGGAAAATCCCCACACGGGATATAATATGCAATATCTTATAAACGAATAAAGATATAAAAAAAAACTTTCAAATATAAGTTATTCCACATAAAATTTCCTATAATCGGCATTTGAACAAATTTTCTGTATCTATATCGGTTTCAGAGATATTTTAAATTCAATAATTCTTTTTGCTATAACTTCTAAACTAGAAATATTTTTTTGTCAAAATTGCAACCAATAGATGCGCCTAGAAATTCTCTAAAATTTATATTTCAACAATTTTTTTCTAGCTTGCTTGGTTCAAAAGGTATTTACAATTAAAAAATTACGTTATTATATTTTTTATTTTCAATAATTCATTATATGTTAATTGAAGGATTTATCTAATTGACCAACCAGCACACATATTAGTAATAAAAATGAGTATCACTATGTCAACTCATTATTAATTGTAATTATTTTCGTAACGATAGTAATGAAACAGTTCTTTTTGTAAATGTCCACGTAGCAGTGCTCAGTTCTCATATCATTTGCCATTATCCGCTTTCTGGGTGTTCGCAGCTCTGTTATGGTATTAGATGATATTTTATTGACTATCTGACTGATTGTAAGGTAAGCTGGTTCATGAAATATAGCTATACTGGGCAGTGGCCGTGCTACTACAGTGTTCTACTTGGTACTCGGACCGCCACTTTCCATATCTGGGGGTGGAAACTGCAACTGCTGTTGAATTGCTTCTCGTGATATTTTCCCAGTGGCTACCAGGTAGGTTGGTTGGTGTGTAGCTGCTTTGGAATGTTGCTCATTACTTGCAGAGCCACAGACAGACTATGGTATAGTTTGTCTGTGGCCTTGTAATTTTGGTTAATAGGCAACTGCAACTGCTGTTGAAATCTATCAACTTAATTTTTTGCTTCTCGTGAGATTTTCCCAGTGGCTACCAGGTAGGTTGGTTGGTGTGTAGCTGCTTTGGAATCTTGCTCATTGCTTGCAAAGCCACAGACAGGCTATGGTATAGTTTGTCTGTGGCCTGTGCCACCACGCGATGTGCCTAAATATTCTCTACAACTCTTATTTGAACAATTTCTTTCTAACGTACTCGGTTCAAAAGTTATTTACAATTGAAAAATTACACTTTTTAGATACGTTGTTAGGAGTAAACGTGAGTAATTTGAGATGTTTTATGTATATGTTATGTACGTTGAAGAAAGAAAATGAATGATAAGTGAATAGGAATGATGTGATTGAAGGTTTGTTATGTGATAATGATTTCGAGTGTAATAAATGAACGAGTTTATATGGAGTGATCTATGAATGTGGTTGAAGTGAGGGTGATTTAGTTGGATGAAAATGTTTGACAAGGGCTGAATGTTTGATGAGTGTTTTATGAGTGATTTTAGGGTTCGTGATACCCCATTTGTTGGGATATATCGTGAAGATATGTATGTATGTATGTATATAAATGTATTTCATAAAATTTTCTTGTCAATATTTAGATGTGGACTGCTAACAATCTATATAATATGCAATATCTTATAAACGAATAAAGATATAAAAAAAAACTTTCAAATATAAGTTATTCCCCATAAAATTTCCTATAATCGGCATTTGAACAAATTTTCTGTATCTATATCGGTTTCAGAGATATTTTAAATTCAATAATTCTTTTTGCTATAACTTCTAAACTAGAAACATTTTTTTGTCAAAATTGCAACCAATAGATGCGCCTAGAAATTCTCTAAAATTTATATTTCAACAATTTTTTTCTAGCTTGCTTGGTTCAAAAGGTATTTACAATTAAAAAATTACGTTATTATATTTTTTATTTTCAATAATTCATTATATGTTAATTGAAGGATTTATCTAATTGACCAACCAGCACACATATTAGTAATAAAAATGAGTATCACTATGTCAACTCATTATTAATTGTAATTATTTTCGTAACGATAGTAATGAAACAGTTCTTTTTGTAAATGTCCACGTAGCAGTGCTCAGTTCTCATATCATTTGCCATTATCCGCTTTCTGGGTGTTCGCAGCTCTGTTATGGTATTAGATGATATTTTATTGACTATCTGACTGATTGTAAGATAAGCTGGTTCATGAAATATAGCTATACTGGGCAGTGGCCGTGCTACTACAGTGTTCTACTTGGTACTCGGACCGCCACTTTCCATATCTGGGGGTGGAAACTGCAACTGCTGTTGAATTGCTTCTCGTGAGATTTTCCCAGTGGCTACCAGGTAGGTTGGTTGGTGTGTAGCTGCTTTGGAATGTTGCTCATTACTTGCAGAGCCACAGACAGGCTATGGTATAGTTTGTCTGTGGCCTTGTAATTTTGGTTAATAGGCAACTGCAACTGCTGTTGAAATCTATCAACTTAATTTTTTGCTTCTCGTGAGATTTTCCCAGTGGCTACCAGGTAGGTTGGTTGGTGTGTAGCTGCTTTGGAATCTTGCTCATTGCTTGCAAAGCCACAGACAGGTTATGGTATAGTTTGTCTGTGGCCCTGTAATTACGGTTAATAAGCAACTGCAACTGCTGTTTAAATCTATCAACTTAATTTTTTTCTTCTCGTGTGATCTTCTCAGTGGCAACCAGGTAGGTTGGTTGGTGTGTAGCTGCTTTGGAATCTTGCTCATTGCTTGCAAAGCCACAGGCAGGCTATGGTATAGTTTGTCTGTGGCCTGTGCCACCACGCGATGTGCCTAAATATTCTCTACAACTCTTATTTGAACAATTTCTTTCTAACGTACTCGATTCTAAAGTTATTTACAATTGAAAAATTACACTTTTTAGATACGTTGTTAGGAGTAAACGTGAGTAATTTGAGATGTTTTATGTATATGTTATGTACGTTGAAGAAAGAAAATGAATGATAAGTGAATAGGAATGATGTGATTGAAGGTTTGTTATGTGATAATGATTTCGAGTGTAATAAATGAACGAGTTTATATGGAGTGATCTATGAATGTGGTTGAAGTGAGGGTGATTTAGTTGGATGAAAATGTTTGACAAGGGCTGAATGTTTGATGAGTGTTTTATGAGTGATTTTAGGGTTCGTGATACCCCATTTGTTGGGATATATCGTGAAGATATGTATGTATGTATGTATATAAATGTATTTCATAAAATTTTCTTGTCAATATTTAGATGTGGACTGCTAACAATCTATATAATATGCAATATCTTATAAACGAATAAAGATATAAAAAAAAACTTTCAAATATAAGTTATTCCCCATAAAATTTCCTATAATCGGCATTTGAACAAATTTTCTGTATCTATATCGGTTTCAGAGATATTTTAAATTCAATAATTCTTTTTGCTATAACTTCTAAACTAGAAACATTTTTTTGTCAAAATTGCAACCAATAGATGCGCCTAGAAATGCTCTAAAATTTATATTTCAACAATTTTTTTCTAGCTCGCTTGGTTCAAAAGGTATTTACAATTAAAAAATTACGTTATTATATTTTTTATTTTCAATAATTAATTATATGTTAATTGAAGGATTTATCTAATTGACCAACCAGCACACATATTAGTAATAAAAATGAGTATCACTATGTCAACTCATTATTAATTGTAATTATTTTCGTAACGATAGTAATGAAACAGTTCTTTTTGTAAATGTCCACGTAGCAGTGCTCAGTTCTCATATCATTTGCCATTATCCGCTTTCTGGGTGTTCGCAGCTCTGTTATGGTATTAGATGATATTTTATTGACTATCTGACTGATTGTAAGGTAAGCTGGTTCATGAAATATAGCTATACTGGGCAGTGGCCGTGCTACTACAGTGTTCTACTTGGTACTCGGACCGCCACTTCCCATATCTGGGGGTGGAAACTGCAACTGCTGTTGAATTGCTTCTCGTGAGATTTTCCCAGTGGCTACCAGGTAGGTTGGTTGGTGTGTAGCTGCTTTGGAATGTTGCTCATTACTTGCAGAGCCACAGACAGGCTATGGTATAGTTTGTCTGTGGCCTTGTAATTTTGGTTAATAGGCAACTGCAACTGCTGTTGAAATCTATCAACTTAATTTTTTGCTTCTCGTGAGATTTTCCCAGTGGCTACCAGGTAGGTTGGTTGGTGTGTAGCTGCTTTGGAATCTTGCTCATTGCTTGCAAAGCCACAGACAGGCTATGGTATAGTTTGTCTGTGGCCCTGTAATTGCGGTTAATAAGCAACTGCAACTGCTGTTGAAATCTATCAACTTAATTTTTTGCTTCTCGTGTGATTTTCTCAGTGGCAACCAGGCAGGTTGGTTGGTGTGTAGCTGCTTTGGAATCTTGCTCATTGCTTGCAAAGCCACAGGCAGGCTATGGTATAGTTTGTCTGTGGCCTGTGCCACCACGCGATGTGCCTAAATATTCTCTACAACTCTTATTTGAACAATTTCTTTCTAACGTACTCGGTTCAAAAGTTATTTACAATTGAAAAATTACACTTTTTAGATACGTTGTTAGGAGTAAACGTGAGTAATTTGAGATGTTTTATGTATATGTTATGTACGTTGAAGAAAGAAAATGAATGATAAGTGAATAGGAATGATGTGATTGAAGGTTTGTTATGTGATAATGATTTCGAGTGTAATAAATGAACGAGTTTATATGGAGTGATCTATGAATGTGGTTGAAGTGAGGGTGATTTAGTTGGATGAAAATGTTTGACAAGGGCTGAATGTTTGATGAGTGTTTTATGAGTGATTTTAGGGTTCGTGATACCCCATTTGTTGGGATATATCGTGAATATATGTATGTATGTATGTATATAAATGTATTTCATAAAATTTTCTTGTCAATATTTAGATGTGGACTGCTAACAATCTATATAATATGCAATATCTTATAAACGAATAAAGATATAAAAAAAAACTTTCAAATATAAGTTATTCCCCATAAAATTTCCTATAATCGGCATTTGAACAAATTTTCTGTATCTATATCGGTTTCAGAGATATTTTAAATTCAATAATTCTTTTTGCTATAACTTCTAAACTAGAAACATTTTTTCTGTCAAAATTGCAACCAATAGATGCGCCTAGAAATGCTCTAAAATTTATATTTCAACAATTTTTTTCTAGCTCGCTTGGTTCAAAAGGTATTTACAATTAAAAAATTACGTTATTATATTTTTTATTTTCAATAATTAATTATATGTTAATTGAAGGATTTATCTAATTGACCAACCAGCACACATATTAGTAATAAAAATGAGTATCACTATGTCAACTCATTATTAATTGTAATTATTTTCGTAACGATAGTAATGAAACAGTTCTTTTTGTAAATGTCCACGTAGCAGTGCTCAGTTCTCATATCATTTGCCATTATCCGCTTTCTGGGTGTTCGCAGCTCTGTTATGGTATTAGATGATATTTTATTGACTATCTGACTGATTGTAAGGTAAGCTGGTTCATGAAATATAGCTATACTGGGCAGTGGCCGTGCTACTACAGTGTTCTACTTGGTACTCGGACCGCCACTTCCCATATCTGGGGGTGGAAACTGCAACTGCTGTTGAATTGCTTCTCGTGAGATTTTCCCAGTGGCTACCAGGTAGGTTGGTTGGTGTGTAGCTGCTTTGGAATGTTGCTCATTACTTGCAGAGCCACAGACAGGCTATGGTATAGTTTGTCTGTGGCCTTGTAATTTTGGTTAATAGGCAACTGCAACTGCTGTTGAAATCTATCAACTTAATTTTTTGCTTCTCGTGAGATTTTCCCAGTGGCTACCAGGTAGGTTGGTTGGTGTGTAGCTGCTTTGGAATCTTGCTCATTGCTTGCAAAGCCACAGACAGGCTATGGTATAGTTTGTCTGTGGCCCTGTAATTGCGGTTAATAAGCAACTGCAACTGCTGTTGAAATCTATCAACTTAATTTTTTGCTTCTCGTGTGATTTTCTCAGTGGCAACCAGGCAGGTTGGTTGGTGTGTAGCTGCTTTGGAATCTTGCTCATTTCTTGCAAAGCCACAGGCAGGCTATGGTATAGTTTGTCTGTGGCCTGTGCCACCACGCGATGTGCCTAAATATTCTCTACAACTCTTATTTGAACAATTTCTTTCTAACGTACTCGGTTCAAAAGTTATTTACAATTGAAAAATTACACTTTTTAGATACGTTGTTAGGAGTAAACGTGAGTAATTTGAGATGTTTTATGTATATGTTATGTACGTTGAAGAAAGAAAATGAATGATAAGTGAATAGGAATGATGTGATTGAAGGTTTGTTATGTGATAATGATTTCGAGTGTAATAAATGAACGAGTTTATATGGAGTGATCTATGAATGTGGTTGAAGTGAGGGTGATTTAGTTGGATGAAAATGTTTGACAAGGGCTGAATGTTTGATGAGTGTTTTATGAGTGATTTTAGGGTTCGTGATACCCCATTTGTTGGGATATATCGTGAAGATATGTATGTATGTATATAAATGTATTTAATAAAATTTTCTTGTCAATATTTAGATGTGGACTGCTAACAATCTATATAATATGCAATATCTTATAAACGAATAAAGATATAAAAAAAAACTTTCAAATATAAGTTATTCCCCATAAAATTTCCTATAATCGGCATTTGAACAAATTTTCTGTATCTATATCGGTTTCAGAGATATTTTAAATTCAATAATTCTTTTTGCTATAACTTCTAAACTAGAAACATTTTTTCTGTCAAAATTGCAACCAATAGATGCGCCTAGAAATGCTCTAAAATTTATATTTCAACAATTTTTTTCTAGCTCGCTTGGTTCAAAAGGTATTTACAATTAAAAAATTACGTTATTATATTTTTTATTTTCAATAATTAATTATATGTTAATTGAAGGATTTATCTAATTGACCAACCAGCACACATATTAGTAATAAAAATGAGTATCACTATGTCAACTCATTATTAATTGTAATTATTTTCGTAACGATAGTAATGAAACAGTTCTTTTTGTAAATGTCCACGTAGCAGTGCTCAGTTCTCATATCATTTGCCATTATCCGCTTTCTGGGTGTTCGCAGCTCTGTTATGGTATTAGATGATATTTTATTGACTATCTGACTGATTGTAAGGTAAGCTGGTTCATGAAATATAGCTATACTGGGCAGTGGCCGTGCTACTACAGTGTTCTACTTGGTACTCGGACCGCCACTTCCCATATCTGGGGGTGGAAACTGCAACTGCTGTTGAATTGCTTCTCGTGAGATTTTCCCAGTGGCTACCAGGTAGGTTGGTTGGTGTGTAGCTGCTTTGGAATGTTGCTCATTACTTGCAGAGCCACAGACAGGCTATGGTATAGTTTGTCTGTGGCCTTGTAATTTTGGTTAATAGGCAACTGCAACTGCTGTTGAAATCTATCAACTTAATTTTTTGCTTCTCGTGAGATTTTCCCAGTGGCTACCAGGTAGGTTGGTTGGTGTGTAGCTGCTTTGGAATCTTGCTCATTGCTTGCAAAGCCACAGACAGGCTATGGTATAGTTTGTCTGTGGCCCTGTAATTGCGGTTAATAAGCAACTGCAACTGCTGTTGAAATCTATCAACTTAATTTTTTGCTTCTCGTGTGATTTTCTCAGTGGCAACCAGGTAGGTTGGTTGGTGTGTAGCTGCTTTGGAATCTTGCTCATTGCTTGCAAAGCCGCAGGCAGGCTATGGTATAGTTTGTCTGTGGCCTGTGCCACCACGCGATGTGCCTAAATATTCTCAACAACTCTTATTTGAACAATTTCTTTCTAACGTACTCGGTTCAAAAGTTATTTACAATTGAAAAATTACACTTTTTAGATACGTTGTTAGGAGTAAACGTGAGTAATTTGAGATGTTTTATGTATGTGTTAAGTACGTTGAAGAAAGAAAATGAATGATAAGTGAATAGGAATGATGTGATTGAAGGTTTGTTATGTGATAATGATTTCGAGTGTAATAAATGAACGAGTTTATATGGAGTGATCTATGAATGTGGTTGAAGTGAGGGTGATTTAGTTGGATGAAAATGTTTGACAAGGGCTGAATGTTTGATGAGTGTTTTATGAGTGATTTTAGGGTTCGTGATACCCCATTTGTTGGGATATATCGTGAAGATATGTATGTATGTATGTATATAAATGTATTTCATAAAATTTTCTTGTCAATATTTAGATGTGGAATGCTAACAATCTATATAATATGCAATATCTTATAAACGAATAAAGATATAAAAAAAAACTTTCAAATATAAGTTATTCCCCATAAAATTTCCTATAATCGGCATTTGAACAAATTTTCTGTATCTATATCGGTTTCAGAGATATTTTAAATTCAATAATTCTTTTTGCTATAACTTCTAAACTAGAAACATTTTTTCTGTCAAAATTGCAACCAATAGATGCGCCTAGAAATGCTCTAAAATTTATATTTCAACAATTTTTTTCTAGCTCGCTTGGTTCAAAAGGTATTTACAATTAAAAAATTACGTTATTATATTTTTTATTTTCAATAATTCATTATATGTTAATTGAAGGATTTATCTAATTGACCAACCAGCACACATATTAGTAATAAAAATGAGTATCACTATGTCAACTCATTATTAATTGTAATTATTTTCGTAACGATAGTAATGAAACAGTTCTTTTTGTAAATGTCCACGTAGCAGTGCTCAGTTCTCATATCATTTGCCATTATCCGCTTTCTGGGTGTTCGCAGCTCTGTTATGGTATTAGATGATATTTTATTGACTATCTGACTGATTGTAAGGTAAGCTGGTTCATGAAATATAGCTATACTGGGCAGTGGCCGTGCTACTACAGTGTTCTACTTGGTACTCGGACCGCCACTTCCCATATCTGGGGGTGGAAACTGCAACTGCTGTTGAATTGCTTCTCGTGAGATTTTCCCAGTGGCTACCAGGTAGGTTGGTTGGTGTGTAGCTGCTTTGGAATGTTGCTCATTACTTGCAGAGCCACAGACAGGCTATGGTATAGTTTGTCTGTGGCCTTGTAATTTTGGTTAATAGGCAACTGCAACTGCTGTTGAAATCTATCAACTTAATTTTTTGCTTCTCGTGAGATTTTCCCAGTGGCTACCAGGTAGGTTGGTTGGTGTGTAGCTGCTTTGGAATCTTGCTCATTGCTTGCAAAGCCACAGACAGGCTATGGTATAGTTTGTCTGTGGCCCTGTAATTGCGGTTAATAAGCAACTGCAACTGCTGTTGAAATCTATCAACTTAATTTTTTGCTTCTCGTGTGATTTTCTCAGTGGCAACCAGGTAGGTTGGTTGGTGTGTAGCTGCTTTGGAATCTTGCTCATTGCTTGCAAAGCCGCAGGCAGGCTATGGTATAGTTTGTCTGTGGCCTGTGCCACCACGCGATGTGCCTAAATATTCTCAACAACTCTTATTTGAACAATTTCTTTCTAACGTACTCGGTTCAAAAGTTATTTACAATTGAAAAATTACACTTTTTAGATACGTTGTTAGGAGTAAACGTGAGTAATTTGAGATGTTTTATGTATATGTTATGTACGTTGAAGAAAGAAAATGAATGATAAGTGAATAGGAATGATGTGATTGAAGGTTTGTTATGTGATAATGATTTCGAGTGTAATAAATGAACGAGTTTATATGGAGTGATCTATGAATGTGGTTGAAGTGAGGGTGATTTAGTTGGATGAAAATGTTTGACAAGGGCTGAATGTTTGATGAGTGTTTTATGAGTGATTTTAGGGTTCGTGATACCCCATTTGTTGGGATATATCGTGAAGATATGTATGTATGTATGTATATAAATGTATTTCATAAAATTTTCTTGTCAATATTTAGATGTGGAATGCTAACAATCTATATAATATGCAATATCTTATAAACGAATAAAGATATAAAAAAAAACTTTCAAATATAAGTTATTCCCCATAAAATTTCCTATAATCGGCATTTGAACAAATTTTCTGTATCTATATCGGTTTCAGAGATATTTTAAATTCAATAATTCTTTTTGCTATAACTTCTAAACTAGAAACATTTTTTCTGTCAAAATTGCAACCAATAGATGCGCCTAGAAATGCTCTAAAATTTATATTTCAACAATTTTTTTCTAGCTCGCTTGGTTCAAAAGGTATTTACAATTAAAAAATTACGTTATTATATTTTTTATTTTCAATAATTAATTATATGTTAATTGAAGGATTTATCTAATTGACCAACCAGCACACATATTAGTAATAAAAATGAGTATCACTATGTCAACTCATTATTAATTGTAATTATTTTCGTAACGATAGTAATGAAACAGTTCTTTTTGTAAATGTCCACGTAGCAGTGCTCAGTTCTCATATCATTTGCCATTATCCGCTTTCTGGGTGTTCGCAGCTCTGTTATGGTATTAGATGATATTTTATTGACTATCTGACTGATTGTAAGGTAAGCTGGTTCATGAAATATAGCTATACTGGGCAGTGGCCGTGCTACTACAGTGTTCTACTTGGTACTCGGACCGCCACTTCCCATATCTGGGGGTGGAAACTGCAACTGCTGTTGAATTGCTTCTCGTGAGATTTTCCCAGTGGCTACCAGGTAGGTTGGTTGGTGTGTAGCTGCTTTGGAATGTTGCTCATTACTTGCAGAGCCACAGACAGGCTATGGTATAGTTTGTCTGTGGCCTTGTAATTTTGGTTAATAGGCAACTGCAACTGCTGTTGAAATCTATCAACTTAATTTTTTGCTTCTCGTGAGATTTTCCCAGTGGCTACCAGGTAGGTTGGTTAATGTGTAGCTGCTTTGGAATCTTGCTCATTGCTTGCAAAGCCATAGACAGGCTATGGTATAGTTTGTCTGTGGCCCTGTAATTGCGGTTAATAAGCAACTGCAACTGCTGTTGAAATCTATCAACTTAATTTTTTGCTTCTCGTGTGATTTTCTCAGTGGCAACCAGGTAGGTTGGTTGGTGTGTAGCTGCTTTGGAATCTTGCTCATTGCTTGCAAAGCCACAGGCAGGCTATGGTATAGTTTGTCTGTGGCCTGTGCCACCACGCGATGTGCCTAAATATTCTCTACAACTCTTATTTGAACAATTTCTTTCTAACGTACTCGGTTCAAAAGTTATTTACAATTGAAAAATTACACTTTTTAGATACGTTGTTAGGAGTAAACGTGAGTAATTTGAGATGTTTTATGTATATGTTATGTACGTTGAAGAAAGAAAATGAATGATAAGTGAATAGGAATGATGTGATTGAAGGTTTGTTATGTGATAATGATTTCGAGTGTAATAAATGAACGAGTTTATATGGAGTGATCTATGAATGTGGTTGAAGTGAGGGTGATTTAGTTGGATGAAAATGTTTGACAAGGGCTGAATGTTTGATGAGTGTTTTATGAGTGATTTTAGGGTTCGTGATACCCCATTTGTTGGGATATATCGTGAAGATATGTATGTATGTATGTATATAAATGTATTTCATAAAATTTTCTTGTCAATATTTAGATGTGGACTGCTAACAATCTATATAATATGCAATATCTTATAAACGAATAAAGATATAAAAAAAAACTTTCAAATATAAGTTATTCCCCATAAAATTTCCTATAATCGGCATTTGAACAAATTTTCTGTATCTATATCGGTTTCAGAGATATTTTAAATTCAATAATTCTTTTTGCTATAACTTCTAAACTAGAAACATTTTTTGTGTCAAAATTGCAACCAATAGATGCGCCTAGAAATGCTCTAAAATTTATATTTCAACAATTTTTTTCTAGCTCGCTTGGTTCAAAAGGTATTTACAATTAAAAAATTACGTTATTATATTTTTTATTTTCAATAATTAATTATATGTTAATTGAAGGATTTATCTAATTGACCAACCAGCACACATATTAGTAATAAAAATGAGTATCACTATGTCAACTCATTATTAATTGTAATTATTTTCGTAACGATAGTAATGAAACAGTTCTTTTTGTAAATGTCCACGTAGCAGTGCTCAGTTCTCATATCATTTGCCATTATCCGCTTTCTGGGTGTTCGCAGCTCTGTTATGGTATTAGATGATATTTTATTGACTATCTGACTGATTGTAAGGTAAGCTGGTTCATGAAATATAGCTATACTGGGCAGTGGCCGTGCTACTACAGTGTTCTACTTGGTACTCGGACCGCCACTTCCCATATCTGGGGGTGGAAACTGCAACTGCTGTTGAATTGCTTCTCGTGAGATTTTCCCAGTGGCTACCAGGTAGGTTGGTTGGTGTGTAGCTGCTTTGGAATGTTGCTCATTACTTGCAGAGCCACAGACAGGCTATGGTATAGTTTGTCTGTGGCCTTGTAATTTTGGTTAATAGGCAACTGCAACTGCTGTTGAAATCTATCAACTTAATTTTTTGCTTCTCGTGAGATTTTCCCAGTGGCTACCAGGTAGGTTGGTTGGTGTGTAGCTGCTTTGGAATCTTGCTCATTGCTTGCAAAGCCACAGACAGGCTATGGTATAGTTTGTCTGTGGCCCTGTAATTGCGGTTAATAAGCAACTGCAACTGCTGTTGAAATCTATCAACTTAATTTTTTGCTTCTCGTGTGATTTTCTCAGTGGCAACCAGGCAGGTTGGTTGGTGTGTAGCTGCTTTGGAATCTTGCTCATTTCTTGCAAAGCCACAGGCAGGCTATGGTATAGTTTGTCTGTGGCCTGTGCCACCACGCGATGTGCCTAAATATTCTCTACAACTCTTATTTGAACAATTTCTTTCTAACGTACTCGGTTCAAAAGTTATTTACAATTGAAAAATTACACTTTTTAGATACGTTGTTAGGAGTAAACGTGAGTAATTTGAGATGTTTTATGTATATGTTATGTACGTTGAAGAAAGAAAATGAATGATAAGTGAATAGGAATGATGTGATTGAAGGTTTGTTATGTGATAATGATTTCGAGTGTAATAAATGAACGAGTTTATATGGAGTGATCTATGAATGTGGTTGAAGTGAGGGTGATTTAGTTGGATGAAAATGTTTGACAAGGGCTGAATGTTTGATGAGTGTTTTATGAGTGATTTTAGGGTTCGTGATACCCCATTTGTTGGGATATATCGTGAAGATATGTATGTATGTATATAAATGTATTTAATAAAATTTTCTTGTCAATATTTAGATGTGGACTGCTAACAATCTATATAATATGCAATATCTTATAAACGAATAAAGATATAAAAAAAAACTTTCAAATATAAGTTATTCCCCATAAAATTTCCTATAATCGGCATTTGAACAAATTTTCTGTATCTATATCGGTTTCAGAGATATTTTAAATTCAATAATTCTTTTTGCTATAACTTCTAAACTAGAAACATTTTTTCTGTCAAAATTGCAACCAATAGATGCGCCTAGAAATGCTCTAAAATTTATATTTCAACAATTTTTTTCTAGCTCGCTTGGTTCAAAAGGTATTTACAATTAAAAAATTACGTTATTATATTTTTTATTTTCAATAATTAATTATATGTTAATTGAAGGATTTATCTAATTGACCAACCAGCACACATATTAGTAATAAAAATGAGTATCACTATGTCAACTCATTATTAATTGTAATTATTTTCGTAACGATAGTAATGAAACAGTTCTTTTTGTAAATGTCCACGTAGCAGTGCTCAGTTCTCATATCATTTGCCATTATCCGCTTTCTGGGTGTTCGCAGCTCTGTTATGGTATTAGATGATATTTTATTGACTATCTGACTGATTGTAAGGTAAGCTGGTTCATGAAATATAGCTATACTGGGCAGTGGCCGTGCTACTACAGTGTTCTACTTGGTACTCGGACCGCCACTTCCCATATCTGGGGGTGGAAACTGCAACTGCTGTTGAATTGCTTCTCGTGAGATTTTCCCAGTGGCTACCAGGTAGGTTGGTTGGTGTGTAGCTGCTTTGGAATGTTGCTCATTACTTGCAGAGCCACAGACAGGCTATGGTATAGTTTGTCTGTGGCCTTGTAATTTTGGTTAATAGGCAACTGCAACTGCTGTTGAAATCTATCAACTTAATTTTTTGCTTCTCGTGAGATTTTCCCAGTGGCTACCAGGTAGGTTGGTTGGTGTGTAGCTGCTTTGGAATCTTGCTCATTGCTTGCAAAGCCACAGACAGGCTATGGTATAGTTTGTCTGTGGCCCTGTAATTGCGGTTAATAAGCAACTGCAACTGCTGTTGAAATCTATCAACTTAATTTTTTGCTTCTCGTGTGATTTTCTCAGTGGCAACCAGGTAGGTTGGTTGGTGTGTAGCTGCTTTGGAATCTTGCTCATTGCTTGCAAAGCCGCAGGCAGGCTATGGTATAGTTTGTCTGTGGCCTGTGCCACCACGCGATGTGCCTAAATATTCTCAACAACTCTTATTTGAACAATTTCTTTCTAACGTACTCGGTTCAAAAGTTATTTACAATTGAAAAATTACACTTTTTAGATACGTTGTTAGGAGTAAACGTGAGTAATTTGAGATGTTTTATGTATATGTTATGTACGTTGAAGAAAGAAAATGAATGATAAGTGAATAGGAATGATGTGATTGAAGGTTTGTTATGTGATAATGATTTCGAGTGTAATAAATGAACGAGTTTATATGGAGTGATCTATGAATGTGGTTGAAGTGAGGGTGATTTAGTTGGATGAAAATGTTTGACAAGGGCTGAATGTTTGATGAGTGTTTTATGAGTGATTTTAGGGTTCGTGATACCCCATTTGTTGGGATATATCGTGAAGATATGTATGTATGTATGTATATAAATGTATTTCATAAAATTTTCTTGTCAATATTTAGATGTGGAATGCTAACAATCTATATAATATGCAATATCTTATAAACGAATAAAGATATAAAAAAAAACTTTCAAATATAAGTTATTCCCCATAAAATTTCCTATAATCGGCATTTGAACAAATTTTCTGTATCTATATCGGTTTCAGAGATATTTTAAATTCAATAATTCTTTTTGCTATAACTTCTAAACTAGAAACATTTTTTCTGTCAAAATTGCAACCAATAGATGCGCCTAGAAATGCTCTAAAATTTATATTTCAACAATTTTTTTCTAGCTCGCTTGGTTCAAAAGGTATTTACAATTAAAAAATTACGTTATTATATTTTTTATTTTCAATAATTCATTATATGTTAATTGAAGGATTTATCTAATTGACCAACCAGCACACATATTAGTAATAAAAATGAGTATCACTATGTCAACTCATTATTAATTGTAATTATTTTCGTAACGATAGTAATGAAACAGTTCTTTTTGTAAATGTCCACGTAGCAGTGCTCAGTTCTCATATCATTTGCCATTATCCGCTTTCTGGGTGTTCGCAGCTCTGTTATGGTATTAGATGATATTTTATTGACTATCTGACTGATTGTAAGGTAAGCTGGTTCATGAAATATAGCTATACTGGGCAGTGGCCGTGCTACTACAGTGTTCTACTTGGTACTCGGACCGCCACTTCCCATATCTGGGGGTGGAAACTGCAACTGCTGTTGAATTGCTTCTCGTGAGATTTTCCCAGTGGCTACCAGGTAGGTTGGTTGGTGTGTAGCTGCTTTGGAATGTTGCTCATTACTTGCAGAGCCACAGACAGGCTATGGTATAGTTTGTCTGTGGCCTTGTAATTTTGGTTAATAGGCAACTGCATCTGCTGTTGAAATCTATCAACTTAATTTTTTGCTTCTCGTGAGATTTTCCCAGTGGCTACCAGGTAGGTTGGTTGGTGTGTAGCTGCTTTGGAATCTTGCTCATTGCTTGCAAAGCCACAGACAGGCTATGGTATAGTTTGTCTGTGGCCCTGTAATTGCGGTTAATAAGCAACTGCAACTGCTGTTGAAATCTATCAACTTAATTTTTTGCTTCTCGTGTGATTTTCTCAGTGGCAACCAGGTAGGTTGGTTGGTGTGTAGCTGCTTTGGAATCTTGCTCATTGCTTGCAAAGCCGCAGGCAGGCTATGGTATAGTTTGTCTGTGGCCTGTGCCACCACGCGATGTGCCTAAATATTCTCAACAACTCTTATTTGAACAATTTCTTTCTAACGTACTCGGTTCAAAAGTTATTTACAATTGAAAAATTACACTTTTTAGATACGTTGTTAGGAGTAAACGTGAGTAATTTGAGATGTTTTATGTATATGTTATGTACGTTGAAGAAAGAAAATGAATGATAAGTGAATAGGAATGATGTGATTGAAGGTTTGTTATGTGATAATGATTTCGAGTGTAATAAATGAACGAGTTTATATGGAGTGATCTATGAATGTGGTTGAAGTGAGGGTGATTTAGTTGGATGAAAATGTTTGACAAGGGCTGAATGTTTGATGAGTGTTTTATGAGTGATTTTAGGGTTCGTGATACCCCATTTGTTGGGATATATCGTGAAGATATGTATGTATGTATGTATATAAATGTATTTCATAAAATTTTCTTGTCAATATTTAGATGTGGAATGCTAACAATCTATATAATATGCAATATCTTATAAACGAATAAAGATATAAAAAAAAACTTTCAAATATAAGTTATTCCCCATAAAATTTCCTATAATCGGCATTTGAACAAATTTTCTGTATCTATATCGGTTTCAGAGATATTTTAAATTCAATAATTCTTTTTGCTATAACTTCTAAACTAGAAACATTTTTTCTGTCAAAATTGCAACCAATAGATGCGCCTAGAAATGCTCTAAAATTTATATTTCAACAATTTTTTTCTAGCTCGCTTGGTTCAAAAGGTATTTACAATTAAAAAATTACGTTATTATATTTTTTATTTTCAATAATTAATTATATGTTAATTGAAGGATTTATCTAATTGACCAACCAGCACACATATTAGTAATAAAAATGAGTATCACTATGTCAACTCATTATTAATTGTAATTATTTTCGTAACGATAGTAATGAAACAGTTCTTTTTGTAAATGTCCACGTAGCAGTGCTCAGTTCTCATATCATTTGCCATTATCCGCTTTCTGGGTGTTCGCAGCTCTGTTATGGTATTAGATGATATTTTATTGACTATCTGACTGATTGTAAGGTAAGCTGGTTCATGAAATATAGCTATACTGGGCAG
The DNA here is from genome assembly GCA_911728475.2 of Pterostichus madidus. Classification (NCBI taxonomy): domain Eukaryota; kingdom Metazoa; phylum Arthropoda; class Insecta; order Coleoptera; family Carabidae; genus Pterostichus; species Pterostichus madidus. The sequence goes on along the minus strand of OU452304.1, from coordinate 20,696,186 downwards.
TGGCCGTGCTACTACAGTGTTCTACTTGGTACTCGGACCGCCACTTCCCATATCTGGGGGTGGAAACTGCAACTGCTGTTGAATTGCTTCTCGTGAGATTTTCCCAGTGGCTACCAGGTAGGTTGGTTGGTGTGTAGCTGCTTTGGAATGTTGCTCATTACTTGCAGAGCCACAGACAGGCTATGGTATAGTTTGTCTGTGGCCTTGTAATTTTGGTTAATAGGCAACTGCAACTGCTGTTGAAATCTATCAACTTAATTTTTTGCTTCTCGTGAGATTTTCCCAGTGGCTACCAGGTAGGTTGGTTAATGTGTAGCTGCTTTGGAATCTTGCTCATTGCTTGCAAAGCCATAGACAGGCTATGGTATAGTTTGTCTGTGGCCCTGTAATTGCGGTTAATAAGCAACTGCAACTGCTGTTGAAATCTATCAACTTAATTTTTTGCTTCTCGTGTGATTTTCTCAGTGGCAACCAGGTAGGTTGGTTGGTGTGTAGCTGCTTTGGAATCTTGCTCATTGCTTGCAAAGCCACAGGCAGGCTATGGTATAGTTTGTCTGTGGCCTGTGCCACCACGCGATGTGCCTAAATATTCTCTACAACTCTTATTTGAACAATTTCTTTCTAACGTACTCGGTTCAAAAGTTATTTACAATTGAAAAATTACACTTTTTAGATACGTTGTTAGGAGTAAACGTGAGTAATTTGAGATGTTTTATGTATATGTTATGTACGTTGAAGAAAGAAAATGAATGATAAGTGAATAGGAATGATGTGATTGAAGGTTTGTTATGTGATAATGATTTCGAGTGTAATAAATGAACGAGTTTATATGGAGTGATCTATGAATGTGGTTGAAGTGAGGGTGATTTAGTTGGATGAAAATGTTTGACAAGGGCTGAATGTTTGATGAGTGTTTTATGAGTGATTTTAGGGTTCGTGATACCCCATTTGTTGGGATATATCGTGAAGATATGTATGTATGTATGTATATAAATGTATTTCATAAAATTTTCTTGTCAATATTTAGATGTGGACTGCTAACAATCTATATAATATGCAATATCTTATAAACGAATAAAGATATAAAAAAAAACTTTCAAATATAAGTTATTCCCCATAAAATTTCCTATAATCGGCATTTGAACAAATTTTCTGTATCTATATCGGTTTCAGAGATATTTTAAATTCAATAATTCTTTTTGCTATAACTTCTAAACTAGAAACATTTTTTGTGTCAAAATTGCAACCAATAGATGCGCCTAGAAATGCTCTAAAATTTATATTTCAACAATTTTTTTCTAGCTCGCTTGGTTCAAAAGGTATTTACAATTAAAAAATTACGTTATTATATTTTTTATTTTCAATAATTAATTATATGTTAATTGAAGGATTTATCTAATTGACCAACCAGCACACATATTAGTAATAAAAATGAGTATCACTATGTCAACTCATTATTAATTGTAATTATTTTCGTAACGATAGTAATGAAACAGTTCTTTTTGTAAATGTCCACGTAGCAGTGCTCAGTTCTCATATCATTTGCCATTATCCGCTTTCTGGGTGTTCGCAGCTCTGTTATGGTATTAGATGATATTTTATTGACTATCTGACTGATTGTAAGGTAAGCTGGTTCATGAAATATAGCTATACTGGGCAGTGGCCGTGCTACTACAGTGTTCTACTTGGTACTCGGACCGCCACTTCCCATATCTGGGGGTGGAAACTGCAACTGCTGTTGAATTGCTTCTCGTGAGATTTTCCCAGTGGCTACCAGGTAGGTTGGTTGGTGTGTAGCTGCTTTGGAATGTTGCTCATTACTTGCAGAGCCACAGACAGGCTATGGTATAGTTTGTCTGTGGCCTTGTAATTTTGGTTAATAGGCAACTGCAACTGCTGTTGAAATCTATCAACTTAATTTTTTGCTTCTCGTGAGATTTTCCCAGTGGCTACCAGGTAGGTTGGTTGGTGTGTAGCTGCTTTGGAATCTTGCTCATTGCTTGCAAAGCCACAGACAGGCTATGGTATAGTTTGTCTGTGGCCCTGTAATTGCGGTTAATAAGCAACTGCAACTGCTGTTGAAATCTATCAACTTAATTTTTTGCTTCTCGTGTGATTTTCTCAGTGGCAACCAGGTAGGTTGGTTGGTGTGTAGCTGCTTTGGAATCTTGCTCATTGCTTGCAAAGCCGCAGGCAGGCTATGGTATAGTTTGTCTGTGGCCTGTGCCACCACGCGATGTGCCTAAATATTCTCTACAACTCTTATTTGAACAATTTCTTTCTAACGTACTCGGTTCAAAAGTTATTTACAATTGAAAAATTACACTTTTTAGATACGTTGTTAGGAGTAAACGTGAGTAATTTGAGATGTTTTATGTATATGTTATGTACGTTGAAGAAAGAAAATGAATGATAAGTGAATAGGAATGATGTGATTGAAGGTTTGTTATGTGATAATGATTTCGAGTGTAATAAATGAACGAGTTTATATGGAGTGATCTATGAATGTGGTTGAAGTGAGGGTGATTTAGTTGGATGAAAATGTTTGACAAGGGCTGAATGTTTGATGAGTGTTTTATGAGTGATTTTAGGGTTCGTGATACCCCATTTGTTGGGATATATCGTGAAGATATGTATGTATGTATGTATATAAATGTATTTCATAAAATTTTCTTGTCAATATTTAGATGTGGACTGCTAACAATCTATATAATATGCAATATCTTATAAACGAATAAAGATATAAAAAAAAACTTTCAAATATAAGTTATTCCCCATAAAATTTCCTATAATCGGCATTTGAACAAATTTTCTGTATCTATATCGGTTTCAGAGATATTTTAAATTCAATAATTCTTTTTGCTATAACTTCTAAACTAGAAACATTTTTTCTGTCAAAATTGCAACCAATAGATGCGCCTAGAAATGCTCTAAAATTTATATTTCAACAATTTTTTTCTAGCTCGCTTGGTTCAAAAGGTATTTACAATTAAAAAATTACGTTATTATATTTTTTATTTTCAATAATTAATTATATGTTAATTGAAGGATTTATCTAATTGACCAACCAGCACTCATATTAGTAATAAAAATGAGTATCACTATGTCAACTCATTATTAATTGTAATTATTTTCGTAACGATAGTAATGAAACAGTTCTTTTTGTAAATGTCCACGTAGCAGTGCTCAGTTCTCATATCATTTGCCATTATCCGCTTTCTGGGTGTTCGCAGCTCTGTTATGGTATTAGATGATATTTTATTGACTATCTGACTGATTGTAAGGTAAGCTGGTTCATGAAATATAGCTATACTGGGCAGTGGCCGTGCTACTACAGTGTTCTACTTGGTACTCGGACCGCCACTTCCCATATCTGGGGGTGGAAACTGCAACTGCTGTTGAATTGCTTCTCGTGAGATTTTCCCAGTGGCTACCAGGTAGGTTGGTTGGTGTGTAGCTGCTTTGGAATGTTGCTCATTACTTGCAGAGCCATAGACAGGCTATGGTATAGTTTGTCTGTGGCCTTGTAATTTTGGTTAATAGGCAACTGCAACTGCTGTTGAAATCTATCAACTTAATTTTTTGCTTCTCGTGAGATTTTCCCAGTGGCTACTAGGTAGGTTGGTTGGTGTGTAACTGCTTTGGAATCTTGCTCATTGCTTGCAAAGCCACAGACAGGCTATGGTATAGTTTGTCTGTGGCCCTGTAATTGCGGTTAATAAGCAACTGCAACTGCTGTTGAAATCTATCAACTTAATTTTTTGCTTCTCGTGTGATTTTCTCAGTGGCAACCAGGTAGGTTGGTTGGTGTGTAGCTGCTTTGGAATCTTGCTCATTGCTTACAAAGCCACAGGCAGGCTATGGTATAGTTTGTCTGTGGCCTGTGCCACCACGCGATGTGCCTAAATATTCTCTACAACTCTTATTTGAACAATTTCTTTCTAACGTACTCGGTTCAAAAGTTATTTACAATTGAAAAATTACACTTTTTAGATACGTTGTTAGGAGTAAACGTGAGTAATTTGAGATGTTTTATGTATATGTTATGTACGTTGAAGAAAGAAAATGAATGATAAGTGAATAGGAATGATGTGATTGAAGGTTTGTTATGTGATAATGGTTTCGAGTGTAATAAATTAACGAGTTTATATGGAGTGATCTATGAATGTGGTTGAAGTGAGGGTGATTTAGTTGGATGAAAATGTTTGACAAGGGCTGAATGTTTGATGAGTGTTTTATGAGTGATTTTAGGGTTCGTGATACCCCATTTGTTGGGATATACCGTGAAGATATGTATGTATGTGTGTATATAAATGTATTTCATAAAATTTTCTTGTCAATATTTAGATGTGGACTGCTAACAATCTATATAATATGCAATATCTTATAAACGAATAAAGATATAAAAAAAAACTTTCAAATATAAGTTATTCCCCATAAAATTTCCTATAATCGGCATTTGAACAAATTTTCTGTATCTATATCGGTTTCAGAGATATTTTAAATTCAATAATTCTTTTTGCTATAACTTCTAAACTAGAAACATTTTTTCTGTCAAAATTGCAACCAATAGATGCGCCTAGAAATGCTCTAAAATTTATATTTCAACAATTTTTTTCTAGCTCGCTTGGTTCAAAAGGTATTTACAATTAAAAAATTACGTTATTATATTTTTTATTTTCAATAATTCATTATATGTTAATTGAAGGATTTATCTAATTGACCAACCAGCACACATATTAGTAATAAAAATGAGTATCACTATGTCAACTCATTATTAATTGTAATTATTTTCGTAACGATAGTAATGAAACAGTTCTTTTTGTAAATGTCCACGTAGCAGTGCTCAGTTCTCATATCATTGGCCATTATCCGCTTTCTGGGTGTTCGCAGCTCTGTTATGGTATTAGATGATATTTTATTGACTATCTGACTGATTGTAAGGTAAGCTGGTTCATGAAATATAGCTATACTGGGCAGTGGCCGTGCTACTACAGTGTTCTACTTGGTACTCGGACCGCCACTTCCCATATCTGGGGGTGGAAACTGCAACTGCTGTTGAATTGCTTCTCGTGAGATTTTCCCAGTGGCTACCAGGTAGGTTGGTTGGTGTGTAGCTGCTTTGGAATGTTGCTCATTACTTGCAGAGCCACAGACAGGCTATGGTATAGTTTGTCTGTGGCCTTGTAATTTTGGTTAATAGGCAACTGCAACTGCTGTTGAAATCTATCAACTTAATTTTTTGCTTCTCGTGAGATTTTCCCAGTGGCTACCAGGTAGGTTGGTTGGTGTGTAGCTGCTTTGGAATCTTGCTCATTGCTTGCAAAGCCACAGACAGGCTATGGTATAGTTTGTCTGTGGCCCTGTAATTGCGGTTAATAAGCAACTGCAACTGCTGTTGAAATCTATCAACTTAATTTTTTGCTTCTCGTGTGATTTTCTCAGTGGCAACCAGGTAGGTTGGTTGGTGTGTAGCTGCTTTGGAATCTTGCTCATTGCTTGCAAAGCCGCAGGCAGGCTATGGTATAGTTTGTCTGTGGCCTGTGCCACCACGCGATGTGCCTAAATATTCTCTACAACTCTTATTTGAACAATTTCTTTCTAACGTACTCGGTTCAAAAGTTATTTACAATTGAAAAATTACACTTTTTAGATACGTTGTTAGGAGTAAACGTGAGTAATTTGAGATGTTTTATGTATATGTTATGTACGTTGAAGAAAGAAAATGAATGATAAGTGAATAGGAATGATGTGATTGAAGGTTTGTTATGTGATAATGATTTCGAGTGTAATAAATGAACGAGTTTATATGGAGTGATCTATGAATGTGGTTGAAGTGAGGGTGATGTAGTTGGATGAAAATGTTTGACAAGGGCTGAATGTTTGATGAGTGTTTTATGAGTGATTTTAGGGTTCGTGATACCCCATTTGTTGGGATATATCGTGAAGATATGTATGTATGTATGTATATAAATGTATTTAATAAAATTTTCTTGTCAATATTTAGATGTGGACTGCTAACAATCTATATAATATGCAATATCTTATAAACGAATAAAGATATAAAAAAAAACTTTCAAATATAAGTTATTCCCCATAAAATTTCCTATAATCGGCATTTGAACAAATTTTCTGTATCTATATCGGTTTCAGAGATATTTTAAATTCAATAATTCTTTTTGCTATAACTTCTAAACTAGAAACATTTTTTCTGTCAAAATTGCAACCAATAGATGCGCCTAGAAATGCTCTAAAATTTATATTTCAACAATTTTTTTCTAGCTCGCTTGGTTCAAAAGGTATTTACAATTAAAAAATTACGTTATTATATTTTTTATTTTCAATAATTAATTATATGTTAATTGAAGGATTTATCTAATTGACCAACCAGCACACATATTAGTAATAAAAATGAGTATCACTATGTCAACTCATTATTAATTGTAATTATTTTCGTAACGATAGTAATGAAACAGTTTTTTTTGTAAATGTCCACGTAGCAGTGCTCAGTTCTCATATCATTTGCCATTATCCGTTTTCTGGGTGTTCGCAGCTCTGTTATGGTATTAGATGATATTTTATTGACTATCTGACTGATTGTAAGGTAAGCTGGTTCATGAAATATAGCTATACTGGGCAGTGGCCGTGCTACTACAGTGTTCTACTTGGTACTCGGACCGCCACTTCCCATATCTGGGGGTGGAAACTGCAACTGCTGTTGAATTGCTTCTCGTGAGATTTTCCCAGTGGCTACCAGGTAGGTTGGTTGGTGTGTAGCTGCTTTGGAATGTTGCTCATTACTTGCAGAGCCACAGACAGGCTATGGTATAGTTTGTCTGTGGCCTTGTAATTTTGGTTAATAGGCAACTGCAACTGCTGTTGAAATCTATCAACTTAATTTTTTGCTTCTCGTGAGATTTTCCCAGTGGCTACCAGGTAGGTTGGTTGGTGTGTAGCTGCTTTGGAATCTTGCTCATTGCTTGCAAAGCCACAGACAGGCTATGGTATAGTTTGTCTGTGGCCCTGTAATTGCGGTTAATAAGCAACTGCAACTGCTGTTGAAATCTATCAACTTAATTTTTTGCTTCTCGTGTGATTTTCTCAGTGGCAACCAGGTAGGTTGGTTGGTGTGTAGCTGCTTTGGAATCTTGCTCATTGCTTGCAAAGCCACAGGCAGGCTATGGTATAGTTTGTCTGTGGCCTGTGCCACCACGCGATGCGCCTAAATATTCTCTACAACTCTTATTTGAACAATTTCTTTCTAACGTACTCGGTTCAAAAGTTATTTACAATTGAAAAATTACACTTTTTAGATACGTTGTTAGGAGTAAACGTGAGTAATTTGAGATGTTTTATGTATATGTTATGTACGTTGAAGAAAGAAAATGAATGATAAGTGAATAGGAATGATGTGATTGAAGGTTTGTTATGTGATAATGATTTCGAGTGTAATAAATTAACGAGTTTATATGGAGTGATCTATGAATGTGGTTGAAGTGAGGGTGATTTAGTTGGATGAAAATGTTTGACAAGGGCTGAATGTTTGATGAGTGTTTTATGAGTGATTTTAGGGTTCGTGATACCCCATTTGTTGGGATATATCGTGAAGATATGTATGTATGTATGTATATAAATGTATTTAATAAAATTTTCTTGTCAATATTTAGATGTGGACTGCTAACAATCTATATAATATGCAATATCTTATAAACGAATAAAGATATAAAAAAAAACTTTCAAATATAAGTTATTCCCCATAAAATTTCCTATAATCGGCATTTGAACAAATTTTCTGTATCTATATCGGTTTCAGAGATATTTTAAATTCAATAATTCTTTTTGCTATAACTTCTAAACTAGAAACATTTTTTCTGTCAAAATTGCAACCAATAGATGCGCCTAAAAATGCTCTAAAATTTATATTTCAACAATTTTTTTCTAGCTCGCTTGGTTCAAAAGGTATTTACAATTAAAAAATTACGTTATTATATTTTTTATTTTCAATAATTAATTATATGTTAATTGAAGGATTTATCTAATTGACCAACCAGCACACATATTAGTAATAAAAATGAGTATCACTATGTCAACTCATTATTAATTGTAATTATTTTCGTAACGATAGTAATGAAACAGTTCTTTTTGTAAATGTCCACGTAGCAGTGCTCAGTTCTCATATCATTTGCCATTATCCGCTTTCTGGGTGTTCGCAGCTCTGTTATGGTATTAGATGATATTTTATTGACTATCTGACTGATTGTAAGGTAAGCTGGTTCATGAAATATAGCTATACTGGGCAGTGGCCGTGCTACTACAGTGTTCTACTTGGTACTCGAACCGCCACTTCCCATATCTGGGGGTGGAAACTGCAACTGCTGTTGATTTGCTTATCGTGAGATTTTCCCAGTGGCTACCAGGTAGGTTGGTTGGTGTGTAGCTGCTTTGGAATGTTGCTCATTACTTGCAGAGCCACAGACAGGCTATGGTATAGTTTGTCTGTGGCCTTGTAATTTTGGTTAATAGGCAACTGCAACTGCTGTTGAAATCTATCAACTTAATTTTTTGCTTCTCGTGAGATTTTCCCAGTGGCTATCAGGTAGGTTGGTTGGTGTGTAGCTGCTTTGGAATCTTGCTCATTGCTTGCAAAGCCACAGACAGGCTATGGTATAGTTTGTCTGTGACCCTGTAATTGCGGTTAATAAGCAACTGCAACTGCTGTTGAAATCTATCAACTTAATTTTTTGCTTCTCGTGTGATTTTCTCAGTGGCAACCAGGTAGGTTGGTTGGTGTGTAGCTGCTTTGGAATCTTGCTCATTGCTTGCAAAGCCACAGGCAGGCTATGGTATAGTTTGTCTGTGGCCTGTGCCACCACGCGATGCGCCTAAATATTCTCTACAACTCTTATTTGAACAATTTCTTTCTAACGTACTCGGTTCAAAAGTTATTTACAATTGAAAAATTACACTTTTTAGATACGTTGTTAGGAGTAAACGTGAGTAATTTGAGATGTTTTATGTATATGTTATGTACGTTGAAGAAAGAAAATGAATGATAAGTGAATAGGAATGATGTGATTGAAGGTTTGTTATGTGATAATGATTTCGAGTGTAATAAATTAACGAGTTTATATGGAGTGATCTATGAATGTGGTTGAAGTGAGGGTGATTTAGTTGGATGAAAATGTTTGACAAGGGCTGAATGTTTGATGAGTGTTTTATGAGTGATTTTAGGGTTCGTGATACCCCATTTGTTGGGATATATCGTGAAGATATGTATGTATGTATGTATATAAATGTATTTAATAAAATTTTCTTGTCAATATTTAGATGTGGACTGCTAACAATCTATATAATATGCAATATCTTATAAACGAATAAAGATATAAAAAAAAACTTTCAAATATAAGTTATTCCCCATAAAATTTCCTATAATCGGCATTTGAACAAATTTTCTGTATCTATATCGGTTTCAGAGATATTTTAAATTCAATAATTCTTTTTGCTATAACTTCTAAACTAGAAACATTTTTTCTGTCAAAATTGCAACCAATAGATGCGCCTAGAAATGCTCTAAAATTTATATTTCAACAATTTTTTTCTAGCTCGCTTGGTTCAAAAGGTATTTACAATTAAAAAATTACGTTATTATATTTTTTATTTTCAATAATTAATTATATGTTAATTGAAGGATTTATCTAATTGACCAACCAGCACACATATTAGTAATAAAAATGAGTATCACTATGTCAACTCATTATTAATTGTAATTATTTTCGTAACGATAGTAATGAAACAGTTCTTTTTGTAAATGTCCAAGTAGCAGTGCTCAGTTCTCATATCATTTGCCATTATCCGCTTTCTGGGTGTTCGCAGCTCTGTTATGGTATTAGATGATATTTTATTGACTATCTGACTGATTGTAAGGTAAGCTGGTTCATGAAATATAGCTATACTGGGCAGTGGCCGTGCTACTACAGTGTTCTACTTGGTACTCGAACCGCCACTTCCCATATCTGGGGGTGGAAACTGCAACTGCTGTTGATTTGCTTCTCGTGAGATTTTCCCAGTGGCTACCAGGTAGGTTGGTTGGTGTGTAGCTGCTTTGGAATGTTGCTCATTACTTGCAGAGCCACAGACAGGCTATGGTATAGTTTGTCTGTGGCCTTGTAATTTTGGTTAATAGGCAACTGCAACTGCTGTTGAAATCTATCAACTTAATTTTTTGCTTCTCGTGAGATTTTCCCAGTGGCTACCAGGTAGGTTGGTTGGTGTGTAGCTGCTTTGGAATCTTGCTCATTGCTTGCAAAGCCACAGACAGGCTATGGTATAGTTTGTCTGTGGCCCTGTAATTGCGGTTAATAAGCAACTGCAACTGCTGTTGAAATCTATCAACTTAATTTTTTGCTTCTCGTGTGATTTTCTCAGTGGCAACCAGGTAGGTTGGTTGGTGTGTAGCTGCTTTGGAATCTTGCTCATTGCTTGCAAAGCCACAGGCAGGCTATGGTATAGTTTGTCTGTGGCCTGTGCCACCACGCGATGCGCCTAAATATTCTCTACAACTCTTATTTGAACAATTTCTTTCTAACGTACTCGGTTCAAAAGTTATTTACAATTGAAAAATTACACTTTTTAGATACGTTGTTAGGAGTAAACGTGAGTAATTTGAGATGTTTTATGTATATGTTATGTACGTTGAAGAAAGAAAATGAATGATAAGTGAATAGGAATGATGTGATTGAAGGTTTGTTATGTGATAATGATTTCGAGTGTAATAAATTAACGAGTTTATATGGAGTGATCTATGAATGTGGTTGAAGTGAGGGTGATTTAGTTGGATGAAAATGTTTGACAAGGGCTGAATGTTTGATGAGTGTTTTATGAGTGATTTTAGGGTTCGTGATACCCCATTTGTTGGGATATATCGTGAAGATATGTATGTATGTATGTATATAAATGTATTTAATAAAATTTTCTTGTCAATATTTAGATGTGGACTGCTAACAATCTATATAATATGCAATATCTTATAAACGAATAAAGATATAAAAAAAAACTTTCAAATATAAGTTATTCCCCATAAAATTTCCTATAATCGGCATTTGAACAAATTTTCTGTATCTATATCGGTTTCAGAGATATTTTAAATTCAATAATTCTTTTTGCTATAACTTCTAAACTAGAAACATTTTTTCTGTCAAAATTGCAACCAATAGATGCGCCTAGAAATGCTCTAAAATTTATATTTCAACAATTTTTTTCTAGCTCGCTTGGTTCAAAAGGTATTTACAATTAAAAAATTACGTTATTATATTTTTTATTTTCAATAATTAATTATATGTTAATTGAAGGATTTATCTAATTGACCAACCAGCACACATATTAGTAATAAAAATGAGTATCACTATGTCAACTCATTATTAATTGTAATTATTTTCGTAACGATAGTAATGAAACAGTTCTTTTTGTAAATGTCCACGTAGCAGTGCTCAGTTCTCATATCATTTGCCATTATCCGCTTTCTGGGTGTTCGCAGCTCTGTTATGGTATTAGATGATATTTTATTGACTATCTGACTGATTGTAAGGTAAGCTGGTTCATGAAATATAGCTATACTGGGCAGTGGCCGTGCTACTACAGTGTTCTACTTGGTACTCGAACCGCCACTTCCCATATCTGGGGGTGGAAACTGCAACTGCTGTTGATTTGCTTCTCGTGAGATTTTCCCAGTGGCTACCAGGTAGGTTGGTTGGTGTGTAGCTGCTTTGGAATGTTGCTCATTACTTGCAGAGCCACAGACAGGCTATGGTATAGTTTGTCTGTGGCCTTGTAATTTTGGTTAATAGGCAACTGCAACTGCTGTTGAAATCTATCAACTTAATTTTTTGCTTCTCGTGAGATTTTCCCAGTGGCTACCAGGTAGGTTGGTTGGTGTGTAGCTGCTTTGGAATCTTGCTCATTGCTTGCAAAGCCACAGACAGGCTATGGTATAGTTTGTCTGTGACCCTGTAATTGCGGTTAATAAGCAACTGCAACTGCTGTTGAAATCTATCAACTTAATTTTTTGCTTCTCGTGTGATTTTCTCAGTGGCAACCAGGTAGGTTGGTTGGTGTGTAGCTGCTTTGGAATCTTGCTCATTGCTTGCAAAGCCACAGGCAGGCTATGGTATAGTTTGTCTGTGGCCTGTGCCACCACGCGATGCGCCTAAATATTCTCTACAACTCTTATTTGAACAATTTCTTTCTAACGTACTCGGTTCAAAAGTTATTTACAATTGAAAAATTACACTTTTTAGATACGTTGTTAGGAGTAAACGTGAGTAATTTGAGATGTTTTATGTATATGTTATGTACGTTGAAGAAAGAAAATGAATGATAAGTGAATAGGAATGATGTGATTGAAGGTTTGTTATGTGATAATGATTTCGAGTGTAATAAATTAACGAGTTTATATGGAGTGATCTATGAATGTGGTTGAAGTGAGGGTGATTTAGTTGGATGAAAATGTTTGACAAGGGCTGAATGTTTGATGAGTGTTTTATGAGTGATTTTAGGGTTCGTGATACCCCATTTGTTGGGATATATCGTGAAGATATGTATGTATGTATGTATATAAATGTATTTAATAAAATTTTCTTGTCAATATTTAGATGTGGACTGCTAACAATCTATATAATATGCAATATCTTATAAACGAATAAAGATATAAAAAAAAACTTTCAAATATAAGTTATTCCCCATAAAATTTCCTATAATCGGCATTTGAACAAATTTTCTGTATCTATATCGGTTTCAGAGATATTTTAAATTCAATAATTCTTTTTGCTATAACTTCTAAACTAGAAACATTTTTTCTGTCAAAATTGCAACCAATAGATGCGCCTAGAAATGCTCTAAAATTTATATTTCAACAATTTTTTTCTAGCTCGCTTGGTTCAAAAGGTATTTACAATTAAAAAATTACGTTATTATATTTTTTATTTTCAATAATTAATTATATGTTAATTGAAGGATTTATCTAATTGACCAACCAGCACACATATTAGTAATAAAAATGAGTATCACTATGTCAACTCATTATTAATTGTAATTATTTTCGTAACGATAGTAATGAAACAGTTCTTTTTGTAAATGTCCACGTAGCAGTGCTCAGTTCTCATATCATTTGCCATTATCCGCTTTCTGGGTGTTCGCAGCTCTGTTATGGTATTAGATGATATTTTATTGACTATCTGACTGATTGTAAGGTAAGCTGGTTCATGAAATATAGCTATACTGGGCAGTGGCCGTGCTACTACAGTGTTCTACTTGGTACTCGAACCGCCACTTCCCATATCTGGGGGTGGAAACTGCAACTGCTGTTGATTTGCTTCTCGTGAGATTTTCCCAGTGGCTACCAGGTAGGTTGGTTGGTGTGTAGCTGCTTTGGAATCTTGCTCATTGCTTGCAAAGCCACAGACAGGCTATGGTATAGTTTGTCTGTGGCCTTGTAATTTTGGTTAATAGGCAACTGCAACTGCTGTTGAAATCTATCAACTTAATTTTTTGCTTCTCGTGAGATTTTCCCAGTGGCTACCAGGTAGGTTGGTTGGTGTGTAGCTGCTTTGGAATCTTGCTCATTGCTTGCAAAGCCACAGACAGGCTATGGTATAGTTTGTCTGTGGCCCTGTAATTGCGGTTAATAAGCAACTGCAACTGCTGTTGAAATCTATCAACTTAATTTTTTGCTTCTCGTGTGATTTTCTCAGTGGCAACCAGGTAGGTTGGTTGGTGTGTAGCTGCTTTGGAATCTTGCTCATTGCTTGCAAAGCCACAGGCAGGCTATGGTATAGTTTGTCTGTGGCCTGTGCCACCACGCGATGCGCCTAAATATTCTCTACAACTCTTATTTGAACAATTTCTTTCTAACGTACTCGGTTCAAAAGTTATTTACAATTGAAAAATTACACTTTTTAGATACGTTGTTAGGAGTAAACGTGAGTAATTTGAGATGTTTTATGTATATGTTATGTACGTTGAAGAAAGAAAATGAATGATAAGTGAATAGGAATGATGTGATTGAAGGTTTGTTATGTGATAATGATTTCGAGTGTAATAAATTAACGAGTTTATATGGAGTGATCTATGAATGTGGTTGAAGTGAGGGTGATTTAGTTGGATGAAAATGTTTGACAAGGGCTGAATGTTTGATGAGTGTTTTATGAGTGATTTTAGGGTTCGTGATACCCCATTTGTTGGGATATATCGTGAAGATATGTATGTATGTATGTATATAAATGTATTTAATAAAATTTTCTTGTCAATATTTAGATGTGGACTGCTAACAATCTATATAATATGCAATATCTTATAAACGAATAAAGATATAAAAAAAAACTTTCAAATATAAGTTATTCCCCATAAAATTTCCTATAATCGGCATTTGAACAAATTTTCTGTATCTATATCGGTTTCAGAGATATTTTAAATTCAATAATTCTTTTTGCTATAACTTCTAAACTAGAAACATTTTTTCTGTCAAAATTGCAACCAATAGATGCGCCTAGAAATGCTCTAAAATTTATATTTCAACAATTTTTTTCTAGCTCGCTTGGTTCAAAAGGTATTTACAATTAAAAAATTACGTTATTATATTTTTTATTTTCAATAATTAATTATATGTTAATTGAAGGATTTATCTAATTGACCAACCAGCACACATATTAGTAATAAAAATGAGTATCACTATGTCAACTCATTATTAATTGTAATTATTTTCGTAACGATAGTAATGAAACAGTTCTTTTTGTAAATGTCCACGTAGCAGTGCTCAGTTCTCATATCATTTGCCATTATCCGCTTTCTGGGTGTTCGCAGCTCTGTTATGGTATTAGATGATATTTTATTGACTATCTGACTGATTGTAAGGTAAGCTGGTTCATGAAATATAGCTATACTGGGCAGTGGCCGTGCTACTACAGTGTTCTACTTGGTACTCGGACCGCCACTTCCCATATCTGGGGGTGGAAACTGCAACTGCTGTTGAATTGCTTCTCGTGAGATTTTCCCAGTGGCTACCAGGTAGGTTGGTTGGTGTGTAGCTGCTTTGGAATGTTGCTCATTACTTGCAGAGCCACAGACAGGCTATGGTATAGTTTGTCTGTGGCCTTGTAATTTTGGTTAATAGGCAACTGCAACTGCTGTTGAAATCTATCAACTTAATTTTTTGCTTCTCGTGAGATTTTCCCAGTGGCTACCAGGTATGTTGGTTGGTGTGTAGCTGCTTTGGAATCTTGCTCATTGCTTGCAAAGCCACAGACAGGCTATGGTATAGTTTGTCTGTGGCCCTGTAATTGCGGTTAATAATCAACTGCAACTGCTGTTGAAATCTATCAACTTAATTTTTTGCTTCTCGTGTGATTTTCTCAGTGGCAACCAGGTAGGTTGGTTGGTGTGTAGCTGCTTTGGAATCTTGCTCATTGCTTGCAAACCCACAGGCAGGCTATGGTATAGTTTGTCTGTGGCCTGTGCCACCACGCGATGTGCCTAAATATTCTCTACAACTCTTATTTGAACAATTTCTTTCTAACGTACTCGGTTCAAAAGTTATTTACAATTGAAAAATTACACTTTTTAGATACGTTGTTAGGAGTAAACGTGAGTAATTTGAGATGTTTTATGTATATGTTATGTACGTTGAAGAAAGAAAATGAATGATAAGTGAATAGGAATGATGTGATTGAAGGTTTGTTATGTGATAATGATTTCGAGTGTAATAAATTAACGAGTTTATATGGAGTGATCTATGAATGTGGTTGAAGTGAGGGTGATTTAGTTGGATGAAAATGTTTGACAAGGGCTGAATGTTTGATGAGTGTTTTATGAGTGATTTTAGGGTTCGTGATACCCCATTTGTTGGGATATATCGTGAAGATATGTATGTATGTATGTATATAAATGTATTTCATAAAATTTTCTTGTCAATATTTAGATGTGGACTGCTAACAATCTATATAATATGCAATATCTTATAAACGAATAAAGATATAAAAAAAACTTTCAAATATAAGTTATTCCCCATAAAATTTCCTATAATCGGCATTTGAACAAATTTTCTGTATCTATATCGGTTTCAGAGATATTTTAAATTCAATAATTCTTTTTGCTATAACTTCTAAACTAGAAACATTTTTTCTGTCAAAATTGCAACCAATAGATGCGCCTAGAAATGCTCTAAAATTTATATTTCAACAATTTTTTTCTAGCTCGCTTGGTTCAAAAGGTATTTACAATTAAAAAATTACGTTATTATATTTTTTATTTTCAATAATTAATTATATGTTAATTGAAGGATTTATCTAATTGACCAACCAGCACACATATTAGTAATAAAAATGAGTATCACTATGTCAACTCATTATTAATTGTAATTATTTTCGTAACGATAGTAATGAAACAGTTCTTTTTGTAAATGTCCACGTAGCAGTGCTCAGTTCTCATATCATTTGCCATTATCCGCTTTCTGGGTGTTCGCAGCTCTGTTATGGTATTAGATGATATTTTATTGACTATCTGACTGATTGTAAGGTAAGCTGGTTCATGAAATATAGCTATACTGGGCAGTGGCCGTGCTACTACAGTGTTCTACTTGGTACTCGGACCGCCACTTCCCATATCTGGGGGTGGAAACTGCAACTGCTGTTGAATTGCTTCTCGTGAGATTTTCCCAGTGGCTACCAGGTAGGTTGGTTGGTGTGTAGCTGCTTTGGAATGTTGCTCATTACTTGCAGAGCCACAGACAGGCTATGGTATAGTTTGTCTGTGGCCTTGTAATTTTGGTTAATAGGCAACTGCAACTGCTGTTGAAATCTATCAACTTAATTTTTTGCTTCTCGTGAGATTTTCCCAGTGGCTACCAGGTATGTTGGTTGGTGTGTAGCTGCTTTGGAATCTTGCTCATTGCTTGCAAAGCCACAGACAGGCTATGGTATAGTTTGTCTGTGGCCCTGTAATTGCGGTTAATAATCAACTGCAACTGCTGTTGAAATCTATCAACTTAATTTTTTGCTTCTCGTGTGATTTTCTCAGTGGCAACCAGGTAGGTTGGTTGGTGTGTAGCTGCTTTGGAATCTTGCTCATTGCTTGCAAACCCACAGGCAGGCTATGGTATAGTTTGTCTGTGGCCTGTTTCCACCACGCGATGTGCCTAAATATTCTCTACAACTCTTATTTGAACAATTTCTTTCTAACGTACTCGGTTCAAAAGTTATTTACAATTGAAAAATTACACTTTTTAGATACGTTGTTAGGAGTAAACGTGAGTAATTTGAGATGTTTTATGTATATGTTATGTACGTTGAAGAAAGAAAATGAATGATAAGTGAATAGGAATGATGTGATTGAAGGTTTGTTATGTGATAATGATTTCGAGTGTAATAAATTAACGAGTTTATATGGAGTGATCTATGAATGTGGTTGAAGTGAGGGTGATTTAGTTGGATGAAAATGTTTGACAAGGGCTGAATGTTTGATGAGTGTTTTATGAGTGATTTTAGGGTTCGTGATACCCCATTTGTTGGGATATATCGTGAAGATATGTATGTATGTATGTATATAAATGTATTTAATAAAATTTTCTTGTCAATATTTAGATGTGGACTGCTAACAATCTATATAATATGCAATATCTTATAAACGAATAAAGATATAAAAAAAAACTTTCAAATATAAGTTATTCCCCATAAAATTTCCTATAATCGGCATTTGAACAAATTTTCTGTATCTATATCGGTTTCAGAGATATTTTAAATTCAATAATTCTTTTTGCTATAACTTCTAAACTAGAAACATTTTTTCTGTCAAAATTGCAACCAATAGATGCGCCTAGAAATGCTCTAAAATTTATATTTCAACAATTTTTTTCTAGCTCGCTTGGTTCAAAAGGTATTTACAATTAAAAAATTACGTTATTATATTTTTTATTTTCAATAATTAATTATATGTTAATTGAAGGATTTATCTAATTGACCAACCAGCACACATATTAGTAATAAAAATGAGTATCACTATGTCAACTCATTATTAATTGTAATTATTTTCGTAACGATAGTAATGAAACAGTTCTTTTTGTAAATGTCCACGTAGCAGTGCTCAGTTCTCATATCATTTGCCATTATCCGCTTTCTGGGTGTTCGCAGCTCTGTTATGGTATTAGATGATATTTTATTGACTATCTGACTGATTGTAAGGTAAGCTGGTTCATGAAATATAGCTATACTGGGCAGTGGCCGTGCTACTACAGTGTTCTACTTGGTACTCGGACCGCCACTTCCCATATCTGGGGGTGGAAACTGCAACTGCTGTTGAATTGCTTCTCGTGAGATTTTCCCAGTGGCTACCAGGTAGGTTGGTTGGTGTGTAGCTGCTTTGGAATGTTGCTCATTACTTGCAGAGCCACAGACAGGCTATGGTATAGTTTGTCTGTGGCCTTGTAATTTTGGTTAATAGGCAACTGCAACTGCTGTTGAAATCTATCAACTTAATTTTTTGCTTCTCGTGAGATTTTCCCAGTGGCTACCAGGTATGTTGGTTGGTGTGTAGCTGCTTTGGAATCTTGCTCATTGCTTGCAAAGCCACAGACAGGCTATGGTATAGTTTGTCTGTGGCCCTGTAATTGCGGTTAATAATCAACTGCAACTGCTGTTGAAATCTATCAACTTAATTTTTTGCTTCTCGTGTGATTTTCTCAGTGGCAACCAGGTAGGTTGGTTGGTGTGTAGCTGCTTTGGAATCTTGCTCATTGCTTGCAAACCCACAGGCAGGCTATGGTATAGTTTGTCTGTGGCCTGTGCCACCACGCGATGTGCCTAAATATTCTCTACAACTCTTATTTGAACAATTTCTTTCTAACGTACTCGGTTCAAAAGTTATTTACAATTGAAAAATTACACTTTTTAGATACGTTGTTAGGAGTAAACGTGAGTAATTTGAGATGTTTTATGTATATGTTATGTACGTTGAAGAAAGAAAATGAATGATAAGTGAATAGGAATGATGTGATTGAAGGTTTGTTATGTGATAATGATTTCGAGTGTAATAAATTAACGAGTTTATATGGAGTGATCTATGAATGTGGTTGAAGTGAGGGTGATTTAGTTGGATGAAAATGTTTGACAAGGGCTGAATGTTTGATGAGTGTTTTATGAGTGATTTTAGGGTTCGTGATACCCCATTTGTTGGGATATATCGTGAAGATATGTATGTATGTATGTATATAAATGTATTTCATAAAATTTTCTTGTCAATATTTAGATGTGGACTGCTAACAATCTATATAATATGCAATATCTTATAAACGAATAAAGATATAAAAAAAAACTTTCAAATATAAGTTATTCCCCATAAAATTTCCTATAATCGGCATTTGAACAAATTTTCTGTATCTATATCGGTTTCAGAGATATTTTAAATTCAATAATTCTTTTTGCTATAACTTCTAAACTAGAAACATTTTTTCTGTCAAAATTGCAACCAATAGATGCGCCTAGAAATGCTCTAAAATTTATATTTCAACAATTTTTTTCTAGCTCGCTTGGTTCAAAAGGTATTTACAATTAAAAAATTACGTTATTATATTTTTTATTTTCAATAATTAATTATATGTTAATTGAAGGATTTATCTAATTGACCAACCAGCACACATATTAGTAATAAAAATGAGTATCACTATGTCAACTCATTATTAATTGTAATTATTTTCGTAACGATAGTAATGAAACAGTTCTTTTTGTAAATGTCCACGTAGCAGTGCTCAGTTCTCATATCATTGGCCATTATCCGCTTTCTGGGTGTTCGCAGCTCTGTTATGGTATTAGATGATATTTTATTGACTATCTGACTGATTGTAAGGTAAGCTGGTTCATGAAATATAGCTATACTGGGCAGTGGCCGTGCTACTACAGTGTTCTACTTGGTACTCGGACCGCCACTTCCCATATCTGGGGGTGGAAACTGCAACTGCTGTTGAATTGCTTCTCGTGAGATTTTCCCAGTGGCTACCAGGTAGGTTGGTTGGTGTGTAGCTGCTTTGGAATGTTGCTCATTACTTGCAGAGCCACAGACAGGCTATGGTATAGTTTGTCTGTGGCCTTGTAATTTTGGTTAATAGGCAACTGCAACTGCTGTTGAAATCTATCAACTTAATTTTTTGCTTCTCGTGAGATTTTCCCAGTGGCTACCAGGTAGGTTGGTTGGTGTGTAGCTGCTTTGGAATCTTGCTCATTGCTTGCAAAGCCACAGACAGGCTATGGTATAGTTTGTCTGTGGCCCTGTAATTGCGGTTAATAAGCAACTGCAACTGCTGTTGAAATCTATCAACTTAATTTTTTGCTTCTCGTGTGATTTTCTCAGTGGCAACCAGGTAGGTTGGTTGGTGTGTAGCTGCTTTGGAATCTTGCTCATTGCTTGCAAAGCCGCAGGCAGGCTATGGTATAGTTTGTCTGTGGCCTGTGCCACCACGCGATGTGCCTAAATATTCTCTACAACTCTTATTTGAACAATTTCTTTCTAACGTACTCGGTTCAAAAGTTATTTACAATTGAAAAATTACACTTTTTAGATACGTTGTTAGGAGTAAACGTGAGTAATTTGAGATGTTTTATGTATATGTTATGTACGTTGAAGAAAGAAAATGAATGATAAGTGAATAGGAATGATGTGATTGAAGGTTTGTTATGTGATAATGATTTCGAGTGTAATAAATGAACGAGTTTATATGGAGTGATCTATGAATGTGGTTGAAGTGAGGGTGATTTAGTTGGATGAAAATGTTTGACAAGGGCTGAATGTTTGATGAGTGTTTTATGAGTGATTTTAGGGTTCGTGATACCCCATTTGTTGGGATATATCGTGAAGATATGTATGTATGTATGTATATAAATGTATTTCATAAAATTTTCTTGTCAATATTTAGATGTGGACTGCTAACAATCTATATAATATGCAATATCTTATAAACGAATAAAGATATAAAAAAAACTTTCAAATATAAGTTATTCCCCATAAAATTTCCTATAATCGGCATTTGAACAAATTTTCTGTATCTATATCGGTTTCAGAGATATTTTAAATTCAATAATTCTTTTTGCTATAACTTCTAAACTAGAAACATTTTTTCTGTCAAAATTGCAACCAATAGATGCGCCTAGAAATGCTCTAAAATTTATATTTCAACAATTTTTTTCTAGCTCGCTTGGTTCAAAAGGTATTTACAATTAAAAAATTACGTTATTATATTTTTTATTTTCAATAATTAATTATATGTTAATTGAAGGATTTATCTAATTGACCAACCAGCACACATATTAGTAATAAAAATGAGTATCACTATGTCAACTCATTATTAATTGTAATTATTTTCGTAACGATAGTAATGAAACAGTTCTTTTTGTAAATGTCCACGTAGCAGTGCTCAGTTCTCATATCATTTGCCATTATCCGCTTTCTGGGTGTTCGCAGCTCTGTTATGGTATTAGATGATATTTTATTGACTATCTGACTGATTGTAAGGTAAGCTGGTTCATGAAATATAGCTATACTGGGCAGTGGCCGTGCTACTACAGTGTTCTACTTGGTACTCGGACCGCCACTTCCCATATCTGGGGGTGGAAACTGCAACTGCTGTTGAATTGCTTCTCGTGAGATTTTCCCAGTGGCTACCAGGTAGGTTGGTTGGTGTGTAGCTGCTTTGGAATGTTGCTCATTACTTGCAGAGCCACAGACAGGCTATGGTATAGTTTGTCTGTGGCCTTGTAATTTTGGTTAATAGGCAACTGCAACTGCTGTTGAAATCTATCAACTTAATTTTTTGCTTCTCGTGAGATTTTCCCAGTGGCTACCAGGTAGGTTGGTTGGTGTGTAGCTGCTTTGGAATCTTGCTCATTGCTTGCAAAGCCACAGACAGGCTATGGTATAGTTTGTCTGTGGCCCTGTAATTGCGGTTAATAAGCAACTGCAACTGCTGTTGAAATCTATCAACTTAATTTTTTGCTTCTCGTGAGATTTTCTCAGTGGCAACCAGGTAGGTTGGTTGGTGTGTAGCTGCTTTGGAATCTTGCTCATTGCTTGCAAACCCACAGGCAGGCTATGGTATAGTTTGTCTGTGGCCTGTGCCACCACGCGATGCGCCTAAATATTCTCTACAACTCTTATTTGAACAATTTCTTTCTAACGTACTCGGTTCAAAAGTTATTTACAATTGAAAAATTACACTTTTTAGATACGTTGTTAGGAGTAAACGTGAGTAATTTGAGATGTTTTATGTATATGTTATGTACGTTGAAGAAAGAAAATGAATGATAAGTGAATAGGAATGATGTGATTGAAGGTTTGTTATGTGATAATGATTTCGAGTGTAATAAATGAACGAGTTTATATGGAGTGATCTATGAATGTGGTTGAAGTGAGGGTGATTTAGTTGGATGAAAATGTTTGACAAGGGCTGAATGTTTGATGAGTGTTTTATGAGTGATTTTAGGGTTCGTGATACCCCATTTGTTGGGATATATCGTGAAGATATGTATGTATGTATGTATATAAATGTATTTCATAAAATTTTCTTGTCAATATTTAGATGTGGACTGCTAACAATCTATATAATATGCAATATCTTATAAACGAATAAAGATATAAAAAAAACTTTCAAATATAAGTTATTCCCCATAAAATTTCCTATAATCGGCATTTGAACAAATTTTCTGTATCTATATCGTTAAGGACAAGCCTGGTAAGCTACCTTAACTTCTACTCTTCTACCGAGAGAACCCTCCTTTTATTTCTTTTGGATAAATGAAAAATAAATGGGTGAAATTTGATGAATGTAAGTTTGGTACGTGGAATGTTAGGGGTATAACTGGTAAAGAAAATGAATTGATGAATGTCATGCGTGTGTATAATGTAGATGTTTTGTGTGTCAGTGAGACTAAAAGGAAAGGATGTAGTGAGGAAGAAGTGGATGGATTGTTTTGCTTGTGGTCGGGTGTTGCTGAGAATGAACACGCGAAGCATGGTGTTGGTGTGCTTGTTAGTGAACGAATGAAACCGTTTGTGAGAGAATATGGTTGTACTTCATCGAGAATTCTTTGGCTGAGATTAAAGGTAGGCTTTCATAGAATCTTCGTTGTGTCAGTTTATGGTCCAACCGAATCCGAAAATGATCTTGAAAAAGATAGATTTTGGAATTTGTTAGATAGTGTTATTGATTCATGTGATTCAGGTGAGAAAGTTATTGTATGTGGTGATTTAAATGGTTGGGTGGGAGTTAAGAGAAGCATGTCTGGGAATGTATTGGGTAAGTTTGGTGATGCAAGAGTGAATGAAAACGGTAGGAAAATAGTTTCTTTCTGTTTGGAGCGTGATCTCTTTGTTTCCAACTCTATCTTTAAACATAAACTTGCTCATTTGTATACATGGGAGAATATTAGTGAAAATAGACGGAGTATGATTGATTTTATTTTGTATGATGAACGATTGAGAAGTTTAGTTGTAGATACGCGTGTGAAGCGTGGTGCTGAATTGGGTACGAATGACCATTATTTGGTGGTATCGCGTATACGTCTAGATAAATGTTGGAGAATGAGGGTGAAAAATACTAATAAAATGTTTCGTGTGAAATCCAGTGCACTGCAGAATGAGGATGTTAGAGATTTGTTTGTTGAGAAAATAAATGAATCTTTGCCTGTATGTGAACTTAATTTTGAATGCAGCATAAATGATGTTTGGTTCAAATTTAAGGATACAGTTCTTAAATGTGCAAAAGAAGTTTGTGGTGAATGTCGATTAGGTTCTTGTCCAAAAAATGCGTGGTGGAATAAAGAAGTTAAAGAAGCGATTGAGGTGAAAAAGAGAGCATTCTTGCGATTTCTAAATGTGAAAGATGTGCCTGGAAGTTTACGTGATGAATGCTTGCTGGAATACAAGAGGTTAAATAAATGTGTTAAGAGAGTAGTGAGAGAAAGCAAGGCGCGTTTTGATGATTTGATGAGTGAAAGATTAACTAATGATTTTAGTATGAATAAAAGAATGTTTTGGTTGAGAGTGAAGAGATTGAGAGGTGGTAATGTCAGGGCAGTGAAAGCGATTAAGAGTGCGGATGGTGAGTTATTGTGGAATGAATCAGATGTTACTAATAGATGGTGTGAGTACTTTAGGACTTTATATGGTAGCATTAATAGACCGAATGGTTGTAGTGAAAATGTTAGCGAAAATGTTAGTGGTGATGAATGGGATATAGATGAGAGTGATGTTAGTTTCGCATTGATGCGTCTGAAGAATGGTAAGGCTCCTGGTTTGGATGGTATATCGAATGAGATGTTGAAGTATGGAGGCGAGAGGTTATTTGACTGGTTAATTTATTTGTTTAGATTTTGTTTAAAACGGTGTGTGGCTCCTGATGATTGGAAATGTGCTATCATTTGTCCTTTATTTAAAGGTAAAGGTAGTTCGAGTGAATGTACTAATTTTCGTGCGATAAGTTTGCTGAGTGTGGTAGGGAAGTTGTACGGGAAGATTCTTATTCATAAGGTACGAACCTTAACAATCTCCAAGTTAAGTGATATGCAAGGTGGTTTTTTGCCTGAGAGAGGATGTGTGGATCAATTGTTTTCTCTTCGTATGATTGTTGAAAAGTCACTTGCTAAGAACAAGAAGGTGTTCTGTGGCTTTCTCGATCTTAAAAAAGCATATGATAGTGTTCATCGTGAGACATTATGGAATGTACTGTTACAGTACGGTATAAATGGTAATTTGTTGGGGGCAATTCGTGTGCTGTACGAAGGTAGTGAGGCTGCGGTGAGAGTTAATGGTAGATTGAGTGATTGGTTTTGTATAGACATTGGCGTGAAACAAGGTTGTGGGATGTCTCCGTGGCTCTTTAATTTGTACATGGATGTATTGTTACGAACGGCGTTGAATGGGGTGGATGGTGTACATATTGGTGGTAGTGTTGTGCCTGCGTTAGCGTATGCGGATGATGTGGTTGTTATGGGTGAATCTGAAGAGCAATTGAGACGAATGATTCTAAATATAAATGAAGTAGGAAAAGATTTAAATTTGTTATTAAATGTCGATAAATGTAAAGTGTTAGTGTTTGAAAAGAGCGATTTGGTGACTGATTGTAATGTTTCGGTGAATGGTGTGAGATTGGGTCAAGTGAATGAGTTTTTATATTTGGGTAGTATGTTTTCAAGGGATGGACGTATTGATTGTGAGATTGAAAGAAGAATATCTGCGGGACGCAAGGTATTGGGTGCTCTGGGAACCTTTGCTCGAAATGTGAATGTATCCAGAGATGCTCGATTGAGTGTGTATAATGGTGTTTTAGTGCCTACATTGATGTATGGTAGTGAATGTTGGGTGTGGATGAAGAAACATGAACGTCGTATAACTGCTGTGGAAATGAGGTATTTGCGGGGTGTGTGTGGTTATACTAGAAGAGATCGTGTCCGGAATACATTGGTGTATGATGAGTGTGAAATTGAGAAGAATGTAGTTAGAAAAGTAGGTATGAGTCAGTTGAGATGGTTTGGGCATGTTGAACGTATGTCGAATGAGAGATTAGTGAAACAGGTATATGTTGGTGAAATTGAGGGTGAAAGATTGCGTGGGCGACCTATGAATAAATGGATGAATATGATAGAAGGATTGTTGCGTGAACGAAAGTTTCCGAGTACGAGGAACAAACGTGCTTGTATGAAAGGAATTATGAATGTGGATGAAGCAAAAGTGGTGTGTCAGGATAGGAACGTTTGGCGAAGATTAATTGCGGAATGAATCTGATGATTTCAGAAAAGCGCAGGGTTTTAGATTTTAGTTTCGTTGTTTAGTAATTTCATTAGAGTGTTTACCTGTAATTGTGTGAAATTCACTTTCAAAAACAAGCGCAGGGACGACACTCCCTTCGTTTCTTATCTTTTTTATTCTTTTCTGATCTTACATTGAGTGTTTAACTGCAATTGTGTGGAATTTACTTCCAAAAACAAGCGTAGAGCGACACTCCCTTCCTTTCTTATCTTTTAATTCGTTTTCAGTTATTACGTAGTGTTTAACTGCAATTGTGTGAAATTCACTTTCAAAAACAAGCGCAGGGCGACGCTCTTTCTTATCTTTTTGTTTCATTTTCAGATACTGCATTGTGTGGTCTTTTCTTTCATATATAAGTGCAGACTATCGCTTTCATCTTTTCTAATCTTGTAGATTCGTTGTTAGTTTCGTTATTAGATTCGTTGTTAGGAGTAAACGTGAGTAATTTGAGATTTTTTTTTTTTTTTTTTTTTTTTTTTTTTTTATGCATTCGTTATGTACGTTGAAGAAAGAAAATGAATGGTAAGTGAAAAGGAATGATGTGATTGAAGGTTTGTTGTGTGATAATAATTTCGTGTGTAATAAATGAATGAGTTTATATGGAGTGATCTATGAAAGTGGTTGAAGTGAGGGTGGTATGTTTGAATGAAAATGTTTGACGATGACTGGTTGTTTGATGGGTGTGATGAGTGAATGTTTTATGAGTGATTTTAGGGTTCGTGCTACCCCATTTGTTGGGATATAGCGTGAAGATATGTATGTATGTATGTATGTATGTATATCGGTTTCAGAGATATTTTAAATTCAATAATTCTTTTTGCTATAACTTCTAAACTAGAAACATTTTTTCTGTCAAAATTGCAACCAATAGATGCGCCTAGAAATGCTCTAAAATTTATATTTCAACAATTTTTTTCTAGCTCGCTTGGTTCAAAAGGTATTTACAATTAAAAAATTACGTTATTATATTTTTTATTTTCAATAATTAATTATATGTTAATTGAAGGATTTATCTAATTGACCAACCAGCACACATATTAGTAATAAAAATGAGTATCACTATGTCAACTCATTATTAATTGTAATTATTTTCGTAACGATAGTAATGAAACAGTTCTTTTTGTAAATGTCCACGTAGCAGTGCTCAGTTCTCATATCATTTGCCATTATCCGCTTTCTGGGTGTTCGCAGCTCTGTTATGGTATTAGATGATATTTTATTGACTATCTGACTGATTGTAAGGTAAGCTGGTTCATGAAATATAGCTATACTGGGCAGTGGCCGTGCTACTACAGTGTTCTACTTGGTACTCGGACCGCCACTTCCCATATCTGGGGGTGGAAACTGCAACTGCTGTTGAATTGCTTCTCGTGAGATTTTCCCAGTGGCTACCAGGTAGGTTGGTTGGTGTGTAGCTGCTTTGGAATGTTGCTCATTACTTGCAGAGCCACAGACAGGCTATGGTATAGTTTGTCTGTGGCCTTGTAATTTTGGTTAATAGGCAACTGCAACTGCTGTTGAAATCTATCAACTTAATTTTTTGCTTCTCGTGAGATTTTCCCAGTGGCTACCAGGTATGTTGGTTGGTGTGTAGCTGCTTTGGAATCTTGCTCATTGCTTGCAAAGCCACAGACAGGCTATGGTATAGTTTGTCTGTGGCCCTGTAATTGCGGTTAATAATCAACTGCAACTGCTGTTGAAATCTATCAACTTAATTTTTTGCTTCTCGTGTGATTTTCTCAGTGGCAACCAGGTAGGTTGGTTGGTGTGTAGCTGCTTTGGAATCTTGCTCATTGCTTGCAAACCCACAGGCAGGCTATGGTATAGTTTGTCTGTGGCCTGTGCCACCACGCGATGTGCCTAAATATTCTCTACAACTCTTATTTGAACAATTTCTTTCTAACGTACTCGGTTCAAAAGTTATTTACAATTGAAAAATTACACTTTTTAGATACGTTGTTAGGAGTAAACGTGAGTAATTTGAGATGTTTTATGTATATGTTATGTACGTTGAAGAAAGAAAATGAATGATAAGTGAATAGGAATGATGTGATTGAAGGTTTGTTATGTGATAATGATTTCGAGTGTAATAAATTAACGAGTTTATATGGAGTGATCTATGAATGTGGTTGAAGTGAGGGTGATTTAGTTGGATGAAAATGTTTGACAAGGGCTGAATGTTTGATGAGTGTTTTATGAGTGATTTTAGGGTTCGTGATACCCCATTTGTTGGGATATATCGTGAAGATATGTATGTATGTATGTATATAAATGTATTTCATAAAATTTTCTTGTCAATATTTAGATGTGGACTGCTAACAATCTATATAATATGCAATATCTTATAAACGAATAAAGATATAAAAAAAAACTTTCAAATATAAGTTATTCCCCATAAAATTTCCTATAATCGGCATTTGAACAAATTTTCTGTATCTATATCGGTTTCAGAGATATTTTAAATTCAATAATTCTTTTTGCTATAACTTCTAAACTAGAAACATTTTTTCTGTCAAAATTGCAACCAATAGATGCGCCTAGAAATGCTCTAAAATTTATATTTCAACAATTTTTTTCTAGCTCGCTTGGTTCAAAAGGTATTTACAATTAAAAAATTACGTTATTATATTTTTTATTTTCAATAATTAATTATATGTTAATTGAAGGATTTATCTAATTGACCAACCAGCACACATATTAGTAATAAAAATCAGTATCACTATGTCAACTCATTATTAATTGTAATTATTTTCGTAACGATAGTAATGAAACAGTTCTTTTTGTAAATGTCCACGTAGCAGTGCTCAGTTCTCATATCATTGGCCATTATCCGCTTTCTGGGTGTTCGCAGCTCTGTTATGGTATTAGATGATATTTTATTGACTATCTGACTGATTGTAAGGTAAGCTGGTTCATGAAATATAGCTATACTGGGCAGTGGCCGTGCTACTACAGTGTTCTACTTGGTACTCGGACCGCCACTTCCCATATCTGGGGGTGGAAACTGCAACTGCTGTTGAATTGCTTCTCGTGAGATTTTCCCAGTGGCTACCAGGTAGGTTGGTTGGTGTGTAGCTGCTTTGGAATGTTGCTCATTACTTGCAGAGCCACAGACAGGCTATGGTATAGTTTGTCTGTGGCCTTGTAATTTTGGTTAATAGGCAACTGCAACTGCTGTTGAAATCTATCAACTTAATTTTTTGCTTCTCGTGAGATTTTCCCAGTGGCTACCAGGTAGGTTGGTTGGTGTGTAGCTGCTTTGGAATCTTGCTCATTGCTTGCAAAGCCACAGACAGGCTATGGTATAGTTTGTCTGTGGCCCTGTAATTGCGGTTAATAAGCAACTGCAACTGCTGTTGAAATCTATCAACTTAATTTTTTGCTTCTCGTGTGATTTTCTCAGTGGCAACCAGGTAGGTTGGTTGGTGTGTAGCTGCTTTGGAATCTTGCTCATTGCTTGCAAAGCCGCAGGCAGGCTATGGTATAGTTTGTCTGTGGCCTGTGCCACCACGCGATGTGCCTAAATATTCTCTACAACTCTTATTTGAACAATTTCTTTCTAACGTACTCGGTTCAAAAGTTATTTACAATTGAAAAATTACACTTTTTAGATACGTTGTTAGGAGTAAACGTGAGTAATTTGAGATGTTTTATGTATATGTTATGTACGTTGAAGAAAGAAAATGAATGATAAGTGAATAGGAATGATGTGATTGAAGGTTTGTTATGTGATAATGATTTCGAGTGTAATAAATGAACGAGTTTATATGGAGTGATCTATGAATGTGGTTGAAGTGAGGGTGATTTAGTTGGATGAAAATGTTTGACAAGGGCTGAATGTTTGATGAGTGTTTTATGAGTGATTTTAGGGTTCGTGATACCCCATTTGTTGGGATATATCGTGAAGATATGTATGTATGTATGTATATAAATGTATTTCATAAAATTTTCTTGTCAATATTTAGATGTGGACTGCTAACAATCTATATAATATGCAATATCTTATAAACGAATAAAGATATAAAAAAAACTTTCAAATATAAGTTATTCCCCATAAAATTTCCTATAATCGGCATTTGAACAAATTTTCTGTATCTATATCGGTTTCAGAGATATTTTAAATTCAATAATTCTTTTTGCTATAACTTCTAAACTAGAAACATTTTTTCTGTCAAAATTGCAACCAATAGATGCGCCTAGAAATGCTCTAAAATTTATATTTCAACAATTTTTTTCTAGCTCGCTTGGTTCAAAAGGTATTTACAATTAAAAAATTACGTTATTATATTTTTTATTTTCAATAATTAATTATATGTTAATTGAAGGATTTATCTAATTGACCAACCAGCACACATATTAGTAATAAAAATGAGTATCACTATGTCAACTCATTATTAATTGTAATTATTTTCGTAACGATAGTAATGAAACAGTTCTTTTTGTAAATGTCCACGTAGCAGTGCTCAGTTCTCATATCATTTGCCATTATCCGCTTTCTGGGTGTTCGCAGCTCTGTTATGGTATTAGATGATATTTTATTGACTATCTGACTGATTGTAAGGTAAGCTGGTTCATGAAATATAGCTATACTGGGCAGTGGCCGTGCTACTACAGTGTTCTACTTGGTACTCGGACCGCCACTTCCCATATCTGGGGGTGGAAACTGCAACTGCTGTTGAATTGCTTCTCGTGAGATTTTCCCAGTGGCTACCAGGTAGGTTGGTTGGTGTGTAGCTGCTTTGGAATGTTGCTCATTACTTGCAGAGCCACAGACAGGCTATGGTATAGTTTGTCTGTGGCCTTGTAATTTTGGTTAATAGGCAACTGCAACTGCTGTTGAAATCTATCAACTTAATTTTTTGCTTCTCGTGAGATTTTCCCAGTGGCTACCAGGTAGGTTGGTTGGTGTGTAGCTGCTTTGGAATCTTGCTCATTGCTTGCAAACCCACAGACAGGCTATGGTATAGTTTGTCTGTGGCCCTGTAATTGCGGTTAATAAGCAACTGCAACTGCTGTTGAAATCTATCAACTTAATTTTTTGCTTCTCGTGTGATTTTCTCAGTGGCAACCAGGTAGGTTGGTTGGTGTGTAGCTGCTTTGGAATCTTGCTCATTGCTTGCAAACCCACAGGCAGGCTATGGTATAGTTTGTCTGTGGCCTGTGCCACCACGCGATGCGCCTAAATATTCTCTACAACTCTTATTTGAACAATTTCTTTCTAACGTACTCGGTTCAAAAGTTATTTACAATTGAAAAATTACACTTTTTAGATACGTTGTTAGGAGTAAACGTGAGTAATTTGAGATGTTTTATGTATATGTTATGTACGTTGAAGAAAGAAAATGAATGATAAGTGAATAGGAATGATGTGATTGAAGGTTTGTTATGTGATAATGATTTCGAGTGTAATAAATGAACGAGTTTATATGGAGTGATCTATGAATGTGGTTGAAGTGAGGGTGATTTAGTTGGATGAAAATGTTTGACAAGGGCTGAATGTTTGATGAGTGTTTTATGAGTGATTTTAGGGTTCGTGATACCCCATTTGTTGGGATATATCGTGAAGATATGTATGTATGTATGTATATAAATGTATTTCATAAAATTTTCTTGTCAATATTTAGATGTGGACTGCTAACAATCTATATAATATGCAATATCTTATAAACGAATAAAGATATAAAAAAAACTTTCAAATATAAGTTATTCCCCATAAAATTTCCTATAATCGGCATTTGAACAAATTTTCTGTATCTATATCGGTTTCAGAGATATTTTAAATTCAATAATTCTTTTTGCTATAACTTCTAAACTAGAAACATTTTTTCTGTCAAAATTGCAACCAATAGATGCGCCTAGAAATGCTCTAAAATTTATATTTCAACAATTTTTTTCTAGCTCGCTTGGTTCAAAAGGTATTTACAATTAAAAAATTACGTTATTATATATTTTATTTTCAATAATTAATTATATGTTAATTGAAGGATTTATCTAATTGACCAACCAGCACACATATTAGTAATAAAAATGAGTATCACTATGTCAACTCATTATTAATTGTAATTATTTTCGTAACGATAGTAATGAAACAGTTCTTTTTGTAAATGTCCACGTAGCAGTGCTCAGTTCTCATATCATTTGCCATTATCCGCTTTCTGGGTGTTCGCAGCTCTGTTATGGTATTAGATGATATTTTATTGACTATCTGACTGATTGTAAGGTAAGCTGGTTCATGAAATATAGCTATACTGGGCAGTGGCCGTGCTACTACAGTGTTCTACTTGGTACTCGGACCGCCACTTCCCATATCTGGGGGTGGAAACTGCAACTGCTGTTGAATTGCTTCTCGTGAGATTTTCCCAGTGGCTACCAGGTAGGTTGGTTGGTGTGTAGCTGCTTTGGAATGTTGCTCATTACTTGCAGAGCCACAGACAGGCTATGGTATAGTTTGTCTGTGGCCTTGTAATTTTGGTTAATAGGCAACTGCAACTGCTGTTGAAATCTATCAACTTAATTTTTTGCTTCTCGTGAGATTTTCCCAGTGGCTACCAGGTATGTTGGTTGGTGTGTAGCTGCTTTGGAATCTTGCTCATTGCTTGCAAAGCCACAGACAGGCTATGGTATAGTTTGTCTGTGGCCCTGTAATTGCGGTTAATAATCAACTGCAACTGCTGTTGAAATCTATCAACTTAATTTTTTGCTTCTCGTGTGATTTTCTCAGTGGCAACCAGGTAGGTTGGTTGGTGTGTAGCTGCTTTGGAATCTTGCTCATTGCTTGCAAACCCACAGGCAGGCTATGGTATAGTTTGTCTGTGGCCTGTGCCACCACGCGATGTGCCTAAATATTCTCTACAACTCTTATTTGAACAATTTCTTTCTAACGTACTCGGTTCAAAAGTTATTTACAATTGAAAAATTACACTTTTTAGATACGTTGTTAGGAGTAAACGTGAGTAATTTGAGATGTTTTATGTATATGTTATGTACGTTGAAGAAAGAAAATGAATGATAAGTGAATAGGAATGATGTGATTGAAGGTTTGTTATGTGATAATGATTTCGAGTGTAATAAATGAACGAGTTTATATGGAGTGATCTATGAATGTGGTTGAAGTGAGGGTGATTTAGTTGGATGAAAATGTTTGACAAGGGCTGAATGTTTGATGAGTGTTTTATGAGTGATTTTAGGGTTCGTGATACCCCATTTGTTGGGATATATCGTGAAGATATGTATGTATGTATGTATATAAATGTATTTCATAAAATTTTCTTGTCAATATTTAGATGTGGACTGCTAACAATCTATATAATATGCAATATCTTATAAACGAATAAAGATATAAAAAAAAACTTTCAAATATAAGTTATTCCCCATAAAATTTCCTATAATCGGCATTTGAACAAATTTTCTGTATCTATATCGGTTTCAGAGATATTTTAAATTCAATAATTCTTTTTGCTATAACTTCTAAACTAGAAACATTTTTTGTGTCAAAATTGCAACCAATAGATGCGCCTAGAAATGCTCTAAAATTTATATTTCAACAATTTTTTTCTAGCTCGCTTGGTTCAAAAGGTATTTACAATTAAAAAATTACGTTATTATATTTTTTATTTTCAATAATTAATTATATGTTAATTGAAGGATTTATCTAATTGACCAACCAGCACACATATTAGTAATAAAAATGAGTATCACTATGTCAACTCATTATTAATTGTAATTATTTTCGTAACGATAGTAATGAAACAGTTCTTTTTGGAAATGTCCACGTAGCAGTGCTCAGTTCTCATATCATTGGCCATTATCCGCTTTCTGGGTGTTCGCAGCTCTGTTATGGTATTAGATGATATTTTATTGACTATCTGACTGATTGTAAGGTAAGCTGGTTCATGAAATATAGCTATACTGGGCAGTGGCCGTGCTACTACAGTGTTCTACTTGGTACTCGGACCGCCACTTCCCATATCTGGGGGTGGAAACTGCAACTGCTGTTGAATTGCTTCTCGTGAGATTTTCCCAGTGGCTACCAGGTAGGTTGGTTGGTGTGTAGCTGCTTTGGAATGTTGCTCATTACTTGCAGAGCCACAGACAGGCTATGGTATAGTTTGTCTGTGGCCTTGTAATTTTGGTTAATAGGCAACTGCAACTGCTGTTGAAATCTATCAACTTAATTTTTTGCTTCTCGTGAGATTTTCCCAGTGGCTACCAGGTAGGTTGGTTGGTGTGTAGCTGCTTTGGAATCTTGCTCATTGCTTGCAAAGCCACAGACAGGCTATGGTATAGTTTGTCTGTGGCCCTGTAATTGCGGTTAATAAGCAACTGCAACTGCTGTTGAAATCTATCAACTTAATTTTTTGCTTCTCGTGTGATTTTCTCAGTGGCAACCAGGTAGGTTGGTTGGTGTGTAGCTGCTTTGGAATCTTGCTCATTGCTTGCAAACCCACAGGCAGGCTATGGTATAGTTTGTCTGTGGCCTGTGCCACCACGCGATGCGCCTAAATATTCTCTACAACTCTTATTTGAACAATTTCTTTCTAACGTACTCGGTTCAAAAGTTATTTACAATTGAAAAATTACACTTTTTAGATACGTTGTTAGGAGTAAACGTGAGTAATTTGAGATGTTTTATGTATATGTTATGTACGTTGAAGAAAGAAAATGAATGATAAGTGAATAGGAATGATGTGATTGAAGGTTTGTTATGTGATAATGATTTCGAGTGTAATAAATTAACGAGTTTATATGGAGTGATCTATGAATGTGGTTGAAGTGAGGGTGATTTAGTTGGATGAAAATGTTTGACAAGGGCTGAATGTTTGATGAGTGTTTTATGAGTGATTTTAGGGTTCGTGATACCCCATTTGTTGGGATATATCGTGAAGATATGTATGTATGTATGTATATAAATGTATTTAATAAAATTTTCTTGTCAATATTTAGATGTGGACTGCTAACAATCTATATAATATGCAATATCTTATAAACGAATAAAGATATAAAAAAAAACTTTCAAATATAAGTTATTCCCCATAAAATTTCCTATAATCGGCATTTGAACAAATTTTCTGTATCTATATCGGTTTCAGAGATATTTTAAATTCAATAATTCTTTTTGCTATAACTTCTAAACTAGAAACATTTTTTCTGTCAAAATTGCAACCAATAGATGCGCCTAGAAATGCTCTAAAATTTATATTTCAACAATTTTTTTCTAGCTCGCTTGGTTCAAAAGGTATTTACAATTAAAAAATTACGTTATTATATTTTTTATTTTCAATAATTAATTATATGTTAATTGAAGGATTTATCTAATTGACCAACCAGCACACATATTAGTAATAAAAATGAGTATCACTATGTCAACTCATTATTAATTGTAATTATTTTCGTAACGATAGTAATGAAACAGTTCTTTTTGTAAATGTCCACGTAGCAGTGCTCAGTTCTCATATCATTTGCCATTATCCGCTTTCTGGGTGTTCGCAGCTCTGTTATGGTATTAGATGATATTTTATTGACTATCTGACTGATTGTAAGGTAAGCTGGTTCATGAAATATAGCTATACTGGGCAGTGGCCGTGCTACTACACTGTTCTACTTGGTACTCGGACCGCCACTTCCCATATCTGGGGGTGGAAACTGCAACTGCTGTTGAATTGCTTCTCGTGAGATTTTCCCAGTGGCTACCAGGTAGGTTGGTTGGTGTGTAGCTGCTTTGGAATGTTGCTCATTACTTGCAGAGCCACAGACAGGCTATGGTATAGTTTGTCTGTGGCCTTGTAATTTTGGTTAATAGGCAACTGCAACTGCTGTTGAAATCTATCAACTTAATTTTTTGCTTCTCGTGAGATTTTCCCAGTGGCTACCAGGTAGGTTGGTTGGTGTGTAGCTGCTTTGGAATCTTGCTCATTGCTTGCAAAGCCACAGACAGGCTATGGTATAGTTTGTCTGTGGCCCTGTAATTGCGGTTAATAAGCAACTGCAACTGCTGTTGAAATCTATCAACTTAATTTTTTGCTTCTCGTGTGATTTTCTCAGTGGCAACCAGGTAGGTTGGTTGGTGTGTAGCTGCTTTGGAATCTTGCTCATTGCTTGCAAACCCACAGGCAGGCTATGGTATAGTTTGTCTGTGGCCTGTGCCACCACGCGATGTGCCTAAATATTCTCTACAACTCTTATTTGAACAATTTCTTTCTAACGTACTCGGTTCAAAAGTTATTTACAATTGAAAAATTACACTTTTTAGATACGTTGTTAGGAGTAAACGTGAGTAATTTGAGATGTTTTATGTATATGTTATGTACGTTGAAGAAAGAAAATGAATGATAAGTGAATAGGAATGATGTGATTGAAGGTTTGTTATGTGATAATGATTTCGAGTGTAATAAATGAACGAGTTTATATGGAGTGATCTATGAATGTGGTTGAAGTGAGGGTGATTTATTTGGATGAAAATGTTTGACAAGGGCTGAATGTTTGATGAGTGTTTTATGAGTGATTTTAGGGTTCGTGATACCCCATTTGTTGGGATATATCGTGAAGATATGTATGTATGTATGTATATAAATGTATTTAATAAAATTTTCTTGTCAATATTTAGATGTGGACTGCTAACAATCTATATAATATGCAATATCTTATAAACGAATAAAGATATAAAAAAAAACTTTCAAATATAAGTTATTCCCCATAAAATTTCCTATAATCGGCATTTGAACAAATTTTCTGTATCTATATCGGTTTCAGAGATATTTTAAATTCAATAATTCTTTTTGCTATAACTTCTAAACTAGAAACATTTTTTCGGTCAAAATTGCAACCAATAGATGCGTCTAGAAATGCTCTAAAATTTATATTTCAACAATTTTTTTCTAGCTCGCTTGGTTCAAAAGGTATTTACAATTAAAAAATTACGTTATTATATTTTTTATTTTCAATAATTAATTATATGTTAATTGAAGGATTTATCTAATTGACCAACCAGCACACATATTAGTAATAAAAATGAGTATCACTATGTCAACTCATTATTAATTGTAATTATTTTCGTAACGATAGTAATGAAACAGTTCTTTTTGTAAATGTCCACGTAGCAGTGCTCAGTTCTCATATCATTTGCCATTATCCGTTTTCTGGGTGTTCGCAGCTCTGTTATGGTATTAGATGATATTTTATTGACTATCTGACTGATTGTAAGGTAAGCTGGTTCATGAAATATAGCTATACTGGGCAGTGGCCGTGCTACTACAATGTTCTACTTGGTACTCGGACCGCCACTTCCCATATCTGGGGGTGGAAACTGCAACTGCTGTTGAATTGCTTCTCGTGAGATTTTCCCAGTGGCTACCAGGTAGGTTGGTTGGTGTGTAGCTGCTTTGGAATGTTGCTCATTACTTGCAGAGCCACAGACAGGCTATGGTATAGTTTGTCTGTGGCCTTGTAATTTTGGTTAATAGGCAACTGCAACTGCTGTTGAAATCTATCAACTTAATTTTTTGCTTCTCGTGAGATTTTCCCAGTGGCTACCAGGTAGGTTGTTTGGTGTGTAGCTGCTTTGGAATCTTGCTCATTGCTTGCAAAGCCACAGACAGGCTATGGTATAGTTTGTCTGTGGCCCTGTAATTGCGGTTAATAAGCAACTGCAACTGCTGTTGAAATCTATCAACTTAATTTTTTGCTTCTCGTGTGATTTTCTCAGTGGCAACCAGGTAGGTTGGTTGGTGTGTAGCTGCTTTGGAATCTTGCTCATTGCTTGCAAACCCACAGGCAGGCTATGGTATAGTTTGTCTGTGGCCTGTGCCACCACGCGATGTGCCTAAATATTCTCTACAACTCTTATTTGAACAATTTCTTTCTAACGTACTCGGTTCAAAAGTTATTTACAATTGAAAAATTACACTTTTTAGATACGTTGTTAGGAGTAAACGTGAGTAATTTGAGATGTTTTATGTATATGTTATGTACGTTGAAGAAAGAAAATGAATGATAAGTGAATAGGAATGATGTGATTGAAGGTTTGTTATGTGATAATGATTTCGAGTGTAATAAATGAACGAGTTTATATGGAGTGATCTATGAATGTGGTTGAAGTGAGGGTGATTTATTTGGATGAAAATGTTTGACAAGGGCTGAATGTTTGATGAGTGTTTTATGAGTGATTTTAGGGTTCGTGATACCCCATTTGTTGGGATATATCGTGAAGATATGTATGTATGTATGTATATAAATGTATTTAGTAAAATTTTCTTGTCAATATTTAGATGTGGACTGCTAACAATCTATATAATATGCAATATCTTATAAACGAATAAAGATATAAAAAAAAACTTTCAAATATAAGTTATTCCCCATAAAATTTCCTATAATCGGCATTTGAACAAATTTTCTGTATCTATATCGGTTTCAGAGATATTTTAAATTCAATAATTCTTTTTGCTATAACTTCTAAACTAGAAACATTTTTTCTGTCAAAATTGCAACCAATAGATGCGCCTAGAAATGCTCTAAAATTTATATTTCAACAATTTTTTTCTAGCTCGCTTGGTTCAAAAGGTATTTACAATTAAAAAATTACGTTATTATATTTTTTATTTTCAATAATTAATTATATGTTAATTGAAGGATTTATCTAATTGACCAACCAGCACACATATTAGTAATAAAAATGAGTATCACTATGTCAACTCATTATTAATTGTAATTATTTTCGTAACGATAGTAATGAAACAGTTCTTTTTGTAAATGTCCACGTAGCAGTGCTCAGTTCTCATATCATTTGCCATTATCCGTTTTCTGGGTGTTCGCAGCTCTGTTATGGTATTAGATGATATTTTATTGACTATCTGACTGATTGTAAGGTAAGCTGGTTCATGAAATATAGCTATACTGGGCAGTGGCCGTGCTACTACAATGTTCTACTTGGTACTCGGACAGCCACTTCCCATATCTGGGGGTGGAAACTGCAACTGCTGTTGAATTGCTTCTCGTGAGATTTTCCCAGTGGCTACCAGGTAGGTTGGTTGGTGTGTAGCTGCTTTGGAATGTTGCTCATTACTTGCAGAGCCACAGACAGGCTATGGTATAGTTTGTCTGTGGCCTTGTAATTTTGGTTAATAGGCAACTGCAACTGCTGTTGAAATCTATCAACTTAATTTTTTGCTTCTCGTGAGATTTTCCCAGTGGCTACCAGGTAGGTTGTTTGGTGTGTAGCTGCTTTGGAATCTTGCTCATTGCTTGCAAAGCCACAGACAGGCTATGGTATAGTTTGTCTGTGGCCCTGTAATTGCGGTTAATAAGCAACTGCAACTGCTGTTGAAATCTATCAACTTAATTTTTTGCTTCTCGTGTGATTTTCTCAGTGGCAACCAGGTAGGTTGGTTGGTGTGTAGCTGCTTTGGAATCTTGCTCATTGCTTGCAAACCCACAGGCAGGCTATGGTATAGTTTGTCTGTGGCCTGTGCCACCACGCGATGTGCCTAAATATTCTCTACAACTCTTATTTGAACAATTTCTTTCTAACGTACTCGGTTCAAAAGTTATTTACAATTGAAAAATTACACTTTTTAGATACGTTGTTAGGAGTAAACGTGAGTAATTTGAGATGTTTTATGTATATGTTATGTACGTTGAAGAAAGAAAATGAATGATAAGTGAATAGGAATGATGTGATTGAAGGTTTGTTATGTGATAATGATTTCGAGTGTAATAAATGAACGAGTTTATATGGAGTGATCTATGAATGTGGTTGAAGTGAGGGTGATTTATTTGGATGAAAATGTTTGACAAGGGCTGAATGTTTGATGAGTGTTTTATGAGTGATTTTAGGGTTCGTGATACCCCATTTGTTGGGATATATCGTGAAGATATGTATGTATGTATGTATATAAATGTATTTAATAAAATTTTCTTGTCAATATTTAGATGTGGACTGCTAACAATCTATATAATATGCAATATCTTATAAACGAATAAAGATATAAAAAAAAACTTTCAAATATAAGTTATTCCCCATAAAATTTCCTATAATCGGCATTTGAACAAATTTTCTGTATCTATATCGGTTTCAGAGATATTTTAAATTCAATAATTCTTTTTGCTATAACTTCTAAACTAGAAACATATTTTTTGTCAAAATTGCAACCAATAGATGCGCCTAGAAATGCTCTAAAATTTATATTTCAACAATTTTTTTCTAGCTCGCTTGGTTCAAAAGGTATTTACAATTAAAAAATTACGTTATTATATTTTTTATTTTCAATAATTAATTATATGTTAATTGAAGGATTTATCTAATTGACCAACCAGCACACATATTAGTAATAAAAATGAGTATCACTATGTCAACTCATTATTAATTGTAATTATTTTCGTAACGATAGTAATGAAACAGTTCTTTTTGTAAATGTCCACGTAGCAGTGCTCAGTTCTCATATCATTTGCCATTATCCGCTTTCTGGGTGTTCGCAGCTCTGTTATGGTATTAGATGATATTTTATTGACTATCTGACTGATTGTAAGGTAAGCTGGTTCATGAAATATAGCTATACTGGGCAGTGGCCGTGCTACTACAATGTTCTACTTGGTACTCGGACCGCCACTTCCCATATCTGGGGGTGGAAACTGCAAATGCTGTTGAATTGCTTCTCGTGAGATTTTCCCAGTGGCTACCAGGTAGGTTGGTTGGTGTGTAGCTGCTTTGGAATGTTGCTCATTACTTGCAGAGCCACAGACAGGCTATGGTATAGTTTGTCTGTGGCCTTGTAATTTTGGTTAATAGGCAACTGCAACTGCTGTTGAAATCTATCAACTTAATTTTTTGCTTCTCGTGAGATTTTCCCAGTGGCTACCAGGTAGGTTGTTTGGTGTGTAGCTGCTTTGGAATCTTGCTCATTGCTTGCAAAGCCACAGACAGGCTATGGTATAGTTTGTCTGTGGCCCTGTAATTGCGGTTAATAAGCAACTGCAACTGCTGTTGAAATCTATCAACTTAATTTTTTGCTTCTCGTGTGATTTTCTCAGTGGCAACCAGGTAGGTTGGTTGGTGTGTAGCTGCTTTGGAATCTTGCTCATTGCTTGCAAACCCACAGGCAGGCTATGGTATAGTTTGTCTGTGGCCTGTGCCACCACGCGATGTGCCTAAATATTCTCTACAACTCTTATTTGAACAATTTCTTTCTAACGTACTCGGTTCAAAAGTTATTTACAATTGAAAAATTACACTTTTTAGATACGTTGTTAGGAGTAAACGTGAGTAATTTGAGATGTTTTATGTATATGTTATGTACGTTGAAGAAAGAAAATGAATGATAAGTGAATAGGAATGATGTGATTGAAGGTTTGTTATGTGATAATGATTTCGAGTGTAATAAATGAACGAGTTTATATGGAGTGATCTATGAATGTGGTTGAAGTGAGGGTGATTTATTTGGATGAAAATGTTTGACAAGGGCTGAATGTTTGATGAGTGTTTTATGAGTGATTTTAGGGTTCGTGATACCCCATTTGTTGGGATATATCGTGAAGATATGTATGTATGTATGTATATAAATGTATTTAATAAAATTTTCTTGTCAATATTTAGATGTGGACTGCTAACATTCTATATAATATGCAATATCTTATAAACGAATAAAGATATAAAAAAAAACTTTCAAATATAAGTTATTCCCCATAAAATTTCCTATAATCGGCATTTGAACAAATTTTCTGTATCTATATCGGTTTCAGAGATATTTTAAATTCAATAATTCTTTTTGCTATAACTTCTAAACTAGAAACATTTTTTCGGTCAAAATTGCAACCAATAGATGCGCCTAGAAATGCTCTAAAATTTATATTTCAACAATTTTTTTCTAGCTCGCTTGGTTCAAAAGGTATTTACAATTAAAAAATTACGTTATTATATTTTTTATTTTCAATAATTAATTATATGTTAATTGAAGGATTTATCTAATTGACCAACCAGCACACATATTAGTAATAAAAATGAGTATCACTATGTCAACTCATTATTAATTGTAATTATTTTCGTAACGATAGTAATGAAACAGTTCTTTTTGTAAATGTCCACGTAGCAGTGCTCAGTTCTCATATCATTTGCCATTATCCGCTTTCTGGGTGTTCGCAGCTCTGTTATGGTATTAGATGATATTTTATTGACTATCTGACTGATTGTAAGGTAAGCTGGTTCATGAAATATAGCTATACTGGGCAGTGGCCGTGCTACTACAATGTTCTACTTGGTACTCGGACCGCCACTTCCCATATCTGGGGGTGGAAACTGCAAATGCTGTTGAATTGCTTCTCGTGAGATTTTCCCAGTGGCTACCAGGTAGGTTGGTTGGTGTGTAGCTGCTTTGGAATGTTGCTCATTACTTGCAGAGCCACAGACAGGCTATGGTATAGTTTGTCTGTGGCCTTGTAATTTTGGTTAATAGGCAACTGCAACTGCTGTTGAAATCTATCAACTTAATTTTTTGCTTCTCGTGAGATTTTCCCAGTGGCTACCAGGTAGGTTGTTTGGTGTGTAGCTGCTTTGGAATCTTGCTCATTGCTTGCAAAGCCACAGACAGGCTATGGTATAGTTTGTCTGTGGCCCTGTAATTGCGGTTAATAAGCAACTGCAACTGCTGTTGAAATCTATCAACTTAATTTTTTGCTTCTCGTGTGATTTTCTCAGTGGCAACCAGGTAGGTTGGTTGGTGTGTAGCTGCTTTGGAATCTTGCTCATTGCTTGCTAACCCACAGGCAGGCTATGGTATAGTTTGTCTGTGGCCTGTGCCACCACGCGATGTGCCTAAATATTCTCTACAACTCTTATTTGAACAATTTCTTTCTAACGTACTCGGTTCAAAAGTTATTTACAATTGAAAAATTACACTTTTTAGATACGTTGTTAGGAGTAAACGTGAGTAATTTGAGATGTTTTATGTATATGTTATGTACGTTGAAGAAAGAAAATGAATGATAAGTGAATAGGAATGATGTGATTGAAGGTTTGTTATGTGATAATGATTTCGAGTGTAATAAATGAACGAGTTTATATGGAGTGATCTATGAATGTGGTTGAAGTGAGGGTGATTTATTTGGATGAAAATGTTTGACAAGGGCTGAATGTTTGATGAGTGTTTTATGAGTGATTTTAGGGTTCGTGATACCCCATTTGTTGGGATATATCGTGAAGATATGTATGTATGTATGTATATAAATGTATTTAATAAAATTTTCTTGTCAATATTTAGATGTGGACTGCTAACATTCTATATAATATGCAATATCTTATAAACGAATAAAGATATAAAAAAAAACTTTCAAATATAAGTTATTCCCCATAAAATTTCTTATAATCGGCATTTGAACAAATTTTCTGTATCTATATCGGTTTCAGAGATATTTTAAATTCAATAATTCTTTTTGCTATAACTTCTAAACTAGAAACATTTTTTCTGTCAAAATTGCAACCAATAGATGCGCCTAGAAATGCTCTAAAATTTATATTTCAACAATTTTTTTCTAGCTCGCTTGGTTCAAAAGGTATTTACAATTAAAAAATTACGTTATTATATTTTTTATTTTCAATAATTAATTATATGTTAATTGAAGGATTTATCTAATTGACCAACCAGCACACATATTAGTAATAAAAATGAGTATCACTATGTCAACTCATTATTAATTGTAATTATTTTCGTAACGATAGTAATGAAACAGTTCTTTTTGTAAATGTCCACGTAGCAGTGCTCAGTTCTCATATCATTTGCCATTATCCGCTTTCTGGGTGTTCGCAGCTCTGTTATGGTATTAGATGATATTTTATTGACTATCTGACTGATTGTAAGGTAAGCTGGTTCATGAAATATAGCTATACTGGGCAGTGGCCGTGCTACTACAGTGTTCTACTTGGTACTCGAACCGCCACTTCCCATATCTGGGGGTGGAAACTGCAACTGCTGTTGAATTGCTTCTCGTGAGATTTTCCCAGTGGCTACCAGGTAGGTTGGTTGGTGTGTAGCTGCTTTGGAATCTTGCTCATTGCTTGCAAAGCCACAGACAGGCTATGGTATAGTTTGTCTGTGGCCCTGTAATTGCGGTTAATAAGCAACTGCAACTGCTGTTGAAATCTATCAACTTGATTTTTTGCTTCTCGTGTGATTTTCTCAGTGGCAACCAGGTAGGTTGGTTGGTGTGTAGCTGCTTTGGAATCTTGCTCATTGCTTGCAAAGCCACAGGCAGGCTATGGTATAGTTT
Source organism: Pterostichus madidus (assembly GCA_911728475.2). Lineage (NCBI taxonomy): Eukaryota > Metazoa > Arthropoda > Insecta > Coleoptera > Carabidae > Pterostichus > Pterostichus madidus. Next base: position 20,652,104 of record OU452304.1, on the reverse strand, counting down.
GTCTGTGGCCTGTGCCACCACGCGATGCGCCTAAATATTCTCTACAACTCTTATTTGAACAATTTCTTTCTAACGTACTCGGTTCAAAAGTTATTTACAATTGAAAAATTACACTTTTTAGATACGTTGTTAGGAGTAAACGTGAGTAATTTGAGATGTTTTATGTATATGTTATGTACGTTGAAGAAAGAAAATGAATGATAAGTGAATAGGAATGATGTGATTGAAGGTTTGTTATGTGATAATGATTTCGAGTGTAATAAATTAACGAGTTTATATGGAGTGATCTATGAATGTGGTTGAAGTGAGGGTGATTTAGTTGGATGAAAATGTTTGACAAGGGCTGAATGTTTGATGAGTGTTTTATGAGTGATTTTAGGGTTCGTGATACCCCATTTGTTGGGATATATCGTGAAGATATGTATGTATGTATATAAATGTATTTCATAAAATTTTCTTGTCAATATTTAGATGTGGACTGCTAACAATCTATATAATATGCAATATCTTATAAACGAATAAAGATATAAAAAAAAACTTTCAAATATAAGTTATTCCCCATAAAATTTCCTATAATCGGCATTTGAACAAATTTTCTGTATCTATATCGGTTTCAGAGATATTTTAAATTCAATAATTCTTTTTGCTATAACTTCTAAACTAGAAACATTTTTTCTGTCAAAATTGCAACCAATAGATGCGCCTAGAAATGCTCTAAAATTTATATTTCAACAATTTTTTTCTAGCTCGCTTGGTTCAAAAGGTATTTACAATTAAAAAATTACGTTATTATATTTTTTATTTTCAATAATTAATTATATGTTAATTGAAGGATTTATCTAATTGACCAACCAGCACACATATTAGTAATAAAAATGAGTATCACTATGTCAACTCATTATTAATTGTAATTATTTTCGTAACGATAGTAATGAAACAGTTCTTTTTGTAAATGTCCACGTAGCAGTGCTCAGTTCTCATATCATTTGCCATTATCCGTTTTCTGGGTGTTCGCAGCTCTGTTATGGTATTAGATGATATTTTATTGACTATCTGACTGATTGTAAGGTAAGCTGGTTCATGAAATATAGCTATACTGGGCAGTGGCCGTGCTACTACAATGTTCTACTTGGTACTCGGACCGCCACTTCCCATATCTGGGGGTGGAAACTGCAACTGCTGTTGAATTGCTTCTCGTGAGATTTTCCCAGTGGCTACCAGGTAGGTTGGTTGGTGTGTAGCTGCTTTGGAATGTTGCTCATTACTTGCAGAGCCACAGACAGGCTATGGTATAGTTTGTCTGTGGCCTTGTAATTTTGGTTAATAGGCAACTGCAACTGCTGTTGAAATCTATCAACTTAATTTTTTGCTTCTCGTGAGATTTTCCCAGTGGCTACCAGGTAGGTTGTTTGGTGTGTAGCTGCTTTGGAATCTTGCTCATTGCTTGCAAAGCCACAGACAGGCTATGGTATAGTTTGTCTGTGGCCCTGTAATTGCGGTTAATAAGCAACTGCAACTGCTGTTGAAATCTATCAACTTAATTTTTTGCTTCTCGTGTGATTTTCTCAGTGGCAACCAGGTAGGTTGGTTGGTGTGTAGCTGCTTTGGAATCTTGCTCATTGCTTGCAAACCCACAGGCAGGCTATGGTATAGTTTGTCTGTGGCCTGTGCCACCACGCGATGTGCCTAAATATTCTCTACAACTCTTATTTGAACAATTTCTTTCTAACGTACTCGGTTCAAAAGTTATTTACAATTGAAAAATTACACTTTTTAGATACGTTGTTAGGAGTAAACGTGAGTAATTTGAGATGTTTTATGTATATGTTATGTACGTTGAAGAAAGAAAATGAATGATAAGTGAATAGGAATGATGTGATTGAAGGTTTGTTATGTGATAATGATTTCGAGTGTAATAAATTAACGAGTTTATATGGAGTGATCTATGAATGTGGTTGAAGTGAGGGTGATTTAGTTGGATGAAAATGTTTGACAAGGGCTGAATGTTTGATGAGTGTTTTATGAGTGATTTTAGGGTTCGTGATACCCCATTTGTTGGGATATATCGTGAAGATATGTATGTATGTATGTATATAAATGTATTTCATAAAATTTTCTTGTCAATATTTAGATGTGGACTGCTAACAATCTATATAATATGCAATATCTTATAAACGAATAAAGATATAAAAAAAAACTTTCAAATATAAGTTATTCCCCATAAAATTTCCTATAATCGGCATTTGAACAAATTTTCTGTATCTATATCGGTTTCAGAGATATTTTAAATTCAATAATTCTTTTTGCTATAACTTCTAAACTAGAAACATTTTTTCTGTCAAAATTGCAACCAGTAGATGCGCCTAGAAATGCTCTAAAATTTATATTTCAACAATTTTTTTCTAGCTCGCTTGGTTCAAAAGGTATTTACAATTAAAAAATTACGTTATTATATTTTTTATTTTCAATAATTAATTATATGTTAATTGAAGGATTTATCTAATTGACCAACCAGCACACATATTAGTAATAAAAATGAGTATCACTATGTCAACTCATTATTAATTGTAATTATTTTCGTAACGATAGTAATGAAACAGTTCTTTTTGTAAATGTCCACGTAGCAGTGCTCAGTTCTCATATCATTTGCCATTATCCGCTTTCTGGGTGTTCGCAGCTCTGTTATGGTATTAGATGATATTTTATTGACTATCTGACTGATTGTAAGGTAAGCTGGTTCATGAAATATAGCTATACTGGGCAGTGGCCGTGCTACTACAGTGTTCTACTTGGTACTCGAACCGCCACTTCCCATATCTGGGGGTGGAAACTGCAACTGCTGTTGAATTGCTTCTCGTGAGATTTTCCCAGTGGCTACCAGGTAGGTTGGTTGGTGTGTAGCTGCTTTGGAATGTTGCTCATTACTTGCAGAGCCACAGACAGGCTATGGTATAGTTTGTCTGTGGCCTTGTAATTTTGGTTAATAGGCAACTGCAACTGCTGTTGATATCTATCAACTTAATTTTTTGCTTCTCGTGAGATTTTCCCAGTGGCTACCAGGTAGGTTGGTTGGTGTGTAGCTGCTTTGGAATCTTGCTCATTGCTTGCAAAGCCACAGACAGGCTATGGTATAGTTTGTCTGTGGCCCTGTAATTGCGGTTAATAAGCAACTGCAACTGCTGTTGAAATCTATCAACTTAATTTTTTGCTTCTCGTGTGATTTTCTCAGTGGCAACCAGGTAGGTTGGTTGGTGTGTAGCTGCTTTGGAATCTTGCTCATTGCTTGCAAACCCACAGGCAGGCTATGGTATAGTTTGTCTGTGGCCTGTGCCACCACGCGATGTGCCTAAATATTCTCTACAACTCTTATTTGAACAATTTCTTTCTAACGTACTCGGTTCAAAAGTTATTTACAATTGAAAAATTACACTTTTTAGATACGTTGTTAGGAGTAAACGTGAGTAATTTGAGATGTTTTATGTATATGTTATGTACGTTGAAGAAAGAAAATGAATGATAAGTGAATAGGAATGATGTGATTGAAGGTTTGTTATGTGATAATGATTTCGAGTGTAATAAATGAACGAGTTTATATGGAGTGATCTATGAATGTGGTTGAAGTGAGGGTGATTTATTTGGATGAAAATGTTTGACAAGGGCTGAATGTTTTATGAGTGTTTTATGAGTGATTTTAGGGTTCGTGATACCCCATTTGTTGGGATATATCGTGAAGATATGTATGTATGTATGTATATAAATGTATTTAATAAAATTTTCTTGTCAATATTTAGATGTGGACTGCTAACAATCTATATAATATGCAATATCTTATAAACGAATAAAGATATAAAAAAAAACTTTCAAATATAAGTTATTCCCCATAAAATTTCCTATAATCGGCATTTGAACAAATTTTCTGTATCTATATCGGTTTCAGAGATATTTTAAATTCAATAATTCTTTTTGCTATAACTTCTAAACTAGAAACATTTTTTCTGTCAAAATTGCAACCAATAGATGCGCCTAGAAATGCTCTAAAATTTATATTTCAACAATTTTTTTCTAGCTCGCTTGGTTCAAAAGGTATTTACAATTAAAAAATTACGTTATTATATTTTTTATTTTCAATAATTAATTATATGTTAATTGAAGGATTTATCTAATTGACCAACCAGCACACATATTAGTAATAAAAATGAGTATCACTATGTCAACTCATTATTAATTGTAATTATTTTCGTAACGATAGTAATGAAACAGTTCTTTTTGTAAATGTCCACGTAGCAGTGCTCAGTTCTCATATCATTTGCCATTATCCGCTTTCTGGGTGTTCGCAGCTCTGTTATGGTATTAGATGATATTTTATTGACTATCTGACTGATTGTAAGGTAAGCTGGTTCATGAAATATAGCTATACTGGGCAGTGGCCGTGCTACTACAGTGTTCTACTTGGTACTCGAACCGCCACTTCCCATATCTGGGGGTGGAAACTGCAACTGCTGTTGAATTGCTTCTCGTGAGATTTTCCCAGTGGCTACCAGGTAGGTTGGTTGGTGTGTAGCTGCTTTGGAATCTTGCTCATTGCTTGCAAAGCCACAGACAGGCTATGGTATAGTTTGTCTGTGGCCCTGTAATTGCGGTTAATAAGCAACTGCAACTGCTGTTGAAATCTATCAACTTAATTTTTTGCTTCTCGTGTGATTTTCTCAGTGGCAACCAGGTAGGTTGGTTGGTGTGTAGCTGCTTTGGAATCTTGCTCATTGCTTGCAAAGCCACAGGCAGGCTATGGTATAGTTTGTCTGTGGCCTGTGCCACCACGCGATGCGCCTAAATATTCTCTACAACTCTTATTTGAACAATTTCTTTCTAACGTACTCGGTTCAAAAGTTATTTACAATTGAAAAATTACACTTTTTAGATACGTTGTTAGGAGTAAACGTGAGTAATTTGAGATGTTTTATGTATATGTTATGTACGTTGAAGAAAGAAAATGAATGATAAGTGAATAGGAATGATGTGATTGAAGGTTTGTTATGTGATAATGATTTCGAGTGTAATAAATGAACGAGTTTATATGGAGTGATCTATGAATGTGGTTGAAGTGAGGGTGATTTAGTTGGATGAAAATGTTTGACAAGGGCTGAATGTTTGATGAGTGTTTTATGAGTGATTTTAGGGTTCGTGATACCCCATTTGTTGGGATATATCGTGAAGATATGTATGTATGTATATAAATGTATTTAATAAAATTTTCTTGTCAATATTTAGATGTGGACTGCTAACAATCTATATAATATGCAATATCTTATAAACGAATAAAGATATAAAAAAAAACTTTCAAATATAAGTTATTCCCCATAAAATTTCCTATAATCGGCATTTGAACAAATTTTCTGTATCTATATCGGTTTCAGAGATATTTTAAATTCAATAATTCTTTTTGCTATAACTTCTAAACTAGAAACATTTTTTTTGTCAAAATTGCAACCAATAGATGCGCCTAGAAATGCTCTAAAATTTATATTTCAACAATTTTTTTCTAGCTCGCTTGGTTCAAAAGGTATTTACAATTAAAAAATTACGTTATTATATTTTTTATTTTCAATAATTAATTATATGTTAATTGAAGGATTTATCTAATTGACCAACCAGCACACATATTAGTAATAAAAATGAGTATCACTATGTCAACTCATTATTAATTGTAATTATTTTCGTAACGATAGTAATGAAACAGTTCTTTTTGTAAATGTCCACGTAGCAGTGCTCAGTTCTCATATCATTTGCCATTATCCGTTTTCTGGGTGTTCGCAGCTCTGTTATGGTATTAGATGATATTTTATTGACTATCTGACTGATTGTAAGGTAAGCTGGTTCATGAAATATAGCTATACTGGGCAGTGGCCGTGCTACTACAATGTTCTACTTGGTACTCGGACCGCCACTTCCCATATCTGGGGGTGGAAACTGCAACTGCTGTTGAATTGCTTCTCGTGAGATTTTCCCAGTGGCTACCAGGTAGGTTGGTTGGTGTGTAGCTGCTTTGGAATGTTGCTCATTACTTGCAGAGCCACAGACAGGCTATGGTATAGTTTGTCTGTGGCCTTGTAATTTTGGTTAATAGGCAACTGCAACTGCTGTTGAAATCTATCAACTTAATTTTTTGCTTCTCGTGAGATTTTCCCAGTGGCTACCAGGTAGGTTGTTTGGTGTGTAGCTGCTTTGGAATCTTGCTCATTGCTTGCAAAGCCACAGACAGGCTATGGTATAGTTTGTCTGTGGCCCTGTAATTGCGGTTAATAAGCAACTGCAACTGCTGTTGAAATCTATCAACTTAATTTTTTGCTTCTCGTGTGATTTTCTCAGTGGCAACCAGGTAGGTTGGTTGGTGTGTAGCTGCTTTGGAATCTTGCTCATTGCTTGCAAACCCACAGGCAGGCTATGGTATAGTTTGTCTGTGGCCTGTGCCACCACGCGATGTGCCTAAATATTCTCTACAACTCTTATTTGAACAATTTCTTTCTAACGTACTCGGTTCAAAAGTTATTTACAATTGAAAAATTACACTTTTTAGATACGTTGTTAGGAGTAAACGTGAGTAATTTGAGATGTTTTATGTATATGTTATGTACGTTGAAGAAAGAAAATGAATGATAAGTGAATAGGAATGATGTGATTGAAGGTTTGTTATGTGATAATGATTTCGAGTGTAATAAATTAACGAGTTTATATGGAGTGATCTATGAATGTGGTTGAAGTGAGGGTGATTTAGTTGGATGAAAATGTTTGACAAGGGCTGAATGTTTGATGAGTGTTTTATGAGTGATTTTAGGGTTCGTGATACCCCATTTGTTGGGATATATCGTGAAGATATGTATGTATGTATGTATATAAATGTATTTAATAAAATTTTCTTGTCAATATTTAGATGTGGACTGCTAACAATCTATATAATATGCAATATCTTATAAACGAATAAAGATATAAAAAAAAACTTTCAAATATAAGTTATTCCCCATAAAATTTCCTATAATCGGCATTTGAACAAATTTTCTGTATCTATATCGGTTTCAGAGATATTTTAAATTCAATAATTCTTTTTGCTATAACTTCTAAACTAGAAACATTTTTTCTGTCAAAATTGCAACCAATAGATGCGCCTAGAAATGCTCTAAAATTTATATTTCAACAATTTTTTTCTAGCTCGCTTGGTTCAAAAGGTATTTACAATTAAAAAATTACGTTATTATATTTTTTATTTTCAATAATTAATTATATGTTAATTGAAGGATTTATCTAATTGACCAACCAGCACACATATTAGTAATAAAAATGAGTATCACTATGTCAACTCATTATTAATTGTAATTATTTTCGTAACGATAGTAATGAAACAGTTCTTTTTGTAAATGTCCACGTAGCAGTGCTCAGTTCTCATATCATTTGCCATTATCCGCTTTCTGGGTGTTCGCAGCTCTGTTATGGTATTAGATGATATTTTATTGACTATCTGACTGATTGTAAGGTAAGCTGGTTCATGAAATATAGCTATACTGGGCAGTGGCCGTGCTACTACAGTGTTCTACTTGGTACTCGAACCGCCACTTCCCATATCTGGGGGTGGAAACTGCAACTGCTGTTGAATTGCTTCTCGTGAGATTTTCCCAGTGGCTACCAGGTAGGTTGGTTGGTGTGTAGCTGCTTTGGAATGTTGCTCATTACTTGCAGAGCCACAGACAGGCTATGGTATAGTTTGTCTGTGGCCTTGTAATTTTGGTTAATAGGCAACTGCAACTGCTGTTGAAATCTATCAACTTAATTTTTTGCTTCTCGTGAGATTTTCCCAGTGGCTACCAGGTAGGTTGGTTGGTGTGTAGCTGCTTTGGAATCTTGCTCATTGCTTGCAAAGCCACAGACAGGCTATGGTATAGTTTGTCTGTGGCCCTGTAATTGCGGTTAATAAGCAACTGCAACTGCTGTTGAAATCTATCAACTTAATTTTTTGCTTCTCGTGTGATTTTCTCAGTGGCAACCAGGTAGGTTGGTTGGTGTGTAGCTGCTTTGGAATCTTGCTCATTGCTTGCAAACCCACAGGCAGGCTATGGTATAGTTTGTCTGTGGCCTGTGCCACCACGCGATGTGCCTAAATATTCTCTACAACTCTTATTTGAACAATTTCTTTCTAACGTACTCGGTTCAAAAGTTATTTACAATTGAAAAATTACACTTTTTAGATACGTTGTTAGGAGTAAACGTGAGTAATTTGAGATGTTTTATGTATATGTTATGTACGTTGAAGAAAGAAAATGAATGATAAGTGAATAGGAATGATGTGATTGAAGGTTTGTTATGTGATAATGATTTCGAGTGTAATAAATGAACGAGTTTATATGGAGTGATCTATGAATGTGGTTGAAGTGAGGGTGATTTATTTGGATGAAAATGTTTGACAAGGGCTGAATGTTTGATGAGTGTTTTATGAGTGATTTTAGGGTTCGTGATACCCCATTTGTTGGGATATATCGTGAAGATATGTATGTATGTATGTATATAAATGTATTTAATAAAATTTTCTTGTCAATATTTAGATGTGGACTGCTAACAATCTATATAATATGCAATATCTTATAAACGAATAAAGATATAAAAAAAAACTTTCAAATATAAGTTATTCCCCATAAAATTTCCTATAATCGGCATTTGAACAAATTTTCTGTATCTATATCGGTTTCAGAGATATTTTAAATTCAATAATTCTTTTTGCTATAACTTCTAAACTAGAAACATTTTTTCTGTCAAAATTGCAACCAATAGATGCGCCTAGAAATGCTCTAAAATTTATATTTCAACAATTTTTTTCTAGCTCGCTTGGTTCAAAAGGTATTTACAATTAAAAAATTACGTTATTATATTTTTTATTTTCAATAATTAATTATATGTTAATTGAAGGATTTATCTAATTGACCAACCAGCACACATATTAGTAATAAAAATGAGTATCACTATGTCAACTCATTATTAATTGTAATTATTTTCGTAACGATAGTAATGAAACAGTTCTTTTTGTAAATGTCCACGTAGCAGTGCTCAGTTCTCATATCATTTGCCATTATCCGCTTTCTGGGTGTTCGCAGCTCTGTTATGGTATTAGATGATATTTTATTGACTATCTGACTGATTGTAAGGTAAGCTGGTTCATGAAATATAGCTATACTGGGCAGTGGCCGTGCTACTACAGTGTTCTACTTGGTACTCGAACCGCCACTTCCCATATCTGGGGGTGGAAACTGCAACTGCTGTTGAATTGCTTCTCGTGAGATTTTCCCAGTGGCTACCAGGTAGGTTGGTTGGTGTGTAGCTGCTTTGGAATCTTGCTCATTGCTTGCAAAGCCACAGACAGGCTATGGTATAGTTTGTCTGTGGCCCTGTAATTGCGGTTAATAAGCAACTGCAACTGCTGTTGAAATCTATCAACTTAATTTTTTGCTTCTCGTGTGATTTTCTCAGTGGCAACCAGGTAGGTTGGTTGGTGTGTAGCTGCTTTGGAATCTTGCTCATTGCTTGCAAAGCCACAGGCAGGCTATGGTATAGTTTGTCTGTGGCCTGTGCCACCACGCGATGCGCCTAAATATTCTCTACAACTCTTATTTGAACAATTTCTTTCTAACGTACTCGGTTCAAAAGTTATTTACAATTGAAAAATTACACTTTTTAGATACGTTGTTAGGAGTAAACGTGAGTAATTTGAGATGTTTTATGTATATGTTATGTACGTTGAAGAAAGAAAATGAATGATAAGTGAATAGGAATGATGTGATTGAAGGTTTGTTATGTGATAATGATTTCGAGTGTAATAAATGAACGAGTTTATATGGAGTGATCTATGAATGTGGTTGAAGTGAGGGTGATTTAGTTGGATGAAAATGTTTGACAAGGGCTGAATGTTTGATGAGTGTTTTATGAGTGATTTTAGGGTTCGTGATACCCCATTTGTTGGGATATATCGTGAAGATATGTATGTATGTATATAAATGTATTTAATAAAATTTTCTTGTCAATATTTAGATGTGGACTGCTAACAATCTATATAATATGCAATATCTTATAAACGAATAAAGATATAAAAAAAAACTTTCAAATATAAGTTATTCCCCATAAAATTTCCTATAATCGGCATTTGAACAAATTTTCTGTATCTATATCGGTTTCAGAGATATTTTAAATTCAATAATTCTTTTTGCTATAACTTCTAAACTAGAAACATTTTTTCTGTCAAAATTGCAACCAATAGATGCGCCTAGAAATGCTCTAAAATTTATATTTCAACAATTTTTTTCTAGCTCGCTTGGTTCAAAAGGTATTTACAATTAAAAAATTACGTTATTATATTTTTTATTTTCAATAATTAATTATATGTTAATTGAAGGATTTATCTAATTGACCAACCAGCACACATATTAGTAATAAAAATGAGTATCACTATGTCAACTCATTATTAATTGTAATTATTTTCGTAACGATAGTAATGAAACAGTTCTTTTTGTAAATGTCCACGTAGCAGTGCTCAGTTCTCATATCATTTGCCATTATCCGTTTTCTGGGTGTTCGCAGCTCTGTTATGGTATTAGATGATATTTTATTGACTATCTGACTGATTGTAAGGTAAGCTGGTTCATGAAATATAGCTATACTGGGCAGTGGCCGTGCTACTACAATGTTCTACTTGGTACTCGGACCGCCACTTCCCATATCTGGGGGTGGAAACTGCAACTGCTGTTGAATTGCTTCTCGTGAGATTTTCCCAGTGGCTACCAGGTAGGTTGGTTGGTGTGTAGCTTCTTTGGAATGTTGCTCATTACTTGCAGAGCCACAGACAGGCTATGGTATAGTTTGTCTGTGGCCTTGTAATTTTGGTTAATAGGCAACTGCAACTGCTGTTGAAATCTATCAACTTAATTTTTTGCTTCTCGTGAGATTTTCCCAGTGGCTACCAGGTAGGTTGTTTGGTGTGTAGCTGCTTTGGAATCTTGCTCATTGCTTGCAAAGCCACAGACAGGCTATGGTATAGTTTGTCTGTGGCCCTGTAATTGCGGTTAATAAGCAACTGCAACTGCTGTTGAAATCTATCAACTTAATTTTTTGCTTCTCGTGTGATTTTCTCAGTGGCAACCAGGTAGGTTGGTTGGTGTGTAGCTGCTTTGGAATCTTGCTCATTGCTTGCAAACCCACAGGCAGGCTATGGTATAGTTTGTCTGTGGCCTGTGCCACCACGCGATGTGCCTAAATATTCTCTACAACTCTTATTTGAACAATTTCTTTCTAACGTACTCGGTTCAAAAGTTATTTACAATTGAAAAATTACACTTTTTAGATACGTTGTTAGGAGTAAACGTGAGTAATTTGAGATGTTTTATGTATATGTTATGTACGTTGAAGAAAGAAAATGAATGATAAGTGAATAGGAATGATGTGATTGAAGGTTTGTTATGTGATAATGATTTCGAGTGTAATAAATGAACGAGTTTATATGGAGTGATCTATGAATGTGGTTGAAGTGAGGGTGATTTATTTGGATGAAAATGTTTGACAAGGGCTGAATGTTTGATGAGTGTTTTATGAGTGATTTTAGGGTTCGTGATACCCCATTTGTTGGGATATATCGTGAAGATATGTATGTATGTATGTATATAAATGTATTTAATAAAATTTTCTTGTCAATATTTAGATGTGGACTGCTAACAATCTATATAATATGCAATATCTTATAAACGAATAAAGATATAAAAAAAAACTTTCAAATATAAGTTATTCCCCATAAAATTTCCTATAATCGGCATTTGAACAAATTTTCTGTATCTATATCGGTTTCAGAGATATTTTAAATTCAATAATTCTTTTTGCTATAACTTCTAAACTAGAAACATTTTTTCTGTCAAAATTGCAACCAGTAGATGCGCCTAGAAATGCTCTAAAATTTATATTTCAACAATTTTTTTCTAGCTCGCTTGGTTCAAAAGGTATTTACAATTAAAAAATTACGTTATTATATTTTTTATTTTCAATAATTAATTATATGTTAATTGAAGGATTTATCTAATTGACCAACCAGCACACATATTAGTAATAAAAATGAGTATCACTATGTCAACTCATTATTAATTGTAATTATTTTCGTAACGATAGTAATGAAACAGTTCTTTTTGTAAATGTCCACGTAGCAGTGCTCAGTTCTCATATCATTTGCCATTATCCGTTTTCTGGGTGTTCGCAGCTCTGTTATGGTATTAGATGATATTTTATTGACTATCTGACTGATTGTAAGGTAAGCTGGTTCATGAAATATAGCTATACTGGGCAGTGGCCGTGCTACTACAATGTTCTACTTGCTACTCGGACCGCCACTTCCCATATCTGGGGGTGGAAACTGCAACTGCTGTTGAATTGCTTCTCGTGAGATTTTCCCAGTGGCTACCAGGTAGGTTGGTTGGTGTGTAGCTGCTTTGGAATGTTGCTCATTACTTGCAGAGCCACAGACAGGCTATGGTATAGTTTGTCTGTGGCCTTGTAATTTTGGTTAATAGGCAACTGCAACTGCTGTTGAAATCTATCAACTTAATTTTTTGCTTCTCGTGAGATTTTCCCAGTGGCTACCAGGTAGGTTGTTTGGTGTGTAGCTGCTTTGGAATCTTGCTCATTGCTTGCAAAGCCACAGACAGGCTATGGTATAGTTTGTCTGTGGCCCTGTAATTGCGGTTAATAAGCAACTGCAACTGCTGTTGAAATCTATCAACTTAATTTTTTGCTTCTCGTGTGATTTTCTCAGTGGCAACCAGGTAGGTTGGTTGGTGTGTAGCTGCTTTGGAATCTTGCTCATTGCTTGCAAACCCACAGGCAGGCTATGGTATAGTTTGTCTGTGGCCTGTGCCACCACGCGATGTGCCTAAATATTCTCTACAACTCTTATTTGAACAATTTCTTTCTAACGTACTCGGTTCAAAAGTTATTTACAATTGAAAAATTACACTTTTTAGATACGTTGTTAGGAGTAAACGTGAGTAATTTGAGATGTTTTATGTATATGTTATGTACGTTGAAGAAAGAAAATGAATGATAAGTGAATAGGAATGATGTGATTGAAGGTTTGTTATGTGATAATGATTTCGAGTGTAATAAATGAACGAGTTTATATGGAGTGATCTATGAATGTGGTTGAAGTGAGGGTGATTTATTTGGATGAAAATGTTTGACAAGGGCTGAATGTTTGATGAGTGTTTTATGAGTGATTTTAGGGTTCGTGATACCCCATTTGTTGGGATATATCGTGAAGATATGTATGTATGTATGTATATAAATGTATTTAATAAAATTTTCTTGTCAATATTTAGATGTGGACTGCTAACAATCTATATAATATGCAATATCTTATAAACGAATAAAGATATAAAAAAAAACTTTCAAATATAAGTTATTCCCCATAAAATTTCCTATAATCGGCATTTGAACAAATTTTCTGTATCTATATCGGTTTCAGAGATATTTTAAATTCAATAATTCTTTTTGCTATAACTTCTAAACTAGAAACATTTTTTCTGTCAAAATTGCAACCAGTAGATGCGCCTAGAAATGCTCTAAAATTTATATTTCAACAATTTTTTTCTAGCTCGCTTGGTTCAAAAGGTATTTACAATTAAAAAATTACGTTATTATATTTTTTATTTTCAATAATTAATTATATGTTAATTGAAGGATTTATCTAATTGACCAACCAGCACACATATTAGTAATAAAAATGAGTATCACTATGTCAACTCATTATTAATTGTAATTATTTTCGTAACGATAGTAATGAAACAGTTCTTTTTGTAAATGTCCACGTAGCAGTGCTCAGTTCTCATATCATTTGCCATTATCCGTTTTCTGGGTGTTCGCAGCTCTGTTATGGTATTAGATGATATTTTATTGACTATCTGACTGATTGTAAGGTAAGCTGGTTCATGAAATATAGCTATACTGGGCAGTGGCCGTGCTACTACAATGTTCTACTTGGTACTCGGACCGCCACTTCCCATATCTGGGGGTGGAAACTGCAACTGCTGTTGAATTGCTTCTCGTGAGATTTTCCCAGTGGCTACCAGGTAGGTTGGTTGGTGTGTAGCTGCTTTGGAATGTTGCTCATTACTTGCAGAGCCACAGACAGGCTATGGTATAGTTTGTCTGTGGCCTTGTAATTTTGGTTAATAGGCAACTGCAACTGCTGTTGAAATCTATCAACTTAATTTTTTGCTTCTCGTGAGATTTTCCCAGTGGCTACCAGGTAGGTTGTTTGGTGTGTAGCTGCTTTGGAATCTTGCTCATTGCTTGCAAAGCCACAGACAGGCTATGGTATAGTTTGTCTGTGGCCCTGTAATTGCGGTTAATAAGCAACTGCAACTGCTGTTGAAATCTATCAACTTAATTTTTTGCTTCTCGTGTGATTTTCTCAGTGGCAACCAGGTAGGTTGGTTGGTGTGTAGCTGCTTTGGAATCTTGCTCATTGCTTGCAAACCCACAGGCAGGCTATGGTATAGTTTGTCTGTGGCCTGTGCCACCACGCGATGTGCCTAAATATTCTCTACAACTCTTATTTGAACAATTTCTTTCTAACGTACTCGGTTCAAAAGTTATTTACAATTGAAAAATTACACTTTTTAGATACGTTGTTAGGAGTAAACGTGAGTAATTTGAGATGTTTTATGTATATGTTATGTACGTTGAAGAAAGAAAATGAATGATAAGTGAATAGGAATGATGTGATTGAAGGTTTGTTATGTGATAATGATTTCGAGTGTAATAAATGAACGAGTTTATATGGAGTGATCTATGAATGTGGTTGAAGTGAGGGTGATTTATTTGGATGAAAATGTTTGACAAGGGCTGAATGTTTGATGAGTGTTTTATGAGTGATTTTAGGGTTCGTGATACCCCATTTGTTGGGATATATCGTGAAGATATGTATGTATGTATGTATATAAATGTATTTAATAAAATTTTCTTGTCAATATTTAGATGTGGACTGCTAACAATCTATATAATATGCAATATCTTATAAACGAATAAAGATATAAAAAAAAACTTTCAAATATAAGTTATTCCCCATAAAATTTCCTATAATCGGCATTTGAACAAATTTTCTGTATCTATATCGGTTTCAGAGATATTTTAAATTCAATAATTCTTTTTGCTATAACTTCTAAACTAGAAACATTTTTTCTGTCAAAATTGCAACCAATAGATGCGCCTAGAAATGCTCTAAAATTTATATTTCAACAATTTTTTTCTAGCTCGCTTGGTTCAAAAGGTATTTACAATTAAAAAATTACGTTATTATATTTTTTATTTTCAATAATTAATTATATGTTAATTGAAGGATTTATCTAATTGACCAACCAGCACACATATTAGTAATAAAAATGAGTATCACTATGTCAACTCATTATTAATTGTAATTATTTTCGTAACGATAGTAATGAAACAGTTCTTTTTGTAAATGTCCACGTAGCAGTGCTCAGTTCTCATATCATTTGCCATTATCCGCTTTCTGGGTGTTCGCAGCTCTGTTATGGTATTAGATGATATTTTATTGACTATCTGACTGATTGTAAGGTAAGCTGGTTCATGAAATATAGCTATACTGGGCAGTGGCCGTGCTACTACAGTGTTCTACTTGGTACTCGAACCGCCACTTCCCATATCTGGGGGTGGAAACTGCAACTGCTGTTGAATTGCTTCTCGTGAGATTTTCCCAGTGGCTACCAGGTAGGTTGGTTGGTGTGTAGCTGCTTTGGAATCTTGCTCATTGCTTGCAAAGCCACAGACAGGCTATGGTATAGTTTGTCTGTGGCCCTGTAATTGCGGTTAATAAGCAACTGCAACTGCTGTTGAAATCTATCAACTTAATTTTTTGCTTCTCGTGTGATTTTCTCAGTGGCAACCAGGTAGGTTGGTTGGTGTGTAGCTGCTTTGGAATCTTGCTCATTGCTTGCAAAGCCACAGGCAGGCTATGGTATAGTTTGTCTGTGGCCTGTGCCACCACGCGATGCGCCTAAATATTCTCTACAACTCTTATTTGAACAATTTCTTTCTAACGTACTCGGTTCAAAAGTTATTTACAATTGAAAAATTACACTTTTTAGATACGTTGTTAGGAGTAAACGTGAGTAATTTGAGATGTTTTATGTATATGTTATGTACGTTGAAGAAAGAAAATGAATGATAAGTGAATAGGAATGATGTGATTGAAGGTTTGTTATGTGATAATGATTTCGAGTGTAATAAATTAACGAGTTTATATGGAGTGATCTATGAATGTGGTTGAAGTGAGGGTGATTTAGTTGGATGAAAATGTTTGACAAGGGCTGAATGTTTGATGAGTGTTTTATGAGTGATTTTAGGGTTCGTGATACCCCATTTGTTGGGATATATCGTGAAGATATGTATGTATGTATATAAATGTATTTAATAAAATTTTCTTGTCAATATTTAGATGTGGACTGCTAACAATCTATATAATATGCAATATCTTATAAACGAATAAAGATATAAAAAAAAACTTTCAAATATAAGTTATTCCCCATAAAATTTCCTATAATCGGCATTTGAACAAATTTTCTGTATCTATATCGGTTTCAGAGATATTTTAAATTCAATAATTCTTTTTGCTATAACTTCTAAACTAGAAACATTTTTTCTGTCAAAATTGCAACCAGTAGATGCGCCTAGAAATGCTCTAAAATTTATATTTCAACAATTTTTTTCTAGCTCGCTTGGTTCAAAAGGTATTTACAATTAAAAAATTACGTTATTATATTTTTTATTTTCAATAATTAATTATATGTTAATTGAAGGATTTATCTAATTGACCAACCAGCACACATATTAGTAATAAAAATGAGTATCACTATGTCAACTCATTATTAATTGTAATTATTTTCGTAACGATAGTAATGAAACAGTTCTTTTTGTAAATGTCCACGTAGCAGTGCTCAGTTCTCATATCATTTGCCATTATCCGTTTTCTGGGTGTTCGCAGCTCTGTTATGGTATTAGATGATATTTTATTGACTATCTGACTGATTGTAAGGTAAGCTGGTTCATGAAATATAGCTATACTGGGCAGTGGCCGTGCTACTACAATGTTCTACTTGGTACTCGGACCGCCACTTCCCATATCTGGGGGTGGAAACTGCAACTGCTGTTGAATTGCTTCTCGTGAGATTTTCCCAGTGGCTACCAGGTAGGTTGGTTGGTGTGTAGCTGCTTTGGAATGTTGCTCATTACTTGCAGAGCCACAGACAGGCTATGGTATAGTTTGTCTGTGGCCTTGTAATTTTGGTTAATAGGCAACTGCAACTGCTGTTGAAATCTATCAACTTAATTTTTTGCTTCTCGTGAGATTTTCCCAGTGGCTACCAGGTAGGTTGTTTGGTGTGTAGCTGCTTTGGAATCTTGCTCATTGCTTGCAAAGCCACAGACAGGCTATGGTATAGTTTGTCTGTGGCCCTGTAATTGCGGTTAATAAGCAACTGCAACTGCTGTTGAAATCTATCAACTTAATTTTTTGCTTCTCGTGTGATTTTCTCAGTGGCAACCAGGTAGGTTGGTTGGTGTGTAGCTGCTATGGAATCTTGCTCATTGCTTGCAAACCCACAGGCAGGCTATGGTATAGTTTGTCTGTGGCCTGTGCCACCACGCGATGTGCCTAAATATTCTCTACAACTCTTATTTGAACAATTTCTTTCTAACGTACTCGGTTCAAAAGTTATTTACAATTGAAAAATTACACTTTTTAGATACGTTGTTAGGAGTAAACGTGAGTAATTTGAGATGTTTTATGTATATGTTATGTACGTTGAAGAAAGAAAATGAATGATAAGTGAATAGGAATGATGTGATTGAAGGTTTGTTATGTGATAATGATTTCGAGTGTAATAAATGAACGAGTTTATATGGAGTGATCTATGAATGTGGTTGAAGTGAGGGTGATTTATTTGGATGAAAATGTTTGACAAGGGCTGAATGTTTGATGAGTGTTTTATGAGTGATTTTAGGGTTCGTGATACCCCATTTGTTGGGATATATCGTGAAGATATGTATGTATGTATGTATATAAATGTATTTAATAAAATTTTCTTGTCAATATTTAGATGTGGACTGCTAACAATCTATATAATATGCAATATCTTATAAACGAATAAAGATATAAAAAAAAACTTTCAAATATAAGTTATTCCCCATAAAATTTCCTATAATCGGCATTTGAACAAATTTTCTGTATCTATATCGGTTTCAGAGATATTTTAAATTCAATAATTCTTTTTGCTATAACTTCTAAACTAGAAACATTTTTTCTGTCAAAGTTGCAACCAATAGATGCGCCTAGATATGCTCTAAAATTTATATTTCAACAATTTTTTTCTAGCTCGCTTGGTTCAAAAGGTATTTACAATTAACAAATTACGTTATTATATTTTTTATTTTCAATAATTAATTATATGTTAATTGAAGGATTTATCTAATTGACCAACCAGCACACATATTAGTAATAAAAATGAGTATCACTATGTCAACTCATTATTAATTGTAATTATTTTCGTAACGATAGTAATGAAACAGTTCTTTTTGTAAATGTCCACGTAGCAGTGCTCAGTTCTCATATCATTTGCCATTATCCGCTTTCTGGGTGTTCGCAGCTCTGTTATGGTATTAGATGATATTTTATTGACTATCTGACTGATTGTAAGGTAAGCTGGTTCATGAAATATAGCTATACTGGGCAGTGGCCGTGCTACTACAGTGTTCTACTTGGTACTCGAACCGCCACTTCCCATATCTGGGGGTGGAAACTGCAACTGCTGTTGAATTGCTTCTCGTGAGATTTTCCCAGTGGCTACCAGGTAGGTTGGTTGGTGTGTAGCTGCTTTGGAATCTTGCTCATTGCTTGCAAAGCCACAGACAGGCTATGGTATAGTTTGTCTGTGGCCCTGTAATTGCGGTTAATAAGCAACTGCAACTGCTGTTGAAATCTATCAACTTAATTTTTTGCTTCTCGTGTGATTTTCTCAGTGGCAACCAGGTAGGTTGGTTGGTGTGTAGCTGCTTTGGAATCTTGCTCATTGCTTGCAAAGCCACAGGCAGGCTATGGTATAGTTTGTCTGTGGCCTGTGCCACCACGCGATGCGCCTAAATATTCTCTACAACTCTTATTTGAACAATTTCTTTCTAACGTACTCGGTTCAAAAGTTATTTACAATTGAAAAATTACACTTTTTAGATACGTTGTTAGGAGTAAACGTGAGTAATTTGAGATGTTTTATGTATATGTTATGTACGTTGAAGAAAGAAAATGAATGATAAGTGAATAGGAATGATGTGATTGAAGGTTTGTTATGTGATAATGATTTCGAGTGTAATAAATTAACGAGTTTATATGGAGTGATCTATGAATGTGGTTGAAGTGAGGGTGATTTAGTTGGATGAAAATGTTTGACAAGGGCTGAATGTTTGATGAGTGTTTTATGAGTGATTTTAGGGTTCGTGATACTCCATTTGTTGGGATATATCGTGAAGATATGTATGTATGTATATAAATGTATTTAATAAAATTTTCTTGTCAATATTTAGATGTGGACTGCTAACAATCTATATAATATGCAATATCTTATAAACGAATAAAGATATAAAAAAAAACTTTCAAATATAAGTTATTCCCCATAAAATTTCCTATAATCGGCATTTGAACAAATTTTCTGTATCTATATCGGTTTCAGAGATATTTTAAATTCAATAATTCTTTTTGCTATAACTTCTAAACTAGAAACATTTTTCTGTCAAAATTGCAACCAATAGATGCGCCTAGAAATGCTCTAAAATTTATATTTCAACAATTTTTTTCTAGCTCGCTTGGTTCAAAAGGTATTTACAATTAAAAAATTACGTTATTATATTTTTTATTTTCAATAATTAATTATATGTTAATTGAAGGATTTATCTAATTGACCAACCAGCACACATATTAGTAATAAAAATGAGTATCACTATGTCAACTCATTATTAATTGTAATTATTTTCGTAACGATAGTAATGAAACAGTTCTTTTTGTAAATGTCCACGTAGCAGTGCTCAGTTCTCATATCATTTGCCATTATCCGTTTTCTGGGTGTTCGCAGCTCTGTTATGGTATTAGATGATATTTTATTGACTATCTGACTGATTGTAAGGTAAGCTGGTTCATGAAATATAGCTATACTGGGCAGTGGCCGTGCTACTACAATGTTCTACTTGGTACTCGGACCGCCACTTCCCATATCTGGGGGTGGAAACTGCAACTGCTGTTGAATTGCTTCTCGTGAGATTTTCCCAGTGGCTACCAGGTAGGTTGGTTGGTGTGTAGCTGCTTTGGAATGTTGCTCATTACTTGCAGAGCCACAGACAGGCTATGGTATAGTTTGTCTGTGGCCTTGTAATTTTGGTTAATAGGCAACTGCAACTGCTGTTGAAATCTATCAACTTAATTTTTTGCTTCTCGTGAGATTTTCCCAGTGGCTACCAGGTAGGTTGTTTGGTGTGTAGCTGCTTTGGAATCTTGCTCATTGCTTGCAAAGCCACAGACAGGCTATGGTATAGTTTGTCTGTGGCCCTGTAATTGCGGTTAATAAGCAACTGCAACTGCTGTTGAAATCTATCAACTTAATTTTTTGCTTCTCGTGTGATTTTCTCAGTGGCAACCAGGTAGGTTGGTTGGTGTGTAGCTGCTTTGGAATCTTGCTCATTGCTTGCAAAGCCACAGGCAGGCTATGGTATAGTTTGTCTGTGGCCTGTGCCACCACGCGATGTGCCTAAATATTCTCTACAACTCTTATTTGAACAATTTCTTTCTAACGTACTCGGTTCAAAAGTTATTTACAATTGAAAAATTACACTTTTTAGATACGTTGTTAGGAGTAAACGTGAGTAATTTGAGATGTTTTATGTATATGTTATGTACGTTGAAGAAAGAAAATGAATGATAAGTGAATAGGAATGATGTGATTGAAGGTTTGTTATGTGATAATGATTTCGAGTGTAATAAATTAACGAGTTTATATGGAGTGATCTATGAATGTGGTTGAAGTGAGGGTGATTTAGTTGGATGAAAATGTTTGACAAGGGCTGAATGTTTGATGAGTGTTTTATGAGTGATTTTAGGGTTCGTGATACCCCATTTGTTGGGATATATCGTGAAGATATGTATGTATGTATGTATATAAATGTATTTAATAAAATTTTCTTGTCAATATTTAGATGTGGACTGCTAACAATCTATATAATATGCAATATCTTATAAACGAATAAAGATATAAAAAAAAACTTTCAAATATAAGTTATTCCCCATAAAATTTCCTATAATCGGCATTTGAAGAAATTTTCTGTATCTATATCGGTTTCAGAGATATTTTAAATTCAATAATATTTTTTGCTATAACTTCTAAACTAGAAACATTTTTTGTGTCAAAATTGCAACCAATAGATGCGCCTAGAAATGCTCTAAAATTTATATTTCAACAATTTTTTTCTAGCTCGCTTGGTTCAAAAGGTATTTACAATTAAAAAATTACGTTATTATATTTTTTATTTTCAATAATTAATTATATGTTAATTGAAGGATTTATCTAATTGACCAACCAGCACACATATTAGTAATAAAAATGAGTATCACTATGTCAACTCATTATTAATTGTAATTATTTTCGTAACGATAGTAATGAAACAGTTCTTTTTGTAAATGTCCACGTAGCAGTGCTCAGTTCTCATATCATTTGCCATTATCCGCTTTCTGGGTGTTCGCAGCTCTGTTATGGTATTAGATGATATTTTATTGACTATCTGACTGATTGTAAGGTAAGCTGGTTCATGAAATATAGCTATACTGGGCAGTGGCCGTGCTACTACAGTGTTCTACTTGGTACTCGGACCGCCACTTCCCATATCTGGGGGTGGAAACTGCAACTGCTGTTGAATTGCTTCTCGTGAGATTTTCCCAGTGGCTACCAGGTAGGTTGGTTGGTGTGTAGCTGCTTTGGAATGTTGCTCATTACTTGCAGAGCCACAGACAGGCTATGGTATAGTTTGTCTGTGGCCTTGTAATTTTGGTTAATAGGCAACTGCAACTGCTGTTGAAATCTATCAACTTAATTTTTTGCTTCTCGTGAGATTTTCCCAGTGGCTACCAGGTAGGTTGGTTGGTGTGTAGCTGCTTTGGAATCTTGCTCATTGCTTGCAAAGCCACAGACAGGCTATGGTATAGTTTGTCTGTGGCCCTGTAATTGCGGTTAATAAGCAACTGCAACTGCTGTTGAAATCTATCAACTTAATTTTTTGCTTCTCGTGTGATTTTCTCAGTGGCAACCAGGTAGGTTGGTTGGTGTGTAGCTGCTTTGGAATCTTGCTCATTGCTTGCAAAGCCACAGGCAGGCTATGGTATAGTTTGTCTGTGGCCTGTGCCACCACGCGATGCGCCTAAATATTCTCTACAACTCTTATTTGAACAATTTCTTTCTAACGTACTCGGTTCAAAAGTTATTTACAATTGAAAAATTACACTTTTTAGATACGTTGTTAGGAGTAAACGTGAGTAATTTGAGATGTTTTATGTATATGTTATGTACGTTGAAGAAAGAAAATGAATGATAAGTGAATAGGAATGATGTGATTGAAGGTTTGTTATGTGATAATGATTTCGAGTGTAATAAATTAACGAGTTTATATGGAGTGATCTATGAATGTGGTTGAAGTGAGGGTGATTTAGTTGGATGAAAATGTTTGACAAGGGCTGAATGTTTGATGAGTGTTTTATGAGTGATTTTAGGGTTCGTGATACCCCATTTGTTGGGATATATCGTGAAGATATGTATGTATGTATGTATATAAATGTATTTCATAAAATTTTCTTGTCAATATTTAGATGTGGACTGCTAACAATCTATATAATATGCAATATCTTATAAACGAATAAAGATATAAAAAAAAACTTTCAAATATAAGTTATTCCCCATAAAATTTCCTATAATCGGCATTTGAACAAATTTTCTGTATCTATATCGGTTTCAGAGATATTTTAAATTCAATAATTCTTTTTGCTATAACTTCTAAACTAGAAACATTTTTTCTGTCAAAATTGCAACCAATAGATGCGCCTAGAAATGCTCTAAAATTTATATTTCAACAATTTTTTTCTAGCTCGCTTGGTTCAAAAGGTATTTACAATTAAAAAATTACGTTATTATATTTTTTATTTTCAATAATTAATTATATGTTAATTGAAGGATTTATCTAATTGACCAACCAGCACACATATTAGTAATAAAAATGAGTATCACTATGTCAACTCATTATTAATTGTAATTATTTTCGTAACGATAGTAATGAAACAGTTCTTTTTGTAAATGTCCACGTAGCAGTGCTCAGTTCTCATATCATTTGCCATTATCCGTTTTCTGGGTGTTCGCAGCTCTGTTATGGTATTAGATGATATTTTATTGACTATCTGACTGATTGTAAGGTAAGCTGGTTCATGAAATATGGCTATACTGGGCAGTGGCCGTGCTACTACAATGTTCTACTTGGTACTCGGACCGCCACTTCCCATATCTGGGGGCGGAAACTGCAACTGCTGTTGAATTGCTTCTCGTGAGATTTTCCCAGTGGCTACCAGGTAGGTTGGTTGGTGTGTAGCTGCTTTGGAATGTTGCTCATTACTTGCAGAGCCACAGACAGGCTATGGTATAGTTTGTCTGTGGCCTTGTAATTTTGGTTAATAGGCAACTGCAACTGCTGTTGAAATCTATCAACTTAATTTTTTGCTTCTCGTGAGATTTTCCCAGTGGCTACCAGGTAGGTTGGTTGGTGTGTAGCTGCTTTGGAATCTTGCTCATTGCTTGCAAAGCCACAGACAGGCTATGGTATAGTTTGTCTGTGGCCCTGTAATTGCGGTTAATAAGCAACTGCAACTGCTGTTGAAATCTATCAACTTAATTTTTTGCTTCTCGTGTGATTTTCTCAGTGGCAACCAGGTAGGTTGGTTGGTGTGTAGCTGCTTTGGAATCTTGCTCATTGCTTGCAAAGCCACAGGCAGGCTATGGTATAGTTTGTCTGTGGCCTGTGCCACCACGCGATGTGCCTAAATATTCTCTACAACTCTTATTTGAACAATTTCTTTCTAACGTACTCGGTTCAAAAGTTATTTACAATTGAAAAATTACACTTTTTAGATACGTTGTTAGGAGTAAACGTGAGTAATTTGAGATGTTTTATGTATATGTTATGTACGTTGAAGAAAGAAAATGAATGATAAGTGAATAGGAATGATGTGATTGAAGGTTTGTTATGTGATAATGATTTCGAGTGTAATAAATTAACGAGTTTATATGGAGTGATCTATGAATGTGGTTGAAGTGAGGGTGATTTAGTTGGATGAAAATGTTTGACAAGGGCTGAATGTTTGATGAGTGTTTTATGAGTGATTTTAGGGTTCGTGATACCCCATTTGTTGGGATATATCGTGAAGATATGTATGTATGTATGTATATAAATGTATTTAATAAAATTTTCTTGTCAATATTTAGATGTGGACTGCTAACAATCTATATAATATGCAATATCTTATAAACGAATAAAGATATAAAAAAAAACTTTCAAATATAAGTTATTCCCCATAAAATTTCCTATAATCGGCATTTGAAGAAATTTTCTGTATCTATATCGGTTTCAGAGATATTTTAAATTCAATAATATTTTTTGCTATAACTTCTAAACTAGAAACATTTTTTGTGTCAAAATTGCAACCAATAGATGCGCCTAGAAATGCTCTAAAATTTATATTTCAACAATTTTTTTCTAGCTCGCTTGGTTCAAAAGGTATTTACAATTAAAAAATTACGTTATTATATTTTTTATTTTCAATAATTAATTATATGTTAATTGAAGGATTTATCTAATTGACCAACCAGCACACATATTAGTAATAAAAATGAGTATCACTATGTCAACTCATTATTAATTGTAATTATTTTCGTAACGATAGTAATGAAACAGTTCTTTTTGTAAATGTCCACGTAGCAGTGCTCAGTTCTCATATCATTTGCCATTATCCGCTTTCTGGGTGTTCGCAGCTCTGTTATGGTATTAGATGATATTTTATTGACTATCTGACTGATTGTAAGGTAAGCTGGTTCATGAAATATAGCTATACTGGGCAGTGGCCGTGCTACTACAGTGTTCTACTTGGTACTCGGACCGCCACTTCCCATATCTGGGGGTGGAAACTGCAACTGCTGTTGAATTGCTTCTCGTGAGATTTTCCCAGTGGCTACCAGGTAGGTTGGTTGGTGTGTAGCTGCTTTGGAATGTTGCTCATTACTTGCAGAGCCACAGACAGGCTATGGTATAGTTTGTCTGTGGCCTTGTAATTTTGGTTAATAGGCAACTGCAACTGCTGTTGAAATCTATCAACTTAATTTTTTGCTTCTCGTGAGATTTTCCCAGTGGCTACCAGGTAGGTTGGTTGGTGTGTAGCTGCTTTGGAATCTTGCTCATTGCTTGCAAAGCCACAGACAGGCTATGGTATAGTTTGTCTGTGGCCCTGTAATTGCGGTTAATAAGCAACTGCAACTGCTGTTGAAATCTATCAACTTAATTTTTTGCTTCTCGTGTGATTTTCTCAGTGGCAACCAGGTAGGTTGGTTGGTGTGTAGCTGCTTTGGAATCTTGCTCATTGCTTGCAAAGCCACAGGCAGGCTATGGTATAGTTTGTCTGTGGCCTGTGCCACCACGCGATGCGCCTAAATATTCTCTACAACTCTTATTTGAACAATTTCTTTCTAACGTACTCGGTTCAAAAGTTATTTACAATTGAAAAATTACACTTTTTAGATACGTTGTTAGGAGTAAACGTGAGTAATTTGAGATGTTTTATGTATATGTTATGTACGTTGAAGAAAGAAAATGAATGATAAGTGAATAGGAATGATGTGATTGAAGGTTTGTTATGTGATAATGATTTCGAGTGTAATAAATTAACGAGTTTATATGGAGTGATCTATGAATGTGGTTGAAGTGAGGGTGATTTAGTTGGATGAAAATGTTTGACAAGGGCTGAATGTTTGATGAGTGTTTTATGAGTGATTTTAGGGTTCGTGATACCCCATTTGTTGGGATATATCGTGAAGATATGTATGTATGTATGTATATAAATGTATTTCATAAAATTTTCTTGTCAATATTTAGATGTGGACTGCTAACAATCTATATAATATGCAATATCTTATAAACGAATAAAGATATAAAAAAAAACTTTCAAATATAAGTTATTCCCCATAAAATTTCCTATAATCGGCATTTGAACAAATTTTCTGTATCTATATCGGTTTCAGAGATATTTTAAATTCAATAATTCTTTTTGCTATAACTTCTAAACTAGAAACATTTTTTCTGTCAAAATTGCAACCAATAGATGCGCCTAGAAATGCTCTAAAATTTATATTTCAACAATTTTTTTCTAGCTCGCTTGGTTCAAAAGGTATTTACAATTAAAAAATTACGTTATTATATTTTTTATTTTCAATAATTAATTATATGTTAATTGAAGGATTTATCTAATTGACCAACCAGCACACATATTAGTAATAAAAATGAGTATCACTATGTCAACTCATTATTAATTGTAATTATTTTCGTAACGATAGTAATGAAACAGTTCTTTTTGTAAATGTCCACGTAGCAGTGCTCAGTTCTCATATCATTTGCCATTATCCGTTTTCTGGGTGTTCGCAGCTCTGTTATGGTATTAGATGATATTTTATTGACTATCTGACTGATTGTAAGGTAAGCTGGTTCATGAAATATGGCTATACTGGGCAGTGGCCGTGCTACTACAATGTTCTACTTGGTACTCGGACCGCCACTTCCCATATCTGGGGGTGGAAACTGCAACTGCTGTTGAATTGCTTCTCGTGAGATTTTCCCAGTGGCTACCAGGTAGGTTGGTTGGTGTGTAGCTGCTTTGGAATGTTGCTCATTACTTGCAGAGCCACAGACAGGCTATGGTATAGTTTGTCTGTGGCCTTGTAATTTTGGTTAATAGGCAACTGCAACTGCTGTTGAAATCTATCAACTTAATTTTTTGCTTCTCGTGAGATTTTCCCAGTGGCTACCAGGTAGGTTGGTTGGTGTGTAGCTGCTATGGAATCTTGCTCATTGCTTGCAAAGCCACAGACAGGCTATGGTATAGTTTGTCTGTGGCCCTGTAATTGCGGTTAATAAGCAACTGCAACTGCTGTTGAAATCTATCAACTTAATTTTTTGCTTCTCGTGTGATTTTCTCAGTGGCAACCAGGTAGGTTGGTTGGTGTGTAGCTGCTTTGGAATCTTGCTCATTGCTTGCAAAGCCACAGGCAGGCTATGGTATAGTTTGTCTGTGGCCTGTGCCACCACGCGATGTGCCTAAATATTCTCTACAACTCTTATTTGAACAATTTCTTTCTAACGTACTCGGTTCAAAAGTTATTTACAATTGAAAAATTACACTTTTTAGATACGTTGTTAGGAGTAAACGTGAGTAATTTGAGATGTTTTATGTATATGTTATGTACGTTGAAGAAAGAAAATGAATGATAAGTGAATAGGAATGATGTGATTGAAGGTTTGTTATGTGATAATGATTTCGAGTGTAATAAATTAACGAGTTTATATGGAGTGATCTATGAATGTGGTTGAAGTGAGGGTGATTTAGTTGGATGAAAATGTTTGACAAGGGCTGAATGTTTGATGAGTGTTTTATGAGTGATTTTAGGGTTCGTGATACCCCATTTGTTGGGATATATCGTGAAGATATGTATGTATGTATGTATATAAATGTATTTAATAAAATTTTCTTGTCAATATTTAGATGTGGACTGCTAACAATCTATATAATATGCAATATCTTATAAACGAATAAAGATATAAAAAAAAACTTTCAAATATAAGTTATTCCCCATAAAATTTCCTATAATCGGCATTTGAAGAAATTTTCTGTATCTATATCGGTTTCAGAGATATTTTAAATTCAATAATATTTTTTGCTATAACTTCTAAACTAGAAACATTTTTTGTGTCAAAATTGCAACCAATAGATGCGCCTAGAAATGCTCTAAAATTTATATTTCAACAATTTTTTTCTAGCTCGCTTGGTTCAAAAGGTATTTACAATTAAAAAATTACGTTATTATATTTTTTATTTTCAATAATTAATTATATTTTAATTGAAGGATTTATCTAATTGACCAACCAGCACACATATTAGTAATAAAAATGAGTATCACTATGTCAACTCATTATTAATTGTAATTATTTTCGTAACGATAGTAATGAAACAGTTCTTTTTGTAAATGTCCACGTAGCAGTGCTCAGTTCTCATATCATTTGCCATTATCCGCTTTCTGGGTGTTCGCAGCTCTGTTATGGTATTAGATGATATTTTATTGACTATCTGACTGATTGTAAGGTAAGCTGGTTCATGAAATATAGCTATACTGGGCAGTGGCCGTGCTACTACAGTGTTCTACTTGGTACTCGGACCGCCACTTCCCATATCTGGGGGTGGAAACTGCAACTGCTGTTGAATTGCTTCTCGTGAGATTTTCCCAGTGGCTACCAGGTAGGTTGGTTGGTGTGTAGCTGCTTTGGAATGTTGCTCATTACTTGCAGAGCCACAGACAGGCTATGGTATAGTTTGTCTGTGGCCTTGTAATTTTGGTTAATAGGCAACTGCAACTGCTGTTGAAATCTATCAACTTAATTTTTTGCTTCTCGTGAGATTTTCCCAGTGGCTACCAGGTAGGTTGGTTGGTGTGTAGCTGCTTTGGAATCTTGCTCATTGCTTGCAAAGCCACAGACAGGCTATGGTATAGTTTGTCTGTGGCCCTGTAATTGCGGTTAATAAGCAACTGCAACTGCTGTTGAAATCTATCAACTTAATTTTTTGCTTCTCGTGTGATTTTCTCAGTGGCAACCAGGTAGGTTGGTTGGTGTGTAGCTGCTTTGGAATCTTGCTCATTACTTGCAAAGCCACAGGCAGGCTATGGTATAGTTTGTCTGTGGCCTGTGCCACCACGCGATGCGCCTAAATATTCTCTACAACTCTTATTTGAACAATTTCTTTCTAACGTACTCGGTTCAAAAGTTATTTACAATTGAAAAATTACACTTTTTAGATACGTTGTTAGGAGTAAACGTGAGTAATTTGAGATGTTTTATGTATATGTTATGTACGTTGAAGAAAGAAAATGAATGATAAGTGAATAGGAATGATGTGATTGAAGGTCTGTTATGTGATAATGATTTCGAGTGTAATAAATTAACGAGTTTATATGGAGTGATCTATGAATGTGGTTGAAGTGAGGGTGATTTAGTTGGATGAAAATGTTTGACAAGGGCTGAATGTTTGATGAGTGTTTTATGAGTGATTTTAGGGTTCGTGATACCCCATTTGTTGGGATATATCGTGAAGATATGTATGTATGTATGTATATAAATGTATTTCATAAAATTTTCTTGTCAATATTTAGATGTGGACTGCTAACAATCTATATAATATGCAATATCTTATAAACGAATAAAGATATAAAAAAAAACTTTCAAATATAAGTTATTCCCCATAAAATTTCCTATAATCGGCATTTGAACAAATTTTCTGTATCTATATCGGTTTCAGAGATATTTTAAATTCAATAATTCTTTTTGCTATAACTTCTAAACTAGAAACATTTTTTCTGTCAAAATTGCAACCAATAGATGCGCCTAGAAATGCTCTAAAATTTATATTTCAACAATTTTTTTCTAGCTCGCTTGGTTCAAAAGGTATTTACAATTAAAAAATTACGTTATTATATTTTTTATTTTCAATAATTAATTATATGTTAATTGAAGGATTTATCTAATTGACCAACCAGCACACATATTAGTAATAAAAATGAGTATCACTATGTCAACTCATTATTAATTGTAATTATTTTCGTAACGATAGTAATGAAACAGTTCTTTTTGTAAATGTCCACGTAGCAGTGCTCAGTTCTCATATCATTTGCCATTATCCGCTTTCTGGGTGTTCGCAGCTCTGTTATGGTATTAGATGATATTTTATTGACTATCTGACTGATTGTAAGGTAAGCTGGTTCATGAAATATAGCTATACTGGGCAGTGGCCGTGCTACTACAGTGTTCTACTTGGTACTCGAACCGCCACTTCCCATATCTGGGGGTGGAAACTGCAACTGCTGTTGAATTGCTTCTCGTGAGATTTTCCCAGTGGCTACCAGGTAGGTTGGTTGGTGTGTAGCTGCTTTGGAATGTTGCTCATTACTTGCAGAGCCACAGACAGGCTATGGTATAGTTTGTCTGTGGCCTTGTAATTTTGGTTAATAGGCAACTGCAACTGCTGTTGAAATCTATCAACTTAATTTTTTGCTTCTCGTGAGATTTTCCCAGTGGCTACCAGGTAGGTTGGTTGGTGTGTAGCTGCTTTGGAATCTTGCTCATTGCTTGCAAAGCCACAGACAGGCTATGGTATAGTTTGTCTGTGGCCCTGTAATTGCGGTTAATAAGCAACTGCAACTGCTGTTGAAATCTATCAACTTAATTTTTTGCTTCTCGTGTGATTTTCTCAGTGGCAACCAGGTAGGTTGGTTGGTGTGTAGCTGCTTTGGAATCTTGCTCATTGCTTGCAAAGCCACAGGCAGGCTATGGTATAGTTTGTCTGTGGCCTGTGCCACCACGCGATGCGCCTAAATATTCTCTACAACTCTTATTTGAACAATTTCTTTCTAACGTACTCGGTTCAAAAGTTATTTACAATTGAAAAATTACACTTTTTAGATACGTTGTTAGGAGTAAACGTGAGTAATTTGAGATGTTTTATGTATATGTTATGTACGTTGAAGAAAGAAAATGAATGATAAGTGAATAGGAATGATGTGATTGAAGGTTTGTTATGTGATAATGATTTCGAGTGTAATAAATTAACGAGTTTATATGGAGTGATCTATGAATGTGGTTGAAGTGAGGGTGATTTAGTTGGATGAAAATGTTTGACAAGGGCTGAATGTTTGATGAGTGTTTTATGAGTGATTTTAGGGTTCGTGATACCCCATTTGTTGGGATATATCGTGAAGATATGTATGTATGTATGTATATAAATGTATTTCATAAAATTTTCTTGTCAATATTTAGATGTGGACTGCTAACAATCTATATAATATGCAATATCTTATAAACGAATAAAGATATAAAAAAAAACTTTCAAATATAAGTTATTCCCCATAAAATTTCCTATAATCGGCATTTGAACAAATTTTCTGTATCTATATCGGTTTCAGAGATATTTTAAATTCAATAATTCTTTTTGCTATAACTTCTAAACTAGAAACATTTTTTCTGTCAAAATTGCAACCAATAGATGCGACTAGAAATGCTCTAAAATTTATATTTCAACAATTTTTTTCTAGCTCGCTTGGTTCAAAAGGTATTTACAATTAAAAAATTACGTTATTATATTTTTTATTTTCAATAATTAATTATATGTTAATTGAAGGATTTATCTAATTGACCAACCAGCACACATATTAGTAATAAAAATGAGTATCACTATGTCAACTCATTATTAATTGTAATTATTTTCGTAACGATAGTAATGAAACAGTTCTTTTTGTAAATGTCCACGTAGCAGTGCTCAGTTCTCATATCATTTGCCATTATCCGCTTTCTGGGTGTTCGCAGCTCTGTTATGGTATTAGATGATATTTTATTGACTATCTGACTGATTGTAAGGTAAGCTGGTTCATGAAATATAGCTATACTGGGCAGTGGCCGTGCTACTACAGTGTTCTACTTGGTACTCGAACCGCCACTTCCCATATCTGGGGGTGGAAACTGCAACTGCTGTTGAATTGCTTCTCGTGAGATTTTCCCAGTGGCTACCAGGTAGGTTGGTTGGTGTGTAGCTGCTTTGGAATGTTGCTCATTACTTGCAGAGCCGCAGACAGGCTATGGTATAGTTTGTCTGTGGCCTTGTAATTTTGGTTAATAGGCAACTGCAACTGCTGTTGAAATCTATCAACTTAATTTTTTGCTTCTCGTGAGATTTTCCCAGTGGCTACCAGGTAGGTTGGTTGGTGTGTAGCTGCTTTGGAATCTTGCTCATTGCTTGCAAAGCCACAGACAGGCTATGGTATAGTTTGTCTGTGGCCCTGTAATTGCGGTTAATAAGCAACTGCAACTGCTGTTGAAATCTATCAACTTAATTTTTTGCTTCTCGTGTGATTTTCTCAGTGGCAACCAGGTAGGTTGGTTGGTGTGTAGCTGCTTTGGAATCTTGCTCATTGCTTGCAAAGCCACAGGCAGGCTATGGTATAGTTTGTCTGTGGCCTGTGCCACCACGCGATGCGCCTAAATATTCTCTACAACTCTTATTTGAACAATTTCTTTCTAACGTACTCGGTTCAAAAGTTATTTACAATTGAAAAATTACACTTTTTAGATACGTTGTTAGGAGTAAACGTGAGTAATTTGAGATGTTTTATGTATATGTTATGTACGTTGAAGAAAGAAAATGAATGATAAGTGAATAGGAATGATGTGATTGAAGGTTTGTTATGTGATAATGATTTCGAGTGTAATAAATGAACGAGTTTATATGGAGTGATCTATGAATGTGGTTGAAGTGAGGGTGATTTATTTGGATGAAAATGTTTGACAAGGGCTGAATGTTTGATGAGTGTTTTATGAGTGATTTTAGGGTTCGTGATACCCCATTTGTTGGGATATATCGTGAAGATATGTATGTATGTATGTATATAAATGTATTTAATAAAATTTTCTTGTCAATATTTAGATGTGGACTGCTAACAATCTATATAATATGCAATATCTTATAAACGAATAAAGATATAAAAAAAAACTTTCAAATATAAGTTATTCCCCATAAAATTTCCTATAATCGGCATTTGAACAAATTTTCTGTATCTATATCGGTTTCAGAGATATTTTAAATTCAATAATTCTTTTTGCTATAACTTCTAAACTAGAAACATTTTTCTGTCAAAATTGCAACCAATAGATGCGCCTAGAAATGCTCTAAAATTTATATTTCAACAATTTTTTTCTAGCTCGCTTGGTTCAAAAGGTATTTACAATTAAAAAATTACGTTATTATATTTTTTATTTTCAATAATTAATTATATGTTAATTGAAGGATTTATCTAATTGACCAACCAGCACACATATTAGTAATAAAAATGAGTATCACTATGTCAACTCATTATTAATTGTAATTATTTTCGTAACGATAGTAATGAAACAGTTCTTTTTGTAAATGTCCACGTAGCAGTGCTCAGTTCTCATATCATTTGCCATTATCCGTTTTCTGGGTGTTCGCAGCTCTGTTATGGTATTAGATGATATTTTATTGACTATCTGACTGATTGTAAGGTAAGCTGGTTCATGAAATATAGCTATACTGGGCAGTGGCCGTGCTACTACAATGTTCTACTTGGTACTCGGACCGCCACTTCCCATATCTGGGGGTGGAAACTGCAACTGCTGTTGAATTGCTTCTCGTGAGATTTTCCCAGTGGCTACCAGGTAGGTTGGTTGGTGTGTAGCTGCTTTGGAATGTTGCTCATTACTTGCAGAGCCACAGACAGGCTATGGTATAGTTTGTCTGTGGCCTTGTAATTTTGGTTAATAGGCAACTGCAACTGCTGTTGAAATCTATCAACTTAATTTTTTGCTTCTCGTGAGATTTTCCCAGTGGCTACCAGGTAGGTTGGTTGGTGTGTAGCTGCTTTGGAATCTTGCTCATTGCTTGCAAAGCCACAGACAGGCTATGGTATAGTTTGTCTGTGGCCCTGTAATTGCGGTTAATAAGCAACTGCAACTGCTGTTGAAATCTATCAACTTAATTTTTTGCTTCTCGTGTGATTTTCTCAGTGGCAACCAGGTAGGTTGGTTGGTGTGTAGCTGCTTTGGAATCTTGCTCATTGCTTGCAAAGCCACAGGCAGGCTATGGTATAGTTTGTCTGTGGCCTGTGCCACCACGCGATGCGCCTAAATATTCTCTACAACTCTTATTTGAACAATTTCTTTCTAACGTACTCGGTTCAAAAGTTATTTACAATTGAAAAATTACACTTTTTAGATACGTTGTTAGGAGTAAACGTGAGTAATTTGAGATGTTTTATGTATATGTTATGTACGTTGAAGAAAGAAAATGAATGATAAGTGAATAGGAATGATGTGATTGAAGGTTTGTTATGTGATAATGATTTCGAGTGTAATAAATGAACGAGTTTATATGGAGTGATCTATGAATGTGGTTGAAGTGAGGGTGATTTATTTGGATGAAAATGTTTGACAAGGGCTGAATGTTTGATGAGTGTTTTATGAGTGATTTTAGGGTTCGTGATACCCCATTTGTTGGGATATATCGTGAAGATATGTATGTATGTATGTATATAAATGTATTTAATAAAATTTTCTTGTCAATATTTAGATGTGGACTGCTAACAATCTATATAATATGCAATATCTTATAAACGAATAAAGATATAAAAAAAAACTTTCAAATATAAGTTATTCCCCATAAAATTTCCTATAATCGGCATTTGAACAAATTTTCTGTATCTATATCGGTTTCAGAGATATTTTAAATTCAATAATTCTTTTTGCTATAACTTCTAAACTAGAAACATTTTTCTGTCAAAATTGCAACCAATAGATGCGCCTAGAAATGCTCTAAAATTTATATTTCAACAATTTTTTTCTAGCTCGCTTGGTTCAAAAGGTATTTACAATTAAAAAATTACGTTATTATATTTTTTATTTTCAATAATTAATTATATGTTAATTGAAGGATTTATCTAATTGACCAACCAGCACACATATTAGTAATAAAAATGAGTATCACTATGTCAACTCATTATTAATTGTAATTATTTTCGTAACGATAGTAATGAAACAGTTCTTTTTGTAAATGTCCACGTAGCAGTGCTCAGTTCTCATATCATTTGCCATTATCCGTTTTCTGGGTGTTCGCAGCTCTGTTATGGTATTAGATGATATTTTATTGACTATCTGACTGATTGTAAGGTAAGCTGGTTCATGAAATATGGCTATACTGGGCAGTGGCCGTGCTACTACAATGTTCTACTTGGTACTCGGACCGCCACTTCCCATATCTGGGGGTGGAAACTGCAACTGCTGTTGAATTGCTTCTCGTGAGATTTTCCCAGTGGCTACCAGGTAGGTTGGTTGGTGTGTAGCTGCTTTGGAATGTTGCTCATTACTTGCAGAGCCACAGACAGGCTATGGTATAGTTTGTCTGTGGCCTTGTAATTTTGGTTAATAGGCAACTGCAACTGCTGTTGAAATCTATCAACTTAATTTTTTGCTTCTCGTGAGATTTTCCCAGTGGCTACCAGGTAGGTTGTTTGGTGTGTAGCTGCTTTGGAATCTTGCTCATTGCTTGCAAAGCCACAGACAGGCTATGGTATAGTTTGTCTGTGGCCCTGTAATTGCGGTTAATAAGCAACTGCAACTGCTGTTGAAATCTATCAACTTAATTTTTTGCTTCTCGTGTGATTTTCTCAGTGGCAACCAGGTAGGTTGGTTGGTGTGTAGCTGCTTTGGAATCTTGCTCATTGCTTGCAAAGCCACAGGCAGGCTATGGTATAGTTTGTCTGTGGCCTGTGCCACCACGCGATGTGCCTAAATATTCTCTACAACTCTTATTTGAACAATTTCTTTCTAACGTACTCGGTTCAAAAGTTATTTACAATTGAAAAATTACACTTTTTAGATACGTTGTTAGGAGTAAACGTGAGTAATTTGAGATGTTTTATGTATATGTTATGTACGTTGAAGAAAGAAAATGAATGATAAGTGAATAGGAATGATGTGATTGAAGGTTTGTTATGTGATAATGATTTCGAGTGTAATAAATTAACGAGTTTATATGGAGTGATCTATGAATGTGGTTGAAGTGAGGGTGATTTAGTTGGATGAAAATGTTTGACAAGGGCTGAATGTTTGATGAGTGTTTTATGAGTGATTTTAGGGTTCGTGATACCCCATTTGTTGGGATATATCGTGAAGATATGTATGTATGTATGTATATAAATGTATTTAATAAAATTTTCTTGTCAATATTTAGATGTGGACTGCTAACAATCTATATAATATGCAATATCTTATAAACGAATAAAGATATAAAAAAAAACTTTCAAATATAAGTTATTCCCCATAAAATTTCCTATAATCGGCATTTGAAGAAATTTTCTGTATCTATATCGGTTTCAGAGATATTTTAAATTCAATAATATTTTTTGCTATAACTTCTAAACTAGAAACATTTTTTGTGTCAAAATTGCAACCAATAGATGCGCCTAGAAATGCTCTAAAATTTATATTTCAACAATTTTTTTCTAGCTCGCTTGGTTCAAAAGGTATTTACAATTAAAAAATTACGTTATTATATTTTTTATTTTCAATAATTAATTATATGTTAATTGAAGGATTTATCTAATTGACCAACCAGCACACATATTAGTAATAAAAATGAGTATCACTATGTCAACTCATTATTAATTGTAATTATTTTCGTAACGATAGTAATGAAACAGTTCTTTTTGTAAATGTCCACGTAGCAGTGCTCAGTTCTCATATCATTTGCCATTATCCGCTTTCTGGGTGTTCGCAGCTCTGTTATGGTATTAGATGATATTTTATTGACTATCTGACTGATTGTAAGGTAAGCTGGTTCATGAAATATAGCTATACTGGGCAGTGGCCGTGCTACTACAGTGTTCTACTTGGTACTCGGACCGCCACTTCCCATATCTGGGGGTGGAAACTGCAACTGCTGTTGAATTGCTTCTCGTGAGATTTTCCCAGTGGCTACCAGGTAGGTTGGTTGGTGTGTAGCTGCTTTGGAATGTTGCTCATTACTTGCAGAGCCACAGACAGGCTATGGTATAGTTTGTCTGTGGCCTTGTAATTTTGGTTAATAGGCAACTGCAACTGCTGTTGAAATCTATCAACTTAATTTTTTGCTTCTCGTGAGATTTTCCCAGTGGCTACCAGGTAGGTTGGTTGGTGTGTAGCTGCTTTGGAATCTTGCTCATTGCTTGCAAAGCCACAGACAGGCTATGGTATAGTTTGTCTGTGGCCCTGTAATTGCGGTTAATAAGCAACTGCAACTGCTGTTGAAATCTATCAACTTAATTTTTTGCTTCTCGTGTGATTTTCTCAGTGGCAACCAGGTAGGTTGGTTGGTGTGTAGCTGCTTTGGAATCTTGCTCATTACTTGCAAAGCCACAGGCAGGCTATGGTATAGTTTGTCTGTGGCCTGTGCCACCACGCGATGCGCCTAAATATTCTCTACAACTCTTATTTGAACAATTTCTTTCTAACGTACTCGGTTCAAAAGTTATTTACAATTGAAAAATTACACTTTTTAGATACGTTGTTAGGAGTAAACGTGAGTAATTTGAGATGTTTTATGTATATGTTATGTACGTTGAAGAAAGAAAATGAATGATAAGTGAATAGGAATGATGTGATTGAAGGTCTGTTATGTGATAATGATTTCGAGTGTAATAAATTAACGAGTTTATATGGAGTGATCTATGAATGTGGTTGAAGTGAGGGTGATTTAGTTGGATGAAAATGTTTGACAAGGGCTGAATGTTTGATGAGTGTTTTATGAGTGATTTTAGGGTTCGTGATACCCCATTTGTTGGGATATATCGTGAAGATATGTATGTATGTATGTATATAAATGTATTTCATAAAATTTTCTTGTCAATATTTAGATGTGGACTGCTAACAATCTATATAATATGCAATATCTTATAAACGAATAAAGATATAAAAAAAAACTTTCAAATATAAGTTATTCCCCATAAAATTTCCTATAATCGGCATTTGAACAAATTTTCTGTATCTATATCGGTTTCAGAGATATTTTAAATTCAATAATTCTTTTTGCTATAACTTCTAAACTAGAAACATTTTTTCTGTCAAAATTGCAACCAATAGATGCGCCTAGAAATGCTCTAAAATTTATATTTCAACAATTTTTTTCTAGCTCGCTTGGTTCAAAAGGTATTTACAATTAAAAAATTACGTTATTATATTTTTTATTTTCAATAATTAATTATATGTTAATTGAAGGATTTATCTAATTGACCAACCAGCACACATATTAGTAATAAAAATGAGTATCACTATGTCAACTCATTATTAATTGTAATTATTTTCGTAACGATAGTAATGAAACAGTTCTTTTTGTAAATGTCCACGTAGCAGTGCTCAGTTCTCATATCATTTGCCATTATCCGCTTTCTGGGTGTTCGCAGCTCTGTTATGGTATTAGATGATATTTTATTGACTATCTGACTGATTGTAAGGTAAGCTGGTTCATGAAATATAGCTATACTGGGCAGTGGCCGTGCTACTACAGTGTTCTACTTGGTACTCGAACCGCCACTTCCCATATCTGGGGGTGGAAACTGCAACTGCTGTTGAATTGCTTCTCGTGAGATTTTCCCAGTGGCTACCAGGTAGGTTGGTTGGTGTGTAGCTGCTTTGGAATGTTGCTCATTACTTGCAGAGCCACAGACAGGCTATGGTATAGTTTGTCTGTGGCCTTGTAATTTTGGTTAATAGGCAACTGCAACTGCTGTTGAAATCTATCAACTTAATTTTTTGCTTCTCGTGAGATTTTCCCAGTGGCTACCAGGTAGGTTGGTTGGTGTGTAGCTGCTTTGGAATCTTGCTCATTGCTTGCAAAGCCACAGACAGGCTATGGTATAGTTTGTCTGTGGCCCTGTAATTGCGGTTAATAAGCAACTGCAACTGCTGTTGAAATCTATCAACTTAATTTTTTGCTTCTCGTGTGATTTTCTCAGTGGCAACCAGGTAGGTTGGTTGGTGTGTAGCTGCTTTGGAATCTTGCTCATTGCTTGCAAAGCCACAGGCAGGCTATGGTATAGTTTGTCTGTGGCCTGTGCCACCACGCGATGCGCCTAAATATTCTCTACAACTCTTATTTGAACAATTTCTTTCTAACGTACTCGGTTCAAAAGTTATTTACAATTGAAAAATTACACTTTTTAGATACGTTGTTAGGAGTAAACGTGAGTAATTTGAGATGTTTTATGTATATGTTATGTACGTTGAAGAAAGAAAATGAATGATAAGTGAATAGGAATGATGTGATTGAAGGTTTGTTATGTGATAATGATTTCGAGTGTAATAAATTAACGAGTTTATATGGAGTGATCTATGAATGTGGTTGAAGTGAGGGTGATTTAGTTGGATGAAAATGTTTGACAAGGGCTGAATGTTTGATGAGTGTTTTATGAGTGATTTTAGGGTTCGTGATACCCCATTTGTTGGGATATATCGTGAAGATATGTATGTATGTATGTATATAAATGTATTTCATAAAATTTTCTTGTCAATATTTAGATGTGGACTGCTAACAATCTATATAATATGCAATATCTTATAAACGAATAAAGATATAAAAAAAAACTTTCAAATATAAGTTATTCCCCATAAAATTTCCTATAATCGGCATTTGAACAAATTTTCTGTATCTATATCGGTTTCAGAGATATTTTAAATTCAATAATTCTTTTTGCTATAACTTCTAAACTAGAAACATTTTTTCTGTCAAAATTGCAACCAATAGATGCGACTAGAAATGCTCTAAAATTTATATTTCAACAATTTTTTTCTAGCTCGCTTGGTTCAAAAGGTATTTACAATTAAAAAATTACGTTATTATATTTTTTATTTTCAATAATTAATTATATGTTAATTGAAGGATTTATCTAATTGACCAACCAGCACACATATTAGTAATAAAAATGAGTATCACTATGTCAACTCATTATTAATTGTAATTATTTTCGTAACGATAGTAATGAAACAGTTCTTTTTGTAAATGTCCACGTAGCAGTGCTCAGTTCTCATATCATTTGCCATTATCCGCTTTCTGGGTGTTCGCAGCTCTGTTATGGTATTAGATGATATTTTATTGACTATCTGACTGATTGTAAGGTAAGCTGGTTCATGAAATATAGCTATACTGGGCAGTGGCCGTGCTACTACAGTGTTCTACTTGGTACTCGAACCGCCACTTCCCATATCTGGGGGTGGAAACTGCAACTGCTGTTGAATTGCTTCTCGTGAGATTTTCCCAGTGGCTACCAGGTAGGTTGGTTGGTGTGTAGCTGCTTTGGAATGTTGCTCATTACTTGCAGAGCCGCAGACAGGCTATGGTATAGTTTGTCTGTGGCCTTGTAATTTTGGTTAATAGGCAACTGCAACTGCTGTTGAAATCTATCAACTTAATTTTTTGCTTCTCGTGAGATTTTCCCAGTGGCTACCAGGTAGGTTGGTTGGTGTGTAGCTGCTTTGGAATCTTGCTCATTGCTTGCAAAGCCACAGACAGGCTATGGTATAGTTTGTCTGTGGCCCTGTAATTGCGGTTAATAAGCAACTGCAACTGCTGTTGAAATCTATCAACTTAATTTTTTGCTTCTCGTGTGATTTTCTCAGTGGCAACCAGGTAGGTTGGTTGGTGTGTAGCTGCTTTGGAATCTTGCTCATTGCTTGCAAAGCCACAGGCAGGCTATGGTATAGTTTGTCTGTGGCCTGTGCCACCACGCGATGCGCCTAAATATTCTCTACAACTCTTATTTGAACAATTTCTTTCTAACGTACTCGGTTCAAAAGTTATTTACAATTGAAAAATTACACTTTTTAGATACGTTGTTAGGAGTAAACGTGAGTAATTTGAGATGTTTTATGTATATGTTATGTACGTTGAAGAAAGAAAATGAATGATAAGTGAATAGGAATGATGTGATTGAAGGTTTGTTATGTGATAATGATTTCGAGTGTAATAAATTAACGAGTTTATATGGAGTGATCTATGAATGTGGTTGAAGTGAGGGTGATTTAGTTGGATGAAAATGTTTGACAAGGGCTGAATGTTTGATGAGTGTTTTATGAGTGATTTTAGGGTTCGTGATACCCCATTTGTTGGGATATATCGTGAAGATATGTATGTATGTATGTATATAAATGTATTTCATAAAATTTTCTTGTCAATATTTAGATGTGGACTGCTAACAATCTATATAATATGCAATATCTTATAAACGAATAAAGATATAAAAAAAAACTTTCAAATATAAGTTATTCCCCATAAAATTTCCTATAATCGGCATTTGAACAAATTTTCTGTATCTATATCGGTTTCAGAGATATTTTAAATTCAATAATTCTTTTTGCTATAACTTCTAAACTAGAAACATTTTTTCTGTCAAAATTGCAACCAATAGATGCGCCTAGAAATGCTCTAAAATTTATATTTCAACAATTTTTTTCTAGCTCGCTTGGTTCAAAAGGTATTTACAATTAAAAAATTACGTTATTATATTTTTTATTTTCAATAATTAATTATATGTTAATTGAAGGATTTATCTAATTGACCAACCAGCACACATATTAGTAATAAAAATGAGTATCACTATGTCAACTCATTATTAATTGTAATTATTTTCGTAACGATAGTAATGAAACAGTTCTTTTTGTAAATGTCCACGTAGCAGTGCTCAGTTCTCATATCATTTGCCATTATCCGCTTTCTGGGTGTTCGCAGCTCTGTTATGGTATTAGATGATATTTTATTGACTATCTGACTGATTGTAAGGTAAGCTGGTTCATGAAATATAGCTATACTGGGCAGTGGCCGTGCTACTACAGTGTTCTACTTGGTACTCGAACCGCCACTTCCCATATCTGGGGGTGGAAACTGCAACTGCTGTTGAATTGCTTCTCGTGAGATTTTCCCAGTGGCTACCAGGTAGGTTGGTTGGTGTGTAGCTGCTTTGGAATGTTGCTCATTACTTGCAGAGCCACAGACAGGCTATGGTATAGTTTGTCTGTGGCCTTGTAATTTTGGTTAATAGGCAACTGCAACTGCTGTTGAAATCTATCAACTTAATTTTTTGCTTCTCGTGAGATTTTCCCAGTGGCTACCAGGTAGGTTGGTTGGTGTGTAGCTGCTTTGGAATCTTGCTCATTGCTTGCAAAGCCACAGACAGGCTATGGTATAGTTTGTCTGTGGCCCTGTAATTGCGGTTAATAAGCAACTGCAACTGCTGTTGAAATCTATCAACTTAATTTTTTGCTTCTCGTGTGATTTTCTCAGTGGCAACCAGGTAGGTTGGTTGGTGTGTAGCTGCTTTGGAATCTTGCTCATTGCTTGCAAAGCCACAGGCAGGCTATGGTATAGTTTGTCTGTGGCCTGTGCCACCACGCGATGCGCCTAAATATTCTCTACAACTCTTATTTGAACAATTTCTTTCTAACGTACTCGGTTCAAAAGTTATTTACAATTGAAAAATTACACTTTTTAGATACGTTGTTAGGAGTAAACGTGAGTAATTTGAGATGTTTTATGTATATGTTATGTACGTTGAAGAAAGAAAATGAATGATAAGTGAATAGGAATGATGTGATTGAAGGTTTGTTATGTGATAATGATTTCGAGTGTAATAAATTAACGAGTTTATATGGAGTGATCTATGAATGTGGTTGAAGTGAGGGTGATTTAGTTGGATGAAAATGTTTGACAAGGGCTGAATGTTTGATGAGTGTTTTATGAGTGATTTTAGGGTTCGTGATACCCCATTTGTTGGGATATATCGTGAAGATATGTATGTATGTATGTATATAAATGTATTTCATAAAATTTTCTTGTCAATATTTAGATGTGGACTGCTAACAATCTATATAATATGCAATATCTTATAAACGAATAAAGATATAAAAAAAAACTTTCAAATATAAGTTATTCCCCATAAAATTTCCTATAATCGGCATTTGAACAAATTTTCTGTATCTATATCGGTTTCAGAGATATTTTAAATTCAATAATTCTTTTTGCTATAACTTCTAAACTAGAAACATTTTTTCTGTCAAAATTGCAACCAATAGATGCGCCTAGAAATGCTCTAAAATTTATATTTCAACAATTTTTTTCTAGCTCGCTTGGTTCAAAAGGAATTTACAATTAAAAAATTACGTTATTATATTTTTTATTTTCAATAATTAATTATATGTTAATTGAAGGATTTATCTAATTGACCAACCAGCACACATATTAGTAATAAAAATGAGTATCACTATGTCAACTCATTATTAATTGTAATTATTTTCGTAACGATAGTAATGAAACAGTTCTTTTTGTAAATGTCCACGTAGCAGTGCTCAGTTCTCATATCATTTGCCATTATCCGCTTTCTGGGTGTTCGCAGCTCTGTTATGGTATTAGATGATATTTTATTGACTATCTGACTGATTGTAAGGTAAGCTGGTTCATGAAATATAGCTATACTGGGCAGTGGCCGTGCTACTACAGTGTTCTACTTGGTACTCGAACCGCCACTTCCCATATCTGGGGGTGGAAACTGCAACTGCTGTTGAATTGCTTCTCGTGAGATTTTCCCAGTGGCTACCAGGTAGGTTGGTTGGTGTGTAGCTGCTTTGGAATGTTGCTCATTACTTGCAGAGCCACAGACAGGCTATGGTATAGTTTGTCTGTGGCCTTGTAATTTTGGTTAATAGGCAACTGCAACTGCTGTTGAAATCTATCAACTTAATTTTTTGCTTCTCGTGAGATTTTCCCAGTGGCTACCAGGTAGGTTGGTTGGTGTGTAGCTGCTTTGGAATCTTGCTCATTGCTTGCAAAGCCACAGACAGGCTATGGTATAGTTTGTCTGTGGCCCTGTAATTGCGGTTAATAAGCAACTGCAACTGCTGTTGAAATCTATCAACTTAATTTTTTGCTTCTCGTGTGATTTTCTCAGTGGCAACCAGGTAGGTTGGTTGGTGTGTAGCTGCTTTGGAATCTTGCTCATTGCTTGCAAAGCCACAGGCAGGCTATGGTATAGTTTGTCTGTGGCCTGTGCCACCACGCGATGCGCCTAAATATTCTCTACAACTCTTATTTGAACAATTTCTTTCTAACGTACTCGGTTCAAAAGTTATTTACAATTGAAAAATTACACTTTTTAGATACGTTGTTAGGAGTAAACGTGAGTAATTTGAGATGTTTTATGTATATGTTATGTACGTTGAAGAAAGAAAATGAATGATAAGTGAATAGGAATGATGTGATTGAAGGTTTGTTATGTGATAATGATTTCGAGTGTAATAAATTAACGAGTTTATATGGAGTGATCTATGAATGTGGTTGAAGTGAGGGTGATTTAGTTGGATGAAAATGTTTGACAAGGGCTGAATGTTTGATGAGTGTTTTATGAGTGATTTTAGGGTTCGTGATACCCCATTTGTTGGGATATATCGTGAAGATATGTATGTATGTATGTATATAAATGTATTTCATAAAATTTTCTTGTCAATATTTAGATGTGGACTGCTAACAATCTATATAATATGCAATATCTTATAAACGAATAAAGATATAAAAAAAAACTTTCAAATATAAGTTATTCCCCATAAAATTTCCTATAATCGGCATTTGAACAAATTTTCTGTATCTATATCGGTTTCAGAGATATTTTAAATTCAA
This sequence comes from Pterostichus madidus, assembly GCA_911728475.2. Lineage (NCBI taxonomy): Eukaryota > Metazoa > Arthropoda > Insecta > Coleoptera > Carabidae > Pterostichus > Pterostichus madidus. The sequence goes on along the minus strand of OU452304.1, from coordinate 20,607,385 downwards.
TAATTCTTTTTGCTATAACTTCTAAACTAGAAACATTTTTTCTGTCAAAATTGCAACCAATAGATGCGCCTAGAAATGCTCTAAAATTTATATTTCAACAATTTTTTTCTATCTCGCTTGGTTCAAAAGGTATTTACAATTAAAAAATTACGTTATTATATTTTTTATTTTCAATAATTAATTATATGTTAATTGAAGGATTTATCTAATTGACCAACCAGCACACATATTAGTAATAAAAATGAGTATCACTATGTCAACTCATTATTAATTGTAATTATTTTCGTAACGATAGTAATGAAACAGTTCTTTTTGTAAATGTCCACGTAGCAGTGCTCAGTTCTCATATCATTTGCCATTATCCGCTTTCTGGGTGTTCGCAGCTCTGTTATGGTATTAGATGATATTTTATTGACTATCTGACTGATTGTAAGGTAAGCTGGTTCATGAAATATAGCTATACTGGGCAGTGGCCGTGCTACTACAGTGTTCTACTTGGTACTCGAACCGCCACTTCCCATATCTGGGGGTGGAAACTGCAACTGCTGTTGAATTGCTTCTCGTGAGATTTTCCCAGTGGCTACCAGGTAGGTTGGTTGGTGTGTAGCTGCTTTGGAATGTTGCTCATTACTTGCAGAGCCACAGACAGGCTATGGTATAGTTTGTCTGTGACCTTGTAATTTTGGTTAATAGGCAACTGCAACTGCTGTTGAAATCTATCAACTTAATTTTTTGCTTCTCGTGAGATTTTCCCAGTGGCTACCAGGTAGGTTGGTTGGTGTGTAGCTGCTTTGGAATCTTGCTCATTGCTTGCAAAGCCACAGACAGGCTATGGTATAGTTTGTCTGTGGCCCTGTAATTGCGGTTAATAAGCAACTGCAACTGCTGTTGAAATCTATCAACTTAATTTTTTGCTTCTCGTGTGATTTTCTCAGTGGCAACCAGGTAGGTTGGTTGGTGTGTAGCTGCTTTGGAATCTTGCTCATTGCTTGCAAAGCCACAGGCAGGCTATGGTATAGTTTGTCTGTGGCCTGTGCCACCACGCGATGCGCCTAAATATTCTCTACAACTCTTATTTGAACAATTTCTTTCTAACGTACTCGGTTCAAAAGTTATTTACAATTGAAAAATTACACTTTTTAGATACGTTGTTAGGAGTAAACGTGAGTAATTTGAGATGTTTTATGTATATGTTATGTACGTTGAAGAAAGAAAATGAATGATAAGTGAATAGGAATGATGTGATTGAAGGTTTGTTATGTGATAATGATTTCGAGTGTAATAAATTAACGAGTTTATATGGAGTGATCTATGAATGTGGTTGAAGTGAGGGTGATTTAGTTGGATGAAAATGTTTGACAAGGGCTGAATGTTTGATGAGTGTTTTATGAGTGATTTTAGGGTTCGTGATACCCCATTTGTTGGGATATATCGTGAAGATATGTATGTATGTATGTATATAAATGTATTTCATAAAATTTTCTTGTCAATATTTAGATGTGGACTGCTAACAATCTATATAATATGCAATATCTTATAAACGAATAAAGATATAAAAAAAAACTTTCAAATATAAGTTATTCCCCATAAAATTTCCTATAATCGGCATTTGAAGAAATTTTCTGTATCTATATCGGTTTCAGAGATATTTTAAATTCAATAATTCTTTTTGCTATAACTTCTAAACTAGAAACATTTTTTCTGTCAAAATTGCAACCAATAGATGCGCCTAGAAATGCTCTAAAATTTATATTTCAACAATTTTTTTCTAGCTCGCTTGGTTCAAAAGGTATTTACAATTAAAAAATTACGTTATTATATTTTTTATTTTCAATAATTAATTATATGTTAATTGAAGGATTTATCTAATTGACCAACCAGCACACATATTAGTAATAAAAATGAGTATCACTATGTCAACTCATTATTAATTGTAATTATTTTCGTAACGATAGTAATGAAACAGTTCTTTTTGTAAATGTCCACGTAGCAGTGCTCAGTTCTCATATCATTTGCCATTATCCGCTTTCTGGGTGTTCGCAGCTCTGTTATGGTATTAGATGATATTTTATTGACTATCTGACTGATTGTAAGGTAAGCTGGTTCATGAAATATAGCTATACTGGGCAGTGGCCGTGCTACTACAGTGTTCTACTTGGTACTCGAACCGCCACTTCCCATATCTGGGGGTGGAAACTGCAACTGCTGTTGAATTGCTTCTCGTGAGATTTTCCCAGTGGCTACCAGGTAGGTTGGTTGGTGTGTAGCTGCTTTGGAATGTTGCTCATTACTTGCAGAGCCACAGACAGGCTATGGTATAGTTTGTCTGTGGCCTTGTAATTTTGGTTAATAGGCAACTGCAACTGCTGTTGAAATCTATCAACTTAATTTTTTGCTTCTCGTGAGATTTTCCCAGTGGCTACCAGGTAGGTTGGTTGGTGTGTAGCTGCTTTGGAATCTTGCTCATTGCTTGCAAAGCCACAGACAGGCTATGGTATAGTTTGTCTGTGGCCCTGTAATTGCGGTTAATAAGCAACTGCAACTGCTGTTGAAATCTATCAACTTAATTTTTTGCTTCTCGTGTGATTTTCTCAGTGGCAACCAGGTAGGTTGGTTGGTGTGTAGCTGCTTTGGAATCTTGCTCATTGCTTGCAAAGCCACAGGCAGGCTATGATATAGTTTGTCTGTGGCCTGTGCCACCACGCGATGCGCCTAAATATTCTCTACAACTCTTATTTGAACAATTTCTTTCTAACGTACTCGGTTCAAAAGTTATTTACAATTGAAAAATTACACTTTTTAGATACGTTGTTAGGAGTAAACGTGAGTAATTTGAGATGTTTTATGTATATGTTATGTACGTTGAAGAAAGAAAATGAATGATAAGTGAATAGGAATGATGTGATTGAAGGTTTGTTATGTGATAATGATTTCGAGTGTAATAAATTAACGAGTTTATATGGAGTGATCTATGAATGTGGTTGAAGTGAGGGTGATTTAGTTGGATGAAAATGTTTGACAAGGGGTGAATGTTTGATGAGTGTTTTATGAGTGATTTTAGGGTTCGTGATACCCCATTTGTTGGGATATATCGTGAAGATATGTATGTATGTATGTATATAAATGTATTTCATAAAATTTTCTTGTCAATATTTAGATGTGGACTGCTAACAATCTATATAATATGCAATATCTTATAAACGAATAAAGATATAAAAAAAAACTTTCAAATATAAGTTATTCCCCATAAAATTTCCTATAATCGGCATTTGAAGAAATTTTCTGTATCTATATCGGTTTCAGAGATATTTTAAATTCAATAATTCTTTTTGCTATAACTTCTAAACTAGAAACATTTTTTCTGTCAAAATTGCAACCAATAGATGCGCCTAGAAATGCTCTAAAATTTATATTTCAACAATTTTTTTCTAGCTCGCTTGGTTCAAAAGGTATTTACAATTAAAAAATTACGTTATTATATTTTTTATTTTCAATAATTAATTATATGTTAATTGAAGGATTTATCTAATTGACCAACCAGCACACATATTAGTAATAAAAATGAGTATCACTATGTCAACTCATTATTAATTGTAATTATTTTCGTAACGATAGTAATGAAACAGTTCTTTTTGTAAATGTCCACGTAGCAGTGCTCAGTTCTCATATCATTTGCCATTATCCGCTTTCTGGGTGTTCGCAGCTCTGTTATGGTATTAGATGATATTTTATTGACTATCTGACTGATTGTAAGGTAAGCTGGTTCATGAAATATAGCTATACTGGGCAGTGGCCGTGCTACTACAGTGTTCTACTTGGTACTCGAACCGCCACTTCCCATATCTGGGGGTGGAAACTGCAACTGCTGTTGAATTGCTTCTCGTGAGATTTTCCCAGTGGCTACCAGGTAGGTTGGTTGGTGTGTAGCTGCTTTGGAATGTTGCTCATTACTTGCAGAGCCACAGACAGGCTATGGTATAGTTTGTCTGTGGCCTTGTAATTTTGGTTAATAGGCAACTGCAACTGCTGTTGAAATCTATCAACTTAATTTTTTGCTTCTCGTGAGATTTTCCCAGTGGCTACCAGGTAGGTTGGTTGGTGTGTAGCTGCTTTGGAATCTTGCTCATTGCTTGCAAAGCCACAGACAGGCTATGGTATAGTTTGTCTGTGGCCCTGTAATTGCGGTTAATAAGCAACTGCAACTGCTGTTGAAATCTATCAACTTAATTTTTTGCTTCTCGTGTGATTTTCTCAGTGGCAACCAGGTAGGTTGGTTGGTGTGTAGCTGCTTTGGAATCTTGCTCATTGCTTGCAAAGCCACAGGCAGGCTATGATATAGTTTGTCTGTGGCCTGTGCCACCACGCGATGCGCCTAAATATTCTCTACAACTCTTATTTGAACAATTTCTTTCTAACGTACTCGGTTCAAAAGTTATTTACAATTGAAAAATTACACTTTTTAGATACGTTGTTAGGAGTAAACGTGAGTAATTTGAGATGTTTTATGTATATGTTATGTACGTTGAAGAAAGAAAATGAATGATAAGTGAATAGGAATGATGTGATTGAAGGTTTGTTATGTGATAATGATTTCGAGTGTAATAAATTAACGAGTTTATATGGAGTGATCTATGAATGTGGTTGAAGTGAGGGTGATTTAGTTGGATGAAAATGTTTGACAAGGGGTGAATGTTTGATGAGTGTTTTATGAGTGATTTTAGGGTTCGTGATACCCCATTTGTTGGGATATATCGTGAAGATATGTATGTATGTATGTATATAAATGTATTTCATAAAATTTTCTTGTCAATATTTAGATGTGGACTGCTAACAATCTATATAATATGCAATATCTTATAAACGAATAAAGATATAAAAAAAAACTTTCAAATATAAGTTATTCCCCATAAAATTTCCTATAATCGGCATTTGAACAAATTTTCTGTATCTATATCGGTTTCAGAGATATTTTAAATTCAATAATTCTTTTTGCTATAACTTCTAAACTAGAAACATTTTTTCTGTCAAAATTGCAACCAATAGATGCGCCTAGAAATGCTCTAAAATTTATATTTCAACATTTTTTTTCTAGCTCGCTTGGTTCAAAAGGTATTTACAATTAAAAAATTACGTTATTATATTTTTTATTTTCAATAATTAATTATATGTTAATTGAAGGATTTATCTAATTGACCAACCAGCACACATATTAGTAATAAAAATGAGTATCACTATGTCAACTCATTATTAATTGTAATTATTTTCGTAACGATAGTAATGAAACAGTTCTTTTTGTAAATGTCCACGTAGCAGTGCTCAGTTCTCATATCATTTGCCATTATCCGCTTTCTGGGTGTTCGCAGCTCTGTTATGGTATTAGATGATATTTTATTGACTATCTGACTGATTGTAAGGTAAGCTGGTTCATGAAATATAGCTATACTGGGCAGTGGCCGTGCTACTACACTGTTCTACTTGGTACTCGGACCGCCACTTCCCATATCTGGGGGTGGAAACTGCAACTGCTGTTGAATTGCTTCTCGTGAGATTTTCCCAGTGGCTACCAGGTAGGTTGGTTGGTGTGTAGCTGCTTTGGAATGTTGCTCATTACTTGCAGAGCCACAGACAGGCTATGGTATAGTTTGTCTGTGGCCTTGTAATTTTGGTTAATAGGCAACTGCAACTGCTGTTGAAATCTATCAACTTAATTTTTTGCTTCTCGTGATATTTTCCCAGTGGCTACCAGGTAGGTTGGTTGGTGTGTAGCTGCTTTGGAATCTTGCTCATTGCTTGCAAAGCCACAGGCAGGCTATGGTATAGTTTGTCTGTGGCCCTGTAATTGCGGTTAATAAGCAACTGCAACTGCTGTTGAAATCTATCAACTTAATTTTTTGCTTCTCGTGTGATTTTCTCAGTGGCAACCAGGTAGGTTGGTTGGTGTGTAGCTGCTTTGGAATCTTGCTCATTGCTTGCAAAGCCACAGGCAGGCTATGATATAGTTTGTCTGTGGCCTGTGCCACCACGCGATGCGCCTAAATATTCTCTACAACTCTTATTTGAACAATTTCTTTCTAACGTACTCGGTTCAAAAGTTATTTACAATTGAAAAATTACACTTTTTAGATACGTTGTTAGGAGTAAACGTGAGTAATTTGAGATGTTTTATGTATATGTTATGTACGTTGAAGAAAGAAAATGAATGATAAGTGAATAGGAATGATGTGATTGAAGGTTTGTTATGTGATAATGATTTCGAGTGTAATAAATTAACGAGTTTATATGGAGTGATCTATGAATGTGGTTGAAGTGAGGGTGATTTAGTTGGATGAAAATGTTTGACAAGGGCTGAATGTTTGATGAGTGTTTTATGAGTGATTTTAGGGTTCGTGATACCCCATTTGTTGGGATATATCGTGAAGATATGTATGTATGTATGTATATAAATGTATTTCATAAAATTTTCTTGTCAATATTTAGATGTGGACTGCTAACAATCTATATAATATGCAATATCTTATAAACGAATAAAGATATAAAAAAAAACTTTCAAATATAAGTTATTCCCCATAAAATTTCCTATAATCGGCATTTGAAGAAATTTTCTGTATCTATATCGGTTTCAGAGATATTTTAAATTCAATAATTCTTTTTGCTATAACTTCTAAACTAGAAACATTTTTTCTGTCAAAATTGCAACCAATAGATGCGCCTAGAAATGCTCTAAAATTTATATTTCAACAATTTTTTTCTAGCTCGCTTGGTTCAAAAGGTATTTACAATTAAAAAATTACGTTATTATATTTTTTATTTTCAATAATTAATTATATGTTAATTGAAGGATTTATCTAATTGACCAACCAGCACACATATTAGTAATAAAAATGAGTATCACTATGTCAACTCATTATTAATTGTAATTATTTTCGTAACGATAGTAATGAAACAGTTCTTTTTGTAAATGTCCACGTAGCAGTGCTCAGTTCTCATATCATTTGCCATTATCCGCTTTCTGGGTGTTCGCAGCTCTGTTATGGTATTAGATGATATTTTATTGACTATCTGACTGATTGTAAGGTAAGCTGGTTCATGAAATATAGCTATACTGGGCAGTGGCCGTGCTACTACAGTGTTCTACTTGGTACTCGGACCGCCACTTCCCATATCTGGGGGTGGAAACTGCAACTGCTGTTGAATTGCTTCTCGTGAGATTTTCCCAGTGGCTACCAGGTAGGTTGGTTGGTGTGTAGCTGCTTTGGAATGTTGCTCATTACTTGCAGAGCCACAGACAGGCTATGGTATAGTTTGTCTGTGGCCTTGTAATTTTGGTTAATAGGCAACTGCAACTGCTGTTGAAATCTATCAACTTAATTTTTGCTTCTCGTGATATTTTCCCAGTGGCTACCAGGTAGGTTGGTTGGTGTGTAGCTGCTTTGGAATCTTGCTCATTGCTTGCAAAGCCACAGACAGGCTATGGTATAGTTTGTCTGTGGCCCTGTAATTGCGGTTAATAAGCAACTGCAACTGCTGTTGAAATCTATTAACTTAATTTTTTGCTTCTCGTGTGATTTTCTCAGTGGCAACCAGGTAGGTTGGTTGGTGTGTAGCTGCTTTGGAATCTTGCTCATTGCTTGCAAAGCCACAGGCAGGCTATGGTATAGTTTGTCTGTGGCCTGTGCCACCACGCGATGCGCCTAAATATTCTCTACAACTCTTATTTGAACAATTTCTTTCTAACGTACTCGGTTCAAAAGTTATTTACAATTGAAAAATTACACTTTTTAGATACGTTGTTAGGAGTAAACGTGAGTAATTTGAGATGTTTTATGTATATGTTATGTACGTTGAAGAAAGAAAATGAATGATAAGTGAATAGGAATGATGTGATTGAAGGTTTGTTATGTGATAATGATTTCGAGTGTAATAAATTAACGAGTTTATATGGAGTGATCTATGAATGTGGTTGAAGTGAGGGTGATTTAGTTGGATGAAAATGTTTGACAAGGGCTGAATGTTTGATGAGTGTTTTATGAGTGATTTTAGGGTTCGTGATACCCCATTTGTTGGGATATATCGTGAAGATATGTATGTATGTATGTATATAAATGTATTTCATAAAATTTTCTTGTCAATATTTAGATGTGGACTGCTAACAATCTATATAATATGCAATATCTTATAAACGAATAAAGATATAAAAAAAAACTTTCAAATATAAGTTATTCCCCATAAAATTTCCTATAATCGGCATTTGAAGAAATTTTCTGTATCTATATCGGTTTCAGAGATATTTTAAATTCAATAATTCTTTTTGCTATAACTTCTAAACTAGAAACATTTTTTCTGTCAAAATTGCAACCAATAGATGCGCCTAGAAATGCTCTAAAATTTATATTTCAACAATTTTTTTCTAGCTCGCTTGGTTCAAAAGGTATTTACAATTAAAAAATTACGTTATTATATTTTTTATTTTCAATAATTAATTATATGTTAATTGAAGGATTTATCTAATTGACCAACCAGCACACATATTAGTAATAAAAATGAGTATCACTATGTCAACTCATTATTAATTGTAATTATTTTCGTAACGATAGTAATGAAACAGTTCTTTTTGTAAATGTCCACGTAGCAGTGCTCAGTTCTCATATCATTTGCCATTATCCGCTTTCTGGGTGTTCGCAGCTCTGTTATGGTATTAGATGATATTTTATTGACTATCTGACTGATTGTAAGGTAAGCTGGTTCATGAAATATAGCTATACTGGGCAGTGGCCGTGCTACTACACTGTTCTACTTGGTACTCGGACCGCCACTTCCCATATCTGGGGGTGGAAACTGCAACTGCTGTTGAATTGCTTCTCGTGAGATTTTCCCAGTGGCTACCAGGTAGGTTGGTTGGTGTGTAGCTGCTTTGGAATGTTGCTCATTACTTGCAGAGCCACAGACAGGCTATGGTATAGTTTGTCTGTGGCCTTGTAATTTTGGTTAATAGGCAACTGCAACTGCTGTTGAAATCTATCAACTTAATTTTTTGCTTCTCGTGATATTTTCCCAGTGGCTACCAGGTAGGTTGGTTGGTGTGTAGCTGCTTTGGAATCTTGCTCATTGCTTGCAAAGCCACAGACAGGCTACGGTATAGTTTGTCTGTGGCCCTGTAATTGCGGTTAATAAGCAACTGCAACTGCTGTTGAAATCTATCAACTTAATTTTTTGCTTCTCGTGTGATTTTCTCAGTGGCAACCAGGTAGGTTGGTTGGTGTGTAGCTGCTTTGGAATCTTGCTCATTGCTTGCAAAGCCACAGGCAGGCTATGGTATAGTTTGTCTGTGGCCTGTGCCACCACGCGATGCGCCTAAATATTCTCTACAACTCTTATTTGAACAATTTCTTTCTAACGTACTCGGTTCAAAAGTTATTTACAATTGAAAAATTACACTTTTTAGATACGTTGTTAGGAGTAAACGTGAGTAATTTGAGATGTTTTATGTATATGTTATGTACGTTGAAGAAAGAAAATGAATGATAAGTGAATAGGAATGATGTGATTGAAGGTTTGTTATGTGATAATGATTTCGAGTGTAATAAATTAACGAGTTTATATGGAGTGATCTATGAATGTGGTTGAAGTGAGGGTGATTTAGTTGGATGAAAATGTTTGACAAGGGCTGAATGTTTGATGAGTGTTTTATGAGTGATTTTAGGGTTCGTGATACCCCATTTGTTGGGATATATCGTGAAGATATGTATGTATGTATGTATATAAATGTATTTCATAAAATTTTCTTGTCAATATTTAGATGTGGACTGCTAACAATCTATATAATATGCAATATCTTATAAACGAATAAAGATATAAAAAAAAACTTTCAAATATAAGTTATTCCCCATAAAATTTCCTATAATCGGCATTTGAAGAAATTTTCTGTATCTATATCGGTTTCAGAGATATTTTAAATTCAATAATTCTTTTTGCTATAACTTCTAAACTAGAAACATTTTTTCTGTCAAAATTGCAACCAATAGATGCGCCTAGAAATGCTCTAAAATTTATATTTCAACAATTTTTTTCTAGCTCGCTTGGTTCAAAAGGTATTTACAATTAAAAAATTACGTTATTATATTTTTTATTTTCAATAATTAATTATATGTTAATTGAAGGATTTATCTAATTGACCAACCAGCACACATATTAGTAATAAAAATGAGTATCACTATGTCAACTCATTATTAATTGTAATTATTTTCGTAACGATAGTAATGAAACAGTTCTTTTTGTAAATGTCCACGTAGCAGTGCTCAGTTCTCATATCATTTGCCATTATCCGCTTTCTGGGTGTTCGCAGCTCTGTTATGGTATTAGATGATATTTTATTGACTATCTGACTGATTGTAAGGTAAGCTGGTTCATGAAATATAGCTATACTGGGCAGTGGCCGTGCTACTACACTGTTCTACTTGGTACTCGGACCGCCACTTCCCATATCTGGGGGTGGAAACTGCAACTGCTGTTGAATTGCTTCTCGTGAGATTTTCCCAGTGGCTACCAGGTAGGTTGGTTGGTGTGTAGCTGCTTTGGAATGTTGCTCATTACTTGCAGAGCCACAGACAGGCTATGGTATAGTTTGTCTGTGGCCTTGTAATTTTGGTTAATAGGCAACTGCAACTGCTGTTGAAATCTATCAACTTAATTTTTTGCTTCTCGTGATATTTTCCCAGTGGCTACCAGGTAGGTTGGTTGGTGTGTAGCTGCTTTGGAATCTTGCTCATTGCTTGCAAAGCCACAGACAGGCTATGGTATAGTTTGTCTATGGCCCTGTAATTGCGGTTAATAAGCAACTGCAACTGCTGTTGAAATCTATCAACTTAATTTTTTGCTTCTCGTGTGATTTTCTCAGTGGCAACCAGGTAGGTTGTTTGGTGTGTAGCTGCTTTGGAATCTTGCTCATTGCTTGCAAAGCCACAGGCAGGCTATGGTATAGTTTGTCTGTGGCCTGTGCCACCACGCGATGTGCCTAAATATTCTCTACAACTCTTATTTGAACAATTTCTTTCTAACGTACTCGGTTCAAAAGTTATTTACAATTGAAAAATTACACTTTTTAGATACGTTGTTAGGAGTAAACGTGAGTAATTTGAGATGTTTTATGTATATGTTATGTACGTTGAAGAAAGAAAATGAATGATAAGTGAATAGGAATGATGTGATTGAAGGTTTGTTATGTGATAATGATTTCGAGTGTAATAAATTAACGAGTTTATATGGAGTGATCTATGAATGTGGTTGAAGTGAGGGTGATTTAGTTGGATGAAAATGTTTGACAAGGGCTGAATGTTTGATGAGTGTTTTATGAGTGATTTTAGGGTTCGTGATACCCCATTTGTTGGGATATATCGTGAAGATATGTATGTATGTATGTATATAAATGTATTTAATAAAATTTTCTTGTCAATATTTAGATGTGGACTGCTAACAATCTATATAATATGCAATATCTTATAAACGAATAAAGATATAAAAAAAAACTTTCAAATATAAGTTATTCCCCATAAAATTTCCTATAATCTGCATTTGAAGAAATTTTCTGTATCTATATCGGTTTCAGAGATATTTTAAATTCAATAATTCTTTTTGCTATAACTTCTAAACTAGAAACATTTTTTCTGTCAAAATTGCAACCAATAGATGCGCCTAGAAATGCTCTAAAATTTATATTTCAACAATTTTTTTCTAGCTCGCTTGGTTCAAAAGGTATTTACAATTAAAAAATTACGTTATTATATTTTTTATTTTCAATAATTAATTATATGTTAATTGAAGGATTTATCTAATTGACCAACCAGCACACATATTAGTAATAAAAATGAGTATCACTATGTCAACTCATTATTAATTGTAATTATTTTCGTAACGATAGTAATGAAACAGTTCTTTTTGTAAATGTCCACGTAGCAGTGCTCAGTTCTCATATCATTTGCCATTATCCGCTTTCTGGGTGTTCGCAGCTCTGTTATGGTATTAGATGATATTTTATTGACTATCTGACTGATTGTAAGGTAAGCTGGTTCATGAAATATAGCTATACTGGGCAGTGGCCGTGCTACTACAGTGTTCTACTTGGTACTCGGACCGCCACTTCCCATATCTGGGGGTGGAAACTGCAACTGCTGTTGAATTGCTTCTCGTGAGATTTTCCCAGTGACTACCAGGTAGGTTGGTTGGTGTGTAGCTGCTTTGGAATGTTGCTCATTGCTTGCAAAGCCACAGACAGGCTATGGTATAGTTTGTCTGTGGCCCTGTAATTGCGGTTAATAAGCAACTGCAACTGCTGTTGAAATCTATCAACTTAATTTTTTGCTTCTCGTGTGATTTTCTCAGTGGCAACCAGGTAGGTTGTTTGGTGTGTAGCTGCTTTGGAATCTTGCTCATTGCTTGCAAAGCCACAGGCAGGCTATGGTATAGTTTGTCTGTGGCCTGTGCCACCACGCGATGTGCCTAAATATTCTCTACAACTCTTATTTGAACAATTTCTTTCTAACGTACTCGGTTCAAAAGTTATTTACAATTGAAAAATTACACTTTTTAGATACGTTGTTAGGAGTAAACGTGAGTAATTTGAGATGTTTTATGTATATGTTATGTACGTTGAAGAAAGAAAATGAATGATAAGTGAATAGGAATGATGTGATTGAAGGTTTGTTATGTGATAATGATTTCGAGTGTAATAAATTAACGAGTTTATATGGAGTGATCTATGAATGTGGTTGAAGTGAGGGTGATTTAGTTGGATGAAAATGTTTGACAAGGGCTGAATGTTTGATGATTGTTTTATGAGTGATTTTAGGGTTCGTGATACCCCATTTGTTGGGATATATCGTGAAGATATGTATGTATGTATGTATATAAATGTATTTAATAAATTTTTCTTGTCAATATTTAGATGTGGACTGCTAACAATCTATATAATATGCAATATCTTATAAACGAATAAAGATATAAAAAAAAACTTTCAAATATAAGTTATTCCCCATAAAATTTCCTATAATCGGCATTTGAAGAAATTTTCTGTATCTATATCGGTTTCAGAGATATTTTAAATTCAATAATTCTTTTTGCTATAACTTCTAAACTAGAAACATTTTTTTTGTCAAAATTGCAACCAATAGATGCGCCTAGAAATGCTCTAAAATTTATATTTCAACAATTTTTTTCTAGCTCGCTTGGTTCAAAAGGTATTTACAATTAAAAAATTACGTTATTATATTTTTTATTTTCAATAATTAATTATATGTTAATTGAAGGATTTATCTAATTGACCAACCAGCACACATATTAGTAATAAAAATGAGTATCACTATGTCAACTCATTATTAATTGTAATTATTTTCGTAACGATAGTAATGAAACAGTTCTTTTTGTAAATGGCCACGTAGCAGTGCTCAGTTCTCATATCATTTGCCATTATCCGCTTTCTGGGTGTTCGCAGCTCTGTTATGGTATTAGATGATATTTTATTGACTATCTGACTGATTGTAAGGTAAGCTGGTTCATGAAATATAGCTATACTGGGCAGTGGCCGTGCTACTACACTGTTCTACTTGGTACTCGGACCGCCACTTCCCATATCTGGGGGTGGAAACTGCAACTGCTGTTGAATTGCTTCTCGTGAGATTTTCCCAGTGGCTACCAGGTAGGTTGGTTGGTGTGTAGCTGCTTTGGAATGTTGCTCATTACTTGCAGAGCCACAGACAGGCTATGGTATAGTTTGTCTGTGGCCTTGTAATTTTGGTTAATAGGCAACTGCAACTGCTGTTGAAATCTATCAACTTAATTTTTTGCTTCTCGTGATATTTTCCCAGTGGCTACCAGGTAGGTTGGTTGGTGTGTAGCTGCTTTGGAATCTTGCTCATTGCTTGCAAAGCCACAGACAGGCTATGGTATAGTTTGTCTATGGCCCTGTAATTGCGGTTAATAAGCAACTGCAACTGCTGTTGAAATCTATCAACTTAATTTTTTGCTTCTCGTGTGATTATCTCAGTGGCAACCAGGTAGGTTGTTTGGTGTGTAGCTGCTTTGGAATCTTGCTCATTGCTTGCAAAGCCACAGGCAGGCTATGGTATAGTTTGTCTGTGGCCTGTGCCACCACGCGATGTGCCTAAATATTCTCTACAACTCTTATTTGAACAATTTCTTTCTAACGTACTCGGTTCAAAAGTTATTTACAATTGAAAAATTACACTTTTTAGATACGTTGTTAGGAGTAAACGTGAGTAATTTGAGATGTTTTATGTATATGTTATGTACGTTGAAGAAAGAAAATGAATGATAAGTGAATAGGAATGATGTGATTGAAGGTTTGTTATGTGATAATGATTTCGAGTGTAATAAATTAACGAGTTTATATGGAGTGATCTATGAATGTGGTTGAAGTGAGGGTGATTTAGTTGGATGAAAATGTTTGACAAGGGCTGAATGTTTGATGAGTGTTTTATGAGTGATTTTAGGGTTCGTGATACCCCATTTGTTGGGATATATCGTGAAGATATGTATGTATGTATGTATATAAATGTATTTAATAAAATTTTCTTGTCAATATTTAGATGTGGACTGCTAACAATCTATATAATATGCAATATCTTATAAACGAATAAAGATATAAAAAAAAACTTTCAAATATAAGTTATTCCCCATAAAATTTCCTATAATCTGCATTTGAAGAAATTTTCTGTATCTATATCGGTTTCAGAGATATTTTAAATTCAATAATTCTTTTTGCTATAACTTCTAAACTAGAAACATTTTTTCTGTCAAAATTGCAACCAATAGATGCGCCTAGAAATGCTCTAAAATTTATATTTCAACAATTTTTTTCTAGCTCGCTTGGTTCAAAAGGTATTTACAATTAAAAAATTACGTTATTATATTTTTTATTTTCAATAATTAATTATATGTTAATTGAAGGATTTATCTAATTGACCAACCAGCACACATATTAGTAATAAAAATGAGTATCACTATGTCAACTCATTATTAATTGTAATTATTTTCGTAACGATAGTAATGAAACAGTTCTTTTTGTAAATGTCCACGTAGCAGTGCTCAGTTCTCATATCATTTGCCATTATCCGCTTTCTGGGTGTTCGCAGCTCTGTTATGGTATTAGATGATATTTTATTGACTATCTGACTGATTGTAAGGTAAGCTGGTTCATGAAATATAGCTATACTGGGCAGTGGCCGTGCTACTACAGTGTTCTACTTGGTACTCGGACCGCCACTTCCCATATCTGGGGGTGGAAACTGCAACTGCTGTTGAATTGCTTCTCGTGAGATTTTCCCAGTGACTACCAGGTAGGTTGGTTGGTGTGTAGCTGCTTTGGAATGTTGCTCATTGCTTGCAAAGCCACAGACAGGCTATGGTATAGTTTGTCTGTGGCCCTGTAATTGCGGTTAATAAGCAACTGCAACTGCTGTTGAAATCTATCAACTTAATTTTTTGCTTCTCGTGTGATTTTCTCAGTGGCAACCAGGTAGGTTGTTTGGTGTGTAGCTGCTTTGGAATCTTGCTCATTGCTTGCAAAGCCACAGGCAGGCTATGGTATAGTTTGTCTGTGGCCTGTGCCACCACGCGATGTGCCTAAATATTCTCTACAACTCTTATTTGAACAATTTCTTTCTAACGTACTCGGTTCAAAAGTTATTTACAATTGAAAAATTACACTTTTTAGATACGTTGTTAGGAGTAAACGTGAGTAATTTGAGATGTTTTATGTATATGTTATGTACGTTGAAGAAAGAAAATGAATGATAAGTGAATAGGAATGATGTGATTGAAGGTTTGTTATGTGATAATGATTTCGAGTGTAATAAATTAACGAGTTTATATGGAGTGATCTATGAATGTGGTTGAAGTGAGGGTGATTTAGTTGGATGAAAATGTTTGACAAGGGCTGAATGTTTGATGAGTGTTTTATGAGTGATTTTAGGGTTCGTGATACCCCATTTGTTGGGATATATCGTGAAGATATGTATGTATGTATGTATATAAATGTATTTCATAAAATTTTCTTGTCAATATTTAGATGTGGACTGCTAACAATCTATATAATATGCAATATCTTATAAACGAATAAAGATATAAAAAAAAACTTTCAAATATAAGTTATTCCCCATAAAATTTCCTATAATCGGCATTTGAAGAAATTTTCTGTATCTATATCGGTTTCAGAGATATTTTAAATTCAATAATTCTTTTTGCTATAACTTCTAAACTAGAAACATTTTTTCTGTCAAAATTGCAACCAATAGATGCGCCTAGAAATGCTCTAAAATTTATATTTCAACAATTTTTTTCTAGCTCGCTTGGTTCAAAAGGTATTTACAATTAAAAAATTACGTTATTATATTTTTTATTTTCAATAATTAATTATATGTTAATTGAAGGATTTATCTAATTGACCAACCAGCACACATATTAGTAATAAAAATGAGTATCACTATGTCAACTAATTATTAATTGTAATTATTTTCGTAACGATAGTAATGAAACAGTTCTTTTTGTAAATGTCCACGTAGCAGTGCTCAGTTCTCATATCATTTGCCATTATCCGCTTTCTGGGTGTTCGCAGCTCTGTTATGGTATTAGATGATATTTTATTGACTATCTGACTGATTGTAAGGTAAGCTGGTTCATGAAATATAGCTATACTGGGCAGTGGCCGTGCTACTACAGTGTTCTACTTGGTACTCGGACCGCCACTTCCCATATCTGGGGGTGGAAACTGCAACTGCTGTTGAATTGCTTCTCGTGAGATTTTCCCAGTGGCTACCAGGTAGGTTGGTTGGTGTGTAGCTGCTTTGGAATGTTGCTCATTACTTGCAGAGCCACAGACAGGCTATGGTATAGTTTGTCTGTGGCCTTGTAATTTTGGTTAATAGGCAACTACAACTGCTGTTGAAATCTATCAACTTAATTTTTTGCTTCTCGTGATATTTTCCCAGTGGCTACCAGGTAGGTTGGTTGGTGTGTAGCTGCTTTGGAATCTTGCTCATTGCTTGCAAAGCCACAGACAGGCTATGGTATAGTTTGTCTGTGGCCCTGTAATTGCGGTTAATAAGCAACTGCAACTGCTGTTGAAATCTATCAACTTAATTTTTTGCTTCTCGTGTGATTTTCTCAGTGGCAACCAGGTAGGTTGTTTGGTGTGTAGCTGCTTTGGAATCTTGCTCATTGCTTGCAAAGCCACAGGCAGGCTATGGTATAGTTTGTCTGTGGCCTGTGCCACCACGCGATGTGCCTAAATATTCTCTACAACTCTTATTTGAACAATTTCTTTCTAACGTACTCGGTTCAAAAGTTATTTACAATTGAAAAATTACACTTTTTAGATACGTTGTTAGGAGTAAACGTGAGTAATTTGAGATGTTTTATGTATATGTTATGTACGTTGAAGAAAGAAAATGAATGATAAGTGAATAGGAATGATGTGATTGAAGGTTTGTTATGTGATAATGATTTCGAGTGTAATAAATTAACGAGTTTATATGGAGTGATCTATGAATGTGGTTGAAGTGAGGGTGATTTAGTTGGATGAAAATGTTTGACAAGGGCTGAATGTTTGATGAGTGTTTTATGAGTGATTTTAGGGTTCGTGATACCCCATTTGTTGGGATATATCGTGAAGATATGTATGTATGTATGTATATAAATGTATTTAATAAAATTTTCTTGTCAATATTTAGATGTGGACTGCTAACAATCTATATAATATGCAATATCTTATAAACGAATAAAGATATAAAAAAAAACTTTCAAATATAAGTTATTCCCCATAAAATTTCCTATAATCGGCATTTGAAGAAATTTTCTGTATCTATATCGGTTTCAGAGATATTTTAAATTCAATAATTCTTTTTGCTATAACTTCTAAACTAGAAACATTTTTTCTGTCAAAATTGCAACCAATAGATGCGCCTAGAAATGCTCTAAAATTTATATTTCAACAATTTTTTTCTAGCTCGCTTGGTTCAAAAGGTATTTACAATTAAAAAATTACGTTATTATATTTTTTATTTTCAATAATTAATTATATGTTAATTGAAGGATTTATCTAATTGACCAACCAGCACACATATTAGTAATAAAAATGAGTATCACTATGTCAACTAATTATTAATTGTAATTATTTTCGTAACGATAGTAATGAAACAGTTCTTTTTGTAAATGTCCACGTAGCAGTGCTCAGTTCTCATATCATTTGCCATTATCCGCTTTCTGGGTGTTCGCAGCTCTGTTATGGTATTAGATGATATTTTATTGACTATCTGACTGATTGTAAGGTAAGCTGGTTCATGAAATATAGCTATACTGGGCAGTGGCCGTGCTACTACAGTGTTCTACTTGGTACTCGGACCGCCACTTCCCATATCTGGGGGTGGAAACTGCAACTGCTGTTGAATTGCTTCTCGTGAGATTTTCCCAGTGGCTACCAGGTAGGTTGGTTGGTGTGTAGCTGCTTTGGAATGTTGCTCATTACTTGCAGAGCCACAGACAGGCTATGGTATAGTTTGTCTGTGGCCTTGTAATTTTGGTTAATAGGCAACTGCAACTGCTGTTGAAATCTATCAACTTAATTTTTTGCTTCTCGTGATATTTTCCCAGTGGCTACCAGGTAGGTTGGTTGGTGTGTAGCTGCTTTGGAATCTTGCTCATTGCTTGCAAAGCCACAGACAGGCTATGGTATAGTTTGTCTGTGGCCCTGTAATTGCGGTTAATAAGCAACTGCAACTGCTGTTGAAATCTATCAACTTAATTTTTTGCTTCTCGTGTGATTTTCTCAGTGGCAACCAGGTAGGTTGTTTGGTGTGTAGCTGCTTTGGAATCTTGCTCATTGCTTGCAAAGCCACAGGCAGGCTATGGTATAGTTTGTCTGTGGCCTGTGCCACCACGCGATGTGCCTAAATATTCTCTACAACTCTTATTTGAACAATTTCTTTCTAACGTACTCGGTTCAAAAGTTATTTACAATTGAAAAATTACACTTTTTAGATACGTTGTTAGGAGTAAACGTGAGTAATTTGAGATGTTTTATGTATATGTTATGTACGTTGAAGAAAGAAAATGAATGATAAGTGAATAGGAATGATGTGATTGAAGGTTTGTTATGTGATAATGATTTCGAGTGTAATAAATTAACGAGTTTATATGGAGTGATCTATGAATGTGGTTGAAGTGAGGGTGATTTAGTTGGATGAAAATGTTTGACAAGGGCTGAATGTTTGATGAGTGTTTTATGAGTGATTTTAGGGTTCGTGATACCCCATTTGTTGGGATATATCGTGAAGATATGTATGTATGTATGTATATAAATGTATTTCATAAAATTTTCTTGTCAATATTTAGATGTGGACTGCTAACAATCTATATAATATGCAATATCTTATAAACGAATAAAGATATAAAAAAAAACTTTCAAATATAAGTTATTCCCCATAAAATTTCCTATAATCGGCATTTGAAGAAATTTTCTGTATCTATATCGGTTTCAGAGATATTTTAAATTCAATAATTCTTTTTGCTATAACTTCTAAACTAGAAACATTTTTTCTGTCAAAATTGCAACCAATAGATGCGCCTAGAAATGCTCTAAAATTTATATTTCAACAATTTTTTTCTAGCTCGCTTGGTTCAAAAGGTATTTACAATTAAAAAATTACGTTATTATATTTTTTATTTTCAATAATTAATTATATGTTAATTGAAGGATTTATCTAATTGACCAACCAGCACACATATTAGTAATAAAAATGAGTATCACTATGTCAACTAATTATTAATTGTAATTATTTTCGTAACGATAGTAATGAAACAGTTCTTTTTGTAAATGTCCACGTAGCAGTGCTCAGTTCTCATATCATTTGCCATTATCCGCTTTCTGGGTGTTCGCAGCTCTGTTATGGTATTAGATGATATTTTATTGACTATCTGACTGATTGTAAGGTAAGCTGGTTCATGAAATATAGCTATACTGGGCAGTGGCCGTGCTACTACAGTGTTCTACTTGGTACTCGGACCGCCACTTCCCATATCTGGGGGTGGAAACTGCAACTGCTGTTGAATTGCTTCTCGTGAGATTTTCCCAGTGGCTACCAGGTAGGTTGGTTGGTGTGTAGCTGCTTTGGAATGTTGCTCATTACTTGCAGAGCCACAGACAGGCTATGGTATAGTTTGTCTGTGGCCTTGTAATTTTGGTTAATAGGCAACTGCAACTGCTGTTGAAATCTATCAACTTAATTTTTTGCTTCTCGTGATATTTTCCCAGTGGCTACCAGGTAGGTTGGTTGGTGTGTAGCTGCTTTGGAATCTTGCTCATTGCTTGCAAAGCCACAGACAGGCTATGGTATAGTTTGTCTGTGGCCCTGTAATTGCGGTTAATAAGCAACTGCAACTGCTGTTGAAATCTATCAACTTAATTTTTTGCTTCTCGTGTGATTTTCTCAGTGGCAACCAGGTAGGTTGTTTGGTGTGTAGCTGCTTTGGAATCTTGCTCATTGCTTGCAAAGCCACAGGCAGGCTATGGTATAGTTTGTCTGTGGCCTGTGCCACCACGCGATGTGCCTAAATATTCTCTACAACTCTTATTTGAACAATTTCTTTCTAACGTACTCGGTTCAAAAGTTATTTACAATTGAAAAATTACACTTTTTAGATACGTTGTTAGGAGTAAACGTGAGTAATTTGAGATGTTTTATGTATATGTTATGTACGTTGAAGAAAGAAAATGAATGATAAGTGAATAGGAATGATGTGATTGAAGGTTTGTTCTGTGATAATGATTTCGAGTGTAATAAATTAACGAGTTTATATGGAGTGATCTATGAATGTGGTTGAAGTGAGGGTGATTTAGTTGGATGAAAATGTTTGACAAGGGCTGAATGTTTGATGAGTGTTTTATGAGTGATTTTAGGGTTCGTGATACCCCATTTGTTGGGATATATCGTGAAGATATGTATGTATGTATGTATATAAATGTATTTAATAAAATTTTCTTGTCAATATTTAGATGTGGACTGCTAACAATCTATATAATATGCAATATCTTATAAACGAATAAAGATATAAAAAAAAACTTTCAAATATAAGTTATTCCCCATAAAATTTCCTATAATCTGCATTTGAAGAAATTTTCTGTATCTATATCGGTTTCAGAGATATTTTAAATTCAATAATTCTTTTTGCTATAACTTCTAAACTAGAAACATTTTTTCTGTCAAAATTGCAACCAATAGATGCGCCTAGAAATGCTCTAAAATTTATATTTCAACAATTTTTTTCTAGCTCGCTTGGTTCAAAAGGTATTTACAATTAAAAAATTACGTTATTATATTTTTTATTTTCAATAATTAATTATATGTTAATTGAAGGATTTATCTAATTGACCAACCAGCACACATATTAGTAATAAAAATGAGTATCACTATGTCAACTCATTATTAATTGTAATTATTTTCGTAACGATAGTAATGAAACAGTTCTTTTTGTAAATGTCCACGTAGCAGTGCTCAGTTCTCATATCATTTGCCATTATCCGCTTTCTGGGTGTTCGCAGCTCTGTTATGGTATTAGATGATATTTTATTGACTATCTGACTGATTGTAAGGTAAGCTGGTTCATGAAATATAGCTATACTGGGCAGTGGCCGTGCTACTACAGTGTTCTACTTGGTACTCGGACCGCCACTTCCCATATCTGGGGGTGGAAACTGCAACTGCTGTTGAATTGCTTCTCGTGAGATTTTCCCAGTGGCTACCAGGTAGGTTGGTTGGTGTGTAGCTGCTTTGGAATGTTGCTCATTACTTGCAGAGCCACAGACAGGCTATGGTATAGTTTGTCTGTGGCCTTGTAATTTTGGTTAATAGGCAACTACAACTGCTGTTGAAATCTATCAACTTAATTTTTTGCTTCTCGTGATATTTTCCCAGTGGCTACCAGGTAGGTTGGTTGGTGTGTAGCTGCTTTGGAATCTTGCTCATTGCTTGCAAAGCCACAGACAGGCTATGGTATAGTTTGTCTGTGGCCCTGTAATTGCGGTTAATAAGCAACTGCAACTGCTGTTGAAATCTATCAACTTAATTTTTTTGCTTCTCGTGTGATTTTCTCAGTGGCAACCAGGTAGGTTGTTTGGTGTGTAGCTGCTTTGGAATCTTGCTCATTGCTTGCAAAGCCACAGGCAGGCTATGGTATAGTTTGTCTGTGGCCTGTGCCACCACGCGATGTGCCTAAATATTCTCTACAACTCTTATTTGAACAATTTCTTTCTAACGTACTCGGTTCAAAAGTTATTTACAATTGAAAAATTACACTTTTTAGATACGTTGTTAGGAGTAAACGTGAGTAATTTGAGATGTTTTATGTATATGTTATGTACGTTGAAGAAAGAAAATGAATGATAAGTGAATAGGAATGATGTGATTGAAGGTTTGTTATGTGATAATGATTTCGAGTGTAATAAATTAACGAGTTTATATGGAGTGATCTATGAATGTGGTTGAAGTGAGGGTGATTTAGTTGGATGAAAATGTTTGACAAGGGCTGAATGTTTGATGAGTGTTTTATGAGTGATTTTAGGGTTCGTGATACCCCATTTGTTGGGATATATCGTGAAGATATGTATGTATGTATGTATATAAATGTATTTCATAAAATTTTCTTGTCAATATTTAGATGTGGACTGCTAACAATCTATATAATATGCAATATCTTATAAACGAATAAAGATATAAAAAAAAACTTTCAAATATAAGTTATTCCCCATAAAATTTCCTATAATCGGCATTTGAAGAAATTTTCTGTATCTATATCGGTTTCAGAGATATTTTAAATTCAATAATTCTTTTTGCTATAACTTCTAAACTAGAAACATTTTTTGTGTCAAAATTGCAACCAATAGATGCGCCTAGAAATGCTCTAAAATTTATATTTCAACAATTTTTTTCTAGCTCGCTTGGTTCAAAAGGTATTTACAATTAAAAAATTACGTTATTATATTTTTTATTTTCAATAATTAATTATATGTTAATTGAAGGATTTATCTAATTGACCAACCAGCACACATATTAGTAATAAAAATGAGTATCACTATGTCAACTAATTATTAATTGTAATTATTTTCGTAACGATAGTAATGAAACAGTTCTTTTTGTAAATGTCCACGTAGCAGTGCTCAGTTCTCATATCATTTGCCATTATCCGCTTTCTGGGTGTTCGCAGCTCTGTTATGGTATTAGATGATATTTTATTGACTATCTGACTGATTGTAAGGTAAGCTGGTTCATGAAATATAGCTATACTGGGCAGTGGCCGTGCTACTACAGTGTTCTACTTGGTACTCGGACCGCCACTTCCCATATCTGGGGGTGGAAACTGCAACTGCTGTTGAATTGCTTCTCGTGAGATTTTCCCAGTGGCTACCAGGTAGGTTGGTTGGTGTGTAGCTGCTTTGGAATGTTGCTCATTACTTGCAGAGCCACAGACAGGCTATGGTATAGTTTGTCTGTGGCCTTGTAATTTTGGTTAATAGGCAACTGCAACTGCTGTTGAAATCTATCAACTTAATTTTTTGCTTCTCGTGATATTTTCCCAGTGGCTACCAGGTAGGTTGGTTGGTGTGTAGCTGCTTTGGAATCTTGCTCATTGCTTGCAAAGCCACAGACAGGCTATGGTATAGTTTGTCTGTGGCCCTGTAATTGCGGTTAATAAGCAACTGCAACTGCTGTTGAAATCTATCAACTTAATTTTTTGCTTCTCGTGTGATTTTCTCAGTGGCAACCAGGTAGGTTGTTTGGTGTGTAGCTGCTTTGGAATCTTGCTCATTGCTTGCAAAGCCACAGGCAGGCTATGGTATAGTTTGTCTGTGGCCTGTGCCACCACGCGATGTGCCTAAATATTCTCTACAACTCTTATTTGAACAATTTCTTTCTAACGTACTCGGTTCAAAAGTTATTTACAATTGAAAAATTACACTTTTTAGATACGTTGTTAGGAGTAAACGTGAGTAATTTGAGATGTTTTATGTATATGTTATGTACGTTGAAGAAAGAAAATGAATGATAAGTGAATAGGAATGATGTGATTGAAGGTTTGTTATGTGATAATGATTTCGAGTGTAATAAATTAACGAGTTTATATGGAGTGATCTATGAATGTGGTTGAAGTGAGGGTGATTTAGTTGGATGAAAATGTTTGACAAGGGCTGAATGTTTGATGAGTGTTTTATGAGTGATTTTAGGGTTCGTGATACCCCATTTGTTGGGATATATCGTGAAGATATGTATGTATGTATGTATATAAATGTATTTAATAAAATTTTCTTGTCAATATTTAGATGTGGACTGCTAACAATCTATATAATATGCAATATCTTATAAACGAATAAAGATATAAAAAAAAACTTTCAAATATAAGTTATTCCCCATAAAATTTCCTATAATCGGCATTTGAAGAAATTTTCTGTATCTATATCGGTTTCAGAGATATTTTAAATTCAATAATTCTTTTTGCTATAACTTCTAAACTAGAAACATTTTTTCTGTCAAAATTGCAACCAATAGATGCGCCTAGAAATGCTCTAAAATTTATATTTCAACAATTTTTTTCTAGCTCGCTTGGTTCAAAAGGTATTTACAATTAAAAAATTACGTTATTATATTTTTTATTTTCAATAATTAATTATATGTTAATTGAAGGATTTATCTAATTGACCAACCAGCACACATATTAGTAATAAAAATGAGTATCACTATGTCAACTAATTATTAATTGTAATTATTTTCGTAACGATAGTAATGAAACAGTTCTTTTTGTAAATGTCCACGTAGCAGTGCTCAGTTCTCATATCATTTGCCATTATCCGCTTTCTGGGTGTTCGCAGCTCTGTTATGGTATTAGATGATATTTTATTGACTATCTGACTGATTGTAAGGTAAGCTGGTTCATGAAATATAGCTATACTGGGCAGTGGCCGTGCTACTACAGTGTTCTACTTGGTACTCGGACCGCCACTTCCCATATCTGGGGGTGGAAACTGCAACTGCTGTTGAATTGCTTCTCGTGAGATTTTCCCAGTGGCTACCAGGTAGGTTGGTTGGTGTGTAGCTGCTTTGGAATGTTGCTCATTACTTGCAGAGCCACAGACAGGCTATGGTATAGTTTGTCTGTGGCCTTGTAATTATGGTTAATAGGCAACTGCAACTGCTGTTGAAATCTATCAACTTAATTTTTTGCTTCTCGTGATATTTTCCCAGTGGCTACCAGGTAGGTTGGTTGGTGTGTAGCTGCTTTGGAATCTTGCTCATTGCTTGCAAAGCCACAGACAGGCTATGGTATAGTTTGTCTGTGGCCCTGTAATTGCGGTTAATAAGCAACTGCAACTGCTGTTGAAATCTATCAACTTAATTTTTTGCTTCTCGTGTGATTTTCTCAGTGGCAACCAGGTAGGTTGTTTGGTGTGTAGCTGCTTTGGAATCTTGCTCATTGCTTGCAAAGCCACAGGCAGGCTATGGTATAGTTTGTCTGTGGCCTGTGCCACCACGCGATGTGCCTAAATATTCTCTACAACTCTTATTTGAACAATTTCTTTCTAACGTACTCGGTTCAAAAGTTATTTACAATTGAAAAATTACACTTTTTAGATACGTTGTTAGGAGTAAACGTGAGTAATTTGAGATGTTTTATGTATATGTTATGTACGTTGAAGAAAGAAAATGAATGATAAGTGAATAGGAATGATGTGATTGAAGGTTTGTTCTGTGATAATGATTTCGAGTGTAATAAATTAACGAGTTTATATGGAGTGATCTATGAATGTGGTTGAAGTGAGGGTGATTTAGTTGGATGAAAATGTTTGACAAGGGCTGAATGTTTGATGAGTGTTTTATGAGTGATTTTAGGGTTCGTGATACCCCATTTGTTGGGATATATCGTGAAGATATGTATGTATGTATGTATATAAATGTATTTAATAAAATTTTCTTGTCAATATTTAGATGTGGACTGCTAACAATCTATATAATATGCAATATCTTATAAACGAATAAAGATATAAAAAAAAACTTTCAAATATAAGTTATTCCCCATAAAATTTCCTATAATCGGCATTTGAAGAAATTTTCTGTATCTATATCGGTTTCAGAGATATTTTAAATTCAATAATTCTTTTTGCTATAACTTCTAAACTAGAAACATTTTTTCTGTCAAAATTGCAACCAATAGATGCGCCTAGAAATGCTCTAAAATTTATATTTCAACAATTTTTTTCTAGCTCGCTTGGTTCAAAAGGTATTTACAATTAAAAAATTACGTTATTATATTTTTTATTTTCAATAATTAATTATATGTTAATTGAAGGATTTATCTAATTGACCAACCAGCACACATATTAGTAATAAAAATGAGTATCACTATGTCAACTAATTATTAATTGTAATTATTTTCGTAACGATAGTAATGAAACAGTTCTTTTTGTAAATGTCCACGTAGCAGTGCTCAGTTCTCATATCATTTGCCATTATCCGCTTTCTGGGTGTTCGCAGCTCTGTTATGGTATTAGATGATATTTTATTGACTATCTGACTGATTGTAAGGTAAGCTGGTTCATGAAATATAGCTATACTGGGCAGTGGCCGTGCTACTACAGTGTTCTACTTGGTACTCGGACCGCCACTTCCCATATCTGGGGGTGGAAACTGCAACTGCTGTTGAATTGCTTCTCGTGAGATTTTCCCAGTGGCTACCAGGTAGGTTGGTTGGTGTGTAGCTGCTTTGGAATGTTGCTCATTACTTGCAGAGCCACAGACAGGCTATGGTATAGTTTGTCTGTGGCCTTGTAATTTTGGTTAATAGGCAACTGCAACTGCTGTTGAAATCTATCAACTTAATTTTTTGCTTCTCGTGATATTTTCCCAGTGGCTACCAGGTAGGTTGGTTGGTGTGTAGCTGCTTTGGAATCTTGCTCATTGCTTGCAAAGCCACAGACAGGCTATGGTATAGTTTGTCTGTGGCCTTGTAATTGCGGTTAATAAGCAACTGCAACTGCTGTTGAAATCTATCAACTTAATTTTTTGCTTCTCGTGTGATTTTCTCAGTGGCAACCAGGTAGGTTGTTTGGTGTGTAGCTGCTTTGGAATCTTGCTCATTGCTTGCAAAGCCACAGGCAGGCTATGGTATAGTTTGTCTGTGGCCTGTGCCACCACGCGATGTGCCTAAATATTCTCTACAACTCTTATTTGAACAATTTCTTTCTAACGTACTCGGTTCAAAAGTTATTTACAATTGAAAAATTACACTTTTTAGATACGTTGTTAGGAGTAAACGTGAGTAATTTGAGATGTTTTATGTATATGTTATGTACGTTGAAGAAAGAAAATGAATGATAAGTGAATAGGAATGATGTGATTGAAGGTTTGTTATGTGATAATGATTTCGAGTGTAATAAATGAACGAGTTTATATGGAGTGATCTATGAATGTGGTTGAAGTGAGGGTGATTTAGTTGGATGAAAATGTTTGACAAGGGCTGAATGTTTGATGAGTGTTTTATGAGTGATTTTAGGGTTCGTGATACCCCATTTGTTGGGATATATCGTGAAGATATGTATGTATGTATGTATATAAATGTATTTAATAAAATTTTCTTGTCAATATTTAGATGTGGACTGCTAACAATCTATATAATATGCAATATCTTATAAACGAATAAAGATATAAAAAAAAACTTTCAAATATAAGTTATTCCCCATAAAATTTCCTATAATCGGCATTTGAAGAAATTTTCTGTATCTATATCGGTTTCAGAGATATTTTAAATTCAATAATTCTTTTTGCTATAACTTCTAAACTAGAAACATTTTTTCTGTCAAAATTGCAACCAATAGATGCGCCTAGAAATGCTCTAAAATTTATATTTCAACAATTTTTTTCTAGCTCGCTTGGTTCAAAAGGTATTTACAATTAAAAAATTACGTTATTATATTTTTTATTTTCAATAATTAATTATATGTTAATTGAAGGATTTATCTAATTGACCAACCAGCACACATATTAGTAATAAAAATGAGTATCACTATGTCAACTAATTATTAATTGTAATTATTTTCGTAACGATAGTAATGAAACAGTTCTTTTTGTAAATGTCCACGTAGCAGTGCTCAGTTCTCATATCATTTGCCATTATCCGCTTTCTGGGTGTTCGCAGCTCTGTTATGGTATTAGATGATATTTTATTGACTATCTGACTGATTGTAAGGTAAGCTGGTTCATGAAATATAGCTATACTGGGCAGTGGCCGTGCTACTACAGTGTTCTACTTGGTACTCGGACCGCCACTTCCCATATCTGGGGGTGGAAACTGCAACTGCTGTTGAATTGCTTCTCGTGAGATTTTCCCAGTGGCTACCAGGTAGGTTGGTTGGTGTGTAGCTGCTTTGGAATGTTGCTCATTACTTGCAGAGCCACAGACAGGCTATGGTATAGTTTGTCTGTGGCCTTGTAATTTTGGTTAATAGGCAACTGCAACTGCTGTTGAAATCTATCAACTTAATTTTTTGCTTCTCGTGATATTTTCCCAGTGGCTACCAGGTAGGTTGGTTGGTGTGTAGCTGCTTTGGAATCTTGCTCATTGCTTGCAAAGCCACAGACAGGCTATGGTATAGTTTGTCTGTGGCCCTGTAATTGCGGTTAATAAGCAACTGCAACTGCTGTTGAAATCTATCAACTTAATTTTTTGCTTCTCGTGTGATTTTCTCAGTGGCAACCAGGTAGGTTGTTTGGTGTGTAGCTGCTTTGGAATCTTGCTCATTGCTTGCAAAGCCACAGGCAGGCTATGGTATAGTTTGTCTGTGGCCTGTGCCACCACGCGATGTGCCTAAATATTCTCTACAACTCTTATTTGAACAATTTCTTTCTAACGTACTCGGTTCAAAAGTTATTTACAATTGAAAAATTACACTTTTTAGATACGTTGTTAGGAGTAAACGTGAGTAATTTGAGATGTTTTATGTATATGTTATGTACGTTGAAGAAAGAAAATGAATGATAAGTGAATAGGAATGATGTGATTGAAGGTTTGTTCTGTGATAATGATTTCGAGTGTAATAAATTAACGAGTTTATATGGAGTGATCTATGAATGTGGTTGAAGTGAGGGTGATTTAGTTGGATGAAAATGTTTGACAAGGGCTGAATGTTTGATGAGTGTTTTATGAGTGATTTTAGGGTTCGTGATACCCCATTTGTTGGGATATATCGTGAAGATATGTATGTATGTATGTATATAAATGTATTTAATAAAATTTTCTTGTCAATATTTAGATGTGGACTGCTAACAATCTATATAATATGCAATATCTTATAAACGAATAAAGATATAAAAAAAAACTTTCAAATATAAGTTATTCCCCATAAAATTTCCTATAATCGGCATTTGAAGAAATTTTCTGTATCTATATCGGTTTCAGAGATATTTTAAATTCAATAATTCTTTTTGCTATAACTTCTAAACTAGAAACATTTTTTCTGTCAAAATTGCAACCAATAGATGCGCCTAGAAATGCTCTAAAATTTATATTTCAACAATTTTTTTCTAGCTCGCTTGGTTCAAAAGGTATTTACAATTAAAAAATTACGTTATTATATTTTTTATTTTCAATAATTAATTATATGTTAATTGAAGGATTTATCTAATTGACCAACCAGCACACATATTAGTAATAAAAATGAGTATCACTATGTCAACTAATTATTAATTGTAATTATTTTCGTAACGATAGTAATGAAACAGTTCTTTTTGTAAATGTCCACGTAGCAGTGCTCAGTTCTCATATCATTTGCCATTATCCGCTTTCTGGGTGTTCGCAGCTCTGTTATGGTATTAGATGATATTTTATTGACTATCTGACTGATTGTAAGGTAAGCTGGTTCATGAAATATAGCTATACTGGGCAGTGGCCGTGCTACTACAGTGTTCTACTTGGTACTCGGACCGCCACTTCCCATATCTGGGGGTGGAAACTGCAACTGCTGTTGAATTGCTTCTCGTGAGATTTTCCCAGTGGCTACCAGGTAGGTTGGTTGGTGTGTAGCTGCTTTGGAATGTTGCTCATTACTTGCAGAGCCACAGACAGGCTATGGTATAGTTTGTCTGTGGCCTTGTAATTTTGGTTAATAGGCAACTGCAACTGCTGTTGAAATCTATCAACTTAATTTTTTGCTTCTCGTGATATTTTCCCAGTGGCTACCAGGTAGGTTGGTTGGTGTGTAGCTGCTTTGGAATCTTGCTCATTGCTTGCAAAGCCACAGACAGGCTATGGTATAGTTTGTCTGTGGCCCTGTAATTGCGGTTAATAAGCAACTGCAACTGCTGTTGAAATCTATCAACTTAATTTTTTGCTTCTCGTGTGATTTTCTCAGTGGCAACCAGGTAGATTGTTTGGTGTGTAGCTGCTTTGGAATCTTGCTCATTGCTTGCAAAGCCACAGGCAGGCTATGGTATAGTTTGTCTGTGGCCTGTGCCACCACGCGATGTGCCTAAATATTCTCTACAACTCTTATTTGAACAATTTCTTTCTAACGTACTCGGTTCAAAAGTTATTTACAATTGAAAAATTACACTTTTTAGATACGTTGTTAGGAGTAAACGTGAGTAATTTGAGATGTTTTATGTATATGTTATGTACGTTGAAGAAAGAAAATGAATGATAAGTGAATAGGAATGATGTGATTGAAGGTTTGTTCTGTGATAATGATTTCGAGTGTAATAAATTAACGAGTTTATATGGAGTGATCTATGAATGTGGTTGAAGTGAGGGTGATTTAGTTGGATGAAAATGTTTGACAAGGGCTGAATGTTTGATGAGTGTTTTATGAGTGATTTTAGGGTTCGTGATACCCCATTTGTTGGGATATATCGTGAAGATATGTATGTATGTATGTATATAAATGTATTTAATAAAATTTTCTTGTCAATATTTAGATGTGGACTGCTAACAATCTATATAATATGCAATATCTTATAAACGAATAAAGATATAAAAAAAAACTTTCAAATATAAGTTATTCCCCATAAAATTTCCTATAATCGGCATTTGAAGAAATTTTCTGTATCTATATCGGTTTCAGAGATATTTTAAATTCAATAATTCTTTTTGCTATAACTTCTAAACTAGAAACATTTTTTCTGTCAAAATTGCAACCAATAGATGCGCCTAGAAATGCTCTAAAATTTATATTTCAACAATTTTTTTCTAGCTCGCTTGGTTCAAAAGGTATTTACAATTAAAAAATTACGTTATTATATTTTTTATTTTCAATAATTAATTATATGTTAATTGAAGGATTTATCTAATTGACCAACCAGCACACATATTAGTAATAAAAATGAGTATCACTATGTCAACTCATTATTAATTGTAATTATTTTCGTAACGATAGTAATGAAACAGTTCTTTTTGTAAATGTCCACGTAGCAGTGCTCAGTTCTCATATCATTTGCCATTATCCGCTTTCTGGGTGTTCGCAGCTCTGTTATGGTATTAGATGATATTTTATTGACTATCTGACTGATTGTAAGGTAAGCTGGTTCATGAAATATAGCTATACTGGGCAGTGGCCGTGCTACTACAGTGTTCTACTTGGTACTCGGACCGCCACTTCCCATATCTGGGGGTGGAAACTGCAACTGCTGTTGAATTGCTTCTCGTGAGATTTTCCCAGTGGCTACCAGGTAGGTTGGTTGGTGTGTAGCTGCTTTGGAATGTTGCTTATTACTTGCAGAGCCACAGACAGGCTATGGTATAGTTTTTCTGTGGCCTTGTAATTTTGGTTAATAGGCAACTGCAACTGCTGTTGAAATCTATCAACTTAATTTTTTGCTTCTCGTGATATTTTCCCAGTGGCTACCAGGTAGGTTGGTTGGTGTGTAGCTGCTTTGGAATCTTGCTCATTGCTTGCAAAGCCACAGACAGGCTATGGTATAGTTTGTCTGTGGCCCTGTAATTGCGGTTAATAAGCAACTGCAACTGCTGTTGAAATCTATCAACTTAATTTTTTGCTTCTCGTGTGATTTTCTCAGTGGCAACCAGGTAGGTTGGTTGGTGTGTAGCTGCTTTGGAATCTTGCTCATTGCTTGCAAAGCCACAGGCAGGCTATGGTATAGTTTGTCTGTGGTCTGTGCCACCACGCGATGTGCCTAAATATTCTCTACAACTCTTATTTGAACAATTTCTTTCTAACGTACTCGGTTCAAAAGTTATTTACAATTGAAAAATTACACTTTTTAGATACGTTGTTAGGAGTAAACGTGAGTAATTTGAGATGTTTTATGTATATGTTATGTACGTTGAAGAAAGAAAATGAATGATAAGTGAATAGGAATGATGTGATTGAAGGTTTGTTATGTGATAATGATTTCGAGTGTAATAAATGAACGAGTTTATATGGAGTGATCTATGAATGTGGTTGAAGTGAGGGTGATTTAGTTGGATGAAAATGTTTGACAAGGGCTGAATGTTTGATGAGTGTTTGATGAGTGATTTTAGGGTTCGTGATACCCCATTTGTTGGGATATATCGTGAAGATATGTATGTATGTATGTATATAAATGTATTTCATAAAATTTTCTTGTCAATATTTAGATGTGGACTGCTAACAATCTATATAATATGCAATATCTTATAAACGAATAAAGATATAAAAAAAAACTTTCAAATATAAGTTATTCCCCATAAAATTTCCTATAATCGGCATTTGAACAAATTTTCTGTATCTATATCGGTTTCAGAGATATTTTAAATTCAATAATTCTTTTTGCTATAACTTCTAAACTAGAAACATTTTTTCTGTCAAAATTGCAACCAATAGATGCGCCTAGAAATGCTCTAAAATTTATATTTCAACAATTTTTTTCTAGCTCGCTTGGTTCAAAAGGTATTTACAATTAAAAAATTACGTTATTATATTTTTTATTTTCAATAATTAATTATATGTTAATTGAAGGATTTATCTAATTGACCAACCAGCACACATATTAGTAATAAAAATGAGTATCACTATGTCAACTCATTATTAATTGTAATTATTTTCGTAACGATAGTAATGAAACAGTTCTTTTTGTAAATGTCCACGTAGCAGTGCTCAGTTCTCATATCATTTGCCATTATCCGCTTTCTGGGTGTTCGCAGCTCTGTTATGGTATTAGATGATATTTTATTGACTATCTGACTGATTGTAAGGTAAGCTGGTTCATGAAATATAGCTATACTGGGCAGTGGCCGTGCTACTACAGTGTTCTACTTGGTACTCGGACCGCCACTTCCCATATCTGGGGGTGGAAACTGCAACTGCTGTTGAATTGCTTCTCGTGAGATTTTCCCAGTGGCTACCAGGTAGGTTGGTTGGTGTGTAGCTGCTTTGGAATGTTGCTTATTACTTGCAGAGCCACAGACAGGCTATGGTATAGTTTTTCTGTGGCCTTGTAATTTTGGTTAATAGGCAACTGCAACTGCTGTTGAAATCTATCAACTTAATTTTTTGCTTCTCGTGATATTTTCCCAGTGGCTACCAGGTAGGTTGGTTGGTGTGTAGCTGCTTTGGAATCTTGCTCATTGCTTGCAAAGCCACAGACAGGCTATGGTATAGTTTGTCTGTGGCCCTGTAATTGCGGTTAATAAGCAACTGCAACTGCTGTTGAAATCTATCAACTTAATTTTTTGCTTCTCGTGTGATTTTCTCAGTGGCAACCAGGTAGGTTGGTTGGTGTGTAGCTGCTTTGGAATCTTGCTCATTGCTTGCAAAGCCACAGGCAGGCTATGGTATAGTTTGTCTGTGGCCTGTGCCACCACGCGATGTGCCTAAATATTCTCTACAACTCTTATTTGAACAATTTCTTTCTAACGTACTCGGTTCAAAAGTTATTTACAATTGAAAAATTACACTTTTTAGATACGTTGTTAGGAGTAAACGTGAGTAATTTGAGATGTTTTATGTATATGTTATGTACGTTGAAGAAAGAAAATGAATGATAAGTGAATAGGAATGATGTGATTGAAGGTTTGTTATGTGATAATGATTTCGAGTGTAATAAATTAACGAGTTTATATGGAGTGATCTATGAATGTGGTTGAAGTGAGGGTGATTTAGTTGGATGAAAATGTTTGACAAGGGCTGAATGTTTGATGAGTGTTTGATGAGTGATTTTAGGGTTCGTGATACCCCATTTGTTGGGATATATCGTGAAGATATGTATGTATGTATGTATATAAATGTATTTCATAAAATTTTCTTGTCAATATTTAGATGTGGACTGCTAACAATCTATATAATATGCAATATCTTATAAACGAATAAAGATATAAAAAAAACTTTCAAATATAAGTTATTCCCCATAAAATTTCCTATAATCGGCATTTGAACAAATTTTCTGTATCTATATCGGTTTCAGAGATATTTTAAATTCAATAATTCTTTTTGCTATAACTTCTAAACTAGAAACATTTTTGTGTCAAAATTGCAACCAATAGATGCGCCTAGAAATGCTCTAAAATTTATATTTCAACAATTTTTTTCTAGCTCGCTTGGTTCAAAAGGTATTTACAATTAAAAAATTACGTTATTATATTTTTTATTTTCAATAATTAATTATATGTTAATTGAAGGATTTATCTAATTGACCAACCAGCACACATATTAGTAATAAAAATGAGTATCACTATGTCAACTCATTATTAATTGTAATTATTTTCGTAACGATAGTAATGAAACAGTTCTTTTTGTAAATGTCCACGTAGCAGTGCTCAGTTCTCATATCATTTGCCATTATCCGCTTTCTGGGTGTTCGCAGCTCTGTTATGGTATTAGATGATATTTTATTGACTATCTGACTGATTGTAAGGTAAGCTGGTTCATGAAATATAGCTATACTGGGCAGTGGCCGTGCTACTACAGTGTTCTACTTGGTACTCGGACCGCCACTTCCCATATCTGGGGGTGGAAACTGCAACTGCTGTTGAATTGCTTCTCGTGAGATTTTCCCAGTGGCTACCAGGTAGGTTGGTTGGTGTGTAGCTGCTTTGGAATGTTGCTCATTACTTGCAGAGCCACAGACAGGCTATGGTATAGTTTGTCTGTGGCCTTGTAATTTTGGTTAATAGGCAACTGCAACTGCTGTTGAAATCTATCAACTTAATTTTTTGCTTCTCGTGATATTTTCCCAGTGGCTACCAGGTAGGTTGGTTGGTGTGTAGCTGCTTTGGAATCTTGCTCATTGCTTGCAAAGCCACAGACAGGCTATGGTATAGTTTGTCTGTGGCCCTGTAATTGCGGTTAATAAGCAACTGCAACTGCTGTTGAAATCTATCAACTTAATTTTTTGCTTCTCGTGTGATTTTCTCAGTGGCAACCAGGTAGGTTGTTTGGTGTGTAGCTGCTTTGGAATCTTGCTCATTGCTTGCAAAGCCACAGGCAGGCTATGGTATAGTTTGTCTGTGGCCTGTGCCACCACGCGATGTGCCTAAATATTCTCTACAACTCTTATTTGAACAATTTCTTTCTAACGTACTCGGTTCAAAAGTTATTTACAATTGAAAAATTACACTTTTTAGATACGTTGTTAGGAGTAAACGTGAGTAATTTGAGATGTTTTATGTATATGTTATGTACGTTGAAGAAAGAAAATGAATGATAAGTGAATAGGAATGATGTGATTGAAGGTTTGTTATGTGATAATGATTTCGAGTGTAATAAATTAACGAGTTTATATGGAGTGATCTATGAATGTGGTTGAAGTGAGGGTGATTTAGTTGGATGAAAATGTTTGACAAGGGCTGAATGTTTGATGAGTGTTTTATGAGTGATTTTAGGGTTCGTGATACCCCATTTGTTGGGATATATCGTGAAGATATGTATGTATGTATGTATATAAATGTATTTAATAAAATTTTCTTGTCAATATTTAGATGTGGACTGCTAACAATCTATATAATATGCAATATCTTATAAACGAATAAAGATATAAAAAAAAACTTTCAAATATAAGTTATTCCCCATAAAATTTCCTATAATCGGCATTTGAAGAAATTTTCTGTATCTATATCGGTTTCAGAGATATTTTAAATTCAATAATTCTTTTTGCTATAACTTCTAAACTAGAAACATTTTTTCTGTCAAAATTGCAACCAATAGATGCGCCTAGAAATGCTCTAAAATTTATATTTCAACAATTTTTTTCTAGCTCGCTTGGTTCAAAAGGTATTTACAATTAAAAAATTACGTTATTATATTTTTTATTTTCAATAATTAATTATATGTTAATTGAAGGATTTATCTAATTGACCAACCAGCACACATATTAGTAATAAAAATGAGTATCACTATGTCAACTCATTATTAATTGTAATTATTTTCGTAACGATAGTAATGAAACAGTTCTTTTTGTAAATGTCCACGTAGCAGTGCTCAGTTCTCATATCATTTGCCATTATCCGCTTTCTGGGTGTTCGCAGCTCTGTTATGGTATTAGATGATATTTTATTGACTATCTGACTGATTGTAAGGTAAGCTGGTTCATGAAATATAGCTATACTGGGCAGTGGCCGTGCTACTACACTGTTCTACTTGGTACTCGGACCGCCACTTCCCATATCTGGGGGTGGAAACTGCAACTGCTGTTGAATTGCTTCTCGTGAGATTTTCCCAGTGGCTACCAGGTAGGTTGGTTGGTGTGTAGCTGCTTTGGAATGTTGCTCATTACTTGCAGAGCCACAGACAGGCTATGGTATAGTTTGTCTGTGGCCTTGTAATTTTGGTTAATAGGCAACTGCAACTGCTGTTGAAATCTATCAACTTAATTTTTTGCTTCTCGTGATATTTTCCCAGTGGCTACCAGGTAGGTTGGTTGGTGTGTAGCTGCTTTGGAATCTTGCTCATTGCTTGCAAAGCCACAGACAGGCTATGGTATAGTTTGTCTGTGGCCCTGTAATTGCGGTTAATAAGCAACTGCAACTGCTGTTGAAATCTATCAACTTAATTTTTTGCTTCTCGTGTGATTTTCTCAGTGGCAACCAGGTAGGTTGTTTGGTGTGTAGCTGCTTTGGAATCTTGCTCATTGCTTGCAAAGCCACAGGCAGGCTATGGTATAGTTTGTCTGTGGCCTGTGCCACCACGCGATGTGCCTAAATATTCTCTACAACTCTTATTTGAACAATTTCTTTCTAACGTACTCGGTTCAAAAGTTATTTACAATTGAAAAATTACACTTTTTAGATACGTTGTTAGGAGTAAACGTGAGTAATTTGAGATGTTTTATGTATATGTTATGTACGTTGAAGAAAGAAAATGAATGATAAGTGAATAGGAATGATGTGATTGAAGGTTTGTTATGTGATAATGATTTCGAGTGTAATAAATTAACGAGTTTATATGGAGTGATCTATGAATGTGGTTGAAGTGAGGGTGATTTAGTTGGATGAAAATGTTTGACAAGGGCTGAATGTTTGATGAGTGTTTTATGAGTGATTTTAGGGTTCGTGATACCCCATTTGTTGGGATATATCGTGAAGATATGTATGTATGTATGTATATAAATGTATTTAATAAAATTTTCTTGTCAATATTTAGATGTGGACTGCTAACAATCTATATAATATGCAATATCTTATAAACGAATAAAGATATAAAAAAAACTTTCAAATATAAGTTATTCCCCATAAAATTTCCTATAATCGGCATTTGAAGAAATTTTCTGTATCTATATCGGTTTCAGAGATATTTTAAATTCAATAATTCTTTTTGCTATAACTTCTAAACTAGAAACATTTTTTCTGTCAAAATTGCAACCAATAGATGCGCCTAGAAATGCTCTAAAATTTATATTTCAACAATTTTTTTCTAGCTCGCTTGGTTCAAAAGGTATTTACAATTAAAAAATTACGTTATTATATTTTTTATTTTCAATAATTAATTATATGTTAATTGAAGGATTTATCTAATTGACCAACCAGCACACATATTAGTAATAAAAATGAGTATCACTATGTCAACTCATTATTAATTGTAATTATTTTCGTAACGATAGTAATGAAACAGTTCTTTTTGTAAATGTCCACGTAGCAGTGCTCAGTTCTCATATCATTTGCCATTATCCGCTTTCTGGGTGTTCGCAGCTCTGTTATGGTATTAGATGATATTTTATTGACTATCTGACTGATTGTAAGGTAAGCTGGTTCATGAAATATAGCTATACTGGGCAGTGGCCGTGCTACTACACTGTTCTACTTGGTACTCGGACCGCCACTTCCCATATCTGGGGGTGGAAACTGCAACTGCTGTTGAATTGCTTCTCGTGAGATTTTCCCAGTGGCTACCAGGTAGGTTGGTTGGTGTGTAGCTGCTTTGGAATGTTGCTCATTACTTGCAGAGCCACAGACAGGCTATGGTATAGTTTGTCTGTGGCCTTGTAATTTTGGTTAATAGGCAACTGCAACTGCTGTTGAAATCTATCAACTTAATTTTTTGCTTCTCGTGATATTTTCCCAGTGGCTACCAGGTAGGTTGGTTGGTGTGTAGCTGCTTTGGAATCTTGCTCATTGCTTGCAAAGCCACAGACAGGCTATGGTATAGTTTGTCTGTGGCCCTGTAATTGCGGTTAATAAGCAACTGCAACTGCTGTTGAAATCTATCAACTTAATTTTTTGCTTCTCGTGTGATTTTCTCAGTGGCAACCAGGTAGGTTGTTTGGTGTGTAGCTGCTTTGGAATCTTGCTCATTGCTTGCAAAGCCACAGGCAGGCTATGGTATAGTTTGTCTGTGGCCTGTGCCACCACGCGATGTGCCTAAATATTCTCTACAACTCTTATTTGAACAATTTCTTTCTAACGTACTCGGTTCAAAAGTTATTTACAATTGAAAAATTACACTTTTTAGATACGTTGTTAGGAGTAAACGTGAGTAATTTGAGATGTTTTATGTATATGTTATGTACGTTGAAGAAAGAAAATGAATGATAAGTGAATAGGAATGATGTGATTGAAGGTTTGTTATGTGATAATGATTTCGAGTGTAATAAATTAACGAGTTTATATGGAGTGATCTATGAATGTGGTTGAAGTGAGGGTGATTTAGTTGTATGAAAATGTTTGACAAGGGCTGAATGTTTGATGAGTGTTTTATGAGTGATTTTAGGGTTCGTGATACCCCATTTGTTGGGATATATCGTGAAGATATGTATGTATGTATGTATATAAATGTATTTAATAAAATTTTCTTGTCAATATTTAGATGTGGACTGCTAACAATCTATATAATATGCAATATCTTATAAACGAATAAAGATATAAAAAAAAACTTTCAAATATAAGTTATTCCCCATAAAATTTCCTATAATCTGCATTTGAAGAAATTTTCTGTATCTATATCGGTTTCAGAGATATTTTAAATTCAATAATTCTTTTTGCTATAACTTCTAAACTAGAAACATTTTTTCTGTCAAAATTGCAACCAATAGATGCGCCTAGAAATGCTCTAAAATTTATATTTCAACAATTTTTTTCTAGCTCGCTTGGTTCAAAAGGTATTTACAATTAAAAAATTACGTTATTATATTTTTTATTTTCAATAATTAATTATATGTTAATTGAAGGATTTATCTAATTGACCAACCAGCACACATATTAGTAATAAAAATGAGTATCACTATGTCAACTCATTATTAATTGTAATTATTTTCGTAACGATAGTAATGAAACAGTTCTTTTTGTAAATGTCCACGTAGCAGTGCTCAGTTCTCATATCATTTGCCATTATCCGCTTTCTGGGTGTTCGCAGCTCTGTTATGGTATTAGATGATATTTTATTGACTATCTGACTGATTGTAAGGTAAGCTGGTTCATGAAATATAGCTATACTGGGCAGTGGCCGTGCTACTACACTGTTCTACTTGGTACTCGGACCGCCACTTCCCATATCTGGGGGTGGAAACTGCAACTGCTGTTGAATTGCTTCTCGTGAGATTTTCCCAGTGGCTACCAGGTAGGTTGGTTGGTGTGTAGCTGCTTTGGAATGTTGCTCATTACTTGCAGAGCCACAGACAGGCTATGGTATAGTTTGTCTGTGGCCTTGTAATTTTGGTTAATAGGCAACTGCAACTGCTGTTGAAATCTATCAACTTAATTTTTTGCTTCTCGTGATATTTTCCCAGTGGCTACCAGGTAGGTTGGTTGGTGTGTAGCTGCTTTGGAATGTTGCTCATTGCTTGCAAAGCCACAGACAGGCTATGGTATAGTTTGTCTGTGGCCCTGTAATTGCGGTTAATAAGCAACTGCAACTGCTGTTGAAATCTATCAACTTAATTTTTTGCTTCTCGTGTGATTTTCTCAGTGGCAACCAGGTAGGTTGTTTGGTGTGTAGCTGCTTTGGAATCTTGCTCATTGCTTGCAAAGCCACAGGCAGGCTATGGTATAGTTTGTCTGTGGCCTGTGCCACCACGCGATGTGCCTAAATATTCTCTACAACTCTTATTTGAACAATTTCTTTCTAACGTACTCGGTTCAAAAGTTATTTACAATTGAAAAATTACACTTTTTAGATACGTTGTTAGGAGTAAACGTGAGTAATTTGAGATGTTTTATGTATATGTTATGTACGTTGAAGAAAGAAAATGAATGATAAGTGAATAGGAATGATGTGATTGAAGGTTTGTTATGTGATAATGATTTCGAGTGTAATAAATTAACGAGTTTATATGGAGTGATCTATGAATGTGGTTGAAGTGAGGGTGATTTAGTTGTATGAAAATGTTTGACAAGGGCTGAATGTTTGATGAGTGTTTTATGAGTGATTTTAGGGTTCGTGATACCCCATTTGTTGGGATATATCGTGAAGATATGTATGTATGTATGTATATAAATGTATTTAATAAAATTTTCTTGTCAATATTTAGATGTGGACTGCTAACAATCTATATAATATGCAATATCTTATAAACGAATAAAGATATAAAAAAAAACTTTCAAATATAAGTTATTCCCCATAAAATTTCCTATAATCTGCATTTGAAGAAATTTTCTGTATCTATATCGGTTTCAGAGATATTTTAAATTCAATAATTCTTTTTGCTATAACTTCTAAACTAGAAACATTTTTTCTGTCAAAATTGCAACCAATAGATGCGCCTAGAAATGCTCTAAAATTTATATTTCAACAATTTTTTTCTAGCTCGCTTGGTTCAAAAGGTATTTACAATTAAAAAATTACGTTATTATATTTTTTATTTTCAATAATTAATTATATGTTAATTGAAGGATTTATCTAATTGACCAACCAGCACACATATTAGTAATAAAAATGAGTATCACTATGTCAACTCATTATTAATTGTAATTATTTTCGTAACGATAGTAATGAAACAGTTCTTTTTGTAAATGTCCACGTAGCAGTGCTCAGTTCTCATATCATTTGCCATTATCCGCTTTCTGGGTGTTCGCAGCTCTGTTATGGTATTAGATGATATTTTATTGACTATCTGACTGATTGTAAGGTAAGCTGGTTCATGAAATATAGCTATACTGGGCAGTGGCCGTGCTACTACAGTGTTCTACTTGGTACTCGGACCGCCACTTCCCATATCTGGGGGTGGAAACTGCAACTGCTGTTGAATTGCTTCTCGTGAGATTTTCCCAGTGGCTACCAGGTAGGTTGGTTGGTGTGTAGGTGCTTTGGAATGTTGCTCATTACTTGCAGAGCCACAGACAGGCTATGGTATAGTTTGTCTGTGGCCTTGTAATTTTGGTTAATAGGCAACTGCAACTGCTGTTGAAATCTATCAACTTAATTTTTTGCTTCTCGTGATATTTTCCCAGTGGCTACCAGGTAGGTTGGTTGGTGTGTAGCTGCTTTGGAATCTTGCTCATTGCTTGCAAAGCCACAAACAGGCTATGGTATAGTTTGTCTGTGGCCCTGTAATTGCGGTTAATAAGCAACTGCAACTGCTGTTGAAATCTATCAACTTAATTTTTTGCTTCTCGTGTGATTTTCTCAGTGGCAACCAGGTAGGTTGTTTGGTGTGTAGCTGCTTTGGAATCTTGCTCATTGCTTGCAAAGCCACAGGCAGGCTATGGTATAGTTTGTCTGTGGCCTGTGCCACCACGCGATGTACCTAAATATTCTCTACAACTCTTATTTGAACAATTTCTTTCTAACGTACTCGGTTCAAAAGTTATTTACAATTGAAAAATTACACTTTTTAGATACGTTGTTAGGAGTAAACGTGAGTAATTTGAGATGTTTTATGTATATGTTATGTACGTTGAAGAAAGAAAATGAATGATAAGTGAATAGGAATGATGTGATTGAAGGTTTGTTATGTGATAATGATTTCGAGTGTAATAAATTAACGAGTTTATATGGAGTGATCTATGAATGTGGTTGAAGTGAGGGTGATTTAGTTGGATGAAAATGTTTGACAAGGGCTGAATGTTTGATGATTGTTTTATGAGTGATTTTAGGGTTCGTGATACCCCATTTGTTGGGATATATCGTGAAGATATGTATGTATGTATGTATATAAATGTATTTAATAAAATTTTCTTGTCAATATTTAGATGTGGACTGCTAACAATCTATATAATATGCAATATCTTATAAACGAATAAAGATATAAAAAAAAACTTTCAAATATAAGTTATTCCCCATAAAATTTCCTATAATCGGCATTTGAAGAAATTTTCTGTATCTATATCGGTTTCAGAGATAT
The DNA here is from genome assembly GCA_911728475.2 of Pterostichus madidus. Classification (NCBI taxonomy): domain Eukaryota; kingdom Metazoa; phylum Arthropoda; class Insecta; order Coleoptera; family Carabidae; genus Pterostichus; species Pterostichus madidus. Next base: position 20,564,597 of record OU452304.1, on the reverse strand, counting down.
TTTAAATTCAATAATTCTTTTTGCTATAACTTCTAAACTAGAAACATTTTTTCTGTCAAAATTGCAACCAATAGATGCGCCTAGAAATGCTCTAAAATTTATATTTCAACAATTTTTTTCTAGCTCGCTTGGTTCAAAAGGTATTTACAATTAAAAAATTACGTTATTATATTTTTTATTTTCAATAATTAATTATATGTTAATTGAAGGATTTATCTAATTGACCAACCAGCACACATATTAGTAATAAAAATGAGTATCACTATGTCAACTCATTATTAATTGTAATTATTTTCGTAACGATAGTAATGAAACAGTTCTTTTTGTAAATGTCCACGTAGCAGTGCTCAGTTCTCATATCATTTGCCATTATCCGCTTTCTGGGTGTTCGCAGCTCTGTTATGGTATTAGATGATATTTTATTGACTATCTGACTGATTGTAAGGTAAGCTGGTTCATGAAATATAGCTATACTGGGCAGTGGCCGTGCTACTACACTGTTCTACTTGGTACTCGGACCGCCACTTCCCATATCTGGGGGTGGAAACTGCAACTGCTGTTGAATTGCTTCTCGTGAGATTTTCCCAGTGGCTACCAGGTAGGTTGGTTGGTGTGTAGCTGCTTTGGAATGTTGCTCATTACTTGCAGAGCCACAGACAGGCTATGGTATAGTTTGTCTGTGGCCTTGAAATTTTGGTTAATAGGCAACTGCAACTGCTGTTGAAATCTATCAACTTAATTTTTTGCTTCTCGTGATATTTTCCCAGTGGCTACCAGGTAGGTTGGTTGGTGTGTAGCTGCTTTGGAATCTTGCTCATTGCTTGCAAAGCCACAGACAGGCTATGGTATAGTTTGTCTGTGGCCCTGTAATTGCGGTTAATAAGCAACTGCAACTGCTGTTGAAATCTATCAACTTAATTTTTTGCTTCTCGTGTGATTTTCTCAGTGGCAACCAGGTAGGTTGTTTGGTGTGTAGCTGCTTTGGAATCTTGCTCATTGCTTGCAAAGCCACAGGCAGGCTATGGTATAGTTTGTCTGTGGCCTGTGCCACCACGCGATGTGCCTAAATATTCTCTACAACTCTTATTTGAACAATTTCTTTCTAACGTACTCGGTTCAAAAGTTATTTACAATTGAAAAATTACACTTTTTAGATACGTTGTTAGGAGTAAACGTGAGTAATTTGAGATGTTTTATGTATATGTTATGTACGTTGAAGAAAGAAAATGAATGATAAGTGAATAGGAATGATGTGATTGAAGGTTTGTTATGTGATAATGATTTCGAGTGTAATAAATTAACGAGTTTATATGGAGTGATCTATGAATGTGGTCGAAGTGAGGGTGATTTAGTTGGATGAAAATGTTTGACAAGGGCTGAATGTTTGATGAGTGTTTTATGAGTGATTTTAGGGTTCGTGATACCCCATTTGTTGGGATATATCGTGAAGATATGTATGTATGTATGTATATAAATGTATTTAATAAAATTTTCTTGTCAATATTTAGATGTGGACTGCTAACAATCTATATAATATGCAATATCTTATAAACGAATAAAGATATAAAAAAAAACTTTCAAATATAAGTTATTCCCCATAAAATTTCCTATAATCTGCATTTGAAGAAATTTTCTGTATCTATATCGGTTTCAGAGATATTTTAAATTCAATAATTCTTTTTGCTATAACTTCTAAACTAGAAACATTTTTTCTGTCAAAATTGCAACCAATAGATGCGCCTAGAAATGCTCTAAAATTTATATTTCAACAATTTTTTTCTAGCTCGCTTGGTTCAAAAGGTATTTACAATTAAAAAATTACGTTATTATATTTTTTATTTTCAATAATTAATTATATGTTAATTGAAGGATTTATCTAATTGACCAACCAGCACACATATTAGTAATAAAAATGAGTATCACTATGTCAACTCATTATTAATTGTAATTATTTTCGTAACGATAGTAATGAAACAGTTCTTTTTGTAAATGTCCACGTAGCAGTGCTCAGTTCTCATATCATTTGCCATTATCCGCTTTCTGGGTGTTCGCAGCTCTGTTATGGTATTAGATGATATTTTATTGACTATCTGACTGATTGTAAGGTAAGCTGGTTCATGAAATATAGCTATACTGGGCAGTGGCCGTGCTACTACACTGTTCTACTTGGTACTCGGACCGCCACTTCCCATATCTGGGGGTGGAAACTGCAACTGCTGTTGAATTGCTTCTCGTGAGATTTTCCCAGTGGCTACCAGGTAGGTTGGTTGGTGTGTAGCTGCTTTGGAATGTTGCTCATTACTTGCAGAGCCACAGACAGGCTATGGTATAGTTTGTCTGTGGCCTTGTAATTTTGGTTAATAGGCAACTGCAACTGCTGTTGAAATCTATCAACTTAATTTTTTGCTTCTCGTGATATTTTCCCAGTGGCTACCAGGTAGGTTGGTTGGTGTGTAGCTGCTTTGGAATCTTGCTCATTGCTTGCAAAGCCACAGACAGGCTATGGTATAGTTTGTCTGTGGCCCTGTAATTGCGGTTAATAAGCAACTGCAACTGCTGTTGAAATCTATCAACTTAATTTTTTGCTTCTCGTGTGATTTTCTCAGTGGCAACCAGGTAGGTTGTTTGGTGTGTAGCTGCTTTGGAATCTTGCTCATTGCTTGCAAAGCCACAGGCAGGCTATGGTATAGTTTGTCTGTGGCCTGTGCCACCACGCGATGTGCCTAAATATTCTCTACAACTCTTATTTGAACAATTTCTTTCTAACGTACTCGGTTCAAAAGTTATTTACAATTGAAAAATTACACTTTTTAGATACGTTGTTAGGAGTAAACGTGAGTAATTTGAGATGTTTTATGTATATGTTATGTACGTTGAAGAAAGAAAATGAATGATAAGTGAATAGGAATGATGTGATTGAAGGTTTGTTATGTGATAATGATTTCGAGTGTAATAAATTAACGAGTTTATATGGAGTGATCTATGAATGTGGTTGAAGTGAGGGTGATTTAGTTGTATGAAAATGTTTGACAAGGGCTGAATGTTTGATGAGTGTTTTATGAGTGATTTTAGGGTTCGTGATACCCCATTTGTTGGGATATATCGTGAAGATATGTATGTATGTATGTATATAAATGTATTTAATAAAATTTTCTTGTCAATATTTAGATGTGGACTGCTAACAATCTATATAATATGCAATATCTTATAAACGAATAAAGATATAAAAAAAAACTTTCAAATATAAGTTATTCCCCATAAAATTTCCTATAATCTGCATTTGAAGAAATTTTCTGTATCTATATCGGTTTCAGAGATATTTTAAATTCAATAATTCTTTTTGCTATAACTTCTAAACTAGAAACATTTTTTCTGTCAAAATTGCAACCAATAGATGCGCCTAGAAATGCTCTAAAATTTATATTTCAACAATTTTTTTCTAGCTCGCTTGGTTCAAAAGGTATTTACAATTAAAAAATTACGTTATTATATTTTTTATTTTCAATAATTAATTATATGTTAATTGAAGGATTTATCTAATTGACCAACCAGCACACATATTAGTAATAAAAATGAGTATCACTATGTCAACTCATTATTAATTGTAATTATTTTCGTAACGATAGTAATGAAACAGTTCTTTTTGTAAATGTCCACGTAGCAGTGCTCAGTTCTCATATCATTTGCCATTATCCGCTTTCTGGGTGTTCGCAGCTCTGTTATGGTATTAGATGATATTTTATTGACTATCTGACTGATTGTAAGGTAAGCTGGTTCATGAAATATAGCTATACTGGGCAGTGCCCGTGCTACTACACTGTTCTACTTGGTACTCGGACCGCCACTTCCCATATCTGGGGGTGGAAACTGCAACTGCTGTTGAATTGCTTCTCGTGAGATTTTCCCAGTGGCTACCAGGTAGGTTGGTTGGTGTGTAGCTGCTTTGGAATGTTGCTCATTACTTGCAGAGCCACAGACAGGCTATGGTATAGTTTGTCTGTGGCCTTGTAATTTTGGTTAATAGGCAACTGCAACTGCTGTTGAAATCTATCAACTTAATTTTTTGCTTCTCGTGATATTTTCCCAGTGGCTACCAGGTAGGTTGGTTGGTGTGTAGCTGCTTTGGAATCTTGCTCATTGCTTGCAAAGCCACAGACAGGCTATGGTATAGTTTGTCTGTGGCCCTGTAATTGCGGTTAATAAGCAACTGCAACTGCTGTTGAAATCTATCAACTTAATTTTTTGCTTCTCGTGTGATTTTCTCAGTGGCAACCAGGTAGGTTGTTTGGTGTGTAGCTGCTTTGGAATCTTGCTCATTGCTTGCAAAGCCACAGGCAGGCTATGGTATAGTTTGTCTGTGGCCTGTGCCACCACGCGATGTGCCTAAATATTCTCTACAACTCTTATTTGAACAATTTCTTTCTAACGTACTCGGTTCAAAAGTTATTTACAATTGAAAAATTACACTTTTTAGATACGTTGTTAGGAGTAAACGTGAGTAATTTGAGATGTTTTATGTATATGTTATGTACGTTGAAGAAAGAAAATGAATGATAAGTGAATAGGAATGATGTGATTGAAGGTTTGTTATGTGATAATGATTTCGAGTGTAATAAATTAACGAGTTTATATGGAGTGATCTATGAATGTGGTTGAAGTGAGGGTGATTTAGTTGTATGAAAATGTTTGACAAGGGCTGAATGTTTGATGAGTGTTTTATGAGTGATTTTAGGGTTCGTGATACCCCATTTGTTGGGATATATCGTGAAGATATGTATGTATGTATGTATATAAATGTATTTAATAAAATTTTCTTGTCAATATTTAGATGTGGACTGCTAACAATCTATATAATATGCAATATCTTATAAACGAATAAAGATATAAAAAAAAACTTTCAAATATAAGTTATTCCCCATAAAATTTCCTATAATCTGCATTTGAAGAAATTTTCTGTATCTATATCGGTTTCAGAGATATTTTAAATTCAATAATTCTTTTTGCTATAACTTCTAAACTAGAAACATTTTTTCTGTCAAAATTGCAACCAATAGATGCGCCTAGAAATGCTCTAAAATTTATATTTCAACAATTTTTTTCTAGCTCGCTTGGTTCAAAAGGTATTTACAATTAAAAAATTACGTTATTATATTTTTTATTTTCAATAATTAATTATATGTTAATTGAAGGATTTATCTAATTGACCAACCAGCACACATATTAGTAATAAAAATGAGTATCACTATGTCAACTCATTATTAATTGTAATTATTTTCGTAACGATAGTAATGAAACAGTTCTTTTTGTAAATGTCCACGTAGCAGTGCTCAGTTCTCATATCATTTGCCATTATCCGCTTTCTGGGTGTTCGCAGCTCTGTTATGGTATTAGATGATATTTTATTGACTATCTGACTGATTGTAAGGTAAGCTGGTTCATGAAATATAGCTATACTGGGCAGTGGCCGTGCTACTACAGTGTTCTACTTGGTACTCGGACCGCCACTTCCCATATCTGGGGGTGGAAACTGCAACTGCTGTTGAATTGCTTCTCGTGAGATTTTCCCAGTGGCTACCAGGTAGGTTGGTTGGTGTGTAGCTGCTTTGGAATGTTGCTCATTACTTGCAGAGCCACAGACAGGCTATGGTATAGTTTGTCTGTGGCCTTGTAATTTTGGTTAATAGGCAACTGCAACTGCTGTTGAAATCTATCAACTTAATTTTTTGCTTCTCGTGATATTTTCCCAGTGGCTACCAGGTAGGTTGGTTGGTGTGTAGCTGCTTTGGAATCTTGCTCATTGCTTGCAAAGCCACAAACAGGCTATGGTATAGTTTGTCTGTGGCCCTGTAATTGCGGTTAATAAGCAACTGCAACTGCTGTTGAAATCTATCAACTTAATTTTTTGCTTCTCGTGTGATTTTCTCAGTGGCAACCAGGTAGGTTGTTTGGTGTGTAGCTGCTTTGGAATCTTGCTCATTGCTTGCAAAGCCACAGGCAGGCTATGGTATAGTTTGTCTGTGGCCTGTGCCACCACGCGATGTACCTAAATATTCTCTACAACTCTTATTTGAACAATTTCTTTCTAACGTACTCGGTTCAAAAGTTATTTACAATTGAAAAATTACACTTTTTAGATACGTTGTTAGGAGTAAACGTGAGTAATTTGAGATGTTTTATGTATATGTTATGTACGTTGAAGAAAGAAAATGAATGATAAGTGAATAGGAATGATGTGATTGAAGGTTTGTTATGTGATAATGATTTCGAGTGTAATAAATTAACGAGTTTATATGGAGTGATCTATGAATGTGGTTGAAGTGAGGGTGATTTAGTTGGATGAAAATGTTTGACAAGGGCTGAATGTTTGATGATTGTTTTATGAGTGATTTTAGGGTTCGTGATACCCCATTTGTTGGGATATATCGTGAAGATATGTATGTATGTATGTATATAAATGTATTTAATAAAATTTTCTTGTCAATATTTAGATGTGGACTGCTAACAATCTATATAATATGCAATATCTTATAAACGAATAAAGATATAAAAAAAAACTTTCAAATATAAGTTATTCCCCATAAAATTTCCTATAATCGGCATTTGAAGAAATTTTCTGTATCTATATCGGTTTCAGAGATATTTTAAATTCAATAATTCTTTTTGCTATAACTTCTAAACTAGAAACATTTTTTCTGTCAAAATTGCAACCAATAGATGCGCCTAGAAATGCTCTAAAATTTATATTTCAACAATTTTTTTCTAGCTCGCTTGGTTCAAAAGGTATTTACAATTAAAAAATTACGTTATTATATTTTTTATTTTCAATAATTAATTATATGTTAATTGAAGGATTTATCTAATTGACCAACCAGCACACATATTAGTAATAAAAATGAGTATCACTATGTCAACTCATTATTAATTGTAATTATTTTCGTAACGATAGTAATGAAACAGTTCTTTTTGTAAATGTCCACGTAGCAGTGCTCAGTTCTCATATCATTTGCCATTATCCGCTTTCTGGGTGTTCGCAGCTCTGTTATGGTATTAGATGATATTTTATTGACTATCTGACTGATTGTAAGGTAAGCTGGTTCATGAAATATAGCTATACTGGGCAGTGGCCGTGCTACTACACTGTTCTACTTGGTACTCGGACCGCCACTTCCCATATCTGGGGGTGGAAACTGCAACTGCTGTTGAATTGCTTCTCGTGAGATTTTCCCAGTGGCTACCAGGTAGGTTGGTTGGTGTGTAGCTGCTTTGGAATGTTGCTCATTACTTGCAGAGCCACAGACAGGCTATGGTATAGTTTGTCTGTGGCCTTGTAATTTTGGTTAATAGGCAACTGCAACTGCTGTTGAAATCTATCAACTTAATTTTTTGCTTCTCGTGATATTTTCCCAGTGGCTACCAGGTAGGTTGGTTGGTGTGTAGCTGCTTTGGAATCTTGCTCATTGCTTGCAAAGCCACAGACAGGCTATGGTATAGTTTGTCTGTGGCCCTGTAATTGCGGTTAATAAGCAACTGCAACTGCTGTTGAAATCTATCAACTTAATTTTTTGCTTCTCGTGTGATTTTCTCAGTGGCAACCAGGTAGGTTGTTTGGTGTGTAGCTGCTTTGGAATCTTGCTCATTGCTTGCAAAGCCACAGGCAGGCTATGGTATAGTTTGTCTGTGGCCTGTGCCACCACGCGATGTGCCTAAATATTCTCTACAACTCTTATTTGAACAATTTCTTTCTAACGTACTCGGTTCAAAAGTTATTTACAATTGAAAAATTACACTTTTTAGATACGTTGTTAGGAGTAAACGTGAGTAATTTGAGATGTTTTATGTATATGTTATGTACGTTGAAGAAAGAAAATGAATGATAAGTGAATAGGAATGATGTGATTGAAGGTTTGTTATGTGATAATGATTTCGAGTGTAATAAATTAACGAGTTTATATGGAGTGATCTATGAATGTGGTCGAAGTGAGGGTGATTTAGTTGGATGAAAATGTTTGACAAGGGCTGAATGTTTGATGAGTGTTTTATGAGTGATTTTAGGGTTCGTGATACCCCATTTGTTGGGATATATCGTGAAGATATGTATGTATGTATGTATATAAATGTATTTAATAAAATTTTCTTGTCAATATTTAGATGTGGACTGCTAACAATCTATATAATATGCAATATCTTATAAACGAATAAAGATATAAAAAAAAACTTTCAAATATAAGTTATTCCCCATAAAATTTCCTATAATCTGCATTTGAAGAAATTTTCTGTATCTATATCGGTTTCAGAGATATTTTAAATTCAATAATTCTTTTTGCTATAACTTCTAAACTAGAAACATTTTTTCTGTCAAAATTGCAACCAATAGATGCGCCTAGAAATGCTCTAAAATTTATATTTCAACAATTTTTTTCTAGCTCGCTTGGTTCAAAAGGTATTTACAATTAAAAAATTACGTTATTATATTTTTTATTTTCAATAATTAATTATATGTTAATTGAAGGATTTATCTAATTGACCAACCAGCACACATATTAGTAATAAAAATGAGTATCACTATGTCAACTCATTATTAATTGTAATTATTTTCGTAACGATAGTAATGAAACAGTTCTTTTTGTAAATGTCCACGTAGCAGTGCTCAGTTCTCATATCATTTGCCATTATCCGCTTTCTGGGTGTTCGCAGCTCTGTTATGGTATTAGATGATATTTTATTGACTATCTGACTGATTGTAAGGTAAGCTGGTTCATGAAATATAGCTATACTGGGCAGTGGCCGTGCTACTACAGTGTTCTACTTGGTACTCGGACCGCCACTTCCCATATCTGGGGGTGGAAACTGCAACTGCTGTTGAATTGCTTCTCGTGAGATTTTCCCAGTGGCTACCAGGTAGGTTGGTTGGTGTGTAGCTGCTTTGGAATGTTGCTCATTACTTGCAGAGCCACAGACAGGCTATGGTATAGTTTGTCTGTGGCCTTGTAATTTTGGTTAATAGGCAACTACAACTGCTGTTGAAATCTATCAACTTAATTTTTTGCTTCTCGTGATATTTTCCCAGTGGCTACCAGGTAGGTTGGTTGGTGTGTAGCTGCTTTGGAATCTTGCTCATTGCTTGCAAAGCCACAGACAGGCTATGGTATAGTTTGTCTGTGGCCCTGTAATTGCGGTTAATAAGCAACTGCAACTGCTGTTGAAATCTATCAACTTAATTTTTTGCTTCTCGTGTGATTTTCTCAGTGGCAACCAGGTAGGTTGTTTGGTGTGTAGCTGCTTTGGAATCTTGCTCATTGCTTGCAAAGCCACAGGCAGGCTATGGTATAGTTTGTCTGTGGCCTGTGCCACCACGCGATGTGCCTAAATATTCTCTACAACTCTTATTTGAACAATTTCTTTCTAACGTACTCGGTTCAAAAGTTATTTACAATTGAAAAATTACACTTTTTAGATACGTTGTTAGGAGTAAACGTGAGTAATTTCAGATGTTTTATGTATATGTTATGTACGTTGAAGAAAGAAAATGAATGATAAGTGAATAGGAATGATGTGATTGAAGGTTTGTTATGTGATAATGATTTCGAGTGTAATAAATTAACGAGTTTATATGGAGTGATCTATGAATGTGGTTGAAGTGAGGGTGATTTAGTTGGATGAAAATGTTTGACAAGGGCTGAATGTTTGATGAGTGTTTTATGAGTGATTTTAGGGTTCGTGATACCCCATTTGTTGGGATATATCGTGAAGATATGTATGTATGTATGTATATAAATGTATTTCATAAAATTTTCTTGTCAATATTTAGATGTGGACTGCTAACAATCTATATAATATGCAATATCTTATAAACGAATAAAGATATAAAAAAAAACTTTCAAATATAAGTTATTCCCCATAAAATTTCCTATAATCGGCATTTGAAGAAATTTTCTGTATCTATATCGGTTTCAGAGATATTTTAAATTCAATAATTCTTTTTGCTATAACTTCTAAACTAGAAACATTTTTTCTGTCAAAATTGCAACCAATAGATGCGCCTAGAAATGCTCCAAAATTTATATTTCAACAATTTTTTTCTAGCTCGCTTGGTTCAAAAGGTATTTACAATTAAAAAATTACGTTATTATATTTTTTATTTTCAATAATTAATTATATGTTAATTGAAGGATTTATCTAATTGACCAACCAGCACACATATTAGTAATAAAAATGAGTATCACTATGTCAACTAATTATTAATTGTAATTATTTTCGTAACGATAGTAATGAAACAGTTCTTTTTGTAAATGTCCACGTAGCAGTGCTCAGTTCTCATATCATTTGCCATTATCCGCTTTCTGGGTGTTCGCAGCTCTGTTATGGTATTAGATGATATTTTATTGACTATCTGACTGATTGTAAGGTAAGCTGGTTCATGAAATATAGCTATACTGGGCAGTGGCCGTGCTACTACAGTGTTCTACTTGGTACTCGGACCGCCACTTCCCATATCTGGGGGTGGAAACTGCAACTGCTGTTGAATTGCTTCTCGTGAGATTTTCCCAGTGGCTACCAGGTAGGTTGGTTGTTGTGTAGCTGCTTTGGAATGTTGCTCATTACTTGCAGAGCCACAGACAGGCTATGGTATAGTTTGTCTGTGGCCTTGTAATTTTGGTTAATAGGCAACTGCAACTGCTGTTGAAATCTATCAACTTAATTTTTTGCTTCTCGTGATATTTTCCCAGTGGCTACCAGGTAGGTTGGTTGGTGTGTAGCTGCTTTGGAATCTTGCTCATTGCTTGCAAAGCCACAGACAGGCTATGGTATAGTTTGTCTGTGGCCCTGTAATTGCGGTTAATAAGCAACTGCAACTGCTGTTGAAATCTATCAACTTAATTTTTTGCTTCTCGTGTGATTTTCTCAGTGGCAACCAGGTAGGTTGTTTGGTGTGTAGCTGCTTTGGAATCTTGCTCATTGCTTGCAAAGCCACAGGCAGGCTATGGTATAGTTTGTCTGTGGCCTGTGCCACCACGCGATGTGCCTAAATATTCTCTACAACTCTTATTTGAACAATTTCTTTCTAACGTACTCGGTTCAAAAGTTATTTACAATTGAAAAATTACACTTTTTAGATACGTTGTTAGGAGTAAACGTGAGTAATTTGAGATGTTTTATGTATATGTTATGTACGTTGAAGAAAGAAAATGAATGATAAGTGAATAGGAATGATGTGATTGAAGGTTTGTTATGTGATAATGATTTCGAGTGTAATAAATTAACGAGTTTATATGGAGTGATCTATGAATGTGGTTGAAGTGAGGGTGATTTAGTTGGATGAAAATGTTTGACAAGGGCTGAATGTTTGATGAGTGTTTTATGAGTGATTTTAGGGTTCGTGATACCCCATTTGTTGGGATATATCGTGAAGATATGTATGTATGTATGTATATAAATGTATTTAATAAAATTTTCTTGTCAATATTTAGATGTGGACTGCTAACAATCTATATAATATGCAATATCTTATAAACGAATAAAGATATAAAAAAAAACTTTCAAATATAAGTTATTCCCCATAAAATTTCCTATAATCGGCATTTGAAGAAATTTTCTGTATCTATATCGGTTTCAGAGATATTTTAAATTCAATAATTCTTTTTGCTATAACTTCTAAACTAGAAACATTTTTTCTGTCAAAATTGCAACCAATAGATGCGCCTAGAAATGCTCTAAAATTTATATTTCAACAATTTTTTTCTAGCTCGCTTGGTTCAAAAGGTATTTACAATTAAAAAATTACGTTATTATATTTTTTATTTTCAATAATTAATTATATGTTAATTGAAGGATTTATCTAATTGACCAACCAGCACACATATTAGTAATAAAAATGAGTATCACTATGTCAACTCATTATTAATTGTAATTATTTTCGTAACGATAGTAATGAAACAGTTCTTTTTGTAAATGTCCACGTAGCAGTGCTCAGTTCTCATATCATTTGCCATTATCCGCTTTCTGGGTGTTCGCAGCTCTGTTATGGTATTAGATGATATTTTATTGACTATCTGACTGATTGTAAGGTAAGCTGGTTCATGAAATATAGCTATACTGGGCAGTGGCCGTGCTACTACAGTGTTCTACTTGGTAATCGGACCGCCACTTCCCATATCTGGGGGTGGAAACTGCAACTGCTGTTGAATTGCTTCTCGTGAGATTTTCCCAGTGGCTACCAGGTAGGTTGGTTGGTGTGTAGCTGCTTTGGAATGTTGCTCATTACTTGCAGAGCCACAGACAGGCTATGGTATAGTTTGTCTGTGGCCTTGTAATTTTGGTTAATAGGCAACTGCAACTGCTGTTGAAATCTATCAACTTAATTTTTTGCTTCTCGTGATATTTTCCCAGTGGCTACCAGGTAGGTTGGTTGGTGTGTAGCTGCTTTGGAATCTTGCTCATTGCTTGCAAAGCCACAGACAGGCTATGGTATAGTTTGTCTGTGGCCCTGTAATTGCGGTTAATAAGCAACTGCAACTGCTGTTGAAATCTATCAACTTAATTTTTTGCTTCTCGTGTGATTTTCTCAGTGGCAACCAGGTAGGTTGTTTGGTGTGTAGCTGATTTGGAATCTTGCTCATTGCTTGCAAAGCCACAGGCAGGCTATGGTATAGTTTGTCTGTGGCCTGTGCCACCACGCGATGTGCCTAAATATTCTCTACAACTCTTATTTGAACAATTTCTTTCTAACGTACTCGGTTCAAAAGTTATTTACAATTGAAAAATTACACTTTTTAGATACGTTGTTAGGAGTAAACGTGAGTAATTTGAGATGTTTTATGTATATGTTATGTACGTTGAAGAAAGAAAATGAATGATAAGTGAATAGGAATGATGTGATTGAAGGTTTGTTATGTGATAATGATTTCGAGTGTAATAAATTAACGAGTTTATATGGAGTGATCTATGAATGTGGTTGAAGTGAGGGTGATTTAGTTGGATGAAAATGTTTGACAAGGGCTGAATGTTTGATGAGTGTTTGATGAGTGATTTTAGGGTTCGTGATACCCCATTTGTTGGGATATATCGTGAAGATATGTATGTATGTATGTATATAAATGTATTTCATAAAATTTTCTTGTCAATATTTAGATGTGGACTGCTAACAATCTATATAATATGCAATATCTTATAAACGAATAAAGATATAAAAAAAAACTTTCAAATATAAGTTATTCCCCATAAAATTTCCTATAATCGGCATTTGAACAAATTTTCTGTATCTATATCGGTTTCAGAGATATTTTAAATTCAATAATTCTTTTTGCTATAACTTCTAAACTAGAAACATTTTTGTGTCAAAATTGCAACCAATAGATGCGCCTAGAAATGCTCTAAAATTTATATTTCAACAATTTTTTTCTAGCTCGCTTGGTTCAAAAGGTATTTACAATTAAAAAATTACGTTATTATATTTTTTATTTTCAATAATTAATTATATGTTAATTGAAGGATTTATCTAATTGACCAACCAGCACACATATTAGTAATAAAAATGAGTATCACTATGTCAACTCATTATTAATTGTAATTATTTTCGTAACGATAGTAATGAAACAGTTCTTTTTGTAAATGTCCACGTAGCAGTGCTCAGTTCTCATATCATTTGCCATTATCCGCTTTCTGGGTGTTCGCAGCTCTGTTATGGTATTAGATGATATTTTATTGACTATCTGACTGATTGTAAGGTAAGCTGGTTCATGAAATATAGCTATACTGGGCAGTGGCCGTGCTACTACAGTGTTCTACTTGGTACTCGGACCGCCACTTCCCATATCTGGGGGTGGAAACTGCAACTGCTGTTGAATTGCTTCTCGTGAGATTTTCCCAGTGGCTACCAGGTAGGTTGGTTGGTGTGTAGCTGCTTTGGAATGTTGCTCATTACTTGCAGAGCCACAGACAGGCTATGGTATAGTTTGTCTGTGGCCTTGTAATTTTGGTTAATAGGCAACTGCAACTGCTGTTGAAATCTATCAACTTAATTTTTTGCTTCTCGTGATATTTTCCCAGTGGCTACCAGGTAGGTTGGTTGGTGTGTAGCTGCTTTGGAATCTTGCTCATTGCTTGCAAAGCCACAGACAGGCTATGGTATAGTTTGTCTGTGGCCCTGTAATTGCGGTTAATAAGCAACTGCAACTGCTGTTGAAATCTATCAACTTAATTTTTTGCTTCTCGTGTGATTTTCTCAGTGGCAACCAGGTAGGTTGTTTGGTGTGTAGCTGATTTGGAATCTTGCTCATTGCTTGCAAAGCCACAGGCAGGCTATGGTATAGTTTGTCTGTGGCCTGTGCCACCACGCGATGTGCCTAAATATTCTCTACAACTCTTATTTGAACAATTTCTTTCTAACGTACTCGGTTCAAAAGTTATTTACAATTGAAAAATTACACTTTTTAGATACGTTGTTAGGAGTAAACGTGAGTAATTTGAGATGTTTTATGTATATGTTATGTACGTTGAAGAAAGAAAATGAATGATAAGTGAATAGGAATGATGTGATTGAAGGTTTGTTATGTGATAATGATTTCGAGTGTAATAAATTAACGAGTTTATATGGAGTGATCTATGAATGTGGTTGAAGTGAGGGTGATTTAGTTGGATGAAAATGTTTGACAAGGGCTGAATGTTTGATGAGTGTTTGATGAGTGATTTTAGGGTTCGTGATACCCCATTTGTTGGGATATATCGTGAAGATATGTATGTATGTATGTATATAAATGTATTTCATAAAATTTTCTTGTCAATATTTAGATGTGGACTGCTAACAATCTATATAATATGCAATATCTTATAAACGAATAAAGATATAAAAAAAAACTTTCAAATATAAGTTATTCCCCATAAAATTTCCTATAATCGGCATTTGAACAAATTTTCTGTATCTATATCGGTTTCAGAGATATTTTAAATTCAATAATTCTTTTTGCTATAACTTCTAAACTAGAAACATTTTTGTGTCAAAATTGCAACCAATAGATGCGCCTAGAAATGCTCTAAAATTTATATTTCAACAATTTTTTTCTAGCTCGCTTGGTTCAAAAGGTATTTACAATTAAAAAATTACGTTATTATATTTTTTATTTTCAATAATTAATTATATGTTAATTGAAGGATTTATCTAATTGACCAACCAGCACACATATTAGTAATAAAAATGAGTATCACTATGTCAACTCATTATTAATTGTAATTATTTTCGTAACGATAGTAATGAAACAGTTCTTTTTGTAAATGTCCACGTAGCAGTGCTCAGTTCTCATATCATTTGCCATTATCCGCTTTCTGGGTGTTCGCAGCTCTGTTATGGTATTAGATGATATTTTATTGACTATCTGACTGATTGTAAGGTAAGCTGGTTCATGAAATATAGCTATACTGGGCAGTGGCCGTGCTACTACAGTGTTCTACTTGGTACTCGGACCGCCACTTCCCATATCTGGGGGTGGAAACTGCAACTGCTGTTGAATTGCTTCTCGTGAGATTTTCCCAGTGGCTACCAGGTAGGTTGGTTGGTGTGTAGCTGCTTTGGAATGTTGCTCATTACTTGCAGAGCCACAGACAGGCTATGGTATAGTTTGTCTGTGGCCTTGTAATTTTGGTTAATAGGCAACTGCAACTGCTGTTGAAATCTATCAACTTAATTTTTTGCTTCTCGTGATATTTTCCCAGTGGCTACCAGGTAGGTTGGTTGGTGTGTAGCTGCTTTGGAATCTTGCTCATTGCTTGCAAAGCCACAGACAGGCTATGGTATAGTTTGTCTGTGGCCCTGTAATTGCGGTTAATAAGCAACTGCAACTGCTGTTGAAATCTATCAACTTAATTTTTTGCTTCTCGTGTGATTTTCTCAGTGGCAACCAGGTAGGTTGTTTGGTGTGTAGCTGATTTGGAATCTTGCTCATTGCTTGCAAAGCCACAGGCAGGCTATGGTATAGTTTGTCTGTGGCCTGTGCCACCACGCGATGTGCCTAAATATTCTCTACAACTCTTATTTGAACAATTTCTTTCTAACGTACTCGGTTCAAAAGTTATTTACAATTGAAAAATTACACTTTTTAGATACGTTGTTAGGAGTAAACGTGAGTAATTTGAGATGTTTTATGTATATGTTATGTACGTTGAAGAAAGAAAATGAATGATAAGTGAATAGGAATGATGTGATTGAAGGTTTGTTATGTGATAATGATTTCGAGTGTAATAAATTAACGAGTTTATATGGAGTGATCTATGAATGTGGTTGAAGTGAGGGTGATTTAGTTGGATGAAAATGTTTGACAAGGGCTGAATGTTTGATGAGTGTTTTATGAGTGATTTTAGGGTTCGTGATACCCCATTTGTTGGGATATATCGTGAAGATATGTATGTATGTATGTATATAAATGTATTTAATAAAATTTTCTTGTCAATATTTAGATGTGGACTGCTAACAATCTATATAATATGCAATATCTTATAAACGAATAAAGATATAAAAAAAAACTTTCAAATATAAGTTATTCCCCATAAAATTTCCTATAATCGGCATTTGAAGAAATTTTCTGTATCTATATCGGTTTCAGAGATATTTTAAATTCAATAATTCTTTTTGCTATAACTTCTAAACTAGAAACATTTTTTTTGTCAAAATTGCAACCAATAGATGCGCCTAGAAATGCTCTAAAATTTATATTTCAACAATTTTTTTCTAGCTCGCTTGGTTCAAAAGGTATTTACAATTAAAAAATTACGTTATTATATTTTTTATTTTCAATAATTAATTATATGTTAATTGAAGGATTTATCTAATTGACCAACCAGCACACATATTAGTAATAAAAATGAGTATCACTATGTCAACTCATTATTAATTGTAATTATTTTCGTAACGATAGTAATGAAACAGTTCTTTTTGTAAATGTCCACGTAGCAGTGCTCAGTTCTCATATCATTTGCCATTATCCGCTTTCTGGGTGTTCGCAGCTCTGTTATGGTATTAGATGATATTTTATTGACTATCTGACTGATTGTAAGGTAAGCTGGTTCATGAAATATAGCTATACTGGGCAGTGGCCGTGCTACTACAGTGTTCTACTTGGTACTCGGACCGCCACTTCCCATATCTGGGGGTGGAAACTGCAACTGCTGTTGAATTGCTTCTCGTGAGATTTTCCCAGTGGCTACCAGGTAGGTTGGTTGGTGTGTAGCTGCTTTGGAATGTTGCTCATTACTTGCAGAGCCACAGACAGGCTATGGTATAGTTTGTCTGTGGCCTTGTAATTTTGGTTAATAGGCAACTGCAACTGCTGTTGAAATCTATCAACTTAATTTTTTGCTTCTCGTGATATTTTCCCAGTGGCTACCAGGTAGGTTGGTTGGTGTGTAGCTGCTTTGGAATCTTGCTCATTGCTTGCAAAGCCACAGACAGGCTATGGTATAGTTTGTCTGTGGCCCTGTAATTGCGGTTAATAAGCAACTGCAACTGCTGTTGAAATCTATCAACTTAATTTTTTGCTTCTCGTGTGATTTTCTCAGTGGCAACCAGGTAGGTTGTTTGGTGTGTAGCTGATTTGGAATCTTGCTCATTGCTTGCAAAGCCACAGGCAGGCTATGGTATAGTTTGTCTGTGGCCTGTGCCACCACGCGATGTGCCTAAATATTCTCTACAACTCTTATTTGAACAATTTCTTTCTAACGTACTCGGTTCAAAAGTTATTTACAATTGAAAAATTACACTTTTTAGATACGTTGTTAGGAGTAAACGTGAGTAATTTGAGATGTTTTATGTATATGTTATGTACGTTGAAGAAAGAAAATGAATGATAAGTGAATAGGAATGATGTGATTGAAGGTTTGTTATGTGATAATGATTTCGAGTGTAATAAATTAACGAGTTTATATGGAGTGATCTATGAATGTGGTTGAAGTGAGGGTGATTTAGTTGGATGAAAATGTTTGACAAGGGCTGAATGTTTGATGAGTGTTTTATGAGTGATTTTAGGGTTCGTGATACCCCATTTGTTGGGATATATCGTGAAGATATGTATGTATGTATGTATATAAATGTATTTAATAAAATTTTCTTGTCAATATTTAGATGTGGACTGCTAACAATCTATATAATATGCAATATCTTATAAACGAATAAAGATATAAAAAAAAACTTTCAAATATAAGTTATTCCCCATAAAATTTCCTATAATCGGCATTTGAAGAAATTTTCTGTATCTATATCGGTTTCAGAGATATTTTAAATTCAACAATTCTTTTTGCTATAACTTCTAAACTAGAAACATTTTTTTTGTCAAAATTGCAACCAATAGATGCGCCTAGAAATGCTCTAAAATTTATATTTCAACAATTTTTTTCTAGCTCGCTTGGTTCAAAAGGTATTTACAATTAAAAAATTACGTTATTATATTTTTTATTTTCAATAATTAATTATATGTTAATTGAAGGATTTATCTAATTGACCAACCAGCACACATATTAGTAATAAAAATGAGTATCACTATGTCAACTCATTATTAATTGTAATTATTTTCGTAACGATAGTAATGAAACAGTTCTTTTTGTAAATGTCCACGTAGCAGTGCTCAGTTCTCATATCATTTGCCATTATCCGCTTTCTGGGTGTTCGCAGCTCTGTTATGGTATTAGATGATATTTTATTGACTATCTGACTGATTGTAAGGTAAGCTGGTTCATGAAATATAGCTATACTGGGCAGTGGCCGTGCTACTACAGTGTTCTACTTGGTACTCGGACCGCCACTTCCCATATCTGGGGGTGGAAACTGCAACTGCTGTTGAATTGCTTCTCGTGAGATTTTCCCAGTGGCTACCAGGTAGGTTGGTTGGTGTGTAGCTGCTTTGGAATGTTGCTCATTACTTGCAGAGCCACAGACAGGCTATGGTATAGTTTGTCTGTGGCCTTGTAATTTTGGTTAATAGGCAACTGCAACTGCTGTTGAAATCTATCAACTTAATTTTTTGCTTCTCGTGATATTTTCCCAGTGGCTACCAGGTAGGTTGGTTGGTGTGTAGCTGCTTTGGAATCTTGCTCATTGCTTGCAAAGCCACAGACAGGCTATGGTATAGTTTGTCTGTGGCCCTGTAATTGCGGTTAATAAGCAACTGCAACTGCTGTTGAAATCTATCAACTTAATTTTTTGCTTCTCGTGTGATTTTCTCAGTGGCAACCAGGTAGGTTGTTTGGTGTGTAGCTGCTTTGGAATCTTGCTCATTGCTTGCAAAGCCACAGGCAGGCTATGGTATAGTTTGTCTGTGGCCTGTGCCACCACGCGATGTGCCTAAATATTCTCTACAACTCTTATTTGAACAATTTCTTTCTAACGTACTCGGTTCAAAAGTTATTTACAATTGAAAAATTACACTTTTTAGATACGTTGTTAGGAGTAAACGTGAGTAATTTGAGATGTTTTATGTATATGTTATGTACGTTGAAGAAAGAAAATGAATGATAAGTGAATAGGAATGATGTGATTGAAGGTTTGTTATGTGATAATGATTTCGAGTGTAATAAATTAACGAGTTTATATGGAGTGATCTATGAATGTGGTTGAAGTGAGGGTGATTTAGTTGGATGAAAATGTTTGACAAGGGCTGAATGTTTGATGAGTGTTTTATGAGTGATTTTAGGGTTCGTGATACCCCATTTGTTGGGATATATCGTGAAGATATGTATGTATGTATGTATATAAATGTATTTAATAAAATTTTCTTGTCAATATTTAGATGTGGACTGCTAACAATCTATATAATATGCAATATCTTATAAACGAATAAAGATATAAAAAAAAACTTTCAAATATAAGTTATTCCCCATAAAATTTCCTATAATCGGCATTTGAAGAAATTTTCTGTATCTATATCGGTTTCAGAGATATTTTAAATTCAATAATTCTTTTTGCTATAACTTCTAAACTAGAAACATTTTTTTTGTCAAAATTGCAACCAATAGATGCGCCTAGAAATGCTCTAAAATTTATATTTCAACAATTTTTTTCTAGCTCGCTTGGTTCAAAAGGTATTTACAATTAAAAAATTACGTTATTATATTTTTTATTTTCAATAATTAATTATATGTTAATTGAAGGATTTATCTAATTGACCAACCAGCACACATATTAGTAATAAAAATGAGTATCACTATGTCAACTCATTATTAATTGTAATTATTTTCGTAACGATAGTAATGAAACAGTTCTTTTTGTAAATGTCCACGTAGCAGTGCTCAGTTCTCATATCATTTGCCATTATCCGCTTTCTGGGTGTTCGCAGCTCTGTTATGGTATTAGATGATATTTTATTGACTATCTGACTGATTGTAAGGTAAGCTGGTTCATGAAATATAGCTATACTGGGCAGTGGCCGTGCTACTACAGTGTTCTACTTGGTACTCGGACCGCCACTTCCCATATCTGGGGGTGGAAACTGCAACTGCTGTTGAATTGCTTCTCGTGAGATTTTCCCAGTGGCTACCAGGTAGGTTGGTTGGTGTGTAGCTGCTTTGGAATGTTGCTCATTACTTGCAGAGCCACAGACAGGCTATGGTATAGTTTGTCTGTGGCCTTGTAATTTTGGTTAATAGGCAACTGCAACTGCTGTTGAAATCTATCAACTTAATTTTTTGCTTCTCGTGATATTTTCCCAGTGGCTACCAGGTAGGTTGGTTGGTGTGTAGCTGCTTTGGAATCTTGCTCATTGCTTGCAAAGCCACAGACAGGCTATGGTATAGTTTGTCTGTGGCCCTGTAATTGCGGTTAATAAGCAACTGCAACTGCTGTTGAAATCTATCAACTTAATTTTTTGCTTCTCGTGTGATTTTCTCAGTGGCAACCAGGTAGGTTGTTTGGTGTGTAGCTGCTTTGGAATCTTGCTCATTGCTTGCAAAGCCACAGGCAGGCTATGGTATAGTTTGTCTGTGGCCTGTGCCACCACGCGATGTGCCTAAATATTCTCTACAACTCTTATTTGAACAATTTCTTTCTAACGTACTCGGTTCAAAAGTTATTTACAATTGAAAAATTACACTTTTTAGATACGTTGTTAGGAGTAAACGTGAGTAATTTGAGATGTTTTATGTATATGTTATGTACGTTGAAGAAAGAAAATGAATGATAAGTGAATAGGAATGATGTGATTGAAGGTTTGTTATGTGATAATGATTTCGAGTGTAATAAATTAACGAGTTTATATGGAGTGATCTATGAATGTGGTTGAAGTGAGGGTGATTTAGTTGGATGAAAATGTTTGACAAGGGCTGAATGTTTGATGAGTGTTTTATGAGTGATTTTAGGGTTCGTGATACCCCATTTGTTGGGATATATCGTGAAGATATGTATGTATGTATGTATATAAATGTATTTAATAAAATTTTCTTGTCAATATTTAGATGTGGACTGCTAACAATCTATATAATATGCAATATCTTATAAACGAATAAAGATATAAAAAAAAACTTTCAAATATAAGTTATTCCCCATAAAATTTCCTATAATCGGCATTTGAAGAAATTTTCTGTATCTATATCGGTTTCAGAGATATTTTAAATTCAATAATTCTTTTTGCTATAACTTCTAAACTAGAAACATTTTTTTTGTCAAAATTGCAACCAATAGATGCGCCTAGAAATGCTCTAAAATTTATATTTCAACAATTTTTTTCTAGCTCGCTTGGTTCAAAAGGTATTTACAATTAAAAAATTACGTTATTATATTTTTTATTTTCAATAATTAATTATATGTTAATTGAAGGATTTATCTAATTGACCAACCAGCACACATATTAGTAATAAAAATGAGTATCACTATGTCAACTCATTATTAATTGTAATTATTTTCGTAACGATAGTAATGAAACAGTTCTTTTTGTAAATGTCCACGTAGCAGTGCTCAGTTCTCATATCATTTGCCATTATCCGCTTTCTGGGTGTTCGCAGCTCTGTTATGGTATTAGATGATATTTTATTGACTATCTGACTGATTGTAAGGTAAGCTGGTTCATGAAATATAGCTATACTGGGCAGTGGCCGTGCTACTACAGTGTTCTACTTGGTACTCGGACCGCCACTTCCCATATCTGGGGGTGGAAACTGCAACTGCTGTTGAATTGCTTCTCGTGAGATTTTCCCAGTGGCTACCAGGTAGGTTGGTTGGTGTGTAGCTGCTTTGGAATGTTGCTCATTACTTGCAGAGCCACAGACAGGCTATGGTATAGTTTGTCTGTGGCCTTGTAATTTTGGTTAATAGGCAACTGCAACTGCTGTTGAAATCTATCAACTTAATTTTTTGCTTCTCGTGATATTTTCCCAGTGGCTACCAGGTAGGTTGGTTGGTGTGTAGCTGCTTTGGAATCTTGCTCATTGCTTGCAAAGCCACAGACAGGCTATGGTATAGTTTGTCTGTGGCCCTGTAATTGCGGTTAATAAGCAACTGCAACTGCTGTTGAAATCTATCAACTTAATTTTTTGCTTCTCGTGTGATTTTCTCAGTGGCAACCAGGTAGGTTGTTTGGTGTGTAGCTGCTTTGGAATCTTGCTCATTGCTTGCAAAGCCACAGGCAGGCTATGGTATAGTTTGTCTGTGGCCTGTGCCACCACGCGATGTGCCTAAATATTCTCTACAACTCTTATTTGAACAATTTCTTTCTAACGTACTCGGTTCAAAAGTTATTTACAATTGAAAAATTACACTTTTTAGATACGTTGTTAGGAGTAAACGTGAGTAATTTGAGATGTTTTATGTATATGTTATGTACGTTGAAGAAAGAAAATGAATGATAAGTGAATAGGAATGATGTGATTGAAGGTTTGTTATGTGATAATGATTTCGAGTGTAATAAATTAACGAGTTTATATGGAGTGATCTATGAATGTGGTTGAAGTGAGGGTGATTTAGTTGGATGAAAATGTTTGACAAGGGCTGAATGTTTGATGAGTGTTTTATGAGTGATTTTAGGGTTCGTGATACCCCATTTGTTGGGATATATCGTGAAGATATGTATGTATGTATGTATATAAATGTATTTAATAAAATTTTCTTGTCAATATTTAGATGTGGACTGCTAACAATCTATATAATATGCAATATCTTATAAACGAATAAAGATATAAAAAAAAACTTTCAAATATAAGTTATTCCCCATAAAATTTCCTATAATCTGCATTTGAAGAAATTTTCTGTATCTATATCGGTTTCAGAGATATTTTAAATTCAATAATTCTTTTTGCTATAACTTCTAAACTAGAAACATTTTTTTTTGTCAAAATTGCAACCAATAGATGCGCCTAGAAATGCTCTAAAATTTATATTTCAACAATTTTTTTCTAGCTCGCTTGGTTCAAAAGGTATTTACAATTAAAAAATTACGTTATTATATTTTTTATTTTCAATAATTAATTATATGTTAATTGAAGGATTTATCTAATTGACCAACCAGCACACATATTAGTAATAAAAATGAGTATCACTATGTCAACTCATTATTAATTGTAATTATTTTCGTAACGATAGTAATGAAACAGTTCTTTTTGTAAATGTCCACGTAGCAGTGCTCAGTTCTCATATCATTTGCCATTATCCGCTTTCTGGGTGTTCGCAGCTCTGTTATGGTATTAGATGATATTTTATTGACTATCTGACTGATTGTAAGGTAAGCTGGTTCATGAAATATAGCTATACTGGGCAGTGGCCGTGCTACTACAGTGTTCTACTTGGTACTCGGACCGCCACTTCCCATATCTGGGGGTGGAAACTGCAACTGCTGTTGAATTGCTTCTCGTGAGATTTTCCCAGTGGCTACCAGGTAGGTTGGTTGGTGTGTAGCTGCTTTGGAATGTTGCTCATTACTTGCAGAGCCACAGACAGGCTATGGTATAGTTTGTCTGTGGCCTTGTAATTTTGGTTAATAGGCAACTGCAACTGCTGTTGAAATCTATCAACTTAATTTTTTGCTTCTCGTGATATTTTCCCAGTGGCTACCAGGTAGGTTGGTTGGTGTGTAGCTGCTTTGGAATCTTGCTCATTGCTTGCAAAGCCACAGACAGGCTATGGTATAGTTTGTCTGTGGCCCTGTAATTGCGGTTAATAAGCAACTGCAACTGCTGTTGAAATCTATCAACTTAATTTTTTGCTTCTCGTGTGATTTTCTCAGTGGCAACCAGGTAGGTTGTTTGGTGTGTAGCTGCTTTGGAATCTTGCTCATTGCTTGCAAAGCCACAGGCAGGCTATGGTATAGTTTGTCTGTGGCCTGTGCCACCACGCGATGTGCCTAAATATTCTCTACAACTCTTATTTGAACAATTTCTTTCTAACGTACTCGGTTCAAAAGTTATTTACAATTGAAAAATTACACTTTTTAGATACGTTGTTAGGAGTAAACGTGAGTAATTTGAGATGTTTTATGTATATGTTATGTACGTTGAAGAAAGAAAATGAATGATAAGTGAATAGGAATGATGTGATTGAAGGTTTGTTATGTGATAATGATTTCGAGTGTAATAAATTAACGAGTTTATATGGAGTGATCTATGAATGTGGTTGAAGTGAGGGTGATTTAGTTGGATGAAAATGTTTGACAAGGGCTGAATGTTTGATGAGTGTTTTATGAGTGATTTTAGGGTTCGTGATACCCCATTTGTTGGGATATATCGTGAAGATATGTATGTATGTATGTATATAAATGTATTTAATAAAATTTTCTTGTCAATATTTAGATGTGGACTGCTAACAATCTATATAATATGCAATATCTTATAAACGAATAAAGATATAAAAAAAAACTTTCAAATATAAGTTATTCCCCATAAAATTTCCTATAATCTGCATTTGAAGAAATTTTCTGTATCTATATCGGTTTCAGAGATATTTTAAATTCAATAATTCTTTTTGCTATAACTTCTAAACTAGAAACATTTTTTCTGTCAAAATTGCAACCAATAGATGCGCCTAGAAATGCTCTAAAATTTATATTTCAACAATTTTTTTCTAGCTCGCTTGGTTCAAAAGGTATTTACAATTAAAAAATTACGTTATTATATTTTTTATTTTCAATAATTAATTATATGTTAATTGAAGGATTTATCTAATTGACCAACCAGCACACATATTAGTAATAAAAATGAGTATCACTATGTCAACTCATTATTAATTGTAATTATTTTCGTAACGATAGTAATGAAACAGTTCTTTTTGTAAATGTCCACGTAGCAGTGCTCAGTTCTCATATCATTTGCCATTATCCGCTTTCTGGGTGTTCGCAGCTCTGTTATGGTATTAGATGATATTTTATTGACTATCTGACTGATTGTAAGGTAAGCTGGTTCATGAAATATAGCTATACTGGGCAGTGGCCGTGCTACTACAGTGTTCTACTTGGTACTCGGACCGCCACTTCCCATATCTGGGGGTGGAAACTGCAACTGCTGTTGAATTGCTTCTCGTGAGATTTTCCCAGTGGCTACCAGGTAGGTTGGTTGGTGTGTAGCTGCTTTGGAATGTTGCTCATTACTTGCAGAGCCACAGACAGGCTATGGTATAGTTTGTCTGTGGCCTTGTAATTTTGGTTAATAGGCAACTGCAACTGCTGTTGAAATCTATCAACTTAATTTTTTGCTTCTCGTGATATTTTCCCAGTGGCTACCAGGTAGGTTGGTTGGTGTGTAGCTGCTTTGGAATCTTGCTCATTGCTTGCAAAGCCACAGACAGGCTATGGTATAGTTTGTCTGTGGCCCTGTAATTGCGGTTAATAAGCAACTGCAACTGCTGTTGAAATCTATCAACTTAATTTTTTGCTTCTCGTGTGATTTTCTCAGTGGCAACCAGGTAGGTTGTTTGGTGTGTAGCTGCTTTGGAATCTTGCTCATTGCTTGCAAAGCCACAGGCAGGCTATGGTATAGTTTGTCTGTGGCCTGTGCCACCACGCGATGTGCCTAAATATTCTCTACAACTCTTATTTGAACAATTTCTTTCTAACGTACTCGGTTCAAAAGTTATTTACAATTGAAAAATTACACTTTTTAGATACGTTGTTAGGAGTAAACGTGAGTAATTTGAGATGTTTTATGTATATGTTATGTACGTTGAAGAAAGAAAATGAATGATAAGTGAATAGGAATGATGTGATTGAAGGTTTGTTATGTGATAATGATTTCGAGTGTAATAAATTAACGAGTTTATATGGAGTGATCTATGAATGTGGTTGAAGTGAGGGTGATTTAGTTGGATGAAAATGTTTGACAAGGGCTGAATGTTTGATGAGTGTTTTATGAGTGATTTTAGGGTTCGTGATACCCCATTTGTTGGGATATATCGTGAAGATATGTATGTATGTATGTATATAAATGTATTTAATAAAATTTTCTTGTCAATATTTAGATGTGGACTGCTAACAATCTATATAATATGCAATATCTTATAAACGAATAAAGATATAAAAAAAAACTTTCAAATATAAGTTATTCCCCATAAAATTTCCTATAATCTGCATTTGAAGAAATTTTCTGTATCTATATCGGTTTCAGAGATATTTTAAATTCAATAATTCTTTTTGCTATAACTTCTAAACTAGAAACATTTTTTCTGTCAAAATTGCAACCAATAGATGCGCCTAGAAATGCTCTAAAATTTATATTTCAACAATTTTTTTCTAGCTCGCTTGGTTCAAAAGGTATTTACAATTAAAAAATTACGTTATTATATTTTTTATTTTCAATAATTAATTATATGTTAATTGAAGGATTTATCTAATTGACCAACCAGCACACATATTAGTAATAAAAATGAGTATCACTATGTCAACTCATTATTAATTGTAATTATTTTCGTAACGATAGTAATGAAACAGTTCTTTTTGTAAATGTCCACGTAGCAGTGCTCAGTTCTCATATCATTTGCCATTATCCGCTTTCTGGGTGTTCGCAGCTCTGTTATGGTATTAGATGATATTTTATTGACTATCTGACTGATTGTAAGGTAAGCTGGTTCATGAAATATAGCTATACTGGGCAGTGGCCGTGCTACTACAGTGTTCTACTTGGTACTCGGACCGCCACTTCCCATATCTGGGGGTGGAAACTGCAACTGCTGTTGAATTGCTTCTCGTGAGATTTTCCCAGTGGCTACCAGGTAGGTTGGTTGGTGTGTAGCTGCTTTGGAATGTTGCTCATTACTTGCAGAGCCACAGACAGGCTATGGTATAGTTTGTCTGTGGCCTTGTAATTTTGGTTAATAGGCAACTGCAACTGCTGTTGAAATCTATCAACTTAATTTTTTGCTTCTCGTGATATTTTCCCAGTGGCTACCAGGTAGGTTGGTTGGTGTGTAGCTGCTTTGGAATCTTGCTCATTGCTTGCAAAGCCACAGACAGGCTATGGTATAGTTTGTCTGTGGCCCTGTAATTGCGGTTAATAAGCAACTGCAACTGCTGTTGAAATCTATCAACTTAATTTTTTGCTTCTCGTGTGATTTTCTCAGTGGCAACCAGGTAGGTTGTTTGGTGTGTAGCTGCTTTGGAATCTTGCTCATTGCTTGCAAAGCCACAGGCAGGCTATGGTATAGTTTGTCTGTGGCCTGTGCCACCACGCGATGTGCTTAAATATTCTCTACAACTCTTATTTGAACAATTTCTTTCTAACGTACTCGGTTCAAAAGTTATTTACAATTGAAAAATTACACTTTTTAGATACGTTGTTAGGAGTAAACGTGAGTAATTTGAGATGTTTTATGTATATGTTATGTACGTTGAAGAAAGAAAATGAATGATAAGTGAATAGGAATGATGTGATTGAAGGTTTGTTATGTGATAATGATTTCGAGTGTAATAAATTAACGAGTTTATATGGAGTGATCTATGAATGTGGTTGAAGTGAGGGTGATTTAGTTGGATGAAAATGTTTGACAAGGGCTGAATGTTTGATGAGTGTTTTATGAGTGATTTTAGGGTTCGTGATACCCCATTTGTTGGGATATATCGTGAAGATATGTATGTATGTATGTATATAAATGTATTTAATAAAATTTTCTTGTCAATATTTAGATGTGGACTGCTAACAATCTATATAATATGCAATATCTTATAAACGAATAAAGATATAAAAAAAAACTTTCAAATATAAGTTATTCCCCATAAAATTTCCTATAATCTGCATTTGAAGAAATTTTCTGTATCTATATCGGTTTCAGAGATATTTTAAATTCAATAATTCTTTTTGCTATAACTTCTAAACTAGAAACATTTTTTCTGTCAAAATTGCAACCAATAGATGCGCCTAGAAATGCTCTAAAATTTATATTTCAACAATTTTTTTCTAGCTCGCTTGGTTCAAAAGGTATTTACAATTAAAAAATTACGTTATTATATTTTTTATTTTCAATAATTAATTATATGTTAATTGAAGGATTTATCTAATTGACCAACCAGCACACATATTAGTAATAAAAATGAGTATCACTATGTCAACTCATTATTAATTGTAATTATTTTCGTAACGATAGTAATGAAACAGTTCTTTTTGTAAATGTCCACGTAGCAGTGCTCAGTTCTCATATCATTTGCCATTATCCGCTTTCTGGGTGTTCGCAGCTCTGTTATGGTATTAGATGATATTTTATTGACTATCTGACTGATTGTAAGGTAAGCTGGTTCATGAAATATAGCTATACTGGGCAGTGGCCGTGCTACTACAGTGTTCTACTTGGTACTCGGACCGCCACTTCCCATATCTGGGGGTGGAAACTGCAACTGCTGTTGAATTGCTTCTCGTGAGATTTTCCCAGTGGCTACCAGGTAGGTTGGTTGGTGTGTAGCTGCTTTGGAATGTTGCTCATTACTTGCAGAGCCACAGACAGGCTATGGTATAGTTTGTCTGTGGCCTTGTAATTTTGGTTAATAGGCAACTGCAACTGCTGTTGAAATCTATCAACTTAATTTTTTGCTTCTCGTGATATTTTCCCAGTGGCTACCAGGTAGGTTGGTTGGTGTGTAGCTGCTTTGGAATCTTGCTCATTGCTTGCAAAGCCACAGACAGGCTATGGTATAGTTTGTCTGTGGCCCTGTAATTGCGGTTAATAAGCAACTGCAACTGCTGTTGAAATCTATCAACTTAATTTTTTGCTTCTCGTGTGATTTTCTCAGTGGCAACCAGGTAGGTTGTTTGGTGTGTAGCTGCTTTGGAATCTTGCTCATTGCTTGCAAAGCCACAGGCAGGCTATGGTATAGTTTGTCTGTGGCCTGTGCCACCACGCGATGTGCTTAAATATTCTCTACAACTCTTATTTGAACAATTTCTTTCTAACGTACTCGGTTCAAAAGTTATTTACAATTGAAAAATTACACTTTTTAGATACGTTGTTAGGAGTAAACGTGAGTAATTTGAGATGTTTTATGTATATGTTATGTACGTTGAAGAAAGAAAATGAATGATAAGTGAATAGGAATGATGTGATTGAAGGTTTGTTATGTGATAATGATTTCGAGTGTAATAAATTAACGAGTTTATATGGAGTGATCTATGAATGTGGTTGAAGTGAGGGTGATTTAGTTGGATGAAAATGTTTGACAAGGGCTGAATGTTTGATGAGTGTTTTATGAGTGATTTTAGGGTTCGTGATACCCCATTTGTTGGGATATATCGTGAAGATATGTATGTATGTATGTATATAAATGTATTTAATAAAATTTTCTTGTCAATATTTAGATGTGGACTGCTAACAATCTATATAATATGCAATATCTTATAAACGAATAAAGATATAAAAAAAAACTTTCAAATATAAGTTATTCCCCATAAAATTTCCTATAATCTGCATTTGAAGAAATTTTCTGTATCTATATCGGTTTCAGAGATATTTTAAATTCAATAATTCTTTTTGCTATAACTTCTAAACTAGAAACATTTTTTCTGTCAAAATTGCAACCAATAGATGCGCCTAGAAATGCTCTAAAATTTATATTTCAACAATTTTTTTCTAGCTCGCTTGGTTCAAAAGGTATTTACAATTAAAAAATTACGTTATTATATTTTTTATTTTCAATAATTAATTATATGTTAATTGAAGGATTTATCTAATTGACCAACCAGCACACATATTAGTAATAAAAATGAGTATCACTATGTCAACTCATTATTAATTGTAATTATTTTCGTAACGATAGTAATGAAACAGTTCTTTTTGTAAATGTCCACGTAGCAGTGCTCAGTTCTCATATCATTTGCCATTATCCGCTTTCTGGGTGTTCGCAGCTCTGTTATGGTATTAGATGATATTTTATTGACTATCTGACTGATTGTAAGGTAAGCTGGTTCATGAAATATAGCTATACTGGGCAGTGGCCGTGCTACTACAGTGTTCTACTTGGTACTCGGACCGCCACTTCCCATATCTGGGGGTGGAAACTGCAACTGCTGTTGAATTGCTTCTCGTGAGATTTTCCCAGTGGCTACCAGGTAGGTTGGTTGGTGTGTAGCTGCTTTGGAATGTTGCTCATTACTTGCAGAGCCACAGACAGGCTATGGTATAGTTTGTCTGTGGCCTTGTAATTTTGGTTAATAGGCAACTGCAACTGCTGTTGAAATCTATCAACTTAATTTTTTGCTTCTCGTGAGATTTTCCCAGTGGCTACCAGGTAGGTTGGTTGGTGTGTAGCTGCTTTGGAATCTTGCTCATTGCTTGCAAAGCCACAGACAGGCTATGGTATAGTTTGTCTGTGGCCCTGTAATTGCGGTTAATAAGCAACTGCAACTGCTGTTGAAATCTATCAACTTAATTTTTTGCTTCTCGTGTGATTTTCTCAGTGGCAACCAGGTAGGTTGGTTGGTGTGTAGCTGCTTTGGAATCTTGCTCATTGCTTGCAAAGCCGCAGGCAGGCTATGGTATAGTTTGTCTGTGGCCTGTGCCACCACGCGATGTGCTTAAATATTCTCTACAACTCTTATTTGAACAATTTCTTTCTAACGTACTCGGTTCAAAAGTTATTTACAATTGAAAAATTACACTTTTTAGATACGTTGTTAGGAGTAAACGTGAGTAATTTGAGATGTTTTATGTATATGTTATGTACGTTGAAGAAAGAAAATGAATGATAAGTGAATAGGAATGATGTGATTGAAGGTTTGTTATGTGATAATGATTTCGAGTGTAATAAATTAACGAGTTTATATGGAGTGATCTATGAATGTGGTTGAAGTGAGGGTGATTTAGTTGGATGAAAATGTTTGACAAGGGCTGAATGTTTGATGAGTGTTTTATGAGTGATTTTAGGGTTCGTGATACCCCATTTGTTGGGATATATCGTGAAGATATGTATGTATGTATGTATATAAATGTATTTAATAAAATTTTCTTGTCAATATTTAGATGTGGACTGCTAACAATCTATATAATATGCAATATCTTATAAACGAATAAAGATATAAAAAAAAACTTTCAAATATAAGTTATTCCCCATAAAATTTCCTATAATCTGCATTTGAAGAAATTTTCTGTATCTATATCGGTTTCAGAGATATTTTAAATTCAATAATTCTTTTTGCTATAACTTCTAAACTAGAAACATTTTTTCTGTCAAAATTGCAACCAATAGATGCGCCTAGAAATGCTCTAAAATTTATATTTCAACAATTTTTTTCTAGCTCGCTTGGTTCAAAAGGTATTTACAATTAAAAAATTACGTTATTATATTTTTTATTTTCAATAATTAATTATATGTTAATTGAAGGATTTATCTAATTGACCAACCAGCACACATATTAGTAATAAAAATGAGTATCACTATGTCAACTCATTATTAATTGTAATTATTTTCGTAACGATAGTAATGAAACAGTTCTTTTTGTAAATGTCCACGTAGCAGTGCTCAGTTCTCATATCATTTGCCATTATCCGCTTTCTGGGTGTTCGCAGCTCTGTTATGGTATTAGATGATATTTTATTGACTATCTGACTGATTGTAAGGTAAGCTGGTTCATGAAATATAGCTATACTGGGCAGTGGCCGTGCTACTACAGTGTTCTACTTGGTACTCGGACCGCCACTTCCCATATCTGGGGGTGGAAACTGCAACTGCTGTTGAATTGCTTCTCGTGAGATTTTCCCAGTGGCTACCAGGTAGGTTGGTTGGTGTGTAGCTGCTTTGGAATGTTGCTCATTACTTGCAGAGCCACAGACAGGCTATGGTATAGTTTGTCTGTGGCCTTGTAATTTTGGTTAATAGGCAACTGCAACTGCTGTTGAAATCTATCAACTTAATTTTTTGCTTCTCGTGATATTTTCCCAGTGGCTACCAGGTAGGTTGGTTGGTGTGTAGCTGCTTTGGAATCTTGCTCATTGCTTGCAAAGCCACAGACAGGCTATGGTATAGTTTGTCTGTGGCCCTGTAATTGCGGTTAATAAGCAACTGCAACTGCTGTTGAAATCTATCAACTTAATTTTTTGCTTCTCGTGTGATTTTCTCAGTGGCAACCAGGTAGGTTGTTTGGTGTGTAGCTGCTTTGGAATCTTGCTCATTGCTTGCAAAGCCACAGGCAGGCTATGGTATAGTTTGTCTGTGGCCTGTGCCACCACGCGATGTGCCTAAATATTCTCTACAACTCTTATTTGAACAATTTCTTTCTAACGTACTCGGTTCAAAAGTTATTTACAATTGAAAAATTACACTTTTTAGATACGTTGTTAGGAGTAAACGTGAGTAATTTGAGATGTTTTATGTATATGTTATGTACGTTGAAGAAAGAAAATGAATGATAAGTGAATAGGAATGATGTGATTGAAGGTTTGTTATGTGATAATGATTTCGAGTGTAATAAATTAACGAGTTTATATGGAGTGATCTATGAATGTGGTTGAAGTGAGGGTGATTTAGTTGGATGAAAATGTTTGACAAGGGCTGAATGTTTGATGATTGTTTTATGAGTGATTTTAGGGTTCGTGATACCCCATTTGTTGGGATATATCGTGAAGATATGTATGTATGTATGTATATAAATGTATTTAATAAAATTTTCTTGTCAATATTTAGATGTGGACTGCTAACAATCTATATAATATGCAATATCTTATAAACGAATAAAGATATAAAAAAAAACTTTCAAATATAAGTTATTCCCCATAAAATTTCCTATAATCGACATTTGAAGAAATTTTCTGTATCTATATCGGTTTCAGAGATATTTTAAATTCAATAATTCTTTTTGCTATAACTTCTAAACTAGAAACATTTTTTCTGTCAAAATTGCAACCAATAGATGCGCCTAGAAATGCTCTAAAATTTATAATTCAACAATTTTTTTCTAGCTCGCTTGGTTCAAAAGGTATTTACAATTAAAAAATTACGTTATTATATTTTTTATTTTCAATAATTAATTATATGTTAATTGAAGGATTTATCTAATTGACCAACCAGCACACATATTAGTAATAAAAATGAGTATCACTATGTCAACTCATTATTAATTGTAATTATTTTCGTAACGATAGTAATGAAACAGTTCTTTTTGTAAATGTCCACGTAGCAGTGCTCAGTTCTCATATCATTTGCCATTATCCGCTTTCTGGGTGTTCGCAGCTCTGTTATGGTATTAGATGATATTTTATTGACTATCTGACTGATTGTAAGGTAAGCTGGTTCATGAAATATAGCTATACTGGGCAGTGGCCGTGCTACTACACTGTTCTACTTGGTACTCGGACCGCCACTTCCCATATCTGGGGGTGGAAACTGCAACTGCTGTTGAATTGCTTCTCGTGAGATTTTCCCAGTGGCTACCAGGTAGGTTGGTTGGTGTGTAGCTGCTTTGGAATGTTGCTCATTACTTGCAGAGCCACAGACAGGCTATGGTATAGTTTGTCTGTGGCCTTGTAATTTTGG
The DNA here is from genome assembly GCA_911728475.2 of Pterostichus madidus. Taxonomy (NCBI): domain Eukaryota; kingdom Metazoa; phylum Arthropoda; class Insecta; order Coleoptera; family Carabidae; genus Pterostichus; species Pterostichus madidus. The sequence continues at coordinate 20,530,701 of OU452304.1, read as the reverse complement.
TTAATAGGCAACTGCAACTGCTGTTGAAATCTATCAACTTAATTTTTTGCTTCTCGTGATATTTTCCCAGTGGCTACCAGGTAGGTTGGTTGGTGTGTAGCTGCTTTGGAATCTTGCTCATTGCTTGCAAAGCCACAGACAGGCTATGGTATAGTTTGTCTGTGGCCCTGTAATTGCGGTTAATAAGCAACTGCAACTGCTGTTGAAATCTATCAACTTAATTTTTTGCTTCTCGTGTGATTTTCTCAGTGGCAACCAGGTAGGTTGTTTGGTGTGTAGCTGCTTTGGAATCTTGCTCATTGCTTGCAAAGCCACAGGCAGGCTATGGTATAGTTTGTCTGTGGCCTGTGCCACCACGCGATGTGCCTAAATATTCTCTACAACTCTTATTTGAACAATTTCTTTCTAACGTACTCGGTTCAAAAGTTATTTACAATTGAAAAATTACACTTTTTAGATACGTTGTTAGGAGTAAACGTGAGTAATTTGAGATGTTTTATGTATATGTTATGTACGTTGAAGAAAGAAAATGAATGATAAGTGAATAGGAATGATGTGATTGAAGGTTTGTTATGTGATAATGATTTCGAGTGTAATAAATTAACGAGTTTATATGGAGTGATCTATGAATGTGGTTGAAGTGAGGGTGATTTAGTTGGATGAAAATGTTTGACAAGGGCTGAATGTTTGATGAGTGTTTGATGAGTGATTTTAGGGTTCGTGATACCCCATTTGTTGGGATATATCGTGAAGATATGTATGTATGTATGTATATAAATGTATTTCATAAAATTTTCTTGTCAATATTTAGATGTGGACTGCTAACAATCTATATAATATGCAATATCTTATAAACGAATAAAGATATAAAAAAAAACTTTCAAATATAAGTTATTCCCCATAAAATTTCCTATAATCGGCATTTGAAGAAATTTTCTGTATCTATATCGGTTTCAGAGATATTTTAAATTCAATAATTCTTTTTGCTATAACTTCTAAACTAGAAACATTTTTTCTGTCAAAATTGCAACCAATAGATGCGTCTAGAAATGCTCTAAAATTTATATTTCAACAATTTTTTTCTAGCTCGCTTGGTTCAAAAGGTATTTACAATTAAAAAATTACGTTATTATATTTTTTATTTTCAATAATTAATTATATGTTAATTGAAGGATTTATCTAATTGACCAACCAGCACACATATTAGTAATAAAAATGAGTATCACTATGTCAACTCATTATTAATTGTAATTATTTTCGTAACGATAGTAATGAAACAGTTCTTTTTGTAAATGTCCACGTAGCAGTGCTCAGTTCTCATATCATTTGCCATTATCCGCTTTCTGGGTGTTCGCAGCTCTGTTATGGTATTAGATGATATTTTATTGACTATCTGACTGATTGTAAGGTAAGCTGGTTCATGAAATATAGCTATACTGGGCAGTGGCCGTGCTACTACAGTGTTCTACTTGGTACTCGGACCGCCACTTCCCATATCTGGGGGTGGAAACTGCAACTGCTGTTGAATTGCTTCTCGTGAGATTTTCCCAGTGGCTACCAGGTAGGTTGGTTGGTGTGTAGCTGCTTTGGAATGTTGCTCATTACTTGCAGAGCCACAGACAGGCTATGGTATAGTTTGTCTGTGGCCTTGTAATTTTGGTTAATAGGCAACTGCAACTGCTGTTGAAATCTATCAACTTAATTTTTTGCTTCTCGTGATATTTTCCCAGTGGCTACCAGGTAGGTTGGTTGGTGTGTAGCTGCTTTGGAATCTTGCTCATTGCTTGCAAAGCCACAGACAGGCTATGGTATAGTTTGTCTGTGGCCCTGTAATTGCGGTTAATAAGCAACTGCAACTGCTGTTGAAATCTATCAACTTAATTTTTTGCTTCTCGTGTGATTTTCTCAGTGGCAACCAGGTAGGTTGTTTGGTGTGTAGCTGCTTTGGAATCTTGCTCATTGCTTGCAAAGCCACAGGCAGGCTATGGTATAGTTTGTCTGTGGCCTGTGCCACCACGCGATGTGCCTAAATATTCTCTACAACTCTTATTTGAACAATTTCTTTCTAACGTACTCGGTTCAAAAGTTATTTACAATTGAAAAATTACACTTTTTAGATACGTTGTTAGGAGTAAACGTGAGTAATTTGAGATGTTTTATGTATATGTTATGTACGTTGAAGAAAGAAAATGAATGATAAGTGAATAGGAATGATGTGATTGAAGGTTTGTTATGTGATAATGATTTCGAGTGTAATAAATTAACGAGTTTATATGGAGTGATCTATGAATGTGGTTGAAGTGAGGGTGATTTAGTTGGATGAAAATGTTTGACAAGGGCTGAATGTTTGATGTGTGTTTTATGAGTGATTTTAGGGTTCGTGATACCCCATTTGTTGGGATATATCGTGAAGATATGTATGTATGTATGTATATAAATGTATTTAATAAAATTTTCTTGTCAATATTTAGATGTGGACTGCTAACAATCTATATAATATGCAATATCTTATAAACGAATAAAGATATAAAAAAAAACTTTCAAATATAAGTTATTCCCCATAAAATTTCCTATAATCTGCATTTGAAGAAATTTTCTGTATCTATATCGGTTTCAGAGATATTTTAAATTCAATAATTCTTTTTGCTATAACTTCTAAACTAGAAACATTTTTTCTGTCAAAATTGCAACCAATAGATGCGCCTAGAAATGCTCTAAAATTTATATTTCAACAATTTTTTTCTAGCTCGCTTGGTTCAAAAGGTATTTACAATTAAAAAATTACGTTATTATATTTTTTATTTTCAATAATTAATTATATGTTAATTGAAGGATTTATCTAATTGACCAACCAGCACACATATTAGTAATAAAAATGAGTATCACTATGTCAACTCATTATTAATTGTAATTATTTTCGTAACGATAGTAATGAAACAGTTCTTTTTGTAAATGTCCACGTAGCAGTGCTCAGTTCTCATATCATTTGCCATTATCCGCTTTCTGGGTGTTCGCAGCTCTGTTATGGTATTAGATGATATTTTATTGACTATCTGACTGATTGTAAGGTAAGCTGGTTCATGAAATATAGCTATACTGGGCAGTGGCCGTGCTACTACAGTGTTCTACTTGGTACTCGGACCGCCACTTCCCATATCTGGGGGTGGAAACTGCAACTGCTGTTGAATTGCTTCTCGTGAGATTTTCCCAGTGGCTACCAGGTAGGTTGGTTGGTGTGTAGCTGCTTTGGAATGTTGCTCATTACTTGCAGAGCCACAGACAGGCTATGGTATAGTTTGTCTGTGGCCTTGTAATTTTGGTTAATAGGCAACTGCAACTGCTGTTGAAATCTATCAACTTAATTTTTTGCTTCTCGTGATATTTTCCCAGTGGCTACCAGGTAGGTTGGTTGGTGTGTAGCTGCTTTGGAATCTTGCTCATTGCTTGCAAAGCCACAGACAGGCTATGGTATAGTTTGTCTGTGGCCCTGTAATTGCGGTTAATAAGCAACTGCAACTGCTGTTGAAATCTATCAACTTAATTTTTTGCTTCTCGTGTGATTTTCTCAGTGGCAACCAGGTAGGTTGTTTGGTGTGTAGCTGCTTTGGAATCTTGCTCATTGCTTGCAAAGCCACAGGCAGGCTATGGTATAGTTTGTCTGTGGCCTGTGCCACCACGCGATGTGCCTAAATATTCTCTACAACTCTTATTTGAACAATTTCTTTCTAACGTACTCGGTTCAAAAGTTATTTACAATTGAAAAATTACACTTTTTAGATACGTTGTTAGGAGTAAACGTGAGTAATTTGAGATGTTTTATGTATATGTTATGTACGTTGAAGAAAGAAAATGAATGATAAGTGAATAGGAATGATGTGATTGAAGGTTTGTTATGTGATAATGATTTCGAGTGTAATAAATTAACGAGTTTATATGGAGTGATCTATGAATGTGGTTGAAGTGAGGGTGATTTAGTTGGATGAAAATGTTTGACAAGGGCTGAATGTTTGATGATTGTTTTATGAGTGATTTTAGGGTTCGTGATACCCCATTTGTTGGGATATATCGTGAAGATATGTATGTATGTATGTATATAAATGTATTTAATAAAATTTTCTTGTCAATATTTAGATGTGGACTGCTAACAATCTATATAATATGCAATATCTTATAAACGAATAAAGATATAAAAAAAAACTTTCAAATATAAGTTATTCCCCATAAAATTTCCTATAATCGGCATTTGAAGAAATTTTCTGTATCTATATCGGTTTCAGAGATATTTTAAATTCAATAATTCTTTTTGCTATAACTTCTAAACTAGAAACATTTTTTCTGTCAAAATTGCAACCAATAGATGCGCCTAGAAATGCTCTAAAATTTATAATTCAACAATTTTTTTCTAGCTCGCTTGGTTCAAAAGGTATTTACAATTAAAAAATTACGTTATTATATTTTTTATTTTCAATAATTAATTATATGTTAATTGAAGGATTTATCTAATTGACCAACCAGCACACATATTAGTAATAAAAATGAGTATCACTATGTCAACTCATTATTAATTGTAATTATTTTCGTAACGATAGTAATGAAACAGTTCTTTTTGTAAATGTCCACGTAGCAGTGCTCAGTTCTCATATCATTTGCCATTATCCGCTTTCTGGGTGTTCGCAGCTCTGTTATGGTATTAGATGATATTTTATTGACTATCTGACTGATTGTAAGGTAAGCTGGTTCATGAAATATAGCTATACTGGGCAGTGGCCGTGCTACTACACTGTTCTACTTGGTACTCGGACCGCCACTTCCCATATCTGGGGGTGGAAACTGCAACTGCTGTTGAATTGCTTCTCGTGAGATTTTCCCAGTGGCTACCAGGTAGGTTGGTTGGTGTGTAGCTGCTTTGGAATGTTGCTCATTACTTGCAGAGCCACAGACAGGCTATGGTATAGTTTGTCTGTGGCCTTGTAATTTTGGTTAATAGGCAACTGCAACTGCTGTTGAAATCTATCAACTTAATTTTTTGCTTCTCGTGATATTTTCCCAGTGGCTACCAGGTAGGTTGGTTGGTGTGTAGCTGCTTTGGAATCTTGCTCATTGCTTGCAAAGCCACAGACAGGCTATGGTATAGTTTGTCTGTGGCCCTGTAATTGCGGTTAATAAGCAACTGCAACTGCTGTTGAAATCTATCAACTTAATTTTTTGCTTCTCGTGTGATTTTCTCAGTGGCAACCAGGTAGGTTGTTTGGTGTGTAGCTGCTTTGGAATCTTGCTCATTGCTTGCAAAGCCACAGGCAGGCTATGGTATAGTTTGTCTGTGGCCTGTGCCACCACGCGATGTGCCTAAATATTCTCTACAACTCTTATTTGAACAATTTCTTTCTAACGTACTCGGTTCAAAAGTTATTTACAATTGAAAAATTACACTTTTTAGATACGTTGTTAGGAGTAAACGTGAGTAATTTGAGATGTTTTATGTATATGTTATGTACGTTGAAGAAAGAAAATGAATGATAAGTGAATAGGAATGATGTGATTGAAGGTTTGTTATGTGATAATGATTTCGAGTGTAATAAATTAACGAGTTTATATGGAGTGATCTATGAATGTGGTTGAAGTGAGGGTGATTTAGTTGGATGAAAATGTTTGACAAGGGCTGAATGTTTGATGAGTGTTTTATGAGTGATTTTAGGGTTCGTGATACCCCATTTGTTGGGATATATCGTGAAGATATGTATGTATGTATGTATATAAATGTATTTAATAAAATTTTCTTGTCAATATTTAGATGTGGACTGCTAACAATCTATATAATATGCAATATCTTATAAACGAATAAAGATATAAAAAAAAACTTTCAAATATAAGTTATTCCCCATAAAATTTCCTATAATCTGCATTTGAAGAAATTTTCTGTATCTATATCGGTTTCAGAGATATTTTAAATTCAATAATTCTTTTTGCTATAACTTCTAAACTAGAAACATTTTTTCTGTCAAAATTGCAACCAATAGATGCGCCTAGAAATGCTCTAAAATTTATATTTCAACAATTTTTTTCTAGCTCGCTTGGTTCAAAAGGTATTTACAATTAAAAAATTACGTTATTATATTTTTTATTTTCAATAATTAATTATATGTTAATTGAAGGATTTATCTAATTGACCAACCAGCACACATATTAGTAATAAAAATGAGTATCACTATGTCAACTCATTATTAATTGTAATTATTTTCGTAACGATAGTAATGAAACAGTTCTTTTTGTAAATGTCCACGTAGCAGTGCTCAGTTCTCATATCATTTGCCATTATCCGCTTTCTGGGTGTTCGCAGCTCTGTTATGGTATTAGATGATATTTTATTGACTATCTGACTGATTGTAAGGTAAGCTGGTTCATGAAATATAGCTATACTGGGCAGTGGCCGTGCTACTACAGTGTTCTACTTGGTACTCGGACCGCCACTTCCCATATCTGGGGGTGGAAACTGCAACTGCTGTTGAATTGCTTCTCGTGAGATTTTCCCAGTGGCTACCAGGTAGGTTGGTTGGTGTGTAGCTGCTTTGGAATGTTGCTCATTACTTGCAGAGCCACAGACAGGCTATGGTATAGTTTGTCTGTGGCCTTGTAATTTTGGTTAATAGGCAACTGCAACTGCTGTTGAAATCTATCAACTTAATTTTTTGCTTCTCGTGATATTTTCCCAGTGGCTACCAGGTAGGTTGGTTGGTGTGTAGCTGCTTTGGAATCTTGCTCATTGCTTGCAAAGCCACAGAGAGGCTATGGTATAGTTTGTCTGTGGCCCTGTAATTGCGGTTAATAAGCAACTGCAACTGCTGTTGAAATCTATCAACTTAATTTTTTGCTTCTCGTGTGATTTTCTCAGTGGCAACCAGGTAGGTTGTTTGGTGTGTAGCTGCTTTGGAATCTTGCTCATTGCTTGCAAAGCCACAGGCAGGCTATGGTATAGTTTGTCTGTGGCCTGTGCCACCACGCGATGTGCCTAAATATTCTCTACAACTCTTATTTGAACAATTTCTTTCTAACGTACTCGGTTCAAAAGTTATTTACAATTGAAAAATTACACTTTTTAGATACGTTGTTAGGAGTAAACGTGAGTAATTTGAGATGTTTTATGTATATGTTATGTACGTTGAAGAAAGAAAATGAATGATAAGTGAATAGGAATGATGTGATTGAAGGTTTGTTATGTGATAATGATTTCGAGTGTAATAAATTAACGAGTTTATATGGAGTGATCTATGAATGTGGTTGAAGTGAGGGTGATTTAGTTGGATGAAAATGTTTGACAAGGGCTGAATGTTTGATGAGTGTTTTATGAGTGATTTTAGGGTTCGTGATACCCCATTTGTTGGGATATATCGTGAAGATATGTATGTATGTATGTATATAAATGTATTTAATAAAATTTTCTTGTCAATATTTAGATGTGGACTGCTAACAATCTATATAATATGCAATATCTTATAAACGAATAAAGATATAAAAAAAAACTTTCAAATATAAGTTATTCCCCATAAAATTTCCTATAATCAGCATTTGAAGAAATTTTCTGTATCTATATCGGTTTCAGAGATATTTTAAATTCAATAATTCTTTTTGCTATAACTTCTAAACTAGAAACATTTTTTCTGTCAAAATTGCAACCAATAGATGCGCCTAGAAATGCTCTAAAATTTATATTTCAACAATTTTTTTCTAGCTCGCTTGGTTCAAAAGGTATTTACAATTAAAAAATTACGTTATTATATTTTTTATTTTCAATAATTAATTATATGTTAATTGAAGGATTTATCTAATTGACCAACCAGCACACATATTAGTAATAAAAATGAGTATCACTATGTCAACTAATTATTAATTGTAATTATTTTCGTAACGATAGTAATGAAACAGTTCTTTTTGTAAATGTCCACGTAGCAGTACTCAGTTCTCATATCATTTGCAATTATCCGCTTTCTGGGTGTTCGCAGCTCTGTTATGGTATTAGATGATATTTTATTGACTATCTGACTGATTGTAAGGTAAGCTGGTTCATGAAATATAGCTATACTGGGCAGTGGCCGTGCTACTACACTGTTCTACTTGGTACTCGGACCGCCACTTCCCATATCTGGGGGTGGAAACTGCAACTGCTGTTGAATTGCTTCTCGTGAGATTTTCCCAGTGGCTACCAGGTAGGTTGGTTGGTGTGTAGCTGCTTTGGAATGTTGCTCATTACTTGCAGAGCCACAGACAGGCTATGGTATAGTTTGTCTGTGGCCTTGTAATTTTGGTTAATAGGCAACTGCAACTGCTGTTGAAATCTATCAACTTAATTTTTTGCTTCTCGTGATATTTTCCCAGTGGCTACCAGGTAGGTTGGTTGGTGTGTAGCTGCTTTGGAATCTTGCTCATTGCTTGCAAAGCCACAGACAGGCTATGGTATAGTTTGTCTGTGGCCCTGTAATTGCGGTTAATAAGCAACTGCAACTGCTGTTGAAATCTATCAACTTAATTTTTTGCTTCTCGTGTGATTTTCTCAGTGGCAACCAGGTAGGTTGTTTGGTGTGTAGCTGCTTTGGAATCTTGCTCATTGCTTGCAAAGCCACAGGCAGGCTATGGTATAGTTTGTCTGTGGCCTGTGCCACCACGCGATGTGCCTAAATATTCTCTACAACTCTTATTTGAACAATTTCTTTCTAACGTACTCGGTTCAAAAGTTATTTACAATTGAAAAATTACACTTTTTAGATACGTTGTTAGGAGTAAACGTGAGTAATTTGAGATGTTTTATGTATATGTTATGTACGTTGAAGAAAGAAAATGAATGATAAGTGAATAGGAATGATGTGATTGAAGGTTTGTTATGTGATAATGATTTCGAGTGTAATAAATTAACGAGTTTATATGGAGTGATCTATGAATGTGGTTGAAGTGAGGGTGATTTAGTTGGATGAAAATGTTTGACAAGGGCTGAATGTTTGATGAGTGTTTTATGAGTGATTTTAGGGTTCGTGATACCCCATTTGTTGGGATATATCGTGAAGATATGTATGTATGTATGTATATAAATGTATTTAATAAAATTTTCTTGTCAATATTTAGATGTGGACTGCTAACAATCTATATAATATGCAATATCTTATAAACGAATAAAGATATAAAAAAAAACTTTCAAATATAAGTTATTCCCCATAAAATTTCCTATAATCTGCATTTGAAGAAATTTTCTGTATCTATATCGGTTTCAGAGATATTTTAAATTCAATAATTCTTTTTGCTATAACTTCTAAACTAGAAACATTTTTTGTATCAAAATTGCAACCAATAGATGCGCCTAGAAATGCTCTAAAATTTATATTTCAACAAGTTTTTTCTAGCTCGCTTGGTTCAAAAGGTATTTACAATTAAAAAATTACGTTATTATATTTTTTATTTTCAATAATTAATTATATGTTAATTGAAGGATTTATCTAATTGACCAACCAGCACACATATTAGTAATAAAAATGAGTATCACTATGTCAACTAATTATTAATTGTAATTATTTTCGTAACGATAGTAATGAAACAGTTCTTTTTGTAAATGTCCACGTAGCAGTGCTCAGTTCTCATATCATTTGCCATTATCCGCTTTCTGGGTGTTCGCAGCTCTGTTATGGTATTAGATGATATTTTATTGACTATCTGACTGATTGTAAGGTAAGCTGGTTCATGAAATATAGCTATACTGGGCAGTGGCCGTGCTACTACACTGTTCTACTTGGTACTCGGACCGCCACTTCCCATATCTGGGGGTGGAAACTGCAACTGCTGTTGAATTGCTTCTCGTGAGATTTTCCCAGTGGCTACCAGGTAGGTTGGTTGGTGTGTAGCTGCTTTGGAATGTTGCTCATTACTTGCAGAGCCACAGACAGGCTATGGTATAGTTTGTCTGTGGCCTTGTAATTTTGGTTAATAGGCAACTGCAACTGCTGTTGAAATCTATCAACTTAATTTTTTGCTTCTCGTGATATTTTCCCAGTGGCTACCAGGTAGGTTGGTTGGTGTGTAGCTGCTTTGGAATCTTGCTCATTGCTTGCAAAGCCACAGACAGGCTATGGTATAGTTTGTCTGTGGCCCTGTAATTGCGGTTAATAAGCAACTGCAACTGCTGTTGAAATCTATCAACTTAATTTTTTGCTTCTCGTGTGATTTTCTCAGTGGCAACCAGGTAGGTTGTTTGGTGTGTAGCTGCTTTGGAATCTTGCTCATTGCTTGCAAAGCCACAGGCAGGCTATGGTATAGTTTGTCTGTGGCCTGTGCCACCACGCGATGTGCCTAAATATTCTCTACAACTCTTATTTGAACAATTTCTTTCTAACGTACTCGGTTCAAAAGTTATTTACAATTGAAAAATTACACTTTTTAGATACGTTGTTAGGAGTAAACGTGAGTAATTTGAGATGTTTTATGTATATGTTATGTACGTTGAAGAAAGAAAATGAATGATAAGTGAATAGGAATGATGTGATTGAAGGTTTGTTATGTGATAATGATTTCGAGTGTAATAAATTAACGAGTTTATATGGAGTGATCTATGAATGTGGTTGAAGTGAGGGTGATTTAGTTGGATGAAAATGTTTGACAAGGGCTGAATGTTTGATGAGTGTTTTATGAGTGATTTTAGGGTTCGTGATACCCCATTTGTTGGGATATATCGTGAAGATATGTATGTATGTATGTATATAAATGTATTTAATAAAATTTTCTTGTCAATATTTAGATGTGGACTGCTAACAATCTATATAATATGCAATATCTTATAAACGAATAAAGATATAAAAAAAAACTTTCAAATATAAGTTATTCCCCATAAAATTTCCTATAATCTGCATTTGAAGAAATTTTCTGTATCTATATCGGTTTCAGAGATATTTTAAATTCAATAATTCTTTTTGCTATAACTTCTAAACTAGAAACATTTTTTCTGTCAAAATTGCAACCAATAGATGCGCCTAGAAATGCTCTAAAATTTATATTTCAACAATTTTTTTCTAGCTCGCTTGGTTCAAAAGGTATTTACAATTAAAAAATTACGTTATTATATTTTTTATTTTCAATAATTAATTATATGTTAATTGAAGGATTTATCTAATTGACCAACCAGCACACATATTAGTAATAAAAATGAGTATCACTATGTCAACTAATTATTAATTGTAATTATTTTCGTAACGATAGTAATGAAACAGTTCTTTTTGTAAATGTCCACGTAGCAGTGCTCAGTTCTCATATCATTTGCCATTATCCGCTTTCTGGGTGTTCGCAGCTCTGTTATGGTATTAGATGATATTTTATTGACTATCTGACTGATTGTAAGGTAAGCTGGTTCATGAAATATAGCTATACTGGGCAGTGGCCGTGCTACTACACTGTTCTACTTGGTACTCGGACCGCCACTTCCCATATCTGGGGGTGGAAACTGCAACTGCTGTTGAATTGCTTCTCGTGAGATTTTCCCAGTGGCTACCAGGTAGGTTGGTTGGTGTGTAGCTGCTTTGGAATGTTGCTCATTACTTGCAGAGCCACAGACAGGCTATGGTATAGTTTGTCTGTGGCCTTGTAATTTTGGTTAATAGGCAACTGCAACTGCTGTTGAAATCTATCAACTTAATTTTTTGCTTCTCGTGATATTTTCCCAGTGGCTACCAGGTAGGTTGGTTGGTGTGTAGCTGCTTTGGAATCTTGCTCATTGCTTGCAAAGCCACAGACAGGCTATGGTATAGTTTGTCTGTGGCCCTGTAATTGCGGTTAATAAGCAACTGCAACTGCTGTTGAAATCTATCAACTTAATTTTTTGCTTCTCGTGTGATTTTCTCAGTGGCAACCAGGTAGGTTGTTTGGTGTGTAGCTGCTTTGGAATCTTGCTCATTGCTTGCAAAGCCACAGGCAGGCTATGGTATAGTTTGTCTGTGGCCTGTGCCACCACGCGATGTGCCTAAATATTCTCTACAACTCTTATTTCAACAATTTCTTTCTAACGTACTCGGTTCAAAAGTTATTTACAATTGAAAAATTACACTTTTTAGATACGTTGTTAGGAGTAAACGTGAGTAATTTGAGATGTTTTATGTATATGTTATGTACGTTGAAGAAAGAAAATGAATGATAAGTGAATAGGAATGATGTGATTGAAGGTTTGTTATGTGATAATGATTTCGAGTGTAATAAATTAACGAGTTTATATGGAGTGATCTATGAATGTGGTTGAAGTGAGGGTGATTTAGTTGGATGAAAATGTTTGACAAGGGCTGAATGTTTGATGAGTGTTTTATGAGTGATTTTAGGGTTCGTGATACCCCATTTGTTGGGATATATCGTGAAGATATGTATGTATGTATGTATATAAATGTATTTAATAAAATTTTCTTGTCAATATTTAGATGTGGACTGCTAACAATCTATATAATATGCAATATCTTATAAACGAATAAAGATATAAAAAAAAACTTTCAAATATAAGTTATTCCCCATAAAATTTCCTATAATCTGCATTTGAAGAAATTTTCTGTATCTATATCGGTTTCAGAGATATTTTAAATTCAATAATTCTTTTTGCTATAACTTCTAAACTAGAAACATTTTTTCTGTCAAAATTGCAACCAATAGATGCGCCTAGAAATGCTCTAAAATTTATATTTCAACAATTTTTTTCTAGCTCGCTTGGTTCAAAAGGTATTTACAATTAAAAAATTACGTTATTATATTTTTTATTTTCAATAATTAATTATATGTTAATTGAAGGATTTATCTAATTGACCAACCAGCACACATATTAGTAATAAAAATGAGTATCACTATGTCAACTCATTATTAATTGTAATTATTTTCGTAACGATAGTAATGAAACAGTTCTTTTTGTAAATGTCCACGTAGCAGTGCTCAGTTCTCATATCATTTGCCATTATCCGCTTTCTGGGTGTTCGCAGCTCTGTTATGGTATTAGATGATATTTTATTGACTATCTGACTGATTGTAAGGTAAGCTGGTTCATGAAATATAGCTATACTGGGCAGTGGCCGTGCTACTACAGTGTTCTACTTGGTACTCGGACCGCCACTTCCCATATCTGGGGGTGGAAACTGCAACTGCTGTTGAATTGCTTCTCGTGAGATTTTCCCAGTGGCTACCAGGTAGGTTGGTTGGTGTGTAGCTGCTTTGGAATGTTGCTCATTACTTGCAGAGCCACAGACAGGCTATGGTATAGTTTGTCTGTGGCCTTGTAATTTTGGTTAATAGGCAACTGCAACTGCTGTTGAAATCTATCAACTTAATTTTTTGCTTCTCGTGATATTTTCCCAGTGGCTACCAGGTAGGTTGGTTGGTGTGTAGCTGCTTTGGAATCTTGCTCATTGCTTGCAAAGCCACAGACAGGCTATGGTATAGTTTGTCTGTGGCCCTGTAATTGCGGTTAATAAGCAACTGCAACTGCTGTTGAAATCTATCAACTTAATTTTTTGCTTCTCGTGTGATTTTCTCAGTGGCAACCAGGTAGGTTGTTTGGTGTGTAGCTGCTTTGGAATCTTGCTCATTGCTTGCAAAGCCACAGGCAGGCTATGGTATAGTTTGTCTGTGGCCGGTGCCACCACGCGATGTGCCTAAATATTCTCTACAACTCTTATTTCAACAATTTCTTTCTAACGTACTCGGTTCAAAAGTTATTTACAATTGAAAAATTACACTTTTTAGATACGTTGTTAGGAGTAAACGTGAGTAATTTGAGATGTTTTATGTATATGTTATGTACGTTGAAGAAAGAAAATGAATGATAAGTGAATAGGAATGATGTGATTGAAGGTTTGTTATGTGATAATGATTTCGAGTGTAATAAATTAACGAGTTTATATGGAGTGATCTATGAATGTGGTTGAAGTGAGGGTGATTTAGTTGGATGAAAATGTTTGACAAGGGCTGAATGTTTGATGAGTGTTTTATGAGTGATTTTAGGGTTCGTGATACCCCATTTGTTGGGATATATCGTGAAGATATGTATGTATGTATGTATATAAATGTATTTAATAAAATTTTCTTGTCAATATTTAGATGTGGACTGCTAACAATCTATATAATATGCAATATCTTATAAACGAATAAAGATATAAAAAAAAACTTTCAAATATAAGTTATTCCCCATAAAATTTCCTATAATCTGCATTTGAAGAAATTTTCTGTATCTATATCGGTTTCAGAGATATTTTAAATTCAATAATTCTTTTTGCTATAACTTCTAAACTAGAAACATTTTTTCTGTCAAAATTGCAACCAATAGATGCGCCTAGAAATGCTCTAAAATTTATATTTCAACAATTTTTTTCTAGCTCGCTTGGTTCAAAAGGTATTTACAATTAAAAAATTACGTTATTATATTTTTTATTTTCAATAATTAATTATATGTTAATTGAAGGATTTATCTAATTGACCAACCAGCACACATATTAGTAATAAAAATGAGTATCACTATGTCAACTAATTATTAATTGTAATTATTTTCGTAACGATAGTAATGAAACAGTTCTTTTTGTAAATGTCCACGTAGCAGTGCTCAGTTCTCATATCATTTGCCATTATCCGCTTTCTGGGTGTTCGCAGCTCTGTTATGGTATTAGATGATATTTTATTGACTATCTGACTGATTGTAAGGTAAGCTGGTTCATGAAATATAGCTATACTGGGCAGTGGCCGTGCTACTACACTGTTCTACTTGGTACTCGGACCGCCACTTCCCATATCTGGGGGTGGAAACTGCAACTGCTGTTGAATTGCTTCTCGTGAGATTTTCCCAGTGGCTACCAGGTAGGTTGGTTGGTGTGTAGCTGCTTTGGAATGTTGCTCATTACTTGCAGAGCCACAGACAGGCTATGGTATAGTTTGTCTGTGGCCTTGTAATTTTGGTTAATAGGCAACTGCAACTGCTGTTGAAATCTATCAACTTAATTTTTTGCTTCTCGTGATATTTTCCCAGTGGCTACCAGGTAGGTTGGTTGGTGTGTAGCTGCTTTGGAATCTTGCTCATTGCTTGCAAAGCCACAGACAGGCTATGGTATAGTTTGTCTGTGGCCCTGTAATTGCGGTTAATAAGCAACTGCAACTGCTGTTGAAATCTATCAACTTAATTTTTTGCTTCTCGTGTGATTTTCTCAGTGGCAACCAGGTAGGTTGTTTGGTGTGTAGCTGCTTTGGAATCTTGCTCATTGCTTGCAAAGCCACAGGCAGGCTATGGTATAGTTTGTCTGTGGCCTGTGCCACCACGCGATGTGCCTAAATATTCTCTACAACTCTTATTTCAACAATTTCTTTCTAACGTACTCGGTTCAAAAGTTATTTACAATTGAAAAATTACACTTTTTAGATACGTTGTTAGGAGTAAACGTGAGTAATTTGAGATGTTTTATGTATATGTTATGTACGTTGAAGAAAGAAAATGAATGATAAGTGAATAGGAATGATGTGATTGAAGGTTTGTTATGTGATAATGATTTCGAGTGTAATAAATTAACGAGTTTATATGGAGTGATCTATGAATGTGGTTGAAGTGAGGGTGATTTAGTTGGATGAAAATGTTTGACAAGGGCTGAATGTTTGATGAGTGTTTTATGAGTGATTTTAGGGTTCGTGATACCCCATTTGTTGGGATATATCGTGAAGATATGTATGTATGTATGTATATAAATGTATTTAATAAAA
The DNA here is from genome assembly GCA_911728475.2 of Pterostichus madidus. Taxonomy (NCBI): domain Eukaryota; kingdom Metazoa; phylum Arthropoda; class Insecta; order Coleoptera; family Carabidae; genus Pterostichus; species Pterostichus madidus. The sequence continues at coordinate 20,514,969 of OU452304.1, read as the reverse complement.
TTTTCTTGTCAATATTTAGATGTGGACTGCTAACAATCTATATAATATGCAATATCTTATAAACGAATAAAGATATAAAAAAAAACTTTCAAATATAAGTTATTCCCCATAAAATTTCCTATAATCTGCATTTGAAGAAATTTTCTGTATCTATATCGGTTTCAGAGATATTTTAAATTCAATAATTCTTTTTGCTATAACTTCTAAACTAGAAACATTTTTTCTGTCAAAATTGCAACCAATAGATGCGCCTAGAAATGCTCTAAAATTTATATTTCAACAATTTTTTTCTAGCTCGCTTGGTTCAAAAGGTATTTACAATTAAAAAATTACGTTATTATATTTTTTATTTTCAATAATTAATTATATGTTAATTGAAGGATTTATCTAATTGACCAACCAGCACACATATTAGTAATAAAAATGAGTATCACTATGTCAACTCATTATTAATTGTAATTATTTTCGTAACGATAGTAATGAAACAGTTCTTTTTGTAAATGTCCACGTAGCAGTGCTCAGTTCTCATATCATTTGCCATTATCCGCTTTCTGGGTGTTCGCAGCTCTGTTATGGTATTAGATGATATTTTATTGACTATCTGACTGATTGTAAGGTAAGCTGGTTCATGAAATATAGCTATACTGGGCAGTGGCCGTGCTACTACAGTGTTCTACTTGGTACTCGGACCGCCACTTCCCATATCTGGGGGTGGAAACTGCAACTGCTGTTGAATTGCTTCTCGTGAGATTTTCCCAGTGGCTACCAGGTAGGTTGGTTGGTGTGTAGCTGCTTTGGAATGTTGCTCATTACTTGCAGAGCCACAGACAAGCTATGGTATAGTTTGTCTGTGGCCTTGTAATTTTGGTTAATAGGCAACTGCAACTGCTGTTGAAATCTATCAACTTAATTTTTTGCTTCTCGTGATATTTTCCCAGTGGCTACCAGGTAGGTTGGTTGGTGTGTAGCTGCTTTGGAATCTTGCTCATTGCTTGCAAAGCCACAGACAGGCTATGGTATAGTTTGTCTGTGGCCCTGTAATTGCGGTTAATAAGCAACTGCAACTGCTGTTGAAATCTATCAACTTAATTTTTTGCTTCTCGTGTGATTTTCTCAGTGGCAACCAGGTAGGTTGTTTGGTGTGTAGCTGCTTTGGAATCTTGCTCATTGCTTGCAAAGCCACAGGCAGGCTATGGTATAGTTTGTCTGTGGCCTGTGCCACCACGCGATGTGCCTAAATATTCTCTACAACTCTTATTTGAACAATTTCTTTCTAACGTACTCGGTTCAAAAGTTATTTACAATTGAAAAATTACACTTTTTAGATACGTTGTTAGGAGTAAACGTGAGTAATTTGAGATGTTTTATGTATATGTTATGTACGTTGAAGAAAGAAAATGAATGATAAGTGAATAGGAATGATGTGATTGAAGGTTTGTTATGTGATAATGATTTCGAGTGTAATAAATTAACGAGTTTATATGGAGTGATCTATGAATGTGGTTGAAGTGAGGGTGATTTAGTTGGATGAAAATGTTTGACAAGGGCTGAATGTTTGATGAGTGTTTTATGAGTGATTTTAGGGTTCGTGATACCCCATTTGTTGGGATATATCGTGAAGATATGTATGTATGTATGTATATAAATGTATTTAATAAAATTTTCTTGTCAATATTTAGATGTGGACTGCTAACAATCTATATAATATGCAATATCTTATAAACGAATAAAGATATAAAAAAAAACTTTCAAATATAAGTTATTCCCCATAAAATTTCCTATAATCTGCATTTGAAGAAATTTTCTGTATCTATATCGGTTTCAGAGATATTTTAAATTCAATAATTCTTTTTGCTATAACTTCTAAACTAGAAACATTTTTTCTGTCAAAATTGCAACCAATAGATGCGCCTAGAAATGCTCTAAAATTTATATTTCAACAATTTTTTTCTAGCTCGCTTGGTTCAAAAGGTATTTACAATTAAAAAATTACGTTATTATATTTTTTATTTTCAATAATTAATTATATGTTAATTGAAGGATTTATCTAATTGACCAACCAGCACACATATTAGTAATAAAAATGAGTATCACTATGTCAACTAATTATTAATTGTAATTATTTTCGTAACGATAGTAATGAAACAGTTCTTTTTGTAAATGTCCACGTAGCAGTGCTCAGTTCTCATATCATTTGCCATTATCCGCTTTCTGGGTGTTCGCAGCTCTGTTATGGTATTAGATGATATTTTATTGACTATCTGACTGATTGTAAGGTAAGCTGGTTCATGAAATATAGCTATACTGGGCAGTGGCCGTGCTACTACACTGTTCTACTTGGTACTCGGACCGCCACTTCCCATATCTGGGGGTGGAAACTGCAACTGCTGTTGAATTGCTTCTCGTGAGATTTTACCAGTGGCTACCAGGTAGGTTGGTTGGTGTGTAGCTGCTTTGGAATGTTGCTCATTACTTGCAGAGCCACAGACAGGCTATGGTATAGTTTGTCTGTGGCCTTGTAATTTTGGTTAATAGGCAACTGCAACTGCTGTTGAAATCTATCAACTTAATTTTTTGCTTCTCGTGATATTTTCCCAGTGGCTACCAGGTAGGTTGGTTGGTGTGTAGCTGCTTTGGAATCTTGCTCATTGCTTGCAAAGCCACAGACAGGCTATGGTATAGTTTGTCTGTGGCCCTGTAATTGCGGTTAATAAGCAACTGCAACTGCTGTTGAAATCTATCAACTTAATTTTTTGCTTCTCGTGTGATTTTCTCAGTGGCTACCAGGTAGGTTGTTTGGTGTGTAGCTGCTTTGGAATCTTGCTCATTGCTTGCAAAGCCACAGGCAGGCTATGGTATAGTTTGTCTGTGGCCTGTGCCACCACGCGATGTGCCTAAATATTCTCTACAACTCTTATTTCAACAATTTCTTTCTAACGTACTCGGTTCAAAAGTTATTTACAATTGAAAAATTACACTTTTTAGATACGTTGTTAGGAGTAAACGTGAGTAATTTGAGATGTTTTATGTATATGTTATGTACGTTGAAGAAAGAAAATGAATGATAAGTGAATAGGAATGATGTGATTGAAGGTTTGTTATGTGATAATGATTTCGAGTGTAATAAATTAACGAGTTTATATGGAGTGATCTATGAATGTGGTTGAAGTGAGGGTGATTTAGTTGGATGAAAATGTTTGACAAGGGCTGAATGTTTGATGAGTGTTTTATGAGTGATTTTAGGGTTCGTGATACCCCATTTGTTGGGATATATCGTGAAGATATGTATGTATGTATGTATATAAATGTATTTAATAAAATTTTCTTGTCAATATTTAGATGTGGACTGCTAACAATCTATATAATATGCAATATCTTATAAAAGAATAAAGATATAAAAAAAAACTTTCAAATATAAGTTATTCCCCATAAAATTTCCTATAATCTGCATTTGAAGAAATTTTCTGTATCTATATCGGTTTCAGAGATATTTTAAATTCAATAATTCTTTTTGCTATAACTTCTAAACTAGAAACATTTTTTCTGTCAAAATTGCAACCAATAGATGCGCCTAGAAATGCTCTAAAATTTATATTTCAACAATTTTTTTCTAGCTCGCTTGGTTCAAAAGGTATTTACAATTAAAAAATTACGTTATTATATTTTTTATTTTCAATAATTAATTATATGTTAATTGAAGGATTTATCTAATTGACCAACCAGCACACATATTAGTAATAAAAATGAGTATCACTATGTCAACTCATTATTAATTGTAATTATTTTCGTAACGATAGTAATGAAACAGTTCTTTTTGTAAATGTCCACGTAGCAGTGCTCAGTTCTCATATCATTTGCCATTATCCGCTTTCTGGGTGTTCGCAGCTCTGTTATGGTATTAGATGATATTTTATTGACTATCTGACTGATTGTAAGGTAAGCTGGTTCATGAAATATAGCTATACTGGGCAGTGGCCGTGCTACTACAGTGTTCTACTTGGTACTCGGACCGCCACTTCCCATATCTGGGGGTGGAAACTGCAACTGCTGTTGAATTGCTTCTCGTGAGATTTTCCCAGTGGCTACCAGGTAGGTTGGTTGGTGTGTAGCTGCTTTGGAATGTTGCTCATTACTTGCAGAGCCACAGACAAGCTATGGTATAGTTTGTCTGTGGCCTTGTAATTTTGGTTAATAGGCAACTGCAACTGCTGTTGAAATCTATCAACTTAATTTTTTGCTTCTCGTGATATTTTCCCAGTGGCTACCAGGTAGGTTGGTTGGTGTGTAGCTGCTTTGGAATCTTGCTCATTGCTTGCAAAGCCACAGACAGGCTATGGTATAGTTTGTCTGTGGCCCTGTAATTGCGGTTAATAAGCAACTGCAACTGCTGTTGAAATCTATCAACTTAATTTTTTGCTTCTCGTGTGATTTTCTCAGTGGCAACCAGGTAGGTTGTTTGGTGTGTAGCTGCTTTGGAATCTTGCTCATTGCTTGCAAAGCCACAGGCAGGCTATGGTATAGTTTGTCTGTGGCCTGTGCCACCACGCGATGTGCCTAAATATTCTCTACAACTCTTATTTGAACAATTTCTTTCTAACGTACTCGGTTCAAAAGTTATTTACAATTGAAAAATTACACTTTTTAGATACGTTGTTAGGAGTAAACGTGAGTAATTTGAGATGTTTTATGTATATGTTATGTACGTTGAAGAAAGAAAATGAATGATAAGTGAATAGGAATGATGTGATTGAAGGTTTGTTATGTGATAATGATTTCGAGTGTAATAAATTAACGAGTTTATATGGAGTGATCTATGAATGTGGTTGAAGTGAGGGTGATTTAGTTGGATGAAAATGTTTGACAAGGGCTGAATGTTTGATGAGTGTTTTATGAGTGATTTTAGGGTTCGTGATACCCCATTTGTTGGGATATATCGTGAAGATATGTATGTATGTATGTATATAAATGTATTTAATAAAATTTTCTTGTCAATATTTAGATGTGGACTGCTAACAATCTATATAATATGCAATATCTTATAAACGAATAAAGATATAAAAAAAAACTTTCAAATATAAGTTATTCCCCATAAAATTTCCTATAATCTGCATTTGAAGAAATTTTCTGTATCTATATCGGTTTCAGAGATATTTTAAATTCAATAATTCTTTTTGCTATAACTTCTAAACTAGAAACATTTTTTCTGTCAAAATTGCAACCAATAGATGCGCCTAGAAATGCTCTAAAATTTATATTTCAACAATTTTTTTCTAGCTCGCTTGGTTCAAAAGGTATTTACAATTAAAAAATTACGTTATTATATTTTTTATTTTCAATAATTAATTATATGTTAATTGAAGGATTTATCTAATTGACCAACCAGCACACATATTAGTAATAAAAATGAGTATCACTATGTCAACTAATTATTAATTGTAATTATTTTCGTAACGATAGTAATGAAACAGTTCTTTTTGTAAATGTCCACGTAGCAGTGCTCAGTTCTCATATCATTTGCCATTATCCGCTTTCTGGGTGTTCGCAGCTCTGTTATGGTATTAGATGATATTTTATTGACTATCTGACTGATTGTAAGGTAAGCTGGTTCATGAAATATAGCTATACTGGGCAGTGGCCGTGCTACTACACTGTTCTACTTGGTACTCGGACCGCCACTTCCCATATCTGGGGGTGGAAACTGCAACTGCTGTTGAATTGCTTCTCGTGAGATTTTACCAGTGGCTACCAGGTAGGTTGGTTGGTGTGTAGCTGCTTTGGAATGTTGCTCATTACTTGCAGAGCCACAGACAGGCTATGGTATAGTTTGTCTGTGGCCTTGTAATTTTGGTTAATAGGCAACTGCAACTGCTGTTGAAATCTATCAACTTAATTTTTTGCTTCTCGTGATATTTTCCCAGTGGCTACCAGGTAGGTTGGTTGGTGTGTAGCTGCTTTGGAATCTTGCTCATTGCTTGCAAAGCCACAGACAGGCTATGGTATAGTTTGTCTGTGGCCCTGTAATTGCGGTTAATAAGCAACTGCAACTGCTGTTGAAATCTATCAACTTAATTTTTTGCTTCTCGTGTGATTTTCTCAGTGGCAACCAGGTAGGTTGTTTGGTGTGTAGCTGCTTTGGAATCTTGCTCATTGCTTGCAAAGCCACAGGCAGGCTATGGTATAGTTTGTCTGTGGCCTGTGCCACCACGCGATGTGCCTAAATATTCTCTACAACTCTTATTTCAACAATTTCTTTCTAACGTACTCGGTTCAAAAGTTATTTACAATTGAAAAATTACACTTTTTAGATACGTTGTTAGGAGTAAACGTGAGTAATTTGAGATGTTTTATGTATATGTTATGTACGTTGAAGAAAGAAAATGAATGATAAGTGAATAGGAATGATGTGATTGAAGGTTTGTTATGTGATAATGATTTCGAGTGTAATAAATTAACGAGTTTATATGGAGTGATCTATGAATGTGGTTGAAGTGAGGGTGATTTAGTTGGATGAAAATGTTTGACAAGGGCTGAATGTTTGATGAGTGTTTTATGAGTGATTTTAGGGTTCGTGATACCCCATTTGTTGGGATATATCGTGAAGATATGTATGTATGTATGTATATAAATGTATTTAATAAAATTTTCTTGTCAATATTTAGATGTGGACTGCTAACAATCTATATAATATGCAATATCTTATAAACGAATAAAGATATAAAAAAAAACTTTCAAATATAAGTTATTCCCCATAAAATTTCCTATAATCTGCATTTGAAGAAATTTTCTGTATCTATATCGGTTTCAGAGATATTTTAAATTCAATAATTCTTTTTGCTATAACTTCTAAACTAGAAACATTTTTTCTGTCAAAATTGCAACCAATAGATGCGCCTAGAAATGCTCTAAAATTTATATTTCAACAATTTTTTTCTAGCTCGCTTGGTTCAAAAGGTATTTACAATTAAAAAATTACGTTATTATATTTTTTATTTTCAATAATTAATTATATGTTAATTGAAGGATTTATCTAATTGACCAACCAGCACACATATTAGTAATAAAAATGAGTATCACTATGTCAACTCATTATTAATTGTAATTATTTTCGTAACGATAGTAATGAAACAGTTCTTTTTGTAAATGTCCACGTAGCAGTGCTCAGTTCTCATATCATTTGCCATTATCCGCTTTCTGGGTGTTCGCAGCTCTGTTATGGTATTAGATGATATTTTATTGACTATCTGACTGATTGTAAGGTAAGCTGGTTCATGAAATATAGCTATACTGGGCAGTGGCCGTGCTACTACAGTGTTCTACTTGGTACTCGGACCGCCACTTCCCATATCTGGGGGTGGAAACTGCAACTGCTGTTGAATTGCTTCTCGTGAGATTTTCCCAGTGGCTACCAGGTAGGTTGGTTGGTGTGTAGCTGCTTTGGAATGTTGCTCATTACTTGCAGAGCCACAGACAGGCTATGGTATAGTTTGTCTGTGGCCTTGTAATTTTGGTTAATAGGCAACTGCAACTGCTGTTGAAATCTATCAACTTAATTTTTTGCTTCTCGTGAGATTTTCCCAGTGGCTACCAGGTAGGTTGGTTGGTGTGTAGCTGCTTTGGAATCTTGCTCATTGCTTGCAAAGCCACAGACAGGCTATGGTATAGTTTGTCTGTGGCCCTGTAATTGCGGTTAATAAGCAACTGCAACTGCTGTTGAAATCTATCAACTTAATTTTTTGCTTCTCGTGTGATTTTCTCAGTGGCAACCAGGTAGGTTGTTTGGTGTGTAGCTGCTTTGGAATCTTGCTCATTGCTTGCAAAGCCACAGGCAGGCTATGGTATAGTTTGTCTGTGGCCTGTGCCACCACGCGATGTGCCTAAATATTCTCTACAACTCTTATTTGAACAATTTCTTTCTAACGTACTCGGTTCAAAAGTTATTTACAATTGAAAAATTACACTTTTTAGATACGTTGTTAGGAGTAAACGTGAGTAATTTGAGATGTTTTATGTATATGTTATGTACGTTGAAGAAAGAAAATGAATGATAAGTGAATAGGAATGATGTGATTGAAGGTTTGTTATGTGATAATGATTTCGAGTGTAATAAATTAACGAGTTTATATGGAGTGATCTATGAATGTGGTTGAAGTGAGGGTGATTTAGTTGGATGAAAATGTTTGACAAGGGCTGAATGTTTGATGAGTGTTTTATGAGTGATTTTAGGGTTCGTGATACCCCATTTGTTGGGATATATCGTGAAGATATGTATGTATGTATGTATATAAATGTATTTCATAAAATTTTCTTGTCAATATTTAGATGTGGACTGCTAACAATCTATATAATATGCAATATCTTATAAACGAATAAAGATATAAAAAAAAACTTTCAAATATAAGTTATTCCCCATAAAATTTCCTATAATCGGCATTTGAAGAAATTTTCTGTATCTATATCGGTTTCAGAGATATTTTAAATTCAATAATTCTTTTTGCTATAACTTCTAAACTAGAAACATTTTTTCGGTCAAAATTGCAACCAATAGATGCGCCTAGAAATGCTCTAAAATTTATATTTCAACAATTTTTTTCTAGCTCGCTTGGTTCAAAAGGTATTTACAATTAAAAAATTACGTTATTATATTTTTTATTTTCAATAATTAATTATATGTTAATTGAAGGATTTATCTAATTGACCAACCAGCACACATATTAGTAATAAAAATGAGTATCACTATGTCAACTAATTATTAATTGTAATTATTTTCGTAACGATAGTAATGAAACAGTTCTTTTTGTAAATGTCCACGTAGCAGTGCTCAGTTCTCATATCATTTGCCATTATCCGCTTTCTGGGTGTTCGCAGCTCTGTTATGGTATTAGATGATATTTTATTGACTATCTGACTGATTGTAAGGTAAGCTGGTTCATGAAATATAGCTATACTGGGCAGTGGCCGTGCTACTACACTGTTCTACTTGGTACTCGGACCGCCACTTCCCATATCTGGGGGTGGAAACTGCAACTGCTGTTGAATTGCTTCTCGTGAGATTTTCCCAGTGGCTACCAGGTAGGTTGGTTGGTGTGTAGCTGCTTTGGAATGTTGCTCATTACTTGCAGAGCCACAGACAGGCTATGGTATAGTTTGTCTGTGGCCTTGTAATTTTGGTTAATAGGCAACTGCAACTGCTGTTGAAATCTATCAACTTAATTTTTTGCTTCTCGTGATATTTTCCCAGTGGCTACCAGGTAGGTTGGTTGGTGTGTAGCTGCTTTGGAATCTTGCTCATTGCTTGCAAAGCCACAGACAGGCTATGGTATAGTTTGTCTGTGGCCCTGTAATTGCGGTTAATAAGCAACTGCAACTGCTGTTGAAATCTATCAACTTAATTTTTTGCTTCTCGTGTGATTTTCTCAGTGGCAACCAGGTAGGTTGTTTGGTGTGTAGCTGCTTTGGAATCTTGCTCATTGCTTGCAAAGCCACAGGCAGGCTATGGTATAGTTTGTCTGTGGCCTGTGCCACCACGCGATGTGCCTAAATATTCTCTACAACTCTTATTTGAACAATTTCTTTCTAACGTACTCGGTTCAAAAGTTATTTACAATTGAAAAATTACACTTTTTAGATACGTTGTTAGGAGTAAACGTGAGTAATTTGAGATGTTTTATGTATATGTTATGTACGTTGAAGAAAGAAAATGAATGATAAGTGAATAGGAATGATGTGATTGAAGGTTTGTTATGTGATAATGATTTCGAGTGTAATAAATTAACGAGTTTATATGGAGTGATCTATGAATGTGGTTGAAGTGAGGGTGATTTAGTTGGATGAAAATGTTTGACAAGGGCTGAATGTTTGATGAGTGTTTTATGAGTGATTTTAGGGTTCGTGATACCCCATTTGTTGGGATATATCGTGAAGATATGTATGTATGTATGTATATAAATGTATTTCATAAAATTTTCTTGTCAATATTTAGATGTGGACTGCTAACAATCTATATAATATGCAATATCTTATAAACGAATAAAGATATAAAAAAAAACTTTCAAATATAAGTTATTCCCCATAAAATTTCCTATAATCGGCATTTGAAGAAATTTTCTGTATCTATATCGGTTTCAGAGATATTTTAAATTCAATAATTCTTTTTGCTATAACTTCTAAACTAGAAACATTTTTTCTGTCAAAATTGCAACCAATAGATGCGCCTAGAAATGCTCTAAAATTTATATTTCAACAATTTTTTTCTAGCTCGCTTGGTTCAAAAGGTATTTACAATTAAAAAATTACGTTATTATATTTTTTATTTTCAATAATTAATTATATGTTAATTGAAGGATTTATCTAATTGACCAACCAGCACACATATTAGTAATAAAAATGAGTATCACTATGTCAACTCATTATTAATTGTAATTATTTTCGTAACGATAGTAATGAAACAGTTCTTTTTGTAAATGTCCACGTAGCAGTGCTCAGTTCTCATATCATTTGCCATTATCCGCTTTCTGGGTGTTCGCAGCTCTGTTATGGTATTAGATGATATTTTATTGACTATCTGACTGATTGTAAGGTAAGCTGGTTCATGAAATATAGCTATACTGGGCAGTGGCCGTGCTACTACACTGTTCTACTTGGTACTCGGACCGCCACTTCCCATATCTGGGGGTGGAAACTGCAACTGCTGTTGAATTGCTTCTCGTGAGATTTTACCAGTGGCTACCAGGTAGGTTGGTTGGTGTGTAGCTGCTTTGGAATGTTGCTCATTACTTGCAGAGCCACAGACAGGCTATGGTATAGTTTGTCTGTGGCCTTGTAATTTTGGTTAATAGGCAACTGCAACTGCTGTTGAAATCTATCAACTTAATTTTTTGCTTCTCGTGATATTTTCCCAGTGGCTACCAGGTAGGTTGGTTGGTGTGTAGCTGCTTTGGAATCTTGCTCATTGCTTGCAAAGCCACAGACAGGCTATGGTATAGTTTGTCTGTGGCCCTGTAATTGCGGTTAATAAGCAACTGCAACTGCTGTTGAAATCTATCAACTTAATTTTTTGCTTCTCGTGTGATTTTCTCAGTGGCAACCAGGTAGGTTGTTTGGTGTGTAGCTGCTTTGGAATCTTGCTCATTGCTTGCAAAGCCACAGGCAGGCTATGGTATAGTTTGTCTGTGGCCTGTGCCACCACGCGATGTGCCTAAATATTCTCTACAACTCTTATTTGAACAATTTCTTTCTAACGTACTCGGTTCAAAAGTTATTTACAATTGAAAAATTACACTTTTTAGATACGTTGTTAGGAGTAAACGTGAGTAATTTGAGATGTTTTATGTATATGTTATGTACGTTGAAGAAAGAAAATGAATGATAAGTGAATAGGAATGATGTGATTGAAGGTTTGTTCTGTGATAATGATTTCGAGTGTAATAAATTAACGAGTTTATATGGAGTGATCTATGAATGTGGTTGAAGTGAGGGTGATTTAGTTGGATGAAAATGTTTGACAAGGGCTGAATGTTTGATGAGTGTTTTATGAGTGATTTTAGGGTTCGTGATACCCCATTTGTTGGGATATATCGTGAAGATATGTATGTATGTATGTATATAAATGTATTTAATAAAATTTTCTTGTCAATATTTAGATGTGGACTGCTAACAATCTATATAATATGCAATATCTTATAAACGAATAAAGATATAAAAAAAAACTTTCAAATATAAGTTATTCCCCATAAAATTTCCTATAATCGGCATTTGAAGAAATTTTCTGTATCTATATCGGTTTCAGAGATATTTTAAATTCAATAATTCTTTTTGCTATAACTTCTAAACTAGAAACATTTTTTCTGTCAAAATTGCAACCAATAGATGCGCCTAGAAATGCTCTAAAATTTATATTTCAACAATTTTTTTCTAGCTCGCTTGGTTCAAAAGGTATTTACAATTAAAAAATTACGTTATTATATTTTTTATTTTCAATAATTAATTATATGTTAATTGAAGGATTTATCTAGTTGACCAACCAGCACACATATTAGTAATAAAAATGAGTATCACTATGTCAACTCATTATTAATTGTAATTATTTTCGTAACGATAGTAATGAAACAGTTCTTTTTGTAAATGTCCACGTAGCAGTGCTCAGTTCTCATATCATTTGCCATTATCCGCTTTCTGGGTGTTCGCAGCTCTGTTATGGTATTAGATGATATTTTATTGACTATCTGACTGATTGTAAGGTAAGCTGGTTCATGAAATATAGCTATACTGGGCAGTGGCCGTGCTACTACACTGTTCTACTTGGTACTCGGACCGCCACTTCCCATATCTGGGGGTGGAAACTGCAACTGCTGTTGAATTGCTTCTCGTGAGATTTTCCCAGTGGCTACCAGGTAGGTTGGTTGGTGTGTAGCTGCTTTGGAATGTTGCTCATTACTTGCAGAGCCACAGACAGGCTATGGTATAGTTTGTCTGTGGCCTTGTAATTTTGGTTAATAGGCAACTGCAACTGCTGTTGAAATCTATCAACTTAATTTTTTGCTTCTCGTGATATTTTCCCAGTGGCTACCAGGTAGGTTGGTTGGTGTGTAGCTGCTTTGGAATCTTGCTCATTGCTTGCAAAGCCACAGACAGGCTATGGTATAGTTTGTCTGTGGCCCTGTAATTGCGGTTAATAAGCAACTGCAACTGCTGTTGAAATCTATCAACTTAATTTTTTGCTTCTCGTGTGATTTTCTCAGTGGCAACCAGGTAGGTTGTTTGGTGTGTAGCTGCTTTGGAATCTTGCTCATTGCTTGCAAAGCCACAGGCAGGCTATGGTATAGTTTGTCTGTGGCCTGTGCCACCACGCGATGTGCCTAAATATTCTCTACAACTCTTATTTGAACAATTTCTTTCTAACGTACTCGGTTCAAAAGTTATTTACAATTGAAAAATTACACTTTTTAGATACGTTGTTAGGAGTAAACGTGAGTAATTTGAGATGTTTTATGTATATGTTATGTACGTTGAAGAAAGAAAATGAATGATAAGTGAATAGGAATGATGTGATTGAAGGTTTGTTCTGTGATAATGATTTCGAGTGTAATAAATTAACGAGTTTATATGGAGTGATCTATGAATGTGGTTGAAGTGAGGGTGATTTAGTTGGATGAAAATGTTTGACAAGGGCTGAATGTTTGATGAGTGTTTTATGAGTGATTTTAGGGTTCGTGATACCCCATTTGTTGGGATATATCGTGAAGATATGTATGTATGTATGTATATAAATGTATTTAATAAAATTTTCTTGTCAATATTTAGATGTGGACTGCTAACAATCTATATAATATGCAATATCTTATAAACGAATAAAGATATAAAAAAAAACTTTCAAATATAAGTTATTCCCCATAAAATTTCCTATAATCGGCATTTGAAGAAATTTTCTGTATCTATATCGGTTTCAGAGATATTTTAAATTCAATAATTCTTTTTGCTATAACTTCTAAACTAGAAACATTTTTTCTGTCAAAATTGCAACCAATAGATGCGCCTAGAAATGCTCTAAAATTTATATTTCAACAATTTTTTTCTAGCTCGCTTGGTTCAAAAGGTATTTACAATTAAAAAATTACGTTATTATATTTTTTATTTTCAATAATTAATTATATGTTAATTGAAGGATTTATCTAATTGACCAACCAGCACACATATTAGTAATAAAAATGAGTATCACTATGTCAACTCATTATTAATTGTAATTATTTTCGTAACGATAGTAATGAAACAGTTCTTTTTGTAAATGTCCACGTAGCAGTGCTCAGTTCTCATATCATTTGCCATTATCCGCTTTCTGGGTGTTCGCAGCTCTGTTATGGTATTAGATGATATTTTATTGACTATCTGACTGATTGTAAGGTAAGCTGGTTCATGAAATATAGCTATACTGGGCAGTGGCCGTGCTACTACAGTGTTCTACTTGGTACTCGGACCGCCACTTCCCATATCTGGGGGTGGAAACTGCAACTGCTGTTGAATTGCTTCTCGTGAGATTTTCCCAGTGGCTACCAGGTAGGTTGGTTGGTGTGTAGCTGCTTTGGAATGTTGCTCATTACTTGCAGAGCCACAGACAGGCTATGGTATAGTTTGTCTGTGGCCTTGTAATTTTGGTTAATAGGCAACTGCAACTGCTGTTGAAATCTATCAACTTAATTTTTTGCTTCTCGTGAGATTTTCCCAGTGGCTACCAGGTAGGTTGGTTGGTGTGTAGCTGCTTTGGAATCTTGCTCATTGCTTGCAAAGCCACAGACAGGCTATGGTATAGTTTGTCTGTGGCCCTGTAATTGCGGTTAATAAGCAACTGCAACTGCTGTTGAAATCTATCAACTTAATTTTTTGCTTCTCGTGTGATTTTCTCAGTGGCAACCAGGTAGGTTGGTTGGTGTGTAGCTGCTTTGGAATCTTGCTCATTGCTTGCAAAGCCACAGGCAGGCTATGGTATAGTTTGTCTGTGGCCTGTGCCACCACGCGATGCGCCTAAATATTCTCTACAACTCTTATTTGAACAATTTCTTTCTAACGTACTCGGTTCAAAAGTTATTTACAATTGAAAAATTACACTTTTTAGATACGTTGTTAGGAGTAAACGTGAGTAATTTGAGATGTTTTATGTATATGTTATGTACGTTGAAGAAAGAAAATGAATGATAAGTGAATAGGAATGATGTGATTGAAGGTTTGTTATGTGATAATGATTTCGAGTGTAATAAATTAACGAGTTTATATGGAGTGATCTATGAATGTGGTTGAAGTGAGGGTGATTTAGTTGGATGAAAATGTTTGACAAGGGCTGAATGTTTGATGAGTGTTTTATGAGTGATTTTAGGGTTCGTGATACCCCATTTGTTGGGATATATCGTGAAGATATGTATGTATGTATGTATATAAATGTATTTAATAAAATTTTCTTGTCAATATTTAGATGTGGACTGCTAACAATCTATATAATATGCAATATCTTATAAACGAATAAAGATATAAAAAAAAACTTTCAAATATAAGTTATTCCCCATAAAATTTCCTATAATCGGCATTTGAACAAATTTTCTGTATCTATATCGGTTTCAGAGATATTTTAAATTCAATAATTCTTTTTGCTATAACTTCTAAACTAGAAACATTTTTTGTGTCAAAATTGCAACCAATAGATGCGCCTAGAAATGCTCTAAAATTTATATTTCAACAATTTTTTTCTAGCTCGCTTGGTTCAAAAGGTATTTACAATTAAAAAATTACGTTATTATATTTTTTATTTTCAATAATTAATTATATGTTAATTGAAGGATTTATCTAATTGACCAACCAGCACACATATTAGTAATAAAAATGAGTATCACTATGTCAACTCATTATTAATTGTAATTATTTTCGTAACGATAGTAATGAAACAGTTCTTTTTGTAAATGTCCACGTAGCAGTGCTCAGTTCTCATATCATTTGCCATTATCCGCTTTCTGGGTGTTCGCAGCTCTGTTATGGTATTAGATGATATTTTATTGACTATCTGACTGATTGTAAGGTAAGCTGGTTCATGAAATATAGCTATACTGGGCAGTGGCCGTGCTACTACAGTGTTCTACTTGGTACTCGGACCGCCACTTCCCATATCTGGGGGTGGAAACTGCAACTGCTGTTGAATTGCTTCTCGTGAGATTTTCCCAGTGGCTACCAGGTAGGTTGGTTGGTGTGTAGCTGCTTTGGAATGTTGCTCATTACTTGCAGAGCCACAGACAGGCTATGGTATAGTTTGTCTGTGGCCTTGTAATTTTGGTTAATAGGCAACTGCAACTGCTGTTGAAATCTATCAACTTAATTTTTTGCTTCTCGTGAGATTTTCCCAGTGGCTACCAGGTAGGTTGGTTGGTGTGTAGCTGCTTTGGAATCTTGCTCATTGCTTGCAAAGCCACAGACAGGCTATGGTATAGTTTGTCTGTGGCCCTGTAATTGCGGTTAATAAGCAACTGCAACTGCTGTTGAAATCTATCAACTTAATTTTTTGCTTCTCGTGTGATTTTCTCAGTGGCAACCAGGTAGGTTGGTTGGTGTGTAGCTGCTTTGGAATCTTGCTCATTGCTTGCAAAGCCACAGGCAGGCTATGGTATAGTTTGTCTGTGGCCTGTGCCACCACGCGATGCGCCTAAATATTCTCTACAACTCTTATTTGAACAATTTCTTTCTAACGTACTCGGTTCAAAAGTTATTTACAATTGAAAAATTACACTTTTTAGATACGTTGTTAGGAGTAAACGTGAGTAATTTGAGATGTTTTATGTATATGTTATGTACGTTGAAGAAAGAAAATGAATGATAAGTGAATAGGAATGATGTGATTGAAGGTTTGTTATGTGATAATGATTTCGAGTGTAATAAATTAACGAGTTTATATGGAGTGATCTATGAATGTGGTTGAAGTGAGGGTGATTTAGTTGGATGAAAATGTTTGACAAGGGCTGAATGTTTGATGAGTGTTTTATGAGTGATTTTAGGGTTCGTGATACCCCATTTGTTGGGATATATCGTGAAGATATGTATGTATGTATGTATATAAATGTATTTCATAAAATTTTCTTGTCAATATTTAGATGTGGACTGCTAACAATCTATATAATATGCAATATCTTATAAACGAATAAAGATATAAAAAAAAACTTTCAAATATAAGTTATTCCCCATAAAATTTCTTATAATCGGCATTTGAACAAATTTCCTGTATCTATATCGGTTTCAGAGATATTTTAAATTCAATAATTCTTTTTGCTATAACTTCTAAACTAGAAACATTTTTTCTGTCAAAATTGCAACCAATAGATGCGCCTAGAAATGCTCTAAAATTTATATTTCAACAATTTTTTTCTAGCTCGCTTGGTTCAAAAGGTATTTACAATTAAAAAATTACGTTATTATATTTTTTATTTTCAATAATTAATTATATGTTAATTGAAGGATTTATCTAATTGACCAACCAGCACACATATTAGTAATAAAAATGAGTATCACTATGTCAACTCATTATTAATTGTAATTATTTTCGTAACGATAGTAATGAAACAGTTCTTTTTGTAAATGTCCACGTAGCAGTGCTCAGTTCTCATATCATTTGCCATTATCCGCTTTCTGGGTGTTCGCAGCTCTGTTATGGTATTAGATGATATTTTATTGACTATCTGACTGATTGTAAGGTAAGCTGGTTCATGAAATATAGCTATACTGGGCAGTGGCCGTGCTACTACAGTGTTCTACTTGGTACTCGGACCGCCACTTCCCATATCTGGGGGTGGAAACTGCAACTGCTGTTGAATTGCTTCTCGTGAGATTTTCCCAGTGGCTACCAGGTAGGTTGGTTGGTGTGTAGCTGCTTTGGAATGTTGCTCATTACTTGCAGAGCCACAGACAGGCTATGGTATAGTTTGTCTGTGGCCTTGTAATTTTGGTTAATAGGCAACTGCAACTGCTGTTGAAATCTATCAACTTAATTTTTTGCTTCTCGTGAGATTTTCCCAGTGGCTACCAGGTAGGTTGGTTGGTGTGTAGCTGCTTTGGAATCTTGCTCATTGCTTGCAAAGCCACAGACAGGCTATGGTATAGTTTGTCTGTGGCCCTGTAATTGCGGTTAATAAGCAACTGCAACTGCTGTTGAAATCTATCAACTTAATTTTTTGCTTCTCGTGTGATTTTCTCAGTGGCAACCAGGTAGGTTGGTTGGTGTGTAGCTGCTTTGGAATCTTGCTCATTGCTTGCAAAGCCACAGGCAGGCTATGGTATAGTTTGTCTGTGGCCTGTGCCACCACGCGATGCGCCTAAATATTCTCTACAACTCTTATTTGAACAATTTCTTTCTAACGTACTCGGTTCAAAAGTTATTTACAATTGAAAAATTACACTTTTTAGATACGTTGTTAGGAGTAAACGTGAGTAATTTGAGATGTTTTATGTATATGTTATGTACGTTGAAGGAAGAAAATGAATGATAAGTGAATAGGAATGATGTGATTGAAGGTTTGTTATGTGATAATGATTTCGAGTGTAATAAATTAACGAGTTTATATGGAGTGATCTATGAATGTGGTTGAAGTGAGGGTGATTTAGTTGGATGAAAATGTTTGACAAGGGCTGAATGTTTGATGAGTGTTTTATGAGTGATTTTAGGGTTCGTGATACCCCATTTGTTGGGATATATCGTGAAGATATGTATGTATGTATGTATATAAATGTATTTCATAAAATTTTCTTGTCAATATTTAGATGTGGACTGCTAACAATCTATATAATATGCAATATCTTATAAACGAATAAAGATATAAAAAAAAACTTTCAAATATAAGTTATTCCCCATAAAATTTCCTATAATCGGCATTTGAACAAATTTCCTGTATCTATATCGGTTTCAGAGATATTTTAAATTCAATAATTCTTTTTGCTATAACTTCTAAACTAGAAACATTTTTTCTGTCAAAATTGCAACCAATAGATGCGCCTAGAAATGCTCTAAAATTTATATTTCAACAATTTTTTTCTAGCTCGCTTGGTTCAAAAGGTATTTACAATTAAAAAATTACGTTATTATATTTTTTATTTTCAATAATTAATTATATGTTAATTGAAGGATTTATCTAATTGACCAACCAGCACACATATTAGTAATAAAAATGAGTATCACTATGTCAACTCATTATTAATTGTAATTATTTTCGTAACGATAGTAATGAAACAGTTCTTTTTGTAAATGTCCACGTAGCAGTGCTCAGTTCTCATATCATTTGCCATTATCCGCTTTCTGGGTGTTCGCAGCTCTGTTATGGTATTAGATGATATTTTATTGACTATCTGACTGATTGTAAGGTAAGCTGGTTCATGAAATATAGCTATACTGGGCAGTGGCCGTGCTACTACAGTGTTCTACTTGGTACTCGGACCGCCACTTCCCATATCTGGGGGTGGAAACTGCAACTGCTGTTGAATTGCTTCTCGTGAGATTTTCCCAGTGGCTACCAGGTAGGTTGGTTGGTGTGTAGCTGCTTTGGAATGTTGCTCATTACTTGCAGAGCCACAGACAGGCTATGGTATAGTTTGTCTGTGGCCTTGTAATTTTGGTTAATAGGCAACTGCAACTGCTGTTGAAATCTATCAACTTAATTTTTTGCTTCTCGTGAGATTTTCCCAGTGGCTACCAGGTAGGTTGGTTGGTGTGTAGCTGCTTTGGAATCTTGCTCATTGCTTGCAAAGCCACAGACAGGCTATGGTATAGTTTGTCTGTGGCCCTGTAATTGCGGTTAATAAGCAACTGCAACTGCTGTTGAAATCTATCAACTTAATTTTTTGCTTCTCGTGTGATTTTCTCAGTGGCAACCAGGTAGGTTGGTTGGTGTGTAGCTGCTTTGGAATCTTGCTCATTGCTTGCAAAGCCACAGGCAGGCTATGGTATAGTTTGTCTGTGGCCTGTGCCACCACGCGATGCGCCTAAATATTCTCTACAACTCTTATTTGAACAATTTCTTTCTAACGTACTCGGTTCAAAAGTTATTTACAATTGAAAAATTACACTTTTTAGATACGTTGTTAGGAGTAAACGTGAGTAATTTGAGATGTTTTATGTATATGTTATGTACGTTGAAGAAAGAAAATGAATGATAAGTGAATAGGAATGATGTGATTGAAGGTTTGTTATGTGATAATGATTTCGAGTGTAATAAATTAACGAGTTTATATGGAGTGATCTATGAATGTGGTTGAAGTGAGGGTGATTTAGTTGGATGAAAATGTTTGACAAGGGCTGAATGTTTGATGAGTGTTTTATGAGTGATTTTAGGGTTCGTGATACCCCATTTGTTGGGATATATCGTGAAGATATGTATGTATGTATGTATATAAATGTATTTCATAAAATTTTCTTGTCAATATTTAGATGTGGACTGCTAACAATCTATATAATATGCAATATCTTATAAACGAATAAAGATATAAAAAAAAACTTTCAAATATAAGTTATTCCCCATAAAATTTCCTATAATCGGCATTTGAACAAATTTTCAGTATCTATATCGGTTTCAGAGATATTTTAAATTCAATAATTCTTTTTGCTATAACTTCTAAACTAGAAACATTTTTTCTGTCAAAATTGCAACCAATAGATGCACCTAGAAATGCTCTAAAATTTATATTTCAACAATTTTTTTCTAGCTCGCTTGGTTCAAAAGGTATTTACAATTAAAAAATTACGTTATTATATTTTTTATTTTCAATAATTCATTATATGTTAATTGAAGGATTTATCTAATTGACCAACCAGCACACATATTAGTAATAAAAATGAGTATCACTATGTCAACTCATTATTAATTGTAATTATTTTCGTAACGATAGTAATGAAACAGTTCTTTTTGTAAATGTCCACGTAGCAGTGCTCAGTTCTCATATCATTTGCCATTATCCGCTTTCTGGGTGTTCGCAGCTCTGTTATGGTATTAGATGATATTTTATTGACTATCTGACTGATTGTAAGGTAAGCTGGTTCATGAAATATAGCTATACTGGGCAGTGGCCGTGCTACTACAGTGTTCTACTTGGTACTCGGACCGCCACTTCCCATATCTGGGGGTGGAAACTGCAACTGCTGTTGAATTGCTTCTCGTGAGATTTTCCCAGTGGCTACCAGGTAGGTTGGTTGGTGTGTAGCTGCTTTGGAATGTTGCTCATTACTTGCAGAGCCACAGACAGGCTATGGTATAGTTTGTCTGTGGCCTTGTAATTTTGGTTAATAGGCAACTGCAACTGCTGTTGAAATCTATCAACTTAATTTTTTGCTTCTCGTGAGATTTTCCCAGTGGCTACCAGGTAGGTTGGTTGGTGTGTAGCTACTTTGGAATCTTGCTCATTGCTTGCAAAGCCACAGACAGGCTATGGTATAGTTTGTCTGTGGCCCTGTAATTGCGGTTAATAAGCAACTGCAACTGCTGTTGAAATCTATCAACTTAATTTTTTGCTTCTCGTGTGATTTTCTCAGTGGCAACCAGGTAGGTTGGTTGGTGTGTAGCTGCTTTGGAATCTTGCTCATTGCTTGCAAAGCCACAGGCAGGCTATGGTATAGTTTGTCTGTGGCCTGTGCCACCACGCGATGTGCCTAAATATTCTCTACAACTCATATTTGAACAATTTCTTTCTAACGTACTCGGTTCAAAAGTTATTTACAATTGAAAAATTACACTTTTTAGATACGTTGTTAGGAGTAAACGTGAGTAATTTGAGATGTTTTATGTATATGTTATGTACGTTGAAGAAAGAAAATGAATGATAAGTGAATAGGAATGATGTGATTGAAGGTTTGTTATGTGATAATGATTTCGAGTGTAATAAATTAACGAGTTTATATGGAGTGATCTATGAATGTGGTTGAAGTGAGGGTGATTTAGTTGGATGAAAATGTTTGACAAGGGCTGAATGTTTGATGAGTGTTTGATGAGTGATTTTAGGGTTCGTGATACCCCATTTGTTGGGATATATCGTGAAGATATGTATGTATGTATGTATATAAATGTATTTCATAAAATTTTCTTGTCAATATTTAGATGTGGACTGCTAACAATCTATATAATATGCAATATCTTATAAACGAATAAAGATATAAAAAAAAACTTTCAAATATAAGTTATTCCCCATAAAATTTCCTATAATCGGCATTTGAACAAATTTCCTGTATCTATATCGGTTTCAGAGATATTTTAAATTCAATAATTCTTTTTGCTATAACTTCTAAACTAGAAACATTTTTTCTGTCAAAATTGCAACCAATAGATGCGCCTAGAAATGCTCTAAAATTTATATTTCAACAATTTTTTTCTAGCTCGCTTGGTTCAAAAGGTATTTACAATTAAAAAATTACGTTATTATATTTTTTATTTTCAATAATTAATTATATGTTAATTGAAGGATTTATCTAATTGACCAACCAGCACACATATTAGTAATAAAAATGAGTATCACTATGTCAACTCATTATTAATTGTAATTATTTTCGTAACGATAGTAATGAAACAGTTCTTTTTGTAAATGTCCACGTAGCAGTGCTCAGTTCTCATATCATTTGCCATTATCCGCTTTCTGGGTGTTCGCAGCTCTGTTATGGTATTAGATGATATTTTATTGACTATCTGACTGATTGTAAGGTAAGCTGGTTCATGAAATATAGCTATACTGGGCAGTGGCCGTGCTACTACAGTGTTCTACTTGGTACTCGGACCGCCACTTCCCATATCTGGGGGTGGAAACTGCAACTGCTGTTGAATTGCTTCTCGTGAGATTTTCCCAGTGGCTACCAGGTAGGTTGGTTGGTGTGTAGCTGCTTTGGAATGTTGCTCATTACTTGCAGAGCCACAGACAGGCTATGGTATAGTTTGTCTGTGGCCTTGTAATTTTGGTTAATAGGCAACTGCAACTGCTGTTGAAATCTATCAACTTAATTTTTTGCTTCTCGTGAGATTTTCCCAGTGGCTACCAGGTAGGTTGGTTGGTGTGTAGCTGCTTTGGAATCTTGCTCATTGCTTGCAAAGCCACAGACAGGCTATGGTATAGTTTGTCTGTGGCCCTGTAATTGCGGTTAATAAGCAACTGCAACTGCTGTTGAAATCTATCAACTTAATTTTTTGCTTCTCGTGTGATTTTCTCAGTGGCAACCAGGTAGGTTGGTTGGTGTGTAGCTGCTTTGGAATCTTGCTCATTGCTTGCAAAGCCACAGGCAGGCTATGGTATAGTTTGTCTGTGGCCTGTGCCACCACGCGATGCGCCTAAATATTCTCTACAACTCTTATTTGAACAATTTCTTTCTAACGTACTCGGTTCAAAAGTTATTTACAATTGAAAAATTACACTTTTTAGATACGTTGTTAGGAGTAAACGTGAGTAATTTGAGATGTTTTATGTATATGTTATGTACGTTGAAGAAAGAAAATGAATGATAAGTGAATAGGAATGATGTGATTGAAGGTTTGTTATGTGATAATGATTTCGAGTGTAATAAATTAACGAGTTTATATGGAGTGATCTATGAATGTGGTTGAAGTGAGGGTGATTTAGTTGGATGAAAATGTTTGACAAGGGCTGAATGTTTGATGAGTGTTTTATGAGTGATTTTAGGGTTCGTGATACCCCATTTGTTGGGATATATCGTGAAGATATGTATGTATGTATGTATATAAATGTATTTCATAAAATTTTCTTGTCAATATTTAGATGTGGACTGCTAACAATCTATATAATATGCAATATCTTATAAACGAATAAAGATATAAAAAAAAACTTTCAAATATAAGTTATTCCCCATAAAATTTCCTATAATCGGCATTTGAACAAATTTTCAGTATCTATATCGGTTTCAGAGATATTTTAAATTCAATAATTCTTTTTGCTATAACTTCTAAACTAGAAACATTTTTTCTGTCAAAATTGCAACCAATAGATGCACCTAGAAATGCTCTAAAATTTATATTTCAACAATTTTTTTCTAGCTCGCTTGGTTCAAAAGGTATTTACAATTAAAAAATTACGTTATTATATTTTTTATTTTCAATAATTCATTATATGTTAATTGAAGGATTTATCTAATTGACCAACCAGCACACATATTAGTAATAAAAATGAGTATCACTATGTCAACTCATTATTAATTGTAATTATTTTCGTAACGATAGTAATGAAACAGTTCTTTTTGTAAATGTCCACGTAGCAGTGCTCAGTTCTCATATCATTTGCCATTATCCGCTTTCTGGGTGTTCGCAGCTCTGTTATGGTATTAGATGATATTTTATTGACTATCTGACTGATTGTAAGGTAAGCTGGTTCATGAAATATAGCTATACTGGGCAGTGGCCGTGCTACTACAGTGTTCTACTTGGTACTCGGACCGCCACTTCCCATATCTGGGGGTGGAAACTGCAACTGCTGTTGAATTGCTTCTCGTGAGATTTTCCCAGTGGCTACCAGGTAGGTTGGTTGGTGTGTAGCTGCTTTGGAATGTTGCTCATTACTTGCAGAGCCACAGACAGGCTATGGTATAGTTTGTCTGTGGCCTTGTAATTTTGGTTAATAGGCAACTGCAACTGCTGTTGAAATCTATCAACTTAATTTTTTGCTTCTCGTGAGATTTTCCCAGTGGCTACCAGGTAGGTTGGTTGGTGTGTAGCTGCTTTGGAATCTTGCTCATTGCTTGCAAAGCCACAGACAGGCTATGGTATAGTTTGTCTGTGGCCCTGTAATTGCGGTTAATAAGCAACTGCAACTGCTGTTGAAATCTATCAACTTAATTTTTTGCTTCTCGTGTGATTTTCTCAGTGGCAACCAGGTAGGTTGGTTGGTGTGTAGCTGCTTTGGAATCTTGCTCATTGCTTGCAAAGCCACAGGCAGGCTATGGTATAGTTTGTCTGTGGCCTGTGCCACCACGCGATGTGCCTAAATATTCTCTACAACTCTTATTTGAACAATTTCTTTCTAACGTACTCGGTTCAAAAGTTATTTACAATTGAAAAATTACACTTTTTAGATACGTTGTTAGGAGTAAACGTGAGTAATTTGAGATGTTTTATGTATATGTTATGTACGTTGAAGAAAGAAAATGAATGATAAGTGAATAGGAATGATGTGATTGAAGGTTTGTTATGTGATAATGATTTCGAGTGTAATAAATGTACGAGTTTATATGGAGTGATCTATGAATGTGGTTGAAGTGAGGGTGATTTAGTTGGATGAAAATGTTTGACAAGGGCTGAATGTTTGATGAGTGTTTGATGAGTGATTTTAGGGTTCGTGATACCCCATTTGTTGGGATATATCGTGAAGATATGTATGTATGTATGTATATAAATGTATTTCATAAAATTTTCTTGTCAATATTTAGATGTGGACTGCTAACAATCTATATAATATGCAAAATCTTATAAACGAATAAAGATATAAAAAAAAACTTTCAAATATAAGTTATTCCCCATAAAATTTCCTATAATCGGCATTTGAACAAATTTTCTGTATCTATATCGGTTTCAGAGATATTTTAAATTCAATAATTCTTTTTGCTATAACTTCTAAACTAGAAACATTTTTTTGTCAAAATTGCAACCAATAGATGCGCCTAGAAATGCTCTAAAATTTATATTTCAACAATTTTTTTCTAGCTCGCTTGGTTCAAAAGGTATTTACAATTAAAAAATTACGTTATTATATTTTTTATTTTCAATAATTAATTATATGTTAATTGAAGGATTTATCTAATTGACCAACCAGCACACATATTAGTAATAAAAATGAGTATCACTATGTCAACTCATTATTAATTGTAATTATTTTCGTAACGATAGTAATGAAACAGTTCTTTTTGTAAATGTCCACGTAGCAGTGCTCAGTTCTCATATCATTTGCCATTATCCGCTTTCTGGGTGTTCGCAGCTCTGTTATGGTATTAGATGATATTTTATTGACTATCTGACTGATTGTAAGGTAAGCTGGTTCATGAAATATAGCTATACTGGGCAGTGGCCGTGCTACTACAGTGTTCTACTTGGTACTCGGACCGCCACTTCCCATATCTGGGGGTGGAAACTGCAACTGCTGTTGAATTGCTTCTCGTGAGATTTTCCCAGTGGCTACCAGGTAGGTTGGTTGGTGTGTAGCTGCTTTGGAATGTTGCTCATTACTTGCAGAGCCACAGACAGGCTATGGTATAGTTTGTCTGTGGCCTTGTAATTTTGGTTAATAGGCAACTGCAACTGCTGTTGAAATCTATCAACTTAATTTTTTGCTTCTCGTGAGATTTTCCCAGTGGCTACCAGGTAGGTTGGTTGGTGTGTAGCTACTTTGGAATCTTGCTCATTGCTTGCAAAGCCACAGACAGGCTATGGTATAGTTTGTCTGTGGCCCTGTAATTGCGGTTAATAAGCAACTGCAACTGCTGTTGAAATCTATCAACTTAATTTTTTGCTTCTCGTGTGATTTTCTCAGTGGCAACCAGGTAGGTTGGTTGGTGTGTAGCTGCTTTGGAATCTTGCTCATTGCTTGCAAAGCCACAGGCAGGCTATGGTATAGTTTGTCTGTGGCCTGTGCCACCACGCGATGTGCCTAAATATTCTCTACAACTCTTATTTGAACAATTTCTTTCTAACGTACTCGGTTCAAAAGTTATTTACAATTGAAAAATTACACTTTTTAGATACGTTGTTAGGAGTAAACGTGAGTAATTTGAGATGTTTTATGTATATGTTATGTACGTTGAAGAAAGAAAATGAATGATAAGTGAATAGGAATGATGTGATTGAAGGTTTGTTATGTGATAATGATTTCGAGTGTAATAAATTAACGAGTTTATATGGAGTGATCTATGAATGTGGTTGAAGTGAGGGTGATTTAGTTGGATGAAAATGTTTGACAAGGGCTGAATGTTTGATGAGTGTTTTATGAGTGATTTTAGGGTTCGTGATACCCCATTTGTTGGGATATATCGTGAAGATATGTATGTATGTATGTATATAAATGTATTTCATAAAATTTTCTTGTCAATATTTAGATGTGGACTGCTAACAATCTATATAATATGCAATATCTTATAAACGAATAAAGATATAAAAAAAAACTTTCAAATATAAGTTATTCCCCATAAAATTTCCTATAATCGGCATTTGAACAAATTTTCTGTATCTATATCGGTTTCAGAGATATTTTAAATTCAATAATTCTTTTTGCTATAACTTCTAAACTAGAAACATTTTTTTGTGTCAAAATTGCAACCAATAGATGCGCCTAGAAATGCTCTAAAATTTATATTTCAACAATTTTTTTCTAGCTCGCTTGGTTCAAAAGGTATTTACAATTAAAAAATTACGTTATTATATTTTTTATTTTCAATAATTAATTATATGTTAATTGAAGGATTTATCTAATTGACCAACCAGCACACATATTAGTAATAAAAATGAGTATCACTATGTCAACTCATTATTAATTGTAATTATTTTCGTAACGATAGTAATGAAACAGTTCTTTTTGTAAATGTCCACGTAGCAGTGCTCAGTTCTCATATCATTTGCCATTATCCGCTTTCTGGGTGTTCGCAGCTCTGTTATGGTATTAGATGATATTTTATTGACTATCTGACTGATTGTAAGGTAAGCTGGTTCATGAAATATAGCTATACTGGGCAGTGGCCGTGCTACTACAGTGTTCTACTTGGTACTCGGACCGCCACTTCCCATATCTGGGGGTGGAAACTGCAACTGCTGTTGAATTGCTTCTCGTGAGATTTTCCCAGTGGCTACCAGGTAGGTTGGTTGGTGTGTAGCTGCTTTGGAATGTTGCTCATTACTTGCAGAGCCACAGACAGGCTATGGTATAGTTTGTCTGTGGCCTTGTAATTTTGGTTAATAGGCAACTGCAACTGCTGTTGAAATCTATCAACTTAATTTTTTGCTTCTCGTGAGATTTTCCCAGTGGCTACCAGGTAGGTTGGTTGGTGTGTAGCTACTTTGGAATCTTGCTCATTGCTTGCAAAGCCACAGACAGGCTATGGTATAGTTTGTCTGTGGCCCTGTAATTGCGGTTAATAAGCAACTGCAACTGCTGTTGAAATCTATCAACTTAATTTTTTGCTTCTCGTGTGATTTTCTCAGTGGCAACCAGGTAGGTTGGTTGGTGTGTAGCTGCTTTGGAATCTTGCTCATTGCTTGCAAAGCCACAGGCAGGCTATGGTATAGTTTGTCTGTGGCCTGTGCCACCACGCGATGTGCCTAAATATTCTCTACAACTCTTATTTGAACAATTTCTTTCTAACGTACTCGGTTCAAAAGTTATTTACAATTGAAAAATTACACTTTTTAGATACGTTGTTAGGAGTAAACGTGAGTAATTTGAGATGTTTTATGTATATGTTATGTACGTTGAAGAAAGAAAATGAATGATAAGTGAATAGGAATGATGTGATTGAAGGTTTGTTATGTGATAATGATTTCGAGTGTAATAAATTAACGAGTTTATATGGAGTGATCTATGAATGTGGTTGAAGTGAGGGTGATTTAGTTGGATGAAAATGTTTGACAAGGGCTGAATGTTTGATGAGTGTTTTATGAGTGATTTTAGGGTTCGTGATACCCCATTTGTTGGGATATATCGTGAAGATATGTATGTATGTATGTATATAAATGTATTTCATAAAATTTTCTTGTCAATATTTAGATGTGGACTGCTAACAATCTATATAATATGCAATATCTTATAAACGAATAAAGATATAAAAAAAAACTTTCAAATATAAGTTATTCCCCATAAAATTTCCTATAATCGGCATTTGAACAAATTTTCTGTATCTATATCGGTTTCAGAGATATTTTAAATTCAATAATTCTTTTTGCTATAACTTCTAAACTAGAAACATTTTTTTGTCAAAATTGCAACCAATAGATGCGCCTAGAAATGCTCTAAAATTTATATTTCAACAATTTTTTTCTAGCTCGCTTGGTTCAAAAGGTATTTACAATTAAAAAATTACGTTATTATATTTTTTATTTTCAATAATTAATTATATGTTAATTGAAGGATTTATCTAATTGACCAACCAGCACACATATTAGTAATAAAAATGAGTATCACTATGTCAACTCATTATTAATTGTAATTATTTTCGTAACGATAGTAATGAAACAGTTCTTTTTGTAAATGTCCACGTAGCAGTGCTCAGTTCTCATATCATTTGCCATTATCCGCTTTCTGGGTGTTCGCAGCTCTGTTATGGTATTAGATGATATTTTATTGACTATCTGACTGATTGTAAGGTAAGCTGGTTCATGAAATATAGCTATACTGGGCAGTGGCCGTGCTACTACAGTGTTCTACTTGGTACTCGGACCGCCACTTCCCATATCTGGGGGTGGAAACTGCAACTGCTGTTGAATTGCTTCTCGTGAGATTTTCCCAGTGGCTACCAGGTAGGTTGGTTGGTGTGTAGCTGCTTTGGAATGTTGCTCATTACTTGCAGAGCCACAGACAGGCTATGGTATAGTTTGTCTGTGGCCTTGTAATTTTGGTTAATAGGCAACTGCAACTGCTGTTGAAATCTATCAACTTAATTTTTTGCTTCTCGTGAGATTTTCCCAGTGGCTACCAGGTAGGTTGGTTGGTGTGTAGCTACTTTGGAATCTTGCTCATTGCTTGCAAAGCCACAGACAGGCTATGGTATAGTTTGTCTGTGGCCCTGTAATTGCGGTTAATAAGCAACTGCAACTGCTGTTGAAATCTATCAACTTAATTTTTTGCTTCTCGTGTGATTTTCTCAGTGGCAACCAGGTAGGTTGGTTGGTGTGTAGCTGCTTTGGAATCTTGCTCATTGCTTGCAAAGCCACAGGCAGGCTATGGTATAGTTTGTCTGTGGCCTGTGCCACCACGCGATGTGCCTAAATATTCTCTACAACTCTTATTTGAACAATTTCTTTCTAACGTACTCGGTTCAAAAGTTATTTACAATTGAAAAATTACACTTTTTAGATACGTTGTTAGGAGTAAACGTGAGTAATTTGAGATGTTTTATGTATATGTTATGTACGTTGAAGAAAGAAAATGAATGATAAGTGAATAGGAATGATGTGATTGAAGGTTTGTTATGTGATAATGATTTCGAGTGTAATAAATTAACGAGTTTATATGGAGTGATCTATGAATGTGGTTGAAGTGAGGGTGATTTAGTTGGATGAAAATGTTTGACAAGGGCTGAATGTTTGATGAGTGTTTTATGAGTGATTTTAGGGTTCGTGATACCCCATTTGTTGGGATATATCGTGAAGATATGTATGTATGTATGTATATAAATGTATTTCATAAAATTTTCTTGTCAATATTTAGATGTGGACTGCTAACAATCTATATAATATGCAATATCTTATAAACGAATAAAGATATAAAAAAAAACTTTCAAATATAAGTTATTCCCCATAAAATTTCCTATAATCGGCATTTGAACAAATTTTCTGTATCTATATCGGTTTCAGAGATATTTTAAATTCAATAATTCTTTTTGCTATAACTTCTAAACTAGAAACATTTTTTTGTGTCAAAATTGCAACCAATAGATGCGCCTAGAAATGCTCTAAAATTTATATTTCAACAATTTTTTTCTAGCTCGCTTGGTTCAAAAGGTATTTACAATTAAAAAATTACGTTATTATATTTTTTATTTTCAATAATTAATTATATGTTAATTGAAGGATTTATCTAATTGACCAACCAGCACACATATTAGTAATAAAAATGAGTATCACTATGTCAACTCATTATTAATTGTAATTATTTTCGTAACGATAGTAATGAAACAGTTCTTTTTGTAAATGTCCACGTAGCAGTGCTCAGTTCTCATATCATTTGCCATTATCCGCTTTCTGGGTGTTCGCAGCTCTGTTATGGTATTAGATGATATTTTATTGACTATCTGACTGATTGTAAGGTAAGCTGGTTCATGAAATATAGCTATACTGGGCAGTGGCCGTGCTACTACAGTGTTCTACTTGGTACTCGGACCGCCACTTCCCATATCTGGGGGTGGAAACTGCAACTGCTGTTGAATTGCTTCTCGTGAGATTTTCCCAGTGGCTACCAGGTAGGTTGGTTGGTGTGTAGCTGCTTTGGAATGTTGCTCATTACTTGCAGAGCCACAGACAGGCTATGGTATAGTTTGTCTGTGGCCTTGTAATTTTGGTTAATAGGCAACTGCAACTGCTGTTGAAATCTATCAACTTAATTTTTTGCTTCTCGTGAGATTTTCCCAGTGGCTACCAGGTAGGTTGGTTGGTGTGTAGCTACTTTGGAATCTTGCTCATTGCTTGCAAAGCCACAGACAGGCTATGGTATAGTTTGTCTGTGGCCCTGTAATTGCGGTTAATAAGCAACTGCAACTGCTGTTGAAATCTATCAACTTAATTTTTTGCTTCTCGTGTGATTTTCTCAGTGGCAACCAGGTAGGTTGGTTGGTGTGTAGCTGCTTTGGAATCTTGCTCATTGCTTGCAAAGCCACAGGCAGGCTATGGTATAGTTTGTCTGTGGCCTGTGCCACCACGCGATGTGCCTAAATATTCTCTACAACTCTTATTTGAACAATTTCTTTCTAACGTACTCGGTTCAAAAGTTATTTACAATTGAAAAATTACACTTTTTAGATACGTTGTTAGGAGTAAACGTGAGTAATTTGAGATGTTTTATGTATATGTTATGTACGTTGAAGAAAGAAAATGAATGATAAGTGAATAGGAATGATGTGATTGAAGGTTTGTTATGTGATAATGATTTCGAGTGTAATAAATTAACGAGTTTATATGGAGTGATCTATGAATGTGGTTGAAGTGAGGGTGATTTAGTTGGATGAAAATGTTTGACAAGGGCTGAATGTTTGATGAGTGTTTTATGAGTGATTTTAGGGTTCGTGATACCCCATTTGTTGGGATATATCGTGAAGATATGTATGTATGTATGTATATAAATGTATTTCATAAAATTTTCTTGTCAATATTTAGATGTGGACTGCTAACAATCTATATAATATGCAATATCTTATAAACGAATAAAGATATAAAAAAAAACTTTCAAATATAAGTTATTCCCCATAAAATTTCCTATAATCGGCATTTGAACAAATTTTCTGTATCTATATCGGTTTCAGAGATATTTTAAATTCAATAATTCTTTTTGCTATAACTTCTAAACTAGAAACATTTTTTGTGTCAAAATTGCAACCAATAGATGCGCCTAGAAATGCTCTAAAATTTATATTTCAACAATTTTTTTCTAGCTCGCTTGGTTCAAAAGGTATTTACAATTAAAAAATTACGTTATTATATTTTTTATTTTCAATAATTAATTATATGTTAATTGAAGGATTTATCCAATTGACCAACCAGCACACATATTAGTAATAAAAATGAGTATCACTATGTCAACTCATTATTAATTGTAATTATTTTCGTAACGATAGTAATGAAACAGTTCTTTTTGTAAATGTCCACGTAGCAGTGCTCAGTTCTCATATCATTTGCCATTATCCGCTTTCTGGGTGTTCGCAGCTCTGTTATGGTATTAGATGATATTTTATTGACTATCTGACTGATTGTAAGGTAAGCTGGTTCATGAAATATAGCTATACTGGGCAGTGGCCGTGCTACTACAGTGTTCTACTTGGTACTCGGACCGCCACTTCCTATATCTGGGGGTGGAAACTGCAACTGCTGTTGAATTGCTTCTCGTGAGATTTTCCCAGTGGCTACCAGGTAGGTTGGTTGGTGTGTAGCTGCTTTGGAATGTTGCTCATTACTTGCAGAGCCACAGACAGGCTATGGTATAGTTTGTCTGTGGCCTTGTAATTTTGGTTAATAGGCAACTGCAACTGCTGTTGAAATCTATCAACTTAATTTTTTGCTTCTCGTGAGATTTTCCCAGTGGCTACCAGGTAGGTTGGTTGGTGTGTAGCTGCTTTGGAATCTTGCTCATTGCTTGCAAAGCCACAGACAGGCTATGGTATAGTTTGTCTGTGGCCCTGTAATTGCGGTTAATAAGCAACTGCAACTGCTGTTGAAATCTATCATCTTAATTTTTTGCTTCTCGTGTGATTTTCTCAGTGGCAACCAGGTAGGTTGGTTGGTGTGTAGCTGCTTTGGAATCTTGCTCATTGCTTGCAAAGCCACAGACAGGCTATGGTATAGTTTGTCTGTGGCCCTGTAATTGCGGTTAATAAGCAACTGCAACTGCTGTTGAAATCTATCAACTTAATTTTTTGCTTCTCGTGTGATTTTCTCAGTGGCAACCAGGTAGGTTGGTTGGTGTGTAGCTGCTTTGGAATCTTGCTCATTGCTTGCAAAGCCACAGGCAGGCTATGGTATAGTTTGTCTGTGGCCTGTGCCACCACGCGATGTGCCTAAATATTCTCTACAACTCTTATTTGAACAATTTCTTTCTAACGTACTCGGTTCAAAAGTTATTTACAATTGAAAAATTACACTTTTTAGATACGTTGTTAGGAGTAAACGTGAGTAATTTGAGATGTTTTATGTATATGTTATGTACGTTGAAGAAAGAAAATGAATGATAAGTGAATAGGAATGATGTGATTGAAGGTTTGTTATGTGATAATGATTTCGAGTGTAATAAATTAACGAGTTTATATGGAGTGATCTATGAATGTGGTTGAAGTGAGGGTGATTTAGTTGGATGAAAATGTTTGACAAGGGCTGAATGTTTGATGAGTGTTTTATGAGTGATTTTAGGGTTCGTGATACCCCATTTGTTGGGATATATCGTGAAGATATGTATGTATGTATGTATATAAATGTATTTCATAAAATTTTCTTGTCAATATTTAGATGTGGACTGCTAACAATCTATATAATATGCAATATCTTATAAACGAATAAAGATATAAAAAAAAACTTTCAAATATAAGTTATTTCCCATAAAATTTCCTATAATCGGCATTTGAACAAATTTTCTGTATCTATATCGGTTTCAGAGATATTTTAAATTCAATAATTCTTTTTGCTATAACTTCTAAACTAGAAACATTTTTTCTGTCAAAATTGCAACCAATAGATGCGCCTAGAAATGCTCTAAAATTTATATTTCAACAATTTTTTTCTAGCTCGCTTGATTCAAAAGGTATTTACAATTAAAAAATTACGTTATTATATTTTTTATTTTCAATAATTAATTATATGTTAATTGAAGGATTTATCTAATTGACCAACCAGCACACATATTAGTAATAAAAATGAGTATCACTATGTCAACTCATTATTAATTGTAATTATTTTCGTAACGATAGTAATGAAACAGTTCTTTTTGTAAATGTCCACGTAGCAGTGCTCAGTTCTCATATCATTTGCCATTATCCGCTTTCTGGGTGTTCGCAGCTCTGTTATGGTATTAGATGATATTTTATTGACTATCTGACTGATTGTAAGGTAAGCTGGTTCATGAAATATAGCTATACTGGGCAGTGGCCGTGCTACTACAGTGTTCTACTTGGTACTCGGACCGCCACTTCCCATATCTGGGGGTGGAAACTGCAACTGCTGTTGAATTGCTTCTCGTGAGATTTTCCCAGTGGCTACCAGGTAGGTTGGTTGGTGTGTAGCTGCTTTGGAATGTTGCTCATTACTTGCAGAGCCACAGACAGGCTATGGTATAGTTTGTCTGTGGCCTTGTAATTTTGGTTAATAGGCAACTGCAACTGCTGTTGAAATCTATCAACTTAATTTTTTGCTTCTCGTGAGATTTTCCCGGTGGCTACCAGGTAGGTTGGTTGGTGTGTAGCTGCTTTGGAATCTTGCTCATTGCTTGCAAAGCCACAGACAGGCTATGGTATAGTTTGTCTGTGGCCCTGTAATTGCGGTTAATAAGCAACTGCAACTGCTGTTGAAATCTATCAACTTAATTTTTTGCTTCTCGTGTGATTTTCTCAGTGGCAACCAGGTAGGTTGGTTGGTGTGTAGCTGCTTTGGAATCTTGCTCATTGCTTGCAAAGCCACAGGCAGGCTATGGTATAGTTTGTCTGTGGCCTGTGCCACCACGCGATGTGCCTAAATATTCTCTACAACTCTTATTTGAACAATTTCTTTCTAACGTACTCGGTTCAAAAGTTATTTACAATTGAAAAATTACACTTTTTAGATACGTTGTTAGGAGTAAACGTGAGTAATTTGAGATGTTTTATGTATATGTTATGTACGTTGAAGAAAGAAAATGAATGATAAGTGAATAGGAATGATGTGATTGAAGGTTTGTTATGTGATAATGATTTCGAGTGTAATAAATTAACGAGTTTATATGGAGTGATCTATGAATGTGGTTGAAGTGAGGGTGATTTAGTTGGATGAAAATGTTTGACAAGGGCTGAATGTTTGATGAGTGTTTTATGAGTGATTTTAGGGTTCGTGATACCCCATTTGTTGGGATATATCGTGAAGATATGTATGTATGTATGTATATAAATGTATTTCATAAAATTTTCTTGTCAATATTTAGATGTGGACTGCTAACAATCTATATAATATGCAATATCTTATAAACGAATAAAGATATAAAAAAAAACTTTCAAATATAAGTTATTTCCCATAAAATTTCCTATAATCGGCATTTGAACAAATTTTCTGTATCTATATCGGTTTCAGAGATATTTTAAATTCAATAATTCTTTTTGCTATAACTTCTAAACTAGAAACATTTTTTCTGTCAAAATTGCAACCAATAGATGCGCCTAGAAATGCTCTAAAATTTATATTTCAACAATTTTTTTCTAGCTCGCTTGATTCAAAAGGTATTTACAATTAAAAAATTACGTTATTATATTTTTTATTTTCAATAATTAATTATATGTTAATTGAAGGATTTATCTAATTGACCAACCAGCACACATATTAGTAATAAAAATGAGTATCACTATGTCAACTCATTATTAATTGTAATTATTTTCGTAACGATAGTAATGAAACAGTTCTTTTTGTAAATGTCCACGTAGCAGTGCTCAGTTCTCATATCATTTGCCATTATCCGCTTTCTGGGTGTTCGCAGCTCTGTTATGGTATTAGATGATATTTTATTGACTATCTGACTGATTGTAAGGTAAGCTGGTTCATGAAATATAGCTATACTGGGCAGTGGCCGTGCTACTACAGTGTTCTACTTGGTACTCGGACCGCCACTTCCCATATCTGGGGGTGGAAACTGCAACTGCTGTTGAATTGCTTCTCGTGAGATTTTCCCAGTGGCTACCAGGTAGGTTGGTTGGTGTGTAGCTGCTTTGGAATGTTGCTCATTACTTGCAGAGCCACAGACAGGCTATGGTATAGTTTGTCTGTGGCCTTGTAATTTTGGTTAATAGGCAACTGCAACTGCTGTTGAAATCTATCAACTTAATTTTTTGCTTCTCGTGAGATTTTCCCGGTGGCTACCAGGTAGGTTGGTTGGTGTGTAGCTGCTTTGGAATCTTGCTCATTGCTTGCAAAGCCACAGACAGGCTATGGTATAGTTTGTCTGTGGCCCTGTAATTGCGGTTAATAAGCAACTGCAACTGCTGTTGAAATCTATCAACTTAATTTTTTGCTTCTCGTGTGATTTTCTCAGTGGCAACCAGGTAGGTTGGTTGGTGTGTAGCTGCTTTGGAATCTTGCTCATTGCTTGCAAAGCCACAGGCAGGCTATGGTATAGTTTGTCTGTGGCCTGTGCCACCACGCGATGTGCCTAAATATTCTCTACAACTCTTATTTGAACAATTTCTTTCTAACGTACTCGGTTCAAAAGTTATTTACAATTGAAAAATTACACTTTTTAGATACGTTGTTAGGAGTAAACGTGAGTAATTTGAGATGTTTTATGTATATGTTATGTACGTTGAAGAAAGAAAATGAATGATAAGTGAATAGGAATGATGTGATTGAAGGTTTGTTATGTGATAATGATTTCGAGTGTAATAAATTAACGAGTTTATATGGAGTGATCTATGAATGTGGTTGAAGTGAGGGTGATTTAGTTGGATGAAAATGTTTGACAAGGGCTGAATGTTTGATGAGTGTTTTATGAGTGATTTTAGGGTTCGTGATACCCCATTTGTTGGGACATATCGTGAAGATATGTATGTATGTATGTATATAAATGTATTTCATAAAATTTTCTTGTCAATATTTAGATGTGGACTGCTAACAATCTATATAATATGCAATATCTTATAAACGAATAAAGATATAAAAAAAAACTTTCAAATATAAGTTATTCCCCATAAAATTTCCTATAATCGGCATTTGAACAAATTTTCTGTATCTATATCGGTTTCAGAGATATTTTAAATTCAATAATTCTTTTTGCTATAACTTCTAAACTAGAAACATTTTTTCTGTCAAAATTGCAACCAATAGATGCGCCTAGAAATGCTCTAAAATTTATATTTCAACAATTTTTTTCTAGCTCGCTTGGTTCAAAAGGTATTTACAATTAAAAAATTACGTTATTATATTTTTTATTTTCAATAATTAATTATATGTTAATTGAAGGATTTATCTAATTGACCAACCAGCACACATATTAGTAATAAAAATGAGTATCACTATGTCAACTCATTATTAATTGTAATTATTTTCGTAACGATAGTAATGAAACAGTTCTTTTTGTAAATGTCCACGTAGCAGTGCTCAGTTCTCATATCATTTGCCATTATCCGCTTTCTGGGTGTTCGCAGCTCTGTTATGGTATTAGATGATATTTTATTGACTATCTGACTGATTGTAAGGTAAGCTGGTTCATGAAATATAGCTATACTGGGCAGTGGCCGTGCTACTACAGTGTTCTACTTGGTACTCGGACCGCCACTTCCCATATCTGGGGGTGGAAACTGCAACTGCTGTTGAATTGCTTCTCGTGAGATTTTCCCAGTGGCTACCAGGTAGGTTGGTTGGTGTGTAGCTGCTTTGGAATGTTGCTCATTACTTGCAGAGCCACAGACAGGCTATGGTATAGTTTGTCTGTGGCCTTGTAATTTTGGTTAATAGGCAACTGCAACTGCTGTTGAAATCTATCAACTTAATTTTTTGCTTCTCGTGAGATTTTCCCAGTGGCTACCAGGTAGGTTGGTTGGTGTGTAGCTGCTTTGGAATCTTGCTCATTGCTTGCAAAGCCACAGACAGGCTATGGTATAGTTTGTCTGTGGCCTGTGCCACCACGCGATGTGCCTAAATATTCTCTACAACTCTTATTTGAACAATTTCTTTCTAACGTACTCGGTTCAAAAGTTATTTACAATTGAAAAATTACACTTTTTAGATACGTTGTTAGGAGTAAACGTGAGTAATTTGAGATGTTTTATGTATATGTTATGTACGTTGAAGAAAGAAAATGAATGATAAGTGAATAGGAATGATGTGATTGAAGGTTTGTTATGTGATAATGATTTCGAGTGTAATAAATTAACGAGTTTATATGGAGTGATCTATGAATGTGGTTGAAGTGAGGGTGATTTAGTTGGATGAAAATGTTTGACAAGGGCTGAATGTTTGATGAGTGTTTTATGAGTGATTTTAGGGTTCGTGATACCCCATTTGTTGGGATATATCGTGAAGATATGTATGTATGTATGTATATAAATGTATTTCATAAAATTTTCTTGTCAATATTTAGATGTGGACTGCTAACAATCTATATAATATGCAATATCTTATAAACGAATAAAGATATAAAAAAAAACTTTCAAATATAAGTTATTCCCCATAAAATTTCCTATAATCGGCATTTGAACAAATTTTCTGTATCTATATCGGTTTCAGAGATATTTTAAATTCAATAATTCTTTTTGCTATAACTTCTAAACTAGAAACATTTTTTTGTGTCAAAATTGCAACCAATAGATGCGCCTAGAAATGCTCTAAAATTTATATTTCAACAATTTTTTTCTAGCTCGCTTGGTTCAAAAGGTATTTACAATTAAAAAATTACGTTATTATATTTTTTATTTTCAATAATTAATTATATGTTAATTGAAGGATTTATCTAATTGACCAACCAGCACACATATTAGTAATAAAAATGAGTATCACTATGTCAACTCATTATTAATTGTAATTATTTTCGTAACGATAGTAATGAAACAGTTCTTTTTGTAAATGTCCACGTAGCAGTGCTCAGTTCTCATATCATTTGCCATTATCCGCTTTCTGGGTGTTCGCAGCTCTGTTATGGTATTAGATGATATTTTATTGACTATCTGACTGATTGTAAGGTAAGCTGGTTCATGAAATATAGCTATACTGGGCAGTGGCCGTGCTACTACAGTGTTCTACTTGGTACTCGGACCGCCACTTCCCATATCTGGGGGTGGAAACTGCAACTGCTGTTGAATTGCTTCTCGTGAGATTTTCCCAGTGGCTACCAGGTAGGTTGGTTGGTGTGTAGCTGCTTTGGAATGTTGCTCATTACTTGCAGAGCCACAGACAGGCTATGGTATAGTTTGTCTGTGGCCTTGTAATTTTGGTTAATAGGCAACTGCAACTGCTGTTGAAATCTATCAACTTAATTTTTTGCTTCTCGTGAGATTTTCCCAGTGGCTACCAGGTAGGTTGGTTGGTGTGTAGCTGCTTTGGAATCTTGCTCATTGCTTGCAAAGCCACAGACAGGCTATGGTATAGTTTGTCTGTGGCCTGTGCCACCACGCGATGTGCCTAAATATTCTCTACAACTCTTATTTGAACAATTTCTTTCTAACGTACTCGGTTCAAAAGTTATTTACAATTGAAAAATTACACTTTTTAGATACGTTGTTAGGAGTAAACGTGAGTAATTTGAGATGTTTTATGTATATGTTATGTACGTTGAAGAAAGAAAATGAATGATAAGTGAATAGGAATGATGGGATTGAAGGTTTGTTATGTGATAATGATTTCGAGTGTAATAAATTAACGAGTTTATATGGAGTGATCTATGAATGTGGTTGAAGTGAGGGTGATTTAGTTGGATGAAAATGTTTGACAAGGGCTGAATGTTTGATGAGTGTTTTATGAGTGATTTTAGGGTTCGTGATACCCCATTTGTTGGGATATATCGTGAAGATATGTATGTATGTATGTATATAAATGTATTTCATAAAATTTTCTTGTCAATATTTAGATGTGGACTGCTAACAATCTATATAATATGCAATATCTTATAAACGAATAAAGATATAAAAAAAAACTTTCAAATATAAGTTATTCCCCATAAAATTTCCTATAATCGGCATTTGAACAAATTTTCTGTATCTATATCGGTTTCAGAGATATTTTAAATTCAATAATTCTTTTTGCTATAACTTCTAAACTAGAAACATTTTTTTGTGTCAAAATTGCAACCAATAGATGCGCCTAGAAATGCTCTAAAATTTATATTTCAACAATTTTTTTCTAGCTCGCTTGGTTCAAAAGGTATTTACAATTAAAAAATTACGTTATTATATTTTTTATTTTCAATAATTAATTATATGTTAATTGAAGGATTTATCTAATTGACCAACCAGCACACATATTAGTAATAAAAATGAGTATCACTATGTCAACTCATTATTAATTGTAATTATTTTCGTAACGATAGTAATGAAACAGTTCTTTTTGTAAATGTCCACGTAGCAGTGCTCAGTTCTCATATCATTTGCCATTATCCGCTTTCTGGGTGTTCGCAGCTCTGTTATGGTATTAGATGATATTTTATTGACTATCTGACTGATTGTAAGGTAAGCTGGTTCATGAAATATAGCTATACTGGGCAGTGGCCGTGCTACTACAGTGTTCTACTTGGTACTCGGACCGCCACTTCCCATATCTGGGGGTGGAAACTGCAACTGCTGTTGAATTGCTTCTCGTGAGATTTTCCCAGTGGCTACCAGGTAGGTTGGTTGGTGTGTAGCTGCTTTGGAATGTTGCTCATTACTTGCAGAGCCACAGACAGGCTATGGTATAGTTTGTCTGTGGCCTTGTAATTTTGGTTAATAGGCAACTGCAACTGCTGTTGAAATCTATCAACTTAATTTTTTGCTTCTCGTGAGATTTTCCCGGTGGCTACCAGGTAGGTTGGTTGGTGTGTAGCTGCTTTGGAATCTTGCTCATTGCTTGCAAAGCCACAGACAGGCTATGGTATAGTTTGTCTGTGGCCCTGTAATTGCGGTTAATAAGCAACTGCAACTGCTGTTGAAATCTATCAACTTAATTTTTTGCTTCTCGTGTGATTTTCTCAGTGGCAACCAGGTAGGTTGGTTGGTGTGTAGCTGCTTTGGAATCTTGCTCATTGCTTGCAAAGCCACAGGCAGGCTATGGTATAGTTTGTCTGTGGCCTGTGCCACCACGCGATGTGCCTAAATATTCTCTACAACTCTTATTTGAACAATTTCTTTCTAACGTACTCGGTTCAAAAGTTATTTACAATTGAAAAATTACACTTTTTAGATACGTTGTTAGGAGTAAACGTGAGTAATTTGAGATGTTTTATGTATATGTTATGTACGTTGAAGAAAGAAAATGAATGATAAGTTAATAGGAATGATGTGATTGAAGGTTTGTTATGTGATAATGATTTCGAGTGTAATAAATTAACGAGTTTATATGGAGTGATCTATGAATGTGGTTGAAGTGAGGGTGATTTAGTTGGATGAAAATGTTTGACAAGGGCTGAATGTTTGATGAGTGTTTTATGAGTGATTTTAGGGTTCGTGATACCCCATTTGTTGGGATATATCGTGAAGATATGTATGTATGTATGTATATAAATGTATTTCATAAAATTTTCTTGTCAATATTTAGATGTGGACTGCTAACAATCTATATAATATGCAATATCTTATAAACGAATAAAGATATAAAAAAAAACTTTCAAATATAAGTTATTCCCCATAAAATTTCCTATAATCGGCATTTGAACAAATTTTCTGTATCTATATCGGTTTCAGAGATATTTTAAATTCAATAATTCTTTTTGCTATAACTTCTAAACTAGAAACATTTTTTTGTGTCAAAATTGCAACCAATAGATGCGACTAGAAATGCTCTAAAATTTATATTTCAACAATTTTTTTCTAGCTCGCTTGGTTCAAAAGGTATTTACAATTAAAAAATTACGTTATTATATTTTTTATTTTCAATAATTAATTATATGTTAATTGAAGGATTTATCTAATTGACCAACCAGCACACATATTAGTAATAAAAATGAGTATCACTATGTCAACTCATTATTAATTGTAATTATTTTCGTAACGATAGTAATGAAACAGTTCTTTTTGTAAATGTCCACGTAGCAGTGCTCAGTTCTCATATCATTTGCCATTATCCGCTTTCTGGGTGTTCGCAGCTCTGTTATGGTATTAGATGATATTTTATTGACTATCTGACTGATTGTAAGGTAAGCTGGTTCATGAAATATAGCTATACTGGGCAGTGGCCGTGCTACTACAGTGTTCTACTTGGTACTCGGACCGCCACTTCCCATATCTGGGGGTGGAAACTGCAACTGCTGTTGAATTGCTTCTCGTGAGATTTTCCCAGTGGCTACCAGGTAGGTTGGTTGGTGTGTAGCTGCTTTGGAATGTTGCTCATTACTTGCAGAGCCACAGACAGGCTATGGTATAGTTTGTCTGTGGCCTTGTAATTTTGGTTAATAGGCAACTGCAACTGCTGTTGAAATCTATCAACTTAATTTTTTGCTTCTCGTGAGATTTTCCCGGTGGCTACCAGGTAGGTTGGTTGGTGTGTAGCTGCTTTGGAATCTTGCTCATTGCTTGCAAAGCCACAGACAGGCTATGGTATAGTTTGTCTGTGGCCCTGTAATTGCGGTTAATAAGCAACTGCAACTGCTGTTGAAATCTATCAACTTAATTTTTTGCTTCTCGTGTGATTTTCTCAGTGGCAACCAGGTAGGTTGGTTGGTGTGTAGCTGCTTTGGAATCTTGCTCATTGCTTGCAAAGCCACAGGCAGGCTATGGTATAGTTTGTCTGTGGCCTGTGCCACCACGCGATGTGCCTAAATATTCTCTACAACTCTTATTTGAACAATTTCTTTCTAACGTACTCGGTTCAAAAGTTATTTACAATTGAAAAATTACACTTTTTAGATACGTTGTTAGGAGTAAACGTGAGTAATTTGAGATGTTTTATGTATATGTTATGTACGTTGAAGAAAGAAAATGAATGATAAGTGAATAGGAATGATGTGATTGAAGGTTTGTTATGTGATAATGATTTCGAGTGTAATAAATTAACGAGTTTATATGGAGTGATCTATGAATGTGGTTGAAGTGAGGGTGATTTAGTTGGATGAAAATGTTTGACAAGGGCTGAATGTTTGATGAGTGTTTTATGAGTGATTTTAGGGTTCGTGATACCCCATTTGTTGGGATATATCGTGAAGATATGTATGTATGTATGTATATAAATGTATTTCATAAAATTTTCTTGTCAATATTTAGATGTGGACTGCTAACAATCTATATAATATGCAATATCTTATAAACGAATAAAGATATAAAAAAAAACTTTCAAATATAAGTTATTCCCCATAAAATTTCCTATAATCGGCATTTGAACAAATTTTCTGTATCTATATCGGTTTCAGAGATATTTTAAATTCAATAATTCTTTTTGCTATAACTTCTAAACTAGAAACATTTTTTGTGTCAAAATTGCAACCAATAGATGCGCCTAGAAATGCTCTAAAATTTATATTTCAACAATTTTTTTCTAGCTCGCTTGGTTCAAAAGGTATTTACAATTAAAAAATTACGTTATTATATTTTTTATTTTCAATAATTAATTATATGTTAATTGAAGGATTTATCTAATTGACCAACCAGCACACATATTAGTAATAAAAATGAGTATCACTATGTCAACTCATTATTAATTGTAATTATTTTCGTAACGATAGTAATGAAACAGTTCTTTTTGTAAATGTCCACGTAGCAGTGCTCAGTTCTCATATCATTTGCCATTATCCGCTTTCTGGGTGTTCGCAGCTCTGTTATGGTATTAGATGATATTTTATTGACTATCTGACTGATTGTAAGGTAAGCTGGTTCATGAAATATAGCTATACTGGGCAGTGGCCGTGCTACTACAGTGTTCTACTTGGTACTCGGACCGCCACTTCCCATATCTGGGGGTGGAAACTGCAACTGCTGTTGAATTGCTTCTCGTGAGATTTTCCCAGTGGCTACCAGGTAGGTTGGTTGGTGTGTAGCTGCTTTGGAATGTTGCTCATTACTTGCAGAGCCACAGACAGGCTATGGTATAGTTTGTCTGTGGCCTTGTAATTTTGGTTAATAGGCAACTGCAACTGCTGTTGAAATCTATCAACTTAATTTTTTGCTTCTCGTGAGATTTTCCCAGTGGCTACCAGGTAGGTTGGTTGGTGTGTAGCTGCTTTGGAATCTTGCTCATTGCTTGCAAAGCCACAGACAGGCTATGGTATAGTTTGTCTGTG
This sequence comes from Pterostichus madidus, assembly GCA_911728475.2. Taxonomy (NCBI): domain Eukaryota; kingdom Metazoa; phylum Arthropoda; class Insecta; order Coleoptera; family Carabidae; genus Pterostichus; species Pterostichus madidus. Next base: position 20,470,953 of record OU452304.1, on the reverse strand, counting down.
GCCTGTGCCACCACGCGATGTGCCTAAATATTCTCTACAACTCTTATTTGAACAATTTCTTTCTAACGTACTCGGTTCAAAAGTTATTTACAATTGAAAAATTACACTTTTTAGATACGTTGTTAGGAGTAAACGTGAGTAATTTGAGATGTTTTATGTATATGTTATGTACGTTGAAGAAAGAAAATGAATGATAAGTGAATAGGAATGATGTGATTGAAGGTTTGTTATGTGATAATGATTTCGAGTGTAATAAATTAACGAGTTTATATGGAGTGATCTATGAATGTGGTTGAAGTGAGGGTGATTTAGTTGGATGAAAATGTTTGACAAGGGCTGAATGTTTGATGAGTGTTTTATGAGTGATTTTAGGGTTCGTGATACCCCATTTGTTGGGATATATCGTGAAGATATGTATGTATGTATGTATATAAATGTATTTCATAAAATTTTCTTGTCAATATTTAGATGTGGACTGCTAACAATCTATATAATATGCAATATCTTATAAACGAATAAAGATATAAAAAAAAACTTTCAAATATAAGTTATTCCCCATAAAATTTCCTATAATCGGCATTTGAACAAATTTTCTGTATCTATATCGGTTTCAGAGATATTTTAAATTCAATAATTCTTTTTGCTATAACTTCTAAACTAGAAACATTTTTTTGTGTCAAAATTGCAACCAATAGATGCGCCTAGAAATGCTCTAAAATTTATATTTCAACAATTTTTTTCTAGCTCGCTTGGTTCAAAAGGTATTTACAATTAAAAAATTACGTTATTATATTTTTTATTTTCAATAATTAATTATATGTTAATTGAAGGATTTATCTAATTGACCAACCAGCACACATATTAGTAATAAAAATGAGTATCACTATGTCAACTCATTATTAATTGTAATTATTTTCGTAACGATAGTAATGAAACAGTTCTTTTTGTAAATGTCCACGTAGCAGTGCTCAGTTCTCATATCATTTGCCATTATCCGCTTTCTGGGTGTTCGCAGCTCTGTTATGGTATTAGATGATATTTTATTGACTATCTGACTGATTGTAAGGTAAGCTGGTTCATGAAATATAGCTATACTGGGCAGTGGCCGTGCTACTACAGTGTTCTACTTGGTACTCGGACCGCCACTTCCCATATCTGGGGGTGGAAACTGCAACTGCTGTTGAATTGCTTCTCGTGAGATTTTCCCAGTGGCTACCAGGTAGGTTGGTTGGTGTGTAGCTGCTTTGGAATGTTGCTCATTACTTGCAGAGCCACAGACAGGCTATGGTATAGTTTGTCTGTGGCCTTGTAATTTTGGTTAATAGGCAACTGCAACTGCTGTTGAAATCTATCAACTTAATTTTTTGCTTCTCGTGAGAGTTTCCCAGTGGCTACCAGGTAGGTTGGTTGGTGTGTAGCTGCTTTGGAATCTTGCTCATTGCTTGCAAAGCCACAGACAGGCTATGGTATAGTTTGTCTGTGGCCCTGTAATTGCGGTTAATAAGCAACTGCAACTGCTGTTGAAATCTATCAACTTAATTTTTTGCTTCTCGTGTGATTTTCTCAGTGGCAACCAGGTAGGTTGGTTGGTGTGTAGCTGCTTTGGAATCTTGCTCATTGCTTGCAAAGCCACAGGCAGGCTATGGTATAGTTTGTCTGTGGCCTGTGCCACCACGCGATGCGCCTAAATATTCTCTACAACTCTTATTTGAACAATTTCTTTCTAACGTACTCGGTTCAAAAGTTATTTACAATTGAAAAATTACACTTTTTAGATACGTTGTTAGGAGTAAACGTGAGTAATTTGAGATGTTTTATGTATATGTTATGTACGTTGAAGAAAGAAAATGAATGATAAGTGAATAGGAATGATGTGATTGAAGGTTTGTTGTGTGATAATGATTTCGGGTGTAATAAATTAACGAGTTTATATGGAGTGATCTATGAATGTGGTTGAAGTGAGGGTGATTTAGTTGGATGAAAATGTTTGACAAGGGCTGAATGTTTGATGAGTGATTTTAGGGTTCGTGATACCCCATTTGTTGGGATATATCGTGAAGATATGTATGTATGTATGTATATAAATGTATTTCATAAAATTTTCTTGTCAATATTTAGATGTGGACTGCTAACAATCTATATAATATGCAATATCTTATAAACGAATAAAGATATAAAAAAAAACTTTCAAATATAAGTTATTCCCCATAAAATTTCCTATAATCGGCATTTGAACAAATTTTCTGTATCTATATCGGTTTCAGAGATATTTTAAATTCAATAATTCTTTTTGCTATAACTTCTAAACTAGAAACATTTTTTCTGTCAAAATTGCAACCAATAGATGCGCCTAGAAATGCTCTAAAATTTATATTTCAACAATTTTTTTCTAGCTCGCTTGGTTCAAAAGGTATTTACAATTAAAAAATTACGTTATTATATTTTTTATTTTCAATAATTAATTATATGTTAATTGAAGGATTTATCTAATTGACCAACCAGCACACATATTAGTAATAAAAATGAGTATCACTATGTCAACTCATTATTAATTGTAATTATTTTCGTAACGATAGTAATGAAACAGTTCTTTTTGTAAATGTCCACGTAGCAGTGCTCAGTTCTCATATCATTTGTCATTATCCGCTTTCTGGGTGTTCGCAGCTCTGTTATGGTATTAGATGATATTTTATTGACTATCTGACTGATTGTAAGGTAAGCTGGTTCATGAAATATAGCTATACTGGGCAGTGGCCGTGCTACTACAGTGTTCTACTTGGTACTCGGACCGCCACTTCCCATATCTGGGGGTGGAAACTGCAACTGCTGTTGAATTGCTTCTCGTGAGATTTTCCCAGTGGCTACCAGGTAGGTTGGTTGGTGTGTAGCTGCTTTGGAATGTTGCTCATTACTTGCAGAGCCACAGACAGGCTATGGTATAGTTTGTCTGTGGCCTTGTAATTTTGGTTAATAGGCAACTGCAACTGCAACTGCTGTTGAAATCTATCAACTTAATTTTTTGCTTCTCGTGAGATTTTCCCAGTGGCTACCAGGTAGGTTGGTTGGTGTGTAGCTGCTTTGGAATCTTGCTCATTGCTTGCAAAGCCACAGACAGGCTATGGTATAGTTTGTCTGTGGCCCTGTAATTGCGGTTAATAAGCAACTGCAACTGCTGTTGAAATCTATCAACTTAATTTTTTGCTTCTCGTGTGATTTTCTCAGTGGCAACCAGGTAGGTTGGTTGGTGTGTAGCTGCTTTGGAATCTTGCTCATTGCTTGCAAAGCCACAGGCAGGCTATGGTATAGTTTGTCTGTGGCCTGTGCCACCACGCGATGCGCCTAAATATTCTCTACAACTCTTATTTGAACAATTTCTTTCTAACGTACTCGGTTCAAAAGTTATTTACAATTGAAAAATTACACTTTTTAGATACGTTGTTAGGAGTAAACGTGAGTAATTTGAGATGTTTTATGTATATGTTATGTACGTTGAAGAAAGAAAATGAATGATAAGTGAATAGGAATGATGTGATTGAAGGTTTGTTGTGTGATAATGATTTCGAGTGTAATAAATGAACGAGTTTATATGGAGTGATCTATGAATGTGGTTGAAGTGAGGGTGATTTAGTTGGATGAAAATGTTTGACAAGGGCTGAATGTTTGATGAGTGTTTTATGAGTGATTTTAGGGTTCGTGATACCCCATTTGTTGGGATATATCGTGAAGATACTTATGTATGTATGTATATAAATGTATTTCATAAAATTTTCTTGTCAATATTTAGATGTGGACTGCTAACAATCTATATAATATGCAATATCTTATAAACGAATAAAGATATTAAAAAAAACTTTCAAACATAAGTTATTCCCCATTAAATTTCCTATAATCGGCATTTGAACAAATTTTCTGTATCTATATCGGTTTCAGAGATATTTTAAATTCAATAATTCTTTTTGCTATAACTTCTAAACTAGAAACATTTTTTGTGTCAAAATTGCAACCAATAGATGCGCCTAGAAATGCTCTAAAATTTATATTTCAACAATTTTTTTCTAGCTCGCTTGGTTCAAAAGGTATTTACAATTAAAAAATTACGTTATTATATTTTTTATTTTCAATAATTAATTATATGTTAATTGAAGGATTTATCTAATTGACCAACCAGCACACATATTAGTAATAAAAATGAGTATCACTATGTCAACTCATTATTAATTGTAATTATTTTCGTAACGATAGTAATGAAACAGTTCTTTTTGTAAATGTCCACGTAGCAGTGCTCAGTTCTCATATCATTTGCCATTATCCGCTTTCTGGGTGTTCGCAGCTCTGTTATGGTATTAGATGATATTTTATTGACTATCTGACTGATTGTAAGGTAAGCTGGTTCATGAAATATAGCTATACTGGGCAGTGGCCGTGCTACTACAGTGTTCTACTTGGTACTCGGACCGCCACTTCCCATATCTGGGGGTGGAAACTGCAACTGCTGTTGAATTGCTTCTCGTGAGATTTTCCCAGTGGCTACCAGGTAGGTTGGTTGGTGTGTAGCTGCTTTGGAATGTTGCTCATTACTTGCAGAGCCACAGACAGGCTATGGTATAGTTTGTCTGTGGCCTTGTAATTTTGGTTAATAGGCAACTGCAACTGCTGTTGAAATCTATCAACTTAATTTTTTGCTTCTCGTGAGATTTTCCCAGTGGCTACCAGGTAGGTTGGTTGGTGTGTAGCTGCTTTGGAATCTTGCTCATTGCTTGCAAAGCCACAGACATTCTATGGTATAGTTTGTCTGTGGCCCTGTAATTGCGGTTAATAAGCAACTGCAACTGCTGTTGAAATCTATCAACTTAATTTTTTGCTTCTCGTGTGATTTTCTCAGTGGCAACCAGGTAGGTTGGTTGGTGTGTAGCTGCTTTGGAATCTTGCTCATTGCTTGCAAAGCCACAGGCAGGCTATGGTATAGTTTGTCTGTGGCCTGTGCCACCACGCGATGTGCCTAAATATTCTCTACAACTCTTATTTGAACAATTTCTTTCTAACGTACTCGGTTCAAAAGTTATTTACAATTGAAAAATTACACTTTTTAGATACGTTGTTAGGAGTAAACGTGAGTAATTTGAGATGTTTTATGTATATGTTATGTACGTTGAAGAAAGAAAATGAATGATAATTGAATAGGAATGATGTGATTGAAGGTTTGTTCTGTGATAATGATTTCGAGTGTAATAAATTAACGAGTTTATATGGAGTGATCTATGAATGTGGTTGAAGTGAGGGTGATTTAGTTGGATGAAAATGTTTGACAAGGGCTGAATGTTTGATGAGTGTTTTATGAGTGATTTTAGGGTTCGTGATACCCCATTTGTTGGGATATATCGTGAAGATATGTATGTATGTATGTATATAAATGTATTTCATAAAATTTTCTTGTCAATATTTAGATGTGGACTGCTAACAATCTATATAATATGCAATATCTTATAAACGAATAAAGATATAAAAAAAAACTTTCAAATATAAGTTATTCCCCATAAAATTTCCTATAATCGGCATTTGAACAAATTTTCTGTATCTATATCGGTTTCAGAGATATTTTAAATTCAATAATTCTTTTTACTATAACTTCTAAACTAGAAACATTTTTTCTGTCAAAATTGCAACCAATAGATGCGCCTAGAAATGCTCTAAAATTTATATTTCAACAATTTTTTTCTAGCTCGCTTGGTTCAAAAGGTATTTACAATTAAAAAATTACGTTATTATATTTTTTATTTTCAATAATTAATTATATGTTAATTGAAGGATTTATCTAATTGACCAACCAGCACACATATTAGTAATAAAAATGAGTATCACTATGTCAACTCATTATTAATTGTAATTATTTTCGTAACGATAGTAATGAAACAGTTCTTTTTGTAAATGTCCACGTAGCAGTGCTCAGTTCTCATATCATTTGCCATTATCCGCTTTCTGGGTGTTCGCAGCTCTGTTATGGTATTAGATGATATTTTATTGACTATCTGACTGATTGTAAGGTAAGCTGGTTCATGAAATATAGCTATACTGGGCAGTGGCCGTGCTACTACAGTGTTCTACTTGGTACTCGGACCGCCACTTCCCATATCTGGGGGTGGAAACTGCAACTGCTGTTGAATTGCTTCTCGTGAGATTTTCCCAGTGGCTACCAGGTAGGTTGGTTGGTGTGTAGCTGCTTTGGAATGTTGCTCATTACTTGCAGAGCCACAGACAGGCTATGGTATAGTTTGTCTGTGGCCTTGTAATTTTGGTTAATAGGCAACTGCAACTGCTGTTGAAATCTATCAACTTAATTTTTTGCTTCTCGTGAGATTTTCCCAGTGGCTACCAGGTAGGTTGGTTGGTGTGTAGCTGCTTTGGAATCTTGCTCATTGCTTGCAAAGCCACAGACAGGCTATGGTATAGTTTGTCTGTGGCCCTGTAATTGCGGTTAATAAGCAACTGCAACTGCTGTTGAAATCTATCAACTTAATTTTTTGCTTCTCGTGTGATTTTCTCAGTGGCAACCAGGTAGGTTGGTTGGTGTGTAGCTGCTTTGGAATCTTGCTCATTGCTTGCAAAGCCACAGGCAGGCTATGGTATAGTTTGTCTGTGGCCTGTGCCACCACGCGATGCGCCTAAATATTCTCTACAACTCTTATTTGAACAATTTCTTTCTAACGTACTCGGTTCAAAAGTTATTTACAATTGAAAAATTACACTTTTTAGATACGTTGTTAGGAGTAAACGTGAGTAATTTGAGATGTTTTATGTATATGTTATGTACGTTGAAGAAAGAAAATGAATGATAAGTGAATAGGAATGATGTGATTGAAGGTTTGTTGTGTGATAATGATTTCGAGTGTAATAAATTAACGAGTTTATATGGAGTGATCTATGAATGTGGTTGAAGTGAGGGTGATTTAGTTGGATGAAAATGTTTGACAAGGGCTGAATGTTTGATGAGTGATTTTAGGGTTCGTGATACCCCATTTGTTGGGATATATCGTGAAGATATGTATGTATGTATGTATATAAATGTATTTCATAAAATTTTCTTGTCAATATTTAGATGTGGACTGCTAACAATCTATATAATATGCAATATCTTATAAACGAATAAAGATATAAAAAAAAACTTTCAAATATAAGTTATTCCCCATAAAATTTCCTATAATCGGCATTTGAACAAATTTTCTGTATCTATATCGGTTTCAGAGATATTTTAAATTCAATAATTCTTTTTGCTATAACTTCTAAACTAGAAACATTTTTTTGTCAAAATTGCAACCAATAGATGCGCCTAGAAATGCTCTAAAATTTATATTTCAACAATTTTTTTCTAGCTCGTTTGGTTCAAAAGGTATTTACAATTAAAAAATTACGTTATTATATTTTTTATTTTCAATAATTCATTATATGTTAATTGAAGGATTTATCTAATTGACCAACCAGCACACATATTAGTAATAAAAATGAGTATCACTATGTCAACTCATTATTAATTGTAATTATTTTCGTAACGATAGTAATGAAACAGTTCTTTTTGTAAATGTCCACGTAGCAGTGCTCAGTTCTCATATCATTTGCCGTTATCCGCTTTCTGGGTGTTCGCAGCTCTGTTATGGTATTAGATGATATTTTTTTGACTATCTGACTGATTGTAAGGTAAGCTGGTTCATGAAATATAGCTATACTGGGCAGTGGCCGTGCTACTACAGTGTTCTACTTGGTACTCGGACCGCCACTTCCCATATCTGGGGGTGGAAACTGCAACTGCTGTTGAATTGCTTCTCGTGAGATTTTCCCAGTGGCTACCAGGTAGGTTGGTTGGTGTGTAGCTGCTTTGGAATGTTGCTCATTACTTGCAGAGCCACAGACAGGCTATGGTATAGTTTGTCTGTGGCCTTGTAATTTTGGTTAATAGGCAACTGCAACTGCTGTTGAAATCTATCAACTTAATTTTTTGCTTCTCGTGAGATTTTCCCAGTGGCTACCAGGTAGGTTGGTTGGTGTGTAGCTGCTTTGGAATCTTGCTCATTGCTTGCAAAGCCATAGACAGGCTATGGTATAGTTTGTCTGTGGCCCTGTAATTGCGGTTAATAAGCAACTGCAACTGCTGTTGAACTCTATCAACTTAATTTTTTGCATCTCGTGTGATTTTCTCAGTGGCAACCAGGTAGGTTGGTTGGTGTGTAGCTGCTTTGGAATCTTGCTCATTGCTTGCAAAGCCACAGGCAGGCTATGGTATAGTTTGTCTATGGCCTGTGCCACCACGCGATGCGCCTAAATATTCTCTACAACTCTTATTTGAACAATTTCTTTCTAACGTACTCGGTTCAAAAGTTATTTACAATTGAAAAATTACACTTTTTAGATACGTTGTTAGGAGTAAACGTGAGTAATTTGAGATGTTTTATGTATATGTTATGTACGTTGAAGAAAGAAAATGAATGATAAGTGAATAGGAATGATGTGATTGAAGGTTTGTTGTGTGATAATGATTTCGAGTGTAATAAATGAACGAGTTTATATGGAGTGTTCTATGAATGTGGTTGAAGTGAGGGTGATTTAGTTGGATGAAAATGTTTGACAAGGGCTGAATGTTTGATGAGTGTTTTATGAGTGATTTTAGGGTTCGTGATACCCCATTTGTTGGGATATATCGTGAAGATATGTATGTATGTATGTATATAAATGTATTTCATAAAATTTTCTTGTCAATATTTAGATGTGGACTGCTAACAATCTATATAATATGCAATATCTTATAAACGAATAAAGATATAAAAAAAAACTTTCAAATATAAGTTATTCCCCATAAAATTTCCTATAATCGGCATTTGAACAAATTTTCTGTATCTATATCGGTTTCAGAGATATTTTAAATTCAATAATTCTTTTTACTATAACTTCTAAACTAGAAACATTTTTTCTGTCAAAATTGCAACCAATAGATGCGCCTAGAAATGCTCTAAAATTTATATTTCAACAATTTTTTTCTAGCTCGCTTGGTTCAAAAGGTATTTACAATTAAAAAATTACGTTATTATATTTTTTATTTTCAATAATTAATTATATGTTAATTGAAGGATTTATCTAATTGACCAACCAGCACACATATTAGTAATAAAAATGAGTATCACTATGTCAACTCATTATTAATTGTAATTATTTTCGTAACGATAGTAATGAAACAGTTCTTTTTGTAAATGTCCACGTAGCAGTGCTCAGTTCTCATATCATTTGCCATTATCCGCTTTCTGGGTGTTCGCAGCTCTGTTATGGTATTAGATGATATTTTATTGACTATCTGACTGATTGTAAGGTAAGCTGGTTCATGAAATATAGCTATACTGGGCAGTGGCCGTGCTACTACAGTGTTCTACTTGGTACTCGGACCGCCACTTCCCATATCTGGGGGTGGAAACTGCAACTGCTGTTGAATTGCTTCTCGTGAGATTTTCCCAGTGGCTACCAGGTAGGTTGGTTGGTGTGTAGCTGCTTTGGAATGTTGCTCATTACTTGCAGAGCCACAGACAGGCTATGGTATAGTTTGTCTGTGGCCTTGTAATTTTGGTTAATAGGCAACTGCAACTGCTGTTGAAATCTATCAACTTAATTTTTTGCTTCTCGTGAGATTTTCCCAGTGGCTACCAGGTAGGTTGGTTGGTGTGTAGCTGCTTTGGAATCTTGCTCATTGCTTGCAAAGCCACAGACAGGCTATGGTATAGTTTGTCTGTGGCCCTGTAATTGCGGTTAATAAGCAACTGCAACTGCTGTTGAAATCTATCAACTTAATTTTTTGCTTCTCGTGTGATTTTCTCAGTGGCAACCAGGTAGGTTGGTTGGTGTGTAGCTGCTTTGGAATCTTGCTCATTGCTTGCAAAGCCACAGGCAGGCTATGGTATAGTTTGTCTGTGGCCTGTGCCACCACGCGATGCGCCTAAATATTCTCTACAACTCTTATTTGAACAATTTCTTTCTAACGTACTCGGTTCAAAAGTTATTTACAATTGAAAAATTACACTTTTTAGATACGTTGTTAGGAGTAAACGTGAGTAATTTGAGATGTTTTATGTATATGTTATGTACGTTGAAGAAAGAAAATGAATGATAAGTGAATAGGAATGATGTGATTGAAGGTTTGTTGTGTGATAATGATTTCGAGTGTAATAAATTAACGAGTTTATATGGAGTGATCTATGAATGTGGTTGAAGTGAGGGTGATTTAGTTGGATGAAAATGTTTGACAAGGGCTGAATGTTTGATGAGTGATTTTAGGGTTCGTGATACCCCATTTGTTGGGATATATCGTGAAGATATGTATGTATGTATGTATATAAATGTATTTCATAAAATTTTCTTGTCAATATTTAGATGTGGACTGCTAACAATCTATATAATATGCAATATCTTATAAACGAATAAAGATATAAAAAAAAACTTTCAAATATAAGTTATTCCCCATAAAATTTCCTATAATCGGCATTTGAACAAATTTTCTGTATCTATATCGGTTTCAGAGATATTTTAAATTCAATAATTCTTTTTGCTATAACTTCTAAACTAGAAACATTTTTTTGTCAAAATTGCAACCAATAGATGCGCCTAGAAATGCTCTAAAATTTATATTTCAACAATTTTTTTCTAGCTCGTTTGGTTCAAAAGGTATTTACAATTAAAAAATTACGTTATTATATTTTTTATTTTCAATAATTCATTATATGTTAATTGAAGGATTTATCTAATTGACCAACCAGCACACATATTAGTAATAAAAATGAGTATCACTATGTCAACTCATTATTAATTGTAATTATTTTCGTAACGATAGTAATGAAACAGTTCTTTTTGTAAATGTCCACGTAGCAGTGCTCAGTTCTCATATCATTTGCCGTTATCCGCTTTCTGGGTGTTCGCAGCTCTGTTATGGTATTAGATGATATTTTTTTGACTATCTGACTGATTGTAAGGTAAGCTGGTTCATGAAATATAGCTATACTGGGCAGTGGCCGTGCTACTACAGTGTTCTACTTGGTACTCGGACCGCCACTTCCCATATCTGGGGGTGGAAACTGCAACTGCTGTTGAATTGCTTCTCGTGAGATTTTCCCAGTGGCTACCAGGTAGGTTGGTTGGTGTGTAGCTGCTTTGGAATGTTGCTCATTACTTGCAGAGCCACAGACAGGCTATGGTATAGTTTGTCTGTGGCCTTGTAATTTTGGTTAATAGGCAACTGCAACTGCTGTTGAAATCTATCAACTTAATTTTTTGCTTCTCGTGAGATTTTCCCAGTGGCTACCAGGTAGGTTGGTTGGTGTGTAGCTGCTTTGGAATCTTGCTCATTGCTTGCAAAGCCATAGACAGGCTATGGTATAGTTTGTCTGTGGCCCTGTAATTGCGGTTAATAAGCAACTGCAACTGCTGTTGAACTCTATCAACTTAATTTTTTGCATCTCGTGTGATTTTCTCAGTGGCAACCAGGTAGGTTGGTTGGTGTGTAGCTGCTTTGGAATCTTGCTCATTGCTTGCAAAGCCACAGGCAGGCTATGGTATAGTTTGTCTATGGCCTGTGCCACCACGCGATGCGCCTAAATATTCTCTACAACTCTTATTTGAACAATTTCTTTCTAACGTACTCGGTTCAAAAGTTATTTACAATTGAAAAATTACACTTTTTAGATACGTTGTTAGGAGTAAACGTGAGTAATTTGAGATGTTTTATGTATATGTTATGTACGTTGAAGAAAGAAAATGAATGATAAGTGAATAGGAATGATGTGATTGAAGGTTTGTTGTGTGATAATGATTTCGAGTGTAATAAATGAACGAGTTTATATGGAGTGTTCTATGAATGTGGTTGAAGTGAGGGTGATTTAGTTGGATGAAAATGTTTGACAAGGGCTGAATGTTTGATGAGTGTTTTATGAGTGATTTTAGGGTTCGTGATACCCCATTTGTTGGGATATATCGTGAAGATATGTATGTATGTATGTATATAAATGTATTTCATAAAATTTTCTTGTCAATATTTAGATGTGGACTGCTAACAATCTATATAATATGCAATATCTTATAAACGAATAAAGATATAAAAAAAAACTTTCAAATATAAGTTATTCCCCATAAAATTTCCTATAATCGGCATTTGAACAAATTTTCTGTATCTATATCGGTTTCAGAGATATTTTAAATTCAATAATTCTTTTTGCTATAACTTCTAAACTAGAAACATTTTTTTGTCAAAATTGCAACCAATAGATGCGCCTAGAAATGCTCTAAAATTTATATTTCAACAATTTTTTTCTAGCTCGCTTGGTTCAAAAGGTATTTACAATTAAAAAATTACGTTATTATATTTTTTATTTTCAATAATTCATTATATGTTAATTGAAGGATTTATCTAATTGACCAACCAGCACACATATTAGTAATAAAAATGAGTATCACTATGTCAACTCATTATTAATTGTAATTATTTTCGTAACGATAGTAATGAAACAGTTCTTTTTGTAAATGTCCACGTAGCAGTGCTCAGTTCTCATATCATTTGCCATTATCCGCTTTCTGGGTGTTCGCAGCTCTGTTATGGTATTAGATGATATTTTTTTGACTATCTGACTGATTGTAAGGTAAGCTGGTTCATGAAATATAGCTATACTGGGCAGTGGCCGTGCTACTACAGTGTTCTACTTGGTACTCGGACCGCCACTTCCCATATCTGGGGGTGGAAACTGCAACTGCTGTTGAATTGCTTCTCGTGAGATTTTCCCAGTGGCTACCAGGTAGGTTGGTTGGTGTGTAGCTGCTTTGGAATGTTGCTCATTACTTGCAGAGCCACAGACAGGCTATGGTATAGTTTGTCTGTGGCCTTGTAATTTTGGTTAATAGGCAACTGCAACTGCTGTTGAAATCTATCAACTTAATTTTTTGCTTCTCGTGAGATTTTCCCAGTGGCTACCAGGTAGGTTGGTTGGTGTGTAACTGCTTTGGAATCTTGCTCATTGCTTGCAAAGCCATAGACAGGCTATGGTATAGTTTGTCTGTGGCCCTGTAATTGCGGTTAATAAGCAACTGCAACTGCTGTTGAACTCTATCAACTTAATTTTTTGCTTCTCGTGTGATTTTCTCAGTGGCAACCAGGTAGGTTGGTTGGTGTGTAGCTGCTTTGGAATCTTGCTCATTGCTTGCAAAGCCACAGGCAGGCTATGGTATAGTTTGTCTGTGGCCTGTGCCACCACGCGATGCGCCTAAATATTCTCTACAACTCTTATTTGAACAATTTCTTTCTAACGTACTCGGTTCAAAAGTTATTTACAATTGAAAAATTACACTTTTTAGATACGTTGTTAGGAGTAAACGTGAGTAATTTGAGATGTTTTATGTATATGTTATGTACGTTGAAGAAAGAAAATGAATGATAAGTGAATAGGAATGATGTGATTGAAGGTTTGTTATGTGATAATGATTTCGAGTGTAATAAATGAACGAGTTTATATGGAGTGATCTATGAATGTGGTTGAAGTGAGGGTGATTTAGATGGATGAAAATGTTTGACAAGGGCTGAATGTTTGATGAGTGTTTTATGAGTGATTTTAGGGTTCGTGATACCCCATTTGTTGGGATATATCGTGAAGATATGTATGTATGTATGTATATAAATGTATTTCATAAAATTTTCTTGTCAATATTTAGATGTGGACTGCTAACAATCTATATAATATGCAATATCTTATAAACGAATAAAGATATAAAAAAAAACTTTCAAATATAAGTTATTCCCCATAAAATTTCCTATAATCGGCATTTGAACAAATTTTCTGTATCTATATCGGTTTCAGAGATATTTTAAATTCAATAATTCTTTTTGCTATAACTTCTAAACTAGAAACATTTTTTTGTCAAAATTGCAACCAATAGATGCGCCTAGAAATGCTCTAAAATTTATATTTCAACAATTTTTTTCTAGCTCGCTTGGTTCAAAAGGTATTTACAATTAAAAAATTACGTTATTATATTTTTTATTTTCAATAATTAATTATATGTTAATTGAAGGATTTATCTAATTGACCAACCAGCACACATATTAGTAATAAAAATGAGTATCACTATGTCAACTCATTATTAATTGTAATTATTTTCGTAACGATAGTAATGAAACAGTTCTTTTTGTAAATGTCCACGTAGCAGTGCTCAGTTCTCATATCATTTGCCATTATCCGCTTTCTGGGTGTTCGCAGCTCTGTTATGGTATTAGATGATATTTTATTGACTATCTGACTGATTGTAAGGTAAGCTGGTTCATGAAATATAGCTATACTGGGCAGTGGCCGTGCTACTACAGTGTTCTACTTGGTACTCGGACCGCCACTTCCCATATCTGGGGGTGGAAACTGCAACTGCTGTTGAATTGCTTCTCGTGAGATTTTCCCAGTGGCTACCAGGTAGGTTGGTTGGTGTGTAGCTGCTTTGGAATGTTGCTCATTACTTGCAGAGCCACAGACAGGCTATGGTATAGTTTGTCTGTGGCCTTGTAATTTTGGTTAATAGGCAACTGCAACTGCTGTTGAAATCTATCAACTTAATTTTTTGCTTCTCGTGAGATTTTCCCAGTGGCTACCAGGTAGGTTGGTTGGTGTGTAGCTGCTTTGGAATCTTGCTCATTGCTTGCAAAGCCATAGACAGGCTATGGTATAGTTTGTCTGTGGCCCTGTAATTGCGGTTAATAAGCAACTGCAACTGCTGTTGAACTCTATCAACTTAATTTTTTGCTTCTCGTGTGATTTTCTCAGTGGCAACCAGGTAGGTTGGTTGGTGTGTAGCTGCTTTGGAATCTTGCTCATTGCTTGCAAAGCCACAGGCAGGCTATGGTATAGTTTGTCTATGGCCTGTGCCACCACGCGATGCGCCTAAATATTCTCTACAACTCTTATTTGAACAATTTCTTTCTAACGTACTCGGTTCAAAAGTTATTTACAATTGAAAAATTACACTTTTTAGATACGTTGTTAGGAGTAAACGTGAGTAATTTGAGATGTTTTATGTATATGTTATGTACGTTGAAGAAAGAAAATGAATGATAAGTGAATAGGAATGATGTGATTGAAGGTTTGTTGTGTGATAATGATTTCGAGTGTAATAAATGAACGAGTTTATATGGAGTGATCTATGAATGTGGTTGAAGTGAGGGTGATTTAGTTGGATGAAAATGTTTGACAAGGGCTGAATGTTTGATGAGTGTTTTATGAGTGATTTTAGGGTTCGTGATACCCCATTTGTTGGGATATATCGTGAAGATATGTATGTATGTATGTATATAAATGTATTTCATAAAATTTTCTTGTCAATATTTAGATGTGGACTGCTAACAATCTATATAATATGCAATATCTTATAAACGAATAAAGATATAAAAAAAAACTTTCAAATATAAGTTATTCCCCATAAAATTTCCTATAATCGGCATTTGAACAAATTTTCTGTATCTATATCGGTTTCAGAGATATTTTAAATTCAATAATTCTTTTTGCTATAACTTCTAAACTAGAAACATTTTTTTGTCAAAATTGCAACCAATAGATGCGCCTAGAAATGCTCTAAAATTTATATTTCAACAATTTTTTTCTAGCTCGCTTGGTTCAAAAGGTATTTACAATTAAAAAATTACGTTATTATATTTTTTATTTTCAATAATTCATTATATGTTAATTGAAGGATTTATCTAATTGACCAACCAGCACACATATTAGTAATAAAAATGAGTATCACTATGTCAACTCATTATTAATTGTAATTATTTTCGTAACGATAGTAATGAAACAGTTCTTTTTGTAAATGTCCACGTAGCAGTGCTCAGTTCTCATATCATTTGCCATTATCCGCTTTCTGGGTGTTCGCAGCTCTGTTATGGTATTAGATGATATTTTTTTGACTATCTGACTGATTGTAAGGTAAGCTGGTTCATGAAATATAGCTATACTGGGCAGTGGCCGTGCTACTACAGTGTTCTACTTGGTACTCGGACCGCCACTTCCCATATCTGGGGGTGGAAACTGCAACTGCTGTTGAATTGCTTCTCGTGAGATTTTCCCAGTGGCTACCAGGTAGGTTGGTTGGTGTGTAGCTGCTTTGGAATGTTGCTCATTACTTGCAGAGCCACAGACAGGCTATGGTATAGTTTGTCTGTGGCCTTGTAATTTTGGTTAATAGGCAACTGCAACTGCTGTTGAAATCTATCAACTTAATTTTTTGCTTCTCGTGAGATTTTCCCAGTGGCTACCAGGTAGGTTGGTTGGTGTGTAGCTGCTTTGGAATCTTGCTCATTGCTTGCAAAGCCATAGACAGGCTATGGTATAGTTTGTCTGTGGCCCTGTAATTGCGGTTAATAAGCAACTGCAACTGCTGTTGAACTCTATCAACTTAATTTTTTGCTTCTCGTGTGATTTTCTCAGTGGCAACCAGGTAGGTTGGTTGGTGTGTAGCTGCTTTGGAATCTTGCTCATTGCTTGCAAAGCCACAGGCAGGCTATGGTATAGTTTGTCTGTGGCCTGTGCCACCACGCGATGCGCCTAAATATTCTCTACAACTCTTATTTGAACAATTTCTTTCTAACGTACTCGGTTCAAAAGTTATTTACAATTGAAAAATTACACTTTTTAGATACGTTGTTAGGAGTAAACGTGAGTAATTTGAGATGTTTTATGTATATGTTATGTACGTTGAAGAAAGGAAATGAATGATAAGTGAATAGGAATGATGTGATTGAAGGTTTGTTGTGTGATAATGATTTCGAGTGTAATAAATGAACGAGTTTATATGGAGTGATCTATGAATGTGGTTGAAGTGAGGGTGATTTAGTTGGATGAAAATGTTTGACAAGGGCTGAATGTTTGATGAGTGTTTTATGAGTGATTTTAGGGTTCGTGATACCCCATTTGTTGGGATATATCGTGAAGATATGTATGTATGTATGTATATAAATGTATTTCATAAAATTTTCTTGTCAATATTTAGATGTGGACTGCTAACAATCTATATAATATGCAATATCTTATAAACGAATAAAGATATAAAAAAAAAACTTTCAAATATAAGTTATTCCCCATAAAATTTCCTATAATCGGCATTTGAACAAATTTTCTGTATCTATATCGGTTTCAGAGATATTTTAAATTCAATAATTCTTTTTGCTATAACTTCTAAACTAGAAACATTTTTTTGTCAAAATTGCAACCAATAGATGCGCCTAGAAATGCTCTAAAATTTATATTTCAACAATTTTTTTCTAGCTCGCTTGGTTCAAAAGGTATTTACAATTAAAAAATTACGTTATTATATTTTTTATTTTCAATAATTCATTATATGTTAATTGAAGGATTTATCTAATTGACCAACCAGCACACATATTAGTAATAAAAATGAGTATCACTATGTCAACTCATTATTAATTGTAATTATTTTCGTAACGATAGTAATGAAACAGTTCTTTTTGTAAATGTCCACGTAGCAGTGCTCAGTTCTCATATCATTTGCCATTATCCGCTTTCTGGGTGTTCGCAGCTCTGTTATGGTATTAGATGATATTTTTTTGACTATCTGACTGATTGTAAGGTAAGCTGGTTCATGAAATATAGCTATACTGGGCAGTGGCCGTGCTACTACAGTGTTCTACTTGGTACTCGGACCGCCACTTCCCATATCTGGGGGTGGAAACTGCAACTGCTGTTGAATTGCTTCTCGTGAGATTTTCCCAGTGGCTACCAGGTAGGTTGGTTGGTGTGTAGCTGCTTTGGAATGTTGCTCATTACTTGCAGAGCCACAGACAGGCTATGGTATAGTTTGTCTGTGGCCTTGTAATTTTGGTTAATAGGCAACTGCAACTGCTGTTGAAATCTATCAACTTAATTTTTTGCTTCTCGTGAGATTTTCCCAGTGGCTACCAGGTAGGTTGGTTGGTGTGTAGCTGCTTTGGAATCTTGCTCATTGCTTGCAAAGCCATAGACAGGCTATGGTATAGTTTGTCTGTGGCCCTGTAATTGCGGTTAATAAGCAACTGCAACTGCTGTTGAACTCTATCAACTTAATTTTTTGCTTCTCGTGTGATTTTCTCAGTGGCAACCAGGTAGGTTGGTTGGTGTGTAGCTGCTTTGGAATCTTGCTCATTGCTTGCAAAGCCACAGGCAGGCTATGGTATAGTTTGTCTGTGGCCTGTGCCACCACGCGATGCGCCTAAATATTCTCTACAACTCTTATTTGAACAATTTCTTTCTAACGTACTCGGTTCAAAAGTTATTTACAATTGAAAAATTACACTTTTTAGATACGTTGTTAGGAGTAAACGTGAGTAATTTGAGATGTTTTATGTATATGTTATGTACGTTGAAGAAAGAAAATGAATGATAAGTGAATAGGAATGATGTGATTGAAGGTTTGTTGTGTGATAATGATTTCGAGTGTAATAAATGAACGAGTTTATATGGAGTGATCTATGAATGTGGTTGAAGTGAGGGTGATTTAGTTGGATGAAAATGTTTGACAAGGGCTGAATGTTTGATGAGTGTTTTATGAGTGATTTTAGGGTTCGTGATACCCCATTTGTTGGGATATATCGTGAAGATATGTATGTATGTATGTATATAAATGTATTTCATAAAATTTTCTTGTCAATATTTAGATGTGGACTGCTAACAATCTATATAATATGCAATATCTTATAAACGAATAAAGATATAAAAAAAAACTTTGAAATATAAGTTATTCCCCATAAAATTTCCTATAATCGGCATTTGAACAAATTTTCTGTATCTATATCGGTTTCAGAGATATTTTAAATTCAATAATTCTTTTTGCTATAACTTCTAAACTAGAAACATTTTTTTGTCAAAATTGCAACCAATAGATGCGCCTAGAAATGCTCTAAAATTTATATTTCAACAATTTTTTTCTAGCTCGCTTGGTTCAAAAGGTATTTACAATTAAAAAATTACGTTATTATATTTTTTATTTTCAATAATTAATTATATGTTAATTGAAGGATTTATCTAATTGACCAACCAGCACACATATTAGTAATAAAAATGAGTATCACTATGTCAACTCATTATTAATTGTAATTATTTTCGTAACGATAGTAATGAAACAGTTCTTTTTGTAAATGTCCACGTAGCAGTGCTCAGTTCTCATATCATTTGCCATTATCCGCTTTCTGGGTGTTCGCAGCTCTGTTATGGTATTAGATGATATTATATTGACTATCTGACTGATTGTAAGGTAAGCTGGTTCATGAAATATAGCTATACTGGGCAGTGGCCGTGCTATTACAGTGTTCTACTTGGTACTCGGACCGCCACTTCCCATATCTGGGGGTGGAAACTGCAACTGCTGTTGAATTGCTTCTCGTGAGATTTTCCCAGTGGCTACCAGGTAGGTTGGTTGGTGTGTAGCTGCTTTGGAATGTTGCTCATTACTTGCAGAGCCACAGACAGGCTATGGTATAGTTTGTCTGTGGCCTTGTAATTTTGGTTAATAGGCAACTGCAACTGCTGTTGAAATCTATCAACTTAATTTTTTGCTTCTCGTGAGATTTTCCCAGTGGCTACCAGGTAGGTTGGTTGGTGTGTAGCTGCTTTGGAATCTTGCTCATTGCTTGCAAAGCCACAGACAGGCTATGGTATAGTTTGTCTGTGGCCCTGTAATTGCGGTTAATAAGCAACTTCAACTGCTGTTGAAATCTATCAACTTAATTTTTTGCTTCTCGTGTGATTTTCTCAGTGGCAACCAGGTAGGTTGGTTGGTGTGTAGCTGCTTTGGAATCTTGCTCATTGCTTGCAAAGCCACAGGCAGGCTATGGTATAGTTTGTCTGTGGTCTGTGCCACCACGCGATGTGCCTAAATATTCTCTACAACTCTTATTTGAACAATTTCTTTCTAACGTACTCGGTTCAAAAGTTATTTACAATTGAAAAATTACACTTTTTAGATACGTTGTTAGGAGTAAACGTGAGTAATTTGAGATGTTTTATGTATATGTTATGTACGTTGAAGAAAGAAAATGAATGATAAGTGAATAGGAATGATGTGATTGAAGGTTTGTTATGTGATAATGATTTCGAGTGTAATAAATTAACGAGTTTATATGGAGTGATCTATGAATGTGGTTGAAGTGAGGGTGATTTAGTTGGATGAAAATGTTTGACAAGGGCTGAATGTTTGATGAGTGTTTTATGAGTGATTTTAGGGTTCGTGATACCCCATTTGTTGGGATATATCGTGAAGATATGTATGTATGTATGTATATAAATGTATTTCATAAAATTTTCTTGTCAATATTTAGATGTGGACTGCTAACAATCTATATAATATGCAATATCTTATAAACGAATAAAGATATAAAAAAAAAACTTTCAAATATAAGTTATTCCCCATAAAATTTCCTATAATCGGCATTTGAACAAATTTTCTGTATCTATATCGGTTTCAGAGATATTTTAAATTCAATAATTCTTTTTGCTATAACTTCTAAACTAGAAACATTTTTTTGTCAAAATTGCAACCAATAGATGCGCCTAGAAATGCTCTAAAATTTATATTTCAACAATTTTTTTCTAGCTCGCTTGGTTCAAAAGGTATTTACAATTAAAAAATTACGTTATTATATTTTTTATTTTCAATAATTAATTATATGTTAATTGAAGGATTTATCTAATTGACCAACCAGCACACATATTAGTAATAAAAATGAGTATCACTATGTCAACTCATTATTAATTGTAATTATTTTCGTAACGATAGTAATGAAACAGTTCTTTTTGTAAATGTCCACGTAGCAGTGCTCAGTTCTCATATCATTTGCCATTATCCGCTTTCTGGGTGTTCGCAGCTCTGTTATGGTATTAGATGATATTATATTGACTATCTGACTGATTGTAAGGTAAGCTGGTTCATGAAATATAGCTATACTGGGCAGTGGCCGTGCTATTACAGTGTTCTACTTGGTACTCGGACCGCCACTTCCCATATCTGGGGGTGGAAACTGCAACTGCTGTTGAATTGCTTCTCGTGAGATTTTCCCAGTGGCTACCAGGTAGGTTGGTTGGTGTGTAGCTGCTTTGGAATGTTGCTCATTACTTGCAGAGCCACAGACAGGCTATGGTATAGTTTGTCTGTGGCCTGTGCCACCACGCGATGTGCCTAAATATTCTCTACAACTCTTATTTGAACAATTTCTTTCTAACGTACTCGGTTCAAAAGTTATTTACAATTGAAAAATTACACTTTTTAGATACGTTGTTAGGAGTAAACGTGAGTAATTTGAGATGTTTTATGTATATGTTATGTACGTTGAAGAAAGAAAATGAATGATAAGTGAATAGGAATGATGTGATTGAAGGTTTGTTATGTGATAATGATTTCGAGTGTAATAAATTAACGAGTTTATATGGAGTGATCTATGAATGTGGTTGAAGTGAGGGTGATTTAGTTGGATGAAAATGTTTGACAAGGGCTGAATGTTTGATGAGTGTTTTATGAGTGATTTTAGGGTTCGTGATACCCCATTTGTTGGGATATATCGTGAAGATATGTATGTATGTATGTATATAAATGTATTTCATAAAATTTTCTTGTCAATATTTAGATGTGGACTGCTAACAATCTATATAATATGCAATATCTTATAAACGAATAAAGATATAAAAAGAAACTTTCAAATATAAGTTATTCCCCATAAAATTTCCTATAATCGGCATTTGAACAAATTTTCTGTATCTATATCGGTTTCAGAGATATTTTAAATTCAATAATTCTTTTTGCTATAACTTCTAAACTAGAAACATTTTTTTGTCAAAATTGCAACCAATAGATGCGCCTAGAAATGCTCTAAAATTTATATTTCAACAATTTTTTTCTAGCTCGCTTGGTTCAAAAGGTATTTACAATTAAAAAATTACGTTATTATATTTTTTATTTTCAATAATTAATTATATGTTAATTGAAGGATTTATCTAATTGACCAACCAGCACACATATTAGTAATAAAAATGAGTATCACTATGTCAACTCATTATTAATTGTAATTATTTTCGTAACGATAGTAATGAAACAGTTCTTTTTGTAAATGTCCACGTAGCAGTGCTCAGTTCTCATATCATTTGCCATTATCCGCTTTCTGGGTGTTCGCAGCTCTGTTATGGTATTAGATGATATTTTATTGACTATCTGACTGATTGTAAGGTAAGCTGGTTCATGAAATATAGCTATACTGGGCAGTGGCCGTGCTACTACAGTGTTCTACTTGGTACTCGGACCGCCACTTCCCATATCTGGGGGTGGAAACTGCAACTGCTGTTGAATTGCTTCTCGTGAGATTTTCCCAGTGGCTACCAGGTAGGTTGGTTGGTGTGTAGCTGCTTTGGAATGTTGCTCATTACTTGCAGAGCCACAGACAGGCTATGGTATAGTTTGTCTGTGGCCTTGTAATTTTGGTTAATAGGCAACTGCAACTGCTGTTGAAATCTATCAACTTAATTTTTTGCTTCTCGTGAGATTTTCCCAGTGGCTACCAGGTAGGTTGGTTGGTGTGTAGCTGCTTTGGAATCTTGCTCATTGCTTGCAAAGCCACAAACAGGCTATGGTATAGTTTGTCTGTGGCCCTGTAATTGCGGTTAATAAGCAACTGCAACTGCTGTTGAAATCTATCAACTTAATTTTTTGCTTCTCGTGTGATTTTCTCAGTGGCAACCAGGTAGGTTGGTTGGTGTGTAGCTGCTTTGGAATCTTGCTCATTGCTTGCAAAGCCACAGGCAGGCTATGGTATAGTTTGTCTGTGGTCTGTGCCACCACGCGATGTGCCTAAATATTCTCTACAACTCTTATTTGAACAATTTCTTTCTAACGTACTCGGTTCAAAAGTTATTTACAATTGAAAAATTACACTTTTTAGATACGTTGTTAGGAGTAAACGTGAGTAATTTGAGATGTTTTATGTATAAGTTATGTACGTTGAAGAAAGAAAATGAATGATAAGTGAATAGGAATGATGTGATTGAAGGTTTGTTATGTGATAATGATTTCGAGTGTAATAAATGAACGAGTTTATATGGAGTGATCTATGAATGTGGTTGAAGTGAGGGTGATTTAGATGGATGAAAATGTTTGACAAGGGCTGAATGTTTGATGAGTGTTTTATGAGTGATTTTAGGGTTCGTGATACCCCATTTGTTGGGATATATCGTGAAGATATGTATGTATGTATGTATATAAATGTATTTCATAAAATTTTCTTGTCAATATTTAGATGTGGACTGCTAACAATCTATATAATATGCAATATCTTATAAACGAATAAAGATATAAAAAAAAACTTTCAAATATAAGTTATTCCCCATAAAATTTCCTATAATCGGCATTTGAACAAATTTTCTGTATCTATATCGGTTTCAGAGATATTTTAAATTCAATAATTCTTTTTGCTATAACTTCTAAACTAGAAACATTTTTTTGTCAAAATTGCAACCAATAGATGCGCCTAGAAATGCTCTAAAATTTATATTTCAACAATTTTTTTCTAGCTCGCTTGGTTCAAAAGGTATTTACAATTAAAAAATTACGTTATTATATTTTTTATTTTCAATAATTAATTATATGTTAATTGAAGGATTTATCTAATTGACCAACCAGCACACATATTAGTAATAAAAATGAGTATCACTATGTCAACTCATTATTAATTGTAATTATTTTCGTAACGATAGTAATGAAACAGTTCTTTTTGTAAATGTCCACGTAGCAGTGCTCAGTTCTCATATCATTTGCCATTATCCGCTTTCTGGGTGTTCGCAGCTCTGTTATGGTATTAGATGATATTTTTTTGACTATCTGACTGATTGTAAGGTAAGCTGGTTCATGAAATATAGTTATACTGGGCAGTGGCCGTGCTACTACAGTGTTCTACTTGGTACTCGGACCGCCACTTCCCATATCTGGGGGTGGAAACTGCAACTGCTGTTGAATTGCTTCTCGTGAGATTTTCCCAGTGGCTACCAGGTAGGTTGGTTGGTGTGTAGCTGCTTTGGAATGTTGCTCATTACTTGCAGAGCCACAGACAGGCTATGGTATAGTTTGTCTGTGGCCTTGTAATTTTGGTTAATAGGCAACTGCAACTGCTGTTGAAATCTATCAACTTAATTTTTTGCTTCTCGTGAGATTTTCCCAGTGGCTACCAGGTAGGTTGGTTGGTGTGTAGCTGCTTTGGAATCTTGCTCATTGCTTGCAAAGCCATAGACAGGCTATGGTATAGTTTGTCTGTGGCCCTGTAATTGCGGTTAATAAGCAACTGCAACTGCTGTTGAACTCTATCAACTTAATTTTTTGCTTCTCGTGTGATTTTCTCAGTGGCAACCAGGTAGGTTGGTTGGTGTGTAGCTGCTTTGGAATCTTGCTCATTGCTTGCAAAGCCACAGGCAGGCTATGGTATAGTTTGTCTGTGGCCTGTGCCACCACGCGATGCGCCTAAATATTCTCTACAACTCTTATTTGAACAATTTCTTTCTAACGTACTCGGTTCAAAAGTTATTTACAATTGAAAAATTACACTTTTTAGATACGTTGTTAGGAGTAAACGTGAGTAATTTGAGATGTTTTATGTATATGTTATGTACGTTGAAGAAAGAAAATGAATGATAAGTGAATAGGAATGATGTGATTGAAGGTTTGTTGTGTGATAATGATTTCGAGTGTAATAAATGAACGAGTTTATATGGAGTGATCTATGAATGTGGTTGAAGTGAGGGTGATTTAGTTGGATGAAAATGTTTGACAAGGGCTGAATGTTTGATGAGTGTTTTATGAGTGATTTTAGGGTTCGTGATACCCCATTTGTTGGGATATATCGTGAAGATATGTATGTATGTATGTATATAAATGTATTTCATAAAATTTTCTTGTCAATATTTAGATGTGGACTGCTAACAATCTATATAATATGCAATATCTTATAAACGAATAAAGATATAAAAAAAAACTTTCAAATATAAGTTATTCCCCATAAAATTTCCTATAATCGGCATTTGAACAAATTTTCTGTATCTATATCGGTTTCAGAGATATTTTAAATTCAATAATTCTTTTTGCTATAACTTCTAAACTAGAAACATTTTTTTGTCAAAATTGCAACCAATAGATGCGCCTAGAAATGCTCTAAAATTTATATTTCAACAATTTTTTTCTAGCTCGCTTGGTTCAAAAGGTATTTACAATTAAAAAATTACGTTATTATATTTTTTATTTTCAATAATTAATTATATGTTAATTGAAGGATTTATCTAATTGACCAACCAGCACACATATTAGTAATAAAAATGAGTATCACTATGTCAACTCATTATTAATTGTAATTATTTTCGTAACGATAGTAATGAAACAGTTCTTTTTGTAAATGTCCACGTAGCAGTGCTCAGTTCTCATATCATTTGCCATTATCCGCTTTCTGGGTGTTCGCAGCTCTGTTATGGTATTAGATGATATTTTTTTGACTATCTGACTGATTGTAAGGTAAGCTGGTTCATGAAATATAGCTATACTGGGCAGTGGCCGTGCTACTACAGTGTTCTACTTGGTACTCGGACCGCCACTTCCCATATCTGGGGGTGGAAACTGCAACTGCTGTTGAATTGCTTCTCGTGAGATTTTCCCAGTGGCTACCAGGTAGGTTGGTTGGTGTGTAGCTGCTTTGGAATGTTGCTCATTACTTGCAGAGCCACAGACAGGCTATGGTATAGTTTGTCTGTGGCCTTGTAATTTTGGTTAATAGGCAACTGCAACTGCTGTTGAAATCTATCAACTTAATTTTTTGCTTCTCGTGAGATTTTCCCAGTGGCTACCAGGTAGGTTGGTTGGTGTGTAGCTGCTTTGGAATCTTGCTCATTGCTTGCAAAGCCATAGACAGGCTATGGTATAGTTTGTCTGTGGCCCTGTAATTGCGGTTAATAAGCAACTGCAACTGCTGTTGAACTCTATCAACTTAATTTTTTGCTTCTCGTGTGATTTTCTCAGTGGCAACCAGGTAGGTTGGTTGGTGTGTAGCTGCTTTGGAATCTTGCTCATTGCTTGCAAAGCCACAGGCAGGCTATGGTATAGTTTGTCTGTGGCCTGTGCCACCACGCGATGCGCCTAAATATTCTCTACAACTCTTATTTGAACAATTTCTTTCTAACGTACTCGGTTCAAAAGTTATTTACAATTGAAAAATTACACTTTTTAGATACGTTGTTAGGAGTAAACGTGAGTAATTTGAGATGTTTTATGTATATGTTATGTACGTTGAAGAAAGAAAATGAATGATAAGTGAATAGGAATGATGTGATTGAAGGTTTGTTGTGTGATAATGATTTCGAGTGTAATAAATGAACGAGTTTATATGGAGTGATCTATGAATGTGGTTGAAGTGAGGGTGATTTAGTTGGATGAAAATGTTTGACAAGAGCTGAATGTTTGATGAGTGTTTTATGAGTGATTTTAGGGTTCGTGATACCCCATTTGTTGGGATATATCGTGAAGATATGTATGTATGTATGTATATAAATGTATTTCATAAAATTTTCTTGTCAATATTTAGATGTGGACTGCTAACAATCTATATAATATGCAATATCTTATAAACGAATAAAGATATAAAAAAAACTTTCAAATATAAGTTATTCCCCATAAAATTTCCTATAATCGGCATTTGAACAAATTTTCTGTATCTATATCGGTTTCAGAGATATTTTAAATTCAATAATTCTTTTTGCTATAACTTCTAAACTAGAAACATTTTTTTGTCAAAATTGCAACCAATAGATGCGCCTAGAAATGCTCTAAAATTTATATTTCAACAATTTTTTTCTAGCTCGCTTGGTTCAAAAGGTATTTACAATTAAAAAATTACGTTATTATATTTTTTATTTTCAATAATTAATTATATGTTAATTGAAGGATTTATCTAATTGACCAACCAGCACACATATTAGTAATAAAAATGAGTATCACTATGTCAACTCATTATTAATTGTAATTATTTTCGTAACGATAGTAATGAAACAGTTCTTTTTGTAAATGTCCACGTAGCAGTGCTCAGTTCTCATATCATTTGCCATTATCCGCTTTCTGGGTGTTCGCAGCTCTGTTATGGTATTAGATGATATTTTTTTGACTATCTGACTGATTGTAAGGTAAGCTGGTTCATGAAATATAGCTATACTGGGCAGTGGCCGTGCTACTACAGTGTTCTACTTGGTACTCGGACCGCCACTTCCCATATCTGGGGGTGGAAACTGCAACTGCTGTTGAATTGCTTCTCGTGAGATTTTCCCAGTGGCTACCAGGTAGGTTGGTTGGTGTGTAGCTGCTTTGGAATGTTGCTCATTACTTGCAGAGCCACAGACAGGCTATGGTATAGTTTGTCTGTGGCCTTGTAATTTTGGTTAATAGGCAACTGCAACTGCTGTTGAAATCTATCAACTTAATTTTTTGCTTCTCGTGAGATTTTCCCAGTGGCTACCAGGTAGGTTGGTTGGTGTGTAGCTGCTTTGGAATCTTGCTCATTGCTTGCAAAGCCATAGACAGGCTATGGTATAGTTTGTCTGTGGCCCTGTAATTGCGGTTAATAAGCAACTGCAACTGCTGTTGAACTCTATCAACTTAATTTTTTGCTTCTCGTGTGATTTTCTCAGTGGCAACCAGGTAGGTTGGTTGGTGTGTAGCTGCTTTGGAATCTTGCTCATTGCTTGCAAAGCCACAGGCAGGCTATGGTATAGTTTGTCTGTGGCCTGTGCCACCACGCGATGCGCCTAAATATTCTCTACAACTCTTATTTGAACAATTTCTTTCTAACGTACTCGGTTCAAAAGTTATTTACAATTGAAAAATTACACTTTTTAGATACGTTGTTAGGAGTAAACGTGAGTAATTTGAGATGTTTTATGTATATGTTATGTACGTTGAAGAAAGAAAATGAATGATAAGTGAATAGGAATGATGTGATTGAAGGTTTGTTGTGTGATAATGATTTCGAGTGTAATAAATGAACGAGTTTATATGGAGTGATCTATGAATGTGGTTGAAGTGAGGGTGATTTAGTTGGATGAAAATGTTTGACAAGGGCTGAATGTTTGATGAGTGTTTTATGAGTGATTTTAGGGTTCGTGATACCCCATTTGTTGGGATATATCGTGAAGATATGTATGTATGTATGTATATAAATGTATTTCATAAAATTTTCTTGTCAATATTTAGATGTGGACTGCTAACAATCTATATAATATGCAATATCTTATAAACGAATAAAGATATAAAAAAAAACTTTCAAATATAAGTTATTCCCCATAAAATTTCCTATAATCGGCATTTGAACAAATTTTCTGTATCTATATCGGTTTCAGAGATATTTTAAATTCAATAATTCTTTTTGCTATAACTTCTAAACTAGAAACATTTTTTTGTCAAAATTGCAACCAATAGATGCGCCTAGAAATGCTCTAAAATTTATATTTCAACAATTTTTTTCTAGCTCGCTTGGTTCAAAAGGTATTTACAATTAAAAAAATTACGTTATTATATTTTTTATTTTCAATAATTCATTATATGTTAATTGAAGGATTTATCTAATTGACCAACCAGCACACATATTAGTAATAAAAATGAGTATCACTATGTCAACTCATTATTAATTGTAATTATTTTCGTAACGATAGTAATGAAACAGTTCTTTTTGTAAATGTCCACGTAGCAGTGCTCAGTTCTCATATCATTTGCCATTATCCGCTTTCTGGGTGTTCGCAGCTCTGTTATGGTATTAGATGATATTTTTTTGACTATCTGACTGATTGTAAGGTAAGCTGGTTCATGAAATATAGCTATACTGGGCAGTGACCGTGCTACTACAGTGTTCTACTTGGTACTCGGACCGCCACTTCCCATATCTGGGGGTGGAAACTGCAACTGCTGTTGAATTGCTTCTCGTGAGATTTTCCCAGTGGCTACCAGGTAGGTTGGTTGGTGTGTAGCTGCTTTGGAATGTTGCTCATTACTTGCAGAGCCACAGACAGGCTATGGTATAGTTTGTCTGTGGCCTTGTAATTTTGGTTAATAGGCAACTGCAACTGCTGTTGAAATCTATCAACTTAATTTTTTGCTTCTCGTGAGATTTTCCCAGTGGCTACCAGGTAGGTTGGTTGGTGTGTAGCTGCTTTGGAATCTTGCTCATTGCTTGCAAAGCCATAGACAGGCTATGGTATAGTTTGTCTGTGGCCCTGTAATTGCGGTTAATAAGCAACTGCAACTGCTGTTGAACTCTATCAACTTAATTTTTTGCTTCTCGTGTGATTTTCTCAGTGGCAACCAGGTAGGTTGGTTGGTGTGTAGCTGCTTTGGAATCTTGCTCATTGCTTGCAAAACCACAGGCAGGCTATGGTATAGTTTGTCTGTGGCCTGTGCCACCACGCGATGCGCCTAAATATTCTCTACAACTCTTATTTGAACAATTTCTTTCTAACGTACTCGGTTCAAAAGTTATTTACAATTGAAAAATTACACTTTTTAGATACGTTGTTAGGAGTAAACGTGAGTAATTTGAGATGTTTTATGTATATGTTATGTACGTTGAAGAAAGAAAATGAATGATAAGTGAATAGGAATGATGTGATTGAAGGTTTGTTGTGTGATAATGATTTCGAGTGTAATAAATGAACGAGTTTATATGGAGTGATCTATGAATGTGGTTGAAGTGAGGGTGATTTAGTTGGATGAAAATGTTTGACAAGGGCTGAATGTTTGATGAGTGTTTTATGAGTGATTTTAGGGTTCGTGATACCCCATTTGTTGGGATATATCGTGAAGATATGTATGTATGTATGTATATAAATGTATTTCATAAAATTTTCTTGTCAATATTTAGATGTGGACTGCTAACAATCTATATAATATGCAATATCTTATAAACGAATAAAGATATAAAAAAAAACTTTCAAATATAAGTTATTCCCCATAAAATTTCCTATAATCGGCATTTGAACAAATTTTCTGTGTCTATATCGGTTTCAGAGATATTTTAAATTCAATAATTCTTTTTGCTATAACTTCTAAACTAGAAACATTTTTTTGTCAAAATTGCAACCAATAGATGCGCCTAGAAATGCTCTAAAATTTATATTTCAACAATTTTTTTCTAGCTCGCTTGGTTCAAAAGGTATTTACAATTAAAAAATTACGTTATTATATTTTTTATTTTCAATAATTCATTATATGTTAATTGAAGGATTTATCTAATTGACCAACCAGCACACATATTAGTAATAAAAATGAGTATCACTATGTCAACTCATTATTAATTGTAATTATTTTCGTAACGATAGTAATGAAACAGTTCTTTTTGTAAATGTCCACGTAGCAGTGCTCAGTTCTCATATCATTTGCCATTATCCGCTTTCTGGGTGTTCGCAGCTCTGTTATGGTATTAGATGATATTTTTTTGACTATCTGACTGATTGTAAGGTAAGCTGGTTCATGAAATATAGCTATACTGGGCAGTGGCCGTGCTACTACAGTGTTCTACTTGGTACTCGGACCGCCACTTCCCATATCTGGGGGTGGAAACTGCAACTGCTGTTGAATTGCTTCTCGTGAGATTTTCCCAGTGGCTACCAGGTAGGTTGGTTGGTGTGTAGCTGCTTTGGAATGTTGCTCATTACTTGCAGAGCCACAGACAGGCTATGGTATAGTTTGTCTGTGGCCTTGTAATTTTGGTTAATAGGCAACTGCAACTGCTGTTGAAATCTATCAACTTAATTTTTTGCTTCTCGTGAGATTTTCCCAGTGGCTACCAGGTAGGTTGGTTGGTGTGTAGCTGCTTTGGAATCTTGCTCATTGCTTGCAAAGCCACAAACAGGCTATGGTATAGTTTGTCTGTGGCCCTGTAATTGCGGTTAATAAGCAACTGCAACTGCTGTTGAAATCTATCAACTTAATTTTTTGCTTCTCGTGTGATTTTCTCAGTGGCAACCAGGTAGGTTGGTTGGTGTGTAGCTGCTTTGGAATCTTGCTCATTGCTTGCAAAGCCACAGGCAGGCTATGGTATAGTTTGTCTGTGGTCTGTGCCACCACGCGATGTGCCTAAATATTCTCTACAACTCTTATTTGAACAATTTCTTTCTAACGTACTCGGTTCAAAAGTTATTTACAATTGAAAAATTACACTTTTAGATACGTTGTTAGGAGTAAACGTGAGTAATTTGAGATGTTTTATGTATAAGTTATGTACGTTGAAGAAAGAAAATGAATGATAAGTGAATAGGAATGATGTGATTGAAGGTTTGTTATGTGATAATGATTTCGAGTGTAATAAATGAACGAGTTTATATGGAGTGATCTATGAATGTGGTTGAAGTGAGGGTGATTTAGATGGATGAAAATGTTTGACAAGGGCTGAATGTTTGATGAGTGTTTTATGAGTGATTTTAGGGTTCGTGATACCCCATTTGTTGGGATATATCGTGAAGATATGTATGTATGTATGTATATAAATGTATTTCATAAAATTTTCTTGTCAATATTTAGATGTGGACTGCTAACAATCTATATAATATGCAATATCTTATAAACGAATAAAGATATAAAAAAAAACTTTCAAATATAAGTTATTCCCCATAAAATTTCCTATAATCGGCATTTGAACAAATTTTCTGTATCTATATCGGTTTCAGAGATATTTTAAATTCAATAATTCTTTTTGCTATAACTTCTAAACTAGAAACATTTTTTTGTCAAAATTGCAACCAATAGATGCGCCTAGAAATGCTCTAAAATTTATATTTCAACAATTTTTTTCTAGCTCGTTTGGTTCAAAAGGTATTTACAATTAAAAAATTACGTTATTATATTTTTTATTTTCAATAATTAATTATATGTTAATTGAAGGATTTATCTAATTGACCAACCAGCACACATATTAGTAATAAAAATGAGTATCACTATGTCAACTCATTATTAATTGTAATTATTTTCGTAACGATAGTAATGAAACAGTTCTTTTTGTAAATGTCCACGTAGCAGTGCTCAGTTCTCATATCATTTGCCATTATCCGCTTTCTGGGTGTTCGCAGCTCTGTTATGGTATTAGATGATATTTTATTGACTATCTGACTGATTGTGAGGTAAGCTGGTTCATGAAATATAGCTATACTGGGCAGTGGCCGTGCTACTACAGTGTTCTACTTGGTACTCGGACCGCCACTTCCCATATCTGGGGGTGGAAACTGCAACTGCTGTTGAATTGCTTCTCGTGAGATTTTCCCAGTGGCTACCAGGTAGGTTGGTTGGTGTGTAGCTGCTTTGGAATGTTGCTCATTACTTGCAGAGCCACAGACAGGCTATGGTATAGTTTGTCTGTGGCCTTGTAATTTTGGTTAATAGGCAACTGCAACTGCTGTTGAAATCTATCAACTTAATTTTTTGCTTCTCGTGAGATTTTCCCAGTGGCTACCAGGTAGGTTGGTTGGTGTGTAGCTGCTTTGGAATCTTGCTCATTGCTTGCAAAGCCACAAACAGGCTATGGTATAGTTTGTCTGTGGCCCTGTAATTGCGGTTAATAAGCAACTGCAACTGCTGTTGAAATCTATCAACTTAATTTTTTGCTTCTCGTGTGATTTTCTCAGTGGCAACCAGGTAGGTTGGTTGGTGTGTAGCTGCTTTGGAATCTTGCTCATTGCTTGCAAAGCCACAGGCAGGCTATGGTATAGTTTGTCTGTGGCCTGTGCCACCACGCGATGTGCCTAAATATTCTCTACAACTCTTATTTGAACAATTTCTTTCTAACGTACTCGGTTCAAAAGTTATTTACAATTGAAAAATTACACTTTTTAGATACGTTGTTAGGAGTAAACGTGAGTAATTTGAGATGTTTTATGTATATGTTATGTACGTTGAAGAAAGAAAATGAATGATAAGTGAATAGGAATGATGTGATTGAAGGTTTGTTATGTGATAATGATTTCGAGTGTAATAAATTAACGAGTTTATATGGAGTGATCTATGAATGTGGTTGAAGTGAGGGTGATTTAGTTGGATGAAAATGTTTGACAAGGGCTGAATGTTTGATGAGTGTTTGATGAGTGATTTTAGGGTTCGTGATACCCCATTTGTTGGGATATATCGTGAAGATATGTATGTATGTATGTATATAAATGTATTTCATAAAATTTTCTTGTCAATATTTAGATGTGGACTGCTAACAATCTATATAATATGCAATATCTTATAAACGAATAAAGATATAAAAAAAAAACTTTCAAATATAAGTTATTCCCCATAAAATTTCCTATAATCGGCATTTGAACAAATTTTCTGTATCTATATCGGTTTCAGAGATATTTTAAATTCAATAATTCTTTTTGCTATAACTTCTAAACTAGAAACAATTTTTTGTCAAAATTGCAACCAATAGATGCGCCTAGAAATGCTCTAAAATTTATATTTCAACAATTTTTTTCTAGCTCGCTTGGTTCAAAAGGTATTTACAATTAAAAAATTACGTTATTATATTTTTTATTTTCAATAATTAATTATATGTTAATTGAAGGATTTATCTAATTGACCAACCAGCACACATATTAGTAATAAAAATGAGTATCACTATGTCAACTCATTATTAATTGTAATTATTTTCGTAACGATAGTAATGAAACAGTTCTTTTTGTAAATGTCCACGTAGCAGTGCTCAGTTCTCATATCATTTGCCATTATCCGCTTTCTGGGTGTTCGCAGCTCTGTTATGGTATTAGATGATATTTTTTTGACTATCTGACTGATTGTAAGGTAAGCTGGTTCATGAAATATAGCTATACTGGGCAGTGGCCGTGCTACTACAGTGTTCTACTTGGTACTCGGACCGCCACTTCCCATATCTGGGGGTGGAAACTGCAACTGCTGTTGAATTGCTTCTCGTGAGATTTTCCCAGTGGCTACCAGGTAGGTTGGTTGGTGTGTAGCTGCTTTGGAATGTTGCTCATTACTTGCAGAGCCACAGACAGGCTATGGTATAGTTTGTCTGTGGCCTTGTAATTTTGGTTAATAGGCAACTGCAACTGCTGTTGAAATCTATCAACTTAATTTTTTGCTTCTCGTGAGATTTTCCCAGTGGCTACCAGGTAGGTTGGTTGGTGTGTAGCTGCTTTGGAATCTTGCTCATTGCTTGCAAAGCCACAGACAGGCTATGGTATAGTTTGTCTGTGGCCCTGTAATTGCGGTTAATAAGCAACTGCAACTGCTGTTGAAATCTATCAACTTAATTTTTTGCTTCTCGTGTGATTTTCTCAGTGGCAACCAGGTAGGTTGGTTGGTGTGTAGCTGCTTTGGAATCTTGCTCATTGCTTGCAAAGCCACAGGCAGGCTATGGTATAGTTTGTCTGTGGCCTGTGCCACCACGCGATGTGCCTAAATATTCTCTACAACTCTTATTTGAACAATTTCTTTCTAACGTACTCGGTTCAAAAGTTATTTACAATTGAAAAATTACACTTTTTAGATACGTTGTTAGGAGTAAACGTGAGTAATTTGAGATGTTTTATGTATATGTTATGTACGTTGAAGAAAGAAAATGAATGATAAGTGAATAGGAATGATGTGATTGAAGGTTTGTTATGTGATAATGATTTCGAGTGTAATAAATTAACGAGTTTATATGGAGTGATCTATGAATGTGGTTGAAGTGAGGGTGATTTAGTTGGATGAAAATGTTTGACAAGGGCTGAATGTTTGATGAGTGTTTGATGAGTGATTTTAGGGTTCGTGATACCCCATTTGTTGGGATATATCGTGAAGATATGTATGTATGTATGTATATAAATGTATTTCATAAAATTTTCTTGTCAATATTTAGATGTGGACTGCTAACAATCTATATAATATGCAATATCTTATAAACGAATAAAGATATAAAAAAAAAACTTTCAAATATAAGTTATTCCCCATAAAATTTCCTATAATCGGCATTTGAACAAATTTTCTGTATCTATATCGGTTTCAGAGATATTTTAAATTCAATAATTCTTTTTGCTATAACTTCTAAACTAGAAACAATTTTTTGTCAAAATTGCAACCAATAGATGCGCCTAGAAATGCTCTAAAATTTATATTTCAACAATTTTTTTCTAGCTCGCTTGGTTCAAAAGGTATTTACAATTAAAAAATTACGTTATTATATTTTTTATTTTCAATAATTAATTATATGTTAATTGAAGGATTTATCTAATTGACCAACCAGCACACATATTAGTAATAAAAATGAGTATCACTATGTCAACTCATTATTAATTGTAATTATTTTCGTAACGATAGTAATGAAACAGTTCTTTTTGTAAATGTCCACGTAGCAGTGCTCAGTTCTCATATCATTTGCCATTATCCGCTTTCTGGGTGTTCGCAGCTCTGTTATGGTATTAGATGATATTTTTTTGACTATC
Source organism: Pterostichus madidus (assembly GCA_911728475.2). Lineage (NCBI taxonomy): Eukaryota > Metazoa > Arthropoda > Insecta > Coleoptera > Carabidae > Pterostichus > Pterostichus madidus. The sequence continues at coordinate 20,435,440 of OU452304.1, read as the reverse complement.
TGACTGATTGTAAGGTAAGCTGGTTCATGAAATATAGCTATACTGGGCAGTGGCCGTGCTACTACAGTGTTCTACTTGGTACTCGGACCGCCACTTCCCATATCTGGGGGTGGAAACTGCAACTGCTGTTGAATTGCTTCTCGTGAGATTTTCCCAGTGGCTACCAGGTAGGTTGGTTGGTGTGTAGCTGCTTTGGAATGTTGCTCATTACTTGCAGAGCCACAGACAGGCTATGGTATAGTTTGTCTGTGGCCTTGTAATTTTGGTTAATAGGCAACTGCAACTGCTGTTGAAATTTATCAACTTAATTTTTTGCTTCTCGTGAGATTTTCCCAGTGGCTACCAGGTAGGTTGGTTGGTGTGTAGCTGCTTTGGAATCTTGCTCATTGCTTGCAAAGCCATAGACAGGCTATGGTATAGTTTGTCTGTGGCCCTGTAATTGCGGTTAATAAGCAACTGCAACTGCTGCTGAACTCTATCAACTTAATTTTTTGCTTCTCGTGTGATTTTCTCAGTGGCAACCAGGTAGGTTGGTTGGTGTGTAGCTGCTTTGGAATCTTGCTCATTGCTTGCAAAGCCACAGGCAGGCTATGGTATAGTTTGTCTTTGGCCTGTGCCACCACGCGATGCGCCTAAATATTCTCTACAACTCTTATTTGAACAATGTCTTTCTAACGTACTCGGTTCAAAAGTTATTTACAATTGAAAAATTACACTTTTTAGATACGTTGTTAGGAGTAAACGTGAGTAATTTGAGATGTTTTATGTATATGTTATGTACGTTGAAGAAAGAAAATGAATGATAAGTGAATAGGAATGATGTGATTGAAGGTTTGTTGTGTGATAATGATTTCGAGTGTAATAAATGAACGAGTTTATATGGAGTGATCTATGAATGTGGTTGAAGTGAGGGTGATTTAGTTGGATGAAAATGTTTGACAAGGGCTGAATGTTTGATGAGTGTTTTATGAGTGATTTTAGGGTTCGTGATACCCCATTTGTTGGGATATATCGTGAAGATATGTATGTATGTATGTATATAAATGTATTTCATAAAATTTTCTTGTCAATATTTAGATGTGGACTGCTAACAATCTATATAATATGCAATATCTTATAAACGAATAAAGATATAAAAAAAACTTTCAAATATAAGTTATTCCCCATAAAATTTCCTATAATCGGCATTTGAACAAATTTTCTGTATCTATATCGGTTTCAGAGATATTTTAAATTCAATAATTCTTTTTGCTATAACTTCTAAACTAGAAACATTTTTTGTCAAAATTGCAACCAATAGATGCGCCTAGAAATGCTCTAAAATTTATATTTCAACAATTTTTTTCTAGCTCGCTTGGTTCAAAAGGTATTTACAATTAAAAAATTACGTTATTATATTTTTTATTTTCAATAATTCATTATATGTTAATTGAAGGATTTATCTAATTGACCAACCAGCACACATATTAGTAATAAAAATGAGTATCACTATGTCAACTCATTATTAATTGTAATTATTTTCGTAACGATAGTAATGAAACAGTTCTTTTTGTAAATGTCCACGTAGCAGTGCTCAGTTCTCATATCATTTGCCATTATCCGCTTTCTGGGTGTTCGCAGCTCTGTTATGGTATTAGATGATATTTTTTTGACTATCTGACTGATTGTAAGGTAAGCTGGTTCATGAAATATAGCTATACTGGGCAGTGGCCGTGCTACTACAGTGTTCTACTTGGTACTCGGACCGCCACTTCCCATATCTGGGGGTGGAAACTGCAACTGCTGTTGAATTGCTTCTCGTGAGATTTTCCCAGTGGCTACCAGGTAGGTTGGTTGGTGTGTAGCTGCTTTGGAATGTTGCTCATTACTTGCAGAGCCACAGACAGGCTATGGTATAGTTTGTCTGTGGCCTTGTAATTATGGTTAATAGGCAACTGCAACTGCTGTTGAAATCTATCAACTTAATTTTTTGCTTCTCGTGAGATTTTCCCAGTGGCTACCAGGTAGGTTGGTTGGTGTGTAGCTGCTTTGGAATCTTGCTCATTGCTTGCAAAGCCATAGACAGGCTATGGTATAGTTTGTCTGTGGCCCTGTAATTGCGGTTAATAAGCAACTGCAACTGCTGTTGAACTCTATCAACTTAATTTTTTGCTTCTCGTGTGATTTTCTCAGTGGCAACCAGGTAGGTTGGTTGGTGTGTAGCTGCTTTGGAATCTTGCTCATTGCTTGCAAAGCCACAGGCAGGCTATGGTATAGTTTGTCTGTGGCCTGTGCCACCACGCGATGCGCCTAAATATTCTCTACAACTCTTATTTGAACAATGTCTTTCTAACGTACTCGGTTCAAAAGTTATTTACAATTGAAAAATTACACTTTTTAGATACGTTGTTAGGAGTAAACGTGAGTAATTTGAAATGTTTTATGTATATGTTATGTACGTTGAAGAAAGAAAATGAATGATAAGTGAATAGGAATGATGTGATTGAAGGTTTGTTGTGTGATAATGATTTCGAGTGTAATAAATGAACGAGTTTATATGGAGTGATCTATGAATGTGGTTGAAGTGAGGGTGATTTAGTTGGATGAAAATGTTTGACAAGGGCTGAATGTTTGATGAGTGTTTTATGAGTGATTTTAGGGTTCGTGATACCCCATTTGTTGGGATATATCGTGAAGATATGTATGTATGTATGTATATAAATGTATTTCATAAAATTTTCTTGTCAATATTTAGATGTGGACTGCTAACAATCTATATAATATGCAATATCTTATAAACGAATAAAGATATAAAAAAAACTTTCAAATATAAGTTATTCCCCATAAAATTTCCTATAATCGGCATTTGAACAAATTTTCTGTATCTATATCGGTTTCAGAGATATTTTAAATTCAATAATTCTTTTTGCTATAACTTCTAAACTAGAAACATTTTTTTGTCAAAATTGCAACCAATAGATGCGCCTAGAAATGCTCTAAAATTTATATTTCAACAATTTTTTTCTAGCTCGCTTGGTTCAAAAGGTATTTACAATTAAAAAATTACGTTATTATATTTTTTATTTTCAATAATTCATTATATGTTAATTGAAGGATTTATCTAATTGACCAACCAGCACACATATTAGTAATAAAAATGAGTATCACTATGTCAACTCATTATTAATTGTAATTATTTTCGTAACGATAGTAATGAAACAGTTCTTTTTGTAAATGTCCACGTAGCAGTGCTCAGTTCTCATATCATTTGCCATTATCCGCTTTCTGGGTGTTCGCAGCTCTGTTATGGTATTAGATGATATTTTTTTGACTATCTGACTGATTGTAAGGTAAGCTGGTTCATGAAATATAGCTATACTGGGCAGTGGCCGTGCTACTACAGTGTTCTACTTGGTACTCGGACCGCCACTTCCCATATCTGGGGGTGGAAACTGCAACTGCTGTTGAATTGCTTCTCGTGAGATTTTCCCAGTGGCTACCAGGTAGGTTGGTTGGTGTGTAGCTGCTTTGGAATGTTGCTCATTACTTGCAGAGCCACAGACAGGCTATGGTATAGTTTGTCTGTGGCCTTGTAATTTTGGTTAATAGGCAACTGCAACTGCTGTTGAAATCTATCAACTTAATTTTTTGCTTCTCGTGAGATTTTCCCAGTGGCTACCAGGTAGGTTGGTTGGTGTGTAGCTGCTTTGGAATCTTGCTCATTGCTTGCAAAGCCATAGACAGGCTATGGTATAGTTTGTCTGTGGCCCTGTAATTGCGGTTAATAAGCAACTGCAACTGCTGTTGAACTCTATCAACTTAATTTTTTGCTTCTCGTGTGATTTTCTTAGTGGCAACCAGGTAGGTTGGTTGGTGTGTAGCTGCTTTGGAATCTTGCTCATTGCTTGCAAAGCCACAGGCAGGCTATGGTATAGTTTGTCTGTGGCCTGTGCCACCACGCGATGCGCCTAAATATTCTCTACAACTCTTATTTGAACAATTTCTTTCTAACGTACTCGGTTCAAAAGTTATTTACAATTGAAAAATTACACTTTTTAGATACGTTGTTAGGAGTAAACGTGAGTAATTTGAGATGTTTTATGTATATGTTATGTACGTTGAAGAAAGAAAATGAATGATAAGTGAATAGGAATGATGTGATTGAAGGTTTGTTGTGTTATAAAAATTTCGAGTGTAATAAATGAACGAGTTTATATGGAGTGATCTATGAATGTGGTTGAAGTGAGGGTGATTTAGTTGGATGAAAATGTTTGACAAGGGCTGAATGTTTGATGAGTGTTTTATGAGTGATTTTAGGGTTCGTGATACCCCATTTGTTGGGATATATCGTGAAGATATGTATGTATGTATGTATATAAATGTATTTCATAAAATTTTCTTGTCAATATTTAGATGTGGACTGCTAACAATCTATATAATATGCAATATCTTATAAACGAATAAAGATATAAAAAAAAACTTTCAAATATAAGTTATTCCCCATAAAATTTCCTATAATCGGCATTTGAAGAAATTTTCTGTATCTATATCGGTTTCAGAGATATTTTAAATTCAATAATTCTTTTTGCTATAACTTCTAAACTAGAAACATTTTTTCTGTCAAAATTGCAACCAATAGATGCGCCTAGAAATGCTCTAAAATTTATATTTCAACAATTTTTTTCTAGCTCGCTTGGTTCAAAAGGTATTTACAATTAAAAAATTACGTTATTATATTTTTTATTTTCAATAATTAATTATATGTTAATTGAAGGATTTATCTAATTGACCAACCAGCACACATATTAGTAATAAAAATGAGTATCACTATGTCAACTCATTATTAATTGTAATTATTTTCGTAACGATAGTAATGAAACAGTTCTTTTTGTAAATGTCCACGTAGCAGTGCTCAGTTCTCATATCATTTGCCATTATCCGCTTTCTGGGTGTTCGCAGCTCTGTTATGGTATTAGATGATATTTTATTGACTATCTGACTGATTGTGAGGTAAGCTGGTTCATGAAATATAGCTATACTGGGCAGTGGCCGTGCTACTACAGTGTTCTACTTGGTACTCGGACCGCCACTTCCCATATCTGGGGGTGGAAACTGCAACTGCTGTTGAATTGCTTCTCGTGAGATTTTCCCAGTGGCTACCAGGTAGGTTGGTTGGTGTGTAGGTGCTTTGGAATGTTGCTCATTACTTGCAGAGCCACAGACAGGCTATGGTATAGTTTGTCTGTGGCCTTGTAATTTTGGTTAATAAGCAACTGCAACTGCTGTTGAAATCTATCAACTTAATTTTTTGCTTCTCGTGAGATTTTCCCAGTGGCTACCAGGTAGGTTGGTTGGTGTGTAGCTGCTTTGGAATCTTGCTCATTGCTTGCAAAGCCACAGACAGGATATGGTATAGTTTGTCTGTGGCCCTGTAATTGCGGTTAATAAGCAACTGCAACTGCTGTTGAAATCTATCAACTTAATTTTTTGCTTCTCGTGTGATTTTCTCAGTGGCAACCAGGTAGGTTGGTTGGTGTGTAGCTGCTTTGGAATCTTGCTCATTGCTTGCAAAGCCACAGGCAGGCTATGGTATAGTTTGTCTGTGGCCTGTGCCACCACGCGATGTGCCTAAATATTCTCTACAACTCTTATTTGAACAATTTCTTTCTAACGTACTCGGTTCAAAAGTTATTTACAATTGAAAAATTACACTTTTTAGATACGTTGTTAGGAGTAAACGTGAGTAATTTGAGATGTTTTATGTATATGTTATGTACGTTGAAGAAAGAAAATGAATGATAAGTGAATAGGAATGATGTGATTGAAGGTTTGTTATGTGATAATGATTTCGAGTGTAATAAATGAACGAGTTTATATGGAGTGATCTATGAATGTGGTTGAAGTGAGGGTGATTTATTTGGATGAAAATGTTTGACAAGGGCTGAATGTTTGATGAGTGTTTTATGAGTGATTTTAGGGTTCGTGATACCCCATTTGTTGGGATATATCGTGAAGATATGTATGTATGTATGTATATAAATGTATTTCATAAAATTTTCTTGTCAATATTTAGATGTGGACTGCTAACAATCTATATAATATGCAATATCTTATAAACGAATAAAGATATAAAAAAAAACTTTCAAATATAAGTTATTCCCCATAAAATTTCCTATAATCGGCATTTGAACAAATTTTCTGTATCTATATCGGTTTCAGAGATATTTTAAATTCAATAATTCTTTTTGCTATAACTTCTAAACTAGAAACATTTTTTCTGTCAAAATTGCAACCAATAGATGCGACTAGAAATGCTCTAAAATTTATATTTCAACAATTTTTTTTTAGCTCGCTTGGTTCAAAAGGTATTTACAATTAAAAAATTACGTTATTATATTTTTTATTTTCAATAATTAATTATATGTTAATTGAAGGATTTATCTAATTGACCAACCAGCACACATATTAGTAATAAAAATGAGTATCACTATGTCAACTCATTATTAATTGTAATTATTTTCGTAACGATAGTAATGAAACAGTTCTTTTTGTAAATGTCCACGTAGCAGTGCTCAGTTCTCATATCATTTGCCATTATCCGCTTTCTGGGTGTTCGCAGCTCTGTTATGGTATTAGATGATATTTTATTGACTATCTGACTGATTGTAAGGTAAGCTGGTTCATGAAATATAGCTATACTGGGCAGTGGCCGTGCTACTACAGTGTTCTACTTGGTACTCGGACCGCCACTTCCCATATCTGGGGGTGGAAACTGCAACTGCTGTTGAATTGCTTCTCGTGAGATTTTCCCAGTGGCTACCAGGTAGGTTGGTTGGTGTGTAGCTGCTTTGGAATGTTGCTCATTACTTGCAGAGCCACAGACAGGCTATGGTATAGTTTGTCTGTGGCCTTGTAATTTTGGTTAATAGGCAACTGCAACTGCTGTTGAAATCTATCAACTTAATTTTTTGCTTCTCGTGAGATTTTCCCAGTGGCTACCAGGTAGGTTGGTTGGTGTGTAGCTGCTTTGGAATCTTGCTCATTGCTTGCAAAGCCACAGACAGGCTATGGTATAGTTTGTCTGTGGCCCTGTAATTGCGGTTAATAAGCAACTGCAACTGCTGTTGAAATCTATCAACTTAATTTTTTGCTTCTCGTGTGATTTTCTCAGTGGCAACCAGGTAGGTTGGTTGGTGTGTAGCTGCTTTGGAATCTTGCTCATTGCTTGCAAAGCCACAGGCAGGCTATGGTATAGTTTGTCTGTGGCCTGTGCCACCACGCGATGTGCCTAAATATTCTCTACAACTCTTATTTGAACAATTTCTTTCTAACGTACTCGGTTCAAAAGTTATTTACAATTGAAAAATTACACTTTTTAGATACGTTGTTAGGAGTAAACGTGAGTAATTTGAGATGTTTTATGTATATGTTATGTACGTTGAAGAAAGAAAATGAATGAAAAGTGAATAGGAATGATGTGATTGAAGGTTTGTTATGTGATAATGATTTCGAGTGTAATAAATTAACGAGTTTATATGGAGTGATCTATGAATGTGGTTGAAGTGAGGGTGATTTAGTTGGATGAAAATGTTTGACAAGGGCTGAATGTTTGATGAGTGTTTTATGAGTGATTTTAGGGTTCGTGATACCCCATTTGTTGGGATATATCGTGAAGATATGTATGTATGTATGTATATAAATGTATTTCATAAAATTTTCTTGTCAATATTTAGATGTGGACTGCTAACAATCTATATAATATGCAATATCTTATAAACGAATAAAGATATAAAAAAAAACTTTCAAATATAAGTTATTCCCCATAAAATTTCCTATAATCGGCATTTGAACAAATTTTCTGTATCTATATCGGTTTCAGAGATATTTTAAATTCAATAATTCTTTTTGCTATAACTTCTAAACTAGAAACATTTTTTTGTCAAAATTGCAACCAATAGATGCGCCTAGAAATGCTCTAAAATTTATATTTCAACAATTTTTTTCTAGCTCGCTTGGTTCAAAAGGTATTTACAATTAAAAAATTACGTTATTATATTTTTTATTTTCAATAATTAATTATATGTTAATTGAAGGATTTATCTAATTGACCAACCAGCACACATATTAGTAATAAAAATGAGTATCACTATGTCAACTCATTATTAATTGTAATTATTTTCGTAACGATAGTAATGAAACAGTTCTTTTTGTAAATGTCCACGTAGCAGTGCTCAGTTCTCATATCATTTGCCATTATCCGCTTTCTGGGTGTTCGCAGCTCTGTTATGGTATTAGATGATATTTTATTGACTATCTGACTGATTGTAAGGTAAGCTGGTTCATGAAATATAGCTATACTGGGCAGTGGCCGTGCTACTACAGTGTTCTACTTGGTACTCGGACCGCCACTTCCCATATCTGGGGGTGGAAACTGCAACTGCTGTTGAATTGCTTCTCGTGAGATTTTCCCAGTGGCTACCAGGTAGGTTGGTTGGTGTGTAGCTGCTTTGGAATGTTGCTCATTACTTGCAGAGCCACAGACAGGCTATGGTATAGTTTGTCTGTGGCCTTGTAATTTTGGTTAATAGGCAACTGCAACTGCTGTTGAAATCTATCAACTTAATTTTTTGCTTCTCGTGAGATTTTCCCAGTGGCTACCAGGTAGGTTGGTTGGTGTGTAGCTGCTTTGGAATCTTGCTCATTGCTTGCAAAGCCACAAACAGGCTATGGTATAGTTTGTCTGTGGCCCTGTAATTGCGGTTAATAAGCAACTGCAACTGCTGTTGAAATCTATCAACTTAATTTTTTGCTTCTCGTGTGATTTTCTCAGTGGCAACCAGGTAGGTTGGTTGGTGTGTAGCTGCTTTGGAATCTTGCTCATTGCTTGCAAAGCCACAGGCAGGCTATGGTATAGTTTGTCTGTGGTCTGTGCCACCACGCGATGTGCCTAAATATTCTCTACAACTCTTATTTGAACAATTTCTTTCTAACGTACTCGGTTCAAAAGTTATTTACAATTGAAAAATTACACTTTTAGATACGTTGTTAGGAGTAAACGTGAGTAATTTGAGATGTTTTATGTATAAGTTATGTACGTTGAAGAAAGAAAATGAATGATAAGTGAATAGGAATGACGTGATTGAAGGTTTGTTATGTGATAATGATTTCGAGTGTAATAAATGAACGAGTTTATATGGAGTGATCTATGAATGTGGTTGAAGTTAGGGTGATTTAGATGGATGAAAATGTTTGACAAGGGCTGAATGTTTGATGAGTGTTTTATGAGTGATTTTAGGGTTCGTGATACCCCATTTGTTGGGATATATCGTGAAGATATGTATGTATGTATGTATATAAATGTATTTCATAAAATTTTCTTGTCAATATTTAGATGTGGACTGCTAACAATCTATATAATATGCAATATCTTATAAACGAATAAAGATATAAAAAAAAACTTTGAAATATAAGTTATTCCCCATAAAATTTCCTATAATCGGCATTTGAACAAATTTTCTGTATCTATATCGGTTTCAGAGATATTTTAAATTCAATAATTCTTTTTGCTATAACTTCTAAACTAGAAACATTTTTTGTCAAAATTGCAACCAATAGATGCGCCTAGAAATGCTCTAAAATTTATATTTCAACAATTTTTTTCTAGCTCGCTTGGTTCAAAAGGTATTTACAATTAAAAAATTACGTTATTATATTTTTTATTTTCAATAATTAATTATATGTTAATTGAAGGATTTATCTAATTGACCAACCAGCACACATATTAGTAATAAAAATGAGTATCACTATGTCAACTCATTATTAATTGTAATTATTTTCGTAACGATAGTAATGAAACAGTTCTTTTTGTAAATGTCCACGTAGCAGTGCTCAGTTCTCATATCATTTGCCATTATCCGCTTTCTGGGTGTTCGCAGCTCTGTTATGGTATTAGATGATATTTTATTGACTATCTGACTGATTGTAAGGTAAGCTGGTTCATGAAATATAGCTATACTGGGCAGTGGTCGTGCTACTACAGTGTTCTACTTGGTACTCGGACCGCCACTTCCCATATCTGGGGGTGGAAACTGCAACTGCTGTTGAATTGCTTCTCGTGAGATTTTCCCAGTGGCTACCAGGTAGGTTGGTTGGTGTGTAGCTGCTTTTTAATGTTGCTCATTACTTGCAGAGCCACAGACAGGCTATGGTATAGTTTGTCTGTGGCCTTGTAATTTTGGTTAATAGGCAACTGCAACTGCTGTTGAAATCTATCAACTTAATTTTTTGCTTCTCGTGAGATTTTCCCAGTGGCTACCAGGTAGGTTGGTTGGTGTGTAGCTGCTTTGGAATCTTGCTCATTGCTTGCAAAGCCACAAACAGGCTATGGTATAGTTTGTCTGTGGCCCTGTAATTGCGGTTAATAAGCAACTGCAACTGCTGTTGAAATCTATCAACTTAATTTTTTGCTTCTCGTGTTATTTTCTCAGTGGCAACCAGGTAGGTTGGTTGGTGTGTAGCTGCTTTGGAATCTTGCTCATTGTTTGCAAAGCCACAGGCAGGCTATGGTATAGTTTGTCTGTGGCCTGTGCCACCACGCGATGTGCCTAAATATTCTCTACAACTCTTATTTGAACAATTTTTTTCTAACGTACTCGGTTCAAAAGTTATTTACAATTGAAAAATTACACTTTTTAGATACGTTGTTAGGAGTAAACGTGAGTAATTTGAGATGTTTTATGTATATGTTATGTACGTTGAAGAAAGAAAATGAATGATAAGTGAATAGGAATGATGTGATTGAAGGTTTGTTATGTGATAATGATTTCGAGTGTAATAAATGAACGAGTTTATATGGAGTGATCTATGAATGTGGTTGAAGTGAGGGTGATTTATTTGGATGAAAATGTTTGACAAGGGCTGAATGTTTGATGAGTGTTTTATGAGTGATTTTAGGGTTCGTGATACCCCATTTGTTGGGATATATCGTGAAGATATGTATGTATGTATGTATATAAATGTATTTCATAAAATTTTCTTGTCAATATTTAGATGTGGACTGCTAAAAATCTATATAATATGCAATATCTTATAAACGAATAAAGATATAAAAAAAAACTTTGAAATATAAGTTATTCCCCATAAAATTTCCTATAATCGGCATTTGAACAAATTTTCTGTATCTATATCGGTTTCAGAGATATTTTAAATTCAATAATTCTTTTTGCTATAACTTCTAAACTAGAAACATTTTTTGTCAAAATTGCAACCAATAGATGCGCCTAGAAATGCTCTAAAATTTATATTTCAACAATTTTTTTCTAGCTCGCTTGGTTCAAAAGGTATTTACAATTAAAAAATTACGTTATTATATTTTTTATTTTCAATAATTAATTATATGTTAATTGAAGGATTTATCTAATTGACCAACCAGCACACATATTAGTAATAAAAATGAGTATCACTATGTCAACTCATTATTAATTGTAATTATTTTCGTAACGATAGTAATGAAACAGTTCTTTTTGTAAATGTCCACGTAGCAGTGCTCAGTTCTCATATCATTTGCCATTATCCGCTTTCTGGGTGTTCGCAGCTCTGTTATGGTATTAGATGATATTTTATTGACTATCTGACTGATTGTAAGGTAAGCTGGTTCATGAAATATAGCTATACTGGGCAGTGGTCGTGCTACTACAGTGTTCTACTTGGTACTCGGACCGCCACTTCCCATATCTGGGGGTGGAAACTGCAACTGCTGTTGAATTGCTTCTCGTGAGATTTTCCCAGTGGCTACCAGGTAGGTTGGTTGGTGTGTAGCTGCTTTTTAATGTTGCTCATTACTTGCAGAGCCACAGACAGGCTATGGTATAGTTTGTCTGTGGCCTTGTAATTTTGGTTAATAGGCAACTGCAACTGCTGTTGAAATCTATCAACTTAATTTTTTGCTTCTCGTGAGATTTTCCCAGTGGCTACCAGGTAGGTTGGTTGGTGTGTAGCTGCTTTGGAATCTTGCTCATTGCTTGCAAAGCCACAAACAGGCTATGGTATAGTTTGTCTGTGGCCCTGTAATTGCGGTTAATAAGCAACTGCAACTGCTGTTGAAATCTATCAACTTAATTTTTTGCTTCTCGTGTTATTTTCTCAGTGGCAACCAGGTAGGTTGGTTGGTGTGTAGCTGCTTTGGAATCTTGCTCATTGCTTGCAAAGCCACAGGCAGGCTATGGTATAGTTTGTCTGTGGCCTGTGCCACCACGCGATGTGCCTAAATATTCTCTACAACTCTTATTTGAACAATTTTTTTCTAACGTACTCGGTTCAAAAGTTATTTACAATTGAAAAATTACACTTTTTAGATACGTTGTTAGGAGTAAACGTGAGTAATTTGAGATGTTTTATGTATATGTTATGTACGTTGAAGAAAGAAAATGAATGATAAGTGAATAGGAATGATGTGATTGAAGGTTTGTTATGTGATAATGATTTCGAGTGTAATAAATGAACGAGTTTATATGGAGTGATCTATGAATGTGGTTGAAGTGAGGGTGATTTATTTGGATGAAAATGTTTGACAAGGGCTGAATGTTTGATGAGTGTTTTATGAGTGATTTTAGGGTTCGTGATACCCCATTTGTTGGGATATATCGTGAAGATATGTATGTATGTATGTATATAAATGTATTTCATAAAATTTTCTTGTCAATATTTAGATGTGGACTGCTAACAATCTATATAATATGCAATATCTTATAAACGAATAAAGATATAAAAAAAAACTTTCAAATATAAGTTATTCCCCATAAAATTTCCTATAATCGGCATTTGAAGAAATTTTCTGTATCTATATCGGTTTCAGAGATATTTTAAATTCAATAATTCTTTTTGCTATAACTTCTAAACTAGAAACATTTTTTCTGTCAAAATTGCAACCAATAGATGCGCCTAGAAATGCTCTAAAATTTATATTTCAACAATTTTTTTCTAGCTCGCTTGGTTCAAAAGGTATTTACAATTAAAAAATTACGTTATTATATTTTTTATTTTCAATAATTAATTATATGTTAATTGAAGGATTTATCTAATTGACCAACCAGCACACATATTAGTAATAAAAATGAGTATCACTATGTCAACTCATTATTAATTGTAATTATTTTCGTAACGATAGTAATGAAACAGTTCTTTTTGTAAATGTCCACGTAGCAGTGCTCAGTTCTCATATCATTTGCCATTATCCGCTTTCTGGGTGTTCGCAGCTCTGTTATGGTATTAGATGATATTTTATTGACTATCTGACTGATTGTAAGGCAAGCTGGTTCATGAAATATAGCTATACTGGGCAGTGGTCGTGCTACTACAGTGTTCTACTTGGTACTCGGACCGCCACTTCCCATATCTGGGGGTGGAAACTGCAACTGCTGTTGAATTGCTTCTCGTGAGATTTTCCCAGTGGCTACCAGGTAGGTTGGTTGGTGTGTAGCTGCTTTGGAATGTTGCTCATTACTTGCAGAGCCACAGACAGGCTATGGTATAGTTTGTCTGTGGCCTTGTAATTTTGGTTAATAGGCAACTGCAACTGCTGTTGAAATCTATCAACTTAATTTTTTGCTTCTCGTGAGATTTTCCCAGTGGCTACCAGGTAGGTTGGTTGGTGTGTAGCTGCTTTGGAATCTTGCTCATTGCCACAGACAGGCTATGGTATAGTTTGTCTGTGGCCCTGTAATTGCGGTTAATAAGCAACTGCAACTGCTGTTGAAATCTATCAACTTAATTTTTTGCTTCTCGTGTGATTTTCTCAGTGGCAACCAGGTAGGTTGGTTGGTGTGTAGCTGCTTTGGAATCTTGCTCATTGCTTGCAAAGCCACAAACAGGCTATGGTATAGTTTGTCTGTGGCCCTGTAATTGCGGTTAATAAGCAACTGCAACTGCTGTTGAAATCTATCAACTTAATTTTTTGCTTCTCGTGTGATTTTCTCAGTGGCAACCAGGTAGGTTGGTTGGTGTGTAGCTGCTTTGGAATCTTGCTCATTGCTTGCAAAGCCACAGGCAGGCTATGGTATAGTTTGTCTGTGGTCTGTGCCACCACGCGATGTGCCTAAATATTCTCTACAACTCTTATTTGAACAATTTCTTTCTAACGTACTCGGTTCAAAAGTTATTTACAATTGAAAAATTACACTTTTAGATACGTTGTTAGGAGTAAACGTGAGTAATTTGAGATGTTTTATGTATAAGTTATGTACGTTGAAGAAAGAAAATGAATGATAAGTGAATAGGAATGACGTGATTGAAGGTTTGTTATGTGATAATGATTTCGAGTGTAATAAATGAACGAGTTTATATGGAGTGATCTATGAATGTGGTTGAAGTTAGGGTGATTTAGATGGATGAAAATGTTTGACAAGGGCTGAATGTTTGATGAGTGTTTTATGAGTGATTTTAGGGTTCGTGATACCCCATTTGTTGGGATATATCGTGAAGATATGTATGTATGTATGTATATAAATGTATTTCATAAAATTTTCTTGTCAATATTTAGATGTGGACTGCTAACAATCTATATAATATGCAATATCTTATAAACGAATAAAGATATAAAAAAAAACTTTGAAATATAAGTTATTCCCCATAAAATTTCCTATAATCGGCATTTGAACAAATTTTCTGTATCTATATCGGTTTCAGAGATATTTTAAATTCAATAATTCTTTTTGCTATAACTTCTAAACTAGAAACATTTTTTGTCAAAATTGCAACCAATAGATGCGCCTAGAAATGCTCTAAAATTTATATTTCAACAATTTTTTTCTAGCTCGCTTGGTTCAAAAGGTATTTACAATTAAAAAATTACGTTATTATATTTTTTATTTTCAATAATTAATTATATGTTAATTGAAGGATTTATCTAATTGACCAACCAGCACACATATTAGTAATAAAAATGAGTATCACTATGTCAACTCATTATTAATTGTAATTATTTTCGTAACGATAGTAATGAAACAGTTCTTTTTGTAAATGTCCACGTAGCAGTGCTCAGTTCTCATATCATTTGCCATTATCCGCTTTCTGGGTGTTCGCAGCTCTGTTATGGTATTAGATGATATTTTATTGACTATCTGACTGATTGTAAGGTAAGCTGGTTCATGAAATATAGCTATACTGGGCAGTGGTCGTGCTACTACAGTGTTCTACTTGGTACTCGGACCGCCACTTCCCATATCTGGGGGTGGAAACTGCAACTGCTGTTGAATTGCTTCTCGTGAGATTTTCCCAGTGGCTACCAGGTAGGTTGGTTGGTGTGTAGCTGCTTTTTAATGTTGCTCATTACTTGCAGAGCCACAGACAGGCTATGGTATAGTTTGTCTGTGGCCTTGTAATTTTGGTTAATAGGCAACTGCAACTGCTGTTGAAATCTATCAACTTAATTTTTTGCTTCTCGTGAGATTTTCCCAGTGGCTACCAGGTAGGTTGGTTGGTGTGTAGCTGCTTTGGAATCTTGCTCATTGCTTGCAAGGCCACAAACAGGCTATGGTATAGTTTGTCTGTGGCCCTGTAATTGCGGTTAATAAGCAACTGCAACTGCTGTTGAAATCTATCAACTTAATTTTTTGCTTCTCGTGTTATTTTCTCAGTGGCAACCAGGTAGGTTGGTTGGTGTGTAGCTGCTTTGGAATCTTGCTCATTGTTTGCAAAGCCACAGGCAGGCTATGGTATAGTTTGTCTGTGGCCTGTGCCACCACGCGATGTGCCTAAATATTCTCTACAACTCTTATTTGAACAATTTTTTTCTAACGTACTCGGTTCAAAAGTTATTTACAATTGAAAAATTACACTTTTTAGATACGTTGTTAGGAGTAAACGTGAGTAATTTGAGATGTTTTATGTATATGTTATGTACGTTGAAGAAAGAAAATGAATGATAAGTGAATAGGAATGATGTGATTGAAGGTTTGTTATGTGATAATGATTTCGAGTGTAATAAATGAACGAGTTTATATGGAGTGATCTATGAATGTGGTTGAAGTGAGGGTGATTTATTTGGATGAAAATGTTTGACAAGGGCTGAATGTTTGATGAGTGTTTTATGAGTGATTTTAGGGTTCGTGATACCCCATTTGTTGGGATATATCGTGAAGATATGTATGTATGTATGTATATAAATGTATTTCATAAAATTTTCTTGTCAATATTTAGATGTGGACTGCTAACAATCTATATAATATGCAATATCTTATAAACGAATAAAGATATAAAAAAAAACTTTGAAATATAAGTTATTCCCCATAAAATTTCCTATAATCGGCATTTGAACAAATTTTCTGTATCTATATCGGTTTCAGAGATATTTTAAATTCAATAATTCTTTTTGCTATAACTTCTAAACTAGAAACATTTTTTGTCAAAATTGCAACCAATAGATGCGCCTAGAAATGCTCTAAAATTTATATTTCAACAATTTTTTTCTAGCTCGCTTGGTTCAAAAGGTATTTACAATTAAAAAATTACGTTATTATATTTTTTATTTTCAATAATTAATTATATATTAATTGAAGGATTTATCTAATTGACCAACCAGCACACATATTAGTAATAAAAATGAGTATCACTATGTCAACTCATTATTAATTGTAATTATTTTCGTAACGATAGTAATGAAACAGTTCTTTTTGTAAATGTCCACGTAGCAGTGCTCAGTTCTCATATCATTTGCCATTATCCGCTTTCTGGGTGTTCGCAGCTCTGTTATGGTATTAGATGATATTTTATTGACTATCTGACTGATTGTAAGGTAAGCTGGTTCATGAAATATAGCTATACTGGGCAGTGGTCGTGCTACTACAGTGTTCTACTTGGTACTCGGACCGCCACTTCCCATATCTGGGGGTGGAAACTGCAACTGCTGTTGAATTGCTTCTCGTGAGATTTTCCCAGTGGCTACCAGGTAGGTTGGTTGGTGTGTAGCTGCTTTTTAATGTTGCTCATTACTTGCAGAGCCACAGACAGGCTATGGTATAGTTTGTCTGTGGCCTTGTAATTTTGGTTAATAGGCAACTGCAACTGCTGTTGAAATCTATCAACTTAATTTTTTGCTTCTCGTGAGATTTTCCCAGTGGCTACCAGGTAGGTTGGTTGGTGTGTAGCTGCTTTGGAATCTTGCTCATTGCTTGCAAAGCCACAAACAGGCTATGGTATAGTTTGTCTGTGGCCCTGTAATTGCGGTTAATAAGCAACTGCAACTGCTGTTGAAATCTATCAACTTAATTTTTTGCTTCTCGTGTTATTTTCTCAGTGGCAACCAGGTAGGTTGGTTGGTGTGTAGCTGCTTTGGAATCTTGCTCATTGCTTGCAAAGCCACAGGCAGGCTATGGTATAGTTTGTCTGTGGCCTGTGCCACCACGCGATGTGCCTAAATATTCTCTACAACTCTTATTTGAACAATTTTTTTCTAACGTACTCGGTTCAAAAGTTATTTACAATTGAAAAATTACACTTTTTAGATACGTTGTTAGGAGTAAACGTGAGTAATTTGAGATGTTTTTTGTATATGTTATGTACGTTGAAGAAAGAAAATGAATGATAAGTGAATAGGAATGATGTGATTGAAGGTTTGTTATGTGATAATGATTTCGAGTGTAATAAATGAACGAGTTTATATGGAGTGATCTATGAATGTGGTTGAAGTGAGGGTGATTTATTTGGATGAAAATGTTTGACAAGGGCTGAATGTTTGATGAGTGTTTTATGAGTGATTTTAGGGTTCGTGATACCCCATTTGTTGGGATATATCGTGAAGATATGTATGTATGTATGTATATAAATGTATTTAATAAAATTTTCTTGTCAATATTTAGATGTGGACTGCTAACAATCTATATAATATGCAATATCTTATAAACGAATAAAGATATAAAAAAAAACTTTCAAATATAAGTTATTCCCCATAAAATTTCCTATAATCGGCATTTGAAGAAATTTTCTGTATCTATATCGGTTTCAGAGATATTTTAAATTCAATAATTCTTTTTGCTATAACTTCTAAACTAGAAACATTTTTTCTGTCAAAATTGCAACCAATAGATGCGCCTAGAAATGCTCTAAAATTTATATTTCAACAATTTTTTTCTAGCTCGCTTGGTTCAAAAGGTATTTACAATTAAAAAATTACGTTATTATATTTTTTATTTTCAATAATTAATTATATGTTAATTGAAGGATTTATCTAATTGACCAACCAGCACACATATTAGTAATAAAAATGAGTATCACTATGTCAACTCATTATTAATTGTAATTATTTTCGTAACGATAGTAATGAAACAGTTCTTTTTGTAAATGTCCACGTAGCAGTGCTCAGTTCTCATATCATTTGCCATTATCCGCTTTCTGGGTGTTCGCAGCTCTGTTATGGTATTAGATGATATTTTATTGACTATCTGACTGATTGTAAGGCAAGCTGGTTCATGAAATATAGCTATACTGGGCAGTGGTCGTGCTACTACAGTGTTCTACTTGGTACTCGGACCGCCACTTCCCATATCTGGGGGTGGAAACTGCAACTGCTGTTGAATTGCTTCTCGTGAGATTTTCCCAGTGGCTACCAGGTAGGTTGGTTGGTGTGTAGCTGCTTTGGAATGTTGCTCATTACTTGCAGAGCCACAGACAGGCTATGGTATAGTTTGTCTGTGGCCTTGTAATTTTGGTTAATAGGCAACTGCAACTGCTGTTGAAATCTATCAACTTAATTTTTTGCTTCTCGTGAGATTTTCCCAGTGGCTACCAGGTAGGTTGGTTGGTGTGTAGCTGCTTTGGAATCTTGCTCATTGCCACAGACAGGCTATGGTATAGTTTGTCTGTGGCCCTGTAATTGCGGTTAATAAGCAACTGCAACTGCTGTTGAAATCTATCAACTTAATTTTTTGCTTCTCGTGTGATTTTCTCAGTGGCAACCAGGTAGGTTGGTTGGTGTGTAGCTGCTTTGGAATCTTGCTCATTGCTTGCAAAGCCACAGGCAGGCTATGGTATAGTTTGTCTGTGGCCTGTGCCACCACGCGATGTGCCTAAATATTCTCTACAACTCTTATTTGAACAATTTCTTTCTAACGTACTCGGTTCAAAAGTTATTTACAATTGAAAAATTACACTTTTTAGATACGTTGTTAGGAGTAAACGTGAGTAATTTGAGATGTTTTATGTATATGTTATGTACGTTGAAGAAAGAAAATGAATGATAAGTGAATAGGAATGATGTGATTGAAGGTTTGTTATGTGATAATGATTTCGAGTGTAATAAATTAACGAGTTTATATGGAGTGATCTATGAATGTGGTTGAAGTGAGGGTGATTTAGTTGGATGAAAATGTTTGACAAGGGCTGAATGTTTGATGAGTGTTTTATGAGTGATTTTAGGGTTCGTGATACCCCATTTGTTGGGATATATCGTGAAGATATGTATGTATGTATGTATATAAATGTATTTCATAAAATTTTCTTGTCAATATTTATATGTGGACTGCTAACAATCTATATAATATGCAATATCTTATAAACGAATAAAGATATAAAAAAAAACTTTCAAATATAAGTTATTCCCCATAAAATTTCCTATAATCGGCATTTGAACAAATTTTCTGTATCTATATCGGTTTCAGAGATATTTTAAATTCAATAATTCTTTTTGCTATAACTTCTAAACTAGAAACATTTTTTTGTCAAAATTGCAACCAATAGATGCGCCTAGAAATGCTCTAAAATTTATATTTCAACAATTTTTTTCTAGCTCGCTTGGTTCAAAAGGTATTTACAATTAAAAAATTACGTTATTATATTTTTTATTTTCAATAATTAATTATATGTTAATTGAAGGATTTATCTAATTGACCAACCAGCACACATATTAGTAATAAAAATGAGTATCACTATGTCAACTCATTATTAATTGTAATTATTTTCGTAACGATAGTAATGAAACAGTTCTTTTTGTAAATGTCCACGTAGCAGTGCTCAGTTCTCATATCATTTGCCATTATCCGCTTTCTGGGTGTTCGCAGCTCTGTTATGGTATTAGATGATATTTTATTGACTATCTGACTGATTGTAAGGTAAGCTGGTTCATGAAATATAGCTATACTGGGCAGTGGCCGTGCTACTACAGTGTTCTACTTGGTACTCGGACCGCCACTTCCCATATCTGGGGGTGGAAACTGCAACTGCTGTTGAATTGCTTCTCGTGAGATTTTCCCAGTGGCTACCAGGTAGGTTGGTTGGTGTGTAGCTGCTTTGGAATGTTGCTCATTACTTGCAGAGCCACAGACAGGCTATGGTATAGTTTGTCTGTGGCCTTGTAATTTTGGTTAATAGGCAACTGCAACTGCTGTTGAAATCTATCAACTTAATTTTTTGCTTCTCGTGAGATTTTCCCAGTGGCTACCAGGTAGGTTGGTTGGTGTGTAGCTGCTTTGGAATCTTGCTCATTGCTTGCAAAGCCACAAACAGGCTATGGTATAGTTTGTCTGTGGCCCTGTAATTGCGGTTAATAAGCAACTGCAACTGCTGTTGAAATCTATCAACTTAATTTTTTGCTTCTCGTGTGATTTTCTCAGTGGCAACCAGGTAGGTTGGTTGGTGTGTAGCTGCTTTGGAATCTTGCTCATTGCTTGCAAAGCCACAGGCAGGCTATGGTATAGTTTGTCTGTGGCCTGTGCCACCACGCGATGTGCCTAAATATTCTCTACAACTCTTATTTGAACAATTTCTTTCTAACGTACTCGGTTCAAAAGTTATTTACAATTGAAAAATTACACTTTTTAGATACGTTGTTAGGAGTAAACGTGAGTAATTTGAGATGTTTTATGTATATGTTATGTACGTTGAAGAAAGAAAATGAATGATAAGTGAATAGGAATGATGTGATTGAAGGTTTGTTGTGTGATAATGATTTCGAGTGTAATAAATGAACGAGTTTATATGGAGTGATCTATGAATGTGGTTGAAGTGAGGGTGATTTAGTTGGATGAAAATGTTTGACAAGGGCTGAATGTTTGATGAGTGTTTTATGAGTGATTTTAGGGTTCGTGATACCCCATTTGTTGGGATATATCGTGAAGATATGTATGTATGTATGTATATAAATGTATTTCATAAAATTTTCTTGTCAATATTTATATGTGGACTGCTAACAATCTATATAATATGCAATATCTTATAAACGAATAAAGATATAAAAAAAAACTTTCAAATATAAGTTATTCCCCATAAAATTTCCTATAATCGGCATTTGAACAAATTTTCTGTATCTATATCGGTTTCAGAGATATTTTAAATTCAATAATTCTTTTTGCTATAACTTCTAAACTAGAAACATTTTTTTTGTCAAAATTGCAACCAATAGATGCGCCTAGAAATGCTCTAAAATTTATATTTCAACAATTTTTTTCTAGCTCGCTTGGTTCAAAAGGTATTTACAATTAAAAAATTACGTTATTATATTTTTTATTTTCAATAATTAATTATATGTTAATTGAAGGATTTATCTAATTGACCAACCAGCACACATATTAGTAATAAAAATGAGTATCACTATGTCAACTCATTATTAATTGTAATTATTTTCGTAACGATAGTAATGAAACAGTTCTTTTTGTAAATGTCCACGTAGCAGTGCTCAGTTCTCATATCATTTGCCATTATCCGCTTTCTGGGTGTTCGCAGCTCTGTTATGGTATTAGATGATATTTTATTGACTATCTGACTGATTGTAAGGTAAGCTGGTTCATGAAATATAGCTATACTGGGCAGTGGTCGTGCTACTACAGTGTTCTACTTGGTACTCGGACCGCCACTTCCCATATCTGGGGGTGGAAACTGCAACTGCTGTTGAATTGCTTCTCGTGAGATTTTCCCAGTGGCTACCAGGTAGGTTGGTTGGTGTGTAGCTGCTTTGGAATGTTGCTCATTACTTGCAGAGCCACAGACAGGCTATGGTATAGTTTGTCTGTGGCCTTGTAATTTTGGTTAATAGGCAACTGCAACTGCTGTTGAAATCTATCAACTTAATTTTTTGCTTCTCGTGAGATTTTCCCAGTGGCTACCAGGTAGGTTGGTTGGTGTGTAGCTGCTTTGGAATCTTGCTCATTGCTTGCAAAGCCACAGACAGGCTATGGTATAGTTTGTCTGTGGCCCTGTAATTGCGGTTAATAAGCAACTGCAACTGCTGTTGAAATCTATCAACTTAATTTTTTGCTTCTCGTGTGATTTTCTCAGTGGCAACCAGGTAGGTTGGTTGGTGTGTAGCTGCTTTGGAATCTTGCTCATTGCTTGCAAAGCCACAGGCAGGCTATGGTATAGTTTGTCTGTGGCCTGTGCCACCACGCGATGTGCCTAAATATTCTCTACAACTCTTATTTGAACAATTTCTTTCTAACGTACTCGGTTCAAAAGTTATTTACAATTGAAAAATTACACTTTTTAGATACGTTGTTAGGAGTAAACGTGAGTAATTTGAGATGTTTTATGTATATGTTATGTACGTTGAAGAAAGAAAATGAATGATAAGTGAATAGGAATGATGTGATTGAAGGTTTGTTATGTGATAATGATTTCGAGTGTAATAAATTAACGAGTTTATATGGAGTGATCTATGAATGTGGTTGAAGTGAGGGTGATTTAGTTGGATGAAAATGTTTGACAAGGGCTGAATGTTTGATGAGTGTTTTATGAGTGATTTTAGGGTTCGTGATACCCCATTTGTTGGGATATATCGTGAAGATATGTATGTATGTATGTATATAAATGTATTTCATAAAATTTTCTTGTCAATATTTATATGTGGACTGCTAACAATCTATATAATATGCAATATCTTATAAACGAATAAAGATATAAAAAAAAACTTTCAAATATAAGTTATTCCCCATAAAATTTCCTATAATCGGCATTTGAACAAATTTTCTGTATCTATATCGGTTTCAGAGATATTTTAAATTCAATAATTCTTTTTGCTATAACTTCTAAACTAGAAACATTTTTTTTGTCAAAATTGCAACCAATAGATGCGCCTAGAAATGCTCTAAAATTTATATTTCAACAATTTTTTTCTAGCTCGCTTGGTTCAAAAGGTATTTACAATTAAAAAATTACGTTATTATATTTTTTATTTTCAATAATTAATTATATGTTAATTGAAGGATTTATCTAATTGACCAACCAGCACACATATTAGTAATAAAAATGAGTATCACTATGTCAACTCATTATTAATTGTAATTATTTTCGTAACGATAGTAATGAAACAGTTCTTTTTGTAAATGTCCACGTAGCAGTGCTCAGTTCTCATATCATTAGCCATTATCCGCTTTCTGGGTGTTCGCAGCTCTGTTATGGTATTAGATGATATTTTATTGACTATCTGACTGATTGTAAGGTAAGCTGGTTCATGAAATATAGCTATACTGGGCAGTGGTCGTGCTACTACAGTGTTCTACTTGGTACTCGGACCGCCACTTCCCATATCTGGGGGTGGAAACTGCAACTGCTGTTGAATTGCTTCTCGTGAGATTTTCCCAGTGGCTACCAGGTAGGTTGGTTGGTGTGTAGGTGCTTTGGAATGTTGCTCATTACTTGCAGAGCCACAGACAGGCTATGGTATAGTTTGTCTGTGGAATTGTAATTTTGGTTAATAGGCAACTGCAACTGCTGTTGAAATCTATCAACTTAATTTTTTGCTTCTCGTGAGATTTTCCCAGTGGCTACCAGGTAGGTTGGTTGGTGTGTAGCTGCTTTGGAATCTTGCTCATTGCTTGCAAAGCCACAGACAGGATATGGTATAGTTTGTCTGTGGCCCTGTAATTGCGGTTAATAAGCAACTGCAACTGCTGTTGAAATCTATCAACTTAATTTTTTGCTTCTCGTGTGATTTTCTCAGTGGCAACCAGGTAGGTTGGTTGGTGTGTAGCTGCTTTGGAATCTTGCTCATTGCTTGCAAAGCCACAGGCAGGCTATGGTATAGTTTGTCTGTGGCCTGTGCCACCACGCGATGTGCCTAAATATTCTCTACAACTCTTATTTGAACAATTTCTTTCTAACGTACTCGGTTCAAAAGTTATTTACAATTGAAAAATTACACTTTTTAGATACGTTGTTAGGAGTAAACGTGAGTAATTTGAGATGTTTTATGTATATGTTATGTACGTTGAAGAAAGAAAATGAATGATAAGTGAATAGGAATGATGTGATTGAAGGTTTGTTATGTGATAATGATTTCGAGTGTAATAAATTAACGAGTTTATATGGAGTGATCTATGAATGTGGTTGAAGTGAGGGTGATTTAGTTGGATGAAAATGTTTGACAAGGGCTGAATGTTTGATGAGTGTTTTATGAGTGATTTTAGGGTTCGTGATACCCCATTTGTTGGGATATATCGTGAAGATATGTATGTATGTATGTATATAAATGTATTTCATAAAATTTTCTTGTCAATATTTAGATGTGGACTGCTAACAATCTATATAATATGCAATATCTTATAAACGAATAAAGATATAAAAAAAAACTTTCAAATATAAGTTATTCCCCATAAAATTTCCTATAATCGGCATTTGAACAAATTTTCTGTATCTATATCGGTTTCAGAGATATTTTAAATTCAATAATTCTTTTTGCTATAACTTCTAAACTAGAAACATTTTTTTTGTCAAAATTGCAACCAATAGATGCGCCTAGAAATGCTCTAAAATTTATATTTCAACAATTTTTTTCTAGCTCGCTTGGTTCAAAAGGTATTTACAATTAAAAAATTACGTTATTATATTTTTTATTTTCAATAATTAATTATATGTTAATTGAAGGATTTATCTAATTGACCAACCAGCACACATATTAGTAATAAAAATGAGTATCACTATGTCAACTCATTATTAATTGTAATTATTTTCGTAACGATAGTAATGAAACAGTTCTTTTTGTAAATGTCCACGTAGCAGTGCTCAGTTCTCATATCATTTGCCATTATCCGCTTTCTGGGTGTTCGCAGCTCTGTTATGGTATTAGATGATATTTTATTGACTATCTGACTGATTGTAAGGTAAGCTGGTTCATGAAATATAGCTATACTGGGCAGTGGCCGTGCTACTACAGTGTTGTACTTGGTACTCGGACCGCCACTTCCCATATCTGGGGGTGGAAACTGCAACTGCTGTTGAATTGCTTCTCGTGAGATTTTCCCAGTGGCTACCAGGTAGGTTGGTTGGTGTGTAGCTGCTTTGGAATGTTGCTCATTACTTGCAGAGCCACAGACAGGCTATGGTATAGTTTGTCTGTGGCCTTGTAATTTTGGTTAATAGGCAACTGCAACTGCTGTTGAAATCTATCAACTTAATTTTTTGCTTCTCGTGAGATTTTCCCAGTGGCTACCAGGTAGGTTGGTTGGTGTGTAGCTGCTTTGGAATCTTGCTCATTGCTTGCAAAGCCACAAACAGGCTATGGTATAGTTTGTCTGTGGCCCTGTTATTGCGGTTAATAAGCAACTGCAACTGCTGTTGAAATCTATCAACTTAATTTTTTGCTTCTCGTGTGATTTTCTCAGTGGCAACCAGGTAGGTTGGTTGGTGTGTAGCTGCTTTGGAATCTTGCTCATTGCTTGCAAAGCCACAGGCAGGCTATGGTATAGTTTGTCTGTGGTCTGTGCCACCACGCGATGTGCCTAAATATTCTCTACAACTCTTATTTGAACAATTTCTTTCTAACGTACTCGGTTCAAAAGTTATTTACAATTGAAAAATTACACTTTTAGATACGTTGTTAGGAGTAAACGTGAGTAATTTGAGATGTTTTATGTATAAGTTATGTACGTTGAAGAAAGAAAATGAATGATAAGTGAATAGGAATGATGTGATTGAAGGTTTGTTATGTGATAATGATTTCGAGTGTAATAAATGAACGAGTTTATATGGAGTGATCTATGAATGTGGTTGAAGTTAGGGTGATTTAGATGGATGAAAATGTTTGACAAGGGCTGAATGTTTGATGAGTGTTTTATGAGTGATTTTATGGTTCGTGATACCCCATTTGTTGGGATATATCGTGAAGATATGTATGTATGTATGTATATAAATGTATTTCATAAAATTTTCTTGTCAATATTTAGATGTGGACTGCTAACAATCTATATAATATGCAATATCTTATAAACGAATAAAGATATAAAAAAAAACTTTGAAATATAAGTTATTCCCCATAAAATTTCCTATAATCGGCATTTGAACAAATTTTCTGTATCTATATCGGTTTCAGAGATATTTTAAATTCAATAATTCTTTTTGCTATAACTTCTAAACTAGAAACATTTTTTGTCAAAATTGCAACCAATAGATGCGCCTAGAAATGCTCTAAAATTTATATTTCAACAATTTTTTTCTAGCTCGCTTGGTTCAAAAGGTATTTACAATTAAAAAATTACGTTATTATATTTTTTATTTTCAATAATTAATTATATGTTAATTGAAGGATTTATCTAATTGACCAACCAGCACACATATTAGTAATAAAAATGAGTATCACTATGTCAACTCATTATTAATTGTAATTATTTTCGTAACGATAGTAATGAAACAGTTCTTTTTGTAAATGTCCACGTAGCAGTGCTCAGTTCTCATATCATTTGCCATTATCCGCTTTCTGGGTGTTCGCAGCTCTGTTATGGTATTAGATGATATTTTATTGACTATCTGACTGATTGTAAGGTAAGCTGGTTCATGAAATATAGCTATACTGGGCAGTGGCCGTGCTACTACAGTGTTCTACTTGGTACTCGGACCGCCACTTCCCATATCTGGGGGTGGAAACTGCAACTGCTGTTGAATTGCTTCTCGTGAGATTTTCCCAGTGGCTACCAGGTAGGTTGGTTGGTGTGTAGCTGCTTTGGAATGTTGCTCATTACTTGCAGAGCCACAGACAGGCTATGGTATAGTTTGTCTGTGGCCTTGTAATTTTGGTTAATAGGCAACTGCAACTGCTGTTGAAATCTATCAACTTAATTTTTTGCTTCTCGTGAGATTTTCCCAGTGGCTACCAGGTAGGTTGGTTGGTGTGTAGCTGCTTTGGAATCTTGCTCATTGCTTGCAAAGCCACAAACAGGCTATGGTATAGTTTGTCTGTAGCCCTGTAATTGCGGTTAATAAGCAACTGCAACTGCTGTTGAAATCTATCAACTTAATTTTTTGCTTCTCGTGTTATTTTCTCAGTGGCAACCAGGTAGGTTGGTTGGTGTGTAGCTGCTTTGGAATCTTGCTCATTGCTTGCAAAGCCACAGGCAGGCTATGGTATAGTTTGTCTGTGGCCTGTGCCACCACGCGATGTGCCTAAATATTCTCTACAACTCTTATTTGAACAATTTTTTTCTAACGTACTCGGTTCAAAAGTTATTTACAATTGAAAAATTACACTTTTTAGATACGTTGTTAGGAGTAAACGTGAGTAATTTGAGATGTTTTATGTATATGTTATGTACGTTGAAGAAAGAAAATGAATGATAAGTGAATAGGAATGATGTGATTGAAGGTTTGTTATGTGATAATGATTTCGAGTGTAATAAATGTACGAGTTTATATGGAGTGATCTATGAATGTGGTTGAAGTGAGGGTGATTTATTTGGATGAAAATGTTTGACAAGGGCTGAATGTTTGATGAGTGTTTTATGAGTGATTTTAGGGTTCGTGATACCCCATTTGTTGGGATATATCGTGAAGATATGTATGTATGTATGTATATAAATGTATTTCATAAAATTTTCTTGTCAATATTTAGATGTGGACTGCTAACAATCTATATAATATGCAATATCTTATAAACGAATAAAGATATAAAAAAAAACTTTCAAATATAAGTTATTCCCCATAAAATTTCCTATAATCGGCATTTGAAGAAATTTTCTGTATCTATATCGGTTTCAGAGATATTTTAAATTCAATAATTCTTTTTGCTATAACTTCTAAACTAGAAACATTTTTTCTGTCAAAATTGCAACCAATAGATGCGCCTAGAAATGCTCTAAAATTTATATTTCAACAATTTTTTTCTAGCTCGCTTGGTTCAAAAGGTATTTACAATTAAAAAATTACGTTATTATATTTTTTATTTTCAATAATTAATTATATGTTAATTGAAGGATTTATCTAATTGACCAACCAGCACACATATTAGTAATAAAAATGAGTATCACTATGTCAACTCATTATTAATTGTAATTATTTTCGTAACGATAGTAATGAAACAGTTCTTTTTGTAAATGTCCACGTAGCAGTGCTCAGTTCTCATATCATTTGCCATTATCCGCTTTCTGGGTATTCGCAGCTCTGTTATGGTATTAGATGATATTTTATTGACTATCTGACTGATTGTAAGGTAAGCTGGTTCATGAAATATAGCTATACTGGGCAGTGGTCGTGCTACTACAGTGTTCTACTTGGTACTCGGACCGCCACTTCCCATATCTGGGGGGTGGAAACTGCAACTGCTGTTGAATTGCTTCTCGTGAGATTTTCCCAGTGGCTACCAGGTAGGTTGGTTGGTGTGTAGCTGCTTTGGAATGTTGCTCATTACTTGCAGAGCCACAGACAGGCTATGGTATAGTTTGTCTGTGGCCTTGTAATTTTGGTTAATAGGCAACTGCAACTGCTGTTGAAATCTATCAACTTAATTTTTTGCTTCTCGTGAGATTTTCCCAGTGGCTACCAGGTAGGTTGGTTGGTGTGTAGCTGCTTTGGAATCTTGCTCATTGCTTGCAAAGCCACAGACAGGCTATGGTATAGTTTGTCTGTGGCCCTGTAATTGCGGTTAATAAGCAACTGCAACTGCTGTTGAAATCTATCAACTTAATTTTTTGCTTCTCGTGTGATTTTCTCAGTGGCAACCAGGTAGGTTGGTTGGTGTGTAGCTGCTTTGGAATCTTGCTCATTGCTTGCAAAGCCACAGGCAGGCTATGGTATAGTTTGTCTGTGGCCTGTGCCACCACGCGATGTGCCTAAATATTCTCTACAACTCTTATTTGAACAATTTCTTTCTAACGTACTCGGTTCAAAAGTTATTTACAATTGAAAAATTACACTTTTTAGATACGTTGTTAGGAGTAAACGTGAGTAATTTGAGATGTTTTATGTATATGTTATGTACGTTGAAGAAAGAAAATGAATGATAAGTGAATAGGAATGATGTGATTGAAGGTTTGTTATGTGATAATGATTTCGAGTGTAATAAATGTACGAGTTTATATGGAGTGATCTATGAATGTGGTTGAAGTGAGGGTGATTTATTTGGATGAAAATGTTTGACAAGGGCTGAATGTTTGATGAGTGTTTTATGAGTGATTTTAGGGTTCGTGATACCCCATTTGTTGGGATATATCGTGAAGATATGTATGTATGTATGTATATAAATGTATTTCATAAAATTTTCTTGTCAATATTTAGATGTGGACTGCTAACAATCTATATAATATGCAATATCTTATAAACGAATAAAGATATAAAAAAAAACTTTCAAATATAAGTTATTCCCCATAAAATTTCCTATAATCGGCATTTGAAGAAATTTTCTGTATCTATATCGGTTTCAGAGATATTTTAAATTCAATAATTCTTTTTGCTATAACTTCTAAACTAGAAACATTTTTTCTGTCAAAATTGCAACCAATAGATGCGCCTAGAAATGCTCTAAAATTTATATTTCAACAATTTTTTTCTAGCTCGCTTGGTTCAAAAGGTATTTACAATTAAAAAATTACGTTATTATATTTTTTATTTTCAATAATTAATTATATGTTAATTGAAGGATTTATCTAATTGACCAACCAGCACACATATTAGTAATAAAAATGAGTATCACTATGTCAACTCATTATTAATTGTAATTATTTTCGTAACGATAGTAATGAAACAGTTCTTTTTGTAAATGTCCACGTAGCAGTGCTCAGTTCTCATATCATTTGCCATTATCCGCTTTCTGGGTGTTCGCAGCTCTGTTATGGTATTAGATGATATTTTATTGACTATCTGACTGATTGTAAGGTAAGCTGGTTCATGAAATATAGCTATACTGGGCAGTGGTCGTGCTACTACAGTGTTCTACTTGGTACTCGGACCGCCACTTCCCATATCTGGGGGTGGAAACTGCAACTGCTGTTGAATTGCTTCTCGTGAGATTTTCCCAGTGGCTACCAGGTAGGTTGGTTGGTGTGTAGCTGCTTTGGAATGTTGCTCATTACTTGCAGAGCCACAGACAGGCTATGGTATAGTTTGTCTGTGGCCTTGTAATTTTGGTTAATAGGCAACTGCAACTGCTGTTGAAATCTATCAACTTAATTTTTTGCTTCTCGTGAGATTTTCCCAGTGGCTACCAGGTAGGTTGGTTGGTGTGTAGCTGCTTTGGAATCTTGCTCATTGCTTGCAAAGCCACAGACAGGCTATGGTATAGTTTGTCTGTGGCCCTGTAATTGCGGTTAATAAGCAACTGCAACTGCTGTTGAAATCTATCAACTTAATTTTTTGCTTCTCGTGTGATTTTCTCAGTGGCAACCAGGTAGGTTGGTTGGTGTGTAGCTGCTTTGGAATCTTGCTCATTGCTTGCAAAGCCACAGGCAGGCTATGGTATAGTTTGTCTGTGGCCTGTGCCACCACGCGATGTGCCTAAATATTCTCTACAACTCTTATTTGAACAATTTCTTTCTAACGTACTCGGTTCAAAAGTTATTTACAATTGAAAAATTACACTTTTTAGATACGTTGTTAGGAGTAAACGTGAGTAATTTGAGATGTTTTATGTATATGTTATGTACGTTGAAGAAAGAAAATGAATGATAAGTTAATAGGAATGATGTGATTGAAGGTTTGTTATGTGATAATGATTTCGAGTGTAATAAATTAACGAGTTTATATGGAGTGATCTATGAATGTGGTTGAAGTGAGGGTGATTTAGTTGGATGAAAATGTTTGACAAGGGCTGAATGTTTGATGAGTGTTTGATGAGTGATTTTAGGGTTCGTGATACCCCATTTGTTGGGATATATCGTGAAGATATGTATGTATGTATGTATATAAATGTATTTCATAAAATTTTCTTGTCAATATTTAGATGTGGACTGCTAACAATCTATATAATATGCAATATCTTATAAACGAATAAAGATATAAAAAAAAACTTTCAAATATAAGTTATTCCCCATAAAATTTCCTATAATCGGCATTTGAAGAAATTTTCTGTATCTATATCGGTTTCAGAGATATTTTAAATTCAATAATTCTTTTTGCTATAACTTCTAAACTAGAAACATTTTTTCTGTCAAAATTGCAACCAATAGATGCGCCTAGAAATGCTCTAAAATTTATATTTCAACAATTTTTTTCTAGCTCGCTTGGTTCAAAAGGTATTTACAATTAAAAAATTACGTTATTATATTTTTTATTTTCAATAATTAATTATATGTTAATTGAAGGATTTATCTAATTGACCAACCAGCACACATATTAGTAATAAAAATGAGTATCACTATGTCAACTCATTATTAATTGTAATTATTTTCGTAACGATAGTAATGAAACAGTTCTTTTTGTAAATGTCCACGTAGCAGTGCTCAGTTCTCATATCATTTGCCATTATCCGCTTTCTGGGTGTTCGCAGCTCTGTTATGGTATTAGATGATATTTTATTGACTATCTGACTGATTGTAAGGTAAGCTGGTTCATGAAATATAGCTATACTGGGCAGTGGTCGTGCTACTACAGTGTTCTACTTGGTACTCGGACCGCCACTTCCCATATCTGGGGGTGGAAACTGCAACTGCTGTTGAATTGCTTCTCGTGAGATTTTCCCAGTGGCTACCAGGTAGGTTGGTTGGTGTGTAGCTGCTTTGGAATGTTGCTCATTACTTGCAGAGCCACAGACAGGCTATGGTATAGTTTGTCTGTGGCCTTGTAATTTTGGTTAATAGGCAACTGCAACTGCTGTTGAAATCTATCAACTTAATTTTTTGCTTCTCGTGAGATTTTCCCAGTGGCTACCAGGTAGGTTGGTTGGTGTGTAGCTGCTTTGGAATCTTGCTCATTGCTTGCAAAGCCACAAACAGGCTATGGTATAGTTTGTCTGTGGCCCTGTAATTGCGGTTAATAAGCAACTGCAACTGCTGTTGA
The DNA here is from genome assembly GCA_911728475.2 of Pterostichus madidus. Taxonomy (NCBI): domain Eukaryota; kingdom Metazoa; phylum Arthropoda; class Insecta; order Coleoptera; family Carabidae; genus Pterostichus; species Pterostichus madidus. The sequence continues at coordinate 20,403,286 of OU452304.1, read as the reverse complement.
AATCTATCAACTTAATTTTTTGCTTCTCGTGTTATTTTCTCAGTGGCAACCAGGTAGGTTGGTTGGTGTGTAGCTGCTTTGGAATCTTGCTCATTGCTTGCAAAGCCACAGGCAGGCTATGGTATAGTTTGTCTGTGGCCTGTGCCACCACGCGATGTGCCTAAATATTCTCTACAACTCTTATTTGAACAATTTTTTTCTAACGTACTCGGTTCAAAAGTTATTTACAATTGAAAAATTACACTTTTTAGATACGTTGTTAGGAGTAAACGTGAGTAATTTGAGATGTTTTATGTATATGTTATGTACGTTGAAGAAAGAAAATGAATGATAAGTGAATAGGAATGATGTGATTGAAGGTTTGTTATGTGATAATGATTTCGAGTGTAATAAATGAACGAGTTTATATGGAGTGATCTATGAATGTGGTTGAAGTGAGGGTGATTTATTTGGATGAAAATGTTTGACAAGGGCTGAATGTTTGATGAGTGTTTTATAAGTGATTTTAGGGTTCGTGATACCCCATTTGTTGGGATATATCGTGAAGATATGTATGTATGTATGTATATAAATGTATTTCATAAAATTTTCTTGTCAATATTTAGATGTGGACTGCTAACAATCTATATAATATGCAATATCTTATAAACGAATAAAGATATAAAAAAAAACTTTCAAATATAAGTTATTCCCCATAAAATTTCCTATAATCGGCATTTGAAGAAATTTTCTGTATCTATATCGGTTTCAGAGATATTTTAAATTCAATAATTCTTTTTGCTATAACTTCTAAACTAGAAACATTTTTTCTGTCAAAATTGCAACCAATAGATGCGCCTAGAAATGCTCTAAAATTTATATTTCAACAATTTTTTTCTAGCTCGCTTGGTTCAAAAGGTATTTACAATTAAAAAATTACGTTATTATATTTTTTATTTTCAATAATTAATTATATGTTAATTGAAGGATTTATCTAATTGACCAACCAGCACACATATTAGTAATAAAAATGAGTATCACTATGTCAACTCATTATTAATTGTAATTATTTTCGTAACGATAGTAATGAAACAGTTCTTTTTGTAAATGTCCACGTAGCAGTGCTCAGTTCTCATATCATTTGCCATTATCCGCTTTCTGGGTGTTCGCAGCTCTGTTATGGTATTAGATGATATTTTATTGACTATCTGACTGATTGTAAGGTAAGCTGGTTCATGAAATATAGCTATACTGGGCAGTGGTCGTGCTACTACAGTGTTCTACTTGGTACTCGGACCGCCACTTCCCATATCTGGGGGTGGAAACTGCAACTGCTGTTGAATTGCTTCTCGTGAGATTTTCCCAGTGGCTACCAGGTAGGTTGGTTGGTGTGTAGCTGCTTTGGAATGTTGCTCATTACTTGCAGAGCCACAGACAGGCTATGGTATAGTTTGTCTGTGGCCTTGTAATTTTGGTTAATAGGCAACTGCAACTGCTGTTGAAATCTATCAACTTAATTTTTTGCTTCTCGTGAGATTTTTCCAGTGGCTACCAGGTAGGTTGGTTGGTGTGTAGCTGCTTTGGAATCTTGCTCATTGCTTGCAAAGCCACAGACAGGCTATGGTATAGTTTGTCTGTGGCCCTGTAATTGCGGTTAATAAGCAACTGCAACTGCTGTTGAAATCTATCAACTTAATTTTTTGCTTCTCGTGTGATTTTCTCAGTGGCAACCAGGTAGGTTGGTTGGTGTGTAGCTGCTTTGGAATCTTGCTCATTGCTTGCAAAGCCACAGGCAGGCTATGGTATAGTTTGTCTGTGGCCTGTGCCACCACGCGATGTGCCTAAATATTCTCTACAACTCTTATTTGAACAATTTCTTTCTAACGTACTCGGTTCAAAAGTTATTTACAATTGAAAAATTACACTTTTTAGATACGTTGTTAGGAGTAAACGTGAGTAATTTGAGATGTTTTATGTATATGTTATGTACGTTGAAGAAAGAAAATGAATGATAAGTGAATAGGAATGATGTGATTGAAGGTTTGTTATGTGATAATGATTTCGAGTGTAATAAATTAACGAGTTTATATGGAGTGATCTATGAATGTGGTTGAAGTGAGGGTGATTTAGTTGGATGAAAATGTTTGACAAGGGCTGAATGTTTGATGAGTGTTTTATGAGTGATTTTAGGGTTCGTGATACCCCATTTGTTGGGATATATCGTGAAGATATGTATGTATGTATGTATATAAATGTATTTCATAAAATTTTCTTGTCAATATTTATATGTGGACTGCTAACAATCTATATAATATGCAATATCTTATAAACGAATAAAGATATAAAAAAAAACTTTCAAATATAAGTTATTCCCCATAAAATTTCCTATAATCGGCATTTGAACAAATTTTCTGTATCTATATCGGTTTCAGAGATATTTTAAATTCAATAATTCTTTTTGCTATAACTTCTAAACTAGAAACATTTTTTTTGTCAAAATTGCAACCAATAGATGCGCCTAGAAATGCTCTAAAATTTATATTTCAACAATTTTTTTCTAGCTCGCTTGGTTCAAAAGGTATTTACAATTAAAAAATTACGTTATTATATTTTTTATTTTCAATAATTAATTATATGTTAATTGAAGGATTTATCTAATTGACCAACCAGCACACATATTAGTAATAAAAATGAGTATCACTATGTCAACTCATTATAAATTGTAATTATTTTCTTAACGATAGTAATGAAACAGTTCTTTTTGTAAATGTCCAAGTAGCAGTGCTCAGTTCTCATATCATTTGCCATTATCCGCTTTCTGGGTGTTCGCAGCTCTGTTATGGTATTAGATGATATTTTATTGACTATCTGACTGATTGTAAGGTAAGCTGGTTCATGAAATATAGCTATACTGGGCAGTGGTCGTGCTACTACAGTGTTCTACTTGGTACTCGGACCGCCACTTCCCATATCTGGGGGTGGAAACTGCAACTGCTGTTGAATTGCTTCTCGTGAGATTTTCCCAGTGGCTACCAGGTAGGTTGGTTGGTGTGTAGCTGCTTTGGAATGTTGCTCATTACTTGCAGAGCCACAGACAGGCTATGGTATAGTTTGTCTGTGGCCTTGTAATTTTGGTTAATAGGCAACTGCAACTGCTGTTGAAATCTATCAACTTAATTTTTTGCTTCTCGTGAGATTTTCCCAGTGGCTACCAGGTAGGTTGGTTGGTGTGTAGCTGCTTTGGAATCTTGCTCATTGCTTGCAAAGCCACAAACAGGCTATGGTATAGTTTGTCTGTGGCCCTGTAATTGCGGTTAATAAGCAACTGCAACTGCTGTTGAAATCTATCAACTTAATTTTTTGCTTCTCGTGTGATTTTCTCAGTGGCAACCAGGTAGGTTGGTTGGTGTGTAGCTGCTTTGGAATCTTGCTCATTGCTTGCAAAGCCACAGGCAGGCTATGGTATAGTTTGTCTGTGGTCTGTGCCACCACGCGATGTGCCTAAATATTCTCTATAACTCTTATTTGAACAATTTCTTTCTAACGTACTCGGTTCAAAAGTTATTTACAATTGAAAAATTACACTTTTAGATACGTTGTTAGGAGTAAACGTGAGTAATTTGAGATGTTTTATGTATAAGTTATGTACGTTGAAGAAAGAAAATGAATGATAAGTGAATAGGAATGATGTGATTGAAGGTTTGTTATGTGATAATGATTTCGAGTGTAATAAATGAACGAGTTTATATGGAGTGATCTATGAATGTGGTTGAAGTTAGGGTGATTTAGATGGATGAAAATGTTTGACAAGGGCTGAATGTTTGATGAGTGTTTTATGAGTGATTTTAGGGTTCGTGATACCCCATTTGTTGGGATATATCGTGAAGATATGTATGTATGTATGTATATAAATGTATTTCATAAAATTTTCTTGTCAATATTTAGATGTGGACTGCTAACAATCTATATAATATGCAATATCTTATAAACGAATAAAGATATAAAAAAAAACTTTGAAATATAAGTTATTCCCCATAAAATTTCCTATAATCGGCATTTGAACAAATTTTCTGTATCTATATCGGTTTCAGAGATATTTTAAATTCAATAATTCTTTTTGCTATAACTTCTAAACTAGAAACATTTTTTGTCAAAATTGCAACCAATAGATGCGCCTAGAAATGCTCTAAAATTTATATTTCAACAATTTTTTTCTAGCTCGCTTGGTTCAAAAGGTATTTACAATTAAAAAATTACGTTATTATATTTTTTATTTTCAATAATTAATTATATGTTAATTGAAGGATTTATCTAATTGACCAACCAGCACACATATTAGTAATAAAAATGAGTATCACTATGTCAACTCATTATTAATTGTAATTATTTTCGTAACGATAGTAATGAAACAGTTCTTTTTGTAAATGTCCACGTAGCAGTGCTCAGTTCTCATATCATTTGCCATTATCCGCTTTCTGGGTGTTCGCAGCTCTGTTATGGTATTAGATGATATTTTATTGACTATCTGACTGATTGTAAGGTAAGCTGGTTCATGAAATATAGCTATACTGGGCAGTGGTCGTGCTACTACAGTGTTCTACTTGGTACTCGGACCGCCACTTCCCATATCTGGGGGTGGAAACTGCAACTGCTGTTGAATTGCTTCTCGTGAGATTTTCCCAGTGGCTACCAGGTAGGTTGGTTGGTGTGTAGCTGCTTTGGAATGTTGCTCATTACTTGCAGAGCCACAGACAGGCTATGGTATAGTTTGTCTGTGGCCTTGTAATTTTGGTTAATAGGCAACTGCAACTGCTGTTGAAATCTATCAACTTAATTTTTTGCTTCTCGTGAGATTTTCCCAGTGGCTACCAGGTAGGTTGGTTGGTGTGTAGCTGCTTTGGAATCTTGCTCATTGCTTGCAAAGCCACAAACAGGCTATGGTATAGTTTGTCTGTGGCCCTGTAATTGCGGTTAATAAGCAACTGCAACTGCTGTTGAAATCTATCAACTTAATTTTTTGCTTCTCGTGTGATTTTCTCAGTGGCAACCAGGTAGGTTGGTTGGTGTGTAGCTGCTTTGGAATCTTGCTCATTGCTTGCAAAGCCACAGGCAGGCTATGGTATAGTTTGTCTGTGGTCTGTGCCACCACGCGATGTGCCTAAATATTCTCTATAACTCTTATTTGAACAATTTCTTTCTAACGTACTCGGTTCAAAAGTTATTTACAATTGAAAAATTACACTTTTAGATACGTTGTTAGGAGTAAACGTGAGTAATTTGAGATGTTTTATGTATAAGTTATGTACGTTGAAGAAAGAAAATGAATGATAAGTGAATAGGAATGATGTGATTGAAGGTTTGTTATGTGATAATGATTTCGAGTGTAATAAATGAACGAGTTTATATGGAGTGATCTATGAATGTGGTTGAAGTTAGGGTGATTTAGATGGATGAAAATGTTTGACAAGGGCTGAATGTTTGATGAGTGTTTTATGAGTGATTTTAGGGTTCGTGATACCCCATTTGTTGGGATATATCGTGAAGATATGTATGTATGTATGTATATAAATGTATTTCATAAAATTTTCTTGTCAATATTTAGATGTGGACTGCTAACAATCTATATAATATGCAATATCTTATAAACGAATAAAGATATAAAAAAAAACTTTGAAATATAAGTTATTCCCCATAAAATTTCCTATAATCGGCATTTGAACAAATTTTCTGTATCTATATCGGTTTCAGAGATATTTTAAATTCAATAATTCTTTTTGCTATAACTTCTAAACTAGAAACATTTTTTGTCAAAATTGCAACCAATAGATGCGCCTAGAAATGCTCTAAAATTTATATTTCAACAATTTTTTTCTAGCTCGCTTGGTTCAAAAGGTATTTACAATTAAAAAATTACGTTATTATATTTTTTATTTTCAATAATTAATTATATGTTAATTGAAGGATTTATCTAATTGACCAACCAGCACACATATTAGTAATAAAAATGAGTATCACTATGTCAACTCATTATTAATTGTAATTATTTTCGTAACGATAGTAATGAAACAGTTCTTTTTGTAAATGTCCACGTAGCAGTGCTCAGTTCTCATATCATTTGCCATTATCCGCTTTCTGGGTGTTCGCAGCTCTGTTATGGTATTAGATGATATTTTATTGACTATCTGACTGATTGTAAGGTAAGCTGGTTCATGAAATATAGCTATACTGGGCAGTGGTCGTGCTACTACAGTGTTCTACTTGGTACTCGGACCGCCACTTCCCATATCTGGGGGTGGAAACTGCAACTGCTGTTGAATTGCTTCTCGTGAGATTTTCCCAGTGGCTACCAGGTAGGTTGGTTGGTGTGTAGCTGCTTTGGAATGTTGCTCATTACTTGCAGAGCCACAGACAGGCTATGGTATAGTTTGTCTGTGGCCTTGTAATTTTGGTTAATAGGCAACTGCAACTGCTGTTGAAATCTATCAACTTAATTTTTTGCTTCTCGTGAGATTTTCCCAGTGGCTACCAGGTAGGTTGGTTGGTGTGTAGCTGCTTTGGAATCTTGCTCATTGCTTGCAAAGCCACAAACAGGCTATGGTATAGTTTGTCTGTGGCCCTGTAATTGCGGTTAATAAGCAACTGCAACTGCTGTTGAAATCTATCAACTTAATTTTTTGCTTCTCGTGTGATTTTCTCAGTGGCAACCAGGTAGGTTGGTTGGTGTGTAGCTGCTTTGGAATCTTGCTCATTGCTTGCAAAGCCACAGGCAGGCTATGGTATAGTTTGTCTGTGGTCTGTGCCACCACGCGATGTGCCTAAATATTCTCTATAACTCTTATTTGAACAATTTCTTTCTAACGTACTCGGTTCAAAAGTTATTTACAATTGAAAAATTACACTTTTAGATACGTTGTTAGGAGTAAACGTGAGTAATTTGAGATGTTTTATGTATAAGTTATGTACGTTGAAGAAAGAAAATGAATGATAAGTGAATAGGAATGATGTGATTGAAGGTTTGTTATGTGATAATGATTTCGAGTGTAATAAATGAACGAGTTTATATGGAGTGATCTATGAATGTGGTTGAAGTTAGGGTGATTTAGATGGATGAAAATGTTTGACAAGGGCTGAATGTTTGATGAGTGTTTTATGAGTGATTTTAGGGTTCGTGATACCCCATTTGTTGGGATATATCGTGAAGATATGTATGTATGTATGTATATAAATGTATTTCATAAAATTTTCTTGTCAATATTTAGATGTGGACTGCTAACAATCTATATAATATGCAATATCTTATAAACGAATAAAGATATAAAAAAAAACTTTGAAATATAAGTTATTCCCCATAAAATTTCCTATAATCGGCATTTGAACAAATTTTCTGTATCTATATCGGTTTCAGAGATATTTTAAATTCAATAATTCTTTTTGCTATAACTTCTAAACTAGAAACATTTTTTGTCAAAATTGCAACCAATAGATGCGCCTAGAAATGCTCTAAAATTTATATTTCAACAATTTTTTTCTAGCTCGCTTGGTTCAAAAGGTATTTACAATTAAAAAATTACGTTATTATATTTTTTATTTTCAATAATTAATTATATGTTAATTGAAGGATTTATCTAATTGACCAACCAGCACACATATTAGTAATAAAAATGAGTATCACTATGTCAACTCATTATTAATTGTAATTATTTTCGTAACGATAGTAATGAAACAGTTCTTTTTGTAAATGTCCACGTAGCAGTGCTCAGTTCTCATATCATTTGCCATTATCCGCTTTCTGGGTGTTCGCAGCTCTGTTATGGTATTAGATGATATTTTATTGACTATCTGACTGATTGTAAGGTAAGCTGGTTCATGAAATATAGCTATACTGGGCAGTGGCCGTGCTACTACAGTGTTCTACTTGGTACTCGGACCGCCACTTCCCATATCTGGGGGTGGAAACTGCAACTGCTGTTGAATTGCTTCTCGTGAGATTTTCCCAGTGGCTACCAGGTAGGTTGGTTGGTGTGTAGCTGCTTTGGAATGTTGCTCATTACTTGCAGAGCCACAGACAGGCTATGGTATAGTTTGTCTGTGGCCTTGTAATTTTGGTTAATAGGCAACTGCAACTGCTGTTGAAATCTATCAACTTAATTTTTTGCTTCTCGTGAGATTTTCCCAATGGCTACCAGGTAGGTTGGTTGGTGTGTAGCTGCTTTGGAATCTTGCTCATTGCTTGCAAAGCCACAAACAGGCTATGGTATAGTTTGTCTGTGGCCCTGTAATTGCGGTTAATAAGCAACTGCAACTGCTGTTGAAATCTATCAACTTAATTTTTTGCTTCTCGTGTTATTTTCTCAGTGGCAACCAGGTAGGTTGGTTGGTGTGTAGCTGCTTTGGAATCTTGCTCATTGCTTGCAAAGCCACAGGCAGGCTATGGTATAGTTTGTCTGTGGCCTGTGCCACCACGCGATGTGCCTAAATATTCTCTACAACTCTTATTTGAACAATATCTTTCTAACGTACTCGGTTCAAAAGTTATTTACAATTGAAAAATTACACTTTTTAGATACGTTGTTAGGAGTAAACGTGAGTAATTTGAGATGTTTTATGTATATGTTATGTACGTTGAAGAAAGAAAATGAATGATAAGTGAATAGGAATGATGTGATTGAAGGTTTGTTATGTGATAATGATTTCGAGTGTAATAAATTAACGAGTTTATATGGAGTGATCTATGAATGTGGTTGAAGTGAGGGTGATTTAGTTGGATGAAAATGTTTGACAAGGGCTGAATGTTTGATGAGTGTTTTATGAGTGATTTTAGGGTTCGTGATACCCCATTTGTTGGGATATATCGTGAAGATATGTATGTATGTATGTATATAAATGTATTTCATAAAATTTTCTTGTCAATATTTAGATGTGGACTGCTAACAATCTATATAATATGCAATATCTTATAAACGAATAAAGATATAAAAAAAAACTTTCAAAAATAAGTTATTCCCCATAAAATTTCCTATAATCGGCATTTGAACAAATTTTCTGTATCTATATCGGTTTCAGAGATATTTTAAATTCAATAATTCTTTTTGCTATAACTTCTAAACTAGAAACATTTTTTTGTCAAAATTGCAACCAATAGATGCGCCTAGAAATGCTCTAAAATTTATATTTCAACAATTTTTTTCTAGCTCGCTTGGTTCAAAAGGTATTTACAATTAAAAAATTACGTTATTATATTTTTTATTTTCAATAATTCATTATATGTTAATTGAAGGATTTATCTAATTGACCAACCAGCACACATATTAGTAATAAAAATGAGTATCACTATGTCAACTCATTATTAATTGTAATTATTTTCGTAACGATAGTAATGAAACAGTTCTTTTTGTAAATGTCCACGTAGCAGTGCTCAGTTCTCATATCATTTGCCATTATCCGCTTTCTGGGTGTTCGCAGCTCTGTTATGGTATTAGATGATATTTTATTGACAATCTGACTGATTGTAAGGTAAGCTGGTTCATGAAATATAGCTATACTGGGCAGTGGCCGTGCTACTACAGTGTTCTACTTGGTACTCGGACCGCCACTTCCCATATCTGGGGGTGGAAACTGCAACTGCTGTTGAATTGCTTCTCGTGAGATTTTCCCAGTGGCTACCAGGTAGGTTGGTTGGTGTGTAGCTGCTTTGGAATGTTGCTCATTACTTGCAGAGCCACAGACAGGCTATGGTATAGTTTGTCTGTGGCCTTGTAATTTTGGTTAATAGGCAACTGCAACTGCTGTTGAAATCTATCAACTTAATTTTTTGCTTCTCGTGAGATTTTCCCAGTGGCTACCAGGTAGGTTGGTTAGTGTGTAGCTGCTTTGGAATCTTGCTCATTGCTTGCAAAGCCACAAACAGGCTATGGTATAGTTTGTCTGTGGCCCTGTAACTGCGGTTAATAAGCAACTGCAACTGCTGTTGAAATCTATCAACTTAATTTTTTGCTTCTCGTGTTATTTTCTCAGTGGCAACCAGGTAGGTTGGTTGGTGTGTAGCTGCTTTGGAATCTTGCTCATTGCTTGCAAAGCCACAGGCAGGCTATGGTATAGTTTGTCTGTGGTCTGTGCCACCACGCGATGTGCCTAAATATTCTCTACAACTCTTATTTGAACAATTTCTTTCTAACGTACTCGGTTCAAAAGTTATTTACAATTGAAAAATTACACTTTTTAGATACGTTGTTAGGAGTAAACGTGAGTAATTTGAGATGTTTTATGTATATGTTATGTACGTTGAAGAAAGAAAATGAATGATAAGTGAATAGGAATGATGTGATTGAAGGTTTGTTATGTGATAATGATTTCGAGTGTAATAAATTAACGAGTTTATATGGAGTGATCTATGAATGTGGTTGAAGTGAGGGTGATTTAGATGGATGAAAATGTTTGACAAGGGCTGAATGTTTGATGAGTGTTTTATGAGTGATTTTAGGGTTCGTGATACCCCATTTGTTGGGATATATCGTGAAGATATGTATGTATGTATATAAATGTATTTCATAAAATTTTCTTGTCAATATTTAGATGTGGACTGCTAACAATCTATATAATATGCAATATCTTATAAACGAATAAAGATATAAAAAAAACTTTCAAATATAAGTTATTCCCCATTAAATTTCCTATAATCGGCATTTGAACAAATTTTCTGTATCTATATCGGTTTCAGAGATATTTTAAATTCAATAATTCTTTTTGCTATAACTTCGAAACTAGAAACATTTTTTTGTCAAAATTGCAACCAATAGATGCGCCTAGAAATGCTCTAAAATTTATATTTCAACAATTTTTTTCTAGCTCGCTTGGTTCAAAAGGTATTTACAATTAAAAAATTACGTTATTATATTTTTTATTTTCAATAATTCATTATATGTTAATTGAAGGATTTATCTAATTGACCAACCAGCACACATATTAGTAATAAAAATGAGTATCACTATGTCAACTCATTATTAATTTAAAACAAAAGACAAAATGTCTATTGCGATGTGGAATTGAGTCTTAATAAATAAGAAAAATAGGAAAAAATTTTCCATCACTTGTCTCGTAATTCTACAGAGGTTTTTTTCAGCACGTTTGCATCAACTTCTCAGGTCATCAACAAACGGCTGGTCAGTTCAGCTTTAACCATAGACGTACGTTTCGTCCTTCCGGACTCATCAGTATGGTGCGATCATATATCCAACTAGATCAACTAGGATCTAGAGGATTGTGATACCGACTTAGCTGAACTGACTGATGTTAACCTATCTACAACGGTAACATGAAAAAAACCTCTGTGGAATTACGAGACAAGTGATGGAAAATTTTTTCCTATTTTTCTTATTTATTATTAATTGTAATTATTTTCGTAACGATAGTAATGAAACAGTTCTTTTTCTAAATGTCCACGTAGCAGTGCTCAGTTCTCATATCATTTGCCATTATCCGCTTTCTGGGTGTTCGCAGCTCTGTTATGGTATTAGATGATATTTTATTGACTATCTGACTGATTGTAAGGTAAGCTGGTTCATGAAATATAGCTATACTGGGCAGTGGCCGTGCTACTACAGTGTTCTACTTGGTACTCGGACCGCCACTTCCCATATCTGGGGGTGGAAACTGCAACTGCTGTTGAATTGCTTCTCGTGAGATTTTCCCATTGGCTACCAGGTAGGTTGGTTGGTGTGTAGCTGCTTTGGAATGTTGCTCATTACTTGCAGAGCCACAGACAGGCTATGGTATAGTTTGTCTGTGGCCTTGTAATTTTGGTTAATAGGCAACTGCAACTGCTGTTGAAATCTATCAACTTAATTTTTTGCTTCTCGTGAGATTTTCCCAGTGGCTACCAGGTAGGTTGGTTAATGTGTAGCTGCTTTGGAATCTTGCTCATTGCTTGCAAAGCCATAGACAGGCTATAGTATAGTTTGTCTGTGGCCCTGTAATTGCGGTTAATAAGCAACTGCAACTGCTGTTGAAATCTATCAACTTAATTTTTTGCTTCTCGTGTGATTTTCTCAGTGGCAACCAGGTAGGTTGGTTGGTGTGTAGCTGCTTTGGAATCTTGCTCATTGCTTGCAAAGCCACAGGCAGGCTATGGTATAGTTTGTCTGTGGCCTGTGCCACCACGCGATGTGCCTAAATATTCTCTACAACTCTTATTTGAACAATTTCTTTCTAACGTACTCGGTTCAAAAGTTATTTACAATTGAAAAATTACACTTTTTAGATACGTTGTTAGGAGTAAACGTGAGTAATTTGAGATGTTTTATGTATATGTTATGTACGTTGAAGAATGAAAATGAATGATAAGTGAATAGGAATGATGTGATTGAAGGTTTGTTGTGTGATAATGATTTCGAGTGTAATAAATGAACGAGTTTATATGGAGTGATCTATGAATGTGGTTGAAGTGAGGGTGATTTAGTTGGATGAAAATGTTTGACAAGGGCTGAATGTTTGATGAGTGTTTTATGAGTGATTTTAGGGTTCGTGATACCCCATTTGTTGGGATATATCGTGAAGATATGTATGTATGTATGTATATAAATGTATTTCATAAAATTTTCTTGTCAATATTTAGATGTGGACTGCTAACAATCTATATAATATGCAATGTCTTATAAACGAATAAAGATATTAAACAAAACTTTCAAATATAAGTTATTCCCCATTAAATTTCCTATAATCGGCATTTGAACAAATTTTCTGTATCTATATCGGTTTCAGAGATATTTTAAATTCAATAATTCTTTTTGCTATAACTTCTAACCTAGAAACATTTTTTCTGTCAAAATTGCAACCAGTAGATGCGCCTAGAAATGCTCTAAAATTTATATTTCAACAATTTTTTTCTAGCTCGCTTGGTTCAAAAGGTATTTACAATTAAAAAATTACGTTATTATATTTTTTATTTTCAATAATTCATTATATGTTAATTGAAGGATTTATCTAATTGACCAACCAGCACACATATTAGTAATAAAAATGAGTATCACTATGTCAACTCATTATTAATTGTAATTATTTTCGTAACGATAGTAATGAAACAGTTCTTTTTGTAAATGTCCAGGTAGCAGTGCTCAGTTCTCATATCATTTGCCATTATCCGCTTTCTGGGTGTTCGCAGCTCTGTTATGGTATTAGATGATATTTTATTGACTATCTGACTGATTGTAAGGTAAGCTGGTTCATGAAATATAGCTATACTGGGCAGTGGCCGTGCTACTACAGTGTTCTACTTGGTACTCGGACCGCCACTTCCCATATCTGGGGGTGGAAACTGCAACTGCTGTTGAATTGCTTCTCGTGAGATTTTCCCAGTGGCTACCAGGTAGGTTGGTTGGTGTGTAGCTGCTTTGGAATGTTGCTCATTACTTGCAGAGCCACAGACAGGCTATGGTATAGTTTGTCTGTGGCCTTGTAATTTTGGTTAATAGGCAACTGCAACTGCTGTTGAAATCTATCAACTTAATTTTTTGCTTCTCGTGAGATTTTCCCAGTGGCTACCAGGTAGGTTGGTTAGTGTGTAGCTGCTTTGGAATCTTGCTCATTGCTTGCAAAGCCACAAACAGGCTATGGTATAGTTTGTCTGTGGCCCTGTAACTGCGGTTAATAAGCAACTGCAACTGCTGTTGAAATCTATCAACTTAATTTTTTGCTTCTCGTGTTATTTTCTCAGTGGCAACCAGGTAGGTTGGTTGGTGTGTAGCTGCTTTGGAATCTTGCTCATTGCTTGCAAAGCCACAGGCAGGCTATGGTATAGTTTGTCTGTGGTCTGTGCCACCACGCGATGTGCCTAAATATTCTCTACAACTCTTATTTGAACAATTTCTTTCTAACGTACTCGGTTCAAAAGTTATTTACAATTGAAAAATTACACTTTTTAGATACGTTGTTAGGAGTAAACGTGAGTAATTTGAGATGTTTTATGTATATGTTATGTACGTTGAAGAAAGAAAATGAATGATAAGTGAATAGGAATGATGTGATTGAAGGTTTGTTATGTGATAATGATTTCGAGTGTAATAAATGAACGAGTTTATATGGAGTGATCTATGAATGTGGTTGAAGTGAGGGTGATTTAGATGGATGAAAATGTTTGACAAGGGCTGAATGTTTGATGAGTGTTTTATGAGTGATTTTAGGGTTCGTGATACCCCATTTGTTGGGATATATCGTGAAGATATGTATGTATGTATATAAATGTATTTCATAAAATTTTCTTGTCAATATTTAGATGTGGACTGCTAACAATCTATATAATATGCAATATCTTATAAACGAATAAAGATATAAAAAAAACTTTCAAATATAAGTTATTCCCCATTAAATTTCCTATAATCGGCATTTGAACAAATTTTCTGTATCTATATCGGTTTCAGAGATATTTTAAATTCAATAATTCTTTTTGCTATAACTTCGAAACTAGAAACATTTTTTTGTCAAAATTGCAACCAATAGATGCGCCTAGAAATGCTCTAAAATTTATATTTCAACAATTTTTTTCTAGCTCGCTTGGTTCAAAAGGTATTTACAATTAAAAAATTACGTTATTATATTTTTTATTTTCAATAATTCATTATATGTTAATTGAAGGATTTATCTAATTGACCAACCAGCACACATATTAGTAATAAAAATGAGTATCACTATGTCAACTCATTATTAATTTAAAACAAAAGACAAAATGTCTATTGCGATGTGGAATTGAGTCTTAATAAATAAGAAAAATAGGAAAAAATTTTCCATCACTTGTCTCGTAATTCTACAGAGGTTTTTTTCAGCACGTTTGCATCAACTTCTCAGGTCATCAACAAACGGCTGGTCAGTTCAGCTTTAACCATAGACGTACGTTTCGTCCTTCCGGACTCATCAGTATGGTGCGATCATATATCCAACTAGATCAACTAGGATCTAGAGGATTGTGATACCGACTTAGCTGAACTGACTGATGTTAACCTATCTACAACGGTAACATGAAAAAAACCTCTGTGGAATTACGAGACAAGTGATGGAAAATTTTTTCCTATTTTTCTTATTTATTATTAATTGTAATTATTTTCGTAACGATAGTAATGAAACAGTTCTTTTTCTAAATGTCCACGTAGCAGTGCTCAGTTCTCATATCATTTGCCATTATCCGCTTTCTGGGTGTTCGCAGCTCTGTTATGGTATTAGATGATATTTTATTGACTATCTGACTGATTGTAAGGTAAGCTGGTTCATGAAATATAGCTATACTGGGCAGTGGCCGTGCTACTACAGTGTTCTACTTGGTACTCGGACCGCCACTTCCCATATCTGGGGGTGGAAACTGCAACTGCTGTTGAATTGCTTCTCGTGAGATTTTCCCAGTGGCTACCAGGTAGGTTGGTTGGTGTGTAGCTGCTTTGGAATGTTGCTCATTACTTGCAGAGCCACAGACAGGCTATGGTATAGTTAGTCTGTGGCCTTGTAATTTTGGTTAATAGGCAACTGCAACTGCTGTTGAAATCTATCAACTTAATTTTTTGCTTCTCGTGAGATTTTCCCAGTGGCTACCAGGTAGGTTGGTTAATGTGTAGCTGCTTTGGAATCTTGCTCATTGCTTGCAAAGCCATAGACAGGCTATGGTATAGTTTGTCTGTGGCCCTGTAATTGCGGTTAATAAGCAACTGCAACTGCTGTTGAAATCTATCAACTTAATTTTTTGCTTCTCGTGTGATTTTCTCAGTGGCAACCAGGTAGGTTGGTTGGTGTGTAGCTGCTTTGGAATCTTGCTCATTGCTTGCAAAGCCACAGGCAGGCTATGGTATAGTTTGTCTGTGGCCTGTGCCACCACGCGATGTGCCTAAATATTCTCTACAACTCTTATTTGAACAATTTCTTTCTAACGTACTCGGTTCAAAAGTTATTTACAATTGAAAAATTACACTTTTTAGATACGTTGTTAGGAGTAAACGTGAGTAATTTGAGATGTTTTATGTATATGTTATGTACGTTGAAGAATGAAAATGAATGATAAGTGAATAGGAATGATGTGATTGAAGGTTTGTTGTGTGATAATGATTTCGAGTGTAATAAATGAACGAGTTTATATGGAGTGATCTATGAATGTGGTTGAAGTGAGGGTGATTTAGTTGGATGAAAATGTTTGACAAGGGCTGAATGTTTGATGAGTGTTTTATGAGTGATTTTAGGGTTCGTGATACCCCATTTGTTGGGATATATCGTGAAGATATGTATGTATGTATGTATATAAATGTATTTCATAAAATTTTCTTGTCAATATTTAGATGTGGACTGCTAACAATCTATATAATATGCAATGTCTTATAAACGAATAAAGATATTAAAAAAAACTTTCAAATATAAGTTATTCCCCATTAAATTTCCTATAATCGGCATTTGAACAAATTTTCTGTATCTATATCGGTTTCAGAGATATTTTAAATTCAATAATTCTTTTTGCTATAACTTCTAACCTAGAAACATTTTTTCTGTCAAAATTGCAACCAGTAGATGCG
This sequence comes from Pterostichus madidus, assembly GCA_911728475.2. Lineage (NCBI taxonomy): Eukaryota > Metazoa > Arthropoda > Insecta > Coleoptera > Carabidae > Pterostichus > Pterostichus madidus. Next base: position 20,386,772 of record OU452304.1, on the reverse strand, counting down.
CCTAGAAATGCTCTAAAATTTATATTTCAACAATTTTTTTCTAGCTCGCTTGGTTCAAAAGGTATTTACAATTAAAAAATTACGTTATTATATTTTTTATTTTCAATAATTCATTATATGTTAATTGAAGGATTTATCTAATTGACCAACCAGCACACATATTAGTAATAAAAATGAGTATCACTATGTCAACTCATTATTAATTGTAATTATTTTCGTAACGATAGTAATGAAACAGTTCTTTTTGTAAATGTCCACGTAGCAGTGCTCAGTTCTCATATCATTTGCCATTATCCGCTTTCTGGGTGTTCGCAGCTCTGTTATGGTATTAGATGATATTTTATTGACTATCTGACTGATTATAAGGTAAGCTGGTTCATGAAATATAGCTATACTGGGCAGTGGTCGTGCTACTACAGTGTTCTACTTGCTACTCGGACCGCCACTTCCCATATCTGGGGGTGGAAACTGCAACTGCTGTTGAATTGCTTCTCGTGAGATTTTCCCAGTGGCTACCAGATAGGTTGGTTGGTGTGTAGCTGCTTTGGAATGTTGCTCATTACTTGCAGAGCCACAGACAGGCTATGGTATAGTTTGTCTGTGGCCTTGTAATTTTGGTTAATAGGCAACTGCAACTGCTGTTGAAATCTATCAACTTAATTTTTTGCTTCTCGTGAGATTTTCCCAGTGGCTACCAGGTAGGTTGGTTGGTGTGTAGCTGCTTTGGAATCTTGCTCATTGCTTGCAAAGCCACAGACAGGCTATGGTATAGTTTGTCTGTGGCCCTGTAATTGCGGTTAATAAGCAACTGCAACTGCTGTTGAAATCTATCAACTTAATTTTTTGCTTCTCGTGTGATTTTCTCAGTGGTAACCAGGTAGGTTGGTTGGTGTGTAGCTGCTTTGGAATCTTGCTCATTGCTTGCAAAGCCACAGGCAGGCTATGGTATAGTTTGTCTGTGGCCTGTGCCACCACGCGATGTGCCTAAATATTCTCTACAACTCTTATTTGAACAATTTCTTTCTAACGTACTCGGTTCAAAAGTTATTTACAATTGAAAAATTACACTTTTTAGATACGTTGTTAGGAGTAAACGTGAGTAATTTGAGATGTTTTATGTATGTGTTAAGTACGTTGAAGAAAGAAAATGAATGATAAGTGAATAGGAATGATGTGATTGAAGGTTTGTTATGTGATAATGATTTCGAGTGTAATAAATGAACGAGTTTATATGGAGTGATCTATGAATGTGGTTGAAGTGAGGGTGATTTATTTGGATGAAAATGTTTGACAAGGGCTGAATGTTTGATGAGTGTTTTATGAGTGATTTTAGGGTTCGTGATACCCCATTTGTTGGGATATATCGTGAAGATATGTATGTATGTATGTATATAAATGTATTTCATAAAATTTTCTTGTCAATATTTAGATGTGGACTGCTAACAATCTATATAATATGCAATATCTTATAAACGAATAAAGATATAAAAAAAAACTTTCAAATATAAGTTATTCCCCATAAAATTTCCTATAATCGGCATTTGAAGAAATTTTCTGTATCTATATCGGTTTCAGAGATATTTTAAATTCAATAATTCTTTTTGCTATAACTTCTAAACTAGAAACATTTTTTCTGTCAAAATTGCAACCAATAGATGCGCCTAGAAATGCTCTAAAATTTATATTTCAACAATTTTTTTCTAGCTCGCTTGGTTCAAAAGGTATTTACAATTAAAAAATTACGTTATTATATTTTTTATTTTCAATAATTAATTATATGTTAATTGAAGGATTTATCTAATTGACCAACCAGCACACATATTAGTAATAAAAATGAGTATCACTATGTCAACTCATTATTAATTGTAATTATTTTCGTAACGATAGTAATGAAACAGTTCTTTTTGTAAATGTCCACGTAGCAGTGCTCAGTTCTCATATCATTTGCCATTATCCGCTTTCTGGGTGTTCGCAGCTCTGTTATGGTATTAGATGATATTTTATTGACTATCTGACTGATTGTAAGGTAAGCTGGTTCATGAAATATAGCTATACTGGGCAGTGGTCGTGCTACTACAGTGTTCTACTTGCTACTCGGACCGCCACTTCCCATATCTGGGGGTGGAAACTGCAACTGCTGTTGAATTGCTTCTCGTGAGATTTTCCCAGTGGCTACCAGATAGGTTGGTTGGTGTGTAGCTGCTTTGGAATGTTGCTCATTACTTGCAGAGCCACAGACAGGCTATGGTATAGTTTGTCTGTGGCCTTGTAATTTTGGTTAATAGGCAACTGCAACTGCTGTTGAAATCTATCAACTTAATTTTTTGCTTCTCGTGAGATTTTCCCAGTGGCTACCAGGTAGGTTGGTTGGTGTGTAGCTGCTTTGGAATCTTGCTCATTGCTTGCAAAGCCACAGACAGGCTATGGTATAGTTTGTCTGTGGCCCTGTAATTGCGGTTAATAAGCAACTGCAACTGCTGTTGAAATCTATCAACTTAATTTTTTGCTTCTCGTGTGATTTTCTCAGTGGCAACCAGGTAGGTTGGTTGGTGTGTAGCTGCTTTGGAATCTTGCTCATTGCTTGCAAAGCCACAGGCAGGCTATGGTATAGTTTGTCTGTGGCCTGTGCCACCACGCGATGTGCCTAAATATTCTCTACAACTCTTATTTGAACAATTTCTTTCTAACGTACTCGGTTCAAAAGTTATTTACAATTGAAAAATTACACTTTTTAGATACGTTGTTAGGAGTAAACGTGAGTAATTTGAGATGTTTTATGTATATGTTATGTACGTTGAAGAAAGAAAATGAATGATAAGTGAATAGGAATGATGTGATTGAAGGTTTGTTATGTGATAATGATTTCGAGTGTAATAAATGAACGAGTTTATATGGAGTGATCTATGAATGTGGTTGAAGTGAGGGTGATTTATTTGGATGAAAATGTTTGACAAGGGCTGAATGTTTGATGAGTGTTTTATGAGTGATTTTAGGGTTCGTGATACCCCATTTGTTGGGATATATCGTGAAGATATGTATGTATGTATGTATATAAATGTATTTCATAAAATTTTCTTGTCAATATTTAGATGTGGACTGCTAACAATCTATATAATATGCAATATCTTATAAACGAATAAAGATATAAAAAAAAACTTTCAAATATAAGTTATTCCCCATAAAATTTCCTATAATCGGCATTTGAAGAAATTTTCTGTATCTATATCGGTTTCAGAGATATTTTAAATTCAATAATTCTTTTTGCTATAACTTCTAAACTAGAAACATTTTTTCTGTCAAAATTGCAACCAGTAGATGCGCCTAGAAATGCTCTAAAATTTATATTTCAACAATTTTTTTCTAGCTCGCTTGGTTCAAAAGGTATTTACAATTAAAAAATTACGTTATTATATTTTTTATTTTCAATAATTAATTATATGTTAATTGAAGGATTTATCTAATTGACCAACCAGCACACATATTAGTAATAAAAATGAGTATCACTATGTCAACTCATTATTAATTGTAATTATTTTCGTAACGATAGTAATGAAACAGTTCTTTTTGTAAATGTCCACGTAGCAGTGCTCAGTTCTCATATCATTTGCCATTATCCGCTTTCTGGGTGTTCGCAGCTCTGTTATGGTATTAGATGATATTTTATTGACTATCTGACTGATTGTAAGGTAAGCTGGTTCATGAAATATAGCTATACTGGGCAGTGGTCGTGCTACTACAGTGTTCTACTTGCTACTCGGACCGCCACTTCCCATATCTGGGGGTGGAAACTGCAACTGCTGTTGAATTGCTTCTCGTGAGATTTTCCCAGTGGCTACCAGATAGGTTGGTTGGTGTGTAGCTGCTTTGGAATGTTGCTCATTACTTGCAGAGCCACAGACAGGCTATGGTATAGTTTGTCTGTGGCCTTGTAATTTTGGTTAATAGGCAACTGCAACTGCTGTTGAAATCTATCAACTTAATTTTTTGCTTCTCGTGAGATTTTCCCAGTGGCTACCAGGTAGGTTGGTTGGTGTGTAGCTGCTTTGGAATCTTGCTCATTGCTTGCAAAGCCACAGACAGGCTATGGTATAGTTTGTCTGTGGCCCTGTAATTGCGGTTAATAAGCAACTGCAACTGCTGTTGAAATCTATCAACTTAATTTTTTGCTTCTCGTGTGATTTTCTCAGTGGCAACCAGGTAGGTTGGTTGGTGTGTAGCTGCTTTGGAATCTTGCTCATTGCTTGCAAAGCCACAGGCAGGCTATGGTATAGTTTGTCTGTGGCCTGTGCCACCACGCGATGTGCCTAAATATTCTCTACAACTCTTATTTGAACAATTTCTTTCTAACGTACTCGGTTCAAAAGTTATTTACAATTGAAAAATTACACTTTTTAGATACGTTGTTAGGAGTAAACGTGAGTAATTTGAGATGTTTTATGTATATGTTATGTACGTTGAAGAAAGAAAATGAATGATAAGTGAATAGGAATGATGTGATTGAAGGTTTGTTATGTGATAATGATTTCGAGTGTAATAAATGAACGAGTTTATATGGAGTGATCTATGAATGTGGTTGAAGTGAGGGTGATTTATTTGGATGAAAATGTTTGACAAGGGCTGAATGTTTGATGAGTGTTTTATGAGTGATTTTAGGGTTCGTGATACCCCATTTGTTGGGATATATCGTGAAGATATGTATGTATGTATGTATATAAATGTATTTCATAAAATTTTCTTGTCAATATTTAGATGTGGACTGCTAACAATCTATATAATATGCAATATCTTATAAACGAATAAAGATATAAAAAAAAACTTTCAAATATAAGTTATTCCCCATAAAATTTCCTATAATCGGCATTTGAAGAAATTTTCTGTATCTATATCGGTTTCAGAGATATTTTAAATTCAATAATTCTTTTTGCTATAACTTCTAAACTAGAAACATTTTTTCTGTCAAAATTGCAACCAGTAGATGCGCCTAGAAATGCTCTAAAATTTATATTTCAACAATTTTTTTCTAGCTCGCTTGGTTCAAAAGGTATTTACAATTAAAAAATTACGTTATTATATTTTTTATTTTCAATAATTAATTATATGTTAATTGAAGGATTTATCTAATTGACCAACCAGCACACATATTAGTAATAAAAATGAGTATCACTATGTCAACTCATTATTAATTGTAATTATTTTCGTAACGATAGTAATGAAACAGTTCTTTTTGCAAATGTCCACGTAGCAGTGCTCAGTTCTCATATCATTTGCCATTATCCGCTTTCTGGGTGTTCGCAGCTCTGTTATGGTATTAGATGATATTTTATTGACTATCTGACTGATTGTAAGGTAAGCTGGTTCATGAAATATAGCTATACTGGGCAGTGGTCGTGCTACTACAGTGTTCTACTTGCTACTCGGACCGCCACTTCCCATATCTGGGGGTGGAAACTGCAACTGCTGTTGAATTGCTTCTCGTGAGATTTTCCCAGTGGCTACCAGATAGGTTGGTTGGTGTGTAGCTGCTTTGGAATGTTGCTCATTACTTGCAGAGCCACAGACAGGCTATGGTATAGTTTGTCTGTGGCCTTGTAATTTTGGTTAATAGGCAACTGCAACTGCTGTTGAAATCTATCAACTTAATTTTTTGCTTCTCGTGAGATTTTCCCAGTGGCTACCAGGTAGGTTGGTTGGTGTGTAGCTGCTTTGGAATCTTGCTCATTGCTTGCAAAGCCACAGACAGGCTATGGTATAGTTTGTCTGTGGCCCTGTAATTGCGGTTAATAAGCAACTGCAACTGCTGTTGAAATCTATCAACTTAATTTTTTGCTTCTCGTGTGATTTTCTCAGTGGCAACCAGGTAGGTTGGTTGGTGTGTAGCTGCTTTGGAATCTTGCTCATTGCTTGCAAAGCCACAGGCAGGCTATGGTATAGTTTGTCTGTGGCCTGTGCCACCACGCGATGTGCCTAAATATTCTCTACAACTCTTATTTGAACAATTTCTTTCTAACGTACTCGGTTCAAAAGTTATTTACAATTGAAAAATTACACTTTTTAGATACGTTGTTAGGAGTAAACGTGAGTAATTTGAGATGTTTTATGTATATGTTATGTACGTTGAAGAAAGAAAATGAATGATAAGTGAATAGGAATGATGTGATTGAAGGTTTGTTATGTGATAATGATTTCGAGTGTAATAAATGAACGAGTTTATATGGAGTGATCTATGAATGTGGTTGAAGTGAGGGTGATTTATTTGGATGAAAATGTTTGACAAGGGCTGAATGTTTGATGAGTGTTTTATGAGTGATTTTAGGGTTCGTGATACCCCATTTGTTGGGATATATCGTGAAGATATGTATGTATGTATATAAATGTATTTAATAAAATTTTCTTGTCAATATTTAGATGTGGACTGCTAACAATCTATATAATATGCAATATCTTATAAACGAATAAAGATATAAAAAAAAACTTTCAAATATAAGTTATTCCCCATAAAATTTCCTATAATCGGCATTTGAAGAAATTTTCTGTATCTATATCGGTTTCAGAGATATTTTAAATTCAATAATTCTTTTTGCTATAACTTCTAAACTAGAAACATTTTTTCTGTCAAAATTGCAACCAATAGATGCGCCTAGAAATGCTCTAAAATTTATATTTCAACAATTTTTTTCTAGCTCGCTTGGTTCAAAAGGTATTTACAATTAAAAAATTACGTTATTATATTTTTTATTTTCAATAATTAATTATATGTTAATTGAAGGATTTATCTAATTGACCAACCAGCACACATATTAGTAATAAAAATGAGTATCACTATGTCAACTCATTATTAATTGTAATTATTTTCGTAACGATAGTAATGAAACAGTTCTTTTTGTAAATGTCCACGTAGCAGTGCTCAGTTCTCATATCATTTGCCATTATCCGCTTTCTGGGTGTTCGCAGCTCTGTTATGGTATTAGATGATATTTTATTGACTATCTGACTGATTATAAGGTAAGCTGGTTCATGAAATATAGCTATACTGGGCAGTGGTCGTGCTACTACAGTGTTCTACTTGCTACTCGGACCGCCACTTCCCATATCTGGGGGTGGAAACTGCAACTGCTGTTGAATTGCTTCTCGTGAGATTTTCCCAGTGGCTACCAGATAGGTTGGTTGGTGTGTAGCTGCTTTGGAATGTTGCTCATTACTTGCAGAGCCACAGACAGGCTATGGTATAGTTTGTCTGTGGCCTTGTAATTTTGGTTAATAGGCAACTGCAACTGCTGTTGAAATCTATCAACTTAATTTTTTGCTTCTCGTGAGATTTTCCCAGTGGCTACCAGGTAGGTTGGTTGGTGTGTAGCTGCTTTGGAATCTTGCTCATTGCTTGCAAAGCCACAGACAGGCTATGGTATAGTTTGTCTGTGGCCCTGTAATTGCGGTTAATAAGCAACTGCAACTGCTGTTGAAATCTATCAACTTAATTTTTTGCTTCTCGTGTGATTTTCTCAGTGGCAACCAGGTAGGTTGGTTGGTGTGTAGCTGCTTTGGAATCTTGCTCATTGCTTGCAAAGCCACAGGCAGGCTATGGTATAGTTTGTCTGTGGCCTGTGCCACCACGCGATGTGCCTAAATATTCTCTACAACTCTTATTTGAACAATTTCTTTCTAACGTACTCGGTTCAAAAGTTATTTACAATTGAAAAATTACACTTTTTAGATACGTTGTTAGGAGTAAACGTGAGTAATTTGAGATGTTTTATGTATATGTTATGTACGTTGAAGAAAGAAAATGAATGATAAGTGAATAGGAATGATGTGATTGAAGGTTTGTTATGTGATAATGATTTCGAGTGTAATAAATGAACGAGTTTATATGGAGTGATCTATGAATGTGGTTGAAGTGAGGGTGATTTATTTGGATGAAAATGTTTGACAAGGGCTGAATGTTTGATGAGTGTTTTATGAGTGATTTTAGGGTTCGTGATACCCCATTTGTTGGGATATATCGTGAAGATATGTATGTATGTATGTATATAAATGTATTTCATAAAATTTTCTTGTCAATATTTAGATGTGGACTGCTAACAATCTATATAATATGCAATATCTTATAAACGAATAAAGATATAAAAAAAAACTTTCAAATATAAGTTATTCCCCATAAAATTTCCTATAATCGGCATTTGAAGAAATTTTCTGTATCTATATCGGTTTCAGAGATATTTTAAATTCAATAATTCTTTTTGCTATAACTTCTAAACTAGAAACATTTTTTCTGTCAAAATTGCAACCAATAGATGCGCCTAGAAATGCTCTAAAATTTATATTTCAACAATTTTTTTCTAGCTCGCTTGGTTCAAAAGGTATTTACAATTAAAAAATTACGTTATTATATTTTTTATTTTCAATAATTAATTATATGTTAATTGAAGGATTTATCTAATTGACCAACCAGCACACATATTAGTAATAAAAATGAGTATCACTATGTCAACTCATTATTAATTGTAATTATTTTCGTAACGATAGTAATGAAACAGTTCTTTTTGTAAATGTCCACGTAGCAGTGCTCAGTTCTCATATCATTTGCCATTATCCGCTTTCTGGGTGTTCGCAGCTCTGTTATGGTATTAGATGATATTTTATTGACTATCTGACTGATTGTAAGGTAAGCTGGTTCATGAAATATAGCTATACTGGGCAGTGGTCGTGCTACTACAGTGTTCTACTTGGTACTCGGACCGCCACTTCCCATATCTGGGGGTGGAAACTGCAACTGCTGTTGAATTGCTTCTCGTGAGATTTTCCCAGTGGCTACCAGGTAGGTTGGTTGGTGTGTAGCTGCTTTGGAATGTTGCTCATTACTTGCAGAGCCACAGACAGGCTATGGTATAGTTTGTCTGTGGCCTTGTAATTTTGGTTAATAGGCAACTGCAACTGCTGTTGAAATCTATCAACTTAATTTTTTGCTTCTCGTGAGATTTTCCCAGTGGCTACCAGGTAGGTTGGTTGGTGTGTAGCTGCTTTGGAATCTTGCTCATTGCTTGCAAAGCCACAGACAGGCTATGGTATAGTTTGTCTGTGGCCCTGTAATTGCGG